>CM022301.1:492743484-495605984 GCA_011799875.1 Thinopyrum elongatum | reverse complement strand
AAACCGCACCCTTTACGGCGTCTGTAGGAAGAATTCATTCTGGTCCCAAAACTTATAAGAGATCTCGGTAGTGAATATGCAATGCTGAATTCCAATAAGTTGGTACTTCGCACAAGGAAGAAGCTCGTGTTAAAGATAGTTTCATCCAGACCAAACCCTACCTTAGCGTCTCATCCCCACCCACCAAGTCTTTATCCGCGGTGAAAGGAGTGGTTTAATTCGATGCAAGGTGCAAACGAGCTTTTCCAAAGATGGAGTCCTTTCAGAAATACATGTGCCAGAAGAAAGCAGATTCTTTTTCTATCATAAAATGAATCTGCTTTCTGATGGCCATTTCGGTCCGTTGTGGGACCACGGCTTGCAAAGAAGGTATTTAGCGCAAAGAACTTCTTCCGCTTTTGGGGATTCCACTAATTGATAGAAGGAAGTGGATGCGGCAGGATTGGCCCCAATTGAATCACTAGTAGAAGAGATCCACGTGCAGAGTTAGGGAGAGGCAGATGGAGGGACGTTTGGATTGCTGCTGCTGAAGGGCTTACGACGAATAGATTGTTGGAATGGGATGTAAATTGGTATACAAGATTCAAAAGAAAGCGGATGGTTCTATTGAAGAAGAAATCAGTATCCAAATTGGAAGAGAAAAGGTTCTGTAACTACATATACCATATGGGAACACATTACACCAAAGGAAAATGCCACTTGAGGTACATGTATGCATCCACTTCATCGGATGATCCAACGCAAAAAGTTGATATTTCTATTCTCTAGCGCTCGTCATATAGAAAAGGTATCTAGCTCGTCCCTCTAGCGCTCTAAAGAAATCCTTCTTGTCCGAGAAGGCAACAACCATTTCATTTCTTTAACCCGGATTGCATTATTTAATTGATTTACTACGGCGTGTACTACGTATTGGTTCGCGAATGGTTGCTTGAAGGAAGGAAGCTGCTTTAGAGGAGGGATGCCGTCAAAGGGGTATGCCGGATTTTTTATATGCTAAAGATACCGGTTCAATATGTCATTTCCGAAATCGAGGACCACACCGCTGGGAGGACAACTCAAGCACCAAAGACAAAGGTATCACTCGTAAAAGTGATTTTCATCGTAGTACTAGCTCTTGCGTTAGGTGAAATCCAGCGTTAGGTAGGATAGGCAGGTATTCTAGGGATATGCTCATCCGCTGCCCGCGTAAGGTTCATATCTGTCCAAGGACAATGGTATAAGGTTCGCATCTTCCCAAAGCCGAAGAACTTCTTTGAACTACAGCCAAGGCAAATCTCTAGTATTGGTATCGGGGGCCGGTGTCTAGGGATAGGAGCCGTCAAAAGGAAAGGCGAGAAGCCCTGGCTATCGGAGTGTCAGCCATGACGGAAATATTATTCGGGGATTAGATATTTCATGGTTGACCTTGAGTCACCTGTCCGGACTTAGCCGTGCAGCCACATTTGCCGGTATGGGACGGCCTTGACTTGGTCTGATCGCGTGCTCTTTCACCGATACGGCCCGACAGGGAAGGTTATGCGTGCGCGCTACCCTGGCCCGATAGGCAGCGATAACCTTGTGAGCCCAGTTGAGTTTTGTGCCGGCGTCCCCGTTTGGGACAGTATAGTTTGGCCACGACGGTGGCAGGTGTCACGAGGTGACAAGGGGCCACCCAAGGCTTGACTCCGAGGGAGTGCGATTGCCGGTGGTACGATGGGAGAGTCACGGGTCAGGCAGGTTTCGTTGGAGCAACGCTGGTCCACCCGAATGGGATCACGAGGTCAGTGCTCCATGATGTGGGTAAAGTGCGCAACCTCTGCAGAGTGTAAAATCTATTCGAATAGCCATGTCCACGGTATTGGACAGTCCGCCCAGACCTCACTAGGTGGTCAACCATAGTAGTGATGATGATGATGATGGAAGAACTCGTCGTATGATCAGAAGTACTCGATGGATCGTGAGTATTCTGAGGGTTGTGAGACAACCCGGAAGAGAGTATGTTTGACTTGTGGTGTAGACGGAATCAGGTATATGATATGATAGCCATGGGATGGCTATGAGTTGAGTGGTCGGATGACCTCATGCTTGGGAATTAGGATTTGGCACAGGTTTGGATTGCATCCTGAGATTATTTGGAGTACAAAATTAAATATGCTTTACCTTACTGCATTTACTTCAGAAGTTATCTTGCTGGATAACCCTGCTTGTTAATCTTGACTGCTATGATGTTGTCTTGCTTTAATGCTGATGTTTGCTATGAGCTTGCGAGTACATTCAAAGTACTCACCTGGCGTGTCATGCCAGTTTGCAGGTCATGCCATGATTGCTTGCTTGTCGAGGATCCTGAGTTTGCGACCTAGGAGGCGCGTTCTAGCCAGAGTCCCTGCGGAGTGGAGTCCATCACCGTCGTCGCTATTCCGCTGCCTAGAGAGTTTCTCCGCTGTTAGCATAGAGCTACCCCGGGCGGGCGTAGTGTCGCCGTGCCAATGTAATCCATGTACCCTTTGTAACCCTATCCATTGTAAGAAATAGCTAATTTGTTCTATGCCAACAGTGCCGTATTCCAGAGGACTTGTCCCTGGGCTGGAATACGGGGCATTCCGGTTTACTCTGAGCCGGGGTGCCACAGAAGTTGGTATCAGAGCAGGTCTGGCTATAGGACGCGCGGTCTAGGTGCGAACGTTAGTAACCAGTAGTATAGGATCCAGTTGGTTTGCTGCACCTGTTTGTTGCATTTGTTTGTGCATAGCATGCATCTAGACTAGATATCTTATCACTAACGATGGATCTGGTGAGTGTAGGTGGCATCGGTTTCGATTCCCTACCTGCGCTCTCCGGTTTGCATATTTGTTCCTTGGTGTGGTGTCATCTTCGTCCCAGCGGAGTGATGCCAAGGTGCTTAGGGGTGGCGATCACTAGCAAGATTGATGCACCGGTACCACACCAATATATTCTCTTCAGTCACCCTATCGTTTCGGTGATAGACAATTTCTATTCCGGATCTTGCCATCCCATTCACCGCTTTGGCAACCCTTACTGATCTTGTTATCAGAAAAAGGGCAATGCCTGCAAGCCTTTATCTCCACCACTAACTCATTCCGTCACCTATTCGTTGGACGTGTACGGTTTTCTCCCGTACGCTTGATGATGATGTGGTCGTGACCTCTGTGTTCCGACCCCCGGTCACCAAGTTCGTCCTCGCCACCGGTTCCATCCATGTTAAACCCGTGTTTGGTGTAGCCTTGTTTACACCAAATTTTCTTCCACACATTGATTCACTTTCGTGCACAGCGCCACAGCATGTTAGACCGTAATACCGGAGTTCTTGCGGGATTTGTGTGCCTAAGTAGGAATGCATATTATTGATGTGGAATAGCTGTAGACTGTGATATTGCTTGTGTGTGTGTGATCTTGCTGCTTTGTGTGCTTTTGTTTAGTCGTTTCTTTTGTTGTTTTGGGCCCTTGGTGTTACCTTATTTTCCCCTTAAGGAAGTTGCTCACCGACCCTGAACCCAAAGAGTCGGTGAAGAGAAAGTCATGTGGAAGCACAGCTCAGCAATATGGAATCTTCAGCAGACTGTGTTATATCAGGAATATCGGGCCTGAATATAAATGATATCCTAGCTGGATTGATTATCAGCATCAAGTTTACCTCAATGAGCAATTTTCACAGCAGCAATGATCGCATCAGCAAGAAGGCAAGTTGTATATGATCCACAGTGTATTCTGTGCCAAAGGTATGATTTATATACAAGGTTTGAGTCTGCTATGAGTACAATTTGAACCCTGCTATGTCTTGAAAGCAAGCCAGAATGTGCTTAGTGTACAACAAGAAGGATAGCCGAATACTCTGTTGCATACAACAAGTAACCGACAACAGTAACCTCAAGGATTCAGGTGTCTTCCTCGACACAACACATGGACATCTTCCGATGCAAGGGTCAGATCCGCAACAGTTGGTCCGAAGGCAAAAAAAAATCTGTAAGGACACAAGCTTGCCTCGGAAATCAAGTGGCCAGCTACACATGTTTTCATAGATATGGTGGACATGTTGCCAAGGTCATATGGGTTACTCATACAATGATGCCAACTCGGTGAGGATCTGACTTTTGCATGAGCTATGTAAGAAGAGGAGAATGCCAGTTATACACTTTAGTGTGATGACCAACAACCTATGAAGCAAGACGACAATTTGGTATATGCCCTATAGCATTGCTCTGTGTTATCTCCGATATGTTCAAATTATTATGCTCATACCAGTATGCATAATAGTGAGCTGTATGGAACACGGATGAACCCTTGCCTGTTTTTCTTTGGTAACGGCACCACGCCTGTGTTCTGAGCTGTTTCCAGCCGTCCGGGGTGGATGCCGATTTTTATTTCTCTTGTCAACAACTGTCCGTGTTCTGAGCTACTTTTCGGCCGTCTCGGGCAGCTGTTGAATTCCTCTTCGTAGCAATGACCCTATGCTCTCAGCTGTTTTTTTTTGGCCGTCTTAGGGAGTTGCTACTTTCTTCTTATCGACACCGTCTTATGCTCTGAGCTGCTTTTCAGCCGTCTTGAGTCGGGGTTGAGTTATTCCAGTAAAAGTCCCAGATCTGAGTTGTAAAGACTGTTCTGGTGGCTACTTGTTTATTTGCCGGTTTTATCCAAGGGTTCAGACGATCGTTACCTACAGCTACAACTTGTAAAGTAATATGCCTACCGGAATATTGCATCTGACAACACCTATGGTCACACGGAGAATCAATAACACATAAGGCCAAGTTCGTCAGCAAAGGATCCAGGCAAGGAGAACTATAATGAAAAAGCAAGATTGGCCATACAGATATGGTAATGGTTGCAAGAGCAACATGGTACAAATACTCCGGACAGTCTGGCTCGGTACCAGTCACCATGGGTACACACCCATGGGGTTTATTCCGTTTGCAAGGACCCCATATCGAGACAACCCGCCCAGTCAACCAGATATGCTCAGAATTGTCAGAAGAAGGCAACCAAGCTAGTCAGGTCAGCCGAAAGAATAACTCAGCAGTTCAAATTCAGCAACCATGTTAAAGCATTACACGGCCTACCATCCACATAGGGATGCCGATAGACTGAGTAATCAGAAGGATAAACAACAGTCTCGAAGTATGTGTCCTCATGGATGGGAATCAGTTAAGGACTAACCTGCCATGAACAAGATTCTGCTGCCAGGACCACTGTCAGTCAAGTCTATGGATAATATCACCGTACACCTTTATGCTGGTCACGACAGGTGACAATCAAACATTTGGCAGGAGCTTTATACCCGAGACAATGGAGATACCCGAGATGACTCAGCAATCCGTGTGAGAAGTCAGATTCCGCCAGGAGAACGGTACGATTCACAGTACTGTTTTGAGCCTGGAGGACATACATCCATTTGAAGTCACCCAATGCAATGAGTAAAAGATTTCGTGTCCACCAAGAGGATCTGTTCACAACTCAGTGAACGGTCATTCGTACTGGACTCTGTCACGACACGTCCATGAGGAACCACCCTCGGATTTACGAGAAGGGCACATAGTTCGGTCAGAATAATTTATTGCCCCAGACATGATAGCAGACAAAAAAATGGAGTGATGTCAGAGTAATATATGAGGAAAGATTTGCCAAAAAAAGGTTCCAGTAAAGCAAACCACCCCGAAACAAGGCAGTCAGTCATATACAATTCAGTGGGAACATTATACAAAGGTAAAAAGGAAACCCGAGTTGGAAACGGTTTCCTTAAGTGGAAATATTCAAGTTCGATCCCTGAGCAACCAAATCTCGAGGACGAGATTTCTTTAAGGGGGGTAGGTTTGTAACACCCTGGATTTTGCCCATTTTCTTTTTACCTTGATTTGGTCTGAATTTGCTTTTCTGTGGTGTGATAGTTTTGCAACCTGGATGAATCACCCTTCATTTTTCTTCCCGAGTGGCTTGCCAACTTCAACACCATCCCAAGACCTTGTCATTTCCATTTTGGACCAATCCCAATATTCTTTTCTTGGGAATATTCCTTTTTCTATTAAAGGAATAACCCTGTTTGCCCTAAGTTGTGAAGCAACTCATATTTCTATCATTCCCAAAATTATCAAATAATTCCCATAAATCCTTTGGGACATATCTTATACAGATATGTCAAAATATTCCTTGCCATACCCAAAAATATTTCACAAATATTCCTTTTCTGATTCTGCCCCAGCTGGCAGTTTGTGAAGCAAGTACCATTTGTATTTGCTTTCTTGCTCTCAAACTTTTTGTGCACTCTTTCCTATCCATATAATTGCCACATGCCAAAATTCAACTTTATTTGGATAGTAAATCTCTCTTGGCTAATTTCCAAAGTTTCTGGGCAACTGGAATCTTTGTGAAGCAAGTACTAGCTAGGAGTATCCAAATGAGTTGAAATTTTGCAAGCATCTTCATATACTCAAATCATGACTCTCCACCAAGTTTCAACCCTATTCAATCATCTATGTGATCACAGCATCAAATCTTTGTTTCTGGTAATTATTATGGGTTGTGAAGCAACTATAATTTTTACTACTCCATAATTCATGAATAATTTCCAGAACATGCTTCTACCCATATCTCACTTCTCCACAAAATTTGGGCTCATTCCATTTCACCAATAATTTCCTAGAATTTTTCAAAGATTCTGTCCATTTGGAAGCTGTGTGAAGGAAGTACCATTTTGGTTTATCCAAATGGTATGAAATTTATACAGTATCTTCATATGCCCATATCAATCATATCATCCAAATTTCAGCCCAATCCCATGTGATGTGTGAGTGCTACTTCAAGATTGGCAAATCTGGTCAGTGAGGCCATTTGAACAGCAAGTGTTATCTACACTCATCCATCTGGGCTGAAACTTGTCTACAAGACTCATCTTAGCAGGTGATCACACTATGCCAAAGATCAGAGCCAATCACTAGACGAGTCTTCCTCACCAAGTAAGAAACACCTTGCTGTTCTGGATAAAACCTGCTAGCTGTGGTCACCTCGAGTGCCACTATGCTCGTGTCTTTCCTCCTTGACCTCATATGTTGAATGACTGATCGAGTTGACACGATGGGGTTGACCAGAACACGTGGCATCGCCGTGTCCACGTGGTGACCGCCGCACTGGCACGCCGTGGACGTGAGCTGCACGTTTGTCAACGCGGGGCCCTCCTCTGCTCGTCGTTTCCGCGCGACTCGTCATGTCCAACAGCTCCCTCTTGTCGTCGCCTTCCTCCCTAGATAAGCTTCCCCCTCTCCCGTCCCCTCCCTCACGGTGTAGCCACCGTGCCCGTACTCTGCCGCCGTCGAATCCTATCGCCTGTGAGCTCCCGAGCTCTCCCGAGCCTGCCCGACTTCAGCCGAACCCTCTCCACCCCTCCATGACCTCCCTGGAAGCCTCTCCTCCCCTCCAGGCGAGCTCTCGAAGCTCCGGGACTCCGGCGTACGTGTCGCCGCGGCAATGCTCAGCCTCCCTCGCCGCTCGCCTATTTATAGGCTGCCCCGAGCCCTCCCAAGCTCACCATCGGCCTCCCCTCGTTCCCAGGACCCCGCCCCACTTCTTCCTCGAGCCGGAGAACCTCTCTCCGACCACCATCATCGTCATGGCCTCCGCGGCCCTTCTCCTAAATTGGAGCTCAACCGAGCCCCTCTCCTCCTCCCGAACCCTCCACCGTGTTCCCCTCCTTCCGGAGAGCCTCCCCACCCCATCTCCCCTCGCCGGAGTTGGCCGCACCACCGAGTCCCTCCACCACCGCCCGCTCCCTGTACCCCTCCTCGCGCCGCCCCGTCCCCGCCTCCCCACTCCCTCCCGGCGCCCGCTTCGCCTCTGAACGGGTGCGGCTGGTCCTCCCGCGCCCGCCGGTGCCCGCGCCGTGGCCGGAGGCGGCCGGAGCCAGCCGGCCCCCCCTCGCCGTCTCCCCTCCCCTGCTCCTTCTCTGTCTCACTGAAGAACAGGGCGAGCGGGAGGAGGGAGACGAGCGCCCGTGCCCCTCCCCTGCCCCTGGGCCCCGCCTGGAAGTGGCTCCAGCCACGGGTCCACGTGGATAAGTGGAAACACCTTCTGCGGTTTCCGTTTGCTCCAAAGGAAAACGTATTCTGTGAAAGTGCGCGACCCGCCGAGCTGCCAGGGACCCCGTTGGAAATATTGTATTTGCAGATAGGTCCCTGACAGAAAAACCTTCATAACTTTTTGCTCAGAACTCCAATCGAGGTGAATCCAAAGCCCACGTCTTCGTCTCGTCGAGCCCATCGTGTTGGTATCATTTTCACTATGTGGTTCTACTGTGAAAATGACCATTTTGCCCTTGCCCATAAACAGCCCTCCGAGAGAGAACTGTTTCCGGCAATCACTTCCGCGACCATTCCGCACTTCTCCCCGGTGTATCCCTTCACCCCCAGGCAAGCCACAACTCTCCTCTGCATCATTGCATTGCAATATCATGGTTTAACTAATTACTTTAATAGCAAGTATGAGTTATTTGTGAAATGAATTGGATTATGCAATGTTCGAGTTAACTCTTGGATAGGTGACTACCATGTTGGGTACCGGATTATTAGTGACTAGTAGCTTACCCACTTGTTGATACTGTGATGTTGAGATCACTGTCTATGATTATTTTGGAGTTCATCAGGCAGTTCGTGGAGATGAATTAGTAGCAGTGGCTTAAGCATACTGGTTATCGGAGTGTCAGCCATGACGGAAATATTATTCGGGGATTAGATATTTCATGGTTGACCTTGAGTCACATGTCCGAACTTAGCCGTGCAGCCACATTTGCCGGTATGGGACGGCCTTGACTTGGTCTGATCGCGTGCTCTTTCACCGGTACCGCCCGACAGGGAAGGTTATGCGTGCGCGCTACCCTGGCCCGGTAGGCGGCAATAACCTTGTGAGCCCAGTTGAGTTTTGTGCCAGCGTCCCCGTTTGGGACTGTATAGTTTGGCCACGACGGTGGCAGGTGTCACGAGGTGACAAGGGGCCACCCAAGGCTTGACTCCGAGGGAGTGCGATTGCCGGTGGTACGATGGGAGAGTCACGGGTCAGGCAGGTTTCGTTGAAGCAACGCTGGTCCACCCAAATGGGATCACGAGGTCAGTGCTCCATGATGTGGGTAAAGTGCGCAACCTCTGCAGAGTGTAAAATCTATTCGAATAGCCGTGTCCACGGTATTGGACAGTCCGCCCAGACCTCACTAGGTGGTCAACCATAGTAGTGATGATGATGATGATGATGGAAGAACTCGTCGTATGATCAGAAGTACTATTCTGAGGGTTGTGAGACAACCCGGAAGAGAGTATGTTTGACTTGTGGTGCAGACGGAATCAGGTATATGATATGATAGCCATGGGATGGCTATGAGTTGAGTGGTCGGATGACCTCATGCTTGGGAATTGGGATTTGGCACAGGTTTGGATTGCATCCTGAGATTATTTGGAGTACAAAATTAAATATGCTTTACCTTATTGCATTTACTTCAGAAGTTATCTTGCTGGATAACCCTGCTTGTTAATCTTGACTGCTATGATGTTGTCTTGCTTTAATGCTGATGTTTGCTGTGAGCTTGCGACACATTCAAAGTACTCACCTGGCGTGTCATGCCAGTTTGCAGGTCATGCCATGATTGCTTGCTTGTCGAGGATCCTGAGTTTGCGACCTAGGAGACGCGTTCTAGCCAGAGTCCCTGCGGAGTGGAGTCCATCACCTCGTCCCTGTTCCGCTGCCTAGAGAGTTTCTCCGCTGTTAGCATAGAGCTACCCCGGGCGGGCGTAGTGTCGCCGTGCCAATGTAATCCATGTACCCTTTGTAACCCTATCCATTGTAATAAAGAGCTGATTTGTTCTATGCCAACAGTGCCGTATTCCAGAGGACTTGTCCCTGGGCTGGAATACGGGGCGTTCCGGTTTACTCTGAGCCGGGGTGCCACAGGAGCGCAGAATGTTCTTGTGTTCATCGACATACGGGGTCACCAAGGTAGAGTTCTGTAGAACTGTGTAGTGTGCTTGAGACCAAGAATGCCCGTCCCTGCATATTATTGAGTCCCCTCCTAGCGTGCCTTTTCCAGTCAGTCTCCCCTCATACCACGATTGAGGGAGACCAATCTTCTTAAGGTCAGGAATGAAGTCAACACAAAACCCAATGACATCCTCTGTTTGATGGCCCATGGAGATGCTTCCTTCTGGCCTAGCGCGGTTACGGACATATTTCTTTAGGAGATCCATGAACCTCTCAAAGGGAACATATTGTGTAGAAATACGGGGCCCAGAACGACAATCTCGTCGACTAGATGAACTAGGACGTGCGTCATGATATTGAAGAAGGATGGTGGGAACACTAGCTCAAAACTGACAAGACATTGCGCCACATCACTCCTTAGCCTTGGTATGATTTCTGGATCGATCACCTTCTGAGAGATTGCATTGAGGAATGCACATAGCTTCACAATGGCTAATCGAACGTTTTCCGGTAGAAGCCCCCTCAATGCAACCGGAAGCAGTTGCGTCATAATCACGTGGCAGTCATGAGACTTTAGGTTCTGTTACTTTTTCTCTGCCATATTTATTATTCCCTTTATATTCGACGAGAAGCCAGACGGGACCTTCATACTGAGTAGGCATTCAAAGAAGATTTCCTTCTCTTCTTTGGTAAGAGCGTAGCTGGCAGGACCTTCATACTGCTTTGGAGGCATGCCGCCTTTTTCAAACGTTGCAGGTCCTCCCGTGCCTCCGGTGTATCTTTTGTCTTTCCATACACGCCCAAGAAGCCTAGCAGGTTCACGCAAAGGTTCTTTGTCACGTGCATCACGTCGATTGAAGAGCGGACCTCTAGGTCTTTCCAGTAGGGTAGGTCCCAAAATATAGATTTCTTCTTCCACATGGGAGCGCGTCCCTCAGCATCATTCGGAACAGATAGTCTGCCGGGACCCTTTCCAAAGATTACGTGTAAATCATTGACCATAGCAAGTACGTGATCACCGGTACGCATGGCGGGCTTCTTCCGGTGATCTGCCTCGCCTTTGAAATGCTTGCCTTTCTTTCGACATTGATGGTTGGTCGGAAGAAATCGACGATGCCCCAGGTACACATTCTTCCTGCATTTGTCCAGGTATATACTTTCGGTGTCAGCTAAACAGTGCGTGCATGCGTGGTATCCCTTGTTTGTCTGTCCTGAAAGGTTACTGAGAGCAGGCCAATCATTGATGGTTACAAACAGCAACGCATGCAGGTCAAATTCCTCCTGTCTGTGCTCATCCCACACACGTACACCATTTCCATTCCACAGCTGTAAAAGTTCTTCAACTAATGGCCTTAGGTACACATCAATGTCGTTGCCGGGTTGCTTAGGGCCTTGGATGAGTACTGGCATCATAATGAACTTTCGCTTCATGCACAGCCAAGGAGGAAGGTTATAGATACATAGAGTCACGGGCCAGGTGCTGTGATTGCTGCTCTGCTCCCCGAAAGGATTAATGCCATCCGCGCTTAAACCAAACCAGCAAACTCAACCCGGTACTTTCTCTCGATTTTTCTCCACTCCGACCCGTCAGCAGGTGCTCTCAACTTCCCGTCTTTCTTACGGTCCTCTCTGTGCCATCGCATCAACTTGGCATGCTCTTTGATTCTGAACAGACGTTTCAACCGTGGTATTATAGGAGCATACCACATCACCTTGGCAGGAACCCTCTTCCTGGGGGGCTCGCCGTCAACATCACCAGGGTCATCTTGTCTGATCTTATACCGCAATGCACCGCATATCGGGCATGCGTTCAAATCCTCGTACACACCGCGGTACAGGATACAGTCATTAGGGCATGCATGTATCTTCTGCACCTCCAATCCTAGAGGGCATACGACATTCTTTGCTGCGTACGTACTGTCGGGCAATTCGTTATCCTTTGAAAGCTTCTTCTTCAATATTTTCAGTAGCTTCTCAAATCCTTTGTCAGGCACAACATTCTCTGTCTTCCACTGCAGCAATTCCAGTACGGTACCGAGCTTTGTGTTGCCATCTTCGCAATTGGGGTACAACCCTTTTTGGTGATCCTCTAACATGCGATCGAACTTCAGCTTCTCCTTTTCACTTTCGCACTGTCTCCTTACATCAACAATGACCCGGCGGAGATCATCATCGGGCACATCGTCTGGTTCCTCTTGATCTTCAGCTTCCCCAGTTGCAGCATCACCGTATTCAGGGGGCACATAGTTGCCATCGTCCTCTTCTTCTTCGCTGTCTTCCATCATAACCCCTATTTCTCCGTGCCTGGTCCAAACATTATAGTGTGACATGAAACCCTTATAAAGCAGGTGGGTGTGAAGGATTTTCCGGTCAGAGTAAGACTTTGTATTCCCACATATAGGGCATGGACAACACATAAAACCATTCTGCTTGTTTGCCTCAGCCACTTCGAGAAAATTATGCACGCCCTTAATGTACTCGGAGGTGCGTCTGTCACCGTACATTCATTGCCGATTCATCTGCATGCATTATATATAATTAAGTGTGTCAAAAACCATTACAAAACATCATGAATAGATAAATGACCAAATTAATAGAAGTTCATCATCACATTAAAATCAAAGTACATACATAGTTCTCATTGAACAACATATAGCTCTCCAGAGCATCTAATTAAACCATACATTATTGAAACTATGTAAAACATTTCAATGCAACAACAAATGCGATCATAATCGCAACCAAGGTAACAATTGATCCAACGGCATAATGATACCAAGCATCGGTATGAATGGCATATTTTCTATACTTTCTAATCTTGAAGCGCATTGCATCCATCTTGATCTTGTGATCATCGACGACATCCGCAACATGCAACTCCAATATCATCTTCTCCTCCTCAATTTTTTTTCAATTTTTCCTTCAAGTAATTGTTTTGTTCTTCAACTAAATTTAACCTCTTGACAATAGGGTCGATTGGAATTTCCGGTTCACATACCTCCTAGATAAAAAAATCTATGTCACGTTGGTCGGCATAATTGTCATAAACAATAAATGAACCAAATAGTTATAAAATATAATATATACCACATCCGAATCATAGACAGGACGAGGGCCGACAGGGGCGGATACCAAAACCATCACACTATATAATAACAAACAATAATAAAAGTAAGAAAATTATACAAGTATCTATCTAAATCATACAAGTAAGAATTTTTTTCTTTTAGAAAGAAGATAAGAACAAGAGGCTCACCACGGTGGTGCCGGCGACGAGATCGGCGCGGGCGATCGACGGCGGTGAAGACGGGGACGGGACGTGACGGACCGCTAAACCTAGACAAATCTTGAGGAAAATGGAGCTTGGAGGTCGAGTTTGGAGAGGAGAAAGCTTAAGTAGTGTGGCTCGGGCATTTCATCGAACACCTCATGTGCATAGAAGGTGAGCTAGAGCACCACAAAGCCCTCCCCTCGCTGGCCAGAAAAAAACAGAGCAGTGGAATGCTCTGCTCGCGGGCAAGGGGTATATATAGGCACAACATTGATCCCGGTTCGTGTTTGGAACCGGGACTAAAGGCCACCCTTTGGTCCCGGTTCCAGCCACGAACCGGGACCAATGAATGTGGGTCTGGAGCGAGGCCCATTGGTCCCGGTTCGTGTCTGAAACCGGGACCAAAGGGTCCAGACGAACTGGGACCAATGCCCCACGAGGCCCGGCCGGCCCCCTGGGCGCACGAACCGGGACGTATGCCCCATGGGTCCCGGTTCTTGACTGAACCGGGACTAATGGGCTGGGCAGGCCTGGACCAAAGCCCTGTTTTCTACTAGTGGTTGTACACATGCATGTGTACACGTTGTGTGAGTTCAACCCAGTCATTGCATGTGTGCATGGTTGATTAGTATAGGAATTAGTGCATGCATTGAGTCGGTTGAGCAGTGGCCGGCCGGCCGAGTCCTCCGCAGGATGGAGTGATTCCAGGGAGAGCTGAACGTGGGAAAGTAGGTTGTTAGCTGCATGTGATTTGTTAGCTAACTTCGTGTGATGAGTCAAGTTCATTAGTGCATGTAGTGGTTAGTGGAGTAATGGGTCAAGTAGTGGCGTGAGTTTTGCATGGCAGCCGTGCCAACCTCTGTGTATATATAAGTTGCATTGTGTAATGGAAAATAGTAGCCGTGAGGGCTGGGCAAAAACAATGTAGCATATGTGTTTCACCAAGGAGAGAGCCACTAGCAAAGCCGTTGTGTCTTCTTCCTTGGTGCAGTGTGTGTGCGTGTGTGTTCTGGTCATGTGTGTTTATAAGAGTGTTTTTGTGAGAAGAAGATAGAAACCACAAGAGAGTTGTGAGAGGTAGAAGAGGAGCGGCGCTGCGAGGATGCGGCGCCAACAGTCTCGAGCTCCGGGTTGAAAAACCCTAGGTCTACCTGAGTGGGTTATACCTGACAATGGCGATGTATGTGCATCGTTGCCTTGTTGAAAGCATTGATCGGATATGCTCAGGCTTGTTCTTCAGGGTGAAAACCTAGAATCTGGCCTCTGACGGTTGGATCCAGTAACGGCGACGCTTGAGCGTCATTACCTTCCTGAAGGCGTTGTTGTTGAAGAACCTTGTTGTCCTTGTGGTGTCAAGAGATGATTGGTGCAAATACGGTCGTTGCTGTAGTTTGTCGATTGCTGTTTTGACCACTTTAGTTTTTTTTTCTTTTTTCTTCACTTAGGCATAGCTTTGGTCTTATATGACTTTACTCTTTGCCGGTGTGTTTACTTTTTTTTTCGCGAATAAGCAAAAGACTTGCGTATCATTGCATTGATAGAAGGAAAAAGACTGTAGCAGTTACAGATGTGAGCTCGCAAACACATGCACGACAACCGGATGAGCGAGACACACAAGCGCAACCAAGCTAAAGCGTGCGCGACCCTAAAGAAGAATGCCCTATCTATCGCCGATGAGGTGGCCAAGTCCCCTGGCCCCGGCACGAGCCCATGCTCTAGCGTCTTCCTTGATCAGCTCGACGAGTCGCGAAATAGAAGGCCGGTCGTTGTTGAACACACATCCGTTGCGGTGTTTCCAGATCCTCCAAGCCGTGAGGATGAAGAGGGTTGTGAGGCCTCGACGTAAGGCCGTCGGTGAATCCCGAATGGATGCGGCGAACCAGTCGCGGAATTCCGATTCCGGAGATGGTAGGTTGGTGGTGGATCGGCACCACGACAGGATCTCATGCCAAACCCGTCTGGTGAAGGAGCAGCCCGCTAGTAGATGTTGCATGGTCTCTGGTTCTTGGTCACACAGGAGACAAAGGGGGGCGTGTGGCATACCACGGCGTGCCAGTCTATCCGCCGTCCAGCACCGCCCCTGGTAGGCAAGCCATAAGAAGATCTTGACACGTAGCGGCGTCCATGATCTTCAAGTCAGACGCCATTCAGGCTCGATAGTCGATCCAGAGAATAGGGCAAGGTAGCACGACTTGGCGGAGTACGTGCCAGTCGGCGTCCACCGCCAAAGGATGCGCTCCGGGACGTCGGAGATTGAGATGTTGCGAAGCTTGGCCCAGAGTGTGACGTACTGGATCAGGGCCTCGACGCCAAGCGCGCCATGTATATCCTGCACCCAGTCGTGGTTGGTGAGGGCGTCGCGCACGCTGCGAGTCTTGCGTCGGCGGCGAGGGATCAAAGCGTGGATGAGGGAAGCAATCTCACTGATGCACGAGCCGTCCAGCCAGTGATCCTCCCAGAAGGAGCACGTCCTGCCATCCCCAAGCTCCCAGCAGGTGGACGCACGGAAGATGGCGCGAACCTCTGGCGCGCAGGGAATGTGGAGGTGACGCCAAGGCCTGGAAGGGTCGGTCTTGCGCAGCCAAAGCCACCTAGCCTGAAGCGCATGCCCAGTCCGGAGCAAGTCAGGGACGCCCATGCCACCGAAGGCAAGTGGGCGGCAAACCTTGCCCCAGCTCACAAGACAATGTCCACCACTCACGGCGTGTTTACTTGTGTGTGTTGGTGTTGACTGTGTGCATCTTAACTATGCAGAGGCCGGGTGTGTGCTCATTGTGTTAGTATCCACTTGATGCTTCATTTTGAATTAATAAAATCCACCCTTTGTCGAAAAAAGTTCACTCAATGCATATAGCATACAAAATACTAAACGATACTTGATCTATGGACTGAAGTTGTATGATTCATGTTCTCAGCCGAAAGAGCAGGTCTATTCTACTATTGTGTCTTCAACGGATCAAACACCCGCAAGAGGCCAAAGAGAAGGTGCAAGAGGATGAGGTCCTGCGGCGTTCGGCTGGATGCTGGTGAGTAGTTGCGGCACTGCCGGCCGTACGTGTAGTCCTGGGCGTTGTATTTTCGGCTCAATTATTTCGGGTGTGCCTCAAATAATATGTTCACACGTCTGACCTCCATCTAGAATTAATTAATTTGCATTTGATGGGATCCACTTTTAGTAGAGCTAGCTCGTATCATGTACTGAAACTGAAATACTGAATCCGAACCGTATAACCCCAAGCTCCAGCCACTGTGATGACTTATATATATGATCTTCGTTTTAGTACTCACTCACTCTGTTTGGTCAATTCCATTGTTCAAGAAACTATGAAGACATGACCGTATCCATTTACATGCACATAGCTAGTCCCACATGATCTAATCGATGTTCAAGTCTGGTTGAAAATCTGAACCCAGCCGTTGGGAAGAAGGCACATAATTCCAATGCAACTTGGTTCGTATGTGGGGATTATGACTTTGGATTGAGAGTCATCAGAAAAACATCATCTACGTACATCCTACTTGGTCATGGGTCCTTGGGGCATTTCAGGGCTTGATTTTGAATGATGCAACCAGCAAACCCAAACCAAAGTAAACCAGTGTCACGGTTTTCGGATTAGTCCGTCAATCCAAGAACGGGGCAGCAAAGAGAGCGTCAGCTGGGGCTGATGGGCCGGGTGAATCTGCCAATCAGCCACGATGGCTTGGCACGCGGCGGCTGCTGCCGGAGCAGGGCGATGGCCGGAGGTAGTAGGAGCTTGCCGGGCTCGTCGTGAAGATGCCCTACGGCACCGGGGCGTTGATACGAAGCAGCTGGGGAAGACGGCGAGGTTTGGCGCTCGACCTCCCAACCAAATCGAGCTCCGCCTCGCCGAGCGGGTAGGAGAGCGGGCGCGCTGGAGCTCGGTGTCAGCAACGCCGACCGACAGGAGACGATTACTGAAGACCAAGGCCAGGCGACAACAGGTGAAGGCACTGTACTCCATCCGGCAAGCGAGGAAACAACTACAAGGCTCAAGATGGCTCGTGGGCCTGCAGCGCGGCCCACTCGAACCAAGACGAAGCCCAGATGGAACGATGGCCCAGAGTGGACTCATTAGTTTAAATACAAACATGTAACGTTCATTTGTACTTGGCTAGGATTTGGACGGCGGCTTCGGCCGAGCTGTAAACTACCTGTGGCTGTGAGGGAGGTTGGGAGGAAATACACGCCACAGAAATTCTCCATTCCGCCATGAACCGTAGCTCAAAGCCCTAGATCGATCTCTGTCCTTACACTTGGTATCAGATTCGGCGGTCCTGACGCTTCCTCAACACCATCACGACACACGGTGGCGGGATCGAAGGCGAACTGAGGCGATGGAGAAGCTATCAGAGGAAGGGCGGGGCGTGTACGAGCTCCTGCGCGCGGATTTCGCCACGGATCTCGACCGCCGCTTCAAGGAACAAGGTGCGGATCTTCTTCAAGCCATGGAGAAGTTGATTGCGGCGAACACGAAGACCCTGGATGGGTTGCTTTCGGCGCGGGTGGATGGCGTACGTGATGAGATGCTGATGGAGTTGGAGCAGCTCCGTGACGAGCAACCGCAGGAAGTCCCTCTTAGCTCTGACGGAATTGCGGCCTCGCGCTTCGCTGGGAATGGTCGCGGCGGCGCCGTCACCGATTCCCTTGGCATCGACAACGACCACCGGGGGAAGGTGCATAATCCTTATGTTCCTCCTCCGGTCAGAGGTGCGCGTGATTCCAGTTCGTCGTTCTGCAATTCCTTGCCCCGTGATTCGAATTCTGTAGATGCTGCTGATTCGTTTGCATTCGGTGTTCGTTTGGAGTTGCCGAGGTTTGATGATGCCAATCCGCGTATGTGGCAAACGCGATGTGAGGACCAATTCAGATTGTGGTGTACTCCGACTCATCGATGGATTTCTCTGGCAACAGCTCAATTTTAAGGTGCTGCAGCTAGATGGTTGGAATCTATGCAACGTCGTCAACCGCAGGCGAGTTGATCTGAATTTTGCCAGTGTTTGCAGAGTCATTTTGGTCGAAATCAGCATCAAACTCTGTTATGTCTGTTGTTTCGGATAGCGCAAACATCTTCAGTGGCTGACTATGTTGAGCGTTTTGCTGATTTGTATGATCAATTGTCTACATATGAAGAAGCACCAAACTCCTTGCACTATACTACTAGGTTCCTGGATGGTCTGAAACCAGGGTCCGTGTTGCTGTTGCTCTTCAGAAACCAAGAGATTTGGATGCGGCTTACGATTTAGCACTGCTACATGAGGAGTTACGAGAAGGATTCACACCCCTTAACAGTGCAAATCATGTCAAGTCAGGTCCTATGCCTTTACCATTGCCACCCAATAAGCAGCGCAGTTATGAGGACAAACGGAGTCATGAGGTTCAGAAGACAGTTCCAACTGAAGATAAGTGGTCTGCTCTGCGTAATTTTCGTAAATCTAAGGGCCTCTGTTTTGTTTGTGGTGAGAAGTGGTCTAAAGATCATGTGTGTAAATCATCTGTTTAGTTGCATATAGTTCAGGAACTTATTGATCACATTCAGTCAAAAGAAATAGTTTCATCTACAGGTACTGATGAGGATCAACTGTCTGTCTGTAGTATGCACTTATCTGTTGCAGCTGTGGGAAAACAGTCAAATGCACCAACATTGCAGTTGTTGATTGAAGTGCAAGGAATGGAACTAATATTTCTTGTTGATTCAGGAAGTACACATTCTTTTATTAACAGTAATTTGCTTCATAGATTGACAAATGTGCAGATGCATTCACCTGTGTCAGTAGCTGTAGTTGGTGGAGGGACACCGCAATGTGATTCTATATTGAAAAATTGTTCATGGAATTGTGGGACAACTCAATTCACTAGTGATTTTAGAATTTTGTCCTTGGCCAGTTATGATGGAATAATTGGGTTAGATTGGCTTGCTCAACACAGTCCTATGCAAGTAGATTGGGTGCAGAAGTGGATGTCTTTCTCTTATCAGGGTAGAGTGGTTACATTGCAAGGATTGTTACCTGAAGATGTTGCTGTCATGGTGTTTTCTGTTTCATTGATCAGGCCTGTTGAAGAGCAAGTGAAACATCCAGAATTACAAGTACTGTTGGATAAGCATGATGTGGTGTTTGAAACTCCAACCACATTACCACCCAGAAGACTCAAGGATCATACTATCCCACTGATTCCTGGAGCAAGACCAGTATCTGTTAGACCTTATAGGATTGCTCCGCACTTGAAGGATGAACTAGAGAAACAGATCAAAGAAATGTTGGATTCAGGGATGATCAGACATAGTAATAGTGCTTTCTCTTCTCCTGTATTGCTAGTCAAGAAGAAAGAAGAAGGAACTTGGAGGATGGTGATTGATTACAGGCATCTCAATGCTATTATATTGAAAAGTAAATATCCAGTGCCAGTAATAGATGAACTTCTGGATGAACTGGCAGGAGCTTGTTGGTTTTACAAACTAGATTTGAAAGCTGGGTACCATCAGATCAGATTAGCACCAGGAGAAGAATACAAAACAGCCTTTCAGACTCACAATGGACACTATGAATTTAATGTGATGGGTATGGGTATGACAGGAGCACCAGGGACATTTCAAGGGACAATGAATTATGATCTCTCTCCTGTTTTGAGGAAATGTGCAGTAGTGTTCTTTGATGATATATTGGTATTTAGTAAACATTGAAAGAACATTGGAAACATTTAGATGAGGTGTTGTCTATCTTGAATAAAGAGCGGTGGAAAGTGAAGATGTCTAAATGTGATTTTGCTCAGCCCAAGATAGCATATCTGGGGCATGTTATTTCTGCAGAAGGTGTTTCTATTGATCCTGATAAAATAGTGGTTGTTCAGCAGTGGCCTGTCCCACAAAATGTGAAGGAAGTGAGGGGTTTCCTTGGGTTGAGTGGATATTACAGAAAGTTCATTAAGCATCATGGGATATTGCAAGGCCATTGACTGATCTGCTCAAAAAGGGGATTCCTTTAGTGTGGACCAGTATAATAGAGGAGGCTTTTGTAACACCCAAGCAGGCATTGGTGTCTGCTCCTGTCCTAGCATTACCAGATTTTACTAAACCTTTCATGATAGAGACCGATGCTTGTGAGTATGGTATTGGTGTAGTACTAATGCAGCAGGGACATCCACTAGCTTTTGTTAGCAAAACCTTGGGCCGTAAGAACAGAGCTCTGTCAGTATATAAGAAAGAATATCTGGCTATCTTGTTGGCAGTGGATAAATGGAGGCCCTACTTGCAAGTGCAACAGTTTATTATCAAAACAGATCAAAGAAGTTTGGCTCATCTGCAAGATCAAAGGTTGCACACAGTCTGGCAACAGAAATGTCTTACTAAATTGCTAGGATTGAACTATCAAATTCAATACAAGCAAGGCAAAGAAAATAGTGCAGCTGATGCTTTATCTAGAAGACCTCCAGATGATTCTCAACTCTTCTCAATATCCAGTAATCAACCTACTTGGCTGGCTGAAATCATAGCTAGTTATCAGCAGGATGAGAAAGCTCTAGCTCTTTTGCAGCAATTAGCTGTGCAGTCAGCCTCTAAACCACCATACAGCCTGGTGAATGGACTGCTGAGATATAAGCAGAGCATTTGGACAGGTTCCTGTTCCTGCCCTGCATCATAAAATCTTTTCTGCCTTTCATGATAGTCCCTTGGGTGGGCATTCAGGTTTCCCAGTTACATACAAAAGAATTCATGCTCTGTTTTCTTGGTCTGGTATGAAGAAATTCATCTTAGCTCAGGTACAGTCCTGTTTGATCTGTCAGAAAGCTAAACCTGAAAGAGTTCCTTATCCCGGATTGTTATCACCCTTGCCAGTACTACACAAGGCTTGGGACACTGTTTCTATGGATTTCATCAGTGGCCTTCCTCAGTCCTCTCAATATAACTGTATCTTGGTGGTGATTGACAAGTTCTCCAAGTATGGTCATTTTATTCCCTTGAAGCATCCTTTTAATGCTCATAAAGTGGCTGAGGTGTTCTTGGATAATGTGTATAAGTTGCATGGGATGCCTAAGATTATTATCTCTGACAAAGATCCAATTTTCACTAGTAACTTTTGGAAGTTATTGACTACAAGGACTAGGACTCAACTGAACATGAGCACAGCAAATCATCCTGAGACAGATGGGCAGACTGAACGAGTAAATCAGCAGGTGGAGTGCTATCTGAGATGTTTTATCAGTGCTCAACCTCACAAGTGGAGTAAATGTTCATCCTTGTGTGAATTTTGGTACAATTCTAACTGGCATTCTGCTCTGGGGAAGTCTCCATTTGAAATATTGTATGGGTATACAGCAAGATATCTTGGCATTAGTGACTCTGATACAATTGCACCAGTAGAAATGCAAGAATGGTTGCAATCTCGCCAAGCAATTACAGAGACAACTAGACATCACTTATTGAGAGCACAACAGCGTATGAAAAATCAAGTTGACAAGAAGAGGTCTGACAGAAACTTTGAGATAGGAGATCAGGTGTTCCTTAAGCTGCACCGTATGCTCAGTTGTCACTTTATTCTGGAGCAAATCACAAACTTGCTTTCAAGTTCTATGGTCCATTTCAAGTTTTGGAAAAGATAGGAGAGAGAGCATACAAGTTGGATCTTCCTGCAACTAGCCGCTTACATCATGTGTTTCATGTTTCACAATTGAAACGGTTTTTGCCACGCGAAGCTGTTATCAATCAGTCACTGCCTACAGCTCATGCCGCGCTTCAGTTTCCTGTCAATGTTTTGGAGCAAAAGATGTGTTAGGTTGGCAACCGTACTATCGCCCAGGGACTGGTTCAGTGGTCTGATTCTTCGGCTGCCGATGCCACCTGGGAAGATTTGGAGTTTCTAAAACAGCAGTTTCCCCGTGCTCCGGCTTGGGGGCAAGCCGGTTCTCAAGGAGGGAGGAATGTTAGCAACGCCGACCAACAGGAGACGATTACTGAAGGCCAAGGCCAGGCGACAACAGGTGAAGGCACTGTACTCCATCCGGCAAGCGAGGAAACAACTACAAGGCTCAAGACGGCTCGTCGATGTCTGTCCTTACACTCGGTTTTGCCGGAGTGGGATGGGGCGCGGCGCACAGGAGCTCGGCCTCGCCGGAGCGGTCAGGTGCACGGGATCGCTGGAGCTCGGCCTCACCGGATTAGGCGGCGTCGGGGCCAGGTGGTGACGCGCCGGGGCGGCGGCTGCAGGGGAAGAGGGCGACCGACGGGTGGTGGCGTGCCGGGGCGGCGGCTGCAGGGGAGGAGGGCGACCAACGAGTGGTGGCGCGCCGGGGCGGCGGCTGCCGGGGAGTAGGGCGGCCGACAGGATGCGCCGAGGCTGCCACTATAGCACGCCCCTACCTGTTTGGCAAAATGGCAAGGAGGCAAAGGAGGGGGGTGCTTAACATCCGTCTGTTCTATCCATTTACCCCTGCCACGTGGCACCTGACAGCGGGACCTACCCGTCAGGTTTTCACTTAAACTTCTTTAAGCAACCGATCAGCGTTTTTTTGCAAACTGTCAATACAATTGTGATGGGTTTTTGAAAAGAAGATGAATAGTGGTGGTTTTCTGAATTTGGGTCCTTAATTATGATGGTTTTTTGCAATTTACTCGTGAGGGTGAGACCGGGGTCTCCCCTCCGACTGCGGTACAGCAGGAGTTGCAATGGAGACGGCACGTGTTCCCCTGGTGCTTGACCGTCTCTCCTCTTCACTTGGAGCAGTTCTTTGGTGGCTTATGTATTCGACGTCTTGCTTTCCTACAAGTTGAGCATTTGTTTCTGGTGCCTCATCTGTAATCTTCTTTTGTTTCCAAGTTTGCTATGTATCAACACGTTGCATCCTAGCCGGTTGATGGCTTCTTTAATTTGAAATCGGACCGTTATGCCTTTTCTGTAAAAAAAATGCTGGGCGACAAAGATCATATCATCACATTTTACATGTAGTAATTCTAATGGTTAGATCAGATTGGTCTTACCGTCTTACTTAGAAATAGTTAGTTCTCGCTCACCTCAGGAATATCGAAATTCTTTCTATAGTTGCGTGAGTCGGAGATTTTTGTATCATAGAAATTTTTGAGATTTGTCTGGAAATTAAGGTCTATTGGATATATAAAATCAATTGTTGCATACATGTTCAGCTTTTTCTGCAAATATCTCTTGTTGTTGTTTAATATTTGGCTAATTTTAACATGGTCCCTCTTACCTCCTTTTTTCGCATGGGAGGTAAGAAGGTAAGAGTACTCAGAACCACTAATATTTTGGCTTTGATTTGGGTGATTTGCGTGATTGGGGTAATTTGGGATATCATAAGTAAAAACAAATTGCTACATACATATTCGGCTTTTATTGGAAACATATGACTTTGGCTGCATGATTTATCGATTTCTTCCATTAGTTATTTTTTCTGCTCCATATACCAGATCAATTGTTGATTTTTTTTCAAAATTATTTTTGAATTATGTTGCCTAAATTAATTTCTATTACTGCATTAATAGCAAATTTATTGTCAATATGTTTTGACTTTTGCATCCGATTAGAGTTTGGAGTTTCTCTCTGATTCTAGAGGCATCACCCAAATCATGCAGACACAAACCATGCGCTGCCCCAAGTTCGACCACCACCTCGCCTCCACATCTCTTCTTCCACTGTGGTTTTGCACCAGCTCCAGTGGAGCGCTAGGACGCGGAAGGCGAGGGCTAACGGTCAACGACAGATGGAAGAGCATCCAGATTTGCTCATAGTGTGCCTGTCTAGCTGGCCAATCTGAATATCTAATCGTCCATTGATGCCTAGCAGTCTAGCACACACCTTTTATTACTTTAGAAGCCGTACATACTCGATAAACTGATCGATGAGATGAGCCTGCGCAGTATGCTTGCGGAGCTAAAATAATTAAGAACGACATGGTATCAGGCTCTACAAGTGAGCATATATATATCATCAGTTGTAAAGCATCGACGATGAATTTCTGTTTTCCAGATGGGGTTCTTTGTAGCATTTTGAGTTGCGGAATAAGATACAAGAACAAATCTTCACGGTTCGTACAAAAACAGTCTTGTTGCGCTTGTCACGCCTGCACGAGAAAACATCCGAGAGTGCCTAAGTCGAAGCCCCCCCATGTGAGTGAAAGATGAAATGATCTATGTAAATAAATAACTTCTGTATATGCTACTGAACCAATGGCCATAAATCTAATTTATTTCTTCAACCAACTTATATTTTCTTGGCCCTTATATATACTTGGCAGGCCGATCTAGCCCAGACCATGGCGATAAATCGGTCCACTTCTTGGGAGCGCAAGGTGCGACTGCATGTTTGTGGTGATGTGCAGACACTTCTTGGGAGTTCGGAATGGAGAAAATTCCTTATATGACACTCTTTTAAATATTGTTTCCCTATTTAACAGTAGGTTCTTTTTTCTTCCTTATCTAACACCCAATGTAAATATTTTTGCCCTTTCTAGCACTTCTGTTAGTTCTGTGAGCATATACCGTTAAAACATGCCACAAGTGATATCAGACTTTTGCAATTGGACGAAATTGCCCCTGCACGTATAACATCAGAAAAAAGAGAAAGGAGCGGCCGAACGGGCTATCTCCTCACCCCCTTTCTCCCAACCCGCCTCCTCATCCCCTTCCTCCCAACCCTAGGCGGCGGCGCTGAACCTCAGTCCAGTCCTAGCGGCGGCGGCGGCTACTCATGGCTATGGATGGCGGCGGTGATCCGGATGGCGACGGCGCTGCGGAGGATGGCCAGGGCGCGGCTGCGGAGGGGTCAAACCTAGGCCCTGATGTGGATCCGGCGTTGGTGGAGAATGGCGACGGCAGGGCTGCGGCTAGGTGCGGCCAGGGCGCGGCTCCAAAAGCAGAGGGGTCGGGCCAGCGCGCGGCTGCAGATGGAGACAACATGGCTTCGGCAGGTGACCAGGGCGCGGCTGTAGCGGGCTCGGGCCAGGATGTTGCATTGGCCAGGGGCTCGACCGCCGGCATGGGTGGAGACTCAGGCTAGGTCATGGCTGGGTCGGCCCCGGAAGGAGCAGCTGTGTCGGCACCAAACAGAGAGGCATAAGGGTTGTTGTCGGTGTCAAAACCGGCAGACCTCGGGGTAGGGGGTCCCGATCTGTGGATCTAGGATCGATGGGGAAAAAGGGATGACGAACACAGTGTTTACCCAGGTTCGGGCCCTCTCGAAGAGGTAATACCCTACGTCCTGCTTGATTGTATTGGATGTATAGTATGGTTTACCGAGTAGATCTACCTCGAGATCAGCATGAGCTAAACCCTAAGGAGATAAGGTGATGAATGTAGCTCTAACCCTAAAGACTACAACCCTCGGTTTATATAGACACCGGTAGGGTTAGGGTTACCGAAGATAGATTACAATAAGGGATTAAAGAGATCGTGCGCCTTCTTAACTTGGAGGGCACACCACAGCTTCATAGATCTCCTGTCACTATACGGCTCCACCAGTCCGGCCCATACTCAATGGGCCGTCGCCCCGAGGACCCCTTAGTCCATAACTCCCTCAGTAGCCCCCGAACTTGCCTCCAACGCCGGGGATCGTCCTCCGAAATCTTCACATCATCGGCTTGCGAGACGAGTTCTTCCATTCCTTCATTCAGTTTGAAGCCATGTCAATCTCGCCAAACACTATCCGGAGCCCGCACTAATGTACTCGGGCCCGGACAGTTTCAAGATTATGGGATCCGAAGATATCTCGAGATTGAGGTGGGACCATCAAAGTTTAATGCCATTCCTCGGGGCAAGGGCTTCGCACACCTTTTCAGAGGGCGTGCGGCCCAATGCCATCCTTCCATGAGCCCGTGCTTCCAGCTTCACGGTGAGACTCTTATTTATAGATCCAAAGGTGCTGGGAACAGTTTACCTCCCCCCTTTCGCAAAGAACGACACCGAAGAAATTCCACGACGTCATGGCCGACCTCCCAGGTTCATCCTCGCGCCCCCACAGCCCACTCCCAGGCGATTGGTCGAGCTGTTCAGTTTCGCACCTCCATCTGAGGCGATTGCAGACGCAGTGCTTCCTCCCTCCGGCTGATCTGGTCCCAGTCCGCGCCGGTCTCATCTCCGTCGATGGATGCGCCCTTGCCGAGAACTCCCCCGCCCCGAGCAAGGAGGAGAGGGTGTGTCTCATGCCCTTCCTTCTAAGAGGTTTGGGTTTTCCTATTCATCCCTTTTTATGGGGTTTGTTGGAGTGGATCCAGCTCCACAACCTCACCCCGGGGTCCATATTGCACATCGCTGGCTTTGTAGCCCTGTGCGAGATATTTCTGAGTTGCGAGGCCCACTTTGACTTGTGGAGAAAGTATTTCTGTCTTGTCCCTCGCCTCCGGGAGGGATCCATATTCGAGGCGGGCGGTGCTGAAGCATGGCGGATAGCTGGGACAAGGTACCCAATTGGGACCCCACAGAAAGATCCCGAAGGATGGACTTTGGAGTGGTTTTATATTGAAGACGTTCCCCTCACCGATCCAATTTGGCAAGGGTTGCCCGAATACTCAAACGACCCGCCTATAAAGCGGTTCAACTGGCGGCCCAGAGGCCCTTCCCAATAGGACATTGAAGATGTGCGTGCGCTGGCTGCCAAGATCAGGCTGCTAACTAGCAGTAAGCTGACCATGGTTGAAGTAATGGCCATCGCTATTACCCGATGTGTGCAACCCCTGTAGCAAAGGGGTCATCCCTTATGGTGCTACAACGGGACCAACGACGTAACCCGCTACCAGCGACAAGGGCCAGACAATAAGGCGGCTCTAGCCAAGATATTGGCCGAGCTCTTCAAGGGAGAGGAGGCGGATTTTGCTCGGATGAGTATCCGGGAAGGTTGCTCCGGATACAATCCGACGGAGTGGGTAAGCCACGATCCACTGTCTTGAGCTCATGAATTACTCCCGAACTCTAACTGGTTGTATTTGAACAAGGTTGGAGGTGTTAGGTTGCGTCCATTAATTGCCCTCCTCCTCAACCGAAGGATCATTCCCGTGATGACGATCCGGGGTATCATGACGACCCAGAGACGTCGATTGATTTTGAAGACGGGGTGTTCTATCAGGAGAGCCTTGACGGTGTCAAGGTTGCTGTGACAGCTGATCACCCCAGGGCTCTTCCCTCTTCCACAGTAAGTGAAAAAAAGACCCTCTCCCGAACAAGGCGTTCATCTCACGCTATTCCCCACGTGCTGACTTCTGCTCCCAAGGGTCGCCACACTACGCGTAAGACCGTCTTGGGAGGAGCGCGGACCGCGCCAGCTTCGACCCTTAATGGGAGATCAAAGCGGAAAGCCTCCGCTGAAGCGAAAGCACCTACCCCCTCGGCCCAGAGGTAACGTATTTCGGAATTGCAGCGAGGGTTGGCTTTAGCACTCTTTTATTAAGGCTTGCTCAATTTTGCAGAAGGCGTATGCCTCTGCACCAATCCAAAGATTCTCCGGATGCGCCGAATCGCAGCACCGGTCCCAAGTCTTCGGCACAAGCCAGAGCCTCCTCCGAACACGCGGCGGTCGGCGCGCCTTCGGCGGAATCCGACGATGTTTCGGTCACCAACTCCGAAGTCGAGAGCGTAATGAATCATCACCGCCAGAGGGAGACTTTACATCATACTGCCTTTGCCGAACAGGAATTTAGTGCTTTTAATTCGGTGGATGTGTACCTTGGAGGGGCCCGGACAGGTCTTGAAGGGATCGCCGGTCTTTTTGCTGCCAAGGTGCAGGTATATAGCTTGAAAGCAGATCATGTTCCGTAACCACCTAGCCCCCAAGCCTTAATTTGGGCGGGACGGCCGAGTTAAGGGTGTCTAATGATATTATTTTTGTAGGCCGCAAGAGAGCAAAACGAAAAGCTGTCCGAGGACCTTAAAGTGAGTTGGAAACAGTTGGTCGAAACCAAGGCCGAACTAGATGCGGCTCGAAAAGCCAGCAGCGAGTTGTCCGGTAAGTAGAAAAGACTGTTTCGCAGGTATACGTTGTATGTTATGCATGAACACCGTATTCTTCGTATAGCCGCGGGAGCTGCAAGTGAGCTGCAGAGGGAGCTGGAGGCTGGTAAACGAGTGCTAACGCGAAGTCAGGAGGAGAAAAATGAGCTCAAGGCAGAGAATCAACGGAAAGCCAAGGAAATTAATAGTTTGAAAACTCAGCTGGCCCAAACTTTGGAGGAAAACCAGAAGCTAAAAGGTGGCATATTTGGTAAGCGTTGATCTTACCGTGCTGTTGGCAAGTATCATTGATGTGTTAATGACGATGTGTGACACCTGCTTGTTAGGTCTCCTGACTGGGCGGCCCGAGGAAGAAGCAAGCACTTATGACGGGGACCTTTTAAAGGAGTTGTCGAAGACTTATGAAAGGGCCCGGAGAGCCATGAAGAGCATGGCGAAGGCGTTATGGCCGTTAGATGTGCTGACAGAGAGTATGGCCGAACTAGCCAGTCGCTTTAAAGAAGCTCGGCGAAGGTTTGAATTATGAAAGATCTTGGCCTGCCGAGAAGGAGCGCGCGAGGCGTGGGCTATGGTAAAGACCCGCTTCACCAAGCTAGACCCGGTGCATATGGCCCGGGTTGGTACCGTGGGCCCTGACGGCCGAGAGATATCACTAAGCTTGGTGTATGATGATGTGATGCCAGCCGCTCGCTATTCTCAAAAGGATTGTGCTTTAGAGCAATCGATAGATATTGTCGAACAGGAGTAATTTTGTCAATTCTATGTATCTATGTACTTTACGTTGACCGTGCTAAATCCGCGTACTTATTTTTAAAAGAATGTTGTCTTAACCAGCCATCGGCTTCTACCTTCCCGATCAGAGATCGGGAAGTGTTCCGTACTATGTGCCATGGGAAACAAGGCAACATTTCGGGAACCAGGCAATCCGGCCATCTGGCTTGAACAGACGAAACATGTGCGGAGAGCCATGTTATATTACTTTTTGACGCAAGAAACATCTTCCAATGAAAATAGTTCCTCCAAGGGTTCCTTTCATCGGGTAAAATTATAGTCCGGATACGTAGGATCAACGGAAACCAATGGCTGCGAAAAAAAACCCTGGTGATAAGCGTGAGGCTATATTCACTTCCCTTAGGCCGACTTATTGTATTCTATAAGAACACTAGCTTTCGGCTTCACCCGTCTGAGGTATGGTCCCGGATGACCCGATCGTAACAATCGCAGAGGTGCTCCCTTTACTCCCTAGCCGAACAATCGGGAACGTAGGGGTAAACACAGGAGCCAGGCAACCCAGCTTGGCAAAGATCTTAAGTCAAACAAGTGCATATGTTGGCTTAACATGTGTGAGAAGGATGCAATCGGTACATGCGATTTATACATTATTCGGCTCTTCTGAGGGAGCCCCCATGCAAAGCTGGGTGTTACATTCAATGCTGTATATGATACGAGCTTGGTATGGTTCAGTTTAGCCGAACTCGCACCATGTCTAAAAGAAAGAGAGGGGGAAAAGGAGGAAAAGGTGGGAATGTATGTCAAACTCAGGCGTAATAACGCCGCAGCCGGGCTGCGTTCCACGGGTTTGACTCGAGGCAGTCATCGGACGGGCGGCGAAGACGATGTGCTCCTCCTATGAGTACTTAATCGATGATGTACGGTCCCTCCCATTTAGGTGATGGTTTATTCTTCTGTTTTTCGGGGAGTCGGAGGACGAGGTCTCCCACGTTATATGTCTTCGCCCGGACTTCACGGTTGTGGTAACGTCGTGCTTGCTGTTGATAGAACGTGGACCGAGCTCGAGCTATATCCCGTTCTTCTTCCAAAGCATCCAGATCATCCTGCCGATCAAACTCGGCTTCCTTTTCTTCGTACATGCGCACTCTAGGCGCGTCATGGATAAGGTCGCATGGGAGGACGGCATCCGCATCGTATACCATAAAAAATGGTGTGTATCTGGTTGACCGATTAGGAGTAGTGCACAGTCCCCATAGTACAAAATCAAGTTCCTCAACCCAATGGCAGTCTGATTGTTTAAGGGATCGGACTAGGCGAGGCTTAATGCCGCTCATAATGAGCCCGTTGGCTCATTCGACCTGTCCGTTGATCTGTGGGTGGTACACCGAGGCGTAATCGAGCTTAATGCCCATTTTGCTGCACCAGCCTTTCACTTCCTGGGCGGTGAAGTTGGTACCATTATCGGTAATTATGTTGTGGGGGACACCATAACGGTGTACGACATCGGATAAGAAGTCGACGACCGGTCCGGATTCTACCAAAGTGACGGGCCTTGCCTCGATCCACTTGGTGAATTTGTCGACCATGACCAATAGGTACTTCTTTTTGTTTGTCCCCCCTTTAAGTGGCCCGACAATGTCGAGACCTCAGACCGCAAAAGGCCATGTTATCAGTATCGTCCGAAGAGCTGTGGGGGGCATGTGGCTTTGATTTGCGAACAGCTGGCATCCGACGCAATGTTGGACTAATGTCCGGGCATCTTCGCGGGCGGTAGGCCAGAAGAAACCTGCTCGGAAAGCCTTGCTGACCAAAGCCCGAGCTGTCGCGTGGTGTCCGTCCATGCCCGTGCATATTTCTGCCAAGAGCTGCTGCCCCTCTTCTTCGGAGATGCACCTTTTGTAAGATTCCTGTGGTACTCTTCTTATAGAGTTCACCCTCATGGACCTTGTATGCTTTAGAGCGCCGAACTATATGTCATGCTTCAGTTTGATCCTCCGGAAGCTGGTGTTGTGTGAGGTAGGCCAACAGGGGTTCTGTCCAGTGTGGGATTACGGCCATGACTTCATGGGCGGAAGGTGTTTCCTCGAGTGCGGAGCCTCCAATGATGTGATCGTCTTGTTCATTTTCATGCGAGATATTGTGAGCGGGCTCATTGGATGGTGCACGTCGGCCTGCCACACCACGGAGGGCTTAAAGAGCCGCTTGAGGAAGGTGTTTGTGGGAACCGGGTCGCGCTTGGCGCCTATGCGGGCGAGGACGTCGGCTGCTTGATTGCTGTCTCTAGTGACATGGTGAAATTCTAGGCCCGCAAATCGAGCCGATATCCGGAGGACCGCGTTTCTGTATGCCGCCATCTTGGGGTCTTTGGCGTCGAATTCGCCATTGACTTGAGAGATCGCCAGGTTTGAATCTCCCCTTACCTCGAGGCGCTGCACGCCCATTGACGTGGCCATACGAAGACTGTAACACCCCCTTGTAATAAGCTCTGTGACACTCTGTTAATCTTGCCAAGTCATGATCATTTGCAGTGCCAAGTCATATGGGTTAATGATCCAATTCAAATTCACATCTGAAAATCAACTCAAGTTCAAAAGTGAAATATGAAGTTGAACAAACTCTGTTGGGAAAATGTTCATTAAATGGCAAATAATCCAGGAACATTTGTAAAATCATCATCAATGAAGTTGGAGTTAGATAAGTGACTCTAACAAGATGAAACAGCACCAAAAGAAGAATATTCAAATCCATTTAAATTCTTTTCAGCTTCTAATGAATTCCAACTCTGTCCAAATCACTTTTTGGTGAGGGCTAAAATGGCACTGTAATATTTGGACTAAGTCCCACATTTTACAAAAATGCAAAAGTGCTCTAACTATTTCGAAACAGGAAATGAAATAAAGAAAAAGAGAAACAAAAATAGAAAAAAAAACGAGGCACTGTGCACTGGGCCTTAGTGCACAGTGCCCCGAACCCCGGCCCAGCAGGCCCACTCACCTCTCTCCCTCGCGCTGTCGTTCTCCCGCTGGTCGAGCGCGCGCGCGCCGGCGCGGCGCCGACACGTCGCCGTCCACCGACGATACAGGGCGCGGAGGGGATAAGGTTGACGCCCCTCCACTCCACCCCGGCCTCTCCGTCATTCTCCCCCTTCTCCTCTTGCTCGCTCCGCCCCTCGCTCCCTCCTAGATCCGGCCACCGAGCGCAACCGTCGCCGTGGCCTTGCCGTAGACGCGGCCACCGACGTCCCCGAGCTCAGCTAGCACGCCTGCGAGCTCCGCCGTCTTCGACTCCTTCGACTCCGACCGCGAATGGAGGTGGGGAGGCCCTGATGAAACCAGAAGGCTCCGCCCCCTTCCTTCTCTGACGCCGGCGCATCTCCGGCGATTCCCGCCGTTCTGCTGCTACTAAGCCGTCACCGGGCCACCTTGTGCCTCCTCAGTGAGCTCCTCCTCCTCCTGTCTCTCCTCGTTGCCCTCCTCGCACGCCATAGTTAGCTGCCGCCGCGCCCGAGCTCTGTCCGTCGCCGACGAGCTCGTGCCCGTGGCCATGGCCACTGTCACTTACACCTGAGCACAACTGCGTGCTCCTGGTGCTCCCAGCAACCGAACGCACCCGCATGCGAGCTCTTCCACGCCCTCTAGCTGCGTTCCCGACGAGCGCCAGATTGCGCCGCCGCTCGCGCTCGTCGCCGGCGCTGTTCCGATGACCAAATGGTCACGGGGACGGGCCTGTTGAACTCGTCGCGTCGCACAGCTCCTTCCCAGCCTTTCCTTTTGCCCCGTAGCGCGCTGCTACTCCGTTTCCAACTACGGCCGAACTCCGGCGTCCGCCGCGATGCTCGCCGCCGTCGCTACACGCCGTCTCCGCCGACGCCGCCGCCACGGTTGGACGCGGCGTTGAACGCCCGTTCGAAAGAACCTAACCACGGGTCGAACGGTGCCCCGTAGAGCATTTCCGGCCGCCTCCGGCGATCGGCCGCCGCGCAATTGGTCGCCGGCGCAACTCCGGCGCCGGCGCCGACGTGGCTGGCCGGCCCCATTGGTCAGCAACACTGACCGTGGGCCCAGGGGCCCCCGTTGACTGGTTTGACCAGTCAACGCGCTGACGTGGCAGTACAGTGCCACTGACGTGTGGGCCCCGCGCTAATTAAAAGATTTAAAAGAAAAAGAAAATGTTAAATAAGTTAATTAAACTAATCTCTCGCTGACAGATGGGGCCCACACCCCTAATTAACCCTGTGGATTAAGTTAATTCACTGTTAAGATGAACAGAGACTGACATGTGGGCCCCACATGTCAGGATTGACTCTGGTCAGCGTCTGTTGACCGCTGACGTCACAGTGACGTCATGCTGACGTCATAATTCATTTTCTATAAATAAAAATAATTCCAGAAATTCAAATAATCTTTAAAAATTAATAACTTTTAAACCGTAGCTCGGATCGAAAAAGTTAAAACATGAAAGTTGCTCAGAACGACGAGACGAGTCTGATCGTGCCGTCTGTTTCTTCATCGGAACCCCCTACGTAGAAGAACTCGCAACTCCGGACCCGTATCCGGCAGATGAATAGTGCACACACCCTGGTTATTAAATCCCAGATTAATTCTAAAAATAACTAAAATGACTTAGATGCATATTTAGGCAACCCTGCACTGCATCATAGCATCACACGCACCGTATTGCATTATGTTTACCTGTTTCTTCCCCCTCTTCTCTCTCGGTAGACCCCGACGTTGATGTAGCTCCCGAGGCAGACGCAGCTCAGGAGTACGACTACGTCCCCGACGACACCACAGGCGACCTTGCCCTTGCCCCCGAGCAAACAGGCAAGCACCCCCATTTTGAACATGCCTATATCGCCTATTCTCTTCTCTCTTATACTTGCATTAGAACTGCTACTGCTACTGTTTTCCTATATCTGCTGCATAGCCTGATTATTGTACCCTGCCTTGCTACCTTTCTGGTTATCCTAGACTATTTAGTATAGGCTGGGTAGAGTCCCGACAAAGACCCCCACTTGATCCCGACTGCCCCGCTGGATGTCAGAAGACCTGACCATCGGGATTGAAGACTAGACCCTGGCACCGCACATCACTTCCCCCTTAGTTGCCGACACTGCTGGGTTACCGTCGAGTGCCGAGGGTGATACCTCGTCAGCACTTCTGATGTTAACCTTGTAGGTTAGTTACTCGGTCGTGGTAAGCGAGGGTGATTCCTCCTACACCACCCCCGATAATGACATCGTCGCGCAACTCCTCAAGTGTGGACCTCGAGGGTGATTCCTCCTTCGTTCACCTTGATGATAACATCGAGCGGGAATTCCATCGAGGGTGATTCCTCAAGGTTCCCCCTTAGTGTTGGACACACGGATACCATTGATACTGTGACTTGCACTAAACCATGTTACTAAAGATGGGTCGGCCCTGAGGGGTACCCGCGCGAGCTTAACGCGAAGTGATGTGGAGTCGGGTTGACCTGGATGGTGCCCGCGAGATAACTACGAGGCGTGGCCGGGCATTCTTAGCCCTTGCCGCAAGTCCTCGAGACGGGACGACGAGGTCACATCGATCGTGAGTCTCTGCTCGTTTCCGCGCGCTCCTAATCCACTACGGTTTGGATATTTGATCCGAGGGGCCTCTGGCCCGATAGCACTAACCATCACGTGGGCATAGTATGGGCGTTCTGCGTCGTATACATCAGCCGAAGCTTATTTGACGTCAGTAAGGAGCGGCGCACGCCGAGTTGGACTGGGAACGCAACCGCGCTTGTATAAGGGGTTGCTAGGTCTGCTCTGGGTGGCCCCGTAACGTGCAGGAGTTCCCGGGGCGATGGCCCAAGACCCCTGGGGGCATAGGTTTAGTCCGGCGTGCTGACCTCTCTTATAAGCCTAGGTCGGGTTGCGGCGTGTTGCTTAGCCGAGGCCGGGCATGACCCAGAAAAGTGTGTCCGGCCGGAGTTAAGCGAACGTGGTGGGTAATTTGGTGCACCCCTGCAGGGAAGAAACTTCTATCGATAGCCTGTCCTACGGTAACGGACACTCGGAGTTGTATCCCGATCGGTACAACTAGAACTTGATATGAGAACTGGATAGTACGGCTCTGGGATTGCTTTCTCGCAGGGAGTCGAGAAAGGATCTCAGGTCGAGGTTGATGATACTACTACTACTACTTTACATTATGTTGATCTGTTCTCTTCTATTGCTGCAAGACTGTCGAAGATTGTTGAAGATGCTAGTCTTTGATAGGAGTAGGCCTCCCCCTCTATTCTGGCATTTCTGCAGCCCAGTCCACATATACAGCCATTCCTTTGACAATGTTTCATATGTAGTGTAGATCCTTGCTTGCTGAGTACTTCGGATGAGTACTCACGTTTGCTTTATTTTCTTTTTCCCCCATATTCCATTTGATGCCACCAGACGACGGAGCCCCTGAGCCAGACGCCCCAGCCGACTACCAGTACTACTACCCGCCTGGCGAGTACTACTACTACGAGGAGCCGACTGACGACCAGGAGTAGGATCGGAGGGTCCAGGGCAGGAGGCCTACGCCTTTCGATCGTAGTATTTTATTTTACCCCGCCTCTGTGAAGGCCTATTTCTCTCTCTGTAATATATCTGTACTCAGATATCTGATGCTTCCGCTGATGCTTGTATGCCATCGAGCTATGTATTCGAGCCCTCGAGGCCCTGGCTTGTAATATAAAGCTTGTATGACTTTATTTATGTTTTAGAGTTGTGTTGTGATATCTTCAAGAGAGTCCTTAGGCTTGATCGTGCGCATTTGCGTGTATGATTAGTGCACGATTAAGCCGGGGTCGTCATAAAGACCATGTAGTAGTGCTTCGTACTCTGCTGCGTTGTTGGAGTCTGTGTACATTATTTGGAGGACATACCGAATAGTGTCGCCTGTAGGGGAGATTAGGATGACCCCAGCCCCCAGTCCGGCTAACATCTTTGAGCCGTCGAAATACATTGTCCAGTGTGAATATGTAGTGTACTCCCGGGGTAGTTCGGCCTCGGTCCATTCGGCTATGAAATCGGCTAGCACCTGAGATTTAATGGCTCGGCGTGGCTTGTAGGTTATCTCGAAGGGGAGGAGCTCGATGGCCCATTTGGCGATGCGGCCCATGGCGTCCCTATTATTGATTATATCATTCAAGGGAACCTCTCATGCCACTATGACCGAACATTCTTGAAAGTAGTGTCGTAGCTTTCTGGACGCCATAAAAACCGTGTAGGCTATCTTTTGATAGTGCGGGTATCATGATTTGCATGGCGTAAGTACCTCGGACACATAATAGACCGGCTTCTGGACTTGGAACTTGTGGCCCTCAGACTCCCGCTCCACGACGAGCACCACGCTGACCACCTGATCGGTGGCTAAAATGTATAGTAGCATGGGTTCGCCGACGCTGGGTGCGGCCAAGATAGGGTTGCCGGCGAGGAGTGTTTTAATCTCCTCGAGTGCCGCAGTTGCTTCATCTATGAACTGGAAGTTCTTGGTCTTTTTTAATAGCTTGTAGAGTGGCAATGCCTTTTCTCCGAGGCAAGATATGAAGCGGCTCAAGGCTGCCACGCATCCTGCTAGCTTCTGGACATGCTTGAGCCCTGTTGGTATTGCGAGCTGAGACAGCGCTCTAATTTTGGCCAGATTGGCCTCGATTCCTCTATGGGAGACGATCAATCCGAGTAGCTTTCCGGCAGGGACCCTGAAGACACATTTCTCCGGGTTGAGCCGTGTGACGACCCCGGCATAATCGTGCACTAACCATACACGCAAATGCACATGATCAAGCCTAAGGACTCACTTGAAGATATCACAACACAACTCTAAAACATAAATAAAGTCATACAAGCTTTATATTACAAGCCAGGGCCTCGAGGGCTCGAATACATAGCTCGATGGCATACAAGTGTTAGCGGAAGCATCAGATATCTCGGTACAGATATAACAGAGTTACAGATAGGCCTTTTTAGAAAGGCGGGGCAAAATAAAACACTATGATCGAAAGGCGTAGGCCTCCTGCCTAGGACCCTCGGATCCTACTCGTGGTCGTCGGACGGCTCCTCGTAGTAGTACTCGCCGGGAGGGTAGTAGTAGTAGCCGTAGGCGTCGACAGGGGCAGCTATCTCAGGGGCTCCGTCATCTGGCGGCGACAAATGGATATGGGGAGAAAAAGAAAGTAAAGCAAACGTGAGTACTCATCCAAAGTACTCAGCAAGCAAGGATCTACACTACATATGCAACATTATCAAAGGAGGCTGTATATGTGGACTGGGCTGCAGAAATGCCAGAATAGAGAGGAAGGCCTAGTCCTATCGAAGACTAGCATCTTTAGCGGTCTTGCGGCATTAGAAGAGTGCAGATTAACATAATGTAAAATAGTAGTAGCATCATCTCAAGTCACCAGTTCTAGTTGTACCGATCGGGATACAACTCCGAGTGTCCGTTACCATAGGACAGGCTATAGATAGATTAGTTCTTCCCTGCAGGGGTACACCAACTTACCCACCACGCTCGCTTAACTCCGGCCGGACACACTTTCCTGGGTCATGCCAGGCCTCGGCCAAACGATACGCCGCAACCCGACCGAAAACTTAACAGAGAGGTCAGCACGCCGGACTAAACCTATGCCCCCAGGGGTCTTGGGCCATCGCCCCGGGAACTCCTGCACGTTGCGAACGCGGCCGTGAGCTGACCTAGCAACCCCTTAATATAAGCGCGGTTGCGTTACCAGTCCAACACGGCGCGCGCCGCTCAGTCGCATGACGTCTATTAAGCTTCGGCTGATGTATACGACGCAGAACGCCCATACTATGCCCACGTGATGGTTAGTGCTATTGGGCCATAGGCCCCTCGGATCAAATATCCAAACCGTTAGTGTGTTATTAGTGCGGTAACGAGCAGAGACTCACGATCGATGTTACCCCGTCGCCCCGTCTCGAGGACCTGCGGCAAGGGCTAAGAATGCCCGGCCACGCCTCGTATTCATTGCTCGGGCAACGTCCAGGTCCACCCGACTCTCGCAAGACCGTCGGGAACTCAGGTCCACCTCTACGGGTTGGTACCGCCTGTCCCTCCAGTCCTGCAGTACAAGTAACTCTCACGGGTACCCCTTAGGGCCGACCCGTCCTTATCCAGTTTAATCAGTATCAACAGTAATGTAAAGGCATCCGTGTGGCCACCACATCAAGAAGGAACCCGAGGCATCACCCTCGTTGGATTCCCACCTAATGTAAACATCAAGGTAAACGAAGGAGGAATCACCCTTGAGGTCCACACTTGAGTAGTCGCACGACGACGTCATTATCGGGGGTGGTGTAGGAGGAATCACCCTCGCTGACCACGACCGAGTAACTAACCTACAAGTTTATCATCAGAAGTGCTGACGAGGTATCACCCTCGGCACTCGATAGTAACCCAGTAGTGTCGAGCAACTAAGGGGGAAGTGAAGTGCGGTGCCGGGGCCTGGTCTTCGATCCCGTTGATCGGGTCTTCTGATGATCCAGTGGGGCAGTCAGGATAAAGTGGGGTCTCTGCTGGGTCTCTACCCAACCTATACTACACAGTTTAGGATAAGCAGGTAGGTAACAATAGCAGGTTACAATTAAACAGGCTATGCAGCAGAAATAGGATAACAGCAGCAGCAGTAACTTCTAATGCAAGCATAAGAGAGAAGAGAGTAGGCGATACCGGAATGCTCAAAAGGGGGGTGCTTGCCTGGAAGCTTTGCAGACAAAACTGGATCTTCTACGGTGAGGTAGTCGTCCACCGGATCATCAGCGCTCTCGCAGTCTATCGGGCAAAAGAGGGGGAGGAAACAGATAAATACACAGCCACAATGTAATCACAGAGCACGACAACGCAAATGGCTATGCTAGGGGTTATCTAACGCAGTGTTACGCATGTTAGTCGGAGAGGAAAACATCTGGAGGTGTTTTACCAGCTCCGGGTATCTATCGGTTAGATGAACCGGAGAGGAAAGTTCCATGTTCATCATGTTAGAGGGGGCTGACAGGTATGTGAGTGGCATATTGGGATTCGTCTCGTTTTTCTGATCGTTTTTCATATATAAATCGTTTTCATCCGAGTTACGGTTTATTTTATATGATTTTTTAAAGTTTAAAACATTTTCTGGAATTCTGAATCAATTTTAATTCGAATTATTTTAAACTATAATTGCTATGGGTACCCACTAGTGCACCCAGCAGAGTGCTGGAGTGATTGACAATGGGCCCCAGTTGACTGCCCAGTCAACAGTCCACTGGAGGCTTGACTGGTCAAAGGGGGGGCCACTGGACCCACATGTCATTGACTGGGTCCAGCCCAGTCAGCATTTGACTGGTCAACTGGGTCCAGTGGGACCCAGTGGTCAGCCTCTGGTCATATTAACAGTATTTAGTTTAATCTAATTAGTCTAGTTAGCTCGTGGGCCTAGTCTGTCAGTGATACAACTAACAGTGGATTAATTAGTACTAATCCTAATGCTACAGTAGTGGGCCCACTCATCAGCGTCTGTTAGGGCGGGGTTAGGTGCTAATGATGTGGCGCGCGGGACCCACCGGAGTTTTGAATTCCGGCGTGCGTCGGCGACCAGCAGAACGACGGTGTGGCGCGGGACCTCGCCGGAAACGCACCTCAGGGCACGGCTGAGGGCGTTCTTGGGCTCTACAGGACAGGCACGATGCGCCGCGTCCGATGGTGGCCGTGGTTGGCGCGGGGGTGGCCAGAACATCGTCGGAGACGAGCAGGGGTGGCGCCGGCGTTCGGCCTTGCACGAGCGCGAGGCCGCAGGGTGCTAGTGGGCTGGCTAAGGGGCTCGCTGGCCCCCTGGGAGGGCCAGGAGTGCGACACTGTGCTCGGCTGCGACAGACACGAGCCCAGGCCACGGCAGGAACAAAACGCGGCGGCGCCGGAGCTACTGGTGCGGCGGCGAGCGTGCTCGAGCTCGAAATCGAAGCAAAATAGGAGGGTTTGGGTGCGCATCCTCACCACGAGCTCAATGCGGCCGTCGATGGAGTCGGGGAGGCACCGGAGTGGCGGCATTCAAAGAAGGACGACGATGGCCGTGGCAAAGGGGATCGACTTGATCCCGGCGCGGTGGTGATCCCCGGCTCAAACTGCTCCTCGATGTCGATGTAGACGACGACGATGCTTCTCCTGGTCATCCTCATGAGGCACGGGGAGGCCGGTGGCCATGGCAACCACGGTGGCGCGGCGATGGGAGCGTACGGGAGAGGAGGGGAGTGAGAGAGAGGAGGGAACGGGGAGGAGTGGGGAACTAGGGTTCTCGAGAGGAGAGGGAGGCGACCAGTGGGGCCTTAACGGCGCCGGAGAGCCGACGGATGCGCGACAGCACGACGAGCGACGCCGTGTCAGCGAGCGCACGTGACAGCGCGCAATGGAAGACGATGACTGTGGTGGCTGGGCCAGTTGGGCCGGATGGGCGCACTGTGGCTTCGGCCCAGAGGCCAGGTAAGCCTATTTTCTTTTTATTTTTCTGTTTTCTGTTTCTTTATTTCTTTTCTGTTTTGTTCATTGTTTAGTCACTCGTATACTTTTAGAGAATATGAGACTTGGTCCAAAAATTACAGTGCAATGTTACCTACCTCCAGAAATTGGTTTGGGTAAAAATATGATTTCATAAGAATTTTTAATAAATGAAATGGATTAAAAGGGTGCTGGTTTGGTACTGTTTCTCAATGATAGAGTCATTTGCATAATCCAATTAATGTTGATCTTATTTTTATAGTTGCTTTGGGAATATTTGCAATAATATGAACATTTTGTTTTGCTGTTTGGATGATTTTTATTTTGACTTGCCTTTTAAGTTTGAATTTGAGTTTGGCTTGGGACAAGTGACATTTTGACTTAGTGAAATATGATGACATGGCAATTTAATTAGCTTGATGTCATGGTTAAGATCTGGGGATGTTACAAATCTCCTCCACTATAAGAAATCTCGTCCCGAGATTTAAGTGGGGAAGAAAGGGTAACTTCGGGAGAATTGACCCTTATAGGATTTGTTATGTGCTGAACAATTCAGGGAATGTGGCAGAGGTATCTCTCGAGTTAAAACTTAAGAAAACATCGAGAGCAAAGTATGAAGGTACAATAGGAAGTTTCAAGCGAATGGACAAACGATCGATACCTGAACAGAGTGTGAGATGGGGGTTCAGAGCATCGGGAATAGATCATCTCTCGGAGGGTGACTCGTGATAACACACAAAGTCAAGTGCATATGATACTTCAGAATTAAGGATGTACAGGAGTGTCAGGTTTCGATCCTATGGAACTGTGAAGATGATTGATCGAAAGTAGGGAGAACGATGTCATCTTATCGGCCACGTCAACAAGGTATGTCAGAGGGTAGTCTGTCAGTTATGTCGGTGACAACATCAGTACCAAGGGCGAGGGACGAAGAGAACCATTTTCCTGCTCGTTAAAACGAGGCAGACCAATAGGCAAAGTTCTCGTCCATCGGTGGTTACCGGAATGTCATCACAATAGTAACATGGTCTCACTGACAGAGTTGTAGACCGAGATGTTTTCATAGGCAGGGAATTATTACTGCTTAGATAAGATAGATTACTGGAAAGGTTAAACAAAACAATGGAAAGGAAATACGATTATCAGATTGAACAGAACAATGGAAAGGAAAATGTGGTTAAACACATATTTCAGGGGTATATCCTTCCCAAGGACAAGCAGAGCATAATATACATGATAGGACAGCAAGTTCAAAAGTATTTAGTCAAAGGGACGAGGGAAGAATCATGATGTTACCCATACAATGATGTTTTGGACAATTGATGAAGAGACATGCAGCATTGCATTTTTCACTGTTCTCAATGATATTCGGAATACCATAGTCATGCTCCGAGGAAGCGATAACATGGTGTTTCAAGTAAGGGTTGGATCGAAAGATCACAAGAGATGCAAAGGAACACTTCCAGGGTTATCTCGGAACGTAAGGATTAACCAAACACAACCAGGTCTGTGTTGGCAGAAAGTCAAGGATGTCATCGATGATATCACAAATTATCGAGGGGCAGAGATGGTATTTATAGCCATGAATTCAATGGACATCTCCGAGGAAGCCAAAATATTGTCGATGATCACGACACATTTGTTGAAAGGTTTCAGGAAGATGTAGTCGGTCAGCGATGACATCAAGCAAAAGGAATGCCGAAGCGAAAGGTTATTGGAACCACGGATACGACACAAGCTCGAAATCAAGCTTGTTGTTTGAGGTGAAATGACAAGATGAGGAAGATCGACGTAAGCTTAACTCATCATCGAAAATTGTGCTCCGGGAAGAAGGACCAGGTAGCACAGTTAAAATTAGCACGATAACGATATAGCCGGTCAGGCTAGGAATGAGGTGATGTAGTATCAAACTCCCCAGCAACAAAGTACTAGGAGCACTGAATCGTAGAGCGGAATCGATTCATTGTTCGGTGGTCTTGGTTGACGGCAACCCAGAACCCGTGGAGTGACTATGACAGGGAAAGATATCACTCCATCGAAATTCATAGGACGTATGTGACGCCCCCGGCTCAATCGTGCACTAATCATACACGCAAATGCACACGATCAAGCCTAAGGACTCACGGGAAGATATCACAACACAACTCTAAAACACCAATAAAGTCATACAAGCTTTATATTACAAGCTAGGGGCCTCGAGGGCTCGAATACATAAGCTTGCATAAAAGCGTCAGCGGAAGCATCAGATATCTGAGTACAGATATGAAACAAAACAGATAAGCCCTTAGAAAGGCGGGGCAAAAGAAAACACTACGATCGAAAGGCGCAGGCCTCCTGCCTGGGACCCTCTGAACCTACTCCTGGTAGTCGGCCAACTCGTAGTAGTATCCACCCTCGGGGTAGTAGTAGCGATCGTCGGCGTGGGCAACTGTATCCGGGGCTCTGTCATCTGGTTGCATCAAAAGGATATGGGGGAAAAAGAAAGCAAAGCAACCGTGAGTACTCATCCGAAGTACTCAGCAAGCAAGGGTCTACACTACATATGCAACATTATCAAAGGGAGGCTGTATATGTGGACTGGGCTGCAGAAATGCCAGAATAGAGAGAAGGCCTAGTCCTATCGAAGACTAGCATCTTCAGTGGTCTTGCAGCATTAGAAGAGTGTAGATTAGTACAACATAAAGTAGTAGTATCATTAAGTCTCAACCTCACCCAGAGATCCTTTCTCGACTCCCTACGAGAAAAAAATCCCAGAGCCATACAGTCATCAACCTCGTCCGGAGATCCCTTCTCGACTCCCTACAAGAAGCAACCCCAGAGCCATAGTATCCAATTCTAGTTGTATCGATTGGGATACAACTCCGAGCGTCCGTTACCGAGGATCCGGCTATGCATAGATTAGTTCTTCCCTGCAGGGGTGCACCAACTTACCCATCACGCTCGCTTAACTCTGGCCGGACACACTTTTCAGGGTCATGCCCAGCCTCGGCCAAACGACACACCGCAGCCCTACCTAGAGCTCAGCAGAGAGGTCCCCGCCGGTCTACATCCTAAGCGCTCAGGGGTCTTGGGCCATCGCCCTGTGCTCTTCGGGTCATTGCGAGCAAGGTGGATACCAGCGCCAACGGCACGATCTGACCCGGCCACAATGTTGAACTGGACGTCTGACAAAGCTTTCGGCTGATGCATACGATGCAGAGTGCCCATAACTTTTCCCGCGTGATGGTTAGTGCTATCGGGCCAGAGGCCCACTAGAATCAAATATCCAAATCGTAGTGTGTTGGTAGTGCGGTAACGAGCAGAGACTCACGATCGATGTGACCCCGTCGCCCCATCTCGAGGACTTGTGGCAAGGGCCAAGAATGCCCGACCACGCCTCATATTCTCACTCAGGCACCATCCAGGTCAACCCATCTCTAAATCACTCGTGGGTACCCCTCAGGGTCGACCCGCCTCCCAAGTAACAGTGTAAAGTCCAATTATCCGTGTATCCATAATATCAAGGGAAATCCGAGGTATCACCCTCGTTGGATTCCTAATCGATGTAACCGTCAAGGTGAACTTAGGAGGAATCACCCTCGATGGGTTCACACTTGAGGTGTTGCACGACAGCATTGTTATCGAAAGTGGGGAAGGAGGAATCACCCTCGATGACCACGACCGAATAGCTACTCTACAGAGTTAACATTAGAAGTGCTACAAGAGGTTTCACCCTCGGCACTCGATAGTAACGCTGTAGTGTCGTTACAACTAAGGGGGGTGATGTGCGGTGCCGGGGCCTGGTCTTCAATCCCATTGATCGGGTCTTCTAATAATCCAGCGGGGCAGTCGGAACTAGTGGGGTCACTGATAGGTCTCTACCCAGCCTATACTATACAGTTTAGGGTAAGCAGGTAAGGTTTCAATTGCAAGTTACAATAAATAGGCTATGCATCAGAATAGGTAAAGCAGTAGCAGCAGCATTTCTAATGCAAGCATGAGAGAGAAAGAATAGGCGATATCGGTATGCTCAAAGAGGGGGTGCTTGCCTGGTTGCTTGGCGGCAAGGGCAAGGTCGTCAACGGTGTCGTCGGGCTCCTGAGCTGCGTTGGTCTCGGGGACGACATCGGTGTCGGGGTCTACCGAGAGAGAAGAGGGGGAGGAAACAGATAAATACACAGTAAACATAGCATCACAAAATATAACAAGGCAATACGCGGTGTTAGGGGTGATCTAACGCAGGGATAGGTGATACCGGCGAAGGGGAAAAACATCTGGGAATGTTTTCCTGAAGTTTGGCATTTTCCGGACAAATGAAAGAGAGGGAAAAGTTCCACGTTCGCTATGCTTGGGGCGTGTGGCAGACAAACGGACCGCGGAATCGGATTCGTCTCGCTTTTCTGAGCAACTTTCATGTACAAAGTGTTTTCATCGGAGTTACGGATTATTTACTATGATTTTCTAAAATTTTAATCATTTTCTGGAATCATTTGTTTATTTTAAATCAACATTATCCGAAACAGTGTAGGCTGACATCAGCATGACATCAGCGGTCAACCTGGCTGGTGGGGTCCACCTGTCATTGAGTGTTTAGTTAACTAAGGTTTAATTATACTAATTATAGATTAATTAGGCTAACTAATTGGTTAATTTAATTAAATAGAAATAATTAGGTTAATTAATTCACTTAATTAATTATTTATTTATTTTAATTATTATTAGTATTATTTTTAATATAATTTTTTTTACTGGGCCGTGGGCCCGCGTGGTCAGTGGAAGAGCCAGCAGTGGCCACGGTGGGGCGGGCTCGCACCCGCACGCAGCCACGGCCGTCATGGCCACAGCAAGGCGGGCTAGCAGGAGCTGCGCCAGGCAGCGGCGAGCGTGGGAGGTCGCGGCCGGACGCGGGCGGCCACAGGTGACGGCGAGCGTCGGTAGGCCGCGGGCAGTGAGCACGCGCGGGGCCGCGACGTGGGCGGCCCGACGTGGCACGGGTGCGGTGGGGGCGAGCGGCGATGCGTGCGGGGCACGGTCGTGGCGACCAGAGGGCCAGGCGGGCGTGGTGAGCGCGGTGGTGCGCGTGCGTGAGCGCGGCGAGCGTGTACCGGGGCGCGGCCGGAGTGCGGCGACCGCGGCGATGGGAGGGGGGAAGGCGCGCGAGCGGGGCGGCGGCGGAGCTCACATGCGCTGTAGGGAAGTGGGCCGGCGAGGCACGACGGCAACCAGCGAGGGAGAGGCAGGGACGGGGCGGTCCGGTGGGGAGGCGGCGCTGGCGAGGTGCGAAGGGGCAGCGCCGGCGCGTGGCGTCGTGCGGTAGCGAGGCGACGGCGTCGGGCGTCGGGGAGGCGGTGACGTCAGGGGGCGCCGACGTAGGCGACGGGGACGAGGGCGGCGAGCGCGGCGTTTGGCGCCGACCCCGATCCAATCTGGATCGAGGAGGGGGAGGAAGCGAGAGAGAGTGGGGGGAGTGGGGGCGAGCTAGGGTTTCGGGGGTGGCTGGGTGAGGCCGTATAGGCCGTGGCGCGGGATGGGCCGGCCGGGCCAGCTGGGCCGAGAGGCCCAGTGGGGCCAGGGGGGTTTCTCCTTTTTTTTATTCTTTTCTGTTTTTCCTTTTTCCTTTTTTTTTACAAAACACTTTTACAAAAATGTGAGACTGGTCAAATTAAATACTATGCAATTTCTATCACTGCCAGAGAAAGGTTTGGAGGCAGTTGGATTTAATTTGTATTTATTATTTTATTTTTATTTTTAATTAATTGCAAAAGTATTAAATAGTGTTGTTGGGTGCTGTTTTTGGTTGATAGAGTCATTTAACTAATTTATGTAATGTTGGTTATAATTTTAGAATTGTCTCTGGATTATTTACAATATTAAGAACATTTTATTTATCAAATTTGAACAACTTTTATTTTTCAATTTAATTTAATTTGAATTTTTGAGTTAGGAGTTGAAATGCAATATGATGCAAATGATGATTAGGCACTGTTAATCATGATGACATGGCATTATCAAAAGGGGATTACTGTAGCTAACCACTGGGGGTGTTACAAATCTCCTCCACTAACAAGAATTCTCGTCCCGAGAATTAAGAGGTAGAAGGGAAAAGATCGGGGTATTCCGCACGAAGATTATCCTCGCGTTCCCAAGTGGCTTCATCTTCAGTATGATTAGACCACTGCACTTTCAGGAACTTGGTTGTCTTCTGACGGGTCCGACGTTCAGCTTCATCGAGAATGCGGATCGGATGCTCCTTATAAGAAAGATCATCATGCAATTCGAGCATCTTGTGATCCACAGCTCGGTGCGGAGATTCCTTGAAGCATTTACGAAGTTGCGACACATGGAAGACGTCGTGGATATGAGAGAATTGCGGCGGCAACTCCAATTTATATGCCACCTGACCACACCTTGCAATAATGCGGAAAGGACCAATGTAGCGTGGAGCTAACTTGCCCTTGATTCCGAAGCGGTGAGTGCCCTTCATAGGAGTGACTCGCAAATAAGCTTGATTACCAGGTTGATAAGTCAAATCCCATCGTTTGCGATCATAGTTGCTCTTCTGGCGGTCCTGAGCCGCCTTGAGATTTTCTCGAATGATACGGACTTGCTCTTCAGCGTGTTGGATAATATCCGGACCCACGAGCGGTCATTCCCCAGTTTCTGACCAATTCAGAGGGGTTCGACACTTACGTCCATACAGTACTTCGAAGGGGGCCATTTTCAAGCTAGCTCGATAGCTGTTGTTATAAGAGAACTCGGCATACTGAAGAGATTCTTCCCACTTCTTGCCGAAAGAAATAACACAAGCTCGCAGCATGTCTTCAAGCACTCGATTAACTCACTCAACTTGGCCTTGGGACTGGGGGTGATATGCTGAACTCCAGGTAATATGAGTTCCCATAGCTTGTTGGAAACTTCCCCAGAACTTTGAGGTGAAATGTCCGCCACGGTCTGAACTAATCTCCTTCGGAATACCGTGGAGTGAAACAATTCTAGAGATATACAACTCTGCTAACTGACTAGCAGTGATAGTTTCCTTGACGGGCAAAAAGTGTGCAACTTTAGAGAGTTGGTCGACGACAACAAGAATAGCATCGTGACCCTTCTGTGACCTGGGAAGGCCAGTAATGAAATCCATCTGAACCTTATCCCATTTCCATAGAGGAATAGGCAGTGGTTGCAGAATTTCAGCAGGCTTCTGATGTTCTGCTTTAACGCGACGACACACATCACATTCAGCAACATACCGAGCAATATCCTACTTCATTTTAGACCACCAGTACCTTTGACGGAGATCACGATACATCTTGGTGCTACCCGGATGAATAGACAGCGGGGTATCATGTGCCTCCTTCATGACCTTGTCAGTCATAAGCTCGAAGCGAGGTACCACAATGCGGTTTCTGAAATACAAGGTTCCATCTTCAGACAGCGAGAAATCCCTATACTTTTCAAGGTGAAGATCTTTCTTCATCAGATCAATTTCAGCATCTTTAGCTTGCGCATCCTTAACAGCTTTCTCAAGATCTGGTTGTATCACCAGGTTATTAAGAGAACCCTGTGGAACAATACGCAGATTCAGCTTGCACAGTTCTTCCAAAAAGACGAGGTTGAGCTCGCCTAACCATGAGGTTGTTGCAATAGGACTTGCGGCTTAAGGCATCAGCCATCACGTTAGCCTTGCCAGGGGTATAGGAAATACCCAAATCATAGTCCGCAATGGCCTCCATCCATCTTTGCTGACGGAGGTTTAGAGATGGCTGGGTGAACAAGTACTTCAAACTTTTATGATCCGTGTATATCTCGCAACGATTACCGAGAAGGTAATGTCGCCACAACTGCAGTGCATAGATGACAGCAGCTAGTTCTAGATCATGTACCGGATAATTCTCTTCATGCGGGCGCAACTGTCGAGAGCCATAGGCAATCACTTTATGCTCTTGCATTAGGACACAACCTAATCCTTCACGGGATGCGTCACAATAAATCACAAAGTCCTTGCGGGAATCTGGAGGAGATAGTACTGGGGCGGATGTTAGCTTGTCTTTGAGTGTTTGAAAACTTTCCTGACATTTGTCTGTCCACTCAAACTTAACACCCTTGTGAAGCAGATTAGTCAAAGGCTTAGCAATCTTAGAAAAATTCTCAACAAACCGACGGCAATAGCTTGCAAGGCCAAGAAAACTTCTCACTTGCTTGACGTTCTTCGGAGGAGTCCAGTCCAGAATAGCCTGAACTCGTTCCGGGTTAACAGCAATTCCATCCTTGGAAATCACATGACCAAGGTAGGTTACTTCAGAAAGCCAGAATTCACATTTGGAGTATTTGGCATACAGCTGGTGTTCTCGGAGCCTTTCCAGTACAAGACGGAGGTGTTCGGCATGTTCTTCCTTATTCTTCGAATATAACATAATATCATCTAGATAAACCATGACAAACTTGTCGAGGTAATCCATGAAGATGTAATTCATCAGACGGGAGAATGTGGCTGGAGCATTTGTTAAGCCAAATGACATTACAGTGTACTCATAAGAGCCATAGCGAGTAACAAATGCAGTCTTGGGAATATCCTCTTCACGAACACGAATCTGATGATAACCCAACCTCAAATCAAGTTTAGAGAATACCGATGATCCAGCAAGTTGATCATACAAATCATTGATCCGGGGAAGCGGATATTTTTTCTGGATTGTGGCTTGGTTAATGGGCCGATAATCCTGAACCAATCGGTTAGTTCCATCCTTCTTCTTAACGAAGAGTGAAGGTGCTCCCCAAGCAGAGGAACTGGGGCGGATGAAACCCTTCTTAAGTGACTTGTCGATTTCCTCCTTAAGTTCAAGAAGGTGGTGCGGAGGCATTTTATAAGGACGCTTCGCAATAGGAGTTGTGCCTGGTTTCAAGTCGATGACAAACTCGACAGCTCTAGCAGGGGGTATTCCTGGAAGTTCCTTTGGAAAGACGTCTTGAAAATCATGAACAACTGGAACGTTCTCGATGCCTTCAAGAGGTGAAGCATTCAATGCATTCAGAACATATATCTGAGTCTCGGCATTCTGAACTGTTCGGGCTGAGTATCTGACTGTCTGGCCAGAAGGATGGATAAGTTGGACTTTCTTAGCGGCACAATCAATCAAAGCATTGTGGGCGGTCAACCAGTCCATACTGAGAATGATGTCTATGTCGGAAGGTCCAAGGGCAATTAGGGAAGCAGAGAACATCAACCCTTCAATTCTGATCTGATTGTTGTGACTTACCATTTTGGTTTGCCACCGGGAACGGGGAGTGATGATTTCTAATGGAGTGGGTAATGAGCTCATAGCTAACCCATGCAATTGTGCAAATTGCTGCGACACGAAGGAATGTGATGCACCTGAATCAAAAAGAACAGAAGCTGGCACTGAATTCACAGAGAGTGTTCCCAGCATGATAGTCGGTTCCTTCTGAGCCTTTTCAGCATTGACGTGATTGGCATGGCCAAGTACAACAATAGATGGTATGATATTACGGTTTCTGAATCGGCGGTTTCGACAATTCTTCTTACGACCAACAGGAGGACAAGATGCATTTTGATCATTATGGGATGGAGCCACAACATTGGACTGTCCACCCTGAATCGTTAGCTGTCTCGGCGGCGGAGGCAGATGAGGTGCAACATATGACGGCCTTGGTGTTGGAGCAGGTCGGTGGTAAACATTGTGGGGAATCCAGACTTGACGTTTCTGAATAGGTCGACCCGAAGATGAGCCGACATCTCGAGTACACTTGAGTGACTCCTGGTATTTAGTCAGAGCAGTTTCAACTTGGAAAGATTGGCTGACTAGCGTTGCGAAGTCTGTGCAATCATGGACAGCAAGTGCAAGGTTTATATCAGTACGCAGTCCTTCACGGAATTTCTCCTGCTTACATGCGTCAGTGCAGACGTCATCTTCAGCATAGCGGGACAATTCAAGAAATTTCCTCTGATATTCATCCACAGTCATTGTGCCCTGTGATAGTTTGCGGAACTCCTGCTTCTTCTGGTCGATCAGACCTTGAGGAATGTATCATGCACGAAAAGCTGACTGAAATTCCTGCCAAGTGGTTACTATTTCAGCAGGCAACATACCCTTGTGGCTTTCCCACCATTGAGCAGCTGGGCCCTTTAGGTGGAATGTCGCAAAGGTGACGTAACTATCAGGAGCAACATTAGCTGATTCCATCTCAAACAGGATGTCACGAAGCCAATCATCAGCATCCATAGGATTGGTGGAGTTGCGAAAAATAGACGGGTTGAGGCGCACAAATTCTTGCAGTGTTATTGGGGTAGGCTGTTGATGAGCATTCTGGTTTGAGAGCTGAGCCAATATCCCGGTCATAACCTGACGGTTCAATTCAAACTGCTGCATCATTTTGGCAATATAGGGTGGAGGTGGAGGATCGTCCGCCATCCTGTCAATTCAACAGGGGCAGTTTAGCAAGTAAAACTGCAGGTGTATGGAGTTATTCATGATGTAACACGGGAAAGAATAGGAAAGGCATTAGATATATGATAGTAGTCGTTAAAGACATACCAATCCATGCACAGAGTTGGATTCAAACGGATAGTACGCGCACGGGAACGCTCGCAGCTAGACAAACTAGTCGGCGCGCAGGCACGCGGTGAGGATTACAACAACGTGACATAGCAAAGGCTACATCCACGTCGAAGAAAACTGCCGGGGCGAGGAATCTGCAAGTGACAACACAGGGTGCCCTCGACGAAAAGATCCTGCAACCAGAACCTGGCCCGCAATCTTGAAGGAAGGGGGGAAATTCCAGAACACCGGGTGGATGTGATCACGAGAACCTAATGTTGGAGTTAGTAAAATTTTAACCCAAATAGAAGAGAGATCAGAGTCCTAGAGTAAAGACGAGGAATAAAAGATCCTAATACCACCCAATTGGCGACGTGGGCCCGTAAGCCACACAGCCAATTTAGTAAAACAGTTTTGGACCACTAGACTCAACTTCGGCCAAGGAGTTGGAAAGGGGGATTCCTACAGGCAGTCTGCTCTGATACCAACTTGTGACGCCCCCGGCTCAATTGTGCACTAATCATACACGCAAATGCACACGATCAAGCCTAAGGACTCACAGGAAGATATCACAACACAACTCTAAAACACCAATAAAGTCATACAAGCTTTATATTACAAGCTAGGGGCCTCGAGGGCTCGAATACATAAGCTTGCGTACAAGCGTCAGCGGAAGCATCAGATATCTGAGTACAGATATGAAATAGAAACAGATAAGCCCTTAGAAAGGCGGGGCAAAAGAAAACACTACGATCGAAAGGCGCTGGCCTCCTGCCTGGGACCCTCCGAACCTACTCCTGGTAATCGGCCAACTCGTAGTAGTATCCACCCTCGGGGTAGTAGTAGCGATCGTCAGCGTGGGCAGATGTATCCGGGGCTCCGTCATCTGGTTGCATCAAAAGGATATGGGGGAAAAAGAAAGCAAAGCAACCGTGAGTACTCATCCGAAGTACTCAGCAAGCAAGGGTCTACACTACATATGCAACATTATCAAAGGGAGGCTGTATATGTGGACTGGGCTGCAGAAATGCCAGAATAGAGAGAAGGCCTAGTCCTATCGAAGACTAGCATCTTCAGTGGTCTTGCAGCATTAGAAGAGTGTAGATTAGTACAGCATAAAGTAGTAGTATCATTAAGTCTCAACCTCACCCAGAGATCCTTTCTCGACTCCCTGCGAGAAAACAATCCCAGAGCCATACAGTCATCAACCTCGTCCGGAGATCCCTTCTTGACTCCCTGCAAGAAGCAACCCCAGAGCCATAGTATCCAATTCTAGTTGTATCGATCGGGATACAACTCCGAGCTTCCGTTACCAAGGATCCGGCTATGCATAGATTAGTTCTTCCCTGCAGGGGTGCACCAACTTACCCATCACGCTCGCTTAACTCCGGCCGGACACACTTTTCAGGGTCATGCCCGGCCTCGGCCAAACGACACACCGCAGCCCTACCTAGAGCTCAGCAGAGAGGTCCCCGCCAGTCTACATCCTAAGCGCTCAGGGGTCTTGGGCCATCGCCCTGTGCTCTCAGGGTCGTTGCGAGCAGGGTGGATACCAGCGCCAATGGCACGATCCGACCCGGCCACAATGCTGAACTGGTCGTCTGACAAAGCTTTCGGCTGATGCATACGATGCAGAGTGCCCATAACTTTTCCCTCATGATGGTTAGTGCTATCGGGCCAGAGGCCCACTCGAATCAAATATCCAAATCGTAGTGTATTGGTAGTGCGGTAACGAGCAGAGACTCACGATCGATGTGACCCCGTCGCCTCGTCTCGAGGACTTGCGGCAAGGGCCAAGAATGCCCGGCCACGCCTCGTATTCTCACTCGGGCACCATCCAGGTCAACCCGTCTCCAAATCACTCGCGGGTACCCCTCAGGGTCGACCCGCCTCCCAAGTAACAGTGTAAAGTCCAATTATCCGTGTGTCCATAACATCAAGGGAAATCCGAGGTATCACCCTTGTTGGATTCCTAATCGATGTAACCGTCAAGGTGAACTTAGGAGGAATCACCCTCGATGGGTTCACACTTGAGGTGTTGCATGACAGCGTTGTTATCGGAAGTGGGGAAGGAGGAATCACCCTCGATGACCACGACCGAATAGCTACTCTACAGAGTTAACATCAGAAGTGCTACAAGAGGTTTCACCCTCGGCACTCGATAGTAACGCTGCAGTGTCGTTACAACTAAGGGGGGTGATGTGCGGTGCCGGGGCCTGGTCTTCAATCCCGTTGATCGGGTCTTCTGATAATCCAGCGGGGTAGTCGGGACTAGTGGGGTCACTGATAGGTCTCTACCTAGCCTATACTATACAGTTTAGGGTAAGCAGGTAAGGTTTTAATTGCAAGTTACAATAAATAGGCTATGCATCAGAATAGGTAAAGCAGTAGCAGCAGCATTTCTAATGCAAGCATGAGAGAGAAAGAATAGGCGATATCGGTATGCTCAAAGAGGGGGTGCTTGCCTGGTTGCTCGGCGGCAAGGGCAAGGTCGTCAACGGTGTCGTCGGGCTCCTGAGCTGCTTTGGTCTCGGGGACAATGTCGGTGTCGGGGTCTACCGAGAGAGAAGAGGGGGAGGAAACAGATAAATACACAGTAAACATAGCATCACAAAATATAACAAGGCAATACGCGGTGTTAGGGGTGATGTAACACAGGGATAGGTGATCCCGGCGAATGGGAAAAACATCTCAGAATGTTTTCCTGAAGTTTGGCATTTTTCGGACAAATGAAAGAGAGGGAAAATTTCCACGTTCGCTATGCTAGGGGCGTGAGGCAGACAAACGGATCGCGTATTCGGATTCGTCTCGCTTTTCTGAGCAACTTTCATGTACAAAGTATTTTCATCGGAGTTACGGATTATTTACTATGATTTTCTAAAATTTTAATCATTTTCTGGAATCATTTGTTTATTTTAAATCAATATTATCCAAAACAGTGTAGGCTGACGTCAGCATGACATCAGTGGTCAACCTGACGGGTGGGGTCCACCTGTCATTGACTGTTTAGTTAACTAAGGTTTAATTATACTAATTATAGATTAATTAGGCTAACTAATTGATTAATTTAATTAAACAAAATTAATTAGGTTAATTAATTACTTATTTATTTTAATTATTATTTTATTATAAAAAAATTACTGGGCCGTGGGCCCGCGTGGTCAATGGCAGAGCCAGCAGTGGCCACGGCGGGGCGTGATCGCACCCGCACGCAGCCATGGCCGTCATGGCCACGGCGAGGCGGGCTAGCAGGAGCTGCGCCAGGCAGCGGCGAGCGTGGGAGGTCGCGGCCGGACGCGGGCAGCCACAGGTGACAGCGAGCGGCGGCAGGCCGCAGCGGTGAGCACTCACGGGGCCGCGTTGCGGGCGGCCCGACGTGGCACGGGTGCGGTGGGGGCGAGCGGCGACGCGCGCGGGGCACGGTCGTGGCAACCAGAGGGCCAGGCAGGCGTGGTGAGCGCGGTGGTGCGCGTGGGTGAGCGCGGCGAGCGTGTACCGGGGCGCGGCCGGAGTGCGGCGACCGCGGCGAGGGGAGGGGGAAAGGCGCGCGAGCGGGGCGGCGGCAGAGCTCACATGCGCTGTAGGGAAGTGGGGCGGCGAGGCATGACAGCGACCGGCGAGGGAGAGGCAGGGACGGGGCGGTCCGGTGGGAAGGCGGCGCTGGCGAGGTGCGAAGGGGCGGCGCGTGGCGTCGTGCGGTAGCGAGGCGACGGCGTCGGGCGTCGGGGAGGCGGCGACGTCAGGGGGCGTCGGCGTAGGCGACGGGGACGAGGGCGGCGAGCGCGGCGTTTGGCGCCGACCCCGATCCGATCTGGATCGAGGAGGGGGAGGGAGCGAGAGAGAGTGGGGGGGAGTGGGGGCGAGCTAGGGTTTCGGGGGTGGCTGGGTGAGGCCATATAGGCCGTGGCGCGGGATGGGCCGGCCGGGCCAGCTGGGCCGAGAGGCCCAGTGGGGCCAGGGTGGTTTCTCCTTTTTTTTTAATTCTTTTCTGTTTTGCCTTTTTCCTTTTTTTTTACAAAACACTTTTACGAAAATGTGAGACTGGTCAAATTAAATAGTATGCAATTTCTACCACTGCCAGAGAAAGGTTTGGGGGCAGTTGGATTTGATTTGTATTTATTATTTTTATTTATTTTTTTAATTAATTGCAAAAGTATAAAATATTGTTGTTGGGTGCTGTTTTTGGTTGATAGAGTCATTTAACTAATTTATGTAATGTTGGTTATAATTTTAGAATTGTCTCTGGATTATTTACAATATTAAGAACATTTTAGTTATCAAATTTGAACAACTTTTATTTTCCAATTTAATTGAATTTGAATTTTTGAGTGAGGAGTTGAAATGCAATATGATGATTAGGCACTGTTAATCATGATGACATGGCATTATCAAAAGGGGATTACTGTAGCTAACCACTGGGGGTGTTACAACATAGTGCAATAGGATGATATCCTCGAGATGGTGGAGGGGGGGTAATACACGAGGTAGCTCAGTATAGAGGTTGGACAGGTATCTCGATTCGCAGAAGACAAGTGCTTTAGCTTGTCCGCGAAATGGAATCAAGGAAAAATATGATCGGAACCACGATCACGAAGGATCAACTCACAGGTACAGATGAACTTATACCAAGGAAACAATTGATTTAAGAGAAGCTTCCATGATAAGTTCTACATCGGGTCCATGGGCATGAACACAAAGGTTCAAGGTCAACTCCCACTTCTTCAATGCATCACCTTTCATGCACTACTCTTACAAAAATGATTTTAGTATGAAAACCTACCTGGTGAATTACCGAGGAAGTATGACCCATGAAAACTTATCGGGTTCACACAGATTAAGGAAGGCATAGGTTCAACCCATAGGGTATCTTAGGAACATATACCTCAAACTTCAGGAGTATTTAACACAAGCTCGACAGCAGAGCATGGTTGACAAAAGGTGAGATTACAATTTTTACCAAAGGCATTATGTATCAGGGAAATAACTCACAAGAATTTTGGATGTGGAGGACACTGTCGGATAACAACCCAACAATGGATCAGTTGGTCGGCAAAGGATCTGATGTGAGTATCGATACTCAAATAGAAGAAGAAGAATGCAAAGGCTTCGGATTGTAGAAGCAACTGAACAATTCGGTGTTCAATTATAAAGGGTTTATGATTTCCAAAGCAAGGGATCAGAAGTAGACACTCGGATCAAAAGATGGGTAAGTAGAATAGTACTAGATGGACAATCATTTGCAACTTGATTACCCGAGAACCCACTCATGTTCATAATGACGTCTGGGCCAGAAGGACGAGTTCTAGGAATCGACTGGTGATTGCGAACATTCGCAGCATATTGATTCAAGGGGTTCAAATAGTAGTATCAAGGGATGTCAACGAGGATTACTTGACATATGGAACTATCCATAATGCAAGTAGGCAAGAATTTCAAGAGCAGTAAGCTGCAGAGGATTCTCGGGAGATCAGATAATATTTCAAAGTGCTTTAGTCACAGGAACAACTGGGGATGAACGGATCCCCAGTAATGTGAGGAATTAACCGCAGTGCGAAAGAAGCTGCACAACAGTAGGCTCAAAGGATTCCTGGTTTAACGAGGAGTATTTCGGGGTATCTCGTACATACAGAAGTAACTGGCCAAGATGATACAACGGCAAGGATGTGTAGATATCCATGGGGATTATCGGTGTTAGAAAACTGCAAAAGCAGTGGGCAAAGGTTCTCGGGACACTACGAGGAGTTTCTTCGGAGCCTTCTGATGATGACGCTCCATCTTCTGGAATGAGGGGGCTCTCTAGGAGAAAGCGGTTACGAGAACCTAGGATTAGAGTTAGTAAAATATTTAACCCGAAAGGAAGAGAAATCATAGTCCCAGAGTATAGACGAGGAATAAAAGATCCTAATACCACCCGGTTGACGACGTGGGCCCGTAAGCCACACAGCCAAGTTAGTAAAACGGTTTTGGACCACTAGACTCAACTTCGGCCAAGGAGTTGGAAAGGGGGACTCCTACAGGTAGTCGGCTCTGATACCAACCTATGACGACCCCGGCTTAATCGTGCACTAACCATACACGCAAATGCACACGATCAAGCCTAAGGACTCACTTGAAGATATCACAACACAACTCTAAAACATAAATAAAGTCATACAAGCTTTATATTACAAGCCAGGGCCTCGAGGGCTCGAATACATAGCTCGATGGCATACAAGTGTTAGCGGAAGCATCAGATATCTGGGTACAGATATAACAGAGCTACAGATAGGCCTTTTTAGAAAGGCGGGGCAAAATAATACACTATGATCGAAAGGCGTAGGCCTCTTGCCTAGGACCCTTCGAACCTACTCCTGGTCGTCGGACAGCTCCTTGTAGTAGTACTCGCCGGGAGGGTAGTAGTAGTAGCCGTAGGCGTCGACAGGGGCAGCTATCTCAGGGGCTCCGTCATCTAGCGGTGACAAATGGATATGGGGAGAAAAAGAAAGTAAAGCAAACGTGAGTACTCATCCGAAGTACTCAGCAAGCAAGGATCTACACTACATATGCAACATTATCAAAGGAGGCTGTATATGTGGACTGGGCTGCAGAAATACCAGAATAGAGACGAAGGCCTAGTCCTATCGAAGACTAGCATCTTTAGCGGTCTTGCAGCATTAGAAGAGTGTAGATTAACATAATGTAAAGTAGTAGTAATGTCATCAACCTCGCCCAGACATTCTTCCTCGACTCCCTGCGAGAAAGCAATTCCAGAGCCATACTATCCAGTATCATCTCAAGTCACCAGTTCTAGTTGTACCGATCGGGATACAACTCCGAGTGTCCGTTACCGTAGGACAGGCTATCGATAGATTAGTTCTTCCCTGTAGGGGTGCACCAACTTACCCACCACGCTCGCTTAACTCCGGCCGGACACACTTTTCTGGGTCATGCCCGGCCTTGGCCAAACGATACGCCGCAACCCGACCGAAAACTTAACAGAGAGGTCAGCACGCCGGACTAAACCTATGCCCCCAGGGGTCTTGGGCCATCGCCCCGGGAACTCCTGCACGTTGCGAACGCGGCCGCGAGCAGACCTAGCAACCCCTTAATACAAGTGCGGTTGCGTTACCAGTCCAACATGGCGCGCGCCACTCAGTCGCATGACGTCTATTAAGCTTTGGCTGATGTATAGGACGCAGAACGCCCATACTATGCCCACGTGATGGTTAGTGCTATCGGGCCAGAGGCCCCTCGGATCAAATATCCAAACCGTTAGTGTGTTGTTAGTGCGGTAACGAGCAGAGACTCACGATCGATGTGACCTCGTCGCCCCGTCTCGAGGACTTGCGGCAAGGGCTAAGAATGCCCGGCCACGCCTCGTATTCATTGCTCGGGCAACGTCCAGGTCCACCCGACTCTCGCAAGACCGTCGGGAACTCAGGTCCACCTCTACGGGTTGGTATCGCCTATCCCTCCAGTCCTGCAGTACAAGTAACTCTCACGTGTACCCCTTAGGGCCGACCCGTCCTTATCCAGTTTAATCAGTATCAACAGTAATGTAAAGGCATCCGTGTGGCCACCACATCAAGAAGGAACCCGAGGCATCACCCTCGTTGGATTCCCACCTAATGTAAACATCAAGGTGAACGAAGGAGGAATCACCCTTGAGGTCCACAGTTGAGCAGTTGCACGACGACGTCATTATCGGGGGTGGTGTAGGAGGAATCACCCTCGCTGACCACGACCGAGTAACTAACCTACAAGGTTATCATCAGAAGTGCTGACGAGGTATCACCCTCGGCACTCGATAGTAACCTAGTAGTGTCGAGCAACTAAGGGGGAAGTGAAGTGCGGTGCCGGGGCCTGGTCTTCGATCCCGTTGATCAGTTCTTCTGATGATCCAGCGGGGCAGTCGGGATAAAGTGGGGTCTCTGCTGGGTCTCTACCTAACCTATACTACACAGTTTACGATAAGCAGGTAGGTAACAATAGCAGGTTACAATTAAACAGGCTATGCAGCAGAAATAGGATAACAGCAACAGCAGTAACTTCTAATGCAAGCATAAGAGAGAAGAGAGTAGGCGATATCGGAATGCTCAAAAGGGGGGTGCTTGCCTGGAAGCTTTGAAGACAAAAGTGGATCTTCTACGGTGAGGTAGTCGTCCACCAGATCATCAGCGCTCTCACAGTCTATCGGGGAGAAGAGGGGGAGAAAACAGATAAATACACAGCCACAATGTAATCACAGAGCACGACAACGCAAATGGCTATGCTAGGGGTTATCTAACGCAGTGTTACGCATGTTAGTTGGAGAGGAAAACATCTGGAGGTGTTTTACCAGCTTTGGGTATCTATCGGTTAGATGAACCGGAGAGGAAAGTTCCATGTTCATCATGTTCGAGGGGGCTGACAGGTATGTGAGTGGCATATTCAGATTCGTCTCGTTTTTTTGATCGTTTTTCATATATAAATCATTTTCATCCGAGTTACGGTTTATTTTATATGATTTTCTTAAGTTTAAAATATTTTCTGGAATTCTGAATCAATTTTAATTCGAATTATTTTAAACTATAATTGCTACGGGTACCCACTAGTGCACCCAGCAGAGTGCTGGTGTGATTGACAATGGGCCCCAGTTGACTGCCCAGTCAGCAGTCAACTGGAGGCTTGACTGGTCAAAGGAGGGCCATTGGACCCACATGTCAGTGACTGGGTCCAGCCCAGTCAGCATTTGACTGGTCAACTGGGTCCAGTGGGACCCAGTGGTCAGCCTCTGGTCATATTAACAGTATTTAGTTTAATCTAATTAGTCTAGTTAGCTCATGGGCCCAGTCTGTCAGTGATACAACTAACAGTGGGTTAATTAGTACTAATCCTAACGCTACAGTAGCGGGCCCACTCGTCAGCGTCTGTTAGGGCGGGGTTAGGTGCTAATGATCTGGCGCGCGGGACCCACCAGAGTTTTGAACTCCGGCGTGCGCCGGCGACCAGCAGAACGGCAGCGTGGCGCGGGACCTCGCCGGAAACGCACCTCAGGGCACGGCTGAGGGCGTTCTTGGGCTCTACGGGATGGGCGCGATGCGCCGCGTCCGATGGTGGACGTGGTTGGTGCGGGGGTGGCCAGAACGTCCTCGGAGACGAGCAGGGGCGGCGCCGGCGTTCGGCCTTGCACGGGCGCGAGGCCGCAGGGTGCTAGTGGGCTGGCTAAGGGGCTCGCTGGCCCCCTGGGAGTGCCAGGAGTGCGACGCTGTGCTCGGCAGCGACGGATGCGAGCCCAGGCCACCGCAGGAACAAAATGCGGCGGCGCCGGAGCTACTGGTGCGGCGGCGAGCGTGCTCGAGCTCGAAATCGAAGCAAAAAAGGAGGGTTTGGGTGCGCATGCTCACCACGAGCTCGATGCAGCCGTCGATGGAGTCGGGGAGGCACCAGAGTGGCGGCATTCGAAGAAGGACGACGATGGCCGTGGCAGAGGGGATCGACTCGATCCCGGCACGATGGTGATCCCTGGCTCGAACTGCTCCTCGATGTCGATGTAGACGACGACGATGCTTCTCCTGGTCATCCTCACGAGGCGCGGGGAGGCCGGTGGCCATGGCAACCACGGTGGCGCGGCGATGGGAGCGTATGGGAGAGGAGGGGAGCGAGAGAGAGGAGGGGAACGGGGAGGAGTGGGGAACTAGGGTTCTCGAGAGGAGAGGGAGGCGACCAGTGGGGTCTTAACGGCGCCAGAGAGCCGACGGATGTGCGACAGCACGACGAGCGACGCCGTGTCAGCGAGCGCGCATGACAGCGCGCGATGGAAGACGATGACTGCGGTGGCTGGGCCGGATGGGCGCACTGTGGCTTCGGCCCAGAGGCCAGGTAAGCCTCTTTTCTTTTTATTTTTCTGTTTTCTATTTCTTTATTTCTTTTCTGTTTTGTTAATTGTTTAGTCACTCGTATACTTTTACGGAATATGAGACTTGGTCCAAAAATTACAGTGCAATGTTACCTACCTCCAGAAATTGGTTTGGGCAAAAATATGATTTCATAAGAATTTTCAATAAATGAAATGGATTAAAAGGGTGCTGGTTTGGTACTGTTTCTCAATGATAGAGTCATTTGCATAATCCAATTAATGTTGATCTTATTTTTATAATTGCTTTGGGAATATTTGCAATAATATGAATATTTTGTTTTGCTGTTTGGATGATTTTTATTTTGACTTGCCTTTTAAGTTTGAATTTGAGTTTGGCTTGGGACAAGTTACATTTTGACTTAGTGAAATATGATGACATGACAATTTAATTAGCTTGATGTCATGGTTAAGATCTGGGGATGTTACAAGCCGTATGTCGTAGGCCCGCAGGTTGTCAAAAGTTTGGCGTAGGTCATCTACCAGTTGGTCTATGTGTTTGGTTTTGACAACCACGTCATCCACATATGCCTCGACCATTCTGCCAATTTGGTTTTCGAGGCATGTTTGAATCATGCGCTGGTATGTGGCTCCTGTGTTTTTTAGCCCGAACGGCATGGTGTTGAATCAGAAAGGCCCGTAAGGGGTGATGAATGCGGTTGCTGCCTGGTCGGACTCCTTCATCTTAATCTGGTGGTATCCGGAGTATGCGTCAAGGAAGAATAGTGAGTCGTGTCCGGCGGTGGCGTCGATGATCTGGTCTATTCTTGGCAAGGGAAAAGGTTCCTTAGGGCAGGCCTTGTTAAGGTCTTTAAAATCGACACAGAGCCGCCAGGATTTGTCCTTTTTGGGTACCATAACCAAATTTGCTAACCACTTGAGATGCTTGACCTCGCGGATGAATCCGGCCTCCAACAGTTTTGCTAGCTCTTCACCCATGGCCTGCCTCTTGGGTTTGAAAAACCAGCGTAGAGTCTGTTTTACCGGCTTGAAGCCTTTTAGGATGTTTAGGCTGTGCTCTGCCAGCCTGCGTGGGATTCCCGGCATGTCTGAGGGGTGCCAGGCGAATATTTCCCAGTTTTCACGCAGGAATGTTCTTAACGCCTCGTCAACTGTGGGGTCCAGCTGTGCGCCTATAGATGCTATTTTATTGGGATCTGTTGGGTGCACTTGAAATTTTACTATTTCATCTACTGGCTTGAATGATGTGGATTTTTGTCTTTTACTGAGGACCACATCATCCCTGTCGACTGTAGTGCGTAGTTCTGTCAACTCTTCGGCCGCGAGGGCTTCAGATAGTGCCTCTAGGGCGAGGGATGCCGTCTTATTTTTGGCTTGTAAGGCTTTGCTTGGGTCACTTTTAAGTGAGATTACCCCGTTGGGCCCTGGCATTTTGAGTTTCATTTACCCGTAGTGCGGTATGGCCTGAAATCTCGAGAATGCCTCATGTCCTAAAAGGGCGTGGTATCCGCTGCGAAAGGGCACAATGTGGAATAACAGGGGTTCGGATCTATAGTTATCGGGTGTGCCGAACACAACGTCCAGGGTTATGCGTCCCGAGCAGTGCGCCTCCCTACCAGGTATTATACCTCAGAATGTGGTGTGGCTGCGTTCGATGCGAGATCTGTTGAGCTGCATCTTGTCGAGAGTGTCCTCGTAGATGAGGTTGAGGCTGCTGCCTCTGTCCATCAGTACTTTAGTCAGCCGAAAACCGTCGATAATGGGGTCAAGGACCAGTGCGGCCGGCGCATGGTTGCTGCGTGGACTTGGCTCATCCTTCTCGTCGAAGGTAATAGGCGCAGCTGCCCAAGGCTATGCGGCCGTCACTTGATATATTTGACTGAGCTCTCGAAGAGCCTTTTTCCTTTTATTGTTTGAGGCGAACGTCTCGTATACCATAAGGACATTATGGTCCTGTGGTGAAGCCGCGGACTGCTTATCTGGAAGTGTAAGGCCCAAGATTGGCTCGCCATATTTGGCCACTTGTCTTACCACCCAACAGGCTCGAAGTCTGTGGGTTGGGTTCACGTCTAGCAAGACTGAGTGTATTGGGCATAGTTTATCCAGCAACTCGTCCAGCACTGATCTAGGCCTAGTCTTCTTTTCGTCCGGCTCGCGTTCCAGCGACCGATTTGTATATGCACATTTAGGGTGAGACCTTCCATGCTGCGCGGCGGGCGGTGGCCCCATGTTCATCTGTTGCGCCCTCCACGTGTTCTCCATGGCGCAATATTTGCATACCATGTCTGATAGTTCGGTGAAGCTTTGAATTCGGCGATGCGCGAGGGCGTTTAAGAGGCCCTCGTCCTTGTAGTTAAACTGGAAGGCTTTAATTATCTCTTTGTCCAAGCAAGGCGCCATCCTGTTCTTCACCAGGAGAAATCTAGCCCAATAATGATGGACTGTCTCATTTGGCAACTGTTTGACATACATGAGGTCCCATATGTCTGGGTTTCCCGAATCCGGAGAGTATTCTGTGTGGTGGGTGGGTGGGAAAAATTTGAGAATTCCCTCTGATTGCGGCTAGAGCTACGTCGGTTTTTTTCCCCAAAGAGGAAGGGATGATGCAGCACAGCGATGGTAGGTATTTCCCTCAATGATGAGACCAAGGTTACCGAACCAGTAGGAGAACCAAGCAACAATACGTAAACAGCACCTGCACACAAAGAACAAATACTTGCAACCCGACGTAAGAGAGGGGTTGTCAATCCCTCACGAGTAAAAAGATAGGTAAAATTGTAGTAGATTGGATAAGTAGATCTCGCGGGAACGCGAGATAAAATAAATAAATAAAAATTGCAGCAAGGTATTTTTGTGTTTTTGGATTAATAGATCTGAAAATAAAAGATGCAAATAAATAAAAAGGCGAATAGCAAAATAGGTCTGAAAGTATATGATGAGAAAATAGACCCGGGGGTCGTAGATTTCACTAGTGGCTTCTCTCAAGAAAAATAGCATACGGTGGGTAAACAAATTCCTGTTGGGCAATTGATTGAACTTCAAATAATTATGACGATATCCAGGCAATGATCATTATATAGGCATCACGTCCAAGATTAGTAGACCGACTCCTGCCTGCATCTACTACTATTACTCCACACATCGACCGCTATCCAGCATGCATCTAGTGTATTAAGTTCATGGGGAAACGGAGTAATGCAATAAGAACGATGACATGATGTAGACAAGATCTATTTATGTAGAAATAGACCCCATCTTGTTATCCTTAATGGCAATGATACATACGTGTCGTTTCCCTTTCTGTCACTGGGATCAAGCACCGTAAGATCGAACCCATCACAAAGCAGCTCTTCCCATGGCAAGAAAAATCGATCTAGTTGGCCTAACTAAACCAAAGATTCGAAGAAGAAATACGAGGCTATAAGTAATCATGCATATAAGAGATCAAAAGACTCAAATAACTTTCATGGATAAAAACATAGATTTGATCATAAACTCAAAGTTCATCGGATCCCAACACACACACCGCAAAAAGAGTTACATCAAATAGATCTCCAAGAGACCATTGTATTGAGAATCAAAAGAGAGAGAGGAAGCCATCTAGCTACTAACTACGGACCCATAGGTCTACAATGAACTACTCACGCATCATCGGAGAGGCACCAATGGGGATGATGAACCCCTCCGTGATGGTGTCTAGATTGGAACTGTGGTTTCTGGAACTTGCGGCGGCTGGAATTGATTTTCGTCGACTCCCCTAGGGTTTCTGAAATATTGGGATATTTATAGAGCAAAGAGGTGGTGCGGGAGGCCACCGAGGTGGGCACAACCCACCAGGGCGCGCCTGGGCCCCCAGGCGCGCCCAGGTGGGTTGTGCCCCCCTCGGGGCACCCCTCTGGTATTTCTTCGGCCCATCTTGTGTCTTCTGGTCCAGAAAAATTCTCCAAAAAGTTTCGCTACGTTTGGACTCCGTTTGGTATTGATTTTCTGCGAAGTAAAAAACAAGCAAAAAACAGCAACTGGCACTGGGCACTATGTCAATAGGTTAGTCCCAAAAAATGATATAAAGTTGCTATAAAATGATTGTAAAACATCCAAGAATGATAATATAACAGCATGGAACAATAAAAAATTATAGATACGTTGGAGACGTATCAGCATCCCCAAGCTTAATTCCTGCTCGTCCTCGAGTAGGTAAATGATAAAAACAGAATTTTTTGATGTGGAATGCTGCCTAACATGTTCATCACATATTCTTTTCTTTGTAGCATGGACATTTGGACTTTTATATGATTCAAAGCAATAGTCTAGTTTTGACATGAAGATTTCAATACTCAAGCATATCAACAAGCAACCATGTCTTTCAAAATATCAACACTAAAGCAAGTTATCCCTAGCCCATTATGCTCAATCACTGATCCATTCATGAAACACACTCGCATATTAGCTACACCCAATGCTCAAGTACGATCATAGTGCCCCTTAGTTGGTGCTTTATAAGAGGAGATGGAGACTCAAAATAAAATAAAAATTGCATAAAATAAAAAGAAAGGCCCTTCACAGAGGGAAGTAGGGATTTGTAAAGGTGCCAGAGCTCAAAGCGAAAAAGTAGAGATAAAACATTTTGGGTGGCATGCTTTTCCTGTCAATGAAAACGATCGAGTAGTTCCCAATACTTTCCATGCTAGACATATCATAGGCGGTTCCCAAACAGAAAATAACGTTTATTCATTTTTCCACCATACTTTCACTTTCCATGGTTAACCGTATCCACGGGTGCCTTCCATACCAACACTTTCCAAGGAATTTATTATTTGACAACATAAAGTAAATTCATTTTTCACTTCAGGACTGGGCATCCCTAATACCTTTGTCGTACTCTCGTGCAATGACAAGTGAATAAACACTCATCTTGAGAATAACACATCTAGCATGGAAATATATCAGCCACCCCCTACCGTTTCATGAGCGGTACGAGCACACAAAAGAGAAATTTATTTTGAAATTAGAGATGGCACATACAAATTTGCTTAGAACGGCACGGAAATACCGCATGTAGGTAGGTATAGTGGACTCATATGGCAAAACTGGTTTAAGGATTTTGGATGCACAAGTAGTGATCATACTTAGTGCAAATGAAGGCTAGCAAAAGATTGAGAAGCATCCAACCAAGGAACGAAAAATCTCATAAGCGAGCATTAAGCATAACTAACACCGAATAATGCACCACAAGTAGGATGTAATTTCATTGCATAACTATTGACTTTCGTGCTTGCATAGAGAATCACAAACCTTAACACCAATATTCTTACTAAAGAATAATTACTCATCAACATGACTCACATATTATATCAACATATCGCAAAACTATTACAAGGAATCAAGTTTATTTTGTCCAATGATCTTCATGAAAGTTTTTATTATATCCCTCTTGGATATCTATCACTTTGGGACTAATTTCATATGTTGCTTTTTGAAAACTCAAACAAATCTAAGTGTAGAACATGAGCATAAAAATTTCTTATCTCAAAATAATTTAAGTGAAGCATGAGAGAATTTCTTCAAAAATAATAAAGCACACCGTGCTCAAAAAGATATAAGTGAAGCACTAGAGCAATTCCATAGCTCATAAAGATTTAAGTGAAGCATAGAGAGCAATTCTAACAAGTCATAGCATAATTTTGGCTCCCTCAAATAGGTGTGTCCAGCAAGGGTAGATGACTTAAAATAAAAAGCAAAACAAGTAAAGACTCATATCATACAAGACGCTCCAAGCAAAACTCATGATATGTGACGAATAATAATATAGCTCCAAGTAAAATACCGATGGTCGTTAGAAGAAAGAGGGGATGCCACTCGGGGCATCCCCAAGCTTAGTTGCTTGCTTCTCTTTTAGATAATATCTTGGGATGCCATGGGACTTCCCCAAGCTTAGGCTCTTCTTACTCCTTATTCCTTCATCCATCGTAATCTCACCCAAAACTTGAAAACTTCAATCACACAAAACTCAACAAAACCTTCGTGAGATCCGTTAGTATAAGAAAACCAATATTTACTTTAAGTACTATAGAAAACCCATTCAAATTTTGTTTTTGCATTATATCTACTGTATTCCAACTTTACCATGGCTCATACCCCCCGATACAACCCATAGATTCATCAAAATAAGCACAAAATGCAAAGAAAACAGAATCTGTCAAAAACAGAACAGTCTGTAAAGATGCGAATTGTTCTCATACTTCTGTAACTCCAAAAATTTTGAAAATTAGGACAACAGAGGAAAATTATATATCAATCTTGTGTAAAAAATTCAGAATTTTATGTCGCTTCTGTGATTTTAAACAATTATTTTACTGGACGCAAAAGTTTCTGTTTTCCAACAAGATCAAATCAACTATCACCAAAGCTATCCCAAAGGCTTTACTTGGCACTAACACTAATTAAAACACAAAAAACACAATCATAACAGAGGCATAATTGTGCAAACACTCAAGAACAGAAAGAAAAAGACAAAAATAAATTTTAATCATTGGGTTGCCTCCCAACAAGCGTTATCGTTTTATGCCCTTAGCTAGGCATAATGCATAGATCTAAGGGTTGTCATTCGTAGTTTTGGCAACTTTTGCAAGGGCTTTCTCAAACTCGGGAGGCTCTTTGCGCTTCCCTAAATTCTCAGGAAAAGAAACCATTTTGAGATCTAGAATATCCAACCGCTTATTTTTTGCAAAGAGTAATCAAAGTATTCATGCGATTGAGGTTTCCACTAATATGCTTGAGGGGTTCATTATATTTTTGCAACTCGACCATATGTTTATGCAAATCACTCAACTTGTCTAAAATCTGAACCCCTTCTTGAGTAAAAGAAATCCCTTTCTTGGTTGGTGGAATTCCCAAGATACCTTCTAAGATTTCATAAGCAGTATTAGCATCAAGTTCGATAAAATTCCCTTTAGCGGCAAAATCCAAAAGTTGTCTATGATGCAAGGCTAACCCTATATAAAAATTTCGAAGCAAAACCTTTGCGTCTCCTTTAAGATTGCTAATACGATAAGATTCCATTAGTCTATACCAAGCATCTTTCAAATTTTCTCCTTGTCTCTTCTTGAAGTATAGAACTTCAAAATCTGGGGATAGAGGAGGAGTCGTGCTAGACATAGTGTCAAGGTAGACAAGCAAGATCACACTCATAAACAGATCTGACGAGAAAACGGCAAACAAAAGAGGGCGAATAAAACAGCAAATTTTGTGAAGTGGGGGAGAGGAAAACGAGAGGCAAATGGCAAATAATGTAAATTGCAGGGAGATGAGATTTGTGATTAGGAACCTGGTAGATGTTGATGATGTCTCCACGGCAACGGCGCCAGAAATGGCTAGTGGCCGGGAGACTATCTTGACTTGATCCTCCCCGGCAACGGCGGTAGAAATTCCTTTTGATTGCGGCTAGAGCTACGTCGGTTTTCCCCAAAGAGGAAGGGATGATGCAGCACAGCGACGGTAGGTATTTCCCTCAGTGATGAGACCAAGGTTATCGAACCAATAGGAGAACCAAGCAACACTACGTAAACAGCACCTGCACACAAAGAACAAATACTTGCAACTCGACGTAAAAGAGGGGTTGTCAATCCCTCACGAGTAAAGAGATAGGTAAAATTGTAGTAGATTGGATAAATAGATCTCGCGGGAATGCGAGATAAAATAAATAAATAAAAAATGCAGCAAGGTATTTTTGTGTTTTTGGATTAATAGATCTGAAAATAAAAGATGCAAATAAATAAAAAGGCGAATAGCAAAATAGATCTGAAAGTATATGATGAGAAAATAGACCCGGGGGGCGTAGATTTCACTAGTGGCTTCTCTCGAGAAAAATAGCATACGGTGGGTAAACAAATTACTGTTGGGCAATTGATTGAACTTCAAATAATTATGACGATATCCAGGCAATGATCATTATATAGGTATCACGTCCAAGATTAGTAGACCGACTCCTGCCTGCATCTACTACTATTACTCCACACATCGACCGCTATCCAGCATGCATCTAGTGTATTAAGTTCATGGGGAAACGGAGTAATGCAATAAGAACGATGACATGATGTAGACAAGATCTATTTATGTAGAAATAGATCCCATCTTGTTATCCTTAATGGCAACGATACATACGTGTCGTTTCCCTTTCTGTCACTGGGATCAAGCACCGTAAGATCGAACCCATCACAAAGTACCTCTTCCCATGGCAAGAAAAATCGATCTAGTTGGCCTAACTAAACCAAAGATTCGAAGAAGAAATACAAGGCTATAAGTAATCATGCATATAAGAGATCAAAAGACTCAAATAACTTTCATGGATAAAAACATAGATTTGATCATAAACTCAAAGTTCATCGGATCCCAACAAACACACCGCAAAAAGAGTTACCTAAAATAGATCTCCAAGAGACCATTGTATTGAGAATCAAAAGAGAGAGAGGAAGCCATCTAGCTACTAACTACGGACCCGTAGGTCTACAATGAACTACTCACGCATCATCGGAGAGGCACCAATGGGGATGATGAACCCCTCCGTGATGGTGTCGAGATTGGATCTGTGGTTTCTGGAACTTGCGGCGGCTGGAATTGATTTTCGTCGACTCCCCTAGGATTTCGGGAATATTGGGGTATTTATAGAGCAAAGAGGCGGTGCGGGAGGCCGCCCAGGCGTGCCCAGGTGGGTTGTGCCCCCCTCGGGGCACCCCTCTGGTACTTCTTCGGCCCATCTTGTGTCTTCTGGTCCAGAAAAATTCTCCAAAAAGTTTCGCTGCGTTTGGACTCCATTTCTTATTGATTTTCTGCGAAGTAAAAAACAAGCAAAAAACAGCAACTAGCACTGAGCACTATGTCAATAGGTTAGTCCCAAAAAATGATATAAAGTTGCTATAAAATGATTGTAAAACATACAAGAATGATAATATAACAGCATGGAACAATAAAAAATTATAGATACGTTGGAGACGTATCACCCTCCTGCAGCGGACCCGGACTATCCTTGATGGGTGGTTGAGTCAGGTCTGGTTCTAATCGTGCAGGGCTCGGATCCGGACTAGTGCGCGGATGGATCGGCTCAAGGCCAGATCTAGCGTTGGGGGCTCGAGTCCGGGTGTATCTCTAGGCTGGTGTCTGACTCCGAATTGGAGACTCGAGTGTACACCGTTCTTGGCTTGTACGGCTGCGGCCCCTCCTGGGCTTCTTCGACGCTGGCGACGAGGTGAGTGACCGGAGGGGTGTTGATTTCTCGGTCGTCGGGTTTAAGCCCGATCTGATCATAGGCCGTGGGCCTGATGACGGAGATCCCCATTGCACGGAATAGATTTACCAAGTGTTCTGCCGGCTGGGCACACGGGGGTGCCGGACACTCCGGCAATTCGGTGGGAGATCTTGTGAGCGGTCTGTCGGAGTTAGGCTTCAAAGCCGGACTCTGAGAGATACGCGATTCTTGAAAGTCTGCTGGTCCTGGGGCTGATGCCCCCGAGCCGGTGAGTTCCTCTACGGGGACGAAGCCTTCGATCTGGTCGAAGTGACCAGTGGGATCAACGAGCACCAATATGCCGCCGAAGACGAGGAGATGACCAGGGACGGGGAGCCCTCGGTGCGGGCGTGGTCTCCAATGACTGGTTGAGCCATCGATCCTTTTGGGTGATCCGACAGCGGAACTCTCAATGAAAGCACCAATGTCGGTGTCAAAACCTGCAGACCTTGGGGTAGGAGGTCCCGCGTTGTGGATCTAGGATCGATGGGGAACAAGGGACGACGAACACAGTGTTTACCCAGGTTTGGGCCCTCTCAAAGAGGTAATACCCTATGTCCTGCTTGATTGTATTGGATGTATAGTATGGTTTACAGAGTAGATCTACCTCGAGATCAGCATGAGCTAAACCCTAAGGAGATAAGGTGATGAATGTAGCTCTAACCCTAAAGACTACAACCCTCGGTTTATATAGACACCGGTCGGGTTAGGGTTACCGAAGATAGATTACAATAAGGGATTAAAGAGATCCTGCGCCTGCTTGACTTGGAGGGCACACCACGGCTTCATAGATCTCCTGTCACTATACGGCTCCACCAATCCGGCCCATACTCAATGGGCCGTCGCCCCGAGGACCCCTTAGTCCATAACTCCCTCAGTTGTGGTGAGAAAAAGAGGAAAAGTGGCCAGCACTTGTGACCTATTTGTAAGGAATACGGGCACCATTGGCATAAGTGCAAGAAGGGTAACAAAGATGACATTGCTGCTTTGATGGATGTGAGGTAATCAACCATGCATTCTACTTTCTTATTGCTCTAACCCTAAAGACTACAACCCTCGGTTTATATAGACACCGGTCGGGTTAGGGTTACCGAAGATAGATTACAATAAGGGATTAAAGAGATCCTGCGCCTGCTTGACTTGGAGGGCACACCACGGCTTCATAGATCTCCTGTCACTATACGGCTCCACCAATCCGGCCCATACTCAATGGGCCGTCGCCCCGAGGACCCCTTAGTCCATAACTCCCTCAGTTGTGGTGAGAAAAAGAGGAAAAGTGGCCAGCACTTGTGACCTATTTGTAAGGAATACGGGCACCATTGGCATAAGTGCAAGAAGGGTAACAAAGATGACATTGCTGCTTTGATGGATGTGAGGTAATCAACCATGCATTCTACTTTCTTATTGCATGTTAACTACTTTCTTGCATTACTGTTTTGTAATCACCTATGAATGTTCACTACTTTCTTATTGCTCGTATAGAGAACCACCAAAGAAGAGGAGGAAGACTACTAAAACAGCCAAGTCATCCATTGTGCCAAGAGGTGATGACGCACCGGCAGCCGCTATGTATTTTCCACCAAGGTTACCAATTCTACACCAATGCTTGTTCCAAATGAAAACTAAGTTTTATTTGTGCGAAGCGAAAACTGAGTTCGGTTTGTATGTATTCATGTAATCCATAGCCAAAACTTGGAAACTACAACCAAGAAGGGAAAACATAACCAAACATTGGAGACTACAAACAAGAAAAATGCAAAAGAGGGGAAAAGGTGACCTTTTCTGTTTCTGAATTTTAATATCACATATTATGAATAGTTAATATTGTTGTTTGCTGTCATACATGTATCAAATATATCCATATGTATTGCACGCACTATAATAATTTGACAGCCATGTTGTTATTTTAAGGGCCACAAGGAAGATGGAGCTTGCTAAAAAGGATCAAAACAATCCGATGGTGCCATTTGATAGCCCTACAATGGGCACTAAAAGCAAAAAAGCTTACCCAACTAGCCCTGCAATGGGCACAAGAAGCAAAAGAAGGCTCAGCTTGTGAACTCCATCTAATTTCTTGCACTTAAAGTCACTTTTGTTGCTGCTCATGTCATGTTGTGTGGACTTGGACTCATGTATGTGAACATGGGTATGATGTGAGCCACTTTTGGGTTGCTAATATGATGTATGTGTGGAGTTGGACTCATGTATGTGAACCTGGGTATGATGTGAGCCACTTTTGGGTTGCTAATTTGATGTATGTGTGGAGTTGGACTCATGTATGTGAACCTGGGTATGATGTGAGTCACTTTTGGGTTGCTAATTTGATGTATGTGTGGTCTTGAACTAACCCGGATATGTTGTAAGTCATATATGTGTACTTGGATGTGAGTCTGCATGTTTATGCTTCATGCCATTGGCAAATTTGAAAGTTGTGTGTTGAACAATGTATATGTGAATTGTGTCTACAGGAATGGCATCAAATTACAGGGGAGGTTCTGCCCAAATTTTGAACTGAATTTTGAAATAAAAAACTGTCCAAAATTGCATGTTTACAGGGGAAGTTCTGCCCAGTTTTGCACTTAACAGCAGGAAAAAGTTATTGCTGCCCATGTGAATGATTTTGGTCACAAGTTGCATTAGGGGTAAGATCATCTTTTCATGTGCCACTTAACACCGTTAGTACTCAAAATAGACGGAAGTGTCACAAAGGGAACAAATTTTAGCATCGTTGTTAGATAAGGAAGAAAAAGTTTTTCGGTGTCAAACAGGGAAAAAAAATAAGACAGTGTTAAATAAGGAATTCTCTCTTCGGAATGAGTGGCATCAGCAAAGCATATTCAAGTGCTTGAATTCTACAATGTTTGTCTGATCATTGGAGTTCCTGACTGTTCCTACACCGGTGTACCACTTGCTCCAGCGAGACAAGAATGTAGAAGTCTCCTGGTACGGATAACTAGTAATGTCAGTACGGGGCTCAGATCGGCAAGGGGCGCGGAAAACTATTTGTTTGTTTAAGAGTAAACTGTGCTGAAAACTACGGTATTACTTTAGTATTTCTCTTTTGTGAGTATATGATGACATGCTAGGTACGGACAGCTTTATTTTAGAGGGGTAAAGCCAAGTTTATTCATCAAAAGCCACAGTTTATGGGATACATATTGGATCATTGGGTTGGTCAAATCAGACATAGCGTCCCTAACCAAGAGAAGCGAGAATTTGGCTAGACTATGTACTTCACCATTGACAGCTGCATATATATTCCCTGACAACTCACCATGAATAAAGCTAATGGGCCAAGCCCATTTGCTCTTTCTTGGATTCTAGGACCTCACATCCTGGGTGCCGCTTACCGAGAATTGTAAGTCCAGCACACCTACAGGAGTGTACTAATGAGCCGGCCCAAGAAATGTAGCTTCTTCGTTAGCTTGCTTTCGACTATGTCTCAAAAAAAAAACTTGCTTTCGAACGTTTGTTTTTCTTGATTTTATTTATTTATTCATTTTCATCTAAACTTTTACTTATATTTTTAAATATAAAAAGTAAGTTCTTGTATTTAAATTGTTTATCTATAGTGTTTAAAAAATGTTTATGCAGTGTTAAAAAATTATCCCCGCGTTAAAAAAAATTCAAAATGTTCACACATTCCAAAACAATGTTTTTCACATTAAAAAATATTTATAAAATGTAGAAATCTCTTGCATAGTTAAAAAAATGTTTCATACAATTCAAAATAAAACGTATCTGACATTTAAAACAAATGTTCACACATTTTAGATAAAAAGTCCGTCATCTTTTAAATATGTTTATGCAATGTAAAAAATTGCTCACCTAGTTAAACAAATATTTATACACTGTTTTTTAAATTTTAAGAAATATTTATACAATGGAAAAATGTCATTCATTTTTTAAGAAGAATGTATTTCCATTAAAAACGTATAATGTGTATTTGGAAAATGTTACTGTGTATTCATAGAAGTGTTCAAAACATTTTTTAATTACATCATGTATTTGAAAAATTCCAATGTGCAATAAAAAATGTTTCACATGTGCGCTAAAAAATGTAAATTGTGTGCTGAGGAAAAGTAGACATGTGTTAAAAAAGAAAAAAACAACAAAGAGAAGAAATGAAAAGGCAAAGAAAACCGAAGAAACAACAAAAGCCAAGTAAGAAACAGAAGAAAACCAAAGTTCAATGAGGAAAAAACCCTGAAGAAAACCAATGAGAAACAAAGAAAACAAAAGTATAAAGAAAAAACCAAAGAAAACCAATGCAAAAAATAAATAAAAAGAAAAGAAAAAAGAAGAAAACCAAAGCAGAGCGAACCTACTGCGACACAAAGCGGCAGCGAGCAACCTGCGCTAATGGGCCGGCTCGATAGCGCTCGCCCATAGGCGATTCTTAATAGGAATTGGTACGGGTTAAATGTCACGGTCTTGCCTCGCCACATGCTTGCCTCGTCAACACCCCACCGAGGGGGAATTTATTATATGACGCTCTCTGCGTCAAACTGTCGAGTGAACGCACGTACGAGCGACCCGAGCGAGCATTTTGGGCCGGCCCATCACATAAATCTTTCACCTCCCGGTTTTGGGAACCTTCTGAGGTTCCCAGCCGATTTTTTCTGGTTTTGGGAACCTTCTAGAAGGTTCCTGAACCACTTTTTTATTTTCCTTTCTTTTTCTTTTTTCTTTTCTATTTATGTTTCATTTTTCTTTTCTTTTTTTGTTTCTTGTTTCTTTTTATTTTTTTATTTCCTTTTTCATAAAATGTTCTCTTTTTCATAAAATGTTCATATTTTCAAAAAATATTCGATTTTTAAAATTTTGTTCGTGTTTTCAAATTATGTTCCGGAGTTTCAGAAAATTGTTTGTGTTTTCAATTTTTGGTCGGTTGTTCCAAAAAATGCTTCCGATTTCAAGAAAAATTCACATATTCAAAAAATGTTCGCTTTTTAAAAAATTGTTTGCATTTTGAAATTTTGTTCGGGAGTTTCAAAAAATGTTCGGGTCTTCAAAGTTTGTTCGGAATTTCAAAAAATGTTCCGTTATTCAAATTTTGTTCATAGATCCAAAAAATGTTCGTGCTTTTGAATTTTGTTTGGAGTTTCAAAAAATGTTCATGTTTTCAAAATTTCAACAATGTTCCCATTTTTTAAAAATTGTTGAAAGATTCAAAATTTCATGGTTTCAAAAAATGTTCGCAAATTTGAAGAACTGTTTGCGTTTTCAAAAAAGGTCACTTAAAAAAAAAGGTGGTACAGTAGACCGAGAGCGCTACAATGCCGTCTTGCTGCAGTAGCCCTACTAGCTACAGTGCCCGCTGCCTTGCTACAGGCTTTCTTTTAGTTCGATCGCTTGCTACAGGTGACGATCCTGTGCGCTAGTGGGCAGGCCCAGCTGGGCGCTCCCCTGTGCGGGAGGCTGGCAACCTGCCGCAGAATGCGTCATATAGGTGCGCCCCACCGAGGGCACGCCTATAGCTCGCTTATTACGAGGTGCTGCTGTTCGTTCTCGCCTACGTCACAGGATACACGGGATGGCCCAACAATCGTATGCATGCGGCGCCTGACATTTACGTGCACGTGCACATGTATTTGGTGTTGATCAGCCCGTAAGCTCACTGTCCATGCCTACATTTTTCTTTGAGTTGTCATTACGTACGTGAGGTAAAAGTATGGTCTCGCATTTTTTTTTCGTAAGTGTTCATAGCGCATTTAGAAAATGGGAATGAGTGTAAGAATAATGTTCGCTCAGCTTTTAAATAATATATCTAGCATTAAAACAATTGTATGAACACAAAAATGTTCGCCTCTGGGCACCCCGTCACGGGCCATGACCCAGTACGCATTGCTGCGACTTTTTTTGGAACGGGTTTCGTCGGCCTGATTAATTTGTTTGTTTCCCTTGCGCGTTTTTTGTGTTTGGTTTTTCCTCAAGTTTTATTTTGGATTTTTCTTATTCTGTTACATGAACACATTTTAAAACATATGGTTTTTCAGTAAGAATATTTTCTAAAGTACATGCTTTATTTTCAAAATGTGTAAATACTTTGGAATTATAGGAAAACTTATTTTAGACGTGTAAAATTTTATAAAATTGCATAAACATTATTAAATAACAGGTAACACTTTCTCTGAACATTTTTCACAATGTGTAAACATTCTATCTATTAATGGAAATTATTTTTTAATTATGTTAAATATTAATTAAATGAAACTTTTCAAGTACATAATGAACAATTTTTAATACATCATAAAAAATTTAAGTTAACAATGGACATTTTGTAAACACATGGTGAACAGTTTTCTAAACAAGATGGAATTTGATTGAAATGCATGACAAACTTTTTATAATATATCATGATAATTTCTCAAATACCTGACGAGCATTATAATACATGATGATTTTTGAAAACAAATGACATTTTTAATAGACATTGAACATTTTTAAATACCTAATGAACATTTATTAATACATGATGAACAGTTTCTCAGTACCCGATGATTTTAATAAACGAATAACACTCTTCTGCAATACACGATGACTTTTTAATAGACAGTGATTTTTAAATTCCTGATAAACATTTTCTAATACACTATGTATGTTTTTTGAAAAATATATGATCATTTTAAACTATGTGTAAACTATTTAAAAACTACACACACAATTTTAAGTTCATGTACATGTTTTATAATGGCATATACATTATTTAATATGTGAGTACTTAATGTATTTATGTGACTTGTTAAAAATGTGTGAAAATTATTTATTTATTTATTGCTAAAAAAGCATTTTCATGTACTATAAGAGTTCCCCAGAGGTACAAATAATCTCATATATAATAGAAATTGCATCGAAATCCTTAGACCACCAAACAACAATTATCGATGTCTGAACGAGCCGCCGACACGCTGATGTTGCTGCTACTCTACAGGAGCTGGTCTGACCTTTCCGATGACAATAAGAAGTCAAGATACCTTTTTTCGAGAAATAAGAAGTCAAGATACATGCGTCAACTAGTTGGGCTACCCTCATACCAACCTATTTTGGGGGGAATTGAAACGGCCCAGCCCCACTTACTTTGTTTCTTTAGTTTTTCTGTTCGCACAAAAACAATGTGTATTAATTATCAGGTTAAGATGTGTTGTAAAATAAAGATAATGGGAAAATATCTTCATAAAAATATTTTAAACATTTAAAATATTAAAAAGGGTATTTTTTTTAACATAGGATTTAAAAAATGTTTGTCAAATATTTATAAAATGTTAAATATGTATTTATAAAATGTTCACTGTGTGTTTCTAAAATGTTCATCGTATGTATAAAAAAGTTCAGCATGTATTTAGAAAATGTTCCATGATTTTTCAAAATGTTTATCGTATATTTTAAAAAATTTATAATTTATTTGAAAAAAGTTCATTGTATATTAAAAAATCAACATATATTAAATAAATTGCTCAAAGTGTATTTTGAAAAGTGTTCATCATATATCTTATAATTTCTTGTTGAGCAGAAAATTTATAAAAAGAAAACCCCCCAAAAACACGCATGGCTTATGATGTCACATGGTTTCGATCATACAACTATTAATAATTAAGGAGGCGTGGAAGACCACATGTGTAGAGTACTCTAGTAATAGGGGCTAGCTTCTTGGATACTATAAATGATGTGTAGAGTAGTCTAGTAGTGGACTAGTGGGGGCTAGCTTCTCTATATTGTATGTACCGATCAACCTTCTGTTCACCCGTATACACGTTCTACGTACTCTAGTTTTATCGGTTTCCTGCTTGCTTTAGTCTTCTGGCCACGATTGCCACAACACAAACTAGGCATGATCATCTATCCACACTACAATCAGTTTCGCCTTTATTAGTGATATAATCGAGGGACCCCGTGTGGTCAATGGACAAGCACTTCAATCATGTCGACACGGGGTGCACATGTGTGTGTGTGTGCGCGCGCTCTTCAGAATGAGAGGCCCAGGGAAAATGTCCGAAACTGAACTGGAGGGTGCATCCAACTTAGTGCAGCAAGTAGACAGGATAGTCCTACTTACCTGTAACCCAGAAGTAAATTAGGGCTAGTTTACCAGCGTCATAACCGCAGTTGACTTAAGGAGAAAGCTGTTTTGTTTCCCCATCCAGCGTGTTATGACACAAACAAAGGCAACGGAACCTAATGACGTGCACCTGGTTTCTAGATTTGTTCGATTGGGATATCTATAGGTACCGTTGTCTCTCCTGTTTCAGAGCTTCCAATGTGTGTGGTATGTAAGTGAGCCATGCATTGGTGAGTGCGTTTGTACTTCACGCAAGAATTTTCCTAGCCTTGCATAACTAAGCGAGGTATATTTGGCCAGCAAGAACTCACTCGCGTGGGAGAGTCAAATAAGAGTGCCTTCAAGGTTTTAACAACAAACTTCTCTTATGTGAATAGCTGGTAAGCCTAAATCTTTAGTTTGAACAATCTCACTGCAACTACGTACCCTGCTAATTTCATTCATCTCATAACCATGTTACTCCACCATCCTAGATTTTTTTTCAGAAAAAACTCCACCATCCTGAATTTGATCCTATTGTCTCTACTGCCACAACAAGATCCCTCTGGATATAACAGAACAACTGTTCCAAACTAATAGAAACAAACAAAATAAACCTAGGCCTAAAACCCATAAGCGAAGACTATGGGCCTATATCACAACAAAAGGAGCATCGAAACCTTGCAATGTAGTAGCGTTATATTTAAACGACCATCAAAGGGGCCAACACAGATCATCATGCATTGTATTTCTTAGGGGCATCAACCCATGTTTTTGCATCTTAATTCACCCATCTCTTAGGTTCAACATCTTCCTCATGCGCTTTCGTGATGCGAAGAGGAGGTACAACTACTCGCGTTATCTCATAAGCACGTGCCACTGTGCACTGGAGATCAATTTTGACATTCAACATATTTTTGTCAACCTCCTTCTGGATAGCTGCCATAAGAAAGAACACACACATCTAACATATCAACTCTCAATAGGAGCTTATATGAGTTTCTTTCAAAGCAAGCTTTGTTACAGGTTTTCCATATTGCCCAACAAAAGGAAAAATCCCAACAACGTGAAAGTTGACCCCAATATGAATGTTTTCAGTAACCCACCAGAAATACCATGGAAAACAACTTTGCCTAGTTTAAATCCCAATTGTACTACTAATGGTGCTCCGCATATAAGTGGCAACAAAGCAGGAGAGGAACACATGATGAATGATTTCATCATCCGTACGAAACCTATGGGGGTAATTCCCCCACCCGATTACGTTTTCTCTTGTTATGTTTAGTGTCAATAGCATCATTCCAAATCATTCATAAGTACAATTTGATTCTGAGAGGGATCTTAGCTTTCCAAAGATATATAAAAGATTTGTTCACGCCAACCGATGACAAACATGTATATATTGTTTTCACATCAAGTTTTTGTGGGCTTGGTTTATTTCTATCTAGGAAGACCCATAATAACACCAAATTAAACAACATGCTCCTCAGGGAACTACTTTGTTGCTAACCAACACATGAATCTCAAGATTCAATTTGATTCAGCCATATATCTGATCGGTGTTCATGTCATAAAGTTGGGGTAATTTCTCATAGACGAAGGAATCTCCACACAAGGCACCATGCCAAAACCCAGTGAATTAACCATTCTTAAGTTACATCCTTCTACACTCAGCATAGAGACATCTCACTTTCAGCAAATCATGCCACGTAGCAGAATCGGTCTGTTTAATGCTTCACATGTTGAATACCTTTTTGTACTCCATATTTGTTGTCAAAATTTGTTGTCATGAACCATATTCGTGTTATATATTGTAACGGGATTTGAGGCAACAAAACTTATCCTTCTAAATACATTGCTCCTTACCACTGCTTTGATCATATTTGCAGTTTATTATGTATTTTTTCTTCGCATTCCACGTGGTACAACAACTTGGTAGAGAAAATTGCTCTTTTGTCTAACTAAGCTGGTGGGGTGGAGAAATACATGGGTGAAATTTTCAAGCACTTCGTTTGAACGCATATTTTCAAACAATTTTCTTGATGCATTTATGTGTGTAAGAGGATTAGAGAGGCTGAGAGGGGATGCTACTTGTGATAGGCGTTGGGATTTCCCTGAAGAGGAAGGGTGATGTAGTATAGTAGCAGATAGTATTTCCCTCAATTAAGAACCAAGGTTATCGAACCAGTAGGAGACACCACGCAAACAAGGTAAACGATACCTGCACACATGCAAAGCAAATACTTGCACACAACACGGGTAAGAGGGTTGTCAATCCCTTGTACTCGCTAATTGCAAGAATTAAATCTGATAGTGGTAGAAAGATAAATTAAAAAAGGAAATCAAAGTAAATAAATTGCAGCAAGTATTTTTAAGGTTTTAGTAAATATAAAGTGAATGGACCCCGGGGGCCATAGCGTTCACTAGAGGCATCTCTCTCATTAGCATATCAACGATGGGTAAACAAATTATTGTTGGGCAATTGATAGAATAGCGCATAGTTATGATATTCTTCATGGCATGATCAATATATAGGCATTACGTCCGAGACAAGTAGACCAACATCCATCTGCATCTACTACTATTACTCCACCCCAAGACCGCTATCCAACATGCATCTCAAAGTATTAATCCCATAACAAACAGAGTAATGCTTGAAGGATGATGACATAATATAGACAAAGTAAGATCAAATAATATGTTCGAACCCCGTCGTTTTACCCTTAGTAGCAACAATACAAATACGTGCCTTGCAACTCCTCATGTCACAGAGTAAGGACACCGCAAGATTGAACCTACTACCAAGCATCTCTCCTACTGAAGATAAATCAATCTAATTGGCCAAAAGAGATAGATAGATCAGAGAGAAATACAAGGATATAAAATCACACATAAGTAAAGTCTCATAAAAGACTCAAATACTTTTAATGGATAATCTGATCATAAACCCATAATTCATCGTATCCCAACAAACACACCATGAAAGTTTACATCGGATTGATCTCAGATGAGATCATTGTATTGAAGATCAAAAGAGAGAGAGCCATCTAGATATTGCTATGGACCTGTAGGTCCTGTGGGAACTACTCACACATCATCATGGAGGCAACAAGGTTGATGAAGATGGCCTCCGTGATGGATTCCCCCTCTGGCAGAGTACCGGAAAAGGCCTCTAGATGGGATCGCGAAAGAACAGAGACTTGCGGGGGCAGAAGAATTGTTTCCGGACCTCCCCTGGGGGTTTCTGGATATGTGGGAATTTATAGCGCTGAAATTAGGTCAAACGGAGCAACAGGGGGGCACAAGGCCTCAGGGCGCGCCCCGTGCCTTGTCGTTCCCTCATATGTATTTTGGCCTCCTCCCAAAGCTTCCAGGCAATCTTCTTGTCCAAAAAAAGTCATCAAAAAGTTTCATCGTGTTTGGACTTTGTTTGGTATGGATTCTCTAGAAAACCAAAAACAAGTAGAAAACATGAACTGGCAATGGGCACTGAGTTAATAGGTTAGTTCCCAAAAATGACATAAAATGGCATATAAAGCATACGGGATTGATAATATAATAGCATAAAACAATTAAAAATTATAGATACGGTGGAGACATATCAGCATCCCCAAGCTTAATTCCTACTCGCGCATCCTCAAGTAGGTAAATGATAAAAATGGAATTTTTTATGTGAAATGCTACCTAACATGTCTTAATCATGCAATTCTTTTGGGTATGAATGTTGGGAAGCGATGACTTAATAGATATCGAAACGACAATATAGAAGAATGCTAGAAAATAATCATCACTTTTCAAAATAACAATGCTAAAAACGCTATTCCTACTCATTTAATCATGTAAGCATGGCATAACTTGGCCTTCCTAGCACAACGTATATATCATGAACACCCCGGTGCCAAACCAAGCAATTGTATCATACTTTTTCTCACTTCAGCAATTTCAACTCCACTCAATACCTGAGCATGAGCCATGGACTTAGCACTTTGGATGGCAAAGAGAATGATGGAGGGGTTTATAAGGGAAGACAAAAATTGAGAAAGTATCGCATCAAATCGGCGGATCGTTAGGGAATGGATAGGCCTTTCAATCGATATCAATGCGAGGAGTAGGTATTGTCATGCAATGGATGCACTAGAGCTATAAGTGCATGAAAGCTCTCTATAAGAAACTAGGTGGGGTGTGCATCCAACTTGCTTGCTCATGAAAACCTCGAGCATTTGAGGAAGCTCTTCATCAAAATATGCAAGTCAAGTTCCATAACGTAAAAATTCCCACTAGTATATGAAAGTGACTAATCATGGAGACTCTCTATATGAAGAACATAGTGCTACTTTGAAGCACAAGTGTGGTAAATGATAGTAACATTGCCCCTTTTTATTTTTTTATTTTTTTCTCATATATATTTTTTAGAACAATATCATGAACCTCATCCCCGCTTTTTTGAGGACTCATCAGTCTCCATCATTCTTTTCTTCACTAGGACAATGCTCTGATAATGAAGATCCTAACACTTCTATTTACTTACAACTCGATAAAATGAGTGATGTGACTACATATGAATGCCTCTGGTGGTGTACCAGGATGTGCAATGATTTAGCGTAACATGTATAATAATGATGTATGGTGGCTGCACCACAAATATCATGTCATCTATATATGATCATGCAAAGCAAAATGACAATGAATGCTCAAGTCATGTGAATAGTAACAATGGAAGTTGCATGACAATATATCTCGAAATGGCTATGGAAATGCCACATTAGGTAGGTATGGTGGCTGTTTTGAGGAAGGGTATAATAAGGCTCATGTGTGATAGAGCGTGTCATATCACGGGATTTGGATGCACCGGTGAAGTTTGCACCAAGTCTTGAAGTGAGAACAGGCAATGCACTGTACCGAAGAGGCTAGCAAAATATGGATAGGTAGAAGTGCTTATAGTTCACAAACTCACATTAGTCATAAAGAATTCAAATACTTATTGTGAAAGTCTATTAGGCCTCAAAGCAAAGTACTACTCGCATGCCCCTAGGGAGGAGGTTGGTAGGAGTTAACCATCGCGCGCCCCCGATCCGGATAACACAAAGGATAACGATCAAGGATAAATCATGCTCCAACTTCCTGGCTGTGCCACAACCGACACCTTAATGAGGTCGAAATCACAAACCTTAACACTGATATTTTTACTAACTAATGTTCATTAACTAGTAAGCTTCCATAGTATAACTTCAATATCGTTGATCATACGCTCATTCAGTGATCTACATGAAAGTTTTTATTATACCACTCTTCTTTACCTAATATTAAAAGGAGAAGGCTTTCATAGTTCTCCATACGTCTATTAGTTGTTTTCTTTGTGTTATTTGGTTTTCCTTGCGGTCTTACATAATTGAGAAAAACGCCCAGGATATGAGGTGTGCAAGTTGGGCTCCCACGGGAGGGAGGTGAGGCGTGTGCGGGTCCAACTCCTAATGCCATAGGGCTGGTTTGATATGCATCGATGTGTAACCTATATATATCCTACGATCTCAGAAAGAAAAATGCCAAGAAACTCTCTTGAATTCGCTAGCAACACGAGGCTGACCCGACATCGATTAGCCCACCTGCCTGGAGCCTACATAAACTCACGATGGGAGGCAATGCCGCAAGACGCGCGTCGTCGGAGTCAGAGTAGTTGATCGATAGGTCGCTGTGGTACTGCAACAACATTGGCGGCGTGTCGTTGCTGCACTCGCCGTGGCCAGGCACGAGTACAATCTAGGCGGCTCCTCGGTGGTGGCCCCATGAGGCAATGTTTGGGCGAAGCAATTCATGTCCGGCCTCACCGTCACGCTGTGCCATAGCAAGTTCTACTGGTCGGTCTCAGCGACCAAGTACAACGTACTCGAGTTAGTACTGGATCCGTCCTTGACCAACCTAATGATGACAGAGCTGGTCGAGATCACCATCGTCGACGCTCCTGCACCTGATCTGCTCGGTCGTTTCGTCTTGTGCCAGAGACCACGTTCCTCCTGGCTCCAAACCAGGGAAGGCAACTACTCAGCCGTTTGTGCTTATGATGTTTGTGTCCTTCACGGACTCGGCATAATTTTGAGTTGCTATTTACCGCCAATTCAGAGGCCTAATAAAGAGGGTCAGGTCGATTGAGGCAGTAGCGATAGCTACCTACATGCGTGGTTCAGGCCTGGCGTCAATGCCGTTGGTGGTATTCTGGCCGTGCCCGGTGCTTGTCCCACATTGTCGTTGGTGCATGCGTTGCGGGCGGGCCGAAGTAGCGTACATGCTACCCGGCGGTAGCTCATGGTTAGATGAATCTCGTGGGCTTCTAGAGGCCATGATTGGGGAAGATGTCGAGAAGCAGGAGGTCAGGGGAGGAGGACTGGAGGGGTGGATGCGGGAGTCGATCGCGAAAATTATGCGGCAACTCGGCGTGGCACCGTGATACGTCTCCAACGTATCTATTATTTATAAAGTATTCATGCCATGTTTACAACAATTTTATAGGTTTGGGTGCAATTTTATATGATTTAAATGAAACTAACATGGACTGACGCTGTTTTCAACAGAACTACCGTGTTGTTGTTTTTTGTGCAGAAAATCAAAGTTCTCCAAATGCAGCGAAACTTTTTAACGATTTGTTTGGAAGAAAAGAGGCACTAGAAGCTTCGTGGGAGGGCCAGAAGAGACACGAGGGCCCCACTACCCACCTGGGCGTGCCAGGTGGGCATGACTCGCCCTGGTGGGTAGTGGGCCCCTCGAAGCCCATCTAGACGTGAGACTGACGCCAAAAAATCATATAAATACAGAAACCCCAGAAATAACCCTAGATCAGAAGTTCCGCCGCTGCAAGCCTCTGTAGCCACGAAAAACCAATCTGGACCCTGTTCCGGCACCCTGCCGGAGGGGTAAATCATCACCGTAGGCCATCTTCATCATCCCAGCGGCCTCCATGATGAGGAGGGAGTAGTCCACCCTCGGGGTTGAGGGTTTGTACTAGTAGCTATGGGTTTGATCTCTCTCTCTCTCTTGTGTTCTTGATTTGGCATGATCTTGATGTATCGTGAGCTTTGTTAATATATTTGGATCATAGGGTGTTTCCCCCTCTCTATCTTGTTGTGATGAATTGAGTTTTACCTTTGATATTTCATTATTATCGGATTGAATATTTTTATGGATTTGAGAGCACTTGATGTATGTCTTGGCACTCAACTCGCGGATTCCCGAAGTGACATTGGGGTAATCTATGCATAGGGGTTGATACACGTTTTCGTCTTTGTTTCTCCGGTAGAAATCTTGGGGCACTCTTTGAAGTTCTTTGTGTTGGATTGAGTATCTGAATCTGAAATTGTTTGATGCATATCGTATAATCAACTCACGGATACTCGTGGTGACATTGGAGTATCTAGGTGACATTAGAGTTGGTTGATGTGTATCATATAGATAGATCGATCAGAAAGGATAACTTGGTTGTATTTTAGTACGAACTCTTGGATAGATCGATCGGAAAGGATAACTTTGAGGTGGTTTCGTACCCTACAAACAATTTCTTCTTATGTTCTCCGCTAGATAAGAACTTTGGAGTGATTCTTCGTCGCATGTTGAGGGATGGTTATATGACCCAATTATATTATCATTGTTGAGAGATTGCACTAGTGAAAGTACGGACCCTAGGCCTTGTTTCTAAGTATTGCAATACCGTTTGTGCTCACTTTTGTTACTTGCTACCTTGCTGGTTTTTTTTTGTTCCTAGTACAAAAATCAATATCTACTATCATTACTACACTTGTATCACCATCTCTTTGCCGAACTAGTGCACCTATACAATTTACCATTGTATTTGGTGTGTTGGGGACACAAGAGACTCTTTGTTATTTGGTTGCAGGGTTGTTTGAGAGAGACCATCTTCATCCTACGCCTCCCACGGATTGATAAACCTTAGGTCACCCACTTGAGGGAAATTTGCTACTGTCCTACAAAACTCTGCGCTTGGAGGACCAACACGTGTCTACAAGAACAAGTTGTGTAGTAGACATCAAGCTCTTTTCTGGCGCCGTTGCCGGGGAGGTGAGTGCTTGAAGGTATATCTTTAGATCTTGCAATTGAATCTTTTAGTTTCTTGTTTTATCACTAGTTTGGTTTATAAAAAGAAAATTACAAAAAAAATGGAATTGAGGTTGCCTCATATTATTCGTCTTTATCATGTCTTTCTTGAAAATGATGGAAAGGAAAATTGTGCTCAATTGATAGAAGAAGAATTCAATAAAATGTTTGGCATAAAATCTTTGAATGATATGCATGATTGCAATGTTGCTAGTATGAATTCTTTGAATATCCATGATGTTAATGATATGCAAAGCTACAAGCTTGGGGATGCTATGTTTGATGAAGATGATATTTTTAGTCCCCCAAGTTTTGATGAGAAAATTTATTATGATGAAAGCATGCCTCCTATTTATGATGATTATATTGATGAAAGTGGGTTTGGGAGAGTGTCAACTCTAGGAAGTAATGATCCCACTATTTTGGAGGGTGTTGAATCTTATTGTAATAATTATGAAATTGGATTTGGAGAGGTCATAACTTTATTTAGTGATGATTCCACTATTTTGGAAGAGGTTTCAATTGACTATGATAAAAAAGTTCCTATCTATGATGATTATGGTGATGACTGTATGCTATAAAGAATAATGATAATTATGAAACCTGTCATCATGATTTTAATTTTCAATTGGATTATGCCAATCAAGTATCACATGATAGTTATTTTGTTGAATTTGCTTCTCCCACTATTATGAATGAGAAGAAATCTGCTTATGTGGGGAGTAATGAAAATTGTATGCTTGTGGATCATGAAAAGAATGCTTTTATGTGATGGTTATATTGTTGAATTTCTTCATGATGCTACTGAAAATTATTATGAGAGAGGAACATATGCTTGTAGGTATTGCAATAATATCAAGTTTCCTCTCTACGTGTTGAAAATCTTGAAGTTTTGCGTGTTTTGCCTTCTTATGCTAGTTGATTTTTGTTCCCATGAATTGTTTTCTCACAAAATCCCTATGCATAGGAAGTGGGTTAGTATTAAATGTGTTTTCCATGTGATTCATGATGCTCTCTTTGTGTTTCAATTCTTTACTTTTGTACGAGCATCATTGAAACCATCATGCCTAGCTAAAAAGGCATTTAAGAAAACCGCTTGTTCGGAGACAACCCAACATTTACCCCTACTGTTTTTGTGTGTCCACATGATTAAGCTAATTTAGTAATCATGTTTCCAGCTTTTGGTTCAATAAAGTGCCAAGTAAAGCCTTTGGGATAGTGTGGATGATAGTTGATTTGATTCTGTGAAAAACAAAACTTTTATGCACAGTAACAAAATTGTTTAAATTCACTGGAAAGCGATAAAATTATGAATTTTTAACACATGATTGATATATAAATTTCCTATGTTTTCCTAATTTTCAGAATTTTTGGATTTACAGAAGTATGGTCATTGTCCAGATCTTTATAGACTGTTCTGTTTTTGATAGATTCTGTTTGCAATGCATAGTTTGCTTGTTTAATGGTTTCTATGGCTTATATTGCTTAATATTAATTGTGTAAATTATATATTACAGTAGGATTTATGTGGAAACAATTATGAATCTTATCTTTGAAAGTACCCAAGTGAATGATTTGTTTTACTATGCTAACCTATCTCACGAAGTTCCGTTAAGTTTTGTGCGATTGAAGTTTTCAAGTTTTGGGTTAGATATCGATATGAGGAGAATAAGGAGTGACAAGACCCTAAGCTTGGGGATGCACAAGGAACCCCCAAGGTAATATTCAAGGAATATCCAAGCAACTAAGCTTGGGGATGCCCCGGAAGGCATCCCCTCTTTCGTCTCCAACATTATCGGTAACCTTACTTGGGGCTATATTTTTATTCGTCACATGATATGTGTTTTGCTTGGAGCATCATTTTATTTTGTTTGTATTTGCTTTCTGTTATTTATAATAATGTTTTGTATATTTTACTTAAATAAAAATGTCAAGTATAGCCTTTGCCATGCTTATTTTGCAAGTCTATATATTGTTGTTTGAAAACAGAAAGTTGCACGCTAGTGCGTGAATTCTTGAGAAAAGTCAGTATGTGATAAAATGTTGAAATTTCCTGCACAATAAGCTATGATAAATTTTATATAGTGTGGTAAATTTTCAGATTTTTTTGAGTTAAATAAGTATGGATCCTTCTTCATTCTTTACAGACTGTCCTGTTTAGACAGATTGCTGTTATGATTGCATTGTTTGCATATATTTGCTTGTTTAATAATTCTATTTGAGGATAGGAGTATTAAATATGCAGAGGCATTTAGTATGCAATGTTAGATTATAATTTTAGTGATTTGTTACAGTATAGAATGATAAGGTTTTGAGTTGATTTATACTAACGTATCTTACGAGTTCTTGTTGAGTTTTGTGTGGATGAAGTTTTTAAGAATTAGGGAAACCATGATGTGAGAGGAATGAATAAGACACAAGAGCTCAAGATTGGGGATGACCAAGGCATCCCAAGATAATATTCCAAGAAGTCTCAAACACTAAGCCCGGGGATGCCCCGGTAGGCATCCCACCTTTCTTTATCAACTATCGGTTAGTATCGGTTGAGCCTAACTTTTTGCTTCTTCACATGATGTGTGATATTCTTGGAATGTCATTTTATTTTGTTTTTCTTGCTGTTTTAATAGAATACTTAGATCTTACAGAATTTTAAATGGGAGAGAGTCCTCACATAGCTACCTAGTTACTTAACTACTCACTTGATCTTCACTTATATCTTTTTGGAATAGTTTGTTGAACACTCTCATGCTTCACTTATATTATTTTGAGAGTTTATAATAGTGATGAAAATTTGCACAAGCTATGAAATTGGTCCTAATATGATGAATATCCAAGAAGGATATAATAAAAACTTTCATATAGATCATTGGATAAGTTTGATTCCTTGCAATAGTTTTGAGATATGGAGATGATAATATGTGAGTCATGTTAGTGAGTAATTGTGGTTTAGTAAGAATATTGGTGTTAAGGCTTGTGATTCCCTATGCATGCACATAAAGTCAATAGTTATGCAACGAAGTTACATCCTACTTGTGGTGCATTATTCAGTGTTAGTTATGTTCAATGCATGTTTATGGCCATTTTCGTTTTTTGGTTGGTCGCTTCTCAATTTATTTGCTAGCCTTCATTTGTACTAAGCGGGAATGCTGCTTGTGCATCCAATTCCTTAAACCCAAAGTTGTGCCAAAGTCCACCATACCTACCTATATGCGGTATTTCCATGTCGTTCCAAGTAAATTTGTATGTCCCAACTCTAATTTTCAAAATGAATTTACGTTTTGTGTGCCCGTACCGCTCATCAAGCGGCAAGGGGTGGCCAATATTTTCCATGCTACATATTTTATTCTCATGGTGAGTGTTTATTCACTTGTCATTGCACGAGAGTGTGGCAGGTAATAGGAATGCCCAGTCCCGAAATGAAAAAAAAATACTATGATAATAAATTCCTTGGAAAGTGTTGGTATGGAAGGCGCCCGTGGATACGGCTAGCCATGGATTGTGTAAGAATGGTGGAAAGAAAATAAACTTTACTTTCTGTTTGGGAACCACCTATGATTTATCTAGCATGGAAGATATTGGGAATTCTTGATCATTTTCGTTGACAGGAAAAGCATGCCTCTCAAAATAATTTCCTCTCAATTTAAGCTTTGAGCTCTGGCACCTCTACAAATCTCTACTTCCCTCTGTGAAGGGCCTATCTATTTACTGTTATGCAATTTTAATTTTAATTTTGAGTCTCCATCTTCTCTTATAATTCACCAACTAGGGAACACTATTGTCATACTTGTGCATTGGATGTAGCTAATATTTGAGTGTGTTTCATGAATGGATCAATGATTGAGCATAATGGGCTAGGGATAACTTTCTTTAGCGTTGATATTTTGAAAGATATGGTTGCTTGTTAGTATGCTTAAGTATTGATGTTTTCATTTCAATTTATAGACTATTGCTTTGAATCATTCAAGTCCAAATGTCCATGCTACAAAAGAACAGAGTGTATGATGAATATGATAGGTAGCATTCCACATCAAAAATCTCGTTTTCAATTGCTATGAGAAAGAGTTGCTGTTATGATGCTAGGAAAAGTGATTGAAATTATCATTGATCAAACTTATGCACTATGCTAGCATTCACACTTCATAAATTATTTCTTTTATCATTTATCTACTCGAGGACAAGCAGGAATTAAGCTTGGGGATGCTGATACGTCTCCAACGTATCTATAATTTAGGAAGTATTCATGCCATGGTTACAATAATTTTATATGGTTTGGGTGAAATTTTATATGATTTAAATGAAATTAACATGGACTGACGCTGTTTTCAACAGAACTGTCGTGGTGTTGTTTTTTGTGCAAAAATCAAAGTTCTCCAAATGCAGCGAAACTTTTTGACGATATTTTTTGGATGAAAGAAGGCACTAGAAGCTTCATGGGAGGGCCAGAAGAGCCACGAGGGCCCCACTACACACCTGGGAGTGCCAGGTGGGCCCGGCTCGCCCTGGTGGGTAGTGGGCCCCTCAAAACCCATCTGGACGTGAGACTGACGCCAAAAAATCCTATAAATACGTAAACCCCCAGAAATAGCCCTAGATTAGAAGTTTCGCCGCCGCAAGCCTCTGTAGCCACGAAAAACCAATCTAGACCCTGTTCTGGCACCCTACCGGAGGGGGAAATCATCACCGGAGGCCATCTTCAATATCCCGGCGGCCACCATGATGAGGAGGGAGTAGTCCACCCTCGGGGCTGAGGGTTTGTACTAGTAGCTATGTATTTAATCTCTCTCTCTCTTGTGTTCTTGATTTGGCACGATCTTGATGTATCGCGAGCTTTGTTAATATAGTTGGATCATATGGTGTTTTCCCCTCTCTATCTTGTTATGATGAATTGAGTTTTACCTTTGAGATTTCATTATTATCGGATTGAATATTTTTATGGATTTGAGAGCACTTGATGTATGTCTTGGCACTCAACTCGTGGATTCCTGAAGTGACATTGGGGTAATCTATGCATAGGGGTTTATGCACGTTTTTCTCTTTGTTTCTCCGGTAGAAATCTTGGGGCACTCTTTGAAGTTCTTTGTGTTGGATTGAGTATTATGAATCTGAAGTTGTTTGATGCATATCGCATAATCAACTCATGAATACTCGTGGTGACATTGGAGTATCTAGGTGACATTAGTTGGTTGATGTGTATCATATGGTGTTATTTTAGTACGAACTCTTGGGCTGTTTGTGACACTTATAGGAATAACTCGATAGATCGATCGAAAAAAATAACTTTGAGGTGGTTTCGTACCCTACAAACAATTTCGTCTTATGTTCTCCGCTAGATAAGAACTTTGGAGTGATTCTTCATCGCACGTTGAGGGATGGTTATATGATCCAATTATATTAGCATTGTTGAGAGATTGCACTAGTGAAAGTGTGAACCCTAGGCCTCATTTTCAAGCATTGCAATACCGTTTGTGCTCACTTTTGTTACTTGCTACCTTGCTATTTTTTATTGTTCATATTACAAAAATCAATATCTACTATCATTACTACACTTGTATCACCATCTCTTCGCCGAACTAGTGCACCTATACAATTTACCATTGTATTTGGTGTGTTGGGGACACAAGAGACTCTTTGTTATTTGGTTGCAGGGTTGTTTGAGAGAGACCATCTTCATCCTACGCCTCCCATGGATTGATGAACCTTAGGTCATCCACTTGAGGGAAATTTGCTACTGTCCTACAAAACTCTGCGCTTGGAGGCCCAACACGAGTCTACAAGAACAAGTTGTGTAGTAAACATCACACTGTTCCTGGTGCAGCTGTTCAGCACCGACAGGAGGTCATGAGGGTGTGGCCAAGCCCGTGTCAGCGGAGAGCGATGGAGAGACGAGATGACGTGCGGCAAACATCGCTTGTTCTGTTCGAACTGGTGCCGTCTCTACTAGATTAGGAAGAGAACAGGTGACGTCATTCCTGTATTAGGAAGAACGGACAAAACGCTTGATCCTCAGATCAATGCTACTGACTGCCTGTATCACCATGGCCACCTATCTCACGAGGTCGTATTCTCCACCTGCTAGAGAAATAGTGACGCTAAGCCCCTTTGGTTCCAGTGTGCCGCTTCGCACCTATAGCATACCCTAATGCGGTGGACAGGAAACCTCCAAGCACTGCACCAATCCACAAATAGAGGTAATTAGTATTATTTGTGCTCTTCATTATGTCTTACTCCCTCTCCTCCAATTTGTAGGCAGCCACATGCCATGGAGTGGCTTGGATTGGTGTTGATCTATCATATTGCATCTATGTGCTTTCCACGTGTTTGATGAAATTCTCAACAACATAGGTCACATTAATATTTTAACCCTCCACATTAGCAGCAGTGCCATGTTCGTCATCGTCTATTTAGAGGGGATTTGGTAAATTCCCTTCTATATCATTATTGGTTTTAAAATAGATATATTTAGAGGTGTTTAGTCTGTAAAGGTCTATATGCTTTCTCCATGCATACATCAGCACTTCACAGAATTACCGGTTGAATCTCATGAATGACAGTGCAGTCTGCATGTGAGAACGATTCGTGATACTGATTACTTTTGCAAGCCCGACAAGAAAAATGCTATTTATATTGTTGGAGATGTATGTAACTTTGTAAGAATTTCTTTTATGGCAACTTTATAAGGCCTTATTGGTCAATTTTGGTTACTTTTCTAGCTCTATGCTCTTTTATGGATAGGGTCACTGGTCCTCAGTCTAACATACAAAAGGTTAGTTTATCAGAATTCAATGACAATACATATTTTCCAATGTTTACTAGCTATTAATGTTGTCGAGGCCTGCTGTCATTATGTTGGGGTTTAGGGAGATGTGACCAACATATCCATCAAAAGTTAGTGTTATTCACCCGGATCAATTCACTATGGCATCGCCCCGAAAAGAAGTTGTTGGACATAAGCTGACAAACTAGCCGGATAGTTGCTGCACGTTCATGCAACAATTATTTTTCTAATCCAATATTTTATGAGAAAGTTAATTGTGTAGTTTTGAGCATGTAATATTCATTTTCTTCAATCACTATCTACCTTATTTGCTAAGATTTGTGAGATAGGCCTGACAAAACTGAAGGGAGAGAGTAGATTTCAGGGTCATGAAAAAAAATAAGTGTTCCTTATTATCGGTGTTAAGGCTTCTTTCATCATGACTAATGTGCAGTTGATAAAGTTTTCTTCTAAAACTCAGCATGCGCCCTTTTGCCATCGTCGGGTGGCAACTTACGAATACCATCGCCCCGCTTTTTTTATGAACACACATCAATTTCTTCTCCGTTGCAATGCACGGGCATTTGTGCTAGTGTATACCTATCATTTTAGAACTAAACATATAGCTCGTGCAAATTACCACTTACTATTTAACTCTCAGAAAGATATAAGTGAAGCATGAGAGTGCAAATGATTTCTATAAATATAAGTACCATCGTGCTCTAAGGATATAAGTGAAGCACATGAGTAAACTGCCTTAACTCAAAAGATATAAGTGAAGCATAATGAGCATTCTAATGATGAATGTGTGTCTCTCATAATAGGTGTGTTAAGTAAATAGTGATTGTGGAACAAGCAAACAAAATAAAACTATAATACATGACGCTCCAAGCAAAACACATATCATGTGATGAATAAAAATATAGCTCCAAATAATATTACGGATAGATTGGAGACGAAAGAGGGGATGCCTTTCGGGGCATCCCCAAGCTTAGATGCTTGGGTCTTCCTTGAATATTACCTTGAGGTGCCTTGGGAATCCCCAAGATTAGGGTCTTGCCACTCCTTATTCCTTCATCCATCGTCATCTCACCCAAAACTTGAAAACTTCAATCACACGAACTCAACAAAACCTCATGACATCCATTAGGATAATAAAACCAACATCCACTTTTGGTAGCGTTATAAATAGATTCATAATTGTCCTTGCATAATACCTATTGTATTCTAACTTCTCCATGACTTATACCCCCCGATATAATCCGTAGCATCGTCAAAACAAGCACACTATGCGATAAAAAGAGAATCTGTCTAAAACAGATCAGTATGTAATGACAAAATTTGTATCCATACTTCTATAACTCCAAAAATTCTGAACAATTAGGACAACGTAAACAATTTGTAACCCAATACTGCGTAAAAAAATTCAGCAATTGATCACGTGCCAGTATAGAATTAAAATTCCAATACTAGGCGTAAAAGTTTCTTTTTCTGCACAAGATCAAATTAACTATCATCCAAATCATCCTAAAGGCTTTACTTGGAGAAAAACTCGAAAGAAAAGATACAGACAATCATTATAGTAGAAATAATCATGTTGACTCACAAAAATGATAACTATTGGGTTGTCTCACAACAAGCTCTTTCTTTATAACCATTAAGATAGGCTCAAGATTCTAATGATGCTCACATAAATGACAAGAATTGGAGCACAAAGAGAGCATCATAAAACATGTAACAAGTCTAACCTCTTCCTATGCATAGGCATTTTATAGGAAAACAAATTATCAAGACAAGCAATATTTAGCATATCAAATAGGAAGAATGAAACTTTAAAATTTTCAACATAAAGAGAGGTAGTTTAATGACATGAAGATTTTTATAACCATATTTACCTCTCTCAAATAAATTACATGTAGGATCATGATATGTCTCCAACGTATCTATAATTTTTTATTGTTCCATGCTATTACAGTATCAATCTTGGATGTTTTATATGCAATTATATATCATTTTTTGGGACTAACCTATTGACCTACTACCAAGTGACAGTTGCTGTTTTTTGCCTATTTTTTGTTTTCCAGGAAATCAGTACCAAACGAAGTCCAAACGCTATGAAACTTTTTCACATTTTTTTCTGGATAAGAAGGACCCTAGAAGCTTCTGGAGAAAACCAGAAGGCAAACAAGAAGACGACAAGGCAACAGGACGCACCCTGATGCCTTGTGGGCCCCTCGTGGCTCCGTCTGACCTAATTCCACCTCTATGAACTCTAAAATCAGGAAACCAATAGAGAGCCACCCAAAATACTTTTTCTACCACCGCAAGTTTCTGTTCTTCCGTGATCCCATCTGGAAGCCTTATCTGGTACTTTGCCGGAGGGGGAATCGATCACGGAGGTCTTCTAGATCAACCTTGCTGCCCTTCCGATGATGTGTGAGTAGTTTACCCCATACCTACGGGTCCATAGCTAGTATATAGATGGCTTCTTCTCTCTCTTTGATCTTCAATACAATGTTCTCCTCGATGTTCTTGGAGATCTATTCGATGTAATCTTCTTTTGCGATGTGTTTGTTGGGATCTGATGAACTGTGGGTTTATGATCAGATTATTCATGAATATTAATTGAGTCTTCTCTGAATTCTTTTATGCATGATTATTATAGCTTTGTATTTCTCTCCGATCTATCTGTTTGGTTTAGCCTACTAGATTGATTTATCTTGCAATGGGAGAGGTGCTTTGTAATGGGTTCAATCTTGTGGTGATCTACATACCAGTGACAGAAGGGAACAAGACACGTATTTGTATTGTTGCCATTAAGGGGAAAACGATGGGGTTTATTCATATTGGTTGGATCACTTTGTCTACATCATGTCATCTTCCTTAAGGCGTTATTCCGTTTTTCATGAACTTAATAATCTAGATGCATGCTGGATAGCGCTCGATGGGTGGAGTAATAGTAGTAGATGTAGGCAGGAGTCAGTCTACTTGTCTCGGACGTGATGCCTATATACATGATCATTGCCTTGAATATCGTCATAATTATGCGCTTTTCTATCAATTGCCCAACAGTAATTTGTTTACCCACCGTATGCTTTTTGTTCGAGAGAGAAGCCTCTAGTGAAAACTATGGCCCCTGGGTCTACTTTTATCATATATAAAATCCAAAAATACCTCGCTGCAATTTATTTACCATTATTTTATTTTGTGTTTTATTATCTATCTATCACTATCAGATTTGATCCTTGCAAATAACCACCAAGGGGATTGACAACCCCCTTGATCGCGTTGGGTACAAGTATTTGCTCTTTTGTGTGTAGGTGCTGCTAACGAGGCTTTGCGTGGTTCTCCTACTGGATTGATAACCTTGGTTCTTAACTAAGGGAAATACTTATCTCTACTATACTGCATCATCCTCTCCTCTTCGAGGAAATCCCAACACAACTCACAAGTAGCAGGAAGAATTTCTGGCGTCGTTGCCGGGGAGACATCACCAAAACCTATCAAGTACCTTTGCATAAACTATCATCTACTTGTTTTTACTTTCATTTGCCATTTGCCTCTTGTTTTCATCTCCCCCACTTCTAAAACGTTTTTACAAAAACACAAAAATATTTTCGTTTGCTTGCTTTGTCACTATGCCTCAAGAAAATACCAAGTTGTGTGATTTTTCCAATACTAATAATAATAATTTTATTAGTACTCCACCTGCTCCTCCCGCCACTAGTGCGGAGTTGTGTGATATTAATGTTGCTTCGCTAAATCTTCTTATGAAAGAACAATTTTCTAGTAGTCTTAATGAAGATGTTGCATCCCATCTTAATACTTTCGTTGAATTGTGTGATATGCAAAAGAAAAAATGTATGGATAATGATATTGTAAAATTGAAATTATTTCCGTTCTCACTACGAGATCATGCTAAAACTTGGTTTTCATCCTTGCCGCGAAATAGTATTGATTCTTGGGAAAGTGTAAGGATGCTTTTAATGCCAAGTATTTTCCTCCCGCAAAAATTATTTCTCTAAGAAATCAAATCATGTATTTTAAGCAACCTGAGCATGAACATGTTGCACAATCTTGGGAGAGAATGAAACTAATGATAAGAAATTGCCCCACACATGGTTTAAGCTTATGGATGATCATACAATTTTTTTATGCGGGATTAAACTTTGTTTCTAGAAATCTTTTAGATTTCGCCGCGGGGGGTACCTTTATGGAAATCACATTAGGAGAAGCTACAAAACTCCTTGATAATATTATGGCAAATTATTCACAATGGCACACTGAAAGAACTCCAACTAGTAAAAAGGTGAATTATGTTGAAGAAATTAATACTTCGAGTGATAAAATGGATGTGCTTATGAAAATGGTTGCTAGTAAGAGTGCTCATGTTGATCCTAATGATGTGCCATTGTCTACTTTGATTGAGCAAAATAATGATTCTGTTGATGTGAATTTTGTCTCTCGAAATAATTTCAATAGTAATGCTTATAGGGTATTTTTAATCCTAGGCCGTTTCCTGGAAATTCCTCTAATAATTATGGTAGTTCCTATGGTAATTCTTATAATAATAATAGGATGCCCTCTGGTCTTGAAAGTAATATTAAATAATTTATTAATTCTCAAAAGATTTTTAATACTATGATAGAGGACAAATTGAATAAAGTCGATGATATGGCTAGGAACATGGATAGAATTGCTTCATGATGTGGGATATCTCAAATCTAAATAAGCTTGGTATTAATGAGTCCATTAAAGCTATCTATGTCTCCATTAATGAAAGTAAAGAGAGGACTACTAGGTTGAGAGCTAAGCGAGAACTCCTAGAAAAAGCGATTCCGCCCAGTTTTTATAATTATGATGAAGATATTAAAATGATTGGTGTCTCACCCATTGAATATTTATTTAGTAATATAAAAATTGATGAAAAAGGGACTGAAGATGAGTCAACTTTAGCTAGAAGGCGTCCCAATCATTCGAAGGGTGAAAACCTTAATGAAAAACTTGATAAAAGTGGGTTTGGAGAGGTCAAAACTTTAAATACTGATGTGCCCACTACTTTGGATTTCAAGGATTTTAATTATGATAGTTGTTCTTTAATTGAATGTATTACCTTATTGTAATCCATGATAAATTCACCCAATGCTTATGAACATAATAAGGCTTTTACTAAACATATCATAGAAGCTATGATGAAAGCTTTAGAAGAAAAGCTAGAATTGGAGGTTTCAATACCTAGGAAATTATTATGAATGGGAACCTACTATTAAAATAAAGATTAAAAATTAAGAGTGTAATGCTTTATGTGATTTGGGTGCTAGCATTTCCACTATACCAAAATCTTTATGTGATGAGCTAGGCCTCCATGATTTGGATGAATGTTCCCCTAATGTGCACTTAGCGAATTCCACTATTAAGAAACCTTTGGGTAGAATAAATGATGTGCTTATTCTTGCAAATAGAAATTATGTGCCCATTGATTTCATTGTGCTTGATATTGATTGCAATCCGTCTTGTCCTATAATACTTGGTATGCCTTTCCTACATACCATAGGTGCTATTATTGATATGAAAGAAGGTAATATAAGATTCCAATTTCCACTAAAGAAAGGAATGGAACACTTCCCTAGAAAGATAATTAAGCCACCATATGAATCTATTGTGAGGGCCACCTATGGAATTAATTTGAAGGATGACAACACTTGAAACTATGCATTACGCCTAGCTAGGGACGTAAAACAGTAGCGCTTGTTGGGAGGCAACCCAATAGTTATCTTTATTTTTCCTTTTTGTTTTCTGTTTTTGAGTGTGCACACAATTATGCTAATTTTATGGTTGTCTTTTTGTGTTTAAATTAGTGTTTGTGCCAAGTAAAGCCTTTGGGATGATTTGGTTGATAGTTGATTTGATTTTGTGAAAGACAGAAACTTTTGCGCCCAGTAGCAGAATTTTTTAAATTCAGTGGAACATGATAAAATTCTGAATTTTTTTACACATGATTGATATACAAATTGCCCATATTTTACAAAAAAAATTAGAAATTTTGGAGTTACATAAGTATTGTGTTTGTCCAGATCATTACAGACTATTCTGTTTTTTGACAGATTCTGTTTTTGTTGCATAGTTTGCTTGTTTTAATGAATCTATGGATTGTATCGGGGGGTTATAAGTCATGGTGAAGTTAAAATATAGTAGGTATTATGCAATAATAAAATATGAATGAGTTTACAACAGTACCTAAAGTTTATGATTTGCTTGTTGTACTAACGGATCTCATGAGTTTTCTGTTGAGTTTTGTGTGCTGAAGTTTTCAAGTTTTAAGTGAGATCGCGATGGATGAAGAAATAAGGAGTGGCAAGACCCTAAGCTTGGGGATGCCCGAGGCACCCCAAGGTAATATTCAAGGATACCCAAGACTCTAAGCTTGGGGATACCCCGGATGGCATCCCCTCTTTCTTCTACCAACCATCGGTAAATTACTTGGAGCTATATTTTTATTCATCACATGATATGAGTTTTGCTTGGAGCGTCGTGTATTATATGAGTCTTTGCTTTGTTTTATTTTTAGTTTGGCACAATCATCTTTGCTGGACACATCTTTTGAGAGGGACACACATTTATTCGTGATTTGTTAGAATACTCTTTGTGCTTCACTTATGTCTTTTGAGCTAGGCAGTTGCTTTAGTACTTCACGTATATCTTTTAGAGCACAACGGTAGTTATATTTTAAAGAAATAGTTATACTCTCATGCTTCACTTATATAATTTTGAGAGTTTGATAATTGATGGGGAACATTGCATGGAAAATAAAAAAAATCTACGCACACGCAAGAACTATCCATGGAGATGCATAACTATGAGAGGGGGAGAGCATCTACATACCCTTGTGGATCGCTAAGTGGAAGCGTATATAACACGGTTGATGTAGTCATACTCTTCGCAACCTGATCACGATCCAACCGATCTAGTGCCGAACGGACAGCACCTCCGAGTTTAGCACACGTGTGGCAGATCTAGTGCCGAACGGACAGCACCTCCGAGTTTAGCACACGTGTGGCTCGATGACGTCTCCTCGTTCTTGATCCAGCAAGCGGGAGAGGAGAAGTAGATGGGATCACAACCAACACGATGGCGTGGTGGTGATGGTGGTGGTGGAGCACCGACAACGCTTCGCTAAGCGTCGCCGGGACGAGGCGGTGGAACTACGGAGTAATGGGAGAGAGAGGGGCGCCAAGGGCTTGGTGTATCCTCTTGGGGCACCCCCTCCCCTCTATATATAGGTGGAGGGGCATGGGGAACAACCCCTCCAAACCCTAGGGCGCAGCCAAGGGGGGAGGAGGTGGAATCCTAGTCCTCCTCCTTCCTTTCCATACAAAAGTGGACTTTCCACCTTTCCCAACTGCATGGGCTTTGAGGGACTTGTGTGCGCCTGGCCCAATAAGGCCAGGGCGCCTCCCCTCAGCCCATGCTGATCCTTGGGATGTGGTGGAACCCTTGGTGGACTTTCGGACTCCTCTAGAAGTTTCCAGAACCTTCTGGAAGCTTCTCGATACAATACCGAAAAACTGAAACTTTTTCCGGAACCCTGAAAACAACTTTCCATATATAAATCTTTACCTCCTGACCATTCCGATACTCCTCGTGACGTCCGGGATCTCATCCGGGACTCCGAACAACATTCGGGTACCACTCATCAAATATTCCAATACTACTCTAGCGTCAACGAACTTTAAGCGTGCGACCCTACGGGTTCAGGAATCATGTAGTCATGACCAAGACACCTCTCCGGTCAATAACCAATAGCAGGACCTAGATGCCCATATTGGTTCCTACATATTCCACGAAGATCTTTATCGGTCGAACCTTTATGACAACATATGTAGTTCCCTTTGTCCATCGGTATGTTACTTGCCCGAGATTCGATCGTCGGTATCTTCATACCTAGTTCAATCTCGTTACCGGCAAGTCTCTTTACTCGTTCCGTAATACATCATCTTGTAACTAACTCCTTAGCCACTTTGCTTGCAAGCTTCTTGTGATGTTGTATTACCGAGAGGGCCTAGAGATACCTCTCCGTCATACGGAGTGACAAATATCAATCTCGATTCACGCCAACTTAACAAACACCTTCGGAGATACCTGTAGAGCATCTTTATGATCACCCAGTTACGTTGTGATGTTTGATAGCACACAAGGTATTCCTCCGGTATCCGGGAGTTACATGATCTCATGGTCAAAGGAATATGTATTTGACATTAAGAAAGCAGTAGAAATAAACTAAACAATCATATGCTAAGCTAACGGACGGGTCTTGTCCATCACATTATTCTCCTAATGGTGTGATCCCATTATCAAGTGACAACACATGTCTATGGTTAGGAAACCTTAACCATCTTTTGATCAACGAGCTAGTCTAGTAGAGGCTCACTAGGGACACGATATTTGTTTATGTATCCACACATGTATTTAAGTTTCCGGTCAATACAATTCTAGCATGAATAATAAACATTTATCATGATTAAGGAAATATAATAATAACCACTTTATTATTGCCTCTAGGGCATATTTCCAACAATAATAGTAATGGCAATATGCACGGGTTATGAAATTGGTCCTAACGTGATAGGTATTCAAGAAGGATATAATTAAAACTTTCATGTAGATCACTAAATATGATAAGTTTGATTCCATGCAATAGTTTTAAGATATAGAGATGGTAATATGTGGGAGTGATGTGGCTTAGACTGCGTCGGTATTTCCCCAAAGAGGAATGGATGATGCAGCACAGCTACGGTAAGTATTTCCCTCAGTTATGAAACCAAGGTATCAATCCAGTAGGAGAACCAAGCAACACTATGTAAACGGTGCCTGCACACAAAGAACAAATACTTGCAACCTGACACGTAAGAGGGGTTATCAACCCTCCATGGTAAAAAGATAGATTGGTTTGTATGAGATTGGATAAATAGATCTGAATAAAATGCGAAATAAAATAAGTAAAGAAAAAGTACAGCAAGGTATTTTTGGGTTTTTGGAATAATAGATCTGAAAACAACTATGATAAAAGATAGATTTGAAAGCAATATGATAAAAGATAGACCCGGGGGCCGTAGATTTCACTAGTGGCTTCTCTCGAGAAAATAGCATACGGTGGGTAAACAAATTACTGTTGGGCAATTGATAGAAGAACAAATAATTATGATGATATCCAGGCAATGATCATGAATATAGGCATCACGTCCAAGATTAGTAGGCCGAAACGATTTTGCATCTACTACTATTACTCCACACATCGACCGCTATCCAGCATGCATCTAGTGTATTAAGTTCATGGAGAAATGAAGTAATGCAATAAGAACGATGACATGATGTAGACAAGATCTATTCATGTAGGAATAGACCCCATCTTTTTATCCTTAATAGCAATGATACATACGTGCCTCGCTACCCCTTCTGTCACTCGGTGAGGGCACCGTAAGATCGAACCCATCACAAAGCACCTCTTCCCATTGCAAGAAAAATCAATCTAGTTGGCCTAACTAAACCATAGATTTGGAGAAGAAATATGAGGCTATAAATAATCATGCATAAAAGAGATCAAAGAAGACTCAAATAACTTTCAAGGATATAAATCTGATCATAAACTCGAACTTCATCGGATCCCAACAAACACACCGCAAAAAGTCATTACATCAAATAGATCTCCAAGAGACCATTGTATTGAGAATCAAAAAGAGAGAAGAAGCCATCTAGCTATTGCCTACGGACCCGTAGGTCTATGATGAACTACTCACGCATCATCGGAGGAGCACCAATGAGGATGATGAGCCCCTCTATGATCGTGTTCCCCTCTGGCAGAGTGCCAGAATAGGGCTCTAGATTGGATCTCGTGGTTCTGGAACTTGCGGCGGCTGGAATTGTGTTTCGTCGACTCCCCTAGGGTTTCTTGAATATTTGGATATTTATAGAGCTGAGAGGTTGTGGAGGAGACCCCCGTGGGCACCACAACCCATCAAGGGGAACCAGGAGCCTCTGGCGCGCCCTGGTGTCTTGTGGGCCCCACGGGCCTCCCCCTAGGTGCTTCCTTGGCTCCCAAGTTGTTTTTGATCAGGATATTCTACGAAGTAAAAAACAAGCAAAAACAGCAACTGGCACTGGGCACTATGTCAATAGGTTAGTCCCAAAAAATGATATAAAGTTGCTATAAAATGATTGTAAAACATCCAAGAATGATAATATAACAGCATGGAACAATCAAAAATTATAGATACGTTGGAGATGTATCAGCATCCCCAAGCTTAATTCTTGCTCGTCCTCAAGTAGGTAAATGATAAAAATAGAATTTTTGATGTGGAATGCTGCCTAACATGTTCATCACATATTCTTTTCTTTTGTAGCATGGACATTTGGACTTTTCAGATGGTCCAAAATAATAGTCTATAATTGACATGAAGACTTCAATACTCAAGCATATCAACAAGCAACCATGTCTTTCAAAATATCAACACTAAAGAAAGTTATCCCTAGCCCATCAAGCTCAATCATTGATCCATTCACGAAACACACTCGAATATTAGCTACATCCAATGCTCAAGTATGATCATAGTGCTCCCTAGTTAGTGCTTTATAAGAGAAGATGGAGACTCAAAATAAAAAACAAAATTGCATAAAAGTAAATAGATAGGCCCTTCACAGAGGGAAGCAGAGATTTGTAGAGGTGCCAGAGCACAAAGCTTAAATTGAGAGATAAAAATTTTGGGAGGCATGCTTTTCCCGTCAAAGTAGTTCCCAATACTTTCCATGCTAGATACATCATAGGCGGTTCCCAAACATAAAATAAAGTTTATTCCTTTTTCCACCATACTTTCACACTCCACGGCTAGCCGTATCCTCGGGTACCGTCCATACCAACACTTTCCAAGGAATTTATTATTTGACAACATAAAGTAAATTTCTTTTTTCATTTCGGGACTGGGCATCCCTATTATCGCCGCACTCTCGTGCAATGACAAGTGAATAAACACTCATCTTGAGAATAACACATCTAGCATGGTAAAATATTAGCCACCCCCTGCTGCTTCATGAGCGGTACGGGCACACAAAAAGGAAATTTATTTTGAAAATTAGAGTTGGCACATACAAATTTACTTAGAACGGCATGGAAATACCGCATATAGTAGGTATGGTGGACTCATATGGCAAAACTTGGTTTAAGGATTTTGGATGCACAAGTAGTATTTCTACTTAGTACAAGTGGAGGCTAGCAAAAAGATTGAGAAGCAACCAACCAAGAAACGGAAATTCTCATAAACAAGCATTAAGCATAACTAACACCGAATAATGCACCACAAGTAGGATGTAATTTCATTTCATAACTATTGACTTTCATGCTTGCATAGGGAATCACAAACCTTAACACCAATATTCTTACTAAAGCATAATTACTCACCAACATGACTCACATATTACTATCATCATGTCTCAAAACTATTACAAAGAATCAAGTTTATTTTGTCCAATGATCTTCATGAAAGTTTTTATTATATCCCTCTTGAATATCTATCACTTTGGGACTAATTTCATATATTTCAATTGCTTTTGATAAGCTCAAACAAATTTAAGTGAAGAACATGAGCATACAAATTTTCTTCTCTCAAAATAATGTAAGTGAAGCATGAGAGAATTTCTTCAAAAAAAAATTTACTAACTCTCAAATAAATCTAAGTGAAGCATGAGAGAATTTATTCAAAACATAAAAGTTTCTGTTTTTCAACATGATCAAATCAACTATCACACAAAGCTATCCCAAAGGCTTTACCTGGCACAAACACTAATTGAAACATAAAAACACAATCATAACAGAGGCATAATTGTGCAAACACTCGAGAATAGAAAGAAAAAGGCAAAAATAAATTTTATTCATTGGGTTGCCTCCCAACAAGCGCTATCGTTTTATGCCCCTAGCTAGGCATAATGCAAAGATTCAAGCATTGTCATCTTTAGTTTTTGATCCATAGGATGCCCTCATGATTGATTCATATGGTGGCTTAATTCTTGTTCTAGGGAAGTGTTCCATACCCTTTCTTAGTGGAAATTGAAATTTAATATTACCTTCTTTCATATCAATCACAGCACCTATAGTTCGTAAAAACGGTCTACCAAGTATAATGGGACAAGACGGATTGCAATCAATATCAAGAACAATAAAATCTATGGGCACATAGTTCCTATTTGCAAGAATAAAAACATCATTACTTCTTCCCAAAGGTTTTTTAATAGTAGAATCCGCCAAGTGCAAATTAAGAGAACATTCTTCAATATTGGTAAGACCAAGCACATCACATAGAGATTTCGGAATTGGGGAAACACTAGCACCCAAATCACATAAAGCAAAGCACTCATAATTTTTAATCTTGACTTTAATGGTGGGTTCCCATTCATCATGTAATTTTCCAGGAATTGAAATCTCTAATTCCAACTTTTCTTCTAAAGCTTTCATCATGGCATCTACGATATGTTTAGTAAAAGCTTTATTTTGTTCATAAGCATGGGGTGAATTTATCATGTATTGCAACAAAGAAATACACTCAATCAAAGATCGATTATCATAATTAAAGTCTTTGTAATCCAAAAGAGTGGGCACATCACTAGTTAAAGTTTTGACCTCTTCAAACCCACTTTTATCAATTTTTTCATCAAGATTTTCACCCTTCGAATTATCGAGACGCCCTCTAGCTAAAGTTGACTCTTCTTAAGTCCCTTTATCATCAATTTTAATCTTGCTAAACAAGGAATCAATAGAAGAAAACCAATTACTTTAAGATATTCATCATTTTTATGAAAGCAATCGGTAGAAAATGCTCTTTCTAAAAATTCTCTTTTAGCTCTAAGCATAGCGGTTCTTTTCTTACTTTCATCCATGGAAACATATAAAGCTTTAATTGATTCATTGACATAAACATTAGGTGGAAAAAATTTAATCTTGAGATTTTCTACATCATGGGAAATTCTATCAATGCTTCTAGACATATCATCAATCTTATTCAACTTTTCTTCTTTCGTAGTGTTGAAAACTTTTTAAGCATTGATATATTTTTTAATATTACTCTCAAGATCAGAGGGGTTCCAATTATTATTGTAAGAAGAATTACCATAGATATTGCCATAATTATTAGAGGAATTCCTAGGAAAAGGCCTAGGATTAAAATTACCTCTATAAGCATTGTTATTAAAACTGTTTCGCGAGACAAAATTCACATCTATGGGATCACTATTTTGCTCAATCAAAGTAGACAAAGGCACATCATTAAGATCAATAGGAGCATTTTTACTAGCAACCAATTTCACAAGAGCTTCAACTTTTTCACTCAAAGTACTAATTTCTTCAACCAAATTAACTTTTTTACTAGTAGATGCTCTTTCGGTATGCCATTGTGAATAATTTGCCATAATATTATCAAGCAATTTAGTAGCTTCACCCAAAGTAATCTCCCTAAAAGTACCACCCGCGGTGGAATCTAAAAGATTTCTAGAAACAAAATTCAATCCCGCATAAATTTTTTGTATAATCATCCAAAGATTTAAACCATGAGTAGGACAATTTTTAGCATCAATTTCATTCTTTCCCAAGATTGTGCAACATGTTCATGCTCATGTTGCATAAAATTCATGATTTGAGTTCTAAGGGAAATAATTTTCGCACGCGGAAAATACTTAGTAATAAAAGCATCTTTGCACTTATCCCAAGAATTGATATGATTGCAAGGCAAAGAAGAAAACCAAATTTTTGCACGATCCCTCAAAGAGAAAGGAAACAATTTCAACTTCACAATATCATTGTCCACATCTTTTTTCTTTTGCATATCACACAATTCTACGAATGTGTTTAGATGGGACGCGGCATCCTCATTAGGAGTACCAGAAAATTGATCTTTCATAACAAGATTCAACAAAGCGGCATTAATATCACAAGATTCCGCACTAGTGGCAGGGAGGAGAAATCGGAGTGCAAATAAAATCATTATTATTGGTATTGTAAAAGTCACACAATTTTGTATTTTCTTGAGACATCGTGACTACGCAAATAAGAGATCTGATGAGAAAAAGGCGAACAAAAAAGAGGGCGAATAAAAAGGCAAATTTCTGTGAAGTGGGGGAGATGAAAACGAGAGGCAAATGGCAAATAATGTAAATTACAAGGAGATGAGATTTCTGATTAGGAACCTGGTAGATGTTGATGACGTCTCCCCGGCAACGGCACCAGAAATTCCTTTGACATGGCTTAGACTGCGTCGGTATTTCCCCAAAGAGAAAGGGATGATGCAGCACAGCTACGGTAAGTATTTTCCTCAGTTATGAAACCAAGGTATCAATCCAGTAGGAGAACCAAGCAACACTATGTAAATGGTACCTGCACACAAAGAACAAATACTTGCAACCCGACGCGTAAAAGGGGTTGTCAATCCCTCCACGGTAAAAAGATAGATTGGTTTGTATGAGATTGGATAAATAGATCTGAAAAAAACATGAAATAAAATAAGTAAAGAAAGAGTGCAGCAAGGTATTTTTGGGTTTTTGGAATAATAGATCTAAAAACCAAATATGATAAAAGATAGATTTCTGAAAGCAATATGATAAAAGATAGACCCGGGGGTCGTAGATTTCACTAGTGGCTTCTCTCGAGAAAATAGCATGCGGTGGTTAAACAAATTATTGTTGGGCAATTGATAGAAGAACAAATAATTATGACAATATCCAGGCAATGATCATGAATATAGGCATCACTCCAAGATTAGTAGATTGAAATGATTATGATCTACTACTATTAATCTGCACATCGACCGCTATCCAGCATGCATCTAGTGTATTATGTTCATGGAGAAATGGAGTAATGCAATAATAATGATGACATGATGTAGACAAGATCTATTCATGTAGGAATAGACCCCATCTTTTTATCCTTAATAGCAACGATACATACGTGCCTCGCTACCCCTTCTGTCACTGGGTGAGGACACCGTAAGATCGAACCCATCACAAAGCACCTCTTCCCATTGCAAGAGAAATCAATCTAGTTGGCCTAACTAAACCAAAGATTTGGAGAAGAAATACGAGGCTATAAATAATCATGCATAAAAGAGATCAAAGAAGACTCAAATAACTTTCAAGGATATAAATCTGATCATAAACTCTAACTTCATCGGATCCCAACAAACACACCGCAAAAAGTCATTACATCAAATAGATCTCCAAGAGACCATTGTATTGGGAATCAAAAAGAGAGAAGAAGACATCTAGCTACTGCCTACAGACCCGTAGGTCTATGGTGAACTACTCACGCATCATCGGAGGAGCACCAATGAGGATGATGAACCCCTCCGTGATCGTGTTCCCCTCTGGCAGAGTGCCGGAATAGGGCTCAAGATTGGATCTTGTGGTTCTGGAACTTGCGGCGGCTGGAATTGTGTTTCGTCAACTCCTCTAGGGTTTCTGGAATATTTGGGTATTTATATAGCTGAGAGGTGGTGGAGGAGACCCCCATGGGCCCCACAACCCATCGGGGCGCACCCTAGTGTCTTGTGGGCCACATGGGCCTCCCCTAGGTGCTTCCTTGGCTCCCAAGTTGTCTTATGGTCCAAAAAAAACTCCAAAAAGTTTCGCTGCATTTGGACTCCGTTTGATAGGGATATTCTGCGAAGTAAAAAACAAGCAAAAACAGCAACTGGCACTGGGCACTATGTCAATAGGTTAATCCCAAAAAATGATATAAAGTTGCTATAAAATGATTGTAAAACATCCAAGAATGATAATATGACAACATGGAACAATAAAAAATTATAGATACGTTGGAGACGTATCAGGGAGGTACTAGTGAATTATTGTGGTTTAGTAAGAATATTGGTGTTAAGGTTTGTGATTCCCGAAGCATGCACGTATAGTCTCTCGTTATGCTAAGAAGTTGGAGCATGATTTATTATTGCGTGTTTTCCTTTGTGTGAAGGTTGGGGGCGCGCGATGGTTAACTCCTACCAACCTCCCCCCTAGGGGCATGCGTAGTAGTACTTCGCTTTGAGGGCTAATAGACTTTTGCAATAAGTATGTGAGTTCTTTATAACTAATGTGAGTCCATGGATTATACGTACTCTCACCTTTCCGCCATTTGCTAGCCTCTTCAGTACCGTGCATTGCCCTTTCTCACCTCGAGATGTGGTGCAAACTTCGTCGGTGCATCCAAACCCCGAGATATGATACGCTCTATCACACATAAGCCTCCTTATATCTCCCTCAAAACAGCCACCATACCTACCTATTATGGCATTTTGATAGCCATTCCGAGATATATTGCCATGCAACTTCCACCGTTCGTTTATTATGACACACATCATCATTGTCATATTGCTTTGCATGATCATATAGCTGACATAGTATTTGTGGCTCAGCCACCATTCATCATTTTTTATACATGTTACGCTAGATCATGATACGTCTCCGTCGTATCTATAATTTTTTATTGTTTCATGCCAATATTCTACAACTTTCGTATACTTTTGGCAACTTTTTGTACTATTTTTGGGACTAACATATTGATCCAGTGCCCAGTGCCAGTTCCTGTTTGTTGCATGTTTTTTGTTTCATAGAAAATCCATATCAAACGGAGTCCAAACCTGATAAAAACTTACACAGATTTTTTTTGGAATATATGTGATTTTTGGGAAAAAGAATCAATGCGAGACGATACCCGAGGAGTCCACAAGGCAGGGGGCGCGCCCTAGGCCCTCATGGCCACTCTCTAAGGCGGTTGGTTCCCTTCTTTCGCTGCAAGAAAGCTAATATCTGGATAAAAATCGTGTTAAAATTTCAGCCCAATCGGAGTTACGGATCTCCAGGAATTTAAGAAACGGTGAAAGGCCAGAAACAGGGAGCGCAGAAACAGAAGGAAACAGAGAGAGAGAGATCCAATCTCAGAGGGGCTCCCGCCCCTCCGCCGTCATGGATGCCATGGACCAGAGGGGAAACCCTCCTCCCATCTAGGGGGGAGGTCAAGGAAGAAGAAGGAGGGGGGCTCTCTCTCCCTCTCTCCCGGTGACGCCAGAACGCCGCCAGGGCCATCATCGTGACGGCAATCTACACCAACAACTTCACCGCCGTCATCACCAACGCTCTCCCCCTCTATGCAGCGGTGTAACACCTCTTCTCCCCACTGTAATCTCTACTTAAACATGGTTCTCAATGCTATATATTATTTCCCAATGATGTATGGCTATCCTATGATGTTTGAGTAGATCCGTTTTGTCCTATGGGTTCATTGATGATCGTGATTGGTTTGAGTTGCATGTTTTATTATTGGTGCTGTCCTATGGTGCTCTTCATGTCACGCAAGTGTGAGGGATCTCCGCTGTAGGGTTTGCAATATGTTCATGGTTTGCTTATTGTCTGCGTTGCGTGAGTGATAGAAACACAAACACGGATAAGTGGGTTATGGCGTATGGGAATAAAGAGGACTTGATACTTTAATGCTATGGTTGGGTTTTACCTTAATGATCTTTAGTAGTTACGGATGTTTGCTAGATTTCCAATCATAAGTGCATATGATCCAAGAAGAGAAAGTATGTTAGCTTATGCCTCTCCCTCATATAAAATTGCAATAATGATTACCGGTCTAGTTATCGATTGCCTAGGGACAAATAACTTTCTTGTGACAAAAAGCTCTCTACTGAAACTAACTTAGTTGTTTCTTTATCTAAACAGCCCCTAGTTTTTATTTATGTACTCTTTATTATCTTGCAAACCTATCCTACAATACCTACAAAGTACTTCTAGTTTCATACTTGTTCTAGGTAAAGCGAACATTAAGCGTGCGTAGAGTTGTATCGGTGGTCGATAGAACTTGAGGGAATATTTGTTCTACCTTTAGCTCCTCGTTGGGTTCGACACTCTTACTTACCGAAAGAGGCTACAACTGATCCCCTATACTTGTGGGTTATCAAGACCTTTTTCTGGTGCCGTTGCCGGGGAGCAATAGCGTGGGGTGAATATTCTCGTGTGTGCTTGTTTGTTTTATCACTAAGTAGATTTTATTTGCTGTTCTAAGTTGTTCTCTATCTTTAGTTATGGATATGGGACACGAAATACCAAAAAAATTAGGTGTACTTGCTACTCATGGAGATGGGGAACCTCCTAAAACCCTCGATGTTCGTTATGTGGAAAATATTATGCTCTACTTTGATAATCCTGAGAAAACCCCGTTCAACTTGATAATGGGAGACACGTTGGATCAACGTGAATACTTTAGGGATTATCGCTTGACACAAAAAGGGAAATTATTATGGGATCAAATTCATATGTTGCATTGGTATGCTCGGGATCTATGCTTGAGATATGATTATGCTTGTTGCTCTAGGATGAAGGCTCCACACCTTCCCTTTTCATGCAAATTTAATGATAATAAAACCTTGGCTTCTTACACTAATGGTAGATATGATTACTATGATGTGGAACGAATAGAAGAATTTGTTGCTTTTAAGGGTGCTTATGAAATTGAATCTTTGTTTGAAAAGTATGAAGCTTTTGATGATGATGTTTATAGGCCTGAAAATTTTGCTATACTTAAATATTGCTATGAGAACTATGAATACAATGCCGATATTGATGCATTTATTGAGAAAGTCTCCGCTGTCCAAAAAGAGACTAATATTTTGCAGGAAACTATGGAAGAAGAAATTGATGGCACTGTGAGCTCATTGGATGAAAAAGATGAGGAGAAGAGCGAAGAATAAAAGGAGGAAGAGCGGATTGATCACCCGTGCCCACCTTCTAATGAGAGTAACTCTTTATCCCATACATTATTTAATTTCCCTTCGTGCTTACCGAAGGATGAATGCTATGATGATTGCTATTATCCCTTGGATTTGTTTGAAATATCCCTTTTTGATGAAATTGATGCTTGCTATGCTTGTGGCCAAGATGCCAATTTGAATGATGATTATGGAGATGAACTTGCTATAGTTCATTATGTTAAAAATGAAATTGTTTCTATTGCACCCACACATGATAGTCCTATTATCTTTTTGAATTCTCCCAACTACACTATATCGGAGAAGTTTGCACTTATTAAGGATTATATTGATGGGTTGCGTTCTACTATTGCACATGATGATTTTGATAAATATAATACGCATGTGCTTGCTGATCCTACTTGCAATTATTATGAGAGAGGAACTAGATCTCCGCCTCTCTATGTTTCCAACACAATAAAATTGCAAGAAACTGTTTATACTATGCATTGGCCTTTACTTTGTGTGCATGAATTATTCTTTTATGACATGCCGATGCATAGGAAGAGAGTTAGACTTCATCATTACATGATATATATTACTTTGTGCTCACTACTAAATTACAAATCATTGTTAATTAAAATTGGCTTTGATATACCTTGGGATCCGGGTGGATCAATTATTTGAGCACTATATGCCTAGCTTAATGGCTTTAAAGAAAGCGCTGCCAGGGAGGCAACCCAGAAGTTTTAGAGAGTCATTTATTTCTGTTGAGTAATTTTATATAGTTTAAAAACAAAAAAATAAAGTGGGGAACCTAAATTTTTTTCAAAAAGAAAAGCGAAAGTGAGAAAGACGAGCATTGTTAAAGTGGGAGCTAGCCTTGAACTTTGTTCATGCCCATGGAAACTTTGTGAACCTTGATTACAGAAACTTTTCAACAAAAATAACTATCCCCTTGTATAAATCCATTGTATTATAAAAATAATGTGCCAAGATTTGCCTTTAGGATGATTAGATTGCTTGTTTGGTATGTGCGGTGCAAAAACAGAAACTTTGGCTGCAGTGCGTGATTTTACATTTTTTACTGGAAAGTCAAACGCTTCTGAAACTTTTTTCACAGTACTTCTATACAAATTTTTTATTTTTTCCTAATTTTTTAGATTTTTTAGGGTTACATAATTACGGTATATTTTCAGATTGCTACAGACTGTCCTGTTTTTGACGGATTCTGTTTTTGATGCATTGTTTTGCTCGTTTTGATGAAACTATCAATTGTATCGGTGGTATAAGCCATGGAAAAGTTATAATACAGTAGCTACAATGCAAAAATAAAATATGAATGAGTTTGCAACAGTACTTAAAGTGGTAATTTGTTTTATTATACTAACGGATCTCACGAGGGTTTTGTTAAGTTTTGTGTGATTGAAGTTTTCAAGTTTTGGGTGAGATCACGATGGATAAAGGAATAAGGAGTGGCAAGGGCCTAAGCTTGGGGATGACCGAGGCAACCCAAGGTAATATTCAAGGACTCCCAAGCAACTAAGCTTGGGGATGCCCCGGAAGGCATCCCCTCTTTCTTCTAACGATCATCGGTAATTTTACTTGGAGCTATATTTTTATTCGTCACATGATATGCGTAAATCTTGGAGCGTCGTGTACTTTTTATTTTTCTTTTAATAATGCACCATGCTGGTATGAGATAGTCCTTGGTTGATTTATAGAATTCTCTTTGCACTTCACTTATATCTTTTGAGTATGTCTTTATAGAATGCTTCATGTGCTTCACTTATATCATTTGAAGTTTGGATTGCCTGTTTCTCTACACATAGAAAACCACCATTTCTAGAATGCTTTTTTGCTTCACTTATATTTGTTAGAGTGTGGGCATATATTTTGTAGAAAGAATTAAACTCTCATGCTTCACTTGTATCTATTTAGAGAGTTGACAGGAATTGGTCATTCACATGGTTAGTCATTAAATCCTACATAAAACTTGTAGATCACTGAATAGGATATGTTTGATTCCTTGCAATAGTTTTGTGATATAAAGATGGTGATATTAGAGTCATGCTAGTGAGTAATTGTGGATGGTAGAAATACTTGTGTTAAAGTTTATGATTCCCGTAGCATGCACGTATGGTGAACCGTTATGTAACGAAGTCAGAGCATGATTTGTTTTTGATTGTCTTCCTAATGAGTGGCGATCGGGGATGAGCGATGGTCTTTTCCTACCAATCTATCCCCCTAGGAGCATGCGTGTAGTACTTTGTTTCGATAGCTAATAATTTTTTGCAATAAGTATGTGAGTTCTTTATGACTAATGTTGAGTCCATGGATTATACGCAGTCTCACCCTTCCATCATTGCTAGCCTCTTCAGTACCGTGCATTGCCCTTCCCCACCTTGAGAGTCGGTGCAAACTTCGCCAATGCATCCAAACCCCATGATATGATACGCTTTGTCACACATAAGCCTCCTTATATCTTCCTCAAAACAGCCACCATACCTACCTATCATGGCATTTCCATAGCCATTCCGAGATATATTGCCATGCAACTTACATCATCATCATATACATGACTTGAGCGTTCATTGTTATATTGCTTTGCATGATCGTAAGATAGCTAGCATGATATTTTCATGGCTTGTCCATTTTTTGATATCTTTGCTATGCTAGATCATTGCACATCCTGGTACACTGCCAGACGCATTCATATAGAGTCATATTTTGTTCTAGTATCAATTTGTAATACTGAGTTGTAAGTAAATAAAAGTGTGATGATCATCATTATTAGAGCATTATCCTAGTGAGGAAAGGATGATGGAGACTATGACTCCCCCACAAGTTGGGATGAGACTCCGGACGAAGAATAAAAAAAAGGGGGGAGAGCCAAAAAAAAAGGAAAATAAAAAAAATGAGAGAAAAAGATAGAAGGGGCAATGCTACTATCCTTTTACCACACTTGTGCTTCAGAGTAGCACCATGTTCTTCATATAGAGAGTCTCTTGAGTTATCACTCTCACATACTAGTGGGAATTTTCATTATAGAACTTGGCTTGTATATTCTGATGATGGGCTTCCTCAAATGCCCGAGGTCTTCATGAGCAAGCAAGTTGGATGCACACCCACTTAGTTTCATTTGTGAGCTTTCATACACTTATAGCTCTAGTGCATCCATTGCAAGGCAATCCCTACTCCTCGCATTGACATCAATTGATGGGCATCTCCATAGCCCGTTGATTAGCCACGTCGATGTGAGACTTTCTTCCTTTTTGTCTTCTCCACACAACCTCCACCATCATATTCTATTCCACCTATAGTGCTATATCCATGGCTCATGCTCATGTATTGCGTGAAAGTTGAAAAGGCTTGAGAACATTAAAAGTATGAAACAATTGCTTGGCTTGTCATCGGGGTTGTACATGATGAAATATTTTATGTGGTGAAGATGGAGCATAGCCAGACTATATGATTTTGTAGGGATAACTTTCTTTGGCCATGTTATTTTGGGAAGACATGATTGCTTTATTAGTATGCTTGAAGTATTATTGTCTTAATGTCAAATGATAGACTATTGCTTTGAATCACTCGTGTCTTAATATTCATGCCATGATTAGATTATATGATCAAGATTATGCTAGGTAGCATTCCACATCAGAAAATATCTTTTTTATCATTTACCTACTCGAGGACGAGCAGGAATTAAGCTTGGGGATGCTGATACGTCTCCGTCGTATCTATAATTTTTGATTGTTTCATGCCAATATTCTACAACTTTCATATAATTTTGGCAACTTTTTATACTATTTTTGGGACTAACATATTGATCCAGTGCCCAGTGCCAGTTCCTGTTTGTTGCTTGTTTTTTGTTTCACAGAAAATCCATATCAAATGGAGTCCAAACATGATAAAAACTTACAGAGATTTTTTTTGGAATATATGTGATTTTTGGGAAAAATAATCAACGCGAGACGATGCCCGAGAAGTCCACAAGGCAGGGGGCGTGCCTTGGGCCCTTGTGGCCACTCCATAAGGCGGTTGGTGCCCTTCTTTCGCCGCAAGAAAGCTAATATCCGGATAAAATCGTGTTAAAATTTCAGCCCAATTGGAGTTACGGATCTCCGGAAATTTAAGAAACGGTGAAAGGCCAGAAATAGGGAGCACAGAAACAGAAGGAAACAGAGAGAGAGAGAGATCCAATCTCGGAGGGGCTCCCACCCCTCCGCCACCATGGAGGACATGGACCAGAGGGGAAACCCTCCTCCCATCTAGGGGGGAGGTCAAGGAAGAAGAAGAAGGAGGGGGGGCTCTCTCCCCCTCTCTCCCGGTGGCGCCGAAACGCCACCGGGGGCATCATCGTGACGGCAATCTACACCAACAACTTCGCCGCCGTCATCACCAACTCTCTCCCCCTCTATGCAGCGGTGTAACACCTCTTCTCCCCACTGTAATCTCTACTTAAACATGGTGCTCAATGCTATATATTATTTCCCAATGATGTATGGCTATCCTATGATGTTTGAGTAGATCCGTTTTGTCCTATGGGTTCATTGATGATCGTGATTGGTTTGAGTTGCATGTTTTATTATTGGTGCTGTCCTATGGTGCTCTCTGTGTCACGCAAGTGTGAGGGATCTCTGCTGTAGGGTTTGCAATATGTTCCTGGTTTGCTTATTGTCTGCGTTGCGTGAGTGATAGAAACACAAACACGGATAAGTGGGTTATGGCGTATGGGAATAAAAAGGACTTGATACTTTAATGCTATGGTTGGGTTTTACCTTAATGATCTTTGGTAGTTACGGATGTTTACTAGAGTTCCAATCATAAGTGCATATGATCCAAGAAGAGAAAGTATGTTAGCTTATGCCTCTCCCTCATATAAAATTGCAATAATGATTACCGGTCTAGTTATCGATTGCCTAGGGACAAATAACTTTCTTGTGACAAAAAGCTCTCTACTGAAACTAACTTAGTTGTTTCTTTATCTAAACAGCCCCTAGTTTTTATTTACGTACTCTTTATTATCTTGCAAACCTATCCTACAATACCTACAAAGTACTTCTAGTTTCATACTTGTTCTAGGTAAAGCGAACGTTAAGCGTGCGTAGAGTTGTATCGGTGGTAGATAGAACTTGAGGGAATATTTGTTCTACCTTTAGCTCCTCGTTGGGTTCGACACTCTTACTTATCGAAAGAGGCTACAACTGATCCCCTATACTTGTGGGTTATCAGATCATTGCACATCCTGGTACACTGCCAGAGGCATTCATATAGAGTCATATTTTGTTCTAGTATCGAGTTGTAATTTTGAGTTGTAAGGCTGGCCATAGTGGGGGTAACATAAGCGGTATCATGCACTTGGGACTCACAAACATGTTTATGTGGCAGACAATTAAAGAAGAGAGAGAGGGTTATAGTAACATAGGTAGATACCGTATCATAATAAATGTTATGCTACTATGTGTCATGCATGGAAATAAATGAGACCACCTATGATACTAATATATGATACTATGCACCATGGATGTAGTATCATACACTAGTATCATATGCATGATACTAATATGACCAGCCTAAGTAAATAGAAGTGTGATGATCATCATTATTCATTATTAGAGCATTGTCCTGATGCGTCTCCAACGTATGTATAATTTTTTATTATTCCATGCTATTATAGTATCTATCTTGGATGTTTTATATGCAATATATATCCTTTTTGGGGACTAACCTATTAACTTAGTACCAAGTGTCAGTTCGTGTTTTTTGCCTATTTTTGGCTTTCCAGGAAATCGGTACCAAACAAAGTCCAAATGCCATGAAACTTTTTGACGATTTTTTGCTGGACATAAGAGACCCTAGAAGCTTCGGGAGGAGGCCAGAAGGTGAAGGAATGGGCCACGAGCCACATGGGCGCGCCCAAGGGGGGTAGGCATGCCCATGTGCCTCGTGGGCCCCTTGTTCCTCCGTTTGACCTATTTCCAACTATATAAATTCTCTAAAAATCGGAAAACTAACAGAGAGCCACCCAAATTACTTTTTCCACCGCCGCAAGCTTCTGTTCTTGCAAGATCCCATCTGGAGGCCTTTTCTGGCACTCTGCCGGAGGGGGAATTGATCACGGAGGGCCTCTACATCAACCTTGCTGCCCTTCCAATGATGTGTGAGTAGTTTACCACAGACCTACGGGTCCATAGCTAGTAGCTAGATGGCTTCTTCTCTTTCTTTGATCTTCAATACAATGTTCTCCTCGATGTTCTTGGAGATCTATTCGATGTAATCCATTTTTGCGGTGTGTTTATTGGGATCCGATGAATTGTGGGTTTATGATCATATTATCTATGAATATTATTTGAGTCTTCTCTGAACTCTTTTATGCATGATTATTATAGCTCTGTATTTCTCTCCGATCTACCATTTGGTTTGGCAAATAGATTGATTTATCTTGCAGTGGGAGAGGTGCTTTGTGATGGGTTCGATCTTGCGGTGCTATTTCCCAGTGACAAAAAGGGACATGACACGTATTTGTATTGTTGCCATTAAGGATAAAATGATGGGGTTTATTCATATTGATTGGATTTAATTTATCTACATCATGTCATCTTGCTTAAGGCGGTACTCCCTTCTTTATGAACTTAATACTCTAGATGCATGCTGGATAGCGGTTGATGCATGGAGTAATAGTAGTAGATGCAGGCAGGAGTCGGTCTACTTGTCTCGGACGTGATGCCTATATACATGATCATTGCCTTGGATATCGTCATAACTATGCGCTTTTCTATCAATTGCCCAACAGTAATTTGTTTACCCACCATATGTTTTTTGTTCGAGAGAGAAGCCTCTAGTGAAAACTATGGCTCCCGGGTTTATCTTTATCATATATTAAAATCCAAAAATACCTTGCTGCAATTTATTTACTTTTATTTTATTTTGTGTTTTTGTTTATCTATCTATCACTACGAGATTTGATCCTTGTAATTAACCACCAAGGGATTGACAACCCCTTGTTTGCGTTGGGTGCAAGTATTTGTTATTTTGTGTGTAGGTGCTATTCACGAGGAGTTGCGTGGTTCTCCTACTGGATTGATAATATTGGTTCTTAACTGGGGGAAATACTTATCTCTACTGTACTGCATCATCCTCTCCTCTTCTAGGAAATCCCAACGCAGCTCACAAGTGGCAAGAAGAATTTCTAGCGCCGTTGTCAGGGAGACATCACCAACATCTATCAAGTACCACTACATAAACTTTCATCTCCTTGCATTTACTTTTATTTGCCATTTGCCTCTTGTTTTCATCTCCCCCGCTTCTAAAATGTTTTCACAAAATCACAAAAATATTTTTTGTTTGCCATGTTGCTTGTTTGCTTGCTTAGTCGCTATGTCTCAAGAAAATTATCATGATATCTCTTATCATAAAAGGTTGGCCGAAAATCGAGAAAAATACTAAGGACTTCATGTTTACGCAATTTGAGCACAATAAATTCTTTACCTCAGAACTTAAAGAACACTCTACCTTATTAGATGCTATTGGAAAACAACTAGATGATGTTAATAAAGAAGTTGCCAATCTTCAATCTCAGCTTGCTCTTACTAAAAATTTGCTAGGGAAAATTTCTGGTACACAAACTACACTATTAAACCAAATGGCAGCTAAGCCGAAATCTTTTGCACTTGGTAATCATGAAGATATTAAAATGATTGGTGTCTCACCCATTGAATCTTTGTTTAGTAATACAAAACTTGATGAAAAGGGGACTGAAGATGAGTCAACTTTAGCTAGAAGGCGTCCCCATTGCTCAGAGGGTGAAAATCCTAAAGGAAAAATTGATAAAAGTGGGTTTAGAGAGGTCAAAACTTTAAATAGTGATGTGCCCGCTATTTTATATTTCAAGGACTTTAATTATGATAGTTGTTCTTTAACTGAGTGAATTTCCTTGTTGCAATCCATGATAAATTAATCCAATGCTTATGAAAAAAATAAAGCTTTTACTAAACATATTGTAGAAGCTATGATGAAAGCTTCAGAAGAAAAGCTAGAATTAGAGCTTTCAATACCTAGAAAATTATATGATGAGTGGGAACCTACCATTAAAATAAAGATCAAAAATTATGAGTGCAATGCTTATGTGATTTGGGTGCTAGCATTTTGACTATACCAAAATCTTTATGTGATGTGCTAGGCCTTCATGATTTGGATGAATGTTCTCTTAATTTGCACTTAGCGGATTCCACTATTAAGAAACCTTTGGGTAGAATAAATGTTGTTCTTGTTCTTACAAATAGGAATTATGTGCCCATTGATTTCATAGTTCTTGATATTGATTGCAATCCGTCTTGTCCCATAATACTTGGTAGGCCTTTCCTACGAACCATAGGTGCTATTATTGACATGAAAGAGGGTAATATAAAGTTTCAATTTCCATTAAAGAAGGGTATGGAACACTTACCTAGAAAGAGAATTAAGCCACCATACGAATCTATTATAAGGGCCACCTATGGAATTAACTTGAAAGTTGACAACACTTGAAGCTATGCATTGCGCCTAGCTAGGGGCGTAAAATAATAGCGCTTGTTGGGAGGCAACCCAATAGCTATCCTTATTTTTCTTGTTTATTTCCTTTTTTGGTGTGCACACAATTATGCTACTATTATGGTTGTCTTTTTGTGTTTAAATTAGTGTTTGTTCCAAGTAAAGCCTTTGGGATGATTTGGATGATAGTTGCTTTGATTCCGTGAGAACATAAACTTTTGCGCCCAGTAGCAGAATTGTTGAGATTCACTGGAACATGATAAATTTCTGAATTTTTTAACATGATTGATATACAAATTGCCCACTTTTTAACATGAGCTAGTCGCGAGAGCGACGTGACGACGAGAAGGACCCACTTGGGGGTTGACGGCCCCGTTCTGCGATTCGTCTTGATTGCCTTGTTCTAGGGAAGGCGTGTGCCTCGTAACTGCACCCGTAGCTGGGGCAGCTAGGAGGTTGCGGTTCGTGCCGGGGCGGGCGCCATCGCTACGGCTGCGTTCCCCAGTGAGGTGGAGAGGCGGAAATTGGATGTTCTCCCCTCTCGCATCTTGTGGAGCGTGGTCTCCAGGATGTTGCTGACGCTGTCCTCCTCCGGCGCCTCCCGCTCCCACCTCAGCCGCGGGAGGAACGACGATGGCGCCGCCTGCGCTGGTCGCATCCCCCGCGGCATTCGCGTCCCCTACGCCACCGCAGCCCCCATGGGATTGGTAGCTGCGTGTGAGGGGGCCTTCAAGGTCGAAGGACGGGCTGCTGCACCAGACTTTTTCTTGGGCGCCATGGGTGATGATGCCGTCGTCGAAGGAGATGGTGATGAAGACCGATGCGCCGTTTACATCCTCGGGTTCGCACAAGCGCCTCCCCCTACCTGGCGCGCCAAAGATGTCGTGGTTCAACACGATCACCTATGGGGCCATTGGCCCCTTTATGGTTCGGCAGGGGGGCAGTCGCATTGCACAAAGAGCGGAGGTCGTAGAACAGCATGACGGAGGTGACTCCGGTCGTTTTTACCCAGGTTCGGGCCGCCGCGAGGCATAAAACCCTACTCCTGATTTGATGGATTGATGAGGAGACCGTAGTGGAGACGCAATGCTCAAGCCCGGCAAGGTTGCCTTGGGATGAGGGCAGCTACGCGCGTATGAGTGTACAAGGGTCCGAATCCTCTCTAAGGTTGCCACGGCCCTCCTTTTATAGGTCAAGGGGTTACCACAATGGCAAAACAGTCATTATCCAGTGATTAGATAGCCACAGTGCTATCATACCTAACTCTGCAGACATGATAAGGTGCATTAAATGCGCCGCTTAGTGTCATGTCGAGGATGCAGCCAGGCAAGCCTTGCCGTGCCATTCAACCACCCTCTCACCTGCCTACGTGACACGCCTCTGGACGGGTGTCATTTAGGGGTGATCTTCATCAGAAATGGCTGCCACGTGCTGAATGACTGCCACTTATTCACTTGAGAGCTCGACACCACGCCGATAGGTGACTTGCTTCACTGTGAGGTGGAGCGGTGGAACCCTGGTGGGATAGCAGGCCACCAGCGTCCCGGCAACCATTGCCGGGGAGGTCTTGGGACTTGCTCTTGGGGTGGCCTCGACCTGGCCAGGCTCGCCTGCCCGGCAAGGGAGGTTTTTCCCTTGGTGATATCTTGCTGACTTGGCTTGTCTTGGTCTTCTTGATCCGCTCTTTGATTCCTCAAAGAGCTTATTTCTCTCAGGCTTGGTCTTGGTGAAGCTTGCTTCATTGCTGCCGTGCATGTGTACGGTCCGGGCAACATATGCAAGGATTTGTTGCACCGACATAGGTATTATGCAATAATAAAATATAAATGGGTTTACAACAGTAGCTAAAGTGGTGATTTGCTTGTTATACTAACGGATCTCATGATTTTTCTGTTGAGTTTTGTGTGCTGAAGTTTTCAAGTTTTGAGTGAGATCGCGATGGATGAAGGAATAAGGAGTGGCAGGAGCCTAAGCTTGGGGATTCCCACCCCAAGGTAATATTCAAGGACAACCAAGCATCTAAGCTTGGGGATGCCCCGGAAGGCATCCCCTCTTTCTTCTACCAACTATCGGTAAATTACTTGGAGCTATATTTTTATTCATCACATGATATGAGTTTTGCTTCGCGCGTCATGTATTATATGAGTCTTTGCTTTGTTTGCTTTTTATTTTGCCACAATCATCTTTACTGGACACACCTTTTTGAGAGGGACACACATTATTCATGATTTGTTAGAATACACTTTGTGCTTCTCTTATATCTTTTGAGCTAGGCAGTTGCTCTAGTACTTCACTTATTAAGGACAGTATAACCGCACCTAAAGCGAGCCCTCTCGGCGATTCATGTTTTAGGCCATCCGTTTTCATGATCTGGATTTTTCTGGTCATTCGATCTCTGTGTGAAGCGATCTGTCCCGCACATGGTCAATATTGGGCCTACTGTCCTATGGGCAGCTGCTCCACAGGCCGAAACGGCGCTCTGTGGTTAACTGGTCCGTAGGCCAGCCCATTCCCGGTGATCGCTCGTTTCCCCGTTCTACCCTGACCTCTTGTCCCTCTCGTTCGATTCCCAGCCCCATCTCTCCTCCCTCTTTCAACCATGACACAGGTGGCGGCGCCACCATACTCGTGGGGCAGTCATAGGAGGAACTAATCCAGCCGAGGCGCCATGAGGGGATCGGCGAGGGGATCTAGCGCGAGGGGATAGGTGAGCAGACCCATCCCTCCCGAGTCGTCCTACCGACCTCAACCTTGGGCGGATCCTAGGTCCGCCGCCGCCACCGGATCGCAGGTCCTCCACCCATCCCAACCCCGCCCCTCTCTCCACGCCAATGGAAATCCTTGCCCAATCACTGACTGTTGTTTGCCTCGCCAACGGGGAAGAAAGGAAGTCATTACTCGCACATGCTGGTCGACTGTCAGATTAGGGGTGGAGACCAACTACAAGCAGTCATGTGGGTGTTCTGCAATTCATAAAAATATAACCATTATTTTACTGTTGCACTGCACATTCTCCAACTCCTTGTTATTTGTGCAGATCGATTTCTTATTCAAGACTTGGAACAACCGGTAGACTCTGCTCAGTTCTTTTCTGCACTAATGCGAGGATGATGATGAGTTTTGCGTGAAAAAAAGTTTAATTGGTGTTCAGCATAGTTCTGGTCAAATGATTCAGGCGAATATTTTGGCTGGTTCTCATATTTTGGTTCAGGGAATTTTTCAATCTACAACGGCTGCTAGCCAAGTAATTAGTTTCCATGAACTGCCATACCTCATATCTCCATGTTTTCAAATTGTGCTAACTAATCAAGAACCTAATTATGAGGTTTTGCAATTATTATCTCCCCTGAATTTATATTTCCCCATTACAAGATTGCAACTTTTTTTAAGTACTGGTACAAGATGGAAGACACCTCCGCTTTATCTTTCTTCTTGCAAGCACTCTGATGAAACCCTAGCCATGGTCTAGCACTGCCACCCTTGCAATGCTCGTCTGCACCATTGCAGCAGCCGTATCTGATGAGCCCAAGATTAACAAGTGCATGCCTTTAGCATTCCTGCAATGATTATATTTTCGTTAGGGGACTAACAACCTCTCTTTCTTATCTTCATTCAGTGGTTGAAAGATTGTCTACCAAATATGTGTACTGCAATGATTATCTTCATTCAGTGGTTAAAAGATTGTACATCTCGGCCGTCAATTGAGGTTTTGAATGAGCGATGACCGCTGTTTGATCCCACGAAGGGTTTCTAGATGCGCACCAGTTAACTGAAGATCGACACTTTTTAGGTTTAGATCGATGGAGCCTGACACTCTCCGCCCTCAAGAACCACTTCGGTGCTGCCACACCCGGCAGCGACAAGTTCGGTGGCCTCTTCTCCGTCGACACCGCTGACCAGCTCGCCCTCGAGTTCCCCACATTCAACGCATGTGTGAGCCTCCCCCTCCCTCGACCCCCTTTCCTGACGCCGCAATCTGCCGGCCTTTGATCCATTTGCGCCCTATTATTGTTTCCCGGTGGCAGTTTGATGGATTCCAGAAGGCGGCCAAGGAGATGGTGAACCACAAGAAGGGGACGACCACGCTCTCCTTCATCTTCGACAAAGGCGTCATCGTCGCGGCCGATTCCTGGGCCAGCATGTGCGGGTACATATGTAATCATGCACCTCTTTTTCATGGCATCTGATACGTCTCCAACGTATCTATAATTTTTTATTATTCCATGCTGTTATATTATCATTCTTGGATGTTTTACAATCATTTTGTAGAAACTTTATATCATTTTTTGGGACTAACCTATTGACATAGTGCCCAGTGCCAGTTGCTGTTTTTTTGCTTGTTTTTTCCTTCGCAGAAAATCAATACCAAATAGAGTCCAAACACAGCGAAACTTTTTGGAGAATTTTTCTGGACCAGAAGACACAATATGGGCCGAAGAAGTACCAGAGGGGTGCCCCGAGGGGGGCACAACCCACCTGGGCGTGCCTGGGGGCCCAGGCGCGCTCTGGTGGGTTGTGCCCACCAAGGTGGCCTCCCGCACCGCCTCTTTGCTCTATAAATACCCCAATATTCCAGAAACCCTAGGGGAGTCGACGAAAATCAATTCCAGCCGCCGCAAGTTCTAGAAACCACATATCCAATCTAGACACCATCATGGAGGGGTTCATCATCCCCATTGGTGCCTCTCTGATGATGCGTGAGTAGTTCATTGTAGACCTACGGGTCCGTAGTTAGTAGCTAGATGGCTTCCTCTCTGTCTCTTTTGATTCTCAATACAATGGTCTCTTGGAGATCTATTTGATGTAACTCTTTTTGCGGTGTGTTTGTTGGGATCCGATGAACTTTGAGTTTATGATCAAATCTATGTTTTTATCCATGAAAGTTATTTGAGTCTTTTGATCTCTTATATGCATGATTACTTATAGCCTCATATTTCTTCTTTGAATCTTTGGTTTAGTTATGCCAACTAGATCAATTTTTCTTGCCATGGGAAGAGGTGCTTTGTGATGGGTTCGATCTTACGGTGCTTGATCCCAGTGACAGAAAGGGAAACAACACGTATGTATCGTTGCCATTAAGGATAACAAGATGGGGTCTATTTCTACATAAATAGATCTTGTCTACATCATGTCATCGTTCTTATTGCATTACTCTGTTTCACCATGAACTTAATACACTAGATGCATGCTGGATAGCGGTCGATGTGTGGAGTAATAGTAGTAGATGCAGGCAGGAGTCGGTCTACTAATCTTGGACGTGATGCCTATATAATGATCATTGCCTGGATATCATCATAATTATTTAAAGTTCTATAATTGCCCAACAGTAATTTGTTTACCCACCGTATGCTATTTTTCTCGAGAGAAGCCACTAGTGAAATCTACGGCCCCCGGGTCTATTTTCTCATCATATACTTTCAGATATATTTTGCTATTCGCCTTTTTATTTATTTTCATCTTTTATTTTTAGATCTATTAATCCAAAAACACAAAAATACCTTGCTGCAATTTTTATTTATTTATTTTATCTCGCGTTCCCGCGAGGTCTATTTATCCAATCTACTACAATTTTACCTATCTTTTTACTCGTGAGGGATTGACAACCCCTCTCTTACGTCGGGTTGCAAGTATTTGTTCTTTGTGTGCAGGTGTTGTTTACGTAGTGTTGCTTGGTTCTCCTACTGGTTCGATAACCTTTGTCTCATCACTGAGGGAAATACCTACCATCGCTGTGCTGCATCATCCCTTCCTCTTTGGGGAAAAACCGATGTAGCTCTAGCCGCAATCAAAAGGAATTTCTGGCGCCGTTGCCGGGGAGGATCAAGTCAAGATAGTCTCCCGGCCACTAGCCATTTCTGGTGCCGTTGCCGGGGAGACATCATCAACATCTACCAGGTTCCTAATCACAAATCTCATCTCCTTGCAATTTACATTATTTTCCATTTGCCTCTCGTTTTCCTCTCCCCCACTTCACAAAATTTGTCATTTTATTCGCCCTCTTTTCGTTCGCCGTTTTCTCATCATATCTGTTTTTTAGTGCAATCTTGTTGCGAAGTCACGATGACTCAAGAGAACAACAAGTTGTGTGATTTCTCTAACACCAACAACAATGATTTTATTAGCACTCCGATTGCTGCTCCCGCCACTAGTGCGGAGTCTTGTGATATTAATGCCGCTTTGTTGAATCTTGTTATGAAAGATCAATTTTCCGGTACTCCTAATGAGGATGCCGCGTCCCATCTTAACACATTCGTGGAATTATGCGATATGAAAAAGAAAAAAGATGTGGACAATGATATTGTGAAGTTGAAATTATTCCCGTTTTCTTTGCGTGATCGTGCGAAAATTTGGTTTTCTTCTTTGCCTCGTAATAGTATCGATTCTTGGGACAAGTGCAAGGATACTTTTATTACTAAGTATTTTTCGCCCGCGAAAATTATTTCCCTTAGGACGCAAATCATGAATTTTAAGCAACTTGAGCGCGAACATGTTGCGCAATCTTGGGAAAGAATGAAATTGATGCTAAGAAATTGTCCTACTCATGGTTTAAATCTTTGGATGATCATACAAAATTTTTATGCGGGATTGAATTTTGTTTCTAGAAATCTTTTAGATTCCGCCGCGGGGGGTACTTTTATGGAAATTACTTTGGGTGAAGCTACTAAATTTCTTGATAATATTATGGCAAACTATTCACAATGGCATACCGAAAGAGCTCCTACTAGTAAAAAGGTCAATTCGGTAGAAGAAATAAATTCTTTGAGTGAAAAAGTTGACGCTCTTACGAAATTGGTTGCTAATAAAAGTGCTCCTATTGATTTTAATCATGTGCCTTTGTCTACCTTGATTGAGCAAAATAGTGATGCCGTAGATGTGAATTTTATCTCTCGAAACAATTTTAATAAAAATGCATATAGAGGGAATTTTAATCCTAGGTCTTTTCCTAGTAATTCCTCTAATAATTATGGTAATTCCTATGGTAATCCTTCTTATAATAATAATAGGAACACCTCTGATCTTGAGAATAATATTAAATAATTTATCAATACTCAAAAGGTTTTTAATACTACGATAGAAGAAAAGCTGAATAAGATTGATGATATGTCTAGAAGTATTGATAGAATTTCTCATGATGTAGAAAATCTCAAGATGAAAGTTTTTGTGCCTAAGGTTGAGGAATCAATTAAAGCTTTATATGTTTCTATGGATGAAAGTAAGAAAAGAACCGCTATGCTTAGAGCTAAAAGAGAATTTTTAGAAAAAGCGTTTTCTAGTGATTGCTTTCATAAAAATGATGAAGATCTAAAAATGATTCGTGTTTCTTCTATTGATTCCTTGTTTAGTAAAATTAATATTGATAATAAAGGGACTGGGGAAGAGTCAACTTTAGCTAGAAGGCGTCCCGATAATTTGGAGGGTGAAAATCTTGTTGAGAAAATTGATAAAAGTGGGTTTGGAGAGGTCAAAACTTTAACTAGCGATGTGCCCACTCTTTTGGATTACAAAGACTTTAATTATGATAATTGCTCTTTGATTGATTGTATTTCTTTGTTGCAATCCATGATAAATTCACCCCATGCTTATGAACAAAATAAAGCTTTTACTAAACATATTGTTGATGCTATGATGAAAGCTTTGGAAGAAAAGTTGGAATTAGAGATTTCAATTCCTAGAAAATTGCATGATGAATGGGAACCTACTATCAAAGTCAAGATTAAAAATTATGAGTGTTTGCTTTATGTGATTTGGGTGCTAGTGTTTCTACAATTCCGAAATCTTTATGTGATGTGCTTGGTCTTACCGACATTGAAGAATGTTCTTTAAATTTGCACTTGGCGGATTCCACTATTAAAAAGCCTATGGGAAGGATTAATGATGTTCTTATTCTTGCAAATAGGAATTATATGCCCATAGATTTTATTGTTCTTGATATTGATTGCAATCCGTCTTGTCCAATTATTCTTGGTAGACCGTTTTTACGTACTATTGGTGCCGTGATTGATATGAAAGAAGGCAATATTAAATTTCAATTTCCACTAAGGAAGGGTATGGAACACTTACCTAGAACAAAAATTAAGCCACCATATGAATCAATCATGAGGGCATCCTATGGATCTAGAAACAAAGATGACAATACTTAGATCTATGCATTATGCCTAGCTAAGGGCATAAAACGATAGTGCTTGTTGGGAGGCAACCCAATGAATAAAATTTATTTTTGTATTTTTCTTTCTGTTCTTGAGTGTTTGCACAATTATGCCTCTGTTATGATTGTGTTTTTTTTTGTGTTTTAATTAGCATTTGTGCCAAGTAAAGCCTTTGGGATAGCTTTGGTGATAGTTGATTTGATCTTGTTGGAAAACAAAAACTTTTGCGTCCAGTAAAATACTTGTTTAAAATAACAGAAGTGACGAAAAATTCTGAATTTTTTACACAACATTGATATACAATTTTCCTCTGTTTTTCTAATTTTTCAGAATTTTTGGAGTTACAGAAGTATGAGAACAATTCGCATCTTTACAGACTGTTCTGTTTTTGACAGATTCTGTTTTCTTTGCATTGTGTGCTTATTTTGATGAATCTATGGGTTGTATCGGAGGGTATGAGCCATGGTAAAGTTGGAATACAGTAGATATAATGCAATATCAAAATTTGAATAGGTTTTCTATAGTACTTAAAGTAAAGATTGGTTTTTTTATACTAACGGATCTCACGAAGGTTTTGTTGAGTTTTGTGTGATTGAAGTTTTCAAGTTTTGGGTGAGATTATGATGGATGAAGGAATAAGGAGTAAGAAGAGCCTAAACTTGGGGATTCCCCATGGCATCCCAAGCTATTATCTAAAATAGAAGCAATCAACTAAGCTTGGGGATGCCCCGAGTGGCATCCCTCTTTCTTCTAATGACCATCGGTATTTTACTTGGAGCTATATTTTTATTCGTCACATATCATGAGTTTTGCTTGGAGCGTCTTGTATGATATGAGTCTTTACTTGTTTTGCTTTTTATTTTAAGTCATCTATCCTTGATGGACACACCTATTTGTGGGAGCCAAAATTATGCTATTACTTGTTAGAATTGCTCTCTATGCTTCACTTAAATCTTTATGAGCTATGGAATTGCTCTAGTGCTTCACTTATATCTTTTTGAGCACAGTGTGCTTTATTATTTTTGAAGAAATTCTCTCATGCTTCACTTAAATTATTTTGAGAGAAGAAATTTTTATGCTCATGTTCTTCACTTAGATTTGTTTGAATTTTCAAAAAGCAACATATGAAATTAGTCCCAAAGTGATAGATATCCAAGAGGGATATAATAAAAACTTTCATGAAGATCATTGGACAAAATAAACTTGATTCCTTGTAATAGTTTTTCGATATGTTGATATAATATGTGAGTCATGTTGATGAGTAATTATGCTTTAGTAAGAATATTGGTGTTAAGGTTTGTGATTCCCTATGCAAGCACGAAAGTCAATAGTTATGCAATGAAATTACATCCTACTTGTGGTGCATTATTCGGTGTTAGTTATGCTCAATGCTCGCTTATGAGATTTTTCGTTTCTTGGTTGGATGCTTCTCAATCTTTTGCTAGCCTTCATTTGCACTAAGTATGATCACTACTTGTGCATCCAAAATCCTTAAACCAGTTTTGCCATATGAGTCCACTATACCTACCTATATGCGGTATTTCCGTGCCATTCTAAGAAAATTTGTATGTGCCATCTCTAATTTCAAAATAAATTTCTCTTTTGTGTGCTCGTACAGCTCATGAAACGGTAGGGGGTGGCTGATATATTTCCATGCTAGATGTGTTATTCTCAAGATGAGTGTTTATTCACTTGTCATTGCACGAGACTACGGCAAAGGTATTAGGGATGCCTAGTCCCGAAGTGAAAAATGAATTTACTTTATGTTGTCAAATAATAAATTCCTTGGAAAGTGTTGGTATGGAAGGCACCCGTGGATACGGTTAGCCATGGAAAGTGAAAGTATGGTGGAAAAAGGAATAAACTTTGTTTTCTGTTTGGGAACCGCCTATGATATATCTAGCATGGAAAGTATTGGGAACTACTCGATCATTTTCGTTGACAGGAAAAGCATGCCACCCAAAATGTTTTATCTCTACTTTTTCGCTTTGAGCTCTGGCACCTCTACAAATCCCTACTTCCCTCTGCGAAGGGCCTTTCTTTTATTTTATGCAATTTTTATTTTATTTTGAGTCTCCATCTCCTCTTATAAAGCACAAACTAAGGGGCACTATGATCATACTTGAGCATTGGGTGTAGCTAATATGCGAGTGTGTTTCATGAATGGATCAATGATTGAGCATAATGGGCTAGGGATAACTTGCTTTAGTGTTGATATTTTGAAAGACAAGGTTGCTTGTTGATATGATTGAGTATTGAAATCTTCATGTCAAAACTAGACTATTGCTTTGAATCATATAAAATTCCAAATGTCCATGCTACGAAGAAAAGAATATGTGATGAACATGTTATGCAGCATTCCACATCAAAAATTCTGTTTTTATCATTTACCTACTCGAGGACGAGCAGGAATTAAGCTTGGGGATGCTGATACATCTCCAACGTATCTCTAATTTTTTATTGTTCCATGCTGTTATATTATCATTCTTGGATGTTTTACAATCATTTTATAGCAACTTTATATCATTTTTTGGGACTAACCTATTGACATAGTGCCCAGTGCCAGTTGCTGTTTTTTTTCCTTGTTTTTTACTTCGCAGAAAATCAATACCAAACGGAGTCCAAACGCAGCGAAACTTTTTGGAGAATTTTTCTGGACCAGAAGACACAAGATGGGCCGAAGAAGTACCAGAGGGGTGCCCCGAGGGGGGCACAACCCACCTGGGCGCGCCTGGGGGCCCAGGCGCGCTCTGGTGGGTTGTGCCCACCTCGGTGGCCTCCCGCACCGCCTCTTTGCTCTATAAATACCCCAATATTACAGAAACCCTAGGGGAGTTGACGAAAATCAATTCCAGCCGCCGCAAGTTCCAGAAACCACAGATCCAATCTAGACACCATCACGGAGGGGTTCATCATCCCCATTGGTGCCTCTCGGATGATGCGTGAGTAGTTCATTGTAGACCTACGGGTCCGTAGTTAGTAGCTAGATGGCTTCCTCTCTGTCTCTTTTGATTCTCAATACAATGGTCTCTTGGAGATCTATTTGATGTAACTCTTTTTGCGGTGTGTTTGTTGGGATCCGATGAACTTTGAGTTTATGATCAGATCTATGTTTTTATCCACGAAAGTTATTTGAGTCTTTTGATCTCTTATATGCATGATTACTTATAGCCTCGTATTTCTTCTTTGAATCTTTGGTTTAGTTAGGCTAACTATATCGATTTTTCTTGCCATGGGAAGAGGTGCTTTGTGATGGGTTCGATCTTACGGTGCTTGATCCCAGTGACAGAAAGGGAAACAACACGTATGTATCATTGCCATTAAGGATAACAAGATGGGGTCTATTTCTACATAAATAGATCTTGTCTACATCATGTCATCATTCTTATTGCATTACTCCGTTTCACCATGAACTTAATACACTAGATGCATGCTGGATAGCGGTCGATGTGTGGAGTAATAGTAGTAGATGCAGGCAGGAGTTGGTCTACTAATCTTGGACATGATGCCTATATAATGATCATTGCCTGGATATCATCATAATTATTTAAAGTTCTATAATTGCCCAACAGTAATTTGTTTACCCACCGTATGCTATTTTTCTCGAGAGAAGCCACTAGTGAAATCTACGGCCCCTGGGTCTATTTTCTCATCATATACTTTTAGATCTATTTTGCTATTCGCCTTTTTATTTATTTGCATCTTTTATTTTCAGATCTATTAATCAAAAACACAAAAATACCTTGCTGCAATTTTTATTTATTTATTTTATCTCGCATTCCCGCGAGGTCTATTTATCCAATCTACTACAATTTTACCTATCTTTTTACTCGTGAGGGATTGACAACCCCTCTCTTACGTCGGGTTGCAAGTATTTGTTCTTTGTGTGCAGGTGTTGTTTACGTAGTGTTGCTTGGTTCTCCTACTGGTTTGATAACCTTGGTCTCATCACTGAGGGAAATACCTACCGTCGCTGTGCTGCATCATCCCTTCCTCTTTGGGGAAAAACCGATGTAGCTCTAGCCGCAATCAGCATCTCTTGTATTACAATATTTGCACTATACACATCCTGACTGTTTAGTGGAATGCTTTCTTCAAATTCTCTGGCAAGGTGCTTCACACATAGATAGAATGCTTATTATTAGGTGGTGGTTCAGTTAGTTTAAAGGTGAATGGTGTATAAGAAGCTCACTTGTTGGTTGGTACATAGTAATTTTATTTCTTCCAATAAGAGATCTTTGACAACTGTCAAATTCTGTTTGGTACTTGCACATGTAAGAGGCAATGGCTGCAATGTTTCTTGTATTATAGTATTTGCACTATACCCATCCTGTATAAACTGTTTTAATGGGAATGCATTCTTCAAATTAACTAGCAAGCTCCTTCACACATAGACAGCATGCTTCTTATTAGTTTGTGCTTCAGTTAGTTGAAATGTGAATGTTGTATAAGAAGCCCAGTTGGTGCTTTCTACAGAGTAATTTTATTCATCACAGTAAGAGATCTTTCAAATATATCAAATTCTGTTCGGTACTTCCATATGTATAAAATGCGGCAATGTTACCCATGTGAATTCAAAAATATTTGCACACCATATGACAAGGTGAACTAACCTGGATCTCTTTGTATGATATAATTAGTCTGTACTACTTTGCTTCATCTATATACAACATGATGTGCTGTTCACTTGTATACATCTCGATCTAATGTTATTGGACTTTATTCAGCTATAATCAATTTCTGGATATGGACCTGGATCTAGATGAGAGGATCGTACATAAATCGACTTGGTGCAGCCAATATCAGTAGTGTTGTCAAGATGAGGCGGTTGACAAGGAGATGGGAATGACAAAGCTCTTCTGCTTACTTGAGATCCAAGTAAACACAATCATACTGCAACTTTCGTACATGTCCTCCATTTATGGTAGAAAATCTACAATCTAAATTGTAATGTTCAAACATGAGCATTGAGCGTACATTTCTCTTGACACGAGACACTTAATTTAAAAAAGGTCATAGGCATACACATTTAGGACAGTAACCTTTGAATTTCCAGTGATGTTTGTTCATCAACGAATGAATGGATATGCCTGCATTTGTTGCATGCAAAAAGAACAACTTCGAGGACGGCAGCCAGAACCTGTACCCCTTCCTGGAACACGACCCTATCGTCCCCAAGTACTACAATTTCAGGGATCCACGAACAACAACGAGCCCAAGCAGAAAAATCGAATATCAAAAAATCTGTCCAGGCCTAACAGTTAGAAACGTAATAAAAATAGTACTGAAAAGTATGATTTACCATATTTGATTTTCAAAAAGGCAAGATCCAGAGTAGCAGACAAAGACTTAATCATTGATCTTATCTTGGTGCGGACGATTTGCCTAGAGAAGACGGAACAGAACCAGCGATTGCTTTGTGGTGCAGGACAGGGACAACCACGCACACCTTTCTGCTTCCTTTGGGTTCGAGAAAACAAGTGGTCATTACATAATACTTTAAAAGAAGTTTTTTACTCATCAGTTACAAATACATAATCAAGAATGAAAACTGAAAAGCCATAAGCACTTTATTATTGCCACCCATTGATAAGCATATAATATTTCATTAACTTGCCTCCTCTAGCTTCTATGGGAGAATTAAGACCACGGGAGCCTCACCATGGTCTGTTTTTGAGAAAACCATGGTCTATTGATGTGACTGCGTGTGCACTTCACAAAAAAAAAGGCCCACAACAACCCAAGAAAAAAAGAAAATTCTATTATGTGGCCCATAACATCCTAAAAATATATAAAAACAAAATACATGTTTTTACAAAAAAATTACAAATCTATTTCATCCAAAATTCCTAATACATGGGCGCAGCAACGCGCGGCATTCACGATCTAGTATCTTTTAGAGCATGACAGTGGTTATATTTTAAAAAATAGTTGCACTCATGCTTCACTTATATCATTTTGGGAGTTGATAATAGTAATGGCAATATGCAGAAGTTATGAATTTGGTCCTAATATGATAGGTATTCAAGAGGGATATAATAAAAACTTTCATGTAAATCACTGAATATGATAAGTTTGATTCCTTGCAATAGTTTAAGATGGTAATATGTGGGAGGTACTAGTGAATGATTGTGGTTTAGTAAGAATATTGGTGTTAAGGTTTGTGATTTCCAAAGCATGCACGTATAGTCTCTCGTTATGCTAAGAAGTTGGAGCACGATTTATTATTGATTGTCTTCCTTATGAGTGACGGTCGGGGACGAGCGATGGTCTTTTCCTAGCAATCTATCCCCCTAGGGGCATGCATAGTAGTACTTTGCTTCGAGGGCTAATAAACATTCACAATAAGTATGTGAGTTCTTTATGACTAACGTGAGTCCATGGATTATATGCACTCTCACCTTTCCGCAATTTGCTAGCCTCTTCGATACCATGCATTGCCCTTTCTCACCTCGAGATGTGGTGCAAACTTCGCCGGTGCATCCAAACCCCGTGATATGATACACTCTATCACACATAAGCCTCCTTATATTTTTCCTCAAAACAACCACCATACCTACCTATTATGGCATTTCCATAGGCATTCCGAGATATATTGCCATGCAACTTCCACCGTTCCATTTTTATGACACACATCATCATTATCATATTGCTTTGCATGTTCATATAGCTGACGTAGTATTTATGGCTCAGCCACTGTTCATCATTTTTATACATGTTACGCTAGATCATTGCACATCCTCGTACACCGCTAGAGGCATTCATATACAACCATATTTTATTATTGTATCGAGTTGTAATTTTGAGTTGTAAGTAAATAGAAGTGTGATGATCATCATTATTCATTATTAGAGCATTGTCCCAAGTGATGACACAAAAAAAGAGGCCAAAAAGAGCCTATAAAAAAGAGGCCAAAAAGAGTCCAACAAAAAAAGAGAAAAGAAAATAAAAAAGAGAGAAAAAGAGAGAAGGGGCAATGTTACTATCCTTTCCACACTTGTGCTGCAAAGTAGCACCATGTTTTTCATATATAGAGTCTCCTATGCTTTCATTTTCATATAACTAGTGAGATTTTTTCATTATAGAACTTGGCTTGTATATTTCAATGATGGGCTTCCTCAAATGCCCGAGGTCTTCATGAGCAAGCAAGTTGGATGCACACCCACTTAGTTTTTATTTTGAGCTTGCATAGACTTATAGCTCTTAGTGCATCCGTTGCATGGCAATCCCTACTCCTTGCATTGACATCAATTGATGGGCATCTCCATAGCCCGTTGATTAGCCTCGTCAATGTGAGACTTTCTCCTTTTTTGTCTTCTCCATATTATCTCTATCACCATACTCTATTCCACCCATAGTGCCATATCCATGGCTTGCGCTCATGTATTGCGTGGGGGTTGAAAAAGCTGAAGCGCATTAAAAAGTATGAACCAATTGCTCAGCTTGTCATCGGGGTTGTGCATGATAAATACTTTGTATTAAGAAGATGGAGCATGACAAGGCTATATGATTCTGTAGGGATAACGTTCTTTAGCATTGATATTTTGAAAGGCATGATTGTTTGCTGGTATGCCTGAGTATTGATGTATTTATGTCAAATTATAGACTATTGCTTTGAATCATTCGGATATTAATATTCATGCCACAAAAGAAAGATTACATGATGAACATTTTAGGTAGCATTCCACATCAAAAATTCTGTTTTTATCATTCACCTACTCAAGGACGAGCGGGAATTAAGCTTGGGGATGCTTCATACGTCTCCAATGTATCTATAATTTTTTTTTGTTTCATGCTATTATAGTATCAAACTTGAATGTTTTATATGCAATTATATATCATTTTTTGGGACTAACCTATTAACTTAGTACCAAGTGCCAGTTGTTGTTTTTTGCCTATTTTTGGTTTTCCAGGAAATCAGTACCAAACAAAGTCCAAATGCCACGAAACTTTTTTGATGATTTTTTTTTGACATAAGAGACCCTAGAAGCTTCAGGAGGAGGCCAGAAGGCGAAGGAGTGGGCCACGAGCCACATGGGCCCACCCAGGGGGTAGGAACGCCCATATGCCTCGTGGGCCCCTCGTTCCTCTGTTTGACCTAATTCCAACTCTATAAATTCTCTAAAAATCGGGAAACCAACAGAGAGCCACCAACAATAATTTTTCCGCCGCCGCAAGCTTCTGTTCTTGCGAGATCCCATCTGGAGGCCTTTTCCAGCACTCTGTCAGAGGGGGAATCGATCACGGAGGACCTCTACATCAACCTTGCTACCCTTATGATGATGTGTGATCAGTAGTTTACCATAGACCTACGGGTCCATAGCTAGTAGCTAGATGGCTTCTTCTCTCTCTCTCTTTGATCTTCAATACAATGTTCTCCTCGGTGTTCTTGGAGATCTATTTGATGTAATCCATTTTTGTGGTGTGTTTGTTGGGATCCGATGAATTGTGGGTTTATAATCAGATTATCTATGAATATTATTTGGTTCTTCTCTGAACTCTTTTATGCATGATTATTATAGCTTTGTATTTCTCTCCGATCTATCCATTTGGTTTGGCCAACTAGATTTTGATTTATCTTGCAATGGGAGAGGTGCTTTGTGATGGGTTCGATCTTGCGGTGCTCAATCCCAGTGACAGAAAGGGACATGACACGCATTTGTATCGTTGCCATTAAGGATAAAACAATGGGGTTTATTCATATTGATTGGATTTACTTTGTCTACATCATGTCATCTTGCTTAAGGCGTTACTCCGTTCTTTATGAACTTAATACTCTAGATGCATGCTGGAGTCAGTCTATTTGTCTCGGACGTGATGCCTATATACATGATCATTGCCTTGGATATTGTCATAACTATGCGCTTTTCTATCAATTGCCAACAGTAATTTGTTTACCCACCGTATGCTTTTTTTTTAGAGTGAAGCCTCTAGTGAAAACTATGGCCCCCGGGTCTATCTTTATCATATATTAAAATTGAAAAATACCTTGCTGCATTTGATTTACTTCTATTTTATTTTGTGTTTTTGTTTATCTATCTATCAGTACGAGATTTGATCCTTGCAATTAACTGCCAAGGGATTGACAACCCCTTGTTTGCGTTGTGTGCAAGTATTTGTTATTTTGTGTGCAGGTGATGTTCATGAGGTGTTGCGTGGTTCTCCTACTGGATTGATAACCTTGGTTCTTAACTGAGGGAAATACTTATATCTACGCAGCTCACAAGTAGCATGTCCCAGTGAGGAAATAAATAAATAAAAGATGCCAAAAAGAGCCCACCAAAAAAATTAGAGAAAAGGAGAGAAGTTACTATCTTTTTCCACACTTGTGCTTCAAAGTAGCACCATGTTTTTCATATAGAGAGTCACCTATGTAGTCACTTTCATATAACTAGTGGGAATTTTTCATTATAGAACTTGGCTTGTATATTCCGATGATGGGCTTCCTCAAATGCCTGAGGTCTTCTAGAGCAAGCAAGTTGGATGCACACCTACTTAGTTTTCAGTTTGAGCTTTCATACACTTATAGCTTTTAGTGCATCCGTTGAATAGCAATCCCTACTCCTTGCATTGACATCAATTGATGGGCATCTCCCCATAGCCCGTTGATTTGCCTCGTTAATGTGAGACTTTCTCCTTTTTTGTATTCTCCATATTAATCTCTACCACCATATTCTATTCCACTCATAGTGCAATATCCATGGCTTGCGCTCATGTATTGCGTGGGGGTTGAAAAAGCCGAAGCACGTTAAAAAGTATGAACCAATTGCTTGGCTGACACCGGGGTAGTGCATGATTTATACTTTGTGTTAAGAGAACATGACAAGGCTATATGATTTTGTAGGGATAGTGTTCTTTAGATTTTTTTTGAAAGATATGATTGTTTGTTGGTATGCCTGAGTATTGATGTCTTTATGTCAAATTATAGACTATTGCTTTGAATCATTCGGATCTAAAATATTCATACAATAAATGAAAGATTACATGATGAACTTGTTAGGTAGCATTCCACATCAAAAATTCTGTTTTTATCAACTACTCGAGGACGAGCAGGAATTAAGCTTGGGGATGCTTGATACGTCTCCAACATATCTATATTTTTTTATTGTTCCATGTTATTATATTATCAATCTTGGATGTTGTATATGCAATTATATATCATTTTTTGGGACAAACCTATTGACGTAGTGCCAAGTGCCAGTTGCTGTTTTTTGCCTGTTTTTGGTTTTCCAGGAAATCAGTACCAAACGAAGTCCAAACGCTACAAAACTTTTTGACAATTTTTTTCCTACACAAGAGAGACCCTAGAAGCTTTGGGAGGAAACAAGTAAGCAAACGAGGAGATGTCAAGGCAACAGGGCGTGCCCAGGGGGTAGGCGCGCCCTGATGCCTTGTGGGCCCCTCGTGGCTCCATCTGGCCTAATTCCACCTCTATAAATTTTCTAAAATCGGGATACCAACAGAGAGCCACCCAAAATACTTTTTCTGGCACCACAAGTTTCTGTTCTTCCGCGATCCCATCTAGAGGCCTTTTCCGGTACTCTTTCGGAGGGGGAATCGATCATGGAGGGCTTCTACATCAACCTTGCTGCCCTTCCGATGATGTGTGAGTAGTTTACCACAGACCTATGGGTCCATAGCTAGTAGTTAGATGGCTTCTTCTCTTTCTTTGATCTTCAATACAATGTTCTCCTCAATGTTCTTGGAGATCTATTTGATGTAATCTTCTTTTGCGGTGTGTTTATTGGGATCCGATGAATTGTGGGTTTATGATTAGATTATTCATGAATATTAATTGAGTCTTCTCTGAATTCTTTTATGCGTGATTATTATAGCTTTGTATTTCTCTCTGATCTATCCGTTTGGTTTGGCCAACTAAATTGATTTATCTTGCAATGGGAAAGGTGCTTTGTAATGGGTTCAATCTTGCGGTGATCTGTATCCCATGACAGAAGGGGACAAGACACGTATTTGTATTATTGCCATTAATGAGAAAATGATGGGGTTTATTCATATTGGTTGGATTTACTTTTTCTACATCATGTCATTGATACGTCTCCAACATATCTATAATTTACGAAGTATCCATGCCATGTTTACAACAATTTTAAATGGTTTTGGTACGATTTGGATGGAACTAACCCGGACTGATGTTGTTTTCAGCAGAACCACCATGGTGTTGTTTTTTGTGCAAAAATAAAAGTTCTCCAAATGCAATGAAACTTTTTGATGATTTTTTTTGGAACAAAAGAGGCACTAGAAGCTTCGTGGGAGGACCAGAACGTGAAGGAGGTGAGCACAAGACACATGGGCGCGCCCAGGTGGGTTGTGCCCACCTCGAGGCCCATCATCGCGTGATTCCAACGCTGAAAATCCTATAAATAGAGAAACCATCAGAAATAACCCTAGATCAGAAGTTCCGCCGCCGCAAGCCTCTATAGCCATGAAAAAACCAATCTAGACCCCATTCCGGCACCCTGTCGGAGGGGGAAATCATCACCGGTGGCCATCTTCATCATCCCGGCGGCCACCATGATGACGAGGGAGTAGTCCACCCTCGAGGCTGAGGGTTTGTACCAGTAGCTATGTGTTTAATCTCTCTCTCTCTCATGTTCTTGAGATGGCACGATCTTGATGTATCGCAGGCTTTGTTAATATAGTTGGATCATATGGTGTTTTCCTCTCTCTATCTTGTTGTGATGAATTGAGTTTTCCCTTTGAGATTTCACTTTTATCGGATTGAATACTTTGTTGGATTTGAGAGCACTTGATCTATGTCTTGGCACTCAACTCACGGATTCCTGAGGTGACATTGGGGTAATCTATGCATAGGGGTTGATGCACATTTTCGTCCTTGTTTCTCCGGTAGAAATCTTGAGGCACTCTTTGAGGTTCTTTGTGTTGGATTGAGTATTATGAATCTGAAATTGTTTGATGCATATCGCATAATCAACACACGGATACTAGCGAAGACATTGGAGTATCTAGGTGACATTAGAGTTGGTTGATGTGTATCATATGGTGCTATTTTAGTACGAACTCTTGGTTAGATCGATTGGAAAGAATAGCTTGGTGTTATTTTAGTATGAACTCTAGGATAGATTGATCAGAAAGAATAGCTTTGAGGTGGTTTCGTACCCTACAAATAATTTCTTCTTATGTTCTTCGCTAGATAGGAACTTTGGAGTGATTCTCATTGCACGTTGAGGGATGGTTATATGATCCAATTATATTAGCATTGTTGAGAGATTGCACTAGCAAAAGTACGGACCCTAGGCCTCATTTCCAAGCATTGCAATACTGTTTGTGCTCCGTTTTATCAATTGCAGGGTTGTTGGGGACACAAGAGACTTTTTGTTATTTGGTTGTAGGGTTGTTTGAGAGAGACCATCTTCATCCTACGCCTCCCATGGATTGATAAACCTTAGGTCATCCACTTAAAAAATTGCTATTGTCCTACAAAACTCTGCGCTTGGAGGCCCAACACGAGTCTACAAGAATAAAGTTGCGTAGTAGACATCAAGCTCTTTTCTGGCGCCGTTGCCGGGGAGGTGAGTGCTTGAAGGTATATCTTTAGATCTTGCAATTGAATCTTTTAGTTTCTTGTTTTATCACTAGTTTGGTTCGTAAAAGAAAACTACAAAAAATGGAATTGAGGTGGCCTCATATTATTCGTCTTTATCATGTCTTTCTTGAAAATGATGGATCAGAAAATTGTGCTCAATTGATAGAAGAAGAATTCAATAAAATGTTTGGCATAAAAATTTTGAATGATGAGCATGATTGCAATGTTTCTAGAATGAATTCTTTGAATATCCATGATGCTATTGATATGCAAAGCCATAAGCTTGGGGATGCTATGTTTGATGAAGATGATATTTTTAGTCCCCCAAGCTTTGATGAGAATATTTACTATGATGAAAGCATGCCTCCTATTTATGATGATTATGGTGATGACATGTATGCTATAAAGAGTAATGATATCCATGAAGCTTGTCATCATGATTTTGATTTTCAATTGGATTATGCCTCACATGATAGTTACTTTGTTGAGTTTGCTCCCACTACTATTCATGAGAATAAATTTGCTTATGTGGAGAGTAAGAAAATTTCTATGCTTGTGGATCGTGAAAAGAATGCTTTATGTGATAGTTATATTTTTGAATTCATTCATGATGCTACTGAAAATTATTATGAGAGAGGAACACATGCCTTTACATATTGCAATAATATCAAGTTTCTTCTCTATGTGTTGAAAATCCTGAAGTTTTGCTTGTTTTGCCTTCCTATGCTAGTTGATTCTTGTTCCCATAAGTTGTTTGCTCACAAAATCCCTATGCATAGGAAGTAGGTTAGACTTAAATGTGCTAATCATATGCTTGATGATGCTCTCTTTGTGTTTCAATTCTTATCTTTTATGTGGGCATCATTGAAATCATCATGCCTAGCTAAAAAGGCAATAAAGAAAATCGCTTGTTGGGAGACAATGCAACATTTACCCCTACTGTTTTCGTGTGTTCACGTGATTAGGATACTGTAGTAATCATGTTTTATAGCTTTTGTTTCAATAAAGTACCAAGTAAAGCCTTTGGGATAGTGTGGATGATAGTTGACTTGACTCTGTGCAAAAACAAAAACTTTTGTGCTCAGTAACAGAATTATTAAAAATCACTGACTGTCTAAAAATTATGAAATTTTTACAGATGATGGAAAAACAAATTTTGTACGTTTTCCTAAATTTTCAGAATTTTTGGAATAGAGAAGTATGAGAATAATTCAGATCTTTACAGACTATTCTGTTTTTGACAGATTCTGTTTGCAATGCATAGTTTGCTTGTTTTATGGTTTCTATGGCTTATATTGCTTAATATAAATTGTGGAAATTTTAGAGTACAGCAGGAATTATGTGGAAACAATTATGAATCTTATCTTTACAGTACCAAAGTGAATGATTTGTCTTTATTATACTAACGCATCTCACAAAGTTCCGTTAAGTTTTGTGTGATTGAAGTTTTCAAGTTTTGGGTGAGATATCGATATGAGGAGAATAAGGAGTGACAAGACCCTAAGCTTGGGGATGCCCAAGGCACCCCCAAGGTAATATTCAAGTAATATCCAAGCAAATAAGCTTGGGGATGCCCCGAAAGGCATCCCCTCTTTCGTCTCCAACATTATCGGTAACCTTACTTGGGGCTATACTTTTATTCATCACATGATATGTGTTTTTCTGGGAGCATCATTTTTATTTTATTAGTATTTGCTTGCTATTATTTAGAATAATGTTTTGTGTCTTATACTTCAATAAAAATGTCAAGTATAGCCTTTGCTATGCTTATTTTGCACGTCTATATGTGGCTGTTTGAAAACAGAAAGTTGCATGCTAGTGCGTGAATTCTTGAGAAACGTCAGAATGTGATAAAATGTTGAAATATTTTGAACAATAAGATGTGATAAATTTTCTACAGTGTGGTAAATTTTCAGTAGTTTTGGAATTAGGGAAGTGTGTGTAAAATTGCACTCTTTACAGACTGTACTGTTTAGACAGATTGCTGTTATGTTTGCATTGTTTGCATATGTTTGCTTGTTTGATGATTCTATTTGAGGATGGAAGTGTTAAATATGCAGAGGCATTTAGTATGCAATGTTAAATAATAATTTTAGTGATTTTCTACAGTAGAGAATGATAAGGTTATTGCATTGATTTATACTAACTTATCTCACGAGTTCTTGTTGAGTTTTGTGTGGATGAAGTTTTTAAGATTTAGGGAAGCTGTTGGGGATATAACCCCGGGGTGTGACCCGCCCAGAAGGGGCTGGGTTACACCATTGGCGACTCAACAAGAGAGGCCCAAATAAGCCCAAGAAGACAAGTATGAAGACGGCGGCTCATGAGGCGGGCCTGGTGGCAGCCCAAGACCCGGACGTGTGAACCGCCATATGGTGGCTTGCCTAGTAAGGCAGGGGGATTTAGAAACCAGGCCGGTCACATTGTGTGAACCGGCTCGGACTCTTGTAAGCCCCGGGCCTCGACCTGTGTATATAAAGGCGAGATCCGGTGGCGGGTTAACTCAAGAAACAACCAATCGAAAGCTAGGTCAAGCGTATTCGCTCCCTTGTAATCGAAACTCAAGCAATACAACTAAAAGCAGGAAGTAGGCTTTTACCTCGTTGCGAGGGGCCGAACCTGGGTAAATCCTTTGTGTCCTTTGTCCCGTTCAACCCCTTCGAGCTAACCTGCGTTGCGATGGCTCCACACCTAAGACCTTTCACTAGGGCATCTGCCGTGTTAAATCCACGACAGTTGGCGCCCACCGTGGGGCCAGAGCACGGTGGTTTCGAGTTCTTGAAGAGCAATTTCTCAGGGATCGAAGGATATGCCGTGGTCCGGATGACCAACAGTCACCGTAGCAAGATCTACATCGATGATGCCGGCTGGGGCCCCGAGGCCGACTCAATCGAGTACGGATACCGGGTCCCCTTTGGCGGAATCCACGTCTTCGTCGGCAAGATCGGCGAGTCAGAGCCTGAGCCGGACGCTTCCACCGACCTCATCGAGACGGCTCAGCGCGCGCAACCCGCCAGGGGTCAACCTGGCTGGAAGCATGTCTTCGTCGGCTTTGTTCATGGGGCGGACCTTGAGGAAGGGTCTGTATCTGGTGGAGAGACAGCCATCTATTCAGGTGATGAGTCCTCGACCGGAGAAACCGAATCAATCTATCAGTTGCAAGACAGCGGGCTTGGGGGCTATTCCGATGGTGACAGTATTCTGGATCCCTATGAGCCACCGAGCAGGGTTGTTGTTTTCATGGCTGGTACTCAGCCGATGCTAAATTCGTCAACAGCCGCAGCTATGACGTCCGGCTCAACTGCTGCTGCAACTATCCCGATCGAAGGCGAGTCTCCGGCTGCGATAGAGACCCGGAACGTGGTAGAGCTTCTTCAAACGGCTGTAGCACAGCAGGCGGCTTATTCGTACAGTCGTGAGCGCGTTCACTCAACTCCCCGCCCAAGTCGAAGCTACAGCCGGACATTGAGTCGCCGGCCGTTTCTAGCAGCGAGCGGCATCGTAACCCGCCTCGTCATAATGAACCGCCCCATGGACATAACCCGCCCCGTGATGATCATAATGCTCAGGCCCTTGCGGATCAGGCTGCAGCCCATCGTGAGGCGGAGTTGGCGGCTCAGTTGGGGGCTCATCAGCAGTTTCAGCTAAACCCTTCGGCGTCTGTGGAGGCTGGGATGACTTCCAGGATAGTGGGTGTGCCGTGTCTAGTGCCGGCCTTACGCAATGAATGTCTGCCCAAGGATTTTAAGGGGCCTCGTAAGGTGCCTAACTACACAGCTGATCTTCCACCTGAGGCTTGGATTGAAAGCTATGAACTGGCTATGGAGATGCTGGATGTCAATGATGTTGTATGTGCCAAGTACTTCACAATGATGTTGGATGGACCGGCTCGTACCTGGTTGAAAGGATTACCTGCCAACTCTATCAATTCATGGGCTGAGTTGAATGCACGCTTCAGTCAGAACTTTAAGGGAACGTGTAAGTAGCCTCTGTCGATTATTGACCTGGACAACTGTGTGCAGCGGGAGGATGAGTCGGCCCACCATTGGGTTCGTCGGGTCTCAGCTATTATCCACTCATCTGATAGCATTGCGGCAGGCTCTGCAGTTCTGATTCTGGAGAAGAATTGTCACTTTACCCCCCTCAAGCAGAAGCTTGGGCAGCTTAAGCGTCACTGTAGTGACATGGGGGAGCTCATGGCGGCTCTTATCAAATATGCCGACTCTGACACCACCAAAGATCCTTGATCTGATGATGAAAAGTCCAACAAGGGAAAGAAGAATGGTAATGGTAAAAGCCAGCAGCAGAACGTGGCCGGGCATAATGGTCACAACCAGGGTAATGGTGGTAAGCGCAGACACCCCGAAGGCGGGTCAGATCTTGTAGCCAACACAAACGCTGGTTATAAAAACCAGCGTCGTAGTAAGCCGGGCTTTGGAGGACCAAGATTTAATCTTGAGGCAATGTTGAACGAACCTTGCCCAAAACACAGCCTGCCCAATAAGCCATCCGGTCATGCTTGGAAGGATTGTTTCATTATGAAAGAATACAAGAATTTCGGTTTTCATCAGAATCATGACAATAATAATGGCCCATCTAGCAGGTCAGGATTCGGCTCACAGGGGCCCAGTTTTGGTGGTGGCGGTTCAAATTCTGGGTATCAAGGACAGGGCAACCAGGGTGGCTATAACCAATAGCCCGGTCAGGGTAACCAGCAACATCAGTCGGGATACCAGAGCAATCCGAAGTAGCTTAACAGTGGCCAATATCATGTTTTCACCACGAGTCTTTGCAAAAGAGATCAGAAAGTTCATAAGCGCGCAGTCAGTTCAGTTGAGCCGGCGGTGCCTCAATACTTGCGGTGGTCAGAACAGCCAATCATTTGGAGTCGCTAGGATCACCCGCCCCGGGTTGACAATCCGGGTCAACTAGCATTGGTGGTAGCCCCTCAAGTTGGGGGTTACAAATTCACTAAAGTGCTCATGGACGGGGGCAGTAGTATCAATATCCTTTATTATGATACCTTTCACCGAATGAATTTGACTGATAAAGAGCCTAAGCCGTCTTCTACAGTCTTTCACGGCGTGGTACCTGGTAAGTCGGCATATCCAGTTGGTAAGATTGCCTTGGAAGTGGCCTTTGGTGATGACTATGATTTCAGAGCGGAGACATTGTGGTTTGAAGTAGTTAAAATCAAGAGCCCTTAACATGCTTTGTTTGGGCGGCCGGCTTACGCCAAGTTTATGGCACGGCCTTGTTATGTTTACTTGCAACTTAGAATGCCAGGGCGTAAGGGCACGATTACAGTCCATAGTGATCGAAGAATTGCATTGGAATGTGAGGAAGGAGATGCTGCATATGCTGAGTCGGCTTGTGCCACGGAGGAGCTCAAATTTTATAAAGATAATGTTGACCCGGCTGACATGTCTCCTTTGACGAAGCCGACCACTAAGCAAGACCCTTTGCTGAAGTTTAAGTCGGCTGATGACACTAAGCAGATTGACTTCGTCCCTGGCGACTCATCTCAGCAGTTCACAATAGGGGCTAATATGGATCCTAAATAGGAAAGCGTGCTCATCGAGTTCATCCGTGAGAATCGGGACATCTTTGCATGGAAACCTTCTGACATGCCAGAGGTACCGAGAGAATTCGCTAAGCACACTCTTAATGTTGATCCCAAATTTAAGCCGGTCAAATAGTTCCTTCGTCGTTTCAATGAAGAGCGGCATAAGGCTATTGTAGAAGAGGTGGCCCGGCTCTTGGCAGCTGGGTTCATCATTGAAGTTTTTCACCGTGAGTGGTTGGCTAACCCGTTGTTGGTACTTAAGAAAAATGGCACCTGGCGTATGTGTGTTGATTACACTAACCTTAACAAAGCTTGTCCGGCTGATCCATTTGATCTCCCTCGCATTGACCAGATTATTGATGCTACGGCAGGTTGTGAGATTCTATGTTTCCTTGACGCTTATTCTGGTTATCATCAGATCAAAATGGCAGTTAAGGACCAAGAGAAGACAGCTTTCATTACACCTTTTGGAGCTTTCTGCTATGTCTGTATGCCTTTTGGGCTCAAGAGTGCCCAGGCGACTTATCAACGCTATGTTCAGAATTGTTTTCACAGCCAGATTGGGCGCAACATTCACGCTTATGTGGATGATATTGTGGTTAAGTCCAGGAAGAAGGAAACACTCTTGGATGATATCAGGGAGACTTTTGACAATCTCCGGGTTTATAAGATGATGCTTAACCCGGCCAAGTGTGTTTTTGGTGTGCCTGCAGGCAAGCTCTTGGGTTTTCTAGTCTCAGAGAGAGGAATTGAAGCTAACCCGGAGAAGATTAAGGCTATTACTTCCTTGGCTAAGCCGGCGTGTGTCAATGACGTCCAGCGCCTGGCGGGTCGTATTGTAGCTTTAAGCCGGTTCATAAGCCGCCTAGGAGAGAAGGCTATTCCCTTATATCAGATGATGAAGAAAACAGACCATTTTATCTGGAGTGATGATGCTGATAAGGCGTTTGAGACGCTCAAGAAGCAGTTGGCTAAGCCGCCCGTTCTTGCCGCCCCTGTGGAGAAGGAGCCTTTACTTTTGTATGTGGCAGCTAATAGTAAAGCAGTCAGTGTGGCAATTGTTGTGGAGCGCAAAGAGGCGGGTAAGGAATACCCAATCCAGCGGCCGGCTTATTACGTCAGTGAGGTGTTGATTGAATCCAAGCAACGATACCCACATTGGCAGAAGTTGGTATATGGGGTGTTCATGGCGAGTCGCAAGCTGAAGCACTATTTTCTTGGTCATCCTATTACTGTAGTCAGCTCTGCTCCCTTGGGAGATATCATTCAAAACAGGGAAGCCACAGGCCAGGTTGCTAAGTGGGCAATAGAGCTTGGCCCTCATGGTTTGAAATATGTGCCAAGAACAGCTATCAAGTCTCAAGCTTTGGTGGATTTCATCAATGACTGGACAGAGTTGCAGACACCGGAGGAGAGGCCTGATAACACATATTGGACAATTCACTTTTACGGGTCCAAGCAGCTAGAGGGCTCGGGGGCTGGGGTCATATTGACTTCCCCACGAGGTGACAAGTTTTGCTATGTTTTGAGGCTAATGTTTCCTTGTACTAACAATGCAGCTGAATATGAGGCTTTACTCCATGGCCTTCGTATGGCCAAAGAGATGAATTTGAGCCGGGTCAGGTGCTTTGGCGACTCAGACCTTGTGGCTCGGCAAGTTTCAGGCACATGGGATTCAAAGGACCCGCTCATGGCGGCTTATCGCCGGGCGGTTGATAACATTGCTAGTCACTTCAAGGGTTATCAGGTGGAGCATCTTGACCGAAGGAAGAATGAGGCGGCTGATGCTTTAAGCCGGCTTGGTTCTCAACGTAAACCGGTGCCTCCCAATGTGTTTCTTGATGTCTTACATAATCCCTCAGTCAAATTGCCATCTGAGGAGGATTTGGCTATTCCTGACCCGGAGGCAGCATTGGTGGCGGCTCTCCATGTTATTCCAGATTGGACTCTACCTTACTTGGCTTATATGATCTGGGGTGAGTTACCTGAAGATGAGAATTTAGCAAGGCAGATAACCCGGCGATCTAAGTCTATGACTATTGTCAATGGCGAGTTACACCGATGCAGTGTAACAGGTGTGTTCCAGCATTGTGTTTCTCCTGAAGAGGGCCATGAGATCTTGCATGAGATTCATGAAGGTGATTGTGGTCATCACGCCAGCTCAAAATCGTTGGTGGCCAAAGCTTTTCGTCATGGGTTTTATTGGTTGACGGCTCATGCTGATGCAGAGGATATTGTTAGTAAATGTGATGGCTGTCAGAAATTTTCTCGACGGGCTCATGTGCCAGCTCAAGAGTTGAGGATGATTCCAATTACTTGGCCATTTGCAGTTTGGGGGCTTGATATGGTTGGGCCTTTCAAAAGGTCACCAGATAAAAAAAACACCTTTTGGTAGCAGTGGACAAATTTACCAAGTGGGTAGAGGCAGAGCCGGTCAGCAAGTGTGATGCAGCTACAGCAGTTCAGTTTGTTAAAAAGCTAATCTTCCGCTTTGGTTATCCTCATAGTATAATCACTGATAATGGCACTACTTTATCTAAGGGTGCTATGAAGGAGTTCTGTCAAAGAGAACATATTCGTATTGATGTTTCTTCTGTGGCTCATCCATAGTCTAATGGTCAAGCTGAGAGGGCTAACCAGGAAATCTTGAGAGGTATTAAGCCCCGGCTTATGGTTCCTTTCCAGTGAACGTCGGGCTGTTGGGTGGAGGAGTTGCCTTCAGTAATCTGGAGCATTAATACCACCCCTAACAGGTCAACAGGTTATACACCTTTTTTCATGGTCTACGGAGCCGAGGCGGTTCTTCCAAGTGATATCCGTCATGACTCGCCCCGGGTGGCAGCTTACGTGGAAGCTAATAATGAGATAGCACGTCAAAACACACTTGATGCTTTGGATGAGGAGCGTGACCTTGCGGCGGCTCATTCAGCAATATATCAACAAGACCTGCGTCGCTATCATAGCCGCAGAGTCAAAACTTGGGCGTTTCAAGAAGGCGACTTGGTGCTACGGCTGATTCAGGATCAAATGGATATGCACAAGTTATCCCCACCTTGGAAAGGGCCCTTTGTGGTCAGCAAAAATTTGAATAACGGGTCATATTACCTCATTGATATACGTGAACACAAGGACTCAAGCAAGTCAGAGGAGGAGACCCGTCGGCCCTGGAATATTGCTCATCTTCAACCTTATTACACCTGAGCCACCGGCTCTCATCATTGTACATACATTTATCAGTGTATATATTTTATGATCAATATAATAAAGCTGGCATCCCTGATAATTCAGGGCCTCTCTCGTTTCATCTCTAAGTATTTGAGTCTTTATTATTTGTTCATAAGGTCATTTGGGGGCTTCCAACCCACCGGGTTTAGCTTTCATACCCTCTTGACCAGGCGTGGACGCTGAATCCCGAGTTATCCTGCCTGTTTGCAACTTGCTACTCCGCCAGGTAATCCTGAGTGACCCACCGAACTCTTAACAGTCAATCTTTTTCAAGACCCTGAACTCGTTAAGGTTAAATCGGCGGTTTTTGTCACGTGAGGGTCGGCTTACAGTGAGCTAGGATTAACTCCAAGGCTGTGCGGCCTATGAAAGCACATGGCTTTGGTGAGCCAATTTATCTGGCTGTGCTTTGGTGAGCCGGCCAGACAATTCTTTGAGATTTTTTCTGAATCTTTCTTATGAGTCTTTTGGATTTGCGTCCCCTAAAGATTTTTTTCTACCAAGTGCATTTTTTCGACAATCCGGGTCATGCAGCCCTAATTGTATGACTCATACTTGAGTAACTTTGGGTTTGGTGACCCACCCTGGCTATGGACTTTAAGTCACCAGCAGGCTTTATCGGAGTCAGGTGCTTGCAAATCTTTGATGATGTAAGCCGGCAGTATAAGTCAACCCTGGTTATATGAGTAAGCGAGGTTTGGTAACCCGCCCTGGCCTTTGACGTTAAGTCGCCAGTATATTTTAGCTTGAACGGCCACAATGTTGGTCTTTTCTGTACTTACATAAAACTATATTATGTTTGGATAGTTACCCGCCCTGGCTTTTGACGTTGAGTCGCTAGGGCATATGTTATTTACACTTTGTGCAGGACATGCAAACTTTTCAATGGAAATGTAAATACCAGCATGACCTATATAAGCAAATATATCAGGCGGGTCAAAAAGATTAAGTTGGCGGTTCAAAAGTAAGGATCCACATGCACAAAGGCATGATAGGGCGAATCATTGTTTTAAACTAGCCTATTACAAGGCTATCATGAGCCCACAAGTTTGGAGCAAAATGTTTTCTGAAAGAGCACCCTTATACTTTCACTTGAAAACCGCCGGGTTTATCACTGATTTCCTTCATGGTGAGTTGATGACTCTGGATCATCCTGCGCCGGTTCTTCTTCTTCTTCCTCGAGCATCTGGAGATCAGCCGCGGTCCAGTCGATGCCGGTTAAAGCTTCGAAACTGGCTTCATCATTGAGTATAACAGAATGATCAATGTCAGAAGCGAAGATATGCTTACGCCGGGGAGGGATAAGGTTGACAACATCATGAGCAGGCGGCTTAATCCTCTGGTTGTCCTTGTCATAAGCTGGAGTATAATGATCTAGATTTAGATCTTCAATCAGTTTGCAAGCAACGGGTCACATATCTTTGACGCACTTATTGAAATCTTGTTCCATGAAAGCAGACCCGTCATCCTTGAACTCTGGGCAACCGGTCGCTATCTCTTCTGGGTCAAGTTCGTTTGCCCATGCCTTGGCTCGACCTAGAGCACAAATAGCTCGGGCTCGGGCGGCTAACAGTTTATATTCTGCGACTTGAGCTGGTGTTGTTGAAAGTTGCTCTAGCACGGTATTGATCTGCTTTGGCGGTCTTCTTCCACCTGATAGGGCCACCAGACTTCGCAAAGTTCCAGCGTATAGCTGCTCAGTCAATGAATACACTGAATTGAGCTTCATCAACATATTTTCGCCAAGACTAGCGCTCTTGGAGCCTGTTCATCAGTTGTCACGACAATTAAGCAATGGGCACTAAGAGTTGCAAGGTGGCTTAATTGTCCTGGGAAACCACGGCCACCTATGGGGCCATCAGCCCCTTGTGGTTCGACAGGGGGGATGAGCACATTGCACAAAGAGCGGAGAACATAGCACAGCACGGCAGGGATCACACGGGCAGTTTTACCCAGTTTTGGGCCGCCGCGAGGCGTAAAACCCTACTCCTGCTTTGGTGGATTGATGGTGGGTTGGGGTGGAAACGCAACGCTCTTGCCCGGCAGGGTTGCCTCGGGGTAAGGGTAGCTACGCACGTACGAGTGTACAAGGGTCCCAATCCTTTCTATGGTTGCCATGGCCCTCCTTTTATATATCAAAGGGTCACCACAGTGGCAAATCAGTCATTGTGTACTGATTAGATAGCGAATAATGCTATCATACCTAACTCTGCAGACAGAGCAGAGCGCATTAAATGCATCGCTTAGTGTCACATCGTGGCATGCCTGGCAAGCCTTGCCGGGCTGCTCGGCCACCTTCTCGTATGTCTGCTTGACACATCTCTAGACGGGTGTCATCTGGAGGTGATTTCCATAGGAAGTGGCTGCCACATGCCAAATAACAGCCACTTAGTCACTTGGGGGCTTGACACCACACCGATCGATGACTTGCGTCACTGTGAGGTGGAGCGGTGGAGCCTTGGCAGGGTAGTTTGCCTTTGTTGCGCTCAGCAGGCCTGCCGGGACGGTCTTGAGGCTTGTCTTTGGGGCCACCTCAACCTCGCCAGGCTCGCCTTCCCGGCAAGGGAGGCTTTCCCTTAGTGGTGTCTTGCTGATTTAGCTTGTCTTGGTCTTCTTGATCTGCCCTTTGATTCCTCAAAGAGCTATCTCTTCAACTCGATCTCGCTTTGGATGTTGCAATCTTGCTCTTTTAGGCCTGTGCATGGTCTGCGCAACAGACCCAGGGTTTGTTGCACCGACAGGAGCCCCCGGGCCTAGCCCGAACGTGCTGCCGGGCGTCATCGGGGTAGGCCCTATCCAGTGCATAGGCAAGAGGGTAGCAGTTGCTTGTCCTTCGAGATCTTCTTTGCTTCTTCATTAACCTGAGCCCAGGTCAGTTTCCGGTTCTCCCGTGCGTCGCGTAACACCAATTGTAGTGGGAGAGATAATGGGCCATGATCTATGGGGTACCCACGTCTCACGTTCACGGGGCGGTAACCGCCACCCCATTATTTTTCCCGCCCCAAGCGCCTCCGCCACGTGTATTGCATGCATTGCGCAAAGTTGGTGGCGGATGCGGAAGGTGCGGGAATGAACGTCGTGGCAGAAAGCCAGGCGTCGCGGATTGGTGCAGGGGGTCAGCCTTGATTCCCCGAGCCGTTAATGGCGAGGAGGAGCTGGACTGGACGAACGGGGCGGCTACCTTCATGGAAAAATCTAGCCCCCCGCCCCGCTCGCCTATAAAAAGGGAACGTGGGGCAAGGCGTTTTTCCACACATCCTTCTCCTTCCGTTCCTACAGCAGTCCTCGCCCACCATGGCGAGAGGTCGGGGGCGCGGCGCTGCTTCAGTGGCGGCGACGAGAACTTCTGCTCGACAGCGTCTCCCTCCTCCCTCCGAAGATGTGGGGGCGGAGCCCGCCGCGAGAGGAGGTGGGAGGGGGCGAGGTCATGGTCGTCGTGGTGCCCGGGGCCGAGGAGGGCGGGGTGGCGCTCTGATTGCGCCCCCATCGGCCGCCCCTCCCCCGATGGAAGGCCACGTTGGAGACCAACCCCTAGAGTTCATCATCAGATTGTACAAGCCTCTGCGTGGCTGCCTCCGTCTCCCTACTCCATTCGCAAGGGCGATGGAGCTCGAACAGCCGCGCGCATTGAAGCTGCACATGAGGGGTTACAGGAACGGCGGCATGCGGGTGGATGTGGATTTTCCTGCCCCTCATGTCATGTTCTTCCGACGTGGCTGGAAGACCTTTGCTCGCGCCCATAGCTTGTCGGAGGGGCATGTCCTCCATTTTAAATTGATGGAGGCCGACCTGCTCTCCGTCAAGGTCTTTGGATGCTCGGGTGCTCGCTTAGGGTGCTACGCGGAGAGCTCAACCGACGACGAAGGCTCCTCCTCGAGTGATAGCGACGAGGACGACAGTGATGGTGATGACGACGGCGCCGATGGGGAGGACGACGGCTCTGACTCTGGCTGAACACCAGCCGCACCGTCACCGTCAGGCCGGGGCACCAATATCTGCACCTGCACTCCTTTCCCGGCAAGGCGATTTGCCAGGGAGTTGGATGAAGAGGTGGGAGTGGTGCTCCGGGCTCCTCCAGTAGCCTCCCAGCTGGAACCCGGCAGGCTTCCTCGCGGGCTGCAGCTCTGTTCGCCCCGTCGCGTCCTACTGGCCCTGGTGGTGGCGGCTGGGGGGTCGTCTCCGCCGATCTCTTCACCATCACCTTCGCCTGCGCCCTCCCGTCCCCACCAGGCTCCTTGCCAAAGGGCCTGACGGGGTCAGGCTGGGCTTCTACCCAGGCGCTCTTTTCGCCCTCTTCGCCTCCCACCGTAGTGCCTAGGAGGAGAGGGACAAGAAAGGGCATCACGGGGCACTTATCTTTTTTCAATCTAAAATATGTATGCATTTGCCAAACTTTAGTCTAAATTATGTAATCTTCTTTATCCATGTTTGTGTTCTGTAAGATTTGCACTTGTTAATCAGCATATTAATGAAAAAGACAAGCCTTGCCGGGTACTTGTGCATGTAACATATCCATGCAGAGGTGAAATGCCTCTATACATTAAAGTAAACAAGTTTTCCCCCGCAGGCTATCCTGCCGGTACCCTCAGTTCATTGCCGCGGGGCTAGGCCTGCCGGGCACAAACCACAGGGAGGGACCAGCCCCCCGCCAAATCTTTTCTGCCAAAGGCCACTACAACCATCCTAACCGAAGCAACGTTCGAGTCAAGGGATGGGAGCACCTAGGTTTCAAAGGTGGCGAGGTTTTCATATGCACAAGTTTCTCTTCACAGAACACGTATGGATAAGAGATAAAACTTATCTGCTTGGCTTGCCGGGGATCACAACGTAGGCTTGTCTTCTCTCCTCTTCTTCGGGACCAAGTCCACGGTAAGAGCCCTGCAACCTAGTGCAGATGAAAATGATGCCATGTGCAATCTGATCTACATGATCATGCTATGCTCATGATATGCTTATGCATGCATGCAAGTTTCAGGGGGGCCCCAGTGCTTCGTTTATTTCTGTGTTGCTCAGGGTCTGCGCCTGGCTTTGTACAAGGGGTTACATGCAACATCAGCAAGGCATGTACAAAAGGGTGGCTGCCGGGTAGGGCCCGACAGCCGCGCCTTACGGGTAGAACTTACGGAGATGCTCAATGTTCCATGAGTTTTGCAATTGAATGCCATCTCCGGTCTCCAGACGGACTGCGCCAGGTCTGGTGACTCGTACTACCCGGTAAGGACCTTCCCACTTTGGCGTCAACTTGTTTGTACCCTTGGCGGACTGAACGCACCTAAGGACAAGGTCACCTTCCTCAAAACTCTGGGCATGAACCCTACGGCTAAGGTAGCGGTGCAGGGCTTGCTGGCAGTGTGCAGCACGCGTAGCAGCCCGGAGACGGTTCTCCTCGAGTAGCACAGCGTCGTCACGCCGGTGCTGTTCTTGCTCCACTTCATCGTAGGCAAGCACTCGAGGTGACCCAAAAATGAGTTCCGTGGGGATAACTGCTTCTGCCCCATAGACTAGGGAGAAGGGAGTCTGCCCGGTAGCTCGATTTGGTGTCGTTCTGAGGGACCAAAGAACCACCGGCAGCTCGTCGATCCATTGCCTGCCACACTTCAGCAGCTTATCAAATGTTCTTGTCTTGAGTCCTCGCAACACTTCAGTGTTCGCCCTCTTAGCTTGCCCGTTGCTCCTTGGATGAGCGACAGAGGCGAATGAGATTTTGCTTCCGAGGGCATGAACGTATTGCATGAAGGTGTGGCTCGTGAATTGGGTGCCATTGTCGGTGATGATTCGGGCAGGGACCCCAAAGCGGCACACCAATCCTTTCAAGAACTTGATAGCTGACTGAGCAGTCACCTTTCTCACGGGCTCTACTTCCGGCCACTTTGTAAACTTGTCGATTGCAATGAACAAGAATTCAAAGCCCCCGGTAGCATGGGGGAAGGGGCCCAAGATGTCGAGCCCCCAGACCAAAAACGGCCATGACAAAGGGATTGTCTAAAGAGCTTGGGCAGGCAGATGGATATTCTTGGAATGGAACTGGCAGGCTTCACATTTGGTGACCAACTCAACTGCATCATGGAGGGCTGTGGGCCAGTAAAATCCTTGTCGGAAGGCTTTTCCATCCAGAACCCTCGATCCAATGTGTGAGCCGCACATACCCTTGTGTATCTCTGCCAACAGTTCCTTTCCTTCCTCCCGGCAAATGCACTTCAATTTCACACCGTTGGGCCTTCTTCTGTATAGCATGTCGTCAATGAACTGATACATACTGGCCCTCCGGGCTACTCTTTCAGCTTCTTCTTGCTCTTCGGGAAGTTCTCCAGTTTGGAGGAAATGGACTATGTGCCGCGCCCAAGTTGGAGCCTGGGGCTCGGCAACGAGGACTAGCGGCACCTCCTCATTCGTGGGAGTGCATTCCTCGACCGCAGGGACCGGTGGTCTGGCGGGAGGGTGCAGCTCAGCGATCGAAGGGGAGTTGTTCCCGCCAAGCCCTCTGCCAGGGGCCTCGGGAGGCTCTGCCGGGAGAGGCTTGCCGGAGTCCAGTTTCCTCCTCTTTCTGGCCATTGTTGCCGGGGATACGGAGGGCTGAGTCAGATGGAGAACAAAAGTCCCTGGTTCCACAGGGAGTTTTTGCACAGCGCACTTCGATAGATGATCAGCGATGCTGTTTTCCGCATGGGGTATGTGCTCTGTTTGCAATCCGTTAAAGCGCTTCTCCAACTTCCTCACTTCCTCAACGTATGCCTCCATCAATGGACATTGGTAATCCTTGTTCACTTGTCTTACCACAAGTTGCGAGTCTCCGTGGATGATCATCTTCTTGATTCCCAGTTCTGTTGCAATCCTGAGACCGGCAAGGAGCCCTTCATACTCTGCAGTATTATTGGTAGCCTCCTCCCGGGGGAAATGCATCTGGACGATGTACTTCAGGTGCTCCCCAGTGGGGGCAACAAGAAGCACGCCAGCTCCTGCACCTTGTAGGGAGAAGGCACCATTGAAATACATAATCCATTCTTGGGGTGCCTCCTTGCCGGGGATAACTGTCTCCAACACTTCTTCATCAGGGGTTGGCGTCCACTCTGCAATGAATTCCGCTAGTGCTCTGCTCTGAATGGTTGACGTGCTTTCAAACTTTAAACCAAAGCTGGACAACTCCAAAGCCCATTCCACAATCCTGACGGTGGCCTCAGGGTTTCGGAGTATGCGTTGCAAGGGGAAGCGGGTGACAACCGTGATCTCGTGGGCTTGGAAGTAGTGGCGCAGTTTCCTTGAGGCCATGATGAGGCCAAAAATCAACTTTTGCATGCCAGAGTACCTTGACCTAGCCCCCTGTAACAGGGAGCTGATGAAGTACACTGGGCGCTGCACCACTTTCTTCTTTGCCGCAACCATAGAACTGCTTCCGCTGCCCTGCCTTTCTTCGCTTTGGACTGACTCTGGTCTTGCTGGGACGGGTTCACTTTCTTCTCCAGAGGGGACGACGGTGGTTGCCGCTTCATCTACTTCCCACTGCGTCACCAGTGCTGCACTAACCACTTGATTGGTTGCCGCTAAGTATAGAAGCAACGGCTCTTGTGGTTTGGGAGCGACCAAAGTGGGCACAGAGGAGAGATAGGTCTTCAAATCTTGTAGCGCGGCGTCTGCCTCCTGGGTCCACTCCATAGGCCCTGCCTTCTTCAAGATTTTGAAGAAAGGCAAGACACGCTCGGCAGACTTGGAAATGAACCTGCTGAGCGCGGCAACACATCCAGTCAAACGCCTCACATCCTTAACTGTCTTGGGTGCTTGAATCTGCTCGATAGCCTTGATCTTGTCGGAGTTGGCCTCTATCCCCCGATGGGACACAAAGAAGCCAAGTAGCTTGCCGGAAGGGACGCCAAACACGCACTTCTCTGGGTTCAGCTTCAAGTTGATCTTACGCAGATTAGCAAAGGTTTCTTCCAAATCCTGGATGAGGGTGGATCTGTCCTTGGTCTTGACCACAATATCATCCATGTAAGCTTCAACATTTCTATGCAGCTGGGACTCAAAGCCAATCTGTACTGCTCTTGCAAAAGTGGATCCGGCGCTCTTCAACCCAAAGGGCATCCGTATGAAGCAGTACGTGCCACATGGGGTTATGAACGCGGTCTTCTCCTCATCTTCCTTGGACATGAAAATCTGGTGGTATCCAGAGTATGCATCCAGAAAAGAGAGCAAGTCACACCCGGAGGTGGAATCCACAATCTGGTCGATGCGCGGCAAGGGAAATGGGTCCTTCGGGCATGCCTTGTTCAGATCCGTAAAATCTATGCAAAGCCTCCATTTGCCATTAGCCTTGCATACCACCACAGGATTTGCTAACCATGTTGGATGCAGTACTCCTCTGACCAGACCAGCTGCCTCAAGTTTCTTGATCTCCTCAGTAATGAATTGCTGCCGCTCCAAAGCTTGCTTCCAGACCTTCTGCTTGACGGGTCGGGCATGTGGGCAGACAGCAAGGTGGTGCTCGATTACCTCCCTGGGAACACCGGGGATATCAGATGGTTGCCAGGCAAACACATCAATATTTACCCGCAGGAAGGCAACGAGCGCACTTTCCTATTTGTCATCAAGGGTGGCACTGATAGTAAAGGTACCATCAGCGCCAGCCAGCCCTGCCGGGACCTTTTTCACAGCGGGTGCAGCAACCTTGGGTCGCTTGCTATTGGAACTCTCCGGCATGTCATCAACGGGCGCAACGTACTCCGAAGAGGCACGTTTCCCAGATTCCTTGCAGGCATCCTTGCTATCTCTCTTCTTCTTGTTGTTTTCCTTGGCGGGAACACTGGCTTCCGCGGCCTCTGCCGCGACTACTTCCCGGTACATCTTGTCCACACAAATGACTGCATCCTTCTTGTTTGACAGAATGGAAATGACGCCTATCGGCCCTGGCATCTTCAAGGTATTGTAGGCATAGTGGGATGCCGCCATGAATTTGGCCAGGGCTGGGCGACCAAGGATTCCATTGTACGGCAGGGGGAGGTCAACCACATCAAATACGATCTTCTCAGTCCGGTAGTTTAACTCCCCCCCCCCCCCCGAACGTCACCGGTAGCGTGATCTTCCCCTTAGGACGACTCCTGCCAGGGTTGATCCCTTGAAATGTGCCAGAAACCTTGAGCTCTTCCTCTGCAATCTGAAGTTTGCTGATGACCTTTGGAGAAATCAGATTCAACCCGGCCCCGCCATCAACCAATATCTTTGTGACCTTGAGGTTGTGGATTGTTGGTGAGACCAGCAACGGCAAGCACCCTACCGCAGTGGTGCGGTCAGGGTGATCCTCTTCATCAAAGATGATGGGCGTGCGGGACCACTTGAGCGGCTTCCGAGAATCTGCCGCTGGCTCCACGGCATTGACTTCACGTGCCCACTGTTTAAGTTGGCGGTGAGAGGAGTGCAGAGATGTATCCCCATCAATGCACAGGGCATCACTGGCTTTCTAGAACTCCTGCTCATTGGTTTCCTCTTCATCTCCTCCATCACTCTCATCATTGCAATCCTCCTTCTTACGGCCTCTGGTGGGTCTCCCTCGATTCTGAGGAGCCTTGCCGGGGCAGCTTGCTCCGCCGCCTCGTCCTTTCCCACCAGCGCCATCTTGGCCTTTCTCCTTATCACGCTTCTCGTATTCAGCCCTCTGCTTCTTGATGAGCTGCTCGACCTGATGACACTCCTGGAGATCGTGGCCCTTGGTCCGATGGATCTTGTAGTACGGCCCATCACCTTTCCCAGCCTTCTCGGCAGCCGCAGCTTCCCGACAATCAGTGCATGCGGCAACTTCCTTGCCGGGAACTTCGGTCTTGGCCTTCTTGCCGGTACTAGGTGCACCCGATCCCTCAACGGTCATCACTGCCTTATCCTTGCACCTTTTGTTGCGCTTCTTGTTCTTCTTCTTTTGAATGGTGGCCTCGTCGTCATCCTCTGAGTCGATGTCGACACCATCCTCTTCATCGGGGAGCCGCCTCCCCTCCTCTACCCGAGCACACTTATCCACTAGAGTGTAAAGCTCCTTCACAGTCTTGGGCAGTCGAACATTCATCTTGGAACGTATCCGACGATTGCGCATGTTGGACTGGAACGCAGCTATCACAGCTGCCGGGTGGATGTCTGGAATGTTCCTGTGTACTCGGCTGAACCTCTGCATGTACTTCCGCAGGGTCTCTCCTTCCTTCTGTGGGAGGAGCTGCAAGTTGCTGGGCCGCCCTGGTTCTTGATGGCCGCCCGTGAAGGCGCCAACAAACTCATGGTACAGGTCAGCCCAGGTCGAAATGGAGTTCTCCGGCAGGTGCATTAGCTAAGACCTCACATTTGGCTTGAGTGCCAAAGGGAAGTAGTTGGCGAACACCTTCTCGTCTCTTCCCCTGGCAGCTTGAACAGCGATGGTGTAGATGCTCAAGAACTCTGCCGGGTTTAGTTTCCCATCGTACTTCTCTGGTATTTCTGGTTTGAACATGCGGGTAGATGGCCAACGGACTTGTCGCAACTCATGAGTGAAGGCGGGCACCCAACTTCGAAAGGTAGGTACCCACCTTCACCGAGAGTAGGCTCATTGACGTCAGGGCCATTGTGCCTATCGGACTAGCGGTGGGTGTCGCAGCATCACTCGATGGTGACACACGCGCCTTCCCTTTGCCTGTCCTCCCGGACTCGCCGTTGGCCTTGACGCGCTCGAGGGTCGGACGAAGCCATCGAGACGTCGTCAGGTTCTTGATCGCGTGGCTCCGGCTGTGGCCCCTGCGCAGGCTACCGCGGAGGGGACTGCACCATGGGGGTGGCCCCTCCGGCACGGCCAGCAGCACGGGCCGTTGTCGTCACCTAGGGAGGCCGTGGTGGGCCAGCTCGCTGTGATCCTCCCACCTCGGCGAAACCAATCAGGCTCTGAATGGTGGCTCTCCACTCATCCACCTGATCGATTGCCGGCGGAAATCTCAACAGCAGCTGGGCCCGCGCCATGGCCTCCGAAGCGGTGCTTGGCATGGATGACGACATAGGCCATAGCGTCGCCTAGCTCCTTATGGTGCCGGTAGTAGCCGCGCCGTGTATCGTCGTCGTGAGCCCGTCGCCGGGGGTGGCGTGGTGATGAGGTGGAGGTGCTTGAGGGCCAGCGGCTCCATTCGGCGCATCGGCTGGGTCAACTCGTTCCGGGAGTGGCGCACGCCCTGCGGCCGCGCCCGCAGCGAGAGCGGCCGAAGAGTTGCGATTCACCACAGAACGAGTGCCACCGCTGCGGCTGTGCCCTTCGGCCGGGCGGAGAGGTGCAGACGGAATGATTTCTCCACCCATACCTCATGGAGCGTGGCCGCTGGGATGCTGTTGGTGCTGTCCTTCTGCGGTGCCTTCTACCCTTGTTTTGGCCGCAGGGGAGGTGGTGACGACGCCGCCTGCGCCGGCCACATCCCCCGCAGCGTCCATGTCTCTGTGCATCCCCGTAGCCCCCGCGGCGTCGGCGGCCGCGTGCGACGGGGCCTTCGAAGTGGACGGATGGGCTGCATCACCGGGCTTCTTCTTGGGCGCCATGGACAATGTAGCCGTCGATGAAGAAGATGATGAAGATGATGAAGATGATGACGATGATGACGCGCTGCATATGCTTCTCGGGTTCACGCAAGCGCTGGCCCCCTACCTGGCATGCCAAAGATGTCGTGGGAAACCACGGCCACCTATGGGGCCATCAGCCCCTTGTGGTTCGGCAGGGGGGATGAGCACATTGCACAAAGAGCGGAGAACGTAGCACAGCACGGCAAAGATCACACAGGCAGTTTTACCCAGGTTCGGGCCGTCGCGAGGCGTAAAACCCTACTCCTGCTTTGGTGGATCGATGGTGGGTTGGGGTGGAAATGCCCAAAACCCTACTCTTGCCCGGCAGGGTTGCCTGGGGGCGAGGGCAGCTATGCGCGTACGAGTGTACAAGGGTCCCAATCCTTTCTATGGTTGCCATGGCCCTCCTTTTATAGATCAAGTGGTCACCACAGTGGCAAATCAGTCATTGTGTACTGATTAGATAGCGAACAGTGCTATCATACCTAACTCTGCAGACCGAGCAGAGCGCATTAAATGCGCCGCTTAGTGTCACATCGTGGCATGCCTGGCAAGCCTTGCCGGGTTGCTCGGCCACCTTCTTGTCTGTCTGCTTGACACATCTCTGGACGGGTGTCATCTGGAGGTGATTTCCATAGGAAGTGGCTGCCACATGCCAAATAACAGCCACTTAGTCACTTGGGGCTTGACACCGCACCGATCGATGACTTGCATCGCTGTGAGGTGGAGCGGTGGAGCCTTGGCGGGGTAGTTTGCCTTTGTCGCGCCCGGTAGGCCTGCCAAGACGGTCTGGAGGCTTGTCTTCGGGGCCACCTCGACCTCGCCAGGCTCACCTGCCCAGCAAGGGAGGCTTTCCCTTAGTGGTGTCTTGCTCATTTAGCTTGTCTTGGTCTTCTTGATCTGCCCTTTGATTCCTCAAAGAGCTATCTCTCCAACTCGATCTCACTTTGGATGTTGCAATCTTGCTCTTTTAGGCCTGTGCACGGTCTGGGCAACAGACCCAGGGTTTGTTGCACCAACATTAATGTACTATTCAAATAGATGTTCAATCTTACCAAAGATGGCGGCTGTCATATGGGTGATATGTCATTTTAAACCAGCAAGCTCTTCAGCAACCGGTGATGACCCACAAGTATAGGGGATCTATCGTAGTCCTTTCGATAAGTAAGAGTGTCGAACCCAACACGGAGCAGAGGGAAATGACAAGCGGATTTCAGCACAGTGTTCTCTGCAAGCACTGAATTTATCGGTGACAGATAGTTGTATGATGAGATAATTCGTAACGGGTAACAAGTAACAAAAGTAAACAAGGTGCAGCAAGGTGGCCCAATCCTTTTTGTAGCAAAGGACAAGCTTGGACGAACTCTTATATAAAGCAAAGCGCTCCCGAGGACACATGGGAATTGTTGTCAAGCTAGTTTTCATCATGCACATATGATTCGCGTTCGTTACTTTGATAATTTGATATGTGGGTGGACCGGTGCTTGGGTGCTGCCCTTCCTTGGACAAGCCTCCCACTTATGATTAACCCCTCTCGCAAGCATCCGCAACTACGAAAGAAGAATTAAGATAAATCTAACCATAGCATGAAACATATGGATCCAAATCAGCCCCTTACGAAGCAATGCATAAACTAGGGTTTAAGCTTCTGTCACTCTAGCAACCCATCATCTACTTATTACTTCCCAATGCCTTCCCCTAGGCCCAAATCATGGTGAAGTGCCATGTAGTCGACGTTCACATAACACCACTAGAGGAAAGACAACATACATCTTATCAAAATATCGAACGAATACCAAATTCACATGATTACTTATAACATGACTTCTCCCATGTCCTCAGGAACAAACGTGACTACTCACAAAGCATATTCATGTTCATAATTAGAGGAGTATTAATTATCATTAAGGATCTGAACATATGATCTTCCACCGAATAAACCAACTAGCATCAACTACAAGGAGTAATCAACACTACTAGCAACCCACAGGTACCAATTTGAGGTTTTGAGACAGAGATCGGATACAAGAGATGAACTAGGGTTTGAGAGGAGATGGTGCTGGTGAAGATGTTGATGGAGATTGACCCCCTCTCGATGAGAGGATCGTTGGTGATGATGATGGCTTCGATTTCCTCCTCCCGGAGGGATGAATCGGAAACTTCATTGAAAACTAACAAACTATGATCTCAGTCATTGAAGCAATTGCAATTTATCATAACATCGGAAAGAGTCAATTCAAGAGCTTTTCAGCAAGTCCACATACTCAACTATCATTTAGTCTTTCACAATTGCTAACACTCACGCGATACTTATGGGTTCAAAGTCTCAGTCGGACACAGAGAAAGATAGGGGCTTATAGTTTCGCCTCCCAACCTTTTACCTCAAGGGTAATGTCAACAATAATACTTTATGATAACCTACATCCGAGTGGATATATATATCTGGATCTTTCTCCAACGCATAGTGCTTGCCAAAAGGAAAAAGTGTAAAAAGGAAAGGTGAAGATCACCATGACTCTTGTATAAGGGTAGAAGATCAAAGTAAAAGATAGGCCCTTTGCAGAGGGAAGCAAAGGTTGTCATGCGCTTTTATGGTTGGATGCACAAAATCTTAATGCAAAAGAACGTCACTTTATATTGCCGCTTGTGATAAAGACCTTTATTATGTAGTCTGTCGCTTTTATTTCTTCCGCATCACAAGTTCGTATAAAGCTTATTTTCTTCACACTAATAGATCATACATATTTAGAGAGCAATTTTTATTGCTTGCACCGATGACAACTTACTTGAAGGATCTTACTCAATCCATAGGTAGGTATGGTGGACTCTCATGGCAAAACTGGGTTTAGGGATGTTTGGATGCACAAGTAGTATCTCTACTTGGTGCAAAGAATTTGGCTAGCATGAGAGGGAAAAGCAAGCTCAACATGTTGGAGGATCCATGACAATATAACTTCTTTTCGGATATAAGAAAACATAACCCATTATGTTGTCTTCCTTGTCCAACATCAACTTTTTAGCATGTCATATTTTAATGAGTGCTCACAATTACAAAAAGATGTCCAAGATAGTATATTTATATGTGAAGCCTCTCTTTCTTTATTACTTCCTATTAATTGCAACAATGACCAAAACTATGTTTGTCAACTCTCAACAACTTTTATTCAACATACTCTTTATATGTGAAGTCATTACTCTCCATAAGATCAATATATGATCTTTTTATTTCTTTTTATTCCTTTCTTTAATTTAATTCCCTCAAGATCATAGCAAGAAAGCAAAGCCCTCAACTCAAAACTACTCTTTATTATATATATATAACTCACGGACTCGATTACATAGATAGAGATCAAAACAAAACTCAAAGCTAGATCATACTAAAAACTTTATTCTACTAGATCAAGATATAACCAAAAGGATCAAACTAAGAAAAACGATAAAGGTAAAGGTGTGATGGTGATACGATACCGGGGCACCTCCCCCAAGCTTGGCAGTTGCCAAGGGGAGTGCCCATACCCATGTATTTATGTCTCTTTCTTTGGAGGTGGTGATGATGGAGTTGTTGATGTAGTAGGCTTCTTCCTTAGCTTGCGCTTGAGGATAGAATTTTCCTCCCTTAAGTCATCGATCTCCTACGCAAGACTTAGTATCTTTTTACATAGTTCCTATTTGTTTTCCTGCAAAAGACGAAAAGGGATAAACTCGATCTTAGGTTTCTTTGCTTTATTAGGGAGACTTGACTTTTTGAACTCCACGTGCATGTCCCCAGGTTGAGGTAGTGGGACTTCATCTTCATTTGAGCTTGTCTCCTCCTTTCCCTTAGGATCATAGTCTTCTTCTTCCTCCGTGGTCCAACCACAATGCTCCAAATCCCCGTAGACTTTGGGGTCTGTAATGTAATCAGCTACATAGCTTTCTCCCTCCGAATCTTGGGATGACATATTGCTCTAAATCTACTGCAGAAACAACTCAAAATGAAAACAGGGGATTTTGCCGTGGTACGGTGGTCAAAACCTTCGGGAGATTATATAATGAATTTTTACCGACCATAAGAAGTATCGTACAAGAAAACGGAGTTCGGATGGCACACGAGGTGGCCACAAGGCAGGGGGCGCGCCCTCCACCCTTGTGGCTTCCTCGTGTCTCTTTCGGAATACTTTTAATTTTCCTAAATTTTTAAATATTCCAAAATGGAGAAAAATTGCTATTGGAACAGTTTTGGAGTCGGTTTACTTACCGTACCACATACCTATTCCTTTTCGGAGTCTGAAACGTTCTGGAAAGTATCCCTTATGTACTCCTCCGGTGTTATGGTATTAATTATATTGGTCTCAATATTTATGGGAGTACCTGAGATATAATGTTTGATTCTTTGACCGTTTACCACCTTCGGATTTGTACCTTCGGCGTTGTTGATTTTTATGGCACCGGAACGATAGACCTCCTCAATAATGTAAGGACCTTCCCATTTAGAGAGAAGCTTTCCTGCAAAAAATCTTAAACAAGAGTTGTATCGCAAAACATGATCACCTACATTAAACTCACGCTTTTGTATCCTTTTGTCATGCCATCTTTTAACTTTTTCTTTAAACAACTTGGCATTCTCATAGGCTTGGGTTCTCCATTCATCAAGCGAGCTTATGTCAAATAACCTCTTCTCACCGGCAAGTTTGAAATCATAGTTGAGCTCTTTAATAGCCCAATAAGCCTTATGTTCCAGTTCAAGAGGTAAGTGACATGCTTTTCCATAAACCATTTTGTACGGAGACATACCCATAGGGTTTTTATAAGCAGTTCTATAGGCCCATAATGCATCATCAAGTTTCTTAGACCAATTCTTTCTAGATCTACTAACAGTCTTTTGCAAAATCAATTTAATCTCTCTATTGCTCAATTCTACTTGACCACTAGACTGAGGGTGATATGGAGATGCAATTCTATGGTTGACATCATATTTAGCAAGCAATTTACGGAAAGCACCATGAATAAAATGTGAACCACCATCAGTCATTAAATATCTAGGGACTCCAAACCTCAGAAAAATAACTTCTTTAAGCATCTTAATAGAAGTGTTATGATCAGCACTACTAGTTGGAATAGCTTCTACCCACTTAGTAACGTAATCAACAGCAACTAAAATATGTGTATACCCATTAGAAGAAGGAAAAGGTCCCATATAATCAAAGCCCCAAACATCAAATGGTTCAATAACAAGTGAATAATTCATAGGCATTTCCTGACGTCTACTAATATTGCCAATTCTCTGGCATTCATCACAAGACAAGACAAACTTACGAGCATCCTTGAAGAGAGTAGGCCAATAAAAACCAGATTGTAATACCTTGTGTGCAGTTCTATCTCCAGCATGGTGTCCTCCGTAAGCCTCGAAGTGGCACTTGTGTAGGATATGTTCCTGTTCATGCTCAGGTACACAACGTCTAATAACACCATCTACTCCTTCTTTATAAAGGTGTGGGTCATCCCAAAAGTAATGTCTTAAATCATAGAAAAACTTTTTCATTTGCTGGTATGTGAAACTAGGTGGTATAAATTTAGCAACAATGTAATTAGCATAATCAGCATACCATGGAGTATTACGAGAAGCATTTATGACAGCTAATTGCTCATTAGGAAAGCTATCATCAATAGGCAGTGGGTCATCAAGAACATTTTCTAACCTAGACAAGTTGTCTGCAACGGGGTTCTCAGCTCCCTTTCTATCAATAATATGCAAATCAAATTCTTGTAGCAAGAGAACCCATCTAATAAGTCTAGGTTTAGCATCTTTCTTTTCCATAAGATATTTAATAGCAGCATGATCAGTGTGAACAGTTACTTTGGAATCAACAATATAAGATCTAAACTTATAACAAGCAAAAACAACTGCTAAAAATTCCTTTTCAGTAGTAGCATAATTTCTCTGGGCACTGTCTAGAGTTTTACTAGCATAATGAATAACATTCAATTTCTTATCAACTCTTTGTCCTAGAACAGCACTAACGGCATAATCACTAGCATCACACATAATTTCAAATGGTAAATTCCAATCAGGTGGTTGAACAATAGGTGCAGAAATCAAGGCTTTCTTAAGTATTTCAAATGCTTCTACACAATCATCATCAAAAACAAAAGGAACATCTTTTTGCAAGAGATTAGTGAGAGGCCTAGAAATTTTAGAGAAGTCTTTAATAAACCTCCTATAGAAACCAGCATGACCAAGGAAACTTCTTATACCTTTGATATCTTTAGGGCACGGCATCTTTTCAATAGCATCTACTTTAGCTTTATCAACTTCAATACCTCTTTTAGAAATTTTATGCCCCAAGACAATACCTTCATTAACCATAAAGTGACACTTCTCCCAATTCAAGAAAAGATTAGTTTCTTCACATCTCTGCAAAACTCGATCAAGGTTGCTTAAGCAATCCTCAAAAGAAGTTCCGTAAACGGAGAAATCATCCAAGAAAACCTCACCAATCTTTTCACAAAAATCAGAGAATATAGCAGTCATACATCTTTGAAAGGTAGCAGGTGCATTGCATAAACCAAAAGGCATACATCTATAAGCGAAAGTACCGAAAGGGCAAGTAAAAGTGGTCTTTTCTTGGTCCTCTTTCGACACAGGTATTTGAGAGAAACTAGAATAACCATCTAGAAAGCAAAAATGTGTATGTTTGGATAGTCTTTCTAGGATTTGATCAATAAAAGGTAGAGGGTAATGATCTTTTCTAGTAGCTTTGTTTAATTTGTGAAAATCAATTACCATTCTATAACCTGTAACAATTCTTTGTGGGATCAATTCATTCTTATCATTAGGAACAACAGTAATACCTCCCTTTTTAGGGACACAATGAACAGGACTTACCCATCTACTATCAGCAATAGGATAAATTATACCTGCCTCCAGAAGCTTTAGTATTTCATTTCTTACCACTTCCTTCATCTTAAGATTTAACCATCGCTGATGATCAACAACTGGTTTAGCATCATGTTCCAAATTAATTTTGTGCTGACATAGAGTGGGACTAATGCCCTTAAGATCATCAAGAGTATATCCAATAGCGGCATGGTGCTTCTTCAGAGTTTTCAATAATTTCTTTTCTTCATGCTCTGAAAGGTTAGCACTAATAATAACAGGATATATCTTCTTTCAAGATAAGCATATTTCAGAGTATCAGGTAATTGTTTAAGCTCAAACACGGGATCACCCTTGGGTGGAGGAGGATCCTCAAGGATTTCAACAGGCAAGTTGTGTTTCAAAATAGGCCCTTGATTAAAGAATATTTTATCTATTTCCCTTCTTTCATTCATAAACATATCATTTTCATGGTCTAGCAAATACTGTTCTAAAGGATCAGTAGGAGGCACGGCAATAGAAGCAAGACCAATAATTTCATCCTTACTAGGCAATTCTTTATCATGGGGTTGTCTACGAAATTTAGAGAAATTAAAATCATGAGACATATCCCCTAAACCGATAGTAACAATATCTTTCTCACAGTCTATCTTAGCATTAACAGTATTCAAGAAAGGTCTACCAAATATAATGGGACAAAAATTATCTTGTGGGGAAGCAAGAACAAGAAAATCAGTAGGGTATTTTATTTTCCCACACAAGACTTCAACATCTCTAACAATCCCAATTGGCGATATAGTATCTCTATTGGCAAGCTTAATAGTAACATCAATATCCTTTATCTCAGCAGGTGCAATATCATTCATAATTTCTTTATATAAGGTATAAGGAATTGCACTCACACTAGCACCCACATCACATAAGCCATGATAACAATGATCTCCTATTTTAACGGAAACAACAGGCATGCCAACAACAGGTCTATGTTTATCTTTAATATCGGGTTTAGCAATCCTAGCAGCTTCATCACAGAAATAAATAGCATGCCCTTCAATATTATCAACCAAGAGATCTTTAACCATAGCAATACTAGGTTCAACTTTAATTTGTTCAGGGGGTGTAGGTGTTCTAGTATAACTCTTACGAACCACAGTTGAAGCTTTAGCATGATCCTTTATTCTAACAGGAAAAGGTGGTTTCTCAATATAAGCAGTAGGAACAATAGGATCAACATTATAAGTAATAGTTTCTTCTTCAACTTTAATATGTTCTACTACTTTTACTTCAATGGGAGGATGATATTTAAACCACTTCTCCTTAGGGAGATCAATATGAGTAGCAAATGATTCACAGAAAGAAGCTACTATCTCAGAGTCAAGTCCATATTTAGTGCTAAAATCACGAAAAGCATCGGTATCCATAAAAGATTTAACACAATCAAACCTAAGGTTTATACCTGACTCCTTACCTTCATCGAGTTCCCAATCTTCAGAGTTGCATTTAATTCTTTCCAATAAATCCCATTTGAATTCAATATCCTTCTTCATAAAAGAACCAGTACAAGAAGTATCGAGCATGGATCGATCATTATGAGAAAGCCGAGCATAAAAATTTTGAATAATAATTTCTCTTGAGAGCTCATGATTGAGGCATGAATATAACATTGACTTAAGCCTCCCCCAAGCTTGAGCGATACTTTCTCCTTCACGAGGCCAAAAATTATATATATAATTACGATCACGATGAACCAGATGCATAGGATAAAACTTCTGATGAAATTCCAATTTCAATCGGTTGTAGTTCCATGATCCAATATCATCACATAGCCTAAACCATGTCAATGCCTTTCCCTTCAAAGATAAAGGGAAGACCTTCTTCTTGACAACATCCTCGGGCAAACCTGCAAGCTTAAATAATCAACAAACTTCATCCACATAGATTAGGTGCATATCGGGATGTAATGTTCCATCTCCTGCATAAGGATTAGCTAGCAGTTTCTCTATCATACCCGAAGAAATTTCATAATAAATATTTTCAGTAGGTGCAGTAGGTTGAGGAGCAACTCTTTGCTCTTTCGGTCGAGGTGAAGATACCCCGAACAAGCCCCTCAAAGGGTTATTTTCCATAGTAACAAGTGACAGTAAATTTCAGCACACTATATAAATGTTTCCTTACCAAATTCCACTTACCAAAGGCGCTTCCCTCCCCGGCAACGGCGCCAGAAAAGAGTCTTGATGACCCACAAGTATAGGGGATCTATCATAGTCCTTTCGATAAGTAAGAGTGTCGAACCCAACGAGGAGCTGAGGGAAATGACAAGCGGATTTCAGCAAGGTATTCTCTGCAAGCACTGAAATTATTGGTGACAGATAGTTGTATGATGAGATAATTCATAACGGGTAACAAGTAACAAAAGTAAACAAGGTGCAGCAAGGTGGCCCAATCCTTTTTGTAGCAAAGGACAAGCCTGGACGAACTCTTATATAAAGCAAAGCGCTCCCGAGGACACATGGGAATTGTTGTCAAGCTAGTTTTCATCATGCCCATATGATTCGTGTTCGTTACTTTGATAATTTGATATGTGGGTGGACCAGTGCTTGGGTGCTGCCCTTCCTTGGACAAGCCTCCCACTTATGATTAACCCCTCTCGCAAGCATCCGCAACTACGAAAGAAGAATTAAGATAAATCTAACCATAGCATGAAACATATGGATCCAAATCAGCCCCTTACGAAGCAACGCATAAACTAGGGTTTAAGCTTCTATCACTCTAGCAACCCATCATCTACTTATTACTTCCCAGTGCCTTCCCCTATGCCCAAATCATGGTGAAGTATCATGTAGTCGACGTTCACATAACACCACTAGAGGAAAGACAACATACATCTCATCAAAATATCGACGAATACCAAATTCACATGATTACTTATAACAAGACTTCTCCCATGTCCTCAGGAACAAACGTGACTACTCACAAAGCATATTCATGTTCATAATCAGAGGAGTATTAATTATCATTAAGGATCTGAACATATGATCTTCCACCGAATAAACCAACTAGCATCAACTACAAGGAGTAATCAACACTACTAGCAACCCACAGGTACCAATCTGAGGTTTTGAGACAGAGATCGGATACAAGAGATGAACTAGGGTTTGAGAGGAGATGGTGCTGGTGAAGATGTTGATGGAGATTGACCCCCTCTCGATGAGAGGATCGTTGGTGATGACGATGGCTTTGATTTCCCCCTCCCAGAGGGATGTTTCCCCTGTAGAATAGCTCCGCCGGAGCCCTTGATTGGTTCTGCCCAGGTTCCGCCTCGAGACGGCGGCGCTTCGTTCCGAAAGCTTCCTTCTGATTTTTTCCAGGTCAAAACAGACCATATAGCAGAAGATGGGCATCGGGGGCCAGCCAGGTGGCCCACAAGGAAGGGGCGCGCCCAGGGGGTAGGGCACGCCCTCCACCCTTGTGGATGGCTGGTGGCCCCCCTCTGGTGCTTTCTTCGCCCAATATTTTTTATTAATTCCAAAATGACTCTCCGTGAAGTTTTAGGACTTTTGGAGTTGTGCAGAATAGGTCTCTAATATTTGCTCCTTTTCTAGCCCAGAATTCCAGCTGCCGACATTCTCCCTCTTCATGTAAACCTTGTAAAATAAGAGAGAAAAGGCATAAGTATTGTGCCATAATGTGTAATAACAACCCATAATGCAATAAATATTGATATAAAAGCAAGATGCAAAATGGACGTATCAACCGGCTTAAGTTGTGATTCCGGGGCAACTCTGAAGGCAGGCATCTGGGTTCCGGTAGACTCGCCGGATGATGAATGAGATGTTCCCTGATAGTTTGAATCGGAAGAGTTAAGTGGTTCACGAATGAAACCCGCCTTTGGAAAGGAGAGGGATGGATTGTGAGGTACCTCATTCCGGCGCTTTCGAGGTGCAGGTGTGTTGGGTAAACCGGTGGCAAGGTCACCACCACCACTGCTCTTGGTTGCACGCTTTGCCTCGTGTTGCTGTTTCTTCAAAATAAAGTCGGGATCCAAATAAGCTAAAGGGTGAGAAAATCTTACTTTTCGGGTCACCTGCCAAATTTTCTGTCTTGGCAAGGGCTCTGAGTCGGAGGAAATTATAGTTACCTCTGCGGCGTCTACATGGCTAGTCTCCGCATCGTCCTGAGAGGAGTTAGCATCAATAAGTTGCATAAAAAGGAAGCCAAGAGAATCAAGCTCTACCTCCGACTCGTTGTCAAGGGCAAACAAGTCTTCAACATCCTGTTTCTTTCCTTTGGGCTTTTTTGGAGCCTTGGACTTTGTTCTCGTCTTTTTGGCCGGCTTATCCTGTAGTTTCTTGGCCCAGAAGGGAGAATCAGCCTGAAAGCACAAATGACAATGAGAAGATAGGCGGTTTATGAAAAAGTGATAAATGGATTAAAGGGACTTAAAATACTTACATTGGGAGCAGGATTGAGAGTGCAGAAGGGGTTCAGCCCCATTTTGCTGCAGTCTTCGAGGGTCTGCCCGAGCAATGTCATGGTCATTTCATTAATTTGCTGGTCCTCAAGACATGTTTGATTGTACCGTTGTGGGTCTTTCACATCACATGTGTATTGGCACATTAAGCTGGTACGGCGGCTCAAAGGCAAGATTCTCCAGGCGACCCAGCATCGGACCAAATCAACACCATTTAAACCATTGGCTAATAAGGCCCTTATCTTTGGAAAGGTAGCCGTGTATTTGGTTCGTTCTGCAGCAGTGATCCGGCCGGGGAGTGGATGTCTAGGGCTGAGCCGGCAAGCGCGGAAACCCGGCAGAGGATTTTCACCCACTAGAGAGGTGTCCTGGCATTAGAACCAAGTCTGGTTCCAGTCCTTGGTGTGACTGAGCAGTGCAGCTGCAGGGAAGATGACGTCCCTCTGCCTCTAGATTGAAATCCCGCCGAGCTCAAGGCTAGGCCCATCTGTCATCTCGGTCTAGTGGTTCAAGTAATAATATTCTCTAAATAGATCAACACTGGGCTCCTCTTGAAGGTAGACCTCACAGAAGACTTGGAAGTTGCATATGTTTGACACAGAATTGGGGCCAATGTCTTGGGGGTGTAGCTGGTAGAAATTCAGAACATCTCGAAAGAATTTGGACCCAGGTGGTGAGAACCCACGAAGAAGAAGATCTGCAAAGACTATGACCTCGCCTTCCTTAGGTTGAGGCAGAACTTCAGTTCCTGGGACTCGCCAATGGACGATGTCCTTTGCTGGTAAAACACCCATCTCAACATACTCACGGAGAGATTGTTCGGTGACAGTGGAAACAACCCAATCGCAAGAGGTGGTGGTCTTAGTCATTTTTAACAGTGGGTGCCTGAGAATAAAGTGTGGCGGGTTAATATTATAGTGAAGAGCCACCAAGTAATTACAGAATTCATGTTTAATTCGGTTGTTTCCCTGGTGGGTTACAAGATCAGGATTAAGTTGATAAACATGAGCCGACTAACATTGCCGACGGCTCATACAAGGTTCTGGATTTTTGGACAAATTATGCATTATGATTAAGCCGGCTAAGTTCTGGCGGGTTACAGAGATTGATATTTAAACCGCCCGATAGTGAATGGCGGGTCAATTGACTGTCAAGTCAAGATAGTTGAGATTTTGCTAAGTATGGGCAAACCAGTTTCACAAGTTGCTGACATATTCACGGATCTACGGACCGTTCAAAAAACAAAAATAATGATGAAACCTGAAGGTAACAGTGGAACAACTAGTGGGCTGAATACTGATTCTGGAGACAAAGAGATCTATTGGAGATTCAATATGGATGCTAAACTGGCTACCGTGTTATTTCTATGATGTTTCTAAGTTGAAAGATAAGATCTATCCAGTGTTATGAAGAACTACGACGAACGCCGATGAACTGGCGAAAAGTTGGTACCCTAATGCAGATCTGAAAGGGCTAGGAAGTAGTACCTGACTATAGTGAAGGTGAGTGGACGAGCGCCGAGATTTTCTGGTTCGTTCTAGCGTTGAGGTTGCTGGAGAGGAACGGCGGCGGAGGAGTTCAAGTCGCGGTAGCCGCGCGAGGAAGACGAAGAAGAGAGAGAGACGGGGGTAAAAGTGAAAAAGGACCCCCCCACCCCCCCCCCCCCCCATGCTTATTTATAAGGGAAAAGGTGAACAGTAAAATGGCAGGCGCAAAAATCGAGGAGGCGATTGTGATTATCTCAAATGATGCGGGCGCCTCGATTCTCGGGTGGCCAGTTAATGCAAAAGATCCGTTGTGATGTCATGGATTTTTTATGAATTTACTTCGCGTGACGTCATGGTAGGTTACACTGTTTTATTCAAGGTTAAGCTTTGGAAGGATGACTGGCCAACTGAAGCGGTGAAGATTGACACGAACAAGTTCAAGTCAACCTGGGGCCTAATGTTGGGGATATAACCCCAGGGTGTGACCTGCCCAGAAGGGGTTGGGTTACACCATTGGCGACTCAACAAGAGAGGCCCAAATAAGCCCAAGAAGACAAGTATGAAGACGGCAGCTCATGAGGCGGGCCTGGTGGCAGCCCAAGACCCGGACGTGTGAACCGCCATATGGTGGCTTGCCTAGTAAGGCAGGGGGATTTAGAAACCAGGCCGGTCACGTTGTGTGAATCGGCTCGGACTCTTGTAAGCCCCGGGCCTCGACATGTGTATATAAAGGGGAGATCCGGTGGCGGGTTAACTCAAGAAACAACCAATCGAAAGCTAGGTCAAGCGTATTCGCTCCCTTGTAATTGAAACTCAAGCAATACAACTAAAAGCAGGAAGTAGGCTTTTACCTCATTGCGAGGGACCGAACCTAGGTAAATCCTTTGTGTCCTTTGTCCCGCTCAACCCCTTCGAGCTAACCTGCGTTGCGATGGCTCCACGCCTAATTCCTTTCACTAGGGCATCTGCCGTGTTAAATCCACGACAAAAATTGTGATATAAAAGGAATTAAGGAGACACAAAAGCTCAAGCTTGGGGATGCCCAAGGCATCCCAAGATAATATTTCAAGAAGTCTCAAGCATCTAAGCTTGGGGATGCCCCGGTAGGCATCCCACCTTTCTTCATCAACAATTATCGGTTAGCCTCAGTTCAGCCTAAGTTTTTGCTTCTTTACATGATGTGTGCTATTTTTAGAATGTCATTTTATTTTGTTTTGGTTGCTGTTTTAATAAAATACTTAGATCTGAAAGTTTTTAAATTTGAGAGAGTCCTCAAATAGCTACCCATTTACTTAACTACTCGCATGATCTTCACTTATATCTTTTTGGAGTAGTTTGTCATTTACTCTTGTGCTTCACATATATCCTATGAGTAAATTGTTAAATGAATTGAATATCATAAAGTTGAAATTATATGTTCACATCACACCTAGTGGTAGCCTCACATTAGGTTTAGAAAGTGAAATCTTTTGAAGCTTGACAATCACAATATTGGTCATACAAGCAATTCATGAATGATTAGTATAAGGAAGAGAACTTTCACATACAAATATATTATCTTAGACATCTTCTATGATTGTGAATACCCATTAATTATTTTCAAACTTGAGCAAATTAGCTGAAGTTGGACAAGGAAGACAACGTAATGAGTTACGGTTGTGTATATTTGCATAGAAGTTATATTGTTATGGATCCTCCAACTTGTGGTGTTTGCTTAGGATCTTTTGCTAGCCAAAAATTCGTACTAAGTAGAGATACTACTTGTGCATCCAAAAACCCTTAAACCCAGTTTCTTGCCATGAGTGTCCACCATACCTACCTATGGATTGAATAAGATCCTTCAAGTAAGTTGTCATCGGTGCATAAAGCAATAAAATTTGCTCCTAAATATGTTTGATCTTTTATTGTAAGGGAAAATTGAGCGTTGTACGAACTTGTGATGGCAAAGTAATAAAAGCGATGGACTGCATAATAAAGGTTGCTATCACAAGGGGCAATATGACGTGACATTCCTTTGCATTAAGAGTTTGGGCATCCAAATAAAAAGCGCATGACAACCTCTGCTTCCCTCTGCGAAGGGCCTATCTTTTACTTTTCAGAATTTACTTTTATGCAAGAGTCAATAGTATGAATTCTCATTTCAACCTCAATTATTCTCTAGTTGGCAAGCATCATGTGGTGGGGAAAGATCTAGGCACATATGGCCAGTCAAATATATTTGATCATGATTTATTATTGTTGACAATTATCTCTATGATAAATGAGTTGGCAGGCAAAACATTAAGCCCCTATCTTTCTCTGTGTTTGATGGATGCCATTTGTTCTAAAAATATGCTTTGAGTACTAGCAATCATAGAAGACTATATGATGAGTTGAGTATGTGGAGCTCTTACTTAGACTCTGTTGAATAAGTTGAATTGCAATTGTTTGGTGACTAAGAATATAGGTTGTTGAGTTTTAAGAGAATTCATTGTTTGAACCTTAACACGTGAATTGGTTGCTACTTTAACATGAGAAGTTTTATGAGAAAGAATTGTTGTTATGATGCTAGGAAAAGTGACTGAAATTATCATTAATCAAACTTATGCACTATGCTATCATTCACACTTCATAAATTATTTCTTTTATCATTTACCTACTCGAGGACGAGTAGGAATTAAGCTTGGGGATGCTGATACATCTCCAATGTATGGTCTTCTATGCCATGTTTACAACAATTTTATGTGGTTTTGGTATGATTTGGATGGAACTGACCCGGACTGATGTTGTTTTTAGCAGAACTACCATGGTGTTGTTTTTTGTGCAGAAATAAAAGTTCTCCAAATGCAACGAACTTTTTGACGATTTTTTTGGAACAAAAGAGGCACTAGAAGCTTCGTGGGAGGACCAGAAGGTGAAGGAGGTGAGCACAAGACACCTGGGCGCGCCAGGAGGCCCAGGCACGCCCAAGTGGGTTGTGCCCACCTCGAGGCCCATCTTCGCATGATTCCAACGCTAAAAAATCCTATAAATAGAGAAACCATCAGAAATAACCCTAGATCAGAAGTTCCACCGCCGCAAGCCTCTGTAGCCACGAAAAACCAATCTAGACCCCATTCTGGCACCCTGTCGGAGGGGGAAATCATCACCGGTGGCCATCTTCATCATTCTGGCGGCCACCATGATGAGGAGGGAGTAGTCCACCTTCAGGGCTGAGGATCTGTACCAGTAGCTATGTGTTTAATCTCTCTCTCGTGTTCTTGAGATGGCACGATCTTGATGTATCACGGGCTTTGTTAATATAGTTGGATCATATGGTGTTTTCCCCTCTCTATCTTGTTGTGATGAATTGAGTTTTCCCTTTGATATTTCATTTTATCGGATTGAATACTTTTATGGATTTGAGAGCACTAGATCTATGTCTTGGCACTCAACTCACGGATTCCCGAGGTGACATTAGGGTAATCTATGCATAGGGGTTGATGCACATTTTCGTCCTTGTTTCTCCAGTAGAAATCTTGGGGCACTCTTTGAGGTTCTTTGTGTTGGATTGAGTATTATGAATCTGAAATTGTTTGATGCATATCGCATAATCTGAAATTGTTAGAAGCATGTTGGATTGAAGGAAATATGCCCTAGAGGTAATAATAAAGTTGTTATTTTATATTTCCTTATTCATGATAAAGGTTTATTATTCATGCTAGAATTGTATTGATTGGAAACTTAAATACATGTGTGGATACATAAACAAATACTTTGTCCCTAGTGAGCCTCTACTAGACTAGCTCGTTGATCAAAGATGGTTAAGGTTTCCTGACCATAGACATGAGTTGTCACTTGATAACGGGATCACATCATTAGGAGAATAATGTGATGGACAAGACCCATCCGTTAGCTTAGCATATGATCGTTCAGTTTATTGCTATTGTTTTCTTGATGTCAAATACATATTCCTTCGACTATGAGATCATGCAACTCCCGGATACCGGAGGAACACCTTGTGTGATATCAAACGTCACAACATAACTGGGTGATCATAAAGATGCTCTACAGGTATCTCCGAAGGTGTCTGTTGAGTTGGCATGGATCGAGATTAGGATTTGTCACTCCGAGTATCGGAGAGGTATCTCTGGGCCCTCTCGGTAATACACATCACAAGAAGCTTGCAAGCAAAGTGACTAAGGAGTTAGTTATGAGATGATGTATTACAGAACGAGTAAAGAGACTTGCCGGTAACGATATTGAACTAGGTATGAAGATACAGACGATCGAATCTCGGGCAAGTAATAACATACCGACAGACAAAGGGAATTACGTATGTTGTCATAAGGTTCGACCAATAAAGATCTTCGTAGAATATGTAGGAACCAATATGAGCATCCAGGTTCTGCTATTGGTTATTGACCGGAGAGGTGTCTCGGTCATGTCTACATAGTTCTTGGACCCGTAGGGTCCGCACGCTTAACGTTCGTTGACAATATAGTGTTATATGAGTTATGTGATTTGGTGACCGAATGTTGTTTGGAGTCTCGGATGAGATCACAGAGATGACGAGGAGCTCCGCAATGGTCCGGAGGTAAAGATTGATATATAGGACGATGATGTTTGGACACCGGAAGAGTTTTGGGGGTACCGGGTATTCATCGGATCATCGGAAGCGGTTCCGGGAAGCCCCAGGAGGCTATATGGGCTTAATGGGCAAAAGGGGGGAACCCACCAGCCCACAAGGGGCTGGTGCACCCCTCTCCCTGGCCGCCGGCCCTAGGGGAAGGAAAGGGGGAGGGTTGGACCCTCCTGCCTTTCCCTCCTCATGAGAGAAAGGAAAGGGGGGGCGCCACCTCCCCCTGCCTTCCTCCCGCGCTCAAACAAGGAAAGGGGGCGGCCAAGGGTAGGAGCCCAAGGGGGATTCGGCCACCCTTAGGGCGCCTCCTGGCTGCCTTCCCTCTCCCCCACACCTATATATATGAGGGAGGGGTGCCACACAACACAACGACAATCTCTTAGCCGTGTGCGGCGCCCCTCTCCACAGTTTCATCCCTCGGTCATATTTTCGTAGTGCTTAGGCAAAGCCCTGCGGATCGTGCTGCCGGAACTCATCTACTACTTCGCCCGTCTTGCTGGATCAAGAAAGTGAGGACGTTACTGAGCTGAACGTGTGCTAATTGGAACTCTAGCAAGCATCCGCAACTACTAAAGATTGCTACTTCTTGAGCTTGCGTTGGTTTTTCCCTTGAAGAGGAAAGGGTGATGCAGCAAAGTAGAGATAAGTATTTCCCTCAGTTTGAGAACCAAGGTATCAATCCAGTAGGAGACAACACACAAATCACCAATACCTACACAAACAATCAAACAACTTGCACCCAACGCGATAAAGGGGTTGTCAATCCCTTCATGGTTACTTGCAAAAGTGAGATATGATAGAGATAGATGAAACTAAACAAATGATAAAGTAAATATTTTTGGTATTTTTGGTTTATAGATCAGAAAGTAAAAGATTGCAAAATAGTAGATCGGAAACTAATATGATGAAAAATAGTAGATCGGAAACTTATATGATGGAAAATAGACCCGGGGGCCATAGGTTTCACTAGAGGCTTCTCTCAAGATAGCAAATAATACATTGGGTGAACAAATTACTGTCGAGCAATTGATAGAAAAGTGTAAAGTTATGACGATATCTAAGGCAATGATTATGAAATATAGGCATCACGTCTGTGTCAAGTAGACCGAAACGATTCTGCATCTACTACTATTACTCCACACATCGACCGACTCCTGCCTGCATCTAGAGTATTAAGTTCATGACAAACAGAGTAACGCATTAAGTAAGATGACATGATGTAGAGGAATTAACTCAAGCAATATGATGAAAACCCCATCTTTTTATCCTCGATGGCAACAATACAATACGTGCCTTGCTGCCCCTACTGTCACTGGGAAAGGACACCGCAAGATTGAACCCAAAGCTAAGCACTTCTCCCATTGCAAGAAAAACCAATCTAGTTGGCCAAACCAAACCGATAGTTCGAAGATAATTACAAATATATCAAATCATGCATATAAGAATTCAGAGAAGATTCAAGTAATATTCATAGATAAGCTGATCATAAATCCACAATTCATCGGATCTCTACAAACACACCGCAAAAGAAGATTACATCAGATAGATCTCCAAGAACATCGAGGAGAACATGGTATTGAGAATCAAAAAGAGAGAAGAAGCCATCTAGCTACTAGCTATGGACCCGTAGGTCTGTTGTAAACTACTCACGCTTCATCGGAAGGGCAATAGGGTTGATGTAGAAGCCCTCCGTGATCGAATCCCCCTCCGGCAGGGTGCCGGAAAAGGCCCCTAGATGGGATCTCACGGGAACAGAAGGTTGCGATGGTGGAAAAGTCTTTTCATGGATGCTTCTGGTTGCTTGGGAACATATGTGAATATATAGGCGAAAGAATTAGGTCAGGGGAGTCACGGGGGGGGGGGGGGGGCACAAGGCAGGCGGGCGCGCCCTCCACCCTTGTGGCCGCCTCGTGGCTCCTCCGACTTCATCTCCAAGTCTCCTAGGTGTCTTCTGGTCCAAGAAAACTCATCGCGAAGGTTTTATTCCGTTTGGTATTCCTTTTCCATGAAGCTAAAAAACAAGGAAAAAACAGAAACTGGCACTGGGCTCTAGGTTAATAAGTTAGTCCCAAAAATAATATAAAATAGCATATTAATGCATATAAAACATCCAAAACAGATAATATAATAGCATGGAATAATAAAAAATTATAGATACGTTGGAGACGTATCAAAGATCATTAAGGTAAAACCCAACCATAGCATTAAAGTATCGAGTCCCCTTTATCCCATACGCAACAACCCCCTTACTCGGGTTTAAGCTTCTGTCACTCTAGCAACACACTATAAGCGAATCATGAACGTATTGCAACACCCTACAACGGGAATCCTTCACGTGTGCGCGGCACGAAAGGCACCATAGGACAGCACCAAAATAAAACATACAACTCAAACCAATCTAGATCATCAATCAACCCAAAAGACAAAAGAAATCTACTCAAAACATCATAGGATGGCAACACATCATTGGATCATAATATGTGGCATAAAGCACCATGTTCAAGTAGGGGATTACAGCGGGGTGCGGGAGAGTGGACCGCTTAAGAGAGATGAGGAAGGTGATGAAGATGGTGATGTTGATGAAGACGATCACCACGGCGATGGTTCCCCCGGCGGCACTCCGACGCCACCTAGAGAGAGGGGGAGAGAGTCTCCTCCTTGTGCTTACTCCTCTATGGCCTCCCCCCTAGATGGGGAGAGGTTCTCCCTCTGGTCCTTGGCCTCCATGGTGATGATGGCCCCTTCCGGCTTCCTCCTCCATGGCCTCCGGTGATGATGGCCCCCTCCGGCAGGGTGCCGGAGAGGGCCTGGATTGATTTTTTGTGGTTACAGAGGCTTGCAGCAGTGGAACTTCTGATCTAGGGTTCTTTTTGGAGGTTTGGGTATTTATAAGAATTTTTGGCGTCGGTCTCACGTCAAGGGGGTGCCTGAGGTGGCCACAAGCCGTAGGGGCGCGTCCTACCCCCCAGGGCGCGCCCTGGCGGCTTGTGGCCACCTCGGTCACTTCCTGGCCCACCTCCGGTGCTTCGGGGGTCTCTTTTGGTCCATAAAAAATCACCGTAAATTTTCAGCCCATTCCGAGAACTTTTATTTCTGCACAAAAAATGACACCATGTTAGTTCTGCTGAAAACAGCGTCAGTCCGGGTTAGTTCTAATCAAATCATACCAAAACCATATAAAATTGTTGTAAACATGGCATGAATACTTCATAAATTATAGATACGTTGGAGACGTATCACCGATGTATGCGGTCCGATGAGTGTTGAGGCACACGACGGGTATCGTTATTTTCTAACCTTTACATATGATTTGAGTAGATATGGGTATGTCTACTTGATGAAACACAAGTCTGAAACATTTGAAAAGTTCAAAGAATTTCAGAGTGAAGTAGAGAATCATCGTAACAAGAAAATAAAGTTTCTACGATCTGATCGCGGAGGCGAATATTTGAGTTACGAGCTTGGCCTTCATTTAAAACAATGTGGAATTGTTTCACAACTCACGCCACCTGGAACACCACAGTGTAATGGTGTGTCTGAACGTTGTAACCGTACTTTATTAGATATGGTGCATTCTATGATGTCTCTTACCATTTACCACTATCGTTTTGGGGTTATGCATTAGAGACAGCCGCATTCATGTTAAATAGGGCACCATCTAAATTCGTTGAGACGACACCGTATGAACTATGGTTTGGTAAGAAACCTAAGCTGTGTTTCTTAAAGTTTGGGGATGCGACACTTATGTCAAAAGGCTTCAGCCTGATAAGCTCGAACCCAAATCGGAGAAGTGTGTCTTCATAGGATACCCTAAGGAAACTATTGGGTACACCTTCTACCACAGATCCGAAGGCAAGATCTTTGTTGCCAAGAATGGATCCTTTCTAGAGAAGGAGTTTCTCTCGAAAGAAGTGAGTGGGAGGAAAGTAGAACTTGATGAGGTAATTGTACCTTCTCTCGAATTGGAAAGTAGCACATCACAGAAAACCGTTCCCGTGATGCCTACACCAACCAGAGAGGAAGCAAATGATAATGATCATGAAACTTCAGATCCAGTTACTACTGAACCTCGTAGGTCGACTAGAGCACGATCCGCACCAGAGTGGTACGGTAATCCTATCCTGGAAGTTATGTTATTAGACTATGGCGAACCTACGAACTATGAAGAAGCTATGATGAGCCAGATTCTGATAAATGGCTTGAGGCCATGAAATCTAAGATAGGATCCATTTATGAGAACAAAGTGTGGACTTTGGTGGACTTGCCCGATGATCGGCAAGCCATTGAGAATAAATGGATCTTCAAGAAGAAGACTGACGCTGATGGTAATATTACTGTCTACAAAGCTTGACTTGTCGCGAAAGGTTTTCGATAAGTTCAAGGAGTTGACTACGATGAGACTTTCTCACCCGTAGCGATGCTTAAGCCTATCCGATCATGTTAGAAATTGCCGCATTTTATAATTATGAAATCTGGCAAATGGACGTCAAAACTGCATTCCTTAATGGATTTCTTAAAGAAGAGTTGTATATGATGCAACCAGAAGGATTTGTCGATCCTAAAGGTGCTAACAAAGTGTGCAAACTCCAGTGATCCATCTATGGACTGGTGCAAGCATCTCGGAGTTGGAATATACGCTTTGATGAGGTGATGAAAGCATATGGTTTTATACAGACTTACGGTGAAGCATGTATTTACAAGAAAGTGAGTGGGAGCTCTGTAGCATTTCTGATATTATATGTGGATGATATATTGTTGATTGGAAATGATATAGAATTTCTGGATAGCATAAAAGGATACTTGAATAAGAATTTTTCAATGAAAGACCTCGGTGAAGCTGCTTATATATTGGGCATCAAGATCTATAGAGATAGATCAAGACGCTTAATAGGAATTTCACAAAGCACATACCTTGACAAAGTTTGAAGAAGTTCAAAATGGATCAGTCAAAGAAAGGGTTCTTGCCTGTGTTACAAGGTGTGAAATTGAGTCAGACTCAAAGCCCGACCACTGCATAAGATAGAGAGAAAATGAAAGTCATTCCCTATGCCTCAGCCATAGGTTCTATCATGTATGCTATACTGTGTACCAGACCTGATGTGTGCCTCGCCATAAGTTTGGCAGGGAGGTACCAAACTAATCCAGGAGTGGATCACTGGATAACAGTCAAGAACATCCTAAAGTACCTGAAAAGGACCAAGGATATGTTTCTCGTTTATGGAGGTGACGAAGAGCTCATCGTAAATGGTTACGTTGATGCTAGCTTCGAAACTGATCCGGATGACTCTAAGTCACAAACCGGATACGTATTTATATTGAATGGTGGAGCTGTCAGTTGGTGCAGTTCCAAGCAGAACGTCATGGAAGGATCTTTGTGTGAAGCGGAGTACATAGCTGCTTTGGAAGCAGCGCATGAAGGAGTCTGGATGAAGGAGTTCATATTCGATCTGGGTGTAATACCCAGTGCGTCGGGTCCAACGAAAATCTTTTGTGACAACACTGGAGCAATTGCCTTAGCGAAGGAATCCAGGTTTCACAAGAGAACCAAACACATCAAGAGACGCTTCAACTCCATTCGTGAAAAGGTCAAGGATGGAGACAAAGAGATTTGCAAAATACTTACGGATTTGAATGTAGCAGACCCGTTGACTAAGCCTCTTCCACGAGCAAAACATGATCAGCACCAAGACTCCATGGGTGTTAGATTCATTACAATGTAATCTAGATTATTGACTCTAGTGCAAGTGGGACACTGAAGGAAATATGCCCTAGAGGCAATAATAAAGTTGTTATTTTATATTTCCTTATTCATGATAAAGGTTTATTATTCAGGCTAGAATTGTATTGATTGGAAACTTAAATACATGTGTGGATACATAAACAAATACCGTGTCCCTAGTGAGCCTCTACTAGACTAGCTCGTTGATCAAAGATGGTTAAGGTTTCCTGATCATAGACATGAGTTGTCACTTGATAACGGGATCACATCATTAGGAGAATGATGTGATAGACAAGACCCATCCGTTAGCTTAGCATATGATCGTTCAGTTTATTGCTATTGCTTTCTTGATGTCAAATACATATTCCTTCGACTATAAGATCATGCAACTCCCGGATACCGGAGAATACCTTGTGTGCTATCAAACGTCACTACGTAACTGGGTGATCATAAAGATGCTCTACAGGTATCTCTGAAGGTGTCTGTTGAGTTGGCATGGATCAAGATTAGGATTTGCCACTTCGAGTATCGAAGAGGTATCTCTGGGCCCTCTCGGTAATACACATCACAAGAAGCTTGCAAGCAAAGTGACTAAGGAGTTACTTACGAGATGATGTATTACGGAACGAGTAAAGAGACTTGCCGGTAATGAGATTGAACTAGGTATGAAGATACCAGCGATCGAATCTCGGGCAAGTAACATACCGACAGACAAAGGGAATTACGTATGTTGTCATAAGGTTCGACTGATAAAGATCTTTATAGAATATGTAGGAACCAATATGGGCATCTAGGATCCGCTATTGGTTATTGACTGGAGAGGTGTCTCAGTCATGTCTACATAGTTCTCGAACCCGTAGGGTCCGCACGCTTAACGTTCGTTGACGATATAGTGTTATATGAGTTATGTGATTTGGTGACCGAATGTTGTTCGGAGTCCTGGATGAGATCACGGACAAGACGAGGAGCTCCGGAATGGTCTGGACGTAAAGATTGATATATAGGATGATGATGTTTGGACACCAGAAGAGTTTCGGGGGTACCGGGTATTCATCGGATCACCGGAAGGGGTTCCGAGAAGCCCCGGGAGGCTATATGGGCTTAATGGGCCAAAGGGGGGAACACAACAGCCCACAAGGGGCTGGTGCGCCCCTCTCCCTGGCAGCCAACCCTAGGGGAAGGAAAGGGGGAGGGTTGGCCCCTCCTGCCTTTCCCTCCTCATGAGAGAAAGGAAAGGGGGGCGCCACCTCCCCCTGCCTTCCTCCCGCGTTCAAACAAGGAAAGAGGGGGCGACCAAGGGCAGGAGCCCAAGGGGCATTCGGCCACCCTTAGGGCGCCTCCTGGCTGCCTCCCCTCTCCCCCCCCCACCTATATATATGAGGGAGGGGGCGCCACACAATACAACGACAATCTCTTAGCCGTGTGCGGCGCCCCTCTCCACAGTTTCATCCCTCGGTCATATTTTCGTAGTGCTTAGGCGAAGCCCTGCGGAGATAGTGATGGATATATACCCTAGAGGCAATAATAAAGTTGTTATTATTATATTTCCTTATTCATGATAAAGGTTTATTATTAATGCTAGAATTGTATTGACCGGAAACTTAAATACATGTGTGAATACATAAACAAATACCGTGTCCCTAGTGAGCCTCTACTAGACTAGCTCGTTGATCAAAAGATGGTTAAGGTTTCCAAACCATAGACATGTGTTGTCACTTGATACCGGGATCACATCATTAGGAGAATGATGTGATGGACAAGTCCCAACCGTTAGCATAGCATATGATTGTTCAGTTTAATTGCTACTGCTTTCTTAATGTCAAATACATGTTTCTTCGACCATGAGATCATGCAACTCCTGGACTCTGGAGGAATACCTTGTGTGCTATCAAACGTCACAACATAATTGGGTGATCATAAAGATGCTCTACAGGTATCTCCGAAGGTGTCTGTTGAGTTGGCATGGATCGAGATTGGGATTTGTCACTCCGTGTATCGGAGAGGTATCTCTGGGCCCTCTCGGTAATACACATCACAAGAATCTTGCAAGCAAAGTGACTAAGGAGTTAGTTGCAAGATGATGTATTACGGAATGAGTAAAGAGACTTGCCGGTAATGAGATTGAACTAGGTATAGAGATACCGACGATCGAATCTTGGGCAAGTAACATACCGACAGACAAAGGGAATTGCGTATGTTGTCATAAAGGTTCAACCGATAAAAGATCTTTGTGGAATATGTAGAAATCAATATGGGCATCTAGGTCCCGCTACTGGTTATTGACCGGAGAGGTGTCTCGGTCATGACTACATAATTCCTGAACCCGCAGGGTCGCGCGCTTAACGTTCATTGACGCTAGAGTAGTATTGGGATATTTGATGAGTGGTAACCAAATATTGTTCGGAGTCTCGGATGATATCCCGGACATCACGAGGAGTCTCGGAATGGTTGAGAGGTAAAGATTTATATATGGGAAGTCATATTTTGGGTTCCAGAAAAAGGTGCAGTTTTTTCGGTATTGTACTGGGAAGCTTCTAGAAGGTTCCGAAGGATTCCGGAGGGGTCTGGAAGTCCACAAGTGGGTCCACCATGACCCAAGGGCTAGCATGGGCTGCGGGGAGGCGCCCTGGCCTTATTGGGCTAGGCACACCAAGTCCTAAAAAGCCCATGTGGCTAGGGAAGGCAAAAAAGGAAGGAGTCCTAGTAGGAATAGGATTGGACTTGGAGTCCAAGTCCTCTCCCCCTTAGCTTTGCCCTAGGGCTTGGAGGGGCTATTTCCCATGCCCCTCCACCTATATATACAGGGGAGGGGGCGCCCCAAGAGGACACACCAAGCCCTTGGCGCCCCTCTCTCTCCCGTTACTCCGTAGTTCCACCGCCTCATCCCGGCGACGCTTAGCGAAGCGCTGTCGATGCTCCACCACCACGTCGTCGTGTTGGTTGTGATCCCATCTACTTCTCCTCTCTCGCTTGCTGGATCAAGAAGGAGGAGACATCATCGAGCCACACGTGTGCTAAACTCGGAGGTGCCGTCCGTTCGGCACTAGATCGGTTGGATCGTGATCGGATCGCGAAGAGTACGACTACATCAACCGCTTGATAAACGCTTCTGCTTAGCGATCTACAATGGTATGTAGATGCTCTCCCCCTCTCGTAGCTATGCATCTCCATGGATAGATCTTGCGTGTGCATAGATTTTTTTTTTCCATGCAACGTTCCCCAACAATGGCATCCAAGCCAGGTCTATGCGTAGATGATATGCACGAGTAGAACACAAAGTGTTGTGGGCGGTGATAGTCATACTGCTTACCACCAATGTCATATTTTGATTCGGTGGTATTGTGGGATGAAGCGGCTCGGACCAACCTGACATGTCCACGCACATGAGACCAGTTCCACCGACTAACATGCAACTAGTTTTGCATAAAGGTGGCTGGCGGGTGTCTGTTTCTCCTACTTTAGTTGAATCGAATTTGACTACGGCCAGTCCTTGAAGAAGGTTACAATAGCAAACTTGATAAATCACCTTTGTGGTTCTTGCGTAGGTAAGAACGGTTCTTGCTAGAAGCCCGTAGCAGCCACGTAAAACTTGCAACAACAAAGTAGAGGACGTCTAACTTGTTTTTTGCAGGGCATGTTGTGATGTGATATGGTCAAGATATGATGTGATATATGTTGATGTATGAGATGATCATGTTTTGTAATATCGACAATCGGCAGGAGCCTTAGGGTTGTCTCTTGATGATTGTATGAAATGCAAACGCCATGTAATTGCTTTACTTTATCGCTATGCGTTAGCAATAGTTGTAGAAGCAATAGTTGGCGAGACGACCCTGACGCAACGATGGAGATCAAGGTGTCGAGCTGGTGACAATGGAGATCATGACGATGCTTTGGAGATGGAGATCAAAAGCACAAGATGATGATGGCCATATCATGTCACATATTTTGATTGCATGTGATGTTTATCCTTTTTTTGCATCTTATTTTGCTTAGAACGGCGGTAGCATTATAAGATGATCCCTTCACTAAATTTCAAGATAAAAGTGTTCTCCCCGAGTACGCACCGTTGCCAAAGTTCATCGTTTTGAAGCACCTCATGATGATCGGGTGTGATAGACTCTACGTTCACATACAACGGGTGTAAGACAGTTTTGCACATGCAGAATACTTGGGTTAAACTTGACAAGCCTAGCATGTACAGACATGGTCTCGGAACACTGGAGACCGAAAGGTCGAATGTGAGTCATATAGTAGATATGATCAACATAGAGATGTTCACCATTGATGACTACCCCATCTCACGTGATGATCGGACATGGGTTAGTCGATTTGGATCATGTATCACTTAGATAACTTGAGGGATGTTAATTTAAGTGGGAGTTCATTAGTAATTTGATTATTTGAACTAAAATTTATCTTGAACTTAGTCTTAATAGTTTTTGCATATCTATGTTGTAGATCAATGGCACGTGCTACCGTTCCCTTAAATTTAATGCATTCCAAGAGAAAGCTAAGTTGAAAGATGATGGTAGCAACTACACTGATTGGGTCCGTAACTTGAGGATTATCCTCATTGCTGCACAGAAGAATTATGTCCTTGATGCACCGCTAGGTAACCAACCCATTCCCGCTAATCTAGACGTTGTGAACGCCTGGCAAACGCGGACTAATGACTACTCGATAGTTCAGTGTGCCATGCTTTATGGCTTAGAACCGGGACTTCAAAGACGTTTTGAACGCCACGGAGCATATGAGTTGTTCCAAGAGCTGAAGTTGATATTTCAAGCTAATGCCCGGGTTGAGAGATATGAAATCTCCAACAAGTTCTATAGCTGCAAGATGGAGGAGAACAGTTCTGTCAGTGAACACATACTCAAAATGTCTGGGTATCATAACCACTTGACTCAGCTGGGAATTGATCTTCCAGTTGAGAGTGTTATTAATAGAGTTCTTTAGTCACTGCGACCAAGCTACAAAGGCTTTGTGATGAACTATAATACGCAAGGGATGACGAGAATGATTCCCGAGCTCTTCGCGATGCTGAAGTCGGCAGAGGTAGAAATCAAGAAGGAGCATCAAGTGTTGATGGTTAACAAGACCACTAGTTTCAAGAAAAATGGCAAGGGAAAGAAAGAGAACTTCAAGAAGAATGGCAAGCAAGTTGCCGCTCCCGTGAAGAAGCCCAAAGCTGGACCCAAGCCTGAAACTAGGTGCTTCTACTGCAAGGGAAATGGTCACTGGAAGCGGAACTGCCCCAAGTACTTGGTAGATAAGAAGGATGGCAAAGTGAACAAAGGTATATTTGATATACATGTTATTGATGTGTTCCTTACTAATGCTCGTAGTAGCGCCTGGGTATTTGATATTGGTTCGGTTGCTCATATTTGTAACTCGAAACAGGAGCTGCGGAATAAATGAAGATTGGCTAAGGACGAGGTGACGATGCGCGTCGGGAATGGTTCCAAGGTCGATGTGATCGCCATCGGCACTCTACCTCTACATCTACCTTCGGGATTAGTTTTAGACCTCAATAATTGTTATTTGGTGCCAGCGTTGAGCATGAACATTATATCTGGATCTTGTTTATTACGACACGGTTATTCATTTAAGACAGAGAATAATGGTTGTTCTATTTATATGAGTAATATCTTTTATGGTCATGCACCTTTGATGAATGGTCTATTCTTGTTGAATCTTGGTTGTAGTGATACACTTATTCATAATATTGATGCCAAAAGATGCAAAGTTGATAATTATAGTGCAACATACTTGTGGCACTGCTGTTTAGGTCATATTGGTATAAAGCGCATGAAGAAACTCCATGCGGATGGACTTTTGGAATCACTTGATTATGAATCATTTGATGCTTGCGAACCATGCCTCATGGGTAAGATGACTAAAACTCCATTCTCCAGAACAATGGAGCGAGCTAATGACTTATTGGAAATAATACATACTGATGTATGCGGTCCGATGGGTGTTGAGGCACGCGGGGAGTATCGTTATTTTCTGACCTTCACAGATGATTTGAGTAGGTAAAGGTATATCTACTTGATGAAACACAAGTCTGAAACATTTGAAAAGTTCAAAGAATTTCAGAGTGAAGTGGAGAATCATCGTAACAAGAAAATAAAGTTTCTACGATCTGATCGCGGAGGCGAATATTTGAGTTACGAGTTTGGCCTTCATTTAAAGCAATGTGGAATTGTTTCACAACTTGCGCCACCTGGAACACCACAGCGTAATGGTGTGTCCGAACGTCGTAACCGTACTTTATTAGATATGGTGTGTTCTATGATGTCTCTTACCGATTTGCCTTTATCATTTTGGGGTTATGCATTAGAGACAGCCGCATTCACGTTAAATAGGGCACTGTCTAAATCCGTTGAGACGACACCGTATGAACTATGGTTTGGCAAGAAACCTAAGCTGTCATTTCTTAAAGTTTGGGGATGCGACTCTTATGTCAAAAGGCTTCAGCCTGATAAGCTAGAACCAAAATCGGAGAAGTGCATCTTCGTAGGATACCCTAAGGAAACTATTGGGTACACCTTCTACCACAGATCTGAAGGCAAGCTCTTTGTTGCTAAAAATGGGTCATTTCTAGAGAAGGAGTTTCTCTCGAAAGAAGTGAGTGGGAGGAAAGTAGAACTTGATGAGGTAATTGTACCTTCTCTCGAATTGGAAAATAGCACATCAGAGAAAACCGTTCCCGTGATGCCTACACCAACTAGAGAGGAAGCTAATGATGATGATCATGAAACTTCGGATCAAGTTACTACTAAACCTCGTATTTCGACCAGAACACATTCCGCACCAGAGTGGTACGGTAATCCTGTCCTGGAAGTCATGTTGTTAGACAACGGCGAACCTACGAACTATGAAGAAGCTATGATGAGCCCAGATTCCGATAAATGGCTTGAGGCCATGAAATCTGAGATAGGATCCATGTATGAGAACAAAGTGTGGACTTTGGTGGACTTGCCCGATGATCGGCAGGCCATTGAAAATAAATGGATCTTCAAGAGGAAGACGGACGCTGATGGTAATATCACTGTCTACAAAGCTCGACTTGTCGCGAATGGTTTTCGACAAGTTCAAGGGGTTGACTATGATGAGACTTTCTCACCCGTAGCGATGCTTAAGTCTATCCGAATCATGTTAGCAATTGCCGCATTTTATGATTATGAAATCTAGCAAATGGACGTCAAAACTGCATTCCTTAACGGATTTCTTAAAGAAGAGTTGTATATGATGTAACCAGAAGGTTTTGTCGATCCTAAAGGTACTAACAAAGTGTGCAAGCTCCAGCAATCCATTTATGGACTGGTGCAAGCATCTCGGAGCTGGAATATACGCTTTGATGATGTGATCAAAGCATATGGTTTTATACAGACTTTCGGAGAAGCCTGTATTTACAAGAAAGTGAGTGGGAGCTCTGTAGCATTTCTGATATTATATGTGGATGACATATTGCTGATTGGAAATGATATAGAATTTCTGGATAGTATAAAAGGATACTTGAATAAGAATTTTTCAATGAAAGACCTCGGTGAAGCTGCTTATATATGGGCATCAAGATCTATAGGGATAGATCGAGACACTTAATAGGACTTTCACAAAGCACATACCTTATCAAAGTTTTGAAGAAGTTCAAAATGGATCAGTCAAAGACAGGGTTCTCGCCTGTGTTGCAAGGTGTGAAGTTGAGTAAGATTCAAAGCCTGACCACGGCAAAAGATAGCGAGAGAATGAAAGTCATTCCCTATGCCTCAACCATAGGTTCTATAAAGTATGCCATGTTGTGTACCAGACCTGTTGTGTGCCTTGCCATGAGTCTGGCAAGGGGGTACAATAGTGATCCAGGAGTGGATCACTGGACAGCGGTCAAAATTATCCTTAAAGAGGACTAAGGAAATGATTCTCGGTTATGGAGGTGATGAAGAGTTCGTCGTAAAGGGTTATGTCAATGCAAGCTTTGACACCGATCTGGATGACTCTGAGTCACAATCTGGATATGTATTGAACGTGGGAGTAATTAGCTAGAGTAGCTACATGCAGAGCATTGTAGACATAGAAATTTGCAAAATACATACGGATCTGAATGTGGCAGACTCGTTGACTAAACCTCTTTCACAAGCAAAACATGATCACACCTTAGTACTCTTTGGGTGTTAATCACATGGCGATGTGAACTAGATTATTGACTCTAGTAAACTCTTTGGGTGTTAGTCACATGGTGATCTGAACTATGGGTGTTAATCACATGGTGATGTGAACTAGATTATTGACTCTAGTGCAAGTGGGAGACTGATGGAAATATGCCCTAGAGGCAATAATAAAGTTGTTATTATTATATTTCCTTATTCATGATAAAGGTTTATTATTCATGCTAGAATTGTATTGACCGGAAACTTAAATACATGTGTGAATACATAAACAAATACCGTGTCCCTAGTGAGCCTCTACTAGACTAGCTCATTGTTTAAAAGATGGTTAAGGTTTCCAAACCATAGACATGTGTTGTCACTTGATAACGGGATCACATCATTAGGAAAATGATGTGATGGACAAGACCCAATCATTAGCATAGCATATGATTGTTCAGTTTAATTGCTACTGCTTTCTTAATGTCAAATACATGTTTCTTCGACCATGAGATCATGCAACTCTCGGACTCCAGAGGAATACCTTGTGTGCTATCAAATGTCACAACGTAACTGGGTGATCATAAAGATGCTCTACAGGTATCTTCGAAGGTGTCTGTTGAGTTGGCATGGATCGAGATTGGGATTTGTCACTCCGTGTATCAGAGAGGTATCTCTAGGCCCTCTCGGTAATACACATCACAAGAAGCTTGCTAGCAAAGTGGCTAAGGAGTTAGTTGCAAGATGATGTATTACGGAACGAGTAAAGAGACTTGCCAGTAATGAGATTGAACTAGGTATAGAGATACCGACGATCGAATCTCGGGCAAGTAACATATCGACAGACAAAGGGAATTACGTATGTTGTCATAAAGGTGCAACCGATAAAAGATCTTCATGGAATATGTAGGAATCAATATGGGCATCTAGGTCCCGCTATCGGTTATTGACCAGAGAGGTGTCTCGGTCATGACTACATAATTCCCGAACCCGCAGGGTCGCACGCTTAACGTTCGTTGACGCTAGAGTAGTATTGGGATATTTGATGAGTGGTAACCAAATATTGTTTGGAGTCCCGGATGAGATCCCGGATGTCACGAGGAGTCTCGGAATGGTCGAGAGGTAAAGATTTATATATGGGAAGTCATATTTTGGGTTCCGGAAAAAGGTGCAGTTTTTTGATATTGTACCGGGAAGCTTCCAGAAGGTTCCGGAGGGGTCCGGAAGTCCACAAGTGGGTCCACCACGACCCAAGGGCTAGAATGGGCTGCAAGAAGGTGGCCTGGCCTTATTGGGCTAGGCGCACCAAGTCCTAAAAAGCCCATGTGGCTAGGGAAGGGAAAAAAGGAAGGAGTCCTAGTAGGAATAGGATTGGACTTGGAGTCCAAGTCCTCTCCCCCCTAGCTGTGCCCTAGGGCTTGAAGGGGCTGTTTCCCATGCCCCTCCACCTATATATAGAGGGGAGGGGCGCCCCAAGAGGACACACCAAGCCCTTGGCGCCCCTCTCTCTCTCTCGTTACTCCGTAGTTCCACTGCCTCGTCCCGGCGACACTTAGCGAAGCGCTGTCGATGCTCCACCACCACCATCACCACCACGTCATCGTGTTGGTTGTGATCCCATCTACTTCTCCTCTCCCACTTGCTAGATCAAGAAGGAGGAGACGTCATTGAGCCGCACGTGTGCTAAACTCGGAGGTGCCGTCCGTTCGGCACTAGATCGGTTGGATCGTGATCGGATCACGAAGAGTACGACTGCATCAACCGCGTGATAAACGCTTCCGCTTAGCGATCTACAATGGTATGTAGATGCTCTCCCCCTCTCTTAGCTATGCATCTCCATGGATAGATCTTGCATGTGCGCAGATTTTTTTTTGTTTTCCATGCAACGTTCCCCAACAAATAGCATCACCACCACCGTCACCACGCCGTTGTGCTGCCGGAACTCATCTACTACTTCGCCCGTCTTGCTGAATCAAGAAGGCGAGGACATCACCGAGCTGAACGTGTGCTGAACACGGAGGTTTCATACGTTCGGTACCTGATCAGTTGGATCGCGAAGAAGTTTGACTACATCAACCGTGTTACTAAACGCTTCTGCTTATGGTCTACGAGGGTACGTAGACACACTCTCTCCTCTCGTTGTTATGCATCTCCATAGACAGATCTTGCGTGTGCGTAGAATTTTTTTTGTTTTCCATGCAACGTTCCCCAACATGGATAGCGGTCGATGGGTGGAGTAATAGTAGTAGATGCAGGCAGGAGTCCGTCTACTTGTCTCGGACGTGATGCCTACATACATGATCATTGCCTTGAATATTGTCATAACTATGCGCTTTTCTATCGATTGCCCAACAGTAATTTGTTTACTCATCATATGCTTTTTGTTCAAGAGAGAAGCCTCTAGTAAAAACTATGGCCCCCAGGTCTACTTTTATCATATATAAAATGCAAAAATACCTTGCTGTAATTTATTTACCGTTATTTTATCTTGTGTTTTATTTATCTATCTATCACTATCACATTTGATCCTTGCAAATAACCGCCAAGGGGATTGACAACCCCCTTGATCGTGTTGGGTGAAAGTATTTTCTCTTTTGTGTGTAAGTGCTGCTAATGAGGTTTCGCGTGGTTCTCCTACTGGATTGATAACCTTTGTTCTTAACTGAGGGAATTAATACTTATCTACTGTACTGCATCATCCTCTCCTCTTCGAGGAAATCCCAACGCGGCTCACAAGTAGCAGATCATAATCAAATTCAACAATATAGCTATCATGTAAAATATTCTCTCCATGATCCACATGCATGCAAGTTTTATAATCTTCCAAGATAGAGGGATTAACATCAACTAAAGTAATGACCTCTCCAAACCCACTTTTATCAAAAGTTTCATAAGACTAATTGTTCTCAAAGAGTGGGATTTTATAAAGTTGACACTCTTCCAAACCCACTTTTAATGTTCAGAGCATTATGATCGTTACCCCAATCATGATCATTAGCACAATTGACTTTCATGGAATTCATACTAACAACATTGTATTCATGCTTTTTATTCAATAAATGTATCCCAATAGCATTTTCTTTTCTCACTTCTTCATTGTTAGCTATTGGTTTATAATAAGCAGCAAGTTTGAAAAGATTAGCAAGTGGATGAGGATCCATATGTCATTATATTTATTTTATTGAGTCCACATGATGGCAACAAAAGCAGAGATAGAAACACAAAATATGTTTGGTGTTTTTAATTTCTTATAGAAGTGGAGGGAGATGAAAAGGAGAAGGCAAATAAAAGGCAAATTGCAAAAGAAAGTAAAACAAATAAATGATAAATGTGTGTGAAGGAACCTGTAATTGTTTGGTGAAGCCTCCCCGACAACGGCGCCAGAAATTCTTCTGCTACTTGTGATAGGCATTGGGATTTCCCCGAAGAGGAAGGGTGATGTAGTATAGTAGCAGATAGTATTTCCCTCAGTTAAGAACCAAGATTATCGAACGAGTACGAGACACCAGACAAATAAAGTAAACGGTAACTGCACACACACACAAAGCAAATACTTGCACCCGACGCGAGCAAGGGGGTTGTTAATCCCCTTGTACTCGTTAATTGCAATAATTAAATCTGATAGAGGTAGATAGATAAATTAAGAAGGAAGATAAAAGTAAATAAATTACAGCAAGTATTTTTAGGGTTTTAGTAAAAATAAAGTGAATGGACCCGGGGGCCATAGCGTTCACTAGAGGCATCTCTATCATGAGCATAGCAATGGTACGTAAACAAATTACTGTTGGGCAATTGATGGAACAGCACATAGTTATGATGATTCTTCATGGCATGATAAATATATAGGCATTACGTTCGAGACAAGTAGACCGACATCCATCTCCATCTACTACTATTACTCCACCCCAAGACTGCTATCCAGCATACATCTCAAAGTATTAAATTCATAACAAACAGGGTAATGCTTGAAGCATGATGACATAATGTAGACAAAGTAAGACCAAATAATATGTTTGAACCCCGTTGTTTCACCCTTAGTAGCAACAATACTAATACATGCCTTGCAACTCCTCCTGTCATAGAGTAAGGACACCGCAAGATTGAACCTACTACCAAGCACCTCTCCCACTAAAGATAAATCAATCTAATTGTCCAAAAGAGATAGATAGATCGGAGAGAAATACAGGGCTATAAAACCACACATAAATAAATCTAAAAAAACTCAAATACTTTCAATGAATAATTTGATCATAAACCCACAATTCATCGAATCCCAACAAACACATCGCAAAAGTTTACATCGGATTGATCCCAGGTGAGATCATTGTATTGAAGATCGAAAGAGAGAGGGGGAGAGCCATCTAGCTACTACTATGGAGCCGTAAGTCCTGTGGGAACTACTCGCACATCATCATGGAGGCAGCAAGGTTGATGAAGATGGCCTCCGTGATGGATTCCCCCTCCGGCAGAGTATCGAAAAAGGCCTCTGATGACCCACAAGTATAGGGGATCAACCGTAGTCCTTTCAATAAGTAAGAGTGTCGAACCCAACAATGAGCAGAAGGAAATGACAAGTGGTTTTCAGCAAGGTAATTTCTGCAAGCATTGAAATTGTCGGTAACATGTAGTTTGATAGCAAGACAATTTGTAACGGACAAGTAACAGTAACGGTAAATAAATAAAGTGTAGCAAGGTAGCCCAATCCTTTTGTGGCAAAGGACAGGCCAAAACGGTCTCTTATAATAAGCAAAGCGTTCTTGAGGGCACACGGGAATTTCATCTAGTCACTTTCATCAAGTTGGTTTGATTCGCGTTCGCTACTTTGATAATTTGATATGTGGGTGGACCGGTGCTTGCGTGTTGTTCTTACTAGAACAAGCCTCCTGATGGCTCGTATCCGCGTCAGTATTTCCCCGAAGAGGAAGGGATGATGCAGTATAGCTTCGATAGGTATTTCCCTCAGTTATGAAACCAAGGTTATCGAACCAGTAGGAGAACCAAGCAACACTATGTAAATGGTACCTACACACAAAGAACAAATTCTTGCAACCCGACGCGTAAGAGGGGTTGTCAATCCCTCTCGGGTAAAAGATAGATTGGTTTCTATGATTTTGGATAAATAGATCTCGCAATAAAACAAAATAAATAAATAAAGAAAAAGTGCAGCAAGGTATTTTTGGGTTTTTAGAATAATAGATCTAAAAACAAAAGCAAATAAAAATAGATCTCAAAGCAAATATGGTAAAGAATAGACCCGGGGGCCGTAGATTTCACTAGTGGCTTCTCTCGAGAAAAATAGCATACGGCGGGTAAACAAATTACTGTTGGGCAATTGATAGAACTTCAAATAATTATGACGATATCCAGGCAATGATCATTATATAGGCATCACGTCCAAGATTAGTATACCTACTCCTGCCTGCATCTACTACTATTACTCCACATATCGACCGCTATCCAGCATGCATCTAGTGTATTAAGTTCATGGAGAAATGGAGTAATGCAATAAGAATGATGACATGATGTAGACAAGATCTATTCATGTAGGAATAGACCCCATCTTGTTATCCTTAATAGCAACGATTAATACGTGTCTTGTTGCCCTTTCTGTCACTGGGAAAGAACACTGCACGACCGAACCCATCACAAAGCACCTCTTCCCATGGCAAGAAAAATTGATCTAGTTGGCCTAACTAAACCAAAGATTCGAAGAAGAAATATGAGGCTATAACTAATCATGCATATAAGAGATCAAAGAAACTCAAATAACTTTCATGGATAAATAGATCTGATCATAAACTCAAAGTTCATCGGATCCCAACAAACACACCGCAAAAAGAGTTACATCAAATAGATCTCCAAGAGACCATTGTATTGAGAATCAAAAGAGAGAGAGGAAGCCATCTAGCTACTAATTACGGACCCGTAGGTCTACAATGAACCACTCACGCATCATCGGAGAGGCACCAATGAGGATGATGAACCCCTCTGTGATGGTGTCTAGATTGGATCTGGTGGTTCTGTAACTTGCGGCGGCTGGAATTGTGTTTCGTCGACTCCCCTAGGGTTTTTGGATTTTTTGGGGTATTTATAGAGCAAAGAGGCGGTGCGGGAGGCGGCCGAGGTGGGCACAACCCACCAGGGCGCGCTTGGGCCCCCAGGCGTGCCCAGGTGGGTTGTGCTCCCCTCGGAGCCCCCCTCTGGTACTTCTTTGGCCCAACAGGTGTCTTCTGGTCCAGAAAAATTCTCCAAAAAGTTTCGCTGCATTTGGACTCCGTTTGGTACTAATATTCTGCGAAGTAAAAAACAAGCAAAAAACAGCAACTGGCACTGGGCACTATGTCAATAGGTTAGTCCCAAAAAATGATATAAAGTTGCTATAAAATGAGTGTTAAACATCCAAGAATGATAATATAATAGCATGGAACAAGAAAAAATTATAGATACGTTGGAAACGTATCAGCATCCCCAAGCTTAATTCCTACTCGTCCTTGAGTAGGTAAATGATAAAAACAGAACTTCTGATGTGGAATGCTGCCTAACATGTTCATCACATATTCTTTTCTTTTGTAGCATGGACATTTGGACTTTTATATGATTCAAAGCAATAGTCTAGTTTTGAAATGAAGATTTCAATACTCAAGCATATCAACAAGCAACCATGTCTTTCAAAATACCAATACTAAAGCAAGTTATCCCTAGCCCATTATGCTCAATCATTGATCCATTCATGAAACACACTCACATATTAGCTACACCCAATGCTCAAGTACGATCATAGTGCCCCTTAGTTGGTGCTTCATAAGAGAAGATGGAGACTCAAATAAAAATAAAAATTGCATAAAGTAAATAGAAAGGCCTTTCGCAGAGGGAAGTAGGGATTTGTAGAGGTGCCAGAGCTCAAAGCGAAAAAATAGAGATAAAACATTTTGGGTGGCATGCTTTTTCTGTTAACGAAAATGATCGAGTAGTTCCGAATACTTTCCATGCTAGATATATCATAGGCGGTTCCCAAACAGAAAATAAAGTTTATTCCTTTTTCCACCATACTTTCACATTCTAGGGCTAGCCGTATCACGGGTGCCGTCCATACCAACACCTTCCAAGGAATTTATTATTTGACAACATAAAGTAAATTCATTTTTCATTTCGGGACTGGGCACCCCTAATACCTTTGCCGTACTCTCGTGCAATGACAAGTGAATAAACGATCACCTTGAGAATAACACATCTAGCATGGAAAAATATCAGCCACCCCCTACTGTTTCATGAGCGGTACGAGCACACAAAAAGGAAATTTATTTTGAAAATTAGAGTTGGCACATACAAATTTGCTTAGAATGGCACAGAAATATCGCATATAGGTAGGTATGGTGGACTCATATGGCAAAACTGGGTTTAAGATTTTGGATGCACAAGTAGTATTCCTACTTAGTACAAGTGAAGGCTAGCAAAAAGATTGAGAAGCATCCAACCAAGAAACAAAAAATCACATAAGCGGGCACTAAGAATAACTAACACCGAATAATGCACCACAAGTGGGATATAAGTTCATTGCATAACTATTGACTTTCGTGCTTGCATAGGGAATCACAAACCTTAACACCAATATTCTTACTAAAGCACAATTACTCACCAACATGACTCACATATCACTATCATCATATCGCAAAACTATTACAAAGAATCAAGTTTATTTTGTCCAATGATCTTCATGAAAGTTTTTATTATATCCCTCTTGAATATCTATCACTTTGGGACTAGTTTTATATGTTGCTTTTGATAGCTCAAACAAATCTAAGTGAAGAACATGAGCATAAAAAAATTTCGTCTCTCAAAATAATATAAGTGAAGCATGAGAGAATTTCTTCAAAAATTAATAACTCTCAAATAAATCTAAGTGAAGCATGAGAGCATTTCTTCAAAAAATATTAAAGCACACCGTGCTCAAAAAGATATAAGTGAAGCACTAGAGCAATTCCATTGCTAAAAAAATAATTTAAGTGAAGCATAAAGAGCAATTCTAACAAATCATAGCATAATTTTGGCTCTCTCAAAAAGGTGTGTTCAGCAAGGATACTTGACACAAAACAAAAGGCAAAACAAGCAAAGACTCATATAATACAAGACGCTCCAAGCAAAACTCATGATATGTGACGAATAAAAATATAGTTCCAAGTATAATACCGATGGTCGTTAGAAGAAAGAGGGGATGCCACTCGGGACATCCCCAAGTTTAGTTGCTTGTTTCTCCTTGAATATTACCTTGGGGTTCCATGGGGCATCCCCAAGCTTAGGCTCTTCTTACTCATTATTCCTTCATCCATCGTGATCTCACCCAAAACTTGAAAACTTCAATCACACAAAACTTAACAAAACCATCGTGAGATCCGTTAGTATAAGAAAACCAATCTTTACTTTAAGTACTGTAGAAAACCCATTCAAATTTTGTTATTGCATTATATCTACTGTATTCAAACTTTGCCATGGCTTATACCCCCCGATACAATCCATAGAATCATCAAAATAAGCACACAGTGCAAAGAAAACAGAATCTGCCAAAAACAGAATAGTCTGTAAAGATGAGAATTATTCTCATACTTATGTAACTCCAAAAATTCTGAAAAAATAGGAAAACAGAGTAAATTTGTATATAAATCTTTTGTAAAAACTTCAGAATTTTTCGTTGCTTCTGTGAATCTAGACAATTATTTTACTGGATGCAAAAGTTTCTGTTTTTCAACAGGATCAAATCAACTATCACCAAAGCTATCCCAAAGGCTTTACTTGGCACAAACACTAATTAAAACATAAAAAACACAATCATAACAGAGGCATAATTGTGCAAACACTCAAGAACAGAAATAAAAATGCAAAAATAAATTTTATTCATTGGGTTGCCTCCCAACAAGCGCTATCGTTTTACGCCCCTAGCTAGGCATAATGCAAGGATCTAAGTTTTGTCATCTTTAGTTCTTGATCCATAGGATGCCCTCATGATTGATTCATATGGTGGCTTGATTCTTGTTCTAGATAAGTGTTCCATTCCCTTTCTTAGTGGAAATTGAAATTTAATATTGCCTTCTTTCATATCAATCACGGCACCAATAGTACGTAAAAACGGTCTACCAAGTATAATTGGACAAGACGGATTGCAATCAATGCCAAGAACAATAAAATCTATCGGCACATAATTCCTATTTGCAAGAATAAGAACATCATTAATTCTTCCCATAGGCTTTTTAATAGTCGAATCCGCCAAGTGCAAATTTAAAGAACACTCTTCAATATTGGTAAGACCAAGCACATCACATAAAGACTTCGGAATTGTGGAAACACTAGCACCCAAATCACATAGAGCAAAACACACATATTTTTTAATCTTAACTTTGATGGTAGGTTCCCATTCATCATGTAATTTTCTAGGAATTGAGATCTCTAATTCCAATTTTTCTTCCAAAGCTTTCATCATAGCATCAACAATATGTTTAGTAAAAGCTTTATTTTGTTCATAAGCATGGGGTGAATTTATCATGGATTGCAACAAAGAAATACAATCAATCAAAGAGCAATTATCATAATTAAAGTCTTTGTAATCCAAAAGAGTGGATACATCACTAGTTAAAGTTTTGACCTCTCCAAACCCACTTTTATCAATTTTTTCATCAAGATTTTCACCCTCCGAATTATTGGGACGTCTTCTAACTAAAGTTGACTCTTCTTCAACCCCTTTATCATCAATTTTAATCTTACTAAACAAGGAATCAATAGAAGAAACACCAATCACTTTAAGATCTTCATCATTTTTATGAAAGCAATCACTAGAAAACGCTCTTTCTAAAAATTCTCTTTTAGCTCTAAGCATAGCGGTTCTTTTCTTACTTTCATCCATAGAAACATATAAAGCTTTGATTGATTCCTCAACTTTGGGTACAAAAATTTTCAACTTGAGATTTTCTACATCGTGAGAAATCCTATCAATGCTTCTAGACATATCATCAATTTTATTCAACTTTTCTTCTATCGTATTATTGAAAACTTTTTGAGCATTGATAAATTATTTAATGTTATTCTCAAGATCAGAGGTGTTCCTACTATTATTATAAGAAGGGTTACCATAGGAACCACCATAATTATTAGAGGAATTTCTAGGAAAAGGCCTAGAATTAAAATTACCTCTATAAGCATTGTTATTAAAATTGTTTTGCGAGACAAAATTCACATCTACAGAATCACTATTTTGCTAGACAAAGGCACATCATTAAGATCAATAGGAGCACTTTTATTAGCAACCAATTTCATAAGAGCATCAACTTTTTCACTCAAAGTACTAATTTCTTCAACCGAATTAACTTTTTTACTAGTAGGAGCTCTTTCAGTATGCCATTGTGAATAATTTGCATAATATTATCAAGCAATTTAGTAGCTTCACCCAAAGTAATTTCCATAAAAGTACCACCCCCGGCAGAATCTAAAAGATTTCTAGAAATAAAATTCAATCCCGCATAAAGATTTTTTGTATGATCATCCAAAGATTTAACCCATGAGTAGGACAATTTCTTAGCATCAATTTCATTCTTTCCCAAGATTGTGCAACATGTTCATGCTCAAGTTGCTTAAAATTCATGATTTGAGTTCTAAGGGAAATAATTTTCGTGGGCAGGAAATACTTAGTGATGAAAGCATCATTGCATTTATCCCAAGAATCGATACTATTGCGAGGCAAAGAAGAAAACCAAATTTTTGCACGATCTCGCAAAGAAAATGAAAATAATTTCAACTTCACAATATCATTGTCCACATCTTTTTTCTTTTGCATATCGCATAATTCTACGAATGTGTTAAGATGCGACGCGACATCCTCATTAGGAATACCGGAAAACTGATCTTTCATAACAAGATTCAACAAAGCGGCATTAATATCACAAGATTCTGCACTATTGGCGGGAGGAGCAATCGAAGTGCTAATAAAATCATTATTGTTGGTATTGGAAAAGTCACATAACTTGGTGTTTTCTTGAGTCATCGTGACTACGCAAACAAGATTGCACACAAAAACAGATCTGACGAGAAAACGGCGAATGGAAAAGAGGGCAAATAAAACGGCAATTTTTTTTGTGAAGTGGGGGAGATGAAAATGAGAGGCAAATGGCAAATAATGTAAATTGCAAGGAGATGAGATTTGTGATTAGGAACCTGATAGATGTTGATGATGTCTCCCCGGTAACAGCGCCAGAAATCCTTTCTTGATGGCTCGTATCCGCGTCAGTATTTCCCCGAAGAGGAAGGAATGATGCAGTACAACTTCGGTAGGTATTTCCCTTAGTTATGAAACCAAGGTTATCGAACCAGTAGGAGAACCAAGCAACACTATGTAAACGGTACATGCACACAAAGAACATATTCTTGCAATCCGACGCGTAAGAGGGGTTGTCAATCCCTCTCGGGTAAAAGATAGATTGGTTTGTATGATTTTGGATAAATAAATCTCGCAATAAAACAAAATAAAATAAATAAATAAAAAGTGCAGCAAGGTATTTTTGGGTTTTTAGAATAATAGATTTGAAAACAAAAGCAAATAAAAATAGATCTCAAAGCAAATATGATAAAGAATAGACCCGGGGGCCGTAGATTTCACTAATGGCTTCTCTCGAGAAAAATAGCATACGGCGGGTAAACAAATTACTGTTGGGCAATTGATAGAAATTCAAATAATTATGACGATATCCAGGCAATGATCATTATATAGGCATCATGTCCAAGATTAGTAGACCAACTCCTGCCTGCATCTACTACTATTACTCCACACATCGATCGCTATCCAGCATGCATCTAGTGTATTAAGTTCATGGAGAAACGGAGTAATGCAATAAGAACGATGACATGATGTAGACAAGATCTATTCATGTAGGAATAGACCCCATCTTGTTATCCTTAATAGCAACGATCAATACATGTCTTGCTGCCCCTTCTGTCACTTGGAAAGAACACCGCACGACCGAACCCATCACAAAGCACCTCTTTCCATGGTAAGAAAAATCGATCTAGTTGGCCTAACTAAACCAAAGATTCGAAGAAGAAATACGAGGCTATAAGTAATCATGCATATAAGAGATCAAAGAAACTCAAATAACTTTCATGGATAAATAGATCTGATCATAAACTCAAAGTTCATCGGATCCCAACAAACACACCGCAAAAAGAGTTACATCAAATAGATCTCCAAGAGACCATTGTATTGAGAATCAAAAGAAAGAGAGGAAGCCATCTAGCTACTAACTACGGACCCGTAGGTCTACAATGAACTACTCACGCATCATCGGAGAGGCACCAATGAGGATGATGAAGCCCTCCGTGATGGTGTCTAGATTGGATCTGGTGGTTCTGGAACTTGCGGCGGCTGGAATTGTGTTTCGTCGACTCCCCTAGGGTTTTTGGATTTTCAGGGTATTTATAGAGCAAAGAGGCAGTGCGGGAGGCGGCTGAGGTGGGCACAACCCACCAGGGCGCGCCTGGGCCCCCAGGCGCGCCCAGGTGGGTTGTGCTCCCATCAGAGCCCCCCTCTGGTACTTCTTTGGCCCAACAGGTGTTTTCTGGTCCAAAAAAATTCTCCAAAAAGTTTTGCTGCGTTTGGACTCCGTTTGTGTGACGCCCCCGGCCCGATCGTGCACTAATCATACACGCAAATGCACACGATCAAGCCTAAGGACTCACGGGAAGATATCACAACACAACTCTAAAACATAAATAAAGTCATACAAGCTTTATATTACAAGCCAGGGGCCTCGAGGGCTCGAATACATAAGCTTGCGAACAAGCGTCAGCGGAAGCATCAGATATCTGAGTACAGATATGAAATAGAAACAGAAAGGCCTTTAGGAAGGCGGGGCAAAATAAAACACTACGATCGAAAGGCGAAGGCCTCCTGCCTGGGACCCTCCGATCCTACTCCTGGTCGTCAGTCAACTCGTAGTAGTATCCATCCTCTGGGTAGTAGTAGTAACGATCGTCGGGGCATCTGTCTCAGGGGGCTCCGTCCTCTGGTCACGTCAAACTGGTATGGGGAGAAAAAGGAAAACAAAGCAACCGGAGTACTCAGAAGTACTCAGCAAGCAAGGATCTACACTACATATGCAACATTTTCAAAGGGAGGCTGTATTGTGACTGGGCTCGCAGAATGCCAGAAGAGAGAAGGCCTAGTCCTATCGAAGACTAGCATCTTCACGCATCTTGCAGCAGTAAAGAAGTAGAACAATACCATATAATGTAGCAGTAATAATATCAACCTCATCCTGAGATCCTTTCTCGACTCCCTGCGAGAAAGCAATCCCAGAGCCATACATACAGGTCTCATCACAGGTATCCAGTTCTAAATTGTATCAATCAGGATACAACTCCGAGTGTCCTTTACCGTAGGACCGGCTATCGATAGAAGTGTTCTTCCCTGCAGGGGTGCACCAACTTACCAACACCGCTCGATAACTCCGGCCGGGCACACTTTCCTGGGTCATGCCGGCCTCGGCCAAACGACACATCGCAACCCTACCTACAGCTCACCAGAGAGGTCCCGTCGGTCTATATCCAAGCGCTCAGGGTCATGGGCCATCGCCCTGTGCACTCCGGGTCGGTGTGTGCAGGTCGGGACGAGCACCACCTCAGTCCTGGATGGTACTGGCCCGGCCCGGCCACGAGCTGAACTGGACGTCTGACAGAGCTTTCGGCTGATGCATACGATGCAGAACGCCCATACTATGCCACGTGATGTTAGTGCTATCAGACCAAGTCTGCTCGGATCAAATATCCAAATCGTTAGGACTAGCTTGCGGTAACGAGCAGAGACTCACGAAAGATGTGACCCCGTCGCCCCGTCTCGAGGACTTGCGGCAAGGGCAAGAATGCCCGGCCGCGCCTCGTATTCACCACTCGGCACCACACTGGCAACCCGCCTTCGCATCACACGCGGGTACCCCTCGGTCGACCCGCCTTTCCAAGTAACATTGTAAGGTCCAAGTATCCGTGTGTCCATAACAATCAGGGAATCCGAGGTATCACCCTCATTGAATTCCCACTCGATGATCCGTCAAGGTGAACTAGGAGAATCACCCTCACTGGGTCCACACTTGAGGTGTTGTACGACAGCGTCGTTATCGGAAGCGGTGAAGGAGGAATCACCCCGATGACCACGACCGAATAGCTACCTACAGAGTTAACATCAGAAGTGCTACAAAGGTTTCACCCTCGGCACTCGATAGTAACGCTGCAGTGTCGTTACAACTAAGGGGGGTGATTCGGTGTCGGGTCCTGGTCTTCAATCCCATTGATCGGGTCTTCTGACGATCCAGCGCGGCAGTCGGGATAAGTGGGGTCACTGATAGGTCTCTACCCAGCCTAGACTAAACAGTTTAGGATATTAGGTAATTATTAACAGTAGGTTACAATGAACAGGCTATGCATCAGAATAGGTAAAGCGCAGCAGCAGTAATTCTAATGCAAGCATGAGGAATTAGAATGGGCGATATCGGATGATCAAAGGAGGGGCTTGCCTGGTTGCTCGGCGGCAAGGGCAAGGTCGTCTATGGTGTCTTGCGGGATCCGGAGCTGCGTCGTCTCGGGGACGACTTCGGTGTCAGGGTCTACGAAGAGAAGAGGGGGAAGGAAACAGTATAAATATAAGAGCAAACTGGAGCAACACAAGTACGACATGAATCCAGTGCCGGGTGTACCTAACGTATGGTTGCACGTCACCGAGGAAGGAGGAATCCATCCGGGAATTTTTTCCCGGTTCCGGACATTTGGATCAGAGTGACCGGAGAGGACGGTTGCATTTCTGATAGTTAGGACGTGTGACGGACGAACGGACCGCGTATTCGAATTCTCTCTCGTCGTTCTGAGCAACTTTCATGTACAAAGTATTTTCATCTGAGCACGGATTATTTTATATGATTTTCTAAAGTTTTTATTAATTTCGGGAATTTAATTATTATTTAAATTAACATTATCCGAAACAGTGTTCTTGAACGTCAGCAGACGTCAGCATGACGTCACGACCAGTGGGTCCCACCTGTCATAGACTGTTAGGTTAATTATTGATAACTATTAAATTATTGTTTAATTAACACTAACTACTAATTAGATTAACCTAATCAGGATTAATTAACTTAATTAATTAACTAATTAATTAATTAATATTTTTTTATTTTTTTTCTTTTTTAAAACGTTTTCTGGGCGGGGCCCATATGTCATTGGCCCATAGGCCATAGCGGGTTGGGCGACGGCGTACAGGTGCGGGTGCTCGCACCCGAGGCCACGAAGGCGAGGGCGAGCGCGCCCGAGCCTCGATGGCCGGCGACGGCGGAAGCAGCGCCGGGCGCGGGGAGCTACGGGGCACCGCGGCCACAGGCGCCCTGCCGCGGGGCGAGGAAGGGCGGCGGCTCGCCACAGCAGTGGGCGGCGCGGGCGAGCGGACAGGGCGAGGCCGGCGGCGCAGCAGAACCCGCGGCCGACGACGAGCCGGGGCGTGGCGCGGGCGAGGTCAGCGCGCGGCTGCGGGGAACGCACGCGGGCGCAACGTGCGGCCAGCGGGGCGAGCTGCGTTGCGGCGGGCGAGAGCGGCACCGTGGCGGGGCGCAGGTGGGTGCGGCCAGGGTGCAGGAGTGGAGCAGGCGCAGGGGAGCAGAACTCCAGGCGCGGCCACAGGAGGTCGCGGGCGCGACGAGCGCGGCCCGAGCGTGGCAGGGCGCGGCGGAGCAGCAGCTCGAGGTGCAGGGCGCGGTCGAGGTGCGTGCAAGCACGTGACCGCGTTGCGCTAGCGAGGGAAGCGGGAGCAGAGAGGAGCGCCGTGCGGGGCTGGCCCTAGGCGCGACGATGCGGTCGATGGGCGAGCGGGGAACAGGGGAGAGAGGAGGAGAGGTCGGAGCTCACGCGGGGCCGTAGGGTCTAGGCAGCGGGGCGTGGGGGGCGACGGGGACGACGGCGCGGGGTCGCGACGGATGGCGGTCTGCCGAGTGGTCCGGCGATGTGGTGGTGGCGACGACGGGCGTGGGCGTCGGGCCGGCGACGAGTCGGGCCGAGGCTTCAGGCGGGTGCCGCGCGAGGGAGAGGAAGGGCGCGGAGGAGCCCGAGAGGGGTGGCGCCGGCGATAGCGAGCGGCGACGGCGGTCGGGACGGCCGGCCGGCGACGGGCGACGGGGGGGGGGGGTCGATCCCGATCCAGAATTTCTTTCTTTCTCTTTCTCTTTCTTCTATTTTTCTTTTCTCTTTCTCTTTCTATTTCTTCCGAATTTCTTTCTTTTCTTCTATCTTTCTGTTTTCTCATTTCTTTTCTTCTTCTCTTTTTTATCTGTTGGTTATGTGTTTTCATTATCTATTGGGTGTTGGTTAGCGGCTAGGGTTTCGGGTGGGGGTGGGAGATATGGGGGAGGGGAGGGGGCGCCGGCTGGGCCGGCCTGGCTAGCCCAGTGGCCAGCTGGGCCGAGGCCCAGCGAGGGGGGGGGCTTTATTTTCTTTTGTTCTTTTTCTTTTTATAAATTCATATACCTCGGTTTAGTAAATAGTTAGGCCCCAAACCGAATTTTGTAAAAAGGGAGACCTAGTCCATAAATACCAGTGCTTTATTTCCTAACACCTAAAATCAGTTTGGGCAAAACATCATTTCATACTTAAATTAGATTTAATAAATGGTTATTAAATATTGTTTTTAGTCGCTGTTTGAAGATGTTTGAGTCACTTACCCAACTCCAATGATGTCGGTTTCAATTTTAGAATTGTCTCTGATTTATTTGCTATTTAATGAACAATTTAGTTTCTATGTTGGACAACTTTTATTTTCCACTCTCATTTAATTTTGAATTTGAGGTTAGGAGTTGAAATGCAATATGATGTTAATGATGATCATGCACTGATAATCATGCTGACTTGGCATTATCAAAATGGGATTACTGTGGCTAACCACCGGGGGTGTTACAAATCTCCTCTACTAACAAGAATTCTCGTCCCGAGAATTAAGAAGTAGAAGGAAAAAGTTCGGGGTATTCCGCACGAAGATTATCCTCGCGTTCCCAAGTGGCTTCATCTTCAGTATGATTTGACCACTGCACTTTGAGGAACTTGGTAACCTTCTGACGGGTTCGACGTTCAGCTTCATCGAGGATGCGGATCGGATGCTCCTTATAAGAAAGATCATCTTGCAATTCAAGCATCTCGTGATCCGCAGATCGGTGCGGAGATTCCTTGAAGCATTTACGAAGTTGCGACACATGGAAGACGTCGTGGATATGAGAGAATTGCGGCGGCAATTCCAATTTATACGCCACTTGACCACGTCTTGCAACAATGCGGAAAGGACCAATGTAGCGGGGAGCTAACTTGCCCTTGATTCCAAAACGGTGAGTGCCCTTCATAGGGGTGACACGAAGATAAGCTTGATCACCAGGTTGATAAGTCAAACCCCATCGTTTGCGATCATAGTTGCTCTTCTGGCGGTCCTGAGCCGCCTTGAGATTTTCCCGGACAATACGAACTTGTTCTTCGGCTTGTTGAATAATGTCTGGACCCACGAGCGGTCGTTCCCCAGTTTCTGACCAATTCAGAGGGGTTCGACACTTACGTCCATAGAGAACTTCAAAGGGGGCCATTTTCAGACTGGCTTGATAGCTGTTGTTATAAGAGAACTCGGCATATGGAAGAGATTCTTCCCACTTCTTGCCAAACGATATAACACAAGCTCGCAGCATGTCTTCAAGCACTTGATTAACTCGTTCAACTTGGCCTTGGGATTGAGGATGATAAGCTGAACTCCAGGTAATATGAGTTCCCATAGCCTTTTGGAAACTTTCCCAGAAATGACCAGTGAATATGCTGCCACGGTCTGAACTGATCTCTTTCGGAATACCATGGAGTGAAACAATTCTGGAGATATATAACTCTGCTAACTGACTAGCAGTGATCGTCTCCTTGACAGGCAGAAAGTGTGCAACTTTGGAGAGTTGGTCGACAACGACAAGAATAGCATCGTGACCCTTCTGTGACCTGGGAAGTCCTGTAACGAAATCCATCTGAACCTTATCCCATTTCCATGAAGGAATAGGAAGTGGTTGCAGAATTCCAGCAGGCTTCTGATGTTCTGCTTTAACGCGTCGACACACATCACATTCAGCAACATAACGAGCAATGTCCTGCTTCATTCTAGACCACCAGTACCTTTGACGGAGATCACGATACATCTTGGTGCTACCCGGATGAATAGACAGCGGGGTATCATGTGCCTCCTTCATGACTTTGTCAGTCATAAGCTCGAAGCGAGGTACGACAATGCGGTCTCTGAAATACAAGGTTCCATCTTCAGACAGCGAGAAATCCCTGTACTTTACAAGGTGAAGGTCTTTCTTCATCAGATCAACTTCAGCATCTTTAGCTTGCGCATTCTTAACAGCTTTCTCAAGATCTGGTTCAACAACCAAGGTTTTTAGGTATCCTTGAGGAACTATCTCGATATTTAGCTTTCGAAGCTCTTCATACAGAAGTGGTTGCTGTAGCTGAACCTCAAGTTCGCAGCAATAGGATTTGCGGCTCAATGCATCAGCCACCACATTAGCCTTGCCAGGGGTATAAGAAATACCCAAGTCATAGTCCGCAATGGTCTCCATCCATCTTTGCTGACGGAGATTCAGAGATGGCTGAGTGAACAAGTACTTCAGACTTTTATGATCCGTGTATATCTCGCAACGATTACCGAGAAGGTAATGTCGCCACAACTGCAATGCATAGATCACAGCAGCTAGTTCTAGATCATGTACCGGATAATTCTCTTCATGCGGTCGCAGCTGACGAGAGCCATAGGCAATCACTTTACGCTCTTGCATTAGGATACAGCCTAATCCTTCACGGGATGCGTCACAATAGATCACAAAGTCTTTGCGAGAATCTGGAGGAGCAAGTACTGGGGTATTGTAACGGATTGACATCTGCCCCAGTGGATAAAGAATGTACTCTGGATGTATCCCTGCTCGAACAGCTGGTAGCTGCGTCGCAGGGTGTGGTGGAAACAAACGATCCATCTGAAACAGAGGAAACTCATGATTGTCAAAAGACAAGGAGAAGTATAACCGATCTCGGAGAGAAAGGTTAAACAAAACAATGGAAAGGAAAATGATTATCAGACTAATCAGATCAATGTCAGGGAAATCGCACAGATATCCAGCTCTCCGGGTGGACGAGAATTACGAGATCCTAATGTTAGAGTTAGTAAAATTTTAACCCGAATAGACGAGAGGTCAGAGTACCAGAGTAAAGATGAGGAATAAAAGATACTAATACCACCCAATTGGCGACGTGGGCCCGTAAGCCACACAGCCAGGTTAGTAAAACAGTTTTCCGGTTTCTAGACTCAACTTCGGCCAAGGAGTTGGAAAGGGGGTTCCTACAGGCAGTCGGCTCTGATACCAACTTGTGACGCCCCCGGCCCGATCGTGCACTAATCATACACGCAAATGCACACGATCAAGCCTAAGGACTCACGGGAAGATATCACAACACAACTCTAAAACATAAATAAAGTCATACAAGCTTTATATTACAAGCCAGGGGCCTCGAGGGCTCGAATACATAAGCTTGCGAACAAGCGTCAGCGGAAGCATCAGATATCTGAGTACAGATATGAAATAGAAACAGAAAGGCCTTTAGGAAGGCGGGGCAAAATAAAACACTACGATCGAAAGGCGAAGGCCTCCTGCCTGGGACCCTCCGGTCCTACTCCTGGTCGTCAGTCAACTCGTAGTAGTATCCATCCTCTGGGTAGTAGTAGTAACGATCGTCGGGGCATCTGTCTCAGGGGGGCTCCGTCCGCTGGTCACGTCAAACTGGTATGGGGAGAAAAAGGAAATCAAAGCCACCGTGAGTACTCAGAAGTACTCAGCAAGCAAGGATCTACACTACATATGCAACATTTTCAAAGGGAGGCTGTATATGTGGACTGGGCTGCAGAAATGCCAGAATAGAGAGAAGGCCTAGTCCTATCGAAGACTAGCATCTTCAGCGGTCTTGCAGCAGTAGAAGAGAGTAGAACATTACAATATAATGTAGTAGTAACATTAAGTCTCAACCTCACCCAGAGATCCTTTCTTGACTCCCTGCGAGAAAGCAATCCCAGAGCCATACATTCATCAACCTCGTCCTGAGATCCCTTCTCGACTCCCTGCGAGAAGCAATCCCAGAGCCATACATACAGGTCTCATCACAGGTATCCAGTTCTAAATTGTATCAATCAGGATACAACTCCGAGTGTCCTTTACCGTAGGACCGGCTATCGATAGAAGTGTTCTTCCCTGCAGGGGTGCACCAACTTACCCAACACGCTCGATTAACTTCGGCCGGACACACTTTCCTGGGTCATGCCCGGCCTCGGCCAAACGACACATCGCAACCCTACCTACAGCTCAGCAGAGAGGTCCCCGCCGGTCTACGTCCTAAGCGCAAGGGGGTCTTGGCCATCGCCCCTCACCCTCCGGGTCGTTGCGCACAGGGTGGATACCAGCATCGCCTCGGGTGGTCGACACGATCCGACCGTGCCGCAGTGCTGAACTGGACGTCTGACAGAGCTTTCGGCTGATGCATACGATGCAGAACGCCCATACTATGCCCACGTGATGGTTAGTGCTATCAGACCAGAGGTCTGCTCGGATCAAATATCCAAATCGTTAGGACTAGGGCTTGCGGTAACGAGCAGAGACTCACGAAAGATGTGACCCCGTCGCCCCGTCTCGAGGACTTGCGGCAAGGGTTAAGAATGCCCGGCCGCGCCTCGTATTCACCACTCGGGCACCACACTGGCAACCCGCCTTCACATCACACGCGGGTACCCCTCAGGGTCGACCCGCCTTCCCAAGTAACATTGTAAAGTCCAAGTATCTGTGTGTCCATAACATCAGGGAATCCGAGGTATCACCCTCATTGAATTCCCACTCGATGTATCCGTCAAGATGAACTAGGAGGAATCACCCTCACTGGGTCCACACTTGAGGTGTTGTACGACAGCGTCGTTATCGGAAGCGGTGAAGGAGGAATCACCCTCGATGACCACGACCGAATAGCTACTCTACAGAGTTAACATCAGAAGTGCTACAAGAGGTTTCACCCTCGGCACTCGATAGTAACGCTGCAGTGTCGTTACAACTAAGGGGGGTGATGTGCGGTGTCGGGTCCTGGTCTTCAATCCCATTGATCGGGTCTTCTGACGATCCAGCGCGGCAGTCGGGATAAGTGGGGTCACTGATAGGTCTCTACCCAGCCTAGACTAAACAGTTTAGGATATGTAGGTAATTATTAACAGTAGGTTACAATGAACAGGCTATGCATCAGAATAGGTAAAGCAGCAGCAGCAGTAATTCTAATGCAAGCATGAGGAATTTAGAATGGGCGATATCGGGATGATCAAAGGAGGGGCTTGCCTGGTTGCTCGGCGGCAAGGGCAAGGTCGTCTATGGTGTCTTCGGGATCCGGAGCTGCGTCGGTCTCGGGGACGACGTCGGTGTCAGGGTCTACCGAGAGAGAAGAGGGGGAGGAAACAGTATAAATATAGAGCAAACTGGAGCAACACAAGGTACGACATGATAATACGCAGTGCCGGGTGTATCCTAACGTATGGTTGCACGTCACCGAGGAAGGAGGAATCCATCCGGGAATGTTTTCCCGGTTCCGGACATTTGTCAGACAAATGACCGGAGAGGGACGGTTGCATGTTCTGATAGTTAGGGACGTGTGACGGACGAACGGACCGCGTATTCGGATTCGTCTCGTCGTTCTGAGCAACTTTCATGTACAAAGTATTTTCATCTGAGCTACGGATTATTTTATATGATTTTCTAAAGTTTTTATTAATTTCTGGAATTTAATTAATTATTTTAAATTAACATTATCCGAAACAGTGTCTTGCTGACGTCAGCATGACGTCAGCATGACGTCAGGACCAGTGGGTCCCACCTGTCATAGACTGTTAGGTTAATTAGTGATTAACTAATTAAATTACTGTTTAATTAACACTAACTACTTAATTAGATTAACCTAATCAGGATTAATTAACCTAATTAATTAACTAATTAATTAATTTAATTATTTTTATTTTTATTTTCTTTAAAACGTTTTCTGGGCGGGGCCCATATGTCATTGGCCCATAGGCCATAGCGGGTTCGGGCGAACGGGCGTACAGGTGCGGGTGCTCGCACCCGAGGCCACGAGAGGCGAGGGCGAGCGCGCCCGAGGCCTCGATGGCCGGCGACGGCGGAAGCAGCGCCGGGCGCGGGGAGCTACGGGGCACCGGCGGCCACAGGCGCCCTGCCGCGGGGCGGAGGAAGGGCGGCGGCTCGCACAGCAGTGGGCGGCGCGGGCGAGCGGACAGGGCGAGGCCGGGCGGTGGCGCAGCAGAACCGCGCGGCCGACGAGCGAGCCGGGCGTGGCGCGGGCGAGGTCAGCGCGCGGCTGCGGGGACGCACGCGGGCGCCAACGTGCGGCCAGCGGGGCGAGCTGCGGTTGCGGCGGCGAGAGCGGGCACGCGTGGCTGGGCGCAGGTGGGTGCGGCCAGGGTGCAGAGGGAGTGGAGCAGGCGCAGGGGAGCAGAACTCCAGGCGCGGCCACAGGAGGTCGCGGGCGCGACGAGCGCGGCCCCGGAGCGTGGCAGGGCGCGGCGGAGCAGCAGCTCGAGGTGCAGGGCGCGGTCGAGGTGCGTGCAAGCATGGTGACCGCGTTGCGCTAGCGAGGGGAAGCGGGAGCAGAGAGGAGGCGCCGTGCGGGGCTGGCCCTAGGCGCGGACGATGCGGTCGATGGGCGAGCGGGGAACAGGGGAGAGAGGAGGAGAGGTCGGAGCTCACGGCGGGGCCGTAGGGTCTTAGGCAGCGGGGCGTGGGGAGGACGACGGGGACGACGGCGCGGGGTCGACGACGGGATGGCGGTCTGCCGAGGTGGTCCGGCGATGTGGTGGTGGCGACGACGGGCGATGGCGTCGGGCCGGCGACGAGTCGAGGCCGAGGCTTCAGGCGGGTGCCGCGCGAGGGGAGAGGAAGGCGAGGAGGAAGCCCGAGGAGGGTGGCGGGAGGAAGGCGAGAGCAGAGAGGAGGAAGGAGGAGACGTGGGAGAGGGAAGGAAGGAGAAGGCGAGGAAGGGGGGGGGGGGGGGGGGGGGTGCGAGTTTTGGTGGGGGCGGTTCACGGGCAGTCATCGGATGGAGCCTGAAGGGCTTGGGAGATAGCTTTCATCAGGAACGTCTTTGCTTCTCGGGATTTCTCCTGGGGGTGTCGTTGTGATTCGTGAGGTTATGGTGTGTTGAGTGACTGGTTGTGTTCACGGCTGGGGTCTTGGATTGCGTTGGTGTTTGTTCAGTGCCGGATTATCTGTGCGCCAGACTTTTTATGGGTCTGCTGCTCTTCGATAATGCCTGTTTGCTTCTTAGCTTTGCTATTGAGCTGACGCGTCCGTGCTATTCGCTGGAGATTGTTTTAGGACTTATTAGTATGCCAGGGGGTGCGTTTCCTCCGTTTAGAAGAATGATCGTGGCGTAGCATCTAACAGGGTACACGTCTCTTCCGGGGTCTTCTCTTGCCCGGCCTTGGCTGTCGCTTCGGCGGCCCGGGGCCCAACCCGGTCGATCCAAGGCGGTTGGCGCGTCCTGTGCTTCGGGGAGGTCCTCGAGTGTCACGCATAGCGTGGCCTACCTACATCTCCGTGTATGGCGAGTGTTGTTGGGGAGTGACTGTTGCGGGCCGGCCCCGACTTGCGCGCAACGATGACGGTCTGTGACAGGCCATGACTGTGCTGGAAACTGTTGGGAGTGGGCCATTGGGGTCGGGCTTAGCAGGTTCGTGCTTGGTCTTTGTGTATGTCATCGGACTGAGGGGGCGGCTTTAGGCTTCTTACCTGCCCCGTTACAGCATGGGGAAGCGACTGCTGCCCCCTATTTATGATCGGGGGCCGGGCTTACGGGTGCGGGTGTGGCTGCGTATCTGTCTTTGTTTACGCTGTGTCGCTCGGTGGGAAGTCGGGTGGTGCCTGACTGCCGGAGGCGTTCGGTGGGGGGCTTGTTTTTTGTGGTCGATCCCGCTTCCAGGGTAATTTCGGATAGGCGTGGGGGGATTTGTTTTGTTTCACGGTGGGCGCATCGGCGTCCCGTTGTCCGGCGTTCGGCTGGGGCATGTGGGTTGAAGGGTCACCATACGTATACCGTAGAGGTTTGGGGGTTCGCTAGGTGAGGGTTGGGCGCGGACGGGCACTGGGTGGATTCTGGGGGGGTGGCAGGGCTGTTCTGTGACGAGGGGGTGGGGTAGAGGATAGGGTTTGGGTGGGGGGGGAGATATGGGGGGGAGGGGGCTGCACGTTGCGTGGCTGGGGCCGGCTGCTTAAGCCCAGTGGCCAGCTGGGCCGAGGCCCAGCGAGGGGGGGGGCTTTATTTTCTTTTGTTCTTTTTCTTTTTATAAATTCATATACCTCGGTTTAGTAAATAGTTAGGCCCCAAACCGAATTTTGTAAAAAGGGAGACCTAGTCCATAAATACCAGTGCTTTATTTCCTAACACCTAAAATCAGTTTGGGCAAAACATCATTTCATACTTAAATTAGATTTAATAAATGGTTATTAAATATTGTTTTTAGTCGCTGTTTGAAGATGTTTGAGTCACTTACCCAACTCCAATGATGTCGGTTTCAATTTTAGAATTGTCTCTGATTTATTTGCTATTTAATGAACAATTTAGTTTCTATGTTGGACAACTTTTATTTTCCACTCTCATTTAATTTTGAATTTGAGGTTAGGAGTTGAAATGCAATATGATGTTAATGATGATCATGCACTGATAATCATGCTGACTTGGCATTATCAAAATGGGATTACTGTGGCTAACCACCGGGGGTGTTACAGTTTGGAACTGATATTCTGCGAAGTAAAAAACAAGCAAAAAACAGCAGCTGGCACTGGGCACTAAGTCAATAGGTTAGTCCCAAAAAATGATATAAAGTTTCTATAAAATGATTGTTAAATTTTCCCTCAAGTGGATGACCTAAGGTTTATCAATCCATGGGAGGCGTAGGATGAAGATGGTCTCTCTCAAACAACCCCGCAACCAAATAACAAAAAGTCTCTTGTGTCCCCAACACACCAAATACAATGGTAATTCGTATAGGTGCACTAGTTCGGCGAAGATATGGTGATACAAGCGTAGTAATGATAGTAGATATTGATTTTTGTAATAGGAACAATAAAAAACAGCAAGGTAGCAATTGATAAAATGGAGCACAAACGGTATTGCAATGCTTGAAAATGAGGCCTAGGGTCCGTACTTTCGCTAGTGCAATCTCTCAACAATGCTAATATAATTGGATCATATAACCATCCCTCAACGTGCGATGAAGAATCACTCCAAAGTTCCTATTTAGCGGAGAACATAAGAAGAAATTGTTTGTAGGGTACGAAACCACCTCAAAGCTATTCTTTCCGATCAATCTATCCCAGAGTTCGTACTAAAATAACACCAAGCTATTCTTTCTGATCGATCTAACCAAGAGTTCGTACTAAAATAACACCATATGATACACATCAACCAACTCTAATGTCACCTAGATACTCCAATGTCACCGCGATTATCCGTGAGTTGATTATGCGATATGCATCAAACAATTTCAGATTCATAATACTCAATCCAACACAAAGAACTTCAAAGAGTGCCCCAAGATTTCTACCGGAGAAACAAGGACGAAAACGTGCATCAACCCCTATGCATAGATTACCCCAATGTCACCTCGGGAATCCGCGAGTTGAGTGCCAAGACATAGATCAAGTGCTCTCAAATCCATAAAAGTATTCAATCCGATAAAACAAAATTTCAAAGGGAAAACTCAATTCATCACAACAAGATAGAGAGGGGAAAACACCATATGATCCAACTATATTAACAAAGCCCGCGATACATCAAGATCGTGCCATCTCAAGAACACGAGAGAGAGAGAGAGAGAGAGATTAAACACATAGCTACTAGTACAAACCCTCAGTCCCGAGGGTGGACTACTCCATCCTCATCATGGTGGCCGCCGGGATGATGAAGATGGCCACTGGTGATGATTTCCTCCTCCGGCAGGGTGCCGGAACAGGGTCTAGATTGGTTTTTCATGGCTACAGAGGCTTGCGGCAGCGGAACTTCTCATATATGGTTATTTCTGATGGTTTCTCTATTTATAGGATTTTTCAGCGTTGGAATCACGTGAAGATGGGCCTCGAGGTGGGCATAACCCACCTAGGCGCGCCTGGGCCTCCTGGCGCGCCCAGGTGTCTTGTGCTCACCTTCTTCACCTTCTGGTCCTCTTACAAAGCTTCTAGTGCCTCTTTTGTTCCAAAAAAAAATCTTCAAAAATTTTCGTTGCATTTGGAGAACTTTTATTTCTGCACAAAAAACAACACCACGGTAGTTCTGCGGAAAACAGCGTCAGTCCGGGTTTGTTCCATGCAAATCATACCAAAACCATATAAAATTATTGTAAACATGGCATGAATACTTCATAAATTATAGATACGTTGGAGACGTATCATGGTGGAAGAATTGTTTTGGGATCTCCCCTTGGGGTTTTTGGATATGTGGGAATTTATAGGGCTGGAATTAGGTCAAACGGAGCAATAGGGGAGCCATAAGGCACCAGGGTGCACCCTACCCCCAGGGCGTGCCCCCTACCTTGTCGTTCCCTCGTACATCTTCTGGCCTCTCCCCAAAGCTTCTAGGGTGTCTTCTTGTCCAGAAAAAATCATCAAAAAGTTTCATAGTGTTTGGACTTCGTTTGGTATGGATTCTCCAGAAAACCAAGAACAAGTAGAAAACAGGAACTGGCACTGGGCGCTGAGTTAATCGGTTACTTCCCAAAAATGATATAAAATGACATATAAAGCATACAAGATTGACAATATAATAGCATGAAACAATCAAAAATTATAGATACGTTGGTGATGTAGCAGCCATCAGGTGATAATTGGCGTAATGTGGTGTTGTATTGAGCCTCTCAAGCGATTTATATAGAGTATATGGCTTGGGGGGCAAGAAGCCTCTCCTAGAGATAAGGTAGGAGATTATTACAAATCATACTCCACCAAATACAGAGATATGCCTACGTACTCTAACACCCACCCCCCTCGCAGTTGAGCAGCAGCGTCGCAGACAACAGGAGTGTCGTTGACAGTCAGAGTGAAGAGAAACCGAAAGTAAAAACCAACGGGTTAACATCCCCCCACCCCACATTCATAGTGGGAGCGCCGTGGATGATGTCACATCATGGACGGGTTGATTGTAGAGAAAGTCGATGAGTTGCTCAAGCGAGGTGATAGACTTTTGTGCTAATGTTGAGGTAGCCGAGAGCTTGGGTGGTGGAGCCGTGGTCGAGGTAGCCATGCAGGTGGATGTCGTGGTAGGCAGTGTCGAGGTACGTAGCTGCACATGAAGCTGCGGGCGTAAGAAAGTGTCGAGGAGTCGGGGATGCAATGGTGCGCTATGAAGAAAATGGTGACGTAATTGAGGCACTCGATGAGGAGGGGGTCGGTGCCAAAGACGATGTTGTCGAAACCGTTGTAGACGAGGCGCCACCCCAGGTTTGCTAAGAACGGGGACATGTCAGGGACGAAGGCACGCGTTGGTGTTGCCAGCACCGGCATGCGTAGACGGGGACCAACACGAACTGTACACCATATCAGATGGACCATTAGAGGAGGCCTCCAGGACAGTTGCGGCACAAAACAACATGGGGTAGAAGGTGCCGATGTTGCCCATAATTGCTGGAGTAGACGAAGTGGTCAAGGAAGATGACGGTGACGCTAAAGGGTGGTCAGCGGAACCAGGGGTAGCCTAAAGAGGCCACGTCGGTTGCCTGTAGAAGCGTGACAGCGGTTCTCGAAGTAGGTGAGGAAGAACCCAACAACAAGAAGAAGACCATGCACGAACAATGGCAATCTCGTTCGTAGGGAGAAGGTGCGGCGAATGCCAAGGTAGACGTTAACATGCGGGGACGACAAGGTGGACCACGTGCAACGACGGTGACCCGAAGGAGCGATGCAGTGCCAACCCACGTGTCGGTGCAACGGTGGGGAGGACCTCATGGCGGTGACACTGTGGACAAAAGGGGTGATGCAATGGTAGCTCATTGCTCGATCGGTGAAGGTGTGTGCATGCTCAATGATGATCTTCACAGGAACCTGCAGAGCTGCAACTGGACGGTTGATCAGACAGAACACACGTTGGGCATGCAGGTTGATCCGTACACATGCGTTGTGTGGGGGTCCATGATACATCTCCAACGTATCTATAATTTATGAAGTATTCATGCCATGTTTACAATAATTTTATATGGTTTTGGTATGATTTGCATGGAACTAACCCGGACTGACGCTGTTTTCAGTAGAACTACCATGGTGTTGTTTTTTGTGCAGAAATGAAAGTTCTCCAAAAGAGCTGAAACTTTTTGACGATTTTTTTTCGAACAAAAGAGACCCTCGAAGCTTCGTGGGAGGGCCAGAAGAGCCACAAGGAGGGCACAACCCACCACGGTGCGCCTGAGGGGCCTGGCCTGCCTCGGTGGTTTGTGCTCACCTCGAGGCCCATCTTCGCGTGATTCCAACGCTGAAAAATCCTATAAATAGAGAAACCATTAAAAATAACCCTAGATCAGAAGTTCCGCCGCCGCAAGCCTCTGTAGCCACGAAAAACCAATTTAGACCCCGTTTCGGCACCCTGCCGGAGGGGGAAATCATCACCTGTGGCCATCTTCATCATCTCGGCGGCCACCATGATGAGGAGGGAGTAGTCCACCCTCGGGGCCGAGGGTTTGTACCAGTAGCTATGTGTTTAATCTCTCTCTCTCGTGTTCTTGAGATGTCACGATCTTGATGTATCGCAGGCTTTGTTAATATAGTTGGATCATATGGTGTTTTCCCCTCTCTATCTTGTTGTGAATTGAGTTTTCCCTTTGAGATTTCGTTCTTATCGGATTGAATACTTTTATGGATTTGAGAACACTTTATGTATGTCTTGCTATGAATACCCGTGGTGACAATGGGTTATCATATTGATTCACTTGATATATGTTTTGGCACTCAACTCACGGATTCCCGAGGTGACATTGGGGTAATCTATGCATAGGGGTTGATGCACGTTCTTGTCTTTGTTTCTCCGGTAGAAATCTTGGGGCACTCTTTGAGGTTCTTTGTGTTGGATTGAGTATTATGAATCTGAAATTGTTCGATGCATATCGTATAATCAACTCACGGATGCTCGCGGTGACATTGGAGTATCTAGGTGACATTAGAGTTGGTTGATGTGTATCATATGGTGTTATTTTAGTACGAACTCTTGGTTAAATCGATCGGAAAGAATAGCTTGGTGTTATTTTAGTACGAACTCTAGGATAGATTGATCGGAAAGAATGGATTTGAGGTGGTTTCGTACCCTAGAAACAATTTCTTCTTATGTTCTCCGCTAGATAAGAACTTTGGAGTGATTCTTCATCGCACGTTGAGGGATGGTTATATGATCCAATTATATTAGCATTGTTGAGAGATTGCACTAGTGAAAGTACGGACCCTATGCCTCATTTTCAAGCATTGCAACACCGTTTGTGCTCCGTTTTATCAATTGCTACCTTGCTATGTTTTATTGTTCCTATTACAAAAATCAATATCTACTATCATTACTACGCTTGTATCACCATCTCTTCGCTGAACTAGTGCACCTATACAAATTAGCATTGTATTTGGTGTGTTGGGGACATAAGAGACTTTTTGTTATTTGGTTGCAGGGTTGTTTGAGAGAGACCATCTTCATCCTACGCCTCCCACAGATTGATAAACCTTAGGTCATCCACTTGAGGGAAAATTGCTACCGTCCTACAAAACTCTGCGCTTGGAGGCCCAACACGAGTCTACAAGAATAAAGTTGTGTAGTAGACATCAAGCTCTTTTCTGGCGCCGTTGCCGGGGAGGTGAGTGCTTGAAGGTATATCTTTAGATCTTGCAATTGAATCTTCTAATTTCTTGTTTTATCACTAGTTTGGTTTATAAAAACAAAACTACAAAAAAATGGAATTGAGGTTGCATCATATTATTCATCTTTATAATGTCTTCCGTGAAAATGATGGAAAGGAAAATTGTGCTCAATTAATAGAGGAAGAATTCTATAAAATGTTTGAAAAAAAAATCTTTGAATGATGAGCATGATTGCAACATTGCTAGTATGAATTCTATGAATATCCATGATGCTAGTGATATGCAAAGCCATAAGCTTGGGGATGCTATGTTTGATGAATATGGTATTTTTAGTCCCTCAAGTTTTGATGAGAAAATTTATTATGATGATTGCATGCCTCCTATTTATGATGATTATATTGATGAAAGTGAGTTTGGAAGAGTGTCAACTCTAGGTAATGATGATCCCACTATTTTGGAGGGGGTTGAATCTTATTATAATGATAAAAGTGGATTTGGAGAGGTCATGACTTTATTTAGTGATGAATCCACTATTTTGGAAGAGGTTTCAATTGACTATGATAAAAAAGTTGCTATCTATGATGATTATGGTGATGATATGTATGCTATAAAGAATAATGATAACCATGAAACTTGTCATCATGATTTTAATTTCCAATCACATGATAGTTATTTTGTTGAGTTTGCTCCCACTACTATTCATGAGAATAAATTTGCTTATGTGGAGAATAATAAAATTTATATGCTTATGTATCATGAAAAGAATGCTTTATATGATAGTTATATTGTTGAATTCATTCATGATGCTACTGAAAATTATTATGAGAAAGGAACATATGCTTTTACATATTGCAATAATATCAAGTTTCCTCTCTATGTGTTGAAAATCTTGAAGTTTTGCTTGTTTTGCCTTCCTATGCTAGTTGATTCTTGCTCCCATAAGTTGTTTGCTCACAAAATACCTATGCATAGGAAGTGGGTTAGACTTAAATGTGCTATTCATATGCTTCATGATGCTCCCGTTATGTTTCAATTCTTATCTTTTATGCTAGCATCATTGAAATCATCATGCCTAGCTAAAAGGCATTAAAGAAAAGCGCTTGTTGGGAGACAACCCAACATTTATCACTACTATTTTTGTGCGTTCACATGATTAGGATACTGTAGTAATCATGTTTTATAGCTTTTGTTCCAATAATGTACCAAGTAAAGCCTTTGGGATAGTGCGGATGATAGTTGACTTGATTCTGTGCAAAAACAGAAACTTTTGCGCCCAGTAACAGAATTGTTTAAATTCACTGGAGTGTCTAAAAACTATGATTTTTTTACAGTTGTTGGGTATACAAATTTTCTACGCTGTCCAAATGTTTCAGAATTTTTGGAGTTATAGAAGTATGACTAAAATTCAGATCTTTACGTACTGTTCTGTGTTTGACAGATTCTGTTTCCATTGCATAGTTTGCTTGTTTTATGGTTTCTATAGCTTATATTGCTTAATATAAATTGTGGAAATTGTAGAGTACAGTAGGAATTATGTGGAAACAATTATGAATCTTATCTTGACAGCACCAAAGTGAATGATTTGTCTTTATCATACTAACCCATCTCACGAAGTTCCGTTAAGTTTTGTGTGATTGAAGTTTTCAAGTTTTGGGTGAGATCTCAATATGAGGAGAATAAGGAGTGACAAGACCCTAAGCTTGGGGATTCCCAAGGAAATATTCAAGGAAGATCCAAGCAACTAAGCTTGGGGATGCCCCGGAAGGCATCCCCTCTTTCGTCTTCAACATTATCGGTAACCTCACTTGGAGCTATATTTTCATTCGTCACATGATATGTCTTTTGCTTGGAGAATCATTTTATTTTAATAGGATTTTCTTTATGTTATTTAGAATAATGTTTTTTATCTTTCATTTCAATAAAAATGTCAAGTATAGCTTTTGCCATGCTTATTTTGCAAGTCTACGTGTTGCTGTTTGAAAACAGAAAGTTGCACACTATTGCCTGAATTCTTGAGAAAAGTCAGAATGTGATAAAATGTTGAATTTTTTTGCACAATAAGCTATGATAAATTTTATACAGTGCGGTAAATTTTTAGAATTTTGGAATTAGGGAAGTACGAGTAAAATTGCACTCTTTACAGTCTGTCCTGTTTAGATAGATTGCTGTTGTGTTTGCATTGTTTGCATATGCTTGCTTGTTTAATGATTCTATTTGAGGATAGGAGTATTAAATATGAAGAGGCATTTAGTATGCAATGTTAAATAATAATTTTAGTGATTTTCTACAATAGAGAAAGATAAGGTTATTGTGTTGATTTATACTAACTTATCTCACGAGTTCTAGTTGAGTTTTGTGTGGATGAAGTTTTTAAGATTTAGGGAAACCGTGATATAAAAGGAATTAAGGAGACACAAAAGCTCAATCTTGGGGATGCCCAAGGCATCCCAAGTTAATATTCCAAGAAATCTCAAGCATCTAAGCTTGGGGATGCCCCGATAGGCATCCCACCTTTCTTCTTCAACAATTATCGGTTAGTATCGGTTGAGCCTAAGGTTTTGCTTCTTCACATGAGTGTGCTATTCTTGGAATGTCATTTTATTTTGTTTTGCTTGCTGTTTTAATAAAATTCTTAGATCTGAAAGTTTCTAAATGAGAGAGAGTCCGCAAATAGCTACCTATTTACTTAACTACTCATTTGATCTTCACTTATATCTTTTTGGAGTAGTTTGTCGAACATTCTCATGCTTCACTTATATTATTTTGAGAGTTGATAATAGTGATGAAAATTTGCACAAACTATGAAATTGGTACCAAAGTGATGGATGTTCAAGAAGGATATAATAAAAACTTTCATGTAGATCATTGGATATGATAAGTTTGATTCCTTGCAATAGTTTTGCGATATGGTGATAATAATATGTGAGTCATGTTGGTGAGTAATTATGCTTTAGTAAGAATATTGTTGTTAAGGTTTGTGATTCCCTATGCAAGCACGAAAGTCAATAATTATGCAATAAAATTACATCCTACTTGTGGTGCATTATTCGATGTTAGTTATGCTCAATGCTCGTTTATGAGAATTTTCGTTTCTTGGTTGGTTGCTTCTCAATCTATTTGCTAGCCTCCATTTGTACTAAGTGGGAATACTACTTGTGCATCCAAAATCCTTAAACCCAATTTTGCCATATGAGTCCACCATACCTACCTATATATGGTATTTCCGTGCCATTCCAAGTAAATTTGTATGTGCCATCTCTAATTTTCAAAATGAATTTCCTTTTTGTGTGCTCGTACAGCTCATGAAGCGGCAGGGGGTGGCCAATATTTTCCATGCTAGATGCGTTATTCTCAAGATGAGTGTTTATTAACTTCTCATTGCACGAGAGTGTGGCAAAGGTAATAGGGATGCCTAGTCCTGAAATGCAAAAAAAATATTTATGTTGTTTAATAATAAATTCCTTGGAAAGTGTTGGTATGGAAGGCACCCGTGGATACGGCTAGCCATGGATTGTGAAAGAACGGTAGAAAAAGGAATAAACTTTATTTTCTGTTTGGGAACCGCCTATGATGTATCTAGCATGGAAAGTGTTGGGAATTCTCGGTCGTTTTTGTTGACAGGAAAAGTATGCCTCACAAAACAATTTTATCTCTCAATTTAAGCTTTGAGCTCTGGCACCTCTACAAATCTCTGCTTCCCTCTGCGAAGGGCCTATCTATTTACTTTTATGCAAATTTTTATTTTTATTTTGAGTCTCCATCTTCTCTTATAAAGCACCAACTAGGGAGCACTATGATCATTGTGCATTGGATGTAGCTAATATTCGAGTGTGTTTTGCGAATGGATCAATGATTGAGCATGATGGGCTAGGGATAACTTTCTTTAGTGTTGATATTTTGAAAGACATGGTTGCTTGTTGATATGCTTGAGTATTGAAGTCTTCATGTCAAATATAGACTATTGCTTTGAACCATCTAAAAGTCCAAATGTCCATGCTACTAAAGAAAAGAATATATGATGAATATGATAGGTAGCATTCCACAACAAAATTTTTGTTTTCAATTGCTACTTTATCATGATGAGTTTTATGAGAAAGAGTTGCTGTTATGATGCTAGGAAAAGTGATTGAAATTATCATTGATCAAACTTATGCACTTTGCTAGCATTCACACTTCATAAATTATTTCTTTTATCATTTACCTACTCGAGGACGAGTAGGAATTAAGCTTGGGGATGCTGATACGTCTCCAATGTATCTATAATTTATGAAGTATTCATGCCATGTTTACAACAATTTTATATGGTTTTGGTATGATTTGCATGGAACTAACACGGACTGACGCTGTTTTCAGCAGAACTACTGTGGTGTTGTTTTTTGTGCAGAAATGAAAATTCTTCAAATGAGATGAAACTTTTTGATGATTTTTTTGGAACAAAAGAGACCCCCGAAGCTTCGTGGGAGGGCCAGAAGAGCCACAAGGAGGGCACAACCCACCACGGCGCGCCTGAGGGGCCTGGCTTGCCCTGGTGGGTTGTGCTCACCTCGAGGCCCATCTTCGCGTGATTCCAACGCTGAAAAATCCTATAAATAGAGAAACCATCAGAAATAACCCTAGATCAGAAGTTCTGTCGCCGCAAGCCTCTGTAGCCACGAAAAACCAATCTAGACCCCATTCCGGCACCCTGCTGGAGGGGGAAATCATCACCGGTGGCCATCTTCATCATCTCGGCGGCCACCATGATGAGGAGGGAGTAGTCCACCCTCGGGGCTGAGGGTTTGTACTAGTAGCTATGTGTTTAATCTCTCTCTCTCTTTTGTGTTCTTGAGATGTCACGATCTTGATGTATCGCGGTCTTTGTTAATATAGTTGGATCATATGGTGTTTTCCCCTCTCTATCTTGTTGTGAATTGAGTTTTTCCTTTGAGATTTCATTCTTATCTGACTGAATACTTTTATGGATTTGAGAACACTTTATGTATGTCTTGCTATGAATACCTGTGGTGACAATGGGGTATCATATTGATTCACTTGATATATGTTTTGGCACTCAACTCACGGATTCCCGAGGTGACATTGGGGTAATCTATGCATAGGGGTTGATGCATGTTCTTGTCTTTGTTTCTCCGGTAGAAATCTTGGGGCACTCTTTGAGGTTCTTTGTGTTGGATTGAGTATTATGAATCTGAAATTGTTTGATGCATATCATATAATCAACTCACGGATACTCGCGGTGACATTGGAGTATCTAGGTGACATTAGAGTTGGTTGATGTGTATCATATGGTGTTATTTTAGTACGAACTCTTGGTTAGATCGATCGAAAATAATAGCTTGGTGTTATTTTAGTACGAACTCTAGGATAGATTGATCGGAAAGAATAGCTTTGAGGTGGTTTCGTACCCTACAAACAATTTCTTCTTATGTTCTCCGCTAGATAAGAACTTTGGAGTGATTCTTCATCGCACGTTGAGGGATGGTTATATGATCCAATTGTATTAGCATTGTTGAGAGATTGCACTAGTGAAAGTACGGACCCTATGCCTCATTTTCAAGCATTGCAACACCGTTTGTGCTCCATTTTATCAATTGCTACCTTGTTGTTTTTTATTGTTCCTATTACAAAAATCAATATCTACTATCATTACTACGCTTGTATCACCATCTCTTCGCCGAACTAGTGCACCTGTACAAATTACCATTATATTTGGTGTGTTGGGGACATAAGAGACTTTTTGTTATTTGGTTGCAGGGTTGTTTGAGAGAGACCATCTTCATCCTACGCCTCTCACGGATTGATAAACCTTTGGTCATCCACTTGAGGGAAAATTGCTATTGTCCTACAAAACTCTGCGCTTGGAGGCCCAACACGAGTCTACAAGAATAAAGTTGCGTAGTAGACATTAGTCCAATACATGCATGTGCATGCCACTAACCGAGCACTAAGTGCTACCGGGTGCACCAAGTGTCATGTTAAACTTCATGCACTAGGCAACACAACCAAAAGTCCGAACTAATGGAATGGGCTAGGCAGTCCACATATACACTTTAACACCCCTTTTCACGTGTGATGGTATGGCTCAAGAGGCCTATACATGGACATAGAAGGGGCAACAACAATTTTTTGATAAATTACGATAGCCAGGACTTGAACTCGAGACCTTAGGCTCTGATATCATGTAAGAGGATTAGAGAGAAGGATACTTAGCGTAATGTGACCCATATTGTATTGAGTCTCTTGTGTGGTTTATATAAAATACAAGGCTTGGAGGGCAAGAAGCCTGTTCTAGAGAGAAGGTATGAGATTATTACCATCATATTCCACCAAATACAAAGACATGCCTACATACTTTAACAATATGTAGTCACATTTTGAGGGAAACCACTGCACATCGTTGGCAATGCGACCACGTGAACTCACGCTTGCAACATGGACGCTATAGGAGTGATTAATTATACTCTCGCGGCCGCCCCTTGCACAAGATGACAAATGGAGAACTTGGCAAATGAGTGACTCCCATATGACTTCTAGGGGTCACATCGGATGGATATCCTCTCCATGCACATGCACTAGTGTCAACACGAACAATCACTCTGACTATCTCGTCGTTTACAATTCTATCAACTGCCTAGGTGAGAAACCAATGTGCGCAAGAACACTACCGGTAGTTCCAAAAATAGTTGCATATGTATCGGCAACATGATATATGTGTGTACTTTTTGCATCAACATGGAGTGTTTTTTCTAACTTCTCATTGATGCATGATCCCTTAACCTCAATCCTTTTGCATGTACAAGGTGTCCCTTGGTTCAAATAAATCTTGAAAATTTATGATACAATACCTTATATATATAGCTAACCTCGTGATGGTTGTTATTTTCAAAAGAAAGTCCATTTTCGTCCTTGAACCTTCCAAAAAGTTCATTTATGTCCTTAAACCTTCAAGGAAGTTCATTTTTAGTACTTCAACCTTTGAGGAAGTTCATTTTTTGCTCTTGAATCATTCACAACCTCGTTGGGTGGAACATTGTTACTCACATGAACAGTACTTAGCAAAAAAGATGAACACCACCGCCTAGGGTCATTTTTAGCCTTGGTGGAAGAAGCTTGGGTCTGTCCTTGAGAACTCGACAACATAAAGAAAGTGCAATCATTTTAATGATTATGAATTTGTGATGCTATTTTGACATTTGAAATAATATCTAGACAGTTGAACTTTGGCTGCAATTAATATTTAGTTCACCAAATGCATATGATGGGTTCCATATATCGCCTTCGGAAGCTCACTTTATGCACCTCTAGCCCCGAGCTCTAGCCACTTTGGTGACTTATAAATATGACCTCCCTTTTAGTACTCACTTCCTTTGTTTGGTAAATTCCATTGTGCTAGAAAATTTGACAACACAACATTTCCCATGCACATGATCGTAGCTAGCGTGCAAGATTTAATCAATGCTCAAGTCTTATTGAAGTTGCCAACCTGGTCATGGGCAAGGACGCACATGATTACACTGCAAATCGGTGTGGTTGTGAGGATTCATGTCTATGATTTGGAGGCATCATAAAAACATCATCTACCACTTTGACTAATTCAGGATCCGTAGCGAATATGCAAGGTTTACTTTCAAATCATGCAACCCAACGCGCTCCAACCCAACCCAAACCAAACTGGAGACACGATTTTGTGGACAGGTTGACTTAGCATGGGTCTGAATCGTCAAGCTTGTGTGTACGATAATTTGGAAGTAGAGAGAACCATGATAGGTTGATGTGTTGGGTGAACAATTGGCGACATCACCTGCCAACCGACAACAATAGGAAGAGAAAGTACGATGAAGACTAACTCGGGTCAGGGGCACCAAGAGATAATGCATATGCCTCTTCACTCATTATGAACTAACTTTTTCGAAAAGGGGTAACCCCGGCCTCTGCATCATGATGACTTATTACTAAATTATCCAATGCACAGATCAATTGTGATAAAAAGGACAAAAATGACCACAACGGTCAATAATGGGATTATTATATGACTAAAACACATAATATATTACTGACTTGCTAGTCAAACCAGCTGCACCCAACGGCCATATGCTTTTGTGATCGTCTCCAAACGACTGGACCTAAATGCCACTATGAACTACATAATATTCCAGATCATATATGACCAGCCTTATGATTGTTCACCGGCTAGTTCAACTATGTGTTGATTTATAAGCTCTTTGATTCTAGTGTACATTCGTTTGGTGGACAAGATTTGCATACCACATACCATGCCCAGTCAATAATACATCTATGTCACCGAGATTTGTCAAGGAACTCTGGACACACAATGGAACTCTCGACAAACCATGGATAAGGAAGCACCACATATCCATAGGAGGTGTTGTATGCGCGTATATGGCAACGTGTACACGTGTTTTTGAGATATATTTGGATTGAGTTGCCTAAAAAAACACAACCACAACCTGGCTTACACTTGAATAAATTGTGTTCAGTCAACTCCTTTCGTTCTCTTGCCTGCTATACATAATTTCTTCATTTCAAAAATTTCTCGTCCCTTAGGTCCTTTTTACCCCTATTGGCGAGGTCATCGATTTCTAGTTCGTCTTAAGCAAGCGGTGGTTCATAGATCCCCATTGTGAAACATTAAGCATGGATTTAATATAGCCTAGAGCATTAAGTAATGTTGTTAGTTTTAGCTTCCTACTTTTGTTACCCCCCTCCTTATATGGCTTTGCTATTTACTCTATGCAAAGTCCCCCCATTGGAAATCATATTGTGTCATGAAGAGATAGAAAATCATGTATACATTGTTTCATAATTGTATGTTTTTATGATATTTATTGCATTGAATTTGTCTAGTTGGTTGTGCTTGTGCACCTCCTAACAGTTTAGTAGGAATCCCTTCCTCTGTCCAAAATAGCAATGCCCAAGCCCAACTCTATAGTCCAGGTGTAATGGAGGATTGTGATGTATTTTGGATGCTGTTGCCACTATCTTGTTCTTAGTGGAAACAATGTTATCCCTCGAGGGGTTTATACTTTACAATAAACATATAGATAGGTCCTGACATTTGGTGACATAAAGATTGCCGCCGGAGAGCAATGTTTTGTGGAGAAGGCTATTTATTCATAGATTATGGCATGTTTCTTAACAAGTTGAGTAGATACCAAAGCTCCTAAGGGCACACTTCATCTAAACATTCATTAACCATGACATAAAGGGTTGGTAATGCTCAAAAGCTCATCTGTTTATAGTTGTACAAAATTCCACCAGTTAAAAAATCCTCTAACCTCAGTAAAGAATGTGAATGTGCGTCCATAGGACTATATTCACAAAAGGAAGCATGTCATACTTCTTAGTGTCCACAACTTCAAAAAGCACTTAGCACACGAAGGAGGCAACCACGTCACATGTAACACCATACCCTTCTTCATCTCTAATCACAACACCCCGTCCTCCCGAGGTTCAAAAAGGGAAACATCGACATATATTTTCAGTACCTCACTAGTATTATTTTTTCCTCCGGTTGACCAACTTCTTTCTTCCCTTTTGCCCTATTGGCAGCGAAAGCATCGATGTATTGAGAGGTTCAAACTCTTATTATGCAACTTAAATCATCCACACCTAGGTGTTGAGCATTATCTTCTTCAGATCTACGGATATGAGTTTTTTTAACTTCCATGGCAATCTGTGACAATCAAACCTTTTCTCATGTGCACAAATCTTCATTTTCACTACAATAGATAAGACATTTGGTACTAATGTATCTTCGTATTAAGACTAACAACCAAGGGTGTTATCCCTGGAAATCAACAAGGGTGTTATGTGCGAGCGAGATGGTGTGATTAGTTATAATAAATTGTTCCCCTAACTTCAAGATCATACTCCCAAATATTTGTCCACTCATTCTTGCAAGTCATTGTTGATATTTTGGTCACACTAGGTTTTGGTTATCCTCTATATCTAAATAGCTAGCCCTCACTAATTGTTTCTCTTAACATGCAAGCATGCCACATCATAGCACAATATGCATGAGAAAAGGCCCACTCCCATTACCATATGTCTCTCAACATGCAAGTATATATGCCACTTCATCATGACATGCATGGAAAAAAAGATCCATCTCAAAATGCAAACATACACGATAATTTTCATTCTATTATGCTATATATATTTAATAAACACATTACAACTATATAGTAATCAAACATAATTTTTTTATGTATTTTTAGTTTCAATTTTTTATATTATTACTTCAAATATTCATATTTCATACGACGAATCACATTGAAATATTTTGCAAAGTATTCGTGTAACAACATGCGGGGTATCATCTAGTATTAGAAATGTGGGCACGACCATGATCATGATATTATCTAGTAATTTCCTATCATTATTCATAATTGAATGGTTTACAACTACCAATCTACGATGTCGTAGCTGCAAAATAACTTCACCATGTGCAGGTGTATTATGTTTCCCCGCATCACTTATTTATGTGAGGAGTCGAGTCCTATTCACTTGCACTCGTTAACATGCATGGAGAATATTCATGTGCCATGTGGAGTATATCTAATCTTCCCACTTCCCTGTGAATAGGCAAAAGGTGGTATCAGGACATGATAAGTGACACCTCTAGCTCTTTAAGCATGTGTAGTACTAATGGTTTTGCTCCTAGATACACCTCTTAGGTTCTCAACTTCCTTTGTTGGGTGAGTGGTTGAACAAAAAACACTTAGTTGGTGCGACTATGGTGCTTGCACGCTTTCGAATGGGTGGCATCATGAAAACATCTTCAACCATGATCTAGGCTAATGCATCTAGTGAATTCATGGCACAATTTGATTCAGGTAGCTTTAGCGCCCCCCTTGATCCCTGGTTTCCTGCGGAGGTTAGGAAAATTCAGTGTTATCTCTTTGCTAGTACTTGGAATCACATATAATTAGAAGTTGGATGAGATCTGGGTTGTGGTTTTCTTGAGTCTCGGCCACACCTCAGCGAATGTGAACTGCCTCACGACTACCAGTATCGCAGGATCCTAGCAGTGGCAAAATATTATGTATTTCCACAGTTATTAATATTGATGTTGACAAATAATAATGGAGTGTACTCCATCAGAATTTGTGGATGTAATAGAAGGGACTAATATTAAAACCATGAGAATCAATATACTAACAAACACAACCAATCTTTGACCTCTATTTGGTTGTTCTATGAGTTTTGTTAATAGATCCTCTACAGTGTATATCTAGTTGATACAACCACAAAAGAGTTCGAGCTGCCATCCTTTGCATCGATTAGCGCAAAGCCAAATTGTACAGCCAAAAACACATGGGGACTAACCCTAATTAATTAAACTTCCAAACAACTAATTTGTTACTTTCTACGTCTTTTACGAAGGATATCTTCCCCTCGACACTTGAAATTTGCAATCAAACAAAATTGTGTTTCATAAGTTAGAGACGTCAAGAATGTCTTGAACCAACTCCACATGCTTGACTTCTACTTCACAGTTAGAGATGTCAAGGAACATGTTTAGCCATGAGTTTGTACTGCTAGGAAATATGTCTTTGCTGCTTGGACATCACTTATGTACATAAAAAGACACTTGTCAGTAGAAATATGTCTTTGCTGTTTTCATAAAGTTGGACATCTCGAGAGCCTTCAATTCCCTCTCCCGGCCATTTCTTTTCGAGGTTGAGAGCGAAAGCTTTATTGGATTGGATGGCTGCGCTCTTACAGTCGGCCAGCACAAAGGTGGTTGTCAATGGGGTGCCAGGGCAAAAGATCATGCATGTCTGCGGCTTGAGGCAGGGGGACCCGATTTCGCCTATGTTATTCGTCATAGCCATGGAGGCCCTTTCGGCTCTGATGCACAAGGCCACGGAGATAGGTGCTCTTAGCGCTTTTGCTGGGATCATGCCGATGCAAAGTGTGTCCATATATGCAGATGACATGGCATGTTCATTAGGCCTTCAATGCAAGATTTGGCTGCAGTTAGAGCAATCCTGACGGTGTTTGGAGAAGCATCAGGCCTTAAGGTCAACTACTGCAAATCAACCGCAGTGCTTATAAGAGGCAGTGAAGAGGACAGGGTCAGAGTAGCGGGCATGCTACAATGCGATATTTCTGAGTTCCCCTGTAGATATCTTGGGCTACAACTTGCGATAAAAAGTCTAACTCGAGCTAAGTGGCAACCCATGCTGGACAAGGTGAGGCATTTCATGCCAGCTTGGCAAAGAGGGCTCATTCAGATACCGGGACATTTAATTCTGGTGCAGTCGGTAGTGGCGGCACGACCAGTCCATCATCTGATGATTACGGAGGCTCCGGAGTGGGTGCTGGAGGATATGAATAAGTGGATTAGATCTTTCTTCTGGGCGGGAAAAGACAAGTGCAATGGAGGGCAATGTCTTATGGCATGGGACAAAAATTGCCGGCCCAAAGCATTTGGCTGTTTAGGTATCAAAAACTTGAAGTGGCAAGCCATTGACTCAGAGTTAGGTGGGAATGACTAAAGAGGACCGATGCTCAAAGGCCATGGCAAGGGCTTCCAATGACGCCAGACACAGAGCCAAGGGAGGTGTTCGATACGTTGGTCGACATCAAGGTGGGATCGAGCGAGAAGGTGCTTTTTTGGAGGGACAAGTGGATACACGGTGTTGCAGCAGCGGAAGTAGCACCACTGCTTGTTGACACTGTCCCAACTAGGACGGCCAACAGGCGCACCGTGCGTCAGGCTCTTGAGGACGGCAACTGGATACAAGACTTTGAGCCTAACACCTCCTTCACCGCCCTAATCCAGTACATGCACATTTGTCATGCAATTAACACGGTGGAGCGTGACCCGACACAACCTGACAGTTTCACTTGGTCGATATCGTCGACGGGCACCTACACGGCTAAGTCAATTTATGACTACCTATGTGCCGAGCTAACAAGATCGCCTACTGCAGAATGCAAATGGAGAAGCTGGGCACTGCTTAAGTGTAAGCTGTTCGTCTGGCTGGCACTGCAGCGCAGAGTATGGACTTCGGACAGGAGAGCCAGGCACGGATTACAGGACCAACCGTCGTCTTGCTACACGTGCATGCAGGCAGAAGACAACATGGATCACATCCTCGCGAACTGCACTTACGCACAGGAGGTGTGGCCCAAGGTGTTTAGCCTTATCTCGATTGATGTGCAGGGACCAGTGGAGTCAGACGTGTTCAAGGATTGGTGGCTCGCAGCGCGTACGAGATTCAGAGGAGCTGACCGTAGAGGATTTTACACATTGGTGACGGCAGTGGCTTGGGCTCTTTGGAAGCAGAGGAATGCTAGGGTTTTCAACAGGGTCAACGAGCAGAAGACAACAAATGACCTCCCACCCATGGTACTGGACGAGATCACAGAGTGGAGGAAAGCTGGGGTTGGCGTTGGAGGACTACAACATTTTGTGAGAAGTTAGCCTAGGATAGCGAGGTGTTGGTGTCGTGTGAGTTGTACCCCGTCCTTTGTGTTCGCACCTCGGACGACAATCTTGTAACTAAACCTCTCTCTTCTATAAAGCTATGGTACGTCGTTGGCGTACTTTAAAAAAAAGTAGAAGTATTACGACTGATGACCGACCGGGTATCCGTCAACAGTGACTATCACCAATGAACCAAAATTAACTGAAAAACATCATCGACATGCCGAAAGTGAGTCATGACAGTGGTCTATATTTCCACTAACGACTCACGGTACTTACGGGCCCATTTTAATGCCAGCCGGTAATGAATTACGAACACTGACAAGCAGGTATTATGGTATGCTATTGCTAAATTGTCGTCTGAGTCACGCGCCAAAGAGCCTAGCCCAACGAACTGGGTATAGAATCCCTAACCCTAAATATTCCTTTTCCTCCCTCCTCATAGTAATCACTAAGGACAGAGCCCACACAGGAATATGGGTCAAAGACAATTTTACTAGTTTTTATCACCTAACAAGCTCGCGTGCATCGCGTCCCAAAGGTTTGACCCTCGATCAAGAAGGTCGTATGTATGCACGGTCCGCTCTACTCTGCTACCCCGCATTGGCATCACAACAGGTTTAATCAATTCCCTAGTCTGCACTGATTTCACGCTTGATGTACACTATAGACTATGTAGCACACAAAAAATTGCAAAAAAACGACTCATATGTCGTACAACACAATGAAACCCCATACCCCCCCTCGTTTTAGTCTATGATCGACATCAACCAACTTGTATGCTCCCCACGTAAGACACTCATAGGCGCACAATCCACAATAAGGCAGTAAAGGGTTGTTTGGTTGCCATCCTGAGCAACATGCATGCCTATTTTTGCAGACCTCGTGTTATGCACACTTCATATTAAAGACCATGTTTAGTTGCAAACTAGATTATACTCAGGCAGGAGGGGAGTCTACGCGAAGCTTAGACCACCAATTTTTAGGACAAAGTCAGGCAACTATGCACACACAAGATTCTAAGGAGGCTGAGGGTGTCCTGGACTAAGGGGTCTTCGGGCCGCCGGCCTATCTTTCATGGGCCGGACTGGCGGGCCGCTCGTGATTCATCAAAGGAAGGCCGGATTACAGCCGACCTCGTTCTATGGAAGGAAATCTCCGAAGAGTTGACGTATCATATGTAACCCTAGGTACCCCTGGTGTCTATATAAACCAGAGGGTTTAGCCCGTAGAGGAGAGAACCATTATCGTCGTACCCACCTAGGGTTTAGTTCATCCGATCTCGTGGTAGATCAACTTTGTAATTGTCATACAAACACATCAATACAATCAAGCAGGACGTAGGGGTTTACCTCCTCGAGAGGGCCCGAACTTGGGTAAACACCGTCTCTGCGTTCCCTGTTTTCTATCGATCTAAGATCCACAGTTCGGGACCCCCTACCCGAGATCTGCCGGTTTTGACACCGACATTGGTGCTTTCATAGAGAGTTCCGCTGTAGGATCACCAAAGGATCGATGGCTCACTTAATCATCGGCAATGACATCCGCACCGGGGACGTCTTCGTGCCCGGCCAGCTCTTCGCGTTCGGCAACATCGTTCTGTACGCCAACCCGACCGGTCACCTTGACCAGATCAACAGTATGATCATAGAATATACGGGAAGTTGTCACATAGCTACTTTTCCCGGTTCGTGTACAACTTTTTCTCCTAAAATAAGATTTCCTATTTCCCACTAAACATCGTTGGGCCCCGCAAGTCAGTGACACAACGCTGGGAGGTGTGACGCCGCCCGTCGGAGTAGTTAGGCGCCGCAGCAGGGAAGGTGCGGTGGCGACAAAGCGGAGGGTTGAAGGGGCGGGGCAGGACGGCAGCGCATGGCGCGTGCCATGAACTTTCAGGTGGTTTTTTACCCGCCCAATTATACTGGAACTAGTTACGAAAAGGTGGGAGTGCTTTTACGGAAACCCGTAAAAAAATCAAATTTACGGAAGCTGTTGCTGAGTTTTTTTTTTCAACTTCTCGTAGACGGTAATTATTTGAGATTTATGCGAGTTGGTTTAACGTTGCATAGACTACTACGGATTTGAGAATTTGGTTGATGGATCCTGTTGTGTAGGCGCAATTTTAATGCCTGACAGGTCACTGATCGTGGACGCATCCAAACGCGTTCGCGGATGTACAGGGTCCGGTATAGGCAACCCCAGCTGTAGATGCTCTAAGTTTAATAAAAGTTCTTCCAGAGAACAAGAAGGATAATTAACCCATTATTATGAGCACACCATGGCACACCATGGCACGATGTGAAGTGGGTGAGAAATGGGCATTACTTTACTGGTCCGGAGATGGAGATAATTGCAGAAAATAGAGACAGCTGGAGCCAAGCCAACCCACTTCCCGTTCCCGGTAGGACCCGCCCACTGGATAGACGCGGAAAACTTGCGGCCCCCGAAACGTCCAGAAGCAGGCGCTCCGCGCGATGGAGATCCAACGGACCAGATCTCACCCGACGGCGGCCCTCAGACCCGGATCAGACGGCCAAGAAGAAACCCTAGCGCCCCTGGCCGCCCATATATAGGGCCACCCCTCTCGCCCTAACCCCTTCCTACCATTCCCCCTGCCCGCCGCCGCCCTCTCCTCCCCTCGGCTCCTTCTCCTTCCTTCGAGGTGAGCATCCCGATCCGCCCCCCTCCCCCCGCTTCGATGCGTCGTTTGTGGTCTCATATGGCTTCAGATCTACGGCTGTGCTGCGAGTAGATCGGGTTTTAGGCTCTTTTCTGCGTTGATTCGTGCTGTTCTCGTCCGTAGTTTGAAGGATTTGACCATGCTTCTGTTTCATATCCGTGCTCTGCTGGTAGATCGAGTTTTAGAATTCTATTATGCGCTGATGCATGTTGTTCTCGTCCGTGGTTTGAAGGATACACGCTTGCTTCTGTCTCGTAGCCGTAATCTGTTGGTAGATCGGGTCGCAGGTGTTTATTTTGAGCTGATGCATGTGGTTCTCGCCCGTGGTCTGCAGGATTTTCTCCCTGTGTTAGCTTAGTAGCAGTAAATCTGCATGTGGATCTAGTTTGGAATCTCTTATGCGCTGGTGCAAGCTGTTTTTGGCCGTAATTTTAAGCTGTCGCTCATGCCGTAGCCTTGATATGTAGGATTTCTCTGTTATATGTTGTTAGCGAGGACATGTTGCTCAAGACGTCGTCAGATTTGTGTTCTACTTCTGTTTGGTTCTAGGATCTGGTGTGAGTCGTGAGTAGAATATATGATTCCCCGTCTGCAGTCTCTGGTATTATATGTTCTGCCATGCATGTTTTTGTTCTACGCAAGGTTTATTGGATCCAACTTGCGCCTGCAGTTTTATTGGCTTGAGTGTTACCTTGTCTGATTATTAAACCCATTGACTTCGTATCTATAAGGTCATTTCATTTGTTAAGCTTGACAGCTACTGAATTCTGTTCTCTGTATCTTGTGTTCTGACTTTGGTCTTACAGTTTCAGCCATGGGTAAGGAGAAGACTCACATCAACATCGTGGTCATTGGCCATGTCGACTCTGGCAAGTCGACCACCACTGGCCATCTGATCTACAAGCTTGGAGGTATCGACAAGCGTGTGATCGAGAGGTTCGAGAAGGAAGCCGCTGAGATGAACAAGAGGTCTTTCAAGTACGCCTGGGTGCTTGACAAGCTGAAGGCCGAGCGTGAGAGGGGTATCACCATTGATATTGCCCTGTGGAAGTTTGAGACCACAAAGTACTACTGCACCGTCATTGATGCCCCTGGTCACCGTGACTTCATCAAGAACATGATTACTGGTACCTCCCAGGCTGACTGTGCTGTGCTCATCATTGACTCCACCACTGGTGGTTTTGAGGCTGGTATCTCCAAGGATGGCCAGACCCGTGAGCACGCCCTCCTTGCTTTCACTCTTGGAGTGAAGCAGATGATCTGCTGCTGCAACAAGGTATACTTTCTGTTAACCTTTCAATGCTGGTTCTTATGTGTGACCATATGATGTGTTTACTTTGATTGAAGAGTTACTTGATCACTGCCCATGCTCAGTAGTACATAAACTCCATGTGAACTGACTGACATTTATCTAGCCTTGTGATATTCGTTCAACACAGTAGTTCTGTAACATATGGTGCTCACTTCGTTAGTTACATCTTAATTTAGAGAAGCACTACTATTTTGCTATGTACTACATGTGATATTCAGAATGACTTGGTTAAATTCACAGGTTCATTAGTAGTATTGAAATGCCATGTATTTTATGTTGCTTAATTTTGTCAGTCCTGGATATTTCATGGCATTTCTTCACTGAGTAGGTCACTAGTGGTGATTTCTTAGCATTACTTCACTAAGTGGGTTGTTCATAATGTACTTTGTTATATATTACTACCTCTGATTGAACTGCAAAAATGTTTTATACTAATAATTTAGAAATGAAATAGTTTGTTTGCTTATTATCTCTTATTCTATGGAACTTGCATTGCATGATTGATACTGCTAAATACACTTTTGCTTTACTACATACTAGTGCTAAACAGAGAAATACTTGTTCTATGGAACTTGCATTGCATCATTGATACATACTAGTGCTTTACTAGTTCACTGCTCTAGTCTGATGGATTTCTCTGTTTTCTGTTACAGATGGACGCCACCACCCCCAAGTACTCGAAGGCCCGTTATGAGGAAATTGTCAAGGAAGTCTCTTCCTACCTGAAGAAGGTCGGTTACAACCCTGACAAGGTTCCCTTTGTCCCCATCTCGGGGTTTGAGGGTGACAACATGATTGAGAGGTCCACCAACCTTGACTGGTACAAGGGCCCTACCCTTCTTGAGGCTCTTGACCAGATCAACGAGCCCAAGAGGCCCTCAGACAAGCCCCTGCGTCTTCCCCTTCAGGACGTTTACAAGATTGGTGGCATTGGAACTGTGCCCGTTGGCCGCGTTGAGACTGGTGTCATCAAGCCTGGTATGGTTGTTACCTTTGGTCCCACTGGTCTGACAACTGAGGTCAAGTCTGTTGAGATGCACCACGAGTCTCTCCTGGAGGCGCTTCCTGGTGACAATGTTGGCTTCAATGTCAAGAACGTTGCTGTGAAGGATCTGAAGCGTGGGTTTGTTGCATCCAACTCCAAGGATGACCCTGCCAAGGAGGCGGCCAACTTCACCTCCCAGGTCATCATCATGAACCACCCTGGTCAGATCGGCAACGGCTATGCCCCAGTGCTGGACTGCCACACCTCCCACATTGCTGTCAAGTTCGCTGAGCTGGTGACCAAGATCGACAGGCGATCTGGTAAGGAGCTGGAGGCGCTGCCCAAGTTCCTCAAGAACGGTGACGCTGGTATCGTGAAGATGATTCCCACCAAGCCCATGGTTGTGGAGACCTTCGCCACCTACCCTCCTCTTGGCCGCTTTGCTGTGCGTGACATGAGACAAACGGTTGCTGTTGGTGTCATCAAGGGCGTGGAGAAGAAGGAGCCCACTGGTGCCAAGGTTACCAAGGCTGCCATCAAGAAGAAATGAGTGACTCTGGTGTCTGCCATCGAGTTATCTAGCATAAGTTTTAGTGTCGAGTCTTTTTTGGAGAATCTTGGTGTATGTTAAGTGTTGTTCCTGGGCGTTGTTGCACTTTGACTCCTGCACCTGTGTGCGAGCTATGATGTGTCGTTTAAATACTCTACTTCGATTCCATTATTGTGCTCTTATCCCATTTCTGCTTTTGTCTACCTGTGTTGAATGATAGTTATTATTACCTGCTTCCCCATTTGCAATTTCACTCTGCTCTCATACTGGGGTGCTTTGTGATGAGCTTGTTTACTGCCAGTGTTGAATACTGCTTTGTAATTTTGCTTGCCAACTGCCCTTCGATTGTGTGTGTGCGCCTCTATCACCGTTGGCTTCTTGAGGTTGACCTTTCTCAAAGTTGCCCAATCATGGAGGCGCATAGTGATTCGTTTGTTCCTATGCTTCCGAACTTAGTGTACCAATTTACACTACCACAAATTCATTAGTTCTGACCTTATATTTGTGCTCCGGGTGCCCCTCAGCTTTGGCATCTTGAGATTGTTCTTTCTCAAAGTTGCCAGTCTAGTGGCACATAGATCTAACTGTTTATGGCTATGCTTCCCTAGTCAACTTTGTGCTTATCTGAAAACTTTTCTGCTCATTGCCTTTTGATTATAGTGTTTATGTTAAATTGAGTTCTGAAAATTTAAATCTTCATCTTACTTTTTTTTTTGGCATCATGCTTGCTTATTTTGTTTTGGCAATGAGGATTCTGTCTGCAAAATGGATGCTCGGTGGTTCAAGACCTTCTAGGGAGAACCTCTTGAAGAAGCAGATATAATATGACATCAATCGACTAATCTGAGACTTTGTATAATATTGTGCTGCTTATTGCCCAGTGATTTTAGTAGTAAGATTGAATTCAGGTGCTTGATTTATTTATTTAGCAACTGCCTTTGTTGCATGCTATCTTAAATTTAAATTACCTGTGGTTTTTTGATGATGATTCTGTCTGCAAAATAGATGCTTTGTGGACTCAAGACCCCTGTTTCAGGGAGAACCTCTTGAGAAAGCAGATGTAAAATGACATCAAATGACAAATCTGAGGTATTCCATATTGTTCTTCCTAGTATTATAACGTCAATCGACGAATCTGCTGTATTCCATGGCATTGTTCTTCCTGATGAAGCAAAAGGCTATGATGAGAAAAGTCATGCACCACTCTGAAGAAATTTATCTCTTTGTGCTGATAAAGCAAACTTACAACCCATTTTACATCCGAGCCACCTCATGGAGAGCTACTTTTGTATTTTTTGTTTATTGTCTTGCCATAGATGTCTAGTGTTTTTTTCAGAAACTGTTTCCAGATTTAGCCATTGGGAAAATACTTAAGCTTTGAAGATGAGTCTTAAGATTAACTAGACCGGGGGAGTAATGTACAGTGCCAGATGACGAGGGTTGCCCAAGAGCGATCCTACCATGATGCGGACTGAAATTGCATTGAGGTCAAATGATGGTTATCTTTTCATTCCTCCGTATATTGAATGCTTTTTTCCTGTTGGTGGCTTCGTGAACCTGGTTGCGTTGCATCTGAATTACTTGTTCTAGGTTGATCATTCTGTCTGCAAAATGGATGCTCTGTGCAAGCAAAAGGCTATGATGAGAAAAGTCATGAACCACCCTGAAGAGATTTATCTCTTTGTGCTGACAAACAAACTTTACAACCCATTGTAAATAGACGTCTATTGGTTTTTTAGGAATTATTTCCCTGTAAGACTCTTTTGGAGATTAGGCAATAAGACAATTCTATTGCCCGGCTCCCAGAGGAGCCGGAAACCCTAAACCCTAGCCGCCTTCTGTCACTGCCGCCGCCTCCTCCACGCGCATGACGGCGCCCAGCCCCCGGCAGCCGCGTGCTCGCCCGCGTCCAACTCCCTCCTTCCCCTACAACCTCCGACCTAGACCCGGTAGAACCCTAGCTCCTACCACCTTGGTATCAGTTAGCTCAGGTCCGATCATGTCTGCGCCGCCGCCAACCCTGTCGCTTCCGCTGTCGACCGCCACCACCGCGCCGCTGGCCATCTCCACCGCGCCGCTGCCCTCCCCATCCGCGCCGCTGGTCTCCACCTCCGGTGCCCCTACCGCCCAGATGACGGCGCCCTCCACCGCGCCGCCAGCAGCCGTCTACACCCCGGAGGAGGTCACCGGGGTCCTCCACGACCTCGTCACCGCCGTCCAGGGGATCTGGCTGTTCCTGGCCAGCCCCTACGGGCCGCCACCGCCCCTGCCGCCGGCCGCCGCCACCGGGCCGCCAGCCCTGCCATGGTCCTCGCCGCACGCAGCGGCCTCCGCGACGCTCGCTGGGCCGCTGCAGCCCCAACTGCAGCTGCAGCTGCAGCCGCCGCCCGCCGCTACCCCGCAGTGGCCGGCGCCGGCTCTCGCAGCGCCTCCCGCGCCCACCGCCCCCATACAGCAACCGCCGTCGCTGTCGCCCCCCCCGCCACTCAGCATCGGGCCCGGCCCGACCACGCCGGGAGGCGTCCCGATCCAGCAGGTCCGCTTCCCACCGTCGCCATCTCTGCTCCCGGCCTGGCTATCCGGGTCATCGCCGTCGCCGGTCTACACTACGGCCGGGGACCAGCCGGTGCCCATCCTACTGTACGGCGATCCGTCCGGCTCCGTGGGTCCCTATGCGGGCCGCGCCGACCCGCCGTTCCACGAGGGACCCCCGGTCCCCACCGACCGGGCGCCACCATCCTCGCTGCTCCGCACCTCCGAGCCGTTCGGCCACGGCGGTCATACCCAGACGCCGCCACGATTCGCCAAGATCGACTTCGCCACCTACGACGGTACTGAGGACCCCCTCAACAGGCTCAACCAGTGCGAGCAGTTCTTCCGCGGGCAGTGCACACTTGCGTCGGACCGCACCTGGCTCGCCTCCTACCACCTCCGGGGCGCCGCACAGACGTGGTATTACGCCCTCGAGCAGGACGAGGGCGGCATACCCCTTGGGAGCGCTTTCGTGAGCTATGCCTCCTTCGTTTCGGGCCGCCGATCCGCGGGAGTCGACTGGCGGAGCTCGGCCGCCTCCCCTTCATCTCCACGGTGTAGGACTTCGCCGACCGTTTCCAGGCTCTGGCATGTCACGCGCCGGGTGTGACGGCGTAGCAGCGGGCCGAGCTCTTCGTCGGCGGTCTTCCGGATCACATCCGCGTGGACGTGGAGCTGCGGGGACCCCAGGACCTCCAGACGGCCATGTACTACGCTCGCGCCTTCGAGCGTCGCGCGCAGGCCTTGCAGCAGGCGACACCGGCTCGAGGTGGCTGACAGGCCGCCAGACCGCCCCCGACAGCACCTGTGCCGGGCCGGATGCCCCCGGCCGCTCCGGCCGCGACGCGGCCTTTTCGTTGGCTCTCTCAGGCCGAGCAGCTCGAGCGACGTCGCCAGGGGCTTTGCTATAACTGCGATGAGCCCTACGTGCCGGGCCACGTCTGCCCGCACCTTTTCTACTTGGAGACGGCCGACTACGTCGAGGAGGACACACCCGCCGCCGGGCTCGGCGAGTTGCCGCCACCAGCGGCTGCGGAGGCCGCCCCCGCGCCCTCTCCGGCGACGGCGCTCGTGGTCTCGCTCCATGCACTTGCCGGCATCCGCGACGAGTGGACTATGCTTTTGCCGGTGACGATTCACGGCGAGCGCCTGGTGGCCCTCTTGGATACAGGCTCCACGCATAACTTCTTGCCTGAGGCTACCATGTGCCGCTTAGCGCTTCAGCCGACGGGCGGGGAGCAACTTCGGGTCACGGTGGCTAACGGCGACCGCCTCCGGTGCCATGGGCTGGCGCGGAACGTGCCCATCACCATCGGCGATGAGCACTTCACCATCACATGCGCCGGCATCGACTTGGGCTGCTTCGACTTCATCCTCGGCGTCGACTTCTTGCGGACTCTCGGTCCCATCCTCTGGGACTTCGACGCCCTGACGATGACCTTCTGGCGTCTGGGCCGCCACGTCCGGTGGGAGGGCGTTGGGGGCGCCTCACCAGCGACGCCGCAGCTCCAGCTGGCCGCGACTGCCACCGAGCCCGAGCACCCACTGTTGGATCACCTCCTGCAGCAGCACGTCGACCTCTTCGACGAGCCTCAGGGGCTTCCGCCAGCCCGGGTGTATGATCACCGCATTCATCTCCTGCCGGGCACGGCGCCGGTTGCAGTGCGGCCCTACCGCTACCCCCAGCTGCAGAAGGACGAGCTGGAGCGGCAGTGCACGCTCATGCTCGCCTTGGGCATCATCCGGATCTCCACGTCGCCGTTTTCGGCGCCGGTCCTCCTCGTCCGTAAGTCGGACGGAACGTGGCGCTTCTGCATCGACTACCGCGCCCTTAATGCCATGACGCTCAAGGACAAGTTTCCTATTCCGGTGGTCGACGAGCTCCTGGACGAGCTACATGGGGCGCGTTTCTTCACCAAGCTCAACCTCCGGTCAGGCTACCACCAGGTGCGGATGCACCCGGATGATGTCGCCAAGACGGCGTTTCCGACTCATCATGGCCACTTCGAGTTCTTGGTGATGCCTTTTGGCCTCTCCAACGCCCCGGCGACCTTCCAGGTTTTGATGAACGACGTCCTCCGCCCCTACTTGCGTCGGTTTGTGCTCGTTTTCTTTGATGATATTCTTATCTACAATGCCTCGTGGGCGGAGCACGTTCAGCACGTCGCCATCGTCTTCAACGAGCTTCGAGCGCACCATCTTCATCTTAAGCGCTCGAAGTGCTTGTTCGGGACGCCTTCAGTCGCCTACCTCGGCCACGTCATCTCGGCCGAGGGGGTTGCTATGGACGCCGACAAGGTGGCGGCCGTCGCGGCCTGGCCGACACCGCACTCACCGCGGGCTCTTCGCGGCTTCCTGGGCCTCGCGAGGTACTACCGGAAATTTATCCGGGAGTTCAGCCTCATCGCGTCTCCACTCACGCGCCTGCTTCGTCGCGACGCCTTTGCCTGGGATGAGGAGGTGACAGCGGCGTTCGAGGCCCTCAAGGGGGCCCTCACGACGGGCCCTGTTCTTCAGATGCCTGACTTCGACCGCCCGTTCATCGTGGACTGCGACGCCTCCGGTGTGGGGTTCGGCGCCGTCCTCCATCAGGGCGATGGACCCCTCGCCTTCTTCAGCCGGCCCTTCGCCGCGCGCCATCTTAAGCTCGCGGCTTATGAGCGGGAGCTCATTGGCTTGGTGCAGGCGGTGCGCCATTGGCGGCCTTATCTTTGGGGCCGGTCATTCCGGATTCGCACGGATCACTACAGCCTCAAGTTCTTATTGGACCAGAGGCTGTCTACCGTGCCGCAGCATCAGTGGATCAGTAAGCTCTTTGGCTTCGACTTCACCGTCGAGTATCATCCGGGCCGCCTTAACACCGTGGCCGACGCCCTGTCTCGCCGGGACGCCGACCACGACACCACCGTCGGTGACTCCGAGGGGACGGCGCTCTGCATCCGCTCGGGGCCCTCTTTCGCCCTCTTCGCCGACATCCGTCGGGCCACTGCGGCCGCGCCAGACGCTCTGCTTCTTCAGCAGCGGCTTGCTGCGGGCGACCTGGAGGAGCCGTGGCGCCTAGCGGATGGCTTGCTCCTGCATGGGCGCCGTATCTTCGTGCTGGAGCACGACGACCTCCGTCACCAGGTTCTGCTGCTGGCCCACTCGGCGGGCCACGAGGGTGTGCAGAAAACCCTCCATCGTCTCCGCACCGACTTCTACATTCCCGGTGATCGGGCCCTGGTCCGGGACTGGGTGCGGTCTTGCGTGACGTGCCAGCGTAACAAGACGGAGACACTTCGGCCGTCTGGTCTGCTACAGCCCTTGGAGGTGCCGTCTCAGGTCTGGGCTGATATCTCCATGGACTTCATCGAGGGCCTTCCCAAGGTGGGCGGCAAGTCCGTCATCCTCACGGTGGTCGACCGCTTCTGCAAGTATGCTCACTTCATCGCGCTCGGCCATCCCTACACTGCTGCGTCCGTGGCCCGTGCCTTCTTCGACGGCATCGTCCGCCTCCACGGGTTTCCCTCTTCGATCGTCAGCGATCGGGACCCGGTGTTCACGGGGCATGTCTGGCGCGATCTCTTCCGGATGGCGGGCGTGAAGCTCCGCCTGAGCACGGCCTTCCACCCTCAGACGGACGGCCAATCCGAGGTCGTCAACAAGGTGATTGCCATGTATTTGCGTTGTGTCACAGGTGATCGTCCTCGCGCTTGGGTGGATTGGCTCGCGTGGGCGGAGTACTGCTACAACACCTCCTATCACTCCGCCCTGCGCGCCACGCCATTCGAGGTGGTCTACGGCAGACCGCCCCCGCCCATCCTGCCGGTTGACCCGGCGACGGCTCGGACGGAGGCGGCCGGCGATCTTCTTCACAGCCGCGATGAGATGCTTGCGGAGGTCCGGCAACGCCTCATCCAGGCCCAGCAGCTGGCCAAGCACTACTACGACGGCCACCATCGCGAGGCGGAGTTCGCGGTGGGCAATTGGGTGTGGCTGCGTCTACTTCACCGCTCTACGCAGTCCCTGGACCCACGCGCGAAGCGCAAGCTGGGCCCTCGCTACGCCGGCCCCTTTGCTGTCTTGGAGCGCATCGGGATGGTGGCCTACCGCCTTCAGCTTCCGGCCGGTGCTCGCATCCACGACGTCTTCCATGTGGGGCTAATGAAGCCCTTCCGTGGGAAGCCACCAACAGCCACCCCCGCGCTTCCTCCGACCTCCGACGGGCGCCTCCTTCCAGGACCGGAGAAGGTGTTGCAGGCCCAGCTACGTCGCGGGGTGTGGCACTTGTTGATCCAGTGGGCTGGCCTTCCGGAGGAGGAGGCTACTTGGGAGCAGCGCGACGAGTTCCGCCAACACTACCCAGACTTCCAGCTCGAGGACGAGCTGTTTGCGCAGGCGGGGAGAGATGTTATGACCGGGGTAACTTATACCCGTAGGAGGCCCATCGGGCAGGTTTAGTTAGGGGCTTAGCCCACAAGTTATCTTATTTTTATTAGCATCGTGGTTATATAAACAAGCTGTAAGACTCTTTTGGAGATTAGGCAATAAGACAATTCTATTGCCCGGCTCCCAGAGGAGCCGGAAACCCTAAACCCTAGCCGCCTCCTGTCACTGCCGCCGCCTCCTCCACACGCACGACGGCGCCCAGCCGCCGGCGGCCGCGTGCTCGCCCGCATCCAACTCCCTCCTTCCCCTACAACCTCCGACCTAGACCCGGTAGAACCCTAGCTCCTACCAGATTCTGTCTGCAAAATGGATGCTCTGTGGAAGCAAAAGGCTATGATGAGACAAGTCATGCACCACTCTGAAGAGATTTATCTCTTTGTGCTGATAAAGAAACTTACAACCCATTTGACATCTGAGCCGCCTCAAGGATAAGTACTTGTATTTTCAGATTTTTTTATCTGCAATTTTTGCCATAGACATCAAATGTTTTTTGAGAAAATGTTTCCAGCTTTTGCCCTTGGAAAATACCGCCTTGTTGAGACCCGGATTGGAGGAATAACTTGCAGCACCGGATGACGAGGGTTGCCTGTGAGCTTCGCCCTTGGAAAATACCGCCTTGTTGAAACCCAGATTGGAGGAATAACGTACAGCACCGGATGACGAGGGTTGCCTGTGAGCGATCCTACCATGATGCGGACTGAATTACATTGAGGTCAAAACATTTGCTGCTGATGGTTCTTCCCTATCCTTCCCGTCTTTAACAGATTCCGCCCTAGTTGGGGATGTGATGCAAAACAAACGGAATGCCCTGTTCTATTTGTTGATACCTTTTTTTTCCGCACCTTTCGTGAACTGTGTTGCATCATATCTGAATTACTTATGGTTTTTCCAATGATGTTTCTGTCTGCAAAACGGATGCTCGAGCCCCTGTTAAAGGGAGAACCTCTCGAGAAAATGACAACAATCGACAAACCTGAGGCATTGTGTAAAACAAAAATCATTTACCGGAGCTTGTATTTTTGTTGCTCAATGTTGTATATATTGCTTGATGAAGTGCTTCATCTGTCCAGTTTGTTATACATTGCTTGATGAAGTGTTTCATCTCTCCAGTTTGTTGTATCAGTTTGCCAAGACGTGGTTTCCCAAACTATTGTCTTTTCCTGATTGCAGAAAGACATTTCATGCACAAGGAGCTGCTTAACCTACTGGATAATATGAAGCACATGGTGTTCTCCTTCTGGATCATGATTGTCCTTGTACCAATGAAAGAGGGAACATTGTACTGTGATTATATCTGTTTTTGTAGGCTTGCCTTGCCTGGTCAGATCCCACGCCTTGGCCAGAGTCTTTTTAATTCTCGTGAGGAATTATGACATGCAACTATGTCATCATTTGTTGTGGTGCCTCAAATTTTGTGGGCAATCATAATCATTTGCCTGAAATTTGGACGGTTCAACTTGCAGAGAAGCACTCGATAAAATTTGTCTGGATGTCCTCTTTTCTTTTTGCAAGATCTGATTTTCAAAATGTACTCCCTCCGTCCCATAATATAAGAGCGTAGTACATGCTAAGCTTTGTGTTGTAATATCATAGTTGTTGGACATATGCACTGTGCTCTTTTACTGCTTAGGGCATCTGCCCGCAAACGTCCGGACCGACGAAATGCATAGCGACACGACTATGTTGTTCTTTCAAAACCAGCTGGCCTACTGTTTTTTGATTTTAATCCTCCAAATTCAAAGGCTTGTTGGAATCAGTTGCCACTCAAGATGACACCTGTAAACAGTGGTACAAGTGGTGGCTCGTTTGTGATTAAACGAACTGTGATTGCCACTCTGAGGCAAGGCCTACGAGTAGTTCCATGTTCATTCCTAATCCACTGCGTCAAACAGAGTGGTCATGGTCTACCACATGGCTTAGCATCGATTTTTTTTTGCGGGTCGTTTATGAGCATCATGAATGCAGGGTCAAATTTAGACGTGATGATGCTGGGCCAAAAGAGCTTTTATTCCTGATTCGAAAATTGTCCACATCGTTAGTTTATTTATTAGTAGATGGACCACCCAATGTTCACTTCTTTAAAGTTATCTCTAGCTTGGACTTGATTAATATTACTAACTGAGCACTCACACTCGTCATATGTACTACCAGCAACAAGGTCCCCTTCCAGTTCCCATCTTTTATTCCTTAGTACACTAGCCTGATGGAATGGGTGGCACTATAGAAGCTTCTTGTGTCCTGCAACGACCCATCGCTACATCTCTTGTCCTTTTTACCCCTAACTCCGTGTGAGGGTTAGCTTCTCCTTGCTGCCAGCTCATAGTGTAACCAACTGTTGGTGGATTATGTCGTCGCGTGCACAGCAGCTTGCAATTCTGGGAATTATGTGTGGCATATTCATTTCATTTGTGTCGTCCACATGTGTATTAGTGTATACCATACAATGTAAGAGTATATTATTTACCAAATGTATGCGTACTATGCACATTATCTAAACAAACATATGTACGTCGTATATTATAGTGGTGCGTCTATAAAGAGAGAAACGCTCGGAGGGGATGCTAACACCGGTTTCCCCCCTATCTTCGAATGAATATGAGGAGGCAAAAAAACCATAAGCCGTTTGAAGCACAACAATGAATGGGTCAATGGTCAGAGCTTTGCCTCGGTACAACCCCACCCCCACCCTCTCTCAAAAAACTTTGGAACAGTTTTTTTTTTTTTTTGCCGTAGCACTAATTGAGATGAGTTGGGCCATTAGATGGTTACAAGAGAACATGCCTTCAACCTTCAAACGAGCAATCTTCAATCCTGAACTGAAATTCAACGACTTTAGGAGTCATCTGTGCCAACACCATTAGCAGCGACGCTGCACATGGCCTAATGCCATGCCCTCATCGTCCTCATGAAGTAGATCCATTGTCGTTGCGTTTCAGTCAATACCATTGAACTACCATACTCACACTCATCTCATTTATTTCTTCTCTTGTGCCTCGGAGCGTTTGTATGTCTTGGATGAGCGGCCCCATCTTGGTCAAGAAGCAACCACTATCTCTTCTTGCCCAAGCTCTTGGGTACACTGAGTACAAGCGTCACAAATGCCAATAATGGGATTAAGATCCATGATGAAGGTGCTACCGATTTGTCTGTCATCATCATCTATTGTTATCCTAAAAAGGCCAAGAAGATCGGTTTCACCACCAATATGTATGCTTACAATGATATGATGAGCATGTTATTCTGGCAGTCTATTTGTGCCAGGGTTGATGACCCGTGCAACCATTCCCTTAACCGTCTTTTGATATTGATGACAACATACTTATAGGGTAGTATGTTTGCTAAGTAAATCTACATGCTTTAGTCCCCGTGAATACATCGTGTGGGGATCATAGACCCCCCAAAATGATGATAACTCAAGACATGTGAGACAACGAAGAGAAGTACTTGTTTTCCATTTTGTTCTTGAGTTATAGGGATCTCGTATTGGAAATATGCCCTAGAGGCAATAATAAAGTGGTTATTATTATATTTCCTTAATCATGATAAAGGTTTATTATTCATGCTAGAATTGTATTGACCGGAAACTTAAATACATGTGTGGATACATAAACAGATACCGTGTCCCTAGTGAGCCTCTACTAGACTAGCTCGTTGATCAAAAGATGGTTAAGGTTTCCTAACCATAGACATGTATTGTCACTTGATAACGGGATCACATCATTCTCCGTTAGCTTAGCATATGATCGTTCAGTTTATTGCTACTGCTTTTTTAATGTCAAATACATATTCCTTCGACCATGAGATCATGCAACTCCCGGATACCAGAGGAATACCTTGTATGCTATCAAACGTCACAACGTAATTGGGTGATCATAAAGGTGCTCTACAGGTATCTCCGAAGGTGTCTGTTGAGTTGGCGTGAATCGAGATTGGGATTTGTCACTCCGTATGACGGAGAGGTATCTCTAGGCCCTCTCGGTAATACAGCATCACAAGAAGCTTGCAAGCAAAGTGACTAAGGAGTTAGTTACAAGATGATGTATTACGGAACGAGTAAAGAGACTTACCAGTAACGAGATTGAACTAGGTATGGAGATACCGACGATCGAATCTTGTGCAAGTAACATACCGACAGACAAAGGGAACTACGTATGTTGTCATAAAGGTTCGACCGATAAAGATCTTCGTAGAATATGTAGGAACCAATATGGGCATCCAGGTCCCGCTATTGGTTATTGATCGGAGAAGCGTCTCGGTCATGTCTACATCATTCTCGAACCCGTAGGGTCCGCACGCTTAACGTTCGTTGACGATATAATATTATATGAGTTATGTATGTTGGTGACCGAATGTTGTTCGGAGTCCCGGATGAGATCATGGACATGACGAGGAGCTCCGAAATGGTCCTGAGGTAAGGATTGATATATAGGATGATATGGTTGGGCCAAGGGGTAAGGCCCACAAGGCCTTAAGACAGTGCACAAAGGGGTTTTCTCGGAGGGCAGGGGCTAGACGCCAAGGTTCTTGGCGTCTACCCCCTGGGCCAGACGCCATAGTCCGTGGCATTTACGTAAACGTCAGGAACCGTGGCGTTTGGCCCTGGAGTCCGAGAAGGACTCTTCTTTGCGTTCCAAACCGATTTTGGGGAGGCCCTCTCCCCAAGTAACGACCCTAGGGCTCAACATATAAATAGAGGAGCAGGGCTAGCCCCTAGAACACAAGTTTTTGAGCCTCCTCTAGTTGGTCCTAGTTGACTAATTAGAGCTAGCCCTAGCTACCTCTAATCCTCATAATTAGAAGCCCAGTGTGGTTCTAATCTCCTCCCTCTAGTTCACCACCACCGTCACCACGCCGTCGTGCTGCCGGAACTCATCTACTATTTTGCCCCTCTTGCTGGATCAAGAAGGCGAGGACGTCATCGAGCTGAACATGTGCTGAACGCGGAGGTGCCGTACGTTCGGTGCTTGATCGGAACGGATCGTGAAGGAGTACGACTACATCAACCGCGTTGATAAACGCTTCCGCTTAGCGATCTACAAGGGTATGTAGATGCTCTCCCCCTCTCGTAGCTATGCATCTCCATGGATAGATCTTACGTGTGCATAGAATTTTTTTGTTTTCCATGCAACGTTCCCCAACAGTGGTATCAGAGCCAGGTCTATGCGTAGATGGTATGCATGAGTAGAACACAAAGGAGTTGTGGGCGGTGATGTTCATATTGCTTATCACCAATGTCTTATTTTGATTCGACGGTATTGTGGGATGAAGCGGCTCGGACCAACCTTACATGTCCATGTACATGAGACCGGTTCCACCGACTAACATGCAACTTGTTTTGCATAAAGGTGGCTGGCGGGTGTCAATTTCTCTGAATCTAATTTGACTACAGCGGTCCTTGCAGAAGGTTAAATTGCAACTTGATAATCACCATTGTGGTTTTGCGTAGGTAAGAACAGTTCTTGCTAGTTGCCCGTAGCAGCCAACTTGCAACAACAAAGTAGAGGACGTCTAACTTGTTTTTGTAGGGCATGTTGTAATGTGATATGGTCAAGATGTGATATGATATATGTTGATGTATGAGATGATCATGTTTTGTAATAAGTTCACTACTTGCATGTCGATGATTACGACAACGGGCAGGAGCCTTAGGGTTGTCTTTAATTATTGTATGACCTGTGTGTCAATCACTAAGCGCCATGTAATTGCTTTACTTTATCGCTATGCATTAGCAATAGTTGTAGAAGCAATAGTTGGCGAGACGACCCCGACGCAACGATGGAGATCAAGGTGTCGCGCCGGTGACGATGGAGATCAAAAGCACAAGATGATGATGGCCATATCATGTCACTTTTTTTGATTGCATGCGATGTTTATCCTTTATGCATCTTATTTTTCTTAGAACGACGATAGCATTATAAGATGATCCCTTCACTTAATTTCAAGATAAAAATATTCTCCCTAAGTATGCACCGTTGCTAAAGTTCGTCGTTTCGAAGCACCTCGTGATGGTCGGGTGTGATATACTTTACGTTCACATACAACGGGTGTAAGCTAGTTTTGCACATGCAGAATACTTGGGTTAAACTTGACGAGCCTAGCATGTACAGACATGGTTTCAGAACACTGGAGACCGAAAGGTCGAACATGAGTCATATAGTAGATATGATCAACATGGAGATGTTTGATACGTCCATTTTGCATCATGCTTTTATGTTGATATTTATTGCATTATGGGCTGTTATTACACATTATGGCACAATACGTATGCCTTTTCTCTCTTATTTTACAAGGTTTACATGAAGAGGGAGAATGCCGGCAGCTGGAATTCTGGGCTGGAAAAGAAGCAAATATTAGAGACCTATTCTGCACAACTCCAAAAGTCCTGAAACTTCACGGAGAGTCATTTTGGAATTAATAAAAAATATTGGGCGAAGAAAGCACTAGAGGGGGGCCACCTGCCATCCACAAGGGTGGAGGGCGCACCCTACCCCCCTGGGCGCGCCCCCTGCCTTGTGGGCCACCTGGCAGGCCCCCGATGCCCATCTTCTGCTATATGGTGTATTTTGCCCTGGAAAAAATCAAGAAGAAGCTTTCGGGACGAAGCGCCACCGTCTCGAGGCGGAACCTGGGCAGAACCAATCTAGGGCTCCGGCGGAGCTGTTCTGCTGGGAAAACTTCCCTCCGGGAGGGGGAAATCGAAGCCATCGTCATCACCAACAATCCTCTCATCGAGAGGGGGTCAATCTCCATCAACATCTTCACCAGCACCATCTCCTCTCAAACCCTAGTTCATCTCTTGTATCCGATCTTTGTCTCAAAACCTCAGATTGGTACCTGTGGGTTGCTAGTAGTGTTGATTACTCCTTGTAGTTGATGCTAGTTGGTTTATTCGGTGGAAGATCATATGTTCAGATCCTTAATGCTATTCAATACTCCTCTGATTATGAACATGAATATGCTTTGTGAGTAGTTACGTTTGTTCCCGAGGACATGGGAGAAGTCTTGTTATAAGTAATCATGTGAATTTGGTATTCGTTCGATATTTTGATGAGATGTATGTTGTCTTTCCTCTAGTGGTGTTATGTGAACGTCGACTACATGGCACTTCACCATAATTTGGGCCTAGGGGAAGGCATTGGGAAGTAATAAGTAGATGATGGGTTGCTAGAGTGACAGAAGCTTAAACCCTAGTTTATGCGTTGCTTCGTAAGGGGCTGATTTGGATCCATATGTTTCATGCTATGGTTAGATTTATCTTAATTCTTCTTTCATAGTTGCGGATGCTTGCGAGAGGGGTTAATCATAAGTTGGAGGCTTGTCCAAGGAAGGGTAGCACCCAAGCACTAGTCCACCCACATATCAAATTATCAAAGTAACGAACGCGAATCATATGAGCATGATGAAAACTAACTTGACAACAATTCCCATGTGTCCTCGGGAGCGCTTTGCTTTATATAAGAGTTCGTCCAGGCTTGTCCTTTGCTACAAAAAGGATTGGGCCACCTTGCTGCACCTTAGTTACTTTTGTTACTTGTTACCCATTACGAATTATCTTATCACACAACTATCTGTTACCGATAATTTCAGTGCTTGCAGAGAATACCTTGCTGAAAACCACTTGTCATTTCCTTCTGCTCCTCGTTGGGTTCGACACTCTTACTTATCAAAAGGACTACGATAGATCCCCTATACTTGTGGGTCATCAATGTTCACCATTGAAGATCACCCCATCTCACGTGATGATCGGACATGGGTTAGTTGATTTGGATCATGTATCACTTAGACAACTTGAGGGATGTTGATTTAAATGGGAGTTCTTTAGTAATTTGATTAATTGAACTAAAATTTATCATGAACTTAGTCCCAATAGTCTTTGCAAATCTATGTTGTAGATCAATGGCCCGTGCTACCGTTCCCTTTAATTTTAATGTGTTCCTAGAGAAAGCTAAGTTGAAAGATGATGGTAGCAACTACACGGACTGGGTCCGTAAGTTGAGGATTATCCTCATTGCTGCACGGAAGAATTATGTTCTTGATGCACCGCTAGGTGACAGACCTGCTGCAGGAGCTGATGCAGATGTTATGAATGTCTAGCAGGCTCGATCTGATGACTGCTCGATAGTTCAGTGTGCCATGCTTTACGACTTGGAACGGGGACCTCAAAAGCGTTTTGAACGCCACGGAGCATATGAGATGTTCCAAGAGCTGAAGTTGATATTTCAAGCTAATGCCCGGGTTGAGAGATATGAACTCTCCAACAAGTTCTTTAGCTGTAAGATGGAGGAGAACAGTTCTGTCAATGAACACATGCTCAGAATGTCTGGGTACCACAACCACTTGACTCAGTTGGGAATTGATCTTCCAGTTGAGAGTGTTATTGATAGAGTTCTTCAATCACTGCCACCAAGCTACAAAGGCTTCATGATGAACTATAATATGCAAGGGATGATGAAAATGATTCCCGAGCTCTTCGCGATGCTGAAACCGGCGGAGGTAGAAATAACAAAAGAGCATCAAGTGTTGATGGTTAACAAGACCACCAGTTTTAAGAAAAAGGACAAGGCAAAGAAATGGAACTTCAAGAAGAATGGCAAGCAAGTTGCCGCTCCCGTGAAGAAGCCCAAAGCTGGACCCAAGGCTGAAACTGAGTGCTTCTACTGAAAGGGAAATGGTCACTAGAAGCGGAACTGCCCCAAGTACTTGGCAGATAAGAAGGATGGCAAAGTGAACAAAGGTATATTTGATATACATGTTATTGATGTGTTCCTTACTAATGCTCGTAGTAGCGCCTGGGTATTTGATACTGGTTCGGTTGTCATATTTGTAACTCAAAACAGGAGCTACGGAATAAACGAAGGTTGGCTAAGGACGAGGTGACGATGCGCGTCGGAAATGGTTCCAAGGTTGATGTGATCGCCGTCGGCACGCTACCTCTATATCTACCTTCGGGATTAGTTTTAGACTTCAATAATTGTTATTTGGTGCCAGCGTTGAGCATGAACATTATATCTGGAGATTGTTTATTGCGAGACGGTTATTCATTTAAGTCAGAGAATAATGGTTGTTCTATTTATATGAGTAACGTCTTTTATGGTCATGCACCCTTAGTGAATGGTCTATTCTTATTGAATCTCGATCGTAGTGATACACATATTCATAATATTGATGCCAAAAGATGCAAAGTTGATAATGATAGTGCAACATACTTGTGGCACTGCCGTTTAGGTCATATTGGTGTAAAACACATGAAGAAACTCCATGCGGATGCACTTTTGGAATCACTTGATTATGAATCATTTGATACTTGTGAACAATGCCTCATGGGTAAGATGACTAAAACTCCGTTCTCCGGAACAATGGAGCGAGCTAATGACTTATTGGAAATAATACATACCGATGTACGCGGTCCGATGAGTGTTGAAGCGCGCGGCGGGTGTCGTTATTTTCTGACCTTCACAGATGATTTGAGTAGGTATGGATATATCTACTTGATGAAACACAAGTTTGAAACATTTGAAAAGTTCAAGGAATTTCGGAGTGAAGTGGAAAATCATCGTAACAAGAAAATAAAAATTTTCTACGATCAGATCGCGGAGGTGAATACTTGAGTTACGAGTTTGGCCTTCATTTAAGACAATGTGGAATTGTTTCACAACTCACGCCACCTGGAACACCACAGCGTAATGGTGTGTCCGAACATCATAACCATACTTTATTATATATGGTGCGTTCTATGATGTCTCTTACCGATTTGCCACTATCATTTTGGGGTTATGCATTGGAGACAGCCGCATTCATGTTAAATAGGGCACTATCTAAATCTATTGAGACGACACCGTATGTGAAGGAAATATGCCCTAGAGGCAATAATAAAGTTGTTATTTTATATTTCCTTATTCATGATAAAGGTTTATTATTCATGCTAGGATTGTATTAATCGGAAACTTAAATACATGTGTGAATACATAAACAAATACCGTGTCCCTAGTAAGCCTCTACTAGACTAGCTCGTTGATCGAAGATGGTTAAGGTTTCCTAACCATGGACATGTGTTGTCATTTGATAACGGGATTACATCATTAGGAAAATGATGTGATGGACAAGACCCATCCGTTAGCTTAGCATATAATCGTTCAGTTTATTGCTATTGCTTTCTTAATGTCAAATACATATTCCTTCGACTATGAGATTATGCAACTCCCGGATACCGGAGGAATACCTTGTGTGCTATCAAACGCCACAACGTAACTGGGTGATCATAAAGATGCTCTACAGGTATCTTCGAAGGTGTTTGTTGAGTTGGCATAGATCGATATTAGGATTTGTCACTCCGTGTATCGGAGAGGTATCTCTGGGCCCTCTCGGTAATACACATCATAAGAAGCCTTGCAAGCAAAGTGACTAAGGAGTTAGTTGCGAGATGATGTATTACGGAACGAGTAAAGAGACTTGCCGGTAATGAGATTGAACTAGGTATGAAGATACCGACGATCGAATCTCGGGCAAGTAACATACCGACAGACAAAGGGAATTACGTATGTTGTCATAACGGTTCGACCGATAAAGATCTTCGTAGAATATGTAGGAACCAATATGGGCATCCAGGTTCCGCTATTGGTTATTGACTGGAGAGGTGTCTCGGTCGTGTCTACATAGTTCTCGAACCCGTAGGGTCCGCACGCTTAACGTTCGTTGACGATATAGTGTTATATGAGTTATATGATTTGGTGACCGAATGTTTTTCAGAGTCCCGGATGAGATCACGGACATGACGAGGATCTCTGGAATGGTCCGGAGGTAAAGATTGATATATAGGACGATGATATTCGGACATCGGAAGAGTTTCGGAATGCACCGGGTAGTCATCGGATCACCGGAAGGGGTTCCGGACACCCCCGGGAGGTCTATGGGCCTAATGGGCCAAGGGGAGAGACACACCAGCCCACAAGGGGGCTGGCGCGCCCCTCTCCTTGGCCTCCGGCCCTAGGGAAGGAAAGGGGGGAGGGCTAGCCCCTCCTGCCTTCCCCTCCTCATGGGAGAAAGCAGGGGGGGGGGGGGGGGCGCCACCCTCCTCTGCGTTTCCCCGCGCGCCTAAAAAGGCAGGGGGGCGCGGCTAGGGGCAGGAGCCGAAGTGGGATTCGGCCCCACTTGGGACACCTTCTGGCTGCCTCCTCCCTCCCCCCACCTATATATATGTGGGAGGGGGGCGCCACACAAAGCCACGACGAGCTCTTAGCCATGTGTGACGCCCCTCTCCACAGTTTTGTCCCTCGGTCATATTTTCGTAGTGCTTAGGGGAAGCCCTGCGGAGATAGCATCACCACCACCATGACCACACCGTCGTGCTGCCGGAACTCATCCACTACTTCACCATCTTGCTGGATCAAGAAGGCGAGGACGTCATCGAGCTGAACATGTGCTGAACGCGGAGGTGCCGTACGTTTGGTACTCGATCGGTTGGATCGCGAAGAAGTTCGACTACATCAACCGCGTTACTAAACGCTTCCGCTTACGGTCTACGAGGGTACATCGACGCACTCTCTCCCCTCTCGTTGCTATGCATCTCCATGGATAGAACTTGCGTGTGCGTAGAATTTTTTTGTTTTCCATGCAACGTTTCCCAGCAGTGGCATCTGAGCCAGGTCTATGCGTAGATGATATGCACGAGTAGAACACAAAGAGTTGTGGGCGGTGACAGTCATACTGCTTACCACCAACGTCTTATTTTGATTCGGTGGTATTGTGGGATGAAGGGCCCGGACCAACCTTACATGTCCACGCACATGAGATCGGTTCCACCGACTGACATGCAACTAGTTTTGCATAAAGGTGGCTGGCGGGTGTCTGTTTCTCCTACTTTAGTTGAATCAAATTTGACTACGGCCGGTCCTTGAAGAAGGTTAAAACAGCAAACTTGATAAATCACCGTTGTGGTTTTTGCGTAGGTAAGAACGGTTCTTGCTAGAAGCCCGTAGCAGCCACGTAAAACTTGCAACAACAATGTAGAGAACGTCTAACTTGTTTTTGCAGGGCATGTTGTGATGTGATATGGTCAAGATATGATGTGATATATGTTGATGTATGAGATGATCATGTGTTGTAATATCGACAACCGGCAGGAGCCTTAGGGTTGTCTCTTAATTATTGTATGAAATGCAAACGCCATGTACTTGCTTTACTTTATCGCTATGCGTTAGCAATAGTTGTAGAAGCAATAGTTGGCGAGATGACCCCGACGCAATGATGGAGATCAAGGTGTTGAGCCGGTGATGATGGAGATCATGACGATGCTTTGGAGATGGAGATCAAAAGCACAAGATGATGATGGCCATATCATGTCACATATTTTGATTGCATGTGATGTTTATCCTTTATGCATCTTATTTTGCTTAAGAACGGCAGTAGCATTATAAGATGATCCCTTCACTAAATTTGAAGATAAAAGTGTTCTCCCCGAGTATGCATCGTTGCCAAAGTTTGTCGTTTTGAAGCACCTCGTGATGATCGGGTGTGATAGACTCTATGTTCACATACAACGGGTGTAAGACAGTTTTGTACATGCAGAATACTTGGGTTAAACTTGACGAGCCTAGCATGTACAGACATGGTCTCGAAACACTGGAGACCAAAAGGTCGAACGTGAGTCATATAGTAGATATGATCAACATAGAGATGTTCACCATTGATGACTACCCCATCTCACGTGATGATCGGACATGGGTTAGTTGATTTGGATCATGTATCACTTAGATAACTTGAGGGATGTTTATTTAAGTGGGAGTTCATTAGTAATTTGATTAACTGAACTTAATTTATCATGAACTTAGTCTTAATAGTTTTGCATATCTATGTTGTAGATCAATGGCCCGCGCTACTGTTCTGCTGAATTTTAATGCGTTCCTAGAGAAAGCTAAGTTGAAAGATGATGGTAGCAACTACATAGACTGGGCCTGTAACTTGAGGATTATCCTCATTGCTGCACAGAAGAATTATGTCCTTGATGCACCGCTAGGCGACAAACTTGCTGCAGGAGCTACTGCAGATGTTATGAATGTCTGGCAGGCTTGATCTGATGACTACTCAATAGTTCAGTGTGCCATGCTTTACGGCCTAGAACCGGGACTTCAAAGACGTTTTGAACATCATGGAACATATGAGATGTTCCAAGAGTTGAAGTTAATATTTCAAGAAAATGCCCGGGTTGAGAGATATGAAGTCTACTCCAACAAATTCTATAACTGCAAGATGGAGGAGAACAGTTCTGTCAGTGAACACATACTCAAAATGTCTAGGTATCATAACCACTTGACTTAGCTGGGAGTTGATCTTCCAGTTGATAGTGTTATTGACAGAGTTCTTCAATCACTGCCACCAAGCTACAAAGGCTTCGTGATGAACTATAATATGCAAGGGATGAATAAAACGATTCCTGAGCTCTTCGCAATGCTTAAGGCCGCGGAGGTATAAATCAATAAGGAGCATCAAGTGTTGATGGTTAACAAGACCCCTAGTTTCAAGAAAAACAGCAAGGGAAAGAAAGGGAACTTCAAGAAGAATGGCAAGCAAGTTTCCACTCCCGGGAAGAAGCCCAAAGCTGGACCCAAGCCTGAAACTGAGTGCTTCTACTGCAAAAGGAATGGTCACTGGAAGCGGAACTGCCCCAAATACTTGGCGGATAAGAAGGATGGCAAAGTGAACAAAGGTATATTTGATATACATGTTATTGATGTGTACCTTACTAATGCTCGTAGTAGCGCCTGGGTATTTGATACAGGTTCGGTTGCTCATATTTGTAACTCGAAACAGGAGCTGCAGAATAAACGAAGATTGGCTAAGGACGAGGTGACGATGCGCGTCGGGAATGGTTCCAAGGTCGATGTGATCGCCGTCGGCACGGTACCTCTACATCTACCTTCGGGATTAGTTTTAGACCTCAATAATTGTTATTTGGTGCCAGCGTTGAGCATGAACATTATATCTGGATCATGTTTTTTGCGAGACGCTTATTCATTTAAATCAGAGAATAATGGTTATTCTATTTATATGAGTAATATCTTTTATGGTCATGCACCCATGATGAATGGTCTATTCTTGTTGAATCTCGATCGTAGTGATACACATTTTCATAATATTGATGCCAAAAGATGCAAAGTTGATAATGATAGTGCAACATACTTGTGGCACTGCCGTATAGGTCATATTGGTGTAAAGCGCATGAAGAAACTCCATGCAGATGGACTTTTGGAGTCACTTGATTATGAATCATTTGATACTTGCGAACCATGCCTCATGGGCAAGATGACTAAAACTCCGTTCTCCGGAACAATGGAGCGAGCTAATGACTTATTGGAAATAATACATACCGATGTATGCGGTCCGATGAGTGTTGAGGCACGCGGCGGGTATCGTTATTTTCTGACCTTCACAGATGATTTGAGTAGGTATGGGTATATCTACTTAATGAAACACAAGTCTGAAACATTTGAAAAGTTCAAAGAATTTAAGAGTGAAGTGGAGAATCATTGTAACAAGAAAATAAAGTTTCTACGATCTGATCACGAAGGCGAATATTTGAGTTACGAGTTTGGCCTTCATTTAAAACAATGTCGAATTGTTTCACAACTCACGCCACCTGGAACACCACAGCGTAATGGTGTGTCCGAACATCGTAACCGTACTTTATTAGATATGGTGCATTCTATGATGTCTCTTACTGATTTACCACTATCGTTTTGGGGTTATGCATTAGAGACAGCCGCATTCACATTAAATAAGGTATTGTCTAAATCCGTTGAGACGACACCGTATGAACTGTGGTTTGGCAAGAAACCTAAGCTGTCATTTCTTAAAGTTTGGGGTTGCGACGCTTATGTCAAAAGGCTTCAGCCTGATAAGCTCAAACCTAAATCGGAGAAGTGCGTCTTCATAGGATACCATAAAGAAACTATTGGGTACACCTTCTACCACAGATCTGAAGGCAAGATCTTTGTTGCTAAGAATGGGTACTTTCTAGAGAAGGAGTTTCTCTCGAAAGAAGTGAGTGGGAGGAAAGTAGAACTTGATGAGGTAATTGTACCTTCTCTCGAATAGGAAAGTAGCACATCACAGAAAACCGTTCCCGTGATGTCTACACCTACTAGAGAGGAAGCAAATGATAATGATCATGAAACTTCAGATCAAGTTACTATTGAACCTCATAGGTCAACCAGAGCACGATCCGCACCAGAGTGGTACGGTAATCCTGTCCTGGAAGTTATGTTATTAGACCATGGCGAACCTACAAACTATGAAGAAGCTATGATGAGCCCAGATTCCGATAAATGGCTTGAGGCCATGAAATCTGAGATAGGATCCATGTATGAGAACAAAGTATGGGCTTTGGTGGACTTGCCCGATGATCGGCAAGCCATTGAGAATAAATGGATCTTCAAGAAGAAGACTGACGCTGATGGTAATGTTACTGTCTACAAAGCTCGAATTGTCGCAAATGGTTTTCGACAAGTTCAAGGAGTTGACTACGATGAGACTTTCTCACCCGTAGCGATGCTTAAGTTTGTCCGAATCATGTTAGCAATTGCCGCATTTTATAATTATGAAATCTGGCAAATGGACATCAAAACTGCATTCCTTAATGGATTTCTTAAAGAAGAGTTGTATATGATGCAACCAGAAGGTTTTGTCGATCCTAAAGGTGCTAACAAAGTGTGCAAGCTCCAGCGATCCATATATGGACTGGTGCAAGCATCTCGGAGTTGGAATATACAGTTTGATGAGGTGATCAAAGCATATGGTTTTATACAGACTTACGGTGAAGCTTGTATTTACAAGAAAGTGAGTGGGAGCTCTGTAGCATTTCTGATTTTATATGTGGATGACATATTATTGATTGGAAATGATATAGAATTTTTGGATACCATAAAAGGATACTTGAATAAGAATTTTTCAATGAAAGACCTCGGTGAAGCTGCTTATATATTAGGCATCAAGATCTATAGGGATAGATCGAGACGCTTAATAGGACTTTCACAAAGCACATACCTTGACAAAGTTTTGAAGAAGTTCAAAATGGATCAGTCAAAGAAAGGGTTCTTGCTGTGTTACAAGGTGTGAAATTGAGTCAAACTCAAAGCCCAACCACTGCAGAAGATAGAGAGAAAATGAAAGTCATTCCCTATGCCTCAGCCATAGGTTCTATCATGTATGCTATGCTGTGTACCAGACCTGATGTGTGCCTTGCCATAAGTTTGGCAGGGAGGTACCAAAGTAATCCAGGAGTGGATCACTGGACAGTGGTCAAGAACATCCCGAAGTACCTGAAAAGGACCAAGGATATGTTTCTCGTTTATGGAGGTGACGAAGAGCTCATCATAAATGGTTACATCGATGCTAGCTTCGACACTGATCCGGATGACTCTAAGTCACAAACCGGATACGTATTTTTATTGAATGGTGGAACTGTCAGTTGGTGCAGTTTCAAGCAGAGCGTCATGGCGGGATCTACGTGTGAAGCGGAGTACATAGCTGCTTTGGAAGCAGCAGATGAAGGAGTCTGGATGAAGGAGTTCATATCCGATCTGGGTGTAATACCCAGTGCATCGGGTCCAATGAAAATATTTTGTGACAACACTGGAGCAATTGCCTTGGCGAAGGAATCCAGGTTTCACAAGAGAACCAAACACATCAAGAGACACTTCAACTCCATTTGTGAAAAGGTCAAGGATGGAGACATAGAGATTTGCAAAATACATACAGATCTGAATGTAGCAGACCCGTTGACTAAGCCTCTTCCGCGAGCAAAACATGATCAGCACCAAGACTCCATGGTGTTAGATTCATTACAATGTAATCTAGATTATTGACCCTAGTGCAAGTGTGAGACTGAAGGAGATATGCCCTAGAGGCAATAATAAAGTTGTTATTTTATATTTCCTTATTCATGATAAAGGTTTATTATTCATGCTAGAATTGTATTGATCGGAAACTTAAATACATGTGTGAATACATAAACAAATACTATGTCCCTAGTAAGCCTCTACTAGACTAGCTCGTTGATCAAAGATGGTTAAGGTTTCCTAACCATGGACAGGTGTTGTCATTTGATAACGGGATCACATCATTAGGAGAATGATGTGATGGACAAGACCCATCCATTAGCTTAGCATATGATGGTTCAGTTTATTGCTATTGCTTTCTTAATGTCAAATACATGTTCCTTCGACTATGAGATTATGCAACTCCCGGATACCGGAGGAATACCTTGTGTGCTATCAAACATCACAACGTAACTGGGTGATCATAAAGATGCTCTACAGGTATCTCTGAAGGTGTTTGTTGAGTTGGCATAGATCGAGATTAGGATTTGTCACTCCGTGTATCGGAGAGGTATCTCTGGGCCCTCTCGGTAATACACATCATAAGAAGCCTTGCAAGCAAAGTGACTAAGGAGTTAGTTGTGAGATGATGTATTACGGAACGAGTAAAGAGACTTGCCGATAACGAGATTGAACTAGGTATGAAGATACCGACGATCGAATCTCGGGCAAGTAACATACCGACAGACAAAGGGAATTACGTATGTTGTCATAACGGTTTCACCAAGAAAGATCTCCGTAGAATATGTAGGAACCAATATGGGCATCCAGGTTCCGCTATTGGTTATTAACCGGAGAGGTGTCTCGGTCATGTCTACATAGTTCTCAAACCCGTAGGGTCCGCACGCTTAACGTTCGTTGACGATATAGTGTTATATGAGTTATATGATTTGGTGACCGAATGTTGTTCGGAGTCCCGGATGAGATCACGGACATGACGAGGATCTCTGGAATGGTCCGGAGTTAAAGACTGATATATAGGACGATGATATTCGGACACCGGAAGATTTTCGGAGTGCACCGGGTAGTCATCGGATCACCGGAAGGGGTTCCGGACACCCCCGGGAGGTCTATGGGCCTAATGGGCCAAGGGGAGAGACACACCAGCCCACAAGGGGGCTGGCGCGCCCCTCTCCCTGGCCGCCGGCCCTAGGGAAGGAAAGGGGGAGGGCTAGCCCCTCCTGCCTTCCCCTCCTCATGGGAGAAAGGAAGGGGGGGGGCGCCACCCTCCTGTGCCTTTCCCCGCGCGCCTAAAAAGGCAAGGGGGGCGCGGCTAGGGGCAGGAGCCGAAGTGGGATTCGGCCCCACTTGGGGCGCCTCATGGCTGCCTCCTCCCTCCCCCCACCGATATATATGTGGGAGGGGGGTGCCACACAAAGCCACGACAATCTCTTAGCCGTTTGCGGTGCCCCTCTCCACAGTTTCATCCCTCGGTCATATTTTCGTAGTGCTTAGGCGAAGCCCTGCGGAGATAGCATCACCACCACCGTCACCACGCCGTCGTGCTGCTGGAACTCATCCACTACTTCGCCGTCTTGCTGGATCAAGAAGGCGAGGACGTCACCGAGCTGAACGTGTGCTGAACGCGGAGGTGCCATACGTTTGGTACTCGATCGGTTGGATCGCGAAGAAGTTCGACTACATCAACCGCGTTACTAAACACTTCTGCTTACAGTCTATGAGGGTACGTAGACACACTCTCTCTCCCCTCTCGTTGCTATGCATCTCCATGGATAGATCTTGCGTGTGCATAGAATTTTTTTTGTTTTCCATGCAACGTTTCCCAACAGTATGAACTATGGTTTGGCAAGAAACCTAAGCTATCGTTTCTTAAAGTTTGGGGATGCGATGCTTATGTCAAAAGGCTTCAGCCTGATAAGCTCAAACCCAAAGCGGAGAAGTGCGTCTTCATAGGATACCGTAAAGAAAATATTGGGTATACCTTCTACCACAGATCCGAAGGCAAGATCTTTGTTGATAAGAATGGGTCATTTCTAGAGAAGGAGTTTCTCTCGAAAGAAGTGAGTGGGAGGAAAGTAGAACTTGATGAGGTAATTGTACCTTCGCTCGAATTGGAAAGTAGCACATCAGAGAAAACCGTTCCCGTGATGCCTACACCAACTAGAGAAGAAGCTAATGATAATTGTCATGAAACTTCAGATCAAGTTACTACTGAACCTCGTAGGTCGACCAGAACACGTACCACACCAGAGTGGTATGGTAATCCTATCCTGGAAGTCATGTTGTTAGACAACGGCGAACCTACGAACTATGAAGAAGCTATGATGAGCCCAGATTCCGACAAATGGCTTGAGGCCATGAAATCTGAGATAGGATCCATGTATGAGAACAAAGTGTGGACTTTGGTGGACTTGCCCGATGATCGGCAAGCCATTGAGAATAAATGGATCTTCAAGAGGAAGACAGATGCTGATGGTAATATCACTGTCTACAAAGCTCGACTTGTTACAAAAGGTTTTAGACAAGTTCAAGGGGTTGACTACGATGAGACTTTCTCACCCGTAGCGATGCTTAAGTATGTCAGAATCATGTTAGCAATTGCCCCATTTTATGATTATGAAATCTGGCAAATGGACGTCAAAACTGCATTCCTTAACGGTATTCTTAAAAGAAGAGTTGTATATGATGCAACCAGAAGGTTTTGTCTATCCTAAGGATGCTAACAAAGTGTGCAAGCTCCAGCAATCCATCTATGGACTAGTTCAAGCATCTCAGAGTTGGAATATACGCTTTGATGAGGAGATCAAAGCATTTGGTTTTATACATACTTACGGTGAAGCCTGTATTTACAAGAAAGTGAGTGGGAGCTCTGTAGCATTTCTAATATTATATGTGGATGACATATTGCTGATTGGAAATGATATAGAATTTCTGGATAGCATAAAAGGATACTTGAATAAGAATTTTTCAATAAAAGACCTCGGTGAAGCTCCTTATATATTGGGCATCAAGATCTATAGGGATAGATCGAGACGCTTAATAGGACTTTCACAAAGCACATACCTTGACAAAGTTCTGAAGAAGTTCAAAATGGACCAGTCAAAGAAAGGGTTCTTGCCTGTGTTGCAAGGTGTGAAGTTGAGTAAGACTCAAAGCTCGACCATGGCAGAAGAAAGAGAAAGGATGAAAGTCATTCCCTATGCCTCAGCCATAGGCTCTATAAAGTATGCCATGCTGTGTACCAGACCTGTTGTGTGCCTTGTCATGAGTCTGGCAAGGGGATACAATAGTGATCCAGGAGTGGATCACTGGATAGCGGTCAAAATTATCCTTAGGTACCTAAAGAGGACGAAGGAAATGTTTCTCGATTATGGAGGTGATAAAGAGTTCGTCGTAAAGGGTTATGTTGATGCAAGCTTTGACACTGATCCGAACGACTCTGAGTCTCAATCTGGATATGTATTAAACGTGGGAGCAATTAGCTAGAGTAGCTCCATGTAGAGCATTGTAGACATAGAAATTTGCAAAGTACGCACGGATCTGAATATTGCAGACCCGTTGACTAAAACCTCTCTCACAAGCAAAACATGATCACACCTTAGAAATCCTTGGGTGTTAATCACATAGCGATGTGAACTAGATTATTGACTCTAGTGCAAGTGGGAGTCTGTTGGAAATATGCCCTAGAGGCAATAATAAAGTGGTTATTATTATATTTACTTAATCATGATAAAGGTTTATTATTCATGCTAGAATTGAATTGACCAGAAACTTAAATACATGTGTGGATACATAAACAAATACCTTGTCCCTAGTGAGCCTCTACTAGACTAGCTCGTTGATCAAAAGATGGTTAAGGTTTCCTAACCATAGACATGTGTTGTCACTTGATGACGGGATCACATCATTAGGAGAATGATGTGATGGACAAGACCCATCCGTTAGCTTAGCATATGATTGTTCAGTTTATTGCTACTGCTTTCTTAATGTCAAATACATATTCCTTCGACCATGAGATCATGCAACTCCCGGATACCAGAGGAATACCTTGTGTGCTATCAAACATCACAACGTAACTGGGTGATCATAAAGGTGCTCTACAGGTATCTCCGAAGGTGTCTGTTGAGTTGGCGTGAATCAAGATTGGGATTTGTCACTCCGTATGATGGAGAGGTATCTCTGGGCCCTCTCGGTAATACAACATCACAAGAAGCTTGCAAGCAAAGTGACTAAGGAGTTAGTTACAATATGATGTATTACGGAACAAGTAAAGAGACTTACCAGTAACGAGATTGAACTAGGTATGGAGATACCGACGATCGAATCTCGGGCAAGTAACATACCGACAGACAAAGGGAGCTACGTATGTTGTCATAAAGGTTCGACCGATAAAGATCTTCGTAGAATATGTAGGAACCAATATGGGCTTCTAGGTCCCGCTATTGGTTATTGATCGGAGAAGCGTCTCGGTCATGTCTACATCATTCTCGAACCCGTAGGGTCCACACGCTTAACGTTCGTTGATGATATAGTATTATATGAGTTATGTATGTTGGTGACCGAATGTTGTTCGGAGTCCCGGATGAGATCACGGACATGACGAGGAGCTTCGGAATGGTCCAGAGGTAAAGATTGATATATAGGATGATATGGTTGGGCCAAGGGGTAAGGCCCACGAGGCCTTAAGACAGTGCACAAAGGGGTTTTCTCGGAGGGCAAGGGCTAGACGCCAAGGTTCCTAGCGTCTACCCCCTGGGCCAAATGCCATAGTCTGTGGCGTTTACGTAAACATCAGGAACCATGGCGTTTGGCCCTGGAGTCCGAGAACGACTCTTGTTTGCGTTCCAAACCGACTTTGGGGAGGCCCTCTCCCCAAGTAACGACCCCAGGGCTCAAATATAAATAGAGGAGTAGGGCTAGCCCCTAGAACACAAGTTTTTGAGCCTCCTCTAGTTGGTCCTAGTTGACTAATTAGAGCTAGCCCTAACTACCTCTAATCCTCATAATTAGAAGCCCAGTGTGGTTCTAATCTCCTCCCTCTAGTTCACCACCACCGTCACCACGCCTTTGTGCTATTGGAACTCATCTACTACTTTGCCCCTCTTGCGGGATCAAGAAGGCGAGGACATCATTGAGCTGAACGTGTGCTTAATGCGGAGGTGCCGTACGTTTGGTGCTTGATTGGAACAGATCGTGAAGGAGTACGACTACATCAACCGCATTGATAAACGCTTCCGCTTAGCGATCTACAAGGGTATGTAGATGCTCTCCCCCTCTCGTAGCTATGCATCTCCATGGATAGATCTTGCGTGTGCGTAGAATTTTTTTTGTTTTCCATGCAACGTTCCCCAACATCTCGCACTATTAAGAGGTGACCAATGAATTTTTTTCGTAAATGAATTGATGAGCTCACAATCATCATGATATGCCTAATCTACCACAAGTCCAATGCCAAACATCCTGACCCAAACTTATGTTCAAATCAGGCTAAATGGACAAACTATTATGCAGCCTAACTGTCCGAACAGATTTGCCCCACACTATTCGGGTAAATGTGGTAGTGGCACCCAAGAGCTAAAACATGTGACCGAAGGTCGGCCAGACTGACTGGCCAACTATCGAGGTAAACGTGATGGAGGCACCCTGAGAGCACAAACATATGGCCGATCATCGGCCAAACTTGTTTAGAATTGAGATCAAGAGAGAATCAACAATCGATGTAAATGAATCAGTGTATCCTTTATTAGATGAAATCTGCTATTTATACAAAGGGAAGAACACCACTAGGAAGGTGTTTGTTTAGGGAGAGGCCTATTCGGCAGGGAACCGATGCGGCAGATGCAACTGCCTACGGTTAACAAAAGCAGGGATTATCACTTAATTAACATTTATTAATTAATTCTAACACTCCCCCTAATCAATGCTTGATCATGTGAGCCGACTTCATCTTGATAAAGATTCTCCTTGAAAACCCTGTGGGAAAAATTTAAGGAGATAGGTGTTTGATATGTTGCTAAAACTCCTTCAACCCGGTGGAGAAAATAAGGAGAAAATGATGCAACATATAATGGTTATTGTCTCTTTTAACTCAATACGAGAAAACTCATAGAGTTTAGAGGACAATAAATATGTCGTATATACTTTCTTAAAAAATCCAGTGTGGAAAACTGAAAGTATGTCATATGATCTCATGTTGATATTACCTCATTAAAACCCTTTATGAGAACCTGTATAGTAAACTCATGAAGAGAAAAAGAGTATAATATAATGCCTTGAACAGGAACAATTCAGGACCCCCTGATTCTTGCAAATTCCCAAGCCGTCACATACCAATTCCATGAACATATTTCTGGACTGTAGAAGTTGGTAGAGACTTGGTGAACAAATCAGTCACATGATTTGACTTGCAAGATATTCAATATAGCGATATTGCTTATTACATAACCTGTTTGCATCCGGGCAACACAAGCAACATTATCTTTGAGATAATGGTTGGTGGATGTAGCCACTAAGGTCTGTTTTGAAGACTCTCATGGAATGGCTACCACACCTAGTAGGAACACCAACTTTGACTACGATCTGACATAGTAGGGATCTGATCGATGTATCCAATGATATTGGTGTCCAGATTTCTCTGAAACTAAAATATTAGGACAAAATGTTTGATGCCTTGGATATATCGAAAGATATTCTTGAGCCCCAACCAATTATGTGTGGTGGGTCCAATGGCACTAGGATATGGAACTCTATGTCCCAATATCGCATTCCCATCAACTCATGGTCTTAATGGATCTTTCTCTACATCTAGAGAACGGAGCCATGCGAGTTATGGATGCATAAGATTTGTCCACAATGAATTTCTCCAATATATTTTGGATATAGACAACATAGTATACCATAATGTATGAATGAAGGCCTCAAGTTGTAGTAACGAGCGGTATTTTGGTTAACCCAAATCCTTCATTTTAAACTCCGTCATTTAGATGATTACATGTGTCATCATTGCAGACACACAAACATGGATAATCATCATTGTAGGAGTAATCCTTGTGTATAAGGAACTCACTACGTCGGTTGTACCAAAATATACCGACACCAATAAGCCATATAGCGACTTACTGATTTTACACAATGTATGTTGCATTTTGCATTTCAATTCAAAAGTGAGATTCCAACAGGAACCATCTATGTCTGAATCTAGTGATCCACATGGATATGTAATCATTACATCTATCAACTGCAGAGATAGATGATTTTTTACTGCCAATTATATGAGTTATCGAAAAGAGATTCCACCTCTGGAGAATAGTTGGGTATCTGCGTGAACCCTTGTGCTACAATGCTTGCTCTATGTTTCACCACCTCGTTGTTCTCATTTTGTTCCAGAAGAAAACTAGTGTAGGTATTGCTTATATGAATACCTTCCCTTTATTGAGCAAGATTATTTCTATCTAGATTATACCCTTTGCTTGAGTTCAGTCCGAGTGTTGTTCACACTTTGCCATGGCCATGGTCTTTGGACCTAAATCATGTGAAAGGTTTTTTCAATCTAGTTGAGAAATGTATGTCGACAATTGTAGACTTCCGGTTATATGTTTCTCCAGAATCTATGTATCAATATAGAGTTGATGGAAATATCGTTACCCATGGTGACTGTTGCGATTTACAATGCGGTTGAGTCGGGTATTCCGATGTCCTGGTCATCGTGTGCACTAGGACCTGGGTTGGTGGAGGTTGCCCGTCCACTGGGTGTATACTACCCATTAGGTGTCTGTCAACGTTAATTGACTTGCATTTACTGATTCAGAGGCCTCGATATCCTTGCTTGCGAGAAGCTGAATCCTGATGTACTATTGCCATACTTCTCCCCATGTTGCTGTGAATGGGGAGTTGAGTGGTTTTTGTTGATACCTCCACTCTTTGAGGCATATATTTTAGGATTGTAGGATTATGTGACACCTTTATAGTCAGTAAATAAATTTGGCAGTTTATTTGCAATGTGTTGCAAATCTGCTGAACGCATGGTTCAGATCTTTGAGCACGTGGATTTGAGGCAGAAATGTGTAGAACATTCCACTAATTTCCCGGCATTCTATATGGTGCTTGAAATTTCCCCCTAATGCCTGGAAATGTTCCTCATTGAATCAGCATACTGGCCTTGAATAACTCCCCATGAGAGGGGCTTGAGGTATTGATGGTAATACAATTATTCCTCACATAGATCCCAAATATATTTGAGGGTCCAATGATGTATGCTATGGTGGTGATATCGGTATCCAACCGGATTACCACAGATGGAAAATACTTGGTAGATTTCCACGTATCAAAGATATAGGGGAATATTGTTATGCAGTTTGGTCATGAGCATGTAAAACTGCATGACTCCAACGTAAAGTTGGTAAGTTGCAGTTCCAAAGTGAAGATAATGCAATGAGCTTAAATTCTTTGGATAAAAGGATTCTACCAAACCATTTTGAGTCCAGACATTAGGACAAATTGCTAAACTTCAATCCGAGGGCCATAGTGAAGGCACGCAAGGAGAATTCTGCAACGTTGTCCATTCGATTTTGATTGAAATCGATGTTCAGGATAATGAGTCAATGGTTTCGTGTGGATAAAGCACACTTGAGACCATCGTGTAGATGTGTCTTTCAGAAACCATGGATACCTGAATAGTCTAGTCAATAGTTGGGAAGAGCCACTTACCTCGACTTGATGCACTCAAGGAGTTTGAGTGGTTCAGCGTAGACTTTAAGGTGTGCGAGCCTTAAAATTAGCTTCCTTGCATCACATGTAGTGCGCATAAATCCAAATATTGTTAGAATTTAGCATTATAATAGTATAACCAATGGAATTGCTGATAGTTTTAGTATCAACCCAATGTATGGATGACCAAGGCGAGTATGCCAAGTTTGTCATGTACAAGACATTCTGGAAAACTATCATGTAGGCAACATGTGCTATGGATTTTGTAGTATGTGTAGTGCAATCATGATGATACATAGAGAATGTGTTTGCCATATCCGTATATGGTGAAGAGAAAATATTTGTCTTTATTGTCATCATAAGTTTCGCTATGGAAACTATTTTGACAGATATCTCCATAGTTCAGTAGGATACGAGTTGAACCAAGACACAATTAAGCATCCTTGATGGCACTCGAGTACCCATAGGGATTAGTAATATGACCCGAGTTGAGTCAACAATTACCTCATTGCGTCTAGCGATTTTTAAAATATCCCCTATGTCTTAGTAAGAGTGGAAACATTTCCCTATGTATGGAGTTTGTGGTGCATATCCACAAGGCACTATCCTTTCATCAGATTAACCCCCGTAGAAATCTATATATAGACTTGAAGATTGTCAGTATGAAAATCTTTGTCAAATATATAGAATACATACTAATGTATTTGTACCAAAGTGCTGATACAATATACGATGACAACAATACTTATGTTGTTATTACAACATCAGAAATGGATATAAATTATGTTGACCGCTCAGGAGATCGAGAGACTAGTCATAGTCTCGAAACATGTCGGTTGAGGCATATTCAACCATCATGTTCTCCGTGCCCATAGGGTCTCGTCACCACTGGTGATGTCGGGTTGAAGGTTGAAGTGAGCTTCAAACCTTTGCCCTTGAGGTCCTCCATGTCCCAGGTTTTGCTAATAGAGAATAACCAGATGTTGAGATCTGGATCGATATAATGCCTTATGATGTATAAGAAAACATATTTTTCTCCTGTTAGCAGTGTGATCTTGACCTACAAGACATAAGAGCGATCATGATGTCCATGGCCCATGTAGGGCTTCGGTGACCATTGAGGGCGAATGCCTCACATTCTCTAGCCACCGGTTACCAGAGATAATTAATTTACAGTCAGTAAATTAAAGACCATCATGGTTGATGTTGTAATGAACTTTGCAAAATTAATGAGATTTCAAGCCAGTGTGAATCTCAAATTGCTAAGTATAACACCTTGAAGATAATCTCCAAAATGGAGTAGATCTCACAGCACTAGAGAGTATAATCTAATGAAATCAGTAGATACTCACTCGTAATGCCTTATGTCATGACTTAGTAAAATGTGTGGGAGATCACTTTGTAAAGCAAGCAATCATAATGTCAAAATGACAAAATGTAGGCTTTAATAGTAGTCATTGATAATCTGCGTGGGCAATAGATCTATATGACTACGTTGTGATCCCAAGCATCAATTTGACGAAAATCACTCTGAATTTTGCATATCAATTCTTGCTCGTATTAAGTCAAAAGACTCAATAAAGATGAATTGATTTTTATTTGCAAGAAATTAAAAATCTCAATTGCAAATAGTGGATGTAAATAATCTCAACATGTAGGAAGTACATGGAAATATATTACACCACACTTCATTCTAGAATACGAAGTACTCGACAGAAATACAATATTAATGTTTTGCGAGAGAAAATTAATCTCAATCACAATGAGATTTTTTTTGTGAGAAAAAAAATATATTTCTCAATCGCAAATCAACATTGTTGTGCGAGAAAACTTAATCTCAATCGCAAAACAATGTCGTTGTACCAGTAAAGAACATGTTATAGATCAAGCAAATAACAACCACACATTTCTAGAATTTTAAAACTCTACAGAAAATGGACTAAATGGAGATGTATACATGGCCTAAACGTTACAAGTGTTAATCAATAACACTAGTAGTTGGGCCAAGCTGCAATAATCTGAAAAATTATTGACCTGGATGCAAAATGAGGAAGAGATAAGGTTCCCTTCCTCTTCGTTGGTGTGGTTCTGTGGATACGAATCGATTTATTCAATTGATTGCTCAGTTCAACACAGAGACCATGCCACTGTGCGTCCCTGCCACGCTGGAGGGTGCAACGCTGGAGCTGCCTCCTCACCGGGTGGAGCCAGGACAAGGGCCGTGGTCGCGGACGTCGCTGCCCGTTTTCCATCACCGCGCGGTGCGTTGGGCGTGATATGCCACCTCCGAGCATGGGCTTGCCACGCCTCACGTGCCTGAGGGCCCGTGCGCTATGAGATGGAGGCCGCCTCCGCGCTGGGAGGTCGAGGCTGCCCCACCACGCTTCGGTTGGTGGAAGGAGCGCAGTGCCAAGGGCCATCGCCGCCTTAGAGCATCTCCAGCCGTTCGGCCCCAAGGGCTTGAAATAGCGCCGCCTGGAGGTGAACCGGCGATAAATTCGGCATGGAGCGGTGGGTTTTCTAGCCGCCGCCCCAAGATCACCCGAGACGCTGGATTTTAAAACTATATTCGGCCAAAAATTCGGTCAAACACGACACAGAATTGGGCAAAATTTAGGCGTTCCATTGATTTTTGTACATATTAAAAATATAATTAAAAAAAACAATGACTACTACAACGCCGCCGCCGCCCGCCGCGCCGCCTTGAGCCTACATGCCGAAAAGCTTGCAGAAGGCGCTGTAGTCGCCGCCGTCGCTGTCGTCCTCCTCCTCCTTCTTCATGCCGCCGCTGTCCTTGCTACACCCCTGCCCTGGGTCGCCTTGGCGGACGGGTTTGGTTGGCGGCAGTGCCTCGTCGTCGCTGTCCTTGAGGACGATGAAGCCATCCTCGTCGCTACCGCAGCGCCGGTCGGCGATCTCCTCGAGGGCACGGCGCTGGCGCTCCATCTCCAGCTGGACGTAGTCCTCCCGCGCCCACTTGAGGGTGGTCTCGTCGGCGGCGGCCATGTCCTCATGTTCCTTCTTAACGGCGATGAGCCCCGTCTCCGTCTTCGGCTTGACGAGGCGAGAGGAGGGAGCATAGGGGCCACATGTAGGGGAACGTAGTAGAAAACCAAAAATTTCCGACCTACGCACCAGCCCAGGACCACTATGGAGACTGCATACAAGGTTTCGATCTTTTTCATTACCGACTCGTAGCGCAGCGGAAGTAGAGTCGATGACGATCGGTGGTGCAGATCCCCGCAGCTAGGATTTTACAACTTCCCAACCGCGAGGATGTACTCCCTCATCTGCCCCTCGGACAGCCCTCCGGGAGGCGGTCGGACAGTGTCACGGACAGCCCTTCGGGAGGACCCTCGAAACTCGGACGGTAATTCAGACAGCCCTTCAGGAGGACACTCGAACAGCCCCTCGGGCAAAAGGACGGAACTACAACCTCTCTACGGGGTTGCACACATACGGTGTCATCTATCCGGCAGGGCTTCGCCGTCCAGAACTAGTTCCCACCGGAATCCAGACAGCCTTTCGGCACTACGAAACTATTTCGTGGGAGGGAGAGAGAATGCCAGATCATGCATGGCTTGTGTGAGAGAGTTGGAGTGGGTGTGGAGAGCTCCTCTCCACCTCCTTTTATAGGGGAAGGAGGGGTGGGCGGTGGCTGAAATTTCAGCCCACCAAACAAGCACCCACCAAACAAGGAAAACATGTTCCCACCAAACATGGAGAAAACATGTTCCCTTTTTCATGGTGTTCCCACATGGCCCCCACCTCCTCCCAACACTTTCCACCATTTGTGGGGGCTGCCCCCCACCATGGCCCCCCCAACATCTTGTCCAGCCACAAGGGGCTGCCCCCTAAAGGCCCCCCCCCCAAAAAACAGCCCCCACGATCTGTGGGATCTTGTCCCCTCTCGCTGGGACAAGATGTTTTCCGTGACTATTTCTTCTGAAAAATTCTGGAAGGTCCCAGAACATTTCCGGCACTCTCTAAAATTATCTAGACGCGCTCCGAAACATTTCCGGTATGGTGGTTTAATTTAAAACCATCTTCGTTTACTCTGTAAACAATTCTGGCAGCTCCAAAACTTTTTTTTTGGTTTTTTTCTCCGAAAAAATTCCAGAAGTTGCCAGATAATCTGGCAACCTCCAAAAAGTTCCCGGTGCTTGCCAAAACCTTTTTGGATCAATGGTTTTATCCAAAACAACTTTTCGGTTTTACCGAAACTTTTCCAGTGTTCTCTCCGGAACTTTTCCGTTGTCTCCGAAACTTTTCCAGTGACTTTCTGTCGGACTCCTTATCTAGTATTCAGCAGATAGATGACCCTTAAGCGTGTGACCCTATAGGTTCGGTGAAGTATAAACATGACCGGAACTCTTTCCGATCAATGATCAACATCGGAGCCGTGGACACCCATATTGACCCCTATACCCACACGAATGAATATTCGAGTGAACCTCCAGTTGCCGTGTGATATTCCCGTTGCTTCGCGATATGTTACAAATACCCGAGGTGAGACATGTTGGAATCCCCGTGGATCAACAACTTGTCCACTATGCCAATTACCTCATTACCGGTATTGTTCTCTTTTCTCGTTCCCGTGTTTCGGCATCCCTGTGATCAAATCACTTTGTGTCTGGCCAGATGATGATGAATATCGTAACACCGAGAGGGCCCAGAGATATCTCTCCATCGCCGGAGGAGCAAATCCCAATCTTGAGCTATCAAGTTACTTGACATACTTTTCCATGAACCCGTAAGCCGCCGTAATAGCCACCCATTTACGGATGACGTTTAACAAACCCCAAAGTTCATGAAGCAAGCATGAAGAAACTCGATACTCTCATGGTCTAAGGAATCATGCAAACGTTAACCATCTCTGTGTTATTAACCATTAACTCGTGACAAAAGTATCTCATAGCATAACATCAATTCGGGTCGATTCAACACAAATGTTCTACTAACATTGTGCCCTCAAAGTTGCTGGCATAGACATGCCCATGACCAGGAAAACAGAACCATCATGCAACACTTGAGCTAGTCTTAGAGGCCAGACTAGGAATACATTTTACCGTTTATTATTCCACACGTGCATATGAGTCTTCCTCCGAGCCTCGTGTTATTGCAGACTCGAGAACCATAGCAGTTATAGCGTGGAACATAAACATAATTATGAACAGCGAGATAATCAATAACATTTATTATTGCCTCTAGGGCATATCTCCTACACCACAGCCACCCTCGTTGATGACGAGGGCGCCACCGTGGGTGCGCCGCCCGAGCGATGTCTCCACGGGCTCGGCCTTGACGTTGGCGAGCGCCGGCGATCCGGAGGAGCGGGAGGAGGAGGAGGAGGAGGAGGAGGAGGAGGACCCGCCCGCCATGCGCCTCGGCAGCCAAGAGCTGCCACTCCGGCGGGGGAGCGTGCGCCCGGGGACGCCCCACCACAGGCGGCGGCCGTCGGTGTTATGGCGTTGATACGTCTTCAACATATCTATAATTTTTGATTGTTCCATGCTATTATGTTATCTGTTTTGGATGTTTTATATGCATTAATATGCTATTTTATATTATTTTTGGGACTAACTTATTAACCTAGAGCCCAGTGCCAGTTTATGTTTTTTCCTTGTTTTTGAGTTTTACAGAAAAGGAATATCAAACGGAGTCCAAACGGAATAAAACTTTCACGATGATTTTTTTGGACCAGAAGACACCCAGCAAACTTGGAGTTGAAGGCAGGGGAGTCCCGAGGACTCCACAAGCCTGGGGGCGCGCCCTGAGGGCCTGTGGGCCCCTTGAAGATCTCCTAACCCTAATTCTTCCTCTATATATTCCCAAATATTCCCAAACGACCAGAAGCGTCCACCAAAATACTTATCCGCCGTCGTAACCTTCTGTACCCGTGAGATCCCATCTTGGGGCCTTTTCCGGCACCCTGCCGGAGGGGGATTCGATCATGGAGGGCTTCTACATCAACTCTATTGCCCTTTCGATGAAGCGTGAGTAGTTTACCACAGACCTACGGGTCCATAGCTAGTAGCTAGATGGCTTCTTCTCTCTCTTTGATCTTCAATACAATGTTCTCCTTGATGTTCTTGGAGATCTATCCGATGTAATATTCTTTTGCGGTGTGTTTGTCGAGAGCCGATGAATTGTGGATTTATGATCAATTTATCTATGAATATTATTTGAATCTTGTCCGAATTCTTATATGCATGATTTGATATCTTTCTATTTCTCTTCGAATTATCGGTTTGGTTTGGCCAACTAGATTGGTTCTTCTTGCAATGGGAGAGGTGCTTAGTTTTGGGTTCAATCTTGCGGTGTCCTCACCCAGTGACAAAGTAGGGGTAGCGAGGCATGTATTTGTATTGTTGCCATCAAGGATAAAAAGATGGGGTTTTCATCATGAGTTTAACCCTCTACATGATGTCATCTTACTTAAGGCGTTACTCCTTTTTTATGAACTTAATACTCTAGATGCATGCTGGATAGCGGTCGATGTGTGGAGTAATAGTAGTAGATGCAGAATCGTTTTTGTGACGCCCCCGGCTCAATCGTGCACTAATCATATACGCAAATGCACACGATCAAGCCGGGGGCATCACAGTTTTGGTCTACTTGACACGGACCTGATGCCTATATGCATAATCATTGTCTTGGATATCGTCATAACTTTGCGCTTTTCTATCAATTGCTCGACAGTAATTTGTTCACCCACCGTATTATTTGCCTTCAAGAGAGAAGCCTCTAGTGAAACCTATGGCCCCCGGGTCTATTTTCCATCATATATTTTCAGATCTATAAACCAAAAAAATCCAAAAATACCTTGCTGCAATTTATTTACTTTTATTTTGTTTTACATTTTAGTAATCTTTTATATCTATCTCTATCAGATCTCACCTTTGCAAGTGTCCGTGAAGGGATTGACAACCCCTTTATCGCGTTGGGTGCAAGTGTTTGATTGTTTGTGCAGGTGCATAGATTGGAGACTTGCTTGTATCTCGTACTGGATTGATACCTTGGTTCTTAACTGAGGGAAATACTTATCTCTACTTTGCTGCATGACCCTTTCCTCTTCAAGGGAAAAACCAACGCAAGCTCAAGAAGTAGCAGGAAGAATTTCTGGCACCGTTGCCGGGGAGGTTCTACATCAAGCCTACCAAGTACCCACCATAAACTCTCATCTCTTGCATTACATTATTTGCCATTTGCCTCTCATTTTCCTCTCCCCCACATCTAAAACGATTTCAGAAAAACACAAAAATATTAGCCTTTTTATTTGCCTTTTACGTCTTACTTGGTTTGTTTGCTTGTTCGCTAGGAATAATTGTGTATTTATTGAAAATCAGAAAGCAAAAAGTTTATGGATCCTCATCCACTTGCTAATCTTTTTAAGAGATCCAATTATGATGAACCAATTGCTAGTGAGTTGCGTGCACTAGATTATCTTTATGAAGTTTTGCTTGAAATTCATGAATCTGAAAATTGTGATGAAATTTATGAAGTGATTCACGATAGTTCCTTGAGTCAAAAGCATGATTGCAATGATGTTATTATAAATTATATGAATGTCAATTGTGCTAATAAGATGCAAAACCCTAAGCTTGGGGATGCTAGTTTTGATATGTCCACTACTTATTGTATTGATCATGATTGGGGTGATTTTTCTTATGATCTTGAAAATTTATTTAAGCCTCATGATGAATATGTTTGCAATAAGATTGAAAGTGGGTTGGGAAGAGTCTCAACTCTAGGTAATAATGATCCCTCTACTTTGGAGAATGATCAATCTTATGAAATTTTTGATAAAAGTGGGCTTGGAGTGGTCATGACTTTATTTGATGATAATCCCACTATTTTGGAAGAGTGTCAACTTTGCATGCATGTGAATCATGTAGAAAATATGTTATGTGATAGCTATATTGTTGAATTTGAATATGATCCTACATGTAATTATTATGAGAGAGGAAAATATGGTTGTAGAAATTTTCATGTTACTAAATTACCTCTCGTTATGTTGAGATTGCTATTGTTTCTTACTTCTTCCTTGCATATGCTAGTTTTTGCTTGTCTTGATAATTTTTTTGCTTATAAAATGCCTATGCATAGGAAGCATGTTAGACTTAAATTTTTTTGTCACATGTTTTATGATGCTCTCTTTGTGTTTCAATTCTTATCTTTCATACGAGCATCATTAAAATTATCAATGCCTAGCTAAAAGGCTTTAAAGAAAAGCGCTTGTTGGGAGACAATCCAATATTTTTATTTTCTATTTTTACGAGAATACACATTATTACCTCTGTAGTAATTGTGTTTTGGTGTTTTAATTAGTGTTTGAGCCAAGTAAAACCTTTGGGATGGCTTATGGTAATAGTTGATTTGATCTTGCTGAAAAACAGAAACTTTTGCGTCCAGTAACAGAATTGTTTAAATTCACTGGAGCATGGAAAAACCCTAAAAATTTTACACAGGATTTATATACAAATTGCCTCTGTTGTCCTAATTTTTCAAGAGTTACATAAGTATTAGAACAATTCATATCTTCGCCGACTGTTCTGTTTTTGACAGATTCTGTTTTCTATGTGTTGTTTTGATGAATCTATGGGTAGTATCGGGGGGTATGAACCATGGAGAAGTTGGAATATAGTAGATATTACACCAATATAAATAAATAATGAGTTCACAATAGTACCAAAAAGTGGTGATTTATTTTCTTATACTAACGGATCTCATGAATTTTCTGTTGAGTTTTGTGTTGTGAAGTTTTCAAGTTTTGGGTAAAGATTTGATGGACTATGGAATAAGGAGTGGCAAAAGCCTAAGCTTGGGGATGCCCAAGGCACCCCAAGGTAATATTCAAGGACAACCAAGCATATAAGCTTGGGGATGCCCCGGATGGCATCCCCTCTTTCGTCTTCGTCTATCGGTAAATTAGTTGAGGCTATATTTTTATTCACCACATGATATATGTTTTGCTTGGAGCGTCTTGTATGATATGAGTCTTTGCTTTTTAGTTTGTCACAATGAGCCTTGCTATACACACCTTTTGAGAGGGACACGTGATACGTCTCCAACGTATCTATAATTTTTGATTGTTCCATGCTATTATATTATCCATCTTGGATGTTTTATATGCATTTATAAGCTATTTTATATGATTTTTGGGACTAACCTATTAACCTAGAGCCCAGTGCCATTTTCTGTTTTTTCCCTTGTTTTTGAGTTTCGCAGAAAAGGAATATCAAACGGAGTCCAAATGAGCTGAAAATTTACCGAGATTTTTTATGGACCAGAAGAAGCCCCCGAAGCAAAGGAGTTGGGCCAGAAGAGCCACGAGGCCTCCACAAGGGTGGAGGCCCCCCCTAGGGCGCTCCCTCCGGTCTTGTGGGCTCCTCGTGGACCCCCCTGACTTGTTCTCGACGCCAAAAATTCCTATAAATACAGAAACCCCCAGAAATAAACCTAGATCGGGAGTTCCGCCGCCACAAGCCTCTGTAGCCACCAAAAACAAATCGGGACCCTGTTTCGGCACCCTGCTGGAGGGAGAAATCATCACCGGTGGCCATCTTCATCATCCCGGCAGTCTCCATGACGAGGAGGGAGTAGTTCACCCTCGGGGCTGAGGGTATGTACCAGTAGCTATGTGTTTGATCTCTCTCTCGCTCGTGTTCTTGATTTGGCACGATCTTGATGTACCGCGAGCTTTGCTATTATAGTTGGATCTTATGATGTTTCTCCCCCTCTACCTTCTTGTAATGAATTGAGTTTTCCCTTTGTAGTTATCTTATCGGATTGAGTCTTTAAGGATTTGAGAACACTTGATGTATGTCTTGCATGTGCTTATCTGTGGTGACAATGGGATATTCACGTGATCTACTTGATGTATGTTTTGGTGATCAACTTGCTGGTTCTGTGACCTTGTGAACTTATGCATAGGGGTTGGCACACGTTTTCATCTTGACTCTCCGGTAGAAACTTTGGGGCACTCTTTGAAGTTCTTTGTATTTGTTTGAATAGATGAATCTGAGATTGTGTGATGCATATCGTATAATCAAACCCGCGGATACTTGTGGTGACATTGGAGTATCTAGGTGACATTAGGGTTTTGGTTGATGTGTGTCTTAAGGTGTTATTTTAGTACGAACTCTAGGGCTGTTTGTGACACTTATAGGAATAGCCCAATATATCGATCAGAAAGAATAACTTTGAGGTGGTTTCATACCCTACAATAATCTCTTCGTTTGTTCTCCGCTATTAGTGACTTTGGAGTGACTCTTTGATGCATGTTGAGGGATTGTTATATGATCTAATTATGTTATCATTGTTGAGAGAACTTGCACTAGTGAAAGTATGAACCCTAAGCCTTGTTTCGAAGCATTGCAATACTGTTTTCGCTCACTTTTGTTACTAGTTACCTTGCTGTTTTTATATTTTCAGATTACAAAAACCTATATCTACTATCCATATTGCACTTGTATCACCATCTCTTCGCCGAACTAGTGCACCTATACAATTTATCATTGTATTGGGTGTGTTGGGGACACAAGAGACTCTTTGTTATTTGGTTGCAGGGTTGTTTGAGACAGACCATCTTCATCCTACGCCTCCCACGGATTGATAAACCTTAGGTCATCCACTTGAGGGAAATTTGCTAATGTCCTACAAAACTCTGCACTTGGAGGCCCAACAACGTCTACAAGGATAAAGTTGCGTAGTAGACATCAAGCTCTTTTCTGGCGCCTTTGCCGGGGAGGTTAGTGCTTGAAGGTATATCTTTAGATCTTGCAATCAAATCTTTTAGTTTCTTGTTTTATCGCTAGTTTAGTTTATAAAAGAAAACTACAAAAAAAATGGAATTGATGTTGCCTCATATGCTTCATCTTTTTAATGTCTTTCATGAAAATGATGGAAAGGAAAATTGTGCTCAAGTGTTAGAAGAAGAAGTGTATAAAATGTTTGGCACTAAATTTTTGAATGATGAGCATGATTGCAATGTTGTTAGTATGAATTCTTTGAATATCCATGATGCTAATGATATGCAAAGCCATAAGCTTGGGGATGCTATGTTTGATGAAGATGATATTTTTAGTCCCCCAAGTTTTGATGAGAATATTTATTATGATGATAGGATGCCTCCTATTTATGATGATTATATTGATGAAAGTGGGTTTGGAAGAGTATCAACTCTAGGTAGTAATGATCCCACTATTTTGGAGGGTGTTGAATCTTTTCACAATATTGATAAAAGTGGATTTGGAGAGGTCATGACTTTATTTAGTGATGAATCCACTATTTTGGAAGAGGTTCCAATTGATTATGAGAAAAAAGTTGCTATCTATGATGATTATTGTGATGACATGTATGCTATAAAGAATAATGATAACCATGAAACTTCTCATCATGATTTTAATTTCCAATTGGATTATGCCTCACATGATAGTTATTTTGTTGAGTTTGCTCCCACTACTATTCATGAGAATAAATTTGCTTATGTGGAGAGTAGTAAAATTTGCATGCTTGTGGACCATGAAAAGAATGCTTTATGTGATAGTTATATTGTTGAATTTATTCATGATTCCACTGAAAATTATTATGAGGGAGGAACATATGCTTGTAGGAATTGCAATAATATCAAGTTTCCTCTCTATGTGTTGAAAGTTTTGAAGTTATACTTGTTTTGCCTTCCTATGCTAGTTGATTCTTTTTCCCATAAATTGTTTTCTTACAAAATCCCTATGCATAGGAAGTGGGTTAGACTTAAATGTGCTAGTTATATGCTTCATGATGCTCCCGTTATGTTTCAATTCTTATCTTTTATGTGAGCATCATTGAAATCATCATGCCTAGCTAAAAAGGCATTAAAGAAAAGCGCTTGTTGGGAGACAACCCAATATTTACCCCTACTGTTTTTGTGTGTTCACATGATTAAGCTACTGTAGTAATCATGTTTTATAGCTTTTGTTTGAATAAAGTGCCAAGTAAAGCCTTTGGGATAGTGTGGTTTATAGTTGACTTGATTCTGTGCAAAAACAGAAACTTTTGTGTCCAGTACAGAAATTCCTATCTTTTACTGGAACGTGGAAAACTTCTGAATTTTTTACAGTTTATTGGTATACAAATTGTCTATATTTTCCTAATGTTTCAGAATTTTTTAAGTAACATAAGTATGACCTTAATTCAGATCTTTACAGACTGTTCTGTTTTTGACAGATTCTGCTTTCGATGCATAGTTTGCTTGTTTTCTAGTTTCTATGGCTTATATGGCTCAATATAAATTGTAGAAATGATAGGGTACATTAGGCATCATGTGATAAAAATTATGAATCTTGTCTTGACAGTACCAAAGAGAATGATTTGTTTTATCATACTAACCCATCTCACGAAGTTCTGTTAAGTTTTGTGTGATTGAAGTTTTCAAGTTTTGGGTGAGATATCGATATGAGGAGAATAAGGAGTGACAAGAGCCTAAGCTTGGGGATGCCCAAGGCACCCCAAGGTAATATTCAAGGAAGATACAAGCAACTAAGCTTGGGGATGCCCCGGATGGCATCCCCTCTTTCGTCTTCAACATTATCGGTAACCTTACTTGGAGCTATATTTTTATTCGTCACATGATATGAGTTTTGCTTGGAGCGTCATTTTATTTTATTAGGATTTGCTTGCTGTTATTTAGAGTAATGTTTTGTAGCTTTTATTTCAATAAAAGTGTCAAGTTTAGCCTTTACCATGCTTATTTTGCAAGTCTATATGTTGCTGTTTTGAAAACAGAAAGTTTTCTATTGTTTTATGAATTCTTCTGGAAAGTCAGAACATGATAAAATCTTGGAATTTTTACTAAATGAGCAACAACAAATTTTCTACAGTGTGGTAATTTTTCAGAAGTTTTGGAGTTAGGTAAGTATGAGTACAATTGCACTCTTTACAGACTGTCCTGTTTTGACAGACTGCTGTTATTTTTGCATTGTTTGCATATGTTTGCTTGTTTAATGATTCCATTGGAGGATAGGAGTATTAAATATGCAGAGGCATTTAGTATGAAATGGTAAATAATAATTTTAGTGATTTTCTACAGTAGATAATGATAAGGTTTTGCATTTGATTTATACTAACTTTTCTCACGAGTTCTTGTTGAGTTTTGTGTGGATGAAGTTTTTAAGATTTAGGGAAACCGTGGTATAAAAGGAATTAAGGAGACACAAAAGCTCAAGCTTGGGGATGCCCAAGGCATCCCTAGTTAATATTTCAAGAAGTCTCAAGCATCTAAGCTTGGGGATGCCCCGGTAGGCATCCCACCTTTCTTCATCAAGAATTATCGGTTAGTATCGGTTGAGCCTAAGTTTTTGCTTCTTCACATGATGTGTGCTATTTTTAGAATGTCATTTTATTTTGTTTTGCTTGCTGTTTTAATAAAGTACTTAAGATCTTAAATTTTATTTATGAGAGAGAGTCTTCATATAGCTACATAATTATTCAACTACTCATTGATCTTCACTTATATCTTTTTGGAGTAGTTTGTCAGTTGCTCTAGTGCTTCACTTATATCTTTTTAGAGCACGACGGTGGTTTTATTTTGAAGTAATTGATGAATTCTCATGCTTCACATATATTATTTTGAGAGTATTTAAACATCATGGTAATTTGCTTAGGTTATGAATTTAGTCCTACTATGATAAGCATCCAAGAGGGATATAATAAAAACTTTCATATAAAGTGCATTGAATACTATGAGAAGTTTGATTCCTTATGATTGTTTTGAGATATAAAGATGGTGATATTAGAGTAATGCTAGTGAGTAATTGTGGATTGTAGAAATACTTGTGTTAAAGTTTGTGATTCCCGTAGCATGCACGTATGGTGAACCATTATGTGATGAAGTCGGATCATGATTTATTTATTGATTCTCTTCCTTATGAGTGGCGGTCGGGGACGAGCGATGGTCTTTTCCTACCAATCTATCCCCCTAGGAGCATGCGCGTAGTACTTTGTTTCGATAACTAATAGATTTTTGCAATAAGTATGTAAGTTCTTTATGACTAATGTTGAGTCCATGGATTATACGCACTCTCACCCTTCCACCATTGCTAGCCTCTCTAGTACCGTGCAAATTTCACCGGTACCATACACCCACCATTTACCTTCCTCAAAACAGCCACCATACCTACCTATTATGGCATTTCCATAGCCATTCCGAGATATATTGCCATGCAACTTTCCACCGTTCCGTCTATTATGACACACTTCATCATTGTCATATTGCTTTGCATGATCATGTAGTTGACATCGTATTTGTGGCAAAGCCACCGTTCATAATTCTTTCACACATGTCACTCTTGAGTCATTGCACATCCCGGTACACCGCCGGAGGCATTCACATAGAGTCATATCTTTTGTTCTAGTATCGAGTTGTAATATTGAGTTGTAAGTAAATAAAAGTGTGATGATCATCATTATTAGAGCATTGTCCCATGTGAGGAAAGGATGATGGAGACTATGATTCCCCCACAAGTCGGGATGAGACTTTGGACGAAAAAAAAAGAGGCAAAAAAAAGAGAGAGCCCCAAAAAAAAACAAAAAAAATGAATGAGAGAAAAAGAGAGAAGGGGCAATGCTACTATCCTTTTACCACACTTGTGCTTCAAAGTAGCACCATGATCTTCATGATAGAGAGTCTCCTATGTTGTCACTTTCATATACTAGTGGGAATTTTTCATTATAGAACTTGGCTTGTATATTCCAATGATGGGCTTCCTCAAATTGCCCTAGGTCTTCGTGAGCAAGCGAGTTGGATGCACAACCACTTAGTTTCTTTTGAGCTTTCATAAACTTATAGCTCTAGTGCCTCCGTTGCATGGCAATCCCTACTCACTCACATTGATATCTATCGATGGGCATCTCCAAAGCCCGTTGATACGCCTAGTTGACGTGAGACTATCTCCTTCTTTTTGTCTTCTCCACAACCACCATATTCTATTCCACCTATAGTGCTATGTCCATGGCTCACGCTCATGTATTGCGTGAAAGTTGAAAAGGTTTGAGAACATCAAAAGTATGAAACAATTGCTTGGCTTGTCATCGGGGTTGTGCATGATTTGAATATTTTGTGTGATGAAGATGGAGCATAGCCAGACTATATGATTTTGTAAGGATAGCTTTCTTTGGCCATGTTATTTTGAGAAGACATAATTGCTTTGATAGTATGTGTAACACCCCCAGTGGTTAACTACAGTAATCCCATTTTGATTATGCCACGTCAGCATGATTAACAGTGTCTGATCATCATTTGCATCATAATGCATTTCAGCTTCTAACTCAAAATCCAAATTTAAATGAAAGTGGGAAATAAAAGTTGTTCAAACTGGAAAACTAAAATGTGCCTCATGTTGCAAATATTCCCATAGCATTTATAAAAATGATTGCAACATTAGTTGGAATTGTAAAAGGACTCGAACAACTAGAAACAGCAGCAACATAGCACTATTCAATCCTTTTTCTGTTTTAATAAAATCCAAACAAAAAGATATGGACCCCAAACCAATTTCTAGCAGTGACAAATAATACACTGTAAATAATGGAGCAAGTCTCATATTTTACAAAAGTCTTTTGGACTAAAAATAAAAGACAAAACAGAAAAAGGAATCAAGAACAACAGAAAAGACAAAAGAAATAAGACCCCCCCCCTCGCTGGGCCTCGGCCCAGCTGGCCACTGGGCTACCCAGGCCGGCCCAGCCGGCGCCCACTCCCCTCCCCATATCTCCCACCCCCACCCGAAACCCAGCCGCTACCGCCACCCCCACCCCCTCGCTCATTCCCCCCCCCCCCCGATCCAGAATTCTGGATCGGGATCCCCCCCCCTCGCCCCTCCGGCCGCCCCCCGACCTCCTCCCCCCCGCCATCGCTCGCCGCACCGTCCCCCACTCCCCCCCACTCGATCCCCTTTTCCCCTGGATCGGATCGGGGCGAGGCGCCCCGATCCCGACCCCCCCGCCGCCGCGCGCCCTGACGCCGGCGCCCGCCCCGCTCCGTCGCCGCCTCTCTCCTCGCCTCGCCCGTCGCGCCTCCTCGTCTCCTCCCCGACGCTGACCCGGACGACTCGCGTCGCCCGAGCCACCCACCCCCGACGCCCTCGACACCACCCGCCGCCCGAGGACCTCGCCGCCCGCCCGAGACCTCGCCGCCGCGCTTCCTCGCCTCCCTCCTCACCGACGCCATCAAGCCTCCGCCCCCCCCCCCCCGTTCCTCTACGCGGCCGTGAGCCCCTCTCCTTCACTCCTCCCTCTGCAGCTCGAACGCGCCCCGCTCCCGCAGCTCTCACCGCCACTCGCCGAACCCCGTCCTGGCGCCCGCGTTGCCTCTGCTCTGCACAATCCAGCCGCGCGCCGACCCTGCTGCTGCTGCTCGCTGCGCGCGCTCGCCCGTCCATCCCCCATTTGCCTTGCCGCACATCCGCGCCACGCCGCGCTTCCCCTCGTCCCCGCGACCTACACCCCCCCTCACCCGCGCTGCAGCTGCTCGTCGTTCGCCGGCGCCTTCCCCGCGCCTCCACCCGCTCCGGCCACCGCGCCGTCGCCCGCGCCGCCCCCCCCTAGCGACGCGCCGTGCGCCCTGCCCGTGGTGGCCCGACTTTCCGGCCCCACGTAGCCGCCGCGGACATGTCCGCCCCTGGGCCACTGACCCAGGCCCCACCCCGAAACGTTTTTTTTTGAAAATTAAATATAATTAATAAAAATAATTAATTAATTAATTAGTTAATTATTAAGTTAATTAACCCTGTTTAGATTAGTCTAATTAATTAATTAGTTTAATTATGTTATTAATTAGTTAATCACTAATTACCTAATGTGAGTATGACAGGTGGAACCCACTGGTCCTGACGTCATGCTGACGTCAGCAAGACACTGTTTCGGATAATGTTAATTTAAATAATTAATTAAATTCCAGAAATTAATAAAAACTTTAGAAAATCATATAAATATCCGTGCTCAGATGAAATACTTTGTACATGAAAGTTGCTCAGAACGCGAGACGAATCTGAATACGCGGTCCGTTCGCTCCGTCACGCTCCCTAACTATCCGAACGCAACCGTTCCCCTCTTATCCTCTGTCCGATAATTCCAAAGACCCGGGAAATATCGTCAGATATTCCCCGCTCCGTCTGTTACGTGTGATGCTGCGTTAGACTACCCCTAGCACCGTGTATCGTATTTGTCATGCTCATGTTTGCTATATATTTATACTGTTTCCTCCCCCTCTTCTCTCTCGATGCCCCCGACCCTGACGTCGTCCCCGAGACCGACGCAGCTCCGGATCCCAAGACACCCATAGACGACCTTGCCCTTGCCGCCGAGCAACCAGGCAAGCCCCTCCCTTGAGCATACCGATATCGCCCATTCTAATTTCTCATGCTTGCATTAGAATTACTTCTGCTGCTGCTTTACCTATTCTGATGCATAGCCTGTTCATTGTAACCTGCTGTTGATAATTACCTACATATCCTAAACTGTTTAGTCTAAGCTGGGTAGAGACCTATCAGTGACCCCACTTATCCCGACTGCCGCGCTGGATCGTCAGAAGACCCGATCAACGGGATTGAAGACCAGGCCCCGACACCGCACATCACCCCCCTTAGTTGTAACGACACTGCAGCGTTACTATCGAGTGCCGAGGGTGAAACCTCTTGTAGCACTTCTGATGTTAACTCTGTAGAGTAGCTATTCGGTCGTGGTCATCGAGGGTGATTCCTCCTTCACCGCTTCCGATAACGACGCTGTCGTACAACACCTCAAGTGTGGACCCAGTGAGGGTGATCCCTCCTAGTTCACCTTGATGGATACATCGAGTGGGAATTCAATGAGGGTGATACCTCGGATTCCCTGATGTTATGGACACACGGATACTTGGACCTTACATTGTTACTTGGAAAGGCGGGTCGACCCTGAGGGGTACCCGCGTGTGATGTGAAGGCGGGTTGCCAGTGCGGTGCCCGAGTGGTGAATACGAGGCACGGCCGGGCATTCTTAACCCTTGCCGCAAGTCCTCGAGACGGGGCGACGGGGTCACATCTTTCGTGAGTCTCTGCTCGTTACCGCAAGCCCCTAGTCATAGCGATTTGGATATTTGATCCGAGCAGGCCTCTGGTCTGATAGCACTAACCATCACGTGGGCATAGTATGGGCGTTCTGCATCATAGCATCAGCCGAAAGCTCTGTCAGACGTCCAGTTCAGCATGGCGGCACGGACGGACCGGCGCCCTCCTGGTGCCAGGCTTCTCCCTGCGCGCAACGACTCGGAGTGCACAGGGCGATGGCCCAAGACCTCTGAGCGCTTAGGATGTAGACCGACGGGGACCTCTCTGCTGAGCCGTAGGTAGGGTTGCGATGTGTCGTTTGGCCGAGGCCGGGCATGACCCAGGAAAGTGTGTCCGGCCGGAGTTAATCGAGCGTGTTGGGTAAGTTGGTGCACCCCTGCAGGGAAGAACATTTCTATCGATAGCCGGTCCTACGGTAAAGGACACTCGGAGTTGTATCCTGATTGATACAATTTAGAACTGGATACCTGTGATGAGACCTGTATGTATGGCTCTGGGATTGCTTCTCGCAGGGAGTCGAGAAGGGATCTCAGGACGAGGTTGATGAATGTATGGCTCTGGGATTGCTTTCTCGCAGGGAGTCGAGAAAGGATCTCTGGGTGAGGTTGATATTATTACTGCTACATTATATGGTATTGTTCTACTCTCTTCTACTGCTGCAAGACCGCTGAAGATGCTAGTCTTCGATAGGACTAGGCCTTCTCTCTATTCTGGCATTTCTGCAGCCCAGTCCACATATACAGCCTCCCTTTGATAATGTTGCATATGTAGTGTAGATCCTTGCTTGCTGAGTACTTCAGAGTACTCACGGTTGCTTTTCTTTCCTTTTCCCCCATATCAGTTCGTCGTGACCAGATGACGGAGTCGCTGAGACAGCTACCCCGCCGACGATTACTACTACTACCCAGAGGATGGATACTACTACGAGTTGACTGATGACCAGGAGTAGGATCGGAGGGTCCCAGGCAGGAGGCCTTCGCCTTTCGATCGTAGTGTTTTATTTTGCCCCGCCGTTCTAAACGCCTTTCTGTTTCTATTTCATATCTGTACTCAGATATCTGATGCTTCCGCTGACGCTTGTTCGCAAGCTTATGTATTCGAGCCCTCGAGGCCCCTGGCTTGTAATATAAAGCTTGTATGACTTTATTTATGTTTTAGAGTTGTGTTGTGATATCTTCCCGTGAGTCCTTAGGCTTGATCGTGTGCATTTGCGTGTATGATTAGTGCACGATCGGGCCGGGGGCGTCACACCCTAGCACCGTGTATCGTATTTGTCATGCTCATGTTTGCTATATATTTATACTGTTTCCTCCCCCTCTTCTCTCTCGATAGCCCCCGACCCCGACGTCGTCCCCGAGACCGACGCAGCTCCGGATCCCGAAGACACCATAGACGACCTTGCCCTTGCCGCCGAGCAACCAGGCAAGCCCCCCCTTTTGATCATCCCGATATCGCCCATTCTAATTTCCCATGCTTGCATTAGAATTGCTGCTGCTGCTGCTGCTTTACCTATTCTGATGCATAGCCTGTTCATTGTAACCTGCTGTTGATAATTACCTACATATCCTAAACTGTTTAGTCTAGGCTGGGTAGAGACCTATCAGTGACCCCACTTATCCCGACTGCCGCGCTGGATCGTCAGAAGACCCGATCAACGGGATTGAAGACCAGGCCCCGACACCGCACATCACCCCCCCCCTTAGTTGTAACGACACTGCAGCGTTACTATCGAGTGTCGAGGGTGAAACCTCATGTAGCACTGCTGATGTTAACTCTGTAGAGTAGTTATTCGGTCGTGGTCATCGAGGGTGATTCCTCCTTCACCGCTTCCGATAACGACGCTGTCGTACAACACCTCAAGTGTGGACCCAGTGAGGGTGATTCCTCCTAGTTCACCTTGACGGATACATCGAGTGGGAATTCAATGAGGGTGATACCTCGGATTCCCTGATGTTATGGACACACGGATACTTGGACTTTACAATGTTACTTGGAAAGGCGGGTCGACCCTAAGGGGTACCCGCGTGTGATGTGAAGGCGGGTTGCCAGTGTGGTGCCCGAGTGGTGAATACGAGGCGCGGCCGGGCATTCTTAACCCTTGCCGCAAGTCCTCGAGACGGGGCGACGGGGTCACATCTTTCGTGAGTCTCTGCTCGTTACCGCAAGCCCCTAGTCCTAGCGATTTGGATATTTGATCCGAGCAGGCCTCTGGTCTGATAGCACTAACCATCACGTGGGCATAGTATGGGCGTTCTGCATCGTAGCATCAGCCGAAAGCTCTGTCAGACGTCCAGTTCAGCATGGTGGCACGGACGGACCGGCGCCCTCCTGGTGCCAGGCTTCTCCCTGCGCGCAACGACTCGGAGTGCACAGGGCGATGGCCCAAGACCTCTGAGCGCTTAGGATGTAGACCGACGGGGACCTCTCTGCTGAGCCGTAGGTAGGGTTGCGATGTGTCGTTTGGCCGAGGCCGGGCATGACCCAGGAAAGTGTGTCCGGCCGGAGTTAATCGAGCGTGTTGGGTAAGTTGGTGCACCCCTGCAGGGAAGAACATTTCTATCGATAGCCGGTCCTACGGTAAAGGACACTCGAGTTGTATCCTGATTGATACAATTTAGAACTGGATACCTGTGATGAGACCTGTATGTATGGCTCTGGGATTGCTTCTCGCAGGGAGTCGAGAAGGGATCTCAGGACGAGGTTTGAAGACGTTATGGCTCTGGGATTGCTTTCTCGCAGGGAGTCGAGAAAGGATCTCTGGGTGAGGTTGATATTATTACTGCTACATTATATGGTATTGTTCTACTCTCTTCTACTGCTGCAAGACCGCTGAAGATGCTAGTCTTCGATAGGACTAGGCCTTCTCTCTATTCTGGCATTTCTGCAGCCCAGTCCACATATACAGCCTCCCCTTGATAATGTTGCATATGTAGTGTAGATCCTTGCTTGCTGAGTACTTCTGAGTACTCACGGTTGCTTTGTTTTCCTTTTTCTCCCCATATCAGTTTGACGTGACCAGAGGACGGAGCCCCCTGAGACCGATGCCCCGACGATCGTTACTACTACTACCCAGAGGATGGATACTACTACGAGTTGACTGACGACCAGGAGTAGGATCGGAGGGTCCCAGGCAGGAGGCCTTCGCCTTTCGATCGTAGTGTTTTATTTTGCCCCGCCTTTCTAAAGGCCTTTCTGTACTTTCTTTTATATCTGTACTCAGATATCTGATGCTTCCGCTGACGCTTGTTCGCAAGCTTATGTATTCGAGCCCTCGAGGCCCTGGCTTGTAATATAAAGCTTGTATGACTTTATTTATGTTTTAGAGTTGTGTTGTGATATCTTCCCGTGAGTCCTTAGGCTTGATCGTGTGCATTTGTGTGTATGAATAGTGCACGATCGGGCCGGGGGCGTCACAAGTTGGTATCAGAGCCGACTGACTGTAGGAATTCCCCTTTCCAACTCCTTGGCCGAAGTTGAGTCTAGTAACCGAAAACTGTTTTACTAACTTGGCTGTGTGGCTTACGGGCCCACGTCGCCAATTGGGAGGTATTAGTATCTTTTATTCCTCATCTTTACTCTGGGACTCTGACCTCTCTTCCTTTCGGGTTAACTAAAGTTTACTAACGCCGACACTTAGGATCTCGTAATTCTCGTCCACCCGGAGAGCTGGATATCTGTGCGATTTCCCTGACATTGATCTGATTAGTCTGATAATCATTTTCCTTTCCATTGTTTTGTCTAACCTTTCTCTCCCAGATCGGTTATACTTCTCCTTGTCTTTTGACAATCATGAGTTTCCTCTGTTTCAGATGGATCGTTTGTTTCCACCACACCCTGCGACGCAGCTACCAGCTGTTCGAGCAGGGATACATCCAGAGTACATTCTTTATCCACTGGGGCAGATGTCAATCCGTTACAATACCCCAGTACTTCTCCTCCAGATACCCGCAAAGACTTTGTGATCTATTGTGACGCATCCCGTGAAGGATTAGGCTGTGTCCTAATGCAAGAGCGTAAAGTGATTGCTTATGGCTCTCGTCAGTTGCGCCCACATGAAGAGAATTATCCGGTACATGATCTAGAACTAGCTGCTGTCATCTATGCACTGCAGTTGTGGCGACATTATCTCCTCGGTAATCGTTGCGAGATCTAACGGATCATAAAAGTCTGAAGTACTTGTTCACTCAACCATCTCTAAACCTCCGTCAGCAAAGATGGATGGAGACCATTGCGGACTACGATTTGGGTATTTCCTATACCCCTGGCAAGGCTAACGTGATGGCTGATGCCTTAAGCCGCAAGTCCTATTGCGACAACCTCATGGTTAGGCGAGCTCAACCTCGTCTTTTCGAAGAACTGTGCAAGCTGAATCTGCTTATTGTTCCACAGGGATCTCTTAATAACCTTGTGATACAACCAGATCTTGAGATAGCTGTTAAGAATGCGCAAGCTAAAGATGCTGAAATTGATCTGATGAAGAAAGACCTTCACCTTGTAAAGTACAGGGATTTCTCACTGTCTGAAGATGGAACCTTGTATTTCAGAGACCGCATTGTCGTACCTCGCTTCGAGCTTATGACTGACAAAGTCATGAAGGAGGCACATGATACACCGCTGTCTATTCATCCGGGTAGCACCAAGATGTATCGTGATCTCCGTCAAAGGTACTGGTGGTCTAGAATGAAGCAAGACATTGCTCGATATGTTGCTGAATGTGATGTGTGTCGACGCGTTAAAGCAGAACATCAGAAGCCTGCTGGAATTCTGCAACCACTTCCTATTCCTTTATGGAAATGGGATAAGGTTCAGATGGATTTCATTACAGGACTTCCCAGGTCACAGAAGGGTCACGATGCTATTCTTGTCGTTGTCGACCAACTCTCTAAAGTTGCACACTTTCTGCCTGTCAAGGAGACGATCACTGCTAGTCAGTTAGCAGAGTTATATATCTCCAGAATTGTTTCACTCCACGGTATTCCGAAAGAGATCAGTTCAGACCGTGGCAGCATATTCACTGGTCATTTCTGGGAAAGTTTCCAAAAGGCTATGGGAACTCATATCACCTGGAGTTCAGCTTATCATCCTCAATCCCAAGGCCAAGTTGAACGAGTCAATCAAGTGCTTGAAGACATGCTACGAGCTTGTGTTGTTTCTTTCGGCAAGAAGTGGGAAGAATCTCTTCCATATGCCGAGTTCTCTTATAACAACAGCTATCAAGCTAGTCTGAAAATGGCCCCCTTTGAAGTTCTCTATGGACGTAAGTGTCGAACCCCTCTGAATTGGTCAGAAACTGGGGAACGACCGCTCGTGGGTCCAGATATTATTCAACAAGCCGAAGAACAAGTTCGTATTGTCCGGGAAAATCTCAAGGCGGCTCAGGACCGCCAGAAGAGCAACTATGATCGCAAACGATGGGGTTTGACTTATCAACCTGGTGATCAAGCTTATCTTCGTGTCACACCTATGAAAGGCACTCACCGTTTTGGAATCAAGGGCAAGTTAGCTCCACGCTACATTGGTCATTTCCGCATTATTGCAAGACGTGGTCAGGTGGCATATAAATTGGAATTGCCGCCGCAATTCTCTCATATCCACGACGTCTTCCATGTGTCGCAACTTCGTAAATGCTTCAAGGAATCTCCGCACCGATCTGTGGATCACGAGATGCTTGAATTGCAAGATGATCTTTCTTATAAGGAGCATCCGATCCGCATCCTCGATGAAGCTGAACGTCGAACCCGTCAGAAGGTTACCAAGTTCCTCAAAGTGCAGTGGTCAAATCATACTGAAAATGAAGCCACTTGGGAACGCGAGGATAATCTTCGTGCGGAATACCCCGAACTTTTTCCTTCTACTTCTTAATTCTCGGGACGAGAATTCTTGTTAGTAGAGGAGATTTGTAACACCCCCGGTGGTTAACTACAGTAATCCCATTTTGATTATGCCATGTCATCATGTTTAACAGTGCATGATCATCATTTGCATCATAATGCATTTCAACTTCTAACTCAAATTCAAATTAAATTAAAGTGGAAAATAAAAGTTGTCCAACATAGTAACTAAATTGTTCATTAAATAGCAAATAAATTAGAGACAATTCTAAAATTGAAACCAACATCATTGGAGTTGGGTAAGTGACTCAAACATCTTCAAACAGCGACTAAAAACAATATTTAATAACCAATTATTAAATCTAATTTAAGTATGAAATGATGTTTTGCCCAAACTAATTTTAGGTGTTAGGAAATAAAGCACTGGTATTTATGGACCAGGTCACATGTTTTACAAAATTCAATTTGAGCCCTAACTATTTACAAAACAGGGGTATGGATAAATAAAAAGAGAAAAGAAAAGAAAAAGGAAAAGCCCCCCCCCGGCCCAACTGGGCCAAGGCCCAGCCGGCCGGCCCACTCCCTCCCTATATGGCCTCCCCCTGGAGGCCAGCAAACCCTAGCCCACCCCGCACTCTTCCCTCGCTCCTCTGCTTCCCCCGACCCGATCCAGATCGAGGGGCGGCGACCCCGGCGACCGCGCCGCCCCGCTCCCCGTCGCCGTTCGACGCCACCAAGCCGGCGCCCCTTCGCCACCTCGTCGGACCGCCAGCCGCCGACGCCTCGCCTCCTCCCCGGAGCCTGCGCTCGCCGCCTCCCTCGTCGCCGTCGCTGCCCTCCCTCGCTGGACCGCCGAACCCCCGCCGCCTCCTCGTCCTCCCCCTCAACGGCTACCCCGAGCCTCGCCGGCCCCCGAACCCCGGCAACGAATGTGAGCCCCGCCGCCGCCTCCCTCTCTCTCCCCGTCCCCGTCGCCCGTCCCGGTCGCCGCACTCCGGCCGCGCCCTGGCTCGCCCGCCCACGCCGATGGCCGCGCTCGCTGCGCCACTTCGTGCCCCCCCGCGTCCCTCTGTGCTCGCCTCGCTCGCCGCACGCCTCGCCCGCGCAGCCTCGCTGCTGCCGCTGTCTTGCGCCGCCGCCCGCGCTGCTACTGCTGCTCCGCGAGCTGCTCGCCGCCCGCGCACGCCGCTGCTCGCCAGCTGCCGCCGAGCCCAGCTTGCCGCCTGCGCCCGCGCGCCACTCGGCGTCGCCTCGCCACTCCCCGCGCCGGCGCGCGCCCGTAGCCGCGTCGCCGCGCGGGTGCGTGTTGACCCGCTCCATTGGCCGGACCTGTCCGGCCCCGAATGGGCCTGGCCGCGGACGTGTCCGCCCCGGGCCACTGCCATGTGGGGCCTGCCCTGGAATAAAAAAAAAGAATTAAAAGAAATAGATAATTAATTATATAATTAACCTAATTAACTCTGTTTAATTAAACTAACTAATTAATCTGTGATTAACTTAATTAAACCCTAATTAATCTTAACAGACTGCTGATGTCATGCTGATGTCATGCTGACGTCATGCTGACGTCAGCAAGACACTGTTTCGGATAATGTTAATTTAAATAATTAATTAAATTCCAGAAATTAATAAAAACTTTAGAAAATCATATTAAATAATCCGTAACTCAGATCGAAAAACTTTGTACATGAAAGTTGCTCAGAACGACGAGACGAATCTGAATACGCGGTCCGTTCGTCCGTCACGCGTCCCTAACTATCCGAACTTGCAACCGTTCCCCTCTTATCCTCTGTCCGATAATTCCAAAGACCCGGGAAATATCGTCAGATATTCTCCCGCTCCGTCTGTTACGTGTGATGCTGCGTTAGACTACCCCTAGCACCATGTATCGTATTTGTCATGCTCATGTTTGCTATATATTTATACTGTTTCCTCCCCCTCTTCTCTCTCGATAGCCCCCGACCCCGACGTCGTCCCCGAGACCGACGCAGCTCCGGATCCCGAAGACACCATAGACGACCTTGCCCTTGCCGCCGAGCAACCAGGCAAGCCCCTCCCTTGAGCATACCGATATCGCCCATTCTAATTTCTCATGCTTGCATTAGAATTACTTCTGCTGCTGCTTTACCTATTCTGATGCATAGCCTGTTCATTGTAACCTGCTGTTGATAATTACCTACATATCCTAAACTGTTTAGTCTAAGCTGGGTAGAGACCTATCAGTGACCCCACTTATCCCGACTGCCGCGCTGGATCGTCAGAAGACCCGATCAACGGGATTGAAGACCAGGCCCCGACACCGCACATCACCCCCCTTAGTTGTAACGACACTGCAGCGTTACTATCGAGTGCCGAGGGTGAAACCTCTTGTAGCACTTCTGATGTTAACTCTGTAGAGTAGCTATTCGGTCGTGGTCATCGAGGGTGATTCCTCCTTCACCGCTTCCGATAACGACGCTGTCGTACAACACCTCAAGTGTGGACCCAGTGAGGGTGATCCCTCCTAGTTCACCTTGATGGATACATCGAGTGGGAATTCAATGAGGGTGATACCTCGGATTCCCTGATGTTATGGACACACGGATACTTGGACCTTACATTGTTACTTGGAAAGGCGGGTCGACCCTGAGGGGTACCCACGTGTGATGTGAAGGCGGGTTGCCAGTGCGGTGCCCGAGTGGTGAATACGAGGCGCGGCCGGGCATTCTTAACCCTTGCCGCAAGTCCTCGAGACGGGGCGACGGGGTCACATCTTTCGTGAGTCTCTGCTCGTTACCGCAAGCCCCTAGTCCTAGCGATTTGGATATTTGATCCGAGCAGGCCTCTGGTCTGATAGCACTAACCATCACGTGGGCATAGTATGGGCGTTCTGCATCGTAGCATCAGCCGAAAGCTCTGTCAGACGTCCAGTTCAGCATGGCGGCACGGACGGACCGGCGCCCTCCTGGTGCCAGGCTTCTCCCTGCGCGCAATGACTCGGAGTGCACAGGGCGATGGCCCAAGACCTCTGAGCGCTTAGGATGTAGACCGACGGGGACCTCTCTGCTGAGCCGTAGGTAGGGTTGCGATGTGTCGTTTGGCCGAGGCCGGGCATGACCCAGGAAAGTGTGTCCGGCCGGAGTTAATCGAGCGTGTTGGGTAAGTTGGTGCACCCCTGCAGGGAAGAACATTTCTATCGATAGCCGGTCCTACGGTAAAGGACACTCGGAGTTGTATCCTGATTGATACAATTTAGAACTGGATACCTGTGATGAGACCTGTATGTATGGCTCTGGGATTGCTTCTCGCAGGGAGTCGAGAAGGGATCTCAGGACGAGGTTTGAAGACGTTATGGCTCTGGGATTGCTTTCTCGCAGGGAGTCGAGAAAGGATCTCTGGGTGAGGTTGATATTATTACTGCTACATTATATGGTATTGTTCTACTCTCTTCTACTGCTGCAAGACCGCTGAAGATGCTAGTCTTCGATAGGACTAGGCCTTCTCTCTATTCTGGCATTTCTGCAGCCCAGTCCACATATACAGCCTCCCCTTGATAATGTTGCATATGTAGTGTAGATCCTTGCTTGCTGAGTACTTCTGAGTACTCACGGTTGCTTTGTTTTCCTTTTTCTCCCCATATCAGTTTGATGTGACCAGAGGACGGAGCCCCCTGAGACCGATGCCCCGACGATCGTTACTACTACTACCCAGAGGATGGATACTACTACGAGTTGACTGACGACCAGGAGTAGGATCGGAGGGTCCCAGGCAGGAGGCCTTCGCCTTTCGATCGTAGTGTTTTATTTTGCCCCGCCTTTCTAAAGGCCTTTCTGTACTTTCTTTTATATCTGTACTCAGATATCTGATGCTTCCGCTGACGCTTGTTCGCAAGCTTATGTATTCGAGCCCTCGAGGCCCTGGCTTGTAATATAAAGCTTGTATGACTTTATTTATGTTTTAGAGTTGTGTTGTGATATCTTCCCGTGAGTCCTTAGGCTTGATCGTGTGCATTTGCGTGTATGAATAGTGCACGATCGGGTCGGGGGCGTCACAGTATGCTTCAAGTATTATTGTTTTTATGTCAATATTAAACTTTTATTTTGAATCTTATGGATCTGAATATTCTTGCCACAATAGAGAAGATTACGTTGATAAATATGTTAGGTAGCATTCCACATCAAAAATTCTATTTTTATCATTTACCTACTCGAGGACGAGCAGGAATTAAGCTTGGGGATGCTTGATACGTCTCCAACGTATCTATAATTTTTGATTGTTCCATGCTATTATATTATCCATCTTGGATGTTTTATATGCATTTATATGCTTTTTTATATGATTTTTGGGACAAACCTATTAACCTAGAGCCCAGTGCCAGTTTCTGTTTTTTCTCCTTGTTTTTGAGTTTCACAGAAAAGGAATATCAAATGGAGTCCAAATGAGCTGAAAATTTACGGAGATTTTTTATGGACCAGAAGAAGCCCCCGAAGCAAAGGAGTTGTGCCAGAAGAGCCACGAGGCCTCCACAAGGGTGGAGGGATCGCCCTCCGGTCTTGTGGGCTCCTCGTGGAGCTCCCTGGCTTGTTCTCGACGCCAAAAATTCCTATAAATACAGAAACCCCCAGAAATAAACCTAGATCAGGAGTTCTTTCCGCCGCAAGCCTCTGTAGCCACCAAAAACCAATCGGGACCCTGTTCCGGCACCCTGCCGGAGGGGGAAATCATCACCGGTGGCCATCTTCATCATCCCGGTGGTCTCCATGATGAGGAGGGAGTAGTTCACCCTCGGGGCTGAGGGTATGTTCCAGTAGCTATGTGTTTGATCTCTCTCTCTCTCTCTCTCTCTCGTGTTCTTGATTTGGCACGATCTTGATGTACCGCGAGCTTTGCTATTATAGTTGGATCTTATGATGTTTCTCCCCCTCTACCTTCTTGTATTGAATTCAGTTTTCCCTTTGAAGTTATCTTATCGGATTGAGTCTTTAAGGATTTGAGAACACTTGATGTATGTGTTGCATGTGCTTATCTGTGGTGACAATGGGATATTCACGTGATCCACTTGATGTATGTTTTGGTGATCAACTTGCGGGTTCTGTGACCTTGTGAACTTATGCATAGGGGTTGGCACACGTTTTCGTCTTGACTCTCCGATAGAAACTTTGGGGAACTCTTTGAAGTTCTTTGTGTTGGTTTGAATAGATGAATCTGAGATTGTGTGATGCATATCGTATAATCAAACCCGCGGATACTTATGGTGACATTGGAGTATCTAGGTGACATTAGGGTTTTGGTTGATGTGTGTCTTAAGGTGTTATTTTAGTACGAACTCTAGGGCTGTTTGTGACACTTATAGGAATAGCCCAATAGATCGATCAGAAAGAATAACTTTGAGGTGGTTTCGTACCCTACAATAATCTCTTCGTTTGTTCTTCGCTATTAGTGACTTTGGAGTGACTCTTTGTTGCATGTTAAGGAATTGTTATATGATCTAATTTTGTTATCATTGTTGAGAGGACTTGCACTAGTGAAAGTATGAACCCTAAGCCTTGTTTCGAAGCATTGCAATACCGTTTTCGCTCACTTTTGTTACTAGTTACCTTGCTGTTTTTATATTTTCAGATTACAAAAACCTATATCTACTATCCATATTGCACTTGTATCACCATCTCTTCGCCGAACTAGTGCACCTATACAATTTACAATTGTATTGGGTGTGTTGGGGACACAAGAGACTCTTTGTTATTTGGTTGCACGGTTGTTTGAGAGAGACCATCTTCATCCTACGCCTCCCACGGATTGATAAACCTTAGGTCATCCACTTGAGGGAAATTTGCTACTGTCCTACAAAACTCTACACTTGGAGGCCCAACAACGTCTACAAGGATAAAGTTGCGTAGTAGACATCAACACACATGAATCATGAATTTATTAGAATACTCTATGTGCTTCACTTATATCTTCTGAGCTAGGCAATTTTGCTCTAGTGCTTCACTTATATCTTTTTATAGCACGACGGTGGCTTTATTTTATAGAAATTTTTGAACTCTCATGCTTCACTTATATTATTTTGAGAGTCTCTATAAACAACATGGTAATTTGCATAGGTTATGAATTTAGTCCTAATATGACGGGCATCCAAGAGGGATATAATAAAAACTTTCATATAAAGAGCATTGAATACTATGAGAAGTTTGATTCCTTATGATTGTTTTGAGATATACATATGGTGATATTAGAGTCATGCTAGTGAGTAATTGTGGATTGGTAGAAATACTTGTGTTAAAGTTTGTGATTCCCATAGCATGCACGTATGGTGAACCGTTATGTGATGAAGTCGGAGCATGATTTATTTATTGATTGTCTTCCTTATGAGTGGTGGTTGGGGACGAGCGATGGTCTTTTCCTACCAATCTATCCCCCTAGGAGCATGCATGTAGTACTTTGTTTCGATAGCTAATAGACTTTTGCAATAAGTATGTGAGTTCTTTATGACTAATGTTGAGTCCATGGATTATACGCACTCTCACCCTTCCACCATTGCTAGCCTCTCTAGTACCGCACAACTTTCGCCGGTGCACTACACCCACCATATACCCTTCCTCAAAACAGCCACCATACCTACCTATTATGGCATTTCCATAGCCATTCCGAGATATATTGCCATGCAACTTCCACCGTTCCGTTTATTATGACACACACCATCATTGTCATATTGCTTTGCATGATCGTAAGATAGCTAGCATGATGTTTTCATGGCTTGTCCGTTTTTTGATGTCATTGCTATGCTAGATCGTTGCACATCCTGGTACACCACCGGAGGCATTCATATAGAGTCATATTTTGTTCTAAGTATCGAGTTGTAATTCTTGAGTTGTAAGTAAGTAAAAGTGTGATCATCATCATTATTAGAGCATTGTCCCATGTGAGGAAAGGATGACGGAAGCTATGATTCCCTTACAAGTTGGGATGAGTCTCCGTATTTTACAAAAAAATAAAAGAGGCCAAATAAAAAAAGAGAAAAAAAATTGAGAGAAAAGAGATAAGGGGCAATGCTACTATCCTTTTACCACACTTGTGCTTCAAAGTAGCATCATGATCTTCATGAGAGAGAGTCTCCTATGTTGTCACTTTCATATACTAGTGGGAATTTTTCATTATAGAACTTGGCTTGTATATTCCAATGATGGGCTTCCTCAAATTGCCCTAGGTCTTCATGAGAAAGCGAGTTGGATGCACACCCACATAGTTTCTTTTTTAGCTATCATAAACTTATAGCTCTAGTGCATCCGTTGCATGGAAATCCCTACTCACTCACATTGATATCTATTGATGGGCATCTCCATAGCCCGTTGATATGCCTAGTTGATGTGAGACTATCTCCTTATTTTTGTCTTCTCCACAACCACCATATTCTATTCCACCTATAGTGCTATATCCATGGCTCACGCTCATGTATTGCGTGAAAGTTGAAAAAGTTTGAGAACATCAAAAGTATGAAACAATTGCTTGGCTTGTCATCGGGGTTGTGCATGATTTAATACTTTGTGTGATGAAGATGGAGCATAGCCAGACTATATGATTTTGTAGGGTTGACTTTCTTTGGCCCTGTTATTTAGAGAAGACATGATTGCTTTATTAGTATGCTTGAAGTATTATTATTTTTATGTCTATAATAAACTTTTGTTTTGAATCTTATGGATCTGAATATTCATGCCACAATAAAGAAAATTACATGGATAAATATGTTAGGTAGCATTCTACATCAAAAATTCTGTTTTTATCATTTACCTACTCGAGGACGAGCAGGAATTAAGCTTGGGGATGCTTGATACGTCTCCAACGTATCTATAATTTTTGATTGTTCCATGCTATTATATTACCTGTTTTGGATGTTTTATATGCATTTATATGCTATTTTATATTATTTTTGGGACTAACTTATTAACCTAGAGCCGAGTGCCAGTTTCTGTTTTTTCCTTGTTTTTGAGTTTTACAGAAAAGGAATATCAAACGGAGTCCAAACGGAATAAAACTTTTGCGATGATTTTTCTTGGACCAGAAGACACCCAGCAAACTTGGAGTTGAAGGCAGGGGAGTCCCGAGGACTCCACAAGCCAGGGGGGCGCGCCCTGAGGGCTTGTGGGCCCCTCGAAGCTCTCCTAACCCTAATTCTTCCTCTATATATTCCCAAATATTCCCAAACGACCAGAAGCGTCCACCAAAATACTTTTCCGCCGCCGTAACCTTCTGTACCCGTGAGATCCCATCTTGGGGCCTTTTCCGGCATCCTGCCGGAGGAGGATTCGATCACGGAGGGCTTCTACATTAACTCTATTGCCCTTCCGATGAAGCGTGAGTAGTTTACCTCAGACCTACGGGTCCATAGCTAGTAGCTAGATGGCTTTTTCTCTCTCTTTGATTCTCAATACCATGTTCTCCTCGATGTTCTTGGAGATCTATCCGATGTAATATTCTTTTGCGGTGTGTTTGTCAAGATCCGATGAATTGTGGATTTATGATCAGTTTATCTATGAATATTATTTGAATCTTCTCCGAATTCTTATATGCATGATTTGATATCTTTGTATTTCACTTCGAATTATCGGTTTGGTTTGGCCAACTAGACTGGTTCTTCTTGCAATGGGAGAGGTGCTTAGTTTTGGGTTCAATCTTGCGGTGTCCTCACCCAGTGACAAAGTAGGGGTAGCGAGGCACGTATTTGTATTGTTGCCATCAAGGGTAAAAAGATGGGGTTTTCATCATATTGCTTGAGTTTATCCCTCTACATCATGTCATCTTACTTAAGGCGTTACTCCGTTCTTTATGAACTTAATACTCTAGATGCATGCTGGATACCGGTCGATATGTGGAGTAATAGTAGTAGATGCAGAATCGTTTCAGTCTACTTGACACGGACGTGATGCCTATATGCATAATCATTGCATTGGATATCGTCATTACTTTGCGCTTTTCTATCAATTGCTCGACAGTAATTTGTTCACCCACCGTATTATTTGCCTTTAAGAGAGAAGCCTCTAATGAAACCTATGGCCTCCGGGTCTATTTTCCATCATATATTTTTAGATCTATAAACCAAAAAACCAAAAAATACCTTGCTGCAATTTATTTACTTTTATTTTGTTTTACGTTTTAATAATCTTTTATATCTATCTCTATTAGATCTCACCTTTGCAAGTGACCATGAGGGGATTGACAACCCCTTTATCGCGTTGGGTGCAAGTGTTTGATTGTTTGAGCATGTGCATAGATTGGAGACTTGCTTGTATCTCCTACTGGATTGATACCTTGGTTCTTAACTGAGGGAAATAGTTATCTCTACTTTGCTGCACCACCCTTTCCTCTTCAAGGGAAAAACCAACACAAGCTCAAGAAGTAGCAGGCGCCCCCTCGCCGGCACATTGTTCATGGAGGCGAGCTGCTCCTCGTGGCGGTGTTGGAAGTACGCCGTCCAGAACACGTGCTTGCTGGCGGCATACTTCGGAAGGTCCCGCACCTCCTCCGGCAGAGACGCCCGGACGCGCTCGATCTCGGTGGGGCGGCGGTCATCGCTCGGCGGCGGGGGGATGGGGACGCCACCGGTGCTGAGCTTCCACGAGCCCGGCACGCGCATGTCAGGCGGCGCCGGGTAGTTCGCCTCATGGAGGAGGTAGGCCTCCCACTCGTGCAGGTGGCGGTGGCCGAATTCGTTGGCCGCCACTCCATCACCAGGGAATCGCTCTCCCATCGGCGGTTTTGTAGACGCGGCAGCTGTAGACGGAGAGAGAGAGAGAGACGAGATGGGGGCATCGGCGGCGAGAGAGGGGCTGCGGGCGAAGCAGTGTGCGTCCACCAGCGAGGAAGGGGGCGGCTTTTATAGCGGCCGGTGGCTGCGAGCGGACGACAGACATGTGTACGCATGGAGGGAGGGGGCGGGGCACGTGTCAGCGCGTCTTCACTGCGCCACCCATGAGGAATCACTGGAAGGCTGACCGGCAGCAGCCTTGGCATTGATTCCCCACACGGAAAACGAGGCGACGAGGACGACGAAACGCGGCTGGTCACTGACTCGGCGGGCCCACCGGGCTTTGGCGCCAAAATTGTTTCCCCCAGCGCCCCCAGCGCGCCGGGTTCGGCCCGGGTCCGCCTGCGCCAAATTCGGCCCTAACCGGCGAAAAGTGGGCTTCTGGGGGCGCGACTGTGCAGTTTTTTTAGTGTCGGCGATAAAAAAGGGACTGGGGGGGCTGTTGGGGGGTGAGTGGAGATGCTCTTAGGCGTTCGTGCAGCAGGGGCGCGCCGTTCTCTATCATCGCTGATGTTTGCCTGAATGACGAAGGCACGTACCGCCTGGGGGCGTCGTGGCATGGAGTCGGGGTGGAGGGCCGGTCGCAGGCCACTGTGTCTCTTCGCGTGAATACTTCATCGTGGGGAGCCACGTCAAGAGGCTGCAGATGCGCGAGGACCTGGTCGCTAGCGCCGCCGCTGATGCGGGGCTACGCGCCTCACCAGGATTGGTCATGGCCGTGGCCGCCGATGAGTAACACGGGCGCCGCGCATGGGAAGGGCCTCGCCGGGGGTAGCGACGGGACCAAGGGCATCGCTGTGGAGGACTAGCCGAGGCCTGCCGATCTGCGCCAGATGCAAGACGAGGGCCATGTCGTCTACCGGGGAGCGTCGGTGCTGCTCTTCGAGACGTCGCCGCCTCGGTCTTCTGTCGTTCCGTGTCGCCCCGTGAGGCCAATAGTCGCTCTGCCGAGAGCGTGCTAATAACGTGTTTAGAATTGAGATCGAGAGAGAATCAACAATCGATGTAAATGAATCAGTGTATCCTTTATTAGATGAAATCTGCTATTTATACAAAGGGAAGAGACACCACTAGAAAGGTGTCTTTTCAGGGAGGTGCCTATTCAGCAGGGAACCGGCGTGGCAGATGCAACTGCCCGTGGTTAACAAAAACAGGGATTATCCCTTAATTAACATTTATTAATTAATCCTAACAAGACTGTCCAACAACTGTTCGGGCGTATTTTGGTCGAACTTTCTGGCCCCTGTTCCTCGATCTGTTGGCTCGGCTGATGACTTGGACAATTTCCAGTGGTTGGACTATCTAGGTAAATGTGGTAGTGGCACCCGAGAGCTAAACCATGTGCCCGGACGTCGGCCAGACTGTCTAGCCAACTATCTGGGCGAATGTGATGGAGACACCCAAGAGCAAAAGCATATGGTCAAACGTCGGTCAGACTGTCTAACAACTATCCGGGTGTTTTTTGGACAGCCTTTCCAGCACCTGTTTCTCAATCAGTTGGCTTGACTGCTGACTTAGACAGTTTCTAGCAGCTGGACTGTCTGGGCGCATTTCGCCCGGACTATCTGGCTGTGTATTTTTTTGCCCAACGGCTAGTTTCCTTCCCACTTATAAATACCCTTCCACCACTTTGTGGAAGGTTTTACCAACACAAGATAAGAACGCCAGATCTTAGAAAATCCTCCCTATCCTTCTCCCCACACAAAATCGAAGATTTCAAGGATATTTATGAGAGTTCTTGAGAGTGATTTCACCTTCCCTCTCTTGTGACCGAAGCAATTTGTGATTTGAACAAGTCTTGAGCATTTCTCTCTTGATCTCATTACTCTTGGAGGTTGGGCACTCCTAGGCGGTAGGAGTCTTTGGTGAGGAATCAACTTGTGATTTATCCCTGTGAAGTCTGAAAAGATTTGGAGGCCACCTCAAGGTCCCACTAGTGGTTGAGAATCACATTAGTTGTGATATCCCAGTGAGAATAGGGCGAGCCTTCGTGGTGTTGGTGTGTCTTTGTGGTAACACCCATCCCTCCAACAGGTGACTAGCTTCCCTCCAAGGGGTGACTAGCTTCCCTCCAAGGGGTGACTAGCTTCCCTCCAACTAAGTGAACATCGAGATACATCCTTGTCTTCATGTCATCAATTATCCGTAAGCCTAAATCCCTACTTGTGGTTTACTTTGGTTGCATGGCCTTGCATTCACTATAATTTGTTGAGTACGCTCTAGTGCATTACTTATCTCACCATAATAATTGCTTAGGCTCACCTTTATATTCCTCATTGCCTAAACTTGCTAATAATAAATTAAAAAAGGGATTTCTATTCCTATGCCCCTGGTTCCTTAGTTGTACCCATTCATCCCCATGCTCTTAACTTTTGCTCACTTTTCCCCACTCCCTTGTCCGAAACCCTCACAAATGGTCACAACGGTGGATGCCGTCGTGTCAATGCTTTGACCGTTAACACTGACAAGTGGGGCTGTGTCGGAACGGGTCCTCCTATGACCACTGTGACGTGTGGGGCTGCATTGAGACACGTCAGATGGGCTTGTCTGAACCTCGAGCTCGAGCCACTACAGCACCGCGCCGCTCCGCCCCCTCCACCGCCGTCATGCAGCCTCCGCCGCCGTCGTGCCCTCCACCCTCTAACCCTATTCCTCTCCACCGTCGTTGTGCCCTCCATCCTCTAACCCTATTCCCTTCCGCCGCTATCGTGCCCTCCACCCTCTAACCCCCATTCCGCCTCTGCCGCCGTCGTGCAGCCTCCGCCGCCGTCATGCCTTCCAACCTCTAACCCCATTCCGCCTTCGCCGCCATCGTGCCCTCCACCAGATCTACCCCCACATCCCCATCTGGATTAGGGGAGGGTTAAGCAGCGATGTCGGGGGAGCAGGCTCTCAAGCCCGTCGACCGTGGAGAGGATTGGGTTGAATCGGCAGCGGATAACTCATGGATTACACATGGGTAAGCATTGATGCCCTTCTAATTGATTTGTGTTGATTTGTTGATTCGTCAATTCGACCCTATTTGACCGCTAGTCGTGTGAATCAAATTTTGCTGAATTGTTCCCAGCCTAACTGCAACCTTTATTTGAATCGAATAGGACTGATCCTACGCTTGCTTTCCAGCTGGCGGTTAGGATGGAAGTTAGTGTGCCACGCGGTAGAAAACCGCATATGTTTACTGGATTTTTCTATCCAAAGGTGGTAGAAACAAGTATGTCGTTCAAAGATTTGCTCGCGGCGCTCCGAAATTCTTCATATGGGTGGAGCCCTACCGATGTTGTTGAACTAAAAATTTTCAGTAGTACCGAGCAAAAATTTCTCCCACTAACTTGCGATGAGCATCTGGGATTGCTCTTTACTTTGAATGTTGAAAGCCACTTTGGTAAAATCCTTATCGAGGTGCTTCAGCCACGCAATGAATGTGACAAGGGGAAGGGTGTTTAGAAATCTACTGTCTCTACTAATAGCAAGCGCCCCGACACTCCTTGTAGGTCAAAACCAAGCAGAGCTAGTAGTTCTGAAAGTCACAATTTGTCTGCATATGTCTGCTGCCGCTTCTTGTGCCGCTTCTCCTGTCGCTGTTGCAGCCGATGTAGAGCAAGATGCAGAGCCAGATGAAGAGGTGCCTCGAAATGATGATGAGGATGAGAATATGTTCCCTGATCTTGTAGATACTGTCAGTAAACAAGCAATGGAAGATGAATATCAGGAGGAACCTATCAGCCGTGCTAGATTTGATGACACTGACGATGAAGAGAGGCAGGAGAACATCGACAGCTTAGTTTTAGATGAATATGATGGTGAGGACATGCCAACAATTGAGTGGAACAGGGAAGATCCTCAGCTAGCTGTCAGCACCATATTCCAGTCGATGCTAGACTGTCATAATGCAGTGACTACAGACTGCATTCTCACTGAAAATACATATGTGATTGATAGGAGTGAGCCAACAAGGTTCACTGTTCATTGCCCATATGATGGGTGTAGATGGAGGTTGCATGCATCACATATGTTGAGAAGCAAGTTCATTCATGTTTGTGTATTTCAGTTTATAGTGATTCATTTTATTTTCATATCATTGTGTAATAATTTCTTAACTATATTTTGTTTGGGTCCCATTTGTTTGAGATAAAAAAACCCACACCAGCACACTTGTCCACCTGGAGGGGGAGGAGGGAAGGCTAAAACAAAGGTAGCAAAGACTAGGTGGGTGGCAGTTGCAATTTTGGATTGGTTGAGAGAAACACCAACATTTGGTCCAACAACACTCCATGGGAAGCTATTTGAGAAGTACAAGATTGATATACCTTACAGGAGGATTTTCTATGGTAAGGAAATGGCTCTTGACAGGATTAATGGTCCTTGGAATGAGAGCTTTTAGTTACTCTACACATTTAAATCTGAAGTGGAAGCTGCTAGTCCAGGGAGTGTTGTAGAGATTGACAAGCATACAGTTACATACAAAATAAAAGGGAAGTCATTTCAGAAGGAGTGCTTCAGGAGGGCTTTTGTTTGTTTCAAGGCTTGTTGGCAGGGGTTTCTGGATGGTTGCAGGCCCTATTTGGCTATTGATGCAACTGCTTTGAATGGAAGGTGGAGAGGACAACTAGTGGCAGCTTCTGCAGTTGATGGACACAACTGGCTATTCCCAGTTGCATTTGGTGTGGTGGAGGCAGAGTCTGAGGAAAGTTGGGTCTGGTTTCTGCAGCAGTTGCACAACCTTATAGGTACACCCCCAGGTTTAGCTATACACACAGATGCTTGCAAGGGTTTCGAGAGTGCAGTGGAAATTGTATTCCTTGGAGTGGAGCATAGGGAATGTATGCGGCACCTAGCGGAGAATTTCAGAAACAAATTCAAAGGTAAAGTTTATGATGAGAACTTATGGCCAGCATCACACACATGTAGTGAGAGGAAGCATGAGCATCATTTGAGAGTGTTGTATGCTCACAATCCTTTGGTGAAGGAGTACCTAGATACACATCATGGAAAGTTGTGGTCAAGAAGCAAATTCAATGAAATCTGCACAGTAGACTATGTGACCAGTAACCTGGCAGAGTGTTTCAATGCAAAGATCTAGTCATTGAAAGGGCTTCTGATATGGCAAATATTTGATAAGATTCGGCAGATGATCATGATAAAGATGGATCTTCGCAAAAGAATTGCAGAAACATGCTCCCATCTCTTATTAAGGCATTGCATGCCAAGGCAAGAGGACTGAACATAAAATGCATTCGAGCGGCAACACACGAGGCTGAGGTAACATATACTGACTATAAAAACAGGGAATGGAGATATCCAGTTAACCTAGCAACTAGGGAATGCAGTTGTAGGCAATGGTAGCTCCGTGGGAAGCCATGCATACATGCCCTACATCTGATGATTGTTATAGGTGGTGAAGATGGTGAGGTTGATCAATACATCTCTGAATATTTTTTTGTTGCCAAATTCAGGGTTGCTTATGCTTCCAATGTGCCTGCACTCTTGGGAAGAGACCAATGTAACATAGTAGATCCAGGGTTCAAACTACATTCTCCTGTACTGACTAGACCACCAGGAAGACCAAGGAAGAACATGTATAGAAGAGGTGAAGAGGGTCGTGTAAAAAGACAACATAAGTGCAAAAAATGTGGAACCCTAGGGCACATTGCTAGGCTATGTACCAATCCAGTGGATGCTTCATTTGGAGAAGAGGAACAATGGGCAGCAACAAATGCAGAGGAGAATGTAGCATTAGAGCAGATTGAAGCTAATACAGAGGAGAAAGAAGCAGCAAAGCAGATTGCAGCTAATGCAGAGGAGATTGAAGCAGCAAAGCAGATTGCAGCTAATGCAGAGGAGAATGAAGCAACTGAATTAGCACTGCTAACATCTTGGTATGTGTGCAACAACCTTCCTTTTTGTGCATTTCTTATCTTTTTATCGATGGCTTATAATCTTTTTTCTGTTTGACCCAACTCTAGGAAAATTAGAGGAAAAGGAGAGAAAAGGCCAAGAGAGAAAGAATTTGAAGAATATGAAGCCATGGCTTATCAAGGTTTTGAACCCCGTCAACTGGCCAGTGGAAGTTCTCCATCAGCACCTCGACAGCCACTACCCGAAGTGAAGATCAAAAGGAATAAGAAAAAGGTGGATATCCCTCCTAGGGAAACCAGGAGCAAGGCTATTAAGCCATCTCGGAACACAAGGAGCAAGGCAAATATGTGAACTTCGAACGTTGAATGCAAGTTGTAAACTTTGAACTTTAAGGATTTGTACTAAGGTTTCTGTCGTCAATTTGAACAACTGTGAAAACTTGCAAGGTTTAATAATGCTATTTGTACTTTGATGTGAAATTTGAGGCAAAAATTGAATTTTAGGCAAAATTTGAATTTGAACCAACACTTGAACTCCATTGCCCTATGGTGTGATGTTACAATGTTTGCTGAACTATTATAAATGTTAGGTGATCAATCTGATCTCTTTTGCGTGGTAAAACTTACTGTCATGGGAAATGTGCTCCAAATGAGCTCCGAAGCTAGGGTAAACAACCCCATTTGTAATCAAGTTTTTTTGGACCTACTCTAAATGAGCCAAATATTTTTTATTAACACCTATTCAATCTATATAGTGTAGATTCGAAGTCTCACTATTTATTGAATTAATCTTTATATTTTTATATTTTTTCAAAAAAAATGTGCTTTAATAGAAAACCATTAAAAACACGTTTAAAATATGAAAATGGAAAACCAAGTTCAGATCCTTCTTATTCACTTTGAAATGAAGCTTTGGTGATTTTTTTGATTTTTTTAAATTTTTCAAAAACCTAAATCCTACCTCCTCTCCTTGAACTCTCTACAACGTTGTACGTGATAGCTCATATGTGTGAAGGTTTTTTCATGAAAATATCCATAGAACAAGTTTATGATTTTTTGTTGGTAACATGTCACATAAGACAACATTGTGCGCATGTTTTATATTTTTTGATTTTTTAAAATTAATGGTGCTCATTTGACCATGATCGTGCCAGTTAGTTTTTTTTTTGAAAATGTCCGAGACCAAGTTTAGTATTTTTCCTCGTTAGTGTGTCTCATAAAACGACGAACGGTGAAGGTTTCATATTTTTTTTGATTTTTTTAAAATTAGTTATGCTCAGTTCAATATTGGTCAAACCCTAGATAACTCCGTTGACCAAATCAAAACCCCTCAAAACCCCGCGGGGTTTTGCCTAACCCTAGCTCCAAACATCATTCGTCTGATCATACCCTAGCACCAAGCGACAACCCTCAGATATGGTCTTCTAGAAGGAATTCCGAGGGCAGGCAGCATGCAGGCTCGGTGCTGTTGGATCACATGGACGGCTCTGCATCGTTGGATCGTTGGGCGATCCGAGAGAGGCAATCCGCGAGAGGTTGGTTGTGCTCGCCCACCATTGCCTCCCCTTGCTTCTGCTTCTTCTTCTGCGGTGACCAGAGGATCCACTCGTCCACTTCTTCTTCTCCGGCGACTAGATATGTCAAGCTCCAATTCAGCCTCCCGCCCCTCGTGGCCCCAGTATGGTCCACTGCCCATGGAGCGATGTCTTGACTGCCCATGCATCATGCCACTGAAATGGTTGACTTCGAGGGAGGACAAGAATGGCAACTTTGGGCGCGAGTTCGTGAAATGCGAGAGCAAGCCAGAGGGGCAGGTTAGATCTCATGATTTTTCTCTGATTTCTTTTTCACTTTGCTTTTAGTTCTTTTTCGTTGGATTTGGGATTTAGGGTTCATGATTTTGTTTTAGATCGTGAACAAATGCACACATTTTGAATGGCTGGATGACTACGTTTGGAGGCTTCAAGGGGAGGGCTTGCTTCAATTCAATGGGGCCGCAACATGGGAGCTCAATCTGCCGTCAGCCGTGCGGAATTTGGTCTCTGAAAGTGCTGCTCCGACAGTTGGGGATGCGGATCTGAAGGGGGAACTAAAGAAGATGAACAAGAACTTGAGGCAGATGATTCAATTGAACAAGCAGGTGAATCTGATAGCTTTAGGATTTTATTTTTGTATAGTTGCTCTAGGATTTGCTTACTTGCTGGTCATCACTCGTTATAGATGTTATTTGTGTCATGTCATGTGCTCTAGGATTTGCTTAAGGGTTTGTGGATCATGTGCTCTCTGTGTTGCTTAATTTGTGGATCATGTGCTCAAGGATTTGCTTAATTTGTGGATCACGTGCTCTCTGTGTTGCTTAAACTATGTCTCTATCTCCATCTCCGAATCTCTGTAGGTGTTAGTTTTTGACACTTTCAGTTTTGTCAGACAACACCGAACGCAAGAGAAAAAAAACTTAGTTCTTGGGCCCAAAATGAAACCAAGCGTTGACTGTCGAAGGCCCACAAAGATAAAAGAGGCCTAGAAAATAGTGCACGCGCTGCCTCTGTTTTTCCTCTGTTTTTTTGCTTGATTGTTTTGATTGCACCTACAGAGATTGAGTGCACGTTGGTTACATTACAAAAATAGGTTACATCATTTGAAATTACACAACAATTGATATTGCCACCAATAAGTCAACAATTACCATTTTGTTTCATGCAATATGGCCACCAACAAGTAAAAAATGGGCTACCCTTCAAAAATTATTTTCATCATGCCAAATGGCCACAAAATATTCAAAATTTAGCTTATTTTTGTTCACACAATATAGGGATACAATATATATGGCCACCAACAATTCAAAAAATTTAGCTTCTTTTTCTTCTTGTTTTCAACATCAACATGGCTCATTTTTCTAGTTTTAGTTTCCTTTTTTGACACCTCAACTAGTCCATTAGCCGCGCGTGCCAAAACTTGGAACCAATAAAACCTAAAATATAAGGGCCAAAATTATTTTCATCTTGCCAAATGGCCACAAACTATTCAAAATTAACTTCTTTTTGTTTATACAATATATAGGGCCACCAACAATTAAAAAAAATAGCTTTTTTTCCTTCTTCTTTTCAACATCAACATGGCTCATTTTTCTAGCTTTAGTTTCCTTTTTGACACCTCAACTAGTCCATTAGCCGTGCGTGCCAAAACTTGACCCTAAAATATAAGGGCCAAAATATAAATATCACACAACATGAATATAACAAGCCGAATGGGCTACCCTCCAACCATTTTTTTACAAGGCTAACCCCAAAACTTGGAGGGAGTGACATTTTTCCATTTTTTAGACAAAGTTTTTTTAATATCCAGCGCTTGCTGGTTTTCATTGAGGGATACCCATTCATTGATTTAGCAGAAGGAGTGGTTACAAAAACGAGCAAGTGATCGGTATGTTGGAAGAGAGTTTACATGTAGTCGTCTAGGGCTCGGCTACGACACCATATCCATCTAGCGATATCTCACGTCAAATAAGGGTACAACCAACGACATATAAAAGTAGCAAGCATAACACAGATAACCAATGACATATCAAATAAAAGTAGCAAGCATAACATAGTTCTTACATAAAACAGGATATAGCACGAGAGAGATAAAAAGTTTACGGTACAACCAACGACATAAGATAGAAATATATAAAAAGCCCTAACACCCTAGGGCAAGACAAGCTTCATGTGACCGGGCCTTCACCACCATCTTCACTGCGCCTCCTCTTCACTACTCCTCCTCCATGCCGTCCTTGCCGAGGTAGTACGGGAGGCTGTGCATACCGTTGCGGGTGGGGAAGGTGCTATCAAAGTCCGTGAAGATTTTGTAGGTGGTGAATGTGATGAACTTGCACCCACACCAAAAGACCTTGCCGAGGAGGTAGTACGCATCAAATCTGTTGGTGAAGTTGACGATGAGCCCTGTCAGCGGAATGCTGGAGTTTGGACGCACTTCCTCCAGTCAGAACATCATCGGCGAGCCTGCCGGGAGGTGGGCGAAGCCCGCACCGAGGAACCACCGAGCAAACTCCTTTGCACCCCTGAAGCGTGAGATCGTCCACACGCGGAGCGTCGTCTCCACGACGACGCCAGCGGGCTACCGCCACTCCGGCATGGTCGATGGCAGCTGGAAGGTGGGGCCATTGTAGGATCGAAAGTATGTCTGGGGGGGGGGGTGATTAGACTACTTGACCAAATAAAAATCTAACCTTTTCCCAATTTTAGTTGTAGGCAGATTTTAGCAACTAGCACAAGTCAAGCAATCAACCTACACATGCAATTCTAAGAGTGTAGCAGTGGAAAGTAAAACATTGCACATGAAGGTAAAGGGAAGGGTTTGGAGAGTGCAAACGCAATGAAGACATGCAGATTTTTGGCGTGGTTCTGATAGGTGGTGCTATCGTACATCCACGTTGATGGAGACTTCAACCCACAAAGGGTAACGGTTGCGCAAGTCCACGGAGGGCTCCACCCACGAAGGGTCCACGAAGAAGCAACCTTGTCTATCCCACCATGGCCATCGCACATGAAGGACTTGCCTCACTCGGGTAGATCTTCATGAAGTAGGCGATCTCCTTGCCCTTACAAACTTCTTGGTTCAACTCCACAACTTGACGGAGGCTCCCAAGCGACACCTAATCAATATAGGAGACACCACCCTCCAAAAGGTCACAAATGGTGTGTTGATGATGAACTCCTTGCTCTTGTGCTTTAAATGATACTCTCCCCAACACTCAACTCTCTCTCACTGATTTTGTCGTGGTTTTATCACGGCAGATGCCCTTGTGAAAGGACTTAGGTGTGGAGCCATCACAACGTAGGTTAGCTTAAAGGGGTTGAGCGGGACGAGAGACACAGGTTTACCTAGGTTTGGCCCCTCACTGACGAGGTAAAAGCCTACTTCCTGCTTTGTGCTATATTGATTGAGTATCGATTACAAGGGAGCGGAATCGATAAACCTAGCTCTCGGTTGATTGTAACTTGAGTTAACCCGCCGCAGGGTCTCACCTTTATATACACAGGTTGAGGTCCTAGGCTTAGAAGAGTCCAAGTCGGATCATACAACGTGACCGACCCGGGTACTAAGTTACCTTGCCTTGCTAGGCAAGTCGCCATCGAGCGGCTCACACCTCCGGGTTATGACACCATCGCCTGGTCTTGGGCCTTCAACAGGCCCACCTTGTGAGCCGCCTCCAGTCTTCATATCACCTATTCTTGGGCCTACTTAGGCTTTCACTATTGAGTTGCCAACAGTGTAACCCGGCCCCTCCTTGGGGGGTCACACCGCGGGGTTATATCCCCAACATTAGGCCCTAGATTGATTTGAACTTTTTTCATGTCAATCTTCATCCTCTGGTTGGCGAGTCTTCTTCAATTCTTGTAAAACTTGACGTTGAATAGATCTTCACAACCCGCCATAAGAAAAACATGATGTCATATTATTAAATTAAGAAGAATCGTCATGACGTCACAACGGATCTTTGCATTAACCAGCCATTCCAAAAATCGAGGCACCTCTTTTGGTGAGATAATTATCACGCCTCCTCGATCTTCGCGTGTGCCATTTCACTATTCCATCTCTTCCTTATAAATAGGGATAGGGGGCCTTCCTGTTCACTTTTTACTCCTGTCGTCTCTGCCTCTTATTCTTCCTTGTGACCTCGGCCACGACCGGAGCTCCACCGTGTCAGTCGAGCTTCGCCAGTAACTCCGTCAAAGGCCGCTGCATCAACCTTTTCGGATCAGAGATCTGCGGCGCTCGCCCGCTCTTCAGCAACACCATCAGGTATCATTCTTCTCTTTTCTTAGATCCACATTAGGTCACCCTAGTTCATCGAGTTCATCGGCGTTCGTCCGAGTTCATCCAGTTCGCTTATAAACACCCATATTTCAATCCGAAAATGATATTGGAACAACGCGGAAGTTGTTTTAGCCTCCATCTTGTATCTAGAATAAACTCTTTCTTTTTCAAAATCAGCATGCACCTTGCTAGTTTTTCCACTGCTGCGCCCTAGGTTTAACATTTCTTCATCTTTTCTGAACTGCCGTAGATCCGTAAACATAGTTGTAGATCACAAAATCTGTTTATCCCACACTTAGCCAAAATCCTGCAATATAGGCAATTGACCCACCCTTCACCTTTCGGGCAGCTTAACATTGAATTTGTAACCCGCCAAGAATTTCCAAAGTAGCTTATCTCGATTAACCCGCCATTATTTACTGCAACTTATAATCTTGCCTTATTTGTAATTTACTTTCGTACCTTTAGGCTACTCAATATGACTATCTGCAACTGGGAGCGCTCTCTGGTTACCAAAGAAATCCTCAATGATTACGTAGGCTAAGGCCTATTGGCGACTCAGTAGGAAATTGGATGGTGGGTTAGCAAAGGATAGACAATCCCTACTCCCGCTGAAGGGGAAATTGTAGTCTTCACTGATCATATACTCAGGGGTTTTACCCCACCCGGGTCTAAGTTTTTTCGGGACCTCCTCCACTACTTCAACTTGCATCCTCAAGATATAGGCCCAAACTCCGTATTCAACATTTGCCACTTCCAAATCTTTTGTGAGGCTTACCTACAAATAGAACCTACTGTTGCCCTCTTTAAAGAGTTCTTTTATATAAATCGCCAGACTGAATGCCAGAATGGCCCAAGCCAAGAATTAGGCAGAGTCTCTATTCAGAGACGGAGAGACAACAGCTTCCCTTCCACAATCTTGCCAAGCCACCCCAAAGGATGGGTGACCACTTGGTTTTATTGCAAAAACACTGCTCCAGCAACTGAGAATCCCCTGCCTGGTTTTAGAGCTAAGCGTCTTCTAGTGGATTTTGACCTGCCAAGTAAAATTATCCCAGAAGAACATGCGGAAGCCTTCCCGTTTCTATCCAAGGCTAAAGCTTTATTGGCCCATGGATTAATTAGAGTTGATGTGACCCGGTGCTGGGTCTCCTGGAAAATACTCCCCCTAAGCCGCTGTCCTGGCTTGATGTGTGAGTATTCTGGTGAGTCAAATGATCCTCAACGGTATACTGAAGACAACTTTATCGCTGAAGAAGTCTTTAAAACTGTGAGGACTTTACTTGGCGAGTCTCAAGAAAACTGCAACAAAGTTGGCCTACCGCCATTATTTAAACAAAACCCAGCTCCGCCTGTAAGTGTTTATTTTGTATCTGGCTCAGTATGTTTTAAATCCATGTCACGCCTTACTTACCCAATCTTTTTTGCATTTATACAGGCCGACTCCGCTTTCTGGACCAAGAAACCAAAAACTATTGTGGCCAAAACTCGGGCCAACAAGAAATTAAAGAAGAATAAGACGGTTACCATTACTGAGCCGGCTACTGTGGGCGAGTCAGCAGATGTTGAGAATCCATCAGAGGTAGAACTTGAATCGCTTGGTCGACTCTTTATTGAACTAGCTGACACCCTTTCCTCACAGGAAGAGGCTGCTACAAGCCGAGCAGACGATACTGAGGTAATTCCCGTTTCATCCGGTCCAGACTCCACCCCTTCAAAGAAAGTGCGGCGGGTTGTCCGGAAAATAAATTTTCACACCCAGATGCTCACTTAGATCCACACTTTATTTTGAAGAAGGCTCAATATGACACGAGACGCCAGACACAGAGTGGCGGCTCAGGAAAATTATTGGCCGGGTTAAGTAATGAGCCCTCTGCCCGTAAATGCCTAGCTGAGGCACCACACAGTCCAACCTTGCTTTTACCCAAAGCTGGTCTTATAAGACATCCTCTTAATCCCTCTAACTCTGACTACCAGGAGTCGCCACCTTCCTCTGGCGACTCAACCGGAACACAACTTCCTCCTTTTGTTGTTGCCCATGGGTAAGTACTTTCATCTGTATATAAAGTCCCTATAGCTATATGCTCACAAACTTTTATATGCTTGTCATAGGGGCAAAGCAAAAGCGGGTAAGAAACAAAAGGTGGGCGGCTCTTCCGAAGACCCTAAGGCTTCTGAGCCGGAGAAGCAAACAACGGAGAATCCTGAGGCCCCCATCCAAGACCCCGAAGAGCCTATCAATGACCCGCCACCACAAATTGATGCTACGGTCCTTGAACCAATGGATACTAAAATTAACCCGGCTGCCCATCATGATCCGCCAAGTCCTAAGCCGCCCAGTCCTGCCAAGTCCACTGACAAGAGTCCTGCCGCTACTGATGTTGATGACATCACTGTTATCGGGTCAGCTTTTAAGCCGCCCGAGGTCTCCAGAGTCCTAGCCAAGCACTCGGCCAAAGAAGAAACGCCTTCGCTGGAGAAAGGCAAGGCTAAGTTGGACTTGGAAGACTATTCATCTTATAGTGCAAGTGAAATCCACGCAGGCTATCTAAGCCGCCTCCATACAAGCCGTGACATGGAGGCCGGCTTAGTAAATCTGATGAAGCAAAGATATGAGGTATGTTTTTAACCCCTTTCCACCTTAGTACATACACATAATTATATAGCCGCCAAGTCTTAAGTATAGGAAAAGACATTGAGTATGCTTGAGACTTCATGAAATCTTCCAAAATGTAACCCCTAAGGGTCGGCTTGTCTTGAAAAGATGAGCCGGGTCTTTAAACTATTGTTAAAGCCAAACATGTAGCCCCCAAGGGCCGGCTTGTCTTGAAAAGATGAGCCGGGTCTTACAATCATTGCTAAGAACCAAATTCGTAGCCCCCAAGGGCCGGCTTATCTGAATAAGATGAGTCAGATCTTATAGATTGAAATGATGTACATTAGCCCCAAAGTGCCAAGTGTATTGCTTGCAATGCGATTGGAACTTGAACTATATCATAGTAACCCTGTTCATTGTGTTGTAACCACTGTCTCAATCTCTTATTTCAGGAATCTTGGAACCTGAAAGAGGCACAGCTTGGCGACTTAACGAAGAATATAGAACTTCAACAAGCTGAAACTATCAAAGCTGAGTCAAAGTTGAAAACTTCATTGGAGGAACTTGAAAAAATCAAGGTAGGCTTTGACACTGAAAGAACCGCCTGGGAGACTGACAAGACTGCACTATTGAAGAGGGCGGAAGAAGCTGAGAAGCAACTTAAGCCGGCTACTGATGAGTTTACCGGCTTAAAAAAAGCATATATCCCAAATGACATCCGCCATCTTTGGTAAGTTAAAACTTGTATTCAGTTGCAGCCAATCATACATCAATTGAAATATTGTAACCCGCCTGGAGACTCGAAACACGACTGACTTGCTTTACAATTTATATGACAGGTGCCAGGAGCACCAATCTTGGTCAAAACATGCTTTTGAAATTCAAAGTTGTCTACTCATTAACAGAGCAACTTTATGCTGGGAGTCTATGAACCCTTGTGGCTGTAGCAAATTTCAAGAAACCTCCAACTGCTATCAAGACTGTGCTGGAACATCTGTCAACCGCGCCATCGCAGATTGAAGAAATAAAGCTATCAACCACCCGTGCAGGGGCCCTTAATGCTTTGAGCCAGGCTAAATCCTGGCAATCAGAACTAGACCCGGAAGAAATGGCCAGCGGGTGTCCTGAGTTCAATGCTGATGGCTCAGTCTTCCAGGAAGAAGACTTTGCCAAATATGCTAGGGAGATGCGGCCTCTAGCGTGTCAACTTGTGCAGGAGGTTGATCTGTCCAAATATCAGGCGGCTTATGACAGCAACAACACCAAGATCAAGCCACCATCCCATGAAATTATTGATTTGACTCCTCCCAGGCGTAAGCACGACTTTGCCCCTGATCTTGACCCTTTGCTTATCTTTAACAATGAAGCTACCTTCGAGGCTTTAACCGGCATCGACTGGACATTGGCTACTCTCCAGATGGTAGACGAGGGAGAGCCAGCACGAGGTGACCCGGAGGCTTCTACCTCAAGGCGCCAGGACGACAGTAACCCGCCAGGCCAGAATCCGGACAGCACTGACGCCGGCTTAATGGAGTAATTGTAACTCCAGAAACACTTGGTCAGAAGACCTTTTTGGCTCAGCTGAAGCCTTGTAATAGGTAGTTGAAAACAAGTATCTGCTCTGCCATGCCTTCGTGCATGTTTTTATTAACTTATGTTTCAACCACTTCAATTTCTGTGATCTTATCATACATAGCTAGTCTTGCAATATGGCCAAGACACTTTGGCGGCTTATATAACCCATCAGAAAGCCAACACTTTTTAAACTTGCCTCTTGTAATCATAATCTAGGGCGAGTTAGATAATTCCACAACCAGGGCGACTTATAGTCCTATAAAATTTTGGAAAAGATCACCTGGGCGGCTTATAACCTTAATAAGCTCAACATAGAGCAATATAACCCAGATCAGCATGACCCGGCGATTTCTCATCTGTAAGAGTTTTCTGCGAAACAGAAATAAAGAGTATGCATAACTCAAATATTTGTTAAGCCGGCATATAAAGCACAACCAAAATAGATTGATTTGTGAAAAAACTCAAGTTTTTGCTTAAATGAAGCTTGGCATAAAAGCCTGCAATCCCGTAAGCCGGCTCTCACGTGACATAAATCCGTCATTTAAACCTTAACTAGTTCAGGGTCTTATTGAAAGATTAACTGTTAAGAGTACGAACGGGCCACATAACATAGAGACTATAGCAGACAGGTAGGTTTATCCTAGCTCACTGTAAGCCAGCTCTCACGTGACATAAGCCACCATTTTAACCTTGACGAGTTCAATGTCTTTAAAAGATTAACTGTCAAGAGTACAGCGGGTCACCTGGCGGAGTAGCAAGTTGCAAATAGGCAGGTTTAACCCAGTCATGGCATGAAAGCCGGTCAAGATGGGTTAGACGCTATACCCATTGAGTAGGAAGCCCCCAAACGACCCATAACATGGCATAAAAGCCGATCAAGAGGGTTATATGCTATGCTCATAGAGTAGGAATCCCCCAAATGACCAAACATGGCATAAAAGCCGATCAAGAGGGTTATACGCTATGCTCATAGAGCAGGAAGCCCCCAAATGACCAAACATGGCATAAAAGCCGATCAAGAGGGTTATACACTATGCTCATGGAGCAAGAAGCCCCCAAATGACCAAACATGGCATAAAAGCCGATCAAGAGGGTTATACGCTATGCTCATAGAGCAGGAAGCCCCCAAATCATCTTATGAGTAACCAATAATGACTCTTGCTCCAAAGATTTGAGATGAAACGACAGAGGCCCCGAATTTTGGGGATGCCGGCTTTATTATATTGATCATAAAAAGTATGTACATCAATCAAAGTATATACAATGATGAGAGCCTATGACTCAAGTGTAGTAAGGCCGAAGATGAGCAATGTTCCACGGCCTATTTGTCTCCTTCTCAGACGTGCGGGAATCTTTGTTCTCTCGTATGTCAATGAGGTAGTAAGACCCGTTATTGAGATTTTTGCTGGTCACAAAAGGTCCTTCCCAAGGAGGCGAAAGCTTATGCATCCCTATCTGGTCTTGAATCAAATGGAGCACTAAGTCGCCCTCCTGAAAGGTCTGGCTTCGAACTCTACGGCTATGATAGCGACGTAGGTCTTGTTGATATATCACCGAACGAGCCGCCGCAAGGTCACGCTCTTCATCCAAAGCATCAAGTGCATTCTGATGTGCCGTCTCATTATCAGCTTCAACATAAGCCGCCACTCTAGGCGAGTCATGATGGGTATCACTTGGGAGAACCGCCTCTGCACCATAAACCATGAAGAAAGGCGTATAGCCTGTTGACCTATTGGGGGTGGTATTGATACGCCAAAGCACTGAAGGTAGCTCCTCAGCCCAACAACCCGGCATTCGCTCCAAAGGAACCATAAGCCGGGGCTTGATACCTCTCAAAATTTCCTGGTTAGCTCGTTCTGCTTGACCGTTAGACTGTGGATGAGCCACTGAAGAAACATCAAGATGAATATGCTCTCTTTGGCAAAACTCCTTCATAGCACCCTTAGAAAGATTAGTACCATTATCAGTGATGATACTATGAGGATATCCAAAACGAAGGATCAGCTTCTTGACAAACTGAACTGTAGTTTCCGCCTCACAATTGCTAACCGGCTCTGCCTCAACCCACTTGGTAAACTTTTCAACCGCCACTAGAAGGTGGGTCTTCTTATCCTTAGACCTCTTGAATGGTCCCACCATATCAAGCCCCCAGACTGCAAATTGCCAAGTTATTGGGATCATCCGCAATTCCTGATCCAGCACATGATCTTGCCTTGCAAACTTTTGACACCCATCACACTTGCTAACAATGTCATCTGCATCAGCATGAGCTGTCAATCAGTAAAAGCCATGACGAAAAGCTTTAGCCACCAAAGATTTAGAGCCAGCGTGATGACCATAATCGCCTTCATGAATCTCTCGTAAAATTTCACGGCCCTCCTCAGGAGAAACGCAACGTTGGAACACACCTGTCACACTGCATCGGTGTAACTCGCCGTTGATGATAGTCATAGATTTAGACCTCCTGGTTATTTGTCGTGCCAAAGTTTCATCCTCGGGTAACTCACCCCAGGTCATATAAGCCAGATAAGGCAAAATCCAATCTGGAATAGCATGAAGAGCCGCCACCAACTACGGCTCTGGGTCAGGGACAGCAAGGTCCTCTTCAGATGGTAACTTGATGAAAGGATTGTGTAATACATCGAGGAACACATTAGGAGGCATCGGCTTATGTTGAGACCCAAGCCGGGACAATGCATCAACCGCCTCGTTCTTCCGCTGATCAAGGTGATCCACCTGATAACCCTTAAAGTGACCAGCAATATTATCAACCATCCGGTGATAAGCCGCCATGAGCGGGTCTTTAGAGTCCCACTTGCCTGAGACTTGCTGAGCCACAAGGTCTGAGTTGCCCAGGCACCTGACCCGGCTTAAATCCATCTATTTAGCCATATGAAGGCCATGGAGTAAAGCTTCATACTCAGCTGCATTGTTAGTACAAGGAAATGTTAGCCTTAAAGCATAAGAAAATTTGTCACCTCGTGGAGAAGTCAAAATAACTCCAGCCCCCGAGCCTTCCAACTGCCTGGACCCATCAAAGTGGATTGTCCAATATGTGTTGGCAGGCTTCTCCTCAGGTGTCTGCAATTCTGTCCAATCATTGATGAAATCCACCAAAGCTTGAGACTTGATAGCTGTCCTGGGCACATACTTCAAATTATAAGGTCCAAGTTCAATTGCCCACTTAGCAACCCGGCCTGTAGCCTCCCTGTTCTGAACAGTATCTCCTAAAGGAGCAGAGCTGACCACAGTAATAGGATGACCAAGAAAGTAATGCTTCAGCTTGCGACTTGCCATGAACACCCCAAACACCAATTTCTGCCAATGTGGATATCGTTGCTTAGTCTCAGTCAACACCTCACTGACATAATAAGCCGACCGCTGAACTGGGTACTCCTTACCCGCATCCTTGCGCCACAACAACTGCCACGCTGACAGCCTTATTATTAGCCGGCACGTATAGGAGCAAAGGTTCTTTGTCGATAGGAGCAGCTAAGACGGGAGGCTCAGCTAACTGTTTCTTGAGCGCCTCAAATGCCTCATTGGCAAGATCACTCCAGACAAAATGATCCGTCTTCTTCATCATCTGATATAGAGGAATTGCCTTATCTCCCAGGCGACTTATAAACCGGCTCAAAGCCGCAATGCAACCCGCTAGACGCTGAACGTCATTAACACACGCCGGCTTAGAAAGTGACGTGATGGCTTTAATTTTCTCTGGGTTAGCTTCAATACCCCATTCTGAGACCAGAAACCCCAACAGTTTACCTGCAGGCACACCAAAGACACACTTGGTCGGGTTAAGCATCATTTTGTAGACCTGGAGGTTGTCAAAAGTTTCCTTCAAATCATCAGGAAGAGTCTCCTTCTTCCTTGACTTGACCACAATGTCATCCACATAAGCATGAACATCGCGTCCAATCTGACTATGAAAACAATTATGGACACAACGCTGATAAGTCGCCTGAGCACTCTTAAGCCCAAAAGGCATAGAAACATAGAGAAGGCTCCAAAAGGTGTAATGAAGGATGTCTTCTCTTGGTCCTTAACTGTCATCTTGACCTGATGATAACCAGAATAAGCATCCAGGAAACATAACTCTCACAACCCGCCGTTGCATCAATAATCCGGTCGATACGGGGGAGAGCAAACGGATCAGCTGGACAAGCCTTGTTAAGATCTGTGTAATCAACGCACATACGCCAAGTGTCATTCTTCTTGAGTACGAGCACAGGGTTAGCCAACCACTCAGGGTGAAAAACTTCGACAATAAACCCAGCCCCTAAGAGCCGGGTGACCTCTTCTCCAATAGCCTTACGTCGCTCTTCATTGAAATGATGAAGGAACTGTTTGACCGGCTTAAACTTAGGATCCACATTAAGAGTGTGCTCAGCGAATTCTCTCGGTACACCTGGCATGTCAGAAGGTTTCCATGCAAAGATGTCCCGATTCTCACGGATGAACTCGATGAGCGTGCTTTCCTATTTGGGATCCATATTAGCCCCCACAGTGAACTGCTGAGATGAGTCGCCAGGGATAAAGTCAACATGCTTGGTGTCATCAGCCAACTTAAACTTCAACAAAGGGTCTTGTTCAGTGGTGGGTTTCTTTAGAGGGGTCATATCAACCGGGTCAACATTATCCTTGTAAAACTTAAGCTCCTCAGTAGCACAAGCTGACTCTGTAGAAGCTGCGTCTCCTTCTTCACATTCCAAAGTGACCTTCCGATCACCATGGACCGTAATTGTACCCTTTCGCCCTAGCATCTTGAGCTGTAAATAAACATAGCAAGGGCGAGCCATGAACTTAGCGTAAGCCGGCCGTCCAAACAAGGCATGATACGGACTCTTGATTTTGACCACCTCAAACCACAATGTCTCTGCTCTGTAATCATAGTCATCACCAAAGGCGACTTCCAGGGCAATCTTTCCGACAGGATACGCCGACTTACCAGGCACCACACCATGAAAAACTGTGGAAGACGGCTTAAGATCCCTGTCAGTTAAATTCATGCGACGAAAAATGTCATAGTACAGGATGTTGATGATACTACCACCATCCATCAGCACCTTAGTGAATTTATAACCACCCACTTGAGGGGCTACCACCAATGCTAGATGACCCAGATTCTCAACCCGGGGCGGGTGATCCTCCCGACTCCATGTGATTGGATGCTCTGACCAACGTAAGTATTGAGGTACTGTCGGCTCAACATCACTAACGACACGCTTACGAACCTTCTGATCTCGTTTGCAAAGACTTGTAGTGAAAACATGATACTGGCCACTATTGAGCTGCTTTGGATTACTCTGATATCATGACTGATTTCCTTGCTGCTGGTTGCCCTGACCAGACTGTTGATTATGACCACCATGGTTACCTTGGCCTTGATAGCCAGAATTTGAGCCGCCTCCACCAAAACCGGAGCCCTGAGAGCCGGATCCTGACCTACCGGGTGGTCCATTGTCATTGCTATGATTCTGACCGAGATTGTAATTCCTGAACTCTTGCATGACCCAACAATCCTTCCAGGCATGAGTGGATGGCTTGTCAGGAAGACTCTGCTTCGGGAATGGGTCATTAAGCGCCCCGTCAAGATTAAAAGGTTTTCCCTTGCCATACGATGGCTTACCATTACCATTGAGACGTTGATTCTTGTACCTAGTGTTGGTGTTAGCTACTAAATCTGACCCGCCATCAGGGTGTCTACGCTTACCACCATTGCCCTGGTTGTTATTATGCCCTGCCACATTCTGCTGCTGACTCTTACCATTGCCACTCTTTTTGCCCTTGTTGGATTTCTCATCATCAGATCCAGGGTCTTTGGTGTTATCAGAGTCTGCATACTTAATGAGAGCCGCCATGAGCTCACCCATGTCATTACAATAATGCTTAATCCGCCCAAGCTTATGCTTAAGGGGGGGGGGGGGTAAAGTGACAATTCTTCTCCAAGACCAGAACCGCCTGACCCACCGCGATACTATCAGATGAGTGAATAATAGCAGAGACCCGCCGGACCCAATGGTGGGCCGACTCATCCTCACACTGCACGCAGTTATCCAGATCGATAATCGTCAAAGGCTGCTTCATGTCCCTTGATTTTTTTTGATAAACCGTTCCTTCCACTCTGTCCAGGAGTTGATAGAATTAGGAGGTAAACCTTTTAACCATGTACGAGCGGGTCCATCCAATATCATGGTAAAGTATTTGGCATAGACGGCATCATTGACATCCAGCATCTCCATGGCTAACTCATAACTCTCAATCCATGCCTCAGGGGGGAGATCAGCTATGTAGTTAGGCACTTTACGAGGACCCTTAAAATCCTTCGGCAGACGTTCATTACGCAGAGCCGGTACCAAACATGGCACTCCAACTATCCTGGACATCGTCCCAACCCCTATTGAGGCTGAAGGGGTCACTGGAGGCTGCTGATAAGCCCCCTGCCGCGCCTCCGCTTCCGCTTCACGACGGGGCATGTTATCTTCGCGGGGTGGGTGATCATCATAGGGCGGGTTATAGCGTCGTTCGCTGCTGGAGACCGCAGGCGACCCAACACACCGGCTGTAACTTTGACTCGAACGAGGGGTCGAATGAATACGATCACGACTATATGAGTAAGCCGCCTGCTGTGCCACAGCCGTTCGAAGGAGTTCTACTGTGTTCCAGGTTTCCACCGCAACCGGTGACTCGCCCTCGATCGGAATAGCCGCCAGCCGGGTCACTGCCGCTAACATGTTATCCACCGGGTTAGAAAAGTGCCCTCGTGGTGGCGTCAAGAAATGTTGAGGCGGTGTTTGATTGGGGGGCAGGTTAGGCGCCCGGTCCTCCGTTCGTGCCGGCTCAGGCTGACGAGGTTGAGCCACCGCCCGGCTTCCAGGCGCGTCTGGGTTTACCTGAGGGTTTAACCTTGTATCTGGAGTGCTTGGACCTACCCCTGGTGTGTTAAACAGATTCATGGGCTCATAATGCAAAGGCAGGTGGGTCTGGTGCCTCCTACGAAGGACCGCATTAGAGGCATTTTGATCCAGACTTAGACGCCAACTTCTGTCCTCACACGCTCCGACTCAGCTGCGATCTGAGCCCGTTCCTCTGCCATCCTGATATTCTCAGCATTGACATCCTCCTGGGCCTTAGTGATCTCCGTTTGAATCTTGACAATCTCTGCGTTGCGTTCTGCTTGATTCGCCGAAATAACCTCTATCGCTAGCAAAGTTGTCAGAGTGCCCAAGAGATCCGATAAGACCTAAGCCGACGGCCTATCAGAACCGCTAGCCCCAGCTGTCACAGCAGCAGTCGATCCAGACATCATAGCTGCAGTTGTTGATGAATTGAGAGCTGGCCCTGTACCAGCCATGAAGATAGCAGCCCGGCACGGCGGCTCATAGGGGTCCGGAATACTGTCACCATCGGAATAGCCCCCAAGCCCGCCGTCTGGAAGCTGATAGATCGACTCCGTCTCTCCGATCGAGGACTCATCACCTGAGTAGACGAGAGTCTCTCCTCCTGATACAAAATCCTCCGCAAGCTCCGTGCCATTTGCAAATCCAACGAAGACACGCTTCTGGCCAGGTTGAGCCCTGGCGGGTTGCGCACGCCGAGCCGGCTCGACAATGTCGGAGCAGATGTCTGGCTCAGGCTCTGATCCGCCAATCTTGCCGATGAAGACATGAATCCCGCCGAAGGGGACCCGGTACCCGTACTCGATTGAGTCGGCTTCGGGGCCCCAGCCAGTGTCGTCGATGTAGAGCTTGCCACGGCGACTCTTGGTCATCCTGCCAACAGCGTATCCCTCGATCCTTGGGAAAGTGCACTTCAAGAACTCAAAACCACCATGCCATAGCCCCATGGTGGGCGCCAACTGTCGTGGTTTTATCACGGCAGATTGATACGTCTCCAACATATCTATAATTTTTGATTGTTCCATGCTGTTATATTATCATTCTTGGATGTTTTACAATCATTTTATATCATTTTTTGGTACTAACCTATTGACATAGTGCCCAGTGCCAGTTGATGTTTTCTGCATGTTTTTTACATCGCAGGAAATCAATACCAAACGGAGTCCAAATGCAGTGAAACTTTTTGGAGAATTTTTTTGGACCAGAAGACATCCAGTGGGCCAAAGAAGTACCGAAGAGGGGGCCCGAGGTGATCACAAGACACCGGGGCATGCCTGGGCCCCCAGGCGCGCCCTGGTGGGTTGTGCCCATCTCGGAGACCTCCCGCACCGCCTCTTTGCTCTATAAATATCCCAATATTCCAGAAACCCTAGGGGATTCGACCAAAATCAATTCCAGCCGCCGCAAATTCCAGAACCACCAGATCCAATCTAGACACCATCACGAAGGGGTTCATCATCCTCATTGGTGCCTCTCCGATGATGCGTGAGTTGTTCATTGTAGACCTACGGGTCCGTAGTTAGTAGCTAGATGGCTTTCTCTCTCTCGTTTGATTCTCAATACAATGGTCTCTTGGAGATCTATTTGATGTAACTCTTTTTGCGGTGTGTTTGTTGGGATCCGATGAACTTTGAGTTTATGATCAGATCTATGTTTTTATCCATGAAAGTTATTTGAGTCTTCTTTGATCTCTTATATGCATGATTGCTTATAGCCTCGTATTTCCTCTCCGATATTTGGGTTTTGTTTGGCCAACTTGATCTATTTATCTTGCAATGGGAAGAGGTGCTTTGTGATGGGTTCGATCTTACGGTGCTTGATCCCAGTGACAGAAGGGGAAACGACATGTATGTATCGTTGCTATTAAGGATAACAAGATGGGGTCTATTTCTACATAAATAGATCTTGTCTACATCATGTCATTGTTCTTATTGCATTACTCCATTTTTCCATGAACTTAATACACTAGATGCATGCTGGATAGCGGTCGATGTGTGGAGAGTAGATGCAGACAGGAGTCGGTCTACTAATCTTGGACGTGATGCCTATATAATGATCATTGCCTGGATATCATCATGATTATTTGAAGTTCTATCAATTGCTCAACAGTAATTTGTTTAACCACCGTTTGCTATTTTTCTCGAGAGAAGCCACTAGTGAAAACTACGGCCCTCGGGTCTCTTCTTTAATATATTTGCCTTCAAGATCTATTTTCCTATTCTCTCTTTTATTTATTTGCAACTTTTATTTTCAGATCTATTAATCCAAAAATACCTTGCTGCAATTTTTACTTATTTATTTTATCTCGCGTTCCCGCGAGATCTATTTATCCAACCTACTACAATTTTACCTATCCTTTTACCCGTGAGGGATTGACAACCCCTCTCTTACGTCGGGTTGCAAGTATTTGTTCTTTGTGTGTAGGAGCTGTTTACATGGTGTTGCGTGGTTCTCCTACTGGTTCGATAACCTTGGTCTCATCACTGAGGAAAATACCTACCATTGCTGTGCTGCATCATCCCTTCCTTTTTGGGGAAATACCAACGTAGTTCAAGCAAGCATCAAAAGGAATTTCTGGCGCCGTTGCCGGGGAGACATCATCAACATCTACTAGGTTCCTAATCACAAATCTCATCTCCTTGCAATTTCCATTATTTGACATTTGCCTTTCATTTTCATCTCCCCCACTTCACAAAAATTTGCCGTTTTATTCGCCTTCTTTTTCGTTCACCTTTTTCTCGTCAGATCTCAAGTTTGCTTGTGTTGCCATGTGCCTTCTATTTGTTTGCATCTTCGCTTGCTAAAAATCTATTGTTATGGATCCTCATCCACTTGCTAATCTTTTCAAAAGACCCAATTATGATGAACCAATTGCTAGTGAATTGAGTTCACTAGGTTATCTTTATGAAGAGTTGCTTGAGATTTATGAATCTGAAAATTGTGATGAAGTGTTAAACGAAGGAATTTATAAAGTGATTCATGATAGCTCCTTGAATGAAAAGCATGATTGTAATGATGTTATTATAAATTCTATTAATATCAATTGTGCTAATAATATGCAAAACCCCAAGCTTGGGGATGCTAATTTTCATATGTCCACTACTTATTGCAATGATCATGATTGGGGTGATTCTTCTTATGATCTTGAAAATTTATTTAAGCCTCATGATGAATATGTTTGCGATAATATTGAAAGTGGGTTTGGAAGAGTGTCAACTCTAGGTAAAAATGATCCCACTACTTTGGAGCATGATCAATCTTATGAAATTTTTGATAAAAGTGGGCTTGGAGAGGTCATGACTTTATTTGATGATCCCACTATTTTGGAAGAGTGTCAACTTTTCATGCATGTGGATCATGTAGAGAATATGTTGTGTGATAGCTATATTGTTGAATTTGAATATGATCCCACACGTAATTATTACGAGAGAGGAAAATATGGTTGTAGAAATTTTCATGTTACTAAATTACCTCTCTTCATGTTGAGATTGCTATTGTTTCTTTCTTCTTCCTTGCATATGCTAGTTTTTGCTTGCCTTGATCATTTGTTTGCTTATAAAATGCCTATGCATAGGAAGTATGTTAGACTTAAATATTTTTGTCATATATTTCATGATGCTATTTTTGTGTTTCATTTCTTATCTTTCCTGCGAGCATCATCAAAATTACTTATGCCTAGCTAGGGGCGTAAAACGATAGCGCTCGTTGGGAGGCAACCCAACTTGTATCTTTTTGCTTTTTGATTTTATTTCTGTTTTCAATAAAATACCCAATTATGCCTCTGATTAGATGTGTTTTGTGGTTTAAATTACTGTTTGTGCCAAGCAAAGCCTTTGGGATGATTTGGGTGATAGTCGATTTGATCTTGCTGAAAAACAACTTTTGTGCTCAGAAAAACAATTCTTATTTTTAACATAAGAGCGCTTTTGATTTGATTATTTTTTCAGAATATTAATAAACAAATTTCTCACGTTGTCCTAATTTTTCAGAATTGTTGGAGTTACAGAAGTATTCGAAGTTTTCAGATTGCTACAGACAGTTCTGTTTTTGACAGATTCTGTTTTCTTTGCGTTGTGTGCTTGTTTTGATGATTCTATGGTTTCCTTTGAAGAATTTTTGCCATAGAAAAGTTGGAATACAGTAGATATAATGCAAAAATAAAATATGAATGGGTTTGCAACAGTACTTATATTAGTGATTTGTTTTCTTATACTAACGGATCTCACGAAGGTTTTGTTGAGTTTTGTGTGATTGAAGTTTTCAAGTTTTGGGTGATAGTATGATGGATGAAGGAATAAGGATTACCAAAAGGCTAAGCTTGGGGATGCCCGAGGCACCCCAAGATAATATTCAAGAAGTATCAAGCAACTAAGCTTGGGGATGCCCCCGAGTGGCATCCCATCTTTCTTCTAACGACCACCGGTATTTTACTTGGAGCTATATTTTTATTCGTCACATATTATGAGTTTTGCTTGGAGCGTCTTGTATGATATGATTCTTTGCTTGCTTTGCCTTTTATTTTAAGTTTTGAATCCTTGCTGGACACACCTTTTTGGGAGAGCCAAAAATTATGCTATGCTTGCTCCTATGCTTCACTTAAATCTTTAGAGCCTTGGAATTGCTCTAGTGCTTCACTTATATATTTTTGAGCACGGTGTGCTTTGTTATTTTTGAAGAAATGCTCTCATGCTTCACTTAGATTTATTTGGGAGTTAGTAAAATTTTAAAGAAATTCTCTCTTGCTTCACTTAGATTAATTTGAGAGAAAGAAATATTATGCTCATGTTATTTACTTATATTTGTTGAGATTATTAAAAGCAACATATGAAACTAGTCCCAAAGTGATAGATATCCAAGAAGGATATAATAAAAACTTTCATGAAGATCATTGGACAAAATAAACTTGATTCTTAGTAATAGTTTTGAGATATGATGATAGTGATATGTGAGTCATGTTGATGAGTAATTATGCTTTAGTAAGAATATTGGTGTTAAGGTCCGTGATTCCCTATGCAAGCACGAGAGTCAATAGTTATGCAATGAAATTATATCCTACTTGTGGTGCATTATTCGGTGTTAATTATGCTTAATGCTTGCTTACGAGATTTTTCATTTCTTGGTTGGGCGCTTCTCAATCTTTTTGCTAGCCTTCATTTGCACTAAGTATGATCACTACTTGTGCATCCAAAACCCTTTAAACCAATTTTGCCATATGAGTCCACTATACCTACCTATATGCGGTATTTCCATGCCGTTCTAAGCAAATTTGTATGTGCCATCTCTAATTTTCAAAATAAATTTCTCTTTTGTGTGCTCGTACCGCTCGCGAGGCGGTGAGGGGTGCCCGATATTTTCCATGCTAGATGTGTTATTCTCACGATGAGTGTTTATTCATTTGTCATTGCACGAGAGTACGGCAAAGGTATTAGGGATGCCCAGTCCCGAAATGAAAAATAAATTTACTTTATGTTGTAAAATAATAAATTCCTTGGAAAGTGTTGGTATGGAGGGCACCCGTGGATACGGCTAGCCATGGAAAGTGAAAGAAATGGTGGAAAAAGGAATAAACTTTAATTTCTGTTTGGGAACCGCCTATTATATATCTAGCATGGAAAGTGTTGGGAACTCTAAGTCATTTTCATTGGTGAGAAAAGTATGCCTCTCAAAATGTTTTTATCTCTCAATTTAAGCTTTGAGCTATGGCACCTCTACAAATCCCTACTTCCCTCCCCGAAGGGCCTTTCTTTTACTTTATGCAATTTTTATATCTTTACTTGAGTCTCCATCTTCTCTTATAAAGCACCAACTAAGGGGCACTATGATCGTACTTGAGCATTGGGTGTAACTAATATTCGAGTGTGTTTCATGAATGGATCAATGATTGAGCATAATGGGCTAGGGATAGCTTGCTTTAGTGTTGATATTTTGAAAGACATGGTTGCTTGTTGATATGCTTGAGTATTAAAGTCCTCATATCAAAACTAGACTATTGCTTTGAAACATATAAAATTCCAAATGTCCATGCTACAAAGAAAAGAATATGTGATGAACATGTTAGGCAGCATTCCACATCAAAAATTCTATTTTTATCATTTACCTACTCGAGGACAAGCAGGAATTAAGCTTGGGGATGCTGATACGTCTCCAACGTATCTATAATTTTTGATTGTTCCATGCTGTTATATTATCATTCTTGGATGTTTTACAATCATTTTATAATCATTTTTTGGTACTAACCTATTGACATAGTGCCTAGTGCCAGTTGCTATTTTCCGCATGTTTTTTACATCGCAGGAAATCAATACCAAACGGAGTCCAAATGCAGCGAAACTTTTTGGAGAATTTTTTTGGACCAGAGGACATCCAATGGGCCAAAGAAGTACCGAAGAGGGGGCTCGAGGTGAGCACAAGACACCGGGCCCCCAGGCGCGCCCTGGTGGGTTGTGCCCATCTCGGAGACCTCCCGCACCGCCTCTTTGCTCTATAAATACCCCAATATTCCAGAAACCCTAGGGGAGTCGACGAAAATCAATTCCAGCCACCGCAAGTTCCAGAAACCACAGATCCAATCTAGACACCATCACGGAGGGGTTCATCATCCTCATTGGTGCCTCTCCGATGATGCGTGAGTAGTTCATTGTAGACCTACGGGTCCGTAGTTAGTAGCTAGATGGCTTTCTCTCTCTCGTTTGATTCTCAATACAATGGTCTCTTGGAGATCTATTTGATGTAACTCTTTTTGTGGTGTGTTTGTTGGGACCCGATGAACTTTGAGTTTATGATCAGATCTATGTTTTTATCCATGAAAGTTATTTGAGTCTTCTTTGATCTCTTATATGCATGATTGCTTATAGCCTCGTATTTCTTCTCCGATATTTGGGTTTTGTTTGGCCAACTTGATCTATTTATCTTGCAATGGGAAGAGGTGCTTTGTGATGGGTTCGATCTTATGGTGCTTGATCCCAGTGACAGAAGGGGAAACGACACGTATGTATCATTGCTATTAAGGATAACAAGATGGGGTCTATTTGTACATAAATAGATCTTGTCTACATCATGTCATCGTTCTTATTGCATTACTCCGTTTTTCCATGAACTTAATACACTAGATGCATGCTGGATAGCGGTCGATGTGTGGAGTAATAGTAGTAGATGCAGGCAGGAGTCGGTCTACTAATCTTGGACGTGATGCCTATATAATGATCATTGCCTGGATATCGTCATGATTATTTGAAGTTCTATCAATTGCCCAACAGTAATTTGTTTACCCACCGTTTGCTATTTTTCTCGAGAGAAGCCACTAGTGAAAACTACGGCCCCCGGGTCTCTTCTTTAATATATTTGCCTTCAAGATCTATTTTGCTATTCGCTCTTTTATTTATTTGCAACTTTTATTTTTAGATCTATTAATCCAAAAATACAAAAATACCTTGCTGCAACTTTTACTTATTTATTTTATCTCGCGTTCCCGCGAGATCTATTTATCCAGTCTACTACAATTTTACCTATCCTTTTACCCGTGAGGGATTGACAACCCCTCTCTTACGTCGGGTTGCAAGTATTTGTTCTTTGTGTGCAGGAGCTGTTTACGTGGTGTTGCGTGGTTCTCCTACTGGTTCGATAACCTTGGTCTCATCACTGAGGAAATATCTACCGTTGCTGTGCTGCATCATCCCTTCCTCTTTGGGGAAATACCGATGTAGTTCAAGCAAGCATCACAGAGCCATTGTGAAAGGACTTAGGTGTGGAGCCATCGCAACATAGGTTAGCTTAAAGGGGTTGAGCGGGACGAGAGACACGGGTTCACTCAGGTTCGGCCCCTCACCGACGAGGTAAACGCCTACTTCCTGCTTTGTACTATATTGATTGAGTATCGATTACAAGGGAGCGGAATCAATAAACCTAGCTCTCGATTGATTGTAACTTGAGTTAACCCGCCGCAGGGTCTCGCCTTTATATACACAGGTTGAGGCCCTAAGCTTACAAGAGTCCATGTCGGATCATACAATGTGACTGATACGTCTCCAACGAATCTATAATTTTTGGTTGTTCCATGCTATTATCTCTTTTGGATGTTTTATATGCATTAATATGCTATTTTATATTATTTTTGGGACTAACTTATTAACCTAGAGCCCAGTGCCAGTTTATGTTCTTTCCTTGTTTTTGAGCTTTACAGAAAAGGAATACCAAACGGAGTCCAAACGGAATAAACTTTCGCGATGATTTTTCTTGGACTAGAAGACAAACATAGGACTTGGAGAAGAAGTCAGAGGAGTCCTGAGGAGGCTAAAAGCCTCAGGGGCGGGCCCTAGGGGGGGTGCCCCTGAGGGCTTGTGGGCCCCTCAGAGCTCCTCCAACCCTAATTCTTGGCCTATAAATTTAGAAATATTCCCAAACGACCAGAAGCGTCCACCAAAATACTTTTCCGCCGCCACAACCTTCTGTACCCGTGAGATCCCATCTTTGGGCCTTTTCCGGCACCCTGCCGGAGGGGGATTCGATCACGGAGGGCTTCTACATCAACTCTATTGCCCTTCCGATGAAGCGTGAGTAGTTTACCATAGACCTATGGGTCCAGAGCTAGTAGCTAGATGGCTTCTTCTCTCTCTTCGATCTTCAATACAATGTTCTCCTTGATGTTCTTGGAGATCTATCCGATGTAATATTCTTTTGCGGTGTGTTTGTCGAGATCCGATGAATTGTGGATTTATGATCAGTTTATCTATGAATATTATTTGAATATTCTCTGAATTCTTATATGCATGATTTGATATCTTTCTATTTCTCTTCGAATTATCGGTTTGGTTTGGCCAACTAGATTGGTTCTTCTTGCAATGGGAGAGGTGCTTAGTTTTGGGTTCAATCTTGCGGTGTCCTCACCCAGTAACAAAGTAGGGGTAGCGAGGCATGTATTGTATTATTGCCATCAAGGGTAAAAAGATGGGGTTTTCATCATATTGCTTGAGTTTATCCCTCTACATCATGTCAGCTTACTTAAGGCATTACTCCATTCTTATGAACTTAATACTCTAGATGCATGCTGGATAGCGGTCGATGTGTGGAGTAATAGTAGTAGATGCAGGCATGAGTCAGTCTACTTGACATAGACGTGATGCCTATATTCATAATCATTACCTTGGATATCGTCATAACTTTGCGCTTTTCTATCAATTGCTCGATAGTAATTTGTTCACCCACCGTATTATTTTATTTCAAGAGAGAAGCCTCTAGTGAAACCTATGGCCCCAGGGTCTATTTTCCATCATATATTTTCAGATCTATAAACCAAAAAACCCAAAAATACCTTGCTGCAATTTATTTGTTTTTACTTTGTTTTACGTTTTAGTAATCTTTTATATCTATCTCTATCAGATCTCATCCTTGCAAGTGACCATGAAGGGATTGACAACCCCTTTATCGTGTTGGGTGCAAGTGTTTGATTGTTTGTGCAGGTGCATAGGTTGGAGACTTGCGTGTACCTCCTACTAGATTGATACCTTGGTTCTCAAACTGAGGGAAATACTTATCTCTACTTTGCGGCATCACCCTTTCCACTTCAAGGGAAAAATCAACGCAAGCTCAAGAAGTAGTAGGAAGAATTTCTAGCGCCGTTGCCGGGGATGTTCTACATCAAGCCTACCAAGTACCCACCATAAACTCTCATCTCTTGCATTATATTATTTGCCATTTGCCTCCCGTTTTCCTGTCTCCCTGTCGGTGCAACAAACCCCCAGGTGTGTTGCCTGGACTGTACACAGGCTCAAGAGCAAGGTTACAACATTCAAGACAAGACCAAGCAGAAGAGATGGCTCTTTGAGAAATCAAAGGTTGGATCAAGAAGACCAAGACCAACCAAACAAGCAAGATATCACTAAGGAAAAACCTCCCTTGCCGGGCAGGCGAGCCTGGCGGGGTCGAGGTTACTCCAAGACAAGCCTCAAGACTCCCTCGGTAGGCTTACCGGGGACGCCAAGGGTGGATTATCCCGCCAAAGCTCCACCGCTCCACCTCACAGCAACGCAAGTCACCCATCAGTGCGGTGTCGAGCCCCCAAGTGACTAAGTGGCTGTTATTTGGTATGTGGCTGGCCATTTATGAGGAAGATCATCCCTAAATGACAGCCGTCCAGGCGACATGTCGCGCGGACAGGCGAAAAGGTGGCTGAATGGCACGGCAAGGCTTGCCGGGCTACGCCATGATGTGACACTAAGCGGTGCATTTAATGCACCCTGACATGTCCGTAGAGTTAGGTATGATAGCACTATGGCTATCTAATCATTGCATAAATGACTGTTTTGCTATTGTGGTAACCCCTTGACCTATAAAAGGAGGGTTGTGGCTACCTTAGAAAGGATTCAGACCCTTGTGCGCTCGTACGCGCGTAGCTGGTCCCGCCCCGAGGCGACCTTGCCGGGCTAGAGAGCTGCGTCTCCATCACGGTCCTTCCTTCAATCCACCAAAGTAGGAGTAGAGTTTTACGCCTCGCGGCGGCCCGAACCTGGGTAAAACTGCCCGTGTCATCGTTGTCGTGCTGCTCTGTGCTTTCCGCTCTTTGTGAAATGCGCTCTTCCCCCTTGCCGAACCACAAGGGGCCGATGGCCCCATAGGTGGCCGTGTGAAACCACGACATCTTTGGTGCGCCAGGTAGGGGGAGGCACTTGCGTGAACCCGAGAGTGTAAGCAGCGCGCCGTCTTCATCATCATTTTCTTCATCAACGGCTTCATCATCCATGGCGCCCAAGAAGAAATCCGGTGCTTCATCTCACCCGTCCACCTCGAAGGCCCCCTCGCATGCGGCCACTAATGCCGTGGGGGCTGCGGGGGAACATGGGAATGCCGACGCCATGGGGAACGTGACTGGCGCAGGCGGCGCCATCACCGTTCCCCCTGCGGCCGAAGCAGGAGCAGGAGGCACCGGAGGAGGGCGACACCAACAACAACCCGGCGGCCATGCTCCGCAAGGTGCGGGTGGGGAGAATGCTCCATCTCCGTCTCCGCCTCCCCGCCTCGTCGAGGGACACAGCCGCAGCGGTGGCGCTCACCCTGAAGCGGATCGTAATCACTTAGCTGCCCCCGCCGCGGGTGCGGCTACGGGGCGTGCGCCACCCCCAGGACAAGCTAGCCGAGACGATGCGCCGAATTGGGTCATCAACCCCCAATCGCATCCGCCTCGTCGTCACGCCGCCCTAGCGACTGGCTCGCGGTGGCGAGAACATGGCGCCGCCACTACAGGCTCCATCAGAAGTCGGGCGACGTCGCGATCTACGTCGTCGTCCATGCCAAGCACCGCTTCGGAGGCCATGGCGCGGGCCCAGCTCTTGTTGAGATTTCCGCCAGTGGCCAATCAAATGGATGAGTGGAGGGCCACTATCCAGAGCTTGATTGGTTTCGCTGAGGCTGGAGGATCACAACAGGCAGGCCCGCCATGGCCTCCACCAACGGTGGCAACGGCCCAAGCTGCTGGCCACACCGAGGAAGCCGTTCCGACGGTGCAGTCCCCTCCACGACAGACAGTGCAGTGGGCGCAGCCAGGGCTACGTGACCAAGAACCCGACGATGTATCAATGGCTTCGGCTGACCCTCAGGCGCATCGAGACCAGCGACGGGTCCAGGAAGACGGGCGGAGGGCAGACGCGCGCGTCACCATCGAGCGACGCCGTGACACCCGCCGCCACTCTGATAGGCGCAATGGCCCCGACGTCGACGAACCCATGCCCGGTGGGGGCGGGTACCTGCCTTTCGAGGTTGGGTGCCCCGCCTTCACTCGTGAGCTGCGGCAAGTCCGTTGGCCATCTGCTCGTACGTTCAAGCCAGAGATACCAGAAAAGTACGATGGAAGATTGAACCCGGCAGAGTTCTTGAGCATCTACACCATCGCTGTTCAAGCTGCCGGAGGAACGGACGAGAGGGTGTTCGCCAACTACTTCCCCTTTGGCACTCAAGCCAAACGTGAGGTCGTGGCTGATGCACTTGCCAGAGAACTCCATCTCGACCTGGGCTGATCTGTGCCATGAGTTTATTGGCGCCTTCACGTGCGGCCATCAAGAACCAGGGCGACCCAGCGACTTGCAGCTCCTCCCACAGAAGGAAGGAGAGAGTTTGCGAAAGTATATGCAGAGGTTCAACCGGGTGCACAGGAACATTCCAAACATCCATCCAGCAGCTGTGATAGCTGCGTTCCAGTCCAACGTGCGCAACCGCAGGATACCTTCCAAAATGAATGTTCGGTTGCCCAAGACTGTGAATGAGCTATACACTCTGGCGAACAAGTGTGCCCAAACAGAGGAGGGGAGGCGACTCCCGGTGAAGAAGATGGCGTCGATGTTGACTCAGAGGACGACGACGATGCAACCAATCAGAAGAAGAAGAAGAACAAGAAGCACAAGGATAAAGCAGTGATGGCTGTTGAAGGAGCGAGCACTCCTAGTACAGGCAAGAAGGCCAAGACCGAGGCTCCCAGCAAGGAAGTTGCCGCGTGCACTGACTGCCGGGAAGCCGTGGCTGCCAAGAAGGCTGGGAAGGCTGACGGGCCATACTGCAAGATCCATCGGACTAAGGGACATGATCTTCAAGAGTGTCATCAAGTTGAGCAGCTCGTCAAGAAGCAGAAAGCTGAGTACGAGAAGCGTAACAAAGAGAGAGACCAAGATGGTGCTGGCGGGAAGGGCCGAGGTGGCAGAGGAGGTCGCCCCGGCAAGGCTCCTCAGTATCAAGGGAAACCGGCCAGAGGCCGTGAGAAGAAGGAATGCGATGATGGGAGTGATGAAGGAGATGAAGAGGAAACCAGCGAGCAGGAGTTCCAGAAGGCCACTGACACCCTGTGCATTGACGGAGGTGCGTCCTTGCACTCCTCTCACCGCCAACTCAAACAGTGGGCACATGAGGTCAATGCCATGGAGCCAGCGGCAGATTCTCGGAAGCCGCTCAAGTGGTCCCGCACGCCCATCATCTTTGATGAAGAGGATCACCCTGACTGCACCACTGCGGTAGGATGTTTGCCATTGTTGGTTTCACCAACGATTCGCAACCTCAAAGTAACAAAGATGTTGGTTGACGGCGGGGCCGGGTTGAATCTGATATCTCCCAAGGTCATCAGCAAGCTCGAGATAGCAGATGAAGAGCTCAAGGTTACCGGTACTTTCCAAGGCATCAACCCCGGCAGGAGTCGTCCTAAGGGGAAGATCACACTATCGGTAACGTTCGGGGGGGAGCTGAACTACCGGACCGAGAAGATCGTGTTTGATGTGGTTGACCTCCCCTGCCATACAATGGAATCCTTGGCCGGCCTGCCCTGGCAAAATTCATGGCGGCATCCCACTATGCCTACAACACTCTGAAGATGCCAGGACCGATGGGCGTCATTTCCATTCCATCAGACAAGAAGGACGCAGTCATATGCGTCGATAAGATGTACCGGGAAGCAGTCGCTACAGAGGCCGCGGAAGCTACTGCTCCTGCCAAGGAAAGCAAGAAAGGGAAGAAAGCTAGCAAGGACGCCAGCAAAGAATCCGGGAAGCGCGCCTCTTCGGATTGCGCTGCGCCTGTTGATGATTTGCCGGAGAGTTCCAATATCAAGAGATCAAAGGTTGTTGCGCCTGCTGTGAAGAAGGTCCCTGCAGGGTTGGTTGGCGCTGATGGTACATTTACTATCAGCTCCACCCTTGATGACAAATAGGAAAGCATGCTTGTTGCCTTCCTGCGGGCAAATGTCGATGTGTTTGCTTGGAAACCATCTGACATCCCCGGTGTTCCCAGGGAGGTAATCGAGCATCACCTTGTTGTCTGCCCACATGCCCGACCCGTCAAACAGAAGGTCTGAAAGTAAGCTTTGGAGCGGCAGCAGTTTATTGCAGAGGAGATTAAGAAACTCAAAGCTGCTAGTTTGGTCAGAGGGGTATTGCATCCAACTTGGTTGGCAAATCCAGTGGTGGTGCGCAAGGCGAATGGGAAATAGAGGCTTTGCATAAATTTCACATATCTGAATAAAGCATGCCCGAAGGACCCACTCCCCTTGCCGAGCATCGATCAGATTGTGGGTTCCACCTCTGGATGTGACCTACTTTCCTTCTTGGATGCCTACTCCGGGTACCACCAGATTTTCATGTCCGAGGAAGACGAAGAGAAGACCGCGTTTATAACCCCATGCGGCACATACTGCTTTGTATGTATGCCCTTTGGGTTAAAAAGCGTTGGATCCACTTTCGCGAGAGCAGTACAGATTGGCTTTGAGTTCCAGTTACACAGGAATATTGTAGCCTACATGGATGATATAGTGGTCAAAACCAAGGACAAATCAACTGTCGGGGCCAGATTTCGGGGAAACAAAATATCCCAGAAATTTAACCCCTCGTGTTACCACCAGCCCAGGATTACTGTTACTGGTGGACACGTCCTTGTTACAGATTACCAAGCTATTACTAGAATTGGATACAAGACCATAAAGGTCTAAAGATACAACAGTGATTTCGGTGGTGGATGACGGAAATGACTCGTGGTACTCCAGCGTCGATGGGGCTCCATTCCCACAGGAACAGCTGACCCGGATAATTTCCTATCCACGTGGCTGCTATCATAGGCTCCGCATGGTCGTCGTTGTGGTACTCCACATAGAACTTCTGACCTGGCCAAGTAAATAGCCAGGGACAAGCCTGTGAGTACGTTTGAATGTACTCGCAAACATCATGAACAAAAGATATACCGAATGCAGAAGATGAAAATATATGATCTGATGAGCCAAACTATATGCATATGCTCATGCTGACTGAAAGTTAAATCATGACAAATAAATGATATGAACGTGAACATAACATGTTAGTTATGATCAAACTTATTAGAAATAAAGCAAATGAATGCCACGGGTAGTCTAGCTAGCCCAAGTGACATTCAGCAAAATAAAAGAAATGCCAATCGGGTGTCCACAAGAGTAGTGGCGGGACCACCTGTAAACTCGAGGGACGCCACGAAAGGTCTTGAAGAGAAATGCCAGTCGGGTGTCAAGTGACGCCACGGTCGGACTTGAAGAGAAATGCCAATCGGGTGTCCACAAGAGTAGTGGCGGGATAAACTGCCTGTTAACTCGAGAGACGCCACAAGAGGTCTTGAAAATAAAATTGAGTGCCCGGGGTAGTCTAGCCAGCCCCTGAGACACTCTAGAAATACAAAATAAGAGAAACAGGTCTGTCCTCAATAATATGCATAACCATATTAACAAGCATAAAATATTCATGTTAGCATCAGGGTGACAACAATTATCCTGCAAAATAATTCAGGCTCAATTTAATTATTTTCCTCCGAAGACCGACACTAAGACCGACACTTGACCAACCCAGACTGTAGCCCTTAACCGCGGACACGGCTATTCGAATAGGTTTAAACTCTGCAGAGGGTGTACTCTTTACCCACAAGTAAAGGATTTCTTTAGTCAGTACCGTGACACTGACTAATTCCCATTACGGTCTTTGGGTTGAAAACACACCTGACCAACACATACCAGATTAACTTTCCAGATGCCAGGAATCACCCAAAGCATCGTTCAAGAAAAACTTTAAGACGGAGAGACAAAGGTCCTGCATGGGATCACTATTAATACACGCGGATTCCAAGGGGCGCCCCCCTCTCAGTCACAACTGGAAACACCCATGCCCCCTGACCTGATGACAGGATTTAGTCCACCAACATGGAAACCCTCATCGTAGCCCTCTATGTGGTGTGTGCACGGAAAGGGGTTAACAACTTACTGAACCGTACCCCACCTGTAGCAGGGACAAGTGGCAGCACGAATCAAGTATGGGGGTTACCGGAACAAGACTCGATCTACGGTCGACTCAAGAGGCTTAAGTTTCCTGTAACGGTTAGCTCAACAAAGCATCTTTTTAAGAATAACACCAAACAGGGCCACAACCCTTGCATGCTCCAACATGCATAACAACCAAGGCATGATCATGCTCCAACGTGATCACCCTTCTGCCGGTAATGGTATTTCTCTTAGGCCTGCTCCTGCAAGTTAGTCATGGCAAACACACGATGCACGGTACGATGAAACATACCAAGACTACTTGCATGCAATTTCTATTTGAATTCGACCCATGTATAATTTATTTATTCATGCAACAATGAACCATGCAATCACCATATCAAGTGTTCAAGATGCTTGCCTTGAGCATGCAGAAATATTGGGTGCACTCCAAAAGTTTGAAAACTTTATCTTCCCTCCATTTCCTATTCTCAAAAGCATTTAAATTACTACATAGAACAATAATAGTGCCAAAAATTGTTTCAAATATTTTTGAAATAAATACCAAAATAAACTAGATGAAAAATCAAAAATAGCAGAAAAAGAATCAATCTATTTGGAGTTCATATGATTTACTTAGGGATTTTCCTAAGCTGAGGTAGTTAAGGAAATGAACTATTTAATAGGTTCAGCAGGGTCAAAGCCTAGGAAAAATGTGCACCTGGGCTTAAATAATAGGGCATGATTTTAGAAATACATAGAAGTTTGAATCATCAGATTTGGACTTCTAATAGTGGCTGTGGAATTATTTGAATATCACTGGAAATGTAAAAAGAGAAGAGCAAAGTTGCGCCTTGAGCGCGATTTAGCTAGGCGGCGCTTCTAGGCCGAGCCCATCTATTCGGCTGCGCGGGACGCGTCGACGTCGAAGACATATTAGCGAAGTACGCCTCCACTTACGCCGAGCTGGCGCGGCCTAGGGTCACTGACAGTGGGCCCGCCTGACCCACTGGTCAGGTTTGACTGGGTCCACGCGCGCGCTTTCTCCTCTGGCCGAACCGGGGCGGCGCTCCGGCGAGGCTCGCCGGTGAACGGCGGCACCGTTCGGAAAAACGAGGCCACCGTGGTGTTCAGAACATCGAGTCAGTTCTGTGGGTACCCTCCATGGTCGCCGGAGTGGACGGAGTGGCCGGCGGTGAGCTCCCCGGCGGGCGACGGCGTCGGTGAATTTGAACCTTGCCGGAGAGAGCTTCTGTTGACGAATTGAAGCAGGGGAACCGATGATTTGGTGCACGAGATGATTTCTGGTGGTGTTTGAGCGGGGAAAGTGGCGTGACGGCGATGAGCGGATCATGGACAGAGGCGGCGGAGCAATGATCGGAGAGGAGGGAGAAGACCCTCTCGAGGTCGAGGAAGTGTGTGGGAGCCCGATTGGGACGATGGTGAGGTGGTGTGGTGAGTGAACGAAGCTTGGGAGAGATTTATATAGGCGATCGGGAGGGGGTTAGTGGCTTGCGGCGGACGCCGGGTTAAATTCCGGTCGCTGGGGTTGGTTTGGGCAGTGGTCAGAGGCCGTGCGGGAGTTATGAGGGCGGTGGAGAGCTCCGGAAGCATCGGCGTGGATGAGCTCGAGCTCTCTGCCTTATCCGTGGTGTTGACTCCGTACGGCCATGGCGGTGATGGTGTGCTCCGGCGATTACCAGGAGAAATCCAGAGACTAGAGTGGTGGGGTCCGCACGCGGAGCCGTGGAGGGACTGCCGCGTGGAGGAAGAGTAGGTGGGGGAGTCGCGGCGTAGTGATGGTGGCCGGTGGCGTGAGCTGATCCACTCGGCCAGCCATGGCCGAGCGCGGTGGCAGGTGCACCGGTCAGCTCCTATGCCGTCGACGACGGCCAGCTGACCAGAGGGACCTGGGGTAGTTCATTGATGATCGTGGTAAGGCATGGAGGGGAAAGGAATGGATGGAGTGCAGTGCATAGCTTCGCCTGCCTCTGTCGACTGAAGAAATCCAGTTAACTGAATTTCTTTCAATTATGAACAGCGCACCAACCACTCATATGATCACATGGCAGAGAGTGCTAGTTATTTTTGGAATTTGTGTAGATTTTTGTGGTAGGGTGTTGATGCTCAAAAATGAGTTGGGCAAAGTTTCAGAATTTTTGGAGCATTGAAAATTGGGTTTGTATCAGAGAGACAGTTTCTGGTCCAAATTTGAATCGAAGAGGATTTGGAAATTTTGAACTGTGGATCCCAATGTTTTTGGTGAAATGGGTTGTAGGTATCATCTAGTTGCTGGGATAATTTTGGTGGGTGCAAGAGAATTGTTGAATATATAGTTCCTTTGTAAGTCCAAGAAACTATGAATAATATAAATTCCAACTTTGGGATTTATTTGAAATATGAAAAATATTTTTGTGGGGTGGAAGAGAGTTGGATACTGTCCTAGGAGATGTGCATGACTTGAGGGATAAATTTGGAGTGGCAGAAAAATTATTGGAAGATTTTAGAAGGCTTGAAGGAAGTGAAAAGGCCATTTTCTTAATAAAATTTTGTTTATTCCAAAAACTTTTCTGAAATAAAATTGTTTGAGATCCTTCAAAAATAATTTTCCAAGTAATATACACCTCCCAAATCAGAACCCTTAAAGAAAACTTGAAACCCAATTAAAATTTGAGAGGGTTTTCAAGCGGAAGAAAAGAGATAGGATCTAAAATGGTTTCCAAAGAAATTATTTTTAAGGAAAGATTTTGAAAATCCAGAAGAATATTTTTTTTGGGTGTCACATCAACTCTCATTCAGGACTTGGAAGAGACCTTTGCAAATCTACGCAAGATCAACTTGAAGCTGAACCCAGAGAAGTGCGTGTTTGGCGTTCCTTCCGGCAAGCTGCTTGGCTTCTTTGTGTCCCACCGGGGGATATAGGCCAACCCCGACAAGATCAAGGCAGTTGAGCAGATTCAAGCACCCAAGACAGTTAAAGATGTGAGGCGTTTGACTGGATGTGTTGCCGCGCTAAGCAGGTTCATTTCCAAGTCCGCCGAACGCGCCCTGCCATTCTTCAAAATCTTGAAGAAGGCTGGGCCCATGGAGTGGACCCCGGAGGCAGACGCTGCACTGCAGGATCTGAAAACCTATCTTTCCTCTGTCCCCACCTTAGTCGCTCCAAAACCACAAGAACCGTTGCTGCTATACTTAGCGGCAACCAATCAAGTGGTTAGCGCAGCGCTGGTGGCGCAGCGGGAAGTAGATGAAGAAGCAGCTGCAACTGCCATCCCCTCTGGAGAAGGAAGTGAACTCGCCCCGGCAAGGTCAGAGGCAGATCAGAACAAGGAGGAGCGGGGTAATGGAGACAGCTCCAAGGTCGCGGCAAGGAAGAAAGTGGTGCAGCAGCTAGTGTACTTCATCAGCTCCCTGTTGCAGGGGGCTAGGTCGAGGTACTCTGGCATGCAAAAGTTGATTTTTGGCCTCATCATGGCCTCAAGGAAACTGCGCCACTATTTCCAAGCCCACGAGATCACGGTTGTCACCCGCTTCCCCTTGCAACGCATACTGAGGAACCCTGAGGCCACTGGTAGGATAGTGGAATGGGCTTTGGAGTTATCCAGCTTTGGTTTGAAGTTCGAGAGCACGTCAACCATTCAGAGCAGAGCACTGGCGGAGTTTATTGCGGAATGGACGCCAACCCCTGACGAAGACGTGTTGGAGACAGTTATCCTCGGCAAGGAAGCGCCCTGAGAATGGATCATGTGCTTTGATGGTGCCTTCTCCCTACAAGGTGCAGGAGCTGGCGTGCTTCTTGTTGCTCCCTCTGGGGAGCACCTCAAGTACGTGGTTCAAATGCATTTCCCTAGGAGAAGGCTACCAACAATATAGCAGAATATGAAGGACTCCTTGTCGGGCTGAGGATCGCAACAGAATTGGGAATCAAGAAGTTGATCATTCGTGGAGATTCGCAACTTGTGGTGAGGCAAGTGAACAAGGATTATCAAAGCCCATTGATGGAGGCATACGTCGAGGAAGTGAGAAAGTTGGAGGAGCGCTTTGACGGATTGCAAACAAAGCACATACTGTGTGCAGAAAACAGCATTGCTGATCATCTGTCAAAGTGCGCTGCGCAAAGACTCCCTGTGGAACCAGGGACTTTTGTTCTCCATCTGACTCAACCCTCCGTATCCCCGGCAACAATGGCCAGGAAGAGGAGGAAACTGGACTCCGGCAGGCCTCTCCCGACAGGGCCCTCTGAGGTCCCCGGCAGAGAGCTTGGCGGGAACAACTCCCCTTCGAACGGTGAGCTGCACCCTTCCGCCAAACTACCAATCTCTGCGGTCGAGGAGTGCGCTCCCACGAATGAGGAGGTGCCGTTGGTCCTCATTGCCGAGCCTCAGGCTCCAACTTGGGCACGGCACATAGTCCATTTCCTCTAAACAGGAGAACTTCCCGAAGAGCAAGAAGAAGCTGAAAGAGTAGCCCAGAGGGCCAGTATGTATCAGTTCGTTGATGACACGCTATACAGAAGAAGGCCCAACAGAGTGAAATTGAAGTGCATTTACCGGGAAGAAGGAAAGGAACTGTTGGCAGAGATACACAAGGGTATATGCGGCTCCCACATTGGATCGAGGGCCCTGGTTGGAAAAACCTTCTGGCAAGGTTTTTACTGGCCCACGGCCCTCCAAGATGCAATTGAGCTAGTCACCAAATGTGAAGCCTGTCAGTTCCACTCCAAGAATATCCATCAGCCTGCTCAAGTTCTCCAGACGGTCCCTTTGTCATGGCCCTTCTCGGTCTGGGGGCTCGACATCTTGGGCCCCTTCCCCCGTGCTACCGGGGGCTTTGAGTTCTTGTTTGTCGCTATCAACAAGTTCACAAAGTGGCCAGAGGTGGAGCCCGTGAGGAAGGTGATCGCACAGTCAGCTATCAAGTTCTTGAAAGGATTGGTGTGCCGTTTTGGAGTACCCGCCAGGATCATCACTGACAATGGCACCCAATTCACAAGCCGCGCCTTCATGCAATACGTTCATGCCCTCGGAAGCAAAGTCTCATTTGCCTCTGTTGCCCATCCCAGAAGCAACGGACAAGTTGAGAGGGCAAACGCTGAAGTGCTGCGAGGACTCAAGACAAGAACATTTGATAGACTGCAGAAGTGTGGCAGGCGATGGATCGACGAGCTGCCGGTGGTTCTTCGGTCCCTCCGTACGACACCAAATCGAGCTACCTGGCAGACTCCCTTCTCCCTAGTCTATGGGGCAGAAGCAGTTATCCCCATGGAACTCATATAAGGATCACCTCGAGTGCTTGCCTATGATGAAGTAGCGCAGGAATAGCACCGGTGTGACGACATTGTGCTACTTGAGGAGAACCGTCTCTGGGCTACTACGCGTGCTGCACGCTACCGGCAAGCCTTGCATCGCTATCACAGCCGCAGGGTTCATGCCCGGAGCTTTGAGGAAGGCGACCTTGTCCTTAGGCGTGTTCAGTCCGCCAAGGGTGCAAACAAGTTGACGCCAAAGTGGGAAGGCCCTTACCGGGTAGTACGAGTCACCAGACCCGGTGCAGTCCGTCTGGAGACCGGAGATGGCATTCAGTTGCAAAACTCATGGAACATTGAGCATCTCCGTAAGTTCTACCCGTAAGGCACAGCTGTCGGGCCCTTCCCGGCAGCCACCCTTTTGTACAAGCCTTGCCGATGTTGCATGTAACCCTTTGTACAAAGCTAGGCGCATACCCTGAGCAACAGATGAATAAACAAAGCGCTGGGGGCCCCCCGACAAGATTGCATGTATGCATAAGCATATCATGAGCATAGCATGATCATGTAGATGAGGTCGCATGTAGCACTGTTTTCATCTGCACTAAGTTGCAAGGTTCTTGCCGTGGACTTGGTCCCGAAGAGAAGAAATGAAGACAAGCCTACACAGCGATCCCCGGCAAGCCAAACAGATAAGTTTCTTCTTATCCATACCTATTCTGTAAGGTAAAAACTTGTGCATATGAAAACCTCACTACCTTCGAAACATAGGTGCTCCCATCCTTTGTCCTGAACGTTGCTTTGGGCAAGGTGGTTGTAGTTTCCTTTGATGGAGAGGGTTCGACGAGGGGCCGGTCCCTTTTTATAGTTTTATGCCCGGCAGGCCTTGCCCCACGGCAGCAAACTAAGGGTACCGGCAGGATAGTTTGCCGGGGGAAACTTGTTTACTTGAACGTATAGAGGCACCTCACCTCTGCATGGACATGATACATGCACAAGTACCCGACAAGGCTTGTCTTTTTCATTAATATGCTGATAAGCAAGTACATATCTTACATAACGCAAACATGGATAAAGAAGATTACATAATTTAGACTAAAGTTTGGCAAGTGCCTACATGTTTTAGACTAAAAAAAGATAAGTGCCCCGTAATCCCTTTCTTGTCCCTATCCTCCTAGGCACTACGGTGGGAGGTGAAGAAGGCAGAAGGAGCACCTGGGCAGAAGCCTAGACTGACCCCGTCAGGCCCCATGGTGAGGAGCCTGACAAGATCGAGAGGGTGCGGGCGAAGGTGATGGTGAAGAGAGCGGCGGAAGGGTCCCCCTGGCCACCGCCACCAGGGCCAGCAGGACATGGCAGGGCGAACGAAGCTGCAGCCCGAGAGGAAGCCTGCCGGGGTCCAGCTGGAAGGCTGCTGGAGGAGCCGAGGGCACCACCCCCACCTCTGCATCCAACTCCCGAGTAAATCGCCTTGCCGGGAAAGGAGATGCAGGTGCAGATGATGGTGTCGCCGCTTGACGGTGATGGTGCGGCTGGTGTTCAGCCAGAGTCGGAGCCGTCGTCCTCCCCGTCGGCATCGTGGTCATCACCATCACTATCCTCCTTGTTGCTATCGCTCGAGGAGGAGCTTTCGTCATCGGTCGAGCTCTCCGCGCAGCACCCTAAGTGAGCACCCGAGCACCCGAAGACCTTGACGGAGAGCAGATCGGCCTCCATTAGTTTGAAATGGAGGATGTGCCCCTCCGACAAGCTGTGGGCGCGAGCAAAGGTTTTCCAGCCGCGTCGGAAGAGCATAACATGAGGAGCGGGGAAGTCCACATCCACTTGCATGCTGCCATTGCGGTAACCCCTCATGTGCAGCTTCAACGCGCGCGGCTGTTCAAGCTCCATCACCCTCGCAAACGGAGTAGGGAGGCGGAGGCGGCCGCGCGGGGGCTTGTACAGCCTGATGATGAATTCCAGCGGTTGGTCTCCGACGTGGCCCTCCATTGGGGGTTGAGCAGCTAGCGGAGGGGTGGCCCGAGCGCAACCTCGCCCTCCTCGACCCCGAGCACCACGACGGCCGCAACCTCGCCCCCTCCTACCTCCTCTCGCAGCAGGCTCCGCCCCTACATCTTCGGCGGGAGGAGGGAGGCGCTGTCGAGCAGAATCCCTCGTCGCCACTACTGGGGTGCCACTGCGTCCTCTTCCCCTCCCCATGATGAAGAAACAACACCAGAAGAAAGAAGAAGGGAATGGATATGAGCCTACACCCCCGCCCGCGTCCCCTTTTATAAGGAAAACGAGGCCGGGGGCTGGCTCCCTACTCAGGGGGAATGACCGCCCAGCTCCGCCAATTCGGCTCCCTCCCGTGCCACCAATGGCTCGTGGAATCGAGGCCGACCCCATGCGCCAATCCATGGCGTCTGGATTTCTGCCATGGCATGCGTTTTCGCGCTCTCCGCGTCAACCACCAACCCAGCACAATGCATGCTACACACGTGGCAGAAACGGCAGAAGCGGGGAAGATAGCGGAATGGCAGTTACCGCCCCGTGAACGTGGGGACGTGGGTAGCCCATGGATCGTGGCTTACTAACCTCCCCACTACATCACGCTACGCGCGGAAAAACCAAAAACTGACTCAGACACAGGTTAATGAAGAAGCAAAGAATATCTCAAAGGACGAGCTACCGCAACCCGCTCACCTGTGTACTAGACAGGGCCTACCCCGACGACGCTTGGCAGCGCGTTTAGGCCAGGCCCGGGGGCTCCTGTCGGTGCAACAAACCCCCAGGTGTGTTGCCTGGTATGTACACAGGCTCAAGAGCAAGGTTACAACATTCAAGACAAGACCAAGCAGAAGATATGGCTCTTTGAGAAATCAAAGGGCGGATCAAGAAGACCAAGACCAACCAAACAAGCAAGATATCACTAAGGAAAAACCTCCCTTGTCGGGCAGGCGAGCCTGGCGGGGTCAAGGTTACCCCAAGACAAGCCTCATGACTCCCCCGGCAGGCTTACCGGGGATGCCAAGGGTGGATTACCCCGCCAAAGCTCCACCGCTCCACCTCACAGCAACGCAAGTCACCCATCGGTGCGGTGTCGAGCCCCCAAGTGACTAAGTGGTTGTTATTTGGTACGTGGCAGGCCATTTCTAAGGAAGATCATCCCTAAATGACACCCGTCCAGGCGATGTGTCGCGCGGACAAGCAAAAAGGTGGCTGAATGGCACAACAAGGCTTGCCGGGCTACGCCATGATGTGACACTAAGCAGTGCATTTAATGCGCCCTGACCTGTCCGCAGAGTTAGGTATGATAGCACTGTGGCTATCTAATCATTGGACAAATGACTGTTTTGCCATTGTGGTAACCCCTTGACCTATAAAAGGAGGGCCGTGGCTACCTTAGAAAGGATTCAGACCCTTGTACGCCCATACGCGCGTAGCTGCTCCCGCCCCGAGGTGACCTTGCCGGGATAGAGCACTGCGTCTCCACCACGTTCCTTCCATCAATCCACCAAAGCAGGAGTAGGGTTTTATGCCTCGCGGCGGCCCGAACCTGGGTAAAACTACCAGTGTCATCGTTGTCATGCTGCTCTGTGCTTTCCGCTCTTTGTGCAATGCGCTCTTCCCCCTTGCCGAACCACAAGGGGCCGATGGCCCCATAGGCGGCCGTGTGAAACCACGACACTTCTAAAACGATTTCAGAAAAACACAAAAAGATTTGCCTTTTTATTCGCCTTTCTTCCGTTTGTCTTTTCGTTTGCTCGCTTGCTAGATCGGTTTGTTGCCACCATGTCTGAATCTGGGGAGTTTATCATTGAAAATTTTGAGGGTCTTGCTAGCATAAATATTGAGGAAAAACTTGGATCTTGTTCTTTAGATCATGAAACTGAAACTCCCCCTAATTATAAAGGAAAAACTTTTCATGTGGGAGACGGTAATATTATTGGAAAGAGTGTGATTCAAGAATTCTTTGATTGTACGGGAACTTTGCCTATTAATAAGAGATCTATCCTTCTTGATACAAATTGTTATGCGGATGCCATTGCTATGCTTATTGATAAATTAGAAAGAAAATTTGTGCACATCCACCTCGCTTTGCAAAAGGTGTTTTATGAACTCCCGAATATTAATCATCCTAAAGCTAAAAAGATTGCCACCATCATCCTTATGCGGGAATTTGATTTTATAATACAAGAGGCTAGGGAAATTTCTGTTTTCTACAATAAAGATATTGACCATCCTCCGATAGAAGAAATTCTCCATGATAAAGAAACTTTGCGTAGTTTGGAATCTAGAGATTATCAATCTTACAGTGAAAATCTTAGGAGGAGAGTTCCCTATTCAGAAATTACTCAAGCCCTTTACATTGAGAATTATGATAAGTTTAATTGGATAACTAGAGGACTTTATGTAGGATTTAATGATGATTGGTTGGAAGAGATGACTAGGGAACCCATTAAAAATGAGATACGTATTTTATATGATGATATATATGGTGATGATCCAGACTAAGGGTTTATGAATGTCAAAATCACTAATAAAAGTCCTTTCCATGAATTAAGTTCACCTACTAGAAGGGAAAGAAAAGAAAAGAAATATTTTCTAAGAAAAGTTTTGGAGGATTTAATTAAGAAGGAGTTAGATGACAATACCTAGATCTATGTTTTATGCCTAGCTAGGGGCGTTAAACAATAGCGCTTGTTGGGAGGCAACCCAAATTTATTTTTGTGTTTTTTGTTTTTGGTTCTGTTTTTCAATAAATACACATTATTACCTCTGTAGTAATTGTGTTTTAGTGTTTTAGTTAGTGTTTGAGCCAAGTAAGACCTTTGGGATGGCTTACGGTGATAGTTGATTTGATCTTGCTGAAAAACAGAAACTTTTGCGCTCAGTAAAACAATTTTCAAAAAATCACAGAAGAGAGATTTTGATCTGATTTTTTTACACAAGATTGATTTAAAAATTTCCCAGGTTTCCTAATTTTGCAGGATTTTTGGATTTACAGAAGTATACGAAGTTTACAGATTGCTACAGACTGTTCTGTTTTTGACAGATTCTGTTTTCTATGTGTTGTTTGCTTATTTTGATGATTCTATGGGTAGTATCAGGGGGTATGAACCATGGAAAGTTGGAATACAGTAGATATTACACCAATATAAATAAATAATGAGTTCACAACAGTACCAAAAAGTGGTAATTTATTTTCTTATACTAACGGATCTCATGAGTTTTCTGTTGAGTTTTGTGTTGTGAAGTTTTCAAGTTTTGGGTAGAGATTTGATGGACTATGGAATAAGGAGTGGCAAGAGCCTAAGCTTGGCGATGCCCAAGGCACCCCAAGGTAATATTCAAGGACAACCAAGCATCTAAGCTTGGGGATGCCCCGGATGGCATTCCCTCGTTTGTCTTCCATCCATCGGTAAATTTACTTGAGGCTATGTTTTTATTCACCACATGATATGTGTTTTGCTTGCAGTGTCTTGTATGATATGAGTCTTTGCTTTTATTTTGCCACAATCATCCTTTCTGTGCACACCTTTTGAGAGGGACACGCATGAATCATGAATTTATTAGAATACTCTATGTGCTTCACTTATATCTTTTGAGCTAGGCAATTTGCTCTAATGCTTCACTTATATCTTTTTAGAGCACGTCGGTGGCTTTATTTTATAGAAATTGTTGAACTCTCATGCTTCACTTATATTATTTTGAGAGTCTCTAAACAGCATGGTAATTTTCTTAGGTTATGAATTTAGTCCTAATATGATGGGCATCCAAGAGGGATATAATAAAAACTTTCATATAAAGAGTGTTGAATACTATGAGAAGTTTGATTCCTTGCATTTGTTTTGAGATATAAAGATGTTGATATTAAAGTCATGCTTGTGAGTAATTGTGTATTGGTAGAAATACTTGTGTTAAAGTTTGTGATTCCCGTAGCATGCACATATGGTGAACCGTTATGTGATGAAGTCGGAGCATGATTTATTTATTGATTGTCTTCCTTATGAGTGGTGGTCGGGGACGAGCGATAGTCTTTTCCTACCAATCTATCCCCCTAGGAGCATGCGTGTAGTACTTTGTTTTGATAGCTAGTAGACTTTTGCAATAAGTATGTGAGTTCTTTATGACTAATGTTGAGTCCATGGATTATACGCACTCTCACCCTTCCACCATTGCTAGCCTCTCTAGTACCGCGCAATTTTCGCCGGTGCATTAAACCCACCATATACCTTCCTCTAAACAGCCACCATACCTACCTATTATGGCATTTCCATAGCCAGTCCGAGATATATTGCCATGCAACTTCCACCGTTCCGTTTATTATGGCACGCACCATCATTGTCATATTGCTTTGCATGATCATGTAGTTGACATAGTATTTGTGGCAAGGCCACCGTTCATATTTTTTATATGTGTCACTCTTGATCATTGCACATCCCGGTACACCGACGGAGTCATTCATATAGAGTCATATTTTGTTCTAGAATCGATTTGTAATTTTTGAGTTGTAAGTAAATAAAAGTGTGATGATCATCATTATTAGAGCATTGTCCCATGTGAGGAAATGATGATGGAAGCTATGATTCCCTCACAAGTTGGGATGAGTCTCCGAACTTTGAAAAAAACAAAAGAGGCCAAAATAAGCCCAAATGAAAAAAATGAGAGAAAAGAGAGAAGGGGCAATGCTACTATCCTTTTACCACACTTGTGCTTCAAAGTAGCACCATGATCTTCATTATAGAGAGTCTCCTATGTTGTCACTTTCATATACTAGTGGGAATTTTTCATTATAGAACTTGGCTTGTATATTCCAATGATGGGCTTCCTCAAATTGCCCTAGGTCTTCATGAGCAATCGAGTTGGATGCACACCCATTTAGTTTCTTTTTGACCTTTCATGCACTTATGGCTCTAGTGCATCCGTTGCATGGCAATCCCTACTCACTCACATTGATATCTATTGATGGGCATCTCCATAGCCCGTTAATATGCCTAGTTGATGTGAGACTTTCTCCTTCTTTTTGTCTTCTCCACAACCACCATATTCTATTCCACCTATAGTGCTATATCCATGGCTCACGCTCATGTATTGCGTGAAAGTTGAAAAAGTTTGAGAACATCAAAAGTACGAAACAATTGCTTGGCTTGTCATCGGGGTTGTGCATGATTTAATACTTTGTGTGATGAAGATGGAGCATAGCCAGACTATATGATTTTGTAGGGATAACTTTCTTTGGCCATGTTATTTTGAGAAGACACGATTGCTTTATTAGTATGCTTGAAGTATTATTGTTTTTATGTCAATATTAAACTTTTGTTTTGAATCTTATGGATCTGAATATTCATGCCACAATAAAGAAAATTACATGGATAAATATGTTAGGTAGCATTCCACATCAAAAATTCTGTTTTTATCATTTACCTACTCGAGGACGAGAAGGAATTAGGCTTGGGGATGCTTGATACGTCTCCAACGTATCTATAATTTTTGATTGTTCCATGCTATTATATTATCTGTTTTGGATGTTTTATATGCATTAATATGTTATTTTATATTATTTTTGGGACTAACTTATTAACCTAGAGCCCAGTGCCAGTTTCTTATTTTTCCTTGTTTTTGAGTTTTACAGAAAAGGAATACCAAACGGAGTCCAAACGGAATAAAACTTTCGAGATGATTTTCTTGGACAAGAAGACACACGTAGGACTTGGAGAAGAAGTCAGAGGAGGCCACAAGCCTCAGGGGCGCGCCCTAAAGGGCTTGTGGGCCCCTCAGAGGTCCTCCAACCCTAATTCTTCGCCTATAAATTTAGAAATATTCCCAAACGACCAGAAGCGTCCACCAAAATACTTTTCCGCCGCCGCAACCTTCTGTACCCATGAGATCCCATCTTGGGGCCTTTTCCGGCACCCTACCGGAGGGGGATTTGATCACGGAGGGCTTCTACATCAACTCTATTGCCCTTCCGATCAAGCGTGAGTAGTTTACCACAGACCTACGGGTCCATAGCTAGTAGCTAGATGGCTTCTTCTCTCTCTTTGATCTTCAATACAATGTTCTCCTCGATGTTCTTGGAGATCTATCTGATATAATATTCTTTTGCGGTGTGTTTGTCGAGATCCGGTGAATTGTGGATTTATGATCAGTTTATCTATGAATATTATTTGAATCTTCTCTGAATTCTTATATGCATGATTTGATATCTTTGAATTTCTCTTCGAATTATAGGTTTGGTTTGGCCAACTAGATTGGTTCTTCTTGCACTGGGAGAGGTGCTTAGTTTTGGGTTCAATCTTGTGGTGTTCTCACCCAGTGACAAAGTAGGGGTAGCGAGGCACGTACTGTATTGTTGCCATCAAGGGTAAAAAGATGGCGTTTTCATCATATTGCTTGAGTTTATCCCTCTACATCATGTCATCTTACTTAAGGCGTTACTCCATTCTTATGAACTTAATACTCTAGATGCAAGCTGGATAGCGGTCGATGTGTGGAGTAATAGTAGTAAATGCAGGCAGGAGTCGGTCTACTTGACACAGAACTGATGCCTATATTCATAATCATTGCCTTGGATATCGTCATAACTTTGCGCGTTTCTATCAATTGCGCGACAGTAATTTGTTCACCCACCGTATTATTTTCTTTCAAGAGAGAAGCCTCTAGTGAAACCTATGGCCCCCGGGTCTATTTTCCATCATATATTTTCAGATCTATAAACCAAAAAACCCAAAAATACCTTGCTGTAATTTATTTGTTTTACTTTGTTTTACGTTTTAGTAATCTTTTATATCTATCTCTATCAGATCTCATCCTTGCAAGTGACCGTGAAGGGATTGACAACCCCCTTATTGTGTTGGATGCAAGTGTTTGATTGTTTGTGCAGGTGCATAGATTGGAGACTTGCATGTACCTCCTACTGGATTGATACCTTGGTTCTCAAACTGAGGGAAATACTTATCTCTACTTTGCTGCATCACCCTTTCCACTTCAAGGGAAAAACCAACGCAAGCTCAAGAAGTAGCAGTGACCGACCCCGGTTCTAAGTCACCTTGCCTTGCTAGGCAAGTCGCCATCGGGCGGCTCACACCTCCGGGTCATGACACCATCGCCTGGTCTTGGGCCTTCAACATGCCCGCCTTGTGAGCCGCCTCCAGCCTTCATATCTCCTCTTCTTGGGCCTACTTAGGCTTTCACTATTGAGTCGCCAACAGTGTAACCCGGCCCCTCCTGGGCGGGCCACACCGTGGGGTTATATCCCCAACAGATTTGGATATGGTGGAAAGATGATTTGAGTGGAAAGCAACTGGGGGAAGGCTAGAAATCAAGATTATTCTGGTAGGATTGGAATATCTTGATTTCAACACATGAGTAGGTGGTTCTCTCTCAGAAAATGTATGGTGGAAGTGTAGACACATTCTGATGGCTCTCTCTTACATGGAGAAGGGTGTGGTGGGGTATATATAGCCTCCACACAAAATCCAACCATTACACACATTTGACCAATCTCGGTGAGACCGAATAGCTAAACTCGGTGGGACCGATTACTTCAAAATGTGAACGTTAGGAATCTCGGTGGGACCGACTGGAAGAACTCGGTGGGACCGATGTGCTAGGGCTTAGGGCAAACCTCATCTCGGTGGCGCCGATTGCATCAACTCGGTGAGACCGAAGTGAAGCAATAGGGCCACAGAGAATTGGTCAAGCCATCTCGGTGAGATCGATTGCAATTTCGGTGAGACCGAAATAATTGCAACAGATAACAGGGAGTTGGCAAGGCCATCTTAGTGAGACCGAGATCCGTATTTGTTTGACTGAACTTTTAGGGTTTCTGGCTGTGGCTATGTCATATGAACTCGGTGGCGCCGGATAGAAAGAATCGATGGGGCCGAGTTGGAGTTTAGGGTTTTGACATATTTGGAATGAGAAAGTGGCTGAGGGTTTTGGAGCAATATCACTAAGCATTTTGAGCAAGCAAGCCATTAAGCAACACCTCATCCCCTTTAAATAGTATTGGCTTTCCTATAGACTCAATGTGATCTTGGATCACTAAAACAAAGATGAAGAGTCTTGAGCTTTTGCCAATATGTGTCCTTAGCATTTTGAGGGGGTCCACATTTCTAGAACATGCCATGCCATTCATTGAACTTCCTGAAATATTTATCTTGAATGGATATTAGTTCAATGAGTTATATGTTGTTATGAATTATCAAAACCACCCAGGGATTAGTTGCACTTTTAGCCGTAGTACTACATCCTCGCCTCGCTTCGAGAGTGCTCTGGATTTGGGTGAAGAAGAGAAGGGGGCGGTGAGGGAGTCCTGGATTGAGGGGTCCTCGGGCTGCCGGCCTATTGTGATTGGGCCGGATTGATGGGCTACTATGGGGCCAAGCTAGAGTACGGATCCATGGCCGGATAAGGAATCTTCGAAGTCGTGGTGTGCCCTCCGAGCCAGGATTAGGCAGAATCTTTCCTTCCTTGTAACCAATCGCATGTAACCCTAACCCTACCGGTGCTTATGTAAACCAGAGGGTTTTAGTCTTTAGGGACAGAGCTACATTTATCACCTCATCGACTTAGGGTTAGCTCATATGATCTCGTGGTAGATCTACTCTTTAACCATATCATGCATCAAATATAATCAAGCAGGACGTAGGTGTCGGTGTCAAAACCGGCAGACCTGGGGGTAGGGGGTCCCGAGCTGTGGATCTAGGGTCGATGGGTAACAAGGGACGATGAACGCAGTGTTTACCCAGGTTTAGGCCCTCTCGAAGAGGTAATACCCTACGTCCTGCTTGATTATATTGGATGTATGATGTGGTTTACAAAGTAGATCTACCTTGAGATCAGCATGAGCTAACCCTAAGGCTATGAGGTAATGAATGTAGCTCTAACCCTAATGACTACCACCCTCAGTTTATATAGACACCGATATGGTTAGGGTTACCGAAGATAGATTACAACAAGGGTTTAAAGAGATACTGCGTCTTCTTGACTTGGAGGGCACACCATGGCTTCATAGATCTCCTGTCAATATACGGCTTCACCAGTCTGGCCCACGTACAATGGGCCATCGCCCCGAGGACCCCTTGGTCCATGACTCACTCAGTAGCCCCGGAACTTGCCTCCAACGCCAAGACTTGTATCCAGCATCCACTTGTCCGGCCTATATTCGGCTTGCGAGGCGAGTTCTTCCATGTTCGGAACCAGGTGGTGTCCGGAATCTGAAACGGTAGTTTTACTTAACACCGAAGGCAATAAAAACATCGCTCGAGCGCCAATAGTGGCTTTATCTGATAACTTTTTCCCTCTCAATGAAGAGTCGCTTCCGGCCATAACGCCAAGTAGTTACTATTTCTCGAAGCACGGCTTGAGGTTGACGCCATGTCTGACACGTCCCCTCAAGGTGAAGATCGTGTCCCATTTTTCGGGGGATATGGTTAATGATTTGGATTCCCCTCCCTGCTCATAACGTGGCAGAGATATCGGGAAGTGGAGGAGCCAATCGCGTGGAAAGAGGAATCCCTGGCCTGCCCACAGCCTATAAAGGGGGGCTGCTACAGTCTGCATCCCACGCCCCTCTTCCACCTTCCGCTCTCGCAGACCTTCAGAGCTCCAGCGCCCTTTCTCCCTGCTTCCACAGCGATCCCACTTCACCTCCTTCGACCATGGCCAGATCTGGCGCCAATGGGAAGTGGGAGGCCTCCTCTGTCACCAACGGGGACATTATGAAGCTGAAGGAGGCCAGCTACTTGCCGGCCAATGTTGCCCATCGGCCCCTGGAGAGGGCCAGATCATCCCTACGCCCGGGCCGAGCGAAAGGGTAGTTTTTCTTCCCCATTTCCTTAGGGGGCTTGGATTTCCCCTGCATCCCTTTGTGCGGGGGCTGATGTTCTTCTACGGGCTGGATTTTCACGATCTAGCCCCCAACTCCCTCCTTCACATCTCGACCTTCATCGTCGTCTGTAAGCACTCCTCCAGAAAAGTGCCGCACTTCGGTTTATGGCTGAAGGTGTTCAATGTCAAGCCCAAGGTGGTCGACGGCGAGCATGCGGACTGCGGAGGGGCCATGATTAGTAAGCTGACATGGGTCCAGTGGCCGGACGGCCACTTCGTCGACACCGTCCGGATGTGGCAGAAGGAGTGGTTTTATATCACCGAGCCGAGGGAGGCCGCATGGGGAGCGGCCCCCGCATTCAGGTCCGGACCCCCTACCCGATTGGCCTCCTTGACCACCAAGAGGCCGGACTGGGGGTGTGTCGCCGACATGAAAATGCTGCGGAAGTGCATCGACAACATAATAGAGACCGGCGCGAAGCTGGTCAATGTGGTCCAGATCATGCTCCACCACCGGGTCCTTCCCTGCTAGGAGAGGGCCAAGCCTATGTGGGAGCATGAGCCCGATGATCCGGCCACCGTGCGACACCTCTATGGTACGATTCCTGACAAGATATGGGGCCAATTATTCCAGCCCCATAAGGAGTGGCCGGTCGAGGGGAAGGACATCGGCCTTGACGCCGCAAACCCCTCAAGGGAGGTGAGCAGCTTTCTTTTTCAAGAAGTGTTCGGATATTTACACCATGTTTGATTCGGTCTAACCCTGGTATGTGGATTTTGCAGGGCTGGCTCGCCAAGGCCAAGAAGATCCGCGGCCCGGCGCCTCTGCCGGAAGGGCCCCGATCAGAGTAGCTGGAAAAGCTGCTGGTCGTGGTGCCTTATAAGGCACCCGCCAAGAAGGGCAAGAAGAAAGAAGGGCCGGAGGCCAGGGAGGGCCTCTGCCGTAGGGTTCGTCCGGGCAATCGGTCCGGAGACGCTGCGGCCTCATCCGTGCAGGATGGGGGCGATGATGAGGACGAGGAGGAGAGTGCCTCCTCGCACTCCAAGAAGAGGGGGCGGCCGAGGACGTCGAGGAGGTCCAATCTTCCCCAGCCCCGAACAAACGATGCCGACCCAAGCTGGTTCTATCCGACAGTTCGGACTCTGACAAGGAGTCCAAAGTGTCCGAGAAGGTTCCGGAGAAGGAACTCAGGGTCAAGCCCCCGGCCAGCAGGTTGGCATTTTTAGCAATCTTGTTTTCAGTAATTTGCTTTAGTTGAAGGTTAACCCCTCCAAGTTGCAGTCCCCCACGTGAACGCCCCACTGAGCAGATTTCGAAGGGGACGTCTCCGCCCGCCGAACTGGCGGACAGTGGGTCTATGGCGCACTCCACACCTCCTCTGATCCCCGGAGAGGTTGAGGAGGTGCGGTCCCAAAGGACTCCTCCTCCCCCGAACACAGAGGAGGAGGCGGACGCCGTAATGGCCGAGGTTAACACCTTGGTCACCGAAGACCAGGAGGGAGCGTCCCTCCTGGCTGACGAAGGAAAGGAGTCCGGACCATCCGGTCCCCATCCATCGACCGCTTCCATGCCCCCGAGGCCTTCGACGGCACAGGCTCCCCCCAGCAGGGAAGGGGCCAGGGAGCCAATGCCAGCGGCGAACACCTCTACACGGGTAGCGGCTAGCTGGCCGGACGTGCTGGAGGAGCTGGTGGACAACTCCGCCATCATTGACGGGCACCGCTCTCTTATGAGTGCGGTGATGCAGCGTGTTCCGTCCATCCAATCCGGATTGAACGACGCTGTCCAAGGCCTTCTAACAGGCTTTGAGGTAATTCAAGTAATACTCTTTCCTCATAATGTGGTTGTAATTGATAGTTCGGGTAGGCCATGTATGTACCAGCCCCCGAGACTCTGCAAGGACTTCGAAGAAAACTACAGAGGATCGAATTCGGTAGGCCGACTAATGAGGTCAATATTTCTGTGGCTAATGCAGGCATCTTCCATGGTCGCGGCTGCTAATGCCGTGGCACTAGAGGAGATGGATCGGAAGCTCAAGCTTTACGACAAAGAGCTTGACCTTGTCAACAAACGGCTTGACGAGGCACAAGGTAAGCCCTGTGAGAAGATGTGTAATTTGCTTGACGCTGGATATTGACGATCCAGACTATGTGCTAATCCTTTATCATGATGATCCTGCAGCTACTGCTGCCGAGGTCGAGGGCTTGAAGGAGGCCCTGAGGAAAGCCGAGGCCGAGGCGGCCGCGAAGAAGACGGCCGCTGAGAAGGCGGTGGCCGAGCTTGAGAAGGCCAAGCTTGTTGTTGATCAGCACGAGGCTCGGGTGACCGAAGTCCAAGTGGAGCTCCAAGATGCCGCCAAGAAGCTGGAGGCCCTTGAGAAGGAGCCGGAGGAACAATCCTCCCGGCTATCCAAGGGGGAGAAGGAGCTTCAGGAGGCGAGGAGTGATGCCGAGGTGTCCGGGAGGAGCTCCGACTGCCGCGCAAATTGCAAATGGTAAGAAATACTTACTGCAGAGTGTGTTCGGAGGCAACAGGTTCGCCCTGCTGACGCGGGTCTGGCGCTCCGCAGGCGTCTTCACCGAACTTCCGAAGAATGCGGCGGCCGCGGCGAGGCACTATGCCACCCTCGAGGAGGACTCCACGCAACAGCTCTTCTGTTCACAGTTTCCGGACTCCGAGCGCCCCTCTTCTAAGCGATCAAATGAAGCAGCTGATGGAGATGCATCGGATGTCGGAGCTGGCCGTGAAGGACCTCTGTGTCAGCCTGTGGCCGGCCGAGCCCATTCCAGACACCTACTTCGGCCTTGTGCAGAAGCTGCGGGAGGCGCCGCTCCGGATTGATGTCGTAAAGTGGTTAGTGTGCCTTGAGGGGGCGAGGCTCGTGTTTGCGAAGACCATGGTTCATTGGCCAAGGATTAATCCAATGGAGATGGCCATTGGTCCTCCGCCCAAGGGGAAGGAGCATCGCCGCCCCGAGCAGTACTCCGCGCAGGTGATAAATGGAGCGCAGGCGATAGAAGGCCAGTGTTTGAAAGATGTAATTTTTGAGTGGTTGTGTTTAAGTTTGTACCAAGTGGACCTTATGCTTTGTTATGCATCCGCCTGACTTGTTTTATATTGTTGTGATTTAATTTTGACTCCTGTGTGGCCATATGTTTATTCTGAAAGCTACCAGTCGTCGGCTTCACGAGGGGTGTTTCATCTCTGCACTGTTACCCTTAGCCAACGTCTTGGTGCCCGGAGGCGGTAGTGCGGGAGCGAAACCAGGCAATCGGGCTGTTCGGTTTTATTGCTTTCACTTAGCCGTAGGAGCTTGACGGTGGGGACTAGGGACTAGCCCCCGGTGTATTGTGACATACTTGGGGATCGAAACCTGCCCTTTCCAATCATATGGTTTGTGTTAAGACGAACCCTTCGTGTGACACGGCGAAATCGCCAATGATTTTTAGAGTCAAACCTCGTCATCGGATCGCAGACCAGTTCGCGCTTACTATGACGGTCAGTTTTCGGCTTTTTCCTCCTAAGGTACTTGACCTGGCAAACCAGAAGTACAATCGCAGGGGTTCTCCCTTTGCCCTCATAGCCGAACATAAGAGGCAAACACAGGAGCCGGGCAACCCAACTATTGACCCAAGACATAGTTCAGAACAGATGCATATAGTGCAATATCCGAGACGCTGAACACCTAGCAGAAAGTGGTGCCGGACTTGAAGATGTTGAGCTGATATATAAATCTAACTCTTGACTAGTTAATATATTTTCATGTTGGGCTGTTCAAAGAGAGAGTGGAGAATCGGAAAGGGAATAGACAAATCACAGGATGCGGATATCCAAACACCATAAATTATTTCTCATAAGCTTGGGACGTCTATCCGTGCAATTCAAACTGCGAAGGCAATACTTGTAAAAGAAAAAGAAAGCTTTACAGAGTAAAGGTTGACGCAGGGCCTTGATGCGTGAGTTAAAGCCTTCACTGTGCCCTGCTGCATGTCTGCGCCTTTGCTTCTGATAAGTGGGGGTTGGGACCTTCGATGAGACCTTGATGGGTGAGGACCCTGCCGATGAACCTTTATGCTTGTGGGTATCCGGAATTGGCCCCCGAGTCGTCCGAAGATGAAGTAATTCCGAAGTTCGGTTTAACCGAACATGCACTTCAGATTTATTGATATATGCCTCACGGCTGCCCATGGTATTTTGAGTGCGAAGTTGTGCTGACGAGGCACATAGAGCGTGAAGAATGTGGGCATGCCATGGGGCGCGTATCCCTATTTGTGGCGAACGCATGCGGGTTCCCATGACGAGGAACGGGTTCGAACCCGTTTGCTATTGTCGCCAGCCTTTACGGCGGGTTGGCATCCGGGCCTATATGGGCCGGTGTGGTCTTCGGCTGCTAGGGCCGTAGAGTGCTCTTCGGTTGGAAGTGAGCGTTCCGTATTGCCGTTGATAGTTATGACGCCCGAGGGGCCAGGCATCTTCAACTTGAGGTAGGCGTAATGCGGAATGGCATTGAATTTGGCGAACGTTGTTCAGCCGAGGAGGGCGTGATAGCCACTGCGAAAAGGTTCAATATCAAAGATCAAGTCCTCGCTTTGGAATTTATCCAGAGATCCGAACACTACTTCAAGCATCACGGTGCCCGTGCAGCGGGCCTCCACTCCCGGAATGACCCCCTTAAAGGTGGTGTTACTGGGTTTAATCTTTGATGGATCGATCCCCATTTTCCTCACTGTGTCTTCGTATATCAGATTGAGGCGGCTTCCTCCGTCCATTAGGACTCTAGTGAGGTGGAATCCATCGATGATGGGGTATAGCACTAGGGCTGCGGACCCTCCATGGCGTATACTGGTGGGATGATCCCTGCCATCGAACGTGATCGGGCAAGCTGATCATGGATTGAACTTTGGCGCTACTGGCTCGACTGAGTATACGTCCCGTAGCGCTCGCTTCCTCTAATTCTTTGGTATGTGGGTTGCGTAGATCATGTTTACCGTCTTGACCTCGGAAGGGAAGGGTTTCTGGCCTCCACTATTCGGTCTGTGGGGCTCATCATCGTCCTCGCTTCGTGGGCTTTTGCCCGAGTCTTCGGCTGTGAGTTTGCCGGCCTGTTTGATCACCCAACAATTTCGGTTGGAGTGGTTGGCGGGCTTCTCTGATATGCCGTGAATCTGACAAGGCCTGTCCAAAATTGTGTCTAGTCTGGATGGGCCGTCATTGTTGCTTTTAGGGGCTTTCTTTCGGGGTCTGGACTTCTGATTTCGGAATCCGGCATTTACTGTCGTATCCTCGCCCTCGCCGTCATTGTGGCGACGTTTATTCTTGCTGCGTTGGGGTTTTCCGTTACCGTCCTGAACCTCGGAGGTACCGGGTGTGTCTGGGTTGGTGTTCTTGCAAGCAAGCCAACTGTCTTCGCCCGCGCAAAAGTGGGTCATGAGGGAAGTAAGGGCTGCCATTGTTCTTGATTTGTCCTGGCCGAGCTGCCGTAAGAGCCATTCGTCTTTGACACTATGCTTGAAGGTAGCCAAGGCTTCGGCATCCGGATAGTCGACGATCTAGTTTTTCTTGGTCAGGAATCAGTTCCAAAATTGTCGGGCGGATTCTCCGGGTTGTTGTGTGATGCGATTTAGGTCGTCAGCATCCGTAGGCCGTACATAGGTGCCCTGAAAGTTTGCTCGAAAAGCGTCCTCAAGCTCTTCCCAGCAGCCTATAGAGTCTTCGGAAGGCTGTTCAACCAGTGTCGAGCTGGACCTTTAAGCTTTAGCGGCAGATATTTAATGGCGTGGAGGTCATCTCCTCGCGCCATGTGGATGTGGAGGAGGAAATCCTCTATCCATACGGCTGGATCTGTGGTTCCGTCATATGATTCGATGTTCACGGGCATGAAGCCTTTCGGGAATTGGTGTTGCATCACCCTCTCTGTAAAACACAGGGGGTGTGCGGCACCCCGAATTCAGGCTACAACGCTTCTAAGGTCCTCGGCCCTCCGGGCCTACTGTTGCTCCCGGATTCTATCATTTCGGTTTAGCCGGTCATAGTATCCTTCCCGGTAAGCGAGCGGGTCCTCTCTGGGTCCGTAGATGGACCTGGTATAGCCTCCACAAGCGTCTAGGTCATGGCGGAGGTCGTACTCGTAAGTAGGCCGCACTTGATCCTTGCCGTGACGGCGAGGTGGGGCGGCTGGGTGTTCGGCCTCGTCAGCTTCCCTGTCCCGCCCTCTAGAGGGGCGGTCCGGATGTTCGGCATTTGTGTGCGTCGGGCGTGTTGGCTCTATGGCCTCGTTGTCAAACTGGGGCAATAGCCTTTGCTTGGGGTAGCTCCTGGTTGGCAGTTCGCGGCCATACCCTTCTTCGGCAGCTAGGACTTTGGTCCATCGGTCATTGAGGGTGTCCTGTTCGGCTTTGATTTTGCGTTTTTGTTTCTTTAGGCTGTGGGCGGTGGCTAGAAGCCTCCGCTTGAACCGTTCCTGCTCCAGAGGGTCTTCGGGGACGATGAAATCGTCCTCCCCCAGACTGGCGTCCTCTTCAGAGAGTGGGAGGTAGTTGCTATCCTCAGAGTCGTTGGTGTTTTCTGAATTGAGCGGGTCCTCCTGCCCCGCGGGGTCACCCTGATGATGTTCGAAGGTTGTGTCTCCGGCGAGGTCATCCATATTATTTATAGTGCCGTTCTCCGCTGAGTCCATGTTGCTCGCATGGCTTCGACGTGGCTTTGATCGATGGTGCTGTTTTCGGCGTTTGGGCGGCTCATCTCTGGGCTTGCCTCTGTCCTGCTTGGGAGTGTCGTCGCCGACTTTGGGGGTGTCCACCATGTAAATGTCGTAGGTGGAAGTGGCCGACCAGCGGCCGGTGACGGGGGGCAACATCGGCATTAGCCATGGCTCCGTCCCCCTCGTCCATGTATTCGGTATTCTCCGAATTATAGTCTAGCATATCGGTTAAATCATCGATAGTGGCTACCAAGTGGGTGGTGAGTGGGACGCAAAATTCCCTATAGTACGCCTCGACGGGTTGACGATCATGAGCGGGGGAGAGGTCCTCCTGGATAGTCATTTTTTGAATTTGGTCCAACGCCTCATTTATCATAGCGAGGGTCGCCGAACTCGAGGGCTCTGAGCCAGATCCCGCTGTAACGGGGGCAGTCAATGCCCTAGCCAGTCCTTTTTTCCTACAGGCTGAGCTAAGCTCAGGGTGCGGAACCAGATCCTCGATTGGGTCTGGACAGCCATCGAAAGTCAAGGACGGATTTTGATCCCTGCGTGTGGGTTCCACGCTGGGGTTTGAGATTGAGTTGCTTCAGGCCGGGGGTAATTCCTGGCCATTGGCCGCCACTTCGTCATGGGAGCTCACGGCTGGGTGGGCATTGTGGAGGAATGGTTCGGCCGAGATTGACTCTTGGCTTCTGCCTCCAGATCCTGCCTCGAAGGTCGGGGATAAGTCCTCCGCCAACATGACGGGTTCAAGCGAAGGTGGGGTCTGGCCACCGCTCGAGGCGGAGCTTTCCTGGCTCGAAGCTGCTGGAGCCGATCCGTAGATCGGATCGAAGGGAGACTCTGGGGTGGGAACAACAAGGCATGCGTGCGTGCGGGAAGGGGTAGTGAGTCCGGTGAAGACCAGATCGCCCTGTGAGTCCGCCACATATTCCAGGTTGCCGAATCGAATTCGGTGTTCGGGGGTGAAGTTGTCAATCTGATCCAAACGACCAGTCGGGTCAGCGTGCAGTACGATGCTGCCGAACGCAAAGAGTTGACCGGGGACGAAGAAGTCCCCGGATCCGATGCCTTCTCCTATGATCAGGCGAGCCATCGATCCTTTGGGCGACCCTACAGCGGAACTCTCAATGAAAGCACAAATGTAGGTGTCAAAACCGGCAGACCTCGGGGTAGGGGGTCCCGAGCTGTGGATCTAGGGTCGATGGGTAACAAGGGACAACGAACATAGTGTTTACCCATGTTCGGGCCCTCTCGAAGAGGTAATACCCTACATCCTACATGATTATATTGGATGTATGATGTGGTTTACAGAGTAGATCTACCTCGAGATCAGCATGAGCTAGCCCTAAGGCTATGAGGTAATGAATGTAGCTCTAACCCTAATGACTACCACCCTCGGTTTATATAGACACCGATAGGGTTAGGGTTACCGAAGATAGATTACAACAAGGGTTTAAAGAGATACTGTGTCTTCTTGACTTGGAGGGCACACCACGGCTTCATAGATCTCCTGTCAATATACGGCTTCACCAGTCCGGCCCACGTACAATGGGACGTCGCCCCGAGGACCCCTTGGTCCATGACTCCCTCAGTAGGGTTTCACCTCTTCGAGAGGGCCCAAACCTGGGTAAACACTATGTTCATCATCCCTTGTTCCCCATTGATCCTAGATCCACAGCTCGGGACCGCCTACCCGAGATCCGCCGGTTTTGACACCGACATTGGTGCTTTCATTGAGAGTTCCGCTATTGGATCGCCCAAAGATCGATGTCTCACCTGATCATCAAAGAGGGCGTCAGCTCAGGGGACCACTTCGTCCCCGGCCAACTCTTCGCGTTTGGCAGCATCGTGCTGCACGCCAACTCGACTGGTCATCTAGACCAAATTGACAACTTCGCCCCCGAGCACCGAATTTGATTTGGCAATTTGGAGTACGCTGTGGATATATGATACGTCTCCAACGTATCTATAATTTTTGATTGTTCCATGCTGTTATATTATCATTCTTGGATGTTTTACAGTCGTTTTATAATCATTTTATATCATTTTTTGGTACTAACCTATTGACATAGTGCCCAGTGCCAGTTGCTGTTTTCTGCATGTTTTTTACATCGTAGGAAATCAATACCAAACGGAGTCCAAACGCAGCGGAACTTTTTGTGGATTTTTTTTGACCAGAAGACATCCAGTGGGCCGGAGAAGCACCTGGGGGGTGCTCCGAGGGGAGCACAACCCACCATGGCGCGCCTGGAGCCCCAGGCGCGCCCAGGTGGGTTGAGCCCACCTCGGGGGCCTCCCGCACCGCCTCTTTGCTCTATAAATACCCCAATATTCCAGAAACCCTAGGGGAGTTGACGAAAATCAATTCCAGCCGCCGCAAGTTCCAGAACCACCAGATCCAATCTAGACACCATCACGGAGGGGTTCATCATCCTCATTGGTGCCTCTCCGATGATGCGTGAGTAGTTCATTGTAGACCTTCGGGTCCGTAGTTAGTAGCTAGATGGCTTTCTCTCTCTCGTTTGATTCTCAATACAATGGTCTCTTGGAGATCCATATGATGTAACTCTTTTTTGCGGTGTGTTTGTTGGGATCCGATGAACTTTTAGTTTATGATCAGATCTATCTTTTTTATCCATGAAAGTTATTTGAGTCTTCTTTGATCTCTTATATGCATGATTGCTTATAGCCTCGTATTTCTTCTCCGATATTTGGGTTTTGTTTGGCCAACTTGATCTATTTATCTTGCAATGGGAAGAGGTGCTTTGTGATGGGTTCGATCTTACGATGCTTGATCCCAGTGACAGAAAGGGAAACGACACGTATGTATCGTTGCCATTAAGGATAACAAGATGGGGTCTATTTCTACATAAATAGATCTTGTCTACATCATGTCATCGTTCTTATTGCATTACTCCGTTTCTCCATGAACTTAATACACTAGGTGCATGCTGGATAGCGGTCGATGTGTGGAGTAATAGTAGTAGATGCAGGCAGGAGTCGGTCTACTAATCTTGGACGTGATGCATATATAATGATCATTTCCTGGATATCGTCATGAGTATTTGAAGTTCTATCAATTGCCCAACAGTAATTTGTTTTCACCGTTTGCTATTTTTCTCGAGAGAAGCCACTAGTGAAAACTACGGCCCCCGGGTCTCTTCTTTAATATATTTGCCTTCAAGATCTATTTTTCTATTCGCTCTTTTATTTATTTGCAACTTTTATTTTCAGATCTATTAATCGAAAAACCCAAAAATACCTCGCTGAATTTTATTTGCATCTTTCAATCTACTACAATTTTATCTATATCGTTACCCGAAAGGGATTGACAACCCCTTTAACACGTCGGGTTGCAAGTATTTGTTCTTTGTGTGCAGGAGCTGATTACGTGGTGTTGCGTGGGTCTCCTACTGGTTCGATAACCTTGGTCTCATCACTGAGGGAAATACCTACCGTCGCTGTGCTGCATCATCCCTCCCTCTCTGGGGAAAAACCGACGTAGTTCTAGCAGACATCAAGAGGAGTTTCTGGCGCCGTTGCCGGGGAGACATCATCAACATCTACCTGGTTCCTAATCACAAATCTCATCTCCTTGCAATTTACATTATTTTCCATTTACCTCTTGTTTTCCTCTCCCCCACTTCACAAAAAATTTCCGTTTTATGCGCCCTCTTTTTCGTTCGCCGTTTTCTCGTCAGATCTGTTTTTGAGTGCAATCTTGTTTGCGTAGTCATGCTGCCTCAAAGAAAATATTATGATGTTCCCTGCCCAAATATTTTGCTTGAAATTGAGAAAAGTACTAAGGAATATATGACTACACAATTTGAGCATAATAAGTATTTCACCGAAGAACTTAAGGAACACTCCGTTGTGCTAGATGCTATAACAAAACAACTTGATGATATTAGTAAATAAGTTTGCAATCTCCAATCTAAGTATGCTTTTGCTGAAAGTTTGCTAGGTAAAATATCTGATGCACAAGCTACCCTAGTAAATCAAATGGCCGCTAAACCAATCTCATTAAAGGATAAAAGTGATGAAGATCTTAAAATGATTGTTGTTTCTTCTATTGATTCCTTGTTTAGTAAAATTAAGATTGATGATAAAGGGACTGGAGAAGAGTCAACTTTAGCTAGAAGGCGTCCCGATAATTTGGAGGGTGAAAATCTTGTTGAAAATTTAGATAAAAGTGGGTTTGAAGAGGTCAAGACTTTAACTAGTGATGTGCCCACTATTTTGGATTACAAAGACTTTAATTATGATAGTTGCTCTTTGGTTGATTGTATTTCTTTGTTGCAATCCATGATAAATTCACCCCATGCCTATGAACAAAATAAAGCTTTTACTAAACATATTGTTGATGCTATGATGAAAGCTTTTGAAGAAAAGTTGGAATTAGAAGTTTCAATTCCTAGAAAACTACATGATGAATGGGAACCTACTATCAAAGTCAAGATTAAAAATTATGAGTGTTTTGCTTTATGTGACTTGGGTGCTAGTGTTTCTACAATTCCTAAATCTTTGTGTGATGTGCTTGGTCTTACCGATATTGAAGAATGCTCTTTAAATTTGCACTTGGCAGATTCTACTATTAGAAAGCCTATGGGAAGAATTAATGATGTTCTTATTCTTGCAAATAGGAATTATGTGCCCATAGATTTTATTGTTAATGATATTGATTGCAATCCGTCTTGCCCAATTATTCTTGGTAGACCATTTTTACGTACTATTGATGCCGTGATTGATATGAAAGAAGGCAATATTAAATTTTAATTTCCACTAAGGAAGGGTATGGAGCACTTCCCTAGGACAAGAATTAGTCCACCTTATGAATCAATCATGAGGGCATCTTATGGATCTCAAAACAAAGTTGATAATACGTAGATCTTTTGCGTTATGCCTAGCTAGGGGCGTAAAACGATAGCGCTCGTTGGGAGGCAACCCAACTTGTATCTTTTTGCTTTTTGGTTTTCTTGCTGTTTTCAATAAAATACCCAATTATGCCTCCGGTTATATGTGTTTTTGTGGTTTAAATTAGTGTTTGTGCCAAGCAAAGCCTTTGGGGTGATTTGAGTGATAGTCGATTTGATCTTGCTGAAAAATAGAAACTTTTGCGCTCACGAAAATATTTCTTACTTTTTACAGAATAGTGCTTTTGAGTTTATTCTTTTTGCAGAAGATTAATAAACAAATTTATTACGTTTTCCTAATTTTTCAGAATTTTTGGAGTTACAGAAGTATTCGAAGTTTTCAGATTGCTACACTGTTCTGTTTTTGACAGATTCTGTTTTATTTGCGTTGTGTGCTTGTTTTGATGATTCTATGGTTTTCTTTGAAGTGTTTTTGCCATAGAAAAGTTGGAATACAGTAGATATAATGCAAAAATAAAATATGAATGGGTTTTCAACAGTACTTAAAGTAGTGATTTGTTTTCTTATACTAACGGATCTCACGAAGGTTTTGTTGAGTTTTGTGTGATTGAAGTTTTCAAGTTTTGGGTGATATTACGATGGATGAAGGAATAAGGATTCGCAAAAGGCTAAGCTTGGGAATGCCCGAGGCACCCCAAGATAATATTCAAGAAGTATCAAGCAACTAAGCTTGGGGATGCCCCCGAGTGGCATCCCTTCTTTCTTCTAACGACCATCGGTATTTTACTTGGAGCTATATTTTTATTCGTCACATATTATGAGTTTTGCTTGGAGCGTCTTGTATGATTTGAGTCTTTTCTTGTTTTTCTTTTTATTTTTAAGTCTTGAATCCTTGCTGAACACACCTTTTTGAGAGAGCCAAAAACTATGCTATGCTTGCTCCTATGCTTCACTTAAATTTTTAGAGCCTTGGAATTGCTCTAGTGCTTCACTTATATATTTTTGAGCACGGTGTGCTTTGTTATTTTTTGAAGAAATGCTCTCATGCTTCACTTAGATTTATTTGGGAGTTAGTAAAATTTTGAAGAAATTCTCTCTTGCGTCACTTAGATTAATTTGAGAGAAAGAAATATTATGCTCATGTTCTTCACTTATATTTGTTTGAGCTTATTAAAAGCAACATATGAAACTAGTCCCAAAGTGATAGATATCCAAGAAGGATATAATAAAAAAATTCATGAAGATCATTGGAAAAAATAAACTTGGTTCTTTGTAATAGTTTTGAGATATGACGATATAATATGTGAGCCATGTTGATGAGTAATTGTGCTTTAGTAAGAATATTGGTGTTAAGGTTTGTGATTCCCTATGCAAGTATGAAAGTCAATAGTTATGCAATGAAATTATATCTTACTTATGGTGCATTATTCGGTGTTACTTATGCTTAATGCTTGCTTACAAGATTATTCGTTTATTGGTTGGGCGCTTCCCAATCTTTTTGCTAGCCTTCATTTGCACTAAGTATGATCACTACCTGTGCATCCAAAACCCTTTAAACCAGTTTTGCCATATGAGTCCACTATACCTACCTATATGCGGTATTTCCATGCCGTTCTAAGCAAATTTTTATGTGCCATCTCTAATTTTCAAAATAAATTTCTCTTTTGTGTGCTCGTACCGCTCGCGAGGAGGTGAGGGGTGGCCGATATTTTCCATGCTAGATGTGTTATTCTCACGATGAGTGTTTATCCACTTGTCATTGCACGAGAGTACGGCAAAGGTATTAGGGATGCCCAGTCCCAAAATGAAAAATGAATTTACTTTATGTTGTCAAATAATAAATTCCTTGGAAAGTGTTGGTATGGAGGGCACCCGTGGATACGGCTAGCCATGGAAAGTGAAAGAAATGGTGGAAAAAGGAATAAACTTTATTTTCTGTTTGGGAACCGCCTATGATATATCTAGCATGGAAAGTGTTGGGAGCTCTAATCGTTTTCGTTGGTGAGAAAAGTATGCCTCTCAAAATGTTTTTATCTCTCAATTTAAGCTTTGAGCTCTGGCACCTCTACAAATCCCTACTTCCCTCCGCGAAGGGCCTTTCTTTTACTTTATGCAATTTTTATTTTTAATTTGAGTCTCCATCTTCTCTTACAAAGCACCAACTAAGGGGCACTATGATCGTACTTGAGCATTGGGTGTAGCTAATATTCCAGTGTGTTTCATGAATAGATCAATGATTGAGCATGACGGGCTAGGGATAACTTGCTTTAGCATTGATATTTTGAAAGACATGGTTGCTTGTTGATATGCTTGAGTATTTAAGTTATCATGTCAAAACTAGACTATTGCTTTGAACCATATAAAAGTCCACATGTCCACGCTATTAAGAAAAGAATACGTGATGAACATGTTAGGCAGCAGTCCACATCAAAAATTCTGTTTTTATCATTTACCTACTCGAGGACGAGCAGGAATTAAGCTTGGGGATGCTGATACGTCTCCAACGTATCTATAATTTTTGATTGTTCCATGCTGTTATATTATCATTCTTGGATGTTTTACAGTCATTTTATATCATTTTTTGGTACTAACCTATTGACATAGTGCCCAGTGCCAGTTGCTGTTTTCTGCATGTTTTTTACATCGCAGGAAATCAATACCAGACGGAGTCCAAACGCAACAAAATTTTTTGTAGATTTTTTTTGGACCAGAAGACATCCGGTGGGCCGGAGAAGCACCTGGGGGGTGCTCCAAGGGGAGCACAACCCACCAGGGCGCCCCTGGAGGCCCAGGCGCGCCCAGGTGGGTTGTGCCCACCTCAGGGGCCTCCCGCACCGCCTCTTTGCTCTATAAATACCCCAATATTCCAGAAACCCTAATGGAGTCGACGAAAATTAATTCCAGCCGCCGCAAGTTGCAGAACCACCAGATCCAATCTAGGCACCATCACGGAGGGGTTCATCATCCTCATTGGTGCCTCTCCGATGATGCGTGAGTAGTTCATTGTAGACCTTCAGGTCCGTAGTTAGTAGCTAGATGGCTTTCTCTCTCTCGTTTGATTCTCAATACAATGGTCTCTTGGAGATCCATATGATGTAACTCTTTTTTGCGGTGTGTTTGTTGGGATCCGATGAACTTTGAGTTTATGATCAGATCTATCTTTTTTATCCATGAAAGTTATTTGAGTCTTCTTTGATCTCTTATATGCATGATTGCTTATAGCCTCATATTTCTTCTCCGATATTTGGTTTTTTTTTGGCCAACTTGATCTATTTATCTTGCAATGGGAAGAGGTGCTTTGTGATGGGTTCGATCTTATGGTGCTTGATCCCAGTGACAGAAAGGGAAACGACACGTATGTATCGTTGCCATTAAGGATAACAAGATGGGTTCTATTTCTACATAAATAGATCTTGTCTACATCATGTCATCGTTCTTATTGCATTACTCCATTTCTCCATGAACTTAATACACTAGATGCATGCTGGATAGCGGTCGATGTGTGGAGTAATAGTAGTAGATGCAGGCAGGAGTCGGTCTACTAATCTCGGACGTGATGCCTATATAATGATCATTGCCTGGATACCGTCATGAGTATTTGAAGTTCTATCAATTGCCCAACAGTAATTTGTTTCCACCATTTGCTATTTTTCTCGAGAGAAGCCACTAGTGAAAACTACGGCCCCCGGGTCTCTTCTTTAATATATTTGCCTTCAAGATCTATTTTGCTATTCGCTCTTTTATTTATTTGCAACTTTTATTTTCAGATCTATTAATCCAAAAACCCAAAAATACCTCGCTGAATTTTATTTGCTTTTATTTGCATCTTTCAATCTACTACAATTTTATCTATCTTATTACCCGAAAGGGATTGACAATCCCTTTAACACGTCGGGTTGCAAGTATTTGTTCTTTGTGTGCAGGAGCTGTTTACGTGGTGTTGCGTGGTTCTCCTACTTGTTCGATAACCTTGGTCTCATCACTGAGGGAAATACCTACCATCGCTGTGCTGCATCATCCCTCCCTCTCTGGGGAAAAACCGACGTAGTTCTAGCAGACATCAATATACGAGGCGATCTGGTCTTTACCAGATTCACAACCTCTTCCCGCACCCCCATGGGCCTCGTTGTGCCCGCTCTGGAGCCTCTAAGTGATCCGATCTATGGATCGGCCCCGGTCCTTCAGCCAACCTTGAGACTGGATGGCTCCACGTCGAGCGGAGGCCAGGAATCCCCTTCAGCCGTGCTCACAATACCCGCCAAAGACCCATCTTCGAGCCTCGATGCTGAAGCAAGGTTCGGACGCTGAGAATCACTCTCAGGCGAACCCTCTCCTCATGAAACTCCTCTGGCCTCAAGCCCTTGTGACAAGTCAATGATCGGTAGCCAGGGATTACCCCTGGCCCAGATAAACTTGGCCTCGAGCCTCAGGATGGAAACATCGCTCAAGGACCAGGGCTTGCCTTCAGTCTCCGATGACGGTCCGGTGCCGACACCCTGAGCTTAACTCGGCCCTTGAAAACCAAAACCCAGTTAGGTCACAGATTAATCCTCGCCCCACTACGGTAGAGTTCGGTCCCGAACTCCCAGCGCACACAAGCTCAGCGACCCTCGCCCTGCTAAACGAGGAGCTGGACCGAATCCAGAAGATGGCTATTCGGGAGGACTTGTCCTCAGATCGCGTTCAACATCCCTTCGAGGAATATCTTGGGGAATTTTGCACCCCACCCACCTCCCACTTAGTAGCCACTGTCGAAGATTTAACCGACATGCTAGATTACACCTCGGAAAATACCGAATACATGGATGAGGACGGTGGAGCCACGGCTAGCATTGATGCCGCTCCCCCCATCACCGGCTGCTGGACGGCCACGTCCACCTATGACGTCTACATGGTAGACACCCCGAAGGGAGACGACGGCACCCCCCGGAAAGGTAACGGCAGGCCCAGTGAGGAGTCACCGAAAAACCTATCACCCACCCTCACCGTCAAGGCAAGGAACCATTACGGTCAGGCTATGAGTACGACCTCGGCCGAGACCTAGATGCTCGAGCAGGCCTAACAAGGTCCATTTACGAGCCCAAAAGCGAGCCTCCTGCTAGACGGGATGGATACAAATCCTGGTTAGACCAAAACGATAGAGCTCGGGAACTACAACGAGCCAGACGGTAGATGACCACCAGCGCGATGTAGCCCGAGTCAGGGGTGCCGCGCACCCCCTTTGCTTCACAAATAAAGTGATGCAATACGAATTCCCAGAAGGTTTCAAACCTGTGAACATTGAGCCCTACGATGGGATAACAGATCCTACAGTATGGATCAAAGACTTTCTATTGCACATCCACATGGCACGAGGAGACGACCTACATGCCATCAAGTACCTACCATTAAAGCTCAAGGGTCCGGCCAGACATTGGCTGAACAGCCTTCCCGAAGAATCAATAGGATGTTGGGAAGAACTCGAGGAGGCCTTTCGAGCCAACTTTCAGGGCACTTATGTTCGGCCCCCGGACGCCGATGACCTGAGCCACATAATCTAGCAGCCCGGTGAGTCAGCTCGACAATTTTGGAACCGGTTTTTGACCAAGAATAACCAAATCATTGACTGCCCAGACTCCAAAGCAATAGCCGCCTTTAAGCACAGTATTCAGGATGAATGGCTAGCACGGCAGTTTGGCCAAGACAAGTCGAGAACGATGGCCGCACTTACCTCCCTGATGACCCGCTTCTGCAGTAGAGAGGACAGTTGGCTAGCCTGTAGAGGCACCAATCCTGATACCCCTGGTACCTCAGAAGTCCGGGACGGGAATAGGAAGCCCCGAAGGAATAAGAACAAGCGCCGCCACAATGACGGCGAAACTGAGGAGACGGCAGTAAATGCCGGATTCCATAATCAAAAGTCCAGGTCATGAAAAGGGCCATCTAAAGGCAACCAGGACGGCCCAACCAAGCTGGACACAATCCTGGACAGGCCCTGCCAGATTCATGGCACCACGGATAAGCCCGCCAACCACTCCAACCGCAAATGTTGGGTGATCAAACAGGCCGGCAAGCTTCAAGCCGAAGACTCGGGTAAAAGCCCACGAAGCGAGGACGACGAAGAGCCCCGCAGGCCGAAAAGTGGAGGCCAAAAACCTTTCCCTTCTGAGGTCAAGACGGTGAACATGATCTACGCCACCCACATACCAAGGAAGGAGAGGAAGCGTGCGTTACGGGACGTATACGCCATCGAACCCGTAGCGCCGAAATTTAACCCGTGGTCGGCTTGCCCGATCACCTTTGACCGCAGAGACCATCCGACCAGTATCCGACACGGAGGATCGGCAGCCCTGGTACTGGACCCCATTATCAATGGGTACCACCTTACGAGAGTCCTAATGGACGGGGGCAGCAGCCTCAATCTAATCTATCCAGACACAGTGAGAAAAATGGGGATCGATCCGTCAAGGATCAAACCCAGTAACACCTCTTTTAAAGGGGTTATTCCGGGCATAGAAGCCCGATGCTCAGGCATGTAACTCTTGAAGTGGTGTTCGGCTCACCGGATAACTTCCGAAGCGAAGATTTGATCTTCGATATCGCTACATTCCGCAGTGGCTATCATGCCCTCCTCGGCTGAACGGTGTTCGCCAAATTTAACATCGTCCCGCATTACGCCTACCTCAAGCTGAAGATGCCCGGCCCCTTGAGCGTCATAACAATCAATGGCAACACGGAGCGCTCACTTCGGACCGAGGAACACACCGCAACCCTGGCAGTCGAAGACCAAGTCGTCGCCAATGGGCCGAAGTATCTTCCCGCCGTTAAGGCCAAATGGGCCCGAGCCCGATCCCCGTCATAGGAGCCCGCCTGCGTTCGCCGCAAATAGGGACACGAGCCCCACGGCATGCCCATCGCCGTCGCGCTCTACGTGCCTCGTCAGCACAACTTCACGCTCGAGATACCTTGGGCGTCTGTGGGGACTAACATTGAACCCATATCCCCACGTATTCGGGTCAACCGAACTACGACATCCCTACAACAGCACGGTTCTGGACTCGCTCAGCATCAAGCTATATTCGGCAGGGCTACATCTTCAAAGTCCCTACTACAGGCATCCCTCGCCCGCACGCGATGTTCATGGATGACTAACTCAAACCCATCGATCATGCAGAAGTAAAGGCGCAGACGTGCAGCAGGGCACAGTTGAGGCTTCAACCCACGAATCAAGGCCTTGTGTAAACCTTTCTCTGTAAAATTTCTTTTTTCACTTATTGTACAATGCCACAGCAGTTTGAATTGTACGGATTGACGTCCAGAGCTTATGAAAGTTGAAAACACCTTTTATAGTGTTAAGGCATCAGAATCATCCAGCTTTTCTTTCTCCTTTCCCTTTTTCTTCTGCTCTTCGAACAGCTAGGCAGGCAAACACTGCGCAGTAAATACAACTCGACTAATCGGCCGAGGGCTTGATTTTTTCCAATCAGCCTAACGTACCAAGTCGGCACCACTTCTTGTAGTGTGCTCGGCGTCTCGGATATTGCATTATATGCATCGGTACCGAACTATGTCTTGAGTCAATAGTTGGGTTGCCCGGCTCCTGTGCTTGCCTCCTTATGTTCCGCATGTTCGGCTAAGAAGGCAAAGGGAGCACCCCTACGATTGTATTTCTGGTTAGTCCAGTTAAGTACCTCAGGGAGAAAGCCGAAAATTGACCGTCATAGTAAGCGAGAACTGGTTAGCAATCCGACGACAAGTGTTACAACTAAAAAATCGTTGGCGATTTATCCGTGTCATACGCAGGGTTCGTCCTAGCACAAACCAAGTGGTCACTCAGGAAGGCCTCGGCCCCCTTGTACACCGCAAAACCCTGGGGGCTAGTCACTAGTCCCCGCCATCAAGCTCCTATGGCAAAGTGAAAGCAGTAAAACAGCATAGTCTGATTGCCTGCTATCTCTCTCGCACTACCGCCTTCGGGCACCAAGACATTGGCTAAGGGTAACAGTGCGGAGATGAAACACCCCTCGTCCTATTAACTTGGGGGCTGAAGCTGATGAGTGGTAACTTTCAGAATAATAAAATAGCCACACAGGAGTCAAAATTAAACAGTAACATCATCAACATACAAACGGGCCGCACTATAAAGCAACATGTTCGGATGGCAACTGAACACAAAATCATTCAATGATTACATCCTTCGAACACTGACCCTCTATTGCCCGAGCACCTTCCATAACTCGGTCAAAGTACAACTCGGGGTGGCGGGGCTCCTTTCCAGCCCGCGGAGGACCAACGGCCATATCCATCGGCTTGATCTTCGGCCAATGCACCATGGTCTTCGCGAAGGACAGCCTCGCACCCTCAAGGCACGCGGATCGCTTTACGGTATCGATCCGCGCCTGTGCTTTGCGCAGCCTCTACACCAAGCTGAAGTAGCTGTCTGGAATAAGCTCATTAGGCCACAGCCGGACACAAAGGTCCTTGAAGGCTGGTTCAGCCATCCGGTGCAGCTCCATCAATTGCTTCATTTGGTTGCTGAGGAGCTAAGGGTGTTTGGCACCTGAAACTGCAACTAGAAGAGCCACCATTCCGAATTCTCCTCCCGTGCCACGTAGTGCTCCACCGCAGCAGCCACACTCTTCAGAAGCTCGGTGAAAGCGCCTGCGGAGCGCCAGACCCGCATCAGCAAGGCGGACCTGTTGCCTCCAAACACACTCTGCAGTAAGTATTTCTTACCATCTACGATTTGCCCCACTTGGCGGAGCTCTTCCCGGACACCTCGCACCTCGGTCCTCGCCTCTTGGAGCTCCTTCTCCACCTTGGACAGCTCGGAAGACCGCTCCTCCTGCTTCTTCTCAAGGGCCTCAAATTTCTTGACGGCATCCTTGAGCTCCACCTGCACCTCAGCTACTCGAGCCTCATGCTTTTCACCAGCAAGCTTGGCCTTCTCAAGCTCGGCCACCGCCTTTATGGCGGCCGCTTTCTCTATGGCCGCCTCTACCTTGGCCTTCTTCAAAGCTGCCTTCAATCCCTCTACCTCAGCGGCGGCAACTGCAATATCCGCATATTACATGATTAGCATACAATCCAGAGAGTAAGTATCCGGCAATAAGCAATCATACATCTTAACAAGGGCTTACCTTGCGCCTCATCAAGCCGCTTGTTCACAAGGTCAAGCTCTCCATCGGAGCGCTTGAGCTTCCGATCCATCTCCTCTAGAGCCATGGCATTAGCAGCCGCGGCCAAGGAAGATGCCTGTGACATCAAAAAAGTTCACATTACTTTAAATATTGGCCTAGACAAATTGGACCCTCTGCAAGTTTCTTTGTGCTTCTTACAGAGTCTCGGGGGCTGCTATACATACGGCCTACTCAAACATTAAAACCAAGGGCCAAAACCACTTTACAGGAAAAGAGTATTACTTGACTTACCTCAAAGCCTGTTAGCAGGCCTTGTACAGCGTCGTTCAGTCCGGATTGGACGGACCGAACACCCTGTAAAACCGCACCCATAAGGGAGCGGTGCCCGTCGATGATGACGGAGTTGTTCACCAACTCCTCCAGCACGTCCGGCCATCTTGCCGCCGCCTGGTTGGAGGTGTTCGGTGCGGGCGTCGGGCCCTCAACCCCTTCCTTGTCGGAAGGAGGAACCGACGCCTTCGTGGGCCTTGGGGGCTTGGGTTCAGATGACTGAGGGGGTCCAGATGGTCCGGACCCCCTCCCGTGTTAGCCAGTAGGGACGCACCCTCCTGGTATTTGGTGACCAAGGCGTCAGCCTCGGCCATGGTAGCATCGCCCTCCTCCCCCATGTTCGGAAGGGGAGGGGTCTTTCAGGACAACACTTCCCCAACCTCTTCGGGGATCAGGGGAGGCGCAGAGCGCGACGCGGATCCGCTGTCCGCTAGGTCGGCGGGTGGAGACGTCCCTTCCAAGGTCTGCTCGACGGGATGGCCGCGCGATGGGCTGTAACGACACACGATCAGCCCGCGTGAGTAAGGGATTGTTAAAAATAAAGCGACTAAAAACGCCAAAATACGTACCTAGCAGCAGGGGGTTTGAGCCTAGGTTCCCTCTCCGGAACCTTTTCGGACGCTTCGGACTCCTCATCGGAGTCCGAGCTGTCAGACAGTATCAGCTTAGGCCGACACTGCCTCTTCGGGGCCTGAGGGGGTTGTACCTCCTCAACGTCGTCAGACACCGCCCTCTTCTTGGAGTGCGAGGAGGTACTTTCCTCCTCGTCCTCGTCTTCATCACTGTCCTGAGTAGATGGGGTTGTAGCATCTCCGGACTGGGTGTCCGGACGAGCTCTGCGGCGGAGGCCCTCCCTGGCCTCCGGTGCATCCTTCTTCATCTTGCCCTTCTTGTCGGGCGCCTTGTAAGGCACCACAGCCAGCAGCTTCTCTAGCTGAGCCGATCGGGGCTTTTCGGGCACCGACGCCTGACTGCTGATCTTCTCAGCCTTTTTGAGCCAGCCCTGCAAAGATCTGCAAAGAAAGGCTTAGACCAAATTATGCACAATATGATTATCCGAACGCATGTCAGGCGAAGGACCACTCACCTCCGTTGGGGGGGGGGTCGCAGCGTCGAGGCCGATGTGCTGCTTCTCGGCTGACCACGTATCTTGAGGCTTGAACAGCAGGCCCCACGCCTTGTCGTGGGTTGTACCAAAGAGGTACTGAATGGTAGCCGGGTCTTTGGACTCGTACGCCCACATCGGCTTGGCCCTTTGCTGGCAAGGAAGGAGCTGGCGCTTGAGCATTATTTGGATCACGTTGGTCAGCTTAGCGCCGGTCTCCATCACATTGACGACGTGCTTCTGCAGCAGCTTCTCGTCGGCGGTGGACCCCCAGTCTGGACTTTTTGTAGTCCATGAGGCCAATCTCGCCGGGGGTCCGGATCTGAATTCGGGAGCCGCCATCCAGGCAGCATCCTTTGGTTCGGTGATGTAGAACCACTCTTTTTGCCACACCTTGATGGTGTTGATGAACCTGCCCTCCGGTCACTGGACCCGCATCAGCTTGCTGATCATGGCCCCGCCGCAGTCCGCCTGGGCACCGCCAACCACCTAGGGTTTGACGTTGAACACCTTCAGCCACAGGCCAAAGTGTGCCTGGATTCGAAGGAGGGCCTCGTAGACGATAATGAAGGCCGAGATGTGGAGGAGGGAGTTGGGGGCTAGATCATGGAAATCTAGCCCGTAGAAGAACATCAACCCCCTCATGAAGGGGTGTAGAGGAAATCCGAGCCCCCGGATAAAATGGGGGAGGAATACGACCCTCTCGCCCGGCTTGGGTGTGGGGATGAGCTGGCCCATTTCAGGGGCCCGATGGGTGATGTCGGTCGACAAGTAGCCGGTCTGCTTCAGCTCCAAGATGTCGTTGTTGGTGACGGTGGAGGCGTCCCACTTGCCGTTAGCACCGGATCCAGCCATGGCTGGGGAGGGCAGGATGGGATTCGCCGCGGAGCAGAAAAACAAGGCGCTGGAGCTCTGGAGGATTGCACAAGCAGCAGCGGAAGGTGGAAGGAGGCATAGGGTGCTAACTATAGCAGTCCCCCTCTTTATAGGCCATGAAAGAGCCAAGGGTTCCTCTTTTCATGCCGTGGGCTTCTCCACTTCCCAATACTCTCGCGACGTTATGTGCCGGTGGGGAATAGAAATCATTGATCATATCCCCTAAAAAATGGGGCACGATCTCTGCCTTAATGAGACGTGCCAATAGGGGGGCGGCCTCAAGCCACGCATCTAGAACTATCGGCCACTCGGCATTATGACCGGTCGTGACCCTTCATTAAAGAGAAAAAAGTTGTCCGACAAGGGCACTATTCACACTGGAACGATTTTTGCCTTCGGAGCTAAGTAAAATGGATGCTTCAGAATCCGAACACCACTTGACTCCGAGCATGTACATGACACGATGAAGAACTTGCCTCACAAGCCGAAGACCACGAGGTGTGTGGATGCCGGACACAAGCCCTGGCGTTGGAGGCCGGTTCGGGGGCTACTGAGGGAGTCCTGGATTGAGGGGTCCTCGGGCTGCCGGCCTGTTGTGATTGGGCCGGATTGATGGGCTACTATGGGGCCAAGCTAGAGTACGGATCCATGGCTGGATAAGGACTCTTCAAAGTCGTGGTGTGCCCTTTGAGCTAGGATTAGGCAAAATCTTTCCTTCCATGTAACCAATCGCATGTAACCCTAACCCTACCAGTGCTTATATAAACCGGAGGGTTTTAGTCTTTAGGGATAGAGCTACATTCATCACCTCATCGACTTAGGGTTTAGCTTATAGGATCTCGAGGTAGATCTACTCTGTAACCAGATCATACATCAAATACAATCAAGCAGGACGTAGGGCTTTACCTCTTCGAGAGGGCCTGAACCTGGGTAAACACTGGGTTCATCATCCCTTTTTCCCCATTGATTCTAGATCCACAGCTTGGGACCCCCTACCCGAGATCCGCCGGTTTTGACACCGACAGGCGGAGCAAATGGATGTGTGGAGAATAGGTGGAGGGTGGGTGGTTTAAATAAGGGCACCGACCGCGCTCTGGATTTGCTACGTTCAAACGAGCCGCGTCGATCGATATGTCACTTTAATTGCCAACTGGTTTTAATTGCCATGCTGAATCGATGCGAGTGGATCAGAAAGGCTGAAAAGGTGCTCTAAATCAAGGAGACACGCGTGCGAGAAGAGACGAACCAGCGGCAGCGACCGTCGCTGCGTCCATGGTGGCTCGCGTGCAGGAAAGAGGCTCGGTCAGCGCATCGTGGCGGCGGGCATCGACGCATGTAGGCAGGCTAGCTAGGTGCATGCATAGCAGGCTAGCTGGATACGTCGTGCATGCATAGCAGGCTTCTGTCGTGGCGGCGCGCGCAGGCGTTTCATGCAACGGCCCAACAGTCCAAAGAAACCACGGCCCAACGGTCGAACAATGCCATCGTCCAACGCAGCCGCACTTGTCAGGTCCAACGGGCAACATAATACAGCGCGGCCCCACTCGTCAAAGTTAATGGTCAAAGCATTGACCCGACAACATCCACCATTGTGACCATTTCTGAGGGTTTCGGACAAGAGAGTGGGAAAAAGTCAGCAAAAGTTAAGAGTGTGGGGATGAATGAGTACAACTAAGTAACCAGGGGTACAGATGTAAAAAACCCTTAAAAATTAATTCTACCAATCCACCCCTCTCTAGGTGCATCACAATCCTTTCAATTGGTGAAATTTGAGATGCATGATCACATTAGGCAGTCCTCCAAGGAAATGTGGAAGATTGTGGTCAATGGCTTCAATCTTGTTGATCACAACAACCTAACTCCTCATGAAGCCTATGATGATCAACTCAATGATTCCGCATGCATGTTGATAAGGAAGGGTTTGTCTGACAACATAAAGGAACCTTACTTCCATATCGAATCCACACTATGTGATAGAATATTGTTGTCAAAGAACGACACCTCCACACTTCAACTATGAGTGATATGCACTTCTTTGTGTTTGAAAAAAACAGAAACCTCGCGAGCTTAATGATTGTCTTAAGTCCCTTGTTTCAAAGCTTCAAAGTTCTGAATGTGACAAGTCAAGGGACGGATTAATGCTACTTCTTGAGCTTGCGTTGATTTTTCCCTTGAATAGGAAAGGGTGATGCAGCAAAGTAGAGATAAGTATTTACCTCAGTTGAGAACCAAGGTATCAATCCAGTAGGAGGAACACACAAGTCCCAAATAGATGCACCTGCACAAACTAACAAACACTTGCACACAACGCGAAAAAAGGTTGTCAATCCCTTCACGATCACTAGCAAGAGTGATATCTGATAGAGATAGGTATAAAAGATAAATAAAAGTGCGAAATAGAGTAAAGATAAGTAAATTGCAGCAAGGTATTTTTGGGGTTTTGGTTTTATAGATCTGAAAATAATATGATAGAAAATAGACCCGGGGGCCATAGGTTTCACTAGAGGCTTCTGTCTTGAAGAAAGCATACGGTGGGTAAACAAATTACTGTTGAGCAATTGATAGAAAAGCACATAGTTATGACGATATCTAAGGCAATGATCATGAATATAGGCATCACGTCCGTGACAAGTAGACCGACTCCTGCCTGCATCTACTACTATTACTCCACACATCGACCGCTATCCAGCATGCATCTAGTGTATTAAGTTAACAAGAATGGAGTAACGCCTTAAGCAAGATGACATGATGTAGAGGGATAGATCCAAACAATATGGTAAAACCCCCACCCTTTTATCCTTAAGGGCAACAATACAAATACGTGCCTCACTACCCCTACTGTCACTGGGTGAGGACACCGCAAGATTGAACCCATCAAAGCACCTCTCCCATTGCAAGAAAGATCAATCTAGTTGGCCAAACCAAATCAATAGATCGGAGAGAAATACAAAGCTATCTTAATCATGCATAAAAGAGTTCAGAGAAGACTCCAATAATATTCATAGATAATCTGAACCCACATTTCATCGGATCTCAACAAACACACCGCAAAAGAAGATTACATCGAATAGATCTCCAAGAACATCGAGGAGAACATTGTATTGAAGATCAAAGAGAGAAAAGAAGCCATCTAGCTACTAGTTATGGACCCGTAGGTCTGTGGTAAACTACTCACACATCATCGGAAGGGCAGCAAGGTTGGTGTAGAGGCCCTCCGTGATCGAAACCTCCTCCGGTAGAGTGCCAAAAAAGGCCCCAAGATGGGATCTCACGAAAACAGAAGTTTGCGGTGGCGGAAAAGTATTTTTGGTCTGCCCTTTGGTGTACTGGGAATATTTGGGTATTTATGGAGCTGAGATTAGGGTTAGGGGAGTCCCGAGGGGCCCACAAGCCTTGGGTGGGCGCCCCCAAGGGCTTGTAGCCCTCTCGCGGCTCCTCTAGCCTCCTCCCGAAGCTTCGTGGTTGTCTTCCGGTCCAAGAAAAATCCTCAAAAAGTTTTGTTCCGTTTGAACTCCGTTTGGTATTGATTTTCTGTGAAAGACAAAAACAAGGAAAAAATAGCAACTGGCACTGGGCACTAGGTTAATAGGTTAGTCCCAAAAAATGATATAAAATAGCATATTAATGCATATAAAACATCCAAGAAGGATAATATAATAGCATGGAACAATCAAAAATTATAGATACGTTGGAGACGTATCAAGCATCCCCAAGCTTAATTCCTGCTCTTCCTCGAGTAGGTAAATGATAAAAACAGAATTTTTGATGTGGAATGCTCCCTAACATGTTTATCAAGTAATCTTTCTTATTGTGGTATGAATATTCAGATCCATAAGATTCAAAACAAAAGTTTAATATTGACATAAGAACAATAATACTTCAAGCATACTAATAAAGCAATCATGGCTTTTCAAAATATCATGACTAAAGAAAGTTACCCCTACAAAATCATATAGTCTTGTCATGCTCTATCTTCACCACACAAAGTATTTATCATGCACAACCCCGATGACAAGCCAAGCAATTGCTTCATGCTTTTGATGTTCTAAAGCTTTTTCAACCTTCACGCAATACATGAGTGTGAGCCATGGATATAGCACTATGGGTGGAATAGAAGGTGGTAGTAGGCAAAAAGGAGAAAGAAATTCTCACACCAACTAGGCAAATTAATAGGCTATGGAGATGCCCATCCATTGATATTGGTGCAAGTGAGTACGGATTGCCATGCAATGGATGCACTAGAGCTATAAGTGTATGAAAGCTCGAAAGAAAACTAAGTGGGTGTGCATCCAACTTGCTTGCTCATGAAGACCTAGGGCAATTTGAGGAAGCCCATCATTGGAATATACAAGCCAAGTTCTATAATGAAAAATTCCCACTAGTAATATATGAAAGTGGCAACATAGGAGACTCTCTATCATGAAGAACAAGGTGCTACCTTGAAGCACAAGTGTGGAAAAAGGGTAGTAACATTGTCCCTTCTCTCTTTTTCTCTTTTATTTCTCTTTGGGCTCTTTGGCCTCTTTTTTTCTTTTTTTCCGTCCAGAGCCTCATCCCGACTTGTGGGGGAATCATAGCCTCCATCATCCTTTCCTCACATGGGACAATGCTTTAATAATGATGATCATCACACTTCTACTTACTTACAACTCAAGAATTATAACTCGATACTAGAACAAAAATATGACTCTGTATGAATGCCTCCGGCGGTGTACCGGAATGTGCAATGATCTAGCATGACATGTATAAAAAATATGAACGGTGGCCAAGCCACAAATACTGTGCCAACTATATGATCATGCAAAGCAATATGACAATGATGGTATGTGTCATAATAAACGGAACGGTGGAAGTTGCATGGCAATATATCTCGGAATGGCTATGGAAATGTCATAATAGGTAGGTATGGTGGCTGTTTTGAGGAAAGGTGTAAAGTGGTTTAATGCACCAACGAAAGTTGCGTCGTACTAGAGAGGCTAGCAAAGGTGGAAGGGTGAGAGTGTGTATAATCCATGGACTCAACATTAGTCATAAAGAACTCACATACTTATTGCAAAAATTTATTAGCCCTCGAAACAAAGTACTAATACGCATGCTCCTAGGGGGGTAGATTGGTAGGAAAAGACCATCGCTCATCCCTGACCACCACTCATAAGGAAGACAATCAAAAATAAATCATGCTCCAACTTCATCACAGAACAAAAGAACATACGTGCATGCTTCAGGAATCACAAACCTTAACACAATTATTTCTATTAACCAACAATTACCAACTAGCATGACTCTAATATCACCATCTTTATATCTCAAAACAATTGCAAGGAATCAAACTTCTCATATATTCAATGATCTACATGAAAGTTTTTATTATATCCCTCTTGAATACCCATCAAATTAGCACCAAATTCATAACCTAAGCAAATTGCCATACTATTTTTAAGACTATCAAAATAATATAAGTGAAGCATGAGAGTTCATCAATTTCTTCAAAATAAAACCACTGCCGTGCTCTAAAAAGATATAAGTGAAGTACTAGAGCAACTACCTAGCTCAAAAGATATAAGCGAAGCACATATAGTATTCTAAAAAATCCACGATTAATGTGTGTCCCTCTCAAAAGGTGCGTACAGCAAGGATGATTGTGGCAAACTAAAAAGCAAAGACTCATATAATACAAGATGCTCCAAGCAAAACACATATCATGTGGTGAATAAAAATATAGCCTCAAGTAATTTTACCGATAGATTGAAGACAAAAGAGGGGATGCCATCCGGGGCATCCCTAAGCTTAGATGCTTGGTTGTCCTTGAATATTACCTTGGGGTGCCTTGGGCATCCCCAAGCTTAGGCTCTTGCCACTCCTTATTCTGTAGTCCATCAAAATTTTACTCAAAACTTGAAAACTTCACAACACAAAACTCAACAGAAAACTCATGAGATCCGTTAGTGAAACAAAGCAAATAACCACTTTTAGGTACTATTGTAAACTCATTCCAATTTTATATTGGTGTTATATATACTATATTCTAACTTATCAATGGTTCATACCCATAGATTCATCAAAATAAGCAAACAACACAATGAAAACAGAATCTGTCAAAAACAGAACAGTCTGTAGTAATCTGGACTTTGACTAAACTTCTGTAACTCTAAAAATTATGAAAAATTAGGACAAAAGAGGAAATTTGTATATCAATCTTGTGTACAAAATTTATATCAAAAGCACATTTCTGTGATTTTTTAAAGTTCCATCAATGAGCGCAAAAGTTTCTATTTTTCAGCAAGATCAAATCAATTATCACCATAGATCATCCCAAAGGTCTTACTTGGCTCAAACACTAATTAAAACACTAAAATACAATTACTACAGAAGTAATATTGCGTATTTATTCAAGAACAGAAGCAAAAATAAAAACACAAAATAAAATTTGGTTGCCTCCCAACAAGCGCTTTTCTTTAAAGCCTTTTAGCTAGGCGTTGATAATTTTAATGATGCTCACATGAAAGACGAGAATTGAAACACAAAGAGAGCATCATAATACATGTGACAAACACATTTAAGTCTAACATACTTCCTATGTATAGGCATTTTATAAGAGAACAAATTATCAAGACAAGAATAACCTAGCATATGCAAGGAAGGAGAAAGAAACAATAGCAATCTCAACATGAAGAGAGGTAATTTAGTAACATGAAAATTTCTACAACAATATTCCCCTCTCTCATAATAATTACATGTGGGATCATATTCAAATTCAACAATATAGCTATCACATAACATTTTCTCTTCATGATCCACATGCATAAAAGTTTTATAATCTTCCAAGATAGTGGGATTAACATCAACTAAAGTCATGACCTCTTCAAACCCACTTTTAATATTATCACAAACATATTCATCATGAGACTTAAATAAATTTTCAAGATCATAAGAAGCATTATCACCCCTGATACGTCTCCAGCGTATCTATAATTTATGAAGTATTCATGCCATGTTTACAACAATTCTATATGGTTTTGGTATGATTTGCATGGAACTAACCCGGACTGACGTTGTTTTCAGCAGAACTACTGTGGTGTTGTTTTTTGTGCAGAAATAAAAGTTATCCAAATGCAACGAAACTTTTTGATAATTTTTTTTGGAACAAAAGAGGCACTAGAAGCTTCGTGGGAGGGCCAAAAGAGCCATGAGGTGGGCACAACCCACTAGGGCACGCCAGAGGGGTCTGGCTCGCCCAGATGGGTCATGGTCACCTCGAGGCCCATCTTAGCGTGAAACCAACGCCAAAAAATCCTACAAATAGAGAAACCCCCAGAAATAACCCAAGATCAGAAGTTCCGCCGCTGCAAGCCTCTGTAGCCATGAAAAACCAATCTAGACCCCGTTCCGGCACCCTGTGGGAGGGGGAAATCATCACCAGTGGCCATCTTCATCATCCCGGCGGCCACCATGATGAGGAGGGAGTAGTCCACCCTCGGGGCTGAGGGTTTGTACCAGTAGCTATGTGTTTAATCTCTCCCTCTCATGTTCTTAACTTGGCACGATCTTGATGTATCGTGGGCTTTGTTAATATAGTTGGATCATATGGTATTTTCCCCTCTCTATCTTGTTGTGATGAATTGAGTTTTCCCTTTGAGATTTCGTTTTTATCGGATTGAATACTTTTATGGATTTGAGAGCACTTGATCTATGTCTTGGCACTCAACTCGCGGATTCTCGAGGTGACATTGGGGTAATCTATGCATAGGGGTTGATGCACGTTTTCGTCTTTGTTTCTCCGGTAGAAATCTTGGGGCACTCTTTGAGGTTCTTTGTGTTGGATTGAGTATTATGAGTCTGAAATTGTTTGATGCATATTGTAAAATCAACTCACGGATACTCGCGGTGACATTGGAGTATCTAGGTGACATTAGAGTTGGTTGATGTGTATCATATGTGTTATTTTAGTACGAACTCTTGGTTAGATCGATCGGAAAGAATAGCTTGGTGTTATTTTAGTACAAACTCTAGGACAGATTGATCGGAAAGAATAGCTTTGAGGTGGTTTCGTACCCTACAAACATTTTCTTCTTATGTTCTTCACTAGATAAGAACTTTGGAGTGATTCTTCGTTCCACGTTGAGGGATGGTTATGTGATCCAATTATATTAGCATTGTTGAGAGATTGCACTGGCGAAAGTACGGACCCTAGGCCTCATTTTCAAGCATTGTAATACCGTTTGTGCTTGCTTTTGTTACTTGCTACCTTGCTGTTTTTTATTGTTCCTATTACAAAAATCAATATCTACTATCATTACTACGCTTGTATCACCATCTCTTCACCGAACTAGTGCACGTATACAAATTACCATTGTATTTGGTGTGTTGGGGACACAAGAGACTTTTTATTATTTGGTTGCAGGGTTGTTTGAGAGAGACCATCTTCATCCTATGCCTCCCACGGATTGATAAACCTTAGGTCATCCACTTGAGCGAAAATTGCGACTATCCTACAAAACTCTGCGCTTGGAGGCCCAACACGAGTCTACAAGAATAAGTTGTGTAGTAGACATCAAGCTCTTTTCTGGCGCCGTTGCCGGGGAGGTGAGTGCTTGAAGGTATATCATTAGATCTTGCAATTGAATCTTTTAGTTTCTTGTTTTATCACAAGTTTGGTTCATAAAAGAAAACTACAAAAAATGGTATTGTGGTGGCCTCATATTATTCGTCTTTATCATGTCTTTCTTGAAAATGATGGAAAGGAAAATTGTGCTCAATTGATAGAAGAAGAATTCAATAAAATGTTTGGCACAAAACCCATGAATGATGAGCATGATTGCAATGTTGTTAGTATGAATTCTTTGAATATACATGATGCTAATGATATGCAAAGCCATAAGCTTGGGGATGCTATATTTGATGAATATTATATTTTTAGTCCCCCAAGTTTTGATGAGAAAATTTATTATGATGAAATCATGCCTCCTATTTATGATGATTATAATTATGAAAGTGGATTTAGAGAGGTCATGACTTTATTTAATGATGAATCCACTATTTTGGAAGAGGTCTCAATTGGTTATGAAAACAAAGTTCCTATCTATGATGATTATGGTGATGACATGTATGCTATAAAGAATAATTATAACCATGAAACTTGTCATCATGATTTTGATTTTCAATCACATGATAGTTATTTTGTTGAATTTGCTCCCACTATTATTCATGAGAAAAAATTTGCTTATGTGGAGAGTAATAAAATTTCTATGCATGTGGATCATGAAAAGAATGCTTTGTGTGATAGCTATATTGTTGAATTAATTCATGATGCTACTGAAAATTACTATGAGAGGGGAACATACGGTTTTACATATTGCAATAATATCAAGTTTCCTCTCTATGTGTTGAAAATCTTGAAGTTTTGCTTGTTATGCCTTCCTATGCCAGTTGATTCTTGTTCCAATAAGTTGTTTGCTCACAAAATCCCTATTCATAGGAAGTGGGTTAGGCTTAAATGTGCTAGTAATATTCTTCATGATGCTCCCATTATGTTTCAATTCTTATCTTTTATGTGAGCATCATTGAAATCTTCATGCCTAGCTAAAAAGGCATTAAAGAAAAGCGCTTGTTGGGAGAAAACCCAACACTTTTACCTACTGTTTTTGTGTGTTCACATGATTAAGCTACTGTAGTAATCATGTGTTTATAGCTTTTGTTTCAATAAAGTACCAAGTAAAGCCTTTGGGATAGTGTGGATGATAGTTGACTTGATTCTGTGCAAAAACAGAAACTTTTGTGCCCAGTAACAGAATTGTTAAAATTTACTGGAGCTTCTAAAAATTCTGAACTTTTTACAGTTGATGGGTATACCAATTGTATACGTTGTCCGATTTTTTCAGAATTTTTGGAGTTACAGAAGTATGAACTTACTTCAGATCTTTACGTACTGTTCTGTTTTTGACAGATTCTGTTTGCAATGCATAGTTTGTTTGTTTTATGGTTTTTATGGCTTATATTGCTTAATATAAATTGTGGAAATTGTAGAGTAGAGGCATTTTATGAGAACAATTAGGAATCTTGTCTTTGACAGTACCCAAGTGAATGATTTGTTTTATCATACTAACCCATCTCACGAAGTTCTGTTAAGTTTCGTGTGATTGAAGTTTTCAAGTTTTGGGTGAGATATCGATATGAGGATAATAAGGAGTGACAAGACCTAAGATTTGGGATACCCAAGGCACCCCAAGGTAATATTCAAGGAATATCCAAGCAACTAAGATTGGGGATGCCCCGGAAGGCATCCCCTCTTTCGTCTCCAACATCATTGGTAACCTCACTTGGAGCTACATTTTCATTCGTCACATGATATGTGTTTTGCTTGGAGCATCATTTTATTTTATTAGGATTTTCTTTCTGTTATTTGGAATAATGTTTTATATCTTTTACTTCAATAAAAATGCCAGGTATAGCCTTTGCCATGCTTATTTTGCAAGTCTATGTGTTGCTGTTTGAAAACAGAAAGTTGCACGCTATTGCGTGAATTCTTGAGAAACGTCAGAATGTTATAAAATGTTGAAATGTTTGCACAATAAGCTATGATAAATTTTCTACTGTGTGGTAAATTTTCAGAATTTTTGGAGTTAGGTAAGTGTGAGTAAAATTGCACTCTTTACAGACTGTTATGTTTAGACCGATTGCTGTTATGTTTGCTTGTTTAATGATTCTATTTAAGGATGGAAGTATTAAATATGCAGAGGCATTTAGTATGCAATGTTAAATAATTATTTTAGTGATTTATTACAATAGAGAATGATAAGGTTATTGCATTGATTTATACTAACTTATCTCATGAGTTCTTGTTGAGTTTTGTGTGGATGAAGTTTTTAAGATTTAGGGAAACCGTGATATAAAAGGAATTAAGGAGACACAAAAGCTCAAGCTTGGGGATGCCCAAGGAATTCCAAGTTAATATTCCAAGAAGTCTCAGGCATCTGAGCTTGGGGATGCCCCGGTAGGCATCCCACCTTTCTTCATCAACAACTATCGGTTAGTATCGGTTGAGCCTAAGTTTTTGCTTCTTCACATGAGTTGTGCTATTCTTGGAATGTCATTTAGTTTTTGTTTTGCTTTCTATTTTAATAAAATACTTAGATCTGAAAGTTTTTAAATAAGAGAGAGTCCTCAAATAGCTACCCATTTACTTAACTACTCACTTGATCTTCACTTATACCTTTTTGGAGTAGTTTGTCATTTACTCTTGTGCTTCACATATATCCTATGAGTAAATTTTTGAATGAATTGAATATCATGAAGTTGAAATTATATGTTCATATCATTCCTAGTAGTAGCTTCACATTTGGTTTAGAAAGTGAAACCTTTTGAAGCTTGACAATCATAATATTGGTCATACAAGCAATTCATGAATGCTTAGTATAAGGAAGAGAACTTTCACCTGCAAATATATTATCTTGGAAATATTCTATGATTGTGAATACCCATTAGTTCTTTTCAAACTTGAGCAAATTAGTTGAAGTTGGACAAGGAAGACAACATAATGAATTATGGTTGTGTATATTTGCATAGAAGTTATATTGTTATGGATCCTCCAACATGTGGTGTTTGCTTAGGATCTCTTGCTAGCCAAAAATTCGTACTAAGTAGAGATACTACTTGTGCAACCAAAAACCCTTAAACCCAGTTTCTTGCCATGAATGTTCACCATACCTACCTATGGATTGAATAAGATCCTTCAAGTAAGTTGTCATCGGTGCATAAAGCAATAAAAATTGCTCCTAAATATGTTTGATCTTTTATTGTAAGGGAAAATTGAGCGTTGTACGAACTTGTGATGGCAAAGTAATAAAAGTGACGGACTGCATAATAAAGCTTGCTATCATAAGAGGCAATATAATGTGACGTTCCCTTGCATTAAGAGTTTGGGCATCCAAAAATAAAAAGTGCATGACAACCTCTGCTTCCCTCTGCGAAGGGCCTATCTTTTACTTTTCAGTATTACATTTATGCAAGAGTCAATTATGCATTCTCATTTCAACCTCAATTATCCTCTAGTTGGCAAGCATCATGTGGTGGGGAAAGATCTAGGCACATATATATGGCTAGTCAAATATATTTGATCATGATTTATTATTGTTAACAATTATCTCTATGATAAATGAGTTGGGAGGTGAAACATTAAGCCCCTATCTTTCTCTGTGTTCGATGGATGCCATTTGTTCTAAAAATATGCTTTGAGTACTAGCAATCAAAGAAGACTATATGATGGTTGAGTATGTGGAGCTCTTACTTAAACTATGTTGAATAAGTTGAATTGCAATTGTTTGGTGACTAAGAATATAGGTTGTTGAGTTTCAAGAGAATTCATTGTTTGAACCTTAACATGTGAATTGGTTGCTACTTTATCATGATGAGTTTTATGAGAAAGAATTGTTATTATGATGCTAGGAAAAGTGATTGAAATTATCAATGATCAAACTTATGAACTTTGCTAGCATTCACACTTCATAAATTATTTCTTTTATCATTTACCTACTCGAGGACGAGTAGGAATTAAGCTTGGGGATGCTGATACGTCTCCAACGTATCTATAATTTATGAAGTATTCATGCCATGTTTACAACAATTTTATATGGGTTTGGTATGATTTGCATGGAACTAACCCGGACTGACGCTGTTTTCAGAAGAACTACTGTGGTGTTGTTTTTTGTGCAGAAATAAAAGTTCTCCAAATGCAACGAAACTTTTTGATGTTTTTTTGGAACAAAAGAGGCACTAGAAGCTTCGTGGGAGGGCCAGAAGAGCCACGAGGTGGGCACAACCCACCAGGGTGTGCCAGAGGGGCCTGGCTCGCCCAGATAGGTTGTGGTCACCTCGAGGCCCATCTTAGTGTGAAACCAACGCCAAAAAATACTATAAATAGAGAAACCCCCAGAAATAACCCGAGATCAGAAGTTATGCCGCCGCAAGCCTCTGTTGCCACGAAAAACCAATCTAGACCCTGTTCCAGCACACTGCCGGAGGGGGAAATCATCACCGGTGGCCATCTTCATCATCCCGGCGGCCACCATGATGAGGAGGGAGTAGTCCACCCTCGGGGCTGAGGGTTTGTACTAGTAGCTATGTGTTTAATCTCTCTCTCATGTTCTTGAGTTGGCACGATCTTGATGTATCGTGGGCTTTGTTAATATAGTTGGATCATATGGTGTTTTCCCCTCTCTATCTTGTTGTGATGAATTGAGTTTTCCCTTTGAGATTTCGTTTTTATCGGATTGAATACTTTTATGGATTTGAGAGCACTTCATCTATGTCTTGGCACTCAACTCGCGGATTCCCGAGGTGACATTGGGGTAATCTATGCATAGGGGTTGATGCACGTTTTCGTCTTTGTTTCTCCAGTAGAAATCTTGGGGCACTCTTTGAGGTTATTTGTGTTGGATTGAGTATTATGAATCTGAAATTGTTTGATGCATATTGTAAAATCAACTCACGGATGCTCGCGGTGACATTGGAGTATCTAGGTGACATTAGAGTTGGTTGATGTGTATCATATGGTGTTATTTTAGTACGAACTCCTGGTTAGATCGATCGGAAAGAATAGCTTGGTATTATTTTAGTACGAACTCTAAGATAGATTGATCGGAAAGAATAGCTTTGAGATGGTTTCGTACCCTACAAACAATTTATTCTTATGTTCTCCGCTAGATAAGAACTTTGGAGTGATTCTTCGTTCCACGTTGAGGGATGGTTATGTGATCCAATTATATTAGCATTGTTGAGAGATTGCACTAGCGAAAGTACGGACCCTAGGCCTCATTTTCAAGCATTGCAATACCATTTGTGCTTGCTTTTGTTGCTTGCTACCTTGCTGTTTTTTATTGTTCCTATTACAAAAATCAATATCTACTATCATTACTATGCTTGTATCACCATCTCTTTGCCGAACTAGTGCACCTATACAAATTACCATTTTATTTGGTGTGTTGGGGACACAAGAGACGTTTTATTATTTGGTTGCAGGGTTGTTTGAGAGAGACCATCTTCATCCTACGCCTCCCACGGATTGATAAACCTTAGGTCATCCACTTGAGCAAAAATTGCTACTGTCCTACAAAACTCTGCGCTTGGAGGCCCAACACGAGTCTACAAGAATAAGTTGTGTAGTAGACATCAAGCTCTTTTCTGGCGCTGTTGCCGGGGAGGTGAGTGCTTGAAGGTATATCTTTAGATCTTGCAATTGAATCTTTTAGTTTCTTGTTTTATCACTAGTTTGGTTCATAAAAGAAAACTACAAAAAAATGGTATTGAGGTGACATCAACCCCAATCCTGATCATTGCAATAAGTAGTGGAGATAGCAAAATTAGCATCCCCAAGCTTGGGATTTTGCATATTATTAGCACAATTGACATTAATAGAATTTATAACAACACCATTGCAATCATGCTTTTCATCCAAGGAGCTATTGTGAATCACTACTTTTAACACTTCATCACAATTTTCAGATTCACGTATTTCAAGCAAAACTTCATAAAGATAATCTAGTGTACTCAACTCACTAGCAATTGGTTCATTATAATTGGATATTTTAAAATGATTAGCAAGTGGATGCAGATCCATAAACTTTTTCCTTCTGATTTGGAATAAATATGCAATTATGCCAAGCGAACAAGCAAACAACCCAAGTAAGACATAAAGACAAACAAAAAAGGCAAATAAAAAGGGCATATATTTTTGTGTTTTTCTGAAAACATTTTAGAAGTGGGGGAGATGAAAACGAGAGGCAAATGGCGAATAATGTAAGTGCAAGAGATGAGAGTTTATGATAGGTACTTGGTAGGCTTGATGTAGATCCTCCCAGGCAACGGCGCCAGAAATTCTTCCTACTACTTCTTGAGCTTGCGTTGATTTTTCCCTTGAAGAGGAAAGGGTGATGCAGCAAAGTAGAGATAAGTATTTCCCTCAGTTAAGAACCAAGGTATCAATCCAGTAGGAGGAACACACAAGTCCCCAATAGATGCACCTGCACAAATTAACAAACACTTGCACACAATGCGAAAAAGGGGTTGCCAATCCCTTCACGGTCACTAGCAAGAGTGAGATCTGATAGAGATAGGTATAAAAGATAAATAAAAGTGCAAAATAAAGTAAAGATAAATAAATTGCAGCAAGGTATTTTTGGGTTTTTGGTTTTATAGATCTGAAAATAATATGATAGAAAATAGACCCGGGGGCCATAGGTTTCACTAGAGGCTTCTCTCTTGAAGAAAGCATACGGTGGGTAAACAAATTACTGTTGAGCAATTGATAGAAAAGCGCATAGTTATGATGATATCTAAGGCAATTATCATGAATATAGGCATCATGTCCGTGACAAGTAGACCGACTCCTGCCTGTATCTACTACTATTACTCCACACATCGACCTCTATCCAGCATGCATCTAGTGTATTAAGTTAACAAGAACAAAATAACACCTTAAGCAAGATGACATGATGTAGAGGGATAGATCCAAACAATATGATAAAACCCCATCTTTTTATCCTTAATGGCAACAATACAAATACGTGCCTCGTTACCCCTACTGTCACTCTGTGAGGACACAACAAGATTGAACCCAGCACAAAGCACCTCTCCCATTGCAAGAAAGATCAATCTAGTTGGCCAAACCAAATCAATAGATCAGAGAGAAATACAAAGTTGTCTTAATCATGCATAAAAGAGTTCAGAGAAGACTCAAATAATATTCATAGATAATCTGAACCCACAATTCATCGGATCTCAACAAACACACTGCAAAAGAAGATTACATCGAATAGATCTCCAAGAACATCGAGGAAAACATTGAATTGAAGATCAAAGAGAGAAAATAAGCCATCTAGCTACTATCTATGGACCCGTAGGTCTGTGGTAAACTACTCACACATCATCGGAAGGGTGGCAAGGTTGGTGTAGAGGCCCTCTGTGATCGAAACCCCCTCCGGCAGAGTGCCAGAAAAGGCACCAAGATGGGATCTCATGAGAATAGAAGCTTGCGGCGGCGGAAAAGTATTTTTGGTGTGCCCTTTGGTGTATGGGGAATATTTGGGTATTTATGGAGCTGAGATTAGGGTTAGGGGAGTCCCGAGGGGCCACAAGCCCTAGTGGCGCGCCTCAGGGGGGCGCCCCCAGGGCTTTTGGCCCTCTCGTGGCTCCTCTGGCCTCCTCCCGAAGCTTAGTGGTTGTCTTCTGGTCCAAGAAAAATCCTCAAAAGGTTTCGTTTCGTTTGAACTCCGTTTGGTATTGATTTTCTGTAAAAGACAAAAAACAAAGAAGAAACAACAACTGGCACTGGGCACTAGGTTAATAGGTTAGTCCCAAAAAATGATAAAGAATAGCATATTAATGCATATAAAACATCCAAGAAGGATAATATAATAGCATGGAACAATCAAAAAATTTAGATACGTTGGAGACGTATCAATTAACCATCACCAACCGTCCTAGTTGAGAATTTGTTGACTACTCTTGCTCCTCACTATGAAGATGGTCTTCCACATAAGATGCGAGTATGGATTCTCAAAGATGAATCTTGATGATGTGGTTGTACCTTCTCGCAACATGATGAATATGTGACCAATGGGAAGACAATCTTCAAAGCAAGTATATAGTTTTTTTCTAGGTTAAAACTCGGGTTTTTGTTTAGATATTGTTTAGCTTTGCTCCAATTTGCAACCGCGTGACATGTAGCTCTTGCCCTCCAATGCATAGTCATGTCAACATACAACTAACCCTATGGTGTGATCCACGTGCGTGCTCATATGATGGGCACCAAAGGACAACAACATAACCACAAGCAATTTAAACCAATCATAGCAATTCGCCAATTACCCATAGGACAACAAAAATCTACTCAAACATCATAGGATGGCAACACATCATTGGATAATAATATGAAGCATAAAGCACCATGTTCAAGTAGGGGGTATAGCGGGTTGTGGGAGAGTGGACCGCTGAATATAGCTGAGGGAAACTGATGGAGGTGTTGATGAAGATGACAGAGTTGTTGGAGTAGATCGTCGTCACACGATGATTGCCCCGACGGCGTTCCGGCGCCACCGGGAGAGCGGGGGGAGAGAGCCCCCCTCCTTCCTCTTCTTTCGTGGCCTCCCCCTGGATGGGAGGAGGGTTTCCCCTCTAGTCCTTGGCCTCTATGGCTGTCGGAGGGCAGGAGCCCCTCTGAGATTGGATCTCTCTCTCTCTTGTTTCGAGTTCTTGTTTTCTGGCCTTTCAGCGTTTCTTATATTCCCGGAGATCCGTAACTCCGATTGGGCTGAAATTTTAACACGATTTTTTTTCCGGATATTAGCTTTCTTGCAGCGAAAGAAGGGCCCCAACCGACTTACAGAGGAGTCACCAGCTCACATGGTGCACCCTGGGGGGGTAGGGCGCGCCCCCTGAGCTCGTGGCTCCCTCGAGCATTGTCTCGCATTGATTCTTTTTCCTCAAAATCACATATATTCAAAAACAATCTGCGTAAAAGTTTATCGCGTTTGGACTTTGTTTGATATGGATTTTCTGCGAAACAAAAAACATGCAACAAACAGGAACTAGCACTGGGCACTGGATCAATATGTTAGTCCAAGAAAATCATATAAATTGTTGCGAAAAGTATGTGGAAGTTGTAAAATAATGACATGAAATAATCAAAAATTATAGATACAATGGAGATGTATCAGAGCAAGCCCTCGACGGCTGCTAGTAGCGGGCCCTCACTGGCGAGGTGGAGGACCGTGTGATTTAGCGCCTCGCCCTCATCGGCAACAAGGGGGGAGCAGGTGCTCCCGCAGCACGCCCTGGTCGGTCACGAAAAGGTGCATAGCGTCCTTGCCGCTCACAAGGTGGATGAGCGTGTTCTCTAGGAGCATGCCCGCAAGCATCGCATCCTATCCCCTCTCGATGTGGACGAGCGCATGCTCGGGAAGCACACCTGTGAACATCACATCCTCGCCGCTCAGGTGCACGAGCATGTGCTCCAACATCATGACCGCGAGCATGGTATCCTCGCCGCTCACGCGATCGATCACTAGTACAGTGAGCTGCAATACAAACAGTTTTTAACCCCTTTCCACGACAGCACTTTAAACTATCGCCTTGCTAGTGTGTGCGATAGGGGGTCCTTCCTACACGACCCAGAAACCATCGGGGATAGGTCTTCCGGTCACACACGCGGGGCAAAATGAGCTCATGTGCGATCGGGCGAGCCATCATTTCCGTTCGTATGTACATCCCACACAGTGATCCCAGACAAACATTTCCGTTCGTCTGTACATCCCACACAGTGAATCCCAGACAAACCTTTCCATTCGTACGTACATCCCACACAGTGAATCCCAGACAAACATTTCAGTTCGTATGCACATCCCACACAGTGAATCCCAGACAAACGTTTCCGTTCGTATGCACATCCCACACAGTGAATCCCAGACAAACGTTTCCGTTCGTATCTAACACAATTTTCTGTATAGCCTCATCTGTGATAGGTGTAACGATCACACACGCTCTGCCTCTGTTAACCGTTTGCGTTATTCAAGTATATCACACATGATTCGTTGAAGAAAACTGTATGACATTGGGCTATCCATCACACACACTTCTACTGCTAGGAACATTTGTAAAGTTCCTTGACACAATTAGTAGGTTTATTAGTTTACTCTTAATAATTCCAGTATTAAGCAAATTCACATTTCATAGCAAACAACTGTTTGCCACTTTTATATCAGGCACACTAATATATTTTAACATCACAGTATGATAGTTATGTGAAAACAACACTGTACAACATATAGCTACTTCACCTTCATAAGCACAATATTAGAACAATATATTCATTTCCCTAATCGACTGATGCATGATCAACCAAGTTCATCTTCTCCACCTCTGCTTTCAGTTCTGTAAGAACCTGTTTTGCACTGGCCAACTGCAAAAGTGCCCCCTCCTCCGCAAACACCATCTTAGCATAGTCTAATTTAAAAAATCTGAGCTCATTCTCCATCTTCCTCTTTTTTCCCTGTATCTTTAAATATTCTTCAGCATTGACAAAATTTTCTCTAAGCCTATCTCTGCTCTCTTCCTCATACATGCTCCAGAGCTTTGCTAGGCACATCTTCAAAGACTGTGGCCACTCTTGATCAACCCACTTCAGGTAAGAACACTTCCGTTCATCCTATTATATTTAAAGCTAAATCGGTTACAATTGTAGGGAAAATGGGTTACTAGCAACATAGAAATTCACTACATACATATTTTGAAAAACTGAAGAAACACGTTAATTATGACATTTCTTCTCAAATAGATCAATGTGCAAATGAATTAATTGCTACTGAGACAACAACCAAATTTAGGAACATCACAAGCAATAATTAACTGCAACAACGCTACAAATTCTTACCTTCCCAGCGCTCGATGGTGGACATGTGCTAAGCATGCCACATAAGCAAAAAAATGACATGGCACAACAATTAAGGAGGAGAGAGAGCCCTTTGGTGACCCTAGGAAGAACCAATGCCAAGCGCATGAACCTAGGCAAAACACTTAAATGAAAGAAGTTGACCAATGCATGGAAGAGTTTTGGTGCTAAATCATTAAATAAAGTGAGCTTAGCAACAACAAGTTAAGCACCTATGCATTGGGGAGTTGAGTTGCTAAGCTATTTAATGCACTTAGCACCTCATTTAAGCACCTTTGCATCGGAAGAAGCTTAGTCATGTACTATAAATAACAAATTGAAAATTTTATGGCGAAGCTAAATATAACTGCAACAGCATAGCGACAGTGTTTGGATGACATCATATCAATACTAACAGGTGTGTGCATGCACAAATTTAGTAACATAGAACTAATAGCATTAAGGCTCTCCACTATTTAGGCAAAAACTGGTGTCAAAACAAATGTTGCTACATTTGGCACCGGTGCCCTGCACTACCGAGCCGATGCCAGAGGAAAACAAATCAGGGAACCAGCCTCCGGAGCACCTAGTTGCTCTGATGCCCAGTTCCTTCGTGCCATAAAGTTTTAGTATTTTACTGCTTGGCTGCTCGAATATGTGGAGCAAAGTTGGCCGCACAAACTGCTGAAGCGGTGCCAAATAATTATCTCAGGGCACTGCTGGTGAGATGGCAACATTTTTAGATACTAGGTAGAAACTGTGACACTGTCTTAATCACATCCAGAATAACATAGCACAGTGACAGTGTCTGAATCACATCTAACAAATGATTTGTAACAACGATAGTGGGGCTAACCTTCTCTGCACATGCCAGAAACTTCCTCCCACTGTCCACAGATTCAAAAGCAACTAATTTCATGCATGGAGATTGATGGTGACAACGAGCAGGTAGATCTTCAGCCACCCCGCTCCATTCATTGCAAGTGATGGTCCTAGGGAGCTACAAGAGGAAGAAATGGCTCAAATCGGCCGCTGGGTTAAATCTTTATTCCAAATCATAACCCGAGATAGAGGAGAGAGTCATACCCAGCTGGTGAATGAGTCGTCGGAGGAGGAGGAATGGCTGGAGAGGTCATTGAAGAAGACCATGGTGACCGCAGTGGTCGGATGCGAGACGTCGAGAGAGAGGAAGCAAGCAAGGAAGCGGCTATAGCTTGGGAAGGAAGGAAGGAGGAAACAGGGGAAATGTGGCTTGTGGTCGGGGAGAAAAGGGGGTGGGGAGGGAGGAAGAGTTAGATATTTCGGCGGTAGGCCAAAAATTTGGAAAGCTGAAGGGAAAATTGGCGCGCGGTGCCACCGGACACCATTCACTTTGAACATATGTGTGCATCGCAAACAATTCTTCTGCATTACGCGCATGCGATGAGTTTGAGCATTCAAATTTTGGTGGAAATTTCCCTGGGTACGGTGCTCATCCACGTCATTGCCTAATTTAACATCGCTTGCTAATTTGGGTACACAAAATAGCCTACAGCACACAGACCACACTTACTGAATCGAGCAATTTTAGTAATTAAATAGACCAGTTGACCTAAACATTGTAAATGGTTCCTATAACCAAACGGTTCCTATAACCAACTGTGTGTGATGTAGTTGATTTTTTGTATTAGCTGCGAAAGACGAATTTGGAGTATAGTGGCAACGGATGGTGTTCTAAATGTACGAGAAAATTGTGTACTGTTAACATGCACTAATACAACTATCATGTTAAATTTTGGAAATTTTCAGGGTTCATTTGACCTTTTCAAGACATTAAGTGAGTTTCTAGCCATTTAATGGCCGTAATTCAAATTTGAACTACATGTACATGCAACAGCAAACCATCATGGGGTGGAAAATCATATTTGTGTCCTTGTGTGCAAGATAATTCCATGTGCAGTAAATTGGAAGAAATTTTCAACCATATTGGTGTCACGGCTTGGACACAAACATTGAGTACCATGGCTTTTAAATTCCAAAAAAATTAAAAATGATTAGAAATACATGAAACCTTACTGACGCAATGGCATGGCACCAAGATGCTGTGAAAAAATTGGCCTGTTTGATGAAAGTTTGGACACACACCCCTCACAAACCGGACCATCTCACTAGAAGACTCATGGTTCCGAGAGGGAATAATGCATGTTTCATGATGAACCGGTGGTAGCTTCCCCTTATGGCCTTGAAACTTTTTCTACCGTTAACGTGCACTAATACAACTGTGATGTTAAAAATTGGTAAATTTCAGGGGTCATTTGACCTTTTTAACACATTTAAGTGATTTTCTAGCCATTTAATGACCGTAATTAAAATTTGAACTACATGTACATGCAACAGCTAACCATAATGGTTTGGAAAATCATATTTGTGTCCTCGTGTGTGAGTTAATGCCTTGTGCAGTAAATTGGAAGGATTTTCAAACATATTGGTGTCACGGCTTTGACACAAGCATCGGGTGCCATGGCTTCTAAATTCCAAAAAATTCAAAAATGATCAGAAATACATGGAACCTTGCTTGATGTAATGCCATGGCACCAAGATGCCGAGGTAAAAAAATTGACCTGTTCGATGAAAGTTTGGACACACATCCCTCACAAACCGGAGCATCTCACGAGAATACGCGTGGTTCCGAGAGGGAACAATGGATGTTTGATGATGAACCGGTGGTAGCATCCTCGTATGGCCTTGAAACTTTTTCTACTGTTAACATGCGCTAATACAACTGCCAATGTTAAAATTTGGAAAATTCCAGGGGTCTTTGACCTTTAAAGTCATTTAAGTGATTTTCTAGCCATTTAATGGCCGCAATTCAAATTTGTACTACATGTACATGCAACAGCTAACCATAATGGTCTGGAAAATCATATTTGTATCCTCGTGTGCGAGTTAATGCCCTGTGCAGTAAATTGGAAGGAATTTTCAAACATATTGGTGTCACGACTAGGACATAAGCATCGGGTGCCATGGCTTTTAAATTCCAAAAAAATAAAAAATGATGAGAAATGCATGGAACCTTGCTTGATGTAATGGCATGGCACCAAGATGCAGTGGTAAAAAAATTGGCATGTTCAACGAAAGTTTGGACACACACCCCTCACAAACCGGAGCATCTCATGAGAAGACTCGTGGTTCCGAGAGGAAACAATGCATGTTTGATGACGAACCGGTGGTAGCTTCGTCTTATGGCCTTGAAACTTTTTCTACCGTTAACATGCACTAATAGAACTATCATGTTAAAATTTTGAAATTTTCAGGGGGGGGGGGTATTTGACCCTTTTACGACATTTAAGTGATTTTCTAGCCATTTAATGGTCGTAATTCAAATTGAACCACATGTACATGCAACAGCAAACCATAATGGTTTCAAAAAATCATTTATGTATTACATTACATTATACAATAATATATCATGGTAACACAAAACAAGCATTCGTGCCTTACATTTGCAAAGAAAATGTAAATATCTGGCAAGACAACCGAGCCCCACATGATTGACCCTCTATTTCACGCCTCGAGATTTGGAAGGTGACTGGCGCCTAGCATGAATCATTAATCAAATGCGGTTCTGTATTGGAAACCGTCAGCGATTAATTTCACACATGGCTTTTGCTATGGGAATCGTGTGCAATTCAAGCTATGGTACTCGTAAATTCTGGCGATCGGCGTGTGTACTGTTCCTGTCGCTCTAGATTCCGGTTGCCGATAAATACTACCCTGCTCACGTCATCCCGCCTGCATTCTCATCTACATCCTCTCCTTGCTCTCCCTTCCCTCTCTCTCTCTCTCTCTCACAAAACTTTGCCATGGCGCCGACGATTTGCCCACGCGCCACCGAGGAGGCGCCGCCCCCCGAGGATGTTGAGTCACAGAGCAGCAACGAGGAGGACCCCTACGCGCCGCCGAACAAGGTTGCACCGGACACCCTGAAACGTCTTCAACGTATCTATAATTTTTTATTGTTCCATGCTATTATAGTATCAATCTTGGATGTTTTATATTTTTTTACAAGCAACTTTATATCATTTTTGGGACTAACCTACTAACTTAGTGCCCAGTGCCAGTTGCTGTTTTCTGCATGTTTTTGGCTTTTCAGGAAATCAATATCAAACGAAGTCCAAACGGAGAAAAATCTTTGGATTAATTTTTTCTGGACCAGAAGAAACCCTAGAAGGTTCGGGAGAAGGCCAGAAGAGCCACGAGGGAGCGACAAGCCCTAGGGGTGCGGCTCAGGGGGCGCCTGCCAGGCTTGTGGGCCCCTCGTGGCACCTCCAACCCTAATTCCACCTCTATAAATACTCAAATATTTCCCTGACATCAGAGAGCCACCCAAAATACTTTTTCCGCCGCCGCAAGTTTCTGTTCTCGTGAGATCTCATCCGGAGGCCTCTGCCGGCACTCCACCGAAGGGGGAATTGATTACGGAGGGGGAATTGATCACGGAGGGGCCCTACATCAACTTTGTTGCCCTTCCGATGATGCGTGAGTAGTTTACCACAAATCTACGGGTCCATAGTTAGTAGCTAGATGGCTTCTCTCTCGATGTTCTTCAATACAATGTTCTCCTTGATGTTCTTGGAGTTCTATCGATGTAATGACTTATTGCGATGTGTTTTTTGGGATCCAATGAATTGTGATTTTATGATCAGATTATCCATGAATATTATTTGAGTTTTCTCTGAACTCTTTTATGCATGATTGCTATAGCTTCATATTTCTTCTCCGATTTATTGGTTTGGTTTGGCCAACTATATTGATTTATCTTGCGGTGCTCAATCCCAGTGACAGAAGGGGACATGACACGTGTGTATCGTTGCTATTAAGGGTAAAAAGATGGGGTTTATTCATACATGAGTTTATCTTGTCTACATCATGTCATATTGCTTAAGGCGTTACTCTGTTCTTTATGAACTTAATACTCTAGATGCATGCTGGATAGCGGTCGATGTGTGGAGTAATAGTAGTAGATGCAGGCAGGAGTCGGTCTGCTTGTCTCAGACATGATGACTATATATGATCATTGCCTTGGATATCGTCATGATTATTTGCTTTTCTATCAATTGCCCAACAGTAATTTGTCTACCCACCGTATGCTATTTTCTTGAGAGAAGCCTCTAGTGAAAACTATGGCCCCTGAGTCTACTTTTATCATATATTAAAATCCAAAAATACCTTGCTGCAATTTTTCTTTCTTTATTTTATTTTATATTTAGTGTGATCTATCTATCTATCACCATACAATTTAATCTTGCAATTAACCATCAAGGGATTGACAACCACTTGTTCGCGTTGGGTGCAAGGATTTGTTATCTTGTGTGCAGATACTACTTACATAGTGTCGCGTGGTTCTCCTACTGGATTGATAACTTTGGTTCTTAATTGAGGGAAATACTTATCTCTATTGTACTGCATCATCCTCTTCTCTTTGAGGAAATCCCAACACAGCTCATAAGTAGGAGGAACAATTTCTTGCGCCATTGCCGGGGAGACATCATCAACATCTATCAATTACCTACGCATAAACTTTCATCTCCTTGCATTTACTTTATTTTCCTTTTGCCTCGCGTTTTCATCTCCCCCACTTCTAAAAAGTTTTTACAAAAAAATTACTGAAATATTTTCCGTTTGCCCTTTTTGCTTGGTTGTTTTACCTTGTCATCATGACTAGCATAACTATCCCTTCTTTATCATCGGATTTTGAAGTTCTTTACTTCAAGCAGAAACAAGGAGAAAATCTTAAGGATGCTTGGTATAGGTTAATGGAATCTTACCGTGTTTGCTCTGTAAAAGGAGATCTAAAAATTTTGCTTCACAATTTTTATATAGGTTTAACCATGCATCATACACAACTTTTGGATTTTGCCGCAAAAGGGAATTTTATTGAAAGTGAGGCCAATACTGCCTATGAAATAATAGAGGGTATATTGGGGGTTCCACCACCACCAAAGGGATTTTCTTTTACTCAAGAGGGGATTCAAATATTAGACAAATTAGGTGACATGCATAAAAATTTGGTTGAGTTGCAAAAGTCTAATGAACCTCTCAAAAATATTAGTGGAAATCTTAATCGCATGAACACCTTGATTACTCTATGCAATAAGCGATTGGACATTCTAGATATTAAAATGGCCTCACTTCCATAGAATAATGGGAAGCGTAAAGAGCCTCCTGGGTTTGAGAAAACTCCTACAAAGATTATCAAAACCAAAGATGACAATTAATACTTGAAACTATGCATTATGCCTAGCTAGGGGCATAAAACAACAGCGCTTGTTGGGAGACAACCCAATAGTTATTTTAATTTTCTTGTTTATTTTTATATTTTTCAATAAGCACACAATTATGCTATTGTTATGATTGCGCTTTTTATGTTTTAATTAGTGTTTGTGCCAAGTAAAGCCTTTAGGATGGTTTGGATGATAGTTGACTTGATTCTGTGAAAAAATAGAAACTTTTGCGCCTAGTTCTAGAATTTTGTGAATTTATAGAAACGTGTTTTTGCTATGAATTTTTTACACATAAATGATATACAAATTTTCCACGTTGTCATAATTTTTCAGAATTTTTGGAGTTACAGAAGTATGCAATATTCAGATTACTACAGACTATTCTGTTTTTGACAGATTCTATTTTTGTTGCATCGTTTGCTTATTTTGATGAAACTATGGATTGTATCGGGGGGTATAAGCCATGGTAAAGTTAGAATGCAGTAGGTATAATGCAATAACAAAATATGAATGGGTTTGCAATAGTACTTAAAGTGGTGATTTGCTTTATTATACTAACGGATCTCACGAAGGTTTTGTTAAGTTTTGTGTGATTGAAGTTTTCAAGTTTTGCGTGAGATCACGATGGATGAAGGAATAAGGAGTGGTGATGGCTCGTGTCCGCGTCAGTATTTCCCCGAAGAGGAAGGGATGATGCAACATAGCTACGGTAGGTATTTTCCTCAGTTATGAAACCAAGGTTATCGAACCAGTAGGAGAACCAAGCAACACTATGTAAATGGTACCTGCACATAAAGAACAAATACTTGCAACCCGACGTGTAAGAGGGGTTGTCAATCCCTCTCGGGTAAAAGATAGATTGGCTTGTATGATTTTGGATAAATAGATCTCGCGATAAAACAAAATAAAATAAATAAAGAAAAAGTGCAGCAAGGTATTTTTGGGTTTTTAGAATAATAGATCTGAAAACAAAAGCAAATAAAAATAGATCTCAAAGCAAATATGATAAAGAATAGACCCGGGGGCCGTAGATTTCACTAGTGGCTTCTCTCGAGAAAAATAGCATATGGCGGGTAAACAAATTACTGTTGGGCAATTGATAGAACTTCAAATAATTATGATGATATCTAGGCAATGATCATTATATAGGCATCACGTCCAAGATTAGTACACCGACTCCTGCTTGCATCTACTACTATTACTCCACACATCGACCGCTATCCAGCATGCATCTAGTGTATTAAGTTCATGGAAAACGGAGTAATGCAATAAGAATGATGACATGATGTAGACAAGATCTATTCATGTAGGAATAGACCCCATCTTACCCCATCTTGTTATCCTTAATAGCAACAATCAATACGTGTCTTGCTGCCCCTTCTGTCACTGGGAAAGAACACGGCACGACCGAACCCATCACAAAGCACCTCTTCCCATGGCAAGAAAAATCGATCTAGTTGGCCTAACTAAACCAAAGATTCAAAGAAGAAATACGAGGCTATAAGTAATCATGCATATAAGAGATCAAAGAAACTCAAATAACTTTCATGGATAAATAGATGTGATCATAAACTCAAAGTTCATCGGATCCCAACAAATACACCGCAAAAAGAGTTACATCAAATAGATCTCCAAGAGACCATTGTATTGAGAATCAAAAGAGAGAGAGGAAGCTATCTAGCTACTAACTACGGACCCGTAGGTCTACAATGAACTACTCACGCATCATCAGAGAGGCACCAATGAGGATGATGAACCCCTCCGTGATGGTGTCTAGATTGGATCTGGAGGTTCTGGAACTTACGGCGGCTGGAATTGTGTTTTGTCGACTCCCCTAGGGTTTTTGGATTTTCGAGGTATTTATAGAGCAAAGAGGCGATGTGGGAGGCGGCCGAGGTGGGCACAACCCACCAGGGCGCGCCTGGGCCCCCAGGCGCGCCCAGGTGGGTTGTGCTCCCCTCGGAGCCCCCCTCATGTACTTCTTTGGCCCAACAGGTGTCTTCTGGTCCAGAAAAATTCTCCAAAAAGTTTCGCTATGTTTGGACTCCGTTTGGAACTGATATTCTGCGAAGTAAAAAAACAAGCAAAAAACAGCAACTGGCATTGGGCACTATGTCAATAGGTTAGTCCCAAAAAATGATATAAAGTTGCTATAAAATGATTGTAAAACATCCAAGAATGATAATATAACAGCATTGAATAAGCAAAAATTATAGATATGTTGGAGACATATCAAGTGGCGAGAGCCTAAGATTGGGGATGCCCGAGGCACCCCAAGGTAATATTCAAGGACTCCCAAGCAACTAAGCTTGGGGATGCCCCAGAAGGCATCACCTCTTTCTTCTAACGACCATCGGTAATTTTACTTGGAGCTATATTTTTATTCGAGTTAAATGCACTGGAGGTCCTAAAAGTTTCGTTGGGGTGTCACTTTAGTCCTAATTCTTTCAAAATGCACCTTTAGGTCCTAATTGTTTAGTAAGTGGTTCACCCAAGGTCCTTTTTTCACGAGCGCTCGCTGACCTGCCCGCGTGGCACGTTGACCCATGCCACATCAGCAGAGGGCCCAATCGCCAGGCGAGAAAAATACACTGGAGGTCCTAAAAGTTTTTGGGCAGTGTCACTTTAGTCCTACTTCTTTCAAAATTCATGTTTAGGTCCTAATTCTATAGTAAGTGGTTCACCCGAGGTCCTTTTTTGCATGATCGCTCACTGACCTGCTCGGTTGCGCGTTGACCCATGCCACGTCGACTTAGGGTCAGTAGCAGATGAGGAACATTGCAAAAAAACCTAATTTTTTGGCCGCTATTGTCCCGTAGCTATGTGATTTCCTCCACTCTGCCACAATCACTAGCTGTAGGCATTGATTTAGTTTGATTTGCACTATTTCATTAACTTTCTCAAACTGTTTGCTCTGATTTGAGCTTAGGTGGTAGGAGCTTGTGGAGGAGGCGGCACCGATGATGATGCTGCTGCAATGCTCCACTTCGTCACCTGCTTCCCTGCCGATAAGCATGTTGTCCCAGCCATGGCGACAGTGTGGGCATGAGAGAGGGAGAGAGAGAGAGAGAGGATTTTGGTAGGGGCCGAGAAATGTCAAGAGGGGGTTTACAAGGGGCTTTCTATAAAAAAAGAGCAACCGCAGCAGCCTCTAAGTTGACGTGGTGCGGCTCAACGCGTCACGCGAGCAGGTCAGCAACCACTCATGCAAAAAAGGACCTCGGATGAACCACTTACTATATAATTAGGACCTAAACATGCATTTTGAAAGAAGTAGGACTAAAGTGACACGGCCCAGAAACTATTAGGACGTTTCTCGCCTAGCGCCGGGGCCCTCTGTCGATGTGGCGTGGGTCAACACGCCACGCGGGCAGGTCAATGAGTGCTCATGAAAAAAGAACCTCTGATGAACCACTTACTAAAGAATTAGGACCTAAAGGTGCATTTCGGAAGAATTAGGACTAAAGTGACACCCCGACAAAACTTTTAGGACCTCCAGTGCATTTAACTCTTTTTATTCGTCACATGTCATGAGTTTTGCTTGGGGCGTCGTGTATTATACGAGTCTTTGCTTGTTTTACTTTTTATTTTGTCACAATCATCCTTGCTGGACACACTTATTTGAGACAGCCACACGCTTATCATGATTTGTTAGAATGCTCTATATGCTTCACTTAAATTTTTTGAGCTAGGCAGTTGCTCTAGTGCTTCACTTAAATCTTTTTTAGCACGGTGGTGACTATATTTTGAAGAAATGCACTCTAATACTTCACTTATATTATATTGAGAGTTGATATAATTATATTTTAAAGAAATATTTTTGCACTCTCATGCTTCACTTATATCTTTTTGAGAGTTGATAATAGTAATGGCAATTTGCACAAGATATGCATTTAGTCCCAATATGATGAATATCCAAGAAGAGTATGATAAAAACTATCATGAAGATCATTGGATGTGATAAGTCTGATTCCTTGCAATAGTTTTGCGATATGAACATGATAATATGTGAGTCATGTTGGTGAGTAATTATGCTTTAGTAAGAATATTGGTGTTAAAGTTTGTGACTCCCTATGCATGCACGAAAGTCAATATGTTATGCAAAGAAGTTACATCCTTCTTTTGGTGCATTATTTAGTGTTAGTTATGTTTAATGCTTGCTTATGACCATTTTTGGTTTTTGGTTGGTCGCTTCTCAACTTATTTTCTAGCCTTCATTTGTACTAAGCGGGAATACTGCTTGTGCATCCAAACCCTTAAACCCAAAGTTTTGCCAAATGAGTCCACCATACCTACCTATATGATTTCCATGTCGTCCTAAGTAAATTTGCATGTGCCAACTCTAATTATTCAAAATAAATTTCCATTTTGTGTGCCCGTACCGCTCATGTGGCGGCAGGGGGTGGCCAATATCTTCCATGTTAGGTGGGTTATTCTCATGAAGAGTGTTTATTCATTTGTCATTGCACGAGAGTGTGGTAGGTAATAGGGATGCCCAGTCCCAAAATGAAAAAAATAAATTAATGTGATGATAATAATAAATTCTTTGGAAAGTGTTGGTATGGAAGGCACCCGTGGATACGACTGGCCATGGCTTGTGAAAAGAAAGGTGGAAAAGAAATAAACTTTATTTTCTGTTTGGGAACCGCCAATGATTTGTCTAGCATGGAAGATGTTGGGAACTCCCGGTCGTAGCGTTGACAGGAAAAGCATGCCTCTCAAAAGAATTTTTATCTCTTGATTTAAGCTTTGAGCTCTGGCACCTCTGCAAATCTCGGCTTCCCTTTGCGAAAGGCCTATCTATTTACTTTTATGCAATTTTTATTTTTATTTTGAGTCTTCATCTTCTTTTATAAAACACCAACCAGGGAACACTATTGTCATGCTTATGCATTGGGTGTAGCTAATATTTGAGTGTGCTTCATGGTTGGTTCAATGATTGAGCATAATGGGCTAGGGATAACTTTCTTTAGTGTTGATATTTTGAAAGACATGGCTGCTTGTTGATATGCTTGAGTATTGATGTTCTCATGTCAAATTGTAGACTATTGATTTAAATCACTCAAACTCTGATGTCCATGCAACAAAAGAGAAAGATTATATGATGCATATGATAGGTAGCATTCCAGGTCAAAAATTCTGTTTTTATCATTTACCTACTCGAGGACATGCAGGAATTAAGCTTGGGGATGCTTGATACGATTCCAACGTATCTATAATTTTTTATTGTTCCTTGCTATTATAGTATCAATCTTGGATGTTTTATATTCATTTACAAGCAACTTTATATACCCTAGAAGGTTTGGGAGAAGGCCAAAAGAGCCACGAGGGAGCGATAAGCCCTAGGGGCGCGGCCCAAGGGGCGCCCGCCAGGCTTGTGGGCCCCTCGTGGCACCTCCAACCCTAATTCCACCTCTATAAATACTCAAATATTCCCATGACATCAAAGATCCACCCAAAATACTTTTTCTGCCACCGTAAGTTTCTGTTCTCGTGAGATCCCATCTGGAGGCCTCCGCCGACACTCCGCTGGAGGGGGAATTGACCACAGAGGGTCTCTACATCAACCTTGCTGCCCTTCCGATGATGCATGAGTAGTTTACCACAGACCTACGGGTCCATAGTTAGTAGCTAGATGGCTTCTTCTCTCTCGGTGTTCTTCAATACAATGTTCTCCTTGATGTTCTTGGAGTTCTATCCGATGTAATGACTTTTTGTGGTGTGTTTGTTGGGATCCGATGAATTGTGAGTTTATGATCAGATTATCCATGAATATTATTTGAGTTTTCTCTGAACTATTTTATGCATGATTGCTATAGCTTCGTATTTCTTCTCCGATTTATTGGTATGGTTTGGCCAACTAGATTGATTTATCTTGCAATGGGAAGAGGTGCTTTGTAATGGATTCGATCTTGCGGTGCTCAATCCCAGTGACAGAAGGGGACATGACACGTATGTATCGTTGCTATTAAGGGTAAAAAGATGGGGTTTATTCATACATGAGTTTATCTTATCTACATCACGTCATCTTGCTTAAGGCGTTACTCCGTTCTTTATGAACTTAATACTCTAGATGCATGCTGGATAGTGGTCGATGTGTGGAGTAATAGTAGTAGATGTAGACAGGAGTCGGTCTACTTGTCTCGGACGTGATGCCTATATATGATCATTGCCTTGGATATCGTCATGATTATTTGCTTTTCTATCAATTGCCCAATAGTAATTTGTCTACCCACCGTATGCTATTTTCTCAAGAGAAGCCTCTAGTGAAAACTATGGCCCCCAGGTCTACTTTTATCATATATTAAAATCCAAAAATACCTTGCTGCATTTTTTCTTTATTTAATTTATTTTATATTTAGTGCGATCTATCTATCTATCTATCTATCACCATACAATTTAATCTTACAATTAACCGCCAAGGGATTGACAACGCCTTGTTCGAGTTGGGTGCAAGGATTTGTTATCTTGTGTGTAGGTACTCCTTACATAGTGTTGCGTGGTTCTCCTACTGGATTGATAACCTTGGTTCTTAACTGAGGGAAATACTTATCTCTACTGTACTGCATCATCCTCTCCTCTTCGATGAAATCCCAACGCAGCTCACAAGTAGCACCCCCCCCCCAACTTTGAAGTGGTTTTGGGGCCAGTATAATCTTTGTCTGTGGAAGGCACTGTCGTCAGCTGAGAAAGCCAGGCAAGTGGCATTCAAGAAGGAGATGGCGGAGGAGGAAGCCAGGTACCAGGCAGCCCGTGAAGCCCGTGAGGCCGCCTGGGAAAAGGAGGCGGTGGAGTTTTGGGGGTGAGCGCGTTGACGTGTGTAGGAGGTGTACAAAGATGGCCGGTACTTTGCCAGGAAGGCCAAAGACGCTAGGTGCCTCATCGCTGCGTGGAGGTGGGCCGATAAGCTCCAGCGTGCTATCGGCGAGGAGCTTCGGTGGGCGCCTAATGAAATGGCAAGATCGTTTGCGCTCATTCGCCAGCAAGAGGCAGATCGACACGTCAAGCGTTGCGAGGCGGAGGAGGCGGAGTACTACCTCCACACTGGGAAGCCGCCTTGCACTAGGGAGCTGCTGGCGAGGGGCTGCCGGAATACTGCCCCCTAAGTAGGGATTGTTAGTTTTAGTATTTTTCGTTTTCAATTTTATGCATTGTACAAAGCAGTTAAGTATCATCATGTATATGTGATGATATTATATATATTCTGTAATGAACTAATGAACAATTAATATATATTATGAATTCCACTTTTTATTTGTTTTCGTATACTAATTTGTATCTAGCTGTTATCATCCACATATACAGAATGGAAAGCATATATATACACACATTGAAATAGAACAATATATAAGAACAAAAAACAGAGTACACACATTGAAACAGAGCAATATTATGATTGTTGTGATACATATCGATCAACATCGAAATGACGCAACAAAATAAAACGCGTCCATGACTAGCAACCTCTTGCCTACGGTAGCTCTTGGTTTGTGCCTAAACTCGTGCAGGCGTTCGTCCAAGCGGTCGACACACTCGCGGTACATCTGAAGCGTGATCTCGAGCTCCAAGTTGGCTATTTCATCAGAGATCACCAGCTCGAGGATGCGACGGCCATGTTCCTCTATGGTGCCTAGGTGGACACCGGGGCCAAGGAGGTGGTCGAGCCTAGTGACCAGCATGTTGGCATCAAGCGGGCCACGGACAAGGCGAACGGCGCGACTCATCCGAACGGCACGGCGGGCTTCCGCTGCAAGTACGGCGCGGCCGGCCTCTGGTGCAAGTATGGCACAGACGGCCTCTGCCCACTCCTGGCGAGGAATGGGGCTACTGACGGGTCGTGTACCCAGCTGCGACGCCCTGTCAATAGCAGGCAAGCACCAATGGATCCGCACTTGCTGTGCGGCGCGCCGTGCCTCTCGCTCTGCGGCGCTCCAACGGTCTCGCTATGTGGTGAGCTGCAACCTATCGGCGCGCACGCACCTAGCATGCTCTACGGTGCACCACCGATCATGTTGTGCGGTGAGCTGCAGCCTCTCGGCATTGACATGCCTATCTTGATCCGCGGTGTTGAAGCGTCGTGCACCAAGGGTCTGCTCAACCCTGGCGATGACGCGCTGCACGGCGTCGTACATCACGTTGCCGAGGACACCCTCGGTCTCGACGGGCCATGGCGCCTTCTCATTTTCCTCATCGAGGAGGTTGATGGCACAGGCGGCGCTTCGATGGGTTGGCATGCTTGGAAAAGGTAGAGGGGCTATAGGCTGCGGTTGTTGCCTCGGTGTGTCGCGCTTCGCCTAGGTTTATGCGAAATATCGCTGGGTGGCAGCGGGAAACTGATGAGGAAGTGGAGGGAAACGGTGGCGTGTTCATAAAAACACCATCAATTAATGGAAACTTGGCATAGGAGGAACCGTGAGCTAGCACGATGCTTGCTGGCACATTGCTCGCCCAAGGCTATGATCCATATACTTGTGTGCCCAACAGAGCACACCATTCAAAGTAAAGAATATTGTTCTGTACACACAGAGCGTAGATGTTGTGCAGATTGAGCATATTCATGGCAAATGATTAAACTAGGGAACAGGTCGATGATGATTTCAAGAATGGCAGACAATAATTTACCAGCAAGCGTCATTGGTAAGAACACACACAGCTTATTAGCAAGAAATGTCTGTGTTATTATCGGTCTTCCCACACAATTAGCCGGTGCACCCTTGTCCATTGCCAGCGTTCACCTCACCGTGCCGGACTTGCTCGCTTCCCTCAGCGCGCTCTTCTCGCCATTAGGCACCACAACGCGCTCTGCTCGCGCCCCTCCACGCGCTCGGCTTGTGGACGGCTTTTCCCTGCGTGTTCAACTGCTATATGCATATGGTTCCTTGCTGTTGAGGCGGCCGTGGAGTGCTCTACTCACGTCCCTTCGTGCGCGCTCTGCCAGCGGTTGGGGTCGGTGCACGATCACGTTGGGGCCCCATATGCATGCGGTTGCGCTGCGCGCGTCGCCATGATGCAGTTACGTGCGTCAAGATAGAGTTACGCGCTGCAAAAACTGCCATCCGGGCGTGCCGATATTCTAGGCCGTCCGGCTTCCCCATTAATTCCTGCGGCCATTATAACCTTAAGTCTCTTCAACCTTTCGAACGCACCCCATAACACAACAAGCACACCCACGATGACACATACAGAGAGGATATCTAGCGGCGCTCCAATGGAGTTCAGCGAGCATCAAGTGGAGACCCACACGAGGGAGACGGATCTCTCAGTGGTGTACACCATCGACCCGACCATGGTGGAGGACTACATCAACACCGTGGAGCACTTGCTTGCTCGGGACAAGTACAAAGTGGTCAGCATCGACCTCCAGTATACCGGCGGTCATCCTGGGAAAGATCAGAAGGTTGTCGTCGCCCAGTTGTGAGTGCATCATCATGTCCTCATCTACCACTACTGCATGGCCACAAAGCCTTGTGACCGTTTTGCCAGGTTTGTCAACAGCGCCGACTACAAGTTCGCTATGGTGGAAACCACCGACGATGTAAGAGCGCTCAAGGTTATGGGCTTGGCCTGCAAGAACCTTGTTGAAATCCGTGGCCACTACAAGGTCTAGGTAGCACAAAGGACTCCCTGGTTGAACTCGCCTCGGCCATCATCGACCCCTACTATGAAAAGATGAAGGTGGATGCCAAGGGAATAAATCTCGTATCTTGGCATGGGGCCTGGACGTGGAAACTGGATGAAGCTCACCTCAAGTTCACTACCAAGAACGTGTACACATGCTATGAGATGCACAGGCGGATTGTTGACATGAGGGAGTGCCTCCTCCCCTTAATCGACGAGGGATCAAGCCACCACCAGAGCACTGGCGGCAAGCGTCACAAGTAGAAGTGGATAATGATTAGATCATCGTTTATCCTAGTTAATTATGCATGTACTAGCACTACAAAAAAATACACTTCCGTGATGATACGTGTTTGTCACAGTAGGTCACGTTTTATGTCATGCATGTACATCCATGACGATTCTATGACAGAATCAAGATAGTCATACCAGTGCTGTCGTAGAAGTGTTCCATGACATTACCAAAATTATCATCACGGAAGTGTCCACTTCCATGATGATAAATCGCGCGTCATAGAATTGCTTTCGTCAAGGGTAACCGACACGTGGCATCCACCATAACGGGTCGCCGTTAAGCTATCGGGTTCCGGTTTGGATCCGATAACCCGTTAACAGCCCAAACCAATGGGGATTTTCCACGTGTAAAATTCTCAATGGCCAGAGGAACCACGTGTCGGCTCACCGTTGGGACAGATGTCATCCACTCATTGGACCGAAGGCGCCTATGATACACTGACATGTGGCACGGCCCGATAGAGGCCCATTCCTGTGAAAAGGCCGGCCCGTTTGACTTGGTCAAAAGGTAGCGGGCCGGCCCACGAAAAGCCTGTTAACGGCCTGTTCGCATATAGCCCATTTACAGCCCGCTAACTCACGGCTCGTTACGGCCTATCCGAATTAGGCCCAGTAGCGTCATCTGGGCCGTCCAATATGATTCTAGCCCGTTGTAACTTCCGGACCATGTATGGCCCATGACGTCTTTCGGCCCATATGAGGCCCTTTGTAACTCTTGGCCCATTAACGGCCCGTGGTGAAACTGGCCCGTAATGAACAGTGTATCACTTTATACCCATTGACTGCCCATTATTCCATTGGGCCGTTTCCAGCCCGTGTTATCTTTTGGCCTTCTCAGGGCCCATTTATTCTTGGGTTCATTTCCAGCATTCGGTTACTTACGGCCCGTTACTGGTCTTTTCTGCTTGTGGGCCAAATTCAGCCCGTGGTTACAGTCGGCCCGTTTGTGGCCCGTTAATCCGTTGGGCCGATTTCATAGCGTCATCAAATACGGCCGATTAACGACGGCCCGTTATGGTCGGCCCATGAACGGACGATTCCAACTCTAGCCCGTTTACGACCCATAATGTGGTCCATTATTGGCCCATGTTTGGCCAATCGATCATACGGCCTGTAGAAGGCCCATTGATGCTATGCCCCATAGAAGGCCCATTGTTTCTACGGCCCGTAGGAGGCCCATGGTCACTACAGTAAATATGTAGCCCATGGTTATTGTGGCCTAGTTTTAAAAAATAGGTTATTGCGGCCACTAGCAAACCGCGGAAAAAGAACTGCACTAACTACAAGCAAACAAATAAACAAGACAACAAGGAAATAAATAAGCAAGCAACTTACGCTAGGCTATCATGGCTATTACACATATTACATCCACTGGGCATCAAAGTTCGCCACCAGTGCAAATATAGGGAACAAAGCAGCATATCACATACACTAGTTGTCAAAGTTGGCGACCAGTGCAAATAAACGCTGCAGCAAAACAATTCCAGAACTGAAACCACTTCAGAAGAGCTCAAGAAACAATATCCTGGGTACCCATAATGCTGGCAAGATGCTTAGCAAGCTTATTAACTTTCTCTTGTTTGGCGCTTAAATCCTCCAGCGCTTGCTGTTGCACCGGAAAGTATGCATCTGAATTCTGCAGGGACTTCCTCAGTCCTTCGGCTTCTTGCTACAGCACAGCTAACTGATGCCTTTCAGCTTGTAGCTGAGACTGAAGAAGCCAAAGTGATTCAGGCAGCGAGTTCGAAGAGCTTGTGCCAGCGGTACTGGCTAGTAACTCGAACACTACATCAACGCAGGACGATGGGGTTGTCTCACTGTCTACAAGGTCATTTTTATCACCTTTCTTGGAGACCAACAGGGTTGTCTCACTTTCTTGAACCTTATCTGCATTACTTTCTCTACCATTGCATAGTGGGGTGCTCTTCTCCAATATTCTATTTGCATTCTACAAGAGAAACAAGCAGACACATCACAGGTTTAGCATGTAGTATACGAAACTCATTTTGGTAAACCGGTTCAGTAGTAAGGTGGACAGGATAACGGCATGAAACAAACATATATCTATGTACTATGGTCACTGTATTGTCCATATCATTCTAGTTTATGTTGCCAAATCAAGATAGAGACACAGTTCAAATCATATATTTTTAAGACACAGCAGCATAGACAGAATATAAGTGTGAGAAACTACACAGCACTGGCAACACTTGTAATGTGCATCACATGAGAACATAACTGTTTATACAACTGAAACTGAAATCAACATAGAGCAAGAAGTTAGAACCATAATCCAGTTAAAGAAATAGGTTTAAAACATACATGTTGTGCCATTGGAGTTTCAATTGGATCCTTCAAATTTGAAAGTAGTTGGTATGAGTAAATACAGTGATGCAACAGCAAAGGAGTATGGACCATAGCTACGGAATCTGACCTGAGAACAGTTGCTCTTCTGCTTTAAACGTGGACTTTGGGTTCGCTATGGTGGTCTTCGTGCTTTGGGCACTGCAGTTGCTTTACAAACTGCTCGTGTGGGGGTACTCTGTGGTGGACATGGTGCTGTGTCAACTAGAAGTGGGTTACTATCCGCTGGGGTTGGGGTTAGATGGGTTGTAGCTGGTTCTCTGTCCAATGGTGTAAGTGTGCAATCTGGAAGAGTCTCGATTATGTGTGGTGGGGCTAGTTCGTGGGCCAGTACAACCATGGTTCTATCTGCATCGACGGGTAGCACCGTCTTTTGTGGAGAACGGGGTTTTCTCCCTTAGATACTGCCATCACCCCCTCCAATTCAAATGGCTAATAAACAAGAAAAGAAATTGAACGTACAGATGTGGTAATTCACATATATGTTGTCTAACCAAACAGGACAGCATGACACAATTTCACATATATGATGGCTAACTAAACAGGATAGCATGACACAGTTTCAGATATATGATGGATAACTTAACAGGATATAATGGCATAATTCAACATATGATGAGTATCTAAACAGGATGACATGACAAAACTATATGATGTCTTTCTAAAATAGGTTGGGATGAAATAATTTGCATACATGTTGTCTAAGTATACAGGATGGCATGATATAATTGACATAATTGATTCATATACTAAGCAGTTGGCACTCGCATGTATGATCTCTAAACTAAGCAGATGGAATTGAATATTGTGCATATGATGTCTAAAGTAAGCAATGCAAGACACCATATGAGAAATATAAACATTGCAAATTAGAGCATACACCTCAGGTGGGATATAGGACTGGTCATCTGTCTCTGAATCCTCCTCTGAGGAGCTACCTTTAACCATCGAGATATATGCTTCAACAGGTACCATTGCCTGCTCTGAAGACCTTGTTTTCACTCCTGATTTTTCCATAACCGGCTCAAATGGCTGGTACACATGAAGAGTAGTTCAATATACACAGATTGTCGACAAATGGAATACGTAATGAAAAAAAAGGATGGCATGAGATAATTCACATATATGATGCCTGGCTACATGGCGGTGCATAATTCACATATATGATAACTGGCTGAAAAACATGGCATTGCATAATTCACATATCTGATATAGAAAGCAAACAGGAGGCATTCACACAAAGCATGTCTAATCTAAGCAGATGGCATGGCAATGCAAGACACCATATGCATGATATGAGCAATATAACCCTGCCAAGTTAGAGCATGCACCTCGGGGGGGGGGAATATGACTGGTCATCTATCTCTGAATCCTCCTCTGAGGAGCTATCTGTAACCAGCAAGAAATCTGCATCGACAGGTAGCACTGACTGCTCAGAAGACCTTGTTTTCACTCCAGATTTTCCCATGACCGGCTCAAATGGCTGATGCATAGGAAGAGTAGATGAATGTATAAACATTGTTGACAAATGGAATACATTATGAAAAAAAATATGGCACGATACAATTCACATATACGATGACTGGCTAAACATGATGGCATTGCATGATTCACGTATATGATGCCTGAATAAAGAAGATGGCATTGCATAATTCCCATATACTCCCTCCTTTCCTAAATATTTGTCTTTTTAGAGATTTCAAATGGACTACCACATGCGGATGTATATAGACATATTTTAGAGTGTAGATTCACTCATTTTGCTCCGTATGTAGTCACTTGTTGAAATCTCTAAAAAGACAAATATTTAGGAACGGTGGGAGTATGATATAGAAACCAAACAGGTGGCATTCACACAAAGCAAATCTAAACTAAGCTGATGACATATAAGATGTATAATGTAAGCAATGCGAGGCGCCATATGCATGATATGACCAACATCAGCATGCCAGGTTAGAGCAAACACCTCAGGCGGTAAATAGGAGTGGTCGGCTCCCTCTGAATCCCCCTCTGAACAGTTATCTTCCTCTGGAATACAATATGGAATGGCAGGAGGGGGGGCACTTCGCCCACCATGGAGCGGCGTCTGCATGACATTATATTCCCACGCAACGGTCTTCTCTTTTTCTCTACATGTTCAGTATGATATTGTACAATAACTGACATGCATAATAAAAAAAACATAGTTAGATTATGTAAGGCCTAAGGGGTGCATGCAGAAACCAAGACTGATGGTAGCAAACGAGTGGATAGATCCAAAACTAATGATAGCAGGTAGATTATAGCTTCAGTTTAAAAAGATAGACAATGGATCATCTACTGTTTGTTGCCCACCCAACATGAACCACAAAGAAGACCCCAGATGAACCAGATAGTAGACAGATACTATTCATTGCTGCCTCGATATGTGCCCCACAGGCATTTTAAAACTCAAGTTTGAACATTAGTTTGGACCTGACTCGGAGTCTAAGAAGTGAACAGGACAATAAAGTAGCAGGTAATAATAACCGATGTATAACGTAAGCAGACACGAAAGAGTGCGACCTCTCTTCTGGAACTGTGTAGTCATCAGGTTCATCTGCTTAGTCGATGATGGTAATGCAGTTGGCGTGGCTGCCGGCAACGGGGAAGATGATCTGAGGCGGCGAAAGAAAGCCTGCAGGGGGAATCTCTGCTGCAGTGAATGCTTCCGTCGATGGTGCACCTCAGGTGGGGTGGATGATGGCACGGCAGGAGCAGGACATAACACACAGAGTTTTCTTTGACACCTATCTGAAAATGAAGTAAATCTGTAAGGGCTCCTTAGAATTGGAGGATCTATAAACGCAGGGACAGGAAAAACACAGGAATAGGATAGGAATGCACGTGCAAAACAGAGCATTTGCAAACATAGGATTTCTGTCAACCTGGGTGTTTGGTTCACATGAATTGGAAGAATACAGGAATGGAGAAACATGGTCAAATTAAAGTCAAACCACGTGAAAATGAAAAAAATAAGAATCTTATTATGCCGGTAATGCAATTAGTCATGTTCTTCATGCATATTAATTTGAAAAGGACGTCCAAGTGGATATTAAAATTCCTACGTTTTTTCTTTGAAAGAGACACCAAAGGAAAAAAATCCTCCAGTTTTGCTTTGCTCCATTCCTTCTAACCAAATGCACGAATAGTAGTACCATAGTAAAGTTTCCAATTCCTATGGTTTCCTTCACTTTTTCTTTCAGTGGCAATTCTAGTAGGCAATCTTCAACAGGCTGAAGCCTGCCCTTGAAATATTTTGTGAGCTTAGATTTGGTCCACATTAGTATCATATAATGGCTATCTTGCTAAACCGATTAAAATTGTGGTTCAAAAGAGCATTTAGTTTTCTCCCTGTTAACTTTGTGACCACGATTCATTTATTTCTAGATTTGCAACTGCTTTGAACCAAAGGATCCCTGAGGGATCGACATGAATGCAGAGTAACAAAGTGATGCGACGAGTGTACAACCTCTTTGGCATAGCCTTGTCGACCTCAGCATCATTGGGTTGGATGTGGAGGATGGTGCTGCTGGTGTGACTGTCAGAGGCAGGGAAGAAGATCTGAGGCCTCTGGATACGGCACCGAGGGTACTGCTCCGCTGTGATGGACGGTTCCGTCAATGGAGCAGCTCCAGTGAGTTGTACGACAGCGAGGTTGAAGCAGGACAAGACAGACAACGTTAATCTGAAGTGGGACTCTAATATCATCTGCAATAGATGATGTAAAATACATCACCAAAAAGTGCTAGATGTAAAATGCATCAGTCGTGCCACGGCCGCTCCGACAGATGCTGTAAATACTGTTCACTCTGAACTTAACTGAAGAAACTGAACTTTACAGTCGAAACTGATATTTACTGTCGAAACTGATTGAACTAGTAGCATAGCATTGCAATAGAAGTTTAGGGCGTTCGAGCACTAGTAGCAGAGAAGCAGTGATCTAAATCAGCAGCCGCTCGAGCAGGGAACGCACTAGCAGAGATCAACTCGTGCAGCAGCACCGCGAGCGAGTGCTAAAGTAGCAACTCCTATAGCTGTCGGAGGTCGTGCAGCAGCAGCAGCAGTGCGAGCGAGAGCAAGAGCAGAGCAGCAGCATGAACGAGAGCAAGAGTGGAGCAGCAGCGCGACCAACAGCAATAGCAGAGCAGAGCAGCAGCACGAATGAAAGCACGAGCAGTGTAGCAGCTCGACCGACAGCAAGAACAGAGCCGCAACACGAGCGAGAGCCGGAGCAGCAGCAGCAGCGCGAGCGACAGTCAGAGCAGCAGCAGCTAGTGCTGGTGTGGAAGTCGCCGCTGAGGAAGCAACGACATGGGGGAGAGACGTCGTGGATGAAGTGGACGGCGACGACGCCGTCGATGGAGACCCGCCATGGCTGCTCGGTATCGAGCACCGGCAGCCCCGTGAGATCGAATAAAAGATAAAATGTAGCGGTGAGTGCAGAACCTCCTTGGTGGCACCGAGTAGGCCTCGGCTTCATCGAAGGAATTGGTGAGGGTGCTGCGGTTCCGGTGGGGCAGGTCAAGACGGCGCTGTGGGGATGGAGGTGGCGCGATAGACGAGGCGAACATCAGGGCAGCTCCTTGGAGGTGGAGGACGGGGAACTGATCCGGCGGGACGACGAGATCGACGACGGATCCTCATCCGGTGCGGTGGATGAGGGACGGCGAGCTGTTGCGGTGGACGATGTTGTCGGGGAAGAGTCTCCGGCTGGGCGGCGATCGGGAGGCCGACGGAGGAGCGTGGGGTTTCGCGGGTTTTGGCAGCCTCGGTGTACGAATGGGGGGACGAAGGGGAAGGTAGGGGGGAGCCATGGCTTAGGGACACGCTTGTCCGAAATTTAGGGTAAGTTACGAACGTACCCCCACCGGTTTTGACCACGCGACGTCGAGGCGGCATTTCTGGCTGAGGGGTAGAAGGGGGATTTCGCGTGTCTGGGCTGCGGGACCGATTTCGGATGAGGAGGGAGTTTTCACGCGCGTCGAAATTTCGGGATAGCAAGGCGCGGCGCGCGTTGAAGAGGCGGGATTTTCACAGCAGAAGAGACAAAAGATACTGGAGCTTGAAAATTTTGGGATAACAAGGCGCGGATTCCATGTTCGGCAAAACAAACTTAACGTGTACAAAAAAAAATTCATACAAGACACAAGAGAGTCATGTCCCCTTTTACTATATTGCTATAAATGCCATTGAAAAAACTACAAGAAAAATGTAAAAAAAATCGGGAGAACAAGATTACCCTGTACAGTACCAAATCAATTCGCACTTCCCTCAACAACAACAAAAAACAAATCAATTCCCACCACAAGAAAGAGTCATGTCCCTTTTTATATGATTACAAATGCCAGGATCTCGAATTTCAATTTTTGAATCCACGTTATGTTGAATTCGAATATATCGTTAGGTGACCTTGCAGTTTATAATGGATGTAGTCCTACATTTTGATCTTCCATCTTATATGAACATTTTACTCCACCCTATGAACATATATATTGTCGTCTACCATATGGACTAAATTTGAATCAATTTTCCTTATTTGAATACGATTGTTGTCAAGTTATACCATCATTTAAATATTATCTTGATAACAGAAAACATGCATATAGCAGTAATCATATTTCACTATGAACTACATGTACCATACGATCTCCAATTCAAATATTTGTATCCATTTTATGTTGAATTCAAATCACAGTACATTGGTCTAGGTAGCGAGATGTTTGGGATAATCTAAACCCTGTTTTCATATGTATAATTTTTGGCCGAATTGGGACAAGTTTTGGTATAAGCTTCTTGCAAACCGGAGATTCTCTCAACAAGCCTCATGGTTCCGAGAGGGAACGTGTCACCTTTGTGTGCGAAACAATATACGCTGCCTCCCCCCTGATTTTCTTTACAGAGGCAACATAGAACTATATGAGTGCCCTGTTAAATTTTGGAATTATTCCAGGTTCGTTTGGCCTTTTTTATGCACTAGCAAAACATGCCCGTGCGTTGCAACGAGAGGAAAAAAAGCATCTTTCATACACACATCCGACAACATCAGCAAACAATATTCTTAAAAAAATCTTTATTGACACAATTTCAAACAATATGAAAATCAACTTTAAGCCACTGGTTTAGATAAAACTCGTATCAACAGTTTAATGTGCATCATCGTATAGGGGTTGGTAGTGCACTGTGCAAAACAGAGAAGATGATTATGTACCTATTTTAACCTTTAGGATATGATAGTTGATAGGAATCAACATCCCCTATAGTGTCAATAATAGATTATGTGAGAGCATCAAACTGTCATATCTACTAAATTTGAATAGGGTAGAAAACATATATAATATACATTTATTAAATGACCCACATAGAGAAGATATTAATTAAGTTTACATTTTGTTAAATATTGGAATTATTCCGGGTTCGTTTGGCCTTTTTTATACATTAATTGAGTTTCTGGACATTTAATGTGTATAATTCAAATTTGAACTGCAAGCACATGCTCCGGTGCACCAAAGTTGGTTGAAAAATCACATGCAAGAAATGGGAATGAAATTCAAACATCTGGGCGTCATGACTCGGCCGAGAACATTGAGAAACTTGGTTTTTAAATTCCTGTAAATCCAAAACTTGCCTGGAAATCATGAAACTTGGCATGGTGCCATGTCATGGCACTAACATGCTGTGGTAAAAAACTTGGCCGAATTGGAACAAGTTTTGGTATAAGCTTCTTGCAAACCGGAGCTTCTCTCAAGAAGGCTCGTGGTTCTGAGAGGGAACGTGTCACCTTTGTGTGCGAAACGATATACGCTGCCCCCCCTGATTTTCTTTACAGAGGCAACATAGAACTATATGAGTGTTGTGTTAAATTTTGGGATTAGTCCGGATTCGTTTGGCCTTTTTTATACATTAATTGAGTTTCTGGTCATTTAATGTGCATAATTCAATTTTGAACTACAAGCACATGCTCCAGTGCACCAAAGTTGGTTGAAAAATAACATGTGTGTCCTCGGGCGAATTTCTAGGTCCCATGCAAGAAATGGGAATGAAATTCAAACATCTGGGCATCGTGGCTCGACCGAGAACATTGAGAAACTTGGTTTTAAAATTCTTGTAAATCCAAAACACGCCTGAAATCATGAAACTTGGCATGGTGTCATGTCATGGTAATAATTTGCTATGGTAAAAATTTGGCCGAATTGGAACAAGTTTTGGTATAAGCTTCTTGCAAACCGGAGCTTCTCTCAAGAAGGCTCGTGGTTCTGAGAGGGAACGTGTCACCTCTGTGTGCGAAACGATATACGCTCCCCCCCTTGATTTTCTTTACAGAGGCAACATAGAACTATATGAGTGTCATGTTAAATTTTGGAATTATTCCGGGTTCGTTTGGCCTTTTTTATACATTAATTGAGTTTCTGGTCATTTAATGTGCATAATTCAAATTTGAACTACAAGCACATGCTCCAGTGAACCAAAGTTGGTTGAAAAATCACATGTGTGTCCTCGGGTAAATTTCTAGGTCCCATGCAAGAAATGGGAATGAAATTCAAACATCTGGGCATCGTGGCTCGGCCGGAAACATTGAGAAACTTGGTTTTTTAATTCCTGTAAATCCAAAACACGCATGAAAACCACGAAACTTGACTTGGTGTCATGACATGGCACCAACGTGCTGTGGTAATTTTGCTGTCCGATTTGCGAAGGTGCACACATTAACAATCAACAAAGTCATTTTGGAACAAGTGTTGTCACGTTACAATCGGAAACACAAGTATTATTGAAACCGTGGGCGTTCTACTTACCATTTACATGCCGCCACGCGTCCCCTTTTTTTATTAGCTAGGAGGCATCGTGCAGGGTAGCTATTTGAGTACGGGAGGCGTGCGATCAGACCCCTGCGCGTGCTTATCGGGAGGAGAGCCCTTTGACCTCCATCTGCCGCCCACCTCGCTCCCAAGGTCTCCATTAATGGCGCCCGAGCCCCTGTTTAATGGTGTGGCAATGTCTCACTCGACTGAGATTTAAGAGAGAAAAAAGAAAATCTGAAAAGAAAATTTTGCACGGATCTTGATGTAAGATCCGACGGACCTATATAGCATCTACTACAACTTATAGCAAGACTGATGAATATATAAGGACGACGACAGTGGATAATAATTGTCTTACATATTTAGGAAGATAATTAAAAAAGCCACATGCGGCTACGCCCGAAATACACAAGGGCAAAAGAAGAAGGAAGACGCATACAATGATCTGGCTCGCTGATCTCTACTTTCTTGATGCGCTGCAGGTCGTGGAGACTAGTTCTCGCGGCGAGCGGCGATGATCTCTTTCATCAGTTTCATGTCCTTAATATGCTGCTTGGCAGCATCCACGGATTCCTCCACCAGCCTTTTGCGCTCGATGCAGAGCATGGCATTCTCGTCCATAAGTTTCTTGACGATGACGCCCGTCCTCTTCAACAAGGCAGCGGTCTCCTCCGCCTGCTTCGCCCTTCCGACGATCTTCGCCCTCAGCAGGTCGCGCTCGGCCCGGAGCTTCGCATTGCCCTCCCCTAGTTGTTGGATGACGCCGGTAGCCTGTTCAAACGAGGCTTTCATGTCATCCTACAACCTCGCCCTGCCAGAGATCTGATCCATCTGGCTATGGACGATCACATGCATGCGCCTGTAAGAGTCCTCGCCTGCCCGTGAGACATTTTTCCAGGCCGCCGAGGCGCGGGAGGACATCTCTGCTACATTCGCGGCATGGCGGGACATCTCTGCTGCTTCCGCGGCGCGGCTGGACCAGTCTGCTGCATCGACGACGTGGCGAGACCTCCGTGCTGCTTCGGCGGCGCGGCGGGACCTATGTGCTGCTACTGCCGCACGACGGGACATGTCGGCTGCTTTCGCAGCGAGGCGGGACATCTCTCGTGCTTCCGCTTCCATGCTCGCCTCTCCCTGGTGGTAATCTCTCGACCCAGAACTCACGCTGGCCATGGCAAACGCAAGGGAACGATGCTGAATGACTTGTTTGTTTTTGTGGATGAGGATTTGAGAAGGAATGTGCAGTCATCTTGGCATAGTAGTATTTATAACCGAGTACTAATACGCTCCTAAGTGGGAAACCGTTTAGGTTGTGATTGGTGTGAACAGGTTTGCAATTAAATATAGCGTGGTAGTAATTTGGAATGTGACGAGACGCAAGCTCAAAATTTATTGACGGTTCTAGTTTCGAAGTGCGGCACTATTCCCGGATGGCGTAACGTGGGCACGTGTTCTCGGCCATGGTGTAGCAGTTTTGTAATATGCCATGGTACTTCTTTTTCTACTGCTGTGTACGTGCAATAACTGGCACCGTCGGATACATATCTTACGGTTATTGGGGCGTTCGACAAGAATAGCCTCGTGGCGAGCTATAGACTAGTCTTTTTTTCACACGCATTACATCGACACATATCATCTCTCTCCCTCTTTCCCACGCACACACCTAGTCTCTCGGGACTTCTCGCACGCACCATCTCTAGCTCCCTAGGTCGATGCCACCCACATACACTTGTACTCTGAATTTAGTATGTTATACACGAAGAGAAGAGGTGCACGCATGCACTCGTCCTCTCTCACACACGCATCTGTAGCTACGAATTGTAGTGTTCTCAACCATCCGATTGGCTCTATCATAGGTTCACGTTGCTCCTTGGCCTTGAGATTGAGAAGTTTAAAACGCGGAGGCTAAGCTGGAGGCACGAGGTTTTGGTTAATGTGCGGGCCGCACACGGCACCAACACACGGCACCAACACGACACGAACTTCGTCTACCTGGTGCGCAGTCGGGTGAGTACTAGTAGTAGTAGTAGTAGTACTTTGATGTGTCGCGTTAACTCGCACAAGTATGCAACACTTCCTCAACAAACAAGCATATAAGCTTCTTATACTTCTTACCCAAAGGATCTTTATATCCAACAGACACAAAATATCCGTTCGACTATTGGAAATTACTTTAACTACTGATCTGATGTCGAAGTAATTGCTGCATCACCACCAAAACCCACCATCTCTTAAGCTAAAGTAGACCGAGCTAACCCCTATATTAGCATATTACTAAGATAAACAGAAGGCACTGTAGAATCATTTAGGAGGTGATCTTGTCAATCTGAATGTGGAGGGACGCCGTCCTCGACAACCCAGCCCCGGCCAGCAGCTTGGGCGGAACTGTGAAGAAGGTCAGCTCCTGCACGGCGACGTCACCGGGATCCTTGCTGCTTGTCACCTCGATTTCCACCTTGACGGCGTCGGTCCTGCCTTTGGGCTCCCCCGGTGGGCCGTTCGCCCACAGCTTGGCCACGTAGTGCGGCAGTGGGGACGCCCCCGCTCTGATGCAGACGACCGACACGGTGATAGGCGCGCTGTTGTAGAGCACACCGCCGACCAAGAAAAATGCGCGGCCATCCTCCTCCGCAAACAGCAAGAGCCATGGCTCCGACACTGGCACTTGCAGCTGGAGCACCTTGCCGTACTGGATCCTGTGCATGGGCATGGGATGCATGGTGCTGATGTGGTGGGAGAGCGCCGGCGGTGGGCCTTCATAGCCGTAGACGGGCACGGGGCATTTGCAGCACGAACGGACACACGCTCTGGTGATCGGCGAGCTTGTGGTAAGTGACGTAGATCCCACAGCCTTCGTGCAGGCACTCCACCCTCACCGAGGAGAGGACGGCGTCCATCGCCATGTTCCGCACATCGAAGCCGCCGCCGCGCTCGCACTTCTGGCACTGCCGCTGGTTCCCGGGGCGCTCGCCGCGGCAGTCCGCGCAGGCCAGGTGCCCTCCCTTGCACTGCACAAATCAATCGAACAGCACATCAATCAAGAAACCTGCACCTTGCTCGATCAGCCGAACGGACGAGGTGTATTCGAACCTCATACACTGGAGGCTTCAAGGGGCGGAGGCACAAGGGGCAGTGGAGCAAGGTGAGGTCCATAGGTACCATAGAGAGCTCCATCGTCGGGTCCTGTTCCGTCGGCATGATCTCGCCCACCTCGTGCACAACCATCTCTCGCTTTAGGGCCGGGGCATTACAAAGTTTTACCATCACATATCTCTACTCTTATAAAAAACAGAGTTGGTGATGATGGTGTGCCTGCCATCCTGCAATATAGGCCATCCGATTTATATCTGATGGATAGGAAGGAAACTATGGCAATTTTGCAAAAAGATACCCACACCCCTCTCCACATTTGCAAATAAGGCCTTCCCTCGTTCATCCTTTTCTCCCACAAGATAAACTACTCATACAAATGCATCTTGATGTTCCGTGCAACGCATGGGCATCTTGCTAGTTCATACTACTTCAAGGTGCATTAAATCAACACATGCAAGTATCAACAGGAAAGTCACGGCATGCATGCATGCATGCATGCATTGTAATTAATGCATCGGTAAACGCAAATTATTGAAATATATCGAGTGCACTGCTTTGATGTGTTGCGTCAACTTGTACAACAAGGAGAAGTTTGATTACAATGCCCTCTCCCTCGCCCATGAGCATGGTGGCTCACAGGACTAGGAGAAGCTTTCGCTACAAGCTCTCCCTCCCGCACGCGGTGGACATGCAGCAGTTCATTCGGTGTCAGATGGCCAGAAGCATACAAGTAGTACTCCACTGCAGTAGTACCATCATTGTTCGACTTCCCGAAGAGGCGAAGAGCCAAGCGCAACCCGGATGCTTGTGTGGCAGTTTCATGTGTAGGGGAGGTAGTATAGTGACATAGTCTAGGATAGCGTGTACCGTGCCTCTAAGCTTAAAATCGTTGGAGTCGGCTCCATGCTATGAGGCCATCTCGAAGCATTTTTTATTAAAATAATCTTCTGGCCCTACCTGTCATCCTGGTGATTGTAGTTTGCACGCTCATCTGGTCAAGACAGGAATATATATTTTAATTTGTGGTGGGGTAAATGTTAGAGGTTGCAGCAAATATATTGTACACTATGGGTCTTTTAGCCAAGTTTAGAGGCAAGCATGTGGGGCCAGTGCTATGATGTGTCGCGTCAACTCGTACAACGAGGAGAAGCTTGATTTTACTACTACACGCCCTCTCCCTCGCCCATGCGTGCGGTGGCTCGCAGACGAGGACAGGCTTTTGCTTACTACAACAAGCTATCCCTCCCGCACGCGGTGGATGGACATGCAGCAGTTGATTCGATACTGTAGAAGTAGTAACATCAATGTTCGTCTTCTCGAAGAGGCGAAGAGCCAAGCGCAACCGGAACATGGCAGTTGCGAACGCTCGCATGGCAGTCTTTGTGTAGGGGTGGGGCGTGGTGCGGAGCCTTGGAGCACGCATATAGCCAGGCTCTTGCATGAGACAAAATTGCCATGTAAGCAGGCTATAAGCCCACTATTGTACTTGCTCTTAATAGTATAGCCCTGTAAACCGGAAAGGAGGGACTACTCCCTCCGTTCCTAAATACTCTCTCCGTTTTTATTTAGTCCGCGTATTAGCTTTGGTAAAAGTCAAGCTTTATAAACTTTGACCAAGTTTATAAAAAATAATATTAACATAAGCAATAACAAATCAATACAATTAGATTTATTATTGAATGTACTTTCACATCATATATATTTTTTATGATAAATGTTTATATTATTTTTTACAAACTTGGTCAAACTTTATGAAAATTTGACTTCAGTCAACTCTAATATGCAGAGTAAATAAAAACGGAGGGAGTATTTGCCTTTCTAGATATTTCAACAAGTGACTACACCCTAAATGAGTACATACGGAGCAAAATGAGTGAATCTACACCGTAAATAAATACGTAGTTCTCTCATTTTCCTCTCCACCTTGGTCGTGGTGCAAAATATTGAGTATACTACTACAGACTAGTCTCTTTTTGACACGCATTTACGTTGATACGGCTTGAATACCAACGAGGCAGAGGGTAGCAGTTCCCGAAACATTGAACGGTCAATGATGCCTCCACATTCAATTAGCATGCAGAGGTAGGAGTATGTAATTGGAGAAGCAGAATGGAGCCAGCACGATGTGAATGCAACGCAGTTTGGACTCTCATAAAGGCGCCCCACCACTCCAATCCATCTACTCCTAGTCTCTGCGCAACACTTCCTACTCCAATCCAAGACCAAGACCAAGTGACCAGAAGCTACAAGCACCCATGGCGTCGATGGACGCGAGTGGCAGTCGGTTGTGCCGAATCGTCCAAGACGCCGGCCTGCGGCCCCGCACCGTGTAGCGTTTCCAGACGGTGCTGGCGACCGCCGGCGTCATAGCCCTCATCGACGCCGGCTTCGCCTCTCGCATGTGCCAGATGATGGTCGACTCCATCCGCAAGTTCACCGCCGTCAAGAAGCGCACGGACGACCTTGCCGTACTGCTCCAGCCCGCGCGCCCAGGCTCCTCATTGCCTGCCACCCTCATCGGCCTCCAAGGTGATGAACTCTTTGAAGCACTGGTGGCCCTGCAGCTGCCGGAGGTCGAGACGAAGAATGTGCACCTCGAGGTCGCGCTCCCCGCGCAGCACCTCGCCATGCAAGAAACCGTCGACCTGCACATCCACGTCTACGAGGAAATCGTCTACATAGGCCACTACAAGGCCAGCGAGGACAGAAAGACGTTGGCCTTCTTCCAGCGGCTGGAATCTTTGGACGCCATTGTTCAGAAGCACGTCGACCTGGCCACGAAAGCCGTTGCTACTTAGCCGCCGTTCGATGAGCCGGCGCTCTGAGTCGAGGAGGTGGACGTCGTCGATGGATGCATCTTTCTTCTTGCCTCCTGTAACCAGCACTGCATCGCCTTGTGGCCTTAATGTTTTATTAGTGTATGGCATTTTTATTCCAGTTGTAAATGATATGTGTGATCCCTTGCTCTTATTTGGCGTTAATTATATGTAGTATCACTGTCTTCGACCTGGTGTACTACCTAGGTCCTGGTTTTTAGTCCCTTTTGTAATTTGTGCTAAATTTTGACCAAATATTTAACTGACAAAATGTTAGTGCATGTCAACAAAAATTATATCATTTGATTTGTATTTGAACATAGTTTTCAATGATATAATTTTGGTGACATGCATGAACCTTTTGTTAGTCGAATTTATGGTCAAAATTTGGCACAGATTACGACGGGGAGCAATAAACAAGGATGGAGGTAGACTGGTCCGTCACCATCTTGTTTTGTGTCTAATTTTGACTTCAGCGACCCAACCTACATGGAGGGAGTGATGTATATATTGGCGCGACAACCAAACTTATATATTCAAAACTGGGCGTTACTACAAGTCATGAGTTCAAAACGAGAAAGTGGAACAAGTACAGCATGCCTGTGCCGTTCGCGTTGCACCCCCACATGGTCGCAGTGCACAATGTAGTAAATGACTAGTCTCTTCTTGACCCGCATTTACATTGATACGGCTTGAATGCTAAGGAGGGAGAGGGTAGCGGTTCCCGAGACATTGAACGGTCAATGATGCATCCTATATTAGCATGCAGAGGGAATTAATTGGAGAAGCAGAATAGAGCCAGCACGATGTGAATGCAACAGAGTTTGGACTCTCATATAAAGGTGCCCCACCACTCCAATCCATCTACTCCTAGTATCTGCGCAACACTGCTCACTCCAATCCAAGACCAAGTGACCAGAAGCCACAAGCACCTATGGAGGCGATGGACGCGAGCAGCAGTCGGCTGTGCCAGATCATCCAAGACGCTGGCCTGCGGCCCCCCACCGCACAGCGTTTCTAGACGGTGCTGGCGACCGCCAGCGTCGTAGCCCTCGCCGACGCCGGCTTCGCCTCTCTCATGGACGACATGATGGTCTGCTCCATCCGCAAGTTCACCGCCATCGAGAAGCGCGTGGACGACCTTGCCGTACTGCTCCAGCCCGCGCGCCCAGGCTCCTCATTGCCTGTGATAGGATCGAGATGGTTGACTAGAGGGGGGGTGAATAGGCAACTAATAATTTTTATCTTTTCTTTACCAAATTAAACTTAGCATCAAAATAGGTTGTCTAGATATGCAACTAGGTGAGCAACCTATATGATGCAACAACAACAAGCACACAAGCAAGCAAAGGATACAACACAATATAAGCTTGCACAAGTAAAGGTAAGAGATAACCAAGAGTGGAGCCGGTGGAGACGAGGATGTGTTACCGAAGTTCCATCCCTTTGAGAAGAAGTACGTCTCCGTTGGAGCGGTGTGGAGGCACAATGCTCCCCAAGAAGCCACTAGGGCCACCGTATTCTCCTCACGCCCTCACACAATGCGAGATGCCATGATTCCACTATTGGTGCCCTTGGAGGCGGCGACCGAACCTTTACAAACAAGGTTGGGGCAATCTCCACAACTTAATCGGAGGCTCCCAACACGAAGCTTCACCACAATGGAATATGGCTCCGCGGTGACCTCAACCGTCTAGGGTGCTTAAACACCCAAGAGTAACAAGTTCCACAAGGGATTAGTGGGGGGAATCAAATTTCTCATGGTGGAAGAGTAGATTGGGGCCTTCTCAACCAATCCCTAGAAAATCAACAAGTTTGATTGGCTAGGGAGAGAGATCGGGCGAAAATGGAGCTTTGAGCAACAATGGAGCTTGGGGAGGGAAGAGGTAGTCTTCTTGGGGAAGAAGACCCCCTTTATATAGTGGGGGAAAAGATCCAACCGTTACCCACTCACTCAGCCCGCGAGATGCGGTACTACCGCACACGCTCGCGGTACTACCGCAAGGCGCTACGGTACTACTGCATCTTGTCACGGTACTACCGCTCGTGCAGTAGAAGCCAGGTGAGGTCCTGTTGCACTAGGCAACGAGCGGTAGAACCGCCGGAGTGGTACTACCGCGTGCCCCTGCGGTACTACCGCAGGGCAGGGCTCTACCGGACTGGAAAAAGCACGGATGAAATAAATTACATCCGTGACTACTTCCGCTGAGTTTGGGACGTGCGAAAATCCGACACGGTACTACCGCTCACAGGGAGCAGTACTACCGCGTAGGGGCGGAAGTAAAAAATTACTTCCGCGCCAACTTTCATGCACGCCAGCGTTCTGGGCTAGAGGCAGCGGTACTACCGCTCGCGAGGAGCGGTATTACAGTACATTGCGGTACTACCGCTTCCCTGAGCGGTACTACCGCGGACCCCTACGGTACTACTGCTCCCTTGAGCAGTACTACCGCACGCCACAGAAGCTATAGCACTTGGAAGCCTTGATCTCGCAGAGACAAGGATAAACGGATGGTGCTCCAATGAAGCAAAGGAAAGGGGGTGCAAAGGAACAGATGTGTACGTGTTAATTCCACCCTAACCTTTCCGAAGCGGACCCCCTCTTAATAGTACGGCTTTCCTACGACTCAAATCCACCGAAAAGAAACGTAGAGAACCGCCGTCTTCGATAGGCTCCGAGGGGCACCTAATCGTCTTGTGCCTAGACATGAGATATTTGAAATGCTCAATGCACACGATTAGTCCGCAAAAGCACTGTCATCAATCACCAAAACCACATAGGGAGAAATATGCCCTTACAATCTCCCCCTTTTTGGTGGATTGATGACAATACGGGATTTGCACATAAGGATATAAAATGAACATAAGCAAACCCAACATCTATAAAATATAGACATGCTCCACCTAGATATGTGCACTCGATAGATATGCTTTGGACTGCACGGCACACATACTAGGATCAACACTCCCCCTATATTTTATAGACAAGGCAAAACTTGCAACAATATAAGTGACAATAAGCATTGAGGCAAGGTAAAGAAAGTGAGCATGAAGTAAAGGGCACAAGATAACATACTAGACAATAAGATAAGCTTGAGGGCATATGTCTCACACCATATGATAGCATAGGTCTCCTGGTCACACACGCACACCAACACAAACCAACAAAGCAAAGCAACGAAGGTTCAACGAAACGAAAGCAACAAGACACTCAAATCCTACACTCTCTCCCCCTTTGGCATCGAGACACCAAAAAGGCAGAGAGGACACCTACGACATAGGTGGTAGCTCCCACTGACGTGATCACCCATCAAGCTCCTCATCTGTCTCAGCAGCAGGAATGGACTCCCCATCTGACTCAGTCCACTGATAGCCCTGCTTCGCCATCCAGGCAGCCTCAGGAGTGATGTTCTTCTCTGACCCGCTCGACACTTGCTCACCGAGCTTCCTCAAGATCCTCTTGTCGCGCTGGCGACTCTCCTTCTGAGAAACGTGGGTCTTGTACTGCCCCTTGGCCTGCATGCAGAACAGAGCCTTCATCTTGGCCTTGAGCTTCTTAGCCCAAGATGGCTCAGCAAAGGGTGGAGCATACCCCTCAGAACTGTCCTCCTCCTCCTCCTCCTCAATCTCATCCTCCTCAACATCCATGCGGGCAGCCTCAGCCTCAGCCCGGGTAGTGGTGTTGGCCCACTTGTTCTTCTGGCGCAGCCTGATGGGCTCATGGCGAATCCAGTTGGGAGCATGAAACTCTTCACCTGGAAAGAGCTTCTCCCAAGTCTTCGAAATCAGGTAGTGCAAATAAGGTCCATAGATGGGAACCTTACGATGAAACACAGCAAACCGAAGCTCACACCACATGATATGAGAGACATCAAGTGGTTCAGGTTGTTTGTGACGAGCTTCCTCACAAATGAGCATCATATCCACAAGATAGGCATGCACCTTGTCCTTGTCGCCAATGCAAGGAAAGAGAGAGTTGCGGAAGATCCGGTGCATGATATCAAGGAACGGGTTCAGCACAAAAGACTTCTTGCCACTGGGTAATGACTTCTCAACAAGGAAGGGTTGAAGCTTGTTCTTGGAGGAAGACTCTGGGTTGGCATGTGGTCGGACACCAACGGGCACATCTAGCCCCTCATCACGAACATGCAACAGATCCATGAACTCCTTCCACTCAGCAGACATCCTCTTTCCATTAGTCATCCAAGTCAAGGTCCGCTTCTCATCCGTATGGAAGTGGACAGAGGCAAATAACAGAGCCACAATCTCCGGGTCATAGTCCATGTGAAACGTGAGTAACTCCTCAATACCAAACTGCTCCACCAAATCCAGAGGCTCACCAAAGTATGCCCAGTTCTTCCTCAGATGGTCCATATCAAGCCACTGAACGGGTACGTAGATGTTCTGCTTGGCCTTGATCACATCTAGGAAGATGAGATTCTGTTGCTTGGTCCAAAACAAGTCATTTCCCCTTGAGAGCTCCCTAGGCTAGACGTAGGGGTTGAGCCTCCTTCGAATCAGAAACTCTGCTTGAGGCATTTCATCCATGCTGACAGTGGGCTCCTTGATCTTGGAAGTTGTGGTCTTGACGTTGCGTTGGGGGCATTGGACCCCTTTGGAGCTTCTTGGTTGCGAAGGCGCTTTGAGCTTGTATCACGACTAGGATTCAAGCGCCGAGCGCCGGTACTAGAGCCACCACCTATGACACAAAACGCAAACACACGAAAAGAGCGAGAAGGATTATTGCAAAGACCAAGGCCAAAACAAACGAAACATGTAGAAATGAGATTGGGTGGTCAAAACAAAGTAATTTTTAACTCAACGGTAGTACCGGGACAGGATGCGGACGTAAAAATTTACATCCGCTCGAGCCGCGATAGTACTGCGCCGGGTTGGCACGGTAGTACCGCACTTAGAGCGGAAGTAAATTTTTACTTCCGCGCGTCGGGCGGTAGTACCGCTCGAGAGGAGCGGTAGTACCGCACGGGGCGAATCTCGCATGAGCGAGCGGTAGTACCGCTCCAGAGGAGCGGTAGTACCGCACGGAACGGATATTCGCAAGAACAGATCTAGGAACATCCGTAAACATAGATCGGTACTACCGTTGATCAAAACTACATTGTTGCAACACACCAAATAGCATATCTACTGCACTAGCACTCTCCTACAATCTTCTCTTGCAAAGATTTAGCCAAAAATCACAAGAACTACACATGCATCTCCCCAAAACCTAGAAGCACAACAACGGGGCAAAGAGAGAGGGACTAAGGGAGATACCAGGTTCCATGGCAAGAGGGCGAGGTGGGGATCGATCCCACCGGTTGGAATGTGAGGAGAGAGGCCGGAGACGGAGATCCGGCGAGGTCCTCCGGCGCCGTTCTTGGGCAGGAGAGAGAGAGACGCTGTGAGGGGAAGAGATGAATAGGTATGGGGGAGTTGGAACTCCCCCTGCCCACTCTTAACCCCCACGCGCTCGCGACAGCGCGGTAGCACCACGGCTCATCGTGGTAGTACCGCCCGGGCGGAAGTACCGCACACAGGGCGGTAGTACCGCTCTTCCAGCGGCAGTAAAAAATTACTGCCGCGATGGAAGCGGTAGTACCGTGCCGTGGGCGCAGCTATGCAAGCATAGGAGCCACCCATCTCCAGCGGTAGTACCGTGGCTTGCCACGGTAGTACCGCAAACCCAAGAAAGTGCTCGTTTTGACAACAACAAAAAAACACGGCCTTTGCAATGCAAACTTCACGCAGCTGGACACGCAAACGAGCACACACATGAAGCAAAACAAACACAACCACGACTCACAAGAAAGCAAAAAGGCAATGCGGACCAAACACGAACCAAAACCTCTCAAAGAGAAAGGGCGGTGGCCGGAGCCACCTATGTTTGAGTCAATTGGTATGGCACCGCGAAGAATTATCCTTGGGCCCATGACCAAAACTCGTCTTTGAAGCACAAGTACCATCAAAAATGGCTAATGTGAAAGAGTTGATCAATTTATGCATAATGGGGGAGGGAGAGTTCATTGAGAGAACAACACTCCCCCTATGTCCATGCCTGCACCTAAACAAGACATCAAGATGAGTATGGTGGGGTGTGCAAAGGTTCAAGCCACATTGCTCAAATCAATGATATTTAGCTCATGCCTTAACTCGCGAAATCTTGCTTCATCCAAGGGCTTCGTGAAAATATCTGCAAGGTTATCATGAGTGTTGACATAGTTGAGCTCGATCTCCCCTCGCCTAATGTGATCCGGATGAAGTGATACCGAATCTCAATATGCTTCGTCTTGAAGTGTTGCACCGGGTTGAGGGAAATCTTGATGGCACTTTCATTGTCACACCAAAGAGGCACTTTGTCACAAATGACACCGTAATCCTTTAAAGTTTGCCTCATCCATAGAAGTTGAGCACAACAACTACCGGCGGCCACATACTCCGCTTCGGTGAACGAGAGACACACACAACTTTGCTTCTTAGAAGACCAACTCACCAAAGAGCAACCAAGAAATTGGCACCCTCCGAAAGTTGACTTCCTATCCACTTTGTCTCCCGCCCAATCCGAGTCCGAAAAGCCCACAAGGTTGAAGTTAGCTCCTCTTGGATACCATAAGCCAAAGTTTGGGGTATGAGCCAAATATCGAAAGATTCACTTGACCGGCACATAGTGGCTTTCCTTAGGTGCGGCTTGAAACCGTGCACAAATTCCCACATCTACATGATATCCGGTCTAGATGCACAAAGGTAAAGCAAGGAGCCAATCATGGAACAATATACCTTTTGATCCACCGCTTTACCATTGGGATCTATGTCAAGTTGGCATTTGACGGCCATTGGAGTGGAAGCCGGCTTGACATCACTTAGCTTGAATCTCTTGAGCATGTCTTGAGTGTATTTGACTTGGTTGATGAAGGTTCTTTCTCTTCTTTGTTTGATTTCGAACCCGAGAAAGAACTTCAACTCTCCCATCATGGACATCTTGAACTTTGAGGTCATGAGAGCGGCAAACTCCTCATTGAAAGCTTTGTTAGGAGAACCAAAGATAATATCATCAACATATAGTTAGCATACAAACAACTCCCCTTTGACCTTCTTAGTAAAAAGAGTGGGGTCGATTTTCCCAATTTCAAACCCACGATCTTGCAACAACTCGGTAAGGTGCTCATACCACGCACGTGGGGCTTGTTTAAGGCCATAGAGTGCCTTATCGAGTTGGTACACATGATTGGGGAACTCGGGATCCTCAAACCCCGTTGATTGTTTGACATACACCAACTCATTAATAGGACCATTAAGAAAAGCACTCTTCACATCCATTTGTTGCAACTTAAAGTTATGATGAGAAGCATAGGCAATCAACAAACGAATAGATTCAAGGCAGGCAACGGGAGCAAAGGTTTCACCGTAGTCGATACCCTCGACTTGGGAGTAGCCTTGTGCCACCAAACGAGCCTTGTTGCGAACAATAATCCCATGAGCATCTTGCTTGTTCTTGAATATCCACTTGGTTCCAATGACATTATGGTTCTTCGTTGGCCTTGGCACCAATCTCCACACCTTGTTGTGCTCGAAGTTGTTGAGTTCTTCATGCATGGCATTAAGCCAATCCGGATCCTCGAGCGCCTCATAGACCTTTTGGGGTTCAATACAAGAAACAAACGCGTGATGTTCACAATAGTTTGCTAATTGTCTACGAGTGCTTACCCCCTTTCTTAAGCTTCCAAGCACATTCGTCATGAGATGATCTTTGGTAGTGAGCTTGGACGCAATCTTGGCGGCACGACGCTCCAATTCCTCCTCATGAGTGAGTTGAGGAGCGGTAACTTGATCATCTTGATCGTCGTCTTGAGCTTGTTCTTGATCTTGAGCTTGCTCTTGATCTTGAACTTGCTCGGTGGTAGGAACTTGATCTTGGGCATCACTTGGTGGCTTATTACCATCTTGAGGTCGATCTTTCCCATGATCTTGTTCATTTGGTTGAGAGCCTTCACTTTGTTCTTCGGAAGCGTGTGGGTCTTGGGTTGGTGATGGTTCCACTTGAGTGGAACATTGTCCTTCTCCTTCGGCCACAAGGGGTTACTCAATGGGTAGGACATGACCAACACCCATTCTTCTTATGGCTTGGGGAGGAATTTCATCACCTACATCACAAGTACCACTTTGCTCCACTTGGGAGCCATTATTCTCATCAAACTCCACGTTACACGTCTCCTCAATGAGTCCCGTGGACTTATTGAGAACACGGTAAGCATGAGAGTTTGTAGCATAACCAACAAATATACCCTCATGAGCTCTAGCTTCAAATTTAGACAAACGAACACCTTTCTTGAGAATGAAACACTTACAACCGAACACCCGGAAGTACTTGAGGTTGGGCTTGTTGCCGGTGAGTATCTCATATGGAGTCTTGTTCAAGCCTTTGCGAAGATAGAGCCGATTGGATGCATGACACGCGGTGTTGATGGCTTCGGCCCAAAAGTTGTACGGAGACTTGAACTCCGCCATCATGGTCCGTGCCGCGTCCATCAAAGTCCAGTTCTTCCTCTCCGCTACACCATTTTGTTGAGGGGTGTAAGGTGCGGAATATTGATGCTTGATCCCCTCATCACTAAGAAACTCATCCAACGTGTAGTTCTTGAACTCGGTGCCGTTGTCACTTCTTATCGTCAAGATCTTTGCATTGTGTTGACGTTGAGCTTCATTTGCAAAGTCGATGACATTTTGTTGGGTCTCACTCTTCCTCTTGAAGAAATATACCCAGGTGTATCTTGAATAATCATCCACAATCACCAAGCAATACTTTCTACCCCCAAGACTATCAAAGGATGGAGGCCCAAAAAGATCCATGTGAAGGAGCTCCAAGGGCCTCTTCGAGTAGATGATAGTCATGGGTGGGTGAGCCTTCTCATGTAGCTTTCTTTCGATACAGGCACTGCAAGCACGATCTTTGGCAAAACTAACATTTGTTAGTCCACGAACATGGTCCCCCTTGAGAAGACTTTGCAAAGATCTCATATTGACGTGGGCTAAACGGCGATGCCAAGGCCATCCCACATCAACTTTAGCCATTAGGCATGTCGCGGTCTTAGTGGGTCGCTCCAAAAAGTTAATCACATAAAGACCATTCTCGACATGCCCAACAAAAGCTACTTTAAGAGTCTTGCTCCACAAGAGGGCCACGGTATCAATATCAAAGAAAGTGGCAAAGCCCATGAGTGCAAGTTGATGAACGGAAAGTAAGTTGTATGCAAGGGACTCGACAAGTATGACTTTCTCGATCGTGAGATCATGAGAAATGAAAACCTTGCCAAGACCCAATACCTTAGAAGATGAGGCATCACCCCACTCGACATTGGTGGGCATAGATGAGACCTTGTGCACGTCCACCACCAAGTCCTTGCTTCCGGTCATATGATTTGTGGCTCCACTATCGAGCAACCATGATCCCCCACCGGAAGCAAACACCTACAAGAGATCAATGCTTGGTTTTAGGTACCCATTTTGTAATGGGTCCTTTGATGTTAGTAACAAGGGTCTTAGGAACCCAAATAGACCATTCAATGTACTCATAAGAAGAACCAACAAATTTGGCATAAACATGCCCATCACTAGCACGGCTTAACACATAAGAAGGGTTAAAGTCGCCGGCTTTGTTGGAAGGAGTGGCATTGCCCTTCTTGACACCACCACCCTTCACATTGTTCTTCTTCTCCTTAGAAGCACCCTCTCCCTCCTTCATAAAAGTTTGCTTGAGAGGAGGAGGTCGTTTGGCCTTGTCATTCTTATTCTTGGACTTGGGTGCAAACCCAATTCCCTCCTTGCCCACAACTTCCTTTTGATTGCTCAAAAGGTCGTTGAGGTTCTTCTCACCTTGTATGCAAGACACAAGGCCTTTCTCAAGTTGCTCCTTCAACTTGGCATTCTCCTCCACAAGATGCACAAGCTCACAACATGGGTTAGTAGCATTTGCATTATCAATTAAAACCATATGAGGAAATGTGGCTTTCTCCTTGGTTAGCTTCACTTGGAGTTGATCATGAGACTCTTTGAGGCTAGCATGAGCACCCTTCAAGGCCTTGTGAGACTTGTCAAGTATATCAAACTCCTCCTTGAGTCTAGCATGGTCAACCCCAAGTTTGGCCTTCTCGGAATTGAGCACACGAGATATAACAAGAGAATGATCAAGATCTTTCTTTAATTTAGCATGATCATCGCTGTGTGACTCCTCAAGAGCCAAACGATGACCACGCTCTTCCTCAAGCGCATTAGAGAGATCCGATATCTCATCGGCATAGTCACGACTATGCCCTTCCATCTTAGAGATGGTTTCTTCGTGAGCCTCGATCATGTCATTGGCTTTACCAAGTTGTTCCAAGAGAGCAACAAAGTGCTTCTTGGATTTACCCTTTAGCTTACTCATAAAAGACTCAAATTCATTTTCCTCCTCCTTCGTCCCCTCACTTTCATCAATGCAATCCATCAAGGAATGATTAGTAGTGATGGTAGTTTTGATGTTGGGGGTTACCTTGTTGGTGGCTTTGGCCATGAGGCACTTGGCGATGATGTTCTCGTTGGGTGAGTCGAATAGGGACACCCATGGAGTTGTTGCAATGGCAACGGAGGCCATGGCAACCGTCTCACCATCTTCATCATCATCATCATCCTCATTGTACTCTTCTTGTGCCACCAACCCCTTGGGAGGAGTCTTCTTGGTGAAGTTGTTCTTGTTGGGGAAGGACTTGGCCTTGTCTTTTCGGATACGCTTGCCACCATTGCCATCCCTCTTTTCGTACGGGCAATCCGCAACAAAGTGGCTCACATTGCCACAATTATAGCATGTCCTCACATGTTGCTTGCCCTTGGCGCCACTTGAGTTGTTCTTGTTGAAGTTGGGCCTTGAGTTCTTCTTGCTCCAAAATTGCCGTGAAGCGAGAGCCATGTGCTCATGATAAGCATATTTGGTATCTTCGGGGCAACATTCCTCTTCACCTTCTTCTTCCACACTAGCCTTGGCCTTCAAAGCAAGGTTGGGCTTCTTTGATCGTTGAGAACGCAACACCGCATTGTCGGCGGTCTTATCCAAGATTCTCATTGCAACAAACTCATCCAACACTTCACTTGAGGACAACGCATGAAAGTCCGGCCTTTGGCGGATGATGGAGGACATGGCCTTATGGTAAGGCATCATGGCCTTGAGAAACTTGCGCTTGATCTAATTGTCATCCGTATCCTTGCTCCCATGATCTCGGAGTGAGACCGCGAGAGTGGTTAATCTCCGATAAAGCTCTCGAGGTTCTTCATCTTCAATCATTGCAAACTCATCGGCTTCATCTTGCACCACTTCAAAGTTTGAGCATTGAATGCTTGCGCTTCCCTTGTAAATGGAAACAACATGTTGCCATGCTTCCTTGGCCACGGTGAACGGACGAAGGTGCGCAATATCTTCTGGAGGAATGGCTTCTTGAAGGATGAAGAGAGCGGACTCATTGAATTGATGATCCGTGGCTTCTCTAGGAGTGAAGTTGCTTGGGTCGTGCGGGTAGAAACCTTGCTCAATAATTCTCCAAAGATTAGTAGAACTATGATTTAAATGACGTTTAAAGCGATATACCCAAGAGGCAAAATCCTCATTTTTCACAAGCTTAGGAGGAGGACCAACATGATTCATATGCGTGGAGGGAACCGGTCCTCCATAAATAAGTGGAGGTTCAACTTGGGCAAAGATGCCACTCCCACTTCTACCACTAGGCAAAGGAACTTGATCACTAGTAGCTTCCCCCTTGTTGGAGTTAGCATCCATCACCTTGTTAGTGGGATCGACCACTTCCAACGGTGCGATGGATAATTTAAGACCATCAAGAAAATTCTTAAGCATGCCTTTGACCTCGGCCGTCATGGAGGTTTTCAATGTGTCCAAGGCCACATTGAACTCCTCACGAGAGACCGAGGATCCCCCATCGGCCGTAGACAAGGACGGACTCACACCGGGGTGCTCCTCCCCCTCGTCTATGGTGTCACCCATACTCTTTGGACGGTAAAGTCCTTAATAAAGAGACGAGGCTCTGATACCAATTGATAGGATCGATATGGTTGACTAGAGGGGGGGTGAATAGGCAACTAACAATTTTTAGCTTTTCTTTACCAAATTAAACTTAGCATCAAAATAGGTTGTCTAGATATGCAACTAGGTGAGCAACCTATATGATGCAACAACAACAAGCACACAAGCAAGCAAAGGATACAACACAATATAAGCTTGCACAAGTAAAGGTAAGAGATAACCAAGAGTGGAGCCGGTGGAGACGAGGATGTGTTACCGAAGTTCCTTCCCTTTGAGAGGAAGTACGTCTCCGTTGGAGCGGTGTGGAGGCACAATGCTCCCCAAGAAGCCACTAGGGCCACCATATTCTCCTCACGCCCTCACACAATGTGAGATGCCGTGATTCCACTATTGGTACCCTTGGAGGCGGTGATCGAACCTTTACAAAAAAGGTTGGGGCAATCTCCACAACTTAATCGGAGGCTCCCAACGACACCACGAAGCTTCACCACAATGGAATATGGCTCCGCGGTGACCTCAACCGTCTAGGGTGCTCAAACACCCAAGAGTAACAAGATCCGCAAGGGATTAGTGGGGGGAATCAAATTTCTCTTGGTGGAAGAGTAGATCGGGGCCTTCTCAACCAATCCCTAGAAAATCAACAAGTATGATTGGCTAGGGAGAGAGATCGGGCGAAAATGGAGCTTTGAGCAACAATGGAGCTTGGGGAGGGAAGAGGTAGTCTTCTTGGGGAAGAAGACCCCCTTTATATAGTGGGGGAAAAGATCCAACCGTTACCCACTCAGTCAGCCTGCGAGACGCGGTACTACCGCACACGCTCGCGGTACTACCGCAAGGCGCTACGGTACTACTGCATCTTGTCGCGGTACTACCGCTCGTGCAGTAGAAGCCAGGTGAGGTCCTGTTGCACTAGGCAACGAGCGGTAGAACCGCCGGAGTGGTACTACCGCGCGCCCCTGCGGTACTACCGCAGGGCAGGGCACAACCGGACTGGAAAAAGCAAGGACGAAATAAATTACGTCTGTGACTACTTCCGCTGAGTTTGGGACGTGCAAAAATCCGACACGGTACTACCGCTCACAGGGAGCGGTACTACCGCGTAGGGGCAGAAGTAAAAAATTACGTGCGCGCCTACTTCCGTGCGCGCTAGCGTTCTGGGCTAGAGGCAGCGGTACTACCGCTCGTGAGGAGCTTTATTACCGCACATTGCGGTACTACCGCTTCCCTGAGCGGTACTACCGCGGACCCCTGCGTTACTACTGCTCCCTTGAGCAGTACTACCGCACGCCACAGAAGCTATAGCACTTGGAAGCCTTCATCTCGCAGAGACAAGGATAAACGGATGGTGCTCCAATGAAGCGAAGGAAAGAGGGTGCAAAGGAACAGATGTGTACGTGTTGATTCCACCCTAACCTTTCCGAAGCGGACCCCCTCTTAATAGTACGGCTTTCCTACGACTCAAATCCACCGAAAAGAAACATAGAGAACCGCCGTCTTTGATAGGCTCCGAGGGGCACCTAATCGTCTTGTGCCTAGACATGAGATATCTGAAATGCTCAATGCACACGATTAGTCTGCAAAAGCACTGTCATCAATCACCAAAACCACATAGGAAGAAATATGCCCTTACAGCCTGCCACCCTCATCGGCCTCCATGGTGACGAACTCTTTCAAGCCCTGGTGGCCCTGCAGGTGCCAGAGGTCGCGACGAAGAATGTGCACCTTGAGGCCGCGCTCGCCGCGCAGCGCCTCGCCATGCAAGAAACCGTCGACCTGCACATCCACGTCTACGAGGAAATCGTCTACATAGGCCACTACAAGGCCAGCGAGGACAGAAAGACGTTGGCCTTCTTCCAGTGGCTGGAATCTTTGGACGCCATTGTTCAGAAGCACGTCGACCTGGCCACGAAAGCCGCTGCTACTTAGCCGCCGTTCGGTGGGCCGGCGCCCTGAGTCGAGGAGGTGGACGTCGTCAATGGATGCATCTTTCTTCTTGCCTCCTATAACCAGCACTGCATCACCTTGTGGCCTTAATGTTTTATTAGTGTATGGCATTTTTATTCCAGTCGTAAATGACAATTGTGATCCCTTGCTCTTATTTGGCGTTAATTATATGTAGTATCACTGTCTTCGACCTGGTGTACTACCTAGGTCCTGGTTTTTTAGTCCCTTTTGTAATTTGTGCTAAATTTTGACCAAAGATTTAACTGACAAAATGTTAGTGCATGTCAACAAAAATTATATCATTTGATTTGTATTTGAACATAGTTTTCAATGATATAATTTTGGTGACATGCATGAACCTTTTGTTAGTCAAATTTATGGTCAAAATTTGGCACAGATTACGACGGGGAGCAATAAACCAGGTTGGAGGTAGACTGGTCCATCACCATCATGTTTTGTGTCTAATTTTGACTTCAGTGACCCAACCTACATGGAGGGAGTGATGTATATATTGGCGCGACAACCAAATTTATATATTCAAAACTGAGCGTTACTACAAGTCACGAGTTCAAAACGAGAAAGTGGAACAAGTACAGCATGCCTGTGCCATTCGCGTCGCACCCCCACACAGTCGCAGTGCACAATGTAGTAAATGACTAGTCTCTTCTTGACCCGCATTTACATTGATACGGCTTGAATGCCAAGGAGGGAGAGGTTAGCGGTTCCCGAGACGTTGAACGGTCAATGATGCATCCTCAATTAGCATGCAGAGGGAATTAATTGGAGAAGCCGAATAGAGCCAGTACGATGTGAATGCAACATAGTTTGGACTCTCATATAAAGGCGCCCCACCACTCCAATCCATCTACTCCTAGTCTCTGCGCAACACTGCTCACTCCAATCCAAGACCAAGTGACCAGAAGCCACAAGCACCTATGGAGGCGATGGACGCGAGTGGCAGTTGGCTGTGCCAGATCATCCAAGACGCCGGCCTACGGCCCTGCACCGCGCAGTGTTTCCAGACGGTGCTGGCGACCACCGGCGTCGTAGCCCTCGCCGCCGCTGGCTTCGCCTCTCGCATGGACGACATGATGGTCCGCTCCATCCGCAAGTTCACCACCGTCAAGAAGCGTGCGGACGACATTACCGTACTGCTCCAGCCCACGCGCCCAGGCTCCTCATTGCCTGCCACCCTCATCGGCCTCCATGGTGACGAACTCTTTCAAGCCCTGGTGGCCCTGCAGGTGCCGGAGGTCACGACGAAGAATGTGCACCTCGAGGCCACGCTCGCCACGCAGCGCCTCGCCATGTAAGAAACCGTCGACCTGCACATCCACGTCTACGAGGAAATCATCTACATAGGCCACTACAAGGCCAACAAGGATAGAAAGACGTTGGCCTTCTTCCAGCGGCTGGAATCTTTGGACGCCATTGTTCAGAAGCACGTCGACCTGGCCACAAAAGCCGCTGCTACTTAGCCGTCGTTCGATGGGCCGGCGCCCTGAGTCGAGGAGGTGGACGTCGTCGATGGATGCATCTTTGTTCTTGCCTCCTGTAACCAGCACTGCATCGCCTCGTGGCCTTAATGTTTTATTAGTGTATGACACTTTTATTCCAGTCGTAACATTTTCACTGTGAGGTGGGGCCGCAGTTGAGCAAACCGACCATCGGCAAATCCCCACCCCGCCCACCGCGCGTCGGCTGAGTTAGAATTAGAAGAGAGAAACGAGGGAGAAGAGCTAGCTGTAGCACGGACGCTGTTGTCAGATGGGACTCGTGTTGATAGAATAGGAGTACTGAGTACTCATACCTCTTTTTTTTAGGGAAAAAGTAGTCATACGTCTAGTACCACTAGTTGGGTGCGTGCGACCTATACCTGTCATCACTTTAGGTCTCCTTTTCGAACCGCAGCTACGCTTCATAGTACATATTTTTTCACACATTTATCCTCCTATATGTACTCCTAGGCTATTTCCACGTGCTTCCTTTCGCCGACATGTGGGACATAGAGCATCTGGGTCGTAGTGCATGCATGACTCGGAGCATATGCAACCATGCCAGCGTACTTTACATTTCAGACCTCACGAATTACGTGCAAACCCCCTGTAGAAGAATAAATAAATGAATGAATTACTACATGCAAACCGGATTATTTTCATAGAAACCGGAGCACGTTCATTAAATTTTGGACGTAACACATTTATAAAAAATGACCGGACCTAAACCAGTCTAAGGGCCTCTTTGATTCGCAGGATACTGAAAACACAGGAATGGGGAAAGTATGATGGCAATGAACCGAGACGAGGAGGAAGAGGAACAGTACTATACATGCTACAGACTGGACTGTAGCACATTGTTTTTTATGGCCATATCACCACATTGTTTTTTATGGCCTATCGCCTGCTGGTTCACTGGGCTGCCGTGGTTTGCACTCCTCCGACATGAGTAGTAGTACTAGTATATACACTATATATACCACATGATTCTTTGCTCCTTCTTACGTACTTCGCCGACATGTGGGAGAGCCAGCATCCGGGTCGACGTGTCATGCACCAGATTAGAGTGGGGAACGGAAGGGGGGCATCACCCCAGTCGTAGTGCCAGTAATTCATGACTATAGTGAGTAGTCATATCACAAGACCCCGTCTTTCCAGCAGTAACGCGCCGTCAAATTGCACAGCCCTACCTTTCCAGCAGTAAGTTGAATCCACTACTCCCTCACCCTCCTTGCCTCTCTGTCAAACCGCCTACGCGAAAACTGCTGCGCGTACTGCCCGGGAAAAGCCCCGCCCTCAACTTTTAACTACTCATAGTATAATTTTGTATCGATGAGTTGCGCCATGGAGTAGAAAACCAAAAGGAAAATGTGGTACATGTAAACAAATATAGTTCAAGCTCTAGCTAGCGATTCGGAATGTAAACCGTGCATATACGTATAGGTTACTTCAAAGTACTGAGTCCATTGATGCAATGTGGTCAAACTGTACCATCGATATCTCAAAGCCAAAATAGTTCAAGCTTGTTCGTTCTATATAAATACTAGTACTGTATGTTTATTCACCCGTGGGGATTTTTCAATGAATGGAGGGCCAGGGAGTACAAGTGAACAATACTACTACTGTACTAGTAAGTAGGAGTCCTACAGTTAGTCACGTTAAATAGAGAGTTTCTTTTCTTTAATGCCACGTACACAAATTGAAACACTTGTTGTGGAGAGAAAAAGATAATCACTCCACTATATATATAGGTAGGGGCCTGAGCGCTTGCTTTACTAGGGTTGCTCTCTTCATTCTCTCATCCTCTCCAGATCTAAACAAGACAGCGGTAGCGACATTTTCTCTCTGCTCACCGCTGGTCACAGATCCGGCCGGATCCCTTCGGCCGGTGTGTGTAGAGGACTAGCGCATCGTTCACGCGGTCATCGGCGGCGAGGGAGGAAACCCACAGCTGCCGGCGGGTCCCGATCCTCTGCCCGTGCCGTTCTCTCCGACACAGCACCGGCTCGGGAGGTCCTTCGACCCTTCTTCCTCCCTGCCGTATTGTGCGCAGATCCGACCTGCCGCCGCCGACATCCCGATGACCCTCAGGTATAAGTTCTTCGAAAGCGGCCTTGCTCTACTGCCCCAGCTCCCCACGTGTCTGCATGTGCATCTTTTCGATTTAGCTACACTTCAGTCAACTGAATCAACTTTTGGGTCAGTCGATTTTCAGGGGGTGGGGGGGCTCGCCGGAGTTAAGGAAGAACCAGCCGCAAAGGGGAGGTGGCTCGCCGGAGAGGTACCCCACTATCTATCTTAGGGTTCAGGGTGGGGGCAGTGGTCGCCGGCGGTGGGGGGCGCGGTGGTGGGCGGTGGTGTGGGGATCGCCGGAGAAAAAGCTCGGCGCGGGGGGGCCTAGAGGGATGGCCGGGGCGGCGGCGGACCGGCGGCGGGGAGTGGTTTTGGGGAGGGCGGGGCAGCGAGGCGGCGCGGGAGCGCCGTCGGCCGCGGGCGGCAAGGGCCGGTGGCGAGGCTGGTGGTGGCTGGCGGCTCAGGGGGCTGGAGGTTGAAGATGAACTGCAGGGCCTTGATTTCGTATCCAACGGCTGGAAAATCGACTGACCAGAGATGAAAAACTCAGTCGACTGACGTGTAGCCTCACCCGCATCTTTTTCTACTTCCATCAGGTCTTCCAAAGCCACCTAAATTTTTAGTATTATTGGAGGTAAAGCTACTTCATGCAGTCGAATCTAGGACTTGGTTCAAACAACGAAGAAAGGGGGGAAAGTCGTAGCATGAATCTAGTACTTGATTCAAAGAGGAAATAACAGGGGGAAAGTAGTAGAGACTGGATACCCAACTGGTCTCTTGGTTGAAAAGGGAAATAAAGGGAAAAGGCAGTACAAACTGGATAAGGAACAGATCTATTATTGGTTGAAAAATGATAGAAAGTGGCGGCTGGTGGACAAGTCAACAGAGTATGTCCAGGATTAGATTTGCTGCCCTCACATAGTAGAAGGTCTCCAGGATTAGATTTGCTGCCCTCACGGAGTATGAACAAACTCGGCATCACCACTTTATGCCTCCTTGTAGGTACATTGTGCTGATGCGTCCACTGTCGCATGTCCTTATACCAACTTTTTGATGTTGTTAATGTAAGGGCGCATGTAAAATGAAGTGATCACACTGTTACCTTAAGGACATGTCTAACCAGTGTTATTGTTAATCTAATGCCTCCAGTGATATGATGCAATTAAACTGTGTTACAAATGGTACTCCTGCTGTTTTCCCCAGTATGATAAGTAAGTTGCGTCTTTACGCTGCTGAGTGTCCTGGTGTCCCCACGGTCCCATGCCCTTAAACCAACTCTTTAGCTGTTGTTGATCTACTGTATCTAGTAAACAAGCAATGCCACCATTAAAGTAATCCCATATTTGATGAATGTCATTGTTGATCGTAATGCTTCCGGTAACATGAAGCATTGCTGATATTTTAAAATTTCTACTGTCCTTGCGTGATTGCCATGAACATAATCAAGATGCTTCTTTTCATTTTGTGTATGTTTCGTATCTTGTTATTGACCAGGAACTGTTTTCTTTCTATCTTTTTGTGCAGATAGGGATATCCATTTCACCTTGTTACTACTGTGACCTTTTGGTGAACTGCACAAAACACTTTTTTTGGAATGAGTGTCTTGTGCAGTTCAACTAAAATGTCACGTGGGCAACATCTCACAATTTTTGTGGAACTGCACAAAATGGTGATTGGAGTTTCCAAAATCTCCGTCAAATTCTGCTGGTAATCTCGTGCAACATTTTATTAGCCTTTGCAAGATGAGTCGTCACTGTCACCACAATGACACTTTATTTTAGTGGAACTGCACAAAAGGATAAGCAAATTATAGTTGCACGTTACATGAGCAGGACAGCCAACCTTAATGTTGCTCAATTTTAGTGCAACTACTAAAGAAGAACCTGCCAACTCATGAGAGTAACTATTTCTTTCTAGATGAATGATGCAATCTTTGCTTCATTTCAGGTGAACTGCAGAAAAAGTCGCATGAATTGAATCATCCGAGTGGAGTTGCAGTTTCACCACATCGAGTCACGGCGGCATAGGGCCCCTCTCTCAGTTATGGTTCCCATGACCGGGTATGTTCCTTTTTGGTTGATTTTGACTCTGCATCCAGCTAGTGATCTTGTGCTACTGTTTTGGCACTGCTACTGCCACTGATCAAATGAAGTAATAATACATTTAAAATATAACTACTATCTTAGCTACCATTTCATTTCCAATGTACATAATTTGCAGAAAAAAAGTGATCGAAATGAGTCGACGCTCCTCCTCTCTAACTGGCGGGCGCCATAATTTTAGTTGAACTGCACAAAAAAAGTGATTGAAATGAGTCGACGCTCCTCCTTCTACTGCCACACTGAGGTGTTAATGAATGTCAATGAATCGCTTTCATGGCAAGATATGGGGACATGAAGAATAACTTGATCTCCCAAAGTCATCTCACACCGGTCAGTACTGTCCTTTATCAACATGATTGTGCTTTGTCATACTATGCTAACATTGTATTTTTAAATAAAGCTATTCTATCGTAATTTTTTCTCATTTTGGAAATAAAGTTTGCTTCAACTAGTGCCACTATTATAGTAATCATGCTCTTTCTTATCTGTGCAAACAGGAATACTCAACTACAGATGTTGTGATGGTCAAGAGCATTCGCCAAGTTCTTGGGTTGTATGACACGGCTAGCCAAGATGGATTTAATCCCGATATTCACTTTATCAAAAGGCTCTAATGGGTGAATCTTGCAAGCTGGGAATCAATGAGATGTGTAGGCATCTTTGTTGTACTTATTATTTGAATCTTATTTGTTGGTTCTGAATCTTGCAAGCTGGGAAACACGGCATGATGATGCAGAGGATAGCAACCATAACAAATTGTTCAAACTTGGTAGCATTGTCTGTGTGAAAGTGCGGCAAATGTGTTGATTGTGTGCGTCCTGAGAATAATAATTCTAATTGTTGTGCATGTTGATCCTGTGGCACTGATAGAACGAGCCAATGCATTGCTTGTTTTAAGAATAAATTTTAATTAAAGCTAATTAAATTTAAGTAAAGTGACCAATAACACTTGTTATTACAATACCAATACAGACCCGCTCGTGAACCGACGTGTGGCCGGAATAGGTTTCTTAATGGAGGCGTTTGAATGCGCCGAGGGTGCATGTTCTGCTGGGCGTGCAGCGGGCGAGGGAGGGGTAGTAACTATTGTCGCCTGTACACACTCAGTTTACTGTTGAATCCAGTTCCCCAAGAGCTGAAAAATGAACTGATGCCGCCGCCTACCCACTCGTTCACTTGAAGAGACTCCAATGGTGATCCGAGGGGTGAGCCTGCTGGATATGGACTTTAGCAAGGAGTTCACCTTTGAGTTCGCCGTTCAGTCCCATGGCTGCACCAAGTTGAATGTGATGTACACCAATGATCCAGACTTGGTGAAGCTCTGCCTCGCCGAGTTCAAGCAGTACCTACATGACGAGAAAGCACAAGGTCGCAGGACTAGACCTTGTGCCCATCCATTCGTCTCCTGACAGGGACCAGCGGATCGCCGTCGCCCAGGTATGCGTGCAGGACGAGGTTCTCGTCTACCACTGCTGTAGGGCCATCAGAGGTTCTGGAGCATTCGCCCGTTTCATCGGTAGCGCCGACTTCACCTTCGCTACACTGGAGAGAAGGAAGAACACGACGATTCGGCCATTTGGTGCAACAAGCTTGTTGACATCCAGAAGCAATACAAGATCATCCGCAACGGGCAGGAGAAGGACTCCATGGTTTACCTCGCCGAGACCATCATCGACCCCTGCTACGCCAACATGAAAGAAGACAATGATACCAAGGACCTGAACACGTGGGAGGTACCTCTGAATCTACCCTACATAACCTACGCGGCCAAGGACGCATACGCATGCTACGACATGTACAGGCGGATCTTGGACATGAGGGCGTGTCTGGTTCCCGTAGCCGACGAGTACACGGACAGCCGCAGCGTCATGATCAACCGTTCCAGGAAGGTCTAGATGATGTACTTGATCTATTTAAGCACCTTTATCATCTGAGTGTTTCATGCATTAGCCTATGTGTCGTAATTATCTGTTTTGTCCGAAATATTTCGTCTAAGAATCCATTAACCTGTTTGCTTTTTTTAGTGGCTATTTGCTTATGTATGTAACTAGTTCACTGGGTTGCCATGCTTTGAATCTCCTTCCTCCCAATATATTCCCCTTCTCAGGTGGACCCAGCAGGTCTCGTACACAGACATTTGGGACCAACCACCTATCCATTTGTATTTCTTTATTTTGTTCAATCTTTCGTCCTCTTCCTATACAGCGGCTGGCGGCGCTGCCGCGCACGCCTCGGTGACCCATCATAGCCTATGGCGTTGGCCAGGCCATCCCTCTACTCCCACACATTGTCCGGCGGCGGCAGCTCCACCGGCCCACCCTACACCCGAACAAGTCAACCCTCGTACTCCCCTCCGCCTGCGTCTTCCCCCGCTCCGGTTCGTTTGGTCCGAGGTCTCGACGTCGTCCTCCGCCTTGGTGCTCTCGCCGCGGCGCCGCCGTCTGTCGTTCCCAACATGGTCAGCAAAACAAGAGGAATCGGGAGACGACTGTTCGTCAAGAGGCTGACAGTCTCGGGCCCACCAGATCCATGGCCTAGGTTTTGTTGTTTAACATGCGCAGCCCATGACATGTTTCAACTTTTTTTGGATCCAGCAGGTATCAAGCGGCCTCTGGGCCTCCCAGCCTAGCTTGTCTATAACATCAGCAGCCCAAGTTATGTTTGTTTTTTCAGGATGACGCACAACTCAGTTCTATTTTTGTATAAGAATGCAAAACTGAACCTATGTTTTCCCTTCTATAATAGTATATATATTTATATTTATATCTCATTTTATTACATATATATAATAGAAACAACATAAGGTTCCGTTAAACCTGTCGTTCGTCCAACCATTCTATAGACCTTCCCACTTCCTTTATTTTTCGTTTTCATTAATCCTATATCTGAATTTTCTCCCACTTTCTTTTTCGATGTAATCTGAGTTTTCTCCCAGTACTTTTCCCTAGAACTAACTCAACTGTCCCACGTCTAGCCTAAAAAATAATAATACCCCACGTCCTATTAACTCATCAAATTAAAATGATATTTTATTTCGTAAATAGAAAGTTCTTACAAAATAATAATAATAATTGTTTATATATAACTTGGCAAGTTAACTCCTGGTGATTGCGTACATAAGCTTGCAAAGATTTTACTGACCAATGCAGTAATAGACGTGAAATCATGTGTTTATGTTTTTATAACATTTCTCCGTCCAGCCCAACATGATATTTTCACCCAGCCCAGCAAGTTCGCGGATTTCGAGAAAAATGCAAATGGGCTTTAAATTCTACCATAATATATAAACGGGCTGCATAGGCGCTACATCATTGTTTCACCCAGCCCACCAAATGGACTAAAAAAACAAATGGACTGGCTGACATGTGGGCCAGTAGGTCGAAGCCTAAGCACTTTCGCAAAAAATGAAAATAAAAATACAAAGGTCGAAGCCTAAGCAAGGCGTTGGATTTACATCCAACGGCCGGCATTCTTCTTCAATCTCTCGTCTTCTTCCCCCAGCGCTGCCGGGACCTCCTGCTCCCGCCTTCGGCGTCCAGCGGCGCTGTTTTACGCGCCTTGCAGTGAAACGCTACCCCACCGACGGCCAGGCCATCCCTCCACTCCTCCGCACCTCCTGTTATTCTTTGCCGAGTGTAGGCCCACCCCGCACCCGAACCAGTCAAGTTTCCCACTCCTCTCCATCTGCGACTCCACTGCCGCGTCTTCCCCATCTCCAGGGCGTTCCAGTCTGGGGCCTCGCCGTCATCCACCGGCTTGGTGCGCTCTGCACGATGTGGTCAACGTGGTCAACAAATGAGAGTCATTGGAAGATGACTGTACGTGGAGAGGCTGACAATGGGGACACACCACGCCAAAACATATATCAAGTGAATCAATACGATACCCTATTGTCACCACGAGTATTCATATGCAAGACATATATCAAGTGCTCTCAAATCCATAAAAGTATTCAATCCGATAAAACGAAATCTCAAAGGGAAAACTCAATTCATCACAACAAGATAGAGAGGGGAAAACACCATATGATCCGACTATATTAACAAAGCCCGCGAGACATCAAGATCGTGACATCTCAAGAACACGAGAGAGAGAGAGATTAAACACATAGCTACTGGTACAAACCCTCAGCCCCAAGGGTGGACTACTCCCTCCTCATCATGGTGGCCGTCGGGATGATGAAGATGGCCACCGGTGATGATTTCCCCCTCCGACAGGGTGCTGGAACGGGGTCTAGATTGGATCTCGTGGATACAGAGGCCTTGCAGCGGCGGAACTTCTGATTTAGGGTCTCCCCGAGGGTTTTTGGAATATTTGATGATTTATAGGGCGAAGAGGGGGTGCGGGAGGCCACCGAGGTGGGCACAACCCACCTGGGCGCGCCTGGGCACAAAAAGTTTTGCGGTGTTTGGACTCCGTTTGATATTGATTTCCTGCGATGTAAAAAACAAGCAAAAATAGCAACTGGCACTGGGCACTGGGTCAATAGGTTAGTCCCAAAAAAATGATATAAAGTTGCTATAAAATGATTGTAAAACATCCAAGAATGATAATATAACAGCATGAATACTTCATAAATTATAGATACGTTGGAGACGTATCAGCATCGAGTAGGTAAATGATAAAATAAATAATTTATGAAGTGTGAATGCTAGCAAAGTGCACAAGTTTGATCAATGACAATTTCAATCACTTTTCCTAGCATCATAACAGCAATTCTTTCTTATAAAACTTCTCATGTTAAAGTAGCAACCAATTCACATGTTAAGGTTCATACAATGAATTCTCTTGAAACTCAACAACCTATGTTCTCAGTCACCAAGCAATTGCAATTCAACTTAGTCAACAAAGTCTAAGTAAGAGCTCCACATACTCAACCATCATATAGTCTTCTATGATTTCTAACACTCACCGCATACACAAGAGCAAAACGTTTCAACCAGACACATAGAAAGATAGGGGCTTATAATTTCGCCTCCCAACGTATTCACCTCAAGGGTGATGTCAACAATAATAAATCATGCTACCCATATCCAACTGGATATATGTGCCTAGATCTTTCCTCACCACATGATGCTTGCCAAAAGAGAAAAATAAAAAGGAATAGAGAGAAAAACTTTGACTCTTGCATGAAAGTAAATACATAAAAGTAAAAGGTAGGCCCTTCGCAGAGGGAAGCAGAGGTTGCCATGCGCTTTTTGTTTGTATGCTCAATCCCTTAGTGCAAAAGAACGTCACGTTATATTGCCCCTTATGATAGCAACCTTTATTATGCAGTCTGTCGCTTTTATTCTTTGCCATCACAAGTTCCTACAATGCTCAATTTTCTCTTACACTAAATGATCTAACACTTTTAGAAGCAATTTTTATTGCCTTATTGCACCGATGACAACTTACTTGAAGGATCTTACTCAATCCTTAGGTAGGTATGGTGGACTCTTGAAAATAAGATTTGGGTTTAAGGGTTTTTGGATTCACAAGTAGTATCTCTACTTGGTGCGGAATTTTTGGCTAGCAAAGATGGGGGGCAAGCACCACATGTTGAAGGATCTATGACAATATAACTTCAATGTGAATATGAACAAACATGAATCATTACGTTGTCTTCCTTGTCCAATGTCAACAATTTTGGCATATAATATTTTGATGGGGGCTCATAATCACAAAATATTTCCAAGATAGTGTATTTGCATGTGAAAGTTCTCTTCCTTATAGTAATCATTCATGAATTGCTTGTATGACCAATATTGTGATTGTCAAGCTTCAAAAGATTTCACTTTCTAAACCCAATGTGAAGCTACCACTGGACATGATATGAACATATAATTTCAACTTCATGATATTCAATTCATTCAACAATTTACTCATAGGATAAAAGTGAAGCACGAGAGTAAATGACAAACTACTCCAAAAAGATATAAGTGAAGATCAAGCGAGTAGTTAAGTAAAGGGGTAGCTAATTGATGACTCTCTCTTATTTAAAAACTTTCAGATCTAAGTATTTTATTAGCAAGCAAAACAAAATAAAATGACATTCCAAGAATAGCACAACTCATGTGAAGAAGCAAAAAACTTAGGCTCAACCGATACTAACCGATAATTGTTGATGAAGAAAGGTGGGATGCCTACCGGGGCATCCCCAAGCTTAGATGCTTGAGACTTCTTGGAATATTAACTTGGGATGCCTTGGGCATCCCCAAGCTTGAGCTCTTGTGTCTTCTTCATTCCTCTCAAATCACGGTTTCCCTAATTCTTAAAAACATCATCCACACAAAACTCAACAAGAACTTGTGAGATAAGTTAGTATAAATCAATGCAAAACCTTATCATTATCTACTGTAGCAAATCACCAAAATTATTATTTAACATTGCATACTAAATGCCTCTGCATATTTAATACTCCTATCCTCAAATAGAATCATTAAACAAGCAAACATATGCAAACAATGCAAACATAACAGCAATCTGTATAAACAGGACAGTATGTAAAGAGTGAAATATTCATCATACTTACCTAACTCCAAAAATTCTAAAAATTTAGGACAACGTAGAAAATTTGTAGACCCATCAACTGTAAAAAATTCAGAATTTTTCCACGTTCCAGTAAAATACAGGAATTTCTGCACTGGACGCAAAAGTTTCTGTTTTTGCACAGAATCAAGTCAACTATCATCCACACTATCCCAAAGGCTTTACTTGGCACTTTATTGAAACAAAAGCTATAAAACAAGATCACTACAGTATCCTAATTATGTGAACACACAAAAACAGTAAGGGTAAATGTTGGGTTGTCTCCCAACAAGCGCTTTTCTTTAATGCCTTTTTAGCTAGGCATGATGATTTTAATGATGCTCACATAAAAGATAAGAATTGAAACACAAAAGAAAGCATCATGAAGCATATGACTAGCACATTTAAGTCTGACCCACTTCCTATGCATAGGGATTTTGTGAGCAAACAACTTATGGGAACAAGAATCAACTAGCATAGGAAGGCAAAACAAGTGCAACTTCAAAACTTTCAACATAAAGAGAGGAAACTTGATATTATTGCAATATGTAAAAGCATATGTTCCCATCTCATAATAATTTTCAGTAGCATCATGAATGAATTCAACAATATAACTATCACAAAAAGCATTCTTTTCATGAGCCACATGCATAAAAAATTTATTACTCTCCACATAAGAAAATTTATTCTCATCAATAGTAGTGGGAGCAAACTCAACAAAATAGCTATCATGTGATTCTTGATTGGCATAATCATATTGAGCATTAAAATCATGATGACAAGTTTCATGGATATCATTAATCTTTATAGCATACATGTCATCACCATAATCATCATAAATAGGAGGCATGCTTTCATCATAGTAAATATTCTCATCAAAACTTGGGGGACTAAAAATATCATCTTCATCAAACATAGCATCCCCAAGCTTGTAGCTTTGCATATCATTAGCATCATGGATATTCAAAGAAATTCATACTAATAACATTGCAATCATGCTCATCATTCATGGATTTTGTGCCAAATATTTTATTGAATTCTTCTTCTATCAATTGAGCACAATTTTCATTTCCATCATTTTCAAGAAAGACATGATAAAGACGAATAATATGATGCCACCTCAATTCCATTTTTTTTGTAGTTTTCTTTTATAAACCAAACTAGTGATAAAACAAGAAACTAAAATATTCAATTGCAAGATCTAAAGATATACCTTCAAGCACTCACCTTCCCAGCAACGGCGCCAGAAAAGAGCTTGATGTCTACTACACAACTTGTTCTTGTAGACTCGTGTTGGGCCTCCAAGCGCAGAGTTTTGTAGGACAGTAGCAAATTTCCCTCAAGTGGATGACCTAAGGTTTATCAATCCATGGAAGGTGTAGGATGAAGATGGTCTCTCTCAAACAACCCTGCAACCAAATAATAAAAAGTCTCTTGTGTCCCCAACACACCCAATACAATGGCAAATTGTATAGGTGCACTAGTTCGGCGAAGAGATGGTGATAAAAGTGTAGTAATGATAGTAGATATTGATTTTTGTAATAGGAACAATAAAAAACAGCAAGGTAGCGATTGATAAAACGGAGCACAAACGGTATTGCAATGCTTGAAAATGAGGCCTAGGGTCCATACTTTCACTAGTGCAACCTCTCAACAATGCTAATATAATTGGATCATATAACCATCCCTCAAAGTGCGATGAAGAATCACTCCAAAGTTCCTATCTAGCGAAGAATATAAGAATAAATTGTTTGTAGGGTACGAAACCACCTCAAAGCTATTCTTTCCGATCGATCTATCCAAGAGTTCGTACTAAAATAACACCAAAGCAAATTCAGATTCGTAATGCTCAATCCAACACAAAGAACCTCAAAGAGTGCCCCAAGATATCTACCGGAGAAACAAAGACAAGAACGTGCATCAACCCCTATGCATAGATTACCCCAATGTCACCTCGGGAATCCGCGAGTTGAGTGCCAAAACATATATCAAGTGAATCAATACGATACCCCATTGTCACCACGAGTATTCATATGCAAGACATATATCAAGTGCTGTCAAATCCATAAAAGTATTCAATCCGATAAAATGAAATCTCAAAGGGAAAACTCAATTCATCACAACAAGATAGAGAGGGGAAAACACCATATGATCTGACTATATTAACAAAGCCCGCGAGACATCAAGATCGCGACATATCAAGAACACAAGAGAGAGAGATTAAACACATAGCTACTGGTACAAACCCTCAGCCTCGAGGGTGGACTACTCCCTCCTCATCATGGTGGCCGCCGGGATGATGAAGATGGCCACCGGTGATGACTTCCCCCTCCGGCAGGGTGCTAGAACGGGGTCTAGATTGGATCTCGTGGATACAGAGGCCTTGCGGCGGCGGAACTTCTGATCTAGGGTCTCCCCGAGGGTTTTTGGAATATTTGATGATTTATAGGGCGAAGAGGGGGTGCGGGAGGCCACCGAGGTGGGCACAACCCACCTGGGCGCGCCTGGGCCCCCAGGCGCGCCCTGGTGGGTTGTGCCCCCCTCGGGGCACCCCCCAGGTGCTGCTCTGGCCCATTGGATGTCTTCTGGTCCATAAAAAATCCACAAAAAGTTTCGCGGTGTTTGGACTCCGTTTGATATTGATTTCGTGTGATGTAAAAAAGAAGCCAAAATAGCAACTGGCACTGGGTCAATAGGTTAGTCCCAAAAAAATGATATAAAGTTGCTATAAAATGATTGTAAAACATCCAAGAATGATAATATAACAGCATGAATACTTCATAAATTATAGATACGTTGGAGACGTATCAACACGTACGTACAGCCAAATGCCAAAAAATACGGCCACGTACGTACATACGGGCGGGGTCTCGAACGCGTACTCGCGCATACGTACGGCCAGGGCTCATGTACATGGAGAGGCCATGGACGGCAGCAACGGCGTCCTGTTCATCAGAAGCCAACCGGCTGGGTCGGAATGGAGAAACTGCGTCGTGTTCATGGGGAGGCAACGGAATGCGTCGTGTTCATCGGGAGGCAACGGAATACGTCATGTTCATCGGGAGCCAACCGGCTTGGACGGAACAGCCGAAACGAGGTCTGGTGTACCACCGAATGGAGGAAACGGGCCTTATGTTCGACCGCGTACGGTCGAAACGGGGTCCTGTTCATCGGGAAGGGTCTGGCGTACCGCAAAACGGAGGAAACGGACTTGTGTTCGACCGCGTATGGTCAAAACGGGGTCCTGTTGATCGGGAGGCGTGTGGCGTACCGCAAAACGGAGGAAACGGACTTGTGTTGGAGCGCCTACGGTCGAAACGGGGTCCTGTTCATCGGGAGGGGTGTGGCGTACCGCAAAACGGGACTCCACAGGCTACTGTTCATCCACCGTCGACTTCCTCCAGCCTCCACCTGCTACTGTTCATCCACCATCGACTTCCTCCAGCCTCCACCAGATAATGTTCATCCACAGGGTCCTGTTCATCCACCCTCCACCGGCTACTGTTCATCCAGCCCTCCACGGGGTCCTGTTCATCCAGCCTCTACCGGCTACTATTCAACCAGCCCTCCACTGGGTCCTGTTCAACCAGCCCTCCACCGGGTCCTGTTCAACCTGCCCTCCACGGGGTCCCTCCACCAGCTACTGTTCATCCACCCCCACCTCCTCGATCGGGGTCCTGTTCATCCAGCGGCAACGGCCTCTACTACCACGGGATCCTGTTCATCCAACCCCCTGATAACCCACAAGTATAGGGGATCGCAACAGTTTTCGAGGGTAGAGTATTCAACCCAAATTTATTGATTCGACACAAGGGGAGCCAAAGAATATTCTCAAGTATTAGCAGCTGAGTTGTCAATTCAACCACACCTGAAAGACTTAATATCTGCAGCAAAGTATTTAGTAGCAAAGTAGTATGGAAGTAATGATAACGGTGGCAAAAGTAATAGTAACAGTTTTGTAGCAATTGTAACAGTGGCAATGAAAAAGTAACAAAGCAAAGATCAATATGTGAAAAGCTCGTAGGCAATGGATAAATGATGGATAATTATGTCGGATGGCATTCATCATGCAATAGTTATAACATAGGGTGACACAGAACTAGCTCCAATTCATCAATATAATGTAGGCATGTATTCCGAATATAGTCATACGTGCTTATGGAAAAGAACTTGCATGACATCTTTTGTCCTACCCTCCCGTGGCAGCGGGGTCCTATTGGAAACTAAGGGATATTAAGGCCTCCTTTTAATAGAGAACCGGACCAAAGCATTAGCACTTAGTGAATACATGAACTCCTCAAACTACGGTCATCACCGGGAAGTGTCCCGACTATTGTCACTCCGGGGTTGCCGGATCATAACACGTAGTAGGTGACTATAACTTGCAAGATAGGATCAAGAACACATCTATATTCATGAAAACATAATAGGTTCAGATCTGAAATCATGGCACTCGGGCCCTAGTGACAAGCATTAAGCATAGCAAAGTCATAGGAACATCAATCTTAGAACATAGTGGACACTAGGGATCAAACCCTAACAAAACTAACTCGATTACATGGTAAATCTCATCCAACCCATCACCGTCCAGCAAGCCTACGATGGGATTACTCATGCACGGCGGTGAGCATCATGAAATTGGTGATGGAGGATGGTTGATGATGACGACGGCGACGATTTCCCCTCTCCGGAGCCCTGAACGGTCTCCAGATCTGCCCTCCCGAGGAAGAACAGTGAGGTGGAGGCGGCTCCGTATCGTAAAACGCGATAAATCCTTCTCTCCTATTTTTTTCTCCCCGAACGTGAATATATGGAGTTGGAGTTGAGGTCGGTGGAGGCCCAGGGGGCCCACAAGGATGGGTGGCACGCCCTGGGGGGGTGGCCGCACCCTCCACCCTTGTGGACAGGGTGTGGGCCCCCTTCAGTTGATTCTTTTGCCAATATTTTTTATTTATTCCAAAACTGATCTCCGTGAAGTTTCAGGTCATTCCGAGAACTTTTATTTCTGCACAAAAATAACACCATGGCAATTCTGCTGAAAACAGCGTCAGTCCGGGTTAGTTCCATTCAAATCATGCAAATTAGGGTCCAAAACAAGGGCAAAAGGGTTTGGAAAAGTAGATACGATGGAGACGTATCAACTCCCCCAAGCTTAACCCATTGCTTGTCCTCAAGCAATTCAGTTGACAAACTGAAAATGATAAAGAAAAACTTTTACAAACTCTGTTTGATCTTGTTGCAAATATGTAAAGTCAGCATTCAGGTTTTCAGCAAAGATTATGAACTAACCATATTCACAATAACATTTAGGTCTCACATTTACTCATATCAATAGCACAATCAACTCGCGAGTAATTATAATAAATCTCGGATGACAACAATTTTTCAAAACAATCATGATATGATATAACAAGATGGTATCTCGCTAGCCCTTTCTGAGACTGCAAAACATAAATGCAGAGCACCCATGAAGATCAAGGACTGACTAGACATTGCAATTCATGGTAAAAGAGATCCAGTCACAGTCATACTCAATATCAATTAATAACAAAGCATATAAATGACAGTGGTGCTCTCTAACTAGTGCTTTTTATAAGAGAATGATGACTCAACATAAAAGTAAATAGATAGGCCCTTCGCAGAGGGAAGCAGGGATTTGCAGAGGTGCAAGAGCTCGAGTTTTTAAAACAGAGATGAATATAATTTTGAGCGGTATGCTTTCATTGTCAACATAACAACCAAGAGATCTCAATATCTTCCATGCTACATACATTATAGGCGGTTCCCAAATAGAATGGTAAAGTTTTTTACTCCCCCTCAACCAACAAGCACACTCCACGGCTTGTCCGAAACAACGGGTACCGTCCATACAATCAACAATCCTGGGGCAGTTTTGTTTTAATTTATTTTGATTTGATTTGAGCATGGGACTGGGCATCCTGATTACCAGCCATTTTCTCGTGAATGATGAGCGGAGTCCACTCATAGCAAGAATAACCCATCTAACATGGAAGATACTGATAGCCCCCAATCGCTACATGAGCGATTCGGGCATAAAAAAAAGATTGTCATTTGAAGGTTTAGAGTTTGGCACATGCAAATTTACTTGGAACGGCAGGTAAATACCGCATATAGGAAGGTATGGTGGACTCATATGGAATAACTTTGGGTTTATGGAAGTGGATGCACAAGCAGTATTCCCGCTTAGTACAAGTGAAGGCTAGAAAAAGACTGGGAAGCGACCAACTAGAGAGCGACAACAGTCATAAACATGCATCATGATTAACCAACATTGAATACAAGCATGAGTAGGATATAAATCACCATGAACATAAATATCGTGGAGGCTATGTTGATTTTGTTTCAACTACATGCGTGAACATGTGCCAAGTCAAGCCACTCGAATCATTCAAAGGTGGATACCATCCTATCATACTACATCACAACCATTTTAAAAGCATGTTGGCACGCAAGGTAAACCATTATAAACTCCTAGCTAATTAAGCATGGCATGAATAACTATAATCTCTAATTGTCATTGCAAACATGTTTCATTCATAATGGGCTGAATCAGGAACGATGAACTAATCATATTTACAAAAATAAGATAGGTCGAGTTCATACCAGCTTTTCTCCATCTCAATCATTTCATCATATATCGTCATTATTGCCTTTCACTTGCACGACCGAACGATGTGAATAATAATAATAGTGCATGTGCATTGGACTAAGCTGGAATCTGTAAACATTTATTCAAAGGAGAAGACAAGGTAATATGGGCTCTTCGTTAGATCAACAATAATGCATATGAGAGCCACTCATCGTTTTCATCGTGGTCTTCTCCTCTCGACCCCCAAAGAAAAGAAAAGAATTTCAAAGAAACACACTGAAATGTTTTTGGAGTTTTTGTTTTTCTGAAGAAAGTAAAACAAGAACGAGAAAAACTATCTACACGGGAAAGCTCCCAACAAGTAAAAGAAGAACGAGATTTTTTTTTGGGGTTTCTTTAATACTACAACTAAGCATGGAGAGTAAACTAAGCTAAAACTATTTTTTTTGTTTTTCTCAAAGGTTTTCAAACACACAAGAAGAAAACGAGAAAAAGAAATAGACTAACATGGATAATACAATGAAAAAGTATGAACACCGACAACTAGAATGAGTGTGTGAACATGAATGTAATGTCGGTGAGAAATATGTACTCCCCCAAGCTTAGGCTTTTGGCCTAAGTTGGTCTAAGCCCATGGATCAAAGTAGCCCTCTCCGGTGTACTGAGGAGGATCCTGAGGGCTCCACTGGTTAGCGAGCTCCTGTGGTCCCACTGATAAATAGACTCCTGATATGGATCAGGTGATGGCTCTGGCTCCAGAACTGGAGATCGCGTCCCCTCCCAGTATGCGTAAATGTCCGCGGGCAAAACGAAATACCTGCCTGAATGAATATCGAACAAAGCAGGTGCAGGCAAGGTAATAATCTGAAAAGTATCCTCGCTAAATATCAAGTTATAAATGAGTCTCTTTTCCTCATCATAGCGAATAAACTTATGTGCTACCATGCTGTCATAATCTAAGTATATAGTGGGTAGCAGTTTCTCCTCTTTCTCATTATGCCAAATGGGTATCTCAAAGCGTCAAGCAAGTCGAGAGGCGAAGATACCTCCGAAAATAGGACCCTTAGTACGGTTGAGACTCAACCGTCTAGCAACCATAGCGCCTAAACTAAAAGTTTTATCGCGAAGTAAAGCATGGCGTAAAATGGCAAGGTCAGGAGCACTAAGGCCTCCACTCTCCCCGCGACCAATTAAACATCTCCCAGCAAATAATGAGTAGTAGCGCAAAACAGGAAAATGTAAACTAGCTACTCTCGCTTCCGACACCTTTCTCCTTTCCCCTACAATAACTTCATTAATAAAATCTTCCACATCACTAGGACGTGGTTCCTCGACGCTACCCTCATAAGGTAATTTACAAACCTCACAAAAGTCATAAAGCGACATCTCCTTATGCTCATCATATAAGTGAAACTCTACCGTGGGTGGTGATCTCCTAGCATGAAAATGAAAATTTTGCACGAAAGTATTAGTGAGTAGGAGATACTGATCACACTGGTCGTGGAGGAAGTTGGTGATGCCTGCATTCTCAGCCAAATAATAGAAATCCTCATAAATTCCGGCCGCTTCTAAGAATGAATCACATGGCCATTCACACGGCCGAATCTCCGCGGCACGAGGAAGATTGTACTTGGGCTTTTCCTTCTCCTGATTTTCTTTTTCCTTCGAACCCCGGCTCGAAGAGCCTCTCAACAATCTCCTCATCATTTTCTTCCTCTGAAAATTTTCTGAAATTTTTAGTGAACCAAACTAAACAAAACTGATAGCAACTACTCCTACAAGTGCCTAGAGGCTATATCATGCATCAAAACTACTTTGGACCATATAAATTTGACATGCAAGCTCAAGAACAGGGTCACTACAGCAGCAAAAATTTGGAATATATAAAGTACTAGAACAAAAACTAATTAGACCATTGGAGGAGTCACATACCGAAGAACAATCCCCCAAAACAGTTTTGCAAATGGAGCTTTACACAAGGAGATAAAAAATGGCAGCAAGATGAGCAAGAACACGAGTTTGAGCTATGGGATGATTTTTTCTAGAGGAAGACGAAGTGGATGGGTGCTGGAATAAGTGAAGGCGGGCCACGTGGGACCCACAAGACAAGGGGCGTGCCCAGGGGGTAGGGCGCGCCCTTCGTCCTTGTGGACAGGTGGTGGGTCCCCCTGGTGTGTTCTTAGTGCCAGAAATTCTAAAATATTCTATAAAAAATCATACTAAATTTTCAGGGCATTTGGAGAACTTTTATTTTCAGGACATTTTTTATTTCAAGGATAATTCAGAAAACAGACGGAAAATACTAATTTTGCTTCATTAAATCTAAATAACAGAAAGTAAAGAGTAGGTACAGAAAGTTGTGCCTTCTAAATTCATCCATCTCATGCCCATCAAAAGGAATCCGTTAACAAGGTTGATCAAGTCTTATTAACAAACTTCTTCCAAATGACATGAAATCAGAGAATTTTCGAATAACACTAGGTTACCTCAACGGGGATATGCATGTCCCCAACAATAAGAATACCATATTTCTTTTTGACAGTAGGGAATTCAAAACCTCCGATAGTAATAGTTGAAAATTTTCCAATAGAATTGATACTATGAACTTGAGGTTGTTTCTTCGGAAAGTGTACCGTATGCTCATTACCATTAACATGAAAAGTGACATTGCCTTTATTGCAATCAATAACAGCCCCTGCAGTATTCAAAAAGGGTCTACCAAGGATGATCGACATATTGTCGTCCTCGGGAATATCAAGAATAACAAAGTCCGTTAAGATAGTAACGTTTGCAACCACAATAGGCACATCCTCACAAATACCGATGGGTATAGCAGTTGATTTATCAGCCATTTGCAAAGAGATTTCAGTAGGTGTCAACTTATTCAATTCAAGTCTATGATATAAAGAGAAAGGCATAACACTAACACCGGCTCCAAGATCACATAAAGCAGTTTTAACATAGTTTCTTTTAATGGAGCATGGTATAGTTGGTACTCCTGGATCCCCAAGTTTCTTTGGTATTCCACCCTTAAAAGTGTAATTAGTAAGCATGGTGGAAATTTCAGCTTCCGGTATCTTTCTTTTATTTGTAACAATATCTTTCATATACTTAGCATAAGGAGGCATTTTAAGCATATCAGTTAAACGCATACGCAAAAAGATAGGTCTAATCATCTCAGCAAAGTGCTCAAAATCCTCATCATCCTTCTTCTTGGATGGCTTAGGAGGAAAGGGCATGGGTTTCTGAACCCATGGTTCTCTTTCTTTACTATGTTTCCTAGCAATGAAGTCTCTCTTATCATAACGTTGATTCTTTGATTGTGGGTTATCAAGATCAACAGTAGGTTCAATCTCTACATCATTATCATTACTAGGTTGAGCATCAACATGAACATCATTATTAACATTATCACTAGGTTCATGTTCATCACCAGATTGTGTCTCAGCATCAGAAATAGAAATATCATTTGGATTCTCAGGTGTGTCTATGACCGGTTCACTAGAAGTATGCAAAGTCCTATCAGTTTTCTTTTTCTTTTTATTAGGACTAGGTGCATCAGTATTAGTTCTCTGAGAATCTTGCTCAACTCTCTTAGGATGGCCCTCAGGATACAAAGGTTCCTGAGTCATTTTACCACCTCTAGTCATAACCCTAACAGCATTATCATTGTTCTTATTATTCAACTCATTAAGCAAATCATCCTGTGCTTTAAGTACTTGTTCTACTTGAGTTGTAACCATGGAAGCATGTTTACTAATAAGCTTAAGATCATTATCAGTTCTACTCATATAATTACCCAAGTGGTCAAGCATGTAAGCATTACGTTTCAATTGTCTACTAACATAAGCATTGAAATTTTCTTGTTTAACAATAAAATTATCAAACTCATCCAAGCATTGACTAGCAGACTTATTATGAGGAATATCACCTTCATCAAATCTATAAAGAGAATTTACCTCTACTACCTGTGTCGGGTTATCAAGACCGTGTATTTCTTCAATAGGCGGTAAATTCTTAACATCTTCAGCTTTAATACCTTTTTCTTTCATAGATTTCTTTGCCTCTTGCATATCTTCAGGACTGAGAAATAGAATACCCCTTTTCTTCGGAGTTGGCTTAGGAGTTGGTTCAGGAAGTGTCCAATCATTATCATTACTCAATAGCAATTCAGCTTGCTCAACAGTTTGTTCCCTGAAAATACAACCAGCACAACTATCTAGGTGGTCCCTAGAAGCATCGGTTAGTCCATTATAAAAGATATCAAGTATTTCATTTTTCTTGAGAGGATGATCAGGCAAAGCATTAAGTAATTGGAGAAGCCTCCCCCAAGCTTGTGGGAGACTCTCTTCTTCAGATTGCACAAAGTTAAATATTTCCTGTAAGGCAGCTTGTTTCTTATGAGCAGGGAAATATTTTTGAGAGAAGTAATAAATCATATCCTGGGGACTACGCACACAACCAGGAGCAAGAGAATTAAACCATAACTTAGCATCACCCTTTAACAAGAAAGGAAACAACTTAAGAATATAGTAATAGCGATTTTTTTCCTCATGAGCAAATAGGGTGGCTATATCATTCAGTTTAGTAAGATGTGCCACAACTGTTTCAGATTCATAACCATAGAAAGGATCAGATTCAACCAAAGTAATTAACTCAGGATCGACAGAGAATTCATAATCCTTATCAGTAACAAAGATAGGTGAAGTAGCAAAATTGGGATCATATTTCATTCTAGCATTCAAGGATTTTTCTTTCAGCTTAGCTAACAATTTCTTAAGATCTTCTCTATCATTGCAAGCAAGAAAGTCTCTAGCAGTTTCTTCATCCATAATATAACCCTCAGGTACAACAGGCAATTCATATCTAGGGGGAGAATCATAATCTTTAGTTTCAGTAATATCATCAGTTCAGTAATTTCATTCTCTCTAACCCTAGCAAGTTGTTCATCAAGAAATTCACCTAGTGGCACAGTATTATCACAGTAGTATCATCATTAGCATCATGCATAGCAGAAGTGGCATCATCAATTACTTGCGACATATCAGAATTACTAGCTAGTGTAGGTGTCGCAAGCTTACTCAAAACAGAAGGTGAATCAAGTGCAGAGCTAGATGGCAGTTCCTTACCTCCCCTCGTAGTAGAGGGAAAAATCTTGGTTCTAGTATCTTTCAAATTCCTCATAGTGATCAACAGATATAAATCCCAAGTGACTCAGAGAATAGAGCTATGCTCCCTGGCAACGGCGCCAGAAAAAGATCTTGATAACCCACAAGTATAGGGGATCGCAACAGTTTTCGAGGGTAGAGTATTCAACCCAAATTTATTGATTTGACACAAGGGGAGCCAAAGAATATTCTTAAGTATTAGCAGCTGAGTTGTCAATTCAACCACACCTGAAAGACTTAATATCTGCAGCAAAGTATTTAGTAGCAAAGTAGTATGGAAGTAACGGTAACGGTGGCAAAAGTAACAGTACCAGTTTTGTAGCAATTGTAACAGTGGCAACGGAAAAGTAACAAAGCAAAGATCAATATGTGAAAAGCTCGTAGGCAATGGATCAATGATGGATAATTATGTCGGATGGCATTCATCATGCAACAGTTATAACATAGGGTGACACAGAACTAGCTCCAATTCATCAATATAATGTAGGCATGTATTCCGAATATAGTCATACGTGCTTATGGAAAAGAACTTTCATGACATCTTTTGTCCTACCCTCCCGTGGCAGCGGGGTCCTATTGGAAACTAAGGGATATTAAGGCCTCCTTTTAATAGAGAACCGGACCAAAGCATTAGAACTTAGTGAATACATGAATTCCTCAAACTACGGTCATCACGGGGAAGTGTCCCGACTATTGTCACTCCGGGGTTGCCGGATCATAACACGTAGTAGGTGACTATAACTTGCAAGATAGGATCAAGAACACATATATATTCATGAAAACATAATAGGTTCAGATCTGAAATCATGGCACTCGGGCCCTAGTGACAAGCATTAAGCATAGCAAAGTCATAGGAACATCAATCTTAGAACATAGTGGACACTAGGGATCAAACCCTAACAAAACTAACTCGATTACATGGTAAATCTCATCCAACCCATCACCGTCCAGCAAGCCTACGATGGGATTACTCACGCACGGCAGTGAGCATCATGAAATTGGTGATGGAGGATGGTTGATGATGACGACGGTGATGATTTACCCTCTCCGGAGCCCTGAACGGACTCCAGATCTGCCCTCCCGAGGAAGAACAGGAGGTGGCGGCGGCTCTTATCGTAAAACGCGATGAATCCTTCTCTCCTATTTTTTCTCCCGGAACGTGAATATATGGAGTTGGAGTTGAGGTCGGTGGAGGTGCAGGGGGCCTACAAGGACGGGTGGCGCGCCCTGGGGGGGTGGCGGCGCCCTCCACCCTTGTGGACAGGGTGTGGGCCCCCTTCAGTTGATTCTTTCGCCAATATTTTTTATTTATTCCAAAACTGATCTCCGTGAAGTTTCAGGTCATTCCGAGAACTTTTATTTCTGCACAAAAATAACACCATGGCAATTCTGCTGAAAATAGCGTCAGTCCAGGTTAGTTCCATTCAAATCATGCAAATTAGGGTCCAAAACAAGGGCAAAAGAGTTTGGAAAAGTAGATACGATGGAGACGTATCACCCGCACCGGGAACTGTTCATCAAGAGGCAGCTTCGATCGGCTTCAGTTAGCAGCAGTAGCGAAGGAATCACTCGGGTTCAGTTAACAGCAAGGGATCGATCGGGGTTCAGTAACGTAGCTAGTGCAATCGCTCGGGTTCAGTTAGAGCCCAACGCCTCGCTCGGGTTCAGTTAGAGCCCAATGCCTCGCTCGGGTTCAGTCGCAACGCCTCGCACACACGCGCGTACGTGTACGAGAGAAACGCGCAAACCTCCGTGCATCGCTCGGCCCCGACCACCCCCACCGTAACCGGGAACTCCCCAAAATTTTCCTCGCCCTTGCTTCTACCATGATTTTTTCCATCATGGACGGCCCAAAGAATGTCATGCAGGTGCATCTCCGGCCCGCCCAGGACGAAAAGCCTATTTTCTGTCATGATTTTTTGTCATAGAAGTAGGAGCTCACCACATCTATGATGATACCGGGTTTTGTCACAATTATTGCCATAGAAGTGTCATAAGCACGACAGGAAAAAAGTTCGTTCGGCCCAAAATGTCACGGATGTGTCTTTTTTTTGTAGTGTAGTTTATTTGGTGTCTGCAAATGTCATGTGTGTACTAGCCACCTATGTAATTGGATGTTTAATTTGGTTATGCAATCATGTCCTTATAAGTATATATGTTGTTGTTATGTATGAAATCACATCGCACACGGACCATACTAGGGAAACCGTCGGTGATGAATTCATCAATCGTTGACAATTGTATACCAGCAAGTGTTTGCCCACAACACACACGGCTTATTAGCAACAATCGTCTGTGTTATTATCGGTCTTCGCATGTATTTCTGATTACGAATCTGTTTGCCGCGTATCACACACATCTTGTTAAGTTGAACCATTTCTGTTCTCTTGACTCAACGCAAACAGTTCATCGGAGTGAACTGTATGCCCTCTATCGCACACACCTTGGTCTGGCTGGCCATTTCTGTTGTGTTGCCTAATCACAAAAGTTCATCCGAGTGAACTGTATGCCGTATATCGCACACACCTTCATTTAGCTGACCATTTTTGTTGTTATGCTCATCGCAATAGTTCATTCAAGTGAACTGTATGCCACACATCGCACACGCAACTATAATCTGAATCGTGTTTGATGTCTCCGCCATCGCAAATGTTTTGTATCATTTTTTATGGTTTTATTACATCATCGTTTGCGATTCATGCATCGCACATAGTTTCGTCGAAGGGTCCCTGAATGTAGTCTCGCATTAGCAGCATCCTGCAGTAGTGGATGAGCGCGTGCTCCAGACAGTACCCCGGGAGTCAGGATGTGAGCACCACACCCCTCGCGATGAGGAGTACTACATGGTGGACATCGCGGTTTAGGAAAATCCCGTGACTCTGCCATGCCCAGGAGGAGCGTGAGCTCCAGTGGGCGCTCGAGGAGTCCCGCACTGATATGCAGGTGGCGTCCGACGTGCAAGATTATCCTTCGGTCTCTCGTCCTCCTATGACGATGCCTCCACCACGCCCGTCGTACGTCCTCTGCCTTGGCTCCGGTGGACCTTGGAGTTTAGTCGTATGGAACATGAATATTTTGATTAATCATATGACTACTTAAAAGAATGCCATTTAAAAAAAATGTGAAGGATTAAGACTAATGCAAAAAACAACTTATGACTAATAGGTATGAATAGATGATGTGGCAGCATGCATGGATTGCATGCATGGCTAGCTTATGTGGCATGGTTGCATGGCTAGGAAAGGCTAGAAAAAAATACATAATGTGTTGTATAGCTATTTAGGAATAGAACATACTCTCCACATGCACAGTTGCTCTGGAGCATATAAAGATCTTCAGAGTGCACTCCATTTTTTTCAGAGGCTTGGGTGCATCGGATGTCGTGCCACGTTACAAAATGTTAGAAAAAAATCAGAAACAAATCTCAAGTTTGGCACGAGTTTGGTGCATTGGTAGCACCACAAGGGTGGGTGCACCAGATACATTCCCCTCTCGGGCACGCAGCGGAGCGGCGGTGGGGCGAGAGGGGAGAGGCGCATGTCGAGGGACGTGGCATCGTGGGTTCGAGCGGCATCATGGGAATCTGATACGTCTCCGTCGTATCTACTTTTCCAAACATTTTTGCTCTTGTTTTAGACTCTAATTTGCATGACTTGAATAAAACTAACCCGGACTGATGTTGTTTTCAGCAGAACTACCATGGTGTTGTTTTTGTGCAGAAATAAAAGTTCTCATAATTGGACAAAACTTTTTGGAGAATTTTATGGAATATATAAAAAATACTGGAGCGAAGATCCACCGGAGGGGGCCACCAGTTGCCCACAAGGCAACAGAGCATGGCCAACCCCCAAGTGCACCCCGTTACCTTATGGGGCCCACGTGGCTCCGCTAACCCTAATCTCAAGCCTATAAATTCCGTTTCCCCGAGACAAAAACAAGAGAAGAAGTTTCATCACGTTTTACGATATCGAGCCATCGCCACCTCATGTTCTTCATTGGGAGGGCTGATCTGGAGCCCATTCGGGGCTCCGGAGAGGGGGATTCATCGCCATCATCATCATCAACCCTTCTTCATCACCAATTTCATGATGCTCACCATCAGGAGTGAGTAATTCCTTCGTAGGTTTGCTGGACAGTGATGGAGTTGGATGAGATTTATCATTTAATTAAGTCAATTTGTTAGGGCTTGATCCCTAGTATCCACCATGTTCTGAGATTGATGTTGCTATGACTTTGCTATGCTTAATGCTTGACACTAGGGCCCGAGTGCCATGATTTCAGATTTGAACCCTCTACGTTTTCATGAATATATTTGAGTTCTTGATCCTATCTTCTTGTTATATGCATTTGTTATTGTTCTGATCCGTAGACCCCAAAGTGACAATAGTTGGGATACTATCTGGGGATGACTGTAATTCGAGGACTTCATGTATTCACCATGTGTTAATGCTTTGTTTCGGTTCTCTATTAAAAGGAGGCCTTAATATCCCTTAGTTTCCTTATGGACCCCGCTACGACGGGAGGGTAGGACAAAAGATGTCATGTAAGTTCTTATTATAAGCACGTATGACTATATACGGAATACATGCCTACATTACATTGATGAATTGGAGCTATTGTGTATCGCTCTAGGTTGTGACTGTTATATGATGAATATCATCAAACACAATTATCCATCACTGATCCAATGCCTACACTTTTCGCATATTGATCTTTGCTAAGTTACTTTCGTTGTTACTGTTGTTACAATCACTACAAAACTGCTAATGTTACTGTTACCGTTACTATTGCTACTGTTACTACTACTATCAAACGGTCATACTACTGTGCTTCTAAACACTTTGCTGCAGATATTTAGTTCTCCATGTGTGGTTGAATTGACAACTCAACTGCTAATACTTGCAAATATTCTTTGACTCCCCTTGTGTTGAATCAATAAATTTGGGTGAAACACTACCCTCGAAGACTGTCGCGATCCCCTATACTTATGGGTTATCAGAATCGCGTGTGACAGTGGTGGAAATGTGATGGTCGGGTAGTTCAGCATCCATGGACAGGTTGTCATGTGATGTCTACTACACAACTTTATTCTTGTAGACTCTGTTGGGCCTTCAAGCGCAGAGTTTTGTAGGACAGCAGCAAATTTCCCTCAAGTGAATGACCTAAGGTTTATCAATCTGTGGGAGGTGTAGGGTGAAGATGGTCTCTCTCAAAAAACCCTGCAATCAAGTACAAGAAATCTCTTGTGTCCCCAACACACTCAATACAATGGTAAATTGTACAGGTGCACTAGTTCGGCAAAGAGAAGGTGATACAAGTGTAGTATGGATAGTAGATATAGGTTTTTGTAATCTGAAATAATAAAAACAACAAGGTAGCAAGTGATAAAAATGAGCACAAATAGTATTACAATGCTTGGAAACAAGGCCTAGGGTTCATACTTTCACTAGTGCAATCTTTCAACAGTACTAACATAATTGAATCACATAACAATCCATCAACATGTGATAAAGAATCACTCCAAAGTTCCTATCATAGAAAGTAGGATTAAAATGTGTATCAACCTTTATGCCTAGATTACCCCAATGTCACCTCCGCAAGTTGATTACAAAACATATATCAAGTGACCTCAATAGATTACCCCATTGTCACCACGAGTATCCACAAGCAAGACATACATCGAGTGATCTCAGATCCAAAGTATTTAATCCAACATACAAAACTTCAAAGAGCAAGACTCAATTCATCACAACAAAGATAGAGAGGAAAGAACACCATATGATCCAACTATATTAACAAAGCTCATGGTACACCAAGATCGTGTCCTATCAAGATCACGAGAGAGAGAGAGATCAAACACACAGCTACTGGTACATACCCTCAGCCCCACGGGTGAACTACTCCCTCCTCATCATGGAGGCAGCGGGGATGATGAAGAGGGCCTCCGTGATGGCTTCCCCCCTCCAACAAGGTGCCGAAACGAGGCTCTGGATGAGATCTCTTTGGAACAGAGGATTACGGCGGCGGAAAAACTCATCTAGGTCAACTTTCATGGGCTGCCGGATTTATAGGTTTTTCAGCGTTGGAATCACGCCAGGGGGTTCCGAGGGTCCCACAAGCTCGGGTGGCATGCCCTAGGGAGAGGCACGCCCCTTGAGCTTGTGGGGCCCCTGGGCACCTTCTGGTCCTTCCGTGAATCTTCGTGGGTCTCTTCTTTTCCTTAAAAAATCATCGTAAATTTTTATCGCGTTTCGACTTCATTAACAAAGAAATAAACAAAAAACATGAATTGACATTGGGCACTAGATTAATATGATAGTCCATAAAAATAATATAAAAGGGCACCAAAACCATATGAAATTATCGTAAACATGGCATGAATACTTCATAAGTGATAGATCCGTTGGAGACTTATCAACATCCCCAAGCTTAATTCATGCTCGTACTCGAGTATGTAAACGATAAAAGAAGTAATTTATGAAGTGTGGATACTATCATAGTGCATAAGTTTGATCAATGATAATTTCATCACTTTTCCTAGCATCATTAACAACAGCTCTTTCTCATAAAAACTCATCATGATAAAATAGCAATCAATTCACATTTTATGGTTTAAACAATGCACTCTCTTGAAACTTAACAACATATTTCTTAGTCACCAAACAATTACAATTCATATTATTTTCATAAAAGTATAATTAAGTAAGAGCTCCACATATTCAATTATCATATAGTCTTCTATGATTGCTAGTACTCAAAGCATATTTTTAGAACAAATACATTCATCGAACATAGAGGAAGATAGGGGCTTAATGTTTCGCCTCCCAACTTACTTATCATAGAGATAATTGTCAACAATGATAACTCATTATCAAATATATTTGACTGGATATATGTGTCTGGATCTTTCCCCACCACACGGTGCTTGCCAAGTGAAGAATAATTGAGGTTGTAATAGGAGAATATTTTGACTCTTGCATAAAAGTAAAACTTAAAGAATAACAGATAGGCCCTTCGCAGAAGGAAGCATGGATTTGCTAATGTGCCAGAGCACGTTGCTTAAAATAGAGATAATTTCATTTGAAAGGTGTACTTTTCCTGTCAACGGTTTTAGCACAAAGTTTCAAATATCTTCCATGCTAAACACATTAATGGCCATCCCCATGTAAAAAGTTTGACTCCCCCTCCACCATACTAAAATAAACCATGGCTAGCCGAATCCACGGGTGCCTTCCAACTTCCAACTTTCCAGGCGAAGCATGTTTTATAAGTAATTCAGGACTAGGCATCCTTTTTACCAACCTCCCCTCAAATTTGACAAGTGAATAAACTCTCACCGGTGAGTAAAACACACTTAGCATGGAAGATATTGACTACCCCATCGCTCCATGAGTGGTACGGGTACACAAAACATATGTTCATTTGAATATTTTAGAGATGGCACATGCAAATTTACTTGGAATGGCAGTGAAATTTAAACCTATAAGGATCCTAGGCAACCTGCCTCCAGGAGGCTCCCTCGATTGGAGCTTCGTTGGCTGTTGGATCATGGTCAATCTGGTCTTTGGCTTCGTCTGGACTGTTAGATGCTCGCTGCTCTCGTGCTGATTTTGACCGTGTAGTAAGTCTGCATGGCCAATGACTGGTGTGCTCTTGTCCGGTGCCTGTTGGCTGGGTAAGGCGTTTCAGGGTGCGGGTGCGCCCACTCCCTGCACTCCGCATGCGCATTGCGCCATTTGCGGGAGCATGGGCGTGGGCAGTCGTGCCCTCGAAAGCCCCTCGGCCCAATCCCATCGCCCGCACGCCGCACCCCTCCCTCCTCCTCGATCTCTCCCTCCTCAGTAGCCACAAACCTTAGCCCCCTTTCCTTCGATCCTGTGGTCACTGCCCCTCCTCCATCCGACCTCCCTCGTCAGCCGCCGCTACGGCTCCTCCGTCCTTCGACTCTGTCTCCCCAATTCATCCTTCCTCCCTTGCTGCTCGAGGTGCTCATCTGCCCAGGTCGTGAGGAAACCGCCTGAGGTCGCGAAGCCACGTGAGGAGGAGAGACCTCACTCGAGAAGCTGTGGGAGGAGGGCCTCAACCAGCGAGGAGCGGTTGCCAGCCAGGTAGTCGGCTCGGCTCAATGTCGTCCTTGGCGTTCGGGCCGCAACAGACCCTAGCGCCGTCCTTCGGGAGTCTTCACGACCTCCAGGTGCGCATGTGATCCCCAGCTATCTCACTCTCTCTCCCGCACTCACTTTCTCTCTCTCTCTCTCTCATTTTGCCTTCGAGGTTGCAGATGCGAGCACTAGTTGTTTGTAAAAATGCTCAAGCAGGACTGCTTAGAGGAGGACAGTATGTGTGTTTGAGAGAGATGGATGAAAAGATGTGACTGGAACAAGTGGAGAAGAAAGTTATTATTAGTTTATTCCCATCAAAGAAAAGTAAATACCATCCATGTTGTACTGTTAGTGCCTTTGTTGGTTCCATTTGCATATGATTAGAGTAAACTACACTAGATCCACATACTTTCTCCAGCTCCCTTTAAAGCTTATGTATTTGGCCCCGCCACTTTATATACACCAAGAGATAAACTGTCAATTTGTAGTATGCTTTCTTATGCTGTAGTGGGTCAATAAATTGTATGTTTGAGCGGCTAATTGTCAAATTTAAAAGTATACGAGACAAGATAAATTGCAATCTTGCACTGTCTACTCCTCTATTGATGTGGCTCTTGGTCTCTGAAGCTCTCAGAATTTAATAATGAGCTGTATTGGGCTTTATTGGACAAATGATCTACCTGGAGTAATGATACAGGTGAGTCTTTTATTTGAAACATTGAGACCATTAAGTTATCTTGGGCTGTCTTTTAATGTCTGTAGCAAACGAAAGTGTGGTGTGTTTGTTTTGTCTTTCCTTTAGAACCCTCAAGTTAACGCCTGCTTTTCTAAATGTAATCTCGATTCAGCTTTATTTCATTCTTTCTATGTTGCATTGGTCTGCAAATAAACCATGATTTATTTCATAAGAATCGATTCATAAATGCAGGTAAGTTATCGATGCATCTAAGTTGCTCTATCTTATTGTTCATCTACTGGACCTGTTTTAGTTGATAATAAGTTGTTCTCTATTTCAAAGAGCAACAAAAGATTGTGCGCTATCTTGCTCCAGGTGCATGTTGTTGCCCTCATTTCCCCTCTGATTTGGCTTGCTTTACCTTGCATGAAGTTGTATACTTTCAACTTTACAGAATTATATCAAGTTCGCTTTCAACTGTACTTGGCTACACCTGCAACATGATGGATTTCTCTTCTAGTTTATTGAATATGTGAAGTTGTATGCTTTCAACTTTACATGAATTGACATGGGCACCTTCTGGTCCTTCCGTGAATCTTCGTGGGTCTCTTCTTTTCCTTAAAAAATCATCGTAAATTTTTATCGCGTTTCGACTTCATTAACAAAGAAATAAACAAAAAACATGAATTGACATTGGGCACTAGATTAATATGATAGTCCATAAAAATAATATAAAAGGGCACCAAAACCATATGAAATTATCGTAAACATGGCATGAATACTTCATAAGTGATAGATCCGTTGGAGACTTATCAACATCCCCAAGCTTAATTCATGCTCGTACTCGAGTATGTAAACGATAAAAGAAGTAATTTATGAAGTGTGGATACTATCATAGTGCATAAGTTTGATCAATGATAATTTCATCACTTTTCCTAGCATCATTAACAACAGCTCTTTCTCATAAAAACTCATCATGATAAAATAGCAATCAATTCACATTTTATGGTTTAAACAATGCACTCTCTTGAAACTTAACAACATATTTCTTAGTCACCAAACAATTACAATTCATATTATTTTCATAAAAGTATAATTAAGTAAGAGCTCCACATATTCAATTATCATATAGTCTTCTATGATTGCTAGTACTCAAAGCATATTTTTAGAACAAATACATTCATCGAACATAGAGGAAGATAGGGGCTTAATGTTTCGCCTCCCAACTTACTTATCATAGAGATAATTGTCAACAATGATAACTCATTATCAAATATATTTGACTGGATATATGTGTCTGGATCTTTCCCCACCACACGGTGCTTGCCAAGTGAAGAATAATTGAGGTTGTAATAGGAGAATATTTTGACTCTTGCATAAAAGTAAAACTTAAAGAATAACAGATAGGCCCTTCGCAGAAGGAAGCATGGATTTGCTAATGTGCCAGAGCACGTTGCTTAAAATAGAGATAATTTCATTTGAAAGGTGTACTTTTCCTGTCAACGGTTTTAGCACAAAGTTTCAAATATCTTCCATGCTAAACACATTAATGGCCATCCCCATGTAAAAAGTTTGACTCCCCCTCCACCATACTAAAATAAACCATGGCTAGCCGAATCCACGGGTGCCTTCCAACTTCCAACTTTCCAGGCGAAGCATGTTTTATAAGTAATTCAGGACTAGGCATCCTTTTTACCAACCTCCCCTCAAATTTGACAAGTGAATAAACTCTCACCGGTGAGTAAAACACACTTAGCATGGAAGATATTGACTACCCCATCGCTCCATGAGTGGTACGGGTACACAAAACATATGTTCATTTGAATATTTTAGAGATGGCACATGCAAATTTACTTGGAATGGCAGTGAAATTTAAACCTATAAGGATCCTAGGCAACCTGCCTCCAGGAGGCTCCCTCGATTGGAGCTTCGTTGGCTGTTGGATCATGGTCAATCTGGTCTTTGGCTTCGTCTGGACTGTTAGATGCTCGCTGCTCTCGTGCTGATTTTGACCGTGTAGTAAGTCTGCATGGCCAATGACTGGTGTGCTCTTGTCCGGTGCCTGTTGGCTGGGTAAGGCGTTTCAGGGTGCGGGTGCGCCCACTCCCTGCACTCCGCATGCGCATTGCGCCATTTGCGGGAGCATGGGCGTGTGCAGTCGTGCCCTCGAAAGCCCCTCGGCCCAATCCCATCGCCCGCACGCCGCACCCCTCCCTCCTCCTCGATCTCTCCCTCCTCAGTAGCCACAAACCCTAGCCCCCTTTCCTTCGATCCTGTGGTCACTGCCCCTCCTCCATCCGACCTCCCTCGTCAGCCGCCGCTACGGCTCCTCCGTCCTTCGACTCTGTCTCCCCAATTCATCCTTCCTCCCTTGCTGCTCGAGGTGCTCATCTGCCCAGGTCGTGAGGAAACCGCCTGAGGTCGCGAAGCCACGTGAGGAGGAGAGACCTCACTCGAGAAGCTGTGGGAGGAGGGCCTCAACCAGCGAGGAGCGGTTGCCAGCCAGGTAGTCGGCTCGGCTCAATGTCGTCCTTGGCGTTCGGGCCGCAACAGACCCTAGCGCCGTCCTTCGGGAGTCTTCACGACCTCCAGGTGCGCATGTGATCCCCAGCTATCTCACTCTCTCTCCCGCACTCACTTTCTCTCTCTCTCTCTCATTTTGCCTTCGAGGTTGCAGATGCGAGCACTAGTTGTTTGTAAAAATGCTCAAGCAGGACTGCTTAGAGGAGGACAGTATGTGTGTTTGAGAGAGATGGATGAAAAGATGTGACTGGAACAAGTGGAGAAGAAAGTTATTATTAGTTTATTCCCATCAAAGAAAAGTAAATACCATCCATGTTGTACTGTTAGTGCCTTTGTTGGTTCCATTTGCATATGATTAGAGTAAACTACACTAGATCCACATACTTTCTCCAGCTCCCTTTAAAGCTTATGTATTTGGCCCCGCCACTTTATATACACCAAGAGATAAACTGTCAATTTGTAGTATGCTTTCTTATGCTGTAGTGGGTCAATAAATTGTATGTTTGAGCGGCTAATTGTCAAATTTAAAAGTATACGAGACAAGATAAATTGCAATCTTGCACTGTCTACTCCTCTATTGATGTGGCTCTTGGTCTCTGAAGCTCTCAGAATTTAATAATGAGCTGTATTGGGCTTTATTGGACAAATGATCTACCTGGAGTAATGATACAGGTGAGTCTTTTATTTGAAACATTGAGACCATTAAGTTATCTTGGGCTGTCTTTTAATGTCTGTAGCAAACGAAAGTGTGGTGTGTTTGTTTTGTCTTTCCTTTAGAACCCTCAAGTTAACGCCTGCTTTTCTAAATGTAATCTCGATTCAGCTTTATTTCATTCTTTCTATGTTGCATTGGTCTGCAAATAAACCATGATTTATTTCATAAGAATCGATTCATAAATGCAGGTAAGTTATCGATGCATCTAAGTTGCTCTATCTTATTGTTCATCTACTGGACCTGTTTTAGTTGATAATAAGTTGTTCTCTATTTCAAAGAGCAACAAAAGATTGTGCGCTATCTTGCTCCAGGTGCATGTTGTTGCCCTCATTTCCCCTCTGATTTGGCTTGCTTTACCTTGCATGAAGTTGTATACTTTCAACTTTACAGAATTATATCAAGTTCGCTTTCAACTGTACTTGGCTACACCTGCAACATGATGGATTTCTCTTCTAGTTTATTGAATATGTGAAGTTGTATGCTTTCAACTTTACAAAGTTATATCAAGTTCGCTTTCAACTATACTTGGCTACGCACATGTAACATGATGTGTTTCTCTTCCAGTTTATTGAATATAACTTTAAGGATTGAATGTTCTATTTGGTATTGTCCTATCACTCATTTAATTGTGTGTTAATTTGCTTACAAACCTCCTGTTGTACAGCATACAATGCGCCAGGTTCTTCTGCAAAAGTACAACATTGATACGTCCATTTTGCATCATGTTTTCCTACTGTTATTTATGATGTTTTTATGCATAATAATGCTTTTTGGAGTAATTCTAATGCATTTTCTCTCATAATATGCAAGGTATACACAAAGAGGAAGAATTCCGGCAGCTGGAAATCTGGACCTGAAAAAGCTATGTCAGGCTACCTATTCTGCACAACTCCAAATGAGCTGAAACTTCACGAAGATTTTTTATGGAATAAATTAGGAATATTGGAGCCAATAGGTACCAGAGGGGGCCCACCAGGTGGGCACAACCCACCTGGGCGCGCCAGGGAGCCCAGGCGCGCCCTGCTGGGTTGTGCTCCCCTCGGCCCACCTCTGGTGCCCATCTTCTGGTATATAAGTCATTTTGACCTAGAAAAAATTAGGAGAGGACTTTCGGGACGGAGCGCCGCCGTCTCGAGGTGGAACTTGGGCAGGAGAACTTTTGCCCTTCGGCGGAGCGATTCCGCCGAGGGAACTTCCCTCCCGGAGGGGGAAATCATCATCATCATCATCACCAACAACTCTCCCATCTTGGGGAGGGCAATCTCCATCAACATCTTCAACAGCACCATCTCCTCTCAAACCCTAGTTCATCTCTTGTGTTCAATCTTTGTACCGGAACTATAGATTGGTGCTTGTGGGTGACTAGTAGTGTTGATTACATCTTGTAGTTGATTACTATATGGTTTATTTGGTGGAAGATTATATGTTCAGATCCAATATGCTATTTAATACCCCTCTGATCTTGAGCATGATTATCATTTGTGAGTAGTTACTTTTGTTCTTGAGGTCACGGGAGAAATCATGTTGCAAGTAATCATGTGAACTTTATATGTGTTCGATATTTTGATAGTGTGTATGTTGTGATTCCCTTAGTGGTGTCATGTGAACGTCGACTACATGACACTTCACCATATTTGGGCCTAAGGGAATGCATTGTGGAGTAGTTATTAGATGATGGGTTGCGAGAGTGATAGAAGCTTAAACCCTAGTTTATGCGCTATTCCGTAAGGGACCGATTGGATCCAAAAGTTTAATGCTATGGTTAGAATTTATTCTTAATAATTTTCTCGTAGTTGCGGATGCTTGCGAGGGGGTTAGTCATAAGTAGGAGGTTTGTTCAAGTAAGAACAACACCTAAGCACCAGTCCATCCACATATCAAATTATCAAAGTAGCGAACACGAATCAAACCAACATGATGAAAGTGACTAGATGAAATTCTCGTGTACCCTCAAGAACGCTTTGCTTATTATAAGAGACCATTTTGGCCTGTCCTTTGCCTCAAAAGGATTGGGCTACCTTGCTGCACTTTTATTACTACTACCGCTACTTGCTCGTTACAAATTATCTTGCTATCAAACTACTCTGCTACTTACAATTTTAGTACTTGAAGACATTACCTTGCTGAAAACCACTTGTCATTTCCTTCTGCTCCTCGTTGGGTTCGACACTCTTACTTATCAAAAAGGCTACAATTTATCCCATATACTTATGGGTCATCAAGGCTATTTTCTGGCGCCATTGCCGGGGAGTGAAGCGCTCTTGGTAAGTGGAAATTGGTAAGGAAAAATTATTACTACGTGCTAAAATTTATTGTCACTTGTTACTATGGAAAACAATCCTTTGAGGGGTTTGTTCAGGGTATCTTCACCTCGACCGGAACCACAATTAATTACCCCTCAACCTACTGCACCTACTGAAAATATTGAATATGAAATTCCTTCGGGTATGATAGAACAACTGCTAGCTAATACTTATGCAGGAGATGGAACCGAACATCCTGATATGCACTTGATATATGTGGAAGAAATCTGTGGATTGTTTAAGCTTGCAAGTTTACCCGAAGATGAAGTTAAGAAGAAGGTTTTCCCTTTATCTTCGAAGGGAAAGGCATTGGCATGGTATAGGCTATGCGATGATATTGGATCTTGGAATTGGAATCGATTGAAATTGGAGTTTCACCAAAAAAAATTATCCTATGCATCTAGTTCATCGTGATCAGAATTATATATATAATTTTTGGCCTCGTGAAGGAGAAAGTATCGCTCTAGCTTGGGGGAGGCTTAAGTCAATGTTATATTCATGCCCCAATCATGATCTCTCAAGAGAAATCATTATTCAGAATTTTTATGCTCGGCTTTCTCGTGATGATCAATCCATGCTTGATACTTCTTGTACTGGTTCCTTTATGAAGAAGACCATTGAATTCAGGTGGGATCTTTTGGAAAGAATTAAACACAACTCTGAAGATTGGGAACTCGATGAAGGTAAAGAGTCAGGTATTAAGCTTAAGTATGATTGTGTTAAATCTTTTATGGATACCGATGCTTTTCAAAAGTTTAGCACTAAATATGGACTTGACTCTGAGATAGTAGCCTCCTTTTGTGAATCATTTGCTACTCATGTTGATCTCCCTAAGGAGAAGTGGTTTAAATATCACCCACCTATTAAAAAGGAAGTTAAAGATCTGGTACCAGCTAAAGAGGAAACTATTGTTTATAATGTTGATCCAGTTATTCCTACTGCTTATATTGAGAAACCACCTTTCCCTGTTAGGATAAAGGAACATGCTAAAGTTTCAACTGTGGTCAACAAGAGTTATATTAGAACATCTAAACCTGATGAACAAATCAAAGTAGAACCTAGTGTTGCTATGGTTAAAGATCTCCTGGAAGAAAATATAGATGGGCATGTTAACTACTTCTGTAATGAAGCTACTAGAATTGTCAAACCTGATAAAACAGATAATCATAGACCCGTTGTTGGTATGCCCGTTGTCTCAGTTAAAATAGGAGATCACTGTTATCATGGTTTATGTGACATAGGTGCTAGCGTGAGTGCTATTCCCTTTACCTTATATCAAGAAATTATGAATGACATAGCACCCGCAGAGATAGAAGACATAGATGTTACTATTAAGCTTGCTAATAGAGATTCCATATCACCAATCGGGATTGTTAGAGATGTTGAAGTCTTGTGTGGGAAAATAAAATATCCTAATGATTTTCTTGTTCTTGGTTCCCCGCAAGATGATTTTTGTCCCATTATCTTTGGTAGACCCTTCTTGAAAACCGTTAATGCTAGAATAGATTGTAAGAAACAAACTGTCGGTGTCATCTTTGGTGATAAGTCTCATGAGTTTAACTTTTCCAAGTTTAGTAGAAAACCTCATAAAAAAGAATTGCCTAGTAAGGATGAAATAATTGGTCTTGCTTCTATTGCTGTGCCTCCTGCTGATCCTTTAGAACAATATCTGCTAGACCATGAAAATGATTTACATATGCATGAAAGAAATGAAATATATGATATTTTCTTTGAACAACGTCCCCTGCTTAAACACAATTTGCCTATTGAAACTCTAGGAGGTCCTCCTCCACCCAAAGGTGATCCTGTGTTTGAATTGAAACAATTGCCAGACACTTTGAAATATGCTTATCTTGATGAGAAAAAGATATATCATGTTATTATTAGTGCTAACCTTTCAGAACATGAAGAAGAAAGACTATTGAAAGTTCTAAGGAAGCACCGAGCTGCTATTGGATATACTCTTGATGATCTTAAGGGCATTAGTCCCACTCTATGTCAGTACAAAATTAATATGGAACTTGATGCTAAACCCGTTATTGATCACCAACGCCGGTTAAATCCGAAGATGAAAGAAGTGGTAAGGACGGAAATATTAAAACTTCTGGAAGCAGGTATAATCTATCCTATAGCTGATAGTAGATGGGCAAGTCTTGTTCATTGTGTCCCTAAGAAGGGAGGTATTACTATTGTTCCAAATGATAAGAACGAACTTATTCCACAAAGAATTGTTACAGGCTATAGAATGATAATTGATTTTAGAAAATTAAACAAAGCAACTAGAAAAGATCATTACCCTTTGCTCTTTATTGATCAAATGCTAGAAAGATTGTCAAAGCACACACATTTTTGTTTCCTTGATGGATATTCTGGTTTCTCACAAATACCTGTTTCTCAACCTGATCAAGAAAAGACCACCTTCACTTGTCCCTTTGGAACTTATGCTTATAGACGTATGCCTTTTGGTTTATGCAATGCACCTGCTACCTTTCAAAGATGTATGACTGCTATATTCTCTGACTTTTGTGAAAAGATTGTTGAGGTTTTCATGGATGACTTTTCTGTGTATGGGAAGTCTTTTGATGATTGTTTAAGCAATCTTGATCGAGTTTTGCAAAGATGTGAGCAAACAAATCTTGTCTTGAATTGGGAGAAGTGCCACTTTATGGTTAATGAAGGTATTGTTCTGGGCCATAAAATCTCTGAAAGAGGTATTGAAGTGGACAAAGCTAAGGTTGATGCAATTGAGAAAATGCCATGTCCTAAAGATATCAAAGGTATTCATAGTTTCTTAGGTCATGCTGGTTTCTATAGGAGATTTATCAAAGACTTTTCTAAAATTTCTAGGCCTCTTACGAACCTTTTGCAAAAGGATACTCCTTTTGTTTTTGATGATGATTGTTTAGAAGCCTTCGAAACACTCAAGAAAGCCTTAATTTCTGCACCTATTGTTCAACCACCTGACTGGAACTTGCCTTTTGAAATTATGTGTGATGCTAGTGATTATGCTGTTGGTGCTGTTCTAGGACAAAGAGTTAATAAGAAACTAAATGTTATTCATTATGCTAGTAAAACTCTAGACAGTGCACAACAAAATTATGCTACTACTGAAAAAGAATTTCTAGCAGTGGTGTTTGCTTGTGATAAATTTAGATCTTACATTGTCGACTCTAAAGTTATCGTTTACACCGATCATGCTGCTATTAAATATCTTATGGAAAAGAAAGATGCTAAACCTAGACTTATTAGATGGGTTCTCTTGCTACAAGAATTTGATTTACATATTATTGATAGAAAGGGAGCTGAGAACCCCGTAGCTGATAATTTGTCTAGGCTTGAAAATGTCCTTGATGACCCACTACCTATTGATGATAGTTTTCCTGATGAGCAATTAGCTGCAATAAATGTTTCTAATAACACTCCTTGATATGCTGATTATGCTAATTACATTGTTGCTAAATATTTACCACCTAGCTTTACCTACCAACAAAATAAAAAATTCTTTTATGATTTAAGACATTACTTCTGGGATGACCCACATCTTTATAAAGGAGTAGATGGTATTATTAGACGTTGTGTACCTGAGAATGAACAGGGACAAATCCTACAGAAATGTCACTCCGAAGCTTATGGAGGACATCATGCGGGAGACAGAACTGCTCACAAGGTATTGCAATCTGGATTTTATTGGCCTACTCTCTTCAAGGATGCTCGTAAGTTTGTCTCATCTTGTGATGAATGCCAAAGAATAGGTAATATCGGTAAGCGTCAAGAAATGCCTATGAATTATTCACTTGCTGTTGAACCATTTTGATGTTTGGGGTTTTGATTACATGTTACCTTTTCCTTCCTCTAATGGGTATACACATATTTTGGTTGCTGTTGATTATGTTACTAACTGGGTAGAAGCTATTCCAACTAGTAGTGCTGATCACAACACCTCTATTAAAATGCTTAAGGAAGTTATTTTCCCAAGGTTTGGAGTCCCTAGATACCTGATGACTGATGGTGGTTCACACTTTATTCATGGTGCTTTCCGTAAAATGCTTGCCAAGTATGATGTTAACCATAGAATTGCATCACCCTATCATCCTCAGTCTAGTGGTCAAGTTGAACTTAGCAATAAAGAAATAAAATTAATTTTGCAAAAGACTGTCAATAGGTCCCGGAAGAATTGGTCTAAGAAATTAGATGATGCACTTTGGGCTTATAGAACAGCATATAAAAATCCTATGGGTATGTCTCCCTATAAAATGGTTTATGGGAAAGCTTGTCATTTGCCTCTTGAGTTAGAACATAAAGCATATTGGGCAATTAAAGAACTCAACTATGATTTCAAACTTGCTGGTGAAAAGAGGTTATTTGATATTAGCTCATTAGATGAATGGAGAACCCAAGCTTATGAAAATGCCAAATTGTTTAAAGAAAAAGTTAAAAGATGGCATGATAAAAGAATCCAAAAGTGTGAGTTCAAAGTTGGAGAATATGTTCTTTTGTACAACTCTCTTTTCAGATTCTTTGCAGGAAAACTCCTCTCCAAATGGGAAGGACCCTATGTTATCGAGGAGGTTTATCGGTCAGGAGCTATCAAAATAAACAATGCCGAAGGCACTAACCCGAAGGTTGTTAATGGGCAACGAATAAAACATTATATCTCAGGTACGCCCATTAATATTGAAAGTAATATTATCCAAACTATGACACCGGAAGAACACATAAAAGAGTCCTTCCGGAACACTCTAGAATCGTGAAAAAGAGGAGGTACGTGATACGGTAAGTAAACGGACTCCGAAAATTCCGCAAAAATATTTTTTGTCAGTTTTGGAATATTTAGAAAATTAGGAAAATAAGAAGCAACCAGGAAGGCACCCCTGGTGGGCACAAGACACCAGGGCGCGCCTGGCCTGGCTTGCCAGGCGCGCCCAGGTGGGTTGTGCCCACCTCGGGTACCTTCCGGACTCCGTTTTTCTACCATTTGCTTGTTTCCCAAGATAAAAAAATCTTTATATACTCCCCGAACCTATTGACCACCGTATCGCGGAGAAATCTTCTGTCTTCTTTTCTTGCTGTTTTCTTGATAGATCTGAAAATATGTCATCCCAAGACTGTGAGGGCGAGAGCTATGTTGCTGATTTTATCGCAAATCCCAAGTCTTATGGAGACGTGGAGCATTATGGCTGGACTTCGGAGGAAGAGGAAGACTATTATCCCAGAGAGAAGGAGGAGACAAGCTCGGATGAGGACGAGGCCCCATTGCCTCAACCTGGAGACATGCATGTGGAATTCAAGAAGTCAAGCCTCCCCAACAAAGCAAAGAGGCCTAACGTTCAATTTATACCCTTCCGCCTTTTGCAGGAAAATAAGCAAGATTTATGCAAGAAGGTACTGGAGCTTGAGCAGGAGATCGGTGAATTGAAGGAGGAAAATTCCATCCTCAAGCGTAAGCTGAAGAAGAAGGACAAACCCTCCACTTCATCACCACCTCCTTCTTCACCACCAAAAGAAAATTGAGTATTGGGTATGGGCACTCCCCTTGGCTTCCGCCAAGCTTGGGGGAGGTGCCCCGGTATCGTATCACCTCCACTACCTTTTGCCTTTACTTTTCTTAGTTCGATCTTTTGCTTTAGATGAATAAAAGTTTAGTTCGATCCTTTCTTTTTGAGAGCTTGCTTAGTGATCTATCCTTGTAATCGTGTGTGAGATATAAAATAAAGTTTAGTTTGAGTTTTTGCTTTCTTTACTTTCTAGTTGCAATAAAAAGAAAAGAAATAAATGAAAAGATCATATGCTAATCCTATGGTAGGTGATAACACCACATAAGGAAGAGTATAAGTAGAAAATTTTATTAGAGGTTGACAAACATAGCATTAGTCAATGATGCAACTCATGAAAGAATTAATAAGGGAAGAGAAGATTCACATATAACTACACTATCATAGAAATCTTTTGAGATTGTGAGCCCCCATCAAAAAATTATATGCCAAAATTGTTGACGTTGGACAAGGAAGACAACTTAATGATTTATGTTTGTTCATATTCACATAGAAGTTATATTGTCATAGATCCTTCAACATGTGGTGCTTGCCCCCCATCTTTGCTAGCCAAAAATTCCGCACTAAGTAGAGATACTACTTGTGCATCCAAAAACCCTTAAACCCAAATCTTATTTCCAAGAGTCCACCATACCTACCTATGGATTGAGTAAGATCCTTCAAGTAAGTTGTCATCGGTGCAATAAGGCAATAAAAATTGCTTCTAAAAGTGTAAGATCATTTAGTGTAAGAGAAAATTGAGCGTTGTACGAACTTGTGATAGTGAAGAAATAAAAGCAATAGACTGCATAATAAAGGTTGCCATCACAAGGGGCAATATAACATGACGTTCTCTTGCACTAAGGGGTTGATCATACAAACAAATAAGCACATGGCAACCTCTGCTTCCCTGTGTGAAGGGCCTATCTTTTACTTTTATGTATTTATTTTCATGCAAGAGTCAAAGTTCTTCTCTCTTTTCCTTTTATTTTCCTCCTTTGGCAAGCATCATGTGGTGAGGAAAGATCTAGGCACATATGTCCAGTTGAATATGGGTAGCATGAGTTATTATTGTTGACTTCACCCTTGAGGTGAATACGTTGGGAGGCGAAACTATAAAGCCCCTATCTTTCTATGTGTCCGGTTGAAACGTTTTGCTCATGTGTATGAGGTGAGTGTTAGCAATCATAGAAGACTATATGATGGTTGAGTATGTGGACTTGCCTAAAGGCTCCGATACGTGACCCTTCCTAAAAAGATGATGAATTGTAGTTGCAAAGTTGACTGAGAACATAGTTTGTTGGTTTCTAATAGAGTTTATGCTTTATACTTCGATAGTGTGATGAATTGTTACTTATTCATGAGAAGTCTATGATAAAAGTTCTATGATAAAAGTTTTATGTTAAAGTTTGTTGCTGTTACAATAATGCACATGATGCTTCTATGTCCGTATTTTGTTTTTATCGACACCTCTCTCTCTAAGCATGTGGACATGTTTTTCGATTTCGGTTTTCGCTTGAGGACAAGCGAGGTCTAAGCTTGGGGGAGTTGATACGTCCATTTTGCATCATGTTTTCCTACTGTTATTTATGATGTTGTTATGCATAATAATGCTTTTTGGAGTAATTCTAATGCCTTTTCTCTCATAATATGCAAGGTATACACAAAGAGGGAGAATTCCGGCAGCTGGAAATCTGGACCTGAAAAAGCTACGTCAGGCTACCTATTCTGCACAACTCCAAATGAGCTGAAACTTCACAGAGATTTTTTATGGAATAAATGAGGAATATTGGAGCCAATAGGTACCAGAGGGGGCCCACCAGGTGGGCACAACCCACCTGGGCGCGCCAGGGAGCCCAGGCGCGCCCTGGTGGGTTGTGCTCCCCTCGGCCCACCTCCGGTGCCCATCTTCTGGTATATAAGTCATTTTGACCTAGAAAAAAATGAGGAGAGGACTTTCGGGACGGAGCGCTACCGTCTCGAGGCAGAACTTGGGCAGGAGCACTTTTGCCCTCCGGCGGAGCGATTCCGGCGAGGGAACTTCCCTCCCGGAGGGGGAAATCATCGTCATCATCATCACCAACAACTCTCCCATCTTGGGAAGGGCAATCTCCATCAACATCTTCAACAGCACCATCTCCTCTCAAACCCTAGTTCATCTCTTGTGTTCAATCTTTGTACCGGAACTATAGATTGGTGCTTGTGGGTGACTAGTAGTGTTGATTATATCTTGTAGTTGATTACTATATGGTTTATTTGGTGGAAGATTATATGTTTAGATCCAATATGCTATTTAATACCCCTCTGATCTTGAGCATGATTATCATTTGTGAGTAGTTACTTTTGTTCTTGAGGTCACGGGAGAAATCATGTTGCAAGTAATCATGTGAACTTGATATGTGTTCGATATTTTGATAGTGTGTATGTTGTGATTCCCTTAGTGGTGTCATGTGAACGTCGACTACATGACACTTCACCATATTTGGGCCTAAGGGAATGCATTGTGGAGTAGTTATTAGATGATGGGTTGCGAGAGTGACAGAAGCTTAAACCCTAGTTTATGCGCTATTCCGTAAGGGACCGATTGGATCCAAAAGTTTAATGCTATGGTTAGAATTTATTCTTAATACTTTTCTCGTAGTTGCGGATGCTTGCGAGGGGGTTAGTCATAAGTAGGAGGTTTGTTCAAGTAAGAACAACACCTAAGCACCGGTCCACCCACATATCAAATTATCAAAGTAGCGAACACGAATCGAACCAACATGATGAAAGTGACTAGATGAAATTCCCGTGTACCCTCAAGAACGCTTTGCTTATTATAAGAGACCGTTTTGGCTTGTCCTTTGCTTCAAAAGTATTGGGCTACCTTGCTGCACTTTCATTACTACTACCGTTACTTGCTCGTTACAAATTATCTTGCTATCAAACTACTCTGCTACTTACAATTTCAGTACTTGCAGACATTACCTTGCTGAAAACCACTTGTCATGTCCTTCTGCTCCTCGTTGGGTTCGACACTCTTACTTGTCGAAAAGGCTACAATTGATCCCATATACTTGTGGGTCATCAAACATACAAAGTGATGGAGGAGAGGTGTTCAGAGAAAGAGTTATACATGTGCCAGGTTCTGAAGGTATGTGAATGTAATTGGCTATTTTCAATTGCAAATCATTCCCTAATATTGTGTTTATTTCTGATTCTTGTTCTCTGGCGCTCATTTTGTACGTAGTATGAGGATCCGGTGGGACAGGAAGCAGCTCTGAATATGGTTCATGTAGATGAACTTAAGGAGAAGGGGCTTGTTTCACTGGCCAATGTTTTTGTTTCTGCCCCGGCTTTCTGTTGGTTACTTCTTCTTTTCATCCTGATGTTCTCAATAGTTCTACATAACCATGTTTCTTTGGACTTATCGATAAAGGAAAGTTATTGTATTTTACTACTATAAATCTTGATTTAATGCCATGACTACGCCTCGATACTTTTGTTGCCGTAATGGTGTGGATTGCTGTATAAAGTTCTATGTTTGAAGAGATGTGTTGTCAGAAATGTGTTTTTGTAAGTCCTAGCATGTTTGTTGTCCATAATTCAGTGATGAAGTAATTATCTTAGCTACACAGTGAATCTCCATAATTGCTACTTCTTGAGCTTGCGTTGGTTTTCCCCTTGAAGAGGAAAGGGTGATGCAGCAAAGTAGAGATAAGTATTTCCATTAGTTAAGAACCAAGGTATCAATCCAGTAGGAGGAACACACAAGTCACCAATGGTTGCACCTACACAAACAAACAAATACTTGCACCCAACGCGATAAAAGGGGTTGCCAATCCCTTCACGGTTACTTGCAAGGATGAGATCTGATAGAGATAGGTATAAAAGATAAGTAAAAGTGCAAAATAAAGTAAAGGTAAATAAATTGTAGCAAGGTATTTTTGGGGTTTTGGTTTTATAGATCTGAAAATAATATGGTAAAAGATAGACCCGGGGCCCATAGTTTTCACTAGAGGCTTCTCTCTTGAAAGAACGAATACGGTGGGTAAACAAATTACTGTTGAACAATTGATAGAAAAGCGCATAGTTATGACGACATCTAAGGTAATGATCATGAATATAGGCATCACGTCCATGATAGGTAGACCGACTCTTGCCTGCATCTACTACTATTACTCCACACATCAACCGCTATCCAGCATGCATCTAGTGTATTAAGTTAACAAGAACGGAGTAACGCCTTAAGCAAGATGACATGATGTTGAGGGATAGATCCAAGCAATATGACATAAACCCCACCTTTTTATCCTTAGTGGCAATAATACAAATACGTGTCATGTCCTTTCTGTCACTGGGATTGAGCACCGCAAGATTGAACCCACTACAAAGCACCTCTCCCATTGCAAGAAAAATCACTTCCCATCTGCGAAGGGCCTATCTATTTACTTTTATTGTTGAGTCATCACCTTCTCATTCAAGCACCAATCTGATGACCCACAAGTATGGGGGATCAATCGTAGTCCTTTCGATAAGTAAGAGTGTCGAACCCAATGAGGAGCAGAAGGAAATGACAAGCGATCTTCAGCGAGGTATTTTCTGCAAGCACTGAAATTATCGGTTACGAGTAGTTTGATAGAAAGATAATTTGTAATGAGCAATAAGTAGTAATGGTAACAAAGGTGTAGCAAGGTAGCCCAATCCTTTTTGTAGCAAAGGACAGGTCGGAACGGTCTCTTATATTAAGCAAAGCGTTCTTGAGGACACACGGGAATTTCATCCAGTCACTTTCATCATGTTTGTTTGATTCACGTTCGCTACTTTAATAATTTGATATGTGGGTGGACCGGTGCTTGGGTGATGTTCTTACTTGGACAAGCCTCCCACTTATGATTACCCCCTCTCGCAAACATCCTGAACTATGAAAGAAGAATTAAGACAAATCTAACCATAGCATGAAACATATGGATCCAAATCAGCCCCTTACGGAATAGCGCATAAACTAGGGTTTAAGCTTCTGTCACTCTAGCAAACCATCATCTAATAACTACTCCGCAATGCATTCCCTTAGGCCCAAAGATGGTGAAGTGTCATGTAGTCGACGTTCACATGACACTACTAAGGGAAACAACAACATACATATCATCAAAATATCGAACGAATACCAAATTCACATGATTACTTATGACAAGACTTCTCCCATTTCCTCAAGAACAAAAGTAACTACTCACAAATCATACTCATGTTCAATATCAGATGGGTATTGAATATCATTAAGGATTTGAACATATAATCTTCCACTAAATAAACCAACTAGCATCAACTACAAGATGTAATCAGCACTACTAGCAACCCACAGGTACAAATCTGAGGTTTTGATACAAAGATTGAATACAAGAGATGAACTAGGGTTTGAGATGAGATGATGCTGGTGAAGATGTTGATGAAGATTGGTCCTACCACGATGAGAGGGTTGTTGGTGATGACGATGTCTTCGATTTTCTCCTCCCGGAGGGAAGTATCCCGGCGGAATCGCTCCGCCGGAGAGCAAAAGTGCTCTTGCCCAAGTTCTGCCTCAAGACGGTGGCGCTCCGTCCTGAAAATCCTCTCCTTATTTTTTCTAGGGCAAATGGGCTTATATACCAGAAGATGGGCACCGAAGGCTGGCCAGGGGGCCCACGAGCCATTAGGGCGCGCCCTGGTGCCTCGTGGGCACCTGGGTGGCCCCCTCTGGTATTTATTTCTTCCAGTATTTTTTATTTATTCCAAAATATTTCTCCGTGAAATTTCAGCTCATTTGGAGATGTGCATAATAGGTATCTCTGGCGTAGCTTTTTCAGGTCCAGAATTCTAGCTGCCGGCAATCTCCCTCTTCATGTAAATATTGTAATTTAAGAGAGAACATGCATTAGAATGGTACTACAAGGTATTATATTGGTCAAGAGCATTATAAATAATAGTACGAAAACATGATGCAAAATAGACGTATCACAATCCTGAGAGCGCTATTGTCATTCTTAGTTCAACATGCATTTGGTCTAATTAATGTTGGGTGTGAGCATGAATGGATGTCTTCTACCCTGAATTACAATGTTCAGTCGCTACTTAAATTTCAGAGGTGCTCGAGATATAATATTGTATCATGGTTGTTTTGACAAAAGTGCTGGTATTCGAGATATAATATTATTGCTCACTAGTTGATTATGCCATTGGCATAAGTAAATGTGAATTCTAAATGTTATCATATATGTGGTTAGTTCATGATCTTTGCTGAAAACTTGATCACTAGCCAAGATTATATACAACAACAGAAACAAAGAGTTTGTAAAAGTTTTTCTTTGTCATTCTCAATTTGTCAACTGAATTGCTTGAGGACAAGCAATGAGTTCAGCTTAGGGGAGTTGATACGTCTCCAACGTATCTACTTTTCCAAACACTTTTGCTCTTATTTTGGACTCTAACTTGGGTGACTTGAATGAAACTAATCCGGACTGACGCTGTTTTCAACAGAATTACCTTGATGTTGTTTTATGTGCAGAAATAACGAGTTCTTAGAATTAGACGAAATTTTACGGAGAATTATTTTGGAATATATAAAAAATATTGGCGCAAATAACTACTGGAGGGGACTCACTAGAGAGCCACAAGCTCAGGTGGCGCGGGCGTGCCACGTGAGCTTGTGGGCCCCTCGAGCCTCTGGTTTACCTAAATCCAAGCCTACATATTCTGTCTTCCCTAGAAAAAAACCAAAGAGAATGTTTCATCGCATTTTACGATACAGAGCCGTCGCCACCTCATGTTCTTCATCGGGAGGCCTGACCTGGAGTCCGCTCGGGGCTTCGGAGAGGATAAATCGTTGTCCTCGTCATCAACAACCCTTCTTCATCAACAACCTCATGATGCTCATCACCAAGAGTGAGTAATTTCATCGTAGGCATACTAGAGGTAGATGGAGATGGATGAGATTCGTCATGTAATCGAGTCAATTTGTTAGGGCTTGATCCCTAGTATCCACTATGTTCTGAGATTGATGTTTCTATGACTTTGCTATATATGATTGATGCTTGTCACTAGGGCCTGGGTGCCATGATTTCAGATCTAAACCTATTGTGTTTTAATGAATATATTTGAGTTCTTGATCCATCTGCAAGTTATATGCACCTTTTATTGTTCTGAATCGTAGACCCCAAAGTGACAATAATTGAGATACTCTTTGAGGATGACTGTAATTTGAGGAGTCCATGTATTCATTGTTTGCTAATGCTTTGTTCTGGTTCTCTATTAAAAGAAACACCTTAACCCTTAGTTTCCATTAGGACCCGTTGCCACGGGAGGGTAGGACAAAAGATGTCATGCAAGTTCTTAACGCAAGCACGTATGACTATATACGAAATACATGCCTACACATGATTGATGAATTGGAGCTATTGCGTAATCTCTAGGTTGTGACTATTACATAATGAATTTCATCCAAATATCCATCGCTACTCCATGCATACGCTTTTCATAATATTGTCTTTGCTTGAATTACTATTATTGCTGCTGTTCCAATTGCAACAAAACTATTGTTACTGCTACTGTTACTATCACTACTGTTACCACTTCTATAATACTCATATTACTGTGCTACTAACAAATTGCTGCAAGGAAGTGACTTCTCAGGTGTGTTTGAATTGACAACTCAACTGCTAAGGCTTATATTTTTTTGGCTCCCCTTGTGTCAAATCAATAAATTTGGGTGAAATGCTACCCTCAAAGACTGTTGGGATCTCCTATACTTGTGGGTCATCACCCACGCGCCAAGGAGAAGGTGACGCTACCCAACAACGACCTCGCGCCATGCAACGACGAAGAGAACCCCTACACGCCACAGGACTTGGTCGCTCCTGATCTAACCACTAAGGAATGTTTTGGAGTTAGTATGACCTCGTTCTATGGAAGACGTTGTTGCTGGCTAAAAAAGGCAAGCGTGTGACGGTCATGAAGGCGGACGAGAAGAAGCGAGAGGAGGAAGAGGGAGCTAAGGCCGCCCGAAAGGTGGAGGAGTTGGAGCTCTGGTGAGAGGCGCGTTGGCACTCGTAGGAGGTCAATGAAGACGGCCGCTTCCTTGAGGGCCAAAGGAGGGAATCGCCTCCTCGCGGCATGGAGTTGGCAGGATCGCATCAAGATGGACACCGATAAAGATCTCCTGTATGCGTCGTCTGCATTGTCCATGGTGGAGTCCTACGCCCACCGGTATGTGGCTACAGAGCATGTCTCGGAGTGCAAGGCGGAGGAGTAGGCCAACTCCCTCCATGCTAGGAAGCTGGTGCGCACCAGGAAGTCCGTGGCCAGAAGCAGGGAAAGGGCCCTCAGGAGGGATTATTGATTTTTAGTTAATTTAGTTGTCTTTAAATTTTATATATTTGTAGTAAAAAACAATTATCATCACAAGTGTTATGTAATGAGCTGGATCATGAAGTATTATTGACGAATTTCCATCTTATTTTCTGAATGTCTTACACTAATGTCAATCACACATGTTTTGAAGAGTTAGTTGTATGTGATTTAGACTACAAAAACACATGAGGCGGCGTGATCTGAAAATAGTTTTTTGTGAAACTTCAGGCATCACTCATAATTGCTTTCTAATAATTGTGTGAATTGTATCGCATATGGAGTAACTACTGAAGTTGTTTGTGATGTGCTGTTATTATCAAACACTATTCCATAACTCTACCGTGTGCAATGGATTAAGTCATTTCATGCATTTTGTTTTGAAGAACTGTATGTATGCTATCACATACAGTTTAACTTCTCTGGTCGTGCATGATAACCCATCGATCGCACACAATTATGTTTTCTGCAACGGTTCTTTTTTTGAAGCGTCTATGATGCATCTTTCGCACACAATTTTTCACTGTCGTGTGTGATTTTGGGGGCTTAATAGCGATCGAGTGTAGTAGTGTGTAACACAAAAAATGCAGCGTTTTTCTTCCCACCCGCGTGATCTGGATCCAGTAACTGTGTGGGCGTTCTCTGGGACATTCTAACCATGAAACATTCCCTAGTTATCATTTTCCAAGATTTGCTGGATTTCATTAATTTTGCGGATTTTATCATCAGTCATCGGACAAAGCTGAAGATAAAGATGTACTACCTCAGCAGATATAAATTGTCTTATATTAATTTACAGAGGGAGTATCAATTATGTTTAGAAATACATGGACCCGTAACAAAAATAAAAGGATTCAAAGGATGAAATTGTCCCTATGTTCTCTTTTATCCGGTGCAAATATTTCCACAAATCGTTTGTTCGGCCACAACTCTGATCCATTTTGAGAAAACGTGCATTACACGTTATATACCAGCGAGAAAAAGAAAAAGCAAGTCGCCCACAGCCGCCTCCCTAAAGTCGGCATCCATCGGACCCGGATCCGACGGCCGAGAAGAAACCCTAGCGCCCATCGCTGTCCATATATAGCGCCATTCCTCTCCTCCGAACCCCTCCTCTCAGTCCCCCCATCCCCGCCGCCGCCTCCTCTCGGTTCCTTCTCCTTCCTCGGAGGTGAGCATCCCGATCCGCCCCCCTTCTCTGCCTCGATTCGTTGTGCGTGGTCTCGAATAGCTTCAGATCTCCGGCCGTGTTTCCGTGTGGTAGCTGTAGATCGAGCTTTAGGCTCTTTTTTGCGGTGATGCATGTCTTTTTTCGTCTTTAATTTTGATGACTACCAGTAAGCTCATGCCGTAGCCTTGATCTGTAGTAGGTTTTTACTGTTTCTGTTACCGATTTGGTGTCGCGAGATGTTCCTGAATCATCTCGTGCTTTGGTGCATGTATTGTTGGAATGATTCGTATAGTACTCAGGGTTCTGCAGGATCTGTGAGTTCTCTATGAGAGTTGACAGCATGAACTTCATCATGTACTTGTATGGTGAATTGATTAGATTTGTTTGTTTTTAGCGTTATTACCGCAGTAATTCGTAGATCTAACAAGTACCTGCAGTCTGATTGCTTCAAGTGTAATTCCATCTCGTTAAACGCATCTTCTACTTGTCTGTTGACCTCACAAATAGGCAAGATATTACTTTGTTGACACTTGTTCACTTGGATCTGTTGTTTCTAACACCTGCTTACCTTGATGTTTCTGTTTGCTAGCTTCAGCCATGGGTAAGGAGAAGACTCACATCAACATCGTGGTCATTGGCCATGTCGACTCCGGCAAGTCGACCACCACTGGCCATCTGATCTACAAGCTTGGAGGTATTGACAAGCGTGTGATCGAGAGGTTTGAGAAGGAAGCCGCTGAGATGAACAAGAGGTCTTTCAAGTACGCCTGGGTACTTGACAAGCTGAAGGCCGAGCGTGAGAGGGGTATCACCATTGATATTGCCCTGTGGAAGTTCGAGACCACCAAGTACTACTGCACCGTCATTGATGCCCCTGGTCACCGTGACTTCATCAAGAACATGATTACTGGTACCTCCCAGGCTGACTGTGCTGTGCTCATCATTGACTCCACCACTGGTGGTTTTGAGGCTGGTATCTCCAAGGATGGCCAGACCCGTGAGCATGCCCTCCTTGCTTTCACTCTTGGAGTGAAGCAGATGATCTGCTGCTGCAACAAGGTATACTTGCCATTCAACCTCCAATGCTGTTTCTTTGAGTGCTTAAACATCCTGTAAACTGATTTGACATTTGTCTAATTCTGATTTTCGTGAACACCGATTGGTTAATCTAAAATATATATGTTGATTGCCTTGTTTTGTCTAATTTAGATATGTAGTATTGTTCTACATGCTTGATGTGAATGCTCAGAGTTACTTAGTAAATGCCCTGTTTCAATAGTACTGCTGAATTGCATTGTAATTGATTAACTATATATGCTGATTGCCTTGTTTTATTTAATTTGGATATGTAGTATTGTTCTACATGCTTGATGTGAATGCTCAGAGTTGCTTAGTAAATGCCCAGCTTTAGTACTGCTTAATTGCATTCTAATTGATTAATTTTTGTCATGTTGCCAAATCTTGGGTGAATTAATAGCATAACTTCACTGACTAGTTCTAATTGTATCTTAATTTATAAGTTATAAACTGCTTGTTATCTCTTATTCTTGCAACTTCATCACATGAGTGCTATATGTTTTTGCTTTTTATCATATTTGTTGCATCTTTATATACTAGTACTTCTCAACAATTTTGTTTATCTGATGGGATTGCTCTGGTTATCTGTTACAGATGGACGCCACCACTCCCAAGTACTCAAAGGCCCGTTATGAGGAAATTGTTAAGGAAGTCTCTTCGTACCTGAAGAAGGTCGGCTACAACCCTGACAAGGTTCCCTTCGTTCCCATTTCTGGGTTTGAGGGTGACAACATGATTGAGAGGTCCACCAACCTTGACTGGTACAAGGGCCCTACCCTTCTTGAGGCTCTTGACCAGATCAATGAGCCCAAGAGGCCCTCAGACAAGCCCCTGCGTCTTCCCCTTCAGGATGTTTACAAGATTGGTGGCATTGGAACTGTGCCTGTTGGCCGTGTTGAGACTGGTGTCATCAAGCCTGGTATGGTTGTTACCTTTGGTCCCACTGGTCTGACAACTGAGGTCAAGTCCGTTGAGATGCACCATGAGTCCCTCCTGGAGGCGCTTCCTGGTGACAATGTTGGCTTCAACGTGAAGAACGTTGCTGTTAAGGATCTGAAGCGTGGGTTTGTTGCATCCAACTCCAAGGATGACCCTGCCAAGGAGGCAGCCAACTTCACCTCCCAGGTCATCATCATGAACCACCCTGGTCAGATCGGCAACGGCTATGCCCCAGTGCTGGACTGCCACACCTCCCACATTGCTGTCAAGTTCGCTGAGCTTGTGACCAAGATCGACAGGCGATCTGGTAAGGAGCTGGAGGCGCTGCCCAAGTTCCTGAAGAACGGTGACGCTGGTATCGTGAAGATGATTCCCACCAAGCCCATGGTTGTGGAGACCTTCGCCACCTACCCTCCTCTTGGTCGTTTTGCTGTGCGTGACATGAGACAAACGGTTGCTGTTGGTGTCATCAAGGGCGTGGAGAAGAAGGACCCCACCGGCGCCAAGGTTACCAAGGCTGCCATCAAGAAGAAATAGGCGTGCAATCTAGCAGAAGGTTTTTGTTCTCATGGTCATTGCTTTTGTTGCTTCAGACTCTTATCCCGAGCGAGCAATGATGTGTCTGTCGTTTAATTACTGTATTTCTATTCCTGCTTCGGCTAAACTCCTGTGCCCTGAGACTGATTTGTTGTGAAATGCAAGTTATTAGATTGCAACTTGTTACCTTGTTTTTCTGCTGCTTTTGCCAAATGGTTGCCTGTTTCTGTCTATCTGTTCAGATTTTTTTCCCCAAAACTTTGGTTTTGCATCTGTTAGTATTGTGGGTTCTGGCACCGAATTGTCTGCTTTGGTTTTCTTCTGTCACCCTTGGTAGCGGTGCCGAATGCTAACTCTATGGAGTGGAGCCAGCTGTTTCTTGCAAGCTAACAAAACCGAGCTCTGCTTCTGGCATCCCCGCTCACTCGGTGTCGCCTTTGATGAACCCTACCCCCGCCTTTCCATCGGCAAAGTTAACTCGGTCAACAGCTTCGACGGTGGTTCCTCACTCCCCTGGCGCCTTGCATCTCCTCATAGGATTAGAATTGCTTGTCTCTATGTAGGGGATAATGTGTTGCAGAACCTTGCTGCAGCCTGAGTCTGAGATGCTACTGAGTAACCACGTTTGAATTAGGTTTTCTTATAAATCCTGTGCAGCGAGCCTCCTCTGCTTTTTCACTCTGCCGGGAAAAAAAGCCAATTTTTTTTAGTCTCGCAGTTGTGCCTTGTAAAAAAACATTTGATTTTCTTGTTTGTTTAGAACATACTACTTAATACTGTGAGAGCCCTGGAACAATCTTATTATCTTATATCCACTTCAAAATAAGTGTTGCTGATTTAGTACAAAGTGAGTATGCTCCCTCTGTAGACTAATATAAAAGCATTTAGATGAACGCTCTTATATTAGTTTACGGAGGAAGTACTAGATGTTGGCCAGGTGGCTGGCTAGAGACCAACTTTTGGCCTCTTGCAGGGTGTCAGCGAAGTTTTGAATTGCTGTCTTTATTCTGAACGAACCTGGCCTTGTTCAGTTCTTAATAGAACTTGTGATGCGCTGAAATAGAAGTGTTGACTGTATTTTGTTATCCTACCAAATCATGCTTTTTATTTATAGTTTTCTCCTACTTCATTATCCTACTGGACTTTCTTTTGGTGTGTGACTGGCAAAATGTTACTACTGCCACAATTTGCTTTGATGGTCTGGTTGTTTACCTTGCTTGATTCATTTGATTCTTTCACATTTTTAATTTCTACATTTTCCCTTTTCTATCCTTCAGCATGAGGATTGAGGCCCAACTTGTTGAGGATGGGACTACATTGTCAGGGTTCCAGCAAACCTCAAGCAGATTTGGGTCAATTGATGATGATTATGTGGATTAGGATGACACCACAACTGAACATCCATATTTTCGGCAACCCAGCTGATTGCCATTCTCAGGTGCAAATTTTGTTCTTGCCACTTAGTGCCAAACTGTGAGAATTGTGAAAATAATAATCTATGTGAGATATGTAAAACCGTCGTAAATTTGATTGTGTGCGCTCTCAGTTTGCGGTTTTGTGAGAAACTGTTAAATTTTCTTGCGTGTGACATTTGAACCTGTGATAATGTTGCTTATGTGTGTATAGCTTGCCATTTGGGGCAGCGAAGAATTGCTAATTTTCCTTGCGCTCAGAGATTTGAACTTGTGACAAATTTGATTCTGTGAACTTTACTTTCTCCCAAAATTGGTTATGCGGGAAATCATTTGAGAAATATGTACGTGCATTGCATTTTGTGAACTGCTTAGCACACCAAGTGAGAAATCCGGTGTCGCGGTCGTAGCGTTGCCGCACGCTGTCGTACCTCGACATCGGCGGCGGGGGCGGTGGGATGTTGGGGATGGCGCGGGAGGAGGAGGGGCCACCCGCGTGGGATGAGGAGGCGCTGCCGACGCAGGAGGAGGAGGTGGAGGCGCCGCGGCGTAGTTCCGCCGGCCACGCGCTGCGGATGGGCAGCAGCGGCTGCCGAATCCGGCCATGTCGTCTGTGGGGTGGGTGGATGGGCGGCAGCAGCGGCGGCGCCAGGAATTAGGCAAGAGCTTACTGTAGCATTATACGTACAATAATTGCTACAGTCAATGAAGCAAACAACCATCACGCCCCAGGCAGCCGCCCGGGGCCTGTCTCCGCCACTCCGCGGCAGGATGCGCTGCGTGTGTGGCTTCGGTGGCGGGGCCTAGTAAAGCTAGTTGCCGAACGTATTGTCTAATTAAGATTTAGTATTGTGAGTGTTTAGAGTGGAATGGAGTGAACCTAGTTGCCGAACGTATTGTCTAATCAAGATTTAGCGTGTAGAGCTAGTAAAGCAGGAGCGCAGAGCAGAGTCAAGGAATTTGAGGCGTGAGGGCATCCGAACACGCTCTAAAGGTACTAGGAACTCTAAAATCTGAATGAATGAGCTGACACACGTGAGCTGAACAAGCACTTAATCCTGTTGTTGCAGTGTAGAACATGATATAAGTTTGTGCTCCACCCAGTAGCAATTGATGATCACCTTCGAGTGGAGTCTATTCGCTTCCATCACTTCCATTCCTACGTTGTTTTTACTCCAAGCCCCACTATTTGAAATAATTTAAATCAAATCGGTTCTTTCATTTTCTTGTCCTACCCATTCACTCAAAACAGAAAATTACGTACACATAGTAACTTGGAGTAATTTAAATCAAATCGGTACTTCCCTTTCCTTGTCCTACAAATTCTCTCCCTCAATTTGCTTACTGTTTTTTCAGCCGTGCCTATCCCGAATTCTTAGGATCTTGTAGTAACATGCAAACTAATCCTTGATTCATAGGAAGCATTTGTGACATGATTACGCTTAATTCTTTTTTTTTGCGATGTAGTAATATCTTATTAATCTCTTGTGGTGATATTGGATTGGGGAGGCGGTGATGATGGGTGAAGGTACATATGAGTCGCAACTGATGTTGAACCACTAAAATATGTAATGCCTCTGTTGCAACGCATATGCAGTTAGCTAGTGCGGCTAAAGTAAAAGAAGACGACTACGCAAAGGGCATGTACAATGGCAAACACGATAACCATCTCTAGAGTAAAAGAGAAGATTTCGAAAATCCATCTCTGCACCCGAGCTCATCTGCACCCGTGCTGACGAAAAAAATCAAAACAAATACTAGAAAAATTCAAAAAATTCCAAATGTTTTTTGTGCGGTAGACAATTTGATGCGTGAGGTCCGCTCCAATTTTTAAATCATTTGGACATCTGAGGAGCTCTCAGCAAAAAAGACAAATCGGGCTCCTCAAATGTCCAAATGCCTTGAAATTTGGAGCGGGCCTCACGCATCAAATTGTCTACCTCACAATTTTTTTTGGAAGTTTTTTATTTTTTTTGAATTTTTTACGAATTATTTTCTAACCGGGTGCAGATGAGCCTGGGCACCGAAACGCCCTACTCAGAAGATTTGATGTACCCATACTCATTCAGTATCTTCGAGGGGTACAAAAAATAAGTGAGGCACGAGCTCATATTTGTACTTCAAGCCCACATAAGTGCCGCATTACAAAATCGTTCCATATGAAATTATCTTCATTGCCCCTTTATGAAGAGGAGGTTATAAATTCTCTCTCGAGCCTTCCCCTCTTCGATATATGTCAACATAGGTGTCAAAAGGAATCATGCTAGCACAGAATGAATTCTGAAACAGCTTAGTATTTCTTTGATCGCAGTCGCACTTCATATCTCTTTCAGCAATCTAGTCCTACTTATATTTTTATTGATAGTCTTGGACTGCTAATCGTGCCAATTAGCCATCCTCCGTTGGGCACAATGCTTATTTGAAATGAGTGGCATCGGAAAATAAACTAGGACCGGTCAGTACAAGCGTGCGACAACAAGGTTGTTTGGTCCACTTTGGCTGCTACTCCCTCTGGTTCCTAAAACAACGCTTCAAGCTTTATCGCTATTTTCTCCAAAAATGAGGCGCGTGGTTATCTCATGCAATCAGCAGGCATGCCCTGTTTTGAAGATCCGAGGCAGTAACAATTAGTCTGGTGGCCATTAGTGACTTTGTTGCGGTACAGGAGAAACAACATGAACAGAATACACTAGCACTCTTGTGCCCACGAGTCACCGGTTGTTCTGACTTACAGGAGAAACAACATGAACAAGAGGAAAATACACTAGCACTCTTGCGGTACTTCAGAATTTTGGGGATGCAAAGGAACGCAAAGGTTCTTTTTATTTTCTTGAGTGCGGGCAACAAAGAGAGGTTAAACATGTAAACAAAGTCACTAATGGCCACAAGAAAATATACATTTGTGTATTGCTGAACTAACAATGAAAGAAAGAGACCATCAAGGTGAAAAAAGATGTAACTGGCCTCTGTTTACACCGAGGACAGTAAGTAAAAGGCACCAACACCAATACATCCAACCAACGACAAACTACTTGCCATAGTTATAACTGTGGGTGATGCCCGCGTGGATGGAGACACGACTATGCAAGACGACCACATGGTAAGGATTATTGTTGCTATACTCCTAGCTGGTTTTAAGTCGAGGTTTCATGACCCTACAATCTGCTCGATACACAAGGAATGTCGTCATACCTATTTCTCAGACACATCTAATAGCACTAAGTGCGATATATACCATCGCTCCTCTGTTAATACCGGGATCCCTTAGAATTGGTTGCCAATTTGCCACACTAACAATGACAATTTGTAAAAAAAAGTCCCTTTTTGAAGTTTGGAATTAAACAACGATCAATGTTAGCCAAAAATAATTAGTATTTGCGGTTTGTATGATGTAAGGTTTTCGTTCCACCATGTTAAACACCATATCTATTTTATTTTCCGCTACCAACTCAGTTGCATTGCTAATTCATGCCACCATTTACCTATGTTTTGTACGCTGCCAACCCGTGATGATGACGTGCCTAACAGAGAGTGAAGTTTCACGACGCCCAATCAAATCTGGGCACAATGCTAAGTAAAGCTGTGCTTTTGGTTCTGATTTGCAGATTCTCAGCTCAGCATAATGCACGTGACGGCATAATTTCCATGGGTCATCTTGTGGGCTATACCTGATCTTGGAGTTGATTTATTTCATGAACCAACCCATGTTAACTCATTTAATCTTATTTCTTGTTGGAGGTAATTTATGACATCTGCCCACTCAGTCTCAGACTCTTGATATACAACCATAAACCTATTGCAAGGTTCACTTCCGACTTATCCATTCTTCGTTCATACTGTTTGGTAGCTAGGTTGTACACTAGCATGCCATGAGAGTCTCCATGCCCTCGCCAAAATACCCAATCTTACTACCATTGCAGGAAGCGCATATTTGGAATGAGTGGCATTAGGGAAACTGTAGAAGCGACCTACCGCAATCAAACTTCCTTGCAAGATGGGCAAATTAGCTCGTCCAAGAGGCTGCGTAAAAATAAAAGCTTCTCCCGACCGTGAACTAGTAGTAGAATGAAATGTCGATGATATTCTGGTAGACACTCGTCAAAATGATGATTGGAATGCCGCTTTATGTCCGGAGTGAAAACACTTGTCCTGACCTTTATTGGTCGGGCACAACAACGACGAAATTGGGTCCTCAACTAGTTGAAGGCGCTTTCGGCTTATTGTACTGATCTTCATTGGCTGGTCTGGGAAACCGGGATGAAAATCCTTGTCTAGGTCGTCTTTGGCGGCGACGATAGCGCGAGGATGTTTATTTTTCTAGAAGATGTTGATGCGGGAGAAGTCGACTTAGTCGTAGATGTTTATTTCATACCTTGTAATGATTCTATCGTGGTTGCTTTGTTTTGTACTCGGCTTAATAATTAATAAAAATGATTGTGTGCATCACAATGATGCGGATGTTGGGGGTTTCAACCTCCTTTTCAAAAAGATCTTCTAAAGTAACGAGTGCAGCGATATGGTCCAGATGCATTTGCAAATGGGTGTGAACAGTAAAATCATTTAAAATAGCAAAAAGATATTTAAAAATTGGAATTTTTTGGCCCCCAAGATGCTTGAGTATATGATGTGCGTGCAAAAAATCGTGATATTTGAACATTCGAGGAGGTTGCGGCAGAAAAAACACAATTTGGTTGTGAAAGAAACTTTAAAGAAACACACCATTTGGGTTGCAAATGTCCAAACATCACAAAAATTTGCACGCTCCTTGCACACTTGAGCATCTCCAATGCAATTTTTTTTTTAGAATTTGCTATTTTTTACTATTCATCGGACGTAGATGAGCTTGGGCTCCGACCAAGGTTTTGGCTACCGAGAGACACTTTTTTCTCGTGGGTCACCGAGAAACACGGTTACCATGGTTACCGTGAAATTCCGAGCAAATTTCGAATGAAATTTTTTGAATTTTTTGAATACAAACAAAATTCGTCAAAAATCCAGTCAAAATTCATTCAAATTCAAAATTTCGGAATTTTTTGCTTGGGAAGTTGATTTCTCGCAGGGTATTGGGAAACGCGGTATCCGCCCGGTAACCGGTTTTCTCGGACGGTACCCAAAACGCTGGCTCCGACACGAATTACACCTAAAAAAATGAAAAATAGTCTAAAATCCAACAAGCCAACTTAATGCACAACAAAATGGGACTGGGAAGTGGGAACGCTAGCCCTTGCCCTTAATTTTCCCGATCGATCAGAGTATCAGACCACTGCCCACGTTACCACTGTTTAGCCTCTATAGTCATCCCCATCGCCCGCACTGTGATGCCCCGCCTACGCTGAAGCTATGGAGGTGGTCGTGCGTCTCCGCAGCTTGGATGTAGTGATGCACGGCTGATCGGGCACTGACATCCCTGTAAACAGAGCCTTTCCATGTCTCTGATCGTGTATGTAGTGCTCTGATTAAATAGGGTCAGAGGACCCATGATGCTGTGGATGTTTTGACTCGGCTAGTGGCTAGGGAGGACGAGGTGCTTGACTGCTCGCAATGGGGAGGTCATGAAGTCGCACCCAGGGAGACATGTCCACATGTGCACTGGTCGGTCAGTGCCACTACCTGGGGCCAGGCGCGATGGCCCACATCTATCGACGTCTTCGGCGGCGGTCTCTCTGCGGCGCCCCGGGTGGCGGCGGCTGTGCGGATTCGTCAATCTCAGTCGCGCAGGAGTTTGACATTTGGGGCGGCGGCCCTGGTTCTTCGATGGCGGTGGCGTCCGTGGTCGTATGGACGACACAGAGGCTGGATCTCGAGGTGGTGATGGCTTTTTCGAGGCCGGCGACATATGGGATACACCCTCCATCAACAAATCGAGTTCGACGCGGTTCGGCAGGTAACACCGACGTCTCTTTCAAAGGCGCCGGGTCATGCTTGCCGCCGGCATGTGAAGTCGCTAAGGAGTGATATGCCCGACGTCTCATGCGGAGACGTCAAGTCGTGTCTGCTGCTGGCAGGTGATGCACTGTTTTGCCTGTTGTTGCTGGATTGAAGATGGTGCGAAAGTGACCGGAGGCTAGATGGTATCTCTACCTGCGGTATCCGGCTAGCGAGGTGTCGGTAGCCGGACAAGTGATGATGGTAGATGTGGCTTCAATGACAATCATGCTCACTCCGGTGGAAACACTAGATCTCTTATCAGACTATCAACGCGCGCCTGCGTCACTTTGTGCTTCTTTCCAATTTTATGGTCGATTTGATAAGCACCCTTGTTGCTTTCTTGATAAATAATTGACAAAAAAAAACATTTCCTTGCTCAAGGTGGTGGCTTGAACCTTGCCTTTGAGGATGAAAATTTCGAGAACGACGTAGGGTTGGACTCTTCATCATCGATGCACGTGTGGTGATTTCTTCTCGAGGGCCTAGCCCACGAGCTGTATATTTCTTGTTTTGTTTCAGTATTTTACCATAGGGTTAGTGGTTATCTGCTGGAGTTACTGCTGTGAGGCATGGAGCCTTGGGGTCTTTCTTTCTGGGTCGAATTTGTTCGACTGCTGGATTTTGAATAAAGAATAATATATAGTTGGTTGCATCGTTCGATGCAGAGGACAAGTTTATCCTCCTTTTCAAAAATAAATAAATAAGAATCATGGATTAACCCTTATGAATTTAATTTTTTTGATTGACCAACTCATGTTCACTCTTTTAATGTTTTTTGTAGGGAATTCGCTGTTTTAATATTATCTCTAGCTTGGACATGACTTATCCATGCCTACTCACGGAGTTCATATGCAAGTAAGGTTCTATAAACTGAACATTCTCTTTTGAGTGAATTTCATTTTTACCGCTAGCTTCACATTTGTGACAACATTTACCTCTTTAGTAGTTTTTATATTCCCAATTTAATCAAACTTGTGTCACAAATTACCTCATTTTTTTCTTCCTATTTCTATGTCGATTGTGCATTTCACGTAGGTTTATTTTTCTTTTTTTCTTCTCTTGGTTTATTTGCACCGTAGCGAGCTGAACCGGCTGCACCCGCCTGCATGGCCCACACACACCGCATGCGACCGCACCCGAGCCGCTGGTCGATTCCCACCACACGCACACCCCGATGCCACTCCCATCAGAAGCACCGATCAACAATCATGAGGAGGACGCGGTCAGCGATGGAGCAGCAGGCGCAGGGCTCGCCGCCGCGATGAAGAGGTGGGTGTGGATGCGGCTATGGAAGGGGGCCACATCATAAGTATTATAGTTGTTGCTTCCTAGCTAGTTTTTTAGTTGAGGTTTCATGACCCTACGATTTTTTTATACAGAAGGGATGTCATTATACCTATATTGTTTAGACACAACTTATAACACTAAGGGCATGTCCAACGTTGACCGGCAAATTTGCTCCGGCATTTGTCCGCAGACAGGGAGCCAGTCCGTAGACACGGATATGGGAGACGGTCATCCAACGCTGCTCGCATAGATTTCAACCACTGTTTGAACTAACTAAAAAATACGTGCAAACGCGGCAGATTTCATATAATCAGGACGAAATTCATTACATCTCGAACATTTTTCATATAAACCAGACGAAATTCATTGCATTTTTCATGTAATCAGGACAAACCCTACTCTAAACCTAATCTAAATGATCGCCGACGCCCGTTCCCCATGTCCGGCCATGACCCCTGTGAATTGAAGCTCCGGCTATTGCCTTCGCCTTCGCCTTCTCTAGTTCCGCCTCCGAAGCCCCGGGAAGTGAAGCTGTCTGCCCCCCACACCGCCGCCAAGCGGCTAATCTGCCGACAATGCTCAGCCCACCAGGCTTGGTTTCAACGGGAGGGGAAGAGCGGTGGCCTTCTTCGTCCAGTGCGGCGGTCACCTACCATGCACTACTCTTCCTCGCTGCCAGCGGCTCCTGCGGACGTGTTGGCTTCGTGGCCATGGTGGCGGGGCGCAGCCGGGGTGGAGCTGGCGATGTCCTCCTCATTGTCGCTCTTGCCCCACACCTCATCCGCCGTCTCATCAAATTCCCTATAGGCGACCGCCAATTCCTCCTGATGGAGGCGGTACCGCCAGCGGTCACGACAGATGTCATGGGCGGAGCAGTACGAGTCGACCAGTGCCTCCTGCTCCGCCACTTACATGTACGACATGATGGCCGTGCCGACAGCCAGTTGCTCCTCAGAGCACCGGTGCTCCTCGAGGAGGCCGAGGTTGTAGGCCTGGTCGGCCTGCGCCTGCCGGAATTGGGCCTCGTCCTCCTCCCGCAGCATGTCCATGTAGTGCGCACGGGCCTTGCCGATGGTGAGGCCCGCATGCATCGGCGAGGAGGGTGGCGCCGAGTCGTCCTCCATTGGGGTGTCGTCGGCCTCCAACTGCTGCCGGCCTGCCAGGCGGCAGCAATGACGACCATCTACTTCTTCTGCTCTGAGGAGAGGGTGTCCCAGAGGGCTTTGGAGCACGAGAAGGCCATGGCGGGCGTGGTGCGGAGAGGAGAAAGAGACCGAAGGAGGATGACTGCGGCTATGGCCGGGGCTGGAGTTTATATAGCGGGTGGATGGCAATGGGCCGCGGCGATGAGGTTAATGGTGGGTGGCAGACGGACGGACGGGTGGCACCGGAGTAGGTTCCTCGGCAACCGCATATCATTAATGTAGGGGTGACAGACCGACGGGGTGTCATTTGAACGTGGCGCAGTCGGCTGCACCGGGAAGCGGCGCGGGCGGCGCTCTCTCGGCCAGTGTGCCGCTCGTCCGCTCTGGCTGGGCATGAATGCGGCACTGACACTCTGGAGCGGCGCCCCACTGTGGCGAGGAAGGTTTTTTTTGGTGGGCCAGGGCACTCAGACGGGGGCGTGGCAGCGGTCCCGACGCCAGCAAAGCCTCCCCAGTTTGTCTCCGGTCTACAGAAAAAAGTGAGCCTAGACCGCCGAATGGACCGATACATGCCTGCGTTGGATGACACAACACGTCTGAACCGCGGTTGCGGGTGGTTTGAGGGTCCGTTTTGATGATGCCCTAAGTGTGACATATACCATCTTTTGTCTTCTCCTCTGTAATGCAAGAACTCCTTCGAATTAGTTCCCAGTTTGCCACACTAACAATGACAATTTGTAAAAAAGAGAATCATTTATAAAGTTTGTAACTAAACAGGTAGCCAAAAGTAATTAGTATTTTGCGGTTTGTATGATGTAAGCTTTCAGACCCACCATGTTAACCACCGCATCTCTAATTTATTTACGCTACCAACTCACTTGCATTGCTAATTCATGCCCCATCTAGCTCTGTTTCATACGCTTCCAACTAGCACTAGTAGAAAACAAGGTACTAGTCTCGATTTCAGAGGGCCTTTAGTTCCGGTTCTGGAATCGGGACAAAACGGTCGGGACTAATGCCCATAACCTTTTAGTCCCGGTTGGCTTACGAACCGGGACTAAAGGAGCTCCATGTGACCGCTGTGGGGCGCCCAGACAGGAGGACCTTTAGTCCCGGTTGGTAACACCAACCGGGATTAAAAGGCAGCCACGCGTCAGCAGCTCCCAGACGCTGCATTTTTTTAAAGGGGGGTTTAGGGGTTTCATATTGTGTTAGCTAGATACTACATATAGAGAGAAGTGACCTCTTTTTCTTCGTGCTTGGTCGACGGTAGCTACTACATATAGAGAGAACTCGACGCTAACTAGTAAGCAAATGAAGGAACCATTAATTACACAACATCGTCATGAACATATATAGAGAGAAGTGACCTCTCTTTCTCCGTGCTTGGTCGAACAATAAGTTTTCGTATATCTATCCGACGCTACTACATATATACAATATAACATCCCTGACATCATCAAGCGCCAAACTCCCATTGAATTTTCGTATGGTATTCTTCCTTTTCATGTATGACGTGGTCAAGAAAGAATCCCGTCAATTCCTCTTGAATTGCTCGTATGTGATCATGTGGTAGGAGTTCATCCCGCATCTGCCACATCTAATTTAAAGAAGGGGGTCAATACATATATATGAATGAAACTCAACACAATTGATGGTAATAAAATAAAATTGTGAATATTGTTTACGTACTTCATATTATTTGTCACACAAGCCCCGCTCAGAGGTCGAGTGGCGAATGAACTCGCAAACGTAGTATCCACGTAAATTATTTCCGCCTGCCTGCCACAAACACTTTACGAGAATAGAGTTCAATCAAACTGATAATCAAGCATGATAATGGTATTGATGAAACTAGAATCAATGAGAGATGCGCGGAACTAACTAGTACTACTTACTTTGGGGTGTGTAAATCGCAGCTTGTTCTTCAGACCCGGAACCATTCTGGTGAACTTTTTCCAAACCCTGCCAGGCAAAGAAAATGATTACTTGATATCAGGAAATGAAAGAAAGTTTCCGATATGGTGCGATAATGATTGAACTTATTTCTGGAGTATTGCAGTCATGTCCACATAATCCTTGGGATCTTTACGTCTCGAGTCTAAGACATTTACTACTCCCCTGTCAAGCTTAATTAATAGCAGAATAAAGTGGAACCTGCGCACGCATAACTCATCAATTACATTACTTAACCTCGAGTAAGCGAAACTGAATATGCACAAGACAGTAACACTCATTTGAAGTTGTAAGGAAAGAGTATTTCATTTTTGTTTTGGTGTCGAAGGAAAGCTTTTAGCAAGTTTTCTTCAGTATCTTGAACTCTCTTTTCTACCGTCCATTCATTTACGGTATTTTGGCTTATGAACCCAATGTCATAGATTTGTCCTTTTTTGCATTCGACGATCTTCAATCTGCATAATATAGTGAGGATAATTATATATACATGCAATGAACGAGCTGAGCTAGAGACTTAATTACAGAAGTAATACTTATAGACAGTAGCAAGTCATGAGTTGTTTGTCGAGGGCGTCTTGATTGAATAACTGAAATAATTCCATAAATTCAACAGGCATCAGGTCGACTCCAATGAGGTCGTGCTCATCTTTAATTCTCACATTAAACTATCGGGCCCATTCTTCCTACAGCTTTTCAAGTACCAGTCATGCAATCTTCGCATCATCGTTGTTAGAGGAGGATGATCAGGTTTGACGAGAGGCTTCCCGTGCTCGTATTCCCATTTATTTCGTACCCTTTGTAAGTCAATATAGTTAAAGATGGTGGCCTGGCCAATGAGTATAGCTCATCTGCAACAGCGGTGTTACCCATGAGATGTGTTTGCAAAATCAACTGCCGAAAGTCCTGATGTGTTCACATGTAATCCAGTCGTCACACTGCTCCGGGTGTTTGGAGCGCAGAAAATTCTTGTGTTCATTGACATACGGGGTCACCAAGGTAGAATTCTGTAGAACTGTGTAGTGTGCTTGAGCCCAAGAATGTCCGTCCCTACATATTATTGAGTCCGCTTCTAGCGTGCCTTTTCCAGTCAGTCTCCCCTCATACCGCGATTGAGGGAGACCAATCGGCTTAAGGTCAGGAATGAAGTCAACACAAAACCCAATGACCTCCTCTGTTTGATGGCCCGCAGAGATGCTTCCTTCTGGCCTAGCACGGTTACGAACATATTTCTTTAAGACTCCCATGAACCTCTCAAAGGGGAACAATTGTGCAGAAATACAGGGCCCAGAATGGCAATCTCGTCGACTAGATGAACTAGGACGTGCGTCATGATATTGAAGAAAGATGGTGGGAACACCAACTCGAAACTGACAAGACATTGCACCAAATCATTCTTTAACCTTGGTAGGATTTCTGGATCGATTACGTTATGAGAGATTGCATTGAGGAATGCACATAGCTTCACAATGGCTAATCGAACATTTTCCGGTAGAAGTCCCCTCAATGCAACCGGAAGCAGTTGCGTCATAATCACGTGGCAGTCATGAGACTTTAGATTCTGAAACTTTTTCTCTGCCATATTTATTATTCTCTTTATATTGGACGAGAAGTCAGACGGGACCTTCATACTGAGCAGGCATTCAAAGAAGATTTTCTTCTCTTCTTTGGTAAGAGCGTAGCTGGCAGGACCTTCATACTGCTTTGGATGCATGTCGTCTTTTTCGTGCACACGTTGCTGGTCCTCCCGTGCCTCCGGTGTATCTTTTGTCTTCCCATACACGCCCAAGAAGCCTAGCAGGTTCACGCAAAGATTCTTCGTCACGTGCATCACGTCGATTGCAGAGCGGACCTCTAGGTCTTTACAATAGGGTAGGTCCCAAAATATAGATTTCTTCTTCCACATGGGTGCGCGTCCCTCAGCGTCATTCAGAACAGATAGTCCGCTAGAACCCTTTCCAAAGATTACTTGTAAATCATTGACCATATCAAGTATGTGATCACCAGTACGGAGGGTGGGCTTCTTTCGGTGATCTGCCTCACCTTTAAAATGCTTACCTTTCTTTTGACATTGATGCTTGGTCGGAAGAAATCGACGATGTCCCAGGTACACATTCTTCCTGAATTTGTCCAAATATATACTTTCGGTGTCATCTAAACAGTGCGTGCATGCGTGATATCCCTTATTTGTCTGTCCTGAAAGGTTACTGAGAGCAGGCCAATCATTGATGGTTACAAACAGCAACGCATGTAGGTCAAATTCCTACTGTTTGTGCTTATCCTACACACGTACACCTTTTGCATTCCACATCTGTAAAAGTTCTTCAACTAATGGCCTTAGGTACACATCAATGTCGTTGCCGGGTTGCTTAGGGCCTTGGATGAGCACTGACATCATAATGAACTTCCGCTTCATGCACAACCAAGGAGGAAGGTTATAGATACATAGAGTCACGGGCCAGGTGCTATGATTGCTGCTCTGCTCCCCAAAAGGATTAATGCCATCTGCGCTTAAACCAAACCATACGTTCCTTGCGTCACCTGCAAAGTCCCCCCATCTTTTCTCGATTTTTATCCACTGCGACCCGTCAGTGGGTGCTCTCAACTTTTCGTCTTTCTTACGGTCCTTTTTGTGCCATCACATCAACTTGGCATGCTCTTTGTTTCTGAACAGACGTTTCAACCGTGGTATTATAGGAGCATACCACATCACCTTGGCAGGAACCCTCTTCCTGGGACGCTCGCCCTCAACATCACCAGGGTCATCTCGTCTGATCTTATACCGCAATGCACCGTATACTGGTCATGCGTTCAAATCCTCGTACTCACCGCGGTAGAGGATGCAGTCATTAGGGCATGCATGTATCTTCTGCACCTCCAATCCTAGAGGGCATAGAACCTTCTTTGCTTCGTACGTACTGTCGGGCAATTCGTTATCCTTTGGAAGCTTCTTCTTCATTATTTTCAGTAGCTTCCCAAATCCGTTGTCAGATACACCATTGTCTGCCTTCCATTGCAGCAATTCCAGTGTGGTACCGAGCTTTGTGTTGTCATCTTCGTAATTTGGGTACAACCCTTTTTTGTGATCCTCTAACATGCGATCGAACTTCAACTTCTTCCTTTCACTTTGGCATTGTCTCTTTGCATCAACAATGACCCGACGAAGATCATCATCGGGCACATCGTCTGGTTCCTCTTGATCCTCAGCTTCCCCCGTTGCAGTATCACCGTATTCAGGGGGATAGTTGTCATCATCCCACACGGCCAAAAACAGAGAAGAGGATGGGCAGGGGCGAGGGTATATATAGGCATCTCTTTAGTTCCGGTTGGTGGCCAGAACCGGGACAGAAGACTGACCTTTAGTCCCAGTTCCAGTCATCAACCGGGACTAAAGGTGCTGCGCCAGGAGCGAGGCTCATTGGTCCCGGTTCGTGTCTGGAACCGGGACCAAAGGGGTCAGAAGAACCGGGACCAATGGCCACCGAGGCCCGGCCAGCGCCGTGGCCTCATGAACCGGGATTGATGCACCCTTTGGTCCCGGTTCGTAAGAGAACCGGGATTAATGCCCTTATCTGGCCTGGACCAAAGCTCTGTTTTTTACTAGTGTAGTGATGATGACGTGCCTAACAGAGAGTGAAGTTTCACAATGCAAAGTCAAATATGGATACGATGCTAATTATGGTTCTGATTTGAACATTCACACCCGAGCACAATGCATATTACGACCTAACTTCCATGTGCCTTATTTCATGGACCCATGTTAACTATTTTACGATATTTGTTGTCCAAGATAACTTATGGTATCTGCCCATTCAGTCTCACACTCTTATAAACAAGAGTGAATTGCAAAAGACCATCACATTTAAAGTTCTCATCCGAAAATGCCATCATATTTTTTGTGTGCCTCCAAAATCTACAACTTTTCTTGCTAATTTTCCCAATAAACTCAAATGACCTGATGTGGGACCCATCCGTCAGAGTCCCATCCAGAACTCTCGTCCAATGGTGGACGCCTCGGCTTGCACCGACCTCACGCCGCTCCGGCCAACCTCCACCCACGTCGCCGTCTCAGCCTCCCTCCGGCGGTGCAACCACCACAGACCTACGCTGTATAGTCGCCCCAACCCACCCCACACCGGGATGTGCCGCCCCTCCCCTCTGCTCCACCTCCGACGAGGGCTCGAGGTGCTCTGGCAAGATGCAGACGGCGAGCACCCCCAGTGCCCTCCTCCTACCGGCATCGACCGCGGGCTGGACGAGCTCGCGAGCAGTGTGCGGAGTGTCACAACTAGCTCGCATGGCGCGGTGGTGGCTGGTGCGCTCAAGAGGCGTCCCTCCATGGTGGCCGACGAGCGATTTGTCTCGGCTCCCGCGGCGTGGCCGGATGTGGTGACGCGGTGAGGCAGGCACGCCCTCGAGCAGGCGTGGTCGCCGCCGCAGCATGCGTGATAGCCCGCCGTGTTTGCAGGAGCAGGATGTGCCGCCCGTGGCGGCATGGCGAAGTAGAGCAGCAGGAAGCGGCGGCTGCAGCAAGCAACAACGCCACGCCATGGCCAAAGCTTGGTGACGGCCATGGTGTGGTTCTTCGGGGCAAGGTGAACTACGGTCCTGTCCAGCTCCAACAACCGCCGTCGTATGCCAGCGAGAACCGCCAGCCCTCTGCACACAAACTGTTTGACGAAATGCCACAATGACAAATATGGTAGCAAACTCTGACATGGGTCCCACATCCAACTTAGTAACAGTCAATGCTGCTTGTGTTGAATTTTAGTGCCACGTGGACCTGATCAGCGGGACCGACATGCCAGAAATTGGTTTAATTTTTCCCAAGTCGGTCATTTGAGTTTATTGAGAAAATTAGCAAGAAAAGTGGTAGATTTTTGGGGCGCGCAAGAAATGTGGTCGCAATTCCGGATGAGAACTTCAAATGTTGTGGTTTTTTGCAATTCACTCTATAAACAACCATATAGCAATTGCAAGGTTCACTTCCAACTTATCCATTCTTCGTTTATTTTATTAAGAATAGTAAAACTGCACCTAATTCCTGCCCTCTCACGAATTGGGCGTTCTGGCCGTTGGATTTCACCTGCTAGACATTCCTGGTCGTTAGATCATCCTCTTGCGCTGTATTCAGCACGAAATGGACCAAACCTTGCAAGGGCAGCTACTCCCATAGCTTTTTTTTACCTCTCTGGTTAATTGGGCTAAAATCGGGTTGTCTGGCCCATTTTCTATTCTCAGCCGAACGCAGCCCTCTCACACAGCCCACTTCTGTAACCGAGTACTGCTTTCTTCTGGGTGAGAAAAAATAACGCTCGAGAGAGGGAACGACTCAGGGCAGGGCGGTTGACACATGCGACATGGGCGCCCTGCGCTTGGATCCAAGGCGCGAGGGAAAGATGAAGGGATCCAGCCGCCGCGGGCAGATTTCGAGGGACCCATTTTTGGGGGGCTGATTTCGTTCCACAGATTATGTAGTGGATCACTAAATCATCAACGAGTATATGTCTATTTGGTATGTACATGACACAAATATGCTTACCCATGTTGGCTGCATTTTTTTTAAACTACCCATGTTTCGAAGTAATACTCCCTCCGTTCCTTGATATAAGGTGTATAGATGTTCGGGCTATCAAGAGGTATACAACCTCGAGGACGACACAATGAAGATCGAAGAACTCGGGGAAAGGCACCTCAGCTTGTACACATCGACGTCTTGGATAACGACTTCCATCACATGACGGCTAGGCCACATTTGAATTAGCGAAATTTAACACATGAAATCAATTTGACTTTGCCTTGAAGCATAGTCTCCATTTGAATGTAGCATATTTTTCTTTCTTTGCAAAGAAATGCCTAATTTGAATTGGAACCATGTGTAATTACGACTAGAAATATTTTTCTCTTTAGTGGAAGCAATATAATATTTGGTTGGAAGCAATTCTATAGTCAATGGAAACAAGATTGTGATGCTTCTTGAACATGTGGAATAATTTCCTTTTTGATGGAAGCAGGTTCAAACCAATTCTCTAGTTTATGGAAGCAAGATAGTGACGCTTTGGAAACAAAATTTCATGTCACAAAGGAAATAAAATTTCAAATAAGTCGAAGCATATTTTATTTACTACAGAAGCAAATTCTTCAACGAATGAAAACATAAACTTACCCCCCACCCCCAACCTACCCCCCCTCACCCGCCCCCCCCGCGTTCCACAATGTAGTGCGTATAGATTTTTTGGAAAGTCAAATTGCAAACTTTGACCAAATTTATCGCAAAAACTATTTATATCTGTAATACCTAATATATAATATATGAAACTACATCTTATGATCAGTCTAATGATACATGTTTGATATTCTAGATGTAAATATTTTCTTCCACAAACTTGGTCAAAGTTTACGAGGTTTGATTTTTAAAAAATCTATATGCACTATACTATGGAACGGAGGTAGTAATTTGTTGTAAAGGAAGCGAACTGATGCACAACATTGGAAAGCATTAACCTACGCTACAAGGGCGCCTCCTCGCGCGTGCCATGTCGACAGGGGTGTTCTTGTTCACGTTGGCCAATTGGAGAACCTGCACATAAAAAAAACAATGCACTCGGCAACCAGGCTCTGCTTTTCCATCGCCTCATCCGCTATCGCACGCAACCTCCACCGCCTCCGCATCGCTCTCCCGCTTCTCTGCGCCGCCGCCGCCGCTTCTCCTGCGCCTTCCCCTCCCCGTTCCTCCCTCCTAGCCCATCTCTATCCCTCCACCTCTCCCTTTCTTCCCCAGGTATGGTAGCGGAAGGGGGGCCGCGACGGGAGAGAGGTTCTCCACCCCTGACAGACGGCGTCGCTGTCTCCGACCTCAGCCTCGTCTGCAGCAGCGGCAGGGACCTCTGCCCGTGGGTCTCTGTCTCGCTGCTCATCCTCCGGGAGGGGACTCGCTGTGGGTGCCTTAGCATCGGCGGCGACGCGAAGGAGGGACGTGCTCCTGGTCGGGATCGCCGTGCTCCTGTTCCTGCGGCTCCGTGACGCAGCGGCCACCGCACAGCCATCCCCGTTCGATCTCGTCACTGGTGAGTAGCGCTCTGCTCAGCGTGGGGATGGCCTATGAGATTCTTAGTTTGAAATCTGATGCGAATCTCCTAAAAAAACTATGCAAATGTTTCTTGAGAACATAACCTTCGAATCACGGAACCTTGGAGATTTTCTGAAACTTTAGTCCCAAGCGTGCAAATGGCTTGCCGGCTACGCTAATCATCGCCCCGAGGAAATCAAAATCTTCTATGGGAATGGCCACTCTGAATGTTCTGAACCATCGCTGTTACCAAATAATTTGGCCAAATCATTAGTCAGTGAGAGTGCTGACTTACTCTCATAAGACTGTTTTTCTTCTTTCAGTCAATCATATTGGGCGTTACAAATTCAGAGGACTGATTGTTAATAAGATGAATATATTCGGTATATATTTTATTCAACTACATGATTGACCAACACTCTTTTCTATAGCATGGCAACAGCTTTTGGCTCTGGCGCTCTATTCTCCATTGTAAGTGGAATGAGAACCCCAAATCCAGTTGTTAACGCAATTACAGCTGGTATGGCCTTTGCAGTATAGCTGTACATGTTTCCTATGAATGAAAGCCATTTTGTTCCACTTGGATTATGTCTCTAGGTTTTAGCCTTTCAGTTGCATTGCAACTTCACTGTTATATATCAGTATGATAGGGCAATCTATCCTCAATTTATCCATGGTTGTTGTACTGTTCTAATTCTTATGGTCAATCTATCTCGATTTTAGGTTGGCAGAAATTCTCGAAGACAAAGACACACAATGAAGATATGAACTATTCTGAAATATGTTGAACCGATTAGGACTTCAAAACTATGAAAAGAATTTCAAGAAGGGTCTTCTGACTGATGAAACATTGCCTTTTATCAATGAAACATACATGTTTTTAATATTCCATTGAGTTCCTGCAACTACCGAAAAGAATCAATCTTTTCTATAACAAAATGGCCATATGCTTACTGAAATTTACCATTCAATAGATGAAAAAAATACATATGTCTTGCATTATCCTCCAGTGCACTCAGAGTTATGAATATCCCCCCTGTTCCAAGGCTTGTCATACTTGATCACATTAAAAGATTTGGAATTATTGCATAAATTTCCAGTTTCTGGTGCATTAGTTTCCTTTATCTAATATCCTTTTTTGCAATTTTGCAAAGAACCTGGGTTGATGAAATCAAATTGAAGTGATTGTTTGCCTGTTGGCACCAGTTTTTTCTCAAGTTACATATCCCCCCTGTTCCAAGGCTTGTCATACTTGATCACATTAAAAGATTTGGAATTATTGCATAAATTTCCAGTTTCTGGTGCATTAGTTTCCTTTATCTAATATCCTTTTTTGCAATTTTGCAAAGAACCTGGGTTGATGAAATCAAATTGAAGTGATTGTTTGCCTGTTGGCACCAGTTTTTTCTCAAGTTACATAGACTCTGTTTTGGGAAGTCCGTCCATTCTAGCTCTTAAATTTTGTAGATGTCTCTTACTTAGTTTGATGGTATGCATATATTGTTTGATGTCGCTTGTGTTCAGGGTTTCTATTGGGCACATAAAAATAAAGGATGACACATGGCACATTTTAGGTGTACATTTATTTCATAGATTGAAAGACAGAGGTTGTTTCAGATAGAGATATATTGGTGATGGGATCTCACTGGTTTGTTGCATCTGTAGTTAGAGAGTAGTCCGTGCTTCTTCATCAGGCATCCTCTGGAGCTTCCCCGAGGAGACCAGTGCTTCCCACGGTGTCTCTCTCTGTTCTTATTGCTACTGCACACAACCTACTGACCTTGCAGACCAGGACACACATCCTGGTGAGCTCCTTGGTCATCGACTGGTCCATCAGCGAGGTATGTATTCACCACTGACTTCCCTCAGATCATACGCATGCTCCTTATAATCTAGGGATTATAGTTCTTCAAAATAACCGTATTACCGGGCCATGAGGCACTGCTGTTGCTATAGACTTTGCATAGAGTTAGATACAACATATGAGTTCGATAACTTGCGTTGAGGAAAACTGATGCAAGCGAAGTGTATATACGTCACCAGAAATTTCCAAAGCATTGGACGTTTTGAGATTGATCAGGTACAGTCAAAGAGAACAGGGTCGCCTGTGGTATGATTTGGCTTGGCTCACACACCCCAAGCTTTGACACGTGGAGGCCAAGCATCCAATTAACCCAACAAGGCTCAGTTCTGGCTAATATGCAACACATGGATGCATTATCATATATGATGAATCGGGAAATAACTTGTGCATTAAATGGATTGCTAATCATTTTTAGTTAGATGGCTACTGTCTTCCTTGTCTACCTATTGTGGATTATAAGCAGTTAATGACGTACTCCCTCCGTAAACTAATATAAGAGCGTTAACTTGTTTCTTTTGGAGTGGATATGAGCCAACTGATTAGCATATTACCAACTCGTTTTGATGGGCTCCTGACTGCAGAATAATTTCTTTGACCTACTACTTTTTTCTGGTCATGTGGTTTTCTGTACCTCGGCATCCACACTAGGAATATTTTAGTTCAAAACTGCAATTATGATCTTCCCTCTTTCACACTGATTTGATGTGTTACAAATTCGCCATCATTTGCACCACTCTGTATATATCAGGACCCTTTCTTGACCGGGAATTTGATGTTTGATTCTGTTTCAGGTTATTAAAAAATTCTGTGAAGTTCGCTATGGAGAATGTGAATGTCCTTCAAACATTACTTTTGAAGAGAAATGTTCAGTTCTTCTCTGTTGACAATTGGAGTTTCAACTCGGATGCGAAACCCCAACTCTAGAGTAAACTTAAATCACTTTATCCATGAGAGATAATAATTCACTTGCAGATTTATATGTTTTAATTTTTAACTGCTCTTGCGGTTTGAAATATATCTAATACTTCTATTGAGTTTTTATAATCCACTATTGTAGGATATGTTTGTGTGGACAAGTTTATTTTGGGAACCTAAAAAATGCAAAAGATAGGGATGTGTTAAACTTCGCTGTCTTCTACCCCGTTTAAAAAAATACTAATAGGAAGCAATTCTACTTTGAACGTTAGCTTTCTCGTATAAATTACAACACCTTGCATTGATACAGAAATTACAAACTAGCTGGATGTCTGATGGTTCTTTAGACTATAAGTTAATAGTTATTCTATTTTACACAGTTGAGTAGTTGACTCTGTTAGAGATGATAATGTCCTCTTTGACTAAATTGAGCAATGTAATCTCATATATACAAAAGGACCTGGCTGTCATAATTCTCATTTGCAAAAATAGATGCTCTGATAACTTCAATTTCCACATTCTGTATTATGATATATTTAAATGGCTGGAATGCATCAAAGTATAGTATGGACATAATCAGTTAAAGTTAGTAAGACTTCTGATTGCACAACATTAACAAATATAAATAGGTAAATTAATAACATAAGTCTTTATGCTTTTTTGCGAGGAGCAGACCGACAACCCTTTTTTTGTTACTTGATAGTTTCAATAATTTCATGGTTTCTAGCTTTATACACATTAATTGATGTTTTTATGTAGGCATCTCTAGAACAGGAGAATGAGTCGCTTATAAAGCTAAAATATCTAAGCTGCAAAGCAATCTAAGAATGTTAAGACAAACTTATCCGTAGCAGAGGGAAATTGTATGATGCACCTGTTGTCACTTACCACCGTTGTGTCTCTCACACGGCCACACACACACATATTAGGTTCGATATGTGCTTATGTTCTTTTCAGATTACAGGAGTTTCAATCTTTCAGCACCAGTGTTCCCCCCCCCCCTTCATTAGATATCGGTTAGGGAAGGAAGCACAAAATATTGTCCAAAAGAAATCCAGGTGAGTTTACTGAATGGTAACCACATTCTTGCAATTCATAAGTCACAACTATATCAACAAGTATTTTACACTTTCACTTCGATTCCTTTTTGGGCTACAAGCATGCTCACCCACTGCTCATGAAAATGTTAGAGCAAGGGAGGGTATACTCAAGCCTAAAGCATCCTACTATCACTCTATGCTATCTTTGGGTAATCATTTCATTGTGCTTTTGGTTCTCCTATATAGATTGTCCCCGGGTGCGTCGTTGTATTATCGGCTGTTCCAAGGCTGTCGCTCCACTCTGGTCAGTGAGATGGTCCATGATTTATATTTACATATGCTTAGGTATGTAGGAGCAAAGGGCTCAACTCATTTTGCTTGCTATGATTGCCACTAAAGTTCCTCTTTGTAATTATCTTTCGGCTTATAATTATGTCTGTCATTTCTAAATTCATGTTGTAACTGCAATGAAGGTCCCTTGTATGAATGTCAGATGTCATTTCTAAATTCATGTCGTGACTATTCCTGCCTTGTTAAGCTGAGATCAACGACTATTGGTCATTTCTAAAGATCAGGACCCAACCAGCCACCCTAATCTAAGCGCTGGATATTGGGACGTTTGAAGAATCCCAACATGCATAACCAAGTTTAGTTAGGAACTCAACTGGCCGCCCTGCTGTAGACAAGATTAGAGCGCACAAATCCGCCTACTGTCATATAGGTACGTTAACAAACACGACAACTTGATTAGTGCGCACAATCCCGTCTCAAGAGGCGCCACCAGGTGGCGCCCCAACCACTAGTTACAAACAAGGGTGGATGCACGTATTAGTTGTGTCAGATGCAAATTTTGATTCAAAAGGAAGCAAGCTACTGGATATGATTTGTTTCCTTGAACTAAGGACCAATGCATATCGTAGGGAAGTAAGTTGGCAGATTTGATTTGTTTCCTAAACCTATCGACCAATGCGATGGCAAGCAAGCAAGCTGTCGGATTTAATTTGTTTCCTAAAACTAAGGAACAACGCATATAGGCAGTTAATCCCGCGTAATCAGGGATCCACGTGATTTATGGAAATAGTCCCAGGTTCATTTTAGTGGTCCTAAACCAGCAGATCGAACGTACGTTCTGCTTTCGATCTAACGGCATGCGACTAGTCTGATAGATGCAATCTATTAGTAGTCTGATTTCTAGTGATGCCTAATTTTAAAACAGGGTTCTGCCACATATTCACAGGCCCATTTGGTTTAATGCTAATAGCAAATATGCCCGTGCGTTGTAACAGGAGAAAAACTATTAGATTATGCAGGTGTGGTAGATATTAAAAAAATCTGAATCAAATGCCATGATGAGATAAAAACTTTTAAAATGTCATTTCACAAACTATGTCTGAGTGATGTCATAAAGAGATAAGAGACTTTTAAAAAGTCATTTTAAAAACTAAAAATATGATGGTCTCATCACGACTTTATTTCCTAACGCGCCACAACGAAATATTTTTTGGCTGAGCAAACTGTATTGATGGACCCTGCCTGAGCTAAACTGATGAATGATGTGTCTCGCCTTGACCTAGCGTAGCGGTGTTTATCATAATCAGTACTGCGGTACTAGAATAAACATAGCTGTTTATGGAGGCAAAATGAAAATTTAGTCATTTTATATAGCTTACAAAAACTAACCCATAGAAACTTGTGTCAATTTTCTGTGGGCTTAGCGTTGTACAAGACACGGAAACCTTTTTTTACTCGACGCAAGGGACTAAATAAAATCATAAAACGACCTCTACAGATCCCCTAATGAAACATCTATGTAATCAACGGTACGAATAATGAGTACTAGGGGTACGAATAAGGGGCAGAGACTAGCTACGGCATAGGTGTAACATTCGGTGTTTAACGAGTTCAGGCCCCTCACTTGGTGGAGGTAAAAGCCCTATGTCTCGTGCCCTGAGCCTTGCTTTGATTTGATGAATATGGTTACAAGGGTTGAACGTGCCCGACTATGGAGAAGGGTGCGGCTTATATAGAGTGCGCTGCAGCCCCATGTCTCCCACGCCGCCGGGGCAATTAATGCTATTGAATGAGGCAGTTACTAGTGTAATGAGCCTATACTATAGCAGTTATAGGTAACGGTAGCTACAACTCTATTTAGTGGATGACTTAGGATTCCTCGACTGTTGCAGCTCCTACGACACCTTCCTGTCATGTACGTCCGAGTGGTTATTCGTCCGCCGAGTGACGTGTGGTTGCCCGAGTGCCGTAGAGCCGCCCGAGTGATCCTCCTGATGTATGCATTCGAATGCTGGCGTGGTTCTGGGACCTACCTATGATGGTGATGGGCCCCATGTGGGTCCCAAATGATGGGTCCTTGACCCTACCTGTAATAGGTAACCACATCATTAGCCCTCGAATCGGTTGGGATTTCGTAGGATAGACAAATCTATCCTTCGGTTGGGTCCGAGTGTCCCTGGGACACTCGAAACATGTTTCCGGACCGTGATTTGCCGTCCCTTGGACGAAAACACAACGGATTCTGGACTTTAGTTTTACCCAGATGACCGGGCACTGTTGATCGTCGAGAAAAAACCCGGTGGCATTCGTTTTGTCTCTCGGAGGAGATAGACTAGGGGCCCGAGTGAGGGCATGCCATTACAACTCGAGTGGCGACGCCGGCGCATGGTCTGACTCTCCAGAGAGACGCCACTCCTTATCCCAGGGGAGCGCCAGCGCAGTCCTCCTACGAGTCCAGGTTTACGAGTCATGCGCCTTGGAGTCTACCGAGAGGGCCAAGTGAACCCGTAGGGGGGCGTCAAGCTCATCACATAACGATCCTGAAGAGGACTTCAGTCGGGTGTTTAACGTGGCCGAGTGCATGGGTACCCGCGGAGGGTAGTTAGTCGTACTGACGTGCGTCCTTTAGGAAAGAAATCGCTGGTAATCAATCGGATTGATTCGTCCTGGAAATCTCGGGATTTGAATGCGCGTGTTTGCGTGTTGAAGCGGTAACGTCGTGCGTTAGTGGGAAAGTGGGGGGCGTGGCTCCTCGATCTTCGTGCATGATCTCCGCCACGTGCCGCGCTTGCCCTGTGCAAAGCCTTGTTGCGCGGGCCATCGATCCTGGGATTCGCGGTGAGAGATCCGGCCCGAGATTTTGTCCGATGATATAAAAGATTCGAGGGCAGAGTCTTGGGTCTCAGATCCCCTTTCTCTCCTCTCGACTCCTCCGTTCCTCCTCTCCATCCGAGTGTGCGGCGATGGCGAGGGACTCCACAGCCAAGGCAGAGAAGGCGAAGAAGGCGGGGAAGGCCACCTCCTCCGGCTCCGGTGTGGTGGCCGGCAGCGCGGCGGGGGACTGGCTCCCGTCGCGCGTCACCGCTCGGCGGTTGGAAGAGCTGGCGGAGGAGGGGCTGATCCCGCGCGAGGGATGGCGCTGTCCGAGTGCGAGGGAGGTCGAGCCGGCGCCTCAGGAGGATGAGCGCGTCCTGCTCATCACCCACGTCGAGCGAGGCTTCTCGATGCCGCCCCATCTCTTCTTCTGGGCGTTCCTCGACTATTTCGGTGCTCAACTCCATTCCCTACCCCCCAATGCCATTATCTACCTCTCGGCCTTCATCTCTCTCTGTGAGAACTTCCTGGGTTGTTGTGATGCCCCCGGCTTAATCGTGCACTAACCATACACGCAAATGCACACGATCAAGCCTAAGGACTCACTTGAAGATATCACAACACAACTCTAAAACATAATAAAGTCATACAAGCTTTATATTACAAGCCAGGGGCCTCGAGGGCTCGAATACATAAGCTCGCATACAAGCGTCAGCAGAAGCATCCGAGATCTGAGTACATATATGAAACATAAATAGATAAGCCTTTAGAAAGGCGGGGCAAAAGAAAACACTAAGATCGAAAGGCGCATGCCTCCTGCCTGGGACCCTCCGATCCTACTCCTGGTCGTCGGCAAGCTCGTAGTAGTAGCCACCCTCGGGGTGGTAGTAGTAGTCGTCGGCGGGGGCAGCTGGCTCCGGGGCTCCGTCGTCTGGTTGCATCAAAATGATAAATGGGGAAAAAGAGGAAGCAAAGCAACCGTGAGTACTCATCTGAAGTACTCAGCAAGCAAGGATCTACACTACATATGCAACATTATCAAAGAAGGGCTGTATATGTGGACTGGGCTGCAGAGATGCCAGAATAGAGAGAAGGCCTAGTCCTATCGAAGACTAGCATCTTCAGCGGTCTTGCAGCATTAGAAGAGTGTAGATTAGTACAACATAAAGTAGTAGTAACATTAAGTATCCACCTCGGCCAGAGATCCTTTCTCGACTCCCTGCGAGAAAGCAATCCCAGAGCCCTAGTATCCATTTCTCATTAATATGTTCTAGTTGTATCGATCGGGATACAACTCCGAGCGTCCGTTACCGAGGATCCAACTATGCATAGATTAGTTCTTCCCTGCAGGGGTGCACCAACTTACCCACCATGCTCGGTTAACTCCGGCCGGACACACTTTTCTAGGTCATGCCCGGCCTCGGCCAAACGACACACCGCAGCCCTACCTAGAGCTCAGCAGAGAGGTCCCCGTCGGTCTACATCCTAAGCGCTCAGGGGTCTTGGGCCATCGCCCTGTGCACTCCGGGTCATTGCGTACAGGGTGGATACCAGCGCCATCGGCACGATCCGACCCGGCCTCCATGCTGAACTGGACGTCTGACAGAGCTTTCGGCTGATGCATACGATGCAGAGTGCCCATAACTATTCCCGCGTGATGGTTAGTGCTATCGGGCCAGAGGCCCACTCAGATCATATATCCAAATCGTTAGTGTTTTGGTAGTGCGGTAACGAGCAGAGACTCATGATCGATGTGACCCCGTCGCCTCGTCTCGAGGACTTGCGGCAAGGGCTAAGAATGCCCGGCCATGCCTCGTATTCATATCTCGGGCACCCTCCAGGTCAACCCGTCTCCACAACACTCGCGGGTACCCCTCAGGGTCGACCCGCATTTCCAAGTAACAGTTGTAAAGTCCAAGTATCCGTGTGTCCATAACATCAAGGGAATTCAAGGTATCACCCTCGTTGGATTCCTACTCGATGTATTTGTCAAGGTGAACTCGGAGGAATCACCCTCGATGGGTTCACACTTGAGGTGTTGCACGATAGCGTCGTTATCGGGAGTGGTGAAAGAGGAATCACCCTCGAAGACCACAACCGATGAACTAACCTACAAGGTTAACATCATAAGTGCTAACGAGGTATCACCCTCGGCACTCGATAGTAACCCAGTAGTGTTGTATAACTAAGGGGGTGATGTGCGGTGCCGGGGCCTGTCTTCGATCCCGTTGATCGGGTCTTCTGATAATCCAGCGGGGCAGTTGGGTCAAAGTGAGGTCTCTGATGGGTCACTAACCAGCCTATACTAAGCAGTTTGGATATCAGGCAGGTATCAACAGTAGTTACAAAAACAGGCTATGCAATAGAATAGGAGCAATCAATTACAGTAGCAAAATCTAATGCAAGCATGAGAGAATAGAATGGGTGATATCGGGATGATCAAAGGGGGGCTTGCCTGGTTGCTCGGCGGCAAAGGCAAGGTCGTCAGTGGTGTCGTCGGTCTCCGGAGCAGCGTCGGTGTCGGGGTCTACCGAAAGAGAAGAGGGGGGGGGGGGAACAAATAAATACACAGCAATCATATGCAACACAGAGCATGCTATGCTATCGTGCAGTGCAGGGTTGCCTAAAAGCATTTCTAAGTCATATTAGTTATTTTAGGATTTAAGTTGGAATTATTAACCGGTATCTATGCACTATTCATCTACCGGAAACAGGCTAAAAGTTACAGGTTCACCTCCGTAGAGGGCCCCGACACAGATACAGATGGCACGGTTGGATTCGTCTCGTCGTTCTGAGCAACTTTCATGTAGAAAGTTTTTCGATCCGAGCTACGGTTTAATTTATATGATTTTCTGGAGGTTAAAATATTTTCTAGAATTTCTGGATTTAAATTAAGTCAAATATGCACAGGAAAATACTGGGTGCACCCAGTGCACTGCACCCAGAGTGCACCAGAGGGGCTGACAGGTGGGGCCAGAGGCTGAGTCAGCTGTGCACAGTCAGCAGTTGACCCAGTCAGCGTTGACTGGTCAACAGGGTCAACGGGGCCCACATGTCATTGTCTGGAGCCAGCCCAGTCAGCTAGTTGACTGGTCAACTGGCTCCAGTGGGACCCAGTGGTCAGTCTCTGTTAGTTTAATAGGGTTTCAAATTAAGCTAATTAGCTAATTAGCGGGGTGGGGCCCAAATGTCAGTGACAACCCTTAGTTAACAGATTATTTAAACTAATCCTAATCGGCTACAGTGGGGCCCATCTGTCAGTGGGTAATTAGAGGCTAGTTTAGGAGCTAATGGCCTGGCGAGTGGGCCCGGCAGGCGTAATCGCGGTGGCGTGCCGGCGTTTAGCCGCCGGCGACCAAAACGATGGCGGCGCGCACGGGAGATGCTCGGACACTACAAGAAATATGTCAACTTGCGACCATCACTATTGGTCGCTGAAAGGTCATTGTTTTTCATTTGCGACCTTTTTGTGACCAAAAACAGATGGTCAAAAGCTGACGGTCGTTAATGGAAATTAACGACCTTCTTTGTGATATGTAAAAGGTCGTTGGTTCTACGACCAAATTTTTGGTCACTGGCAGCCTCCCCAGGCCACGTAGGATCCAACGTGGAAAGCTGACGTGGATAAGAATCAGCTCGGTCCAATTCGGTGTTTTACATGGGCCGAGCCCAACAATTCAGCCTTTCTATATATTTTTTCCTGTCAATTTTTGGTCGACTTCATGGGCCTAGCCCAACATTGCAGCCTTTTTTATTATTGGACCTTGGCCTTTTCGTCTAAATAATTTTAATTTCCTTTTTTTATTAAATGGGTCCACTAGTCAGATGGGTCCCAGTTCTCAGGTTCTGATAACTGGGTCCCAGTTGTCAGGTTTGGGTCTGGTAAGTGAGTCCCATCTATCAGGCTCATATTCTTCATATTTCAACCAATATTTAAATTGGCAGACAAAAAGCACACATGATACTTCAAATAAGAGCAACCAGATCACGTTGCCAATACATATGACTATGTGTAATACAGTACTTTACAAGCTCTACATGTGTAACGAGCTCTACAAGTGTGATACAGTACTGCTTTACAAGAAAATGACGACATGCCGGACTCGCTGGACGACCATAGTCAAGGCTGGGAACAAACAAAACGGCAACATGGCTTCCTCTGTCACCCTGTTACATGAATGAGAGAAGAATTAGAAAAACTGGGGCAAATATATTATGAACAGACCATTCAGGAAAATGACATTTATTTAGAATGATAACACAAATTGAGCTAGCTAGTACCATGATTTTTGTTCTCCAACTAGTTAAAATGAGATACCCACTCATACAAGAAAACAAATACACAGTGGAAGAGATACCGAAACAGATACACAAGTTGAGATGTAGCAGGCAGATTCATCAAGTATATATCATGATGTGTATTCATCATATAGCTGTACCATTGCAAACCAAGAGATACCGAAACAATGGAAGAGCAACAATTAATAATGTACTAGATTAGTCAGTAGGCTAATTTAATTGAGTGCAGCAACTTGGTTGCTGTTCAAGTTGCTGTTGTTGTTTTAGCAGCAGTGGCATACTCAAAATCTAACAAGTATTAGTACTCTGATGTGCTAGTGCTAGTATTAAAAAAGGATGAATTTGACTAGAGCAAGGAAATGAAAACAAGGACAAAAATTCTTTCTTGCAAATTAACCACCACATGCATAGCATAGCTAGCTAATGACCCAAAGGAAAAAACTGATGAAGCAGCAAGGCCATGACCACCACCAGGTGCATAGCTACTCTACCTAATGGGCCATTAGCAGAAAGCAAGCCGTTTAACTAGCTAACAAACATCAACCATTATAAAATTACGATAGCAGCAGCCCGTGCAGGGAGATTAGCAGCAGGTGAGTGAGCAGAGGGAGAGGGAGGTGCTACCTGCTGGGAGCGGTGCGTGGTCGTCGCCGGGCTGGATTCATCGAGCTCAGGAAGGGCAACTTGGTTGCCTTGGAAGCAGAGGAGCAGACCCCTTGTTGCGGGACAGGACCGGTGCCTAGGTGCGTCCCTCCTCCTCGAGCAGGACAAGGCCATGTTCCCGGCCAGACCTCCTGTTCATCCAACAACGGCAGTTCAACACCACAGTGAAGTACAAAGCAAAATAAATAAAGGAGGAGAATGATGTACAATGCTGCCCCAGAAGCAAGACATCAGGCAAAGAAAATAAGGAGCCTAAGAATACCCTTCAGAATATACTATCATATTGGAAGAATACCCTTCAGAACATATCAGACACCAGACGAATAAATCACAAGGAAAACACGCAATAAAAATGAGCACAGGCTGCAGAACGCTATCATATTGGAAGAATACCCTTCAGAACATATTGCACAAGCTGTCCGCAACCAAAACAACTGTTGCAGGATTGTAACTTACTAGTAAATCAACAACAAAAAACTAATGATGATACATCTACTCTGCTCTACTGTCTGCTGTTACAAGAACAACTGCATGCACCTGTGGCCAAAGGAAATACTCAGTTTGTTGGGCTAGTTTGATTTGTACTGCTACTTGCATATGTACAAAGCACCGAAGCACCGAATGGTTAGCTGGGACCAGATGGTGAATTGATCCCAAAGCACCAAAGATTACAATATGATGCAATTGATTATTCAAAATTTTGACTTGCATACAACATCACTACACTGTTACTGCTATCAACTCATAATTTACTCCCTGGACCTAACCTGTACAACACTATTTTGAGAATAAAAAGATTGGTTATCATAATAAAATACTATTTATTTCCTTCATTGTTCAGCACAATTATCTTACAATATAATACCAATCACTGAACACTTTCTCACAGGGTCATGCCTACATTCTGCATTTGGGCATCACTGCTAGCATAGACTGATAGACATGCTAGGCTGTCGTCAATTCTAACTTCACATATGCATAAGAATCGCTAGAGCAAGCAAACCAGAAAAGCATAGAGCATATATCGATCCCCATTTCGTGGAGAATCTCCTCTTGCACCTAGGTGGTCACCGCCATTGACTCCTGTGGAACAAGAAGAACACACGGATAATGTAAGAGGGATGCTCCACATGAACTAAACCATCTACCATCCAATCCAAGTCAGTCACATTTCAAAAATTGTCCAAACTGAATGAAACTACAGCGGACCGAGTTAATTCACTTCAATTGCATCTGCACAAATTACAGATACTACTAGTGCTGCTACCAAAGGAATGCAGGGGAAAGAACCGAGAAAGATGTCGAACCTGCTTGTCACTGACGGCGTCGGCGATTCGGTCCTTGAACTCTGGAACTCCGCGGCAAAGACCGCGTCACGGGCGGGGGCGGCGCGGTTGGCGGCGGGTCGGGGCTTTGCCGTCGACATCTGGCCGGAACCCTAAGCAGCCGCCCGCGTCGTCGCATGTGTGCGGTGGAGTGCTGGTGCACCGACTCCGGCAGCACCACCTTGACCGCCTCGGATGACATCTGTGGGCATGAAAAATCGAACACCAAAGGAGCGCATGACAGCGTCAGAACATCGGCTCGAGAAGGAGAAACGTACGGGCTCAACGCGGGGCACGACGGGAGAGGAAAATACCTTGGGGTTGGGGACGCCGGAGGAGGAGACGAGCTGGGCGCGGGCGTGCCCGGCGCGCGGCTCGCCGCCGGCCGCACGGAAGCAGCCGAACATGCACCCCATCCTCCACCTCGGCCTCACCGCGTCCCCCTCGCTAGCGCCGAGCCTTGGAGCCTAGGAGGAAGGCGAGAGGAGAGGAGCATGGCGAGGGGAGAGGTCGGCGGTGGTGGGTGGGGGTGGCGGCGGTGCCTCGACCGGATCTGGGAGAAAGATGAGACGAGGGAGAGGAAGACGGGGGCGGCGGGGTGCCTCGATCGGATCTGGGGAATGGGAGAGAATGAGGATGGGTGGGTGGGTGGGTTAGGGTTAGGGTTTCTCGGGAGAAGCTCCACCGTTGATGGGCGTGTGATGGATGGCTCAGATCGCTTCGAACTGGGTGATCCGCGTGATTGTGGTTCCTCGCTTCTCATTGGCCGGTTGTTTTGTGCTGGAATCTTTAAAATTTGGACCCAAATCTTCTACTATGTTTTTTAAGAAAAAACTACAAATTTGTCTTGTAAAAAGGACCACAACTTTTTTCAAAAATATTAGTCCACAACTTATTTACAATTAACTAAAATGTCAAGATCACAACCGTTTACAATTAAGCTAGAAAATCAAAACACTAGCGGCCCGACACTGCTTCATTGCAACTCCGTCGATCCCGACGATGTTGGATCACAGCACCGGCGGTCCCCGGCGATGCTCTGTTGCATCACCGGTGACTATTGCAGCATCACCTTCTGCTGCAACCCCCGATGACCTTGCAACACCATCGTCGTGTGCATGACCGGTGGCCACTACTTGGCAGCCAGCGACGCCACGCGTTACTGCCCCATACCATGAGCTTCGACACCCCTCGCATCAACAAATCGTCGCCATCGTCGTCGAACAGCAGCCATCGCAGCAGCAGCAGCTTCGTCGACCGGGGTGGAAGAGGGCCCAGACTGAGGGGAGGTTATTAAGGAGAGAGGAGATAAAGGTTGCAGAGGGGGATGGTAAGAGAGGAGCAGGATTATCCCCCGATTCAAAAAAGTGTTCTCAGAAATGAGCTATCATGTGTGAAGATTCATGGCTTTCAAGCCAAATGATCAATCTTATGGCCACATTCATGGCATAGTTTGTTCAACTGATCTCATATTGTTCACAAGGGTGCATCTTGGAATGGCAAACAATGTTGCCTAAGGGAGTTTTCATTTGCTTTGGACGAAAAATCAATTTTCCATTTTCCGAGTGCCCAAAATGAGTTTTTTTGTGAATGACCTACCATATATTTGTTGCAAAATTGTACCAAATCAATTTTCTAAAATACTAGGCCATATTTAATGCACAATTGACCAAATGGTTGGGTGTCAAAAGTTTTGATCCACCTCTGGTGAAAAAGATAAATTTCCGCCGATTCAGAACGAAGCGGGTCAAATTTGAACTGCAGCTGCCTCATAGTTTGTTCTTTATTTTTTCCAAAAATCATTTCTAGGTACATAAGTATCTATTTAATCAGAGAAACATCAAATTTTTTCCAAGATTCAACTACTATCTAGGAACGGTCATGTCCGCCGTTTTGACCGCATTTTGAAACGGGCATGAAAAATTCAAAAAAATTCAAAAAATTGGAAAACCTTCGCATTGTGTCATTATATGTGGCCAAGTTACCAGAAAAAATAATAGACTTGTAATACGGCAATTATTTTAAAAAAGTGTTCTCAGAAACGAGCTATCATGTGTGCAGATCAAAGACTTTCAAGCCAAATGATCAATCTTATGGCCACATTCATGGCATAGTTTGTTCAAATGATCTCATATTATGCACAAGGGTGCATATTGGAATGGCAAACAATGTTTCGTAAGGAAGTTTTCATTTTCTTTGGACGAAAAAATCATTTTCCATTTTTTGAGCGCCCAAAATGAGGTTTTTTTGTGAAGAACCTACCAAATAATTGTTGCAAAATTGGACCAAATCAATTTTCTAAAATACTAGGACATATTTAATGCACAATTGACTAAATGGTTGGGTGTCAAAAGCTTTTATTCACCTCTCGTGAAAAAGACAAATTTCTGCCGATTCAGTTGAAGGCGGGTCAAATTTGAACTGCAGCTGCCTCATAGTTTGCTATTTATTTTTCCCAAAAATAATTTTTGGTACAAAAGTATCTATTTAATCATAGAAATACCAAAAGTTTTCCAAGATTCAACCATTAGCTAGTAACGGTCATGCCCGCCGTTTTGACCGCATTTTGAAACAGGCATGAAAAATTCAAAAAAAATCAAAAAATTAGAAAACCTTCGCATTGTGTCATTATATGTGGCCAAGTTACCAGGAAAAATAATAAACTTGTAATACGGCAATTATTTTTAAAAAGTGTTCTCAGAAACGAGCTATCATGTGTGGAGATCAATGGCTTTCAAGCCAAATGATCAATCTTATGGCCACATTCATGGCATAGTTTGTTCAAATGATCTCATATTATGCACAAGGGTGCATATTAGAATGGCAAACAATGTTTCCTAAGGAAGTTTTCATTTTCTTTGGACGAAAAAACCATTTTCCATTTTTTGAGCGCCCAAAATGAGGTTTTTTTGTGAAGAACCTACCAAATAATTGTTGCAAAATCGGACCAAATCATTTTTCTAAAATACTAGGACACATTTAATGCGCAATTGACCAAATGGTTGGTGGTCAAAAGTTTTGATCCACCTCTGGTGAAAAAGACAAATTTCTGCCGATTCAGCTGAATGCGGGTCAAATTTGAACTGCAGCTGCCTCATAGTTTGCTATTTATTTTTTGCAAAAATAATTTTTAGGTACAAAAGTATCTATTTAATCATAGAAACACCAAAAGTTTTCCAAGATTCAACCATTAGCTAGGAACGGTCATGCCCGCCGTTTTGACCGCATTTTGAAACAGGCATGAAAAATTCAAAAAAAATCAAAAAATTAGAGAACCTTCGCATTGTGTCATTATATGTGGCCAAGTTACTAGGAAAAATAATAAACTTGTAATACAGCAATTATTTTAAAAAAGTGTTCTCAGAAACGAGCTATTATGTGTGGAGATCAATGGCTATCAAGCCAAATGATCAATCTTTTGATCACATTCATGGCATAGTTTGTTCAAATGATCTCATATTGTGCATAAGGGTGCATATTGGAATGACGAACAATGTTTCCTAAGGGAATTTTATTTTCTTTGGACAAAAAATCAATTTTCTATTTTTTATTATCCAAAATGAGTTTTTTTTGTGAAGGACCTACCATATGTTTGTTGCAAAATTGGACCAAATCAATTTTCTAAAATACTAGGTCATATTTAATGTACAATTGACCAAATGGTTGGGTGTAAAAAGTTTTTAATCCACCTCTCGTGAAAAAGACAAATTTTCGCATATTCATTTTCCATTTTTCGAGTTCCCAAAATGAGTTTTTTTGTGAAGAGCCTAACAAATATTTGTTGTAAAAGAAAACTTCTCCATTTTTCAAGAATATTAGACCAGATTTTATGAACAAATTTGTGTACACTAGAAACATTTTTTTATAGATATTAAATGATTTTTAGTTACATCATTAACATTTTTAATAAATATTTTGATGTCTAATATTTTGAACACATGTTTACATTTTTTAAGACACATTGTACATATTGTTTATATAGGTTTAACTTTTTTCAAATACATGATTAAACATATTTTCATATTCCCAACAAAAAACATCTTTTCATACATACGTTTTGATGTCTATATTTGTTTTTACACATTATACATTTTTGTATACATATTAAACATTGTTAAATGGTTAGAAAAATTTTAAACATGATTAAAATTTTAGAAAATCTTGTTTTGTTATCTACTTTTCCATATATATATATATATTGTAAAATTTCCATATATACGTACTGATGAATATTTTGCATACACATGAAACTTTTTTATACATATCTAATATTATTTATGATTATCATTTTTTATATGCATGAAACTTTTCAAATACACACATTTAGTTTTTTAAACACATGATTACATTTTTTGAAATACATATTAACATTAACATTTTTTTGAATTACACGTTTAGTTTTCTAATTGCTAAACCATATAGCAAGATTCACGAAGGAGTTCTTTATTTTCCTATTCTTATAATTTTATATTGTTTAATTGGTTTCGAGATTTTTCTATAAGGAAAAACCTTTTTAGAGTTATACAATGAAAAACATGTTTTTTAGACAATAATGAATTTTTTTTCCAGATAACTGACCGTCCTTACCAAATGGTAATAATAAAAAACTTGTTATTTTCCCATTTTCGTTGGGCCGATTATATGTTTTTTTGAGTAATATGAGGGCATCCCACATTTCTTCCTTGATGGGCCGAGGCCTACATGGCACACGGATTTTTTTTTAGAAAAATGAGGTGGCCTCGTTCCACCGAGGCCCAAGCCCACCTTGAGCGACACCTTAAGTACCAATGCATCCACGTTCATAACCTCATGACCATTTATATTGGTCGTAATCAGGTAGAAATAAGGTCGTCGACCACTCTTGTCTGCTTTATGACCATTTGGTGTAAGGCAATTTCAGGGTTTGAGCCCTTCCAAGCGAAATGGCCGTGGATTTACGACCAATTCAGTTGGGGTCACTGAGAGAAGGTCACAAGTTGACATATTTCTTGTAGTGGGATTTCGGCTACGGTGCGCGGTTTGCAGCGGGACTTGCGGCATTCGAACGAGCGCGATGTGGCATGTCGATTGGTAGTGGTGGCTGGCCGTAGGGTGGCCTAAGCCAACGGCGGCGAGCACGAACGCGGCGGCCGGAGTACGGGTTCGGGCGAAAATGGTGCTACGAGCGCCGCAGGACTGCAGACGTGCGCGGGTTCGGCTGTTGGGAGCTCCAGGAGCTCGGCACGCTGCTCGGGCGAGGGTGGCGCATGCGGTGGCCACGATGGCGGAGCAGAACGGCGGCGATGAGCTCGGCCATGGTGGCGAGGGTGGCTACGGGCGCGGAAGGAGAGGGGAAAGAGGGGGGTTACGGCACGGTGCTCTCCGCGGTTCTGTAGTGGTGCAAAGCGGGCTCGAGGGAGGCTCGAGGTAGCCGGAATCATCGCCGAAGCTGCGATGGCCGAAGGAGGAAGAAGATGTCGAGGCGGGCGCTCCGGTGGCCCCCAGCGCGGTCCAGTGGCACCAGGCGAAGAGGTCGACGACGCTGGAGCTCCCGGGCAGATCGACGGGGCCGGGGAGGCTCGGTGGCCGCGGAATCGACCGGTGGTCGGCGGCGACGTCTCGGGTGAGGTGGGGATCTGAGAGAGAGGGGGCGAATGGGGGGCGAGTGGGGGCAGCTAGGGTTTGCGGGGGAGTGAGGGCAGCTCGGGAAGGCACTTATCGGCGTCGGGGACGGCGTGGATGGTCGACACCGCGACGACCATCGCCGTGTCAGCGCGGGCGCGCGACACCGCGCGATGAGGAGGACGGCGACCTCCAAACGGCTGGGCCGGCTACTGTTTCACTAAGGCCCAGCCGCACAGTAGTCATTAGGCCTTTTCTATTTCTTCTTTTCTGTTTTCAGTTTTGTTTCTGTTTTGCAATTAGTTAGGCCACCATTTAAGTTTGTAAAATAGGTGATCTAGCCAATTAAAATACAGTGCAATATATAGCACTGCCACAAAATGATTTGGAGTCCAGATCTTTTCATTTGGATTTTATTTAAATGATAAGGGGTTAAATACTCCTGTTTTGGTACTGTTTCATGATGATAGAGTCGTTTGAATAATCCAATTAATGTTGATCTTATTTTTATAGTTGCTTTGGGAATATTTGCAATAATATGAACATTTTGTTTTGCTGTTTGGATGATTTTTATTTTGACTTGCATTTTAAATTTGAATTTGTGTTTGGCTTGGGACAAGTGGCATTTTGACTTAGTGAAATATGATGACATAACAATTTAATTAGCTTGATCTCATGGTTAAGATCTGGGAATGTTACAGTTGTCATCCCCACTGGGGCCTCTTCAAATATATCTTCACATGTCGATCGATGGCTGTGAAGAAAGACTCGCCGACTGGAGAGAAAACCCACGTCACCCAGCTATGCGGGGGAATGGGCATCCAGGTACACGGGGAGGTCCTTCCCAAAAATGAGCTTTCCCGACTCCGTTAAAGGGTGGCAAGGGACTTGGTTTTACTGCAGGGACGCCCCCGGCGCCCACCATCAGTAGGGCCTCTCGCCTTACTCGTCCGAGCGAGTGCGAGCTCCGCCGACCCTCACCATGGAGAAAGAGGAGAAGGTGGGCGTCAATATCTTGTCCAGCGTGTTAATCGGAGTCGTGAACGCTGGGGTGAACGGCATGGACTTGCTGGAGACTTTCTTCAGTCGGCGCATCCAACCACTTCAGGCCAGGGCTCATCTCATGTGGCTGTACAAGGGGTCGGGTGGCTCCACTCGGGTGCATCCTGAAGATCTCACCGAGAAGGAGGTGAGTGCCAAGATCAAGGCCATCACCTGTGCCCTAGACAACCCGTGGGGGACTCGGTAGGTGCCAGCCTTTCACAAGGGCCTGCCGCCCATCGAGGTATTTGTCTTTGATTCAGTTGGCTTAATTGCATGTTGTCTTTCGTACATCTGATCCTCACACTCGCATGTGTTTGCTTCTCAAGACTTCCAGAACCTGATTTCTAGGATTCCGGTGGTGGACCGCTCGCCTCAGGATGTGACGAGTGACACCGAGCAGCAGTACTCGGAGAGGTCTGATGACGACAAGAGTGACGATGAAGATGATGACGAAAGCTCGGAGGAGGGGGATGAGGCGGAATCTTCTCTGTCTTATGAAGCCCCCAAAGAGCATCGTTCCAAGGCGCTGCACGATCCAAAGGGCAAGGCAGGAGAAGCTCACCAGCCGACTGCCTCAGGCCGGGCGACCCAGAGCTCCAAGCGTGCACGCGCAGAGGCGGAGAGCTCGGCGGAGAAGCAGCCCAAGCTGCCCAAGCAAATCTCCTCCAAACCTCGGAAGGCCGCCGTGCCGTAGATCAAGGTGGCAGTGCCTGTGGCCTCGAAGTAAGTATTCTCGCCGACTCCTTGTGCGTTTTTGAATTGATTCGGTTGCTGACCGAGTGCTATTTGGTCTTTGCAGCAACGACACCTCGACAACCTCAGCAGACCCGCATGCTCGCAAGCCAGGCCCGAGTGATGCTGACGTGGCGGACGCCGCCACATCCAAAGGTATGTTGTGTTGATCGACTTGGGTGGTTTAGGTCTTCTCTAACTGGAATCTAATGATTTTCTTGGTTTATGCAGATCCACCCGAGATCATCCAGCTAGACGATGAAGTGGGTGCTGACCCGCCGAATCAGGACGCTATCAGAGAAGGGGCGCCGAATGTCGACACGCCAATGACAGATGCCTCTCCTCACCCGATGACCCGCGTCTCGCCGGTGAAGGTCGCCGCCAAGACCGCGAGGCCGAGTCCTCTGGCGCAAGGTGGCTCATCTTCGACTGCGGTGGCATTGGCTGTAGGGTCTTCCCAAGCTCCTCCGAGTGGAACAGTGACGATTCCAGCCCAGAGGCTGACGTCTGCGACTCCGTCTGCCCGACTACTTCCTTCCCCCTGTATCATGTCCCAGAAGACCAGGTGGGGGTGAGTAAGGAGGCGTTGATCCAGGTGGGTCAGATGTGCAGCCGACTGAAGGAGGCCTACGACGCCAGCGCGGCACTGCAGACCAATGTCTGAGTAAGTACCATTGTGAGTATGATTTCCAGTCGAAGTTTCTTCTTTTCCTATAGTAGGGTTGTAGGATTTCTGCTAGTAGGTTTGCGCGGGGCACACCCACTGGGTGTGCATGATCCAGTGGGGGCACGCTGAGTGCACCCACTGGGTGTAGTCCCCGAGGCTCCTGTTGACTGGAGTCAGTCGGCAGGAGACTTTGTATGTTGAATTTTCCTATATTCACTCGGAGTCTAGCCGGAGCATAGTCGAGTGGACATGATCCAGTGGGGGCACGCTGAGTGCACCCACTGGGTGTAGTCCCCGAGGCTACTGTTGACTAGAACAGTTGGCGGTAGTCTTAGAACTTGTTTTTTTTGGCTCATCGACGAGTCACTTTCTAGTGGGGGCACGCTGAGTGCACCCACTGGGTGTAGTCCTTGAGGCTGCCGTTGATCGCTGGCGATCGGTGGTAGCCTTTAGAACTTGTCATTAGGCGTTCGGGGCGCCCTACAACACTCGTGCGCTGGTGAGATAATAGGTAAAACTTTCTTCGTTACTAACTCGGGAGTCAGCCGAGTGAAGTAGGTCATCATGTGTTGTTGTCCTCTATCGTCTTCATCGCCGACTCAGGAGTCAGCCGAGTGAGGATAGAACAGAGGGTACTTCAAGATCTGGTATTGGTCGAGCTTATTCCACTAGGGGGGTACGACTGAGTGAGTAGTCCACTTAGTAGTCCGAGGGTACTTCAGGATTTGGTACTGGTCTAATTTGTTCCTTCCAGCAGTGCCTACCCGGATGCTTGTGAGTTACTGCTTTTGGTTTCCCTTCAGGATCTTCCGACTGACTATTTTTTTATGTTGCAGAGGACTTGTGAGATGGGGTCCCACTATGCCACAATGGAGAAGGAGGTGACCTCCCTTCGACTTGATCTGGAAGCTGAGAGACTTAAGAGTACCCGACTGGAGCAGGAGGAGAAGGCCCTGGGAGGTAAGCTATTTCCTCCGACTGATGGCTACATATTGTTTTCCCCCTTTGATCCGAATCATTTTGCTCCGACAGATGTTCGTAGCGAGAACACCCAACTGGTAATGAGGCTTAGAAATTCTATTTCTTTAGAAACTATGAAGCAGGCTCTGGAGAACAAGGACAAGGACCTGGCGATGGCCCAGAAAGAAGCTAGGACCAAGACCAAACTTGCTGATGAGAAGCGGGCTTCAGTCGGCAAGTTGGAGGATGAGATCAAGGATCTCAAGGCCATCATCAGCGCCTCTACTCAAGAGAAGGCCAAGTTGGAGGAGAAGGTCACACAGCTGACTGACAAGAAGGATGCCCTAGAGAAACGCATTGAGGACGTCTGCGAAGAATTTAGTGAGAAGCTTGCTAGTAAGTTCTTCTTCGACGGAGTGAAATACATATGTTGCCAAATTCCTCTTGATCATCCTCTCACAGATTGTTCTTCTTGACGCAGAGCATTGTTATAATAAGGAACTGGAGCTGGCTAGGATCGAGAGGGATCTGGACCCTTCTAGGTCACTCGTCGCCGACAATGCTGCCCTTGCCATTCTTCGGCTTGAAGACCGCTTGGAGAATGCATTGGGCTTCATCACTCGGGCGAAAGGCGCAGCAGGTCGGATTGATGAGGAGTTGCAGCTGGGTGAAGAGACTCAGAAGGACCTGGAGTCGATCCTGACGCGGCTGAACGATGTTCCTGCTCGGGTGAAGGCTTGGAAGAAATCCGCCGCCCGGAGTGGCGCTGATGTGGTGCTGTCATTCGTCCGCATTCATTGCAAGAACATGGACGAAGAGAAGCTGAAGAACCTCCGAGTGGTGAACAAGAAGAACCTCAGTTTGAGGATTTCATGGAGACCTTCACTGAAGCCGCCACTCTTATCGCCTACGGGATTGACCTGGAGACCTTCGTTGATCCAGCCAGCCCTCCGCCTGAAGCTTAAAAACACTTGATTGAATTTGCCCCGGAATGCTGGGTTGATGTAATGAAATACTTTGCCGAGCCTTGGGCTCATTTTGCCTTGGAGACATTCGGATGGATCGAATCTTTAATTTGAAACCTTTTGCGCTTCTATTTGCTTCGTGTTTTGTTTGACTTTGGGCGAAAGCTGGTTCGCGGCTAAGCCCACGAGTGTGGATCAGATCTTCACTCGGATTGTTTTTGAACTTAGGCAAAAGCTGATTCACAGCTAAGTCCCTGAGTGTGGAGCGGGCCCTCACTCAGATTGTTTTTTAACTTAGGCGAAAGCTGGTTCGCAGCTAAGCCCCCGAGTGTGGAGCGGATCCTCACTCGGATTGTTTTTTTAACTTAGGCGAAAGCTGGTTCGCAGCTAAGCCCCTTAGTGTGGAGCGGATCCTCACTCCGATTGTTTTTTAACTTAGGCGAAAGCTGGTTCGCAGCTAAGCCTCCGAGTGTGGAGTGGGTCCTCACTCGGATTATTTTTTAACTTAGGCGAAAGCTGGTTCGCAGCTAAGCCTCCGAGTGCGGAGCGGATCCTTACTCGGATTGTTTTTTAACTTAGGCAAAAGCTGGTTCGCAGCTAAGCCTCCGAGCGCGGAGCGGATCCTCACTCGGATTGTTTTTTAACTTAGGCAAAAGCTGGTTCGCAGCTAAGCCTCTGAGTGCGGAGCGGATCCTCACTCGGACTATTTTTTAACTTAGGCGAAAGCTGGTTCGCAGCTAATCCTACGAGCGCGGAGCGGATCCTCACTCGGATTGTTTTTTAACTTAGGCGAAAGCTGGTTCGCAGCTAAGCCTCCGAGTGCGGAGCGGATCCTCACTCGGATTGTTTTTTAACTTAGGCGAAAGCTGGTTCGTAGCTAAGCCTCCGAGTGTGGAGCGGATCCTCACTCGGATTGTTTTTTAACTTATGCGAAAGCTAGTTCGCAGCTAAGCCCCCGAGTGTGGAGCGGATCCTCACTCGGATTGTTTTTTAACTTAGGCGAAAGCTGGTTCGCAGCTAAGCTTTCTCACCTCTTCACCCACTGGAGGTGTGTTAGTTTCCGAATGTGATTAATCACTTGAGTGAGATTCGACTGTAGGTCGAACTAGACGATACCTGGAAAAGCGAGACTTTTATTCATCTAGGTTCATTCAGACTAACTATTACAATGGAGAAATTTTATTCTAAGTATAAAACTTGCGGAGCAAATCTGCATTCCAAGCTCTGGGCTCTTCTATTCCTCTAGTGAAGTTATACAGTCTGTATGCTCCATTGTGCAAGACCTTGGAGATGGCGAATGGTCCCTCCCAGGGGGGGTGCTAGCTTGTGAGGTTTCTGTTGATCAACTCGGAGGACTGGAAGGCACATCCTCTAACGTGTCTATCGTGGTAGCGACGTAAGTCTTGTTGGTACAATATTGATCTTATAAGCGCTAGCTCACGTTCTTCCTCCAAAAGGTCTAAGCCATCCTGCCTTACTTCCTCGGCTTCAGCTTTCAAGTAAAGATCCACTCGGGGAGAGTTGTGGAGCAGATCACTCGGCAAGACCGCTTTTGACCCATACACCATGAAGAATGGGGTGCGGTTCATGGATCAATTCGGGGTCGTTCGCAGGCCCCAGAGGACTGACGGTAGTTCGGTCACCCAGGCGCCTGCTGCGTGAGTTAGATCACGCATGAGGCGAGGTTTCAATCCCTGAAGTATGAGCCCATTTGCTCTCTCGGCTTGTCCATTTGACTGTGGGTGCGCCACAGAGGCGTAATCGACCCGAGTGCCCTGGGTGTAACAGAACTCATGGAACTTGTCTGAGTCAAAGTTTGACCCATTGTCGGTGATAATGCTGTGTGGGACTCCGAACCTGAAGATGATCTCCTTGATGAACTGAATCGCTGTGGTTGAATCCAGTTTCTTTATGGGTTTGGCCTCGATCCACTTGGTGAACTTGTCTACTGGTACCAATAGGTGCATGGAGCCACTCGCCCCAGTCCGGAGAGGGCCGACCATGTCGAGTCCCCAGACGGCAAATGGCCAAGTGAGGGGGATAGTCTTCAGGGCGGACGCTGGCTTGTGTGACTGGTTTGCATAGAACTGGCATCCGACGTACTGGTCCACTATGTCTCAAGCGGCCTCATTAGCTCGAGGCCAATAGAATCCGGCTCTGAATGCTTTGGCGACCAAGGTGCGGGAGGATGCATGATGCCCGCATGTTCCCGAGTGAATCTCTTGCAGTATTTGTTGCCCTTCCTCTGGGGATATACATCGCCGAGTGACTCTAGTCGTACTTTTCTTGTACATCTGATCTCCCATGATGGTGAAACCTTTGGATCGGCGGACGATCTGGCGGGCTTCATCTTCGTCCTCTGTGAGCTCTTGCCGGAGCAAGTATGCCAGATACGGCTTGGTCCACTCGGGAGTGATAACCACTATCTCTTGGACCAGATCAATTACTGCGGGGATGTCTACTTTGGTCGGATTGGAAGGTCCGACTGGCTGCGGGGGATCTTCCACAAATGGATCTTCCTTGATCGTGGGTGAGTGCACGTGTGCCAGGAACACATTCTTGGGTACTGGCTTCCGAGTGGAGCCCATCTTGGCCAGGTCGTCAGCCGCTTGATTCTTAAGGCGTGGCACGTGATGAAGCTCCAGCCCTTCAAAGTGTTTCTCTAATTTTCTGATGGCATTGCAATAGCCGGTCATCGCTGGGCTGTCGATATCCCATTCTTTCATGACTTGATTCACCACTAGATCTGAATCATCATAGACCATCAGTCAGCGAATTCCCAGAGAAATTGCCATCCGTAGTCCATACAAGAGAGCTTCGTACTTAGCTTCATTGTTGGAGGAGTCGAAGTGGATCTGAAGTGCGTAGCTGAGATGATCGCCTTTAGGAGACACTAATACCACTCCGGCGTCAGAGCCACGGAGCATCTTGGACCCGTCAAAGAACATCATCCAGTGTTCGGGAACACTCGGGACAGGCTGCTCTTGTTCAATCCATTCGGCCAGGAAATCTACCAGGGCCTGTGACTTGATGGCCTTCTTGGCTTCAAACCTGATGTCCAGTGGGAGGAGCTCAATGGCCCACTTGGCCACTCGGTCAGTGGCATCTCTATTGTTCATGATCTCAGATAGAGGGGCGTCACTTATCACCATGACCGAGTGTTCTTGAAAATAATGCGCCACCTTCTTTGCAGTTAGATAAATTCCGTATACTAGCTTCTGATAATGCGGATACCTTTGCTTGGAAGGCGTGAGGACTTTAGAGATGTAGTAGACCGGTCACTGGAGCTTGAAGGCTTTGCCTTGTTCTTCCTGTTCCATGGTGAGGACCGTGATAACAACTTGGCTCGTGGCCGCGATGTATAAGAGCAATGGCTCCTTGCTGCTTGGAGCAGCTAGCACCGGCTGGGTGGAAAGCAAGGCTTTAAGTTCCTGGAACGCAGCCTGCGCTTCGGGAGTCCACTCGAACCTGTCAGACTTCTTCATCAATCGGTAAAGCGGCATGGCTTTTTCACCGAGTCGTGAAATGAACCTACTCAGGGCCGCCTGGCAGCATGTGAGGCGCTGCACGTCGTGTAGACGTTCTGGTTGTTTCATTCGGACGATTGCTCCTATCTTCTCAGGATTGGCTTTGATCCCTCGTTTGGAAACAAGGAAACCGAGTAACTTGCCAGCGGGTACGCCGAATGTACACTTGGTGAGGTTGAGCTTGATGCCGAAAGCTCACAAATTCGCGAAAGTCTCAGCGAGGTCAGTCAGGAGGTCGGAACCTTTCCTGGACTTAACCACAATGTCATCCATATAAGCTTCTATGTTCCAACTAATCTGCTTCTGTAAGCACTTCTGGATCATACGCTGGAATGTGGCCCCAGCATTTTTTAACCCAAATGGCATCGTGATATAGCAGAATCACCCGAATGGGGTGATGAACACTGTTTTTATTTCATCAGGGCCGTACAGTCGGATTTGATGGTACCCGGAGTACGCATCTAGAAACGACAACCGCTCACATCCAGCAGTAGAATCTACTATCTGATCTATGTGAGGGAGAGGAAAATGATCTTTTGGGCATGCCCGATTGATGTGCCTAAAATCTACACACATTCGAAGAGTCTTATCTTTCTTCGGCACCATGACGACGTTGGCGAGCCACTCGGAGTGGTACACCTCTCGGATGAATTCGGTGGCTAAGAGCCGCGCTATCTCCTCGCTGATCGCCTTGCGCTTCTCAGTTGAAGATCACCGAAGATACTCCTTGACAGGCTTCATCGCCGAATCGACACGAAGTATGTGCTCGGCCAGTTCCCTGGGAACACCCGGCATGTCAGAAGGTTTCCATGCGAAGATGTCCCAGTTCTCACGGAGGAACTGGATGAGCGCGGTTTCCTATTTGTTGTCCAGGGTGGTGGAGATGTTGGTCAGGGCAGCATTCGGGTCCTCAGGATGGATGTGCACCGGCTTTGTCTCTCCTGCCGACTGGAAAGCAGATTCCACAGTCGGCTTCTTGGACTTCAATAGTTCTCTTGGATCTACCGCCTTCTTGTTTTCGTTCAGCTCGGCCATCGCCATCTATTTGTCAGCGATCTGGGAGCCCTTCTGGAGGCACTCTTCGGCCAACTTCCGATTGCCTGTGATGGTGATCATGCCTTTCGGCCCTGGCATCTTGAGTTTAAGATACACGTAACATGGACGGGCCATGAAACATGCGTAGCTAGGCCTACCCAGGATGGCGTGGTAAGCGCTTCTGAAGTCCACCACTTTGAAAGTCAGCCGTTCCTTTCAGAAGTTCTTCTCCTCGCTGAATACAATGTCGAGGGTGATCTGGCCGAGTGATTTGGCCTTCTTCCCAGGGATTACCTCGTGGAACTACATGTTGCTCTTGCTGAGCCGGATCATCGGGATGCCCATCGCCTCTAAGGTGTCGGCGTAAATGATATTATGCCCGTTGCCCCCGTCCATTAGGACTTTGCGCAGTCGGACTCCTCCCACGATTGGATCTACCACCAAGGCCTGCCGCCCGGGGGTCGGTATGTGAGCCGGATGGTCTGACTGATCAAAGTTTACCGGTGTCTTGGTCCAGTCGAGATATTTGGTGACAGTCGGAACCACCATGTTGACCTCTCGGTTGATTACCTTGAGGCGACTCTTGCTTTCGACATCAACAAAGATCATGAGGACGTTTTCAATGTTGAGGTACCCGGAAGTACCTCTGCCTCCGTCGTCGTCATCATCATCTTTTTCTCCAGAAGAATCCTGCCGCATCTCTTGCTTTAGGAGTCGACACTCCCGAGTGGTGTGTTTGGGCAAGATCAAGTTGCCCTCCTCATCTTTCTTTGTGTGGATCTGGCAGGGTTGGTAGAGGATGCCGCTCTTCATCGTGACTTGCTTTTTTCCTTTCCAATCCTTCTTCTGCTTTTGGGAGTTCTTTTTGCCTTGGCTGGCCAGAGCCGCGGCCTCGGCATTCCCTCCGGCATCTACTTTTCGCTTGTGCTTCTTGCCCTTGTTCTCCGACTGATGCGCGTCGCCTGCTCGGCTCTTGCCGCTCCTTAGTCGGTCTTCCTCTTCACCATCGGCATACCGGTTAGCTATCTCCATCGCCCGACTGAGAGTCGGGGTTTCAGCTTGGCCAAACTTCATGTTCAGCTCCCGGTACCTAACTCCGACCTTGAAGGCGCAGATTGCCTGGTGCTCGGTGACGTTCTCCACCGTATTGTGCAGAGTGGTCCATCGCTGGATATACTCTTGGAGAGTTTCATTCTACTTCTGCACATAGTGCTGCAACTCGGTCAAACCTCCTGCTCTCTTGTACGTGCCTTCAAGGGTCTTGACAAACACTGCTACTTATTGAGCTTGTGTCAATTTTTCCCTTGAAGAGGAAAGGGTGATGCAGCAAAGTAGAGATAAGTATTTCCCTCAGTTAAGAACCAAGGTATGAATCCAGTAGGAGGCACAAGCAAGTCTCCAATCTATGCACCTGCACAAACTAACAAACACTTAAACTCAACGCGAAAAAGGGGTTGTCAATCCCTTCACGGTCTCGAACAAGAGTGAGATCTAATAGAGATAGGTATAAAAGATAAATAAAAGAGCAAACTAAAGTAAATCTAAATAAATTGCAGCAAGGTATTTTTGGGATTTTTGGTTTATAGATATGTAAATATATGATGGAAAATAGACCCGGGGGCCATAGGTTTTACTAGAGGCTTCTCTCTTGAAGATAGCATACGGTGGGTGAACAAATTACTGTTGAGAAATTGATAGAAAAGCGCAAAGTTATGACGATATCTAAGGCAATGATCATGAATATAGGCATCATGTCTGTGACAAGTAGACCGAAGCGATTCTGCATCTACTACTATTACTCCACACATCGACCGGTATCCAGCATGCATCTAGAGTATTAAGTTCATAAGAACGGGGTAACGCCTTAAGCAAGATGACACGATGTAGAGGGATAAACTCAAGCAATATGATATAAACCTCATCTTTTTATCCTTGATGGCAACAATACAATACGTGCCTCACTACCCCTTCTGTCACTGGGTGAGGACACCGCAAGATTGAACCCAAAACTAAGCACCTCTCCCATTGCAAGAAAAACCAATCTAGTTGGCCAAACCAAACCGATAGTTCGAAGAGAAATACAAAGATATCTTAATCATGCATAAAAGAGTTTAGAGAAGACTCAAATAATATTCATAGATAATCTGATCATAAATCCACAATTCATCGGATCTCAACAAACGCACCGCAAAAAAGTATTACATCGAATAGATCTCCAAGAACATCGAGGAGAACATTGTATTGAAGATCAAAGAGAGAGAAGAAGCCATCTAGCTACTAGCTATGGACCCGTAGGTCTGTGGTAAACTACTCACGCATCATCGGAAGGGTAGCAAGGTTGATGTAGAGGCCCTCCGTGATCGAATCCCCCTCCAGCAGAAGATCGGAAAAGGCCCCAAGATGGGTACTCACGGGAACAGAGGCTTGCGGCGGCGGAAAAGTATTTTGGTGGATGCCTCTGGTGGTTTGGGAATATTTGGGAATTTATAGTGCAAAGATTAGGGTAAGGAGACCTCCGAGGGGCCCACAAGCCCTCAGGGCGCGCCCCCCCTAGGGTGCGCCTGGCAGGCTTGTGGCCTCCTCGGGAACCTTCTGGCCCCTCTCCAAGTCCTCTGGATGTCTTCTGGTCCAAGAAAAATCACCGCGAAAGTTTTATTCCGTTTGGACTCCGTTTGGTATTCCTTTTCTGTAAAACTCAAAACAAGGAAAAAACAGAAAACTGGCACTAGGCTCTAGGTTAATAGGTTAGTCCCAAAAATAATATAAAATATCATACTAATGCATATAAAATATCCAAAACAGATAATATAATAGCATGGAACAATCAAGAATTATAGATACATTGTAGAATCAAGCATCCCCAAGCTTAATTCCTGCTCGTCCTTGAGTAGGTCAATGATAAAAACAGGATTTTTGATGTGGAATGCTACCTAACATATTCATCAATGTAATCTTCTTTATTGTGGCACGAATATTCAGATCCATAAGACTCAAAACAAAAGTTTAATATTGACATAAAAACAATAATACTTCAAGCATACTAATAAAGCAATCATGTCTTCTCAAAATAACATGGCCAAAGAAAGTTATCCCTACAAAATCATATAGTCTTGCTATGCTCCATCTTCATCACACAAAGTATTTCATCATGCACAACCCCGATGACAAGCCAAGCAATTGTTTCATACTTTTGGTGTTCTCAAACTTTTTCAACTTTCACGCAATACATGAGCATGAGCCATGGATATAGCACTATGGGTGGAATCGAATATGGTGGTTGTGGAGAAGACAAAAAGAAGGAGAAAACCTCACATCAACTAGGCAAATTAATGGGCTATGGAGATGCCCATCAATTGATATCGATGCAAGTGAGTAGGGATTGCCATGCAACGGATGCACTAGAGCTATAAGTGTATGAAAGCTCAAAAAGAAACTAAGTGGGTGTGCATCCAACTTGCTTGCTCATGAAGACCTAGGGCAATTTGAGGAAGCCCATCATTGGAATATACAAGCCAAGTTCTATAATGAAAAATTCTCACTAGTATATGAAAGTGACAAAATAGGAGACTCTCTATTATGAAGATCATGGTGCTAATTTGAAGCACAAGTGTGGAAAAAGGATAGTAACATTGTCCCTTCTCTCTTTTCTCTCATTTTTTCTCTCTTTTTTGTTTGGGCTTCTTTGGCCTCTTTTATTTTATTTGGGATTTTTTGGCCTCTTTTATTTTTTTGTAAAGTCCGGAGACTCATCCCAACTTGTGAGGGAATCATAGCTTACATCATCCTTTCCTCACATGGGACAATGCTCTAAAAATGATGATCATCACACTTTTATTTCTTACAACTCAAAAATTACAACTCGATACTAGAACAAAATATGACTCTATATGAATGCCTTCGGTGGTGTAGCGGGATGTGCTATGATCAAGAGTGACATGTATAAAAAATATGAACGGTGGCCTTGCCACAAATACTATGCCAACTACATGATCATGCAAAGCAATATGACAATGATGGTGCGTGTCATAATAAAATGGAATGGTGGAAGTTGCATGGTAATATATCTCGGAATGGCTATGGAAATGCCATAATAGGTAGGTATGGTGGCTGTTTTGAGGAAAGGTATATGGTGGGTTTAATGCACCGGCGAAAGTTGCGCGGTACTAGAGAGGCTAGCAATGGTGGAAGGGTGAGAGTGCGTATAATCCATGGACTCAACATTAGTCATAAAGAACTCACATACTTATTGCAAAAATTTATTAGCTATCGAAACAAAGTACTACACGCATGCTCCTAGGGGGATAGATTGGTAGGAAAAGACCATCGCTCGTCCCCGACCGCCACTCACAAGGAAGAAAATCAAAAAATAAATCATGCTCCGACTTCATGACATAACGGTTCACCATACGTGCATGCTACGAGAATCACAAACTTTAACAGAAGTATTTCTACCAATCCACAATTACTCACTAACATGACTCTAATATCACCATCTTTATAGCTCAAAACAAATGCAAGGAATCAAACTTCTCATCTATTCAATGCTCTTTATATGAAAGTTTTTATTATATCCCTCTTGGATGCCCATCATATTAGGACTAAATTCATAACCTAAGAAAATTACCATGCTGTTTAAGACTCTCAAAATAATATAACTAAAGCATGAGAGTTGAACAATTTCTATAAAATAAAACCACCACCGTGCTCTAAAAAGATATAAGTGAAGCACTAGAGCAAACTGCCTAGCTCAAAAGATATAAGTGAAGCACATAGAGTATTCTAATAAATTCATGATTAATGCGTGTCCCTCTCAAAAGATGTGTACATCAAGGATGATTGTGGAAAATTAAAAAGCAAAGAATCATATCATACAAGACGCTCCAAGCAAAAAATATATCATGTGGTGAATAAAAGTATAGCCTAAAGTAAATTTACCGATGGATTGAAGACAAAAGAGAAGATGCCATCCGGGGCATCCCCAAGCTTAGATGCTTGGTTGTCCTTTAATATCACCTTGGGGTGCCTTGGGCATCCCAAGCTTAGGCTCTTGCCACTCCTTATTCTGTTGTCCATCAAATCTTTACCCAAAACTTGAAAATTTCATAACACAAAACTCAACAGAAAACTCATAAGATCCGTAAGTATAATAGAATAAATCACCACTTTAGGTACTGTTGTGAACTCATTATTAATTTATATTGGTGTTATATCTACTGTATTACAACTTCTCTATGGTTCATACCCCCCGATACTACCCATAGATTCACCAAAATAAGCAAATAACACATAGAAAACAGAATCTGTCAAAAACAGAACAGTCTGTAGTAATCTGGAAATTTCGTATAGTTCTGTAACTCAAAAAATTCTTAAAAATTAGGAAAATTTGTATATCAATCTTTTGTAAAAAATCAGATCAAAAGTATGTTTCGGTGATTTTTTAATTTCCTGGCAATGAGCACAAAAGTTTCTGTTTTTCAGCAAGATCAAATCAACTATCACCGTAGACCATCCCAAAGTCTTGCTTGGCTCAAACACAAATTGAAACACCAAAACAAAATTACTACAGAGGTAATAATGTGTATTTTATAAAAATAGAAAATAAAAATATTGGGTTGTCTCCCAACAAGCGCTTTTCTTTTAAAGCCTTTTAGCTAGGCGTTGGTAATTTTAATGATGCTCACATGGAAGATAGCAATTGAAACACGAAGAGAGCATCATGTAGCATGTGAAAAACAAGTTTAAGTCTAACATATTTCCTATGCATAGGCATTTTATAAGCAAACAAATTATCAAGACAAGCAAAAACTAGCATATGCAAGGAAGAAGAAAGAAACAATAGCAATCTCAACATAACGAGAGGTAATTTAGTAACATGAAAATGTCTAGAACCATATTTTCCTCTCTCATAATAATTACATGTAGGATCATAATCAAATTCAACAATATAGCCATCACATAAATTATTATCTTCATGACCCACATGCATGCAAAGTTGACACTCTTACAAAATAGTGGGATTATCATCAAATAAAGTCATGACCTCTCCAAGCCCACTTTTATCAAAAATTTCATAAGATTGATCAAACTCCAAAGTAGTGGGATCATTATTTCCTAAAGTTGACACTCTTCCAAACCCACTTTCAATATTATTGCAAACATTATTATCATGAGGCTTAAATAAATTTTCAAGATCATAAGAAGCATTATCACCCCAATCATGATCATTGCAATAAGTAGTGGACATAGCAAAACTAGCATCCCCAAGCTTGGGGTTTTGCATATTATTAGCACAATCGACATTAATAGAATTTATAATAACACCATTCCAATCATGCTTTTCTTTCAAGGAGCTATCATGAATCACTTTATAAATTTCTTCTTTTAGCACTCCATCATAATTTTCAGATTCATGAATTTCAAGCAAAACTTCATAATGATAATCTAGTGCACACAACTCACTAGCAATTGGTTCATCATAACTGGATCTCTTAAAAAGATTAGCAAGTGGATGAGGATCCATAAACTTTTTGTTTCCTGATTTTCAATAAACACACAATTATACCAAGCGAACGAGCAAACAAACCAAGTAAGACATAAAGGCAAACAAAAAGATGAATGGAAAGAAGGCAAATAAAAAGGTAAATATTTTTGTGTTTTTCTGAAAAAATTTTAGAAGCGGGGGAGAGGAAAACGAGAGGCAAATGGAAAATAATATAATGCAAGAGATGAGAGTTTATGATGGGTACTTGGTAGGCTTGATGTAGAACCTCCCCGGCAACGGCGCCAGAAGTTCTTCCTGCTACTTCTTGAGCTTGCGTTGACTTTTCCCTTGAAGAGGAAAAGGTGATGCAGCAAAATAGAGATAAGTATTTCCCTCAGTTAAGAACCAAGGTATCAATCTAGTAGGAGGCGCAAGCAAGTCTTCAATCTATGCACCTGCACAAACTAACAAACACTTGCACTCAACGCAAAAAAGGGGTTGTCAATCCCTTCACGGTCTCGAACAAGAGTGAGATCTAATAGAGATAGGTATAAAAGATAAATAAAAGAGCAAACTAAAGTAAATCTAAATAAATTGCAGCAAGGTATTTTTTGGGTTTCTTGGTTTATAGATCTGAAAATATATGATGGAAAATAGACCCGGGGTCTATAGGTTTCACTAGAGGCTTCTCTCTTGAAGATAGCATACGGTGGGTGAACAAATTACTTTTGAGCAATTGATAGAAAAGCGCAAAGTTATGACGATATTTAAGGCAATGATCATGAATATATGCATCACGTCCGTGACAAGTAGACCGAAACGATTCTGCATCTACTACTATTACTCCACACATCGACCGGTATCCAGCATGCATCTAGAGTGTTAAGTTCATAAGAACGGAGTAACACCTTAAGCAAGATGACATGATGTAGAGGGATAAACTCAAGCAATATGATATAAACCCCATATTTTTATCCTTGATGGCAACAATACAATACGTGCCTCGCTACCCCTTCTGTCACTGGGTGAGGACACCGCAAGATTGAACCCAAAACTAAGCGCCTCTCCCATTGCAAGAAAAACCAATCTAGTTGGCCAAACCAAACCGATAGTTCGAAGAGAAATACAAAGATATCTTAATCATGCATAAAAGAGTTCAGAGAAGACTCAAATAATATTCATAGATAATCTGATCTTAAATCCACAATTCATCGGATCTCAACAAACGCACCGCAAAAAAGTATTACAACTAATAGATCTCCAAGAACATCAAGGAGAACATTGTATTGAAGATCAAAGAGAGAGAAGAAGCCATCTAGCTACTAGCTATGGACCCGTAGGTCTGTGGTAAACGACTCACGCATCATCAGAAGGGCAGCAAGGTTGATGTAGAGGCCCTCCGTGATCAAATCCCCCTCCGTAGATCGCCAGAAAAGGCCCCAAGATGGGATCTCACGGAAACAGAGGCTTGCGGCGGCGAAAAAGTATTTTGGTGGATGCCTCTGGTGGTTTGGGAATATTTGGGAATTTATAGTGCAAAGATTAGGGTTAGGAGACCTCCGAGGGGCCCACAAGCCCTCAGGGCGCCCCCCTAGGGCGCGCCTGGCAGGCTTGTGGCCTCATCGGGAACCTTCTGTCCCCCTCTCCAAGTCCTCTGGATGTCCTCTGGTCCAAGAAAAATCATCGTGAAAGTTTTATTCCGTTTGGACTCCGTTTGGTATTCCTTTTCTGTAAAACTCAAAAACAAGGAAAAAACAGAAACTGGCACTGGGCTCTAGGTTAATAGGTTAGTCCCAAAAATAATATAAAATAGCATATTAATGCATATAAAACATCCAAAACAGATAATATAATTGCATGGAACAATAAAAAATTATAGATACGTTGGAGACGTATCAAACACCTTTGCCAGGTCATCCCAGCAAAAAATGCTACCCGACGGGAGCTGGGTTGGCCAAGCCCGAGTGGAGCCTTCTAGCATGAGCGGCAAATGCTTCATGGCCACATTATCGTTGCCGCCACCGATTTGGACTACCACTCGGTAGTCTTCTAGCCCAATTTCGGGCTTGGATTCGCCGGTGAACTTGCTGATCCCCGTGGCCAACCTGAAGTTGTTGGGAATCTCAGCCGCTCGTATGTAACGGCTGAAGCACTCGGGACCTGATGGTACGGAACCACTCAGCACGTCGTGATCTTGGACCTCTCGCAAGGCCCGACCTCTGTCGACATAGTTCTGAGCGAGAATGGATCTCGCGTTGAACAACGGGTCTCGAGTGTCCCTTGACGGACGAGTAGGACTCGGCCTGCGGTCGCCGCCGTGCGTCCGTATGTCGTCGTAGGGCTGGCGCCAGTGCACGATCATGGTCTTCGTTACGCCAGGGTGTAACACCCAAAAAAAATTAATCATGTTTTTACTAAATAAAATTTGGCCAGAATTAAAATTTAGAATTTTTGCCAGGTCTTTTATTAATTTCAGAACCATTTTCTGTTTCTGTTTTTCAAAATTCTTCCTTCCATATAGCAATTTTTGGAAATAATATTGTGGCTTTGGTAATTCTCTTAAAACATCTCATTTATATTTCAATAATAGTAGGAATTATTTTCATAAATTTTTTTTGCCCAAAACAATTCTTTTAATAGCTATTTCAATATTTTAAATGCCTCTGTTGCACTACAACCTTTTTAAATAATTCTTTTTAAATTCCACAAAAATTATGAGAGGTCATGTGATGCCTACAAATCACTTTTATGCAAGAACCCAACTTGGCCTTTTGGGAATTTTGAGTGAAACAACCTCTTTTCTATTCTGTCCTCTATTTGAGTTTCTACTACAACCCCATTTTTCCTTGCTCCAAAAATTCTGAAATTTTTTCCCACTGATATTCCTTCCAACCAAACCCTTAAGTCCAAAATTTTAGCTCCACTGGAATCATTTTAGTTCACAAAATATTCCTCTGAAGTTTCTGTCCAGAACTGAAATTCTTCTAAACTTGCTCTAACAAGTTTTCACTTTCCACAAACCAACTCCACCACCATCTTTATCATCTAGTGGGACAATATTCTAGAAATTTTGGCATCCCACCAAAGTTCCTAGGACACCTTAACATTTCATCAGACAGCTTGTGTGCCTGACAAAATTGGGCCTCTTTCTTAACTACATTGCAGACTTGCTCTTTTGGCCAAAACAACATGTCCACCAGCCTTGCCATCTCAAGGAGCCCCACCCTGCTAAGTTCCACTTGCAACAAATTCTCCTAGAGCTTCCTGGCATTCTAACAAGCACGTTGTGTGCATGTCCAGTGCGTGCATAGCGCATGAGCAGAGCGCTCGTATGACCGGTTCGACCTTGCCTCGCGCCGTTGCTCTACTGCTTCTCCCGCTTGCCCAAGTCTTCCACTGGATCACCCAGTCCACCCTGAACCCCGCCGACATCCCCTCTCGTCCGCTAGTGCCGCCCACCGCCACCATTCATCGCCACCGTCTCCGCCACGGCTCTGCCCAGACGCGTGGCGCAACCTCGAGCTGCCAGCAACCCCCCTAGACGGTGGCTTCCGCCGCAAGCTTGCACACGCTCCACCGGCCACCTGCACTAGCCGTAACTTCCCCCGCACCGGAGCTCACCCACTGCCGCCGCCCTCCACTGGCCAGGGCCGCCACCGACTCCAGCCGTTACTGTCAGCACCGTCCAGGGGCACCTGGCCTAATCCGTAGCGGCCAGCATGCCCCCCTCCTTAACTCCCAACCGCCTGAGCCCCGCCGTCCACGCTGACCTCGCCACCGCCCTTCACCGGCCTCGACGGCGCCATAAATGGCCGCCGCCGTCGTAACTTCTTCGGTAAGCCACGGATCGACCCCCCCTCACTATAAAGCTCGCCTCGAGCTCGCCCTCCTTCGGATTACAACTCCTCCCTCCCTTGCAAGCCCTCTAGTGCACTCAAACGAGCTCGAGAGAGCCGTCTTCCCCGCCTCCAATAGCCACGACCATCGCCATTTTCCGGTTGTTTCCAACGCCAACAGGACCTCCCCCTCCTCCATTTCTTCTCCAACAACCTCCAATCAAACCCGCAGATCCTTAACCACCACCAATTTCACCGGAGATGGCCTGTAGGCGAAACGCCCAATTCGCCGTCGCCGGAGATCCGCGGGAGGGCTCGCCGCCGATGCCCGAGTGGATCCCGGTGACCGTCCCATACCTCATCAGAACCGCCTCTACCCGCTGATCCTCCTCCTGCGCTCAGCTCCGCGAGTGGAGCCACCGTTCGTCGGCACGGGTCGCCGGAGCTCCGCCTCTGCTTCCGTCGAGAAGCGCGCGAGGAGAAGGGAGGAGACCAGTCAAACCCGACAAGCAGGCCCCTCTGTCAGCGACTATAGCCGCGTCGAGCCGTCTCTCTCCAGCGTGGCTGATCAAGCGGGCCGGCCAAGTGGCGCCTTGCAGTTAAATCGCGCTCAGGACGCATTTCTACTCTTCCCTATTTTTCTCTTCCAGCAAACTTCCAAAAATCCCACAGCACTCATTTCGGCACCAAATAAAATGATTCAAATTTCTACAGTCTTATAAAGTTATGTTCTATTAATCTAGATTAGGTGAACATTTTTCTAAAGTTTAGTAGTTACTGATCTATTAAATAGTCCTATTCATTTTTTTTCAACTTAGAAATTCATAGGTAATTCATATGAACTCCAAATAAATTGATTCTTTTTTTGTAATTGCTTATATATCATCTAGTTTATTTTAATATTTATTTCATAATTTTCCAGACAACTTTTTAGCATTGTTTTAGTTCTATGTGGTAATTCTAGTATTTTGCAAATAGGAATTGGAGGGGAGGCAAAATTTTCAAAACTTTTGGAGTGCACCCCACACTTCTGCATGCTCAAGGCAAGCATCTTGAACACTTGATATGGTGATTGCATAGTTGTTTGATTGCAGGAATAAATGGAACCATGCTTCTATTGAATTCAAATAAAAATTTGCATGCATATAGAGTTAGCATGTTTCATCGTACCGTGCATCGTGTGCTGGTCATGACTAACTTGCAGGAGCAGGCATAAGAGAAATACTATTACCGGCAGAAGGGTGATCACGTTGGAGCATGATCACGCCTTGTTTGTCATGCATGTTGGAGCATGCAAGGGTTGTGGCCCTGTTGGTATTGCTGTTGAGAGAATACTTTGTTGTGCTGACCGTTGCAGGAAACATAAGCCTCCTGAGACGACCATAGATCGATTCTTGTCACCGGTAACCCCCATACTTGATTCGTGCTACCACATGTCCCTGCCACAGGTGGGGTGCGGTCCAGTAAGTTGCTAACCCCTTTCCGTGCACACACCGTACAGAGGGCCACAATGAGGGTTTCCCAGGGATCCGGGACTAAATCCTGTCATCGGGTCAGGGGGCATGGGTGTTTCCAGTTGTGACTGAGAGGGGGGCACCCCTTGGAATCCGCGCGTATTAATAGTGATCCCATGCAGGACGTTGGTCTCTCCGTATCAGAGTTTTACTTGAACGATGCTATGGGTGATTCCTGGCATCTGGAAAGTTAATCTGGTGTGTGCTGGTTAGGTGTGTTTTCAACCCAAAGACCGTAATGGGAATTAGTCAGCGTCTCGGTACTGACTAAAGAAATTCTTTACTTGTGGGTAAAGAGTACACCCTCTGCAGAGTTTTTAAACCTATTCGAATAGCCATGTCCGCGGTTAATGACTACAGTCTGGGTTGGTCAAGTGTCGGTCTTAGTGTCGGTCTTCGGAGGAAAATAATTGAAATGTGCCTGAATTATTTGGCAGGATAATTATTGTCACCCTGATGCTACCATGAATATTTTTGCTATGCATATTAATATTATTGTGGTTATGCATATTGTGGACTAACCCGTTTCTCTTATATTATTTCCTGAGTGTCTCAGGGGCTGGCTAGACTACCCCGGGCACTCAACTTTATTTTCAAGACCTCTCATGGCGTCCCTCGAGTTTACAGGCGGTCCCGCCACTACTCTTGTGGACACCCGATTGGCATTTCTCTTCAAGTCCGACCGTGGCGTCACTTGACACCCGACTGGCATTTCTCTTCAAGACCTCTAGTGGCGTCTCTCGAGTTTACAGGCAGTCCCGCCACTACTCTTGTAGACACCCGATTGGCATTTCTCTTCAAGACCTACCGTGGTGTCACTTGACATCCGACCGGCATTTCTTTTATTTTATTTTCCTTTAACTTTCCTTGTTTATCATTAATATTTTTATATATTCATTTATTTGTACATGCTAATACGTTATCATGCCATGATTTAATTCCTGACAGCATGCATTAAATATAAGCCCATCATGAGCATATGCATATAGTTTAGTTCACCATGATCATATATTAACTGCTGCATTCGGTATATCTTTTGTTCATGATGTTTGTGAGTACATTCCAACGTACTCACAGGCTTGTCCCTGGCTATTTACGTGGCCAGGTCAGAAGTTCTACGTGGAGTACCACAGCGACGACCGTGCGAAGCCTAGGATAGCAGCCACGCGGATAGGGATTATCCGGGTCAGCTGTTCCTGTGGGAATGGAGCCCCATCGACGTTGCAGAACCACGAGTCATTTTCGTCATCCACCACCGGAATCCCTGTTGTATTATTAGACCTTTATGGTCTTGTATCCAATTCTTGTAATAGCTTGGTAATTCTGTAACAAGGACGTGTCCACCAGTAACAGTAATCCTGGGCTGGTGATGACACGAGGGGTTAATTTCTGGGATTTCGTGTCCCGGCCCCGACAGCCTTGGTATCAGAGCTAGGCTGACCATTGGCTAATCCTATCTTAGCCTGGTTGCTATCTCTAGGTTTCCACACCGTCCACATCCTTTCCTGACCACAGTCAAGCCCACCCTATCCGATAACCGCACAGTGGCCAGCCGACATCCCTTTTGACAGTCGGTGCCCAACCTATCAACTAGCCCATAGGCTGTGTGCCTGTGGCCGACACCTGCATTGTCCCATCCGCAAGCGTGCGATGGAAGACTCCGCTGGCTTATAAGAGAAGCCTTGCCCAAACCCAGCACATCACAGCCTCACTCTCAGTTCAATAATCCAACCACCAAGATGCCAGGCCCCATCATGCACAACGAGACCACCGCAGCCGAGCTTGAAGGCTTTGTAGTCATCCTTGTCAATCTCACCCGTCGTGCTCTCGGCATCGAAGAGCCGCCAGAGTATATTGTGTACCAAGAGCACACGAGTGATGCCATCCATCACTACTGGGCCACGGTGCACATCTACGGGAGGGGCATCACCGCGGAGCGCCCTTACCGGTTCACCGGGAGGACGACCACCGACGAGCCCCAAGCCATCCAACTTGCAGCCCGAGAGGCTGTAGTTCAACTCCGGCATTGGTCGCCGAGGGTTAACTGCCGCTCCTTCTACTACTACCCTAGTCGTGAAGGCTATGGTAGGCCGACCCAAGTCGCTAACGGAGACCACGAGACGGATCATGCTCTGGTGCATCTGGTGCGCTACCTGAGAGCGCAAGAGGCACTGTTCGATCAGGTTACCAATGATCTGATTGAGACCCGCAGGACGCTTGCTCTCCTGACCCCGGTGAGAAGTGAAGCTGCACCCGCCACCGACACCCCGATAGTACTGTTCGGGAGACCAATCGAGCCTGCGAGGTCTGCCCCTGTTGCCCACCCGGGCAATGCATTCGTTTCCCCGGATGAACTCCGTCGTCTCTTTGGGATTTCCTCCAATGGGACTGTAGCCACTACACCCCGCGTGGGTCATCATCGCTACCCCAACCCTGCAGCTCCTCATAACACTCCAGCCAACTCCGACGTTGAAGCCCCCAGAGAAGCCTCGACGTCCGCGAGACACGCCCGTCTGGACGTCGATGAAGTGGACTGAGTCTGCCAGAGTAGTTGCCATGTCCTTAGCAACCCTGTTGCCCTGTAAATTCCACCGTCATGCCGTAGACGAATATGTGTATATTTCTAGCAGTGTGTAGTGTTTGATTGAATGATGTGCTTGTGTGTTATTGTCTTGTGCATGACTGCTTGTCTGTTGTGATTTGCATTTAATTCTTCCGTCCTTAACAAATCTTGAGGACGAGATTTTCTTAAGGGGGGTAGAGTTTGTAACACCAAAAAAAAATTAATCATGTTTTTACTAAATAAAATTTGGCCAGAATTAAAATTTTGAAATTTTGCGAGGTCTTTTATTAATTTCAGAACCATTTTTTGTTTCTATTTTTCAAAATTCTTCCTTCCATATAGCAATTTTTGGAAATAATATTGTGGCTTTGGTAGTTCTCTTAAAACATTTCATTTATATTTCAATAATAGTAGGAATTATTTTCATAATAAAATTTTGCCCAAAACAATTCTTTTAATAGATATTTCAATATTTTAAATGCCTCTGTTGCACTACAACCTTTTTAAATAATTATTTTTAAATTCCACAAAAATTATGAGAGGTCATGTGATGCCTACAAATCACTTTTATGCAAGAACCCAACTTGGCCTTTTGCGAATTTTGAGTGAAACAACCTCTTTTCTATTCTGTCCTCTATTTGAGTTTCTACTACAACCCCATTTTTCCTTGCTCCAAAAATTCTGAAATTTTTTCCCACTGATATTCCTTCCAACCAAACCCTTAAGTCCAAAATTTTAGCTCCATTGGAATCATTTTAGTTCACCAAATATTCCTCTGAAGTTTCTGTCCAGAACTGAAATTCTTCTAAACTTGCACTAACAAGTTTTCACTTTCCACAAACCAACTCCACCACCATTTTTATCATCTAGTGAGACAACATCCTGGAAATTTTGGCATCCCACCAAAGTTCCTAGGACACCTTAGCATTTCATCAGACAGCTTGTGTGCATGACAAAATTGGGCCTCTTTCTTAACTACATTGCAGACTTGCTCTTTTGGCCAAAACAACATGTTCACCAGCCTTGCCATCTCAAGGAGCCCCACCCTGCTAAGTTCCACTTGCAACAAATTCTCCTAGAGCTTCCTGGCATTCTAACAAGCACGTTGTGTGCATGTCCAGTGCGTGCACAGCGCATGAGCAGAGCGCTCGTATGACCGGTTCGGCCTTGCCTCGCGCCATTGCTCTACTGCTTCTCCCGCTTGCCCAAGTCTTCTACTGGATCACCCAGTCCACCCTGAACCCCGCCGACATCCCCTCTCGTCCGCTAGTGCCGCCCACCGCCACCATTCATCGCCACCGTCTTCGCCACGGCTCTGCCGGACGCGTGGCGCAACCTCGAGCTGCCAGCAACCCCCCTAGACGGTGGCTTCCGCCGCAAGCTTGCACACGCTCCACCGGCCACCTGCACTAGCCGTAACTTCCTCCGCACCGGAGCTCACCCACTGCCGCCGCCCTCCACTGGCCAGGGCCGCCACCGACTCCAGCCGTTACTGTCTGCACCGTCCAGGGGCACCCGGCCCAATCCGTAGCGGCCAGCATGCCCCCCTCCTTAACTCCCAACCACCTGAGCCCCGCCGTCCATGCCGACCTCGCCACCGCCCTTCACCGGCCTCGACGGCGCCATAAATGGCCGCCGCCGTCGTAACTTCTTCGGTAAGCCACGGATCGACCCCCCCTCACTATAAAGCTCGCCTCGAGCTCGCCCTCCTTCGGATTACACCTCCTCCCTCCCTTGCAAGCCCTCTAGTGCACTCAAACGAGCTCGAGAGAGCCGTCTTCCCCGCCTCCAATAGCCACGGCCATCGCCATTTTCCGGTTGTTTCCAACGCCAACAGGACCTCCCCCTCCTCCATTTCTTCTCCAACAACCTCCAATCGAACCCGCAGATCCTTAACCACCACCAATTTCGTCGGAGATGGCCTGTAGGCGAAACGCCCAATTCGCTGTCGTCGGAGATCCGCGGGAGGGCTCGCCGCCGATGCTCGAGTGGATCCCGGTGACCGTCCCATACCTCATCAGAACCGCCTCTACCCGCTGATCCTCCTCCTGCGCTCAGCTCCGCGAGTGGAGCCACCGTTCGTCGGCACGGGTCGCCGGAGCTCCGCCTCTGCTTCCGTCGAGACGCGCGCGAGGAGAAGGGAGGAGACCAGTCAAACCCGACAAGCGGGCCCCTCTGTCAGCGACTATTGCCGCGTCGAGCCGTCTCTCTCCAGCGCGGCTGATCAAGCGGGCCGGCCCAGTGGCGCCTTGCAGTTAAATCGCGCTCAGGACGCATTTCTACTCTTCCCTATTTTTCTCTTCCAGCAAACTTCCAAAAATCCCACAGCACTCATTTCGGCACCAAATAAAATGATTCAAATTTCTACAGTCTTATAAAATTATGTTCTATTAATCTAGATTAGGTGAACATTTTTCTAAAGTTTAGTAGTTACTGATCTATTAAATAGTCCAATTCATTTTTTTTCAACTTAGAAATTCATAGGTAATTCATATGAACTCCAAATAAATTGATTCTTTTTTTGTAATTGCTTATATATCATCTAGTTTATTTTAATGTTTATTTCATAATTTTCTAGACAAATTTTTAGCATTGTTTTAGTTCTATGTGGTAATTCTAGTATTTTGCAAATAGGAATTGGAGGGGAGGCAAAATTTTCAAAACTTTTGGAGTGCACCCCACACTTCTGCATGCTCAAGGCAAGCATCTTGAACACTTGATATGGTGATTGCATAGTTGTTTGATTGCAGGAATAAATGGAACCATGCTTCTATTGAATTCAAATAAAAATTTGCATGCATATATAGTTGGCATGTTTCATCGTACTGTGCATCGTGTGCTGGTCATGACTAACTTGCAGGAGCAGGCATAAGAGAAATACTGTTACCGGCAGAAGGGTGATCACGTTGGAGCATGATCACGCCTTGTTTGTCATGCATGTTGGAGCATGCAAGGGTTGTGGCCCTGTTGGTATTGCTGTTGAAAGAATACTTTATTGTGCTGACCGTTGCAGGAAACATAAGCCTCCTGAGACGACCATAGATCGAGTCTTGTCACCGGTAACCCCCATACTTGATTCGTGCTTCCACATGTCCCTGCCACAGGTGGGGTGCGGTCCAGTAAGTTGCTAACCCCTTTCCGTGCACACACCGTACAGAGGGCCACGATGAGGGTTTCCCAGGGATCCGGGACTAAATCCTGTCATCGGGTCAGGGGGCATGGGTGTTTCCAGTTGTGACTGAGAGTGGGGCACCCCTTGGAATCCGCGCGTATTAATAGTGATCCCATGCAGGACGTTGGTCTCTCCGTCTCAGAGTTTTACTTGAACGATGCTATGGGTGATTCCTGGCATCTGGAAAGTTAATCTGGTGTGTGCTGGTTAGGTGTGTTTTCAACCCAAAGACCGTAATGGGAATTAGTCAGCGTCTCGGTACTGACTAAAGAAATCATTTACTTGTGGGTAAAGAGTACACCCTCTGAAGAGTTTTTAAACCTATTCGAATAGCCATGTCCGCGGTTAAGGACTACAGTCTGGGTTGGTCAAGTGTCGGTCTTAGTGTCGGTCTTCGGAGGAAAATAATTAAAATGTGCCTGAATTATTTGGCAGGATAATTATTGTCACCCTGATGCTACCATGAATATTTTTGCTATGCATATTAATATTATTGTGGTTATGCATATTGTGGACTAACCCGTTTCTCTTATATTATTTCCTGAGTGTCTCAGGGGCTGGCTAGACTACCCCGGGCACTCAACTTTATTTTCAAGACCTCTCGTGGCGTCCCTTGAATTTACAGGCGGTCCTGCCACTACTCTTGTGGACACCCGATTGGCATTTCTCTTCAAGTCCGACCGTGGCGTCACTTGACACCCGACTGACATTTCTCTTCAACACCTCTCGTGGCGTCTCTCGAGTTTACAGGCGGTCCCGCCACTACTCTTGTAGACACCCGATTGGCATTTCTCTTCAAGACCTACCGTGGTGTCACTTGACATCCGACCGACATTTATTTTATTTTATTTTCCTTTAACTTTCCTTTTTTATCATTAATATTTTTATATATTCATTTATTTGTACATGCTAATACGTTATCATGCCATGATTTAATTCCTGACAGCATGCATTAAATATAAGCCCATCATGAGCATATGCATATAGTTTAGTTCACCATGATCATATATTAACTGCTGCATTCGGTATATCTTTTGTTCATGATGTTTGTGAGTACATTCCAACGTACTCACAGGCTTGTCCCTGGCTATTTACGTGGCCAGGTAAGAAGTTCTGCGTGGAGTACCACAGCGACGACCGTGCGAAGCCTAGGATAGCAGCCACGCGGATAGGAATTATCCGGGTCAGCTGTTCCTGTGGGAATGGAGCCCCATCGACGCTGGAGAACCACGAGTCATTTTCGTCATCCACCACCGGAATCCCTGTTGTATTATTAGACCTTTATGGTCTTGTATCCAATTCTTGTAATAGCTTGGTAATTCTGTAACAAGGACGTGTCCACCAGTAACAGTAATCCTGGGCTGGTGATGACACGAGGGGTTAATTTCTGGGATTTCGTGTCCCGGCCCCGGCACAGGGCGACTCGACTCGATCGCGTCTCCGATCTTCGTGACGATCTCTGGAGGAAGAAGTGGCTCGGCGCCTGCCTAAGCTGAGTGGGCTATGAGCCGACTGGACGGTCTCCGCATGCACGGATGCGCTATGGATCCGGTCTCTGGACTGGGACACCGCTGCATTCTGCGACAGTGCTGTCTTGAGGAGTGCCTGGATCTGAAGAATCCCTTCTCCGGCCAAAGAGCCAGAGGGCTGGATGGAATCCGCGATCTGAGTGGCGGCCGCTAGATTTTGCAACGGAGTACTAAGGACTTGATACTTACGAGGTTGGTCACTCGAGTAGAGCCGACGCTTGTGCCGACTGGAGCTGGGTTGATGGCGCTCACGTTCGTCCAGCTCCCTCTGAAGCCGTTCAAGACGACCGCGCTCGGCCAATGTAGCCAGGCGAGTTGACTCCATGGCTAATGCCTCGGGAGTCATTCCGGTGATGGGAGTGTTCAGGAGCTGCTCGTTCCGGCGACGGAGCTCGTCTCGCGGCTCCCGAGTGAGAGCCTGAGGCACATAAGGCTCGTGTCTCGGGAAGCAGCCGTTGGTGTTGACGTGGGATGCACCCGCGCGGTCGTATTTGGGCTCCGTGTAGCCCGAGGGTACGCGGTGCTCGGAGTTATCCGCCATAAGATTCTCGGCGGTTGACTCGATGCTCTCGGACTCAGACTCCTCTGAGGAATCACCGAGTGGTCCGTTCAAGAGGGCGAGGACGAGGACGGGCTCGTCGAACTCGATAGCCGCCACTTGTTCCGCTGCTGCCTGAGTAGCGACAGCGTGCTTGATCCAGCGTTGCAGCCGCGAACGCCCGGAGCGCTTGCGACGACGCGCAACAGTGGGATGGGCAACCACTCGATATGGAGCTGAGGGCTGTCGGAGAAGGACTCCGTTCGAAGAGGCTCGGAAGTGCGTCGCGCCACGGATGGGGAATGCTTCCACGTCCAGCGGGGCCTCACGTAGCCACGTTGAGTTGTCAGCGATGAAGGAGATCGTCCCGAAGCAGATTTCGCCGCCGACTGACATGATGATGATGATGATGAAATCCACCTACATCGTGAAATTTTGCTAGACGCCTAGCCCCACGGTGGACGCCAACTGTCAGGGTTATGATCCTGACAATGAGTACTAGGGGTACGAATAAGGGGCAGAGACTAGCTACGGCATAGGTGTAACACTCGGTGTTTAACGAGTTCAGGCCCTCACTCGGTGGAGGTAAAAGCCTTACGTCTCGTGCCCTGAGGCTTGCTTTGATTTGATGGATATGGTTACAAGGGTTGAACGTGCCCGGCTATGGAGAGGGGTGCGGCTTATATATAGTGCGCTGCAGCCCCATGTCTGCCACGCCGCCGGGGCAATTAATGCCATTGAATGAGGCAGTTACTAGTGTAATGAGTCTATACTACAGCAGTTACAGGTAACGGTAGCTATAACTCTATTTAGTGGATGACTTAGGATTCCTCGACCATTGCAGCTCCTACGACGCCTTCCTGTCATGTACGTCCGAGTGGTTATCCGTCCGCCGAGTGACGTGTGGTTGCCCGAGTGCCATAGAGCCGCCCGAGTGATCTTCCTGATGTATGCATCCGAATGCTGGCGTGATCCAGGGACCTACCTATGATGGTGATGGGCCCCATGTGGGTCCCAAATGATGTGTCCTTGACCTACCTGTAATAGGTGACCACATCAAAGACCACCAAGCGCCGGCCTCCTGCCCGTCGTCCATCACCCGGAGGTGCCCTCTCCCGGCCAGCGTGATCCTCTCTCTCAGATCCGCTTCTGATCCAGTTCGGAGGCCCGCTCAGGTCGGCAAACTGCTTTCTTTGTGATTCGTGATGTTTGGGGCCATCTCCCCCTTCTTGGTGATGCTTTATGGTTCTTGTTGATATCGTCCTCAAATCAATCTGCTAGTTCTCCCACATTCAGGGAGAACATTTGTATGACCGTCGGTGTTACTTGATCCCCGGTTGGATGGGGATTCCTGAATTTTATTGTCAAATGTATATGTGCAGATATCCTGTAATCTTTACATATGTCTAAGCGATGTGGGATTATCCTCAAGAATTTTAGCGATGCTTTGTTACGATTGTACGGACCGCTCGAAAAAAAAGTAGGCGAGGACATACGTCCAGAAGCATTAGCTGCTTTATCATTAGATAAAGATAAAAGGAGCCGTCTGCTTCCATGATATGAATTTTGACTTTGCTAACCACATGTCCCATATGTCCTACTGTTGAATCACCAACGCCCTTGAAGAAGAATTTATGGTCCATGACCAATGTCGTCAGTCAAATTGATAAAAGAAAAGTACCTCAGTATAAAGAACATAATTCGTTTTAATGATTTCCTAAATATTTCAGTGGAGAGATAATTTTAGATGAGAAGAGGTATCGAGTTTACCGAGACGTGACAATGATAATTACGTCTTGATAAACAAGGGTGCTATTTTTTTTTGCGAGAAAACTTCTGTTTTATTCATCTTCAGTCATGTCAGTACAACAAACATCAGAAATAATAAAAATTACATCTAAATTCATAGACCATCTAGCGATGACTATAAGGATGCTCTTGGGTTAAACAAGCAATGGATCGTGGTGTAGAAAAACCAATTTGGGATTTTGGCGGGAGAGGACCATTCGCTTGAGGCCACTGAATACATAGCTTTTGAGGTGACTCCATCATTCATACATATAGATAGATGTAGATATAAAATTTCCAAATGGATAAATAATATAGTTAAAGATAGATGGAGAAGATAGATAGCAGGGATTTAAGTAACAACGAGGTTGCATCATCATCATACTACTAAAGGAATAAACAAAGCTCCTGCTGTGTGTTGTGTGGGCTCACGATCGAGCACTCGACGGAGTTCCCCTGTGTGTTCGTCCTTGTTACTTGGCGCGTGCGCCTGCGCCCGATCAACGCCGCTGCATCCACAAGCAAACTCGCCGGCACTTGTGCGCATGCCACCAGGCGCTGGAGCGCGTAGCCAGGCTCATGGCCGGCGGCGTGTGCCACCACCTCCCTCCAGAGCGCGGCAGCCATGGCGACGCGCAGTGGTATGCGTGGCGCCACGGCGGCGAAGTCGACCCAGACCGTGTGGCCGGCTGCGGCGGCACGCAGGCACGCAGCCCCCGCATCCAGGCCCATCCGCCTGGCCCAAACCTGGAGCGTCGACCCGCAGCGCGCGCGGATGTCGTTGGCTGTCGCGGGACGCAGGCGCGCAGCCCCCGCGTCCTCCAGGCCCATCCGCCTGGCCGAAACGCGGGTGTCATTGCACGGCGGGATGCGCGTGCGGCGGTGGCGGGACGCAAGGAGGTTGGCGCCGTGCACCTCGGCGTCGCACGGCGCGCAGAGGAACGCCGCGTCGGCCTGGCAGTGCACGTCCGCACTCGCTCCGCACAGAGTGCAGCATGGCCTCGCGGTGGTGCGCATCTCCGCAGACGTAGGGCTCCGCGATCCTCCTGCGGGCAGGAGAGGAGAGACGGCGAGGAGCGTGGTGCAGGTGCTTAGCTCTCGTCCCGGCTAGCGCGTACTGTATTTAATCGAGGAAGATGAGGGATCCCTCCCATGCAAGTTGATCCCCGGCCCGTTGGACGTGCGTACGTACATCGGTGCAAACGGAGACCATGCGCAACCCTTCTTTGGTCTGGGGAGGACGTGGAGGCTGGAGGGACCGGGCAGGGCGATTCCCATGCCAAAATATCTGGAATTTTTCTTTCTTTGCGAGGACCAAATATCTGGACTTGGTTTGGGGCTGCACCTCGGCTAGTTAGTTATTCAGTTCAACACGTTTGAGCTCCATGGAGATTTTTTTAAAACAATAATAATATCGCAAACGGTTTTTGATTCTCCATCCGTCCATTTTTTTGCGGGGCGTCTTTCCCATAATATAACACGTGTTTCAAGCTAACATAGCTTATAAATAGGGAAACGATTGCCCTCAGCCAGCTGTTAATCACGACGCGTCCGTTGCGTGCTACGCGTCCTCAACATAAAGGCAAGTGCAAGCACCTATTTCGACAACAACAGTGTTGTTGTAAATCTTTACAACAAACGACTACTGTGATGCGACGCGGCTTCGTTTTCTAGAAATACAATCCTGCAACAAGTCCTCTGTTGTAAAAAAAAAAATCAGCAACAAGACAGTTGTTGCAGGAAAATTCTAAAAAAGAACTGCAACAAGATGTCTATTGCAAAAAAAGAGTTGCAACAAGACGTCTGTTGCAAAAAATTCTGCGACAAGATGTCTGTTGCAAGAAATTTTCGCAACAAGGCAATGTGTTGCAATGGTGGATGTCAATGCTCGACTCGCTCGATGCGTCAAATCTGATGGCTCGCGCCTGGCCGATCTTTAAAAATAAATCAGTCGGCGGACGTGTAGCGTGCCCCTTATAAATATGTCTTAGAGCATCTATAGTCGGCGGGATCATTGACCGGGTCGTCCGTCCGGGCGTTTGAGTGGGGTTTGAGATGCCTGACTATAGATGCTCTTATATTGTGGAACGAAGGTAGGGCCAGTTCTTTTGGGCGATTCTACCAGAATCGCCTCCCTCCCCAGCTTCTCCCAGAATCGTCACTTCATATGTTTTTTACAATCCTAGCTAATTAGACCTTAACTAGATAGGATTGTAAAAAATATATCGAGGGGCGATTCTGGAAGAAGCTGGGGAGGGGGGCGATTCTGGGAGAATCGCCCAAAAGAACTGGCCCGTAGTAGAAGATTGGAACATGTTCTATTATTCAGAATTCATATAGTTATTCACGTCTTGGCACCGGCCAGTCTTCATGGACATATTTTCTAAAAGATAAATATCCAAAACAGTATTTACAAGTTATACTTAGTTATGCTAGGGGAAACTGTCGGATTGTCACATGCTCTTTATAAAATCAAATGGTAAGATGATTAGAGCAGCTATGTCTTATTATTTATTATTTTAGTTTTCTTATACTTAACCTTCATAGGTTGCAACAATCATATCAGTAATTCAAAAAATATTTATACATATATTTACATCAACACCTATCATCCCGTTGGAAAAATGATCGGGCACAACAACACGCATCATTAATGATCTAGTACTATTCAATAGCTAGGACACTAGCCTGGCATGTGAGCTCCACGGTTGAGCCAAAATACGCAATCTTACTACTATTGCAAGAAGCGCATACTTGAAATGAGTGGCATTAGGGAAAATGTAGAAGCGATCCATCGCCATCAAATTTCTTTACAATTTAGTTCCCACTTGCCGCCTGATAAAAATAAAAGTTTCTCCGGGCCATGAGCTGGTAGTTGAATGTGATGTCGATGATGTTCTAGTGCACACACAGTAAATAGCATAAAACTACCATTTTTTGTGTTATGGTTTCAAAAAACTATCAAAAATTTGTTTGTTGCTGATAACTATCAGTTTCGGCGTCGACTGTTTCAAAAAGCCCAAATCACGAAGTGCTTTGCAATTGATCGCGATTATGACAGTTGGGGCCCACTCGTAAACAAACCGTCTGTTGACCGTTTAGTTTGACCGTTAACTGACATGTGGACCAACATGTTAGTTTCTTTTTTCTTCTTCTCTTTCTTTCTCTACTCTTCTTCCCTATACTATCTCTCTCTTCTCTTTAGCACCGCCGGCGACCCTCTCCCCTCCCCTCGCTTGCCCACCCCGCCGGCGACCCGCTCCCCTCCCCTCACATGCCCACCCCGCCGGTGGCCACGTCGTCCTTGAGGCGGCGAGGTCCTGGACGCAGCGGTCCAGGCGGCCCGCCAAGGAGCCTCGACAGCGGTGGCCGCCTCCGCCGCTATCCACACTGTCGGACCCCTGCGTGTGGCCTGTGGATGGAGAGCCGGCGACCTCGGCCTCAGGCGTGGCTCCTCCGAGCTCCTCCCTCACCCTTGTTGGCGCCGCCTCTCGCAGCACCGCTATTCTCCCTCTCGAGCTGCCTCCACAACTCTCCCTCTCTCTCTATCTCTCAAGAAGACACCACACACACACACACCCCAAGGAAGAAGACCAGTTGGTTTTGCCCGAGAGGCTCTCCACCTTGGTGAATACATTGGCTACATCTTTGGTGCTCGAGCCCTCTCAGGCAAAGCCAACTGGTCTTCTTCCTTGGTGTGTGTGTGTGTGGTGTGTTCTTGAGAGATAGAGAGAGAGGGAGAGAGTTGTGGAGGCAGCTCGAGAGGGAGAAGAGCGGCGCTGCGAGAGGCGGCGCCAACAATTGGCATCAGAGCCTCGTCGATCTGAGGCGGCGACGGCGGCGCGGCCGACTCCATGTGAGGTGGAGGACGGCGGGGCGAGGTGGAGGCTGTCGGTGGCGCGATGGCGCTGGTGGCCGGGTGCGGTACGATGTCGCAAGATGATGATGGCGTCGTGATCGTCGTCATGACGACATCATCCTTGTCGAGAGGTGGCCGCTGCGTGCGGCAAGAGGACGTGGTGATGGGCGCTGTGACGGCGTCGACCACGATTAGATGGAGACGGCGTGGTGACTGTCGTGGGGGTAAGTCTGACAGTAAGAATAGGGGGTACGTAGGAGGAGGCAGGATCGTAGCTACGGTGAGGTTGTGCACGCAAGATGTACGAGTTCAGGCCCTTCTCGGAGGAAGTAACAGCCCTACGTCTTGGTGCCCAGAGGCTTGGTCGACTGGATTATGCGTGAGAGTTACAAGGGGTGCGAACCCTTGTGCCAGAGGAGGGGGGTGGCTTATATAGAGTGCGCCAGGACCCCAGCCATCCCACGTTACACAGAGTTCAATATGCATTAAGACAGGGCATTACTGGTAACGCCAGCTGTAAAGAACTATAAATGATCTTCAATACTACGGAGTGAATGCCTGACCGTTGTCATCCTGGGTAGCTTTAGATCTTCTGTTCTCCGAGTGATTCTTCCTGTGGTCGAGTGGCTCTATCTTGCTCGAATGGAATTGGGGTATCCGAGTGAGACACCTGGTCGAGTGGGTTGCACTCTATGGTGATTTCAGTCGGTATCTTCTGCTGATCCTTGAATGCACATGACTTTAAGGCAGTGACCTTGGGTAGGACGTCTAGGACAGGCCTATGACCCTACCCTAGGTACATATCATCGTCATTAGCCCCCGAATGGGTTGAGGTCCGAGTGAAGAAGGGTTGAAGTTGGTTCCGACTCGATCTTATGCTTCAGAGGTATCTCATTAAGGCCTGGGTAACACATTGAAACTTTAACCCTGCATCAGTCGCCTTGATCGATTCTGGTTCCTGAGATCGTCGAGTGAATTTTGCTGGAAATCTTCGAGTGAATTAGAGCGCAAAATCTTTGATGCAATTGATTGATCTGCAGTTCCCGGATCTCACGGGATTCGAAATTTTGGAGAAGCGCGCGGGATGAAATGCGGCGCAGTAAACGGGACGGATAGGCAGGGGCGCCTCGATTTCCGTGCCACCTTTTTTGCCACGTATCGAGCGAGCGTCTGTTGCGGGATGCATTAGGATCTCTCGGGCCCACGGATCAGTCACTTGGAAGTGTCCCCATAAAACCGTCGAGGCCGAAGCAATGAACAACGCTCCTCATTCGTTCCCCTTTCTCTCCACTTCTCCGCCTCACTGCTTCCTGCACCTTACGCCTTCGCCAGTTCCTCTTGAGCTCCGTCGCCATGGTGAAGGAGAAGACCGCGGCCCTAGAGCGCGTGAAGAAGACGGCGGTGGCGAAAGGCAAGAAGACGACTCGGGGGTCATCGTCGCGGTCCGGTCTGCCGCCTGGTTGGATCCAGGGAGATTGGATCCGCTCCACTGTTGTGAGGGAGGACTTGGAGAATCTTGCCAATGACGGCTTGATTGCTCACGGGTCCTGGAGGCTGCCGGGGAATGAATCCGAACCCCAGCCACGCGAGGGTGAGTGTGTCCTCCTCACCACCCACGTCGATCGGGGTTTCTCTCTACCTCCGCATCCGTTCTTCCGGGGTTTTCTGAATTTCTTTGGCGCTCAGATCCATCACTTCCTGCCCAACACAATCTCATATCTCACTGCATTTGTCTCTATGTGCGAGAACTTCCTTGGTTGCTAGCCGCATTGGGGCCTTTTCAAACATATCTTTACTTGCGGTTCTCAGTCGGTGAAAAAGGCTAACCCGACTGATAAAAAGACACACGTGGTCCAAATGTGCGGGGGGTTAGGGATTCAAATTAGGGGTAGGAGTACTTTTCCTCCCATGACCTTTCCCGAGTTAGTTAGAGGATGGCAGTCGACCTGGTTCTATTGCAAAGACATCCCGACTCCTGGTCAGTCGACCGGCCTTCCCCCTTTCACCATGGAGAGACTCCGCCAACCGTCTTCACTGGTTGTGAACCCGGAGGAGAAAGGCGAGGTGTCCCTTTTAGTCGACGTAGTCGTTAACTTAGTCCGGGAGGGTGTGACTGGCATGGATTTGTTGGAGGTGTTCCTCAGTCGATGCATCCAGCCTCTCCAGGCCCGCGATCATCCGATGTGGATGTATTCGGGCCCCGCAGACACCGCTCGGGTCCACCCAGAGGAGGTTGCCGAGGAGACAGTGGCTCAGTGGCTGTGGAGCATCACTGGAAACAAGGATAACCCTAGGGGATCCAGGAGGATTCTGCCATTCGACACCGACAACGAGCCAGAAGAGGTCGGACTCAGTATACCGAGTGTTTTCTTTTTTTCAATCTGCAGCTTGCTCTTGAATCCGACTGATACTTGTTAATTTTTGTCGTGCAGATTTATTCCAAGATGTACTCGATGCCAAACGGAAAGCAGTACCATGAGGGAGTGGAAAGTGGCGGTGGAAGTGCTGACTGGCAATCTGAGGATGAAAGTGAAGAGGACAGTGAAGACTCTAGTAGCAGCGAGGAAGTCGACTCACCGCCCCGCTCTGAGCGGCGTTCCAAGCAGTCGCATGATCCGAGTACGCAAGTCTCGAAGCGCACTCGGACGTCCACTCCCGAGCCATCAGAGAAGGCTCCAAAGCAGGCCAAAATTGCCGCGTCCAAACCTCGGAAGGCCCTGCCTAGGATCAAGGTGGCTGTGCCTGTCGCCTCAGCATGAGTATTTCTTCTTTCTGTTTTCATTTTGATCGGGAACTTCTCTTCTTGTTTGCCCGAGTGAAATTGGGAACTTTCAGCGCTGCTACTTCTGGGACGTCCATGGACATTGACAAGGAGCAGGACGACGCGGAAACTGCAGACGTGGCCACTTCTCGGGCAGGTACAGCTCCACAGCCCTTCTCTTTGCCAACTGTTCCGACGGTCGACCGAACTCTTACGGCCGAGTGTTTTGCAGTGCCAACAAATGTTATTCAGCTTCCAGATGATGACGATGATGAAGAAGCGCCACAATGGAACACCGGGAGAAAGAGCAGGACTCTAAGCAAGAAGGTGCCTGTCAGCAAAGTGTCTCACTCGACATCGACATCAGAACCAGTCGTTCAACAACTTGGTGATCCAGTTCGGACTTCTATTTCTTTTGCTGATCCTTTGTCGACTGACCAGCCTTCGGCGTCGACTGCTCAAGTCCCTGCTCCAACTGTGCGAGTTCAAGCTTCAGCTCCTCCGGCTACCTCGTCTGTTCCACCAACCCCTCTATTTGTTGCTCACCACGTCCCGGAGGACCAAGTAGGCGCTGCCAAGGAAGCCATGATCCAAGCAGGCTTAATGATTGACCGAATGAAGGTGGTGTACGAAACCAGCAAGGCCGCCTATGACGCCAGCTCTGCCCTTCAAACCAACGTCTGAGTAAGTTGGACTGTAAGTTGATTTCTGATCGGCTTTCAGCTTGATCTTTGCTCTGTTAGGATATGCTACTTGAAAACTGCTGCTTTATTATTCGTAAGATGTCGATCTGTTTCTTGCCTCTTTACACCCACTGGGTGTGTCATGTAGCTATGTGTAGCTCTTTTCACTCGGGTTAGACAGGCCGTGTCGAGTGAAGTTTTGGTCCAGTGGGGGCACGCTGAGTGCACCCACTGGGTGTAGTCCCCGAGACCGCTGTTGACTGCTGGCAGTCGGCGGCGGTCTTAAAACTTTCCAATCTCTGGTCTTCTCTCTTCTTTTTTTATTCCTTGTACTCGCGCTGGGCAGACCATGCCGAGTGGGAAATCGAACCAGTGGGGGCACGCCAAGTGCACCCACTGGGTGTAGTCCCCGAGACTGCTGTTGAATGTTTGATTCGGCAGTAGTCTTAGAACTCTTTTTGTTGTAATAATCCGACCTTGCATCATATCACTCGAAAATGACTGATCCTTGTTTCTGTGGACTGACATGTCTTGTTTATTGATTGCAGAAATCCTGTGAGCTTGGATCTAAGTTTGCTGACTTGGAGAGGAAATAGATTCAACTCAACCTCGATCTAGAGTTGGCCAAGGAGAACCTGAAGAAGGCTCAAGATGAAGTAGTCATCATGGGAGGTAACAACTCACTGACTATTTGCCTTGTCATATTTTCCTTTCCATTCTTTGAACCGAGTGACTTCAATCGAGCAGATGTGCGTAGTGAAAACCATCAACTCCAAGCTCGTCTGAGGAATGTTATTTCTTTAGACAAAATGAAGCAGGCTCTGGAGCGGAAGGATATTGAACTTGCAGCGTCGCAAAAGACGGCACAGGAGAAGACTGAACTTGCCGACAAGAAGCTGGCTTCAGTCAGAAAATTGGAGGAAGAGAACGCCAAGTTGAAAACCGCTGTTGATGAAGCGAAGAAGGAAGTCGTGCAGCTGAAGGAGGAGAAGGTGGCTTTGGCAGACAAGGTTGATGTTCTCACTCAGAAGAGAGATGAACTGGAAACTTATCTAGGAGGTCTTGCCAAGAAGATGTTCCTCATGCTTGAAGGTACTTTCCGACTGACTGCAGAGAACTTTTCCATTATATTACTGTCACTTTAACACCTTTCGTGTGTGCAGAATTCTGTCAGAACTTCGAGGAAGAAACTGGGCGGATCGAGACAGGTCTAGACCCTATCAACTCTCCCGTCATGGACGAAGCTGCAATGAACGTGCTGCGATTGGAATCTCCCCTTGCCAGTCTCTTGGATTACATTGCTCGACTGAAGGTCGCGTTGTCTCGGATCGACAAGGAGTTATGGCCAGAGGATGTGCTCCTGAATGACCTTGAGTCACTGATGACTCGACTCAACAGCATCCCGGACCGAGTGCAGGCGTGGAAGAAGTCAGCTGCCCGCTGCGGTGCTGACGTGGCTTTGTCACTCGTCCGCGTTCATTGCAAGGAAGTCAAAGAAGAGAAGCTGGCGGCTCTTAAGGTCGCCAACACCAAGAGGCTTCAATTCCAATCCTTCATGGAGACCTTCATCGACGCAACCACTCGCATTGCAGACGGCATCGATCTGGACAGTTTCGTCGAGCCAGCAAGTCCTCCTCCTGCTGGGTGAAAAACTTGATAACTTTACCCTCTTTTGCCTTGGAATGCCGAGTGATTCTGTAATCATTAAACTCTTTTGGGCTTGACGCTCGAGTACTTCCGAACCTTCATGGATTTATCCGAACTTGGTTGCTTTTATTTGGATGCAGTTGCTTTGTCCGTATTGCTTTCGAATTTTTTGACTCAAGCGAATCTAGGATCACAGCTGAGTCTCCGAGTGAGAGGATTGCTCTCCACTCGGAGTAGACGTTGTACTTGCGCAGCTCAGAGTGCAACGGGACGGTGTACTTGTGGCGCAGCTCAGAGTGCAATCATACGCTGTACTTGTGACGCAGCTCAGAGTGCGCGGCCAAGCTTCCGAGTGGGAGGGTTGCTCTTCACTCGAAGTATTTTTGAAACTTAGGCGAATCGGGTTTGCGGCTAAGCCTCCGAGTGAGAGGGTTGCTATTCACTCGGAGTGTTTTTGAAACTTAGGCGAGTACGGGATCGCAGCTAAGCCCCCGAGTGGGAGGATTACTCTTCACTCGGAGTATTTTTGAAACTTAGGTGAGTCGGGCTCGCGGCTAAGCCCCCGAGTGGGAGGATTGCTCTTCACTCGGAGTATGTTTTTGAAACTTAGGCGAATCGGGTTCGCGGCTAAGCCCCCAAGTGAGAGGGTTGCTCTTCACTCGGAGTGTTTTTTAAACTTAGGCGAATCGGGTTCGCAGCTAAGCCCCCGAGTGAGAGGGTTGCTCTTCACTCGGAGTGTTTTGTAACTTAGGCGAGTGCAGGATCGCAGCTAAGCCCCCGAGTGGGAGAATTGCTCTCCACTCGGAGTAGTTTTCGAAACTTAGGCGGATCGGGTCCGTGGCTAAGCCCCCGAGTGAGAGGGTTGCTCTTCACTCGGAGTGTTTTTTAAACTTAGGCGAATCGGGTTCGCAGCTAAGCCCCCGAGTGAGAGGGTTGCTCTTCACTCGGAGTGTTTTGTAACTTAGGCGAGTGCGGGATCGCAGCTAAGCCCCCGAGTGGGAGGATTGCTCTCCACTCGGAGTAGTTTTTGAAACTTAGGCGGATCGGGTCCGCGGCTAAGCCCCCGAGTGAGAGGGTTGCTCTTCACTCGGAGTGTTTTTTAAACTTAGGCAAATCGGGTTCGCAGCTAAGCCCCCGAGTGAGAGTGTTGCTCTTCACTCGGAGTGTTTTGTAACTTAGGCGAGTGCGGGATCGCAGCTAAGCCCCCGAGTGGGAGGATTGCTCTCCACTCGGAGTAGTTTTTGAAACTTAGGCGGATCGGGTCCGCGGCTAAGCCCCCGAGTGAGAGGGTTGCTCTTCGCTCGGAGTGTTTTGTAACTTAGGCGAGTGCGGGATCGCAGCTAAGTCCCCCGAGTGGGAGGATTGCTCTCCACTCGGAGTGTTTTGTAACTTAGGCGAGTGCGGGATCGCAGCTAAGTCCCCTGAGTGGGAGGATTGCTCTCCACTCGGAGTACTTTTTGAAACTTAGGCAGATCGGGTCCGTGGCTAAGCCCCCGAGTGGGAGGATTGCTCTTCACTCGAAGTGTTTTTTAAATTAGGCGAATCGGGTTCGCAGCTAAGCCCCCGAGTGAGAGAGTTGCTCTTCACTCGGAGTGTTTTGTAACTTAGGCGAGTGCGGGATCGTAGCTAAGCCCCCGAGTGGGGGGATTGCTCTCCACTCGGAGTAGTTTTTGAAACTTAGGCGGATCGGGTCCGCGGCTAAGCCCCCGAGTGAGAGGGTTGCTCTTCACTCGGAGTGTTTTGTAACTTAGGCGAGTGCGGGATCGCAGCTAAGCCCCCGAGTGGGAGGATTGCTCTCCACTCGGAGTAGTTTTTGAAACTTAGGCGGATCGGGTCCGCGGCTAAGCCCTCGAGTGGGAGGATTGCTCTTCACTCAGAGTGTTTTTTAAACTTAGGCGAATCGGGTTCGCAGCTAAGCCCCCGAGTGAGAGGGTTGCTCTTCACTCGAAGTGTTTTTTTAAACTTAGGCGAATCGGGTTCGCAGCTAAGCCCCCGTGTGAGAGGGTTGCTCTTCACTCGGAGTGTTTTTTAAACTTAGGCGAATCGGGTTCGCGGCTAAGCCACCCACTGGGGGATTTGAACACATATGCTTAAGGGAAAACAATCATTAAGATACTGCAAAAATCTTGTCTTTGTTAAGAAAACTGAAGGATTCTTATTACAACTCGTCAATCCGAGTGCTTAGGTATAAAAACGGCGGAGCAGGTCCGCATTCCACGAGCGTGGCTCGTCTTCTTTTTTGGCTACGTTGTAGAGGTGGTACACTCCGTTGTGGAGCACCTTGGTGACGATGAAGGGTCCTTCCCAGGCCGGAGCGAGCTTATGAGGCCGTTTCTGGTGCACTCGGAGTACAAGGTCTCCCTCTTGGAATGCTCGACCTCTGACATTTCTGGCATGGAATCGGCGCAGGTCTTGTTGATAGATGGTCGACTGGATCAGAGCCATCTCTTGTTCTTCCTCTAGGAGATCAACCGCGTCTTGCCGTGCTTGTTCTGCTTCAGTTTCAGAGAATAGTTCCACTCGAGGAGCATTGTGCAGCAGATCACTCGGAAGCACAGCTTCAGCACCATACACCATGAAGAAAGGGGTTCGGTCAGTCGACCGATTGGGAGTTGTTCTCAGTCCCCATAGGACAGATGGCAACTCAGTCACCCATGCTCCAGCAGCATGCTTGAGGTCACGCATCAATCGGGGTTTCAGCCCTTGGAGGATCAAGCCATTCGCCCTCTCTGCCCGCCCGTTCGACTGCGGGTGTGCCACAGATGCATAATCGACCCGAGTGCCTTGGGAAGCGCAAAAAGCTCTGAACTCATCGGAATCAAAGTTGGAGCCGTTATCTGTGATAATACTGTGAGGAACTCCATATCTGAAAATTAACTCTCTGATGAAACTGATGGCAGTGCTTGAGTCAAGATTCTTGATGGGCTTGGCTTCGATCCACTTGGTGAATTTGTCGACTGCTACGAGCAAATGAGTGAAGCCGCTTCCGCCGGTCTTGAAAGGTCCAACCATGTGCAATCCCCAAACTGCAAAAGGCCAGACGAGTGGAATAGTCTTCAAGGCAGACGCAGGTTTGCGAGACATGTTTGAGTAAAACTGGCAGCCTTCGCACTTGTAGACTATATCTTTAGCCATCTCATTTGCCCGCGGCCAGTAGAATCCTGCTCGGTATGCTTTGGCCACAATGGTCCGGGAGGACGCATGGTGGCCACAGGTCCCCGAGTGGATCTCATTTAGGATCAATCGACCCTCTTCTGAAGAGATGCAGCGCTGAGCAACTCCGGTAACACTTTCTTTGAAAAGTCGCCCTCCAATAACTGTGAAGGCTTTGGATCGACGGACGATCTGGCGGGCCTCATCCTCATCTTCTGGGAGCTCCTGCCTGAGCAGGTATGCAATATATGGCACCGTCCAATCGGGGATAATCACCAAAACCTCCATGATCAGGTCGACCACTGCTGAGACTTCAATCTCAGTCGGATCGGTTGAGCTTATCGGTTGCGGGGGCTCCTCTGTAAAAGGATCTTCTTGAACTAACGGGGTGTGGAGATGCTCCAAGAACACATTACTGGGAATTGGTTTCCGAGTGGAACCTATCTTCGCCAGATCATCAGCAGCTTGATTCTTGATTCGGGGTATGTGGTGGAGCTCTAACCCTTCAAACTTCTTCTTCAACTTTCTTACTGCATTACAATAACCAGTCATAGCTGGGCTTCTGATATCCCACTCCTTCAAGACTTGATTGACCACTAAATCTGAGTCGCCGTAAACCATCAGGCATCGGACACCGAGTGAGATGGCCATACGCAACCCATACAGAAGTGCCTCATATTCAGCTTCATTGTTGGAAGAATCAAAGTGAATCTGGAATACATAACTGAGCTTGTCTCCTCTCGGGGATACCAGGACCACTCCAGCACCAGAGCCATTCAACATTTTGGACCCATCAAAGAACATAGTCCAATGTTCCGAGTGAATCTGAGTCGGCTGCTGCTGCTCAATCCACTCGGCGAGGAAATCAGCTATTGCTTGAGACTTGATTGCTTTCTTTGCCTCGAACTTGGTATCCAAAGGAAGGAGTTCAATTGCCCACTTTGCCACTCGACCAGTTGCGTCCCGGTTGTTCAGAATTTCTGACAAAGGAGCGTCGCTGACGACTGAAACCGAGTGGTCTGCAAAGTAATGTGCAACTTTCTTCGTGGTCATGTAAATTCCATAAACAAGCTTCTGATAATGCGGATATCTTTGCTTTGACGGAGTCAAGACTTCAGAAATATAGTACACTGGGCGTTGAACTTTGTAGGCTTTGCCTTCTTCTTCCCGCTCGACTGTGAGCATTGTGCTGACAACCTGTCCAGTGGCTGCAATATATAGCAGTAGAGGCTCTTTGCTGACTGGGGCAGCAAGCACCGGCTGGGTGGAAAGCAGGGCTTTGAGCTCTACAAACGCTGCTTCGGCTTCAGGAGTCCACTCGAACTTGTCAGACTTCTTCATCAGTCGGTAAAGAGGTAATGCCTTTTCACCGAGACGAGAAATGAATCGGCTCAACGCAGCCAAACAACCAGTAAGCTTTTGAACGTCGTGCACACGCACGGGGCTTTTCATTCGGAGAATCGCCCCAACCTTTTCTGGGTTTGCGTCGATCCCTCGTTCGAAAACGAGGAAACCAAGCAGCTTTCCACCCGGAACTCCGAATGTGCACTTTGACGGGTTGAGCTTGATATCATATCTTCTTAAGTTGGCGAAGGTTTCAGCGAGGTCAGTCAACAGGTCGGAACCCTTGCGTGACTGGACCACGATGTCATCCATGTATGCTTCCACGTTCCGACTGATCTGAGTGAGCAGGCACTTCTGAATCATGCGCATGAACATGGCGCCAGCATTTTTGAGGCCAAAAGGCATAGTAACATAGCAAAAACACCCGAATGGGGTGATGAAGGCCGTTTTTATTTCGTCGGGTCCATACAGTCGGATCTGATGGTACCCAGAATATGCATCCAAAAAGGACAAACGCTCACACCCCACAGTTGAGTCGACGATCTGGTCGATGCGGGGGAGAGGGAAGTGATCTTTCGGGCAGGCCCGATTGATATGCTTGAAGTCTATACACATGCGAAATGAATCATCTTTCTTGGGGACCATGACAACATTGGCGAGCCACTCGGAGTGGAATACTTCTCGGATGAACTTAGCTGCAAGGAGCCGAGCCACCTCTTCACCAATTGCCTTCCTCTTCTCCACGGCGGACCGACGGAGATGCTCTTTGACGGGTTTTGCCTTTGGGTCAACGCGCAAACGGTGCTCAGCCAGTCCCCTGGGCACACCCGGCATGTCAGATAGCTTCCATGCGAAGATGTCCCAGTTCTCACGGAGGAACTGGATGAGCGCTTCTTCCTATTTGCTGTCGAGTGTTGTTGAGATGTGAGTCGGAGCAGCATCGGGATCAGTCGGATGGATATGGACAGGCTTTGTTGCACCAGCCGACTGAAATGCGGACTCTGAAACGGGCTTCTTTGCTCGCAACAAATCACTTGGATCTGCGTTCTTTTTGTATTCTTCCATTTCTACTGCTGCCATTTGCTCATCAGCAATCTTTGAGCCCTTCTGGAGGCACTCTTCTGCCCTTTGCCGATTCCCTGTGACTGTGATCACACCTCTGGGGCCAGGCATCTTCAGCTTGATGTATACGTAACACGGCCGAGCCATGAAACGAGCATATGCAGGCCGACCCAGAATTGCATGATAAGCACTGTGGAAATCCACCACCTCGAACGTTAACTTTTCCTTACGGTAATTCTTTGAATCACCGAAAACCACATCAAGAGTGATCTGACCGAGTGAATCGGCTTTCTTTCCTGGGATGACTCCGTGGAATCTCATGTTGCTCTCGCTGAGCTTGGACATCAGAATGCCCATCCCTCGGAGGGTCTCAGCATACAGAATGTTCAGGCCACTGCCACCATCCATCAGAACCTTGGTCAGTCGGGTGCCCCCGACGACTGGGTCGACCACCAGCGCTTGCCGCCCAGGGGTAGCAACATGCACTGGGTGATCGGACTGGTCGAATGTAATGGGAGTCTGCGACCACTTTAAATACATCGTAGTTGCCGGAGCAACCATATTCACTTCACGATTGATAACCTTCAGTCGACTTTTGCTCTCAATGTCAGCAAAAATCGCTAAAGTGGCATTAACATTGGGGTAACCACCATCTTCCTCTTTGTCTTCCTCCTTATCAGATTCCTTCTCTTTTTCACTGGGCTGACCCTCTCGGAAACTCTGAATCAGAAGTCGACACTGTCGAGTGGTATGCTTGGGTAGAATCAAGTTACCCTCTTCATCTTTTTTGGTATGTATGTGACATGGTAAATCGAGAACATCGTTTCCCGCTTGATCTTTCACTTTTTTGGGGGTCCATGGCCCATTGGGTTTTCCCTTGAACTTCCCTTGATTCAAAACCGCTGCTTCAGCAGGACCTACAACCTCGGCCTTACGTTTCTGCTTCCGACTGGAATTTCCTCCTCCGGTGTCCTGGGCGACTGGTTTGTTCTTGCCACTGCGGAGTCGGTCCTCCTCTTCACCGTTAGCGTACCGAGTGGCTATCTCCATCATTCGAGTCAGGGACATGTCTCCTGTCCGACCGAATTTCAGGTTGAGCTCTCTGTACCGAACGCCTTCTTTGAAGGCACAAACTGCCTGGTGCTCCGACACGTTTTCAACTGTATGATGCAGGGTAGTCCACCTCTGAATGAAATCTCTCAAAGTCTCATTCTGTTTCTGAACACAATGCTGTAACTCAGCCAACCCGGCAGGACGCTTGCAAGTTCCCTCAAATGTTTTGACAAACACTCGGGCTAACTCTTCCCAACTGTAAATGCTACCAGGGGCTAGCTGATTCAACCAAGCTCTGGCCGATCCTTCGAGCATCAAAGGGAGGTGTTTCATGGCCACATCTTCGTTGCCACCGCCGATCTGCACTGCCAGTCGGTAATCTTCTAGCCAGGTGTCAGGCTTCGACTCATCGGTGAACTTACTCACTCCTGTCGCCAACCTAAAGTTGGGAGGGATCTCAGCAGCCCTGATGGCTCGACTGAAACATTCGGGCCCAGAAACATGCACTCTGGCTCCAATCGGACGATCTCTGTCTTGTCCTTCTCTGTGTGCCCGGCCTCTGTCGACCAGACCTTGAACAAGAACTGATCTTGCATCAAACCCGGGCTCCCTTAAGTCGACTGGAGCTCTCCGCTCATCACCATATGGGCGCCTGTCATCATAACGTCGGGGCGCGTACGATCCGCCCCTCGGAGGAGACGAAGGCACTCGACGGCGGTCATCACGGCCGAATCGATGATCATACCCCCATGGCCCCGGTCCAGATGCTGATCCTGCCGGTGTCAAAGATCCTCACGCCGCGAAGGCGATCTTGGACTATGAGCCGACTGAACTATGTCCGCAACCACATATCTGCTATGGATCCTGTTGCGCGACTGAGAAACGGCAGCGTTTTGTTCACCCGTTGCCCGGAGCAGCGCTCGGATCTGCAGCAAATCTCTACCAGCCTCTGATCGGGATGGCTGAATCGACTCTGCTATACGAGTTACAGCTGCAAGATTCTGGATCGGTGTGCGATATACCTGAGGTTCAGGCGGAAACAATTGTCGATGACGTTGACTGGATTCGGGGATCTGACGGCGAGCTCGTTCGTCGAGTGAATGTTGGAGATTTTCTGCCAAGGTGGCTAGAGGCGCAGCTTCCAAGGCCCGAGCCTCGGAGGTCTCCCCAATGATGGGGGTGTGGAGGGCCTCCATATTGCGACGATGCAGCTCGTCCCTCTGCTCCGAAGTGAGGGCTTCAGGACGATATTCTTCGTGACCATGCGACGAGCCGCCGCCGCCATCGCCGCCGCCACCGCGACGGAAACCAGGCGGGCTGCGCGGCGTATCGACCATCAGGGCTTCCGCCGCAGGGTCACTGCTTCCGCACTCGGACAGAGTCTCGGCGGAACTAGTTGACAGGTCAAATAGTCCGTAGGAAGATTCATCGGGCTCAATTGTCGCGATTTGTGGGGTGGCCGACTGGCGGGCCACCGCATGCTTCACCCACCGCTGAAGCCGCGATCGACCAGATCACTTGCGACGGCGAACAACGGGGAGCGAGGATGCCACGGGAGCCGACCGATACTAGGTCGACGGCTGCCGCAGAAGGACGCCGCGAGCACATGCGCAAAAGTGCGTTGCCCCGCGGATGGGGAGCGTCTCGACGTCGAGGGGGGCCTCCTGGAGCCAGGCGGAGTCGTCGGTGATGAAAACGAGCGCGCCGAGACGGATCTCGCGGCCCTCAGCCAAACCACCGCCAGATACCATGTTAATGGAGATTGGAAAAACTGCAACCTCACCGGAAGTCGCTAAGACACCGGCCCCACGGTGGGCGCCAACTGTCGTGGGGGTAAGTCTGACAGTAAGAATAGGGGGTACATAGGAGGAGGCAGGATCCTAGCTACGGTGAGGTTGTGCACGCAAGATGTACGAGTTCAGGCCCTTCTCGGAGGAAGTAACAACCCTACATCTCGGTGCCCAGAGGCTTGGTCGACTGGATTATGCGTGAGAGTTACAGGGGGTGCGAACCCTTGTGCTAGAGGAGGGGGGTGGCTTATATAGAGTGCGCCAGGACCCCAGCCATCCCACGTTATACAGAGTTCAATATGCATTAAGACAGGGCGTTACTGGTAACGCCAGCTGTAAAGAACTATAAATGATCTTCAATACTACGGAGTGAATGCCTGACCGTTGCCATTCTGGGTAGCTTTAGATCTTCTGTTCTCCGAGTGATTCTTCCTGTGGTCGAGTGGCTCTATCTTGCTCGAATGGAATTGGGGTATCCGAGTGAGACACCTGGTCGAGTGGGTTGCACTCTATGGTGATTTCAGTCGGTATCTTCTGCTGATCCTTGAATGCACACACTAGTAGAAAAAGGGCCATTTGTCCCGGTTCATAAGGCCCATTTGTCCCGGTTCGGGAACCGGGACTAAAGGGTCGGGACTAAAGCCCAACACCTTTAGTCCCGGTTCTTATACGAACCGGGACAGATGGGGCTCCACGTGGCCGCCTGCTGGAGCTCGGGCTGGAGGACCTTTAGTCCCGGTTGGTAACACCAACCGGAACTAAAGGAATTTTTTGAAAAAATTTTTGATTTTTTTTAATTTTTTTTAATTTTTTTTATTTTCAAATATTTGAATTATTTGACAATTTAATCTCTAATCACCCCTCCCTCCTCACTGCTTTAGAATTTAATCTCTAATCTCTAATCAGCACTTTCGAGTTCTATTCCCCCTAGTTTCCAAATCTGCACTTGTTGTTTTCCTGACAATACTAAGCTGTCAATCCTATTAACCCTTAGGAGTTGAACTTGAGCATTAAGCACCGTTTGAGTTTGAAACTATTATTCTAAAAAACAATAATTATTTAGTAACACTAATATTTCTTGAATAAATAGTTTGACCAAAATTCAAAAAAACTAAAATAATTATTTAGTAACACTAATATTTCTTGAATAAGTAGTTTGACCATAGTTTGACCACAGTTTGACCAGATTTAACCAAAATTTAAAAAAAACTGAAATTTGAGCATAACTTTTTTTCCTTTAAGAATTTGAGGATTCTAAAATTTGCAAAACCGCCTTTGGCAGAATATGCATCCAAAAAGGACAAACGCTCACACCCCACAGTTGAGTCGACGATCTTGTCGATGCGGGGGAGAGGGAAGTGATCTTTCGGGCAGGCCCGATTGATATGCTTGAAGTCTATACACATGCGAAATGAATCATCTTTCTTGGGGACCATGACAACATTGGCGAGCCACTCGGAGTGGAATACTTCTCGGATGAACTTAGCTGCAAGGAGCCGAGCCACCTCTTCACCAATTGCCTTCCTCTTCTCCACGGCGGACCGACGGAGATGCTCTTTGACGGGTTTTGCCTTTGGGTCAACGCGCAAACGGTGCTCAGCCAGTCCCCTGGGCACACCCGGCATGTCAGATAGCTTCCATGCGAAGATGTCCCAGTTCTCACGGAGGAACTGGATGAGCGCTTCTTCCTATTTGCTGTCGAGTGTTGTTGAGATGTGAGTCGGAGCAGCATCGGGATCAGTCGGATGGATATGGACAGGCTTTGTTGCACCAGCCGACTGAAATGCGGACTCTGAAGCGGGCTTCTTTGCTCGCAACAAATCACTTGGATCTGCGTTCTTTTTGTATTCTTCCATTTCTACTGCTGCCATTTGCTCATCAGCAATCTTTGAGCCCTTCTGGAGGCACTCTTCTGCCCTTTGCCGATTCCCTGTGACTGTGATCACACCTCTGGGGCCAGGCATCTTCAGCTTGATGTATACGTAACACGGCCGAGCCATGAAACGAGCATATGCAGGCCGACCCAGAATTGCATGATAAGCACTGTGGAAATCCACCACCTCGAACGTTAACTTTTCCTTACGGTAATTCTTTGAATCACCGAAAACCACATCAAGAGTGATCTGACCGAGTGAATCGGCTTTCTTTCCTGGGATGACTCCGTGGAATCTCATGTTGCTCTCGCTGAGCTTGGACATCAGAATGCCCATCCCTCGGAGGGTCTCAGCATATAGAATGTTCAGGCCACTGCCACCATCCATCAGAACCTTGGTCAGTCGGGTGCCCCCGACGACTGGGTCGACCACCAGCGCTTGCCGCCCAGGGGTAGCAACATGCGCTGGGTGATCGGACTGGTCGAATGTAATGGGAGTCTGCGACCACTTTAAATACATCGTAGTTGCCGGAGCAACCATATTCACTTCACGATTGATAACCTTCAGTCGACTTTTGCTCTCAATGTCAGCAAAAATCGCTAAAGTGGCATTAACATTGGGGTAACCACCATCTTCCTCTTTGTCTTCCTCCTTATCAGATTCCTTCTCTTTTTCACTGGGCTGACCCTCTCGGAAACTCTGAATCAGAAGTCGACACTGTCGAGTGGTATGCTTGGGCAGAATCAAGTTACCCTCTTCATCTTTTTTGGTATGTATGTGACATGGTAAATCGAGAACATCGTTTCCCGCTTGATCTTTCACTTTTTTGGGAGTCCATGGCCCATTGGGTTTTCCCTTGAACTTCCCTTGATTCAAAACCGCTGCTTCAGCAGGACCTACAACCTCGGCCTTACGTTTCTGCTTCCGACTGGAATTTCCTCCTCCGGTGTCCTGGGCGACTGGTTTGTTCTTGCCACTGCGGAGTCGGTCCTCCTCTTCACCGTTAGCGTACCGAGTGGCTATCTCCATCATTCGAGTCAGGGACATGTCTCCTGTCCGACCGAATTTAAGGTTGAGCTCTCTGTACCGAACGCCTTCTTTGAAGGCACAAACTGCCTGGTGCTCCGACACGTTTTCAACTGTATGATGCAGGGTAGTCCACCTCTGAATGAAATCTCTCAAAGTCTCATTCTGTTTCTGAACACAATGCTGTAACTCAGCCAACCCAGCAGGACGCTTGCAAGTTCCCTCAAATGTTTTGACAAACACTCGGGCTAACTCTTCCCAACTGTAAATGCTACCAGGGGCTAGCTGATTCAACCAAGCTCTGGCTGATCCTTCGAGCATCAAAGGGAGGTGTTTCATGGCCACATCTTCGTTGCCACCGCCGATCTGCACTGCCAGTCGGTAATCTTCTAGCCAGGTGTCAGGCTTCGACTCATCGGTGAACTTACTCACTCCTGTCGCCAACCTAAAGTTGGGAGGGATCTCAGCAGCCCTGATGGCTCGACTGAAACATTCGGGCCCAGAAACATGCACTCTGGCTCCAATCGGACGATCTCTGTCTTGTCCTTCTCTGTGTGCCCGGCCTCTGTCGACCAGACCTTGAACAAGAACTGATCTTGCATCAAACCCGGGCTCCCTTAAGTCGACTGGAGCTCTCCGCTCATCACCATATGGGCGCCTGTCATCATAACGTCGGGGCGCGTACGATCCGCCCCTCGGAGGAGACGAAGGCACTCGACGGCGGTCATCACGGCCGAATCGATGATCATACCCCCATGGCCCCGGTCCAGGTGCTGATCCTGCCGGTGTCCACGATCCTCACGCCGCGAAGGCGATCTTGGACTATGAGCCGACTGAACTATGTCCGCAACCACATATCTGCTATGGATCCTGTTGCGCGACTGAGAAACGGCAGCGTTTTGTTCACCCGTTGCCCGGAGCAGCGCTCGGATCTGCAGCAAATCTCTACCAGCCTCTGATCGGGATGGCTGAATCGACTCTGCTATACGAGTTATAGCTGCAAGATTCTGGATCGGTGTGCGATATACCTGAGGTTCAGGCGGAAACAATTGTCGATGACGTCGACTGGATTCGGGGATCTGACGGCGAGCTCGTTCGTCGAGTGAATGTTGGAGATTTTCCAGTCGCGCGCGCTCAGCCAAGGTGGCTAGACGCGCAGCTTCCAAGGCCCGAGCCTCGGAGGTCTCCCCAATGATGGGGGTGTGGAGGGCCTCCATATTGCGACGATGCAGCTCGTCCCTCTGCTCCGAAGTGAGGGCTTCAGGACGATATTCTTCGTGACCATGCGACGAGCCGCCGCCACCATCGCCGCCGCCACCGCGACGGAAACCAGGCGGGCTGCGCGGCGTATCGACCATCAGGGCTTCCGCTGCAGGGTCACTGCTTCCGCACTCGGACAGAGTCTCGGCGGAACTAGTTGACAGGTCGAATAGTCCGTAGGAAGATTCATCGGGCTCAATTGTCGCGATTTGTGGGGTGGCCGACTGGCGGGCCACCGCATGCTTCACCCACCGCTGAAGCCGCGATCGACCAGATCACTTGCGACGGCGAACAACGGGGAGCGAGGATGCCGCGGGAGCCGACCGATACTGGGTCGACGGCTGCCGCAGAAGGACGGCGCGAGCAGATGCGCAAAAGTGCGTCGCCCCGCGGATGGGGAGCGTCTCGACGTCGAGGGGGGCCTCCTGGAGCCAGGCGGAGTCGTCGGTGATGAAAACGAGCGCGCCGAGACGGATCTCGCGGCCCTCAGCCAAACCACCGCCAGAAACCATGTTAATGGAGATCGGAAAAACTGCAACCTCACCGGAAGTCGCTAAGACACCGGCCCCATGGTGGGCGCCAACTGTCGTGGGGGTAAGTCTGACAGTAAGAATAGGGGGTACATAGGAGGAGGCAGGATCCTAGCTACGGTGAGGTTGTGCACGCAAGATGTACGAGTTCAGGCCCTTCTCGGAGGAAGTAACAACCCTACATCTCGGTGCCCAGAGGCTTGGTCGACTGGATTATGCGTGAGAGTTACAGGGGGTGCGAACCCTTGTGCCAGAGGAGGGGGGTGGCTTATATAGAGTGCGCCAGGACCCCAGCCATCCCACGTTATACAGAGTTCAATATGCATTAAGACAGGGCGTTACTGGTAACGCCAGCTGTAAAGAAATATAAATGATCTTCAATACTACGGAGTGAATGCCTGACCGTTGCCATTCTGGGTAGCTTTAGATCTTCTGTTCTCCGAGTGATTCTTCCTGTGGTCGAGTGGCTCTATCTTGCTCGAATGGAATTGGGGTATCCGAGTGAGACACCTGGTCGAGTGGGTTGCACTCTATGGTGATTTCAGTCGGTATCTTCTGCTGATCCTTGAATGCACACACTAGTAGAAAAAGGGCCATTTGTCCCGGTTCATAAGGCCCATTTGTCCCGGTTCGGGAACCGGGACTAAAGGGTCGGGACTAAAGCCCAACACCTTTAGTCCCGGTTCTTATACGAACCGGGACAGATGGGGCTCCACGTGGCCGCGTGCTGGAGCTCGGGCTGGAGGACCTTTAGTCCCGGTTGGTAACACCAACCGGAACTAAAGGAATTTTTTGAAAAAAAAATTGTTTTTTTTAATTTTTTTAATTTTTTATTTTTCAAATATTTGAATTATTTGACAATTTAATCTCTAATCACCCCTCCCTCCTCACTGCTTTAGAATTTAATCTCTAATCTCTAATCAGCACTTTCGAGTTCTATTCCCCCTAGTTTCCAAATCTGCACTTGTTGTTTTCCTGACAATACTAAGCTGTCAATCCTATTAACCCTTAGGAGTTGAACTTGAGCATTAAGCACCGTTTGAGTTTGAAACTATTATTCTAAAAAACAATAATTATTTAGTAACACTAATATTTCTTGAATAAATAGTTTGACCATAGTTTGACCTGATTTGACCATAGTTTGACCAAAATTCAAAAAAACTAAAATAATTATTTAGTAACACTAATATTTCTTGAATAAGTAGTTTGACCATAGTTTGACCACAGTTTGACCAGATTTAACCAAAATTAAAAAAAAACTGAAATTTGAGCATAACTTTTTTTCCTTTAAGAATTTGAGGATTCTAAAATTTGCAAAACCGCCTTTGGCAGAATATGCATCCAAAAAGGACAAACGCTCACACCCCACAGTTGAGTCGACGATCTGGTCGATGCGGGGGAGAGGGAAGTGATCTTTCGGGCAGGCCCGATTGATATGCTTGAAGTCTATACACATGCGAAATGAATCATCTTTCTTGGGGACCATGACAACATTGGCGAGCCACTCGGAGTGGAATACTTCTCGGATGAACTTAGCTGCAAGGTGCCGAGCCACCTCTTCAGCAATTGCCTTCCTCTTCTCCACGGCGGACCGACGGAGATGCTCTTTGACGGGTTTTGCCTTTGGGTCAACGCGCAAACGGTGCTCAGCCAGTCCCCTGGGCACACCCGGCATGTCAGATAGCTTCCATGCGAAGATGTCCCAGTTCTCACGGAGGAACTGGATGAGCGCTTCTTCCTATTTGCTGTCGAGTGTTGTTGAGATGTGAGTCGGAGCAGCATCGGGATCAGTCGGATGGATATGGACAGGCTTTGTTGCACCAGCCGACTGAAATGCGGACTCTGAAGCGGGCTTCTTTGCTCGCAACAAATCACTTGGATCAGCGTTCTTTTTGTATTCTTCCATTTCTACTGCTGCCATTTGCTCATCAGCAATCTTTGAGCCCTTCTGGAGGCACTCTTCTGCCCTTTGCCGATTCCCTGTGACTGTGATCACACCTCTGGGGCCAGGCATCTTCAGCTTGATGTATACGTAACACGGCCGAGCCATGAAACGAGCATATGCAGGCCGACCCAGAATTGCATGATAAGCACTGTCGAAATCCACCACCTCGAACGTTAACTTTTCCTTACGGTAATTCTTTGAATCACCGAAAACCACATCAAGAGTGATCTGACCGAGTGAATCGGCTTTCTTTCCTGGGATGACTCCGTGGAATCTCATGTTGCTCTCGCTGAGCTTGGACATCAGAATGCCCATCCCTCGGAGGGTCTCAGCATACAGAATGTTCAGGCCACTGCCACCATCCATCAGAACCTTGGTCAGTCGGGTGCCCCCGACGACTGGGTCGACCACCAGTGCTTGCCGCCCAGGGGTAGCAACATGCGCTGGGTGATCGGACTGGTCGAATGTAATGGGAGTCTGCGACCACTTTAAATACATCGTAGTTGCCGGAGCAACCATATTCACTTCACGATTGATAACCTTCAGTCGACTTTTGCTCTCAATGTCAGCAAAAATCGCTAAAGTGGCATTAACATTGGGGTAACCACCATCTTCCTCTTTGTCTTCCTCCTTATCAGATTCCTTCTCTTTTTCACTGGGCTGACCCTCTCGGAAACTCTGAATCAGAAGTCGACACTGTCGAGTGGTATGCTTGGGTAGAATCAAGTTACCCTCTTCATCTTTTTTGGTATGTATGTGACATGGTAAATCGAGAACATCGTTTCCCGCTTGATCTTTCACTTTTTTGGGGGTCCATGGCCCATTGGGTTTTCCCTTGAACTTCCCTTGATTCAAAACCGCTGCTTCAGCAGGACCTACAACCTCGGCCTTACATTTCTGCTTCCGACTGGAATTTCCTCCTCCGGTGTCCTGGGCGACTGGTTTGTTCTTGCCACTGCGGAGTCGGTCCTCCTCTTCACCGTTAGCGTACCGAGTGGCTATCTCCATCATTCGAGTCAGGGACATGTCTCCTGTCCGACCGAATTTCAGGTTGAGCTCTCTGTACCGAACGCCTTCTTTGAAGGCACAAACTGCCTGGTGCTTCGACATGTTTTCAACTGTATGATGCAGGGTAGTCCACCTCTGAATGAAATCTCTCAAAGTCTCATTCTGTTTCTGAACACAATGCTGTAACTCAGCCAACCCGGCAGGACGCTTGCAAGTTCCCTCAAATGTTTTGACAAACACTCGGGCTAACTCTTCCCAACTGTAAATGCTACCAGGGGCTAGCTGATTCAACCAAGCTCTGGCCGATCCTTCGAGCATCAAAGGGAGGTGTTTCATGGCCACATCTTCGTTGCCACCGCCGATCTGCACTGCCAGTCGGTAATCTTCTAGCCAGGTGTCAGGCTTCGACTCATCGGTGAACTTACTCACTCCTGTCGCCAACCTAAAGTTGGGAGGGATCTCAGCAGCCCTGATGGCTCGACTGAAACATTCGGGCCCAGAAACATGCACTCTGGCTCCAATCGGACGATCTCTGTCTTGTCCTTCTCTGTGTGCCCGGCCTCTGTCGACCAGACCTTGAACAAGAACTGATCTTGCATCAAACCCGGGCTCCCTTAAGTCGACTGGAGCTCTCCGCTCATCACCATATGGGCGCCTGTCATCATAACGTCGGGGCGCGTACGATCCGCCCCTCGGAGGAGACGAAGGCACTCGACGGCGGTCATCACGGCCGAATCGATGATCATACCCCCATGGCCCCGGTCCAGGTGCTGATCCTGCCGGTGTCCACGATCCTCACGCCGCGAAGGCGATCTTGGACTATGAGCCGACTGAACTATGTCCGCAACCACATATCTGCTATGGATCCTGTTGCGCGACTGAGAAACGGCAGCGTTTTGTTCACCCGTTGCCCGGAGCAGTGCTCGGATCTGCAGCAAATCTCTACCAGCCTCTGATCGGGATGGCTGAATCGACTCTGCTATACGAGTTACAGCTGCAAGATTCTGGATCGGTGTGCGATATACCTGAGGTTCAGGCGGAAACAATTGTCGATGACGTCGACTGGATTCGGGGATCTGACGGCGAGCTCGTTCGTCGAGTGAATGTTGGAGATTTTCCAGTCGCGCGTGCTCAGCCAAGGTGGCTAGACGCGCAGCTTCCAAGGCCCCAGCCTCGGAGGTCTCCCCAATGATGGGGGTGTGGAGGGCCTCCATATTGCGACGATGCAGCTCGTCCCTCTGCTCCGAAGTGAGGGCTTCAGGACGATATTCTTCGTGACCATGCGACGAGCCGCCGCCGCCATCGCCGCCGCCACCGCGACGGAAACCAGGCGGGCTGCGCGGCGTATCGACCATCAGGGCTTCCGCCGCAGGGTCACTGCTTCCGCACTCGGACAGAGTCTCGGCGGAACTAGTTGACAGGTCGAATAGTCCGTAGGAAGATTCATCGGGCTCAATTGTCGCGATTTGTGGGGTGGCCGACTGGCGGGCCACCGCATGCTTCACCCACCGCTGAAGCCGCGATCGACCAGATCACTTGCGACGGCGAACAACGGGGAGCGAGGATGCCGCGGGAGCCGACCGATACTGGGTCGACGGCTGCCGCAGAAGGACGCCGCGAGCACATGCGCAAAAGTGCGTCGCCCCGCGGATGGGGAGCGTCTCGACGTCGAGGGGGGCCTCCTGGAGCCAGGCGGAGTCGTCGGTGATGAAAACGAGCGCGCCGAGACGGATCTCGCGGCCCTCAGCCAAACCACCGCCAGAAACCATGTTAATGGAGATCGGAAAAACTGCAACCTCACCGGAAGTCGCTAAGACACCGGCCCCACGGTGGGCGCCAACTGTCGTGGGGGTAAGTCTGACAGTAAGAATAGGGGGTACATAGGAGGAGGCAGGATCCTAGCTACGGTGAGGTTGTGCACGCAAGATGTACGAGTTCAGGCCCTTCTCGGAGGAAGTAACAACCCTACATCTCGGTGCCCAGAGGCTTGGTCGACTGGATTATGCGTGAGAGTTACAGGGGGTGCGAACCCTTGTGCCAGAGGAGGGGGGTGGCTTATATAGAGTGCGCCAGGACCCAAGCCATCCCACGTTATACAGAGTTCAATATGCATTAAGACAGGGCGTTACTGGTAACGCCAACTGTAAAGAACTATAAATGATCTTCAATACTACGGAGTGAATGCCTGACCGTTGCCATTCTGGGTAGCTTTAGATCTTCTGTTCTCCGAGTGATTCTTCCTGTGGTCGAGTGGCTCTATCTTGCTCGAATGGAATTGGGGTATCCGAGTGAGACACCTGGTCGAGTGGGTTGCACTCTATGGTGATTTCAGTCGGTATCTTCTGCTGATCCTTGAATGCACACACTAGTAGAAAAAGGGCCATTTGTCCCGGTTCATAAGGCCCATTTGTCCCGGTTCGGGAACCGGGACTAAAGGGTCGGGACTAAAGCCCAACACCTTTAGTCCCGGTTCTTATACGAACCGGGACAGATGGGGCTCCACGTGGCCGCCTGCTGGAGCTCGGGCTGGAGGACCTTTAGTCCCGGTTGGTAACACCAACCGGAACTAAAGGAATTTTTTGAATTTTTTTTTGATTTTTTTGATTTTTTGATTTTTTTTTATTTTCAAATATTTGAATTATTTGACAATTTAATCTCTAATCACCCCTCCCTCCTCACTGCTTTAGAATTTAATCTCTAATCTCTAATCAGCACTTTCGAGTTCTATTCCCCCTAGTTTCCAAATTTGCACTTGTTGTTTTCCTGACAATACTAAGCTGTCAATCCTATTAACCCTTAGGAGTTGAACTTGAGCATTAAGCACCGTTTGAGTTTGAAACTATTATTCTAAAAAACAATAATTATTTAGTAACACAAATATTTCTTGAATAAATAGTTTGACCATAGTTTGACCTGATTTGACCATAGTTTGACCAAAATTCAAAAAAACTAAAATAATTATTTAGTAACACTAATATTTCTTGAATAAGTAGTTTGACCATAGTTTGACCACAGTTTGACCAGATTTAACAAAAATTTAAAAAAAAAACTGAAATTTGAGCATAACTTTTTTTCCTTTAAGAATTTGAGGATTCTAAAATTTGCAAAACCGCCTTTGGCAGAATATGCATCCAAAAAGGACAAACGCTCACACCCCACAGTTGAGTCGACGATCTGGTCGATGCGGGGGAGAGGGAAGTGATCTTTCGGGCAGGCCCGATTGATATGCTTGAAGTCTATACATATGCGAAATGAATCATCTTTCTTGGGGACCATGACAACATTGGCGAGCCACTCGGAGTGGAATACTTCTCGGATGAACTTAGCTGCAAGGAGCCGAGCCACCTCTTCACCAATTGCCTTCCTCTTCTCCACGGCGGACCGACGGAGATGCTCTTTGACGGGTTTTGCCTTTGGGTCAACGTGCAAACGGTGCTCAGCCAGTCCCCTGGGCACACCCGGCATGTCAGATAGCTTCCATGCGAAGATGTCCCAGTTCTCACGGAGGAACTGGATGAGCGCTTCTTCCTATTTGTTGTCGAGTGTTGTTGAGATGTGAGTCGGAGCAGCATCGGGATCAGTCGGATGGATATGGACAGGCTTTGTTGCACCAGCCGACTGAAATGCGGACTCTGAAGCGGGCTTCTTTGCTCGCAACAACTCACTTGGATCTGCGTTCTTTTTGTATTCTTCCATTTCTACTGCTGCCATTTGCTCATCAGCAATCTTTGAGCCCTTCTGGAGGCACTCTTCTGCCCTTTGCCGATTCCCTGTGACTGTGATCACACCTCTGGGGCCAGGCATCTTCAGCTTGATGTATACGTAACACGGCCGAGCCATGAAACGAGCATATGCAGGCCGACCCAGAATTGCATGATAAGCACTGTGGAAATCCACCACCTCGAACGTTAACTTTTCCTTACGGTAATTCTTTGAATCACCGAAAACCACATCAAGAGTGATCTGACCGAGTGAATCGGCTTTCTTTCCTGGGATGACTCCGTGGAATCTCATGTTGCTCTCGCTGAGCTTGGACATCAGAATGCCCATCCCTCGGAGGGTCTCAGCATACAGAATGTTCAGGCCACTGCCACCATCCATCAGAACCTTGGTCAGTCGGGTGCCCCCGACGACTGGGTCGACCACCAGCGCTTGCCGCCCAGGGGTAGCAACATGCGCTGGGTGATAGGACTGGTCGAATGTAATGGGAGTCTGCGACCACTTTAAATACATCGTAGTTGCCGGAGCAACCATATTCACTTCACGATTGATAACCTTCAGTCGACTTTTGCTCTCAATGTCAGCAAAAATCGCTAAAGTGGCATTAACATTGGGGTAACCACCATCTTCCTCTTTGTCTTCCTCCTTATCAGATTCCTTCTCTTTTTCACTGGGCTGACCCTCTCGGAAACTCTGAATCAGAAGTCGACACTGTCGAGTGGTATGCTTGGGCAGAATCAAGTTACCCTCTTCATCTTTTTTGGTATGTATGTGACATGGTAAATCGAGAACATCGTTTCCCGCTTGATCTTTCACTTTTTTGGGGGTCCATGGCCCATTGGGTTTTCCCTTGAACTTCCCTTGATTCAAAACCGCTGCTTCAGCAGGACCTACAACCTCGGCCTTACGTTTCTGCTTCCGACTGGAATTTCCTCCTCCGGTGTCCTGGGCGACTGGTTTGTTCTTGCCACTGCGGAGTCGGTCCTCCTCTTCACCGTTAGCGTACCGAGTGGCTATCTCCATCATTCGAGTTAGGGACATGTCTCCTGTCCGACCGAATTTCAGGTTGAGCTCTCTGTACCGAACGCCTTCTTTGAAGGCACAAACTGCCTGGTGCTCCGACACGTTTTCAACTGTATGATGCAGGGTAGTCCACCTCTGAATGAAATCTCTCAAAGTCTCATTCTGTTTCTGAACACAATGCTGTAACTCAGCCAACCCGGCAGGATGCTTGCAAGTTCCCTCAAATGTTTTGACAAACACTCGGGCTAACTCTTCCCAACTGTAAATGCTACCAGGGGCTAGCTGATTCAACCAAGCTCTGGCCGATCCTTCGAGCATCAAAGGGAGATGTTTCATGGCCACATCTTCGTTGCCACCGCCGATCTGCACTGCCAGTCGGTAATCTTCTAGCCAGGTGTCAGGCTTCGACTCATCGGTGAACTTACTCACTCCTGTCGCCAACCTAAAGTTGGGAGGGATCTCAGCAGCCCTGATGGCTCGACTGAAACATTCGGGCCCAGAAACATGCACTCTGGCTCCAATCGGACGATCTCTGTCTTGTCCTTCTCTGTGTGCCCGGCCTCTGTCGACCAGACCTTGAACAAGAACTGATCTTGCATCAAACCCGGTACGGTGAGGTTGTGCACGCAAGATGTACGAGTTCAGGCCCTTCTCGGAGGAAGTAACAACCCTACATCTCGGTGCCCAGAGGCTTGGTCGACTGGATTATGCGTGAGAGTTACAGGGGGTGCGAACCCTTGTGCCAGAGGAGGGGGGTGGCTTATATAGAGTGCGCCAGGACCCCAGCCATCCCACGTTATACAGAGTTCAATATGCATTAAGATAGGGCGTTACTGGTAACGCCAGCTGTAAAGAACTATAAATGATCTTCAATACTACGGAGTGAATGCCTGACCGTTGCCATTCTGGGTAGCTTTAGATCTTCTGTTCTCCGAGTGATTCTTCCTGTGGTCGAGTGGCTCTATCTTGCTCGAATGGAATTGGGGTATCCGAGTGAGACACCTGGTCGAGTGGGTTGCACTCTATGGTGATTTCAGTCGGTATCTTCTGCTGATCCTTGAATGCACACACTAGTAGAAAAAGGGCCATTTGTCCCGGTTCATAAGGCCCATTTGTCCCGGTTCGGGAACCGGGACTAAAGGGTCGGGACTAAAGCCCAACACCTTTAGTCCCGGTTCTTATACGAACCGGGACAGATGGGGCTCCACGTGGCCGCCTGCTGGAGCTCGGGCTGGAGGACCTTTAGTCCCGGTTGGTAACACCAACCGGAACTAAAGGAATTTTTTGAAAAAAAATTTGATTTTTTTTAATTTTTTTTATTTTCAAATATTTGAATTATTTGACAATTTAATCTCTAATCACCCTCCCTCCTCACTGCTTTAGAATTTAATCTCTAATCTCTAATCAGCACTTTCGAGTTCTATTCCCCCTAGTTTCCAAATCTGCACTTGTTGTTTTCCTGACAATACTAAGCTGTCAATCCTATTAACCCTTAGGAGTTGAACTTGAGCATTAAGCACCGTTTGAGTTTGAAACTATTATTCTAAAAAACAATAATTATTTAGTAACACTAATATTTCTTGAATAAATAGTTTGACCATAGTTTGACCTGATTTGACCATAGTTTGACCAAAATTCAAAAAAACTAAAATAATTATTTAGTAACACTAATATTTCTTGAATAAGTAGTTTGACCATAGTTTGACCACAGTTTGACCAGATTTAACCAAAATTAAAAAAACTGAAATTTGAGCATAACTTTTTTTCCTTTAAGAATTTGAGGATTCTAAAATTTGCAAAACCGCCTTTGGCAGAATATGCATCCAAAAAGGACAAACGCTCACACCCCACAGTTGAGTCGACGATCTGGTCGATGCGGGGGAGAGGGAAGTGATCTTTCGGGCAGGCCCGATTGATATGCTTGAAGTCTATACACATGCGAAATGAATCATCTTTCTTGGGGACCATGACAACATTGGCGAGCCACTCGGAGTGGAATACTTCTCGGATGAACTTAGCTGCAAGGAGCCGAGCCACCTCTTCACCAATTGCCTTCCTCTTCTCCACGGCGGACCGACGGAGATGCTCTTTGACGGGTTTTGCCTTTGGGTCAACGCGCAAACGGTGCTCAGCCAGTCCCCTGGGCACACCCGGCATGTCAGATAGCTTCCATGCGAAGATGTCCCAGTTCTCACGGAGGAACTGGATGAGCGCTTCTTCCTATTTGCTGTTGAGTGTTGTTGAGATGTGAGTCGGAGCAGCATCGGGATCAGTCGGATGGATATGGACAGGCTTTGTTGCACCAGCCGACTGAAATGCGGACTCTGAAGCGGGCTTCTTTGCTCGCAACAAATCACTTGGATCTGCGTTCTTTTTGTATTCTTCCATTTCTACTGCTGCCATTTGCTCATCAGCAATCTTTGAGCCCTTCTGGAGGCACTCTTCTGCCCTTTGCCGATTCCCTGTGACTGTGATCACACCTCTGGGGCCAGGCATCTTCAGCTTGATGTATACGTAACACGGCCGAGCCATGAAACGAGCATATGCAGGCCGACCCAGAATTGCATGATAAGCACTGTGGAAATCCACCACCTCGAACGTTAACTTTTCCTTACGGTAATTCTTTGAATCACCGAAAACCACATCAAGAGTGATCTGACCGAGTGAATCGGCTTTCTTTCCTGGGATGACTCCGTGGAATCTCATGTTGCTCTCGCTGAGCTTGGACATCAGAATGCCCATCCCTCGGAGGGTCTCAGCATATAGAATGTTCAGGCCACTGCCACCATCCATCAGAACCTTGGTCAGTCGGGTGCCCCCGACGACTGGGTCGACCACCAGCGCTTGCCGCCCAGGGGTAGCAACATGCGCTGGGTGATCGGACTGGTCGAATGTAATGGGAGTCTGCGACCACTTTAAATACATCGTAGTTGCCGGAGCAACCATATTCACTTCACGATTGATAACCTTCAGTCGACTTTTGCTCTCAATGTCAGCAAAAATCGCTAAAGTGGCATTAACATTGGGGTAACCACCATCTTCCTCTTTGTCTTCCTCCTTATCAGATTCCTTCTCTTTTTCACTGGGCTGACCCTCTCGGAAACTCTGAATCAGAAGTCGACACTGTCGAGTGGTATGCTTGGGCAGAATCAAGTTACCCTCTTCATCTTTTTTGGTATGTATGTGACATGGTAAATCGAGAACATCGTTTCCCGCTTGATCTTTCACTTTTTTGGGGGTCCATGGCCCATTGGGTTTTCCCTTGAGCTTCCCTTGATTCAAAACCGCTGCTTCAGCAGGACCTACAACCTCGGCCTTACGTTTCTGCTTCCGACTGGAATTTCCTCCTCCGGTGTCCTGGGCGACTGGTTTGTTCTTGCCACTGCGGAGTCGGTCCTCCTCTTCACCGTTAGCGTACCGAGTGGCTATCTCCATCATTCGAGTCAGGGACATGTCTCCTGTCCGACCGAATTTCAGGTTGAGCTCTCTGTACCGAACGCCTTCTTTGAAGGCACAAACTGCCTGGTGCTCCGACACGTTTTCAACTGTATGATGCAGGGTAGTCCACCTCTGAATGAAATCTCTCAAAGTCTCATTCTGTTTCTGAACACAATGCTGTAACTCAGCCAACCCGGCAGGATGCTTGCAAGTTCCCTCAAATGTTTTGACAAACACTCGGGCTAACTCTTCCCAACTGTAAATGCTACCAGGGGCTAGCTGATTCAAGCAAGCTCTGGCCGATCCTTCGAGCATCAAAGGGAGGTGTTTCATGGCCACATCTTCGTTGCCACCGCCGATCTGCACTGCCAGTCGGTCTAGCCAGGTGTCAGGCTTCGACTCATCGGTGAACTTACTCACTCCTGTCGCCAACCTAAAGTTGGGAGGGATCTCAGCAGCCCTGATGGCTCGACTGAAACATTCGGGCCCAGAAACATGCACTCTGGCTCCAATCGGACGATCTCTGTCTTGTCCTTCTCTGTGTGCCCGGCCTCTGTCGACCAGACCTTGAACAAGAACTGATCTTGCATCAAACCCGGTACGGTGAGGTTGTGCACACAAGATGTACGAGTTCAGGCCCTTCTCGGAGGTAGTAACAACCCTACATCTCGGTGCCCAGAGGCTTGGTCGACTGGATTATGCGTGAGAGTTACAGGGGGTGCGAACCCTTGTGCCAGAGGAGGGGGGTGGCTTATATAGAGTGCGCCAGGACCCCAGCCATCCCACGTTATACAGAGTTCAATATGCATTAAGACAGGGCGTTACTGGTAACGCCAGCTGTAAAGAACTATAAATGATCTTCAATACTACGGAGTGAATGCCTGACCGTTGCCATTCTGGGTAGCTTTAGATCTTCTGTTCTCCGAGTGATTCTTCCTGTGGTCGAGTGGCTCTATCTTGCTCGAATGGAATTGGGGTATCCGAGTGAGACACCTGGTCGAGTGGGTTGCACTCTATGGTGATTTCAGTCGGTATCTTCTGCTGATCCTTGAATGCACACACTAGTAGAAAAAGGGCCATTTGTCCCGGTTCATAAGGCCCATTTGTCCCGGTTCGGAACCGGGACTAAAGGGTCGGGACTAAAGCCCAACACCTTTAGTCCTGGTTCTTATACGAACCGGGACAGATGGGGCTCCACGTGGCCGCCTGCTGGAGCTCGGGCTGGAGGACCTTTAGTCCCGGTTGGTAACACCAACCGGAACTAAAGGAATTTTTTGAAAAAAAAATTGATTTTTTTTAATTTTTTTAATTTTTTTTATTTTCAAATATTTGAATTATTTGACAATTTAATCTCTAATCACCCCTCCCTCCTCACTGCTTTAGAATTTAATCTCTAATCTCTAATCAGCACTTTCGAGTTCTATTCCCCCTAGTTTCCAAATCTGCACTTGTTGTTTTCCTGACAATACTAAGCTGTCAATCCTATTAACCCTTAGGAGTTGAACTTGAGCATTAAGCACCGTTTGAGTTTGAAACTATTATTCTAAAAAACAATAATTATTTAGTAACACTAATATTTCTTGAATAAATAGTTTGACCATAGTTTGACCTGATTTGACCATAGTTTGACCAAAATTAAAAAAAACTAAAATAATTATTTAGTAACACTAATATTTCTTGAATAAGTAGTTTGACCATAGTTTGACCACAGTTTGACCAGATTTAACCAAAATTAAAAAAAAACTGAAATTTGAGCATAACTTTTTTTCCTTTAAGAATTTGAGGATTCTAAAATTTGCAAAACCGCCTTTGGCGGAATATGCATCCAAAAAGGACAAACGCTCACACCCCACAGTTGAGTCGACGATCTGGTCGATGCGGGGGAGAGGGAAGTGATCTTTCGGGCAGGCCCGATTGATATGCTTGAAGTCTATACACATGCGAAATGAATCATCTTTCTTGGGGACCATGACAACATTGGCGAGCCACTCGGAGTGGAATACTTCTCGGATGAACTTAGCTGCAAGGAGCCGAGCCACCTCTTCACCAATTGCCTTCCTCTTCTCCACGGCGGACCGACGGAGATGCTCTTTGACGGGTTTTGCCTTTGGGTCAACGCGCAAACGGTGCTCAGCCAGTCCCCTGGGCACACCCGGCATGTCAGATAGCTTCCATGTGAAGATGTCCCAGTTCTCACGGAGGAACTGGATGAGCGCTTCTTCCTATTTACTGTCGAGTGTTGTTGAGATGTGAGTCGGAGCAGCATCGGGATCAGTCGGATGGATATGGACAGGCTTTGTTGCACCAGCCGACTGAAATGCGGACTCTGAAGCGGGCTTCTTTGCTCGCAACAAATCACTTGGATCTGCGTTCTTTTTGTATTCTTCCATTTCTACTGCTGCCATTTGCTCATCAGCAATCTTTGAGCCCTTCTGGAGGCACTCTTCTGCCCTTTGCCGATTCCCTGTGACTGTGATCACACCTCTGGGGCCAGGCATCTTCAGCTTGATGTATACGTAACACGGCCGAGCCATGAAACGAGCATATGCAGGCCGACCCAGAATTGCATGATAAGCACTGTGGAAATCCACCACCTCGAACGTTAACTTTTCCTTACGGTAATTCTTTGAATCACCGAAAACCACATCAAGAGTGATCTGACCGAGTGAATCGGCTTTCTTTCCTGGGATGACTCCGTGGAATCTCATGTTGCTCTCGCTGAGCTTGGACATCAGAATGCCCATCCCTCGGAGGGTCTCAGCATACAGAATGTTCAGGCCACTGCCACCATCCATCAGAACCTTGGTCAGTCGGGTGCCCCCGACGACTGGGTCGACCACCAGCGCTTGCCGCCCAGGGGTAGCAACATGCGCTGGGTGATAGGACTGGTCGAATGTAATGGGAGTCTGCGACCACTTTAAATACATCGTAGTTGCCGGAGCAACCATATTCACTTCACGATTGATAACCTTCAGTCGACTTTTGCTCTCAATGTCAGCAAAAATCGCTAAAGTGGCATTAACATTGGGGTAACCACCATCTTCCTCTTTGTCTTCCTCCTTATCAGATTCCTTCTCTTTTTCACTGGGCTGACCCTCTCGGAAACTCTGAATCAGAAGTCGACACTGTCGAGTGGTATGCTTGGGCAGAATCAAGTTACCCTCTTCATCTTTTTTGGTATGTATGTGACATGGTAAATCGAGAACATCGTTTCCCGCTTGATCTTTCACTTTTTTGGGGGTCCATGGCCCATTGGGTTTTCCCTTGAACTTCCCTTGATTCAAAACCGCTGCTTCAGCAGGACCTACAACCTCGGCCTTACGTTTCTGCTTCCGACTGGAATTTCCTCCTCCGGTGTCCTGGGCGACTGGTTTGTTCTTGCCACTGCGGAGTCGGTCCTCCTCTTCACCGTTAGCGTACCGAGTGGCTATCTCCATCAATCGAGTCAGGGACATGTCTCCTGTCGACCGAATTTCAGGTTGAGCTCTCTGTACCGAACGCCTTCTTTGAAGGCACAAACTGCCTGGTGCTCCGACACGTTTTCAACTGTATGATGCAGGGTAGTCCACCTCTGAATGAAATCTCTCAAAGTCTCATTCTGTTTCTGAACACAATGCTGTAACTTAGCCAACCCGGCAGGACGCTTGCAAGTTCCCTCAAATGTTTTGACAAACACTCGGGCTAACTCTTCCCAACTGTAAATGCTACCAGGGGCTAGCTGATTCAACCAAGCTCTGGCCGATCCTTCGAGCATCAAAGGGAGGTGTTTCATGGCCACATCTTCGTTGCCACCGCCGATCTGCACTGCCAGTCGGTAATCTTCTAGCCAGGTGTCAGGCTTCGACTCATCGGTGAACTTACTCACTCCTGTCGCCAACCTAAAGTTGGGAGGGATCTCAGCAGCCCTGATGGCTCGACTGAAACATTCGGGCCCAGAAACATGCACTCTGGCTCCAATCGGACGATCTCTGTCTTGTCCTTCTCTGTGTGCCCGGCCTCTGTCAACCAGACCTTGAACAAGAACTGATCTTGCATGAAACCCGGTACGGTGAGGTTGTGCACGCAAGATGTACGAGTTCAGGCCCTTCTCGGAGGAAGTAACAACCCTACATCTCGGTGCCCAGTGGCTAGGTCGACTGGATTATGCGTGAGAGTTACAGGGGGTGCGAACCCTTGTGCCAGAGGAGGGGGGTGGCTTATATAGAGTGCACCAGGACCCCAGCCATCCCACCTTATACAGAGTTCAATATGCATTAAGACAGGGCGTTACTGGTAACGCCAGCTGTAAAGAACTATAAATGATCTTCAATACTACGGAGTGAATGCCTGACCGTTGCCATTCTGGGTAGCTTTAGATCTTCTGTTCTCCGAGTGATTCTTCCTGTGGTCGAGTGGCTCTATCTTGCTCGAATGGAATTGGGGTATCCGAGTGAGACACCTGGTCGAGTGGGTTGCACTCTATGGTGATTTCAGTCGGTATCTTCTGCTGATCCTTGAATGCACACACTAGTAGAAAAAGGGCCATTTGTCCCGGTTCATAAGGCCCATTTGTCCCGGTTCGGGAACCGGGACTAAAGGGTCGGGACTAAAGCCCAACACCTTTAGTCCCGGTTCTTATACGAACCGGGACAGATGGGGCTCCACGTGGCCGCCTGCTGGAGCTCGGGCTGGAGGACCTTTAGTCCCGGTTGGTAACACCAACCGGAACTAAAGGAATTTTTTGAATTTTTTTTTATTTTTTTGATTTGTTTTAATTTTTTTAATTTTCAAATATTTGAATTATTTGATAATTTAATCTCTAATCACCCCTCCCTCCTCACTGCTTTAGAATTTAATCTCTAATCTCTAATCAGCACTTTCGAGTTCTATTCCCCCTAGTTTCCAAATCTGCACTTGTTGTTTTCCTGACAATACTAAGCTGTCAATCCTATTAACCCTTAGGAGTTGAACTTGAGCATTAAGCACCGTTTGAGTTTGAAACTATTATTCTAAAAAACAATAATTATTTAGTAACACTAATATTTCTTGAATAAATAGTTTGACCATAGTTTGACCTGATTTGACCATAGTTTGACCAAAATTCAAAAAAAACTAAAATAATTATTTAGTAACACTAATATTTCTTGAATAAGTAGTTTGACCATAGTTTGACCACAGTTTGGCCAGATTTAACCAAAATTAAAAAAAAACTGAAATTTGAGCATAACTTTTTTTCCTTTAAGAATTTGAGGATTCTAAAATTTGCAAAACCGCCTTTGGCAGAATATGCATCCAAAAAGGACAAACGCTCACACCCCACAGTTGAGTCGACGATCTGGTCTATGCGGGGGAGAGGGAAGTGATCTTTCGGGCAGGCCCGATTGATATGCTTGAAGTCTATACACATGCGAAATGAATCATCTTTCTTGGGGACCATGACAACATTGGCGAGCCACTCGGAGTGGAATACTTCTCGGATGAACTTAGCTGCAAGGAGCCGAGCCACCTCTTCACCAATTTCCTTCCTCTTCTCCACGGCGGACCGACGGAGATGCTCTTTGACGGGTTTTGCCTTTGGGTCAACGCGCAAACGGTGCCCAGCCAGTCCCCTGGGCACACCCGGCATGTCAGATAGCTTCCATGCGAAGATGTCCCAGTTCTCACGGAGGAACTGGATGAGCGCTTCTTCCTATTTGCTGTCGAGTGTTGTTGAGATGTGAGTCGGAGCAGCATCGGGATCAGTCGGATGGATATGGACAGGCTTTGTTGCACCAGCCGACTGAAATGCGGACTCTGAAGCGGGCTTCTTTGCTCGCAACAAATCACTTGGATCTGCGTTCTTTTTGTATTCTTCCATTTCTACTGCTGCCATTTGCTCATCAGCAATCTTTGAGCCCTTCTGGAGGCACTCTTCTGCCCTTTGCCGATTCCCTGTGACTGTGATCACACCTCTGGGGCCAGGCATCTTCAGCTTGATGTATACGTAACACGGCCGAGCCATGAAACGAGCATATGCAGGCCGACCCAGAATTGCATGATAAGCACTGTGGAAATCCACCACCTCGAACGTTAACTTTTCCTTACGGTAATTCTTTGAATCACCGAAAACCACATCAAGAGTGATCTGACCGAGTGAATCGGCTTTCTTTCCTGGGATGACTCCGTGGAATCTCATGTTGCTCTCGCTGAGCTTGGACATCAGAATGCCCATCCCTCGGAGGGTCTCAGCATACAGAATGTTCAGGCCACTGCCACCATCCATCAGAACCTTGGTCAGTCGGGTGCCCCCGACGACTGGGTCGACCACCAGCGCTTGCCGCCCAGGGGTAGCAACATGCGCTGGGTGATCGGACTGGTCGAATGTAATGGGAGTCTGCGACCACTTTAAATACATCGTAGTTGCCGGAGCAACCATATTCACTTCACGATTGATAACCTTCAGTCAACTTTTGCTCTCAATGTCAGCAAAAATCGCTAAAGTGGCATTAACATTGGGGTAACCACCATCTTCCTCTTTGTCTTCCTCCTTATCAGATTCCTTCTCTTTTTCACTGGGCTGACCCTCTCGGAAACTCTGAATCAGAAGTCGACACTATCGAGTGGTATGCTTGGGCAGAATCAAGTTACCCTCTTCATCTTTTTTGGTATGTATGTGACATGGTAAATCGAGAACATCGTTTCCCGCTTGATCTTTCACTTTTTTGGGGGTCCATGGCCCATTGGGTTTTCCCTTGAACTTCCCTTGATTCAAAACCGCTGCTTCAGCAGGACCTACAACCTCGGCCTTACGTTTCTGCTTCCGACTGGAATTTCCTCCTCCGGTGTCCTGGGCGACTGGTTTGTTCTTGCCACTGCGGAGTCGGTCCTCCTCTTCACCGTTAGCGTACCGAGTGGCTATCTCCATCATTCGAGTCAGGGACATGTCTCCTGTCCGACCGAATTTCAGGTTGAGCTCTCTGTACCGAATGCCTTCTTTGAAGGCACAAACTGCCTGGTGCTCCGACACGTTTTCAACTGTATGATGCAGGGTAGTCCACCTCTGAATGAAATCTCTCAAAGTCTCATTCTGTTTCTGAACACAATGCTGTAACTCAGCCAACCCGGCAGGATGCTTGCAAGTTCCCTCAAATGTTTTGACAAACACTCGGGCTAACTCTTCCCAACTGTAAATGCTACCAGGGGCTAGCTGATTCAACCAAGCTCTGGCCGATCCTTCGAGCATCAAAGGGAGGTGTTTCATGGCCACATCTTCGTTGCCACCGCCGATCTGCACTGCCAGTCGGTAATCTTCTAGCCAGGTGTCAGGCTTCGACTCATCGGTGAACTTACTCACTCCTGTTGCCAACCTAAAGTTGGGAGGGATCACAGCAGCCCTGATGGCTCGACTGAAACATTTGGGCCCAGAAACATGCACTCTGGCTCCAATCGGACGATCTCTGTCTTGTCCTTCTCTGTGTGCCCGGCCTCTGTCGACCAGACCTTGAACAAGAACTGATCTTGCATCAAACCCGGTACGGTGAGGTTGTGCACGCAAGATGTACGAGTTCAGGCCCTTCTCGGAGGAAGTAACAACCCTACATCTCGGTGCCCAGAGGCTTGGTCGACTGGATTATGCGTGAGAGTTACAGGGGGTGCGAACCCTTGTGCCAGAGGAGGGGGGTGGCTTATATAGAGTGCGCCAGGACCCCAGCCATCCCACCTTATACAGAGTTCAATATGCATTAAGACAGGGCGTTACTGGTAACGCCAGCTGTAAAGAACTATAAATGATCTTCAATACTACGGAGTGAATGCCTGACCGTTGCCATTCTGGGTAGCTTTAGATCTTCTGTTCTCCGAGTGATTCTTCCTGTGGTCGAGTGGCTCTATCTTGCTCGAATGGAATTGGGGTATCCGAGTGAGACACCTGGTCGAGTGGGTTGCACTCTATGGTGATTTCAGTCGGTATCTTCTGCTGATCCTTGAATGCACACACTAGTAGAAAAAGGGCCATTTGTCCCGGTTCATAAGGCCCATTTGTCCCGGTTCGGGAACCGGGACTAAAGGGTCGGGACTAAAGCCCAACACCTTTAGTCCCGGTTCTTATACGAACCGGGACAGATGGGGCTCCACGTGGCCTCCTGCTGGAGCTCGGGCTGGAGGACCTTTAGTCCCGGTTGGTAACACCAACCGGAACTAAAGGAATTTTTTGAAAAAAAATTTGATTTTTTTTAATTTTTTTAATTTTCAAATATTTGAATTATTTGACAATTTAATCTCTAATCACCCCTCCCTCCTCACTGCTTTAGAATTTAATCTCTAATCTCTAATCAGCACTTTCGAGTTCTATTCCCCCTAGTTTCCAAATCTGCACTTGTTGTTTTCCTGACAATACTAAGCTGTCAATCCTATTAATCCTTAGGAGTTGAACTTGAGCATTAAGCACCGTTTGAGTTTGAAACTATTATTCTAAAAAACAATAATTATTTAGTAACACTAATATTTCTTGAATAAATAGTTTGACCATAGTTTGACCTGATTTGACCATAGTTTGACCAAAATTCAAAAAAACTGAAATAATTATTTAGTAACACTAATATTTCTTGAATAAGTAGTTTGACCATAGTTTGACCACAGTTTGAGCAGATTTAACCAAAATTAAAAAAAAACTGAAATTTGAGCATAACTTTTTTTCCTTTAAGAATTTGAGGATTCTAAAATTTGCAAAACCGCCTTTGGCAGAATATGCATCCAAAAAGGACAAACGCTCACACCCCACAGTTGAGTCGACGATCTGGTCGATGCGGGGGAGAGGGAAGTGATCTTTCGGGCAGGCCCGATTGATATGCTTGAAGTCTATACACATGCGAAATGAATCATCTTTCTTGGGGACCATGACAACATTGGCGAGCCACTCGGAGTGGAATACTTCTCGGATGAACTTAGCTGCAAGGAGCCGAGCCACCTCTTTACCAATTGCCTTCCTCTTCTCCACGGCGGACCGACGGAGATGCTCTTTGACGGGTTTTGCCTTTGGGTCAACGCGCAAACGGTGCTCAGCCAGTCCCCTGGGCACACCCGGCATGTCAGATAGCTTCCATGCGAAGATGTCCCAGTTCTCACGGAGGAACTGGATGAGCGCTTCTTCCTATTTGCTGTCGAGTGTTGTTGAGATGTGAGTCGGAGCAGCATCGGGATCAGTCGGATGGATATGGACAGGCTTTGTTGCACCAGCCGACTGAAATGCGGACTCTGAAGCGGGCTTCTTTGCTCGCAACAAATCACTTGGATCTGCGTTCTTTTTGTATTCTTCCATTTCTACTGCTGCCATTTGCTCATCAGCAATCTTTGAGCCCTTCTGGAGGCACTCTTCTGCCCTTTGCCGATTCCCTGTGACTGTGATCACACCTCTGGGGCCAGGCATCTTCAGCTTGATGTATACGTAACACGGCCGAGCCATGAAACGAGCATATGCAGGCCGACCCAGAATTGCATGATAAGCACTGTGGAAATCCACCACCTCGAACGTTAACTTTTCCTTACGGTAATTCTTTGAATCACCGAAAACCACATCAAGAGTGATCTGACCGAGTGAATCGGCTTTCTTTCCTGGGATGACTCCGTGGAATCTCATGTTGCTCTCGCTGAGCTTGGACATCAGAATGCCCATCCCTCGGAGGGTCTCAGCATACAGAATGTTCAGGCCACTGCCACCATCCATCAGAACCTTGGTCAGTCGGGTGCCCCCGACGACTGGGTCGACCACCAGCGCTTGCCGCCCAGGGGTAGCAACATGCGCTGGGTGATCGGACTGGTCGAATGTAATGGGAGTCTGCGACCACTTTAAATACATCGTAGTTGCCGGAGCAACCATATTCACTTCACGATTGATAACCTTCAGTCGACTTTTGCTCTTAATGTCAGTAAAAATCGCTAAAGTGGCATTAACATTGGGGTAACCACCATCTTCCTCTTTGTCTTCCTCCTTATCAGATTCCTTCTCTTTTTCACTGGGCTGACCCTCTCGGAAACTCTGAATCAGAAGTCGACACTGTCGAGTGGTATGCTTGGGCAGAATCAAGTTACCCTCTTCATCTTTTTTGGTATGTATGTGACATGGTAAATCGAGAACATCGTTTCCCGCTTGATCTTTCACTTTTTTGGGGGTCCATGGCCCATTGGGTTTTCCCTTGAACTTCCCTTGATTCAAAACCGCTGCTTCAGCAGGACCTACAACCTCGGCCTTACGTTTCTGCTTCCGACTGGAATTTCCTCCTCCGGTGTCCTGGGCGACTGGTTTGTTCTTGCCACTGCGGAGTCGGTCCTCCTCTTCACCGTTAGCGTACCGAGTGGCTATCTCCATCATTCGAGTCAGGGACATGTCTCCTGTCCGACCGAATTTCAGGTTGAGCTCTCTGTACCGAACGCCTTCTTTGAAGGCACAAACTGCCTGGTGCTCCGACACGTTTTCAACTGTATGATGCAGGGTAGTCCACCTCTGAATGAAATCTCTCAAAGTCTCATTCTGTTTCTGAACACAATGCTGTAACTCAGCCAACCCGGCAGGACGCTTGCAAGTTCCCTCAAATGTTTTGACAAACACTCGGGCTAACTCTTCCCAACTGTAAATGCTACCAGGGGCTAGCTGATTCAACCAAGCTCTGGCCGATCCTTCGAGCATCAAAGGGAGGTGTTTCATGGCCACATCTTCGTTGCCACCGCCAATCTGCACTGCCAGTCGGTAATCTTCTAGCCAGGTGTCAGGCTTTGACTCATCGGTGAACTTACTCACTCCTGTCGCCAACCTAAAGTTGGGAGGGATCTCAGCAGCCCTGATGGCTCGACTGAAACATTCGGGCCCAGAAACATGCACTCTGGCTCCAATCGGACGATCTCTGTCTTGTCCTTCTCTGTGTGCCCGGCCTCTGTCGACCAGACCTTGAACAAGAACTGATCTTGCATCAAACCCGGTACGGTGAGGTTGTGCACGCAAGATGTACGAGTTCAGGCCCTTCTCGGAGGAAGTAACAACCCTACATCTCGGTGCCCAGAGGCTTGGTCGACTGGATTATGCGTGAGAGTTACAGGGGGTGCGAACCCTTGTGCCAGAGGAGGGGGGTGGCTTAAATAGAGTGCGCCAGGACCCCAGCCATCCCACGTTATACAGAGTTCAATATGCATTAAGACAGGGCGTTACTGGTAACGCCAGCTGTAAAGAACTATAAATGATCTTCAATACTACGGAGTGAATGCCTGACCGTTGCCATTCTGGGTAGCTTTAGATCTTCTGTTCTCCGAGTGATTCTTCCTGTGGTCGAGTGGCTCTATCTTGCTCGAATGGAATTGGGGTATCCGAGTGAGACACCTGGTCGAGTGGGTTGCACTCTATGGTGATTTCAGTCGGTATCTTCTACTGATCCTTGAATGCACACACTAGTAGAAAAAGGGCCATTTTTCCCGGTTCATAAGGCCCATTTGTCCCGGTTCGGGAACCGGGACTAAAGGGTCGGGACTAAAGCCCAACACCTTTAGTCCCGGTTCTTATACGAACCGGGACAGATGGGGCTCCACGTGGCCGCCTGCTGGAGCTCGGGCTGGAGGACCTTTAGTCCCGGTTGGTAACACCAACCGGAACTAAAGGAATTTTTTGAATTTTTTTTTGATTTTTTTGATTTTTTTTAATTTTTTTTATTTTCAAATATTTTAATTATTTGACAATTTAATCTCTAATCACCCCTCCCTCCTCACTGCTTTAGAATTTAATCTCTAATCTCTAATCAGCACTTTCGAGTTCTATTCCCCCTAGTTTCCAAATCTGCACTTGTTGTTTTCCTGACAATACTAAGCTGTCAATCCTATTAACCCTTAGGAGTTGAACTTGAGCATTAAGCACCGTTTGAGTTTGAAACTATTATTCTAAAAAACAATAATTATTTAGTAACACTAATATTTCTTGAATAAATAGTTTGACCATAGTTTGACCAAAATTCAAAAAAACTAAAATAATTATTTAGTAACACTAATATTTCTTGAATAAGTAGTTTGACCATAGTTTGACCACAGTGTGACCAGATTTAACCAAAATTAAAAAAAAACGGAAATTTGAGCATAACTTTTTTTCCTTTAAGAATTTGAGGATTCTAAAATTTGCAAAACCGCCTTTGGCAGAATATGCATCCAAAAAGGACAAACGCTCACACCCCACAGTTGAGTCGACGATCTGGTCGATGCGGGGGAGAGGGAAGTGATCTTTCGGGCAGGCCCGATTGATATGCTTGAAGTCTATACACATGCGAAATGAATCATCTTTCTTGGGGACCATGACAACATTGGCGAGCCACTCGGAGTGGAATACTTCTCGGATGAACTTAGCTGCAAGGAGCCGAGCCACCTCTTCACCAAGTGCCTTCCTCTTCTCCACGGCGGACCGACGGAGATGCTCTTTGACGGGTTTTGCCTTTGGGTCAACGCGCAAACGGTGCTCAGCCAGTCCCCTGGGCACACCCGGCATGTCAGATAGCTTCCATGCGAAGATGTCCCAGTTCTCACGGAGGAACTGGATGAGCGCTTCTTCCTATTTGCTGTCGAGTGTTGTTGAGATGTGAGTCGGAGCAGCATCGGGATCAGTCGGATGGATATGGACAGGCTTTGTTGCACCAGCCGACTGAAATGCGGACTCTGAAGCGGGCTTCTTTGCTCGCAACAAATCACTTGGATCTGCGTTCTTTTTGTATTCTTCCATTTCTACTGCTGCCATTTGCTCATCAGCAATCTTTGAGCCCTTCTGGAGGCACTCTTCTGCCCTTTGCTGATTCCCTGTGACTGTGATCACACCTCTGGGGCGAGGCATCTTCAGCTTGATGTATACGTAACACGGCCGAGCCATGAAACGAGCATATGCAGGCCGACCCAGAATTGCATGATAAGCACTGTGGAAATCCACCACCTCGAACGTTAACTTTTCCTTACGGTAATTCTTTGAATCACCGAAAACCACATCAAGAGTGATCTGACCGAGTGAATCGGCTTTCTTTCCTGGGATGACTCCGTGGAATCTCATGTTGCTCTCGCTGAGCTTGGACATCAGAATGCCCATCCCTCGGAGGGTCTCAGCATACAGAATGTTCAGGCCACTGCCACCATCCATCAGAACCTTGGTCAGTCGGGTGCCCCCGACGACTGGGTCGACCACCAGCGCTTGCCGCCCAGGGGTAGCAACATGCGCTGGGTGATCGGACTGGTCGAATGTAATGGGAGTCTGCGACCACTTTAAATACATCGTAGTTGCCGGAGCAACCATATTCACTTCACGATTGATAACCTTCAGTCGACTTTTGCTCTCAATGTCAGCAAAAATCGCTAAAGTGGCATTAACATTGGGGTAACCACCATCTTCCTCTTTGTCTTCCTCCTTATCAGATTCCTTCTCTTTTTCACTGGGCTGACCCTCTCGGAAACTCTGAATCAGAAGTCGACACTGTCGAGTGGTATGCTTGGGCAGAATCAAGTTACCCTCTTCATCTTTTTTGGTATGTATGTGACATGGTAAATCGAGAACATCGTTTCCCGCTTGATCTTTCACCTTTTTGGGGGTCCATGGCCCATTGGGTTTTCCCTTGAACTTCCCTTGATTCAAAACCGCTGCTTCAGCAGGACCTACAACCTCGGCCTTACGTTTCTGCTTCCAACTGGAATTTCCTCCTCCGGTGTCCTGGGCGACTGGTTTGTTCTTGCCACTGCGGAGTCGGTCCTCCTCTTCACCGTTAGCGTACCGAGTGGCTATCTCCATCATTCGAGTCAGGGACATGTCTCCTGTCCGACCGAATTTCAGGTTGAGCTCTCTGTACCGAACGCCTTCTTTGAAGGCACAAACTGCCTGGTGCTCCGACACGTTTTCAACTGTATGATGCAGGGTAGTCCACCTCTGAATGAAATCTCTCAAAGTCTCATTCTGTTTCTGAACACAATGCTGTAACTCAGCCAACCCGGCAGGACGCTTGCAAGTTCCCTCAAATGTTTTGACAAACACTCGGGCTAACTCTTCCCAACTGTAAATGCTACCAGGGGCTAGCTGATTCAACCAAGCTCTGGCCGATCCTTCGAGCATCAAAGGGAGGTGTTTCATGGCCACATCTTCGTTGCCACCGCCGATCTGCACTGCCAGTCGGTAATCTTCTAGCCAGGTGTCAGGCTTTGACTCATCGGTGAACTTACTCACTCCTGTCGCCAACCTAAAGTTGGGAGGGATCTCAGCAGCCCTGATGGCTCGACTGAAACATTCGGGCCCAGAAACATGCACTCTGGCTCCAATCGGACGATCTCTGTCTCGTCCTTCTCTGTGTGCCCGGCCTCTGTCGACCAGACCTTGAACAAGAACTGATCTTGCATCAAACCCGGTACGGTGAGGTTGTGCACGCAAGATGTACGAGTTCAGGCCCTTCTCGGAGGAAGTAACAACCCTACATCTCGGTGCCCAGAGGCTTGGTCGACTGGATTATGCGTGAGAGTTACAGGGGGTGCGAACCCTTGTGCCAGAGGAGGGGGGTGGCTTATATAGAGTGCGCCAGGACCCCAGCCATCCCACGTTATACAGAGTTCAATATGCATTAAGACAGGGCGTTACTGGTAACGCCAGCTGTAAAGAACTATAAATGATCTTCAATACTACGGAGTGAATGCCTGACCGTTGCCATTCTGGGTAGCTTTAGATCTTCTGTTCTCCGAGTGATTCTTCCTGTGGTTGAGTGGCTCTATCTTGCTCGAATGGAATTGGGGTATCCGAGTGAGACACCTGTTCGAGTGGGTTGCACTCTATGGTGATTTCAGTCGGTATCTTCTGCTGATCCTTGAATGCACACACTAGTAGAAAAAGGGCCATTTGTCCCGGTTCATAAGGCCCATTTGTCCCGGTTCGGGAACCGGGACTAAAGGGTCGGGACTAAAGCCCAACACCTTTAGTCCTGGTTCTTATACGAACCGGGACAGATGGGGCTCCACGTGGCCGCCTGCTGGAGCTCAGGCTGGAGGACCTTTAGTCCCGGTTGGTAACACCAACCGGAACTAAAGGAATTTTTTTAAAAAAAATTTGATTTTTTTAATTTTTTTTATTTTTTTTTATTTTCAAAAATTTGAATTATTTGACAATTTAATCTCTAATCACCCCTCCCTCCTCACTGCTTTAGAATTTAATCTCTAATCTCTAATCAGCACTTTCGAGTTCTATTCCCCCTAGTTTCCAAATCTGCACTTGTTGTTTTCCTGACAAGACTAAGCTGTCAATCCTATTAACCCTTAGGAGTTGAACTTGAGCATTAAGCACCGTTTGAGTTTGAAACTATTATTCTAAAAAACAATAATTATTTAGTAACACTAATATTTCTTGAATAAATAGTTTGACCATAGTTTGACCTGATTTGACCATAGTTTGACCAAAATTCAAAAAAACTAAAATAATTATTTAGTAACACTAATATTTCTTGAATAAGTAGTTTGACCATAGTTTGACCACAGTTTGACCAGATTTAACCAAAATTAAAAAAAAACTGAAATTTGAGCATAACTTTTTTTCCTTTAAGAATTTGAGGATTCTAAAATTTGCAAAACCGCCTTTGGCAGAATATGCATCCAAAAAGGACAAACGCTCACACCCCACAGTTGAGTCGACGATCTGGTCGATGCGGGGGAGAGGGAAGTGATCTTTCGGGCAGGCCCGATTGATATGCTTGAAGTCTATACACATGCGAAATGAATCATCTTTCTTGGGGACCATGACAACATTGGCGAGCCACTCGGAGTGGAATACTTCTCGGATGAACTTAGCTGCAAGGAGCCGAGCCACCTCTTCACCAATTGCCTTCCTCTTCTCCACGGCGGACCGACGGAGATGCTCTTTGACGGGTTTTGCCTTTGGGTCAACGCGCAAACGGTGCTCAGCCAGTCCCCTGGGCACACCCGGCATGTCAGATAGCTTCCATGCGAAGATGTCCCAGTTCTCACGGAGGAACTGGATGAGCGCTTCTTCCTATTTGCTGTTGAGTGTTGTTGAGATGTGAGTCGGAGCAGCATCGGGATCAGTCGGATGGATATGGACAGGCTTTGTTGCACCAGCCGACTGAAATGCGGACTCTGAAGCGGGCTTCTTTGCTCGCAACAAATCACTTGGATCTGCGTTCTTTTTGTATTCTTCCATTTCTACTGCTGCCATTTGCTCATCAGCAATCTTTGAGCCCTTCTGGAGGCACTCTTCTGCCCTTTGCCGATTCCCTGTGACTGTGATCACACCTCTGGGGCCAGGCATCTTCAGCTTGATGTATACGTAACACGGCCGAGCCATGAAACGAGCATATGCAGGCCGACCCAGAATTGCATGATAAGCACTGTGGAAATCCACCACCTCGAACGTTAACTTTTCCTTACGGTAATTCTTTGAATCACCGAAAACCACATCAAGAGTGATCTGACCGAGTGAATCGGCTTTCTTTCCTGGGATGACTCCGTGGAATCTCATGTTGCTCTCGCTGAGCTTGGACATCAGAATGCCCATCCCTCGGAGGGTCTCAGCATACAGAATGTTCAGGCCATTGCCACCATCCATCAGAACCTTGGTCAGTCGGGTGCCCCCGACGACTGGGTCGACCACCAGCGCTTGCCGCCCAGGGGTAGCAACATGCGCTGGGTGATCGGACTGGTCGAATGTAATGGGAGTCTGCGACCACTTTAAATACATCGTAGTTGCCGGAGCAACCATATTCACTTCACGATTGATAACCTTCAGTCGACTTTCGCTCTCAATGTCAGCAAAAATCGCTAAAGTGGCATTAACATTGGGGTAACCACCATCTTCCTCTTTGTCTTCCTCCTTATCAGATTCCTTCTCTTTTTCACTGGGCTGACCCTCTCGGAAACTCTGAATCAGAAGTCGACACTGTCGAGTGGTATGCTTGGGCAGAATCAAGTTACCCTCTTCATCTTTTTTGGTATGTATGTGACATGGTAAATCGAGAACATCGTTTCCCGCTTGATCTTTCACTTTTTTGGGGGTCCATGGCCCATTGGGTTTTCCCTTGAACTTCCCTTGATTCAAAACCGCTGCTTCAGCAGGACCTACAACCTCGGCCTTACGTTTCTGCTTCCGACTGGAATTTCCTCCTCCGGTGTCCTGGGCGACTGGTTTGTTCTTGCCACTGCGGAGTCGGTCCTCCTCTTCACCGTTAGCGTACCGAGTGGCTATCTCCATCATTCGAGTCAGGGACATGTCTCCTGTCCGACCGAATTTCAGGTTGAGCTCTCTGTACCGAACGCCTTCTTTGAAGGCACAAACTGCCTGGTGCTCCGACACGTTTTCAACTGTATGATGCAGGGTAGTCCACCTCTGAATGAAATCTCTCAAAGTCTCATTCTGTTTCTCAACACAATGCTGTAACTCAGCCAACCCGGCAGGATGCTTGCAAGTTCCCTCAAATGTTTTGACAAACACTCGGGCTAACTCTTCCCAACTGTAAATGCTACCAGGGGCTAGCTGATTCAACCAAGCTCTGGCCGATCCTTCGAGCATCAAAGGGAGGTGTTTCATGGCCACATCTTCGTTGCCACCGCCGATCTGCACTGCCAGTCGGTAATCTTCTAGCCAGGTGTCAGGCCTTGACTCATCGGTGAACTTACTCACTCCTGTCGCCAACCTAAAGTTGGGAGGGATCTCAGCAGCCCTGATGGCTCGACTGAAACATTCGGGCCCAGAAACATGCACTCTGGCTCCAATCGGACGATCTCTGTCTTGTCCTTCTCTGTGTGCCCGGCCTCTGTCGACCAGACCTTGAACAAGAACTGATCTTGCATCAAACCCGGTACGGTGAGGTTGTGCACGCAAGATGTACGAGTTCAGGCCCTTCTCGGAGGAAGTAACAACCCTACATCTCGGTGCCCAGAGGCTTGGTCGACTGGATTATGCGTGAGAGTTACAGGGGGTGCGAACCCTTGTGCCAGAGGAGGGGGGTGGCTTATATAGAGTGCGCCAGGACCCCAGCCATCCGATGTTATACCGAGTTCAATATGCATTAAGACAGGGCGTTACTGGTAACGCCAGCTGTAAAGAACTATAAATGATCTTCAATACTACGGAGTGAATGCCTGACCGTTGCCATTCTGGGTAGCTTTAGATCTTCTGTTCTCCGAGTGATTCTTCCTGTGGTCGAGTGGCTCTATCTTGCTCGAATGGAATTGGGGTATCCGAGTGAGACACCTGGTCGAGTGGGTTGCACTCTATGGTGATTTCAGTCGGTATCTTCTGCTGATCCTTGAATGCACACACTAGTAGAAAAAGGGCCATTTGTCCCGGTTCGGGAACCGGGACTAAAGGGTCGGGACTAAAGCCCAACACCTTTAGTCCCGGTTCTTATACGAACCGGGACAGATGGGGCTCCACGTGGCCGCCTGCTGGAGCTCGGGCTGGAGGACCTTTAGTCCCGGTTGGTAACACCAACCGGAACTAAAGGAATTTTTTGAAAAAAAATTTGATTTTTTTTAATTTTTTTAATTTTTTTTATTTTCAAATATTTGAATTATTTGACAATTTAATCTCTAATCACCCCTCCCTCCTCACTGCTTTAGAATTTAATCTCTAATCTCTAATCAGCACTTTCGAGTTCTATTCCCCCTAGTTTCCAAATCTGCACTTGTTGTTTTCCTGACAATACTAAGCTGTCAATCCTATTAACCCTTAGGAGTTGAACTTGAGCATTAAGCACCGTTTGAGTTTGAAACTATTATTCTAAAAAACAATAATTATTTAGTAACACTAATATTTCTTGAATAAATAGTTTGACCATAGTTTGACCTGATTTGACCATAGTTTGACCAAAATTCAAAAAAACTAAAATAATTATTTAGTAACACTAATATTTCTTGAATAAGTAGTTTGACCATAGTTTGACCACAATTTGACCAGATTTAACCAAAATTAAAAAAAACTGAAATTTGAGCATAACTTTTTTTCCTTTAAGAATTTGAGGATTCTAAAATTTGCAAAACCGCCTTTGGCAGAATATGCATCCAAAAAGGACAAACGCTCACACCCCACAGTTGAGTCGACGATCTGGTTGATGCGGGGGAGAGGGAAGTGACCTTTCGGGCAGGCCCGATTGATATGCTTGAAGTCTATACACATGCGAAATGAATCATCTTTCTTGGGGACCATGACAACATTGGCGAGCCACTCGGAGTGGAATACTTCTCGGATGAACTTAGCTGCAAGGAGCCGAGCCACCTCTTCACCAATTGCCTTCCTCTTCTCCACGGCGGACCGACGGAGATGCTCTTTGACGGGTTTTGCCTTTGGGTCAACGCGCAAACGTTGCTCAGCCAGTCCCCTGGGCACACCCGGCATGTCAGATAGCTTCCATGCGAAGATGTCCCAGTTCTCACGGAGGAACTGGATGAGCGCTTCTTCCTATTTGCTGTCGAGTGTTGTTGAGATGTGAGTCGGAGCAGCATCGGGATCAGTCGGATGGATATGGACAGGCTTTGTTGCACCAGCCGACTGAAATGCAGACTCTGAAGCGGGCTTCTTTGCTCGCAACAAATCACTTGGATCTGCGTTCTTTTTGTATTCTTCCATTTCTACTGCTGCCATTTGCTCATCAGCAATCTTTGAGCCCTTCTGGAGGCACTCTTCTGCCCTTTGCCGATTCCCTGTGACTGTGATCACACCTCTGGGGCCAGGCATCTTCAGCTTGATGTATACGTAACACGGCCGAGCCATGAAACGAGCATATGCAGGCCGACCCAGAATTGCATGATAAGCACTGTGGAAATCCACCACCTCGAACATTAACTTTTCCTTACGGTAATTCTTTGAATCACCGAAAACCACATCAAGAGTGATCTGACCGAGTGAATCGGCTTTCTTTCCTGGGATGACTCCGTGGAATCTCATGTTGCTCTCGCTGAGCTTGGACATCAGAATGCCCATCCCTCGGAGGGTCTCAGCATACAGAATGTTCAGGCCACTGCCACCATCCATCAGAACCTTGGTCAGTCGGGTGCCCCCGACGACTGGGTCGACCACCAGCGCTTGCCGCCCAGGGGTAGCAACATGCGCTGGGTGATCGGACTGGTCGAATGTAATGGGAGTCTGCGACCACTTTAAATACATCGTAGTTGCCGGAGCAACCATATTCACTTCACGATTGATAACCTTCAGTCGAGTTTTGCTCTCAATGTCAGCAAAAATCGCTAAAGTGGCATTAACATTGGGGTAACCACCATCTTCCTCTTTGTCTTCCTCCTTATCAGATTCCTTCTCTTTTTCACTGGGCTGACCCTCTCGGAAACTCTGAATCAGAAGTCGACACTGTCGAGTGGTATGCTTGGGCAGAATCAAGTTACCCTCTTCATCTTTTTTGGTATGTATGTGACATGGTAAATCAAGAACATCGTTTCCCGCTTGATCTTTCACTTTTTTGGGGGTCCATGGCCCATTGGGTTTTCCCTTGAACTTCCCTTGATTCAAAACCGCTGCTTCAGCAGGACCTACAACCTCGGCCTTACGTTTCTGCTTCCGACTGGAATTTCCTCCTCCGGTGTCCTGGGCGACTGGTTTGTTCTTGCCACTGCGGAGTCGGTCCTCCTCTTCACCGTTAGCGTACCGAGTGGCTATCTCCATCATTCGAGTCAGGGACATGTCTCCTGTCCGACCGAATTTCAGGTTGAGCTCTCTGTACCGAACGCCTTCTTTGAAGGCACAAACTGCCTGGTGCTCCGACACGTTTTCAACTGTATGATGCAGGGTAGTCCACCTCTGAATGAAATCTCTCAAAGTCTCATTCTGTTTCTGAACACAATGCTGTAACTCAGCCAACCCGGCAGGATGCTTGCAAGTTCCCTCAAATGTTTTGACAAACACTCGGGCTAACTCTTCCCAACTGTAAATGCTACCAGGGGCTAGCTGATTCAACCAAGCTCTGGCCGATCCTTCGAGCATCAAAGGGAGGTGTTTCATGGCCACATCTTCGTTGCCACCGCCGATCTGCACTGCCAGTCGGTAATCTTCTAGCCAGGTGTCAGGCTTCGACTCATCGGTGAACTTACTCACTCCTGTCGCCAACCTAAAGTTGGGAGGGATCTCAGCAGCCCTGATGGCTCGACTGAAACATTCGGGCCCAGAAACATGCACTATGGCTCCAATCGGACGATCTCTGTCTTGTCCTTCTCTGTGTGCCCGGCCTCTGTCGACCAGACCTTGAACAAGAACTGATCTTGCATCAAACCCGGTACGGTGAGGTTGTGCACGCAAGATGTACGAGTTCAGGCCCTTCTCGGAGGAAGTAACAACCCTACATCTCGGTGCCAAGAGGCTTGGTCGACTGGATTATGCGTGAGAGTTACAGGGGGTGCGAACCCTTGTGCCAGAGGAGGGGGTGGCTTATATAGAGTGCGCCAGGACCCCAGCCATCCCACGTTATACAGAGTTCAGTATGCATTAAGACAGGGCGTTACTGGTAACGCCAGCTGTAAAGAACTATAAATGATCTTCAATACTACGGAGTGAATGCCTGACCGTTGCCATTCTGGGTAGCTTTAGATCTTCTGTTCTCCGAGTGATTCTTCCTGTGGTCGAGTGGCTCTATCTTGCTCGAATGGAATTGGGGTATCCGAGTGAGACACCTGGTCGAGTGGGTTGCACTCTATGGTGATTTCAGTCGGTATCTTCTGCTGATCCTTGAATGCACACACTAGTAGAAAAAGGGCCATTTGTCCCGGTTCATAAGGCCCATTTGTCCCGGTTCGGGAACCGGGACTAAAGGGTCGGGACTAAAGCCCAACACCTTTAGTCCCGGTTCTTATACGAACCGGGACAGATGGGGCTTCACGTGGCCGCCTGCTGGAGCTCGGGCTGGAGGACCTTTAGTCCCGGTTGGTAACACCAACCGGAACTAAATGAATTTTTTGAAAAAAAAATTGATTTTTTTAAATTTTTTTAATTTTTTTAATTTTCAAATATTTGAATTATTTGACAATTTAATCTCTAATCACCCCTCCCTCCTCACTGCTTTAGAATTTAATCTCTAATCTCTAATCAGCACTTTCGAGTTCTATTCCCCCTAGTTTCCAAATCTGCACTTGTTGTTTTCCTGACAATACTAAGCTGTCAATCCTATTAACCCTTAGGAGTTGAACTTGAGCATTAAGCACCGTTTGAGTTTGAAACTATTATTCTAAAAAACAATAATTATTTAGTAACACTAATATTTCTTGAATAAATAGTTTGACCATAGTTTGACCTGATTTGACCATAGTTTGACCAAAATTCAAAAAAACTAAAATAATTATTTAGTAACACTAATATTTCTTGAATAAGTAGTTTGACCATAGTTTGACCACAGTTTGACCAGATTTAACCAAAATTAAAAAAAAACTGAAATTTGAGCATAACTTTTTTTCCTTTAAGAATTTGAGGATTCTAAAATTTGCAAAACCGCCTTTGGCAGAATATGCATCCAAAAAGGACAAACGCTCACACCCCACAGTTGAGTCGACGATCTGGTCGATGCGGAGGAGAGGGAAGTGATCTTTCGGGCAGGCCCGATTGATATGCTTGAAGTCTATACACATGCGAAATGAATCATCTTTCTTGGGGACCATGACAACATTGGCGAGCCACTCGGAGTGGAATACTTCTCGGATGAACTTAGCTGCAAGGAGCCGAGCCACCTCTTCACCAATTGCCTTCCTCTTCTCCACGGCGGACCGACGGAGATGCTCTTTGACGGGTTTTGCCTTTGGGTCAACGCGCAAACGGTGCTCAGCCAGTCCCCTGGGCACACCCGGCATGTCAGATAGCTTCCATGCGAAGATGTCCCAGTTCTCACGGAGGAACTGGATGAGCGCTTCTTCCTATTTGCTGTCGAGTGTTGTTGAGATGTGAGTCGGAGCAGCATCGGGATCAGTCGGATGGATATGGACAGGCTTTGTTGCACCAGCCGACTGAAATGCGGACTCTGAAACGGGCTTCTTTGCTCGCAACAAATCACTTGGATCTGCGTTCTTTTTGTATTCTTCCATTTCTACTGCTGCCATTTGCTCATCAGCAATCTTTGAGCCCTTCTGGAGGCACTCTTCTGCCCTTTGCCGATTCCCTGTGACTGTGATCACACCTCTGGGGCCAGGCATCTTCAGCTTGATGTATACGTAACACGGCCGAGCCATGAAACGAGCATATGCAGGCCGACCCAGAATTGCATGATAAGCACTGTGGAAATCCACCACCTCGAACGTTAACTTTTCCTTACGGTAATTCTTTGAATCACCGAAAACCACATCAAGAGTGATCTGACCGAGTGAATCGGCTTTCTTTCCTGGGATGACTCCGTGGAATCTCATGTTGCTCTCGCTGAGCTTGGACATCAGAATGCCCATCCCTCGGAGGGTCTCAGCATACAGAATGTTCAGGCCACTGCCACCATCCATCAGAACCTTGGTCAGTCGGGTGCCCCCGACGACTGGGTCGACCACCAGCGCTTGCCGCCCAGGGGTAGCAACATGCGCTGGGTGATCGGACTGGTCGAATGTAATGGGAGTCTGCGACCACTTTAAATACATCGTAGTTGCCGGAGCAACCATATTCACTTCACGATTGATAACCTTCAGTCGAGTTTTGCTCTCAATGTCAGCAAAAATCGCTAAAGTGGCATTAACATTGGGGTAACCACCATCTTCCTCTTTGTCTTCCTCCTTATCAGATTCCTTCTCTTTTTCACTGGGCTGACCCTCTCGGAAACTCTGAATCAGAAGTCGACACTGTCGAGTGGTATGCTTGGGCAGAATCAAGTTACCCTCTTCATCTTTTTTGGTATGTATGTGACATGGTAAATCGAGAACATCGTTTCCCGCTTGATCTTTCACTTTTTTGGGGGTCCATGGCCCATTGGGTTTTCCCTTGAACTTCCCTTGATTCAAAACCGCTGCTTCAGCAGGACCTACAACCTCGGCCTTACGTTTCTGCTTCCGACTGGAATTTCCTCCTCCGGTGTCCTGGGCGACTGGTTTGTTCTTGCCACTGCGGAGTCGGTCCTCCTCTTCACCGTTAGCGTACCGAGTGGCTATCTCCATCATTCGAGTTAGGGACATGTCTCCTGTCCGACCGAATTTCAGGTTGAGCTCTCTGTACCGAACGCCTTCTTTGAAGGCACAAACTGCCTGGTGCTCCGACACGTTTTCAACTGTATGATGCAGGGTAGTCCACCTCTGAATGAAATCTCTCAAAGTCTCATTCTGTTTCTGAACACAATGCTGTAACTCAGCCAACCCGGCAGGATGCTTGCAAGTTCCCTCAAATGTTTTGACAAACACTCGGGCTAACTCTTCCCAACTGTAAATGCTACCAGGGGCTAGCTGATTCAACCAAGCTCTGGCCGATCCTTCGAGCATCAAAGGGAGATGTTTCATGGCCACATCTTCGTTGCCACCGCCGATCTGCACTGCCAGTCGGTAATCTTCTAGCCAGGTGTCAGGCTTCGACTCATCGGTGAACTTACTCACTCCTGTCGCCAACCTAAAGTTGGGAGGGATCTCAGCAGCCCTGATGGCTCGACTGAAACATTCGGGCCCAGAAACATGCACTCTGGCTCCAATCGGACGATCTCTGTCTTGTCCTTCTCTGTGTGCCCGGCCTCTGTCGACCAGACCTTGAACAAGAACTGATCTTGCATCAAACCCGGTACGGTGAGGTTGTGCACGCAAGATGTACGAGTTCAGGCCCTTCTCGGAGGAAGTAACAACCCTACATCTCGGTGCCCAGAGGCTTGGTCGACTGGATTATGCGTGAGAGTTACAGGGGGTGCGAACCCTTGTGCCAGAGGAGGGGGGTGGCTTATATAGAGTGCGCCAGGACCCCAGCCATCCCACGTTATACAGAGTTCAATATGCATTAAGATAGGGCGTTACTGGTAACGCCAGCTGTAAAGAACTATAAATGATCTTCAATACTACGGAGTGAATGCCTGACCGTTGCCATTCTGGGTAGCTTTAGATCTTCTGTTCTCCGAGTGATTCTTCCTGTGGTCGAGTGGCTCTATCTTGCTCGAATGGAATTGGGGTATCCGAGTGAGACACCTGGTCGAGTGGGTTGCACTCTATGGTGATTTCAGTCGGTATCTTCTGCTGATCCTTGAATGCACACACTAGTAGAAAAAGGGCCATTTGTCCCGGTTCATAAGGCCCATTTGTCCCGGTTCGGGAACCGGGACTAAAGGGTCGGGACTAAAGCCCAACACCTTTAGTCCCGGTTCTTATACGAACCGGGACAGATGGGGCTCCACGTGGCCGCCTGCTGGAGCTCGGGCTGGAGGACCTTTAGTCCCGGTTGGTAACACCAACCGGAACTAAAGGAATTTTTTGAAAAAAAATTTGATTTTTTTTAATTTTTTTTATTTTCAAATATTTGAATTATTTGACAATTTAATCTCTAATCACCCTCCCTCCTCACTGCTTTAGAATTTAATCTCTAATCTCTAATCAGCACTTTCGAGTTCTATTCCCCCTAGTTTCCAAATCTGCACTTGTTGTTTTCCTGACAATACTAAGCTGTCAATCCTATTAACCCTTAGGAGTTGAACTTGAGCATTAAGCACCGTTTGAGTTTGAAACTATTATTCTAAAAAACAATAATTATTTAGTAACACTAATATTTCTTGAATAAATAGTTTGACCATAGTTTGACCTGATTTGACCATAGTTTGACCAAAATTCAAAAAAACTAAAATAATTATTTAGTAACACTAATATTTCTTGAATAAGTAGTTTGACCATAGTTTGACCACAGTTTGACCAGATTTAACCAAAATTAAAAAAACTGAAATTTGAGCATAACTTTTTTTCCTTTAAGAATTTGAGGATTCTAAAATTTGCAAAACCGCCTTTGGCAGAATATGCATCCAAAAAGGACAAACGCTCACACCCCACAGTTGAGTCGACGATCTGGTCGATGCGGGGGAGAGGGAAGTGATCTTTCGGGCAGGCCCGATTGATATGCTTGAAGTCTATACACATGCGAAATGAATCATCTTTCTTGGGGACCATGACAACATTGGCGAGCCACTCGGAGTGGAATACTTCTCGGATGAACTTAGCTGCAAGGAGCCGAGCCACCTCTTCACCAATTGCCTTCCTCTTCTCCACGGCGGACCGACGGAGATGCTCTTTGACGGGTTTTGCCTTTGGGTCAACGCGCAAACGGTGCTCAGCCAGTCCCCTGGGCACACCCGGCATGTCAGATAGCTTCCATGCGAAGATGTCCCAGTTCTCACGGAGGAACTGGATGAGCGCTTCTTCCTATTTGCTGTCGAGTGTTGTTGAGATGTGAGTCGGAGCAGCATCGGGATCAGTCGGATGGATATGGACAGGCTTTGTTGCACCAGCCGACTGAAATGCGGACTCTGAAACGGGCTTCTTTGCTCGCAACAAATCACTTGGATCTGCGTTCTTTTTGTATTCTTCCATTTCTACTGCTGCCATTTGCTCATCAGCAATCTTTGAGCCCTTCTGGAGGCACTCTTCTGCCCTTTGCCGATTCCCTGTGACTGTGATCACACCTCTGGGGCCAGGCATCTTCAGCTTGATGTATACGTAACACGGCCGAGCCATGAAACGAGCATATGCAGGCCGACCCAGAATTGCATGATAAGCACTGTGGAAATCCACCACCTCGAACGTTAACTTTTCCTTACGGTAATTCTTTGAATCACCGAAAACCACATCAAGAGTGATCTGACCGAGTGAATCGGCTTTCTTTCCTGGGATGACTCCGTGGAATCTCATGTTGCTCTCGCTGAGCTTGGACATCAGAATGCCCATCCCTCGGAGGGTCTCAGCATACAGAATGTTCAGGCCACTGCCACCATCCATCAGAACCTTGGTCAGTCGGGTGCCCCCGACGACTGGGTCGACCACCAGCGCTTGCCGCCCAGGGGTAGCAACATGCGCTGGGTGATCGGACTGGTCGAATGTAATGGGAGTCTGCGACCACTTTAAATACATCGTAGTTGCCGGAGCAACCATATTCACTTCACGATTGATAACCTTCAGTCGAGTTTTGCTCTCAATGTCAGCAAAAATCGCTAAAGTGGCATTAACATTGGGGTAACCACCATCTTCCTCTTTGTCTTCCTCCTTATCAGATTCCTTCTCTTTTTCACTGGGCTGACCCTCTCGGAAACTCTGAATCAGAAGTCGACACTGTCGAGTGGTATGCTTGGGCAGAATCAAGTTACCCTCTTCATCTTTTTTGGTATGTATGTGACATGGTAAATCAAGAACATCGTTTCCCGCTTGATCTTTCACTTTTTTGGGGGTCCATGGCCCATTGGGTTTTCCCTTGAACTTCCCTTGATTCAAAACCGCTGCTTCAGCAGGACCTACAACCTCGGCCTTACGTTTCTGCTTCCGACTGGAATTTCCTCCTCCGGTGTCCTGGGCGACTGGTTTGTTCTTGCCACTGCGGAGTCGGTCCTCCTCTTCACCGTTAGCGTACCGAGTGGCTATCTCCATCATTCGAGTCAGGGACATGTCTCCTGTCCGACCGAATTTCAGGTTGAGCTCTCTGTACCGAACGCCTTCTTTGAAGGCACAAACTGCCTGGTGCTCCGACACGTTTTCAACTGTATGATGCAGGGTAGTCCACCTCTGAATGAAATCTCTCAAAGTCTCATTCTGTTTCTGAACACAATGCTGTAACTCAGCCAACCCGGCAGGATGCTTGCAAGTTCCCTCAAATGTTTTGACAAACACTCGGGCTAACTCTTCCCAACTGTAAATGCTACCAGGGGCTAGCTGATTCAACCAAGCTCTGGCCGATCCTTCGAGCATCAAAGGGAGATGTTTCATGGCCACATCTTCGTTGCCACCGCCGATCTGCACTGCCAGTCGGTAATCTTCTAGCCAGGTGTCAGGCTTCGACTCATCGGTGAACTTACTCACTCCTGTCGCCAACCTAAAGTTGGGAGGGATCTCAGCAGCCCTGATGGCTCGACTGAAACATTCGGGCCAAGAAACATGCACTCTGGCTCCAATCGGACGATCTCTGTCTTGTCCTTCTCTGTGTGCCCGGCCTCTGTCGACCAGACCTTGAACAAGAACTGATCTTGCATCAAACCCGGTACGGTGAGGTTGTGCACGCAAGATGTACGAGTTCAGGCCCTTCTCGGAGGAAGTAACAACCCTACATCTCGGTGCCCAGAGGCTTGGTCGACTGGATTATGCGTGAGAGTTACAGGGGGTGCGAACCCTTGTGCCAGAGGAGGGGGGTGGCTTATATAGAGTGCGCCAGGACCCCAGCCATCCCACATTATACAGAGTTCAATATGCATTAAGACAGGGCGTTACTGGTAACGCCAGCTGTAAAGAACTATAAATGATCTTCAATACTACGGAGTGAATGCCTGACCGTTGCCATTCTGGGTAGCTTTAGATCTTCTGTTCTCCGAGTGATTCTTCCTGTGGTCGAGTGGCTCTATCTTGCTCGAATGGAATTGGGGTATCCGAGTGAGACACCTGGTCGAGTGGGTTGCACTCTATGGTGATTTCAGTCGGTATCTTCTGCTGATCCTTGAATGCACACACTAGTAGAAAAAGGGCCATTTGTCCCGGTTCATAAGGCCCATTTGTCCCGGTTCGGGAACCGGGACTAAAGCCCAACACCTTTAGTCCCGGTTCTTATACGAACCGGGACAGATGGGGCTCCACGTGGCCGCCTGCTGGAGCTCGGGCTGGAGGACCTTTAGTCCCGGTTGGTAACACCAACCGGAACTAAAGGAATTTTTTGAAATTTTTTTTGATTTTTTTGATTTTTTTGATTTTTTTTATTTTCAAATATTTGAATTATTTGACAATTTAATCTCTAATCACCCCTCCCTCCTCACTGCTTTAGAATTTAATCTCTAATCTCTAATCAGCACTTTCGAGTTCTATTCCCCCTAGTTTCCAAATCTGCACTTGTTGTTTTCCTGACAATACTAAGCTGTCAATCCTATTAACCCTTAGGAGTTGAACTTGAGCATTAAGCACCGTTTGAGTTTGAAACTATTATTCTAAAAAACAATAATTATTTAGTAACACTAATATTTCTTGAATAAATAGTTTGACCATAGTTTGACCTGATTTGACCATAGTTTGACCAAAATTCAAAAAAACTAAAATAATTATTTAGTAACACTAATATTTCTTGAATAAGTAGTTTGACCATAGTTTGACCACAGTTTGACAAGATTTAACCAAAATTAAAAAAAAACTGAAATTTGAGCATAACGTTTTTTCCTTTAAGATTTTGAGGATTCTAAAATTTGCAAAACCGCCTTTGGCAGAATATGCATCCAAAAAGGACAAACGCTCACACCCCACAGTTGAGTCGACGATCTGGTCGATGCGGGGGAGAGGGAAGTGATCTTTCGGGCAGGCCCGATTGATATGCTTGAAGTCTATACACATGCGAAATGAATCATCTTTCTTGGGGACCATGACAACATTGGCGAGCCACTCGGAGTGGAATACTTCTCGGATGAACTTAGCTGCAAGGAGCCGAGCCACCTCTTCACCAATTGCCTTCCTCTTCTCCACGGCGGACCGACGGAGATGCTCTTTGACGGGTTTTGCCGTTGGGTCAACGCGCAAACGGTGCTCAGCCAGTCCCCTGGGCACACCCGTCATGTCAGATAGCTTCCATGCGAAGATGTCCCAGTTCTCACGGAGGAACTGGATGAGCGCTTCTTCCTATTTGCTGTCGAGTGTTGTTGAGATGTGAGTCGGAGCAGCATCGGGATCAGTCGGATGGATATGGACAGGCTTTGTTGCACCAGCCGACTGAAATGCGGACTCTGAAGCGGGCTTCTTTGCTCGCAACAAATCACTTGGATCTGCGTTCTTTTTGTATTCTTCCATTTCTACTGCTGCCATTTGCTCATCAGCAATCTTTGAGCCCTTCTGGAGGCACTCTTCTGCCCTTTGCCGATTCCCTGTGACTGTGATCACACCTCTGGGGCCAGGCATCTTCAGCTTGATGTATACGTAACACGGCCGAGCCATGAAACGAGCATATGCAGGCCGACCCAGAATTGCATGATAAGCACTGTGGAAATCCACCACCTCGAACGTTAACTTTTCCTTACGGTAATTCTTTGAATCACCGAAAACCACATCAAGAGTGATCTGACCGAGTGAATCGGCTTTCTTTCCTGGGATGACTCCGTGGAATCTCATGTTGCTCTCGCTGAGCTTGGACATCAGAATGCCCATCCCTCGGAGGGTCTCAGCATACAGAATGTTCAGGCCACTGCCACCATCCATCAGAACCTTGGTCAGTCGGGTGCCCCCGACGACTGGGTCGACCACCAGCGCTTGCCGCCCAGGGGTAGCAACATGCGCTGGGTGATCGGACTGGTCGAATGTAATGGGAGTCTGCGACCACTTTAAATACATCGTAGTTGCCGGAGCAACCATATTCACTTCACGATTGATAACCTTCAGTCGACTTTTGCTCTTAATGTCAGTAAAAATCGCTAAAGTGGCATTAACATTGGGGTAACCACCATCTTCCTCTTTGTCTTCCTCCTTATCAGATTCCTTCTCTTTTTCACTGGGCTGACCCTCTCGGAAACTCTGAATCAGAAGTCGACACTGTCGAGTGGTATGCTTGGGCAGAATCAAGTTACCCTCTTCATCTTTTTTGGTATGTATGTGACATGGTAAATCGAGAACATCGTTTCCCGCTTGATCTTTCACTTTTTTGGGGGTCCATGGCCCATTGGGTTTTCCCTTGAACTTCCCTTGATTCAAAACCGCTGCTTCAGCAGGACCTACAACCTCGGCCTTACGTTTCTGCTTCCGACTGGAATTTCCTCCTCCGGTGTCCTGGGCGACTGGTTTGTTCTTGCCACTGCGGAGTCGGTCCTCCTCTTCACCGTTAGCGTACCGAGTGGCTATCTCCATCATTCGAGTCAGGGACATGTCTCCTGTCCGACCGAATTTCAGGTTGAGCTCTCTGTACCGAACGCCTTCTTTGAAGGCACAAACTGCTTGGTGCTCCGACACGTTTTCAACTGTATGATGCAGGGTAGTCCACCTCTGAATGAAATCTCTCAAAGTCTCATTCTGTTTCTGAACACAATGTTGTAACTCAGCCAACCCGGCAGGATGCTTGCAAGTTCCCTCAAATGTTTTGACAAACACTCGGGCTAACTCTTCCCAACTGTAAATGCTACCAGGGGCTAGCTGATTCAACCAAGCTCTGGCCGATCCTTCGAGCATCAAAGGGAGGTGTTTCATGGCCACATCTTTGTTGCCACCGCCGATCTGCACTGCCAGTCGGTAATCTTCTAGCCAGGTGTCAGGCTTCGACTCATCGGTGAACTTACTCACTCCTGTCGCCAACCTAAAGTTGGGAGGGATCTCAGCAGCCCTGATGGCTCGACTGAAACATTCGGGCCCAGAAACATGCACTCTGGCTCCAATCGGACGATCTCTGTCTTGTCCTTCTCTGTGTGCCCGGCCTCTGTCGACCAGACCTTGAACAAGAACTGATCTTGCATCAAACGCGGTACGGTGAGGTTGTGCACACAAGATGTACGAGTTCAGGCCCTTCTCGGAGGAAGTAACAACCCTACATCTCGGTGCCCAGAGGCTTGGTCGACTGGATTATGCGTGAGAGTTACAGGGGGTGCGAACCCTTGTGCCAGAGGAGGGGGGTGGCTTATATAGAGTGCGCCAGGACCCCAGCCATCCCACGTTATACAGAGTTCAATATGCATTAAGAAAGGGCGTTACTGGTAACGCCAGCTGTAAAGAACTATAAATGATCTTCAATACTACGGAGTGAATGCCTGACCGTTGCCATTCTGGGTAGCTTTAGATCTTCTGTTCTCCGAGTGATTCTTCCTGTGGTCGAGTGGCTCTATCTTGCTCGAATGGAATTGGGGTATCCGAGTGAGACACCTGGTCGAGTGGGTTGCACTCTATGGTGATTTCAGTCGGTATCTTCTGCTGATCCTTGAATGCACACACTAGTAGAAAAAGGGCCATTTGTCCCGGTTCATAAGGCCCATTTGTCCCGGTTCGGGAACCGGGACTAAAGGGTCGGGACTAAAGCCCAACACCTTTAGTCCCGGTTCTTATACGAACCGGGACAGATGGGGCTCCACGTGGCCGCCTGCTGGAGCTCGGGCTGGAGGACCTTTAGTCCCGGTTGGTAACACCAACCGGAACTAAATGAATTTTTTGAAAAAAAAATTAATTTTTTTTAATTTTTTTAATTTTTTTTATTTTCAAATATTTGAATTATTTGACAATTTAATCTCTAATCACCCCTCCCTCCTCACTGCTTTAGAATTTAATCTCTAATCTCTAATCAGCACTTTCGAGTTCTATTCCCCCTAGTTTCCAAATCTGCACTTGTTGTTTTCCTGACAATACTAAGCTGTCAATCCTATTAACCCTTAGGAGTTGAACTTGAGCATTAAGCACCGTTTGAGTTTGAAACTATTATTCTAAAAAACAATAATTATTTAGTAACACTAATATTTCTTGAATAAATAGTTTGACCATAGTTTGACCTGATTTGACCATAGTTTGACCAAAATTCAAAAAAACTAAAATAATTATTTAGTAACACTAATATTTCTTGAATAAGTAGTTTGACCATAGTTTGACCACAGTTTGACCAGATTTAACCAAAATTAAAAAAAAACTGAAATTTGAGCATAACTTTTTTTCCTTTAAGAATTTGAGGATTCTAAAATTTGCAAAACCGCCTTTGGCAGAATATGCATCCAAAAAGGACAAACGCTCACACCCCACAGTTGAGTCGACGATCTGGTCGATGCGGGGGAGAGGGAAGTGATCTTTCAGGCAGGCCCGATTGATATGCTTGAAGTCTATACACATGCGAAATGAATCATCTTTCTTGGGGACCATGACAACATTGGCGAGCCACTCGGAGTGGAATACTTCTCGGATGAACTTAGCTGCAAGGAGCCGAGCCACCTCTTCACCAATTGCCTTCCTCTTCTCCACGGCGGACCGACGGAGATGCTCTTTGACGGGTTTTGCCTTTGGGTCAACGCGCAAACGGTGCTCAGCCAGTCCCCTGGGCACACCCGGCATGTCAGATAGCTTCCATGCGAAGATGTCCCAGTTCTCACGGAGGAACTGGATGAGCGCTTCTTCCTATTTGCTGTCGAGTGTTGTTGAGATGTGAGTCGGAGCAGCATCGGGATCAGTCGGATGGATATGGACAGGCTTTGTTGCACCAGCCGACTGAAATGCGGACTCTGAAGCGGGCTTCTTTGCTCGCAACAAATCACTTGGATCTGCGTTCTTTTTGTATTCTTCCATTTCTACTGCTGCCATTTGCTCATCAGCAATCTTTGAGCCCTTCTGGAGGCACTCTTCTGCCCTTTGCCGATTCCCTATGACTGTGATCACACCTCTGGGGCCAGGCATCTTCAGCTTGATGTATACGTAACACGGCCGAGCCATGAAACGAGCATATGCAGGCCGACCCAGAATTGCATGATAAGCACTGTGGAAATCCACCACCTCGAACGTTAACTTTTCCTTACGGTAATTCTTTGAATCACCGAAAACCACATCAAGAGTGATCTGACCGAGTGAATCGGCTTTCTTTCCTGGGATGACTCCGTGGAATCTCATGTTGCTCTCGCTGAGCTTGGACATCAGAATGCCCATCCCTCGGAGGGTCTCTGCATATAGAATGTTCAGGCCACTGCCACCATCCATCAGAACCTTGGTCAGTCGGGTGCCCCCGACGACTGGGTCGACCACCAGCGCTTGCCGCCCAGGGGTAGCAACATGCGCTGGGTGATCGGACTGGTCGAATGTAATGGGAGTCTGCGACCACTTTAAATACATCGTAGTTGCCGGAGCAACCATATTCACTTCACGATTGATAACCTTCAGTCGACTTTTGCTCTCAATGTCAGCAAAAATCGCTAAAGTGGCATTAACATTGGGGTAACCACCATCTTCCTCTTTGTCTTCCTCCTTATCAGATTCCTTCTCTTTTTCACTGGGCTGACCCTCTCGGAAACTCTGAATCAGAAGTCGACACTGTCGAGTGGTATGCTTGGGCAGAATCAAGTTACCCTCTTCATCTTTTTTGGTATGTATGTGACATGGTAAATCGAGAACATCGTTTCCCGCTTGATCTTTCACTTTTTTGGGGGTCCATGGCCCATTGGGTTTTCCCTTGAACTTCCCTTGATTCAAAACCGCTGCTTCAGCAGGACCTACAACCTCGGCCTTACGTTTCTGCTTCCGACTGGAATTTCCTCCTCCGGTGTCCTGGGCGACTGGTTTGTTCTTGCCACTGCGGAGTCGGTCCTCCTCTTCACCGTTAGCGTACCGAGTGGCTATCTCCATCATTCGAGTTAGGGACATGTCTCCTGTCCGACCGAATTTCAGGTTGAGCTCTCTGTACCGAACGCCTTCTTTGAAGGCACAAACTGCCTGGTGCTCCGACACGTTTTCAACTGTATGATGCAGGGTAGTCCACCTCTGAATGAAATCTCTCAAAGTCTCATTCTGTTTCTGAACACAATGCTGTAACTCAGCCAACCCGGCAGGATGCTTGCAAGTTCCCTCAAATGTTTTGACAAACACTCGGGCTAACTCTTCCCAACTGTAAATGCTACCAGGGGCTAGCTGATTCAACCAAGCTCTGGCCGATCCTTCGAGCATCAAAGGGAGATGTTTCATGGCCACATCTTCGTTGCCACCGCCGATCTGCACTGCCAGTCGGTAATCTTCTAGCCAGGTGTCAGGCTTCGACTCATCGGTGAACTTACTCACTCCTGTCGCCAACCTAAAGTTGGGAGGGATCTCAGCAGCCCTGATGGCTCGACTGAAACATTCGGGCCCAGAAACATGCACTCTGGCTCCAATCGGACGATCTCTGTCTTGTCCTTCTCTGTGTGCCCGGCCTCTGTCGACCAGACCTTGAACAAGAACTGATCTTGCATCAAACCCGGTACGGTGAGGTTGTGCACGCAAGATGTACGAGTTCAGGCCCTTCTCGGAGGAAGTAACAACCCTACATCTCGGTGCCCAGAGGCTTGGTCGACTGGATTATGCGTGAGAGTTACAGGGGGTGCGAACCCTTGTGCCAGAGGAGGGGGGTGGCTTATATAGAGTGCGCCAGGACCCCAGCCATCCCACGTTATACAGAGTTCAATATGCATTAAGATAGGGCGTTACTGGTAACGCCAGCTGTAAAGAACTATAAATGATCTTCAATACTACGGAGTGAATGCCTGACCGTTGCCATTCTGGGTAGCTTTAGATCTTCTGTTCTCCGAGTGATTCTTCCTGTGGTCGAGTGGCTCTATCTTGCTCGAATGGAATTGGGGTATCCGAGTGAGACACCTGGTCGAGTGGGTTGCACTCTATGGTGATTTCAGTCGGTATCTTCTGCTGATCCTTGAATGCACACACTAGTAGAAAAAGGGCCATTTGTCCCGGTTCATAAGGCCCATTTGTCCCGGTTCGGGAACCGGGACTAAAGGGTCGGGACTAAAGCCCAACACCTTTAGTCCCGGTTCTTATACGAACCGGGACAGATGGGGCTCCACGTGGCCGCCTGCTGGAGCTCGGGCTGGAGGACCTTTAGTCCCGGTTGGTAACACCAACCGGAACTAAAGGAATTTTTTGAAAAATAATTTGATTTTTTTTAATTTTTTTAATTTTTTTAATTTTCAAATATTTGAATTATTTGACAATTTAATCTCTAATCACCCCTCCCTCCTCACTGCTTTAGAATTTAATCTCTAATCTCTAATCAGCACTTTTGAGTTCTATTCCCCCTAGTTTCCAAATCTGCACTTGTTGTTTTCCTGACAATACTAAGCTGTCAATCCTATTAACCCTTAGGAGTTGAACTTGAGCATTAAGCACCGTTTGAGTTTGAAACTATTATTCTAAAAAACAATAATTATTTAGTAACACTAATATTTCTTGAATAAATAGTTTGACCATAGTTTGACCTGATTTGACCATAGTTTGACCAAAATTCAAAAAAACTAAAATAATTATTTAGTAACACTAATATTTCTTGAATAAGTAGTTTGACCATAGTTTGACCACAGTTTGACCAGATTTAACCAAAATTAAAAAAAAACTGAAATTTGAGCATAACTTTCTTTCCTTTAAGAATTTGAGGATTCTAAAATTTGCAAAACCGCCTTTGGCAGAATATGCATCCAAAAAGGACAAACGCTCACACCCCACAGTTGAGTCGACGATCTGGTCGATGCGGGGGAGAGGGAAGTGATCTTTCGGGCAGGCCCGATTGATATGCTTGAAGTCTATACACATGCGAAATGAATCATCTTTCTTGGGGACCATGACAACATTGGCGAGCCACTCGGAGTGGAATACTTCTCGGATGAACTTAGCTGCAAGGAGCCGAGCCACCTCTTCACCAATTGCCTTCCTCTTCTCCACGGCGGACCGACGGAGATGCTCTTTGACGGGTTTTGCCTTTGGGTCAACGCGCAAACGGTGCTCAGCCAGTCCCCTGGGCACACCCGGCATGTCAGATAGCTTCCATGCGAAGATGTCCCAGTTCTCACGGAGGAACTGGATGAGCGCTTCTTCCTATTTGCTGTCGAGTGTTGTTGAGATGTGAGTCGGAGCAGCATCGGGATCAGTCGGATGGATATGGACAGGCTTTGTTGCACCAGCCGACTGAAATGCGGACTCTGAAACGGGCTTCTTTGCTCGCAACAAATCACTTGGATCTGCGTTCTTTTTGTATTCTTCCATTTCTACTGCTGCCATTTGCTCATCAGCAATCTTTGAGCCCTTCTGGAGGCACTCTTCTGCCCTTTGCCGATTCCCTGTGACTGTGATCACACCTCTGGGGCCAGGCATCTTCAGCTTGATGTATACGTAACACGGCCGAGCCATGAAACGAGCATATGCAGGCCGACCCAGAATTGCATGATAAGCACTGTGGAAATCCACCACCTCGAACGTTAACTTTTCCTTACGGTAATTCTTTGAATCACCGAAAACCACATCAAGAGTGATCTGACCGAGTGAATCGGCTTTCTTTCCTGGGATGACTCCGTGGAATCTCATGTTGCTCTCGCTGAGCTTGGACATCAGAATGCCCATCCCTCGGAGGGTCTCAGCATACAGAATGTTCAGGCCACTGCCACCATCCATCAGAACCTTGGTCAGTCGGGTGCCCCCGACGACTGGGTCGACCACCAGCGCTTGCCGCCCAGGGGTAGCAACATGCGCTGGGTGATCGGACTGGTCGAATGTAATGGGAGTCTGCGACCACTTTAAATACATCGTAGTTGCCGGAGCAACCATATTCACTTCACGATTGATAACCTTCAGTCGAGTTTTGCTCTCAATGTCAGCAAAAATCGCTAAAGTGGCATTAACATTGGGGTAACCACCATCTTCCTCTTTGTCTTCCTCCTTATCAGATTCCTTCTCTTTTTCACTGGGCTGACCCTCTCGGAAACTCTGAATCAGAAGTCGACACTGTCGAGTGGTATGCTTGGGCAGAATCAAGTTACCCTCTTCATCTTTTTTGGTATGTATGTGACATGGTAAATCAAGAACATCGTTTCCCGCTTGATCTTTCACTTTTTTGGGGGTCCATGGCCCATTGGGTTTTCCCTTGAACTTCCCTTGATTCAAAACCGCTGCTTCAGCAGGACCTACAACCTCGGCCTTACGTTTCTGCTTCCGACTGGAATTTCCTCCTCCGGTGTCCTGGGCGACTGGTTTGTTCTTGCCACTGCGGAGTCGGTCCTCCTCTTCACCGTTAGCGTACCGAGTGGCTATCTCCATCATTCGAGTCAGGGACATGTCTCCTGTCCGACCGAATTTCAGGTTGAGCTCTCTGTACCGAACGCCTTCTTTGAAGGCACAAACTGCCTGGTGCTCCGACACGTTTTCAACTGTATGATGCAGGGTAGTCCACCTCTGAATGAAATCTCTCAAAGTCTCATTCTGTTTCTGAACACAATGCTGTAACTCAGCCAACCCGGCAGGACGCTTGCAAGTTCCCTCAAATGTTTTGACAAACACTCGGGCTAACTCTTCCCAACTGTAAATGCTACCAGGGGCTAGCTGATTCAACCAAGCTCTGGCCGATCCTTCGAGCATCAAAGGGAGGTGTTTCATGGCCACATCTTCGTTGCCACCGCCGATCTGCACTGCCAGTCGGTAATCTTCGAGCCAGGTGTCAGGCTTTGACTCATCGGTGAACTTACTCACTCCTGTCGCCAACCTAAAGTTGGGAGGGATCTCAGCAGCCCTGATGGCTCGACTGAAACATTCGGGCCCAGAAACATGCACTCTGGCTCCAATCGGACGATCTCTGTCTTGTCCTTCTCTGTGTGCCCGGCCTCTGTCGACCAGACCTTGAACAAGAACTGATCTTGCATCAAACCCGGTACGGTGAGGTTGTGCACGCAAGATGGACGAGTTCAGGCCCTTCTCGGAGGAAGTAACAACCCTACATCTCGGTGCCCAGAGGCTTGGTCGACTGGATTATGCGTGAGAGTTACAGGGGGTGCGAACCCTTGTGCCAGAGGAGGGGGGTGGCTTATATAGAGTGCGCCAGGACCCCAGCCATCCCACGTTATACAGAGTTCAATATGCATTAAGACAGGGCGTTGCTGGTAACGCCAGCTGTAAAGAACTATAAATGATCTTCAATACTACGGAGTGAATGCCTGACCGTTGCCATTCTGGGTAGCTTTAGATCTTCTGTTCTCCGAGTGATTCTTCCTGTGGTCGAGTGGCTCTATCTTGCTCGAATGGAATTGGGGTATCCGAGTGAGACACCTGGTCGAGTGGGTTGCACTCTATGGTGATTTCAGTCGGTATCTTCTGCTGATCCTTGAATGCACACACTAGTAGAAAAAGGGCCATTTCTCCCGGTTCATAAGGCCCATTTGTCCCGGTTCGGGAACCGGGACTAAAGGGTCGGAACTAAAGCCCAACACCTTTAGTCCCGGTTCTTATACGAACCGGGACAGATGGGGCTCCACGTGGCCGCCTGCTGGAGCTCGGGCTGGAGGACCTTTAGTCCCGGTTGGTAACACCAACCGGAACTAAAGGAATTTTTTGAAAAAAAATTTGATTTTTTTTAATTTTTTTAATTTTTTTTATTTTCAAATATTTGAATTATTTGACAATTTAATCTCTAATCACCCCTCCCTCCTCACTGCTTTAGAATTTAATCTCTAATCTCTAATCAGCACTTTCTAGTAATATTCCCCCTAGTTGCCAAATCTGCACTTGTTGTTTTCCTGACAATACTAAGCTGTCAATCCTATTAACCCTTAGGAGTTGAACTTGAGCATTAAGCACTGTTTGAGTTTGAAACTATTATTCTAAAAAACAATAATTATTTAGTAACACTAATATTTCTTGAATAAATAGTTTGACCTGATTTGACCATAGTTTGACCAAAATTCAAAAAAACTAAAATAATTATTTAGTAACACTAATATTTCTTGAATAAGTAGTTTGACCATAGTTTGACCACAGTTTGACCAGATTTAACCAAAATTAAAAAAAAAACTGAAATTTGAGCATAACTTTTTTTCCTTTAAGAATTTGAGGATTCTAAAATTTGCAAAACCGCCTTTGGCAGAATATGCATCCAAAAAGGACAAACGCTCACACCCCACAGTTGAGTCGACGATCTGGTTGATGCGGGGGAGAGGGAAGTGATCTTTCGGGCAGGCCCGATTGATATGCTTGAAGTCTATACACATGCGAAATGAATCATCTTTCTTGGGGACCATGACAACATTGGCGAGCCACTCGGAGTGGAATACTTCTCGGATGAACTTAGCTGCAAGGAGCCGAGCCACCTCTTCACCAATTGCCTTCCTCTTCTCCACGGCGGACCGACGGAGATGCTCTTTGACGGGTTTTGCCTTTGGGTCAATGCGCAAACGGTGCTCAGCCAGTCCCCTGGGCACACCCGGCATGTCAGATAGCTTCCATGCGAAGATGTCCCAGTTCTCACGGAGGAACTGGATGAGCGCTTCTTCCTATTTGCTGTCGAGTGTTGTTGAGATGTGAGTCGGAGCAGCATCGGGATCAGTCGGATGGATATGGACAGGCTTTGTTGCACCAGCCGACTGAAATGCGGACTCTGAAGCGGGCTTCTTTGCTCGCAACAAATCACTTGGATCTGCGTTCTTTTTGTATTCTTCCATTTCTACTGCTGCCATTTGCTCATCAGCAATCTTTGAGCCCTTCTGGAGGCACTCTTCTGCCCTTTGCCGATTCCCTGTGACTGTGATCACACCTCTGGGGCCAGGCATCTTCAGCTTGATGTATACGTAACACGGCCGAGCCATGAAACGAGCATATGCAGGCCGACCCAGAATTGCATGATAAGCACTGTGGAAATCCACCACCTCGAACGTTAACTTTTCCTTACGGTAATTCTTTGAATCACCGAAAACCACATCAAGAGTGATCTGACCGAGTGAATCGGCTTTCTTTCCTGGGATGACTCCGTGGAATCTCATGTTGCTCTCGCTGAGCTTGGACATCAGAATGCCCATCCCTCGGAGGGTCTCAGCATACAGAATGTTCAGGCCACTGCCACCATCCATCAGAACCTTGGTCAGTCGGGTGCCCCCGACGACTGGGTCGACCACCAGCGCTTGCCGCCCAGGGGTAGCAACATGCGCTGGGTGATAGGACTGGTCGAATGTAATGGGAGTCTGCGACCACTTTAAATACATCGTAGTTGCCGGAGCAACCATATTCACTTCACGATTGATAACCTTCAGTCGACTTTTGCTCTCAATGTCAGCAAAAATCGCTAAAGTGGCATTAACATTGGGGTAACCACCATCTTCCTCTTTGTCTTCCTCCTTATCAGATTCCTTCTCTTTTTCACTGGGCTGACCCTCTCGGAAACTCTGAATCAGAAGTCGACACTGTCGAGTGGTATGCTTGGGCAGAATCAAGTTACCCTCTTCATCTTTTTTGGTATGTATGTGACATGGTAAATCGAGAACATCGTTTCCCGCTTGATCTTTCACTTTTTTGGGGGTCCATGGCCCATTGGGTTTTCCCTTGAACTTCCCTTGATTCAAAACCGCTGCTTCAGCAGGACCTACAACCTCGGCCTTACGTTTCTGCTTCCGACTGGAATTTCCTCCTCCGGTGTCCTGGGCGACTGGTTTGTTCTTGCCACTGCGGAGTCAGTCCTCCTCTTCACCGTTAGCGTACCGAGTGGCTATCTCCATCATTCGAGTCAGGGACATGTCTCCTGTCCGACCGAATTTCAGGTTGAGCTCTCTGTACCGAACGCCTTCTTTGAAGGCACAAACTGCCTGGTGCTCCGACACGTTTTCAACTGTATGATGCAGGGTAGTCCACCTCTGAATGAAATCTCTCAAAGTCTCATTCTGTTTCTGAACACAATGCTGTAACTCAGCCAACCCGGCAGGACGCTTGCAAGTTCCCTCAAATGTTTTGACAAACACTCGGGCTAACTCTTCCCAACTGTAAATGCTACCAGGGGCTAGCTGATTCAACCAAGCTCTGGCCGATCCTTCGAGCATCAAAGGGAGGTGTTTCATGGCCACATCTTCGTTGCCTCCGCCGATCTGCACTGCCAGTCGGTAATCTTCTAGCCAGGTGTCAGGCTTCGACTCATCGGTGAACTTACTCACTCCTGTCGCCAACCTAAAGTTGGGAGGGATCTCAGCAGCCCTGATGGCTCGACTGAAACATTCGGGCCCAGAAACATGCACTCTGGCTCCAATCGGACGATCTCTGTCTTGTCCTTCTCTGTGTGCCCGGCCTCTGTCGACCAGACCTTGAACAAGAACTGATCTTGCATCAAACCCGGTACGGTGAGGTTGTGCACGCAAGATGTACGAGTTTAGGCCCTTCTCGGAGGAAGTAACAACCCTATATCTCGGTGCCCAGAGGCTTGGTCGACTGGATTATGCGTGAGAGTTACAGGGGGTGCGAACCCTTGTGCCAGAGGAGGGGGGTGGCTTATATAGAGTGCGCCAGGACCCCAGCCATCCCACGTTATACAGAGTTCAATATGCATTAAGACAGGGCGTTACTGGTAACGCCAGCTGTAAAGAACTATAAATGATCTTCAATACTACGGAGTGAATGCCTGACCGTTGCCATTCTGGGTAGCTTTAGATCTTCTGTTCTCCGAGTGATTCTTCCTGTGGTCGAGTGGCTCTATCTTGCTCGAATGGAATTGGGGTATCCGAGTGAGACACCTGGTCGAGTGGGTTGCACTCTATGGTGATTTCAGTCGGTATCTTCTGCTGATCCTTGAATGCACACACTAGTAGAAAAAGGGCCATTTGTCCCGGTTCATAAGGCCCATTTGTCCCGGTTCGGGAACCGGGACTAAAGGGTCGGGACTAAAGCCCAACACCTTTAGTCCCGGTTCTTATACGAACCGGGACAGATGGGGCTCCACGTGGCCGCCTGCTGGAGCTCGGGCTGGAGGACCTTTAGTCCCGGTTGGTAACACCAACCGGAACTAAAGGAATTTTTTGAAAAATAATTTGATTTTTTTTAATTTTTTTAATTTTTTTTATTTTCAAATATTTGAATTATTTGACAATTTAATCTCTAATCACCCCTCCCTCCTCACTGCTTTAGAATTTAATCTCTAATCTCTAATCAGCACTTTCGAGTTCTATTCCCCCTAGTTTCCAAATCTGCACTTGTTGTTTTCCTGACAATACTAAGCTGTCAATCCTATTAACCCTTAGGAGTTGAACTTGAGCATTAAGCACCGTTTGAGTTTGAAACTATTATTCTAAAAAACAATAATTATTTAGTAACACTAATATTTCTTGAATAAATAGTTTGACCATAGTTTGACCTGATTTGACCATAGTTTGACCAAAATTCAAAAAAACTAAAATAATTATTTAGTAACACTAATATTTCTTGAATAAGTAGTTTGACCATAGTTTGACCACAGTTTGACCAGATTTAACCAAAATTAAAAAAAAACTGAAATTTGAGCATAACTTTTTTTCCTTTAAGAATTTGAGGATTCTAAAATTTGCAAAACCGCCTTTGGCAGAATATGCATCCAAAAAGGACAAACGCTCACACCCCACAGTTGAGTCGACGATCTGGTCGATGCGGAGGAGAGGGAAGTGATCTTTCGGGCAGGCCCGATTGATATGCTTGAAGTCTATACACATGCGAAATGAATCATCTTTCTTGGGGACCATGACAACATTGGCGAGCCACTCGGAGTGGAATACTTCTCGGATGAACTTAGCTGCAAGGAGCCGAGCCACCTCTTCACCAATTGCCTTCCTCTTCTCCACGGCGGACCGACGGAGATGCTCTTTGACGGGTTTTGCCTTTGGGTCAACGCGCAAACGGTGCTCAGCCAGTCCCCTGGGCACACCCGGCATGTCAGATAGCTTCCATGCGAAGATGTCCCAGTTCTCACGGAGGAACTGGATGAGCGCTTCTTCCTATTTGCTGTCGAGTGTTGTTGAGATGTGAGTCGGAGCAGCATCGGGATCAGTCGGATGGATATGGACAGGCTTTGTTGCACCAGCCAACTGAAATGCGGACTCTGAAGCGGGCTTCTTTGCTCGCAACAAATCACTTGGATCTGCGTTCTTTTTGTATTCTTCCATTTCTACTGCTGCCATTTGCTCATCAGCAATCTTTGAGCCCTTCTGGAGGCACTCTTCTGCCCTTTGCCGATTCCCTGTGACTGTGATCACACCTCTGGGGCCAGGCATCTTCAGCTTGATGTATACGTAACACGGCCGAGCCATGAAACGAGCATATGCAGGCCGACCCAGAATTGCATGATAAGCACTGTGGAAATCCACCACCTCGAACGTTAACTTTTCCTTACGGTAATTCTTTGAATCACCGAAAACCACATCAAGAGTGATCTGACCGAGTGAATCGGCTTTCTTTCCTGGGATGACTCCGTGGAATCTCATGTTGCTCTCGCTGAGCTTGGGCATCAGAATGCCCATCCCTCGGAGGGTCTCAGCATACAGAATGTTCAGGCCACTGCCACCATCCATCAGAACCTTGGTCAGTCGGGTGCCCCCGACGACTGGGTCGACCACCAGCGCTTGCCGCCCAGGGGTAGCAACATGCGCTGGGTGATCGGACTGGTCGAATGTAATGGGAGTCTGCGACCACTTTAAATACATCGTAGTTGCCGGAGCAACCATATTCACTTCACGATTGATAACCTTCAGTCGACTTTTGCTCTCAATGTCAGCAAAAATCGCTAAAGTGGCATTAACATTGGGGTAACCACCATCTTCCTCTTTGTCTTCCTCCTTATCAGATTCCTTCTCTTTTTCACTGGGCTGACCCTCTCGGAAACTCTGAATCAGAAGTCGACACTGTCGAGTGGTATGCTTGGGCAGAATCAAGTTACCCTCTTCATCTTTTTTGGTATGTATGTGACATGGTAAATCGAGAACATCGTTTCCCGCTTGATCTTTCACTTTTTTGGGGGTCCATGGCCCATTGGGTTTTCCCTTGAACTTCCCTTGATTCAAAACCGCTGCTTCAGCAGGACCTACAACCTCGGCCTTACGTTTCTGCTTCTGACTGGAATTTCCTCCTCCGGTGTCCTGGGCGACTGGTTTGTTCTTGCCACTGCGGAGTCGGTCCTCCTCTTCACCGTTAGCGTACCGAGTGGCTATCTCCATCATTCGAGTCAGGGACATGTCTCCTGTCCGACCGAATTTCAGGTTGAGCTCTCTGTACCGAACGCCTTCTTTGAAGGCACAAACTGCCTGGTGCTCCGACACGTTTTCAACTGTATGATGCAGGGTAGTCCACCTCTGAATGAAATCTCTCAAAGTCTCATTCTGTTTCTGAACACAATGCTGTAACTCAGCCAACCCGGCAGGACGCTTGCAAGTTCCCTCAAATGTTTTGACAAACACTCGGGCTAACTCTTCCCAACTGTAAATGCTACCAGGGGCTAGCTGATTCAACCAAGCTCTGGCCGATCCTTCGAGCATCAAAGGGAGGTGTTTCATGGCCACATCTTCGTTGCCACCGCCGATCTGCACTGCCAGTCGGTAATCTTCTAGCCAGGTGTCAGGCTTCGACTCATCGGTGAACTTACTCACTCCTGTCGCCAACCTAAAGTTGGGAGGGATCTCAGCAGCCCTGATGGCTCGACTGAAACATTCGGGCCCAGAAACATGCACTCTGGCTCCAATCGGACGATCTCTGTCTTGTCCTTCTCTGTGTGCCCGGCCTCTGTCGACCAGACCTTGAACAAGAACTGATCTTGCATCAAACCCGGTACAGTGAGGTTGTGCACGCAAGATGTACGAGTTCAGGCCCTTCTCGGAGGAAGTAACAACCCTACATCTCGGTGCCCAGAGGCTTGGTCGACTGGATTATGCGTGAGAGTTACAGGGGGTGCGAACCCTTGTGCCAGAGGAGGGGGGTGGCTTATATAGAGTGCGCCAGGACCCCAGCCATCCCACGTTATACAGAGTTCAATATGCATTAAGACAGGGCGTTACTGGTAACGCCAGCTGTAAAGAACTATAAATGATCTTCAATACTACGGAGTGAATGCCTGACCGTTGCCATTCTGGGTAGCTTTAGATCTTCTGTTCTCCGAGTGATTCTTCCTGTGGTCGAGTGGCTCTATCTTGCTCGAATGGAATTGGGGTATCCGAGTGAGACACCTGGTCGAGTGGGTTGCACTCTATGGTGATTTCAGTCGGTATCTTCTGCTGATCCTTGAATGCACACACTAGTAGAAAAAGGGCCATTTGTCCCGGTTCATAAGGCCCATTTGTCCCGGTTCGGGAACCGGGACTAAAGGGTCGGGACTAAAGCCCAACACCTTTAGTCCCGGTTCTTATACGAACCGGGACAGATGGGGCTCCACGTGGCCGCCTGCTGGAGCTCGGGCTGGAGGACCTTTAGTCCCGGTTGGTAACACCAACCGGAACTAAAGGAATTTTTTGAAAAAAAAATTGATTTTTTTAAATTTTTTTAATTTTTTTTATTTTCAAATATTTGAATTATTTGACAATTTAATCTCTAATCACCCCTCCCTCCTCACTGCTTTAGAATTTAATCTCTAATCTCTAATCAGCACTTTCGAGTTCTATTCCCCCTAGTTTCCAAATCTGCACTTGTTGTTTTCCTGACAATACTAAGCTGTCAATCCTATTAACCCTTAGGAGTTGAACTTGAGCATTAAGCACCGTTTGAGTTTGAAACTATTATTCTAAAAAACAATAATTATTTAGTAACACTAATATTTCTTGAATAAATAGTTTGACCATAGTTTGACCTGATTTGACCATAGTTTGACCAAAATTCAAAAAAACTAAAATAATTATTTAGTAACACTAATATTTCTTGAATAAGTAGTTTGACCATAGTTTGACCACAGTTTGACCAGATTTAACCAAAATTAAAAAAAACTGAAATTTGAGCATAACTTTTTTTCCTTTAAGAATTTGAGGATTCTAAAATTTGCAAAACCGCCTTTGGCAGAATATGCATCCAAAAAGGACAAACGCTCACACCCCACAGTTGAGTCGACGATCTGGTCGATGCGGGGGAGAGGGAAGTGATCTTTCGGGCAGGCCCGATTGATATGCTTGAAGTCTATACACATGCGAAATGAATCATCTTTCTTGGGGACCATGACAACATTGGCGAGCCACTCGGAGTGGAATACTTCTCGGATGAACTTAGCTGCAAGGAGCCGAGCCACCTCTTCACCAATTGCCTTCCTCTTCTCCACGGCGGACCGACGGAGATGCTCTTTGACGGGTTTTGCCTTTGAGTCAACGCGCAAACGGTGCTCAGCCAGTCCCCTGGGCACACCCGTCATGTCAGATAGCTTCCATGCGAAGATGTCCCAGTTCTCACGGAGGAACTGGATGAGCGCTTCTTCCTATTTGCTGTCGAGTGTTGTTGAGATGTGAGTCGGAGCAGCATCGGGATCAGTCGGATGGATATGGACAGGCTTTGTTGCACCAGCCGACTGAAATGCGGACTCTGAAGCGGGCTTCTTTGCTCGCAACAAATCACTTGGATCTGCGTTCTTGTTGTATTCTTCCATTTCTACTGCTGCCATTTGCTCATCAGCAATCTTTGAGCCCTTCTGGAGGCACTCTTCTGCCCTTTGCCGATTCCCTGTGACTGTGATCACACCTCTGGGGCCAGGCATCTTCAGCTTGATGTATACGTAACACGGCCGAGCCATGAAACGAGCATATGCAGGCCGACCCAGAATTGCATGATAAGCACTGTGGAAATCCACCACCTCGAACGTTAACTTTTCCTTACGGTAATTCTTTGAATCACCGAAAACCACATCAAGAGTGATCTGACCGAGTGAATCGGCTTTCTTTCCTGGGATGACTCCGTGGAATCTCATGTTGCTCTCGCTGAGCTTGGACATCAGAATGCCCATCCCTCGGAGGGTCTCAGCATACAGAATGTTCAGGCCACTGCCACCATCCATCAGAACCTTGGTCAGTCGGGTGCCCCCGACGACTGGGTCGACCACCAGCGCTTGCCGCCCAGGGGTAGCAACATGCGCTGGGTGATAGGACTGGTCGAATGTAATGGGAGTCTGCGACCACTTTAAATACATCGTAGTTGCCGGAGCAACCATATTCACTTCACGATTGATAACCTTCAGTCGACTTTTGCTCTCAATGTCAGCAAAAATCGCTAAAGTGGCATTAACATTGGGGTAACCACCATCTTCCTCTTTGTCTTCCTCCTTATCAGATTCCTTCTCTTTTTCACTGGGCTGACCCTCTCGGAAACTCTGAATCAGAAGTCGACACTGTCGAGTGGTATGCTTGGGCAGAATCAAGTTACCCTCTTCATCTTTTTTGGTATGTATGTGACATGGTAAATCGAGAACATCGTTTCCCGCTTGATCTTTCACTTTTTTGGGGGTCCATGGCCCATTGGGTTTTCCCTTGAACTTCCCTTGATTCAAAACCGCTGCTTCAGCAGGACCTACAACCTCGGCCTTACGTTTCTGCTTCTGACTGGAATTTCCTCCTCCGGTGTCCTGGGCGACTGGTTTGTTCTTGCCACTGCGGAGTCGGTCCTCCTCTTCACCGTTAGCGTACCGAGTGGCTATCTCCATCATTCGAGTCAGGGACATGTCTCCTGTCCGACCGAATTTCAGGTTGAGCTCTCTGTACCGAACGCCTTCTTTGAAGGCACAAACTGCCTGGTGCTCCGACACGTTTTCAACTGTATGATGCAGGGTAGTCCACCTCTGAATGAAATCTCTCAAAGTCTCATTCTGTTTCTGAACACAATGCTGTAACTCAGCCAACCCGGCAGGACGCTTGCAAGTTCCCTCAAATGTTTTGACAAACACTCGGGCTAACTCTTCCCAACTGTAAATGCTACCAGGGGCTAGCTGATTCAACCAAGCTCTGGCCGATCCTTCGAGCATCAAAGGGAGGTGTTTCATGGCCACATCTTCGTTGCCACCGCCGATCTGCACTGCCAGTCGGTAATCTTCTAGCCAGGTGTCAGGCTTCGACTCATCGGTGAACTTACTCACTCCTGTCGCCAACCTAAAGTTGGGAGGGATCTCAGCAGCCCTGATGGCTCGACTGAAACATTCGGGCCCAGAAACATGCACTCTGGCTCCAATCGGACGATCTCTGTCTTGTCCTTCTCTGTGTGCCCGGCCTCTGTCGACCAGACCTTGAACAAGAACTGATCTTGCATCAAACCCGGTACAGTGAGGTTGTGCACGCAAGATGTACGAGTTCAGGCCCTTCTCGGAGGAAGTAACAACCCTACATCTCGGTGCCCAGAGGCTTGGTCGACTGGATTATGCGTGAGAGTTACAGGGGGTGCGAACCCTTGTGCCAGAGGAGGGGGGTGGCTTATATAGAGTGCGCCAGGACCCCAGCCATCCCACGTTATACAGAGTTCAATATGCATTAAGACAGGGCGTTACTGGTAACGCCAGCTGTAAAGAACTATAAATGATCTTCAATACTACGGAGTGAATGCCTGACCGTTGCCATTCTGGGTAGCTTTAGATCTTCTGTTCTCCGAGTGATTCTTCCTGTGGTCGAGTGGCTCTATCTTGCTCGAATGGAATTGGGGTATCCGAGTGAGACACCTGGTCGAGTGGGTTGCACTCTATGGTGATTTCAGTCGGTATCTTCTGCTGATCCTTGAATGCACACACTAGTAGAAAAAGGGCCATTTGTCCCGGTTCATAAGGCCCATTTGTCCCGGTTCGGGAACCGGGACTAAAGGGTCGGGACTAAAGCCCAACACCTTTAGTCCCGGTTCTTATACGAACCGGGACAGATGGGGCTCCACGTGGCCGCCTGCTGGAGCTCGGGCTGGAGGACCTTTAGTCCCGGTTGGTAACACCAACCGGAACTAAAGGAATTTTTTGAAAAAAAAATTGATTTTTTTAAATTTTTTTAATTTTTTTTATTTTCAAATATTTGAATTATTTGACAATTTAATCTCTAATCACCCCTCCCTCCTCACTGCTTTAGAATTTAATCTCTAATCTCTAATCAGCACTTTCGAGTTCTATTCCCCCTAGTTTCCAAATCTGCACTTGTTGTTTTCCTGACAATACTAAGCTGTCAATCCTATTAACCCTTAGGAGTTGAACTTGAGCATTAAGCACCGTTTGAGTTTGAAACTATTATTCTAAAAAACAATAATTATTTAGTAACACTAATATTTCTTGAATAAATAGTTTGACCATAGTTTGACCTGATTTGACCATAGTTTGACCAAAATTCAAAAAAACTAAAATAATTATTTAGTAACACTAATATTTCTTGAATAAGTAGTTTGACCATAGTTTGACCACAGTTTGACCAGATTTAACCAAAATTAAAAAAAAACTGAAATTTGAGCATAACTTTTTTTCCTTTAAGAATTTGAGGATTCTAAAATTTGCAAAACCGCCTTTGGCAGAATATGCATCCAAAAAGGACAAACGCTCACACCCCACAGTTGAGTCGACGATCTGGTCGATGCGGAGGAGAGGGAAGTGATCTTTCGGGCAGGCCCGATTGATATGCTTGAAGTCTATACACATGCGAAATGAATCATCTTTCTTGGGGACCATGACAACATTGGCGAGCCACTCGGAGTGGAATACTTCTCGGATGAACTTAGCTGCAAGGAGCCGAGCCACCTCTTCACCAATTGCCTTCCTCTTCTCCACGGCGGACCGACGGAGATGCTCTTTGACGGGTTTTGCCTTTGGGTCAACGCGCAAACGGTGCTCAGCCAGTCCCCTGGGCACACCCGGCATGTCAGATAGCTTCCATGCGAAGATGTCCCAGTTCTCACGGAGGAACTGGATGAGCGCTTCTTCCTATTTGCTGTCGAGTGTTGTTGAGATGTGAGTCGGAGCAGCATCGGGATCAGTCGGATGGATATGGACAGGCTTTGTTGCACCAGCCGACTGAAATGCGGACTCTGAAGCGGGCTTCTTTGCTCGCAACAAATCACTTGGATCTGCGTTCTTTTTGTATTCTTCCATTTCTACTGCTGCCATTTGCTCATCAGCAATCTTTGAGCCCTTCTGGAGGCACTCTTCTGCCCTTTGCCGATTCCCTGTGACTGTGATCACACCTCTGGGGCCAGGCATCTTCAGCTTGATGTATACGTAACACGGCCGAGCCATGAAACGAGCATATGCAGGCCGACCCAGAATTGCATGATAAGCACTGTGGAAATCCACCACCTCGAACGTTAACTTTTCCTTACGGTAATTCTTTGAATCACCGAAAACCACATCAAGAGTGATCTGACTGAGTGAATCGGCTTTCTTTCCTGGGATGACTCCGTGGAATCTCATGTTGCTCTCGCTGAGCTTGGGCATCAGAATGCCCATCCCTCGGAGGGTCTCAGCATACAGAATGTTCAGGCCACTGCCACCATCCATCAGAACCTTGGTCAGTCGGGTGCCCCCGACGACTGGGTCGACCACCAGCGCTTGCCGCCCAGGGGTAGCAACATGCGCTGGGTGATCGGACTGGTCGAATGTAATGGGAGTCTGCGACCACTTTAAATACATCGTAGTTGCCGGAGCAACCATATTCACTTCACGATTGATAACCTTCAGTCGACTTTTGCTCTCAATGTCAGCAAAAATCGCTAAAGTGGCATTAACATTGGGGTAACCACCATCTTCCTCTTCGTCTTCCTCCTTATCAGATTCCTTCTCTTTTTCACTGGGCTGACCCTCTCGGAAACTCTGAATCAGAAGTCGACACTGTCGAGTGGTATGCTTGGGCAGAATCAAGTTACCCTCTTCATCTTTTTTGGTATGTATGTGACATGGTAAATCGAGAACATCGTTTCCCGCTTGATCTTTCACTTTTTTGGGGGTCCATGGCCCATTGGGTTTTCCCTTGAACTTCCCTTGATTCAAAACCGCTGCTTCAGCAGGACCTACAACCTCGGCCTTACGTTTCTGCTTCCGACTGGAATTTCCTCCTCCGGTGTCCTGGGCGACTGGTTTGTTCTTGCCACTGCGGAGTCGGTCCTCCTCTTCACCGTTAGCGTACCGAGTGGCTATCTCCATCATTCGAGTCAGGGACATGTCTCCTGTCCGACCGAATTTCAGGTTGAGCTCTCTGTACCGAACGCCTTCTTTGAAGGCACAAACTGCCTGGTGCTCCGACACGTTTTCAACTGTATGATGCAGGGTAGTCCACCTCTGAATGAAATCTCTCAAAGTCTCATTCTGTTTCTGAACACAATGCTGTAACTCAGCCAACCCGGCAGGACGCTTGCAAGTTCCCTCAAATGTTTTGACAAACACTCGGGCTAACTCTTCCCAACTGTAAATGCTACCAGGGGCTAGCTGATTCAACCAAGCTCTGGCCGATCCTTCGAGCATCAAAGGGAGGTGTTTCATGGCCACATCTTCGTTGCCACCGCCGATCTGCACTGCCAGTCGGTAATCTTCTAGCCAGGTGTCAGGCTTCGACTCATCGGTGAACTTACTCACTCCTGTCGCCAACCTAAAGTTGGGAGGGATCTCAGCAGCCCTGATGGCTCGACTGAAACATTCGGGCCCAGAAACATGCACTCTGGCTCCAATCGGACGATCTCTGTCTTGTCCTTCTCTGTGTGCCCGGCCTCTGTCGACCAGACCTTGAACAAGAACTGATCTTGCATCAAACCCGGTACGGTGAGGTTGTGCACGCAAGATGTACGAGTTCAGGCCCTTCTCGGAGGAAGTAACAACCCTACATCTCGGTGCCCAGAGGCTTGGTCGACTGGATTATGCGTGAGAGTTACAGGGGGTGCAAACCCTTGTGCCAGAGGAGGGGGGTGGCTTATATAGAGTGCGCCAGGACCCCAGCCATCCCACGTTATACAGAGTTCAATATGCATTAAGACAGGGCGTTACTGGTAATGCCAGCTGTAAAGAACTATAAATGATCTTCAATACTACGGAGTGAATGCCTGACCGTTGCCATTCTGGGTAGCTTTAGATCTTCTGTTCTCCGAGTGATTCTTCCTGTGGTCGAGTGGCTCTATCTTGCTCGAATGGAATTGGGGTATCCGAGTGAGACACCTGGTCGAGTGGGTTGCACTCTATGGTGATTTCAGTCGGTATCTTCTGCTGATCCTTGAATGCACACACTAGTAGAAAAAGGGCCATTTGTCCCGGTTCATAAGGCCCATTTGTCCCGGTTCGGGAACCGGGACTAAAGGGTCGGGACTAAAGCCCAACACCTTTAGTCCCGGTTCTTATACGAACCGGGACAGATGGGGCTCCACGTGGCCGCCTGCTGGAGCTCGGGCTGGAGGACCTTTAGTCCCGGTTGGTAACACCAACCGGAACTAAAGGAATTTTTTGAAAAAAAAATTGATTTTTTTAAATTTTTTTAATTTTTTTTATTTTCAAATATTTGAATTATTTGACAATTTAATCTCTAATCACCCCTCCCTCCTCACTGCTTTAGAATTTAATCTCTAATCTCTAATCAGCACTTTCGAGTTCTATTCCCCCTAGTTTCCAAATCTGCACTTGTTGTTTTCCTGACAATACTAAGCTGTCAATCCTATTAACCCTTAGGAGTTGAACTTGAGCATTAAGCACCGTTTGAGTTTGAAACTATTATTCTAAAAAACAATAATTATTTAGTAACACTAATATTTCTTGAATAAATAGTTTGACCATAGTTTGACCTGATTTGACCATAGTTTGACCAAAATTCAAAAAAACTAAAATAATTATTTAGTAACACTAATATTTCTTGAATAAGTAGTTTGACCATAGTTTGACCACAGTTTGACCAGATTTAACCAAAATTAAAAAAAAACTGAAATTTGAGCATAACTTTTTTTCCTTTAAGAATTTGAGGATTCTAAAATTTGCAAAACCGCCTTTGGCAGAATATGCATCCAAAAAGGACAAACGCTCACACCCCACAGTTGAGTCGACGATCTGGTCGATGCGGGGGAGAGGGAAGTGATCTTTCGGGCAGGCCCGATTGATATGCTTGAAGTCTATACACATGCGAAATGAATCATCTTTCTTGGGGACCATGACAACATTGGCGAGCCACTCGGAGTGGAATACTTCTCGGATGAACTTAGCTGCAAGGAGCCGAGCCACCTCTTCACCAATTGCCTTCCTCTTCTCCACGGCGGACCGACGGAGATGCTCTTTGACGGGTTTTGCCTTTGGGTCAACGCGCAAACGGTGCTCAGCCAGTCCCCTGGGCACACCCGTCATGTCAGATAGCTTCCATGCGAAGATGTCCCAGTTCTCACGGAGGAACTGGATGAGCGCTTCTTCCTATTTGCTGTCGAGTGTTGTTGAGATGTGAGTCGGAGCAGCATCGGGATCAGTCGGATGGATATGGACAGGCTTTGTTGCACCAGCCGACTGAAATGCGGACTCTGAAGCGGGCTTCTTTGCTCGCAACAAATCACTTGGATCTGCGTTCTTTTTGTATTCTTCCATTTCTACTGCTGCCATTTGCTCATCAGCAATCTTTGAGCCCTTCTGGAGGCACTCTTCTGCCCTTTGCCGATTCCCTGTGACTGTGATCACACCTCTGGGGCCAGGCATCTTCAGCTTGATGTATACGTAACACGGCCGAGCCATGAAACGAGCATATGCAGGCCGACCCAGAATTGCATGATAAGCACTATGGAAATCCACCACCTCGAACGTTAACTTTTCCTTACGGTAATTCTTTGAATCACCGAAAACCACATCAAGAGTGATCTGACCGAGTGAATCGGCTTTCTTTCCTGGGATGACTCCGTGGAATCTCATGTTGCTCTCGCTGAGCTTGGACATCAGAATGGCCATCCCTCGGAGGGTCTCAGCATACAGAATGTTCAGGCCACTGCCACCATCCATCAGAACCTTGGTCAGTCGGGTGCCCCCGACGACTGGGTCGACCACCAGCGCTTGCCGCCCAGGGGTAGCAACATGCGCTGGGTGATCGGACTGGTCGAATGTAATGGGAGTCTGCGACCACTTTAAATACATCGTAGTTGCCGAAGCAACAATATTCACTTCACGATTGATAACCTTCAGTCGACTTTTGCTCTCAATGTCAGCAAAAATCGCTAAAGTGGCATTAACATTGGGGTAACCACCATCTTCCTCTTTGTCTTCCTCCTTATCAGATTCCTTCTTTTTTTCACTGGGCTGACCCTCTCGGAAACTCTGAATCAGAAGTCGACACTGTCGAGTGGTATGCTTGGGCAGAATCAAGTTACCCTCTTCATCTTTTTTGGTATGTATGTGACATGGTAAATCGAGAACATCGTTTCCCGCTTGATCTTTCACTTTTTTGGGGGTCCATGGCCCATTGGGTTTTCCCTTGAACTTCCCTTGATTCAAAACCGCTGCTTCAGCAGGACCTACAACCTCGGCCTTACGTTTCTGCTTCCGACTGGAATTTCCTCCTCCGGTGTCCTGGGCGACTGGTTTGTTCTTGCCACTGCGGAGTCGGTCCTCCTCTTCACCGTTAGCGTACCGAGTGGCTATCTCCATCATTCGAGTCAGGGACATGTCTCCTGTCCGACCGAATTTCAGGTTGAGCTCTCTGTACCGAACGCCTTCTTTGAAGGCACAAACTGCCTGGTGCTCCGACACGTTTTCAACTGTATGATGCAGGGTAGTCCACCTCTGAATGAAATCTCTCAAAGTCTCATTCTGTTTCTGAACACAATGCTGTAACTCAGCCAACCCGGCAGGACGCTTGCAAGTTCCCTCAAATGTTTTGACAAACACTCGGGCTAACTCTTCCCAACTGTAAATGCTACCAGGGGCTAGCTGATTCAACCAAGCTCTGGCCGATCCTTCGAGCATCAAAGGGAGGTGTTTCATGGCCACATCTTCGTTGCCACTGCCGATCTGCACTGCCAGTCGGTAATCTTCTAGCCAGGTGTCAGGCTTCGACTCATCGGTGAACTTACTCACTCCTGTCGCCAACCTAAAGTTGGGAGGGATCTCAGCAGCCCTGATGGCTCGACTGAAACATTCGGGCCCAGAAACATGCACTCTGGCTCCAATCGGACGATCTCTGTCTTGTCCTTCTCTGTGTGCCCGGCCTCTGTCGACCAGACCTTGAACAAGAACTGATCTTGCATCAAACCCGGTACGGTGAGGTTGTGCACGCAAGATGTACGAGTTCAGGCCCTTCTCGGAGGAAGTAACAACCCTACATCTCGGTGCCCAGAGGCTTGGTCGACTGGATTATGCGTGAGAGTTACAGGGGGTGCGAACCCTTGTGCCAGAGGAGGGGGGTGGCTTATATAGAGTGCGCCAGGACCCCAGCCATCCCACGTTATACAGAGTTCAATATGCATTAAGATAGGGCGTTACTGGTAACGCCAGCTGTAAAGAACTATAAATGATCTTCAATACTACGGAGTGAATGCCTGACCGTTGCCATTCTGGGTAGCTTTAGATCTTCTGTTCTCCGAGTGATTCTTCCTGTGGTCGAGTGGCTCTATCTTGCTCGAATGGAATTGGGGTATCCGAGTGAGACACCTGGTCGAGTGGGTTGCACTCTATGGTGATTTCAGTCGGTATCTTCTGCTGATCCTTGAATGCACACACTAGTAGAAAAAGGGCCATTTGTCCCGGTTCATAAGGCCCATTTGTCCCGGTTCGGGAACCGGGACTAAAGGGTCGGGACTAAAGCCCAACACCTTTAGTCCCGGTTCTTATACGAACCGGGACAGATGGGGCTCCACGTGGCCGCCTGCTGGAGCTCGGGCTGGAGGACCTTTAGTCCCGGTTCGTAACACCAACCGGAACTAAAGGAATTTTTTGAAAAATAATTTGATTTTTTTTAATTTTTTTAATTTTTTTTATTTTCAAATATTTGAATTATTTGACAATTTAATCTCTAATCACCCCTCCCTCCTCACTGCTTTAGAATTTAATCTCTAATCTCTAATCAGCACTTTCGAGTTCTATTCCCCCTAGTTTCCAAATCTGCACTTGTTGTTTTCCTGACAATACTAAGCTGTCAATCCTATTAACCCTTAGGAGTTGAACTTGAGCATTAAGCACCGTTTGAGTTTGAAACTATTATTCTAAAAAACAATAATTATTTAGTAACACTAATATTTCTTGAATAAATAGTTTGACCATAGTTTGACCTGATTTGACCATAGTTTGACCAAAATTCAAAAAAACTAAAATAATTATTTAGTAACACTAATATTTCTTGAATAAGTAGTTTGACCATAGTTTGACCACAGTTTGACCAGATTTAACCAAAATTAAAAAAAAACTGAAATTTGAGCATAACTTTTTTTCCTTTAAGAATTTGAGGATTCTAAAATTTGCAAAACCGCCTTTGGCAGAATATGCATCCAAAAAGGACAAACGCTCACACCCCACAGTTGAGTCGACGATCTGGTCGATGCGGGGGAGAGGGAAGTGATCTTTCGGGCAGGCCCGATTGATATGCTTGAAGTCTATACACATGCGAAATGAATCATCTTTCTTGGGGACCATGACAACATTGGCGAGCCACTCGGAGTGGAATACTTCTCGGATGAACTTAGCTGCAAGGAGCCGAGCCACCTCTTCACCAATTGCCTTCCTCTTCTCCACGGCGGACCGACGGAGATGCTCTTTGACGGGTTTTGCCTTTGGGTCAACGTGCAAACGGTGCTCAGCCAGTCCCCTGGGCACACCCGGCATGTCAGATAGCTTCCATGCGAAGATGTCCCAGTTCTCACGGAGGAACTGGATGAGCGCTTCTTCCTATTTGCTGTCGAGTGTTGTTGAGATGTGAGTCGGAGCAGCATCGGGATCAGTCGGATGGATATGGACAGGCTTTGTTGCACCAGCCGACTGAAATGCGGACTCTGAAGCGGGCTTCTTTGCTCGCAACAAATCACTTGGATCTGCGTTCTTTTTGTATTCTTCCATTTCTACTGCTGCCATTTGCTCATCAGCAATCTTTGAGCCCTTCTGGAGGCACTCTTCTGCCCTTTGCCGATTCCCTGTGACTGTGATCACACCTCTGGGGCCAGGCATCTTCAGCTTGATGTATACGTAACACGGCCGAGCCATGAAACGAGCATATGCAGGCCGACCCAGAATTGCATGATAAGCACTGCGGAAATCCACCACCTCGAACGTTAACTTTTCCTTACGGTAATTCTTTGAATCACCGAAAACCACATCAAGAGTGATCTGACCGAGTGAATCGGCTTTCTTTCCTGGGATGACTCCGTGGAATCTCATGTTGCTCTCGCTGAGCTTGGACATCAGAATGCCCATCCCTCGGAGGGTCTCAGCATACAGAATGTTCAGGCCACTGCCACCATCCATCAGAACCTTGGTCAGTCGGGTGCCCCCGACGACTGGGTCGACCACCAGCGCTTGCCGCCCAGGGGTAGCAACATGCGCTGGGTGATCGGACTGGTCGAATGTAATGGGAGTCTGCGACCACTTTAAATACATCGTAGTTGCCGGAGCAACCATATTCACTTCACGATTGATAACCTTCAGTCGACTTTCGCTCTCAATGTCAGCAAAAATCGCTAAAGTGGCATTAACATTGGGGTAACCACCATCTTCCTCTTTGTCTTCCTCCTTATCAGATTCCTTCTCTTTTTCACTGGGCTGACCCTCTCGGAAACTCTGAATCAGAAGTCGACACTGTCGAGTGGTATGCTTGGGCAGAATCAAGTTACCCTCTTCATCTTTTTTGGTATGTATGTGACATGGTAAATCGAGAACATCGTTTCCCGCTTGATCTTTCACATTTTTGGGGGTCCATGGCCCATTGGGTTTTCCCTTGAACTTCCCTTGATTCAAAACCGCTGCTTCAGCAGGACCTACAACCTCGGCCTTACGTTTCTGCTTCCGACTGGAATTTCCTCCTCCGGTGTCCTGGGCGACTGGTTTGTTCTTGCCACTGCGGAGTCGGTCCTCCTCTTCACCGTTAGCGTACCGAGTGGCTATCTCCATCATTCGAGTCAGGGACATGTCTCCTGTCTGACCGAATTTCAGGTTGAGCTCTCTGTACCGAACGCCTTCTTTGAAGGCACAAACTGCCTGGTGCTCCGACACGTTTTCAACTGTATGATGCAGGGTAGTCCACCTCTGAATGAAATCTCTCAAAGTCTCATTCTGTTTCTGAACACAATGCTGTAACTCAGCCAACCCGGCAGGATGCTTGCAAGTTCCCTCAAATGTTTTGACAAACACTCGGGCTAACTCTTCCCAACTGTAAATGCTACCAGGGGCTAGCTGATTCAACCAAGCTCTGGCCGATCCTTCGAGCATCAAAGGGAGGTGTTTCATGGCCACATCTTCGTTGCCACCGCCGATCTGCACTGCCAGTCGGTAATCTTCTAGCCAGGTGTCAGGCCTTGACTCATCGGTGAACTTACTCACTCCTGTCGCCAACCTAAAGTTGGGAGGGATCTCAGCAGCCCTGATGGCTCGACTGAAACATTCGGGCCCAGAAACATGCACTCTGGCTCCAATCGGACGATCTCTGTCTTGTCCTTCTCTGTGTGCCCGGCCTCTGTCGACCAGACCTTGAACAAGAACTGATCTTGCATCAAACCCGGTACGGTGAGGTTGTGCACGCAAGATGTACGAGTTCAGGCCCTTCTCGGAGGAAGTAACAACCCTACATCTCGGTGCCCAGAGGCTTGGTCGACTGGATTATGCGTGAGAGTTACAGGGGGTGCGAACCCTTGTGCCAGAGGAGGGGGGTGGCTTATATAGAGTGCGCCAGGACCCCAGCCATCCCACGTTATACCGAGTTCAATATGCATTAAGACAGGGCGTTACTGGTAACGCCAGCTGTAAAGAACTATAAATGATCTTCAATACTACGGAGTGAATGCCTGACCGTTGCCATTCTGGGTAGCTTTAGATCTTCTGTTCTCCGAGTGATTCTTCCTGTGGTCGAGTGGCTCTATCTTGCTCGAATGGAATTGGGGTATCCGAGTGAGACACCTGGTCGAGTGGGTTGCACTCTATGGTGATTTCAGTCGGTATCTTCTGCTGATCCTTGAATGCACACACTAGTAGAAAAAGGGCCATTTGTCCCGGTTCATAAGGCCCATTTGTCCCGGTTCGGGAACCGGGACTAAAGGGTCGGGACTAAAGCCCAACACCTTTAGTCCCGGTTCTTATACGAACCGGGACAGATGGGGCTCCACGTGGCCGCCTGCTGGAGCTCGGGCTGGAGGACCTTTAGTCCCGGTTGGTAACACCAACCGGAACTAAAGGAATTTTTTGAAAAAAAATTTGATTTTTTTTCATTTTTTTAATTTTTTTATTTTCAAATATTTGAATTATTTGACAATTTAATCTCTAATCACCCCTCCCTCCTCACTGCTTTAGAATTTAATCTCTAATCTCTAATCAGCACTTTCGAGTTCTATTCCCCCTAGTTTCCAAATCTGCACTTGTTGTTTTCCTGACAATACTAAGCTGTCAATCCTATTAATCCTTAGGAGTTGAACTTGAGCATTAAGCACCGTTTGAGTTTGAAACTATTATTCTAAAAAACAATAATTATTTAGTAACACTAATATTTCTTGAATAAATAGTTTGACCATAGTTTGACCTGATTTGACCATAGTTTGACCAAAATTCAAAAAAACTAAAATAATTATTTAGTAACACTAATATTTCTTGAATAAGTAGTTTGACCATAGTTTGACCACAGTTTGACCAGATTTAACCAAAATTAAAAAAAACTGAAATTTGAGCATAACTTTTTTTCCTTTAAGAATTTGAGGATTCTAAAATTTGCAAAACTGCCTTTGGCAGTCGGAATCGGATGCGGATTTTCGTGCTGTTTTTTTTGATATATTATGCGTTTTTTTTCGACATCGTATGCAAAAGATATGGCCGTTTTACTTTTTCATAACACTTTTTTGCAAAACATGTCCAAATTTAAGTTTTTTAATTTTCCTAACTAGTAGATGTAGTAACATAACTACATCTCGAAGGATTTTAATTTTTGAAGTTTTTATCATTTTCTTTTGTTTTTTACAAAACTGAAATGACGATACACAAGGTGTAACTTTTAGTCCCGGTTTAAGCCACCAACCGGGACTAAAGCCTCAACCCCTTTAGTCCCGGTTCGTGGCTCGAACCGGGACTAAAGGTCTAACCTTTAGTCCCGGTTGGAGCCACGAACCGGGACTAAAGGGTGCGAACCGGGACTAAAGGTCACATTTGAACCGGGACTAATGCCTGCCCAGCGCCCTAGCCGCTCGAACCGGGACTAATGCTCACATTAGTCCCGGTTCATAATGCAACCGGGACTAATGCTCCGATCCGGCTGTGACGAAAGCCCTGTTTTCTACTAGTGACATGACTTTAAGGTAGTGACCTTGGGTAGGACGTCTAGGACAGGCCTATGACCCTACCCTAGATACATATCATCGTCAGTGACCGGCGCTGCGACGGCGTCGTCCACGACAAGGAGATGTTTGCCGGTGTGATGCCGCGCGAACAGGTGGTTGCGGTGCCATGCCACTAGGAGGAGACGACAGCGCGACGCTGCCACGACGACGGTGCGATGCCGACAAAATGATGATGAGATGCCGCTGAGAAGATGTACGGCGGGCGAGGCCATCATGAGGATCGATGTGAAGCTAGCCGGCGGTGGTGTTTTGGGTGGTGTGACGCCATCCCCAAGATGAGCTGCTGCGACGACGACGGCAAGACGTACGTGACCAGTGGTGTGATGCCGCTGAAGAACGTGCAAGTGGAGATTGATGGTGTGGCATGGTGAAGCTGCAGCGTGAGGCAAGGTGGTGCGGTCTTGGCGCAGTCCACATATGGTGACGATTTTCCGTACGTGGTTCCCCATAAACACATGTTAGCCGCCAAAGAGGAGCATTAGGAGACACTTGCACATACGCATCAATAAATCTTTCATTGATATCTCGAACATCGACGAACATCTGATCACACCAAAACAAAGCAAGACCACCATTAAGACCATCACTGTCGACACCAGCAAAACCCCTCAGACCCAACCTACCACGAAGACGACAAACTTTCTCTGAACTCTGCCTAGTTTCACACAAGAAAATCAACCTCGATTCGGTAGCCCTGACAAGAGCCACCAGATCTCGAACTGTCGGTTTGTTGCCAACACCCCGACAGTTCCAGCTTAAGCAATTCATTGCTCCTGACGGGGCGCCACATCTGGCCCCGTCAGTTCACCAGCGGCCCCATGGCTGGTTGCCTCCTTGTCCACCAAACCGTCCAACCCCGTCTCATTGTATTCCAACCGTTCAGATGCCTCCCCACTCTTTATTCTATAGTTTTTCCGCTTACTACCAGTGCCTGCTCTTGCAAGTCCATCATCATTGCTATTACTTGGCCTGGCCTCGTCTCCCTCATATTCACCATATGAAACCACCAGCAAAAGTATAGCCACCAGATTGACTATGGCAAGCAGCACGGCAACAAGAAACCCCTTCATCTTGACTCGCTGTATGATGCAATTCTTCATCTTGACTTTTTGGGTTGTGTACAACTGAATGATTATTTGTCCTGGACTAGCACAAGGAAGAAAAGACTGCCCCTGTAAATACATCCACCCTTTCATGCAGCAGCAGTTCACATAGTTTCCCAAAGCCATCTCTGTTCTCCACCCTTTCTTGTAGGCTCGAATCAACCAGATCCAAGTTACATTAGTACACATTTGACCAGTATAGAACTGAATTTTCTGGTTCACTTGCAAATCTGCCACCCCCACAGTCTGCATTTCCTTCAGAACCTGCTTTTCAGCATACCGATCATCTTGAAGCATCTGTCTAACTAATTCCTCACCATGTTGAATTTCCTCCAAGTCTTGTGCCTTAACTACCTTCAACATTTCTAGATCCTTTGATTCAATATTTCCTTCTGTACACACCTCATCTTCTGTCAGGGCCATCTCCGTGGGAACAGGCGCTGACCCCTCTTCATGGCCGGCCACCATCCTGGGAATAGAATCATGCGCCCCTTCTGAGGAATTCACCTTGCTAGCAACTCGCAGATCGCCATAATCGAGAAAAGACGCTGCCTTATCCCGCATTAGCTGAATGCAACGCGCCGGATCCCGCGACTTGCGGACGATTTGCAGCGCCCTCGCCTTCCAATCCGCGAGCTCTGCCAAATCCACACCGAATTGCCCGAGCGCCATCCGTGCTGGAGCTGTGCGACACCGCAGAGTTGAGAGGCCGTAGAAACAGAGGAGCACCGGCGCCGACGCCGCCGCAGACGGGAAGAAACGGGCGGGTGGAGGCAACTCAGCAACTCCCCACCACGGCCTGCAGCATGCAGCGTGTTGTGCACTAGTACGCGGCTGTAAGAGCAACTCCAACGCAGCGCCCAAATGGTCCGTTCGCGTCTGTCTGTGTCTGCGCAGGTAAAAATTAGTGCCCGATGCAGCGGATACAAAACGGACATTTTTTGTGTCCTCTTCGTCCGTCTCTGTTCGCTGCATGCCTCTTCTGGCTCACCTACCGTCCACCCATCCACCTTTTTATTTATTTATTTTCTTTCTCACCGCTGCACACCTCGCCGTTGTCGCCCCGTAGCAGCCGCACCATCGCCCTATCCCCTCGGCGAGACTTCTTAGGCGCCGCCGCCGCTCAAGCTTGTGGTCGCGCTGGCTAGGCCGCAGGCACTGCCGCCCAAGGAGTTGGAGCTCCTGCCGCAAGTCGAATGGCTCCGAAGAGGCGAACGTGTCGGCCTCGGTCTCACCTCCCCCGCGCCCACGCCCGGCAGGCCACGCCATCATGCTCGCCGCGCTCGTTGTGTCGCGTCGTGCTCGCCCTACCTCGTCTCGCCGGCGTGGAGTTCGCTCAACCGCCGGCCTCGCCTCGCGCCCGCGCCCGGCCTGTGCTGCTGCAGCCGTCGGCCTCGCCTCCTCGCGCCCAGCCGCTGCGTGCTCCACTGCCTGCTACATGTTTGATGAAATGTTAAGGCGGACATGTCACGTCGGCTATCGATGGGCGTACGGGCTGACCCAAACGAAAAGCGGGCAAACATGTCGGCGTCTTTTTAGACATTTTAAATGGACTACAACATACGAATGTATGTAGACATATTTTAAAGTGTAGATTCACTTATTTTATTTCGTATGTAATCACTCGTTGAAATCTCTAAAAAGACTTATTTTGAGAACGGAGGGAGTACGTAGATAGTACATGCACATGCAAAGCACATGCATACGTAGATTGTCAATTCCATCGAGTCCGTGACCACGAACAAAGGCTGTTGCGTGCAAATGACAGCAAGCCAGCATACGGTCAGCTGCAGCGAGGCAAGCGCCAGAGTGCGTGTCACATGCACTCTTTGGCCTTCGTCAGGCCGAAGATCTCTTCAGTCGGTACGCACTCGAAGTTCACGAGGGCGTACATGCCCTGCGACGGCCGCCCCGTCCCGGCGCATGGGTTGCTGCTACTCAAAGCCACGTTCTGTCGCCTTCCTCGCTGGGGTATCAGCTAAGTGGGCTTATAGCTCCCGTGCGACACATTTCATGTGAATTGGAAGGGGTGTGACGTTGTTTGAGCGAATGGCTCTGGTGCGACACATTTGAGCCTGTAAATAGCCCAGGCACAACATGTCCCTTAAACTCAACTGATGCCCTCGTTAGCTGTTAGGGGTTGGACCCATCACTTATCCATGTAAGCACGGGACCCACCAATTGTCCACGTAAGCGCGGGACCCACCTCTCCGCAGCTAGAAGAGACGAGCGCCATTGTCCGTCCGCCCGCCGCCGCCCATTACTTCCCTTTCCCCAATCTTTGTCTTCTCCGGCGACCTAGCGCAGATGTCTACCTCCTCCGCCACACACTCAAAATGACGACAGTATGGTCCAGTGCCGCTCACAAGGTGCCCTGAGTACCCACGCCCAGAGCTTCTTAAACGGTGGGTCAGTAAGACGGATGAGAATGGCAATCTTGGGCGCGAATTTGTGAAATGCTTGAGCAAAACAATGGCAGAAAGGGATGGCAAGGTTAGATCTCAGTTCTTAGCCCGTTCTTTCGCTGCCGTTTGCTCTAATTTCTTCATATTTTGTTTTTCTCATCGAATTTGGGATTTAGAGTTTATGTTGTTGTTTTTAGATCGTGAAGAAATGTACCCATTTCGAGTGGATGGATGATTATATTGAGAGGATTCAGTTTGAGGGCTACGTTGATTCGAGCGGGGCCGCAACCTGGGAGCTCAATTTGGGCGGGGTGCCGCCGATTGCTGTGGAGAATTTGGGGAGCTCGGACAGAGGGGCGGGCAGAGTCGTGCCGATGGCGAGGTATGCACGCAATGCTGAACTGCACGTGCAGTCCGAACTAACCGAGGAACTGAAGAAGATCAAGAAACATCTTATGCAGATGATCGATTTGCAGAAACAAGCAAATATCATTGAGGGGGGGGGGGGGGGTCTATTGTTGTATCATTGCTCTTTTTTTGTTTTACTTAATCATCCGTTATTAGAATGGGCATTTAGGCCTGTCAGGGCAGATGATGCGATCTGTGCGCCATGTCAAGTTCATGTAACTGAATCGAAACAGCAATTTGGAAAATTATTCAGTATTCATGCCCCTGTTTTTGTTCTTCAGTTAACAGAGTGCATACCCAAATTCAGTTTCAAGTAAAAAAAATCGAGGCTGCTGAATAGATGTTGGGCCGTGGCAAAATAACCAGGCCCAAAGAGAGACCAGCCCACCCGCGTAGGGGCACCAGCCCATTTTTATAGCATAGAGGCACCCATGTTTAGAGAAAAATGTTTCGACTAAAACCTCAAAATAAAATGTTGCTTCGGCAAATAAACCTCTAACAAACATATACTTCTTTACTTGTTTTTACTTTGGTCAAATTTTTCTTCAGGGAGGACTGTGAGAAAAAGCATGCCCAAATAGAAAACAAGCCCACGCCCCCGCTTGGTGCACCCATGTAGGTCGTGCACTAAATTTCTTGATGGATCATTTTTTATACACAATGTAAATCGATAAAACAACTTTTTGATAGATAGACCCATTCGTGCACTAAATTTTGTGATGGATCATTTTTTGATACACTAAATTTCGTGCACTAAATTTAATATATCTATCCTCCTTAAAAAATGATTCAATTAATTTAATGTATCAAAAAATGACGATAGATAGATCCATTCGTGCATGGCTGCATGAACACATGTATGTATTGTAACTTTTTTTTTATTTAAATATTTGTTGCTTGTCCACTATTGTTTTATGATTGTTTTTATGCATGTCTATGGTTCCATGAACTAAATTAGTTGCATGCTTGCATGAACTAAATTAGTTGCATGTCCATGGTGGGTTTGCATGTCCTAGTTGCATGCCCATGGTTTGGGTCATGGCCCATGATTTGGCCAACACTGTGAAGATGGTGTGTGTGGTGAATGCGATGAACTTGCATCCACACCAAAATATTTTGGGTGCATATACCACAAATAATAGCACGAAACAACAATATATATAGTAGCATGAAACCCAACATCAATATAGTTGCATGAACATAACAACCCATAGTTCCACGACATAGATAGCATAGCCTTACAACTTAATAGGATCCAACTTAATAACAGTAGCACACAAACATAAACGATTACAACTTAAAATACTAATATGATAGATAGATAGATCGGGGGCACCAAAGGGGTTCTTCTCCTTCTCCTCCTCCGGGCCAACGCCACCTCGCTCCTCCGGGCGCCCTTCACTCCTGGTTGTTGACGGGGTACGGGAGGGTGTGCATGCCGTTGTTGGTGGGAAAGATGTTGTTGTAGTCGGTGATGATGTTGTGGGTGGTGAAAGCAATAAACTCACACCACACCAAAACACTCGGCCGAGGAGGTGGAAGGCGTCGAAGGGGTTGGTGAATGTAGCGAGGAGCACAACCACAACGCCATTGTAATTGACCTCCTCAACATGGAACATGCTTGGAGAGCCCCGGGGGAGGTGGCGGTAGCCGACCGAAAGGAAGAACTCGGTTAACTCCCTTGCGCCCCACCACCTTGAGATCACCCACACCCTAAGGGTGTTCTCTACGTATACTCCGACAGGGTTGAGCCTCTCCGGCACGGTGGGGGGGAAGCGGTAGTTCGGGCCGTTTTACTACATGGTGGCTTCGATTGGGGTTGCTGGCTTCAGGTCTGCTTTGTGGAGAAGGAGGGCAGATAGGAGAGGATGGGGTTGGGATATGGATGATGAGGGAGAGGAAGACGATAGGTGGCTTAAATAGCCCTAGTGCGACGTGTTGATTCACTGGTTTCACTGGGTGGAAGTAATGAGCGGGTGGCGGTGGGTGGCATCGGGAGTGTGTACACGCGTGGGAAACCGAAGGCTGCATCAATAGCCGGGCTGCGACGTTTCAACGCTGCACGCATTTGTGCCGTCGGTCGGGGGTCGAGGGGGGGGGGGTCACGCCTGCTCGTTCTTCTCTGCGCGTGCCACCTGTGCATGCATGCATCGTAGGCTGCTCGCTCGCATGCATGCAATGTAGCCCACTGGCTAGAGGCAGGCGTGGCAACGTTCGATCTAAAGTGTGGTGACCCCGGCTTAATCGTGCACTAACCATACACGCAAATGCACACGATCAAGCCTAAGGACTCACTTGAAGATATCACAACACAACTCTAAAACATAAATAAAGTCATACAAGCTTTATATTACAAGCCAGGACCTCGAGGGCTCGAATACATAGCTCGATGGCATACAAGTGTCAGCGGAAGCATTTGATATCTGGGTACAGATATTACAGAGAAACAGAAATAAGCCTTTATGAAGGCGGGGCAAAACAAAAGCTACGATCGAAAGGCGCAGGCCTCCTGCCTGGGACCCTCTGAACCTACTCCTGGTCGTCGGACGGCTCCTCGTAGTAGTACTCGCCGGGAGGGTAGTAGTAGTAGTAGCCGTCGGCGGGGGTAGCTGGCTCAGGGGCTCCGTCATCTGGTTGCGACAAATGGATATGTGGAGAAAAAGAAAGCAAAGCAAACATGAGTACTCATCCGAAGTACTCAGCAAGCAAAGATCTACACTACATATGCAACATTATCAAAGGAGGCTGTATATGTGGACTGGGCTACAGAAATGCCAGAATAGAGAGGATGGCCTAGTCCTATCGAAGACTAGCATCTTCAAGCATCTTCAGCGGTCTTGCAGCATTAGAAGAGTGCAGAATAACATAATGTAAAGTAGTAGTAGTGTTAACAACCTCGCCCAGAGATCCTTCCTCGACTCCCTGCGAGAAAGCAATCCCAGAGCCATACTATCCATTTATCATCTCAAGTCACCAGTTTTAGTTGTACCGACCGGGATACAACTCCGAGTATCCGTTACCGTAGGACAGGCTATCAATAGATTAGTTCTTCCCTGCAGGGGTGCACCAACTTACCCACCACGCTCGATTACCTCTGGCCGGACACACTTTTCTGCGTCATGCCCGGCCTCGGCCAAACGATACGCCGCAACCCGACCGAAAACTTAACAGAGAGGTCAGCGCGCCGGACTAACCTATGCCCCCAGGGGTCTTGGGCCATCGCCCCGGGAACTCCTGCATGTTGCGTCAGGCGGCCGAAAGCAGACCTAGCCCCCTTAATACAAGCGCGGGCTTACACCAGTCCAATTCGGCACGCGCCGCTCAGTCGCCGACGTCTATTAAGCTCCGGCTGAAGTATACGATGCAGAACGCCCATACTATGCCCATGTGATGGTTAGTGCTATCAGGCCAGAGGCCCCTCAGATCAAATATCCAAACCGTTAGTGTGTTGGTAGTGCGGTAACAAGCAGAGACTCACGAAAGATGTGACCCCGTCACCCCGTCTCGAGGACTTGTGGCAAGGGCTAAGAATGCCCGGCCACGCCTCGTATTCAACTCTCGGGCACCCTCCAGGTCCACCCGACTCCACATCTCTCGCAATTAAGCTCACGCGGGTACCCCTCAGGGCCAACCCGTCTTTAGTAACATGATTCAATGTAAAGTCATAGTAACCATAGTAACCGTGTGTCTAACACCAAGGGGAACCCTGAGGAATCACCCTCGATAGAATTCCACCGGATGTTAACATCAAGGTGAACGAAGGAGGAATCACCCTCGAGGTTCACTCTTGAGGAGTTGCACGACAGTGTCGTTATCGGGGGTGGTGTAGGAGGAATCACCCTCACTGACCATGACCGATTAACTAACCTACATGGTTATCATCAGAAGTGCTGACGAGGTATCACCCTCGGCACTCGATAGTAACCCCATAGTGTCGAGCAACTAAGGGGGAAGTGATGTGCGGTGCCGGGGCCTGGTCTTTGATCCCGTTGATTGGGTCTTCTGATAATCCAGCGGGGCAGTCGGGATAAAGTGGGGTCTCTGATGGGTCTCTACCCAACCTATACTAAACAATTTAGGATAAGCAGGTAGGTAACACTAGCAGGTTACAATAAACAGGCTATGGAGCAGAAATAGGATAACAACAGCAGCAGTAACTTCTAATACAAGCATAATAGAGAAGAGAATAGGCGATATCGATATGCTCAAAAAGGGGGGGTGCTTGCCTGGTTTCTCTGCGGCAAAGGCAAGGTCGTAAACAGTTTCGTCGGGCTCCTGAGCTGCGTCGGTCTCGGGAACTTCGGCGGTACCGGGGTCTAACGAGAGAGAAGAGGGGGAGGAAACAGATAAATACACAACAAATGATGCAACACAGAGTATGCTACACCTAGGATGCAGTGCAGGGTTGCCTAAAGATATGTCTAAGTCACTTTAGTTATTTTAGGATTTAAGTTGGATTTATTAACCGGTGTGTATGTACTATTCATCTACCGGAATCAGGCTAAAACTTACAGGTTCTTCTATGTAGGGGGTTCCGACATGGAAACAGGCGACACGATCAGATTCGTCTCGTCGTTCTGAGCAACTTTCATGTAGAAAGTTTTTCGATCCGAGCTATGGTTTAATTATTATGATTTTTCAAAGGTTTTAGATATTTTCTGAATTTATTTAATTATTTAATACAACATTATCCAGAATAGTGAAAGGTGACATCAGCATGACCTCAATATGACGTCAGCAGGTCAACTCTGGCTGACCAGAGTCAAACCTGACGTGTGGGGTCACTGGGACCCACATGTCAGCCTCTGTTAGTGTTAAACAGAGTTAGATTTAAACTAATTAGCTAATTAAGCTAGTGGTAACTAATTAACTCAATTTGTATTAACAGATTTATTAACTTATTATATATTTATTTTAAATCGTTTAATCTTGCGGGACCCACATGTCAGTGACATGGGGCCAGCCCAGTCAGCTTTGACTAGGTCAATGGGCCCAGTGGGACCCAGGGTCAGTGGCTGAGCGGTGGGGGCCCGCGCTGCCGCGTCGGTGCCACGTCGGACGGCGACCGGAGTCACGCCGGCGACCACTCTCGTGGCGGAAGTTCGCCGGAGATGGCTGGAAATCGCGTACAGAGCGCGGGAGGGGGTGCGGCTGATCTCGTTCGAACAGGCGTTTGACGCCGCATCGATCTACATTGGTCCCGCAGGCTAATTCGGCCGGAGTTGAGCGCTATGACGATCGCGTCGGCGCCGGAGTTCGGCCACCACGCGAACGGCGGCTAGAGGGCACGGCAGGACCAGCGGGGAGGCTCTACGGGGTCCTGGCGAGGCCTGGAGCACGGAGGCGAGCTCGAGTGAGCATGACATCGACGAGGACGACGGTGGCGAGCTCCGCTGCGGAGTGACCTTTGGGCGGCGATGGCAGCGGCGGCTACGGCGATGGATCCGTGCGGGGAAGCGAGGGGAGAGACACGGTGGCTCACCGGGAGCTGTAGGGAAGTGGCAGCGTGCTCGGGGAGGCTTGTCGGAGGCGTACGGCGGCGGCGATCGGCGACGGCCGGTGTCGGGTAGGAGCTCGATCCCGAAGCGATAGTGGCGCCGGGCTCGATCCAGAGGACGGAGAGGTAGTAGAGGAAGCAGGCGGAGCGGTCGGGCTCGTCGGAGAGGCACTCGGGGCTCAGTGGCCGCACTAAGACACGGCCATGGCGGCGGCGGCGACAGGTGCTCGTGGGGAAGGAAGAAAGCGGGCGAGGGAGAGAGCGAGGGGGAGACTGGGGGTAGCTAGGGTTTCGGGAGGCCACTAGGGTCCTTATCCACCCCGGGGAGGCGGCGGATGGCTGGCGCGTGGCCATTTGCGGCGTCGGGCGCGCGCGGCGTCGACACGGCGACGGAGGAGGTAGACGACGAAGGTGGGCCGACTCTGTTGGGCTGGGCCTGCTTACTGTGCACTAAGGTCCAGCCAACAGTGGCCCTCTTCATTTTCTTTTATTTCTTCTTTCTGTTTTTCTTTATTCTTTCTGTTTGACAAATGTTTAGTCACTTGTATACTTTTACAAAATATGAGACTTGGTCCAAAAATTACAGTGCAATGTTACCTACCTCCAGAAATTGGTTTGGGCAAAATATGATTTCATAAGAATTTTTAATAAATGGAATGGATTAAAAGGGTGCTGGTTTGGTACTGTTTCTTAATGATAGAGTCACTTAACTAATTTAGTAGATGTTGAATATAATTTTAGAATTGTCTCTGGATTATTTACAATATTAGGAACATTTTAGTTCCTGGATTTGAACAACTTTTATTTTCACTTTATGTTTGAATTTCCATTTGAATTGGAATTTGGAAATGAGACATGATGCAATGATGATCAAGCATAGTTAATCATGGTGACTTGGCATGATCAGAGGGTGATCACTGTGGTGTGAGGCTGGGGATGTTACAAATCTCCCCCACTACAAGAAATCTCGTCCCGAGATTTAAGGGGTGGAGTTAGGGGGAAAGACTCGGGAAGAACGGAGCTCAACACAAGATAGGTACCTGGGGGCTATCTCATTGAACATGGCATAGTGGCATCTCTCGAGTTCAAATTCAAGAAAATCATCGAGAGCAAGGTAAGAAGTTACAATAAGAGGTTTCAAACGGACAGACAATCATTCGATGCTTGAAGTAGAGTGTGAAAGGGGTTCATAGTATCGAGAATAGATCATCTCTCGAGGGGTGGCTCGTGACAACACACAAAGCCAAGAGCATAGGAAACTTCAGAATCAAAGTTGTACAGAAGAGTCAGGTTTCGATCCTATGGAACTGTGGTGAGTGTCGATCGAGAGTAGGGAGGACAGTGACATCATGGTCACGACAATAAGGCATGTCAGAAGATAGCTTGTTAGCTATGTCGGCAACATCGTCGGTACCAAGGGCGAGGGACGAAGAGAACCATATTCCTGTTCGTTGAATGAGGTGGACCAATCTGCAAGGTTCTCGTCCATCGGTGGTTACCGGAATGTCATCAACCATAGTAACGAGGTCTCACTGACGAAGTTCTGCACCGAGGGTGTTTTAAAAGCAGGGAATTATTTCTGCTTACATCATATAGATCACAAGAAAGGTTAAACAAAACAATGGAAAGGAAAATGTGTTTACACACAAGAATTGGGAGTTTATCCTGTCCAAGGAAAAGCGGAGCACGATATACATGATAGGCCATCAAGATCAAAAGCATTTAGATAAAGGCGCGAGGGAAGAATCATGATATTACCCATACAACAGGGTTTGGATAATAGATCAAGAAACATTTAGCGTTGCGCTTCCAGTCTTCTTTTTGATATTCGGGATGCCACAATCATGCCTCGAGGTAGCGATGATATGGTGTTTCAAGAAAAGGTTGGCTCGGAAGGCCACAAGAATACACAGGGAATAGCTTCAGTAATAGCAAAGAAAACAAGGTATGAGCAAAACATAACCAAGTCTGTGTTGGAAGGAATACAAGGAGGTTGTCGATGATATCACAAATCATCGAGGGGCAGGGATGGTATTTCTAGCCATGAGTTCAATTGACATCTCTGAAGAAGCCAAAGTGTTCACGGTGATCACGACAAATTTTGTCGAGAGACTCTATGAAGATGCCATCGAGTAACGACGACATCACACAAAAGGAAGGATGAAGTGAAGGCTATGAGATCCACGGATCCGACACAAACTCGAAGTCAAGCTTGTTGTTCGAGGTGAAATGATAATATGAAGAAGATCGACGTAAGCTTAGCTCATCGTCGGAAGTTGCTCCGGGCATAAGAACCTGGTAGCACAGTTAAAAGTTGGCATGATAAAAATATAGCCGATCAGGCTAGGAATGATGTGATGGGGTATTAAACTTCCCAGTAACAAGTACTAGGGGTAATACCAGAAGGTAAATCGAAGTAGAGGTTGGACGGGGGGGGGGGGGGGGGGGATGATTTGCGGAGGATAAGTATTTTAACTTATCCGGGAAATGGAATCAAGGAGGAAATTATGGTCAGAACTACGACTGCAAAGGATCAATTCATAGATACAAGAAGAACTTGTACCAAGGATATAATTATTTTTACGAGCAGCTTCTATGATAAGTTCTGCATCGAGTGCATGGGCATGAACACAAGGTTCAAGGTCGACTCCCACTTCTTCAATACATAACCTTTCATTCACTTCTCGCTTTCGATGGAGTCGTACTGTTGGAATTTATCTGGCGAAACACTAGAAGAGTATGACTCATGAGAACTCTCGGGTTCACATGGATTAGGGAAAGCATAGGTTCAACCCATCGGGACATTTTTACGAAGCTATACAACACAATAACAGGAGCGACGGGTACACGCTCGAAAGAAAAGGGCTGGTGATTCGGAGTAGATGATACAATTCGCCAGAGGCATTTTGTATCAGGGGAAAGTCGTCAATGAGTTAAAATAAGAAGCAGCTGCCGGATAGTAATCCACCAAAAGATCATGTGGTCCGCAAAGGTTCTGATGTGAGTATCGGTACTCAATCAGAAGAAGAAGGGATGCAAAGGAATCGGTTTATGGAAATATCTGAATAAGCCGAAGCTTGAATACGAAGGGTTTACGATTCCAAAATTGGGGAACCAGAGGCAGAGGCTCTGATAAAAGATGAGTATGTTGAATAGAATTAGATGGCCAATCAATCAAGGATTGATTTACCGAGATCCAGCTCATATACTTAATGATGTCTGAGCCGGAAGGATGAATTAGTAGGACACAACTGATGATTGCGAGTATTCACACACATGTTGAATCAATAGGATCAGATTGATAGTGACAAAGGGGTATCAACGATGTTTACTTGACATATGGAACTAACCATAATGCAAGCAGATCAAAAGAATATCAAAAGCAGTAGGCTGCAGAGGATTTTTGGAAGGTCGTATAGTAATACGAGGTATTTCGTGAAACACAAGAACAACTGGGGATAAACGGATCCCCGGTAATGTGAGGAATTATTTGTAAGTGTATTCATACGGTAGGGAACTGCAAGGCAGTAGGGACGAAGGACTTTTGGGAACATCGGAAGGTAATTCGATAAGTCGGATGGAACAAAAGAGTAGTTGGAATGAGTATATGAACGACAAGTGTATGCAGTTATCCATTAGGATTTATCGGTGGTAGGGAATTGCAAAGACGGCGAGTACAAGAGTCTCGGGAAATCAATGTAGAGTATCGTCGGAATCTTCGGATGAAGTAGGCAATCATCTGGAATGAGGGGGCTCTCCGGGAGAAAGCGGTACGAGAACCTAATGTCGGAGTTAGTAAAATTTTACCCGAATAGAAGAGAGATCAGAGTCCCAGAGTATAGACGAGGAATAAAAGATCCTAATACCACCCAATTGGCGACGTGGGCCCATAAGCCACACAACCAAGTTAGTAAAACAGTTTTGGACGACTAGACTCAACTTCGGCCAAGGAGTTGGAAAGGGGGATTCCTACAGGTAGTCGGCAATGATAGCAACCTGTGGCGACCCCGGCTTAATCGTGCACTAACCATACACGCAAATGCACACGCTCAAGCCTAAGGACTCACTTGAAGATATCACAACACAACTATAAAACATAAATAAAGTCATACAAGCTTTATATTACAAGCCAGGGCCTCGAGGGCTCGAATACATAGCTCAATGGCATACAAGTATCAGCGGAAGCATTAGATATCTGGCTACAGATATTACAGAGAAACAGAAATAAGCCTTTATGAAGGCGGGGCAAAACAAAAGCTACGATCGAAAGGCGCAGGCCTCCTGCCTGGGACCCTCTGAACCTACTCCTGGTCGTCGGACGGCTCCTCGTAGTAGTACTCGCCGGGAGGGTAGTAGTAGTAGTAGTAGCCGTTGGCGGGGGCAGCTGGCTCAGGGGCTTCGTCATCTGGTTGCGACAAATGGATATGGGGAGAAAAAGAAAGCAAAGAAAACGTGAGTACTCATCTGAAGTACTCAGCAAGCAAGGATCTACACTACATATGCAACATTATCAAAGGAGGCTGTATATGTGGACTAGGCTGCAGAAATGCCGGAATAGAGAGGATGGCCTAGTCCTATCGAAGACTAGCATCTTCAAGCATCTTCAGCGGTCTTGCAGCATTAGAAGAGTGCAGAATAACATAATGTAAAGTAGTAGTAGTGTTAACAACCTCGCCCAGAGATCCTTCCTCGACTCCCTGCGAGAAAGCAATCCCAGAGCCATACTATCCATTTATCATCTCAAGTCACCAGTTCTAGTTGTACCGATCGGGATACAACTCCGAGTGTCCGTTACCATAGGACAGGCTATCGATAGATTAGTTCTTCCCTACAGGGGTGCACCAACTTACCCACCACGCTCGATTAACTCTGGCCGAACACACTTTTCTGGGTCATGCCCGGCCTCGGCCAACCGATATGCCGCAACCCGACCGAAAACTTAACAGAGAGGTCAGCACGCCGGACTAACCTATGCCCCTAGGGGTCTTGGGCCATCGCCCCGGGAACTCCTGCACGTTGCGTCAAGCGGCCGAAAGCAGACCTAGACCCCTTAATACAAGCGCGGGCTTAACTAGTCCAATTCGGCGCGCGCCGCTCAGTCGCTGACGTCTATTAAGCTCCGGTTGAAGTATACGACGCAGAACGCCCATACTATGCCCACGTGATGGTTAGTGCTATCAGGCCAGAGGCCCCTCAGATCAGATATCCAAACCGTTAGTTTTTTGGTAGTGTAGTAACGAGCAGAGACTCACGAAAGATGTGACCCCGTCGCCCCGTCTCGAGGACTTGCAGCAAGGGCTAAGAATGCCCGACCACGCCTCGTATTCAACTCTCGGGCACCCTCCAGGTCCACCCGACTCCACATCTCTCCCAATTAAGCTCGCGTGGGTACCCCTCAGGGCCGACCCGTCTTTAGTAACATGATTCAATGTAAAGTCATAGTAACCATAGTAACCGTGTGTCTAACACCAAGGGGAACCCTGAGGAATCACCCTCGATAGAATTCCACCTGATGTTAACGTCAAGGTGAATGAAGGAGGAATCACCCTCGAGGTTCACTCTTGAGGAGTTGCACGACAGTGTCGTTATCGGGGGTGGTGTAGGAGGAATCACCCTCACTGACCACGATCGATTAACTAACCTACAAGGTTATCATCAGAAGTGCTGATGAGGTATCACCCTCGGCACTCGATAGTAACCTAGTAGTGTCGAGCAACTAAGGGGGAAGTGATGTGCGATGCCGGGGCCTGGTCTTCGATCCCGTTGATCGTGTCTTCTGATAATCCAGCAGGGCAGTCGGGATAAAGTGGGGTCCCTGATGGGTCTCTACCCAACCTATACTAAACAGTTTAGGATAAGCTGGTAGGTAACAATAGCAGGTTACAATAAACAGGCTATGCAGCAGAAATAGGATAACAGCAGCAACAGTAACTTCTAATGCAAGCATAAGAGAGAAGAGAATAGGCGATATCGATATGCTCAAAAGGGTGGGTGCTTGCCTGGTTGCTCTGCGGCAAAGGCAAGGTCATCAACGGTGTCATCGGGCTCCTGAGTTGCGTCGGTCTCGGGAACTGCGTCGGTACCGGGGTCTAACGGGAGAGAAGAGGGGGAGGAAACAGATAAATACACAGCAAATGATGCAACACAGAGTATGCTATGCCTAGGATGCAGTGCAGGGTTGCCTAAAGATATGTCTAAGTCACTTTAGTTATTTTAGGATTTAAGTTGGATTTATTAACCGGTGTGTATGTACTATTCATCTACCAGAATCAGGCTAAAAGTTACAGGTTCTCCTACGTAGGGGGTTTTGACATGGAAACAGGCGACACGATCAGATTCGTCTTGTCGTTCTGAGCAACTTTCATGTAGAAAGTTTTTCGATCCGAGCTACGGTTTAATTATTATAAATTTTCAAAGGTTTTAGACATTTTCTGAATTTATTTAATTATTTAATCCAATATTATCCAGAATAGTGAAAGGTGATGTCAGCATGACCTCAATATGATGTCAGCAGGTCAACTCTGGCTGACCAGAGTCAAACCTGACGTGTGGGGTCACTGGGACCCACATGTTAGCCTATGTTAGTGTTAAACAGAGTTAGATTTAAACTAATTAGCTAATTAAGCTAGTGGGCCCAGTCAGTCAGAGACTAATTAGGTAACTAATTAACTCAATTTGTATTAACAGATTTGTTAACTTATTATATATTTATTTTAAATCGTTTAATCTTGCGGGACCCACATGTCAGTGACATGGGGCCAGCCCAGTCAGCTTTAACTAGGTCAATGGGCCCAGTGGGACCCAGGGTCAGTGGCTGAGCGGTGGGGGCCCGCGCTGCCGCGTCGGCGCCACATCGGACGGCGACCACTCTGGCGGTGGAAGTTCGCCAGAGATGGCCGGAAATCGCGTACAGAGCACGGGAGGGGGTGCGGCCGATCTCGTTCGAACGGGCGTTTGACGCCGCATCGATCTACAGCGGCCCCGCAGGCTAATTTGGCCGGAGTTGAGCGCTACGACGATCGTGGCGGCGCCGGAGTTCGGCCACCACGCGAACGTCGGCTAGAGGGCACGTCAAGACCAGCGGGGAGGCTCTACGGGGTCCTGACGAGGCCTAGAGCACGGAGGCGAGCTCGGGTGAGCATGACATCGATGAGGACGACGATGGAGAGCTCCACTGCGGAGTGAGCTTTGGGCGGCGATGGCAGCGGTGGCTACGACGATGGATCCGTGCGGGGAAGCTGGGGAGAGACGCGGTGGCTCACCGGGAGCCGTAGGGAAGTGGCAGCGTGCTCGGGGAGGCTTGTCGGAGACGTACGGCAGCGGCGGTCGGCGACGGCCGGTGTCGGGGAGGAGCTCGATCCCGAAGCGATGGTGGCGCCGGGCTCGATCCAGAGGACGGAGAGGTAGTAGAGGAAGCAGGCGGAGCGGTCAGGCTCGTCGGAGAGGCACTCGGGGCTTGGTGGCCATGCTAAGACATGGCCATGGCGGCGGCTACGACGGGTGCTCGTGGGGAAGGAAGAAAGCGGGCGAGGGAGAGAGCGAGGGGGAGACTGGGGGTAGCTAGGGTTTCGGGAGGCCACTGGGGTCCCTATCCACCCCGGGGAGGCGGCGGATGGCCGGCGCGTGGCCATCCGCGGCGTCGGGCGCGCGCGGCGTCGACACGGCGACGGAGGAGGTAGACGACTAAGGTGGGCTGGCTCTGTTGGGCTGGGCCTGCTTACTGTGCACTAAGGCCCAGCCAACAGTGGCCCTCTTCATTTTCTTTTATTTCTTCTTTCTGTTTTTCTTTATTCTTTCTGTTTGACAAATGTTTAGTCACTTGTATACTTTTACAAAATATGAGACTTGGTCCAAAAATTACAGTGCAATGTTACCTACCTCCAGAAATTGGTTTGGGCAAAATATGATTTCATAAGAATTTTTAATAAATGGAATGGATTAAAAGGGTGCTGGTTTGGTACTGTTTCTTAATGATAGAGTCACTTAACTAATTTAGTAGATGTTGAATATAATTTTAGAATTGTCTCTGGATTATTTACAATATTAGGAACATTTTAGTTCCTGGATTTGAACAACTTTTATTTTCACTTCAAGTTTGAATTTCCATTTGAATTGGAATTTGGAAATGAGACATGATGCAATGATGATCAAGCATAGTTAATCATGGTGACTTGGCATGATCAGAGGGTGATCACTGTGGTGTGAGGCTGGGGATGTTACATAAAGGTCCAACGGTGGGCTTATTTTCCCAGAGCCCAACGGCTAGCCCACTTGCCACAGTGCAGAAGAAACACCACTAAAAAATAGTTTCTTTGAATCCAGCAAATCAGAGCGTAGCCCACGGATCGCTGACGTAGCACTGCATGCCGATCCACACCGTTGAACGCGTAGTGATTCAACGGTCCAGAAGTGTGTGTGTGTGTGGGGGGGGGGGGTTATCCAGCGTTGTCAAATCATAGCGCAGAACGAGCCTCATGCTGATCAGTGACGTAGCCCTAGCGCCTGATCCAGACCGTCCACTAACAGAGATCCAGCGGCGCGGAAGGGTGCGGGGTTTCATATTGGGTTTGAGGGGTTTTGAGAGGTTTTGAGGGGTTTTGAGGGCTAGGGTTGAGCATAACTAATTAAAAAAAATCATAAAAATATGAAACTTGCACCCATCATCGTTTTATGTGACTGAGTTGCTGGGAAAAATAAGAAACTTGGTCTATGGGTATTTTCTTGAAAACCCCTTCACAAAACATAGCTATCCTGAACGAGGTTGCAAGGGATTCAAGCTAGGGTTTAGGGCTAAGCATGTCGTAGTTTATCCAAACGATCTCATATTGGGCATGGACCCTATATTTGCACACTAGATGTCAAGTTTTGATTTTTGGCTCATTTAGAAAAGGTCGAATTTTTTTGCTTAGGAATGGGGTGTTTAGCCTAGCTTCGGAGCTCATTTGGAGCACATTTTTCATGACTAGTGTTTCACATCAACAATAAGTGCTCGGATTGATCGCTTAACATGCATATGACTAATATTTGAGAAAGCATTGTAATATCAATCCCACATACTAAACAATTTCAATTTTGAATTTTGGGTCAAATTTGAAATTCAGCTAGAATTTGAATAGCATTACACAAATACCATATTACACAAATTGAGGCAAGTTTGGCATTCTACAACACACATCACCAATACACAAGTTTGACAAAAGTTTTCACTTTTGCTTCTTACCACTCGATTTCTTCTTCTTACCACTTCTTGATCCTACCACACCTAGTTCACTCAAGCTCTTGGTTTTCTTCACTGGACTAGCTGGGACAGCTTTAGTTGGCACCACAACATCTACATGAGGCTCAGTTTGCACAACATCAACTACAGTAGCTTCAATTGGTAACACAATTTGCAATATAGGCTCAGTTTGCAGAACATCTGCCGCAATAGCTTCAGCTTGCAGAACATCTGCCACAACAGATTCAGTTTGCACCACATCATCATCCAAATGTTGCTCATGATGCATCACAAGATCAAAGACTGCCTCATTTTGCACCACAACATCATCCAACTCTTGCTCATTTTGCACCGCAGCATCATCCACTCTTGCTCATTTTGCACCGCAGCATCATCCAATTCTTGCTCATTTTGCACCGCAGCAGCATCCAACTCTGATTCATCACCAAAACTTCTCTTTTTTCTACAACCATTGGTTCTTGCCTTTTTGATTGCCCAGCAATCTTCAACAACAAGGGGTTGACCTCCACGCTTCTTCCTGGAAAACAAAGCTTGTAATTTGGCTAGTAATTAAAAACAACATCCAAATAAAAAAACACAAACATAAACATACTTTGGCCTTTCAGGAGTGTGACGACATTTTGGAGATCCTTTTCGGTGCCCAAGTTCCTGGCACAGCTTGCATCTATTTTTGTTACCTTTTTGGCTTTGCATCCTTCTTCCCCTTCCCCTTTTTACTACTCTCACCTTTCTCAAACCATGCCTTGAATCTACTATCTTTAGGCCTGCCAGCCTTTCTTTTTGTTAGAGGATCACACATGGAAAATTCAATTTCCACTTCAGGCCACTCAGACTGATCTTTAAGTGCTGGAATTGGAGTTGTATATGCAGCCTTGAATCTTGCCACTGAGTAATATTCATGCAAATATGGGTGCGTGTTTATCTTGGGTTGGGAGGCCAAGAAAAATATGACATGGTCACATGGTTTCCCGGTGTGTTGCCACTTGAGGCAAGTGCAGTCATGCAACTCAGTGTTAACAACATGCCTCCTTCCAGTCTTGGTATCTCTAACTTCAGCACCCCACAATGAAGATTTTTCAATAGACAAATGTATAAGATTTCTGCTCCTGTTCACCACCTGTTGTACCACTGCAGGAAGCTTATCCCCTTGCAGACAATCACAAATCCTTCTTCTCAATTCCCACATGCGCATGATCATGATCCTGATTTGGTCAACCATGTCATGCACAGGCAAGTTCTTTAACTGCTTCATCTTGTTGTTAAAACTTTCTGCCAAGTTATTGTTGATATGATCACACTTGATGGAAGTGTTAAATCCTTACCTGTACCATAATAGAGAATGATAGGTGTTCAACCATGGACCAAACTCACTGCATGCTGCTTTTATTTTATCAAGATGATATGAATGTGTCTGTTTGGTGTAAGATCTTGCTGCTGGCCACATTCTCCCAAATTCTTCTCCTCTGATTTTTTGATCAAATTCATCCACATATGGCCATAGCACTCCCTCTGCTCACAATGAGGAAAAACTTTCTTCACTGCATTTTCTAGCCCATTACATGCATCTGTGTGTACTACCAAAGGTGGCACTGGCCCTATGCATCTTTTCAACTGCATCATGAACCATGTCCATGAAACCTCTATCTCCGACTGAAACAAACCAATAGCAACAGGGAACATCCAGTTGTGTCCATCTAAAGCATTGCATGCTGCCAATTGACCATTCCATTTGCTAGTAAAAAAAGATGAGATGCTCAAATATGGATGGCACTCTGCTTTGAAGCCATCTATGCAAGGCTTTAAAGCCATAAAGAACTTGGAGGAAAGAACTCTACCATCCTCTGTTACATCAGTATCTATCTCCATGATACGTCTCCAACGTATCTATAATTTTTTATTGTTCCATGCTATTATATTATCCATCTTGGATGTTTTATATGCATTTATATGCTATTTTATATGATTTTTGGGACTAACCTATTAACCTAGAGCCCAGTGCCAGTTTCTGTTTTTTTCCTTGTTTTTGAGTTTCACAGAAAAGGAATATCAAACGGAGTCTAAATGAGCTGAAAATTTACGGAGATTTTTTATGGACCAGAAGAAGCCCCCGAAGCAAAGGAGTTGGGCCAGAAGAGCCATAAGGCCTCCACAAGGGTGGAGGGCGCCCCCCTAAGGCGCGCCCTCCGGTCTTGTGGGCTCCTCGTGGACCCCCCTGACTTGTTCTCGATGCCAAAAAATTCTTATAAATACAGAAACCCCCAGAAATAAACCTAGATCGGGAGTTCCGCCGCCGTAAGCCTCTGTAGCCATGAAAAACCAATCGGGAGCAGTTCCGGCACCCTGCCGGAGGGGGAAACCATCACCGGTGGCCATCTTCATCATCCCGGCGCTCTCCATGATGAGGAGGGAGTAGTTCACCCTCGGGGCTGAGGGTATGTACCAGTAGCTATGTGTTTGATCTCTTTCTCTCGTGTTCTTGATTTGGCACGATCTTGATGTACCGCGAGCTTTGCTATTATAGTTGGATCTTATGATGTTTCTCCCCCTCTACCTTCCTGTAATGAATTGAGTTTTCCCTTTGAAGTTATCTTATCAGATTGAGTCTTTAAGGATTTGAGAACACTTGATGTATGTTTTGCATGTGTTTATCTGTGGTGACAATGGGATATTCACGTGATCCACTTGATGTATGTTTTGGTGATCAACTTGCGGGTTCTGTGACCTTGTGAACTTATGCATAGGGGTTGGCACACGTTTTCGTCTTGACTCTCCGGTAGAAACTTTGGGGCACTCTTTGAAGTTCTTTGTGTTGGTTTGAATAGATGAATCTGAGATTGTGTGATGCATATCGTATAATCAAACCCGCGGATACTTGTGGTGACATTGGAGTATCTAGGTGACATTAGGGTTTTGGTTGATGTGTGTTTTAAGGTGTTATTTTAGTACGAACTCTAGGGCTGTTTGTGACACTTATAGGAATAGCCCAATAGATCGATCAGAAAGAATAACTTTGTGGTGGTTTCGTACCCTACAATAATCTCTTCGTTTATTCTCCGCTATTAGTGACTTTGGAGTGACTCTTTGTTGCACGTTGAGGGATTGTTATATGATCTAATTATGTTATCATTGTTGAGAGAACTTGCACTAGTGAAAGTATGAACCCTAGGCCTTGTTTCGAAGCATTGCAATACCGTTTTCGCTCACTTTTGTTACTAGTTACCTTGCTGTTTTTATATTTTCAGATTACAAAAACCTATATCTACCATCCATATTGCACTTGTATCACCATCTCTTCACCGAACTAGTGCACCTATACAATTTATCATTGTATTGGGTGTGTTGGGGACACAAGAGACTCTTTGTTATTTGGTTGCAGGGTTGTTTGAGAGAGACCATCTTCATCATACGACTCCCACAGATTGATAAACCTTAGGTCATCCACTTGAGGGAAAGTTGCTACTATCCTACAAAACTCTGCGCTTGGAGGCCCAACACGAGTCTACAAGAAGAAGGTTGCATAGTAGACATCACTCCACAACACTGTCAGGTGACCTCTTCTCCACCTCTGCTTTGAAGTTATAAAGCATCCTAAAAGTATTTGCCCAATCACCATATAATTCTTTCATTGCTCTCTGTTTTGCTTTCCACACTGTGGTATACTTCACCTTAATGGGGTACTGCTTTTCCAAGTCCACTTTAAGTTTCTTTGCTGTAGTGTTTGGTTTCTTGGCTAAAATTGGAGTAATCTTTTCTGCAATCCAAAGCTGTGATGTCATGGTTGACACTCTCTGTGAACTTGTAATACAAGTATGTGGATTTAGGATTTGATTAACCCTGATGGTACTTCCATCAGATTGAATTTTAGCAGATATGTACCACTTGCAAGGCCTGATGCTTCCATCAAAATGTCTGCATCTTGCATAAAATTTCTTTCTATCAGTCCACATAGTCTTGGCATCAAACTCATGTTTGACTGCATAAGTCTTGAAACACATCCTAAACTCCTTCATGATTGGGAACAACTTGCCTACTTCAATAACAGGATTTTCTTTGTCATACACACTTATAAGATCATCATCATGTGCATCATCTACATCATCTGCAACATCTTTCATCAGCTGTCCATCCACATCTTCACAAGCATCTATGTTAGCATCATTAGGCAAACTCGATTCACCCCTCTCTTCCTCATCTTGATCATCTATTGGATCTACTAGAATGCCAATTTTTTTGGCCATCTCAGTGTCAGCCATTGGTGCAATGACCAAATCAGTAGTGTCTTCTAATTGTACTGAATTCCAATCAACACAAACAACCCAGGACCATCACAACCCTCTTCTGCATCTTGATCATCCCCCTCTATTACTGTCACTTCACCCATACACATGGGCGTTATCTATCTCTATGAAGCCCAATCATAATCTACCATTTGCGAAGCCAACTTTGAGGGCACATGTCCAACCTTAGAATCTGATTTCAGATCAATGAGCTCTACATGAAAGGTAGTCTATTTGCTTGCCCAACTGTCTTGCCGATCGATTTCATCAACCATCTCTTCATCATTCTCAATTCTCACATACTCACCCTTCTAATTATCAAACCGTAACAATGCTACCTCTTGCTCTGGACCCCAAAAAAAGCTCTCCCCAATTTTCTCCACAACATTCCTCACGACCCTATCTTCCATGCTCTATATTTCCTATAGATCAATCTCTGCAAATTCTGAAGGAAATATGCCCTAGAGGCAATAATAAAGTTGTTATTTTATATTTCCTTATTCATGATAAATGTTTATTATTCATGCTAGAATTGTATTAATCGAAAACCATAATACATGTGTGAATACATAGACAAAACACCGTGTCCCTAGGCCCTGTTTGTTTGGGCTTGGGCTTCGGCTTTTGCAGCTTTTCCATTTTGGCCAAGAAGCCACAAAAGCTCCTAAATAGGTGCTTTTGGGGCTTTTATGGCTTTTGATGAATCAATAGTAAGCCTCTACTAGACTAGCTCGTTGATCAAATATGGTTAAGGTTTCCTGACCATGGACATGAGTTGTCATTCGATAACGGGATCACATCATTAGGAGAATGATGTGATGGACAAGACCCTTCCGTTAGCTTAGCATAATGATCGTTTAGTTTTATTGCTATTGCTTTCTTCATATCAAATACATATTCCTTCGACTATGAGATTATGCAACTCCCGGATACCGGAGGAATGCCTTGTGTGCTATCAAATGTAACAACGTAATTGGGTGATTATAAAGATGCTCTACAGGTATCTCCGAAGGTGTCTGTTGAGTTGGCATAGATCGAGACTAGGATTTGTCACTCCAAGTATCGGAGAGGTATCTTTGGGCCCTCTCGGTAATACACATCATAAGCTTGCAAGCAAACGACTAAGGAGTTAGTCACGAGGTGATGTATTACGGAACAAGTAAATAGACTTGCCGGTAACATGATTGAACTAGGTATGAAGATACCGACGATCGAATCTCGGACAAGTACCATACCGATGGACAAAGAGAATTACGTATGTTGTCATAACTGTTCGACCGATAAAGATCTTCGTAGAATATGTAGGAGCCGATATGAGCATCTAGGTTCCGCTATTGGTTATTGACCGGAGAGGTGTCTTGGTCATGTCTACATAGTTCTCGAATCCGTAGGGTCCGCACGCTTAACGTTCGTTAACGATATAGTATTACATGAGTAATGTGATTTGGTGACTGAATGTTGTTCGGAGTCCCGGATGAGATCACGGACATGACGAGGAGTCTCGAAATGGTCGAGAGGTAAAGATTGATATATAGGACAATAGTATTCGGACACCGGAAGTGTTTCGGGGTTCACCGGGTACTTATCGAGTCACCGGAAGGGGTTCCGGGCACCCCCGGCAAAAGATATGGGCCTTATGGGACAAGAGGGGAAACACACCAGCCACAAGGGGCTGGTGCGCCCCGCATATGGGCCGGCCTAGGTGGAGAAGGAAAGGGGAAGGAGGAAAAGAAAGAAAGGGAATAGGATTCCCCCTTCCCTCCACCTCTCCCCTCCTTTCCTTTCCCCTCCGACAAATATCGCGGGGGGAGGGGGGGCACTTGGAGAGGAGCCCAAGTAGGATTCGGCCTACTTGGGGCGCCCTCCTGGCTGCTCCCTCCTCTCTCCCACCTATATGTATGTGGGAGGGGGGGGGGGCGCCTAGCACATCCAGACAATCGCCTAGCCGTGTGCCGCGCCCCCCTCCACTGTTTACACCCCCGGTCATATTTTCGTATTGCTTAGGCGAAGCCCTGTGGAGATCACTTCACCATCATGGTCACCAGCCATCGTGCTGACGGAACTCATCTACTACCTCGACGTCTTACTGGATCAAGAAGGCGAGGGACGTCACCAAGCTGAACGTGTGCAGAACGCGGAGGTGCCGTACGTTCGGTACTTGATCGGTTGGAGCGCGAAGAAGTTTGACTACATCAACCGCGTTGTTAAACGCTTCCGCTTATGGTCTATGAGGGTACGCAGACAAACTCTCCCTCTCGTTGCTATGCATCTCCATGGATAGATCATTGCGTGTGCGTAGAATTTTTTTTTTGTTTTCCATGCAACGATTCCCAACAGTGGCATCATGAGCCAGGTTTATGCGTAGATGATATGCACAAGTAGAACACAAAGAGTTGTTGGCGGTGATAGTCATACTGCTTACCACCAACATCTTATTTTGATTCAGCGGTATTGTGGGATCAAGCGACCCGGACCAACCTTACATGTCCACGCACAAGAGACCGGTTCCACCGACTGACATGCAACTAGTTTTGCATAAAGGTGGCTGGCGGGTGTCTGTTTGTCCTACTTTAGTTGAATCAAATTTGACTGCGGCCGGTCCTTGAAGAAGGTTAAAACAGTAAACTTGACGAATCACCGTTGTGGTTTTTGCCGTAGGTAAGAATGGTTCTTGCTAGAAGCCCGTAGCAGCCACGTAAAACTTGTAACAACAAAGTAGAGGACGTCTAACTTATTTTCACAGGGCATGTTGTGATGTGATATGGTCAAGACATGATGTGACATACGTTGTTGTATTAGATGATCATGTTTTGTAAGTTATTGGCAACTGGCAGGAGCCTTATGGTTGTCGCTTTTTTGTATGAAATACAAACGCCATGTAATTGCTTTACTTTATCACTATGCGTTAGCGATAGTTGTGGAAGCAATAGTTGGCAAGATGACCACGACGCAACGATGGAGATAAAGGTGTCAAGCCGGTGACAATAGAGATCATGACGATGCTTTGGAGATGGAGATCAAAAGCACAAGATGATGGCCATATCATGTCACATATTTTGATTGCATGTGATGTTTATCCTTTATGCATCTTATTTTGCTTAGAACGGCTGTAGCATTATAAGATGATCCCTTCACTTAATTTCAAGATAAAAATGTTCTCCCTGAGTATGCACCGTTGCTATAGTTTGTCGTGTTGAGACACCACGTGATGATCGGGTGTGATAGACTCTACATTCACATACAACGGGTGCAAGGCAGTTTTGGACATGCGGAATACTTGGGTTAAACTTGACGAGCCTAGCATGTACAGACATGGCCTTGGAACACTGGAGACCGAAAGGTCGAACGTGAATCATATAGTAGATATGATCAACATAGAGATGTTCACCATTGATGACTACCCCATCTCACGTGATGATCGGACATGGGTTAGTTGATTTGGATCACGTATCACTTAGATGACTTGAGGGATGTCTATTTAGGTGGGAGTTCTTAAGTAATTTGATTAATTGAACTTAATTTATCATGAACTTAGTCCTGATAGTTTTTGCATATCTATGTTGTAGATCAATGGCCCGTGCTACCGTCCCCCTGAATTTTAATGCGTTCCTAGAGAAAGCTAAGTTGAAAGATGATGGTAGCAACTACACGAACTGGGTCCGAACTTGAGGATTATCCTCATTGCTGCACAGAAGAATTATGTCCTTGATGCACCGCTAGGTGACAAGCCCCCTCCCGCTAATGTAGACACTTTGAACGTCTGGCAGACGCGGTCTGATGACTACTCTATAGTTCAGTGTGCCATGCTTTATGGCTTAGAACCGGGACTTCAAAGACATTTTGAACGTCGTGGAGCATATGAGATGTTCCAAGAGTTGAAGTTAATATTTCAAGCAAATGCCCGGGTTGAGAGATATGAAGTCTCCAACAAGTTCTATAGCTGCAAGATGGAGGAGAACAGTTCTGTCAGTGAACACATACTCAAAATGTCTGGGTATTATAATCACTTGACTCAGCTGGGAGTTGATCTTCAAGTTGATTGTGTCATTGACAGAGTTCTTCAATCACTGCCACCAAGCTACAAAGGCTTCGTGATGAACTATAATATGCAAGGGATGAACAAAACAATTTCCGAGCTCTTCGCAATGCTTAAGGTTGCAGAGGTAGAAATCAAGAAGGAGCATCAAGTGTTTATGGTTAACAAGACCACTAGTTTCAAGAAAAAGGGTAAGGGAAAGAAAGGGAACTTCAAGAAGAATGGCAAACAAGTTGCCACTCCCGGGAAGAAGCCCAAAGCTGGACCAAGCCTAAAACTGAGTGCATCTACTGCAAAGGGACTGGACACTGGAAGCGGAATTGCCCCAAGTATTTGGCGGATAAGAAGGATGGCAAAGTGAACAAAGGTATATTTGATATACATGTTATTGATGTGTACCTTACTAATGCTCGTAGTAGCGCCTGGGTATTTGATACTGGTTCGGTTGCTCATATTTGTAACTCGAAACAGGAGCTACGGATTAAAGGAAGATTGGCTAAGGACGAGGTGACGATGCGCGTCGGGAATGGTTCCAAGGTCGATGTGATCGCCGTCGGCACGCTACCTCTACATCTACCTTCGGGATTAGTTTTAGACCTGAATAATTGTTATTTGGTGCCAACGTTGAGCATGAATATTATATCTGGATCTTGTTTATTGCGAGACGGTTATTCATTTTAAGTCAAAGAATAATGGTTGTTCTATTTATATGAATAATATCTTTTATGGTCATGCACCCTTGAGGAATGGTCTGTTCTTGTTGAATCTCGATTGTGGTGATACACATATTCATAATATTGATGCCAAAATATGCAAAGTTGATAATGATAGTGCAACATATTTGTGGCACTGCCATTTAGGTCATATTGGTGTAAAGCGCATGAAAAAACTCCATACAAATGGACTTTTGGAATCACTTGATTATGAATCATTTGATACTTGCGAACCATGCCTCATGGGCAAGATGACTAAAACTCCGTTCTCCAGAACAATGGAGCGAGCCAATGACTTATTGGAAATAATAAATACTGATGTATGCGGTCCGATGAGTGTTGAGGCACGCGGCGGGTATCGTTATTTTCTGACCTTCAAAGATGATTTGTGTAGATATGGATATGTCTACTTAATGAAACACAAGTCTGAAACATTTGAAAAGTTAAAGAATTTCAGAGTGAAGTGGAGAATCATCGTAACAAGAAAATAAAGTTTCTACGATCTGATCGCGGAGGCGAATATTTGAGTTATGAGTTTAGCCTTCATTCAAAACAATGGGGAATAGTTTTTCAACTCACGCCACCTGGAACACCACAACATAATGGTGTGTCCGAACGTCGTAATCGTACTTTATTAGATATGGTGCGATCTGTGATGTCTCTTACCGATTTACCACTATCGTTTTGGGGTTATGCATTAGAGACAGCTGCATTCACGTTATATAGGGCACCGTCTAAATCCGTTGAGACGACACCGTATGAACTATGGTTTGGCAAGAAACCTAAGCTGTTGTTTCTTAAAGTTTGGGGTTGTGACACTTATGTCAAAAGGCTTCAGCTTGATAAGCTCGAACCCAAATCGAAGAAGTGCATCTTCATAGGATACCCTAAGGAAACAATTGGGTACACCTTCTACCACAGATCCGAAGGCAAGATCTTTGTTGCCAAGAATGGAACCTTACTAGAGAAGGAGTTTCTCTCGAAAGAAATGAGTGGGAGGAAAGTAGAACTTGATGAGGTAATTGTACCTTCTCTCGAGTTGGAAAGTAGCACATCAGAGAAAACCGTTCCTGTGATGCCTACACCAACTAGAGAGGAAGCTAATGATGATGATCATGAAACTTCGGATCAAGTTACCACAGAACCTCGTAGGTCAACCAGAACACGATCCGCACCAGAGTGATATGGGAATCCTGTGCTGGAAGTCATGTTACTAGACCAAGGCGAACCTACGAACTATGAAGAAGCTATGATGAGCCCAGATTCCGACAGATGGCTTGAGGCCATGAAATCTGAGATAGGATCCATGTATGAGAACAAAGTGTGGACTTTGGTGGACTTGCCCGATGATCGGCGAGCCATAGAGAATAAATGGATGTTCAAGAAGAAGACTGACGCCGATGGTAATGTTACTATCTACAAAGCTCGACTTGTCGCAAATGGTTTTCGACAAGTTCAAGGAGTTGACAACGATGAGACTTTCTCACCCGTAGCGATGCTTAAGTCCGTCCGAATCATGTTAGCAATTGCCGCATTTTATGATTATGAAATCTAGCAAATGGATGTCAAAACTGCATTCCTTAATGGATTTCTTAAAGAAGAGTTTTATATGATGCAACCGGAAGGTTTTGTCGATCCTAAAGGTGCTAACAAAGTGTGCAAGCTCCAGCGATCCATCTATGGACTGGTGCAAGCATCTTGGAGTTGGAATATACGCTTTGATGATCAAAGCTTATGGTTTTATACAGACTTTCGGTGAAGCCTGTATTTACAAGAAAGTGAGTGGGAGCTCTGTAGCATTTCTGATATTATATGTGGATGACATATTGTTGATTGGAAATGATATAGAATTTCTGGATAGCATAAAAGGATACTTGAATAAGAATTTTTCAATGAAAGACCTCGGTGAAGCTGCTTATATATTGGGCATCAAGATCTATAGGGATAGATCGAGACGCTTGCTAGGACTTTCACAAAGCACATACCTTGATAAAGTTTTGAAGAAGTTCAAAATGAATCAGTCAAAGAAAGGGTTCTTGTCTGTGTTGCAAGGTGTGAAGTTGAGTAAGACTCAATGCCCGACCACTGCAGAAGATAGAGAGAAAATGAAAGTCATTCCCTATGCTTCAGCCATAGGTTCTATCATGTATGCTATGCTGTGTACCAGACCTGATGTGTGCCTTGCCATAAGTCTGGCAGGGAGGTACCAAAGTAATCCAGGAGTGGATCACTGGACAACAGTCAAGAACATCCTGAAGTACCTAAAAAGGACCAAGGATATGTTTCTCGTTTATGGAGGTGATGTCGTAAATGGTTACGTTGATGCTAGCTTTGACACTGATCCGGATGACTCCAAGTCACAAACCGGATACGTATTTATATTGAATGGTGGAGCTGTCAGTTGGTGCAGTTCCAAGCAGAGCGTCATGGCGGGATCTACGTGTGAAGCGGAGTACATAGCTGCTTCGGAAGCAGCAAATGAAGGAGTCTGAATGAAGGAGTTCATATCCGATCTAGGTGTAATACCTAGTGCATCGGATCCAATGAAAATCTTTTGTGACAACACTGGAGCAATTGCCTTGGCGAAGGAATTCAGGTTTCACAAGAGAACCAAACACATGAAGAGACGCTTCAACTCCATTCGTGAACAAGTCAAGGATGGAGACATAGAAATTTGCAAGATACATACGGATCTGAATGTAGTAGACCCGTTGACTAAGCCTCTTCCACGAGCAAAACATGATCAGCACCAAGACTCCATGGGTGTTAGAATCATTACAATGTAATCTAGGTTATTGACTCTAGTGCAAGTGGGAGACTGAAAGAAATATGCCCTAGAGGCAATAATAAAGTTGTTATTTTATATTTCCTTATTCATGATAAATGTTTATTATTCATGCTAGAATTGTATTAATCAGAAACCATAATACATGTGTGAATACATAGACAAAACACCGTGTCCCTAGTAAGCCTCTACAAGACTAGCTCGTTGATCAAAGATGGTTAAGGTTTCCTAACCATGGACATGAGTTGTCATTTGATAACGGGATCACATCATTAGGAGAATGATGTGATGGACAAGACCCATCCGTTAGCTTAGCATAATGATCGTTCAGTATTATTGCTATTGCTTTCTTCATGTCAAATACATATTCCTTCGACTATGAGATTATGCAACTCCTGGATACCGAAGGAATGCCCTGTGTGCTATCAAACATCACAACGTATCTGGGTGATTATGAAGATGCTCTACAGGTATCTCCGAAGGTGTCTGTTGAGTTGGCATAGATCGAGACTAGGATTTGTCAATCCGAGTATCGGTGAGGTATCTCTGGGCCCTCTCGGTAATACACATCATAAGCTTGCAAGCAAACGACTAAGGAGTTAGTCACGAGGTGATGTATTATGGAACGAGTGAAGAGACTTACCGGTAACGAGATTGAACTAGGTATGAAGATACCGATGATCGAATCTCGGACAAGTAACATACCGATGGACAAAGGGAATTACGTATGTTGTCACAACGGTTCGACCGATAAAGATCTTCGTAGAATATGTAGGAGCCAATATGAGCATCCAGGTTCCGCTATTGGTTATTGACCGGAGAGGTGTCTCGGTCATGTATACATAGTTCTCGAACCCATAGGGTCCGCACGCTTAACGTTCGTTGACGATATAGTATTATATGAGTTATGTGATTTGGTGACCGAATGTTGTTTGGAGTCCCGGATGAGATCACGGACATGACGAGGAGTCTCGAAATTGTCGAGAGGTAAAGATTGATATATAGGACGATAGTATTCGGACACCGGAAGTGTTTCGGGGGTCACCGGGTACTTATCGGGTCACCGGAAGGGGTTCCGGGCACCCCCCGGGAAAAGATATGGGCCTTATGAGCCAAGAGGGGAAACACACCAGCCACAAGGGGCTGGTGCGCCCCCCATATGGGCCGGTCAAGGTGGAGAAGGAAAGGGGAAGGAGGAAAGGAAAGAAAGGGAATAGGATTCCCCCTTCCTTCCACCTCTCCCCCCCCCCCCCCCCTTTCCTTCCCCCTCCGACAAATATGGCAGGGGGCACCACTTGGGGAGGAGCCCAAGTAGGATTTGGCCTACTTGGGGCGCCCTCCTGGCTGCTCCCTCCTCCCTCCCACCTATATATATGTGGGAGGGGGTGCACCTAGCACATCTAGACAATCGCCTAGCCGTGTGCGGCGCCCTCCTTCACCGTTTACACCCCCGGTCATATTTTCGTAGTGCTTAGGCGAAGCCCTGCGGAGATCACTTCACCATCACCGTCACCACACCGTCGTGCTGACGGAACTAATCTACTACCTCGATGTCTTGCTGGATCAAGAAGGCGAGGGACGTCACCGAGCTGAATGTGCGCAGAACGCGGAGGTGCCGTACGTTCGGTACTTGATCGGTTGGAGCGCGAAGAAGTTCGACTACATCAACCGCGTTATTAAACGCTTACGCTTATGGTTTACGAGGGTACGTAGACACACTCTCCCCTTCGTTGCTATGCATCTCCATGGATAGATCATTGCGTGTGCGTAGATTTTTTGTTTGTTTTTCATGCAACGATTCCCAACAAATTCAACCTCCCATTTCACAATTGTATCTCTCTCTATATCTCGCACGCTACCATCAACTAGCTTTGCTTTAGATGGTCAGAATTCAACACTGAATTCGAAGGTCCGAGCAACATTTCCCCTGTTTATCAATGGCGGGCACTGTGAGGCAGCAGAAGCAGACAAGGCACACATCACAGGGTTCAAGAGATTGGACAGGGTGATTACCTGGTCAACGTTGTCTCTCGTGGCTCCATCTCGTTCAGCCCAACGCCGCCCCGCCGCCGCTCCCCAGTCCCACCCACCTCCACAATCTAGATCCCGTGGAAAACAGGGGCAAACGGAGGCTCACTTGGTCAGATCTAACTCAAGACGGAGGGGAATGGTTCCGAATACTCTCACGACATGCGCAGCCGTGGCCGTGAACGAAAGCTCCGCCGCCGCCGCCGCCGACGAGAATGAAGAAGGGAGCAGCAACCAGAAGCAGGGGAGAAGCGGGGAGAAGCACGTGTCCAGTCAGGCGGGGAATCGATGCACTGCCAAGTGGGAACCACCACTAGACGCACTGATTAGTTTGACCCTCTATTTTTACCTTAGCCGCAGTCCCGTTGACGACCGGACCCGTGTGTTTAACCACCTGGTCGTATTGGGGCTATTATTGCCATGCAAGACGGCGCACACGAGCTATTTCTGGCAGCTATGTCGCACTCCTTCCAATTCACATGAAATGTGTCGCACAGGAGCTATAAGCTCCAGCTAGGTGGGTGTTCTCGCCACGGCCAACTCCGATTGGCTCGTCGAGTGGCGGCGGCCAGCGGTGCGCACAAGGTACAATGATGAAATGGATAAGAGCATCTTAAGCAGATCCCGCAAAACCTCGCCCTTCGTAAAACTTCGGCCGTTTTGCGGGATCTTGTGTTTTTTGGGGCCGAATAGATTCACTGAAGTTAGCACAACCCGTAAAAAAATTAGCGGCGGCCCGCAAAACCTTCCCTCCGGCGCTATATCTACGGTCCGGTCGGGATTTAGGGTTACCAAACCTATGCCTCCGCCGCAAAATCGCCCGCTCCGCCGCTAGCCATCCCGGCCTCCGGTGACAAATCCAGCCTTAGTTCCGCCGTTTTTTCTCCTCCTCCATGGCCGGTGTTGCTCGTGGGCGTGGCGTGCGTGGTGGGTCGCCGCCGCGCAAACTTGCCCGGCGCGACGCGGAGGACGGCAGCTCCAGCCGGCCCGCCGTCAAGCCATGGCGGTCAGAGAAGTTGCACGACCGTGGCCGCCTCTCCCACAGCGGCGGGCGTTCCCCTTGGACCGGCTTCAATGAGCTCCATGGCACCCTTTTCCCGCACATCCTAAGCTTCAGGGAGGTGGATGTGGAGCTCCGTGCCGCGGAGCGCACAGTGGCGCCCGGAGAAGAAGACGTCGTCGATCGTCTCCCTGCCGTAAAGAAGGATCATGCCTATACCAACGCATGCCGCAAGTTCGTGGAGAAGTTCTACCTCGATGTCAAGGTTTAATTTGTAGCATGAACTATGTACTTGCTGTGTGCGAACTCCAGTTGTGTGATGAATATTTGTAGCTCGAGTTGGTTTTAAATTTATAGTACGAATTATACTGGATCTGTTTTGCCGGGACCGGGACCTTCGCGTTCCCGCAAAATTATTTTAGGAGGAACCTAAAATGATTTTGAAGTATCGGATTTTACCGGATCTTCTAGAGACGCTCTAAGAAAGAATGGGGAATATGGATGCTGACGGGTGGGCCACGCATCAGCCTAACTGTAGAGTCAAACCGTGTGAGTTTCGGTTGCCACGTCATCACTTACAGTGGGTCCCACTGGCGTGTTTTTTTGTCACAATGCAAGCTCTTAGTGCTTTCGGCAAAAAACTTACTGAAAATCGGTGGTGTTTCATAAACTGGTAGTGAAATGATGATTTTTCTTAGAAGAGTGCGCTGTTGTTGGTTCTTTCTAACAGTTTTCTCGTGTCGCTCCCGAGCGGCGACAAGTGGGATGTCCCAGTCCAGTGCTACCACCGGCCTCCTCCCACTTTGTTACCATAATCCGACTTGTGTAGTCGATTTCCAGAGGACCGAACAATTACAGCAAGCATGCCACTGGAATTTGTTAACTATGTTCACCGAACTCGGTTACATTCCCGGGAATGACTACGGCCGCCTCTTCCCGAGGCACACTGGCTATCCAGGCGCCATCACATGTTCTTGGCTTCCCCTCTGCACTCATTCTATTATGTTGGCATTTGTTTATTGTGTGTCTACCTTCACAATATATACTAGGTCTAGGATACACGTGTCCTTTTGAAACACGACTCTGTATCCGGTGCGGCGACACTGCTCAAGGTCTCTCGGGCGACGATTGCGCGGCACGACTGTTGTGGTTCGGCAGTGGTGCGATCCGTGTCGCGGATGTGCAGGCATGCCCCGGTGCAGGCTGGCTTAACGGGCGACGTAGATCTGTTTCATGGTGGCAGATGCCATCCGGTGGCATGCAGGTACGAGGGGCGACTTGCTTGCGCTGGTGCAAACCATCGTGTTGTGCTCTCCTTGCCTGCAGCTTGTTGGTGGCGTCGGTCTGAGTCGAGCTCCCATGGCGCTGCTATACCATTGTACGGGTCAGTTCCGATGGCCACAGATGTGGCGGCATGTGGGCTCGGCTAGGCTAAGGCCAGAGGGCTAGGGGTTTGCTCGGCGGCGACCGTCGGCAGCCACCAGGTTGTGTCCCCCCGGAGTCCACAAGGACTGGTTGAAAACGCAGGCATGGGCGGCTTCGGCGGTGGAGACGTTGATCCAGACCCGATGGTTGATCTAGGCTAGGAGTGAGAGGGCCTTCCATTCTTTCTACCGTGGTTAGTGTGCTGTGATGTGGAATGTTGGCGATGCCATGTAAGATGGATGCTGGGGTGGCGACCTCGGATGGCAATACTCATGGTTGGCTATGTCTCTTGGTCATTTGGGCAACAAGGGGTGTAGCGGATGGTAGCTCACACTCGATCTCTGCTGTTGGCAGTGGCGACGCTCAGATCTGGATCTGGAGGCTTGTAATCGTCACAGTTATCCTGGGTGCCTCGCGGTGACACAAATCCAGATCCGGATCTATAGGTGTCGTTTCCCTTCTTGAGGGCTTTGTCGTGGAGCTGAGGTTTCCTAGGCGTCTCATGGCATTATATTCAGGCCTACCTGTGTTATCTTTATCGTCTTTCGGTAGAGCGTGCGTTTGTGTTGTCGAGTTATCTAGGGATTTGCTTTGGGAGAGGGCTCCCTCACTATCTTGTACCATTCGTTCGTGTACTTTCGTTTGTGTTTTTTCTATAATGCAGGACGAGAGCCTGTTTCGAGTAATATACGTTGAATTTTTTAATACACACCAAACATTTTTATAATATATATAGTGAACTTTTTATAATATATGATGAACATATTTTTGGTATACACTAAACATTTTTTCAAATTCATGAATATTTTTAAAATTTGGCACATTTTTTAATTTTTGAACATTTTTCTGAATTTTGGTATAATTTTTAAATCCCAGAAACATTTTTAAAAACTCAGGCCGGAATTGGGACGTCCCATTGACGCCCCCTACAACGTCGCTTGCACATGGCACCTACATTCGTCGAACAGGAGGTCTGTGGACTACAGGTGGTGAGCCACAGAAAATTGGCATTTCGAACATTTTTCTAAAATCGCCCATCCCAGCTTGCTTCCTCGTACAAGAATAATCTTATTTTCTAAGTACGTCAAAGCCACTGACTACGTCTGGACTACCCTAAAAAAGGCTACCTCTGGACTACATGACTAGAGCTAAAAACTTATAATAGACGTATTGCTTTTGTTGTTCTTGTGAGACGTGTAAGAGTGGAACAATGCAACGGAGGGATGAAGTAAAAAGTGGAACAAAGTGTCATATACTCTTGGACACATATAACGATAGCTTCCTATATATAAGGGAACGATGTAACATACGGAGTACATATAGAAAATAAAATCGACGGTGTAATTTTGCGCACAATTACTGCTGCTTTGTGAGTACACTGGGAGGACAATAAATTGAATTGCTCTGGGAGGAGCCGATCAACTGGTCCACGAAATGGGCAATTTGCTTCTTGTTCCTACTCACACTCACCTCATGTCCATGTGTCTCACACTACTTGCATCCTCTATGAGTCTCCTTATATACACCAGTACACGTTGATCTTATTGAGATCTAACATGCACTTTTAAACTGGTAGATTGGTCGGCGCTAATCCACCTAGTTTTCCAGTCACTCCTCCTTTCCTCCAAAATTATCTAACTCTTCACAATGAAGCCACTGACCAATCGGTCACAGTACGCAACATGGTCAGTTCGGGCCAAAACACACATATGCATGTCTAGGAATGAGCGGCACCAGGAAAGCTAATGTCACCAATCCTTTGACCAAAGGGATATTCTTAAGAGGGTGTTGAGGCAGGCTTGTATGTCCTTGATCTGGCCCTGATGCACACAGTGAAACAAATCTATAGATGATGGACCTAGGTTTGTGAAGGCCAAGGGCATGAAATTCGTCAAGGAGCGAACTGCATAAATGTGGCGAGAGATTGGTGCGTTCGACTAGAATGTGAACAAGGAAATGCGCCAACAACTTTGACAGATGAACTGGATCGTTCTTATCTACTGCTAGCGTCACCTGACGTTGTCCAAATGCTGGGCTAGGAAAAGAACGTCGCTGATATTTATGGCTTCCCAGACTTCGTTTTGCAAAAAAAGAGAGAGAGAGAGAGAGAGAGTAATGGGGGCTAGGGCTAGCCGATGTGTGTTTCTGTCATTGGAAATGTGGTGCGAGATTGGTGTGTTCGACTAGGAGAACCAGAAAATGCGCCAACAACTTTGTCTGGCAAAAATGTTCGAGTTCTCCTTCAGCGGTTCTTGACGTTGCCCCATGGTGGGCTGGGAAAAGAGCTTTGATGATACTAGCGCTGAAGGAGCGCGGCGCACGCCGCGCCCGTGACCGATTTTGTCTATATTTTATCGAAATAAGCAAGAAAATAATATATATTTTTATTTCGTGGTTATTTTTTTTGGATTACTGTTCACGTGGATGCAGTGCTGGTTTACTTTTTTATTGTTTCGATTTATTCGGTTGTATTGTTCTGAATTGCAATTCAGGTACTGTTTCGGTTTATGATTTGGGTGGGTTAATGCTTTCGGTTTATATCGGTATTGGTCCGTTTCACCGGTTTTATTGTTCCGGGTCGAGGGAGGAGTCCCAGTTTTTTTGATTTTTTTATATTTCTTCTGGATTACTGCTCGCGTGAATGTATAGTGCTGTTTTTTATTCCGGTTTATTCAGGCGTATTGTTCTGGTTCGAAATTCAGTTATTGTTTCGGTTTTATGGTTCGTGTGGATTAATATTTTTGGTTTATTCCGGTGTTGTTCCGTTTTACTGGTTTTGTTGCACTGGATTATTCAGGGTTGTTGTTTCGGTTTATTTAGTCTATTGTTTTTGTTAGTAGTGCTGAGTTTATTCGGATAATGTTCAGTTTTTGTTTGGGTAATTGTTAGTAGGTACTGTTTTGGTTTATGGTTCAGGTGGGTTAATGTTTTCGGTTTATTCCGATGTTGTTCCGTTTCATTGGTTTTACTGTTCCGGGTTGAGAGAGGAGGAGTTCCAGTTTTTTTGGTTTTTTAATATTTCTTCTGGATTACTATTCACTTGAATCGTAGTACTATTTTACTTTTTTTAGTTGTTCCGGCTTATTCGGGTGTACTGTTTTGGTTTAAAATTCGGTTATTGTTTCAGTTTTATGGTTCGTGTGGGTTAATGCTTTTGGTTTATTCAGGTGTTATTACGTTTCACTGGTTTTGTTGCTCGGGGCTATCAGGGCTATTGTTTCGGTTTATTTGGGCTATTGTTTCGGTTAGTGGTCCTGAGTTTATTCAGATAATGTTTCAGTTTTTGTTTAGGTATTTGTTAGTGCACTTTTAACTGTTATTGTGTTGTAAAAATGGGCAGTAATCGGTCGAGAACTTATATTTCTCATGGTTACTGTTCATGCGAATAAACAGTTCCAGACTACTGTTTCTGTGCCCTGTCAGCACAATCATCGGAAAGGATAAGGAGACGATTGAGGCGGCTGCGCATCGGTACGCCGGTGTTAAGAAATGATGTGTAGAAAATTATAAATCCTAACTCTTTATACAAGGACGTGAGGGTGGAGGAAGGGGAAAGAAATGACGTGTAAAAAATATCCCTGTGTTTTTTTTAAAACACGCGTATTTTTCATTCTCCCATGAGTACTGTTCATTGGGGTTACTGTTTTCACCTTCGTTACTGTTTATCTCACTGTTCACTGATGTTGACGGTAAAAATAAAACAGTGATCTTTCGAAAAAAATTAAAAAAAAACAGAAAAAGGGATCCTTCCCCCTTTAGTAATAGTATATATATATATATATATATATATATATATATATATATATATACTTATTTATCAGTTCACAGACTTGGTTTTTACTAAGGCTGGCCATGGTGGGAGCAACTAAACTAGTTAACATTACACATCCTAAGATAAATTTGCTTATTTAAAAGTAGTTCATGAGGAAAGAGATGTTTATGATAACACAATATTTTACTGTAGCATAACGCATCTCAAGACAAAATGAGTCTGCATCTAAATAAAGAAAGGCTTGCATGATACACACACATGTTACTACTCATCATGAAGGTAGTAACATAGACTAGTAACATATGCATGTTACTAGTCTAAGTTATTTCTCATTATGACCAGCCTAACAAAAAATGTAATGGGGGCTAGCCATTGTGCGTATATGTCGTGTTGTTATGTGGTTTCATTTTTGCAATGAAAATGGAGCAAGGCGCCCCTATTTTCCTAAAAATATAATGTATAACATCAAAACAGTTTGATGTCTATTGTGTTGACATGTATTGTCTAGATTGGTCAAAGAACTAGATTTAATTTAGCTTGATCAATATGAGTCAACACCACATATGAGTGGAGAGGCTGCATGATCTGGTCGAGGAAGCCATTGGAAGACAACATGGCAACAAGAGGTAGCCTTTATAGGGAGGCCAACGGCACCAACGCCAACGATCAAATGACAAGGAAAGGTTGGGCAACAAAATATGTTACAACGCCAACCCACATGAATAGGTTTTCTTCTACTCTCGTCGGCACCGCTGCCGGTCCTCCCTACCTTCGATCACCTTTGGGCCATGGAGGTGTGGAGGACCTCGGCACCCATTGGCGGGAGGGAGCCCGCTCTTATTCTTGTTAGGTTCAACGTCTTGATTGCGGCTGTGTGGCAGCGGCGATGTCCCTAGATAGGAATAATGTATCCCACATTCGATCCCTGTCACATAGTGTGTCTAGTATCGTTGGAAGGCGTCTAGTATCTTCTTCGGATCTTGCGGGATTCGGTAGGTGCTGGTCTTTAATGGATCTTTTTGGTGAGAGTCTTCGTTTGTGTGTTTACATATTTGATCATTTTGATCTACGACTCTCTTCATCAACGATGGTTGCTACTCTGTTGCACTAGTCATATGGGGTCTTAGCCACAATAAGGTTTGCACGACTTCGGTAAGGGAGGGTTGGGTGAACTGGCTGGTGCTTGCAGTTCTACATGGTGTCAGAGGTGCATAAACTTACAACCAAGAGGTTTAGGGTTCAAAACCCAGTAAACACAATAAATAATTGTGGCGTGCCCCCACTTCCGCTGCCCCGTCATAACCTCCAAAGGAGCATATACGTGGGGGGAGGGGGGGGGGGGTGTTGAAGTATAATGTATGACCCTCTCCCATAGTTTGGACTGATGGTTGAACTGGTTAGGTGCATAAACTTGCAACAAAGAGATCTTGAGTTCAAGACCCGGCTGGCGCAATTTAAAAATAAAAAATTGCAGCCTAGTTTTGGTCCACGTTTAGACCCGAGGGAGCCACACGTGAAGGGTGGTGTTGAAAAATACATGCATAGCCCACCTTTCTTCACCAGCTTGAGTTTCTGGGTGAATTAGCTGGTGCGTGTAGTTCTATAGTAGCCAGCTGCAGCACAAGTCCCAAGACAATATGTAAGATTGTAAGGTGGGCAAGTTAAACCGGGAAACAGACAAAACTAGTAGAGGTAACGTTCGTTGTGAGGGTGGCTTTGCGTGGTTCTTTCCTCTCGGTGCTTGGCGGTGCAACCCTAGCCGCCACCAGAAGAGGCCAATCTTCCGGCGCCGTCCTCCAGCGGCTCCCCTCCGCAGATGATCTTGATCGTCGGTGGTGAGGGGGGTTACCGGATCCACGTCTGTGGACCCTTTTTAGGCCCTTGTAGTCTAGGTTTTTTCGTCTTGGCTTCGGTGGCGGTGATGGCGGCACTGAATAAAGATTCTTCAGATCCTTCCTCGGCGAGGCGATCGGTCCTATGGTTGGGGATGGATTTAGAAACTAGTCTGTTCAAGTAAGGATGTTGTGGCGGCGGCGTCATCCTCGTGGTGGACCTGTGTCCTCGGGCTCCACCGTTGCGACGGTGTTTGCTCCACCGTCGGCGTGGAGTCCAGGAGCGGATGCAGATTGTGATCTGTATCGACGACATCTCGACCATGGTGGATCGTGTGCTGGGTTCGTGGTTCGTGGAGGGCAGGTATGGTTTCCTCCTCCGATGTCTAAATCGTGTGGGGGTGCCAGATCTGAAGCTCTATGGTGTGTCCGGGATGTTGCCCCGGTCTGATTCTTTCAACGGTAATGATTTCACTTTTGGTGAGCCACCTTAAAGGTCCGCAAAGCTGCATATCAGTGATGAGCCGCGTTGAGCTTGGGTGAGGAGGTGATCAATCATTTTTTTTCTTTGTGGCTGCTGTGGTGGCGTCAGAGGCAGGTGATGGGCGTTGGTGTAAAGTTCAGATGATCCGTCGGTCTTGATTGTATTTTTCCTTTTTTGCTGATATTTCTTTGTGCAAAGGCTAGCGTTCTATCTGTCTGTTCAGTTTTGTCAGGTCGTGATGTACGTGACTTGTACTATGATCCATATGATATAAATAAGACACGTATTACTATGAAAAAAATTATAAGATGGGCCAACAATTAATGCATATCAGTGATGAGCCGCACCGAAACTGCCTGCACCACCCGATGTCTCCATCCCTGCCCTACCGCGCCCAACTCCGCTTCCTGGCGTCTCCACCTCGCATGGATTTTCTAGTGGCCAGCTGGTGACTGCATGTACATGTTTAACCACTCTGTTGCTTGCACTCGAGGAAATAAAAAGAACCTTTGTGTTCCTTCGCATCCCCAAAATTCCTAACAGTTATAATTTGTAAAATTTCCTTTCTGAAGTTTGTAGTTAAAGAGCTACCCATGTTAGCCAAAAGTAATTACTCCCTTCGTTCCTAAATATTTGTCTTTTTAAAGATTTTAACAACTGACTATATACGGAGCAAAATAAGTGAATCTACGCTTTAAAATATGTCTATATACATCCGTATGTGATAGTCCATTTGAAATCTCTAAAAAGACAAATATTTAGGAACGGAGGAAGTAGTATTTGCGGTTTGTATGATGTACGGTTTCAAACCCACCATGTTAACCACCGCATCTCTAATTTTTTCATGCTACCAACTCACTTGCATCCCTAATTCATGCAACCATTCAGCTGTGTTTTGTATGCTTCCAACATGTGACTGTGACGTGCCTGGCAGAGAGTGAAGTTCCACGATGCCTAGTCAAAGACAAGATGCCAAGTAAATCCATACTTTTGGTCTTGATTTGCACATTCTCAGTTTGAGCAAAATGAACGTGTTGGCGTAACTTGCATGGGCCATCTTGTGGACTTATACCTCATCTTGGAGTTGATTTATTCCATGGATCCACTCCGCCGACGACCTTGATCGAATGTTATTTTTAGCTTGGAGGTAATTTATGGCATTTCCCCTCCCACACTCTTGATATATAACAGTGAACCTGTTGCAAGGTTCACTTTCAACTCGCCCATTCTCCATACTATTTGGTTGCTAGGTCCTAGCAGACCATGAGAGTCTCAATTCCCTCACCAAAAAAACGCAATCTTGCTAATATTGCAAGAAGGAATGAGTGGCATTTGGGAAACTGTAGAAGCGACCTGCCGCCATCAGATTTCCTTCGACCGTGGGAAAATTGGTTCGTTCAGGCAGCTAAGTGAAAATAAAGGGCAGTAATACAGAGTGACCGTTCTACTGCGCGGCCGATGCATGCACTGTCACGACACCAAAGTTCTCATCATTAGAGCATCTCCAACAGGCGCGGCAGATTAGCCGCGCGCTGAAAAAACGACAATTTGACGCGCGTGAGACCGTTTGGCGCGCTCCAGTAGGGGCACGAAAGTTTGGCGTGCTAAAAAAAATGACACGCGCGGGAAAAAGCGGCATCGCGCCTGGCAGTTTTGGCGCGCGTCGTCTAGCGCGCCGGATAAAAGCCACGCGCGGGCACCCGCCAACCGCCATCTTCCTCGCCCTGCCTCTTCCCGCCGTGCCTTCTTCCTCGCCTCTTCCGGTGCCCCGCCGCCGCCGAGCCTTCTCCCCCCGCATCCAGCGCCCTGCCGCCGTTGCGTCTTCTCCCCACGCTGCCGCAATGCCACCGTGTCCCCGGAGCAGCTCCGGCTTCTGCAGCGTCCGTCTCAGCCCCTCCGGCGTGTACTACGCGGAGGTCCGCTCCGGCGATACACGCCTTGGGCTCGGGACGTTCGAGACCGCCCACGAGGCCGCCCGCATGTACGATGCGGCGGCGTGGCGCCTTGGGAGGCCAAGGCGGCAGATGCACTTCTCCAACATGCGGACGCGCGAGCAGGCGCAGGAACTCGCGCCTCCCCCGCGACTAATCACCGACGAGGATCGCCGCGTCCAGCGGAGGCGGGAGCGCCGCATTGCCGAGGCGGATGAGCACACCATGGCGGTGTGGCGCGAGCGCTTCCCGCAGGACGTCCTCGCCGAGAATGAGTTCTGGGCGCAGAGGAGGGCGGATCGAGCGGCGCGTTGGGCGGACAAGCGTGCGCGGAAGGCACTGGCGAAAGCCCAGTGCGAGCTGGGACCCGCATCGACCTGGGACGAGAAGGATCCTCAGTGGATCGACGCGTTTGACCTGGGACGAGAACGATCCTCGGTGGATCGACGCGTTTACGTCGTCGGACTACACCACCGAGGACGAGGAGTAGTTTCATCTAGTTTATTTGCATTGTTTTATCTAGAAGCATCGTATTATCTAGTTTTATTTGCATCGTATGAACGAGCTTGTGGTGTGGGGCTTGAATTATGTGTTGTTTGCTATGAATTTAAACTATGCGTTGTTTCATATTTTTTTCAAGCATCGGCTGGTCGCGTGGGTTGGATTTTGCAGCGCTGATGCGTTACAGGCGTCAGGAAAAGCAACCCCCCCCCCCCCCCCCCCCCCCACGAAAACGCTATTTCGACGCTGTAAAAGTTTTTTAGCGCGCCGTGCAACCGCGCTTCTGTTGGAGATGCTCTTATGTCGCGCTTGCGTAACATTTGCACCATCATGTCCAGATGGAATGGTGCTAGCCTGGGTCGCGAATTATGATGTTACCACGAATGTTCACTCTATACTATTCCTGAAAATAAAAGCTTCTCCCGGCAGTCAGCTTGTAGTTGAATGTGCTGCCAATGATGTTTTCATACACACATATGGCATTGTTTTGGCCTTTTGGGAAGAATATTCTGCAAAACAAAGAAATAGTCTGAAAATCCAATAAGCCATTCTGATTACAAATTATCTTAGAATGGAGAGACAATATATCCTTAATTTAAGATGTAAAATTCACCCAAATGGGATTGAGAAAGCTCACCCTTGCCCTTAACTTCATCCCCCGCACTAATCGATGCGGATGAACCCGTTCTTGAGAGGTCCAAATGCCCTCTCAACCATTACTCTAAGGATGGAGTGTCTGAGATTGAACAACTCCTGTGGAGTCCTAGGGAAGTTCCTACCAGAGAACTCGTTCAGATGGTACCTAGTTTTACTGAAGGGTGGAAGAACACCTGGACGACATGCATAGCCAACATCTCCTAGATAGAACTTGCCATCAGGGATGTTGATGCCACCAGGGTGACTGATGCTGTCACTGAGTATGTTAGCATCATGTGCTGACCCTTCCCAGCCAGCCAGCACATAGGTGAACTTCAGATCGAAGTCAAACAGCAGCAAGCACATTCTGGCTTGTCTATTGCTTCCTCCCCCTGAATGCTACAACTTGTGACCTCGGCACTCTGACAGTGACATGAGTACCATCTATTGCCCCAATGTAATCCTGAAATGGCAATACAAGATTGTGTTAGTGCTCACCTTGAACTATCGAATCATATCAAGCAATGAACTACATACTGCAGTGCTCACCTTGAAGTATGGATACCATCTTGGGCTTGTGCGAATCTTGGTAGGAGTCCGGCCAGATGGTGACTTGATCATCTTTCCTCTGAGCTCCCCAACAACATACACCACTTGCTTGAAGTACCTTGAGATGGTCTCCATTGACCTCCTGAACGTGTTGTGGGTAACTCTGAACCTCTGGTTATGGCCAACAATATGAAGGAACATGACCACTTGCTCATCCACACTGGTGTGGATGCTATCTTCTAGCAGTCCCCTGGACCTGAAGGTCTGAACAAGTCTGGCAAATGGTGCTCTTTTCATTCTAAGCATCCACAGAGCGTCGGTGTCATTGCAGTTGTATATGTAGTTCAGATTGGAGATTCTCTTCAGCTCCCGCATAAACATTGGACCATATGTGATGACAAGTCTCTCAGCACGATGAACAGCTCTCTTATGCATGAACATGACCCATGCCTGAATCACATCTATCAGTGCTCCGGCCTGAAGTACCAGCCGCATTCGTGCGCCCATAACCTAGTCCACATCGAGGGTGCGTTGAGCAATGGGGAAATCGATCCTACACCTTGCCTATTGATACGTCTCCATCGTATCTATAATTTTTTATTGTTTCATGCCAATATTCTACAACTTTCATATACTTTTGGCAATGTTTTATATTACTTTTGGGACTAACATGTTGATGCAGTGCCCAGTGCCAGTTCCTGTTTGTTGCATATTTTTTATTTCGCAGAATATCCATATCAAATGGAGTCCAAATGCGATAAAAACTTACGAAGATTTTTTTGAAATATATGTGATTTTTGGAAAAAAGAATCAACGCGAGACGATGCCCGAGGGGCCCACAAGCCCTTGGGGCACCCCCCTACCTTGGGCGCGCCTAGGAGGCTTGTGGCCACCCCGTAAGGCGGTTGGTGCCCTTCTTTGGCCGCAAGAATGATAATATCCGGATAAAAATCGTGTTAAAATTTCAGCCCAATCAGAGTTACGGATCTCCGAAAATTTAAGAAACGGTGAAAGGCCAGAAAACAAGAACGCAGAAACAGAAGGAAACAGAGAGAGAGATATCCAATCTCGGAGGGGCTCCCGTCCCTCCGCCGCCATGGAGGCCATGGACCAGAGGGGAAACCCTCCTCCCATCTAGGGGGGAGGCCAAGGAAGAAGAAGAAGGAGGGGGGCTCTCTCCCCCTCTCTCCCGGTGGCGCCGGAACGCCGCCTGGGCCATCATCGTGACGGCAATCTACACCAACAACTTCGCCGCCATCATCACCAACTCTCTCCCCCTCTATACAGCGGTGTAACACCTCTTCTCCCCGCTATAATATCTACTTAAACATGGTGCTCAACGCTATATATTATTTCCCAATGATGTATGGCTATCCTATGATGTTTGAGTAGATCTGTTTTGTCCTATGGGTTGATTGATGATTGTGATTGGTTTGAGTTGTATGTTTTATTATTGGTGCTGTCCTATGGTGCTCTCCGTGTCGCGCAAGCGTGAGGGATCCCCGTTGTAGGGTTTGCAATATGTTCATGATTCGCTTATGGTAGGTGGCGTGAGTGACAGAAGCACAAACCCGAATAAGTAGGTTGTTTGCGTATGGGAGTAAAGAGGACTTGATACTTTAATGCTATGGTTGGGTTTTACCTTAATGATCTTTAGTAGTTGCGAATGCTTGCTAGAGTTCCAATCATAAGTGCATATGATCCAAATAGAGAAAATATGTTAGCTTATGCCTCTCCCTCATATAAAATTGTAATAATGATTACCGGTCTATTTATCGATTGCCTAGGGACAAATAACTTTCTTGTGATAAAAATCTGTCTACTAAAACTAACTTAGTTGTTTCTTTATCTAAACAACCCCTAGCTTTTAATTACGTGTTCTTTATTAGCTTGCAAAACTATCTCTTTACACCTAAAAAGTACTTCTAGTTTCATACTTGTTCTAGGTAAAGCGAACGTTAAGCGTGCGTAGAGTTGTATCGGTGGTCGATAGAACTTGAGGGAATATTTATTCTACCTTTAGCTCATCGTTGGGTTCGACACTCTTACTTATCGAGAAAGACTACAATTGATCTCCTATACTTGTGGATTATCACCTAACGTCCTAACAACAACCTAACATAGGGGACATGTGGTGTTGCTTACCGACATCTGAGACCCGAGGAAGATCGAGGAGGCCGGGGGGGGGGGGGGGGAGGGGGGGGGGGGGGGGGGGGGCATGGCTGAATCAAGGACGACCAAATGGAAGAGCAGCAGCAGCTCCTACTGCCGAATCTGCTGCCGCCGCCGCCGCATCCGCACAGATCTAAGTTGCCGCCGCCGGTGGTGGTGAGGCTACAGGAGGTGGCTGTCCTAGAGGTAGCAGTGACCGAGTAAATGGGCGAGGGGGGGAGGAGGGGGGGGGGGGGAGTGAGGGGGGGGGGGGTTGAGCCTAGATTTGGGGCCATGCCGCTGCGCCCGATTTTCATCTCCGCCATCCCCGCTCGCTTTCGCCCTGCCCCCCGCGTGCGAGCTTGCACCGCGCTCAGCCTGGCTCGCTAGAAACCGTCGATTCGGCAGTTTCTAGCGAGCCAGGCTGAAGGCTGCTTTAAACTTCGTGCACATGCGAGCCAGCCCACTGCATTCGTAACCAAGAGCACATTTCACGACCCAACTGAGTCTGGTTGCGATTTTGTGGCCAACCAAATGCGCCCATAGCCTTTCCATGTCTTTGATCGTGTAAGTTCTGCTAGGATCAAATAGGATTGAAGGGCCCATGATGCCGTGGATGATCGGGTCGGCTGGGGGCTAGGGAGGGCGAGGTGCTCGACTGCTCGCAATGGAGGAGGCCTTGAAGTGGCACCCAAGGAGACACGTCCACTGGTCGGTCAGTACCACTACCAGGGTAAATGTTGCGACTAGACGACCAGAGATGTCGTGGCACCACGAACACTCCCCTTAGAGCCAGTCCATTTGCACATTCAGAAGCCCGACATTAATTCTTTTCCCAAACGGAGGCGAACCTTCGTTATTTCCCCAAGCTAGAGGAAAATGGGGAAAATGAGTGCAAACTTAGTCTCCATGTAAGATCCGGCATAACGACTTCCGCGATAGCGGGACAGGGCCGGGCCGGCAAAATCGGAGGCCGTGTGCCAAACTCTAAAATGGGGCCTATCGCTTAAAAGAATATTCTTTATCGCTTAACAAATATAATCTGTAAAAAAGACACCGCTTAACAAATATAATCTGTAAAAAAGACATCGCTTAACAAATACAATGTCTTCTACTTGAACTCAGTTTGATTTTATAAAATAGGCTGCTACAGACTCATCTATATGGAGTAGTGTTTCACTCGGTGATACTTCTAAGAAACTCCTGCTGTGTATACCACATTCCTTCCAATTGTGTGGAATAAAATCAAATGGTGATACAAGCTGTCTAGTTTAGAGTAAAAATCAACTAGTACATCGGCAACAATCAAATTAGATGGGCGCAATGTACAAAATAAAATGATGGACTGTAGTGACAAATTGATACAGCAATGTGCTGCAGTTTCTACCAAATTAGATAAATGCTACTTCTTTTTTTGCGGAAAATTAGATAAGGACTACGTGCAAAAGAAATTGATGTATTTGTAAGAAAAAACTCCGATACAGAATTAACAATGTGAGATTGAGATTACCATTGACAAGACGGTGACTTGCGAAGAGCTACCGGCAGCAGCGAAGGAGGCGCTGGTAGCACCGACGATGACCAGGTGACCTTCTCCCGTGATGGCCCATGCTGGCTGCAAGGTTGGCCGGAACCGGCTTTGGGGCTGTCGCCGATGGATCCAGGCTATAGCGACGGTGACGCGATAGATCTTGCCTTTTGCCATCGATCCGAGTCCTGACGATACCGTTTCCTTTGTTTTAGGATGGACGATCCAGTTTCTAATCGATCGAGCAGCGCTGCAGCGACCTGGCTCGCGCCTCGCGCGGACACTAGCGGCCCAGCGCAATGCGAGACTGAGGCCCAGTACCCAGGAAGAGTTTTTTTTTTGAGAAATAGATATTAGGCCTATATTAAAATTTGGGGCCCCCAAATTTATGGGCCCTGTGCGGGCCGCACATTTAGAACAACTATGGGCCCGGCCCTGCAGCGTGATTTGTGTAGTCCTCCATTATGAGCAAAGCTCAACAGCTCGCAAGTTTTTTATCATCACAATTTCTTTTAAAGTGATGCATTTGCTTGCAATCCATAACTTATGTGGACTACTTCATAGACTAACCACCTTGTCTGTGTGAAGTCATGAGATGGTTGGTGCGGATATGATTTTTGCTATAGTTTGCCATTTGCAAATCTGATCGTTTTTTTTTTGCACGCATGTGAATACCTTTGCTTTTATATGACTTTGCTATTTGCTAACGTATTTTTTTGTATGCTTGTGTGTTGGTGTTGGCTGTGTGCATCCTAATTATGCAGAAGTCGGATGTGCTCATAGTGTTTGTGTCCTCTTGTCTTGCTTCATTTTAAGGTAATAAAATTCACCCTTATCAGAGACTAACCACCTCCTGAAATTAATTTTTTACACCGACCAACCCATGTTCGCTCTTTTAATGTTATCTCTAGCTTGGACTTGATTTATACCTCAGCCCATTCACATAGTTCTTATATGCAAGCAAGGTTCTCTAACTTAACATTCTCTTTTCTTATTCGTACTATATGCTACTCCCTCCGTTCGGAATTACTTGTCGCAGAAATGGATGTATCTATACGTTGCTACTCCCTCCGTTCGGAATTACTTGTCGCAGAAATGGATGTATCTATACCCCGAAGCTTGAGTCGGATGATAGCCATGGCACATGGCGTGCAAGCCAAACACATTATTTGGAATGAGTGGCATTAGGAAAATTGAAGAATCAGCCTAACAGATTGTCGTGCTTCTTCCTTATCCTTCCACTGTGGGAAAATATGTTAGCTTTACTCAGTCCTCAGCTCATACTTGTTCTGACGGAAGATGGGGTCGTGCACACAACAGATCGCGGATCCCATGCCGTGGCCGTATTGGTCGCTTGTGGGCATCCAGCGGGATCGACTGCCGGTTGTAGGCATGTGCCGCGACATATCGTAAGATGCAGCAGTGAGTGGTGATGCAGCGTTCATGAAGCGAGCAGCGATTGGCAGTTCCGGAACCTCGGTATGGTAGGAGGTGCGATACCGGCGGTCCGCAACACCGTCGACCTACTGATGTGTTCTTGAGAGAAGGAGAGCGAGAGAGGCATCAGGAAAACGATAGAAGCATTCACGCTCGATCGAGTGGTTGATTCATTTATTTATGCTTCTTGCCTGAAGGAAGGGTTAGCTTTCTACAACCTTCAGCTCAAATTGCACTGAAATGGTCAGCCGTGCCTGGCCGCATTCTAGGTTGTCACCATGGTAGTTTGCTCACATTCAGCTGGAGCAAAATCCCTTAGTGAGTTTAAAATGTTTGATGCTTCGTTATCATCCACATACTACTTTAAATTTAGTCATACTACAAAGAGAAAAAGATGCAGAAAATAGATAAAATATTTTTCTTGTTCTTTTGAGAGAATTCATCTTACCTTTTGTTTTGGTTTGCCCAAAACATATATGCTTCGTTGTCATCCACGTATGTCTGCTAAAAAGGAGAAAAAGACGCTGAAAATAGACAAAAGCCTTTTCTTGTTCTTTTGAGGGGATTCATCTTACCTTCTGTTTTGGTTTGCCCAAAACATATTTGAACACCGCACATATGCGTCACACGTCAGAATATTCAAGCAATGGACAAGCTTAGCCACAAATGTTTTTGACACAATTTCTAGTTTTCGCCAGTAGCGTGATCAAAATTAATATGTGTCAACTACCCACATTCACTAGTTTTCATTAATGCTACATGACGTATAGACTCGCAGAAGTACAATAGGAATTCATCATTTATTATCTGCTTTTTTTTATACTATAAGGTTCACACAAAGCTAAAATATTTTTCCAATCAACTCATAGTTATGAGTTGGACCCCTTTTTTCTTGCCCAACATGTTCTCGACCGTGCCCTCTATACTCGTTGAAAGTAGGTAGAGCACAAATCGGCCGTGTGACCCCCTCCTACATTTATGCACTCATTTGATGTGGACATAGACACCATAGATACGTTTACAAATATTACACGACACATTTTTCAGGTAATTTCTATTGATAATTATCTAATGTTATATTTTATTATCATGAACAAAAATACTACACATTTTTGTGCTTTATGCAGAATTATTGAAAACACAAATACGTTGCGTGTTGAAAGGCGAGATTATAATGAAGACATTGAAGCACGCAAGTATATAAATTTTAGAAGCCATGCATTTTGTCAAAGCAAGAAAGAGTGCTTATATCTAGACGCACATGTATCAAAGGATCCACTACCATGCATCGTTGACAACATGCATCAGAAGGAGACTTGGCTTTTTCAACAACCCATGCGGCCACGTGGTGTAGAAGAGCAGCTATGGCCCACGCCTCTACATGGATCAGGAGACGTACTTGTGATTTGTTTGTTGGGCTCGTACACACGATGGGCTAAGTGTCTTCAGCCGAAACAAACGTCACTTCCGGCCGAGCCGTGCAGTATTCGGTTTCCATACGCGTCTGCCTCCCGTGGACCAGGGCGGCCTTCGCTCTTAATAAATAGCTAGTCTAGGTTAGGGTTTAGAGGGGGGGTTTTGTTTAGAGAAGTTTAGCTATTGCTACTTTTATTTGTCTTCGCTCGTAGCGGCTAGTGCGACCGTCAAGACATTCTATCGGAATCCCAACTTGTGAGATTTATTCATCTAGCATATCCGCAATTTCAGATTGCTTGGCTATTATTTTCTTGCATGTTCTTCGATTTGCTTGCAGGAAAAATCCTTCGTGGATAGGTCGATCGCGCCGTTGGCTCGGTCGATAACGCCGTGGAGTTGGTTCAGCGATTGCCGTGGATATCAGTCGTGTACGGTTCTCCCTGTACGGTTGGTAGCCGGATCGTGAGGGTCAAATCCCACCCAAAATCGTAGTTATCCTCTCTCATCGAAAGATCGGGTCCCCGGTTCACATCATCATTTCTTCTCATTTTACCCTAAACTATTTCCACAAAAATATTGTTTTCTATGATAGTATGTGCCATCAATCAATTATTAGTAAGTCTAAGATGTATCTTCAACTTTAGGCCGTTCATTATTTCAAATTGCTATGGATATTGAAGTAGAAGTTACATGTGTTAGAATTGTGCACATTGGGAGTGTACGTTAGGCATCAGAGAAAGAAAAATGTATGAGATATTTTCACGGTGCAACATGTACACGACGGAAGACCTAAGCTGAAAATAAATGCACTCCAACAAGGAACATGTCTGTATGTTGAGATGTCATTAGGGCTCGCACCCCCTGAGCGCGAGAAGCCAGCGCACGACCATACTAGCATGCTACACATAGACTGATAGTGGTCACGCTATATCAGTTGCTACGGGGAACCATGATAGGAGGGTAAGCTTTTTTTTTTTTTTAACGGTCACGGGGAGGGGGGGGGGGGGGGGGGGGAGAGCCTCCCCACCTGAATATATTGCTCAAAAAGCTGCCTAAGCAAAGAGTCACCTCTTAAGCTTTGGCTGATCCAGTTTATAAGGAAAATCGGATCGAAAACCTAAACAAATTGACCCCGTTTATGAGGAAAACCGGGCCGAAAACCGTACAAATAACAAAGTTACAGAATATGAGAAAAAAGGATGCCCAGGACATGGTCTGACCTAGCTAGCAGACCGAAGGACCAACACCACGGGAGGCACAAGTAGATGTGCGGTGCCGTGGAGGGATCACAATACCAAGACTAAGCAAGCAACCTAACGCACCGAACCGGCGTGCAAACCGAACCTCACGACACAACTCAGGAGCAACCACAACCAACGAGTGACAACACGAACCTTGATTGGGGGCTCCGTCACGAGAATCCGGAACGATTAGCAAGTTGGGAAGGCATGTTGCGTCATCGAAGAGCAAAGATGAACCGGAACGACACCAAGAGCACTAGGCTCACCACACCACAATGGCCACCAAGGGAGGTACTTGAACATGCACAGCAACATGGTCGACACCAGGGAACACCACCGAAGACGAACACATAGGAAGCAGGGCAGCAGCAACAGAAACCACCGTCGACCCCAACCGGCCGCACCACCACCACCAACATTCCGGCAGCAAGCAACACCCACAAAACAACCATGTTGACCCCAAAGATGATGCCTTCAAGAAGGGCCACGACGCTGGTTGCGCCGCCATCATCCGTACAGGAGGACCTGGACTAGGGGTTTCCCCCGGGGTCTCGATGAGGAGGGTGCAAACAACAAATGCAACGACACCTCCAAGGAGGTTAGCGGCACCCGCAGGCGTCGCCGCCGTCGGCTCCAGGTGGAGCAAGGCTTTCGCCCAAAGTTGATCAGACAATCTCTCGACGCACCGGTTGAGTGACAAGGGTTGCTCACCTACACCACCACGAAGGGCCATTGCAGCGCCGCCACCGCACATAGCCCGATCCAGACCACCGCATCGAGCCCATTCATTGACGAAGAAGCACCAGGAGCTGCCGCAACCAACTGCACCTCACGGTGACCACCGATAGCCAAACTTCAGCACTAGACGCCAGATCCACCATTGGCCGACCGGACGCAGGGCCACCGGACGCAGCGCGAGCCGCTGTGCCTTGCCGAGCACCATGTCGACAAAGAGCAGAGGAACACTGCTCGAGGCCAAGAACCACCATGGTTCCGAGCTGCAGCCATACATCGGTCACGCTGACACGCACCACGCGCGCCCGCCGGAGACCAGATCTGATGCACACAGAGCAAGAAGCCGTCCTTCCACGCCCAACCCTCCGTCTGCTTCACCCAGCCTAAGCTCCCAGTAGCGAGCTGCCACATCGCTGCTGAGCAACAGCCACCACCGCGCCTCGAGGCGCCAGAATGAAGGCGTCGCGTCTGGATCCCCGACCCGTCTGGTCGGCGAGCACCAAGGCCTGCCCCCGGCCGCGCGCAGCAAGACAAAGCAGCCACACAACCCTGCGGCGGAGCCCATTGCCGGCCGCGCGCACGGATCTAGGCGCACCGGCCAGATCCACCGACGGGACGCAGCCACCCGCAAAGCACCACCGCTCCCGCACCATCCACCACGCAGGGCCGGTCCTGAGATTTTGGGGGCCCACGACGAAACTAGAACAGGGGCCCCTTAATATAAAAATAAAAGTAATTTTTTATATATAATAATTTCTTGGTGACTTTGGACCAACGACTTAGCCCCTCACCTCTCGGTGACAGGGTGGCCATCTGAAGATCGAAGTTATGGGCGGTGACACATAAGTCGTGGACTTAGGAGAGTAGTCGAAGCATCACATGAGGCAGTATGATATCATCATGCGTGCATGTGCAGTCTCATGTGGCGTGATCCTGCTCCCCGCTTGAGCGGCAACACTGTGTGCTACTATGCAGGGGCGGATCTAGGATTGGGCCAAGCCAAGGGCCCAAGGCTGGTACAGTGTTGCTACAGTGTTGATACAGTGCACAATATGCTACAGCCCATGAAGTAAATCATCCTCACGCCCGGCCTGGGCCCTGGATCCGCCACTGCTATTATGGTTGTATACCACCTCGTATTAACTAACATGTATAGGATGCGTATTTTCTGAATATTATGTCTAATGCATTTTTAATAAACTCACAATAATTCAAAATCTCAATTGTCGATGTATCACAGAAAATAAATTATGTTCACAAAAGTAAATACCTCTCTAATTTTCTTGGCAGCTCGTTCATCTTCATGAAGTGACATCTCAAATCTTTACATGGAATTGAGATTTTGTGCTGCATTATACTGTTATTATCTGCCAAATCAGCAAGAGTTCTTAGAATTTAGGACTGTAGTACTTCATGAAAATAGTAATACAAACGAAATTAGAAGAGAAATTATGCCGATATAATTATACTATTTGTTTGTATTGTGATGGGGGTGACATGAATCCCCTAGCCATAATTCCGTATCGCCGATCTAAACCTTGGGTCGATCCAAAATAACTGAAACATCTATAAACCCTAAGATAATAATAAGAGAATTATGATATGAAACGTACTTACATAGCACTCCTTCAGATCCATTAGACGGATGGATTGGCCGGAACAGTTTCATAAAGATCAGAGCTGTAGAGAAATAATCAATTTAGAGGCGAGGCAAGTGGCGACGGATGACTCTTTTCGGCGGAGGCGGCGGCGGCCAGCCTGAAGGTGAATCGATCATCACGATCCAGCGGCGTGTATGGCGTGAGGAAGGACTATAGCAGTGCGCGCCTGTGTGCTACTACTTGGGCCAGGCCTTGTTTCACTTCTTTTTTTCTTGCGCATGCGTATATGCCCAGAAGTAGAGCACCCTGGTGGGGGCCCCTTCCTTTGGGGGGCCCGGGGCGGTCGCCCCGCTCGCCCCCCCTCAGGGCCGGGCCTGCCACCACGCACCAGGACCCGAAGACGAGCGGATCCGGCCCATCCGCGTCGGCCGCCGTCGGCCACGCATCCAGCTGGGCCGCAGCCCGCGCTCCCCCGCTGCCGCGAGCGGCGCACCTCGCGCCCGCGCCCTATACGTCCACCGCGGGTTTCCCCATGCCCCCTTCGGAGACGGGGGCCGCCGCCACCGCGGCCAAGCCGGCGGCAGCGGCGGAGAGGAGGGCGCCGATGGGTGGGGGACCGGCGGCGCGGTCTTGTCTCCCCCGAGTCGCCCGGTGGGAGCGACCATAGGAGGGTAAGCTTTGGACGCAGTAACATTCCAGTGATGTATTTTCTTCCTGGAGTACCCGCCGTAGCTTCAATAAAACACACAACGGCTGCATCAGACAATGCTTCTGCAGTGATTTAAAAATCAACCTTTGGAATGGCCTGAATGTACCATGACCACCCTCCACACACATTGTAAGCGACAATGACTATCCCTCTTTGTGCTTGTCGTCACTCTAGACAACAACGAATATAGTGGCGGTGCGCAATCAGCATGACAACATTCCATGTCGGCGAATAAGGCGTTTCCTAACTGGTTGTGCGCGCAACGCCAATCACAGCCGCTGCTCCAACATATGGATCCGGGCCCTTTGCATGTGCATGCTCCTCTGCCTCTCTTTTCTTTCCTATAGACTGACACATGCATGGCTATAGTACACCTGCATGCCTAGGTTGTTTTTTCTCTCTCCAAAAACTTTGTTACTTTTAGTTGTCTTTTAACAGTTTAATCAAAATTTGTTTTTGAAACTTTATATATATTTGAACTCCTGACACCAAGATCTTCAATTTTTGAACACATTTTTTTAACTGGAATTGAAATATGATTTTTTTTAGAAGATTATCAGTGTTTTCAGTGAGGAACTTTGCTTGGCATAGTGAAGAACTTTTCATTTTCATTTGCAAAGTGATAAATAAACAGGACCAGGAGCTGAGGAACTTTATAAATAGGTTTTCTGCACTTTGTTAGAAATATTAAAGAACTTTTCTAGAAAATGTATCCGGAACCGAAGAACTTTATAAACAGCTTGTCTGAACTTTGATGAAATGTTTATGAAACTTTTTTTAGAAATATATCAATATTGGACTTGTTTCGTAGAGCTTGCCGTGAGAAACTCAAATACATAAACGAATTTAAATTTGCATAGTTTATTTAGAAGTTATGGTGACATATTAACTTTGCTAGCAAATATGGTGAAGTAGCCCACCACCGATGCCTACTGTACCTTGTGTCAGATTTCTAGTATAGGACTTATTGATGTTGACATGCATGCATGTGACCAGTTGCATGTTGATTTGACGTCTAGGATGGATGGGTGGATCAGATATACGTTGCGCGCGCAACGAGTTTGTAAAAATCCGCTTCCCCATGTCGGTGTTGTTATTGTTGGAGGTTGCTGAGGATGCTGGGGCAGCACCACTCATCCTGCACGTTCATTCTCCCTTTCCGCCATCAATCTGGCATGGTTATGTAGACGACATGTCGACTCCATGTGAAGATTGGTTTCTATCTGTATTGCACAACTCATCTCAAAGATTAGCCCAAGCACCCTAGCTACCTTGTGTTGAACATTTTATGTATTGTCTCCATTGAATCTTGTCGTCCATGTGTAAGTGCCTATACATGGAGTTTTTACCTTCTTTGACTATGGAATACTATGGAATTACAGTGAAAAAGGTCTAGACATTGCCAAAAATTTCAACGTTTCCTTGAAAAAAAAATTGGCGCTTGGGTTGTGTGGAATTTTACTGAGTATATTTCTTACATCTTGCACTACACATTCGATGCCCATGCATTGCACGGAACATCAAGATGCATTAAATTACAAAACACCTGTTGTGATTGACTCATGCGGGAGTAAACCCATGTGTAAAAACTAATGATATCTCAAGAAAGAGGAGAGATAAGGTGAGGAGTGGGGCGCGGTGTTGATTGGTGGTCGGACTGAGCAGAGGCATGGGGATGGACGACGCCGGCAGCGGCCACCATGCCAGATTGTTCCAGAGGCTTTCTTTTTTAATTGCTCAACAATGAAGTTGTGGGAGATAAGGATGAACGAGGGAATGCCTTATCTGCAAATATGAAGAGAGGTGCGGGTATCTTTTTGCAAAATTGCCATAGTTTACTTTCTATCCGTCAAATATAGATCGAACGGTCTACATTGCAAGATGGCAGGCACACCATCATCACCAACTCGATTTCTTTATAAGAGTAGAGATTTCCAGCAAGAGTGAGCATGGAGCATATATTTTATATGAAATTATGAATGTAGTCAGGTTCAAAAATGTCTGAACCTTCATCCGGGAGGCAAAAATGACGGCATAATGTAAGACACATAAATGCAAAATCTTTTGTTATCTGTTGTGTTGAGAGATGCATCAATCAGGTAAAATGTTTGGATGGACCAAACATACATGTATTAGAGGACGATCAGTATACATCAGTTATGTGCGGGGAGGCCACAAAACCTGCTTGAGGGGCCTATCACACGGTGCACTGGTCCTTCCTTTGGGAAGTCCTGTCTCGAAAGGGTTTCGATTACCGCTAGATTACTAGGGTGATGCAGCTTGTGTCTAGTGGAAGCACCGCCATTAACATGAATGGCGAGATCAACCCTTGTTTCCCCACATTATATGGTGTTAGACAGGGGGACCCGTTCCCCCTTCCTTTTCAACATGGTGGTGGACGCCCCGGCGGCCATCCTCAATAAGGCCAAGACAGCCGAACACATCCGCGGCGTGGTTCCCCATCTCGTACCAGGGGGATGGGTCTCCCTGCTACAGTATGCGGACGACATGATCATCATGGTTGAAGGATCCAACTTGGACATCGTAAACCTTAAATTCCTCCTTCTCTGCTTCCAGCTGATGTCTGGCCTAACCATCAACTTTGCCAAAAGCGAGGTGATGATTCTTGGGTACTCCCTTGAGGAGCATCAAAGCATTGCTGACCGCCTCAATTGTACCCTTGGGGTTTTCCCTACTTACCTGGGAATCCTCATTAGTGACTCTCGACTTTCTTTGTCGGAGCTTCGGCCAACAATGGCCAAGCTGCAACACAGGGCTGAGCCCTGGCAGGGTAGGTGGTTCTCGAAGGCAGCCCAAACGGTTCCCTGTGGAGCCTGCTCATGTTCCTTATGAGCTTCTATAGCCTTCATGAAACCCTCCATCATGAGATTGCCAAAGTCCAGCCATGCTTCTTCTGGGCAGGTGAGGGGGACAAGCGAAAGTTCCACATGGTACGAGACTGACATCTACCGCCCTAAGGACCAGGGTGGTCTAGGAATCATGTCGTCCAAACGTATGAATATTGCATTGCTCACCAAATGGTTGTGGTGCATCGCTAATAACGAGGGTGGTCTGTGGCTGGACCTGATTAAGGCCAAATATCTTCTAGGCCAACCACTTGTGTTTGATGGGGAACATTGCATGGAAAACAAACAAAAAAATCTTCGCACACGCAAGATCTATCCATGGAGATGCATAGCTAAGAGATGGGAGAGTGTGTCTACGTACCCTCGTAGACCGTTTAGCGGAAGCGTTTATCAACGCGGTTGATGTAGCACTACAAGGAGAAAGCCTACTAGTAGCGCTTGAAATACCTGTCGCAGTAGCGCTGGAGGCAGCGCTACTGCTAACGCGCTACAGCTAAGTTTTAGCAGTAGCGCTGCCCGGACCAGCGCTACTGGTAAGTATGGTTAGCAGTAGCGCTGCCCGGACCAGCGCTACTGGTAAGTATGGTTAGCAGTAGCGCTGCCCGGACCAGCGCTACTGGTAAGTATGGTTAGCAGTAGCGCTGCCCGGACCAGCGCTACTGCTAACTATCTGTAGCGCTATGCCAAAGCAAGCGCTGTTGCTAATCCAGCGCTGCCGCTAGATGCCTACCAACGCTACTGCTAATATTCCTGCTTTCATAGATTTATTTCCCCTCTACGTATTTGTGATGTATTTGTGCATGCTCTATACAGTAGTTTCATCAGATCATAATAAACATACACTATTCTCATCATATCATACATATACAGTAGTCTCGTCATACCATCATCATCATCATCATCATCATCATTCAACACAAATATCATCACATCTCGAAAATAGCGATACGCAAGTCATGTCATGTCTCGAATAAATGCAACTGCATGGTCATGGCACACACACAAGTTTCATCATCTCTATCTAAACAATGATGTAGAAGAGAAGAGCGATCAGCATGAGCAAGAGCGCGACTATGTAGTACTTCTTGAGGCACCGCCGGTTTCGCTCCCGCTCTTGCCGGAGCGTCCACCTCAAGTAACCTAAAAAGTGGACATATGGAGCGCCTGAAATTTGCCGGAACGGAAATGAATCAACATTCCGGCAAAACATAGGCCACTCGGATATTTTTTGACGGTTGTCCATTCAACCAACATTAATCATATCATATTCAACAATTGTAGATAAAAGATATAATCAACAATAATGGAATATGCAAATGAACATCAATGCCCTAGCTACTGTTTTTTGTTTATAGCTAGATGCCATAGATAATGTTTTTTATTTTTAGCTAAATGCTACTGTTTCTTGTTTAAAGCTAAATGCCCTAGCTAATTTATATACCCTCTGTTAATGCCCTACTCTCTTTTACTTTAACCAAGTTTTTGAAAAGACAAACAATTCTGTTTTTTTGTTTAAAGCTAAATGCTACTTTTTTGTTTAAAGCTAAATGCGCTAGCTAAATTGCTAAAAATATGAAGCTCTACAACAATTCATTTCATAGGTTCAAATTCATTAGCATCACTGGTTAAAAGATATGGAGGCAACAAGATGCATAAATGATGTAACAGATTAATGGCTTACTGAAATTCTCAGAGTAATCTGAAAAACTACAGCAACATAGCAACTTGGCAAGCTTGTAACAGTATGCATATCAACTCTAAAATGGAAGATCTTGGCATGCAGCTATATTACACATGGCATACTGCAATTCATACAATTGGCACAAGTTCAATAGAGTCATGGTTTTAACACCACCAAGCTCACAACATAGCATCATGATGTTGACAGCAGACAGAATTACTGTTTAGGCATTTTCATAGCAAAGAAAGTACATGCTACATGACTCTAATGTGGCATAAAAGGGCATGTCATGATAGAGCAAACAACAAGGAAGGAAACATGTTTACTGAACATATCCAAACGGAGCATGGATTTGATGCTATCATCAAGAGAACATGGCAACATCATATAACAGATTTCCAGGACTTAGCAAATTAACCAAGTGTTAAAAACAACAACATTGTATAGGCTACTTTGCATACTTGTGCTAGTCACCACAGGGCATATCATGCTCCTAAAACATCATCAACGGTTCCTAATTTCCTAGCTAGGGTTCATATGAACACCACCTAAATTGCCCTAAACGGCTTACGGGGCAGGGGAGAGCGCAGAGAGAGAGAGAGAGAGAGAGAGAGAGAGAAGGGCAGGGAAGAGGAGAGGAAGAGGCTTACGGGGCGGCGGCGAGGTCGAGGACGGGGGAGAGGGCGGCGGCGGCGAGGTCGAGGGCAGGGGAGAGGGCGACGGCGGCGAGGTCGAGGGCGGGCCCACGCGGCGACGGTGAGGTCGAGAGAGGGCTCGGGCGACGGCCGGCGTCGAGGTTGACGGCCGGCGACAGTGTGGGGGGAGAGGTGGAGGAGAGGGGGGAAATGGCTTGGTGAAATTTTGAGCCCGCGCGGCGGGGGGTTAACTCAAAATAGCAGTAGCGCTGGAATGGGATCCAACACTATAGATAACTTAGCTATAGCGCTGGGTCCTAAACCAGCGCTACTGCTAACTATTCTAATTTTTATTTTTTAATTCTAAAATACACATAGCAGTAGCGCTGGATTAGGATCCAGCGCTATAGCTAACTTAGCTATAGCGCTGGTTCCCAATCCAGCGCCACCGCTATTTTTCTTTTCTTTTTATTATTTTCCTTTTCTAATTTTTAGTTTTCTTTTCTTTTTATTATTTTCCTTTTCTTTTCTGTTGACTTTTCTTTTTCTTTTGTATTGCTTTCTCCCTTTTGTTTTTTTTTTTGTTTTTCTCCCGACGACGGCGTCTCCCTCCCACACTGTGCGAATATCACTGGAACCATGCATGTGGTGGTAATTGAAGGGGATACGATGTATACATCATTTGACCGATAACGGTTACTTAAGTGCGTACACAAAATAGATACATATATATAAATGATGGTTTCTCAGCTGCGTCGACAACGTTTCACATTGAGCTTCTTCCCTTTCTTGTTCGTTGTCGAATAATTGAGCCCCTCCTTGTGACTTTTCCGGCACCATGGAGTACGATCTTTCTTAGGTAATGTAGTATTGATTCTTCTTTTCACGTATGCTTCATCGTCATCGTCATCTTCCCTCATCGGGTTGCCGTATTGGTCGTAGTCTTCCTTGTTGGGGACTCCATCCATTCCGACGATGCTCCTTTTGCCTCTCCTCACGACAACACGGCTGGGATTGGTCGGGTCGGTTATGAAGAAGCATTGTGTCACGTGCTTAGCGTGTACCCATGGCTCAGTTTTGGCGATGACGCTAACGTTCACGGTAGCGCTCTTCGCGTCAGGTATAGACATGGTAGTGAAATATACTTGTTTTCTCTTACGATGTCCTTAGCCCATCTGACACGGAACATCGTCGCATCGTGCATTCCAGCGTAGTCAAGCTCCCAGATCTCTTCGACCCTTCCGTAGAATCTTTCAGTTGTGCCGTTGGCGTCGGTCACGCATTCAATCGTCACCCCTGAGTTCTGGAAATCACTGTCCATGTCTTTGGCCTCCGTGTAGAACGTGTACCCGTTGATATCGTATGCCTGATAGGTCGCGAGTTTGGGCTCGGGGCCATGTGCTAAGGCATGTATGAGCAATCCGTGCGAACTGCCCTCTTCCGGGGGATTAGCAAGAACTTGCTCTTTGAACCAACGCAAGAAAGTGGCGTTGTGCTCTAGAGTAACTTCGTCGTCCGTCTTGAGCATCCCCTTATCACGGTACTTCTTTGCGATGGTTTCTTTGTGCCGTGTCACATAATCATCTACCACATCTAGGTGTTGTAGCACTACTAAGTTAGCCCTGTCAAAGTCGTTCCGTTGATCTGAGTAGTCCATGTGCAATTCCCTCCGGCCGTTGTTGTGATCTTCTCCTCCGAGCCTCCCATCGTGCTTCTTTATGGGCAAACCAACAACAGGGTCTCTGACGCCTATATAATTCTCGCAAAAGGAGATGCACTCATGCGTCAGATACCCCTGGACGATGCTCCCATCGGGACGGGACATGTTACGAACAAATCCTTTGATGACCCAATTCATCCTCTCGAACGGCATCATGCTGTGAAGGAATGTCGGCCCGAGGTCGATGGTGTCATCCATGATGTGGACACATAGATGCACCATGACGTCAAAGAACGCGGGCGGGAAGTACATCTCAAGCTCACATAGTATGACAACGATCTCTTCCGGTAGCCTTCGGAGCTGCTTCACACTGATGGACTTTCGAGAGATAACATCAAAGAAGTTGTAGAGACTAGTAAGCGTGTCACGGACGTGCTTGTCCATTATCCCTCTAATGGCAACCGGGAGTATCTGCGTCATCATCACGTGACAGTCATGAGACTGCGTCCCGCTGAACCTTTTCTTCTTGGTGTCTAGAAATCTGCTTATCTTCCCATAGAAACCGGAACTGACTTTGATTCCCATAAGGCACTTGATGAATTGATCGATCTCCTTCGCACTTAAGGTGAAGCGAGAAGGGGGGCAATACTTCTCCTCCTTCTTGTTGACTTTTCTACCCCTTTCCCCCTCCTCCGTCTTCGTCTCCTCCGTCAACTTTTTACGGGGCGGCATGTGGAGATCTTTCCTGATCTTCAAATCTTCCAAGTCTTTCCTTGCCTTCGGCCCATCCTTGGTCTTCTCCGGCATGTTCATCAGTGTGCCAAGCAAGCTCGCGAGGACATTCATCGTGATATGTATTTGATCAAGGCAATGAGGCGTGTTGTGATTGGGCCAGTACTCCAAGTCCCAGAAAACAGACCTCGTTTTCCATACCTTCAGCAGCGGCTCCGGTGCCTTTTCATCTTTTCCGGCGCGGGGCATTGTTCCCAGTTTTTCAACAGCTCGTTGATTTCGGCACCGCTCCTCTTACGTGGAGGTCCTCAATGCTCAGCCAACCCATTGAATAGATCTCCACACTTTCTCCATGGGTCATCCTTCTCGAGCCATCTACGATGCCCCATGTACACGACTTTCCCAGACCCGCCATCTTTCGTTGACGTAAGCTGCTGAGACGTTGTATGATCCATGCACCTCGTGCATCCACAGTATCCATGGCACACCTGGCCTGAGGTGTACCCGTAACCGAGATAGTCGTGCACCGTCATCATCAGCGCGGCTCTCATATAGAAATACTCTCCTTTGCTGGCATCCCATGCCCATGCCGGTGTTTTCCATAACGTGTCTAGCTCCTCTTTCAGAAGCCCCATATATAGGTTAATATTATTTCTCGGTTGTTTCGGCCCTTGAATCAACATGCTCATGTGTATGCACTTTGTCTTCATGCACTTCCATGGGGAGAGGTTGTACATCCATACAAAGACGGGCCATGTGCTGTGGTTAGTGTTCTGGTTTCCAAACGGATTCATGCCATCGGTACTCGCACCAAGCACGATGTTCCTTGGATCTTCTGCGGCAAATCCATATACGGCGTTGAATGCTCTCCACTGGCTAGCATCTGCGAGGTGTCTCAGCTTCGGATCATCTCCATCGTCGGGCTTCTTCCTCTCCGCGTGCCAGCGCATGAGCTTTGCTTCCTTAAGATCTATGAAATACCGCTGCAGACGGGGAGTGATCGAAAAGTACCATAGAACTTTCTGAGGAGCTTTCTTTCCTGCCTTCTTGTATCGAGAAGCATTGCACACTGGACAGCTGGTTTTTTCCGCGTGCTCCCCCCGATAAATGATGCAATCATTGATGCATGCGTGGTATCTAATGTGCGGCAAATCAAAAGGGCAAACGATTTTCTTGGCCTCCTTGACACTAGTAGGACACAGGTTCCCCGCGGGAAGAACTTTATTAGGTAGATACTTCAAATGCTCATCGAGGCTTTTGTCTGTCCATTTGTTTTTGGCCTTTGTCTTTAGAAGTTCGAGCGTGAAACTCAAGCGGGTCACCTCGGGATCGCAACTGTCATACAATGGAGTCTTCGAGTCTACTTCAAGTTGCGCCAGCTTGGCCTCCTCTCTAGAAGCAGTTCTCTCGCTATTCGTACTCTTGCGAAGGAGGTCTCGAACATGAGGGTCCTGCACGACTGCACTTAGTAGCGTCGAAGACTGCGGCGTGACCGTCGCCTCTTCTCCGCCATGTCCGGACTCTTCTTCGCCGTGTGCGGAATCTTCTCCGCCGCCGCCATGTCCAGACTCTTCCCCGCCGCCATGTCTAGCGCCATCGTCTTCGTGTCGATCGGTCATCTCTTCGTCTAGCCCCATGTCATTATTCCCTGCCATGTGGACGTCCTCATCATCATCTTCACTTATCCACCGAGTATAGCCATCCATGAAACCATTCATCAGCAAGTGCGCCTTCAAACTGCCATGATCAAAAGGGTCCAAAAGGACTCCTTCTTTGCATCTTGTACACAGACATCTAATCCTAGTCTGATTATTTGCATACATGTCCATCACCGCGGATTGCAAGTATTGCTCCACCTTCCATCCACTCACCTTCATGAACGACTGCATGGTATAACAATCAAAAGGGTTATAAACAAAATGCATGCATGCATCAAAGTCATATAAAAATTTGGTATGACCTTGCCTAAAAATAGGACATATCGTGTTTGCTCGAAATTCACCGAAACGGAAATAAATCGACATTTCGGCAAAACATAAGCAACTCGGGGGCATGTCACTCGCACAAATCTCTCCATATCTCAAACACACATATTCCCATTCTTGAAATGCACAACTTTTTACTCACCTATCTCCCGAGAGAGACCGAGCACGGTTAGATGAGGCCTTTCGCTACCTATAGGGATCGAAAGTGTGGATGGCTAAATAGCTAGCTAGATCTAGTTGTTGGGGAGGAGAGATGACTCTAGCTGACTAATGGAGAGGGAGAGAGATGAGCTAGCTAGATCTATATCTATGGAATGGAGGGAGAGCCAAATAAATGAGGTAGCTAGATAGAGATGAGAAGGCCATTTATGGAGGAGAATTATGGTGGAGGGGGGCATTAATGGGGAGAGAAGAGAGGTAGGAGGAAGAGAGAAGGGCAACAATGGTGGAGAACTATCTTAGAGAGGGGAGAGGGGAAAGGAGGGGGAGAGAGGGAAAAGGGGGGGAGGAGGGGGAGAGGGGGAGGGTGAAAAGGTGGCACCAGCCGCAACTAGCAGTAGCGCTGTTTTCTAGAAAGCGCTGCTGCTATCGTACTTAGTATAGTAGCGCTTTCCAGGAAAAGCGCTACTATTAAGTGGGGCCCATTAGCAGTAGCGGTGCTGTCAAATAAAGCGCTACTTCTACTAGTAGTAGCGCTGTATTCTGGACAGCGCTGCTACTACAGCTATCGTTGGTGGGCTTGTTGGGTCCCACTTAGTAGTAGCGCTTTTTTCTTTTCCGGTGCTACTGCTAAAGCGTTACTTGTAGCGCTTCCCTAGAATAGTGCTATTGCTAATTAGCAGCAGCGCTTGCTATTTGCTAGCGCTACTACTGATGTCCTACCTATAAGCATTTCCCTAGTAGTGTAGTCGTACACCTTCACGATCCGCCCGATCAAGTACCGAACGTACGACACCTCCGCGTTCAGCACACGTTCAGCACGATGACGTCCTCGCCTACTTGATCCAGCAAGACGGGCGAAGTAGTAGATGAGTTTCGGCAGAAGACGGGTGGTGACGGTGGTGATGCAACTATCTCCGCAGGGCTTCGCCAAGCACTACGAAAATATGACCAAGGATGAACTAGAGGGAGAGGGGCGCGGCACACGGCTTGGGGATCGTGGTGTCTATTCCCCCTCTTCCTCCTCACATATATATAGGTGGAGGGGGGAGGGGAGGCAGCCCTAGGCGCGCCCCGAAGGGGCTGGCGGCAGCCCTAGGGCGCCTGCCCTGGCCGCACCCCCTTCCATATTTGTGCATGGGGGGAAGGAAAGGGGGACTGGCTGCCTTAGGGTGCCTCCCCTTTCCTTCCCTCCCTCCTTTGGTGCGTGGGCAGGGGTGGAGGGGTGCGCCAGCCCCCTTGTGGGCTGGTGTTCTTCCCCCCTTTGGCCCATAAGGCCCACCACTTACCGGTGGCCTCCCGGAACCCCTTCCGGCACTCCGATAACTACCCGGTACTTTCCGAAACCTTTCCGGTGACCGAATAGCACCGTCCTATATATCAATCTTTACCTCCAGACCATTCCGGAGCTCCTCGTCATGTTCGTGATCTCATCCGGGACTCCGAACAACATTCGGTCATCAACTCACATAACTCATATAGTACTATATCGTCAACGAACGTTAAGCGTGCGGACCCTACGGGTTCGAGAATGATGTAGACATGAATGAGACACTTCTCCGGTCAATAACCAATAGCGGGACCTGGATGCCCATATTGGTTCCTACATATTCTACAAAGATCTTTATCGGTCGAACCTTTATGACAACATACGTTGTTCCCTTTGTCTGTCGGTATGTTACTTGCCCGAGATTCGATCGTTGGTATCTCCATACCTAGTTCAATCTCGTTACTCGTTCCGTCATACATCATCTCGCAACAAACTCCTTAGTCACTTTGCTTGCAAGCTTCTTGTGATGCTGTATTACCGAGAGGGCCCAGAGATACCTCTCCGATATACAGAGTGACAAATCCCAATCTTGATTCACGCCAACTCAACAAACACCTTCGGAGATACCTGTAGAGCATCTTTATGATCACCCAGTTACGTTGTGACGTTTGATAGCACACAAGGTATTCCTCAGGTCTCCGGGAGTTGCATGATCTCATGGTCGAAGAAACATGTATTTGACATTAAGAAAGCAGTAGCAATAAACTGAATGATCATATGCTATGCTAACAGTTGGGTCTTGTCCATCACATCATTCTCCTAATAATGTGATCCCGTTATCAAATGACAACACTTGTCCATGGTTAGGAAACCTTAACCATCTTTGATTAACGAGCTAGTCTAGTAGAGGCTCACTAGGGACACGGTATTTGTTTATGTATCCACACATGTATTTAAGTTTCCGGTCAATACAATTCTAGCATGAATAATAAACCTTTATCATGATTAAGGAATAATAACAACTTTATTATTGCCTCTAGGGCATATTTCCATCAGTGTTCTGCTAGCGGTCCGAAGGGTCCCAATTCTGGCAATCTCTCATCCAGCTTCTACCCGTACTCCGAATCGGGTCTTCAATCTCGGTGGGGACCGACTCGACGACCCTGTTCTGGTTTGACCGGTGGGTTGGTTCCCAACCCTTCACCGTGCGGTTTTTGGAGCTGTTCTCCATTTGCGTTGAACCCTGCATATCTCTCGAGACTATCCTTATTGATGTAGGTAGAATCGCCTTTCAGCGCACATTTGGCCCTCTTGAGCAGGCAGCCTGGGAGGATACGCTATATTTCCTCGCCCTTCACTTGGATCCGGATCATGTGTCCTAGCGCCTAGAGCACAATGGCCACTTCTCAACCAGGTCACTAGACCTGGCCATTGCATCATCGCCTGGGGCGGAACCTCTTACCCTTCTATGGCATGTTAGGCTCCTACTCAAGATTAGAATCTTCCTTTTGCAATGGATTTGTGGTAGAATGCCTTCAAGGTTGGAGGTACTCAAAAGGAATGGCCCTATGAATGGGATTTTCCCCATCTGCGAGGTTGACGAGGACTCCAACCACATATTCTTCTATTGCGCGACCGCTCAATTCCTTTGGAGCTGTTCCAGGGAAGTTTTGTGTGGCTGGCACTAGTAGAAAACAGGGCTTTGGTCCTGCGCAGATCAGAGGATTAGTCCAGGTCGTGTTATGAACCGGGACTAATGGGAGCATCAGTCCCGGTTCGTGAGGCAAGGACGCCGGACGGGCCTCGGCAGGCATCTGTCCCGGTTCAGCTAGGACCTTTAGTCCCGGTTCCAGCCACTAACCGGGACTAAAGGGGTTGCCGCCCTTTAGTCCCGGTTGGTGTCTGGAACCGGGACTAAAGGGTAGGCCATTAGTCCCGGTTTTAGACACAAATCGGGACTAAAGTTTTGCCTATATATATCCACGCCCCCATCTCCTCTGTTTTTTGACCGTGGAAGGGTGGAGGTGTGGGCTACTCTGTTTTTTGCCTGTATATGCACATGAGGTGTTCGATGAAATGCTGGAGCCACACTTAAGCTTTCTCCTCTCCAAGCTCGACCTCCAAGCTACATTTTCCCCAAGATTTGTCTAGGTTTGGCGGTGCACCAACTACACAAGTGTTCTAAAAGGTTAGCAACTTCATCGTTTCATCTCTCACTGCTAGTTTAGCTCATTTCAAATGCTCTAGAGAGCTATATGTTGTTCTATGAGAACTATGTATGAACTTTATGTATTTATATTTTCAGTAATAACATTTGATCACTACTGTACTTCAGTTTTAATGTGATGATGAACTTGTATTAATTTGGTCACTTCTCTATTCATGATGTTCTGTAATGGTTTTTGATACACTTAATTATATAATACACGCAGATGAACCGGCAATGGATGTACGGTGACCGACGCACCTCCGAGTACATTGAGGGCCTGCATAATTTTCTCGAAGTGGCTGAGGCAAACAAGCAAAATGGTTTTATGTATTGTCCATGTATTGTCTGTGAGAATATGAAGGATTACTCTAACTCGAAAACCCTTCACTTGCACCTGCTTGAGAAGGGCTTCATGCCACACTATAATGTTTGGACCAAGTACGAAGAAAGAGGGGTTATGATGGAACACAACGAAGAAGAAGAGGATGATGACAACTATCCTATGTTCCCTGAATACGGTGATACTGCAACGGGGGAAGCTGAAGATCAAGAGGCACCAGATGATGTGCCCGATGATGATCTTCGCCGGGTCATTGTTGATGCAAAGAGACAATGCGAAAGTGAAAGGGAGAAGTTGAAGTTCGATCGCATGTTAGAAGATCACAAAAAAGGGTTGTACCCAAATTGCGAACATGGCAACACAAAGCTCGGTACCACACTGGAATTGCTGTAATGGAAGGTAGACAACGGTGTATCTGACAACGGATTTGGGAAGCTACTGAAAATTATGAAGAAGCTTCCAAAGGATATCAAATTGCCTGACATCTCGTATGAAGCAAAGAAGGTTCTCTGCCCTCTAGGATTGGAGGTGCAGAAGATACATGCATGCCCTAATGACTGCATCCTCTACCATGGTGAGTACGAGGATTTGAACGCATGCCCGGTATGCGGTGCATTGCGGTATAAGATCAGACGAGATGACCCTGGTGATGTTGAGGGCGAGCGCCCTAGGAAGAGGGTTCCTGCCAAGGTGATGTGGTATGCTCCTATAATACCACGGTTGAAACGTCTGTTCAGAAACAAAGAGCATGCCAAGTTGTTCCGATGGCACAAAGAAGACCGTAAGAAAGACGAGAAGTTGAGAGTACCCGCTGACGGGTCACAGTGGAGAAAAAATGAGAGAATGTGGCAGGACTTTGCAGATGATGCAAGGAACGTATGGTTTCATTTAAGTGCAGATGGCATTAATCCTTTTGGGGAGCAGAGCAGCAATCATAGCACCTGGCCCGTGACTCTATGTATCTAGAACCTTCCTCCATGGTTGTGCATGAAGCGGAAGTTCATTATGATGCCAGTGCTCATCCAAGGCCCTAAGCAACCCGGCAACGACATTGATGTGTACCTAAGGCCATTAGTTGAAGAACTTTTACAGCTGTGTAATAAAAAAGGTGTATGTGTGTGGGATGAGCACAAACAGCAGGAATTTGACCTACGAGCATTGCTGTTTGTAACCATCAATGATTGGCCTACTCTTAGTAACCTTTCAGGACAGACAAACAAGGGATACAACGCATGCACGCACTGTTTAGATGAGACTGAAAGCATATATTTGGACAAATGCAAGAAGAATGTGTACCTGGGACGTCATCGATTTCTTCCGACCAAACACGCCTTAAGAAAAAAGGCAAGCATTTCAAAGGTGAGGCAGATTACCAGAAGAAGCCCGTCCTCCGTACTGGTGCTGATAGACTTGATATGGTCAAGGATTTACAAGTAATCTTTGGAAAGGGTCCTGGTGGACAATCTGTTCCGAATGACGCTGAGGGACGCGCACCCATGTGGAAGAAGAAATCTATATTTTGTGACCTACCCTATTGAAAAGACCTAGAGGTCCGCTCTGCAATCGACGTGATGCATGTGACGAAGAATTTTTGCGTGAACCTGCTAGGCTTCTTGGGCGTGTACGGGAAGACAAAAGATACACCAGAGGCACGGGAGGACCAGCAACGTGTGAACGAAAAAGACGGCATGGATCCAAAGCAGTATCAAGGTCCTGCCAGCTACGCTCTTACCAAAGCAGAGAAGGAAATCTTCTTTGAATGCCTGCTCAGTATCAAGGTCCCGTCTGCCTTCTCGTCGAATATAAAGGGAATAATAAATATGGCAGAGAAAAAAAGTTCTAGAACCTAAAGTCTCATGACTGCCACATGATTATGCCGCAATTGCTTCTGATTGCATTGAGGGGGCTTCTACTAGAAAATGTTCGATTAGCCATTGTGAAGCTATGTGCATTCCTCAATGCAATTTCTCAGAAGGTAATCGATCCAGAAATCCTACCAAGGTTACAAAATGATTTGGTCCAATGTCTTGTCAGTTTTGAGTTGGTGTTCCCACCATCCTTTTTCAATATTATGACGCACGTCCTAGTTCACCTAGTCGATGAGATTGCCATTCTGGGTCCTGTATTTCTACACAATATGTTCCCCTTTGAGAGGTTCATGGGAGTCTTAAAGAAATATGTTCGTAACCGTGCTAGGCCAGAAGGAAGCATCTCGACGGGCCATCAAACAGAGGAGGTCATTGGGTTTTGTGTTGACTTTATTCCTGACCTTAAGCCGATTGGTGTCCCTCAATCGTGGTATGAGGAAAGACTGACTGGAAAAGGCACGCTAGGAGTGGATTCAATAATATGTAGGGACGGGCATTCTTGGGCTCAAGCACACTACATAGTTCTACAAAATTCTACCTTGGTGACCCCGTATGTCAATGAACACAAGAGTATTCTACGCTCCAAACACCCGGAGCAGTCTGACGACTGGATTACATGTGAACACATCAGCACTTTCTGCAGTTGGTTGCAAACACATGTCATGGGTAACAACATTGTTGGAGATGAGCTGTACTTGTTGGCCAGGACACCATCTTCGACTGTATTTACTTACCAAGGTATGAGATAAATGGAAATACATTTTACACGATCGCCGAAGATAAAAGGAGCACCAACCAAAACAGTGGTGTCCGCTTTGATGTAGCAACCAATGGGGGAAAGGACACATATTATGGTTACATAGTGGACATATGGGAACTTGACTATGGACATGATTTTAAGGTCCCTTTGTTTCGGTGCAAATGGATCAATCTGTTAGGAGGCGGGGTACAGGTAGACCCGCGGTACGGAATGACAATAGTGGATCTTAACAATCTTGGGTACACAAACGAGCCATTCGTCCTAGCCAATGATGTGGCGCAGGTTTTCTATGTGAAGGACATGTTTACCAAACCGAGAAAAAGAAAAGATAAGGAAGCAAATACATCATACGATGAGCCAAAGCGCCCCATAGTTCTTTCAGGGAAAAGAAACATCGTGGGAGTGGAGGACAAGACAGACATGTCTGAAGATTATGAAAAGTTTCATGAAATTCCTCCCTTCAAAGTGAAGGCTGACCCAAGCATCCTGTTAAACGATGAAGATTATCCATGGTTACGATGCAATAAGCAAGGGACACACGCGAAGAATAAGTGAAGACTTTCTCTCTAGTGAAGACATCATATCAGATGGCTTTGAGCTAGAATATCTCTGTAGTTACATGTCAAGAAATGAAATCCATTTTGTAATAGATGAGTTTTCATCCGAAACCCTGATACTTCGAAAGAGATTGTCCAGTTTCTACATGAAGTGCATCCAATTTTTCCCGTAACCCTCTCAACTTTTTAGCACATGCTCTGTGGGTGAAATTATGATACCATGCCAAGTTTTAGCCTTTTCAGAGTTCATTTGTAGTGCTTTTCAATTGCAGGGTCATTCAGCTCAAAATAAATCATTAAATGCATGAAACATAGCAAATGAAGTCAGAAAAGGGTTGAAAATTGATGATGTCGCTTTGAATGGTGCATATTGAACGCACAAAAAGTCTGGAGTTAAAATAAGTTTAAAAAAATTAAATCTCTTTGTAATAGATGAGTTTTCGTCCGAAACCCTTATATTTCTAAAGAGATTGTCCAGTTTGTACACGAAGTGCATCCAGTTTTTCCCGTAACCCTCTCAACTTTTTAGCACATGCTATGTGGGTGAAATTATGATATCATGCCAAGTTTCAACCTTTTCAGAGTTCATTTGTAGTGCTTTTCAATTTCAGGGTCATTTAGCTCAAAGAATGAACTAATAGCAAAAAGAATGAACTAAAAAGCTTTTATAAAAATCTAATAGCAAAAAGAATGAACTAAAAAGTATCAATTAAAATATTCTGTTATGATCAACTAAAACAAAACGATAATATTCTTTAATAGCAAAAAGAATCAACTAAAAAGAATCAAAATAATATTAACTAAAATTATCAAAGTATTTTTTGTCAAAAACTTTAATAGCAAAAAGAATTTTCATAAAGTATTTTTTGTTACAAACTTTAATAGCAAACTAAAAAGCTTTTATAAAACTCTAATAGCAAAAGGAATCAACTAAAAAGAATCAATAAAAAAATAAAACTTATGCAACTAAAATTATATAACTAAAAATAACATATGCAAAAGATAATATTAAAAAATTAAAAACGTAACATATAAAAAAATAAAAAAATGCCCGCCTACTAAGCAACCACGGCTTGCATACGACTAGAAACCCTACATATGGGCTAGGATGCATGCCCGCAGTGCAAGCAGGCCCAACAGGGCATAGAGGTAGGCATGTACTGCCTGCATTAGAGAGGAGCTTGATAGGGTAGCCGCAGCCGCGCTTATAAACTGCTGCGAGCTCCTCTCAACTAGCGAGGTGGGACTAAACTTTCGACACCGCTGTGCCAGCCCTTTTGTCCCGGTTGGTGGCTCGAACTGGGATGAAAGGCCCCCCTTTCGTCCCGGTTCGAGCCACCAACCGGGACAAAAGGGCTGTGCTTCCCGCCCTTTCGCCTGGCGAAATACACCTTTAGTCCCGGTTGGTGGCTCGAACCGGGATGAAAGGGGGGCCTTTCGTCCTGGTTCGAGTCACCAACCGGGACAAAAGGGTTGGGTATATAACCAACACTTACCAAATTTTCAGAGTTCATCTGCAGTTTCCCCCGAGGACGTCGAAGAGCACCTCGAAGCTGCCAGGCTGCCGGACCTCGCCGTCGCCTCCCCGAGCCCTGCCCCGACGCCGTCCCCGAGCCCTGCCTCGAGGCCGTCCCCGAGCCCGCTCGAGCTCCTCGTCGCCGGCCGGACCTCCTCGCCGGCCCTCCTCCCTGATCCCGTTGCCGTCTGCTACTACTAGTCACTCAACGAGCCTTCATGTGCTCCTCGGTGAGCACTCTTTCTCTCTCAAGTTTCTGTCAAATCTTCGTGTGCTCCTTGATGAATTAAACAAGTTTATGTGGAATGGGTTGTTGTGGAACAAGTTTCTGTCAAGTTTATTAATGTTGTGGCAAGCATCTTTTGGGCAATTTGTGGCAAGTTGTGGCAAAGTTAAGAAATTTCTGAATTTTTTTACAGTGCACATCAAGTGTATGATAAAATGCTAGAGGGCTCTAGGAATTTTAGGATTTTTTTGAGAATTTTTGTGCTGAGGTGTTGATGCACAAAACAGAGTCTGGCAAAGTTTCAGAATTTTTGGAGCAATTTAAATTGGGCTTTGACCATGGAGTTTGAATCTGGTCCAAATTTGAATTGAATGAAATTTGAATTTTTTTAACTATGGAACCAAATGTTTTTGGTGGAATGGGTTGTGGGTACTGTCAAATAGATGGAGTAATTTTTGTGGGTGCAAAAGAATTGTGGAGAATATAGCTCCTTTGCAAATCATATCAACTTGTTATATCTGTCAGCCTGTTAATTAGAATGTTCCATTTTGTAAAATCCATAGTAAATGATCAGTGCATCATGTGAACCTGTGCCAATGGAGTATTTGAAGATTGCTATGTCTACTACATGCTCATGTCAGTTTCATAAATTGTAAGATTGTTATGCTTGCTGTTATGTACCTCCCAAGTCAGCATCATGATGTTGTTGTCAGCATGCCCATTTTTTCACCAACTCGGAAATCTCTTATATCTTCTTGCCATGTTCTCTTGATGCTACCATCATATCCATGACTCTTCTGAACATGATCAGTAACCATGTTTTGTTGTTTATGTTATGCTCTATCATGCCATACCTTTTGATGCCATGTTCTTGCCCTGTAGCATATTTAATTCTTGCCTCCAAGTGTGCATCTTAAATCTGTTTCTGCCACACTGTGAATTACACCAAGTCTGAGAATCTATTTTAACTTTGCAACTTGCTTTGATGAATCCCACTGATCTAGAGATCAGATGCTCATGTTCAGTAAACATCATTTGTTATGTGCAACTAATACTTCCATGCCATGCTTTTACTTGCCATGTATAACCACTGCAGCATATTTATTTCCTGTCTCCAACATGTCATCAGATGAACTCTGCTCATGTATGTGCTTTGTTTTTCACCAAGTCATAATCTGTACCAGGTTGTGATGTTGCATCTCCGTGGAGTTGGTCCCTGATCGTCCCTCCGCTGTTCGACAAAAGGTGTCCATTTGTTGTATGTTGAGTTTTGTTCATAGGATGATGGTTGGTTCATTTGTTGAGTTGTGTATTCATCCATGTGTATAAATCTTGTATTCATTTTGTATTCATCTTGTGTATAAATCTTGTATTCATCTTGTCGTTAAAACATAACCCCGATATATAACTAATTTTGAGGCATATGAAAACATGAGAGAGGGGGTCGTCAAAATATAACCCCGATAACTTCGACATGAGGGGGGGTCGTCAAAACATAACCCCGATAACTTCGACATGAGGGGGGGGGGTCGTTAAAACATAACCCCGATAACTTTGACATGAGGGGAGGGGGTTGTTAAAACATAACCCCGATAACTTCGACATGGGGGGGGTCGTTAAAACATAACGCCGATAACTTTGATTTTGAGGCATATGAAAACATGATTTGCACGTCGGACAGGCATGAGAGAGGCGGTCCGCCAAGTATCCTCTCTCGAAAGATAGGATGACTTATCAGACATGAGGGGGGAGGAGTCCTAAACTGTCTGTTATAAAACTTGTCAACTTTGCATGATGTTTGCCACTAATCCGTTGCTCATATGCACATGATTCATTGTTGTGATTAGGTCTATGTTTGCCACTAATCCATCTCTCATGGTTGTATATTGCCATGTTGTAATATTTGCAGAAACTATGGACAGAGACTTACAAAAATAAGAGTTGTTGGGGGATATAATCTGCAACGGAGGTGATATCACCTTGTCGTTTCTCAACGACACCGATGGTGAGGAAAGAGAGGATGACGACTCTGGTGATCGAATGGAGGAGGGAGAAGAACATGACGGCTCTGGTGATCGAATGGAGGAGGGAGGATATGACGGCTCCGCCGATGTTGGAGCCTTAACTGTTGCAATGTCCGGCGAGGTATATATACATTAATTAAGCCTTTGCTGACTAGATGCATTAATTGTTTTGTATGTACATATATTAACACCTCTTTCTTCTTTTAGCCCTCCAGATCAAGCCAAACTTCGGTAAGGAGACGAGGCCCGAAGAAAAGGTTGGGCCAGGATGAAAGGTTCACAATCGAAGAAGTCTCTCGAGATGGCCAACCGATTGCTCCCAAGTGGACCAAAGACAAATTTATTCATCAGTGTGGAGTTATTGTTAGAGACAGCGTCCCGATCAGCATCCAAGAATGGAATAAGAGGAAGGACGGTGAAGTTTCTTATGTCCATGATAGACAGAAAGATGATCTTTGGAACCTGCTGATGACAAATTTCAACCTACCGCCAGAGGACACTACTAAGGAAAACCCTAGTAGTGTCACGGGTTTTGTTTCTATCAGTAGCGCGGGTAGCCGCGCTACTACTACGGAGCTACAGCTAACTGGTAGTAGTAGCGCGGTCTAACCCAGCACTACTACTAGTAACCGTATCAGTAGCGCTCTTCTGTCACGCGATACTACTATGTAGCTGTAGCGCTTTTCCCGTCCCCGCGCTGCTGCTGTATCTTTCAGCATTTTTTCTGCTTTCTATAGTTGTAGAAAAGTACCCATTTCAATAAACTGCAATTTCACAAATACTAGTACTCATATAACAATATCATTAACCACAATACCAAATACTCATATATAGTCAGACAGTTGTCATACAATATCATTAAACATTATAGGTACTCATATATAGTCAACATGCATGGATAGTTCTCATATGGCGAACTAATAATAGTTAATAAGCAATCTACTAGGTAGTCATACAATAGCATATATATGGTTCAGCAGCCACACACACATATAGTTCTAGATGATATCGATGACGATCATCATCCTCAAGCCTTGGCGGTGGGTGTTCCTGATAGTTATTAGGATGGCATGTCCAACACGAAGATTCTTGCCAACGAGGAAGCTCTTCCACCCAACCGAGCTTAAGTGTGTGCGACCATCCGTGTCCACGCCATACACACAGGTGGTGATGGAGCCCCTTGTGGTAAGGCGTATTCCAGCAGAACCTTCTTCATCAGGCTCGATACCACAACTCACAGATAGGCTCTTTGGCAATTTCTGAATAAGAAAAACATATCAATTAATAAGTAGCCTCGCACATACTCTTGCAAATATATTTCTACTAAGTATAGATTTCTACACTATAAAAAGACACAGTACTACGTTTCTACTAAGCATGAATTCTACTAATAAGTATGGATTATCTACGCTATTAATAGTTCCTTGGATTCTACACTAAGCATATATATCATTGGACTCTAGCTACACTAAAGCATATCATCGATCGGATTCTACAGTAAGCATATATATCATTGGACTCTATCTACACACTAAAGCATATCATCGATCGGACAATAAGCATGTCATTGGACTCTACACTAAAGCATATCATCGGCTAGCTTCCACACAGCATATCATTGGACTCTACACTAAGCATATCATCGGATTCACTAAGCATATCATCGGATAATTTGCATTTGTAAGTATAACAATAAAGCATATCATCAAATTACTACAGAAAGTATAACATACCATGACATGCCGATCAACCATGGTACTTGTCAGGCGGGTCACGAGTGGCACCCCGACAAAGTCAGCACGTGGCAGAATTATGTCCCATAGGTTGCACACCTCCTCCTCGCTCAGCCTCATTCTTTGAGCATAGATGGCTTCATCAAGTGGGTCCTCATCCTCTTCATCATCTTGCTCCGTGTTGACATAAATGACGGCCAACTTGGGTCTTTCTGCTCTGAAGGAGAAGCTGATCAACTCACCACCAGTGATACCCATGTGGGCGAGGAAACGGACCCATCCATCTCCTCCCATCTGCGACATATTTCGTCCTTTCTCGACCTCCATAGTGTAGGGGCCCCCAGGAGCCTCAAAGGTCACAGAGTCTCCAGTCAGCTTGTTGAATTCCAACATCACATTGCATGGGACGATCTGTGTAAAAAAAGCAAAATTATATATACACAATGCATTAATGCCAAAAACACTAAAAACAAAAATAGTTGTTACAAGTTTCATATAATTTGTTACCGCCGCATGAAGAAAACTCGGCTAGAAGTAGATGACGAACAGCGTGCCAGTTGCAAGGCTGCTAGCACACCTTGACTTGCACAGTCGACATGGTGGTGGTGGTGGCGGCGGCGTCATTTTCCTAAAGCAATATGAGCAAGGATGAACGATCCACTTTGATACGTCTCCAACGTATCTATAATTTATGAAGTATTCATGCCATGTTTGCAACAATTTTATATGGTTTTGGTATGATTTGATTAGAACTAACCTGGACTGACGCTGTTTTCAGCAGAAGTACCGTGGTGTCATTTTTTGTGCAGAAATAAAAGTTCTCGGAATGGGTTGAAAATTTACGGTGATTTTTATGGACCAAAAGAGACCCCCGAAGCACCGGAGCAGGACCAGAAGAGTACCGAGGAGACCACAAGCCAGAAGGGCTCGCCCTACCCCCTGGGCACGCCTTGAGGGCTTGTGGGCCCCTCGGGCACCTCCTTGACTTGTTTCCGATGCCAAAAATTCTTATAAATATAGAAACCTCCGAAAAGAACCCTAGATCGGAAGTTCTGCCGCCGTAAGCCTCTATAGCCACGAAAAACCAATCGGGAGCCCGTTCTGGCACCTTGCCGGAGGGGTAAACCATCATCGAAGGCCATCTTCATAATCCCGGCGGTCTCCTTGACGAGGAGGGAGTAGTTCACCCTCGGGGCTGAGGGTATGTACCAGTAGCTATGTGTTTGATCTCTCTCTGTCTGTCTGTCTCTCTCTCTCTCTCGTGTTCTTGATTTGGCACGATCTTGATGTACCACGAGCTTTGTTACTATAGTTGGATCATATGGTGTTTCTCCCCCTCTATCTTCTTGTGATGAATTGAGTCTTGCTCTTTGAGGTTTTGTTATGTTGGATTGAGTATTGGATTTGAGAACACTTGATGTATGTCTTGCGATGGGATATCTGTGGTGACAATGGGATGTTCTATTGATTCACTTCATGTATGTTCTGGCACTCAACTCGCAGATTCCCGAGGTGACATTGGGGTAATCTATGCATAGGGCTTGATGCACATTTTCGTCCTACGTTCTCCGATAGAAACTTTGGAGTGATTCTTTGTTGCACGTTGAGGGATTGTTATGTGATCCAATTATGTTATCATTGTTGAGAGAATTTGCACTAGTGAAAGTATGAACCCTAGGCCTTGTTTTCAAGCATTGCAATACCGTTTTGCTCACTTTTGTTACTAGTTACCTTGCCGTTTTTATATTTTCAGATTACCAAAACCTATATCTACTATCCATATTACACTTGTATCATCATCTCTTCGCCGAACTAGTGCACCTATACAATTTACCATTGTATTGGGTGTGTTGGGGACACAAGAGACTCTTTGTTATTTGGTTGCAGGGTTGTTTGAGAGAGACCATCTTTATCCTACACCTCCCACAGATTGATAAACCTTAGGTCATCCACTTGAGGGAAATTTGCTACTGTCCTACAAAACTCTGCGCTTGGAGGCCCAACACGAGTCTACAAGAGAAGGTTGCGTAGTAGACATCACACTTCACAGGAAAGAAAAATAGTAACATAAAGTTCTCAATTAACTTAATAACACATTCTAGAATTGAACCAATAGCTAGCAGGCAAATGCCAAATCAGCCAACGAGACTCACCGTTACAGAAGCTAGCTAGCTAGAGAGCACCCTTCAGAGTTGCTACACTACAATGCATCGATCTTAATCGAAAAACGGAATATTTAGGTTTAGTAACTAAAATTAACAGCATATGCACATGCTTCCGTCCAGCTTTTATATTTACATAAAAACCGTCAACACTTGCAAGTTGCAACAGGTCATGTATATTTAAAAGAACTGCCATGTATATCACCTATCTCTAGATGAGATTCTTCCACAAGAAGCAATTTGATGGACAGTTATAATCCTAAGATCTATCTGAAATTCGTAAGCCCTCGCGGATCTGTACTGAACACGCTCGATGCTCATAGAACAGAAGCAAGAGAGAACCCCTCATTCACCATCGCTGGCGTCTCCTGACGTGACCGGTGCCGCGCAAAGAGAACAAACGGCAGCGGCTCCATCCATCCGCCCACTAATTCACGCCGCGCAGGAAGCACCATAACCGAATGCAGCACCCGGCAGCCCTCGGGGGGTGCTGACGAGGAGGGGGGATGGCGTGGTGACCTCGGGGGTGCTGACGAGGGGGAAGGCCGGCGACTTTCCTACGAGCACCGGGGACAAAGGCGTGCGCGCGAGCCATGGAAGAAGATGATACGTCTCCAACGTATCTATAATTTATGAAGTATTCATGTTGTTATATTATCATTCTTAGATGTTTTACAATCATTATATAGCAACCTTATATCATTTTTTGGGACTAACCTATTGACATAGTGCCCAGTGCCAGTTGCTGTTTTTTGCTTGTTTTTTACGTCGCAGAAAATCAATACCAAACGGAGTCCAAACGCGGTGAATATTTTTGGAGATTTTTTCTGGACCAGAAGACACCCGGTGGGCCAAAGAAGTACCAGAGGGGAGATCCGATGGAGCACAACCCACCAGGGTGCGCCTAGGGGCCCAGGCGCACCCAGGTGGGTTGTGTCCACCTCGGTGGCCTCCCGCACTGCCTCTTCGCCCTATAAATTCCCAAATATTCCAAAAACCCTCGGGGTAACCCTAGATCAGAAGTTCCGCCGCCGCAAGCCTCTGTAGCCACGAAAAACCAATCTAGACCCCGTTCTTGAAGGAAATATGCCCTAGAGGCAATAATAAAGTTGTTATTTTATATTTCCTTATTCATGATAAATGTTTATTATTCATGCTAGAATTGTATTAACCAGAAACTTGATCATGTGTGGATACATAGACAAAACATTGTGTCCCTAGTAAGGCTCTACTAGACTAGCTCGTTAATCAAAGATGGTTAAGTTTCCTAACCATAGATATGTGTTGTCATTTGATGAACGGGATCACATCATTAGGAGAATGATGTAATGGATAAGACCCAAAAGTTAGTTTGCATAATGATCGTTCAGTTTTATTGCTACTGCTTTCTTCATGTCAAATACATATTCCTTCGACTATGAGATTATGCAACTCCTGGATACCAGAGGAATGCCTTGTGTGCTATCAAACATCACAACATAACTAGGTGATTATAAAGATGCTCTACATGTATCTCCGAAGGTGTCTGTTGGGTTGGCATAGATCGAGATTAGGATTTGTCACTCCGAGTATCGGAGAGGTATCTCTGGGCCTTCTCAGTAATGCACATCATAAGAAGCCTTGCAAGCAAAGTGACTTAGTCACAGGATGATGTATTACAGAACGAGTAAAGAGACTTGCCGGTAATGAGATTGAACTAGGTAAAAAGATACCGTCGATCGAATCTCGGGCAAATAACATACCGATGGACAAAGGGAATAACGTATGTTGTCATAACGGTTCGACCGATAAAGATCTTTGTAGAATATGTAGGAGCCAATATGAGCATCCAGGTTCCGCTATTGGTTATTGACCGGAGAAGTGTCTCGGTCATGTCTACATAGTTCTCGAACCCGTAGGGTCCACACGCTGAACGTTCGATGATGATTTTGTATTATATGAGTTATGTGATTTGGTGACCGAATGTTGTTTGGAGCCCCGGATGAGATCACGGACATGACAAGGAGTCTCGAAATGGTCGATAGGTAAAGATTGATATATAGGATGATAGTATTCGGACACCGAAAGTGTTTCGGATTGTATCGGGTAATTATCGGAGTACCGGGGGGGGGGGGGGGGGGGGTTACCAGAACCCCCCGGGGGAATAATGGGCCTTATGGGCCATAGGAGGGGAGCACACCAGCCCTCAAGGGGTGGCGCGCCCCCCCTAAGGAAGGAGGCCAAATAGGAGAAGGAGGAGGGGGTTCGGCCCCCCCTTTCCTTCCTCCCCCCTCTCTTCCCTTTTCCCCATTCCGGTAATAAGTAAAAGGGGGGGGGGGGTGAATTGGACTAGGGCCCCAAGTAGGATTCCTCCTACTTGGGGCACCACAAGGCTCGTCCCCTCCCCCTCCCACCTATATATACACGGGGAGGGGGCGCCTAGAACACACAACAACAATTGTTAGCCATGTGCGGCGGCCCCCTCCACAGTTTACGCCTCCGGTCATATTCTCGTAGTGCTTAGGCGAAGCCCTGCGCGGATCACTTCACCATCACCGTCACCACGCCATCGTGCTGACGGAACTCATCTACTTCCTCGACACTTTGCTGGATCAAGAGTTCGAGGGACGTCATCGAGCTGAACGTGTGCAGAACTCGGAGGTGCCGTACGTTCGGTGCTTGATCGGTCGGAACGAGAAGAAGTTCGACTACATCAACCGCGTTGTCAAACACTTCCGCTTTTGGTCTATGAGGGTACGTAGACATACTCTCCCCCTCTCGTTGCTATGCATCTCCTAGATAGATCTTGCGTGAGCGTAGGAATTTTTTTGAAATTGCATGCTACATTCGCCAACAGTGGCATCAGAGCCAGGTCTATGCGTAGATGATATGCATGAGTAGAACACAAAGAGTTGTGGGCGGTGATCATCATACTACTTACCAACAATGTCTTATTTTGATTCTGCGGTATTGTTGGATGAAGCGGCCTGGACCAACCTTACATGACCATGTTCATGAGACCGGTTCCACCGACAGACATGCAACTAGTTTTGCATAAAGGTGGCTGACGGGTGTCTGTTTCTCCTACTTTAGTTGAATCGAATTTGACTGCGGCCGGTCCTTGTTGAAGGTTAAAACAGCAAACTTGATAAATCACCGTTGTGGTTTTAATGCGTAGGTAAGAACGGTTCTTGCTAGAAGCCCGTAGCAGCCACGTAAAACTTGCAACAACAAAGTAGAGGACGTCTAACTTGTTTTTGTAGGGCATGTTGTGATGTGATATGGTCAAGACATGATGTGATATACGTTGTTGTATGAAATGATCATGTTTTGTAAAAGTTATCGGCAACTGGCAGGAGCCTTATGGTTGTCGCTTTATTGTATGAAATGCAAACGCCATGTAATTGCTTTACTTTATCACTATGCGTTGGCAATAGTTGTAGAAGCAATAGTTGGTGAGACGACCATGACACAACGATGGAGATCAAGGTGTCGAGCCGGTGAAGATGGAGATCATGACGGTGCTTTGGAGATGGAGATCAAAAGCACGAGATGATAATGGCCATATCATGTCACGTATTTTGATTACATGTGATGTTTATCTTTTATATGCATCTTATTTTCCTTAGAACGATGGTAGCATTATAAGATGATCCCTTAACTAAATTTCAAGGTATAAGTGTTCTCCCTGAGTATGCACCGTTGCGACAGTTCGTCGTGTTGAGACACCACGTGATGATCGGGTGTGATAGTCTCTACGTTCAAATACAACGGGTGCAAGACAGTTTTGCACATGCGGAATACTTAGGTTAAACTTGACGAGCCTAGCATGTACAGACATGGCCTCGGAACACTGGAGACTGAAAGTTCGAACGTGAATCATATAGTAGATATGATCAACATAGAGATGTTCACCATTGATGACTACTCCATCTCACGTGATGATCGGACATGGTTTAGTGGATATGGATCACGTATCATTTAGATGACTTGAGGGATGTCTATCTAAGTGGGAGTTCTTAAGTAATTTGATTAATTGAACTTAATTTATCATGAACTTAGTCCTGATAGTATTTGCATATCTATGTTGTAGATCAATGGCCTGTGCTACCGTTCCCTTGAATTTTAATGCGTTCCTAGAGAAAGCTAAGTTGAAAGATGATGGTAGCAACTACACGGACTGGGTCCGTAACTTGAGGATTATCCTCATTGCTGCACAGAAGAATTATGTCCTTGATGCACCGCTAGGTGAAAGGCTTGCTGCAGGAGTAGATGCTGATGTTTTGAACGTCTGGCAAGCTCGATCTGATGACTACTCGATAGTTCAGTGTGCCATGCTTTACGGCTTAGAATCGGAACTTCAAAGATGTTTTGAACGTCATGGAGCATATGAGATGTTCCAAGAGTTGAAGTTAATATTTCAAGCAAATGCCCGAGTTGAGAGATATGAAGTCTCCAACAAGTTCTATAGCTGCAAGATGGAGGAGATCAGTTCTGTCAGTGAACACATACTCAGAATGTCTGGATATCATAATCACTTGACTCAGCTGGGAGTTAATCTTCTAGATGATAGTGTTATTGACAGAGTTCTTCAATCACTGCCACCAAGCTACAATGGCTTCATGATGAACTATAATATGCAAGGGATGGAGAAGACAATTCCCGAGCTCTTCGCAATGCTCAAAGCTGCGGAGGTAGAAATCAAGAAGGAGCATCAAGTGTTGATGGTTAACAAGACCACTAGTTTCAAGAAAAAGGGCAAGGGAAAGAAGGGGAACTTCAAGAAGAATGGCAAGCAAGTTGCCACTCCCGGGAAGAAGCCCAAAGCTGGACCCAAGCCTGAAACTGAGTGCTTCTACTGCAAAGGGACCGGTCACTGGAAGCAGAACTGCCCCAAGTATTTGGCGGATAAGAAGGATGGCAAAGTGAACAAAGGTATATTTGATATACATGTTATTGATCTGTACCTTACTAATGCTCGTAGTAGCACCTGGGTATTTGATACTGGTTCGGTTGCTCATATTTGTAACTCGAAACAGGAGCTATGGATTAAACAAAGATTGGCTAAGGACGAGGTGACGATGCGCGTCAGGAATGGTTCCAAGGTCGATGTGATCGCCGTCGGCACGCTACCTCTACATCTACCTTCGGGATTAGTTTTAGACCTGAATAATTGTTATTTGGTGCCAGCGTTGAGCATGAACATTATATCTGGATCTTGTTTAGTGCGAGACAGTTATTCATTTAAATCAGAGAATAATGGTTGTTCTATTTATATGAGTAATATCTTTTATGGTCATGGACCCTTGAAGAGTGGTCTATTTTTGGTGAATCGCGATCGCGGTGATACACATAGTCATAATATTGATGCCAAAAGATGCAAAGTTGATAATGATAGTGCAACATATTTGTGGCACTGCCGTTTAGGTCATATTGGTGTAAAGCGCATGAAGAAACTCCATGCAGATGGGCTTTTGGAATCACTTGATTATGAATCATTTGATACTTGCGAACCATGCCTCATGGGCAAGATGACTAAAACTCCGTTCTCCGGAACAATGGAGCGACCTAATGACTTACTGGAAATAATACATACCGATGTATGCGGTCCGATGAGTGTTGAGGAACGCGGCGGGTATCGTTATTTTCTGACCTTCACAGATGATTTGAGCAGATATGGGTATATCTACTTGATGAAACATAAGTCTGAAACATTTGAAAAGTTCAAAGATTTTCAGAGTGAAGTAGAAAATCATCATAACAAGAAAATAAAGTTTCTACGATCTGATCGCGGAGGTGAATATTTGAGTTACGAGTTTGGCCTTCATTTAAAACAATGTGGAATAGTTTCACAACCCACGCCACCTGGAACACCACAGCGTAATGGTGTGTCCGAACGTCGTAACCATACTTTATTAGATATGGTGCGATCTATGATGTCTCTTACCAATTTACCACTACCATTTTGGGGTTATGCATTAGAGACAGCTGCATTCACGTTAAATAGGGCACCATCTAAATCCGTTGAGATGACACCGTATGAACTATGGTTTGGTAAGAAACCTAAGCTGTTGTTTCTTAAAGTTTGGGGTTGCGATGCTTATGTGAAAAAGCTTCAACCTGATAAGCTCGAACCCAAATCGGAGAAGTGCGTCTTCATAGGATACCCAAAAGAAACTGTTGGGTGCACCTTCTACCACAGATCCGAAGGCAAGATCTTTGTTGCTAAGAATGGATCCTTTCTAGAGAAGGAGTTTCTCTCGAAAGAAGTGAGTGGGAGGAATGTAGAACTTGATGAGGTAATTGTACCTTCTCTCGAATTGGAAAGCAGTTCATCAGAGAAAACCGTTCCCGTGATGCTTACACCAACTAGAGAGGAAGCTAATGATGATGATCACGAAACTTCGAATCAAGTTACTACAGAACCTCGTAGGTCAACTAGAACATGATCCGCACCAGAGTGGTACGGGAATCTGATGTCTACTACGCAACTTAATTATTGTAGACACGTGTTGGGCCTCCAAGCACAGAGTTTTGTAGGACAGTAGCAATTTTCCCTCAAGTGGATGACCTAAGGTTTATCAATCCGTGGGAGGCGTAGGATGAAGATGGTGTCTCTCAAACAACCCTGCAACCAAATAATAAAAATTCTCTTGTGTCCCCAACACACCAAATACAATGGTAAATTGTATAGGTGCACTAGTTCGGCAAAGAAATGGTGATAAAAGTGTAGTAATAATAGTAGATATTGATTTTTGTAATAGGAACAATAAAAAAACAGCAAGGTAGCAAGTAACAAAAGTGAGCACAAACGGTATTGCAATGCTTGAAAATGAGGCCTATGGTCCGTACCTTCGCTAGTGTAATCTCTCAACAATGCTAATATAATTGGATCATATAACTATCCCTCAACGTGCGATGAAGAATCACTCCAAAGTTCTTATCTAGCGGAGAACATAAAAAGAAATTGTTTGTATGGTACGAAACCACCTCAAAGCTATTCTTTCCGATCAATCTATCCTAGAGTTCGTACTAAAATAACACCAAGCTATTCTTTCCGATCGATCTAACCAAGAGTTCGTACTAAAATAACAACATATGATACACATCAACCAACTCTAATGTCACCTAGATACTCCAATGTCACCGCGAGTATCCGTGGGTTGATTATACGATATCCATCAAACAATTTCAGATTCATAATACTCAATCCAACACAAAGAACCTCAAAGAGTGCCCCAAGATTTCTACCGGAGAAACAAAGACAAGAACGTGCATCAACCCCTATGCATAGATTACCCCAATGTCACCTCGGTAATCCGCAAGTTGAGTGCCAAAACATATATCAAGTGAATCAATATGATACCCCATTGTCACCACGGGTATTCATAGCAAGACATACATAAAGTGTTCTCAAATCCAAAAAAGTATTCAATCCGATAAAACGAAATCTCAAAGGGAAAACTCAATTCACAACAAGATAGAGAGGGGAAAACACCATATGATTCGACTATATTAACAAAGCTTGCGATACATCAAGATTGTGACAACTCAAGAACACGAGAGAGAGAGATTAAACACATAGCTACTGGTACAAACCCTCAGCCCCGAGGGTGGACTACTCCCTCCTCATCATAGTGGCCGCTGGGATGATGAAGATGGCCACCGGTGATGATTTGCCCCTCTGGCAGTGTGCCGGAACGGGTTCTAGATTGGTTTTTCGTGGCTACAGAGGCTTGCGGCGGCGGAACTTCTGATCTAGGGTTACCCTGATGGTTTTTGGAATATTTGGTGATTTATAGGGCGAAGAGGCGGTGCGGGAGGCCACCGAGGTGGGCACAACCCACCAGGGCGCGCCTGGGCCCCCAGGCGCTCCCTGGTGGGTTGTGCCCCCCTCGGGGCACCCCCCAGATGCTTCTCTGGCCCACTGGAAGTCTTCTGGTCCATAAAAAATCCATAAAAAGTTTCGCGGTGTTTGGACTCCGTTTGATATTGATTTCCTGCAATGTAAAAAACAAGCCAAAACAGCAACTGGCACTGGGCACTGGGTCGGTAGGTTAGTCCCCAAAAAAATGATATAAAGTTGCTATAAAATGATTGTAAAACATCCAAGAATGATAATATAACAGCATGAATACGTTGGAGACGTATCAGCATCCCCAAGCTTAATTCCTACTTGTCCTCGAGTAGGTAAATGATGAAAGAAATAATTTATGAAGTGTGAATGCTAGCAAAGTGCAGAAGTTTGATCAATGACAATTTCAATCACTTTTCCTAGCATCATAACAACAATTCTTTCTTATAAAACTTCTCATGTTAAAGTAGTAACCAATTCACATGTTAAGGTTCAAACAATGAAGTCTCTTGAAACTCAACAACCTATGTTCTCAGTCACCAAACAATTGCAATTCAACTTATTCAATAGAGTCTAAGTAAGAGCTCCACATACTCAACCATCATATAGTCTTCTATGATTGTTAACACTCACCGCATACACATGAGCAAAATGTTTCAACCGGACACATAGAAAGATAAGGGCTTATAATTTCGCCTCCCAACGTATTCACCTCAAGGGTGATGTCAACAATAATAACTCATGCCACCCATATCCAACTGGACATATGTGCCTAAATCTTTCCTCACCACATGATGCTTGCCAAAGGAGAAAAATAAAAAGGAATAGAGAGAGAGAAACTTTGACTCTTGCATAAAAGTAAATATATAAAAGTAAAAGATAGGCCCTTTGCAGAGGGAAGCAGAGGTTGCCATGCGCTTATTTGTTTGTATGCTCAACCCCTTAGTGCAAAAGAATATCACATTATATTGCCCCTTGTGATGGCAACCTTTATTATGCAGTCTGTCGCTTTTATTTCTTTACCATCACAAGTTCGTACAACGCTCAATTTTTTGTTACACTAAATGATCTAACACTTTTAGAAGCAATTTTTATTGCCTTATTGCACCGGTGACAACTTACTTGAAGGATCTTACTCAATCCTTAGGTAGGTATGGTGGACTCTTGAAAATAAGATTTGGGTTTAAGGGTTTTTGGATGCACAAGTAGTATCTCTACTTAGTGCGGAATTTTTGGCTAGCAAAGATGGGGGGCAAGCACCACATATTGAAGGATCTATGACAATATAACTTCTATGTGAATATGAACAAACATAAATCATTATGTTGTCTTCCTTGTCCAACGTCAACAATTTTGGCATATAATATTTTGATGGGGGCTCACAATCACAAAAGATTTCCAAGATAGTTTATTTGCATGTGAAAGTTCTCTTCCTTCTACTAATCATTCATGAATTGCTTGTATGACCAATATTGTGATTGTCAAGCCTCAAAAGATTTCACTTTCTAAAACCAATGTGAAGATACCACTAGGCATGATATGAACATATAATTTTAACTTCATGATATTCAATTCATTCAACAATTTACTCATAGGATATAAGTGAAGCATAAGAGTGAATGACAAACTACTCCAAAAAGATATAAGTGAAGATCAAGCGAGTAGTTAAGTAAAGGGGTAGCTAATTGAGGACTCTCTCTTATTTAAAAACTTTCAGATCTAAGTATTTTATTAAAACAGCAAGTAAAACAAAACAAACTGACATTCCAAGAATAGCACAACTCAAGTGAAGAAGCAAAAACTTAGGCTCAACCGATACTAACCGATAATTGTTGATGAAGAAAGGTGGGATGCCTACTGGGGCATCCCCAAGCTTAGATGCTTGAGACTTCTTGAAATATTATCTTGGGGTGCCTTGGACATCCCCAAGCTTGAGCTTTTGCGTCTCCTTAATTCCTTTTATATCACGGTTTCCCTAAATCTTAAAAACTTCATATACACAAAACTCAACAAGAACTCGTGAGATAAGTTAGTATAAACCAATGCAAAAACCTTATCATTCTCTACTGTATCAAATCACAAAAATTATTATTAAACATTGCATACTAAATGCCTCTGCATATTTAATACTCCTATCCTCAAATTGAATCATTAAACAAGCAAACATATGCAAACATAACAGCAATCTGCCAAAACAGCACTGTCTGTAAAGAATGCAACAGTATCAATACTTCTTAAACTCCAAAAAATTTGAAAATTTACCACACTGTAGAAAATTTACCAGAGCTTATTTTTCAGAAAGATTCAACATTTTATCACATTCTGAATTTTCTCGGGAATTTTTGTAACATCGATAAACTTTCTGTTTTGAAACAGCAACTCATATACTTGCAAAATAAGCATGGTAAAGGCTATCCTTGACATTTTTATTGAAAAGAAAGATGCAAAACATGATTATAAATAACAAAAATCAAATCCTAACAACAAAATGATGCTCCAATTAAAACACATACCATGTGACGAATAAAAATGTAGATCGAAGTGAGGTTACCGATAATGTTGGAGACGAAAGAGGGGATGCCTTCCGGGGCATCCCCAAGCTTAGTTGCTTGGATCTTCCTTGGATATTTAACTTGGGGTGCGTTGGGCATCCCCAAGATTATGGTATTGTCACTCCTTATTCTCCTCATATCGACATCTCACCCAAAACTTGAAAACTTCAATCACACAAAACTTAACGGAACTTCATCAGATAGGTTAGTATGATAAAGAGAGCAAACCATTTCACTTTGGTACTGTCAAAGACAAGATTCATAATTGTTTCCAAACAATGCCTACTGTATCATATCATTTTCACAATTTATATTGAGCAATATAAGCCATAGAAACAAGAAAACAAGCAAACTATGCATTGAAAACAGAATCTGTCAAAAACAGAACAGTCTGTAGTAATCTGTACTCCAACCATACTTATGCTACTCTAAAAATTCTGAAAAATTAGGACAACGTAAATAATTTGTATATATATTACCTGTAAAAAATTCAGATCAAAAGCAAGTTCCAGTGAATTTTAAAAATTCCTGGACTGAGCACAAAAGTTTCTGTTTTGCACAGATTCAAGTCAACTATCATCCACACTATCCCAAAAGCTTTACTTGGCACTTTATTGAAACAAAAGCAATAAAACATGATTAATACAGTAGACTAACCATGTTAACAACCAAAAACATTAGGTAAAAGTGTTGGGTTGTCTCCCAACAAGCGCTTTTCTTTAATGCCTTTTAGATAGGCATGATGATTTCAATGATGCTCAAATAAAAGATAAGAATTGAAACACAAAAGAGAGCATCATGCAGCATATGACTAGCACATTTAAGTCTAACCTACTTCCTATGCATAGGGATTTTGTGAGCAAACAATTTATGGGAACAAGAATCAACTAGCATGGGAAGGCAAAACAAGTGCAACTTCAAAACTTTCAACATAAAGAGAGGAAACTTGATATTATTGCAATATGTAAAAGCATATGTTCCCATCTCATAATAATTTTCAGTAGCATCATGAATGAATTCAGCAATATAACTATCACATAAAAAATTCTTTTCATGAGCCACATGCATAATTTTTTTTTTTACTCTCCACATAAGAAAATTTATTCTCATGAATAGTAGTGGGAGCAAACTCAACAAAATAGCTATCATGTGATTCTTGATTGGCATAATCATATTGAGCATTAAAATCATGATGACAAGTTTCATGGATATCATTAGTCTTTATAGCATACATGTCATCACCATAATCATCATAAATAGGAGGCATGCTTTCATCATAGTAAATATTCTCATCAAAACTTGCGGGACTAAAAATATCATCTTCATCAAACATAGCATACACAAGCTTGTAGCTTTGCATATCATTAGCATCATGGATATTCAAAGAATTCATACCAACAACATTGCAGTCATGCTCATCATTCAACGATTTTTTGTCAAACATTTTATAGAATTCTTCTTCTATCAATTGAGCACAATTTTCCTTTCCATAATTTTCACGAAAGACATTATAGAGATGAATAATATGATGCAACCTCAATTCCATTTTTTTTGTAGTTTTCTTTTTATAAACCAAACTAGTGATAAAACAAGAAACTAACCGATTCGATTGCAAGATCTAAAGATATTTCTTCATGCACTCACCTCCCCGGCAACGGCGCCCGAAAAGAGCTTGATGTCTACTACACAACTTTATTCTTGTAAACACGTGTTGGGCCTCCAAGCGCAGAGTTTTATAGGACAGTAGCAATTTTCCCTCAAGTGGATGACCTAAGGTTTTTCAATCCGTGGGAGGCGTAGGATGAAGATGGTCTCTCTCAAACAACCCTGCAAACAAATAATAAAAAGTCTCTTGTGTCCCCAACACACCAAATACAAAGGTAAATTTTATAGGTGCACTAGTTCGGCGAAGAGATGGTGATAAAAGTGTAGTAATAATAGTAGATATTGATTTTTGTAATAGGGACAATAAAAAAACAGCAAGGTAGCAAGTAACAAAAGTGAGCACAAACGGTATTCCAATGCTTGAAAATGAGGCCTAGGGTCCGTACTTTCGTTAGTGCAATCTCTCAACAATGCTAATATAATTGGATCATATAACTATCCCTCAACTTGCGATGAAGAATCACTCCAAAGTTCTTATCTAGCGGAGAACATAAGAAGAAATTGTTTGTAGGGTACAAAACCACCTCAAAGCTATTCTTTCCGATCAATCTATCCTAGAGTTCGTACTAAAATAACACTAAGCTATTCTTTCTGATCGATCTAACCAAGAGTTCGTACTAAAATAACACCATATGATACACATCAACCAACTCTAATGTCACCTAGATACTCCAATGTCACCGTGAGTATCTGTGAGTTGATTATATGATATGCATCAAACAATTTCAGATTCATAATACTCAATCCAACACAAAGAACCTCAAAGAGTGCCCCAAGATTTCTACCGGAGAAACAAAGACAAGAACGTGCATCAACCCCTATGCATAGATTACCCCAATGTCACCTCGGTAATCCGCAAATTGAGTGCCAAAACATATATCAAGTGAATCAATATGATACCCCATTGTCACCACGGGTATTCATAGCAAGACATACATAAAGTGTTCTCAAATCCATAAAAGTATTCAATCCGATAAAACGAAATCTCAAAGGGAAAACTCAATTCACAACAAGATAGAGAGGGGAAAACACCATATGATTCGACTATATTAACAAAGCCTGCGATACATCAAGATCGTGACATCTCAAGAACACAAGAGAGAGAGAGATTAAACACATAGCTACTGGTACAAACCCTCAGCCCCGAGGGTGGACTACTCCCTCCTCATCATAGTGGCCGCCGGGATGATGAAGATGGCCATCGGTGATGATTTCCCCCTCCGGTAGGGTGCCGAAACGGGTTCTAGATTGGTTTTTCGTGGCTACAGAGGTTTGCGGCGGCGGAACTTCTGATCTAGGGTTATCCTGAGGGTTTTTGGAATATTTGATGATTTATAAGGCGAAGAGGCGGTGCGGGAGGCCACCGAGGTGGGCATGACCCACCTGGGCGTGCTTGGGCCCCCAGGCGTGCCTTGGTGGGTTGTGCCCCCCTCGGGGCACCCCCCAGGTGCTTCTCTGGCCCACTGGAAGTCTTCTGGTCCATAAAAAATCCACAAAAAGTTTCGCGGTGTTTGCACTCCATTTGATATTGATTTCGTACACTGTAAAAAACAAGCAAAAACAGCAACTGGCATTGGGCACTGGGTCAATAGGTTAGTCCCCAAAAAAATGATATAAAGTTGCTATAAAAAGAATGTAAAACATCCAAGAATGATAATATAACAGCATGAATACTTCATAAGTTATAGATACGTTGGAGACGTATCAGAATCCTGTACTGGAAGTCATGTTACTAGACCAAGACGAACCTACGAACTATGAAGAAGCTATGATGAGCCCAGATTCCGACAGATGGCTTGAGGCCATGAAATCTGAGATAGGATCCATGTATGAGAACAAAGTGTGGACTTTGGTGGACTTGCCCGATGATCGGCGAGCCATAGAGAATAAATGGATCTTCAAGAAGAAGACTGATGCCGATGGTAATGTTACTATCTACAAAGCTCGACTTGTCGCAAAAGGTTTTCGACAAGTTCAAGGAGTTGGCTACAATGAGACTTTCTCACCCATAGCGATGCTTAAGTCCATCCGAATCATGTTAGCAATTGCCGCATTTTATGATTATGAAATCTGGCAAATGGACGTCAAAACTGCATTCCTTAATGGATTTCTTAAAGAAGAGTTGTATATGATGCAATCAAAAGGTTTTGTCGATCCTAAAGGTGCTAACAAAGTGTGCAAGCTCCAGCAATCCATCTATGGACTGATGCAAGCATCTCGGAGTGGAATATACGCTTTGATGAGGTGATCAAAGCATATGGTTTTATACAGACTTTCGGAGAAGCCTGTATTTACAAGAAAGTGAGTGGGAGCTCTGTAGCATTTCTAATATTATATGTGGATGACATATTGTTGATTGGAAATGATGTAGAATTTCTGGATAGCATAAAAGGATACTTGAATAAGAGTTTTTCAATGAAAGACCTCGGTGAAGATGCTTATATATTGGGAATCAAGATCTATAGGGATAGATCGAGACGCTTAATAGGACTTTCACAAAGCACATACCTTGATAAAGTTTTGAAGAAGTTCAAAATGGATCAGTCAAAGAAAGGGTTCTTGCCTGTATTGCAAGGTGTGAAGTTGAGTAAGACTCAATGCCCGACCACTGCAGAAGATAGAGAGAAAATGAAAGTCATTCCCTATGCCTCAACCATAGGTTCTATCATGTATGCTATGCTGTGTACCAGACCTGATGTGTGCCTTGCTATATGTTTGGCAGGGAGGTACCAAAGTAATCCAGGTGTGGATCACTGGACAGCGGTCAAGAACATCCTGAAGTACCTGAAAAGGACTAAGGATATGTTTCTCGTTTATGGAGGTGACAAAGAGCTCGTCGCAAATGGTTACGTCGATGCTAGTTTTGACACTGATCCGGATGACTCTAAGTCACAAACCGGATACGTATTTATATTGAGTGGTGGAGCTGTCAGTTGGTGCAGTTCCAAGCAGAGCATCGTTGTGGGATCTACGTGTGAAGCGGAGTACATAGCTGCTTCGGAAGCAGCAAATGAACGAGTCTGGATGAAGGAGTTTATATCCGATCTAGGTGTAATACCTAGTGCATCGGGTCCAATGAAAATCTTTTGTGACAATACCAGAGCTATTTCCTTAGCGAAGGAATCCAGATTTCAGAAAAGAACCAAACACATCAAGAGACGCTTCAACTCCATCCGTGATCAAGTCAAGGAGGGAGACATAGAGATTTGCAAAATACATACGGATCTGAATGTGGCAGACCCGTTGACTAAGCCTCTTCCACGAGCAAAACATGATCAACACCAAGACTCCATGGGTGTTAGAATCATTACAATGTAATCTAGATTATTGACTCTAGTGCAAGTGGGAGACTGAAGGAAATATGCCCTAGAGGCAATAATAAAGTTGTTATTTTATATTTTATATTTCATTATTCATGAGAAATGTTTATTATTCATGCTAGAATTGAATTAACCGGAAACTTGATACATGTGTGGATACATAGACAAAACAATGTGTCCCTAGTAAGCCTCTACTAGACTAGCTCGTTAATCAAAGATGGTTAAGTTTCCTAACCATAGACATGTGTTGTCATTTGATGAATGGGATCACATCATTAGGAGAATGATGTAATGGACAAGACCCATCCGTTAGCTTAGCATAATGATCGTTCAGTTTTATTGCTACTGCTTTCTTCATGTCAAATACATATTCCTTCGACTATGAGATTATGCAACTCCCGGATACCGGAGGAATGCCTTGTGTGCTATCAAACATCACAACATAACTGAGTAATTATAAAGATGCTCTATAGGTATCTCCAAAGGTGTCTGTTGGGTTGGCATAGATCGAGATTAGGATTTGTTACTCCGAGTATCGGAGAGGTATCTCTGGGCCCTCTCGGTAATGCACATCATAAGAAGCCTTGCAAGCAAAGTGACTTAGTGACAGGATGATGTATTATGGAACGAGTAAAGAGACTTGCCGGTAACGAGATTGAACTAGGTATAAAGATACCGTCGATCGAATATCGGGCAAGTAACATACCGATGGACAAAGGGAATAACGTATGTTGTCATAACGGTTCGACTGATAAAGATCTTCGTAGAATATGTAGGAGCCAATATGAGCATCCAGGTTTTGCTATTGGTTATTGACCGGAGAAATGTCTCGGTCATGTCTACATAGTTCTCGAACCCGTAGGGTCCGCACGCTTAACGTTCGATGACGATTTTGTATTATATGAGTTATGTGATTTGGTGACCGAATTTTGTTCGGAGTCCCGGATGAGATCACAGACATGACAAGGAGTCTCGAAATGGTCGAGAGGTAAAGATTGATATATAGGATGATAGCATTCGGACACCGGAAGTGTTTCGGATTGTTCGGGTAATTATCGGAGTACCGGGGGGTTACCGGAACCCCCCGGGGGAATAATGGGCCTTATGAGCCATAGGAGGGGAGCACACTAGCTCTCAAGGGGTGGCACCCCCCCCCCTAAAGAAGGAGGCCGAATAGGAGAAGGAGGAGGGGGTTCGGCCCCCCTTTCCTTCCTCCCCCCTCTGTTCCCTTTTCCCCCTTCCGTTAATAAGGAAAGGGGGCCGAATTGGACTAGGGCCCCAAGTAGGATTCCTCCTACTTGGGGCACCCCAAGGCTTCTCCCCTCCCCCTCCCACCTATATATACATGGGGAGGGGGTGCCTAGAACACACAACAACAATTGTTAGCCATGTGCGGCGCCCCCCTCCATAGTTTACGCCTCCGGTCATATTCTCATAGTGCTTAGGCGAAGCCCTGCGCGGATCACTTCACCATCACCGTCACCACGCCGTCGTGCTGATGGAACTCATCTACTTCCTTGACACTTTGCTGGATCAAGAGTTCGAGGGACGTCATTGAGCTGAACGTGTGCAGAACTTGGAGGTGCCGTACGTTCGGTGCTTGATCGGTCGGAACGAGAAGATGTTCGACTACATCAACCGTGTTGTCAAACGCTTCCACTTTCGGTCTATGAGGGTACATAGACATACTCTCCCCCTCTCATTGCTATGCATCTCCTAGATAGATCTTGTGTGAGCATAGGAATTTTTTTGAAATTGCATGCTACGTTCCCCAATAGTTCCGGCACCCTGCCGGATGGGGAAATCATCATCGGTGGCCATCTTCATCATCCTGGCGGCCACTATGATGAGGAGGGAGTGGTCCACCCTCGGGGCTGAGGGTTTGTACCAGTAGCTATGTGTTTAATCTCTCTCTCTCTCGTGTTCTTGAGATGTCACAATCTTGATGTATCGTGGGCTTTGTTAATATAGTCGGATCATATGGTGTTTTCCCCTCTCTATCTTGTTGTGAATTGAGTTTTCCCTTTGAGATTTCGTTTTATTGGATTGAATACTATGATGGATTTGACAACACTTTATGTATGTCTTGCTATGAATACCCATGGTGACAATGGGGTATCATATTGGTTCACTTGATATATGTTTTGGCACTCAACTTGCGGATTCCCGAGGTGACATTAGGGTAATCTATGCATAGGGGTTGATGCACGTTCTTGTCTTTGTTTCTCCGGTAGAAATCTTGGGACACTCTTTGAGGTTCTTTGTGTTGGATTGAGTATTATGAATCTGAAATTGTTTGATGCATATCGTATAATCAACTCACGGATACTCGCGGTGACATTTGAGTATCTAGGTGACATTAGAGTTGGTTGATGTGTATCATATGGTGTTATTTTAGTACGGACTCTTGGTTAGATCGATCGGAAAGAATAGCTTGGTGTTATTTTAGTACGAACTCTAGGATAGATTGATCAGAAAGAATAGCTTTGAGGTGGTTTCGTACCCTACAAACAATTTCTTCTTATGTTCTCCGCTAGATAAGAACTTTGGAGTGATTCTTCATCGCACGTTGAGGGATAGTTATATGATCCAATTATATTAGCATTGTTGAGAGATTGCACTAGCGAAAGTACGGACCCTAGGCTTCATTTTCAAGCATTGCAATACCGTTTGTGCTTTGTTTTATCAATTGCTACCTTGCTGTTTTTATTGTTCCTATTACAAAAATCAATATCTACTATCATTACTACGCTTGTATCACCATCTCTTCGCCGAACTAGTGCACCTATAGAAAGTACCATTGTATTTGGTGTGTTGGGGACACAAGAGACTTTTTATTATTTGGTTGCAGGATTGTTTGAGAGAGACCATCTTCATCCTACGCCTCCCACAGATTGATAAACCTTAGGTCATCCACTTGAGGGAAATTTTCTACTGTCGTACAAAACTCTGCGCTTGGAGGCCCAACACGAGTCTACAAGAACAAGTTGTGTAGTAGACATCAATCTCTTTTCTGGCGCCATTTCCAGGGAGGTGAGTGCTTGAAGGTATATCTCTAGATCTTGCAATCGAATCTTTTAGTTTTTTTATCACTAGTTTGGTTTATAAAAAGAAAACTACAAAAAAATGGAATTGAGGTTGCATCATATTATTCGTCTTTATAATGTCTTTGTTGAAAATGATGGAAAGGAAAATTGTGCTCAATTGATAGAAGAAGAATTCAATAAAATGTTTGGCATAAATGATGAGCATGATTGCAATGTTGTTAGTATGAATTCTTTGAATATCCAAAATGCTAATGATGATTGCACAAGTCATGAAAAAAATGTTTCTTAGAAGCATGTCAATTTTTGTGGAGTGGAAATACTTTGTGAAGACGTGCCTTATAGGGAAGATAGATTTTGTAAGAAGCATAAACATGATAGAACCATTTTTTTGCTCAAAGTGATAGATGAATTTGCTACAAAATTATGTTCGCTTTGTCTTATTACTTGTGAACTTTGCAATAAGGTTAGTCATCTTAATTTCCAATGCAAATTTTTCATGATCGAATCATGGCCAAATATTGTAATGATTTGATCACCCATGAACTTTATAATGAGCTTTGTCTATTTTTGGGTAGTGAAGAATTGACACATAAAAATAGTTGGTTTGAAGTATTCATTCTCACGGATGACATTGAAACTAATCTAGAAAATATCTATATGTTTTGCATGGTAAATTTCAATGAGAATGCTTATATTGCCAACTATAGAAAGATGGGAAAACCAATGGAATATAAAAGGATTACTTATGAAAGGGTAATGATTTCCACTTTCCCTCCTATTGTCTCTCATGATGAAATAGGTGACGAGGAGGAGCTCCCTATTCAACCAATCTCATCAATAAGAAGCTTGAAAAAATTAATTAAACCCACACATGATGTGGTGAAGAAGAAGTAAAGTAGAAAGAATAGAGGTAAAAAGGTATCTCTCCCAAATAATGTTTCTCCTATTATTGTTGTGGCTCATGAAAATGAATCAAAAATAATTTTGGAAGATGATGCACTTGATGATGATATTGCTTCTTTGTCTTATGGCACAATGTCCGAGAGCACTATAGATGATGATTTTGTTATGCCTATTGTTTGTTGTGATGATTATGATTGGGAAGATAATGATCCCTCTTATATTCTTGGAAATCTTTTTGGCACCAACTTGGGAAATTATGATGATAGTAATTGCTATACCGTTGGTGCTATTCATAGTATTAATGATGAGAGTGATTATGTTTATGATTTGCCAAGCCACAAGCTTGGGGATGCCCCGAAAGGCATCCCCTCTTTTGTCTCCGACATTATCAGTAACCTCACTTGGAGCTATATTTTAATTCTCCACATGTTATGAGTTTTGCTTGGCGCGTTATTTTATTTTATTTTTATTTGCTTTCTTTTGTTTAGAATAATGTTTTGTATCTTCTATTTCAATAAAAGTGGCAAGGATGGCCTTTACCATGCTAATTTTGCAAGTTTATGAGTTGCTGTTTCAAAACAGAAAGTTTTCGCTGTTCCAATAATTATCCAGAAAAGTCAGAATGTGATAAAATGTTGAAACTTTTTTCACAATAATCTCTGATAAATTTTCTACAGTGTTGTAAATTTTCATAAGTTTTGGAGTTAGGGAAGTATGAGTACAATTACACTCTTTACAGACTGTCCTGTTTAGACAGATTGCTGTTATGTTCGCATTGTTTGCATATGTTTGCTTGTTTAATGATTCTATTTGAGGATAGGAGTATTAAATATGTAGAGGCATTTAGTATGCAATGTTGAATAATAATTTTAGTGATTTGATACAATAGAGAATGATAAGTTTTTTGCATTGATTTATACAAACTTATCTCACGAGTTCTTATTGAGTTTTGTGTGGATGAAGTTTTTATGATTTAGGGAAACCGTGATATAAAAGGAATTAAGGAGACACAAAAGCTCAAGCTTGGGGATGCCCAAGGCATCCCAAGTTAATAATCCAAGAAGTCTCAAGCATCTAAGCTTGGGGATGCCCCGGTAGGCATCCCACCTTTCTTCATGAACAACTATCGGTTAGTATCGGTTGAGCCTAAGTTTTTGCTTCTTCACATGAGTTGTGCTTTTCTTAGAATGTCATTTATTTATTTTTGCTTGCTGTTTTAATAAAATACTTAGATCTGAAAGTTTTTAAATAAAAGATAGTCCTCAAATAGCTACCCATTTACATAACTACTCGCATGATCTTCACTTATATCTTTGGAGTAGTTTTTCATTTACTCTCGTGCTTCACTTATATCCTATTAGTAAATTGTTGAATGAATTGAATATCATGAAGTTGAAACTATATATTCATATTATGCCTAGTAGTAACTTCACATTGGGTTTAGAAAGTGAAATATTTTGAAGCTTGACAATCACAATATAGTTCATACAAGCAATTCATGAATGATTAGTAGAAGGAAGAGAACTTTCACATGCAAATATATTATCTTGGACATCTTCTATGATTGTGAATACCCATTAATTATTTTCAAACTTGAGCTAGTTAGTTGAAGTTGGACAAGGAAGACAACGTAATGAGTTATGGTTGTGTATATTTGCATATAAGTTATAATGTCATGGATCCTCTAACATGTGGTGTTTGCCTATGATCTTTTGCTAGCCAAAAATTCTTACTAAGTAGAGATACTACTTGTGCATCCAAAAACCTTAAACCCAGTTTCTTGCCATGAGTGTCCATCATACCTACCTATGGATTGAATAAGATCCATCAAGTAAGTTGTCATCGGTGCATAAAGCAATAAAAATTGCTCCTAAATATGTTTGATATTTTATTGTAAGGGAAAATTGAGCGTTGTATGAACTTGTGATGGCAAAGTAATAAAAGCGACGGACTACATAATAAAGGTTACTATCATAAGGGGCAATATAATGTGATGTTCCTTTGCATTAAGAGTTTGGGCATCCAAATAAAAAGCGCATGACAACCTCTGCTTCCCTCTGCGAAGGGCCTATCTTTTACTTTTCAGTATTTACTTTTATGCAAAGAGTCAACAGTATGAAATCTCATTTCAACCTCAACTATTCTCTAGTTGTCAAGCATCATGTGGTGGGGAAAGATCTAGGCACATATGACCAGTCAAATATATTTGATCATGATTTATTATTGTTGACAATTATCTCTATGATAAATGAGTTGGGAGGCGAAATATTAAGCCCCTATCTTTCTCTGTGTTCGATGGATGCCATTTATTCTAAGAATATGCTTTGAGTACTAGCAATCATAGAAGACTATATGATGATTGAGTATGTGGAGCTCTTACTTAAATTTTGTTGAATTGCAATTATTTGGTGACTGAGAACATAGGTTGTTGAGTTTCAAGAGAATTCATTGTTTGAACCTTAACATGTGAATTGGTTGCTACTTTAACATGAGAAGTTTTACGAGAAAGAATTCCTGTTATGATGCTAGGAAAAGTGATTGAAATTATCATTGATCAAACTTATGCACTTTGCTAGCATTCACACTTCGTAAATTATTTCTTTTATCATTTACCTACTCGAGGACGAGTAGGAATTAAGCTTGGGGATGCTGATACGTCTCTAACGGATCTATAATTTATGAAGTATTCATGTTGTTATATTATCATTCTTAGATGTTTTACAATCATTTTATAGCAACTTTATATCATTTTTTGGGACTAACTTATTGACATAGTGCCTAGTGCCAGTTGCTATTTTTTCCTTGTTTTTTACGTCGCAGAAAATCAATACCAAACGGAGTCCAAATGTAGCGAAACTTTTTGGAGATTTTTTCTCGACCAGAAGACACTCGGTGGGCCAAAGAAGTACCAGAGGGGAGCTCCGAGGGGAACACAACACACCAGGACGTGCCTGGGGGCCCCGGCGCGCCCAGGTGGGTTGTGCCCACCTCGGTGGCCTCCCGCACCGCCTCTTCGCCCTATAAATTCCCAAATATTCCAAAAACCCTCGGGGTAACCCTAGATCAGAAGTTTCACTGCCGCAAGCCTCTGTAGCCACGAAAAACCAATCTAGACCCCGTTTCGGCACCCTGCCGGAGGGGGAAATCATCACCGGTGGCCATCTTCATCATCCCGGCGGCCACTATGATGAGGAGGGAGTAGTCCACCCTCGGGGCTGAGGGTTTGTACCAGTAGCTATGTGTTTAATCTCTCTCTCTCTCTCGTGTTCTTGAGATGTCACGATCTTGATGTATCTCGGGCTTTGTTAATATAGTCGGATCATATGGTGTTTTCCCCTCTCTATCTTGTTGTGAATTGAGTTTTCCCTTTGAGATTTCATTTTATCGGATTGAATACTTTTATGGATTTGAGAACACTTTATGTATGTCTTGCTATGAATACCCATGGTGACAATGGGGTATCATATTGATTCACTTGATATATGTTTTGGCACTCAACTTGCGGATTCCCGAGGTGACATTGGGGTAATCTATGCATAGGGGTTGATGCACGTTCTTGTCTTTGTTTCTCTGGTAGAAATCATGGGACACTCTGTGAGGTTCTTTGTGTTGGATTGATTATTATGAATCTGAAATTGTTTATGCATATCGTATAATCAACTCACGGATACTCGCGGTGACATTGGAGTATCTAGGTGACATTAGAGTTGGTTGATGTGTATCATATGGTGTTATTTTAGTACGAACTCTTGGTTAGATCGATCGGAAAGAATAGCTTGGTGTTATTTTAGTACGAACTCTAGGATAGATTGATCAGAAAGAATAGCTTGGTGTTATTTTAGTACGAACTCTAGGATAGATTGATCAGAAAGAATAGCTTTGAAGTGGTTTCGTACCCTACAAACAATTTCTTCTTATGTTCTCCGCTAGATAAGAACTTTGGAGTGATTCTTCATCGCATGTTGAGGGATAGTTATATGATCCAATTATATTAGCATTGTTGAGAGATTGCACTAGAGAAAGTACGGACCCTAGGCCTCATTTTCAAGCACTGCAATACCATTTGTGCTCCGTTTTATCAATTGCTACCTTGCTGTTTTTTATTGTTCCTATTACAAAAATCAATATCTACTATCATTGCTACGCTTGTATCACCATCTCTTCGCCGAACTAGTGCACCTATACAAATTACCATTGTATTTGGTGTGTTGGGGACACAAGAGACTTTTTATTATTTGGTTACAGGATTGTTTGAGAGAGACCATCTTCATCCTACGCCTCCCACAGATTGATAAACCTTAGGTCATCCACTTGAGGGAAATTTGCTACTGTCTTACAAAACTCTGCGCTTGGAGGCCCAACATGAGTCTACAAGAACAAGTTGTGTAGTAGACATCAGAAGACACCGGTGAGGGGAGGGCGGTCGGCCAAAAGCGGCCGGCAAGAGCGCGCGGGCGGCGACAGAGAGGGCGGCGAGAGGGAGGAGAAGCAGCGGAGAGGGGATGAGCATTACCTCCGGCGGCCGTGGCGGTGGCTGGGGTAGAAACCCTAACCGCGGTGGCGGCGGGAGGATGGAAGGACGATCGAAAGTGATGAGGGTGCGGGGGGGGCGGCCGCAGGGTTTTCTTTTGCTGTAGTAGTAGCGCTGCGTACGGGCCGGCGCTACTGCTAAGCCCACTAGCTATAGCGCCGGTGGACAGCCCACGCTACTGCTAAGTGGGCTACCGTTTTGGCCATGTGGCCCACGTAACAACAGCGCGGCCTGTGCTAACCAACGCTGCTGCTAAGCCATACCAGTAGCGCGCTTTGTACCTAGTGATACTGACAATTACCAGTAGCGTGGGGGCCCAAACAAACGCTACTGCTAAACTTCTATGTATAAGAATTTTCCTAGGAGTGGGAGGATCCGAATAACCCAGTTATACAGCAAAAGGTCAAGGCGTTTGCTCTTAAGAAGATGGCAGAACTATTCAAGAACTGGAAGAAACTATTGAACACAAAGTTTGCCGACAAAGACGAGACTCCAGAATTCACCGGTCAATATGAGAAGATAAAAGATCACTGGCCCGCATTTGTGGCCTATAAGAAATCGGGGAAGGCTAAGCAAAGATCACAGATAAATAAGCAAAATGCTGCAAAGAAGAAGTATCACCATGTTACAGTGTCAGGTGGCTACAGCAAAGCCCGGCCTACGTGGGACAAAGCTGAGCAAGACCTGCTTGCTAAAGGGGTCCAACCTGCGACATTGCACTGGCCAGATCGGGCAAGGACTTGGTTCTTCGGGGTTGGGGGGACTTTGGACCCAGAATCAGGGAAGTGTGTTTTCAAGAAAGCTCAACTTGCAATACCCGTCAAGAAGCTTGAGGAAGATCAAGGCAGCGCAGGAAGGGAGGTTCCATCCCGACAGAGAGAAGGACAAGCTGTCCAAGGCCCTCGGGAATCCAGAACACCCTGGACAAACATGAGGCACATCAGGCTCCGTTCCATGGGTGCATGGGTTTCCAGACATCACTGGTTATAGAAGCCGAGAGAGAAAGAAGAAAGAGGAAGCAAGCGAAATGCAGAAGATCAATGAAAGATTAGCGAAACTAGAGGCACTTGAGAGCCAGCGAGCTACCGGCCCACCATCTCAGCAGCACGAAGATCCTTCATTCAATACTACCCATGAAGCTACCCCACCATCTCAGCGGAAAAGCAGCGTGGCTTCCACGGAGCTCGTTTAGCCTGATATCAGGGCTTCTCGCTACCCCGTAAATGGTATCATGGAGAATAAATATTGTGAGCTAATTGCGAAATGCCATAACCTAACCTTGAAGGTGGCGGTCGGCTATGTCTTACCTCCTCAACCTGATGCAACTTTCCATTTCGCTCTGGTTCCAGATGGCTTTGCTATTGTTGGGGTGGATGAAATAATGAACGGATTTGAGGGGCTGGAGCTTGACTACCCTACAGGTGAAGGGGAGATTCATATGGAAAATGCCTTAAGGAATACCTGTCTATGGAGAAAGGAAAACATCTTTCTTCCAAACTGGACGGCGCCTCAGCAGACTCAGCCGGAGGAGGCCCCTCAGCAGACTCCTCAAAGTCCAGCTGTATCTCCTCTGCCTCAGTCGTCTCCGGCACGTCAGCTGTCTCCGCCGCATCAGCTGTCTCCGCCGCGTCAGTGGACTCCGGCTGAGGAGGCCCCTCAGCCGAATCCTCCTCCGCCTCAGCTGTCTCCGTAGCGTCAGCGAACTCTGCCTCCTCCGCCGTATTAGCGAACTCCGCCTCCACCGCCGCGTTAGCGGACTCCGCCGCCTCAGCAACGGCGGAAGAGAGCCACTGCCGCTCCGGCGGCTAGCAGTACAACAGGGAAGAAATTCAGAGTAGGTCCAAGCCTCAAGGCTCCTGCCAAGTTACCATATGAGAGGACTGACGAGGAAAACAAGCACATCGTGTCTACCGAAGTGAAGGCCCATTTTGAACGGAAACATGCACCTCTGAAGGAGAAAATAGATCCAGTAAAAGTGAAGTGCTCTCTGGATGCCCTTAGGCGACCACCACCGCCTCCGCCGCTATCACACAATGACCGCTGTATTGAAAAGACATTTGATGAGGCACAGCGGTCAGGAAGTACTAGCAGTGCTGCAAGACGAAGTGGGAAAACAATTCCCCAGCTCGGCGAACAGGAAAAGCAATCGTGCCCCCCGCTCAAGGTGTTTACCGATATCGCTAATCATCCGGGGCTAGCACCCGGTACCACTCTTGGTGATTACTTGGGCGATGATGTACAGTTTGAAATGGCTGAGGTAGTAGCGCCCTTTAGATACGAGCACGGGAAGCCTCTCGTCAAACCAGATCAGCTCCCGCATCTACCAACGATGATGCGAAGATTACATAACTGGTACTTGGAAACCTACAGCAAGGATGGCACCAACAGTATGTTGCCAGGAATTAAAGATGAGCATGACTTCATTGGAGTCGACCTGATGTACGTTAAATTTTGTGGAATTATTTCAGTTATACAATCAAGACGCCATTGAAAAAACTCTCATGAGTTGCTATTGTCTATAAGTATTATTTCTGTAATTAAGTCTCTAGCTCAGCTCGTTCATTGCATGTATATATAATTATCCTCACTATATTATGCAGATTGAAGATCGTTGAATGCAAAAGAGGACAAATCTATGACATTGGGTTCATTAGCCCAAATACCAAAATGAATATACGGCACAAAAGAGACCTGCCGATACTGTGGAAAACTTGCTAAATGCGTTCCTTTGATATCAAAACAAAAGGGAAATACTCTTTCCTTACAACTTCAAGTGAGTGTTACTGTCTTGTGCATATTCCGTTTCGCTTACTCGAGGTTAAGTGTAATTGATGAGTTATGCGTGCGCAGCTTCCACTTTATTCTGCTATCCATTAAGCTTGACGCGGGACTAGTAACTGTCTTAGACTCGAGACGTAAAGAGCCTAAGCTATGGACGAACATGAGTGAAATGCTCCAGAAGTAAGTTCAATCATTATCGCACCATATCGGCAACTTTCGTTCATTTCTTGATATAAAGTAATCATTTTCTTTGCCGGGCAGGGTTTGGAAAAAGTTCACCATAATGGTTCCGGGTCTAGAGAAAAAGGGGCTGCGATTTCACACTCCAAAGTAAGTAGTACTAGCTAGTTCCGCGCATCTCTCATTGATTCTAGTTTCATAAATACCATTATCATGCTTGATTATCAGTTTGATTGAACTATATTCTCGGAAAGTACTTGTGGCAGGCACCCGGGAATAATTTATGTGGATACTATGTTTGCGAGTTCATTCGCCACTCGACCTCTGAGCGGGGCTTATCTGACCAACAATTTGAAGTACGTAAACAATATTCACAATTTTATTTTATTACCATCAAGTGTGTTGAGTTTCATTCATATATATGTATTGAACCCCTTCTTTAAATTAGATCTGGGAGAAGCGGAATGAACTCCTACCAAATGATCACATAAGAGCAATTCAAGAGGAATTGGCGGGATTCTTTGTTGACCACATCATACCTAAAGACGGAGAATACCATCAGGAATTTCAAATGGATTTTGGTAGATGATGTCAGGGATCGTAAGAGATGTTATATTGTATATATGTAGTAGTGTCGGATAGATATACGAAAACTTGTTGTTCGACCAAGCACGGAGAAAGAGAGGTCACTTCTCTCTATATATGTTCATGACGATCTTGTGTAATGGTTCGTTCTTTGCTATATGTAGTGGCTAGCGTCGAGTTGAATGGAAAACATTAAATAAAAATGAAACCCTAAATGTAAAAGAATTGAAGGGTAAACACAAAAATAAAAGGGGGAAACACAATATGAAAACCCCTAAACCCTCTAAAACCCCACCTTTAAAAAAAAACCCAGCGCCTGGCAGCTGCTGACGCGTGTCTACCTTTTAGTCCCAGTCGGTGTTACCAACCGGGACTAAAGGTCCTCCTGCCTGGGCGCCCCACAGCGGCCATGTAGAGCTCCATTAGTCCCGGTTCGTAAGCCAACCGGGACTAAAAGTGGTGGGCATTAGTCCCGATCGTTTTGTCCCGGTTGCAGAACCGGGACTAAAGGCCCTCTAGAACCGGGACTGATGCCCTGTTTTCTACTAGTGCGTGCAATTTTGGTGAACCTTCACAGTACTAAGCACTTAGGTATCTGACGTAAGCACAGCCGAATCAAAACATGAAGAATATGTTTGCAAGGGAGTCCTTTGCGATCCATACTTTTGCAACTGCACTTCACGATTTGTTCGGAGTTACCCGGCGTGTAGTCCACAGTGAATCTGATATCCCTGTTATCCTTCCATACTACTAGGGAAAAGCTTAGCAGTAGCGCGGGTTGAAGGCGTAGTAGTGGCACAGGGGGCGCGCTACTGCTACGGCGCTACAGCTAATGTTCAGCAATAGTGCGGGTGGGGCGTGCTACTACTATCCTACATAGCAGTAGTGTGCTGTGGACGCACCGTGCTAAGACTACACCTCCTTAGCAGTAGCGCCTGGTGGGCTACCCACGCTACTGGTAAAATTTGCTGTTTTTTTTTACTGCGTATTGCCGCTGTATTTGTACAGGTTTTATATAGTAGTCTCATCATATGATTTTATGATCATGATGAGTTATTATTTCAGTGGGTGAAAGAGACATGGATTAGATTCAAGTGGAGGCAACGTGGTGCAGATCCAAAGTACTACTAATCCAAACTTGAATACTTTAGTTTGGATTAGTATGATCAAGTTTGGATTAGTAGTACTTTCTATCTGCACCATGTGTTGCCTCCACTTGAATCTAATCCATGTTTATTTCACCCATTGATATATATATATAATAACTGATCATGCTCATAATGATATAACAACCAAGCATCATCATCATTAATAATAACTCATCATCGTTATCATAATAACAAGTCATACTCATCATCATCATAGTAATCTAACAACTTCTACTCGTTATCATAATAACAAGTCATACTCATCATCATAGTTATCTAACAACTTCTACTCATTATCATAATAACAAGTCATACTCATCATCATCATAGTCATCTAACCAACCCTAGTTAATTGTTCTTAGCACATGATCATGAGTATTAGCTAGGACCTACTACCCTCTCTAAGGTAAAATAGCATAAAACAAGATAGCCCCTGACTCTCCATTATGGAGAATGGAGATTATCCTGTCTCTAATTTGTGCGCTTTGCACAATGTTGCTTCCAAGTAGCTCCCTATGATTCTTCATACATTTTTTCCATTCTTTGATTGTCATGTCTTCATCGGTTTGAGAAATCTTGTATGAACAGCGGTGAAGCCTAGGCGGACTTGGCCGTAAGGTAATAACATCAAGGCGACCTTTCGGAAACATCAGATGAGGCACACAATCCTTCAGGATTTTCTATTGAAAAACATAATAATAACGTCGTAGTTAGCAATGTAGTTTAGCTTTAGAAGAATGTATGCAAAAGATGCGCTGATGTCGTAATAGTAAAAAATCTTACCATGCCATCTCCATGGATGTTACCATAGTTCAACACGTGCACTAGTGGCACGTATTGACCATAATGTGGAGGAGTTTCATAATAGATATTGTAATTCTCAACATCAATAATAAATGAAATAAGATGATCTTTCTCCTCATAAGTTAATTCAGAGTCATCAGTAGTAGGTTCTGTCTACTATCTTCCGTACATTTTTTTTAAAGAATGGAAATAAGCTGTCAATGGAAATAAGGTGTCAACTATTTTGAAATAAACAATATACATTACTTAATAAATATGTTTGAGAAACTCACATAGAGGTAGAAGTGAAAGCGACATTGAACTGGCCAGATCGGGCAAGGACTTGGTTCTTCGGGGTTGAGGGAACTTTGGACCCAAAATCAGGGAAGTGTGTTTTCACGAAAGCTCAACTTGAAACACCCGTCAAAAAGCTTGAGGAAGCAATCAAGGAAGCGCAAGAAGGGAGGTTCCATCCCTACAGAGTGAAGGATGAGCCATCAAAGGCCCTCGGGAATCCTGAATACCCTGGACAAACACGAGGCACATCAGGCTCCGTTCCGTGGGTGCATGGGTTTCCCAACAACACTGGTTATAGAAGCCGAGGGAGAAAGAAGAAAGAGGAAGTAGATCAAATGCAGAAAATGGAACAAAGATTAGTGAAACTAGAGGAACTTGAGAGCCAGCGAGCTACCGGCCCACCATCTCAGCGGCATGAAGATCCTTCATTCAAGACTTCCCAAGCTACCCCACCATCTCAGCAAAAAAGCAGCATGGCTTCCACGAAGCTCGTTCAGCCTGATATCACGGCTCCTCGCTACCCCATGGATGGTATCACGGAGAATGAACATTGTGAGATACTTGCGGAACTCCATAACCTAACATTGAAAGTGGCGGTCGGCTATGTCTTACCTCCTCGACCTGATGTAACTTTCCATTTCACTCCGGTTCCATATGGCTTTGCTATTGTCAGGGTGGATGAAATAATGAACGGATTTGAGGGGCTGGAGCTTGAGTACCCTACAGATGAAGGGGAGATTCTTCTGGAAAATGCCTGAAGGACTACCTGTCTATGGAGAAAGGAAAATATCTTGCTTCCAAACTGGACGCCACCTCAGCAGACTCAGCTGGAGGAGGCCCCTCAGCAGACTCCTCACAATCTAGCTCTACTATCTCCACTGCCTCAGTCGTCTCCGGTGCGTCAACAGTCTCCGCCGCCTCAGCGGACTCTGACGAAGGAGGCCCCTTAGTAGAATCCTCCTCCACCTCAGCTGTCTCCGCCGCGTCAGCGGACTCCGCCTCCTCCGCTGATACGTCTCCAACGTATCTATAATTTTTGCTTGTTCCATGCTGTTATATTATCATTCTTGGATGTTTTGCAATCATTTTATAGCAACTTTATATCATTTTTTCGGACTAACCTATTGACATAGTGCCCAGTGCCAGTTGCTGTTTTTTGCTTGTTTTTTACTTCGCAGAATATCAGTACCAAACGGAGTCCAAACGCAGCCAAACTTTTTGGAGAATTTTGTGGACCAGAAGACACCTGTTGGGCCAAAGAAGTACCAGAGGGGGGCTCCGAGGGGGGCACAACCCACCTGGGCGCGCCCTGGTGGGTTGTGCCCACCTCGGCCGCCTTCTGCACTGCCTATTTGCTCTATAAATACTCCGAAAATCCAAAAACCCTAGGGGAGTCGGCGAAACACAATTCGAGACGCTGCAAGTTCCAGAACCACCAGATCTAATCTAGATACCATCATGGAGGGGTTCATAATCCTCATTGGTGCCTCTCCGATGATGCGTGAGTGGTTCATTGTAGACCTACGGGTCCGTAGTTAGTAGCTAGATGGCTTCCTCTCTCTCTCTTTTGATTCTCAATACAATGGTCTCTTGGAGATCAATTTGATGTAACTCTTTTTGCGATGTGTTTGTTGGGATCCGATGAACTTTGAGTTTCTGATCATCCATGAAAGTTATTTTAGTTTCTTTGATCTCTTATATGCATGATTACTTATAGCCTCGTATTTCTTCTTCGAATCTTTGGTTTAGTTAGGCTAACTAGGCCTTGGGAAGAGGTGCTTTGTGATGGGTTCGGTCGTGCGGTGTTCTTTCCCAGTGACAAAAGGGGCAGCAAGACATGTATTGATCGTTTCTATTAGGGATAAAAAGATGGGGTCTATTCCTACATGAATAGATCTTGTCTACATCATGTCATCATTCTTATTGCATTACTCCGTTTCTCCATGATCTTAATACACTAGATGCATGCTGGATAGCGGTCGATGTGTGGCGCAATAGTAGTAGATGCAGGCAAGAGTCGGTCTACTAATCTTGGACGTGACGCCTATATAATGATCATTGCCCGGATATCGTCATAATTATTTGAAGCTCTATCAATTGCCCAATAGTAATTTGTTTACCCTCCGTATGCTATTTTTCTCGAGAGAAGCCACTAGTGAAATCTACAGCCCCTGGGTCTATTCTTTATCATATTTGCTTTGAGATATATTTTTATTTGCTTTTGGTTTCAGATCTATTATTCTAAAAACCCAAAAATACCTTGCTGCACTTTTTATTTATTTATTTTATTTTGTTTTATCGCAAGATCTATTTATCCAAAATCATACAAACCAGTCTATCTTTTACCCGAGGGATTGACAACCCCTCTTACGCGTCGGATTGCAAGTATTTGTTCTTTGTGTGCAGGTACCGCTTACATAGTGTTGCTTGGTTCTTCTACTGGTTCGATAACCTTGGTTTCATAACTGAGGGAAATACCTACTGTAGCTGTGCTGCATCATCCCTTCCTCTTCAGGGAAATACTGACGCGGACATGAGCCATCATCCGTCTCCACCGCCGCCTCAGGAACTGCAGAAGAGAGGAGCCGCCGCTCCGGCGGCTAGCAGTACAACAGGGAAGAAATTCAGAGCTGGTCCAAGCCTCAAGGCTCCTCCAAAGTTACCATATGGGAGGACTGACGAGGAAAATAAGGACATCGTGGCTGCCGAAGTGAAGGCCCATTTTGAACAGAAACCTCCACCTCTAAAGGAGAAAATAGATCCGGTGAAAGCGAAGCGCTCTCTAGATGCCCTTAGGCGACCACCACCGCCTCCGTCGCTATCACACTATGACCGCTGTATTGAAAAGACATTTGATGAAGCGCAGCGGTCGGGAAGTACTAGCAGTGCTGCAAGACAAACTGGGAAAACTATTCCCCAGCTCGGTGAACAGGAAAAGCAATCGTGCCCCCCGCTCAAGGTGTTTACCGATATCGCTAATCATCTGGGGCTAGCGCCCGGTACCACTCTTGGTGATTACTTGGGCGATGATGTACAGTTTGAAATGGATGAGGTAGTAGCGCCCTTTAGACACGAGCACGGGAAGCCTCTCGTCAAACCTGATCAGCTCCCGCATCTACCAATGATGATGCGAAGATTGCATGACTGGTACTTGAAAACCTGCAGCAAGGATGGGACCGACAGTATCTTGCTGGGAATTAAATATGAGCACGACTTCATTGGAGTCGACTTGATGTACGTTAATTTGTGGAATTATTTCAGTTATACAATCAAGACGCCATCGACAAAACTCTCATGAGTTGCTATTGTCTGTAAGTATTATTTTTGTAATCAAGTCTCTAGCTCAGCTCGTTCATTGCATGTATATATAATTATCCTCACTATATTATGCAGATTGAAAATCGTCGAATGCAAAAGAGGACAAATCTATGACATTGGGTTCATTAGCCCAAATACCGTAAATGAATTTACTGTACAAAACAGACCCAAAGATACTGAGGAAAATTTGCTAAACGCGCTCCTTCGACATCAAAACAAAAGGGAAATACTCTTTCCTTACAACTTCAAGTGAGTGTTACTGTCTTGTGCATATTCTGTTTCGCTTACTCGAGGTTAAGTGTAATTGATGAGTTATGCGTGCACAGGTTCCACTTTATTCTGCTATCCAGTAAGCTTGACGCGGGACTAGTAATTGTCTTGGACTCGAGACGTAAAGAGCAAAAGGAGTGGGCAGACATGAGTGAAATGCTCCAGAAGTAAGTTCAATCATTATCGCACCATATCGGTAACTTTAGTACATTTCCTGGTATCAAGTAATCATTTTCTTTGCCAGGCAGGGTTTGGAAAAGTTCACCAGAATGGTTCCGGGTCTAGAGAAAAAGGAGCTGCGATTTTCACACCCCAAAGTAAGTAGTACTAGCTAGTTCCGTGCATCTCTCATTGATTCTAGTTTCATCAATACCATTATCATGCTTGATTATCAGTTTGATTGAACTCTATTCTCGTAAAGTGCTTGTGGCAGGCACCCGGGAATAATTTATGTGGATACTATGTTTGCGAGTTCATTCGCCACTCGACCTCTGAGCGGGGCTTATCTGACCAACAATTTGAAGTACGTAAACAATATTCACAATTTTATTTTATTACCATCAATTGTGTTGAGTTTCATTCATATATATGTATTGACCCCCTTCTTTAAATTAGATTTGGGAGAAGCGGAACAAACTCCTACCAAATGATCGCATAAGAGCAATTCAAGAGGAATTGGCGGGATTCTTTGTTGACCACGTCCTACCTAAAGATCGAGAATACCATCAAGAATTGCAAATGGATTTTGGTAGATGATGTCAGGGATCGTAAGATATGTTATATTGTATATATGTATTAGTGTCGGATAGATATACAAAGGACAAGTGCGTAGAAAGAGAGGTCACTTCTCTATATATGTTCATGACGATCTTGTGTTATGGTTCCTTCATTGCTATATGTAGTAGCTAGCGTCGAGTTGAATGGAAAACATAAAATAAAAATGAAACCCTAAATGTAAAAGAATTGAAGGGTAAACACAAAAATAAAAGGGGGAAACGCAATATGAAAACCCCTAAACCCTCCAAAACCCCTCCTATATAAAAACAAAAACCCCAGCGCCTGGCAGCTGCTGACGCGTGGCTGCCTTTTAGTCTCGGTCGGTGTTACGAATCGGGACTAAAGGTCCTCTTGCCTAGGCGCCCCACAACGGCCATGTGGAGCTCCTTTAGTCCCCCGGTTCGTAAGCCAACCGGGACTAAAAGATGTGGGCATTCGTCCCGATCGTTTTGTCCCGGTTGCAGAACCGGGACTTAAGGCCCTCTGGAACTGGGACTGATGCCCTGTTTTCTACAAGTGTGGTGGTGTCACTCAAACTTGCTTGATCTATTTGAAGAATTGTGTGCCTCTCCGGTAGGCTTCCGCCATATTTGGTGGCGTTCGGGTCCTAGCTTGGACATCTGGACGATCATAACAAGCTAGTCATTGAGCGATCTCATTTGCTTCGCCTTACTGATCCTATCTATAAAATGTATGGTTTCTTGCAGTTGTGGAAGCCGATTATCCGCAGCCCGGAGTGCAACGCCATCGACTCCCTTACCGCGGGTCTTCACCCGTTGGATCTTCAGTTGGCTCTGCCCTCCCGCCACCCCGAGACCGTGACTAGTCCTTTGGTTCTCCGCGTGGCATCTGCCTCTTTTCCTTTCTTAGGACTTGTTGAGCTGGTGCCCTCAGCAGAACCCATTGCGTGGGACCTTTCATTTATGTGCTTGACCGTGTTGTTTGCTGCTTCCTTGTTAGACCGTTTGTATGATTGTGGTGGTTTTCTTTATATATAAAGCGGGGCGAAAGCCTATTTTGATAACCTACTTGAGGAAACCATTAGAAGAGGAGGACATGCCAACTAGAACTAGCTGTCACAGGGATACACGTAGTGGCAATGAATCTAATTTTACAAGGAATGTTGGGTCAAATAATTTGTTACGTCCAGTGGGCAAACAAAAGACCAAGTAAAATTAGGGAAAACAAATCAAATCACCGTTCCTCCACTAACCCTTGACTGCTAGGGTAAAATCTCCCCTCCAGACTTTGCCGGTGAGCCTATGGATTCGCCTCCCCTATTTTTGTCGCTCCGGTGATGGTGGTGGGAAGGAGAATCCCCGCACGTCCGCTTTGGCTAGTAGTTTAGGTTAGGTTTTATTTTGTCCTCGCAGGTGCATCGCTCGGGCAGATGGTGGAGCTTCTTCTTCGAGTTTGTCTTCCAGACTCTGATTCTCCTCGAGTTTATCCATCTGGACCTAGTCGACGGAGCTCCGAGTAAAGTCTCACCGTCTCCTTGGGTTGGTGAGGTAAGGGTTTCTCTTCGTGTGCCGAGATTTGGTGTCAAGTGTTTCAGATCTATTCAAGGGTTCAACGGCGATGACTGCGGCTCCAGGGTGTTGGTCATTAGGGGTATGTGCACGAAGACTTCCCGGCTGTCATCGACAAGGTCAAGCCGCCTCCGATAGGGAGCAACGACAGCGGCGCATCGGCGACTCGCTCTAGTGCTGGTAGTGGTCGTTCGGTGGTTTTAGAATCTCGATGTAATTTAAATTGTGTTTGAGCTGCTTTGTACTTCCGATAAACTATGATAATAGATTTGAATAATTTCACAAAAAAATAAATCAACCCCCCCCCCCTCCCCCCCCAAGTTTTTGTATGACCTTTTGACACCATAAAGAACATACCATGGTGAACAAGCCAATGAAAAAAAGGAAAGAGAATAGATACGTGATTAGAAACAGTTCCTATAGTCACACCATATTCAGAAACATTGAAATTACAAAACATAATGGCTGCAAAGTGTACATGGACCTCGAATATTTCGATGTGTCTTCCAGCTCATGGGCCTCCAGGTGCCTTGTCACTGGTAGAGCAACTCCATCTCCTCTACTTAAGAGAACCTTCTGGAGCATCATCCCTTCATACAACTTCTCGGTCTCCTTCCTCATTTAGACATGCCTAGTAAAATTTGCATTCCTAGTTCAGTATGTCTTCTCGTGCGCTCACGATGGATGCGGTGGCACCGACATGCACTATGGGTATCGTGGCGTTGGATGCAGTTTCTGCACGATCGAAGTACTTTCCAAGCACTTGAGAAAATCTCATCGCTGGTTATACTGCCATTGGATTTTCCGGTGCCGCTCAATCCTATAGATGGAGCTGAGATGCATTTTTCCATAAGTCTTGGGCTCATCCCATCTTAATCTCGATTGATGGCTTTGTGACAAGGTTATAGCTAGACGGGCACATGACCGGCCTGCACTAGAGCATATGAGGAGGAGAAAGATATGCAAGACATGGTGACATGTACCTGAGGTGAATATGAGTAACATGTGGAATGAAGGCCCTTTCGATTGTTAGTTGAGATCCTAGGTCCATCTATACATGTAGTTGGTGCTTTATTTATACAGCAGGGCGAGTGCCGGTTTCGATAGTTGGAGAATACAAGATCCTTTGAAGTTTGAGTCTTTTAATACTTTTTCATGACGAGATGGGTTCTAGTGGAATGTAGGAGCACGTCTAATAATACACATCTGCTTCAGTACACCCCTGCTAATATAATTGAATCAACGATGGAGATTAAAACATAACCCTTTGGCTAAAAGGATATTATTGTCAAGTTTAAACATAACCAGTTTATTAACGGAAATATTAATGCTCACACGTGTGGCACAAAGTAATATGGCCCAAACGCCTCCATTACCATCCATTTTGCCACATCAAAACAGATGTCATCAGCAGGAATCTTTTTGATTTTCGGATTAAAAATGTTTTATCTCCAAATCAAAAATCCAATTAAAAATTCGTTTACACCATTAAATCCGTCTCGACGAGATCTTCAAAACTAGATCCCATGTAGATATATTTCGATGATTTTTTTTTGGCAAAAGTTGCCATGATGTTTACACTGTAGTTGCCATAGTGTTTACATTAAACTTGCCATGACATGTTTTATCTATTTTTTTCTAGATTTAAAGCTAGCGTTGTATTTTCAAATACTTTTTACGGAAATTTTTATTAATTGACCATGGCAATTTTTAGCAATTAACCACGGCAAATTTAATGCATGGATCATGGCAATTTTTAGTAATCCATTATGGCAATTTTAGTTTATAGATCATGTCAATTTTAGTATTTGACCATGGCAATTCCAGTACTTTTACCATGAAAATTATTTTTTATATGAACCATGGTAAATTTAAATGCATGTATCATGGCAAATTTATGTAATTCACTATGGCAATTTTAGTTTATGGTTCATGACAAGTCTAGTTTCTTAATTCCCTGTTTTATAATATGTCAAATTTTACTTTTAAAGGTAGAACAAAAAAATACCTAAAACATAGTATGTCAACTTCAGTGTAAACACCATGGCAATTCATATGCAATAGACATGGCAACTTTTAACCAAAAAAAAGTTGTCAAAACATATTGAGATCTCATCGTGATGGATTTAATGGTGAAAACGGATATTCAGTCAGATTTTTCATTTAAGAGATAAAACATTTTAAAAACTGAAAATCCAAAAAGATTCTCACATACATGCATGCATGCGATGACATGACACAATTTGTGTGTTATAGGACGTGTGGGCGGGTGTTGCTCCCACCACATGTGTGGGCGCTATCATCGTCCTTTATTAATCATTGTATAATACACCATTAGAAGTACACATTTCTTACTTTATCTTCTATGTAGAATATCACGATCTGTTTGGATTTGTTTGATCGGGTCGTATCCTCGCCGCGCTCTCCGATGGGGATCTCATGGTTACTATTCTCGTCGAGCAGCCATCGAAGCTTTTTCTGCCGAGAATATGCATGCCCCGATGTCGTCAAGTACTTTCCGGCGTGACGGCGGCGCCGGTACAAAGCTGGATCGTTTGTTCGTCTCTTGTACAAGTTAGCTCGATGTAGCTGACAATTGTTGACGCCGGCCGAAGTAATACACGCAAACGCAACTACATCGTGGAACATGGGTAGTGGCATGTGGCATGAGAGGAGGTTCATATGAGACAGATTCTCGGGCGACGAGGAGAAACAACAACTTTGTTTTCACCGAATGGCAGGGACACAAGAGTTGGAGGAAGTTGGGAGGGGATAGAGTCACCGAGAGGGCGGTGACAACAAGGTCATGTTGAGAGCAAGTAGAATAGGCAAAACACCCTCATTCGTAGCGCGGTTTTATAAAATGGTACTCCCTCCGTCCCATAATGTAAGATGTTTTTTGACTCTAGTGAGAGTAGTATCTTCTTGCAGCAGGGATGATTATCGAGTCGGAAAGAGGAGAATGAGTTTGCTTCCTCCATGTAGTCAGGCTACGCTTCCAAGTGAGAAGCCTTCGGGCAGCAATGGCTTAGACAACTACGTGCAGTCCTTTTTTATGTCAGCACCTGTCCTTGCTTCTTTTATTTTGCTCTACTGTTGTTAACCCCCTATGTTCTGTTTCGGCTTAAGTGTCAAGCTGGTAGCCCCAATAACTCAAGCATGCAGTCCACGGATGCATGGTTTCCAACAAAGATTGAATAACTACACACACAAGATCTTGCAAGGGCGAAAAATTGCTGAAACTCAGGCGCATCCAAGCAACTCTATATTCTTTTTCTTTAGGCACACAAAAAACTGATATAAACCTGGGCCTTTTGTGCTACTTGAACATGTTGGGTAACGTAGTAATAATTCAAAAAATTTCTTACGTGTCACCAAGATCAATCTAGGAGATGATAGCAATGAGAGAGAGGGAGTGCATCTTCATACCCTTGAAGATCGCTAAGAGGAAGCGTTACAAGAACGCGGTTCATGGAGTCGTACTCGTGGCGATTCAAATCGCGGAAGATCCGATCCAGGCGCCGAACGGACGGCGCCTCCGCGTTCAACACACGTACAGCCCGGGGACGTCTCCTCCTTCTTGATCCAGCAAGGGAAGAGGAGAAGTTGAGGGAGAGCTCCGGCAGCACGACGGCGTGGTGGTGGAGGAGCTTGTGGTTCTCCGACAGGGCTTCGCGAAGCACTACGGAGGAGGAGGAGGTGTTGGAGAGGGGGAAGGGCTGCGCCAGGGAAGGGGTGCCGCTGCCCTCCCACCCCCCCCCTCTATTTATAGGGTGAAGGGGAGAGGGGGCCGGCCCCCCTAGATGCATCTAGAGGGGGGGCGGCGGCCAGGAGGGGGTAACTTGCCCCCCAAGCAAGGTGGGAGGCGCCCCCTCCCCTAGGGTTTCCAATCCTAGGCGCCTTGGGCCCTTGGGGGGGGGGGCACCAGCCCACTAAGGGGCTGGTCCCCACCCATATTCAGCCCACTAGGCCCTCCGGGGCAGGTGGCCCCACCCGGTGGACCCCCGGACACCTTTCGGTGGTCCCGGTACAATACCGATAACCCCCGAAACCATTCCGGTGACTGAAACTGGACTTCCCATATATAAATCTTCACCTGCGGACCATTCCGGAACTCCTCGTGACATCTGGGACTCCGAACAACCTTCGGTAACCACATACAATTTCCCATAACAACTCTAGCGTCACCGAACCTTAAGTGTGTAGACCCTACGGGTTCGGGAACCATGCAGACATGAACGAGACATCTCTCCGGTCAATAACCAACAGCGGGATCTGGATTCCCATGTTGGATCCCATATGATCCACGATGATCTCATCGGATGAACCACGATGTCGGGGATTCAATTAATCCCGTATACAATTCCCTTTGTCCATCGGTATGTTACTTGCCCGAGATTCGATCGTCGGTATCCCCATACCTCGTTCAATCTCGTTACCAGCAAGTCTCTTTACTCGTTCCGTAACGCATGATCCCGTGGCTAACTCCTTAGTCACATTGAGCTCATTATGATGATGCATTACCGAGTGGGCCCAGAGATACCTCTCCGTCATACGGAGTAACAAATCCCAGTCTCGATTCGTGCCAACCCAACAGACACTTTCGGAGATACCTGTAGTGCACCTTTATGGTCACCCAGTTACGTTGTGACATTTGATACACCCAAAGCATTCCTACGGTATCCGGGAGTTGCACAATCTCATGGTCTATGGAAATGATACTTGACATTAGAAAAGCTCTAGCAAACGAACTCCACGATCTTGTGCTATGCTTAGGATTGGGTCTTGTCCATCACATCATTCTCCTAATGATGTGATCCCGTTATCAACGACATCCAATGTCCATGGTCAGGAAACCACAACCATCTATTGATCAACGAGCTAGTCAACTAGAGGCTCACTAGGGACATACTGTGGTCTATGTATTCACACATGTATTACGGTTTCCGGTTAATACAATTATAGCATGAACAATAGACAATTATCATGAACAAGGAAATATAATAATAACCATTTTATTATTGCCTCTTGGGCATATTTCCAACAGTCTCCCACTTGCACTAGAGTCAATAATCTAGTTACATTGTGATGAATCGAACACCCATAGAGTTCTGGTGCTGATCATGTTTCGCTCGTGGAAGAGGTTTAGTCAACGGATCTGCGACATTTAGATCCGTATGCCCTTTAAAAATATCCATATCTCCATCTTGAATATATTCACGAATGGAGTTGAAGCGGCGCTTGATGTGCTTGGTCTTCTTGTGAAACCTGGGCTCCTTGGCAATGGCAATAGCTCCAGTGTTGTCACAGAAGAGAGTCATCGGGCCCGACGCATTGGGAACCACTCCTAGGTCGGTGATAAACTCCTTCATCCAGACTCCTTCCTGCGCTGCCTCCGAAGCAGCTATGTACTCCACTTCACATGTAGATCCCGCCACGACGCTTTGCTTGTAACTGCACCAGCTGACTGCCCCACCATTCAAAATATACACGTATCCGGTTTGTGACTTGGAGTCATCCAGATCTGTGTCAAAGCTAGCGTCGACGTAACCCTTTACGATGAGCTCTTCGGCACCTCCATAAACGAGAAACATATCCTTAGTCCTTTTCAGGTACTTTAGGATATTCTTGACCGTTGTCCAGTGTTCCATACCGGGATCACTTTGGTACCTCCCTACCAAACTTATGGCAAGGTTCACATCAGGTCTGGTACACAGCATGGCATACGTAATAGAGCCTATGGCCGAGGCATAGGGGATGACACTCATCTTTTCTCTTTCAGCTGCCGAGGTCGGGCGTTGAGCTGTGCTCAATCTCACACCTTGCAATACAGGCAAGAACCCCTTCTTAGACAGATCCATATTGAACTTCTTCAATATCTTGTCAAGGTATGTGCTTTGTGAAAGACCAATGAGGCGTCTCGATCTATCTCTATAGATCTTGATGCCTAATATGTAAGGAGCTTCTCCAAGGTCCTTCATTGAAAAACACTTATTCAAGTAGGCCTTTATGCTTTCCAAAAGTTCTATATTATTTCCCTTCAATAGTATGTCATCCACATATAATATGAGAAATGCTACAGAGCTCCCACTCACTTTCTTGTAAATACAGGCTTCTCCATAAGTCTGTATAAACCCAAACGCTTTGATCATTTCATCAAAGCGAATGTTCCAACTCCGAGATGCTTGCACCAGCCCATAGATGGAGCGCTAGAGCTTGCATACTTTGTCAGCATTCTTAGGATTGACAAAACCTTCTGGCTGCATCATATACAATTCTTCCTTAAGGTAACCGTTAAGGAATGTCGTTTTGACGTCCATTTGCCAGATTTCATAATCATAGAATGCGGCAATTGCTAATATGATTTGGACGGACTTCAGCTTCGCTACGGGTGAGAAGGTCTCATCGTAGTCAACTCCTTGAACTTGTCGATAACCCTTAGCGACAAGCCTAGCCTTATAGACAGTCACATTACCATCCGCGTCAGTCTTCTTCTTAAAGATCAACTTATTTTCTATGGCTTGCCGATCATCGGGCAAGTCCACCAAAGTCCATACTTTGTTCTCATACATGGATCCTATCTCGGATTTCATGGCTTCAAGCCATTTGTTGGAATTTGGGCCCGCCATCGCTTCTTCATAGTTCGAAGGTTCACCGTTGTCTAACAACATGATTTCCAGGACAGGGTTGCCGTACCACTCTGGTGCGGAACGTGTCCTCGTGGACCTACGAAGTTCAGTAGCAACTTGATCCGAAGTTTCATGATCAACGTCATTAACTTCCTCTCTAGTCGGTGCAGGCACCACAGAAACATCTTCCTGAGCTGCGCTACTCTCCGGTTCAAGAGGGGGTACCTCATCAAGTTCTACTTTCCTCCCACTTACTTCTTTCGAGAGAAACTCTTTCTCCAGAAAGGATCTATTCTTGGCAACAAAGATCTTGCCTTCAGATCTGAGGTAGAAGGTATACCCAATAGTTTCCTTAGGGTATCCTATGAAGACGCACTTTTCCGATTTGGGTTCGAGCTTTTCAGGTTGAAGTTTCTTGACATAAGCATCGCATCCCCAAACTTTCAGAAATGACAGCTTAGGTTTCTTCCCAAACCATAATTCATACGATGGCGTCTCAACGGATTTAGATGGTGCCCTATTTAAAGTGAATGCGGCTGTCTCTAAAGCATAACCCCAAAATGATAGTGGTAGATCGGTAAGAGACATCATAGATCGCACCATATGCAATAGAGTGCGATTACGACATTTAGACACACCATTTCGCTGAGGTGTTCCAGGCGGCATGAGTTGTGAAACAATTCCACATTTCCTTAAGTGTGTGCCAAACTCGTGACTCAAATATTCTCCTCCACGATCTGATCGTAAGAACTTTATTTTCCTGTCACGTTGATTCTCTACCTCACTCTGAAATTCCTTGAACTTTTCAAAGGTCTCAGACTTGTGTTTCATTAAGTAGACATACACATATCTACTTAAGTCATCAGTGAGGGTGAGAACATAACGATAGCCACCGCGAGCCTCAACGCTCATTGGACCGCATACATCAGTATGTATTATTTCCAACAAGTTGGTTGCTCGCTCCATTGTTCCGGAGAACGGAGTCTTGGTCATTTTACCCATGAGGCATGGTTCGCACGTGTCAAATGATTCATAATCAAGAGACTCCAAAAGTCCATCTGCATGGAGTTTCTTCATGCGTTTGACACCAATGTGACCAAGGCGGCAGTGCCACAAGTATGTGGGACTATCATTATCAACCTTACATCTTTTGGCATTCACACTATGAATATGTGTAACATCACGTTCGAGATTAAATAAAAATAAACCATTGACCAGTGGGGCATGACCATAAAACAAATCTCTCATATAAATAGAACAACCATTATTCTCGGATTTAGATGAGTAGCCATCTCGCATCAAACGAGATCCAGATACAATGTTCATGCTCAAAGCTGGCACTAAATAACAATTATTGAGGTTCAAAACTAATCCCTAAGGTAGATGTAGAGGTAGCGTGCCGACGGCAATCACATCGACCTTGGAACCATTCCCGACGCGCATCGTCACCTCATCCTTCGCCAGTCTCCGCTTATTCCGCAACTCCTGTTTTGAGTTACAAATGTGAGCAACCGCACCGGTATCAAATACCCAGGAGCTACTACGAGCGCTGGTAAGGTACACATCAATAACATGTATATCATATATACCTTTGGCGTTGCCGGCCTTCTTATCCGCTAAGTACTTGGGGCAGTTCCGCTTCCAGTGACCATTTCCCTTGCAATAAAAGCACTCAGTGTCAGGCTTGGGTCCATTCTTTCGCTTCTTGCCGGCAACTGACTTACCGGGCGCGGCAACTCCCTTGCCGTCCTTCTTGAAGTTCTTCTTACCCTTGCCTTTCTTGAAACTAGTGGTCTTATTCACCATCAACACTTGATGTTCCTTTTTTGATCTCCACCTCCGCTGATTTCAGCATCGAATATAACTCAGGAATGGACTTCTCCATCCCTTGCATATTGTAGTTCATCACAAAGCTCTTGTAGCTAGGTGGAAGCGACTGTAGGATTCTGTCAATGACCGAGCCATTTGAGAGGTTAACTCCTAGCTGAGACAAACGGTTGTGCAACCCAGACATTTTGAGTATATGCTCGCTGACAGAACTATTTTCCTCCATCTTACAACTGTAGTACTTGTAGGAGACTTCATATCTCTCGACTCGGGCATGATCTTGGAAAACCATTTTCAGCTCTTGGAACATCTCATATGCTCCGTGTTGCTCAAAATGCTTTTGGAGCCCCGATTCTAAGCTGTAAAGCATGCCGCACTGAACCAGGGAGTAATCATCACTACACGACTACCAGGCGTTCATAACGTCTTGAGTTGCTGGGAAAATGGGTGCGTCACCTAGCGGTGCTTCAAGGACATATGCTTTCTTGGCAGCTATGAGGATGATCCTCAAGTTACGAACCCAGTCCGTATAGTTGCTTCCATTGTCCTTCAGCTTGGTTTTCTCTAGGAACGCGTTGAAGTTGAGGGCAACATTAGCGTGGGCCATTGGATCTACAGGATAGATTGTAAAGACAATTTTAGACTAAGTTCATGATAATTAAGTTCATCTAATCAAATTATTTAATGAACTCCCACTCAGATAGACGGGCAGTCATCTAAGTGATACATGATCTGAATCGACAAGGCCGTGTCCGATCATCACGTGAGATGGACTAGTCATCAACGGTGAACATCGCCATGTTGATCGCATCTACCATACGACTCATGTTTGACCTTTCGGTCTCTTGTGTTCCGAGGCCATGTCTGTACATGCTAGGCTCGTCAAGTCAACCTAAGTGTTTTGCATGTGTAAAACTGGCTTACACCCGTTGTATGCGAACGTTAGAATCTATCACACCCGATCATCACGTGGTGCTTCGAAACAACGAACCTTCGCAATGGTGCACAGTTAGGGGGAACACATTTCTTGAAATTTTAGTGAGGGATCATCTTATTTATGCTACCGTCGTTCTAAGCAAATAAGATGTAAACATGACAACCATCACATGCAAATCATAAAGTGACATGATATGGCCAATATCATCTTGAGCCTTTGATCTCCATCTTCGAGGCGCGGCATGATCACCATCATCACCGGCATAACACCATGATCTCCATCATCGTGTCTTCATGAAGTTCTCTCGCCAACTATTGCTTCTACTACTATGGCTAACGGTTAGCAATAAAGTAAAGTAATTACATGGCGTTTACATTGACACGCAGGTCATACAATAAATTAAGACAACTCCTTTGGCTCCTGCCGGTTGTCATACTCATCGACATGCAAGTCGTGATTCCTATTACAAGAACATGATCAATCTCATACATCACATATATAATTCATCACATCCTTTTGGCCATATCACATCACATAGCATACCCTGCAAAAACAAGTTAGACGTCCTCTAATTGTTGTTGCATGTTTTACGTGGCTGCTATGGGTTTCTAGCAAGAATGTTTCTTACCTACGCAAAAGCCACAACGGTGATATGCCAATTGCTATTTACCCTTCATAAGGACCCTCTTCATCGAATCCGATCCGACTAAAATGGGAGAGACAGACACCCGCTAGCCACCTTATGCAACAAGTGCATGTCAGTCGGTGGAACCTGTCTCACGTAAGCGTACGTGTAAGGTCGGTCCGGGCCGCTTCATCCCCAATGCCGCCGAATCAAGATAGGACTAGTAACGGTAAGCAAATTGAACAAATCATCGCCCACAACTACTTGTGTTCTACTCGTGCATAGAATCTACGCATAGACCTGGCTCATGATGCCACTGTTGGGGAACGTAGTAATAATTCAAAAAAATTCCTACGTGTCACCAAGATCAATCTAGGCGATGCTACCAACGAGAGAGAGGGAGTGCATCTTCATACCCTTGAATATTGCTAAGCGAAAGCGTTACAAGAACGCGGTTGATGGAGTCGTACTCGCGGCGATTCAAATCGCGGAAGATCCGATCCAAGCGCCGAACGGACGGCGCCTCCGAGTTCAACACATGTACAGTCCGGGGACGTCTCCTCCTTCTTGATCCAGCAAGGGAAGAGGAGAAGTTGAGGGAGAGCTCCGGCAGCACGACGGCGTGGTGGTGGAGGAGCTTGTGGTTCTCCGACAGGGCTTCGCCAAGCATTATGGAGGAGGAGGAGGTGTTGGAGAGGGGGAAGGGCTGCGCCAGGAAAGGGGTGCCGCTGCCCTCCCACCCCCCCTCTATTTATAGGGTGAAGGGGAGAGGGGGCCGGCCCCCCTAGATGCATCTAGAAGGGGAGGGGGCGGCGGCCAGGAGGGGGTAACTTGCCCCCCAAGCAAGGTGGGAGGCGCCCCCTCCCCTAGGGTTTCCAACCCTAGGCACCTTGGGCCCTTGTGGGGGGGGGGGGGGGGGAACCAGCCCACTAAGGGGATGGTCTCCACCCATATTCAGCCCACTAGGCCCTCCGGGTAAGGTGGCCCCACCCGGTGGACCCCCGGACACCTTTCGGTGGTCCCGGTACAATATCGATAACCCCCAAAACCATTTCGGTGACTGAAACTGGACTTCCCATATATAAATCTTCACCTCCGGACCATTCCAGAACTCCTCATGACGTCCGGGATCTCATCCGGTACTCCGAACAACCTTCGGTAACCACATACAATTTCCCATAACAACTCTAGCATCACCGAACCTTAAGTGTGTAGACCCTACGGGTTCGGGAACCATGCAGACATGACCGAGACATCTCTCCGGTCAATAACCAACAGCGGGATCTGGATACCCATGTTGGATCCCACATGTTCCACGATGATCTCATCGGATGAACCACGTTGTCGGGGATTCAATCAATGCCGTATACAATTCCCTTTGTCCATCGGTATGTTACTTGCCTGAGATTCGATCGTCGGTACCCCCATACCTCGTTAAATCTCGTTACCGGCAAGTCTCTTTACTCATTCTGTAATGCATGATCCCGTGGCTAACTCCTTAGTCACATTGAGCTCATTATGATGATGCATTACCGAGTGGGCCCAGAGATACCTCTCCGTCATACGGAGTGACAAATCCTAGTCTCGATTCGTGCCAACCCAACAGACACTTTCGGAGATACCTGTGGTGCACCTTTATGGTCACCCAGTTACGTTGTGATGTTTGATACACCCAAAGCATTCCTACGGTATCCGGGAGTTGCACAATCTCATGGTCTAAGGAAATGATACTTGACATTAGAAAAGCTCTAGCAAACAAACTACACGATCTTGTGCTATGCTTAGGTTTGGGTCTTGTCCATCACATCATTCTCCTAATGATGTGATCCCGTTATAAACGACATCCAATGTCCATGGTCAGGAAACCACAACCATCTATTGATCAACGAGCTAGTCAACTAGAGGCTCACTAGGGACATGCTGTGGTCTATGTATTCACACATGTATTACGGTTTCCGGTTAATACAATTATAGCATGAACAATAGACAATTATCATGAACAAGGAAATATAATAATAACCATTTTATTATTGCCTCTAGGGCATATTTCCAACAGAACATGCTTAATTTAAGTATTCATGTTCGATCAGATTGAGCTTGTCATTGGTACCAAGAAACACAAGTCATTTATCAAGGAATTTAGGTAGTACTAGGTTGGATTGCATGCCGCTACTAGGATTCTCAAAGCTTTTTTTCTTAGTGTGGCCTGTCACTCTTTTATGATCCGCCTTCATTTCGTGATTCCAATAAACTGGTAACAAATGAGTTGACGATATGTATAAGTGATGTAGAGGACGGGAATAGGAAAAGCTTTCAACTTTCTAGAGAATGCATGAAGCAAGTAAGAGGGATTACATTTTTCAAAAAGGAGTTTGAAACCGCCGTTCTTTGCATCATTGTGATGCATACAATCAATTTTATGAAGTTGATGCAAGGCAAGAAGTCAAAAAGCATCAACAAACAGAGTACATAACTTACACAACTACGACAGACCATTACAAGATATAAAATTAACTCCTACGACTAAGTCGACTTCTTCCACAACAAGGCCTTCAAGAAGGGATACACGACCTTGCACCATCGTCGCCACATCCGGCAAAGACGACGAAGACAAGGATTTTCATCCTGATTGCTAAGACCAACTAGTGAAAGTTGGCAAATCAGTGAGTAGACAACGACTTCATCAGGTAACGACACAAGTTCATGGTTGTTGAGTCTGAACAATACAGGCCAGAGCACGAGTTTTCACCGCGGAATTGGAGCGGTGCTCCATTTAATAACCTTCTTGATGATCTTCCAATAGTCATCTTAGCTAGTACTCCACGACGAGAATGGCCCTAGCAGATGGGTAGGGTATCGTCCCACCTTAGGCCACCACCCAGCCATCGGCTGAATGCTCATGTTACGGCGTGAATCTTGCTGCTGCCAGTCCACACTTACACAAACCCAACTACAACAACCACCATGACCCCACGGCCATTGCCCCGAGGTCCTCCATGTGAATTAGCCTGCTTGACGGATGTCACCATGTCTGGAGCCGATGGGGATGCGCCGCTATGCCTTTACTATTGTAGGGTGAAACCCTAGAGGGGATCTTTTCACACTTGGAAGGGGAAAAGTGATGAACACACGAGAACACAAGGGGAAAATCACTCAAACAAACCAAAATCACACATCCACTAGAGTAGCATACATGAGATCCACAAGCATACAAGAACAATTCAAGGAAAATAGCACTAGGGTAAAGTTCTTCTCACTCCAAAGGAGGTGAGGTCTTGGTGATGATCTTCTCCAAGAGGAGGCCTTGATAATCCACTAGGATTCTTCCCTTAGAGGGGTCTTGATCTCCAAGAGGAGGGGAAGATGAGCAAAGCTCTCTCAATGTCTATCCAATACTTTGCTAACCCTAGAAATGAGCTAGATATGGAGTACTTATAGGCTAGGGATGAATTGGGGAAAAAATAGGGTTACAAGGGTCATTTCGCCCTAAGTGCGCACAAGCACAGTCGGACATGTCCGGCACCCGGGGTAAAGAGGCCGGGCACCAGGGGTCATCAGCGAGGAGGAGGCCGGACACCCGGGGGTGAGGTCCGGGCACCTGGGGTAGCGCCCAGGGTGGGGTAGTCAAGGGGCCGCGCCCCACGGGGCCAACCAGTGCGGGCACCCGGGGGTGGACGGTGCAGGCACCCGGGGTGTCCAGAGAGCCTCCGATGCTTCGTGTCTTGGAGCTCTTCGTTCTCCTCCTTCTGCTTGAGGCTCTTGCCTCTTCATGATCTTCTCCTCGATACCTAGTCATGCACAAAGTTTCCGGTTGAGGTAGAAGCCATTTCTCATATGAAATCAAAGGGAGCTCGAAGAGGAAAGAGGTAACCTTGGTTTCGATATCACGTGCATGGGCTCTCGTCATTGGTCCACTTGGTATTCGAGGTGATGATGAAATGTCCATGGGAATGACCGTAGGATGCTCCGCATCTCCCCCCCCCCCCCCACTGGAAAAGATCCGACCTCGGATCGAAAACCAAATCACCGTGGGAAAGAGATGGCTTCGCCGTGTAGAGGTGGACGATCGCCATGTACTCATCATCTTCAAGCTCGAAATGGGCACTCTCCAATGTCGCACCGTCTAGTGATTCCTTCAAAAGGAGCAAGTACAACAAAAACTTGGAAAAACAAATGTGGTTAGCGTTAGTGCAAAACCAAGCCTTCAAGAGGTGATTCACCAAACAAGTGTTGTCATCAAGCATAACATATGGTGTGACAAGGGATTGTGACATGTCATGTAAGCACATAAATTGAGCAAAATCAAGGACATCATGGAAACAAGCATGTAAATGTGAGGTAGCGATGCAAATATGTGTGACAAGAGAATATGCATCTACCTCAAGCTCATAGCAAGCATGCATAAGGCGCTCAACAAATGGTCTATGGTATGCATATGAAGCATTCACAACACCAAAATAAATGAAATGTCTAAACACATGGGTCAAGTGCAAGACAATCCAAGCGTAACATGCTTGGGGTGTAGTGAATATAGTGTGGCACTCAACACAATAGAAAGAGCAATTATTCATCATGTGTGAGGCAATCAAGGCAAGCATGTAGCAATCAATGGGACATGGCATATGTGAAGAAATGACATTGTTGCAACCAGTTATATGATAGGAGCAAGAACTCAACAAGTTGGATGCAACACACAAGGTATATATGTCATGAGGCATGGCAATGTGGAGATGACAAGTCGAAGCAAGATCTCTAACATGTGTGCAATATGTCAAGGTGCAAGCAACACATGAAGTAGAATCCACAATATTCATGCTCATGGTTTTGGGGTTCTCAAAAGAGAAGGATATCACCTTGAAATCATGTCCTTGTGCGTCCTTCACAATGCCAAAACACAAGCAAGTGCGATGTAGAATCGTCGTGGTAGAAGGTGGTTTGCTCTCAAGAGCTCGGATTGTCAACTCACATGACGTGGAAGTTGACTCGAAGTCCAAGTTTCCTACACATGCGCAAAAGAAAGAAAACAACGTATGTGCATGGTAGATAAACACATCATCCATCATGATGGTTCTCTTCTGTTGCACATAAGCATTAGAAGTACAAGTGCATGAATAATATGATGCAACAATGGCAATATTCATGGCATTAGGTATATGGTGCAAAGAGGTAAGACAAGCATGCTTCACAAGGAATATGTCAAAATCTCCAAATATATGTGAGAATGCTATGGGGGCAAACTCATTATCAAGACTAAAGGCATTGTTGCACTCAATACATGGCAAATCATCTATCATGATAGAGGCAACATATGGAGATATGTGAGAAAAAGCAATAGCAATCATGTGCAAAGCATGGTAATAGTGGCTATCAACCGCATGAAATGAACAAGTATGAATCATCGGTGATGCGACAAGGCAAGCAATCATAGTAATCAAGTCATGTAAGCTAGTAGTGCGAAGATGCAACATACTAGAGGAAATCATGGCAATAATGTCATGTGAGCAAATAATAGGCATAGGCAATGCACATGACATATGACAAGCACGATTACAAAGCAAGATCAATGTATTATCATAGGGATGGATCACAAAGGAAACATGGCAAGAACAAGTAATATCTCCACCAAGCTTGCAAATACACATACAAGTAGTAGAATCAATCATCATGTGTAATGCAAAGCATGGGTCACAAATGCATGATAAAGGCATAGGAATAAGCATGTCATGCAAAGTGAACATGGCAAGATGGGCATAGAATATGTAATGGACAATAACTATAACCATCTGAGGGCCATGTAGAAGAAATGCGTGAAGTCATTGTGCGGAGGGAGTGGTGGGAATGAGAATCCACGGTATCCCAAGTCATTATTGCTCTCTAGAGCTCATTTTGTCAACTCATGGGATTGTGAGGCTGACAAGTATGCATGGGTACCTACACAAGAAATACACAAATGAAAGAAATTGTGTGTGTGGTAAATGTACACATCATCCATCATCATGTGTATGTGCACGTGTGAGTTAGCACAACATAAGCATCGCTCAAAGAAATTTATTGCATGGTATAAGAACATGTCATCCATCATGAAAGAATAATTGTTATGTATAACACTATGGGGACACAAATTGAGCGTGCTAGTATATGGCACAACAATATCATGTTCATTCATGGGGAGCATATTGTGCACATAATTATTGTGATCATGCAATGGATGGGATGAATCAAAATCTCCTAAAATGTATGAGGAAACTTTGGGGGTCTCCTCATGAGCAATATTGGAATCATAATATGGGGAAAAGTGACAACGTGGCAAACAATGCATGTCCGAAGTAGGTGGTCATGGCATGGCATATGAGATAAATGATGCATAGGAAGCATATCAATATCATCACAAGAAAAACAAGTGCCAATAACCATGGTCTTGTCACCTATGCCATATGTGCAAATTGGGTTTATTTTAATAGCATATGCATAGTCACTACGATGAGATTGCAAATGAGATATATTATTGATCTCATGCATACCATATGACAAGTCAAGCGGATTGTCAAACATGATGTGACCAAGAGAATTATCACAAGAAATCCTATGTAACATGGCATCACAACTAATAGGCTCCACATGGCAATCATCAAACTCATCATAAATGGACAAATCATTGCATGGGGAAATCACACTAGCATGAAGCATGGTAATAGGTGGATCAACATCATGCAAGCAATCAATGTCAAGAATGTCCACTAGTGGGACTAGAGCATCACCATCACCTATGTTACCTTTGTCATTCTACTCATGAGTTGTAGGTGAGGCGTCAAAGACCAAATCATGGTCAACATCATCATCGTGATGGAACCATGTGGGGGGTGCATCATAGTCCACCATGGCCATCGTCTTGTCCAAAGGAAGGACGAAGTTGTCGAGGATCGGCGCGTCATCATATATGGGACCTAGCACCAAATGAGAAGACACAATAGAGGTTAAGTTGTTAGAAATCAAAATGGCCTCACATGCCCTATCAACTACCTCATTCTTTCTATGTGGCGGTGGCTCACTCACTCCCTCAAGGTAGGTGCACTCAATGTCACATATGGTGGAGTCACTCAAATCACTCAAGTGGTGGTGGTGGTGGATCTCCTCACATGGGAATTGGGGCAACTCGTCATATATGGGGCTAGTGGTGAAGTCACTCTCACTCTCAAAATTGTGGCATATGTCACTCAACTCATCACCATACGCCTCCTCGGTCGAAGGGAAAATTCCATGCTCAACCATGTCGTAGTCGTCGCTGTAGACGAAGACCGAAGATGGCACCTCGTAGCTCGTCTCCATGACCGAAGGGAATTTCCCATGCTCGGCCATCCTCCTTGAGGGGCTTCCGAAGATGGAAGTGTTGCCCTTGCTTGTAGATGGTTGCCTTGGACTTGACAATGTTGATGTAGGCGTACTTGTGGGAAGTAGGCGAAGATGCCGTACGTACGAAGGCGAAGATACCTTGATAACACTTGGCGAAGATGCCGAAGTGGTGGTGGTAGCCGTAGCTTCCTCTTGGTGGTGCTCGTCTCGCGGTCTTCTCTTGTGCTCATGAAGCTTGGCCGTAGCTTGATGTAGAGCTTGTTGGGACTTGTCGGTGTGCGCATCTCGAGCGTCATCGTGTTGATGGTGACGTTGTCGCGCTTGACCTTGTATGCGATGGTGCTTGTCGTCTCGAAGATGAGGACGTGGTTGAAGTGCGCGTGCCTTGGATGACTGCTTCGAAGATTTGCAACTTGGGCTTCGCCGCCTTGAAGATGACGAATGGTAAGAACACTTGTAGTTGGCCACCATATCTCGTACTTGAAGCATGTGTGCGTCCAACTTGTTGTCGATGTAGTCTCTTTTCCTTGCTTCAGAGTGTCGTATGTCGATGGCGAGTCGCTCGATGCGGTCGAAGACTGAAGATGATATGCTTTGCCTATCCATCACAAGTCTCGAGCTAAGTTGAGTAGGAAATGAGAGAACAATACCAAAGTTACCTTTTCCGAAGATTGAGGATGTATCGAGTATCACTCAATGTAATGCTACAATAGTAGAATTGGTACCGGGTTTGTTTCTCACACCTACACAAGTAAAGCTTATGGAGGAGCTTGGTTAGGATGGGTGGCACAAAATTTCAAGCAAATGTTAGTCAAGATATCGATAATGTTGAGAAGTTTCACAAAATTGCAAGTAAAGCAAGTAGACCAATAGCAAAGAATGGCACACGGAAACACACACCCGGATAGATAAACGGGGTCGTGCAACCAAGGAGTGAGCTCAAAATGTGGAATCCACGAAAAACACTCGTGTTGCACAACTCTAGAGAGACGCTAGCACGATTGCTCAATAGGCGGATACGACACTTGTGCACAACCTATGAGATGCAAAATGTATCAACTTTCTATCCCAAGTATGCTATATATGTATGATGTTCCAGTGTTTCGCACACGATGATCCAAGATGATCAATATGGTAGTATCATATGCAATGTGGCGATGCTATGGCTATTGCTTACAAGCTCTTTGTTTTTCTCTTTTTGCTTAAAAGCTTTTTTTTCATTGGTCACTTTTGCAAAATGCTCGAACCATGATAGCAATTGTGTATGTGGGAACAATCTTGTGATGCAATAGATGATATGATGATACCAAGATGAGGTATGTATGCAATGGTAGGTTCGTATCGATGATCACTGAAGTGCACAAGTAGCGTGGCCCGGCAATACTCAAATGGCTAGTCTCGATAGGAAAGTGACGCAAAATGGGCTAGGGGTTAACAAAGCAATGGCAAGGATGAATGTACAATGATGGGATACCATGATACCAAGATGATATAGAGGTTACCATTCTTGCTTACGGTTAGGTTGTCAAAAAGGTGAAGGTGGCCGATGTCGAATCCCTGGCGAAGTTGAGCGGCGGTGTTGACCATGTCGACTCGTTCGTAGTTAGCCGAAACACCCTACGAAACGGAAAAACCGCAAACTCAAAATCTCAATCTGAAAATGTCAAATGGTGATAGCGGAATGCGTTGGTGGTTCCGGAGTTGGCAACACGAAAGTAGTGGTGGTGGTTGATGAAGAAGCAACCGTGCCTAGGTAGCTGAAACACCTTAGGAGACTCAAGTCACCACTCAAGCAACCACAAATTGTATATGGATCAAAATGGGTTAGGTTGCGAAAAGCTATGGTGGTTTTGCGGATGATATGGTGGATGGCCTAGGCAAAAATGGCAAAATTTTGATGGAGTCAAATGATGTTGGAACCTATCTAGATGGATGGGGATGTCAATAGCTACTCAACGAGCTAAAGAACATCAAAATCGGATTCCTCGAGTGAAAGTTATGGCCGAAACGGTGTTGTTGGTGGGCCGATTCTGGGGGGTGCGCGCGGGCAGCCGGGGGTTGGGGGTGCGGGTGCCCAGGGTGGTCAGGGATGGTGGGCGAAATTTGCCCAGGGGTGCGGGCACCCGGTGGTGGCCGAAATTGGGCGAAAATTATGGGAAAATCAAGATTTTGGTGGATTTAGTGGTGGGAAGGGTGGGGATGGTTGGGGAGAGGCTAGATCCACTTGCCAAACAACAAATCCATGGACCAAACAACAAAATCTCATAAGAACCAACAAATTACAAGAAATTTTTTTGGGGCCATTTTGTGGGGATTTTCAAATTGGGACAAAAAAACAACGAAATTAGGCTAGCAAATGGGGGGGGGGGGGGGGGGGGGGGGGGGTAGGGCCTCCAAGATGTGAATCAAGCTTGCTCATGATGCCAATATGTTGTAGGGTGAAACCCTAGAGGGGATCTTTTCACACTTGGAGGGGGAAAAAGTGATGAACACACAAGAACACAAGGGGGAAATCACTCAAGCAAACCAAAATCACACATCCACTAGAGTAGCATACATGAGATCCACAAGCATACAAGAACAATTCAAGAAAAATAGCACTAGGGTAAAGTTCTTCCCACTCCAAAGGAGGTGAGGTCTTGGTGATGCTCTTCTCCAAGAGGAGGCCTTGATAATCCACTAGGATTCTTCCCTTAGAGGGGTCTTGATCTCCAAAAGGAGGGGAAGATGAGCAAAGCTCTCTCAATGTCTATCCAATACTTTGCTAACCCTAGAAATGAGCTAGATATGCAGTACTTATAGGCTAAGGACGAATGGGGGGAAAACGGGGTTATAAGGGTCATTTCGCCCTAAGTGCGCACAGGCACAGCCGGACATGTCTGGGCACCCGGGGTAAAGAGGCCGGGCACCCGGGGTCATCAGTGAGGAGGGCGCCGGGCACCCGGGGATGAGGTCCGGGCACCCGCCCAGGGCGGGGTAGTCTGGGGGCCGCACCCCACGGGGCCAGCCGGTGCGGGCACCCGGGGGTGGATGGTGCAGGCAACCGGTGTGTCCAGAGAGCCTCCGGTGCTTCGCGTCTTGGAGCTCTTCCTTCTCCTCCTTCTTCTTGAGGCTCTTGCCTCTTCATGATCTTCTCCTTGATACCTATTCATGCACAAAGTTTCCGTTTGAGGTAGAAGCCATTTCTCATAAGAAATCAAAGGGAGCTCGAAGAGGAAAGAGGTAACCTCGGTTTCGATATCACGTGCACGGGCTCTCGTCATTGGTCCACTTGGTGTTCGAGGTGATAATGAAATATTTATGGGGATGACCGTAGGATGCTCCACATCATTTATCCTGTCAGTGCTGGATGATGTTGTTGCCGCTGGCGCCTGTAACCTCCCCGTGCGCCGGGCGCTGCCTGCACACCGGACGACAGATGTCTATTCTCAGCCGACTGACGGCCATCAGGCTAACATCAGCGCACTGCAGTCCAATGCCCGCCGACTGCTAGCACGAACGCATTGGCACACACCCTCACCTCCATCCACGATGCCGCCTCTTGCACAACACAGTTGTACCTCGCCTCCATCGGGAGGCCACACCCATGCCAGAGCATGAAGATCCGCCGTTGTCGGCATGCCAATTGCCAACAGGCGACCAACAGATCGGGATCCTCACGGATGGCGGCCCAGTCCGTCCGCCTGACAGGGTGCCGCTCGTCGGTGTGATGGCCCAACTCGTCGATCCAGACCTCCCAGGCGTCCCCGGTGGTGATGAACTAGAGCGTGGACTGGGTGTGAAGGTGTGCGAGGAGGAAATTCATGGAGTCGTCCGGTACCTTTGTACCAGATCACATCTTCGTGGAAGCCGAATTGGCCGCCGTTGTGACCCCCGTGGTCTCCACCGCACACGTTGATGCCGCCGGCGAGGGAGAGGTTCATCTTGTACATGTCATCCTCGACGCACGTTTTCTGGAGCAGGTTCTTGGAGTCGTGGCCACGCACCACGGACGCCAACACCTCAGCGCTGATGGACTGCAGCTCCAGTTCCTGCAACTGGTGATTCGTCATGGCCTCATGGGTCGATGAACTGCAGCTGGATTTGAAGAATGCGGTAGTTTGAACTTTTATTTCTAGGAACTGTTTAAACAAATAGATCTCCACGAATCATGGTATTCACGAAATCACCAAGACTCCTAGTAGTCGACCGAGATGTTGTTTCCCAATGAGCAGATATCACCCGGAATAAATTCAGCAAAATACGAGCACCCACATTAAGTCTAGAACTTGAATCTGGGTGGGTTTGTTGCGCCACAAAAAAACTAGGGATCACTTTGTCCTGATGCGGGAGAGCTAGTTCAGTTAAATGCGTTCGAATCTTCATAAATATATCAGAAGCAGATTTTGGCCTCGGAAGCAAGGTAATTTAATCCATTGCTGATAACATGTGTGATTGCGTGAGTCATTGTGCAGAGACATTGGGAGTGTGCTCTTATTGGTGTATCAACGTGATTGTACAATGTATTTAAAAAAAAAACCGTGATTGTACAATGCACGTCAATAAAAGTTTCCTTATTTGAATTACACATCTCCTTTTACATGGGTAGTATATTCAATTAATTCTCAAGTCTACTCCCAGACTTTCCTCCACCACCATGCCATTTTCCTCTAGCTATGCATATATAAGGAAGTGTCCAACTCTGTTCCCTTGCCCGAGTTGCTTCTCTCGTCAACACCACTTCGTTCGGGTATTCTATTTCAGTTCATTCCCTGGCATGAATTATTCTTGATCTTACTATGATGATGAAGTATTCTTCATCATTCAGAATGAGCGGCATCAGGAAAACGTGTTAAGACTTTCTTGCTCGCATTAGGATGGTCCAAGCCACACCTCTCGCGGAAGAGGAGACTGCTTGCCGTCTGTTACTCTTCTGCTGCCGTGTATTGGGGTATCCCAGCAAAGATAATGTGCATTCTTGTACGATCCTTCAATGAGAAACGATTAAGGAGTAAGATGAGCACTTCCTGTAGCCAGATCAGTTGAAAGTTAGATGCAGACACTGCTCATCTCTTACTGTTGCATGTGCTAGTTCTTTTTTCATACTCCTGGTAAGAATTATTTTTTCCATATGCACCCAAAAGCGTGTCCCCGCTCCCAGCCCAGCCCCCGCGTTGCCCCTGCTCGGGCGACACCGGAGGTCCATACGACCCTAGCCGCCGGAGCCCTCCTCTCCTCAGGGTTGTATTCTTTTCATATCGGGGCTCGTGTCGCCCCTGCTCCCAGCCCAACCCCGCGTCGCCCCAGCTCGGGCGACACGGGAGATACTCCCGACCTTTGCCTCTGGAGCCCTCCTCTCCTCCCTCCCTTCCCTCCGTTGCCGCCGAAGGACACCGCCGGGCTAAGCCCGGGGCGGACAGCGGTGGCGGAGGTCCTTCTCCCCAGCTCGCAGGTGGGGTGGTGTGGGATCTCGATGTGAGTGGTGGCGCAGCTGAGATCGGATCGCGGCATGATGTAGCGGCTGGCCGAGATCGGATCCAGGGCGGCAGTGGCAGGCTTTGGGCACGGCCTTGGGAGGCAGCTGGGTCGTCCAGTCCGGCTTGGTAGCGGCGACATGGAGGGGTGACGTGGAGGGCCGGTCGCATGCGGGTGTGGCCTCTGGTCAGTGGCCGACCGATGTGCCCTTCTCCATGCGGCGGCAGATCTAGTTGTCATTTCCTCTGTCGGAGGTCGTCGGCCTGAGGTTGGGTGGTCGGATATCGAGATCCGTCATCTAGTTCCAGTTACGTGTCGGGAAGACATAGTTGCCGGTGAAAGCCGAGCCGACGGGGGGTGATGGCGGTGTTCTGCGCTGTTACCTTGATGAAGGCATCGTCGTGTAACTACTATCGACCCACTCGTACTGCTCTGGGGAAACCCTAGGATCTAATCTTCCAGATCGGACGATGGCGGCACTGCAGTGTCGTTTCACTCTTGGGAGCATCGTTTATGGAGCAGCGCTAGAAGGTAGAGGCAGGAGGTAGAGCGGCTAAGTCTTGCACGGAGCATCGGTGGAGATGTCAAGTCATGCCTGGCCGACAGGTGCTACACTGTGTCATGCCTGTTTGGCAGGTGCTACGCACGACAGATCTTCCAGAGACTTCAAGCTGTGTTGGTTGGTGGTACATGGCAGCATGGTGCTGGGGTGTACCGGCAGCGACCGCGACGTGCTCAGCAGATTGCGCACAGGGAGGTGGTGCCATTGGGCGTCGTGGTGGCGTCGACAGATGGCCGGACTGGCAAGGATGATGCGGACCTCTTTCCTAAAGATGGGCCAGCGGTTCGATGATGATGTCGGCGTCTAAACCTTGTGCATGTGGTGTACGCTTTAGGTTTGCTGCACCGGCTGTAGGTTCCGATACGTTATGTGGATGGATTGACGACGACACCGATTTTAGATATGAGGAGTGAGAACACTCCATATTATCGACTTTATAGGTGTGAGTGATGGCTTCGGATGGCTTGATGTATGTTCTTGTCAGATCTTTGTTGAATAACAATTAAAGATGACCGTATCCATCGATTAATGCAGACGCCGGAGGTTTTAACCTTCTTTTCCAAAAAAAAAAATCAAAAGTGTGTCATTTTCATTATAGATAAGCGCTAAGATAACACGAACGAGAAAAAAAGATTACAAACAAAAAACCCAACCATCCTTGCTGGATGATCAACAGAGGGACACACGAGAAATGCCCAAGGTCTATATCACCACGACTGTGCGCGCCGGTAGCCACAACAATGCTCAAGAGAGCTCGTGGCCGAACAACTAGAGAACAGCACCGAACCATGGAAGCAGTGGAATGGATGCGCCACCCGTGTGAGAAGAACTTCGGGCACCCGTGCAACGGTGCACGTAAATGTAGACTATATATGTATATAAAAGGAAAAATACGATCTTCATAACCCACCTCATGGAAGTTGGGTGCTGTTCTTTTACCAATTAATTAATTCAACTATTTTGCACATGTTCGCTACCGAGGCCCGTTAGAGAGATCCATTGTCTGCCATCGAGATATCTAGGTTTTTGTTCATGGGCATTGCATTTATTTGCTTTGGACTCTTGATCCTGTGCAATGCAAGCAATGATCCCGGCTGTCTGTCTTTTAATTAATGTATTTCTATTCCGGCTTCGGCTAAGCTTCTCTGCTCTGAGACTGATTTGTTGCCCTGAAGGCTTTATGAAAGGCAGGTCATTTGATTGCAACATATGATATCCTATTTTTCATCTATTGTTTTAAAGCAGCAGTGATATTTCTTCTTCTGTGATGTGCATGCATGCATGCATGATCTGGTTCGTGCAATAATGTTGTTGACGGTGACAACAGTCAACAGCTAGCCCTAGCAAAATCAAGGGTATACGACTCGATCATGCACACATGCATGTTCTTGAGTCCCGATGTATCACGCACGTTCATATACACGCTTGTACGTCTTTTCCTATACATGTACTATATGCGTGTCAATGTCATGTACAAGTTTCACACTGTGAATAGATTCGTAAAGATAGGTATAGAAGAGCTGAAGAGAAGCGGCAAGCCCCGATGGAGTACACCACCCAGCGCAAGGTCCGCGCCAGCGTAGTCTACGTGATGTAGGATATCGAGATTTTTATCTTGAACCCCAATAAATTTCAAACATTCGGATTTTAAGCATGTCGTCCCAAACGTTTTTTATGGCAATTTTAGTTGACGCGAGGTGGCAACTTTAGTTGTTAAAACATTACAAATTTGTTCCAGTTCATATTTTTAAGAAAATTGCCATGTTTGCTAACCTCACATGAACTAAAGTTACCATGAAAAACGTACGGGTTGCCATGCTTAAAATCCAAACGTACGGGATTTATCATTTCCGTTTATCTTTAAATACGCCCGAGCCAACCTGACTTGGAGGTGTCTGGTTTGCGCCCCAACCTAGCTTATTTTCCATTCGCATTTCTTTCTCCCGCTGACAAGTAGGACCCACCTCAACTTAACTGAGAGCAAACGAGGAAAAATAAACATAGGCGTGGCATGTCCAGTCGGCACTAAAATTGAGGAAAAACACTAAATGGGATAAAATATGGCGCAAGTTTGCTTGAATGAAGTATAAATTAAACATTTTCACTAAAATGTGATAATATCTGTCAAAAACACTACCAGAATTTACCCAATTGCCGACAGCCGTATCTATGCCGACGGGGGCCATCGGCATAGTTGGATATATCCCGACGGCCAAGGTCAGGCCGTACGCTTAGCCAAGCCGTCGGCATATGTCCATCTATGCCGACGGGGGCCATCGGCAAAGCACAGCCGTTGGGGCCACTCGAGGTACGCCTACGGTGGCCGTTGGCAAAGCCCGGGCCCGGCTACCTGGTCAGCGACGACCGTTTGACGCATCGGACCTACGCCGACAGGTGCTAACGGTGGCCGTCGGCATAGATTTGCTGACATCATCAATCCGCGCCGTGTCCACGTCATCGATCAGAGGAGTAGGAGGGACCGTGGGGTGGCAGAGGTATGCCGACGGCCTAGCCGTCGGCATAGGCCTGGCCCATGGCCTCGGCCATGTCATCGATCCGAGTGCTTTGCCACCTCATCGATCCAGGGCATCGTCGATCCGTGGGCGCAGCTATGCCGACGGCATAGCCGTCGGCATAGATTTTGTGCCTATTTTTCCCTATTTTATTTATTTTCTCTTTTTTTTCAAAAACATAAAAGTGCCTTATCTAAACAAAAAACGTACCTCAATTATATATCGATTGCCCCCCTTCACGGATGTCGCTGCCGCCGTGTCACGGCGGAGGGAAACGGTCGACACGGAGGGAATCTGGTTAGACGGGACGGGGTACCTGGGGGGGTTGCAATGCCGCCAGGTCTTGCGGTGGGCACTCCTACGCGTGTGGAAGCAAGATGGCAGACGCAAGCACCCGACACGCGGCTCCGTAGTGTGCACCCCTCACGGGCGTCGCTGCTGCCGTGTCACGGAGGGGGGAAATGGCCACCTCGGGCCGACACGGAGGGAATCTTGCGGTGGGTTGGGCCGGGACCGTGTTCGGGGGTGTAGCTATGGGCTGGGCTATGACAACCCGGTGAAAAGGTCCACCGGTCAAACCCCGTCCGGTGAATGTCAAAGGGCTAGATCCGGCGGTCGTCTGTCAGGGTTAGACGGGACGGGGTACCTGGGGGGGTAGCAATGCCGCCAGGTGTATCGGTGGGCCCTCCTTCGCTTGTGGAAGCATGGTGGCAGGCGCAAGCACCCGGCACGCGGCTCTGTAGTGTGCCCCCCCTCACGGGCGTTGCTGCCGCCGTGTCACGGAGGGGGGAAATGGCCATGTCGGGCCGACACGGAGGGAATCTTGGGGTGGGTTGGGCCGGGACCGTGTTTGGGGGTGTAGCTACGGGCTGGGCTATGACAACCCGGTGAAAAGGTCCACTGGTCAAACCCCGTACGGCGAAATTCAAAGGGCTTGATCTGGCGGTCGTCTGTGTCAGGGTTAGACGGGACAGGGTACCTGGGGGGGTAGCAATGCGGCTAGGTGTTTCGGTGGGCCCTCCTACGCTTGTGCAAGCGTGGTGGCAGGCGCAAGCACCCGGCACGCGGCTCCGTAGTGTGCCCACCCTCACGGGCGTCGCTGCCGCCGTGTCACGGAGGGGGGAAACGGCCACGTCGGACCGACACCGAGGGAATCTGGGGGTGGGTTGGCCCGGGACCGTGTTCGGGGGTGTAGCTATGGGCTGGGCTACGACAACCCGGTGAAAAGGTCCACCGGTCAAACCCCGTACGGCAAAAGTCAAAGGGCTAGATTCGGTGGTCGTCTATGTCAGGGTTAGACGGGACGGGGTACCTGGGGGTAGCAATGCCGCCAGGTGTTGCGGTGGGCCTCCTACGCGTGTGGCAGCATGGTGGCAGGCGCAAGCACCTGGCACGCGGCTCTGTAGTGTGCCCCCCTCACGGGCGTCACTGCCGCCATGTCACGGAGGGGGGAAACGACCACCTCGGGCCGACACGGAGGGAATCTTGCAGTGGGTTGGGCCGGGACCATGTTCGGGGGTGTAGCTATGGGCTGGGCTATGACAACCCGGTGAAAATGTCCACCGATCAAACCTCGTCCGGTGAAAGTCAAAGAGCTATATCCGGCGGTCGTTTGTGTCAGGGTTAGACGGGACGGTGTACCTGCAGGAGGGGAGGGTAGCAATGCCGTCAGGTGTTGCGGTTTGCCCTCCTACGTGTGTGGAAGCATGGTGGCAGGCGCAAGCACTCGGCACGCGGCTCCGTAGTGTGCCCCTCCCCTCACGAGCGTCGATGCCGCCGTGTCACGGAGGTGGGAAACGGCCACCTCGGGCTGACACAGAGGGAATCTTGCAGTGGGTTGGGCCGGGACCGTGTTCGGGGGTGTAGCTATGGGCTGGGCTATGACAACCCGGTGAAAATGTCCACCGGTCAAACCCCGTCCGGTGAAAGTCAAAAGGCCAGATACGCCGGTCGTCTGTGTCAGGGTTTGACGGGACGGTGTACCTGGGGGGGGGGGGGGGGGGGGGTAGCAATGCCGCCAGGTGTGTGGTGGGCCCTCCTACGCGTGTGGAAGCATGGTGGCAGGCGCAAGCACCCGGCACGCGGCTCCGTAGTGTGCCCCCCTCACGGGCGTCGCTGCCGCCGTGTCACGGATGGGGGGAAACGGCCACCTCAGGCCGAAACGGAGGGAATCTTGCAGTGGGTTGGGCCGGGACCATGTTCGGGGGTGTAGCTATGGGCTGGGCTATGACAACCCGGTGAAAATGTCCACCGGTCAAACCCCGTACGGTGAAAGTCAAAGGGCTAGATCCGGCGGTCGTCTGTGTCAGGGTTAGACGGGACGGGGTACCTGGGGGGGGTAGCAATGCCGCCAGGTGTTTTGGTGGGCCCTCCTACGCTTGTGGAAGCATGGTGGCTGGCGCAAGCACCAGGCACGCGGCTCTGTAGTGTGCCTCCCCTCACGGGCATCGCTGCCGCCGTGTCACGGAGGGGGGAAACGGCACGTCGTGCCAAAATGGAGGGAATCTTGGGCTGGGTTGGGCTGGGACCGTGTTCAGGGATGTAGCTATGGGCTGGGCTATGACAACCCAGTGAAAAGGTCCACCGGTCAAACCCCGTACAGCAAAAGTCAAAGGGCTAGATTCTGTGGTCGTCTGTGTCAGGGTTAGACGGGACGGGGTACCTGGAGGGGTAGCAATGCCGCCAGGTGTTGCGGTGGGCCCTCCTACACGTGTGGAAGCATGGTGGCAGGCGCAAGCACCTGAGACGCGGCTCCGTAGTGTGCCCCCCCTCACGGGCGTCGCTGTCGCCGTGTCACGGAGGGGGGAAACGGCCACTTCGGGCTGACACGGAGGGAATCTTGCGGTGGGTTGGGCCGGGACCATGTTAGGGGGTGTAGCTATGGGCTGTGCTATGACAACCCGGTGAAAATGTCCACCGGTCAAACCCCGTCCGGTGAAAGTCAAAGGGTTAGATCCGGCGGTTATCTGTGTCAGGGTTAGACGGGATAGGGTACCTGGGGGGGGGGTGGGTAGCAATGCTGCCAGGTCTTGCGGTGGGCCCTCCTACGCGTGTGGAAGCATGGTGGCAGGCGCAAGCACCCGGCACGCAGCTCTGATACGTCTCCAACGTATCTATAATTTATGAAGTATTCATGCTGCTATATTATCATTCTTGGATGTTTTACAATCATTTTATAGCAACTTTATATCATTTTTTGGGACTAACTTATTTACATAGTGCCCAGTGCCAGTTGCTGTTTTTTGCTTGTTTTTTACATCGCAGAAAATCAATACCAAACGGAGTCCAAACGCAGCGAAACTTTTTGTGGATTTTTTATGGACCAGAAGTCATCCAATGGGCCAGAGCAGCACCTGGGGGTGCCCCAAGGGGGGCACAACCCACCAGGGCGCGCCTGGGCCCCCTAGCGTGCTCTGGTGGGTTGTGCCCACCTCGGTGGCCTCCCGCACCTTCTCTTCGCCCTATAAATTGCCAAATATTCCAAAAACCCTCGGGGCAACCCTAGATAAGAAGTTCCGCCGCCGCAAGCCTCTGTAGCCATGAGAAACCAATCTAGACCCCATTCCGTCACCCTGCGACCAGCACGATGAGGAGGGAGTAGTCCACCCTCGGGGCCAAGGGTTTGTACCAGTAGCTATGTGTTTAATCTCTCTCTCTCTCGTGTTCTTGAGATGTCACGATCTTTATGAATCGCGGGCTTTGTTAATATAGTCGGATCATATGGTGTTTTCCCCTCTCTATCTTATTGTGATGAATTGAGTTTTCCCTTTGAGATTTCGTTTTATCGGATTGAATAATTTTATGGATTTGAGAACACTTTATGTATGTCTTGCTATGAATACCCATGGTGACAATGGGGTATCGTATTGATTCACTTAATATATGTTTTAGCACTCAACTCGCAGATTCCCGAGATGACATTGGGGTAATCTATGCATAGGGGTTGATGCACGTTCTTGTCTTTGTTTCTCCGGTAGAAATCTTGGGGCACTCTTTAAGGTTCTTTGTGTTGGATTGAGTTTTATGAATCTGAAATTATTTGGTGTTATTTTAGTACGAACTCTTGGATAGATCGATCAGAAAGAATAGCTTCGAGGTGGTTTCGTACCCTACAAACAATTTCTTCTTATGTTCTCCGCTATATAGGAACTTTGATGTGATTCTTCATCACACTTTGAGGGATGGTTATATGATCCAATTATATTAGCATTGTTGAGAGAGTGCACTAGCGAAAGTATGGACCCTTGGCCTCATTTTCAAGCATTGCAATACCGTTTGTGCTCCGTTTTATCAATTGCTACCTTGCTGTTTTTAATTGTTCCTATTACAAAATTCAATATCTACTATCATTACTGCACTTTTATTACGATCGCTTCGCCGAACTAGTGCACCTATACAATTTACCAATATATTTGGTGCGTTGGGGACACAAGAGACTCTTTCTTATTTGGTTGCAGGGTTGTTTGAGAGAGATCATCTTCATCCTACGCCTCCCACGGATTGATAAACCTTAGGTCATCCACTTGAGGGAAAATTGCTACTGTCCTACAAAACTCTGCGCTTGGGGGCCCAACACGATTCTACAAGAATAAAGTTGCGTAGTAGACATCAGGCTCCGTAGTGTGCCCCCCCCCCTCACGGGCGTCGCTGACTCCGTGTCACGGAGGGGGAAAACGGCCACGTCGGGCCGACACGGAGGGAATCTTGGGGTGGGTTGGGCCGGGACCGTGTTCGGGGGTGTAGCGATGGGCTGGGCTATGACAACCCAGTGAAAAGGTCCACCGGTCAAACCCCGTACGGCGAAAGTCAAAGGGCTAGATTCAGCGGTCGTTTGTGTCAGGGTTAGACGGGACGGGGTACCTGGGGGGGGGGTAGCAATGCCACCAGGTGTTGTGTTGGGCCCTTCTACGCTTGTGGAAGCGTGGTGGCAGGCGCAAGCACCCGGCACGTGGCTCCGGAGTGTGCCCCCCTCACGGGGTCACTGCCGCCATCGCACGGAGGGGCGAAACAGCCACCAGTGCTTAGCACCGGGTTCTCATACAGACGGCAAACTAAAAAATAGTAATAATTGAATTTATTAAAAACACCGACATCCATCATGGAAAACAGACTCTCACTGTGAAACCTTCAGTGCCCGGCCCCGGGCACTGAAAGTTTCACAGTAATTGTCCGTTTTCTTAACAGAAGTCTAATGAATACTGGAGCTTACTTCGTATGGATTAGCCAACTATTTTAACTGGTGATGTTGCCTGTCTTTGGGCGAGGTGGGACTATTTAAAAAACGTGGGTGCTATCTATGCGGACGGCTACACGTGGCACCCTTGCTATGCCGATGGGTTCCTCCTCCTCCACCCATTCTCTCTGTCTCACCCCGACCCCAAACCCTCCCTGCCTCTCTCTCTCGGCCCGGACCGCCGCTGCCACCCTCTCCACGCCCGTCGCCGCCACCCTCTCCGCGCCCATCCCCGCCCCGGCCGCCGCCCCGACGTCGTCCCCGCCCCGGCCGCCGCCCTGCCCCGGCCTCGTCCCCGCCCCGCCTGGCCGCCACCTCTTCCCCGCGCCCAGCCCCACCGCCCCGTGACTGTCCCGGCCGCCGCCCTGTTCCCGCCTCGCCCCGGCATGCCCGGATGCCGCGTCGGGCTCGCCGGCCTCCGCCTTGGCCCGGCTGGCCCCCCACCTCCGCGTCGTCGCCTCGCCCCACCCGACCTGCCCTGCCCCGCCGACCGCCACCTCGCCCCCACCCTGCCCTGCCCCACCTCCCGCCGCCTCACCCCACCGATCGCCGCCTCGCCCCGGCCCTGCCTCTCCCCGCCGGTGAGACCTCCACCACTCTTTGTTTTTTTTTGTTTTTAGATAGATAGATAGATGGATTGTTAGATAGATAGATAGATAGATCAATAGATAGATAGATAGATTGCTAGATATATAGATAGATGAATCTTGCAATTTTTTTGGTTTGATGAGATGAATTGATGATGATGACGAATAGATGATGATGATGAATATGTGATGATGATGATGATGATGAATATATTGTTGATATTGTTAGTTGTGATGATGATGATGATGATGATGATGAATATTTTTTTAATATTGTTAGTTGTGATGATGATGATGATGATGAATAAGTGATGAAATAACCCTACAAGATTAAAAAATAAATGAATGCATGTTTATATGTTTTAAATATGCTCTATGAGTTGTGATGTTCTAAATTTTTGTCGTGGTGGAATTTGCAGGTTTTGTAGTGTTCCAACTCGGTGGAGTGATCATCATCGGAGGTGTTGGTCACCGATCGGCTCTCCTCTGTTCGACTACTTCCTCTACAGCCGAGGGTGAGCTACGAATCCACCTACACGTCCTGCGCTCTTTTAATCATGTCACTAGATTTCATTCTCAAGTCAAGTCGCGTAACCTAGGCGTCTCCCGTCCGAAAGGGTTGCATTGATAAATATGCATTCAATTGCGTATTTATCACCGCAGCTCTTTCGGATTGTCCAGCGTTTTCCATGGACAGCCCGAGGATGTGTAGATTGGGTACGTTTCTCCATGCTCTACCCTGTTCCGAGACAGGATTTCGGTGGCTCCTCCCCATTGTTCTCCGTAGCACATTCTCTTTGCTATTAGCTGAGACGTGTATCTAGAGAACAGCGGGGAGGTGCTACCGAAATTTTGTCTCGGAATGGGGTAGAGCATGGAGAACATACTCAATCTATACATCCTCGGGTGGGATTAGGACCCATCTTTACCTATTAGAGATGTAGGTGGTTTCAATGCCGTCAACGCCGTAGAAAATAAAAATTTGATGTGATTAATTTAAATGAATCCTTAATTTTGTTGTGTGGCTCCCAATAAAGCAGAGGATGGCAGATAATTAGTGGATGCACAGTGGTTTTATTCGTCGAAATCGAGTAACATCAAAGTGGATCGCGAAAACCGATGTGTATTTGAAGGAGATATTTCGTAGTCCAATGATAATTATCCCACAATGCCCCTGTGCGAGATGTGCCAGACGTCACCGTAGTAATCAGAAGGACATGACTGACCACCTTCGCACGCAAGGATATATGCCAAACTTTGACATGTGAGAGTCTTAGCAGCGCAGGAGCACAGCAGTCGCATGATGGAGGTTAGTTTTGCCCCTTTCATTTCACTTATATATTTCCACTAGCATTTCTTCTGACATTCGTGTTTGCTTGGTCAATTAACATGCAGCGCGTTGTTGAGTGCATGGCGGCCGGCACGGTTCCTCAAATGGAACCACCACCACCTCCTGCTGGACCGGCTCCAGTGCTGCTTACCTATGAGGAGTTTCTGGCACAGCACCCGGGGACTACGCCGGTTAGTACATCCCGAAACTATTCAACCACTGCTGCTTACCGTTTATTCAACACAATCATATATCCCCTTAACATGTCTTTTCAAACATCCAGGGAACCGGTGGGTCTACCGTTAGTGGTGGTGCTGGTCTTGGCATCACTCCTTACTCACGGAGCCCGGTCACTCCGATCCACCGAGGCGGTGGTGGTCTTGGCGGTAGCGCTGCCGGTAGCAGTGACGACCTGGGCTTTGGCGGACTTGGCGGTGGTCGTGGACGTACTGGCGCTTAAGCCTATGACTTGTGTGCTCTTTTATGCTACTTCGGATGACTTGTGTGCTTCTTATGCTACTTCGGCTTCGGATGACTTGTGCTCTTAGCTAGATGCTTATGTTTCGGATATATGCTTATGTTGATCGTTGTGAGGATGTGATGGTGGTGGTGGTGGTATTGGCGTTCGTTTGTGATATGCTCATATGCTTATGTTGTTTTCTTATATTTATGATGCTCTTGATGGTGGTGCTGTTGGTTGTGATGGTGGTGCTGTGGGTGTCTTTTTCTGCTATATACCTGCTATATATCTGCTATTTGGTATTATTTGAATTTAATTGATTTGAAACAGAAAAAAGAAAAAAAACACAGACAAAAACTACACCGACGGCTTAGCCGTCGGCATAGACCCCCCGCGAGTTACCAGTGGCCGACACGTGGAACCTATGCTGACGGCCTAGCCGTGGGCATAGTTTTAACATATGCCGACGGCTAGACCGTCGGCATAGGCCCCATGTGGCGGCCGCTGGTAGCTCCTCGGGCAAAGCTACGCCGACGGCTAAGCCGTCGGCTCAGATATGAATCTATGCTGACGGCTTAGCCGTCGGCGTAGCTTCGCCCTAGGAGCTACCAGCGGCCGCCAGGTGGCTGTGCTATGCCGACGGCTAGGCCGTCGGCATAGATTTGAATATATGCCGACAGCCTTACCATCGGCATAGCATCGCCACATGGCCGCCACTTACTGGGTCGCTCTTGACGGCGGTGCCGTCAGACGCCGTTTGCGTGGAACGGTGCCGATAGGCCAGGCCGTTGGCATAGATGTACGGACGCCGTTGGGGTAGACTTCTATGCCGACGGCCTTTCTATGCCGACGGGGCCCGGGGGTACGCCGACGTATATGTTGCCGACGGTGTTACGTCGATGGTGGCCGTCGGCATAGGCCTATGCCGACGGGAATCAGGCCTATGCCGACGGCCTGGGCCGTCAGCATAGGGGCTCAGTGTGGTAGTGAAACTTATAGTGCTGAAAAATTGAATTAACTCTTTACACGATTTTCCAGTTATCTCCTTTTTTATTCCATACCGTGCTTCTAGTTTATGTGAAAATTTTAGAAGAGACTAGTACCTAGTAATTCTTCTCATCTTATTTGAAAAAAAAGAAATGCATAAACAGGAAATCCATATTTGCTTATCAAATACATGGAGATTGTTGGTCTTAAGGGACAACAGCGCCATTGCAACTCCTAACGGCCTAATGTTAAACACTTGGATGAACAACAGATCACTCTGGCAAACCATTATTGCAAGGAACCGTTGGATCCCCATCTGAGTCCCCGAGAAGTAACATAAGACCGTTGGATGAACAACAGGTCACCTGGTCCTCCGAACTGAGCCGTGATGCTAAGACTACCCACAGTGGGAGTAACATAGGTGGTAACATCACATATCTCTAGGCAAAATAGATGATGTGGCGAGTAATTAATGAGGAAAGAGAGGCATGTGGTAACATAGCTAGTTACTGTAACATCACACATACCAAGACAAGATGAGTCTACAACCTAATAAATGAAGTGTTGCATGACACCACACATATGTTACTCCCCACTATAGAGGTAGTAACATAGACTAGTAACATATGCATGTTACTAGTCTAAGTTACTACCCATTGTGACTAGTTTAATGGGTGCATTTCTTGGCCGGTTTTCTCAGGCAGGTACTGCACAAACTATAGAAGAGCCACGGAATTACAACATGTTTTGATACATTTTCCTGAAACCGCACATTCCCTACTTGCTCCCTCACACATGACAAGAATAATCTCATTTATTAAGTACTTCAAAAGCACTACCTACGTCACTAGTAGAAAACAGGGCTTTGGTTGAGGCCAGGATAAGGGAATTAATCCCGGTTCACTCACGAACCGGGACCAATGGGTGCATCAGTCCCGGTTCGTGAGGCAAGGGCGCCGGCCAGGCCTCGGGGGCCATTGGTCCGGGTTCGTGACACGAACCGGGACCAATGGGCCTCGCTCGTGGCCCAGCACCTTTAGTCCCGGTTGGTGGCTGGAACCGGGACCAAAGGTTGTCCTTTAGTCCCGGTTTTAGCCACAAACCGGGACTAAAGAGAAGCCTATATATATACCCCTGCCCGCTCAGTGCTCAGTTTTTTGGCCGGCTGTGTGGGAGAGGTGTGTAGCTCTAGCTCTCACCTCCTATGCACATGAGGTGTTCGATGAAATGCCTGAGCCACACTTAAGCTTTCTCCTCTCCAAGCTCCTTGTCCAAGCTCCATTTTCGTAAAGATTTGTCTAGGTTTGCCGGTCCGTCCTGTCCCATCCCCGTCCTCACTGCCATCGATCGCCGTGCCGATCTCGTTGCCGGCACCACCGTGGTGAGCCTCTTCTTCTTATCTTCTTTCTAAAAGAAAAAAAAATCTTACTTGTATGATTTAGATAGATACTTGTATAATTTTCTTAATTTTATTATTGTTTGTTATTATATAGTGCGAACAATGTATGAACTTTATGTATTTTTTTTAGTAATAACATTTGATCACTACTGTACTTTGGTTTTAATGTGATGATGAACTTCTATTAATTTGGTCACTTCTCTATTCATGATGTTCTGTAATGGTTTTTGACACACTTAATTATATATAATGCACGCAGATGAACCGACAATGGATGTACGGTGACAGACGCACCTCCAAGTACATTAAGGGCCTGCATAATTTTCTCAAAGTGGCTGAGGCAAACAAGCAGAATGGTTTTATCTGTTGTCCATGCCCTATCTATGGGAATACGAAGTCTTACTCAGACTCGAAAACCCTTCGCATCCACCTGCTTGAGAAGGGTTTCATGCCACACTATAATGTTTGGACCAAGCACGGAGAAAGAGGGGTTATGATGGAAGACAACAAAGAAGAAGAGGATGATGACAAATATCCGCCCCCTGAATACCGTGATGCTGCAAAGGGGGAAGCTGAAGATCAAGAGGAATCAGACGATGTGCCCGATGATGATCTTTGCCGGGTCATTGTTGATGCAAAGAGACAATGCCAAAGTGAAAGGGAGAAGTTGAAGTTCGATCGCATGTTAGAGGATCACAAAAGAGGGTTGTACCCAAATTGCGAAGATGACAACACAAAGCTTGGTACCACACTGGAATTGCTGCAATGGAAGGCAGACTATGGTGTATCTGACAACGGATTTGAGAAGCTACTGAAAATATTGAAGAAGAAGCTTCCAAAGGATAACGAATTCCCCGATAGTACTTACGAAGCAAAGAAGGTTCTATGCCCTCTAGGATTGGAGGTACAGAAGATACATGCATGCCCTAATGACTGAATCCTCTACCGCGGTGCGTATGAGGATTTGAATGCATGCCCAGTATGCGGTGCATTGCGGTATAAGATCAGACGAGATGACCCTGGTGATGTTGAGGGGGAGCGCCCCAGGAAGAGGGTTCCTGCCAAGGTGATGTGGTATGCTCCTATAATACCACGGTTGAAATGTCTGTTCAGAAAGAAAGAGCATCCAAGTTGATGCGATGGCACAAAGAGGACTGTAAGAAATATGGGAAGTTGAGAGCACCCGCTGACGGGTCACAGTGGAGAAAAATCAAGAGAACGTGGGGGGACTTTGCAGGTGACGCAAGGAACGTATGGTTTGGTTTAAGCGCGGATGGCATTAATCCTTTTGGGGAGCAGAGCAGCAATCATAGCACCTGGCCTGTGACTCTATCTATCTATAACCTTCCTCCTTGGTTGTGCATTAAGAAGAAGTTCATTTTGATGCCAGTGCTCATCCAAGGCCCTAAGTGAAGGAAATATGCCCTAGAGGCAATAATAAAGTTGTTATTTTCTATTTCCTTATTCATGAAAAAGGTTTATTATTCATTCTAGAATTGTATTGATCGGAAACTTCAATACATGTGTGAATACATAAACAAATACCATGTCCCTAGTATGCCTTTACTAGACTAGCTCGTTGATCAAAGATGGTTAAGGTTTCCTAACCATGGACATGAGTTGTCATTTGATAATGGGATCACATCATTAGGAGAATGATGTGATGGACAAGACCCATCAGTTAGCTTAGCATAATGATCGTTCAGTTTTATTGCTATTGCTTTCTTCATGTCAAATACATATTCCTTCGACTATGAGATTATGCAACTCCCAAATATCGGAGGGATGCCTTTTGTGCTATCAAACATCACAACGTAACTGGGTGATTATAAAGATGCTCTACAGGTATCTCCGAAGGTATTTGTTGAGTTGGCATAGCTCGAGATTAGAATTTTTCACTCTGAGTATCGGAGAGGTATCTCTGGGCCCTCTCGGTAATACACATCATAAGCTTGCAAGCAAACGACTAAGGAGTTAGTCACGAGGTGATGTATTACGGAACGAGTAAAGAGACTTGCCGGTAACGAGATTGAACTAGGTATGAAGATACCGACGATCGAATCTCGGGCAAGTAACATACCGATTGACAAAGGGAATTACGTATGTTGTCATAACGGTTCGACCGATAAAGATCTTTGTAGAATATGTAGGAGCCAATATGAGCATACAGGTTCCGCTATTGGTTATTGAACGAAGAGGTGTCTTGGTCATGTCTACATAGTTCTCGAACCCGTAGGGTCCGCACGCTTAATGTTCGATGACGATATATGAGTTATGTGATTTGGTGACCGAATGTTGTTCGGAGTCCCGGATGAGATCACGGACATGACGAGGAGTCTCGAAATGGTCGAGAGGTAAAGATTGATATATAGGACGATGGTATTCGGACACCGGAAGTGTTCCAGAGGGTACCGGGTACATATCGGGTCACCTGAAAGGAGTTTCGGGCACCCCCGGCAAAGATATGGACCTTATGGGCCAGGAGAGGGAACACACCAGCCCACAAGGAGCTGGTGCGCCCCCTATAGAGGCCGGCCTATGAGGAGGAGAAGGAAAGAGGGGAGGGAAAGGAAAGTGTGGAGTAGGACTCTCCCTTCCTTCCCTCTCCCCCCCTCTTTCCTTCCCCCTTCTTCATATAAGGAAAGGGGGGGGGCAGGGCAAGGCAGCAGCCCTAGGGCTGCCGCCAGGTCTCTTGGGGTGCCCTAGGGGCTGCCTCCTCCCCTCCCACCTATATATATGTGGGGAGGGGGTGACACACAAGGACATAAGATTGTCTTAGCCGTGTGCGGCGCCCCCGTCCACCGTTTACTCCCTCAGTCATATTTTTGTGGTGCTTAGGCGAAGCCCTGCGGAGATCACTTCACCATCACCGTCACCACACCGTCGTGCTAACGGAACTCATCTACTACTTCGCCCGTCTTGCTGGAACAAGAAGGCGAGGACGTCACCGAGCTGGAACGTGTGCAGAACGCGGAGGTGTCGTGCGTTCGGTACTTGATCGGTTGAAGCGCGAAGAAGTTCGACTACATCAACTGAGTTGTGAAACACTTCCGCTTATGGTCTACGAGGGTACGTAGACACACTCTCCCCCTCGTTGCTATGCATCTCCATGGATAGATCATTGCCTGTGCGTATAATTTTTTTTTGTTTTCCATGCAACGTTTCCCAACACTAAGCAACCCGGCAACGACATTGATGTGTACCTAATGCCATTAGTTGAATAACTTTTACAGCTGTGGAATGGAAAAGGTGTACGTGTGTGGGATGAGCACGACCAGGAGGAATTTGACCTACATGCGTTGCTGTTTGTAACCATCAATGATTGGGCTGCTCTCAGTAACCTTTCAGGACAGACAAACAACGGATACCACACATGCATGCACTGTTTATATGACACCGAAAGTATATATTTGGACAAATGCAGGAAGAATGTGTACCTGGGATATCGTTGATTTCTTCCGACCAACCATCAATGTCGAAAGAAAGGCAAGCATTTCAAAGGTGAGGCAGATCACCGGAAGAAACCCGCCGTCCGTACTGGTGATCACATACTTGATATGGTCAATGATTTACAAGTAATCTTTGGAAAGGGTCCTGGCGGACTATCTGTTCCGAATGACGCTGAGGGACGCGCACCCATGTGGATAAGAAATCTATATTTTGGGACCTACCCTATTGGAAAGACCTAGAGGTCCGCTCTGCAATCGACGTGATGCACGCGACGAAGAATCTTTGCATGAACCTGCTAGGCTTCTTGGGCGTGTATGGGAAGACAAAAGATACACCGGAGGCACGGGAGGACCAGCAACATGTGCATGAAAAAGATGGCATGCATCCAAAGCAGTATGAAGGTCCTGCCAGCTACGCTCTTACCGAAGAAGAGAAGGAAATCTGCTTTGAATGCCTGCTCAGTATGAAGGTCCCGTCTGGCTTCTCGTCCAATATGAAGGGAATAATAAATATGGCAGAGAAAAAGTTCCAGAACCTAAAGTCTCATGACTGCCACGTGATTATGATGCAACTGCTTCCGGTTGCATTGAGGGGGCTTCTACCGGAAAACGTTTGATTAGCCATTGTGAAGCTATGTGCATTCCTCAATGCAATCTCTCAGAAGGTAATCGATCCAGAAATCCTACCAAGGTTAAGGAGTGATTTGGTGCAATGTCTTGTCAGTTTCGAGCTGGTGTTCCCACCATCCTTCTTCAATATCATGACGCACGTCCTAGTTCATCTAGTCGACGAGATTGCCATTCTGGGCCCTGTAGTTCTACACAATATGTTCACCTTTGAGAGGTTCATGGGAGTCTTAAAGAAATATGTTCGTAACCGTGCTAGGCCAGAAGGAAGCATCTCCACGGGCCATTAAACAGAGGAGGTCATTGGGTTTTGTGTTGACTTCATTCCTAACCTTAAGAAGATTGGTCACCCTCAATCGCGGTATGAGGGGAGACTGACTGGAAAAGGCACGCTAGGAGCGGACTCAATAATATGTAGGGACAGGCATTCTTGGTCTAAAGCACACTACACAGTTCTACAGAATTCTACCTTGGTGACCCCGTATGTCAATGAACACAAGAATATTCTGCGCTCCAAACACCCGGAGCAGTGTGACGACTAGATTACATGTGAACACATCAGGACTTTCGGCAGTTGGTTGCAAACACATCTCATGGGTGACAACACTGTTGCAGATGAGCTGTACTCGTTGGCCAGGGGACCATCTTCGACTGTATTGACTTACAAAGGGTACGAGATAAATGGGAATACATTTTACACGATCGCCCAAGATCAAAAGAGCACCAACCAAAACAGTGGTGTCCGCTTTGATGCAGCAACCAACAGGGGAAAGGACACATATTATGGTTACATAGTGGACATATGGGAACTTGACTATGGACATGATTTTAAGGTCCCTTTGTTTCGGTGCAAATGGGTCAATCTGTCAGGAGGCGGGGTACAGGTAGACCCACAGTACGGAATGACAACAGTGGATCTGAACAATCTTGGGTACACAGACGAACCATTCGTCCTAGCCAATGATGTGGCGCAGGTTTTCTATGTGAAGGACATGTCTACCAAACCGAGAAGAAGAAAAAATAAGGAAGCGAATACATCATACGATGAGCCAAAGAGCCACATAATTCTTTCAGGGAAAAGATACATCGTGGGAGTGGAGGGCAAGACAGACATGTCTGAAGATTATGAAAAGTTTCATGAAATTCCTTCCTTCAAAGTCAAGGCTGACCCAAGCACCCTGTTAAACGATGAAGATTATCCATGGTTACGGCGCAATAAGCAAGGGACACACGTGAAGAAAAAGTGAAGAGTTTCTCTCCACAACTATTCTGATGATGCCTTTGATCTAGAATATCACTGCAGTACCATGTGAAGAAATGAAATGCCTTCGTAACACATGAGTTTTCGTCCGAAACCCTGATACTTCGAAAGAGATTGTTCATCTTGTACATGAAGGTCATCCAGTTTTTGTCGTAACACTCTCAACTTTTTGCACATGCTATGTGGGTGAAATGATGATACCATGCCAACTTTCAACCTTTTCAGAGTTCATTTGTACTGCTTTTCAATTTCAGGTTCATTTAGCTCGAAGAAAAGATTAAATGCATGAAAAATAGCAAATGAAGTCATAAAGGGTTGAAAATTGATGATGTGGCTTTGAATGGTGCATATTGAACGCACAAAAAGTCTGGAGTTCAAATAAGTTTAAAAAATATGAAATGCCTTCGTAACACATGAGGTTTCGTCCGAAACCCTGATACTTCGAAAGAGATTGTCCAGTTTGTACACAAAGTGCATCCATTTTTTGCCGTAACCCTCTCAACTTTCTAGCACATGCTATATGGGTGAAATGATGATACCATGCCAAGTTTCAACCTGTTCAGAGTTCATTTGTAATGCTTTTCAATTTCAGGGTCATTTAGCTCAAAGAATGAGCTAATAGCAAAAAGAATGAACTAATAAGCTTTTACAAAAATCTAATAGCAAAAAGAATGAACTAAAAAGAATCAATTTTTTTTTGTTATGATCAACTAAAACAGAACTATAATATTCTTCAACAGCAAAAAGAATCAACTAAAAAACTTTTATAAACCTCTAGTATTTTTGAAACTAAAATTATTTAAAATTTATGCAACTAAAATTATGAAAGTATTTTTTGTTCAAAACATTAATAGCAAAAAGAATTTTCATAAAGTATTTTTTGTTAGAAACTTTAATAGCAAACTAAAATAAAAAATCTGTTTTTGATTAAAACACCCATTTAAAATAACCTAAAAATTACCAAATTGAATATAATTATAAAATACACTAATATTAAATAGCAGGAAAAAGAATCACTCAAAAATCTATTTTTAAAGTAAAGTTATTCACAAACTAGTGATTCACACAAATTTCAAAGAATTCAAATTTAAACTATTCAAATTTAAAAACTAATGGCACTAACAGAAAGTATATAATTTTTGTGACCTAAAGCAAAAAGAATCACTCAAAAACTCTAATATTTAGCTGTAAGTAGAAACAAAAGAAAATAAATAAAGCAAAAAACAAAACAAAAATACTGGAAAAAAATTAAAAAAATGCCGCCTACTGGGCCACCACGGCCTGCATACGACTAGAAACCCAACCCGCTAGTTGGGCCAAGATGCAGGCCCGCAGCAGGCCCAGTAGGCCCACAGGCACAGTGAGTGCGTTTAGGCCCGCAGGCCTGCATAAGAGAGGAGCTCGAAAGGGTTGGTGCAGCCGTGCTTATAAACCACTTTCGACACCTCTCACCTAGCGAGGTGGCACTAAACATCCACCCGCCCGACGCCGTGCCAGCCGCAGACCTTTCGTCCCGGTTGGTGGCACCAACCGGGACCAATTCCACCCTTTCGTCCCGGTTGGTGGCACCAACCGGGACCAATACCCACCTTTCGTCCCGGTTGGTGCCACCAACCGGGACTAAAGGTCTCTGCTTCCCGCCCTATGGGCTGCTGAAAATAGACCTTTAGTCCCGGTTGTTGGCAAAAACCGGGACTAAAGGTGGGCATTGGTCCCGGTTGGTGCCACCAACCGGGACCAAAGCTTTGTGTATATAAGCTACACTTAGGAATTTTTCAGTTTTCATCTACCAGTTGCCCCCGACGACGCCGCCAGGCTGCCCGAGCTCGCCGTCGACGCCCTCGCCCTGCCCTGCCTCGACGCGCCGCCCCGTGCCATCGACGCCCTTGCCCTGCCTTGCCCCGAGTTCGCCGTCGATGCGCCGCCCCACGCCCCTACCCTGCCTCGACACGTCTTCGACGACGTCCGCCCCACTCCCTGCCCCTTCCCTACCCCTACCATGTACGGCGCCGGTCCTCCTGGCCCACACTCTTTCTCCCTAACCTCCCTTCCTACCCACTCCTCCACCTCCCTCGGCCTCCTTCCGCTTTGTGGTCCGGCCGGCCCCCTTTCCTCCCTGTCCTCCTCCCCTGTTTTTTTCATGATTTTGTTGATAGATGATGATGTTCTTGATAGATGATTGTTAGATGATGATGTTGATGATAGATGATGTATGCTTTTTTTTGTTCATATGATGATTTTTTTTGTTCATAGAATATTTTTTCATAGCATTTTTTGGTCCATGTATATATGTATGTATGTGTATGTATGGATGGATGTATGTATATATATATAGAAAATGATCATATGATGTTTTTTTTGTTCATAGAAATTAGTTAAAATTTACCAAGTTACTAAGTTAATAAGTTAAAATGTTCATATATTCAATATGAGTTAATTAAAAGACTCACTCTAAGTTAAAATTTACCCCCTCCCCGATAACTTCAACATGAGGGGGGACGTCGGACATGCATGAGAGAGAGGCGGCCCGCTCGCCCGACCAACTATCGAGGTCACCCAAACCACCCTAGAAGAAAGAGCGTCATTGTCGATCTACCCCCTCCCCGATAACTTCGACATGAGGGGGGACGTCGGACATGCATGAGAGAGAGGTGGTCCGCTCACCCGACCAACTATCAAGGCCACCCAAACCCTAGAGGAAAGAGCGTCGTTGTCGATCTACCCCCTCCCCGATAACTTCGACATAAGGGGGGACATCGGACATGCATGAGAGAGAGGCGGTCTGCTCGCCCGACCAACTATCGAGGCCACCCAAACCCTAGAAGAAAGAGCGTCGTTGTCGATCTATCATTGCCGGCATAGGTCAATGGGGTAGAATGGATAGTTTGATCTCCTGCATAGCGATTATTTTTAGCAAAGTGTCCTGTCCTGTAAGTATAACCCCGATAACTTCGACATGAGGGGGGACGTCGGACATGCATGAGAGAGGCGGTCCGCAACTAATCCATTGCTCATATATGCATATGATTCCTTGTTGTGATTAGCTAGGTCTATGTTTGCCACTAATCCATCTCTCATGTTTGTATATTGCCATGTTGTAATATTTGCAGAAACTATGGAAAGAGACTTAGAACAAGAACAGTTGTTGGGGGTTATAATCCTCGCCGGAGGTGATCCCTTGTCGTTTCTCAACGAGACCGATGGTCAGGAAGGAAAGGATGACGGCTCCGGTGATCCAACAATGGAGGAGGAAGGAGATCATGACGGCTCCGGTGACCGAATGGCGGAGGAAGGAGATGATGATGACGATTCCGGTGACTTAACGGAGGAGGGAGCCTTAACTGTTACAAAGTCCGGCGAGGTATATATATATATATATATTAATTAAGTCTGTGCTGACTTGATGCATATATATATATATATATATATATATTAACGCTTCTTTCTTCTTTTAGCCCTCCTGCTCGAGCCAAACTTCCATAAGGAGACGAGGCCCGAAGAAAAGGTTGCGCCGGGATGAAAGGTTCACGATTACAGAAGTGGCGAAAGATGGCCAACCGATTGCTCCCAAGCGGACCAAGGACGCATTTGTACATCTGTGCGGAGTTGTTGTTAGGGACAGTGTCCCAATCAGCATCGTGCAATGGAATAAGAATAAGGACGACCCTGAAGTTTCTTATGTCCAGGATAGACAGAAAGATGATCTTTGGACCTCGCTGATGACAAATTTTAGCCTACTGCCAGAGGAGGAGCCAAATAACCCAGTTATAGAGCGATAGGTCAAGGCGTTTGCTCTTAATAAGATGGCAGAACTATTTAGGAACTGGAAGAAAGAGTTGAACACAAAGTTTGTCGACAAAGAGAAGACTCCAGAAATCATCGATCGATATGAGAAGATAAGAGATCACTGGCCCGCATTTGTGGCCTACAAGAAATCGGAGAAGGGTAAGAAAAGGTGACTGACAAACAAGCAAAATGCTACAAAGAAGAAGTATCACCATCACACGGGGTCAGGTGGCTACTACAAAGCCCGGCCGTTGTGGGACAAAGCTGAGCAAGACCTACTTGCTAAAGGGGTCCAACTAGCGACATTGCACTGGCCAGATCATTCAAAGACTTGGTTCTTCGGGGTTGGGGGAACTTTGGACCCAGAAACAGGGGAGTGTGTTTGGACGGACGAGCAACTTGCAATACCCATCTAGAAGCTTTAGGCGGCAATCAAGGCAGCGCAGGAAGGGACGTTCATTCCCGACAGAGAGAAGGACGAGCTGATAGAAGCCCTCGGGAATCCTGAACACCCTGGACGAACACGAGGCACACCAGGCTCCGTTCCGTGGGTGCATGGGTTTCCTGACAATGGTGGTTATAGAAGCCGAGAGAGAAAGCGAAAACTAGAAGCAAGCGAAATGCAGAAGCTCAGTGCAAGATTAGCAAAGCTAGAGGACTTGAGAGCCAGCGAGCTACCGGCCAACCATCTCAGCGGCACGAAGATCCTTGTTTCGACGCTGCCCCAGAAGCTACCCCACCATCTTAGCGGAGAAGCAGTGTGGCTTCCACGGAGCTCATTCAGCCTGATTTCACGGCTCCTCGCTGCCCAGTGGATAGTATCACAGAGGTTGAACATTGCGAGCTAATGACAAAATGCCAGAACCAGACCTTGAAGGCGGCGGCCGGCTCTGTTGTACCTCCTCAAGCTGAGAGAACTTTTCATTGCCGTCTGATTCCACATGGCTATGCTGTTGTGACGGTGGATGAAATAATGGAGGGATTTGAGGAGCTACAGCTTGACTACCCTACAGGTGAAGGGGAGATTCATCTGGAAAATGCTTTAAGGAGTACGTGTCTATGGAGAAAGGAGTACATCAAGCTTCCAAACTGGACACCTCGTCCTCCTCCTCCGGCGAGTCAGGGCACTCTGCCTCCTCCTTCGCCGCGTCAGGGCATTCCGCCTCCTCCTCCACCGCGTCAGGGCACTCCACCTCCTCCGGCGTGTCAACGGACTCCGCCTCCTCCGTCGTGTCAGCGGACTCAGCCGCGTCAGCAATGGCGGAAGAGAGACGCCGCTGCTCCGGCGGCTAGCAGTACAAGAGGCGGGAAGAAATACAGATTTGGTCCAAGCCTGAAGCCTCTTCCAAAGTTACCATATGAGAGGACTGACAAGGAAACCGATGAAATCATGGAAGCTGAAGTGCAGGCCCATTTTGAATGGAAACCTCCACCTCTGAAGAAAACGGCAGATCCGGTGAAAGTGAAGCGCACTCCGGATGCCCTTAAGCGACCACCACCGTCTCCGCTGCAATCCAACTATGATCGCTGTATTGGAATAACATATGGTGAAGCGCGGCGGTCGGGAAGTACTACCAGTGCTACAAGGCTAGCAAAACGAAGAAGTGGGAAAACAATTCCCTAGCTCGGCGAACAGGAGAAGCAATCGTGCCCCCCGCTCAAGGTGTCTAGCGATATCGTCGCTAATCATCCGGGTCTACTGCCCGGTACCAATCTTGGTGATTACGTGGGCGATGATGTACCTTTTGAAATGTTAGAGACAGTAGAGATCTTTAGATACGAGCACGGGAAGCCTCTCGTCAAACCTGATCATCCTCCTCTAACAACAATGATGCGAAGATTGCATGAATGGTACATGGATACCTGCAGGAAGTCTGGGGCCGATAGTTTGATGCTGAGAATTAAAGAAGTGCACGACCTCATTGGAGTCGACCTAATGCCTGTTGAATTTGTGGAATTATTTTAGTTATTCAATCAAGAGGCCCTCGACAAACAACTCATGACTTGCTACTGTCTGTAAGTATTACTTCCGTAATTAAGTCTCTAGCTCAACTCATTCATTGCATGTATATATAATTATCCTCACTATATTATGCAGATTGAAGATCGTCGAATGCAAAAAAGGATAAGTCTATGACATTGGGTTCATTAGCCCAAATACCGTAAATGAATGGTCGGTAAAAGAGAGAGCCGAACTTACTAAGGAAAACTTGCTAAAATCGTTCTTTCGACATCAAAACAAAGGGAAAATACTCTTTCCTTACAACTTCAAGTGAGTATTACTGTCTTGTGCATATTTGGTTTCGCTTACTCGAGGTTAAGTAATGTAATTGATGAGTTATGCGTGCGTAGCTTCCACTTTATTCTGCTTGAGATTAAGCTTAACGGGGGAGTAGTAACTGTCTTAGACTCGAGACGTAAAGATCCCCAGGAGTATGCGGACATGACTGCAATGCTCCAGAAATAAGTTCAATCATTATCGCACCATATCGGCAACTTTTGTTCATTTCCTGATATCAAGTAATCATTTTCTTTGCCTGGCAGGGTTCGGACAAAATTCATTGGAATGGTTCCGGGTCTGCAGAAGGAGCTGCGATTTACACGCCCCAAAGTAAGTAGTACTAGCTAGTTCCGCGCATCTCTCATTGATTCTAGTTTCATCAATACCATTTATCATGCTTGATTATCAGTTTGATTGAACTCTATTCTCGTAAAGTGCTTGTGGCAGGAAGGCGGCAATAATTTATGTGAATACTACGTTTGCGAGTTCATCCGCCGCTCGACCTCTGAGCGGGGCTACTTTGACAAACAATATGAAGTACGTAAACAATAATATTCACAATTTTATTTTATTACCATCAATTCTGTTGAGTTTCATTCATATATATGTATTGACCCCCTTCTTTAAATTAGATGTGTCAGATGAGGGATGAACTCCTACACATGATCGCATACGAGCAATTCAAGAGGAATTGGCAGGATTTTTCTTGAGCACGTCATACATAAAGACGGAGAATACCATGTGAAAATTGAAGCTGATTTTCGGTAGATGATGTCAGGGATCGTAAGAGCTGTTATATTGTATATATGTAGTAGGGTCGGATAGAAATACGAAAACTTGTTGTTCGACCAATCTCGAAAAAAGAGAGGTCACTTCTCTCTGTATATGTTCATGACGATATTGTGTAATTAATGGTTCCTTCATTTGCTTACTAGCATCGAGTTCTCTCTATATGTAGTAGCTAGCGTCGACCATGCATGAAGAAAGAGAGGTCACTTCTCTCTATATGTAGTAGCTATAGCTAACACAATATGAAACCCCTAATTAAACCATCCAAAACCCCTAATACCCCCCCCCCCCCCCCCTTAAAAAAACCCTAGCGCCTGGGAGCTGCTGACACGTGGCTGCCCTTTAGTCCCGGTTGGTGTTACCAATCGGGACCAAAGGCCCTCCTCCCTGGGTGGCCCACAGCGGCCACGTGGACCTCTTTTGATCCCGGTTCGTAAGCCAACCGGGACTAAAGGTTTTGGGCATTAGTCCTGTCTGTTTTTTCCCGGTTCCAGAACCGGGACTAAAGGCCCTCTGAAACAGGGAGTAATGCCATGTTTCCTACTAGTGCGTCTGGACTAGACTACGAAACATAGCACTATTATTATGTTATATAATAGACGTACTGTTCTTGCTGTTCTTGTGGCGTGTGTAAGAGGAGTGAAACAACATGGCAACGGACGGATAAAGTAAAATGGAACAAGGGAGGCGTATACTCTTGGACAAATAGAAGGGAGCTTCGTATATATGAGGGCATGCACACAACTTTTACTCCTTCGAGAGTACACGACAGTTTCTACAAACAAATGACCGTGGGTGATTCCGTGCAAGAAATTGAATTGCTATTGGAGGAGCCGACAGGTCCACAAAGTGCAGTTCGTTTACTCCTTCAGAGAACACGACAGCGCCTACAAACAAATGACCATGAGTGACTTCGTACAAGAAATTGAATTACTCCCGGTGGAGCCGACTGGCCCACGAAAGGGTTAAGTTTCTTGTTCCTACTCACATTCACCTCATGTGCATGTGTCTCTTTGACTTATATATATCAAAATAGGCTTTCACCTCGCTTTTTATATAAAGCACACAATCAAACAGCTAAGGTTCAGACAAGGTAGCAACAAATACACGAACCACGCAAAGTACAAGGGAACCGGAAGCACGAGAAATGTTCTGCTGAGGACACCAGCTCAACAAGCCCTAAAGATGAAAAGAAGACAACGGGGGTACAAGCCAGGGAGCGGCATCATCCATCTCGTAGTGAGTTGTTTTATGGTACCCTCAAACTAATATAAGCCCTCCATTTGTTCTGATCTGATGGATAGGATTGTTTGGCACTCCAGTATAGATGCCTTGGAGTACTACCGTTAAAAGTTGGGGAGTACCACCACTTTGAGGGTAATTTGGTAATCTAGGACTAGATCATTAATTCTCCACTAATTAAGGGATAAAATCAACATGCAGGCGGCGATTAAGCTGGCGACCGAGCCATGATTCACGGGATGCATAGAGAAGGACTTCTTCACATCCCAAAAACAAAATCAATACATCAGATCTCAAAAGAGATAAAACGCGATGTGGTCAAATGCAACTATTAGTAATTATGTGCTTGTTTGAATTGGAAACATGAACTGATTGCTTGACGACGCTAGGAACAGAGGTGCATGCAGTGCGCAGATCCAGCGGAGGGCCGGGTCGCCGGCGCCCGGCGGCTAAGTTGCCAAATTTTCATGCATGTGCGTGATAGGGCCTGGGGACGGCTCCTCCCGGAGGATGCGGCAAGCCGGCAACCATCATTGTGCACGATCAGAGGCGGCGGGCATGCGCTTGATCGGATTAGAAAATTAGATCACGGGAATATCTCAACATTATACCTAAATTAAGAAGACAAAAAGTCTAAAGTGCCCTCTTAGATCAACGGTGAGATTTTGTTGGCACTCCCACCTCTATATATGGAGTACCAGGGTACTGTAAAAAACCTCGTAGTCTGGCCCAGGTGGCGGTTGGGGGAGCGGTGGCGCCAGACGAAGGGCCAAGGACCTTAGGCTTGTAATGAGAGAATCGATGGCACCACGCTCCGATCCACGGCTTAGCGACCCATAGCTTCAAGAAACCACACAGTTTGTAAATAGCGTCGACGAAGCGGCGCGCTCAATAATCAGCTTGTTGAGGACCGTCCATAACGTCCAAGTGAGAACCCCAATAACAAGCCACCTAATGTGGCAGGACCCCATAGGCGAGGCTTGCAATTCCTCATAGAGACCGGGGAAGTATGTATACCAGTACATGCTAGTAAGTCTAGTTGAGGTCTCACACACACTTCCAAACTGTCAAATTGATCGGCACTAATCCGCCTGGTTTTTAGTCACTACTCGTTTCCTGAAAAATTATGTTGAAACCATCAATCAATCGATCACAATATGCGACATGCCTACTTCCGGCCAAAACACACATGTGCCTGTCTGGGAATGAGCGGCACGTGGAAAGTCAATGTTAACATACTTCCGAAAGAATGGCTATTCTTGAGAGGGGGCTGAGCTACCAGTTCTTGTCGTTGATCTTGTCATGGGTCTTCCAGCGAAACAAATGTGTAGGTGTTTGACCTGGGTTTCTGAATGCCAAGGGCATGAAATTTGTCATGGGGTGGACGGTAGATATTTGATGCGGCATCGACTCCTGCCACTGGATGTTGGACAGTCAAGGACCTGTGTCAACAACCCTAAAAAAAACCTGCGTCAACAACTTAGACTGACAGATTTGTTGAATTTGATTTCAACTGTGTCTGACGTCACCCATTCTGAGATGGCAGAGAAACTTCAATAATATCTATCGCTTCCCAGACATTGTTTTTGCAAATAAGAAAAATCTAACTGGATGTACTGCTCCTGTGACGATGTTGTTTCATTTTTGCAAGCAAAATGGAGTGCGGGAGGGGGGGGGGGGGGGGGGGGGGGTGTCTACTTCTGTAAACAAAATTAATACTCCCACCGTTCTTAAATATTTGTCTTTTTAGAGATTTCAAATGGACTATCACATACGGATGTATATAGACATATTTTAAAGTGTAGATTCACTTATTTTGCTTCGTATGTAGTCATTTGTTGAAATCTCTACAAAGACAAATATTTAGAAATAGAGAAAGTAATATTTAATTACATAAGACACGGAAATGCAAAAACATTTTGATGTACCTTCATAGGGGCGCATGCAGCGGTGCCAATGTGATTGATAAAAAAATATGTCACATGCAAAGAAGGTTAAATCAAGGGACAATTGCTTTCTGCCCTACCCTGCTCAGCTTTGCACTTAAATTTGCCTCCGAGATCGGCCGAATACCCTTCCGTCACCGTGTTGTCCGGTCAAAGATATCTCTGTCTGACCGCCCGCCCGAATACCTCTCCCACTTAGAGCATCTCCAGCCGTTCGGCCCCTCAGCGCACCCGACGATAGCAGTTTGGCCAATGCGCCGACGGTTTTTTCGCCCTGGGGGCGATGCAGTTCCCAGTCGCGCCCTCAGGTTTCGACCCCAAGACGCACATAAATTTAAACTTGTCTTTTCCCGCTGCCAAAAAAATGCCACAGGTTCGGCGATCATGCCACAAAGTTCGGCGATCACCATGCCACAGTTCGGCGATCAAACATAACGATAGTTCGGCACTCAAAAGGAAGGACGCATAGACAAAGAAATGCATCAAACGACGGGCTCCTCCGGCGTGGGACTGGTCGGCGTCGGCGTGGCTTCTGTGCTCGGGCTGTTCCGCGTCGGCGTGGCTTCTGTGCTCGGGCTGCTCGGCGTCGGCGTGGCTTCTCTGCTGGGCGTCGGCGTGGCCTCACCACCCGGGCTGGCCGTCGGCGTTGGGGTCGGCGTGGGCGTTGGGGTCGGCGTGGGTGTAGGCGCAGTGGCCGACGACATCTGGTTCAAGATGAGGCCGCGCTCCGCCAAGTACCACGCCTTGACCTGCTCGTCCATCGTCGACATGTCCGCCCCCCATCATGAACGCCAGGGCGGTGTTCCTCTTCTTCGTGGCGACGTTGGTCTGGAGTAGGTCGAGCTTGACGGCGCTGTTCGTCATCAACGCCGACCACCGCGCCTCGGATTTCTCCTCCCTCTTGGCGGCGTGGTTCTTGGCGTTGGCGATGCACTGCTCGATCGACGATTGCAGTCGCTCGTGATGATCTCGTCCTCATCCTCCTCCTCCTTGCCGTCGTCGAGCTCATCGTCCATGTCGCCGGTGAGGTCTATTGTATCGTCTTGCGCGTGGAACCCGGGGGAGGCGGCGGCGGCGACCGAGCCGCTCATGATGATCTCGTCCATGTCGGCTTCCGTCGCGTTGGGGTTGCCGAAATATGACGACGAGGCTTGCGAGAAGGGCAGGGCGCCACAGCGTAGAGGCGGCATCGGGGAGGCTGCGTATGCCAGCGGCGAGTAGTTGTATGGGGGGTACTGGACGGCGGCGAACGCGGGCGAGGGAGTGCGCTGGTCGGGGTTCAGACCGGAGGGTGAGGCGCGCTGGCCATGGGGAAAGGTGATGTTGGGGTTGAATTCACCATGCGCGTCGCCGTTGGCGTAGCCACGCGAGGACGCGTACCCCTAGGGTGGTGGCGGCGGCGAGAAGCTGGCCGGCAACCCGACGCTCTGCTGGCTCCAGGCAGCTTGCGGGCCGTGGCCGCTGGGTGGATTCATCATCCCCGCGCGAGACGCCTCTGCCTGCTCCACCGCAGCTGCCGCCGACGCGGCCGCGTCCCGGGCCCTCTTGGCGTGGAGCCTGTTCCGCCGGTCGGTGGTGACAGCCTCCCGGCGCTGAACCTCCACCCTCCAGTTGACGTTCGACATGCCCGGTGGTTTTGCCGGCGGCGCCCTCGGCTTCCTCTGCTTCAGCTGGGTGGCATCGGCAACGGCAACGGCACGAGGGCCGAATACTTCTTCGGCGGCATGGCGGGATGGCGGCCGGATGGCGAGGAGAGGGAGGAGAATGGCGGGAGAAGAGGGGCAGAAAGGGGGAAGCAATGGGAAAATGGAGGGAAAAGTGGGGGATCGACGGGAAAAGGCCTGTCTCTTGCCGACAGAGCGGACCCACGCGCCTTTTGGCTTCGGCCGGCCCCCGGGTTCGGCTCGGGTTCGCCGGGTGTTATTTCGGCCCAAACCGACGATAAACAATGTCCTATTGGCGCGACTGGGCCGATTTTTCGGAGCCGGCGCTGTGGACCTAGACCACAGCAGAAAAATCAATCTCCCTCTCTCTTTCATCCCGCACGCCGGCGCTCGATATGTTGCTTGACCTGCCATCCCTGCCACTGGCCTCCTTCATACAGCATGCCGATGACCGATTTGCTCTGCCCCACGGCCGCTAGCGCCTCCCGGCGATGAATCCGAGCAGATCCAGCCCTGCCGCGAGGAGTTCGAGCGAGCGGCTCGGTGTCCAGTGTCGTTTCCCACCTTTAGCGTTTGCGAGGCCAGTGAGCTACCCGAGACCAGAAACCATGTGGTCGAGGTCCGCCTTGCTCACCTGAAGCTACGTGCCGAATTCATCGGACCGACGAGTTCTACATCGTCCGCGCCCCATCTTCTGCCCTGTCTCTAGCTATACTCCAGCATGGACGATTCGCTGCCATCAGTGCACCCTGGCCTCCAATGTCACCTTCCTTGGCTCTGTACAGACCTCCAGAAGGCTCACACCTCCACCTCGACCCTTTTGTCCTTTGGCTACCCTGACAACAAGGACGTGTTTTGGTGACCACCTACATCAACGATGGCCTCGCTCCGGAGCTCCCTTGCCTTCTCCGCATGCGTTGGTGCTCAGTGTGAGACATTCATCAGTTTGCCCCTATCCCCATGCTCACCCATGCCCTCTAGTCCCTGTTCCATGCACAAGTCGTCCCGGGTTGCTCGCTGGCGTGCCCCGCCCACTAGTCCAGGAACCCCTTGTTAGCAACGTGCAATTGTACCCACTACCAGTGTCCATGTTGAGCGCCGTTGGTACAGCGCCGCCGGTAGAAGATCACTAGTAGCGTGCGGCTGCAAGCTGCTAGTGACTTGCAAACTAGCAGTGCGCAGGATGTGGACGCTTCTGGTGGCTTCTTCCCGAGCAGCGCGTGAGTTATTTACGCGCTGCAGGTTCTGCATAGAACTAGCAGTGTCCAGGTTCGTGATACGCTACTAATCTATAAAGAAGTTGGATTTGTGCCCCAGGTATGTTACACGCTACTAACATATCAAGAAACTAGCAGTGTGACCCGCGCATTTTTGCGGCTAGGGTGACATGCATGTTTGCTTGGCTTACATATTGTTACATACGTTGTCTTATATAGAACATGAGTAAGCAAAAGAAATTGCTGTCCATGGCTCGCCTTCATGCAAGATATAGAGTTCTATGGTTGTCTGTCTTTATATCAACTTTTTTAGAATCTATTAAAAAGGGATAAATGTAAATACTGATGGATTTAACGTAAAGCTTGTACGGCTTCTTCCATCATTTCCGTATTGGACATATATTCAGTTGTTGCTATCCTATTTGTGCAATGCCTTGAGATTGCATGAATACCCATCTTTCTCACCTCTCTGTCTTCGTCATTGTATGCAATGTAACTGTTGGTGTATATCTTCCAAAGCTAGAACATTCTCTCTCAGTGAATCTTTTCATAGATAGTTCATGCCCATCTACACAAATTTAATGACTTACCACATTTGACTTGATTTATTGCTTTCCAGCAAATATTGTTCCAACCCCGACATTGCTTTGTTTTGTTCGTGTGATACACCTGCTTGCAATGTAGCATATTGGCATTATTCCCAAGATTCTTTGTTTTCTTTGTGTGATACACCAACTATCAAAGATATTTTTTGATTTGATGTTTCCTTGACATATGTTGACAATTAGTACATATTGCATGTTATCAAAGATACACCAACTCTTGTTTATTTTAGCTGTTATTATTTGTTTTAAATTTTAGGTTGATTTTCTTGGATAAATATGACCCCCCTTCTTTGGGGAGGATAAATATGACCCCTAATTTCCAGAGCTTGCATTACCAAACTTAGCTTTTTTATTTTCGTCATACAAAGTTCATAAGTAAACCATATTTTTTATTTCCTTCTAATCTTATGCAAAATCCACATATAACATAGAACCTTATTATTTTCCTTTTACACTATTTAACCACCCATTTGTATGTATTACGAACTTCTGTAAAAATAAATAATCTACATAGTTATATTTTGGACCAACCACAATCAAGTGGTGTATATATTTTAGCATATGTGAGTTAACCAATAAAACTTTGCGAACGTGATACACCTCATATTGTTGTCTCTCATTTGAAGGGAATCCGTTTATCTTTTTTATATATAGTTGGAGCATACATATATACTATGTGTCCCCATAAAAAAGAATACATACAAATTATATGTACGTTTTACATTGTTTATAATACATGTGAATGTCCAACTTACCTCTACTTAGTCTATTAACCATGCAACCGTAGACTAAAATAGTTTTCTAGAAATGCTGTAGCACGTTTATCTATATACAGGAAGCAAAGCTTATGTGTTCCACGCAATTAGTAAAAAAAAACACAGGGAGAAGCATCGATGTTAATATGTTTCAACCGTGGGTTCCAGTTTGGGTCTTAAAAATATTTTCCTTTTTCAATGGGATCACTTAAGCTAAAGTAAATCATTCTAAAATAAATAAACTTAAGCTCAAGTAAATAAATTTATTTAATATATTAAAAAAATTAATTATACACTAGTAGAAAACAGGGCACTAGTCCCGGTTCCAGAGGGCCTTTAGTCCCGGTTCTGGAACCGGGACAAAACGGTCGGGACTAATGCCCACAACCTTTTAGTCCCGGATGGCTTACGAACCGAGACTAAAGGAGCTCCACGTGGCTGCTGTGGGGCGCCTAGGCAGGAGGACCTAACACCAACCGGGACTAAAAGGCAGCCACGCGTCAGCAGCTCTCAGGTGCTGCGGTTTTTGTTTTTTTAAAGGGGGGTTTTGGGGTTTTGGAGGGTTTAGGGGTTTCATATTGTGTTAGCTAGCTACTACATATAGAGACAAGTGACCTCTCTTTCTCCGTGCTTGGTCGACGGTAGCTACCACATATAGAGAGAACTCGACGCTAGCTAGTAAGCAAATGAAGGAACCATTAATTACACAACATCGTCATGGACATATATAGAGAGAAGTGACCTCTCTTTCTCTGTGCTTGGTTGAACAACAAGTCTTCGTATATCTATCCGACGCTACTATATATATACAATATAACATCCCTGACATCATCAAGCGCCAAACTCACATTGAATTTCCGTATGGTATTCTCCATTTTCATGTATGACGTGGTCAAGAAAGAATCCCGCCAATTCCTCTTGAATTGGTCGTAAGCGATCATGTGGTAGGAGTTCATCCTGCATCTGCCACATCTAATTTAAAGAAGGAGGTCAATACATATATATGAATGAAACTCAACACAATTGATGGTAATAAAATAAAATTATGAATATTGTTTACGTACTTCATACTGTTTGTCAGACAAGCCCCGCTAAGAGGTCGAGTGGCGAATGAACTCGCAAACGTAGTATCCACATAAATTATTTCCACATGCCTGCCACAAGCACTTTACGAGAATAGAGTTCAATCAAACTGATAATCAAGCATGATAATGGTATTGATGAAACTAGAATCAATGAGAGATGCACGGAACTAGCTAGTACTACTTACTTTGGGGTGTGTAAATCGCAGCTCGTTCTTCAGACACGGAACCATTCCGGTGAACTTTTTCCGAACCCTGCCAGGCAAAGAAAATGATTACTTGATATCAGGAAATGAACGAAAGTTGCCGATATGGTGCGATAATGATTGAACTTACTTCTGGAGTATTGCAGTCATGTCCGCATATTCCTTGAGATCTTTACATCTCGAGTCTAAGACAGTTACTACTCCCCCATCAAGCTTAATGGATAGCAGAATAAAGTGGAACCTGTGGACGCATAACTCATCTATTACATTACTTAACCTCGAGTAAGCGAAACCAAATATGCACAAGACAGTAACACTCACTTGAAGTTGTAAGGAAAGAGTATTTCCCTTTTGTTTTGGTGTCGAAGGAACGTTTTTAGCAAGTTTTCCTCAGTATCTTCTACTCTATTTTCTACCGTCCATTTATTTACAGTATTTGGGCTAATGAACTCAATGTCACAGATTTGCCCTCTTTTGCATTCGACGATCTTCAATCTGCATAATATAGTGAGGATAATTATATATACATGCAATGAAAGAGCTGAGCTGGAGACTTAATTACAGAAGTAATAATTACACATAGTAGCAAGTCATGAGTTGTTTGTCGAGGGCGTCTTGATTGAATAACTGAAATAATTCCACAAATTCAACAGGCATCAGGTCGACTCCAATGATGTCGTGCTCATCTTTAATTCTCGCCACCAAACTATCGGTCCCATTCTTCCTGCAGCTTTCCAAGTACCAGTCATGCAATCTTCGCATCATTGTTGTTAGAGGAGTATGATCAGGTTTGACGAGAGGCTTCCCGTGCTCGTATCTAAAGATCTCTACTACCTCAGCCGTTTCAAACTGTACATCATCGCCCACGTAATCACCAAGAGTGGTACCGGGCAGTAGCCCCGGATGATTAGCGATATCGCTAGACACCTTGAGCGGGGGGCACGATTGATTCTCCTGTTCGCCGACATGGGGAATTTTTTTCCCACTTCTTCGTCTTGCAGCACTGGTAGTACTTCCCGACCGACGCGCTTCATCATATGTCCTTTCAATATAGCGGTCATAGTTGGATAGCGGCGGTGGCGGTGGTGGTCGCTTAAGGGCATCCATAGTGCGCTTCGCTTTCACCGGATCTATTGTTTCCTTCGGAGGTGGACATTTCCGTTCAAATGGGCCTGCACTTCGGCTTCCATGATGTCCGCTTTTTGCTCGTCAGTCCTCTCATATGGTAACTTTGGAAGAGGCTTGAGGCTTGGACTAAATTTGAATTTCTTCTCGCCTTTTGTACTGCTAGCCACCGGAGCGGTGGCGGCTCTCTTCTGCCATTACTGAGGCGGCGGAGTCAGCTGACGCGGAGAAGGAGGCGGAGTCCGCTGACGCGCCGGAGACAGCTCACGCGCCGGAGACGACTCGGGCAACTGAGACGGCTGAGCTGGACTGTGAGGAGTCTGCTGAGGGCCTCATCCGGCTGAGTCTGCTGAGGCGGCGTCCAGTTTGGAAGCTTGATGTTCTCCTTTCACCATAGACAGGTACTCCTTAAAGCATTTTCCATAAGAATATCCCCTTCACCTATAGGGTAGTCAAGCTCTAGCCCCTCAATTCCCTCCATTATTTCATCCACCGTGACAATAGCATAGCCATGTGGAATCGGACGGCAATGGAAAGTTCCCTCAGCTCGAGGAGGTAAAACAGAGCCGACCGCCGCCTTCAAGGTCAGGTTCTGGCATTTCGCCATTAGCACACAATGTTCAGCCTCCGTGATACTATCCACGGGGTAGCGAGGAGCTATGAAATCAGGCTGGACGAGCTCCGTGGAAGCCACGCTGCTTCTCCGCTGAGATGGTGGGGTAGATTCTGGGGCAGTGTCGAAGGAAGGATCTTTGTGCCGCTGAGATGGTTGGCCGGTAGCTCGCTGGCTCTTGAGTTCCTCTAGTTTCAATAATCTTGCACTGAGCTTCTGCATTTCGCTTGCTTCCTCTTTCTTCTTTCTCTCTCGGCTTCTATAACCACCGCTGTCGGGAAACCCATGCACACACGGAATGGAGCCTGATGTGCCTCGTGTTCGTCCAGGGTGTTCAGGATTCCCGAGGGCCTCTGTCAGCTCGTCCTTCTCTCTGTCGGGAATGAACGTCCCTTTCTGCGCTACCTTGATTGCTTTCTCAAGCTTCTTGATGGGTATTGCAAGTTGATCGTTCGTCGAAACACACTTCCCTGATTTTGGGTCCAAAGTCCTCCCAACCCCGAAGAACCAAGTCCTTGCCCGATCTGGCCAGTGCAATGTCGCTGGTTGGAACCCTTTAGCAAGCAGGTCTTGCTCAGCTTTGTCCCACAACAGCCGGGCTTTGCTGTAGCCACCTGAGCCCGTGGTACCGTGATACTTCTTCTTTGCAGCATTTTGCTTGTTTGTCAGTGACCTTTGCTTAGCCTTTTCCGATTTCTTGTTGGCCACAAATGCAGGCCAGTGATCTCTTATCTTCTCATATCGGCCGATGAATTCTGGAGTCTCGTCTTCTCGACAAACTTTTTGTTCAACTCTTTCTTCTAGTTGTTGAATAGTTCTGCCATCTTCTTAAGAGCAAACACCTTGACCTTTCGCTCTATAACTGGGTTATTCAAATCCTCCTCTGGCGGTAGGATGAAATTTGTCATCAGCGAGGTCCAAAGATCATCTTTCAGTCTATCCTGGACATAAGAAACTTCAGGGTCTCTCTTCTTATTCCATTCTTGCATGCTGATCGGGACGCTGTCCCTAACAACAACTCCGCACTGATGTATAAATGTGTCCTTGGTCCGCATGGGAGCAATCGGTTGGCCATCTTTCGCGACTTCTGTGATCATGAACCTTTCATTCTGGCGCAACCTTTTCTTCGGGCCTCGTCTCCTTACGGAAGTTTGGCTCGATCCGGAGGGCTAAAAGAAGAAAGAAGCGTTAATATATGTACATACAAAACAATTAATGCATCAAGTCAGCACATGCTTAATTAATATATATATATATATACCTCGCCGGACTTTGCAACAGTTAAGGCTCCCTCCTCCGTTCGGTCACCGGAGCTGTCATGATCTCCTTCCTCCGCCATTCGGTCACCGGAACCGTCATGATCTCCTTCCTCCTCCATTGGAACACCGGAGCCATCATCCTCTCCTTCCTGACCATCGGTGCCGCTGAGAAACGACAAGGTGATATCACCTCCGTCGCGGATTATATCCGCCAACAACTCTTCTTTTTCTCAGTCTCTGTCCATAGTTTCGACAAATATTACAACATGTCAATATACAAACATGAGAGATGGATTAGTGGCAAACATGTACTTAATATCACAACAAGGAATCATATGCATATGAGCAATGGATTAGTGGCAAACATCATGCAAAGTTGACAAGTTTTATAACAGTCAGTTTCAGACGATCGTCGAGGACTACTCCCCCCTCATGTCTGATGAGTCGTCCTATCTTTCGAGAGAGGATACTTTGCGGACTGCCTCTCTCATGGTCATCGAGGATACTTGCGGACTGTAGGAGATATGCCCTAGAGGCAATACTAAATGTTATTAATTATCTCCCTGTTCATAATTAAGTTTATATTCCATGCTATAACTGCTATGGTTCCCGAGCCCGTATATCCATAAAGGCTCTGGGGAAAACCCATGTGCACGTGTGGTATAATAAACGGTAAAATGTATTCCTAGTCGTGCCTCTAAGACTAGCTCAAGTGTTGCATGATGATTATGTTTTCCCAATCATGGGCATGTCTATGCCAGCAACTTTGAGGGCACAATGTCAGGAAGGACATTTGTGTTGAATCGACCCGAATTGATGTTATGCTATGAGATACATTCGTCATGAGTTAATGGTTAATAACACAGAGATAGTTAACGTTTGCATGATTCCTTAGACCATGAGAGTATCGGGTTTCTTCATGCTTGCTTCATGAACTTTGGGGTTTGTTAAACGTCATCCGTAAATGGGTGGCTATTACGGCGGCTTACGGGTTCATGGAACAGTATGTCAAGTAACTTGATAGCTCAAGATTGGGATTTGCTCCTCCGACGATGGAGAGATATCTCTGGGCCCTCTCGGTGTTACGGTATCCATCATCGTCTGGCCAGACACTTTGTAATTTGATCACGGGGATGCCGGAACACGGTAACGAGAAAAGAGAACAATACCGGTAACGAGGTAACTAGCTTAGTGGACAAGTTGTTGATCCACGGGAATGCCAACATGTCTCACCTCGGGTATTTGTAACATATCGCGAAGCAACAGGAATAGCACACGGCAACTGGAGGTTCACTCGAATATTCATTCGTGTGGGTATAGGGGTCAATATGGGTGTCCACGGCTCCGATGTTGATCATTGATCGGAAAGTGTTCCGGTCATGTCTATACTTCACCGAACCTATAGGGTCACACGCTTAAGGGTCATCTATCTGCTGAATACTAGATAGGGAGTCTGAGAGAAAGTCACCGAAAATGTTTCGGAGACAACGGAAGAGTTCCGAGAGAGAGAACACCGAAAGAGTTTTTGGTAAAACCGAAAAGTTGTTTCGGAATATATTATTTGGTCAAAAAGGGTTTCGGCACCGCCTGGAAATTTTCAGAGGATGCCAGAATTGGTCTGGGAACTTCTGGGAATTTTCAGAGAGAAAAACCGGAAATGTTCCGAAACTGCCGTAACCGCTGTTGATGCTTTCCGCTGATAAAAACCACCGCACCGAAAATGTTTCGGATCGTGCCCAGAATAATTTTAGAGGGTGCCAGAAATGTTCTGGGACCTTCTGGAATTTTTCAGAAAAAGTTTCGCGGAAAACATCTTGTCTCAGCGCGAGGGGACAAGATCCCACGAATCGGGGGTTGCATGTTTGATGGCTTTTTGTCTAGGGAGCATGCATGTTTCATGGAGACATGTTGGTGGCTTGTTGGGGGGGGCCCCCATGGGGGGAGACAAGGTGTGGGCCGGCCCAAGGGCTGCCATGGTGGTGTCCCCTTGGTGCCCCCCTTGTGTTACCATTATGCCCTTTCATGTGTGACATGAAGCTTGGGTATTTTGGTATTTCAACATCCCACCCCACCCCTTGCCTTGGCCTATAAAAGGAGGAGTTGGGGCTGCCATCTCCTTCATCCCCTTGCTCTCACACACAAGCCATGCATGATCTGGCATTCTCTCTCCCTCCCACGAAATAGTTTCGTAGTGCCGAAAGGCTGTCTGGGTTCCGGTGGGAACTAGTTCTGGACGGCGAAGCCCTGCCGGATAGATGACACCGTATGTGTGCAACTCTGTAGAGAGGTCGTAGTTTCGATCTTAGTGCCCGTGGGGCTGTTCGTGAGTGCCTCCCGAAGGGCTGTCCAAGTGACGGTCCGAGTTCTGTGAGTCCTCCCGAATGGCTGTCCGCGACACCGTCCGGGGGACTGTCCGACCGCCTCCCGGAGGGCTGTCCGGGTGGAAGATGAGGGAATACATCCTCGCGGTTGGGAGGTTGTAAATCCTAGCTGCGGGGGTCTGCACCGACGATCGTCATCGACTCTACTTCCGCTGCGCTATGAGTCGGTAACAAAATGATCAAAAACCCTGTATGCAATCTCCATAGTGATCCTGGGCTGGTGCGTAGGTCGGAAATTTTTTGTTTTCTGCTGCGTTCCCCAACACGAACACCCCCCCCTCATGTCGATGTTATCGGGGATATATTGAATTCACGAGAGAGTTAGGGGTGTTCTAACGTGGCACTACACGATATAGGTGAAGGGGGATAACATCCGGGATTGTTTTCCCGAAGTCTGCATTAATTTTGGACAGATGAACCGGAGGGGGACGGTTACAGGTTCGCTATGCTAGCTGCTTGTTACAGACGAACGGAGGGCATATTCGGATTCGTCATATTTTTCTGATCGATTTTCATATATAAATTATTTTCATCGGAGTTACGGTTAATTTTCTACGAATTTTCTATATACCTACATCCATCGATATCCATCCATACATACATATACATCTACATTATATATAAACAAAAAAAAATTGAATAAACAAAAAAAATATTAATTCTATGATACACATACATATACATCTACTTGAACAAAAAAAAGTCTATGAACAAAAAAAATTCATCATATCAATATTTACATATACATACACATACATACACATGATTAATAAACACTAAGCATCTACATATACACCTACATATACATACATATACATAAACATGATTAAAAAATTCATCATATCAAAAAAATACATTAAGCATCTACATATACATAAACATGATTAATAAAAAATGGCACAGCGGGCCGGGGCGGCGGCGGCTCACAGCGGGGGCGGCGAGGGCTCGGGGAGGAGGGAGAGCGCGCGGGCTCAGGGGCGGCGACGGCGACGGTGGGGGCGGGCCGGGCAGGGGCGCGGGCTCGGGGGCGACAACGGCGACAGCGACGACGGGGCAGGGGAGCGGCGACGGCGACGGCGACGGGGGCGGCGGACGGCATCGGGGCAGCCTGGCGGCGTCGAGGTGCTCGGCGTCATCGGGGGAAACTGCGGATGAACTATGAAAATTTCCTAAGTGTGGGCTTATATACCCCACCCTTTAGTCCCGGTTGGTGGCACCAACCGGGACTAAAGGCCCCTCTTTCGTCCTGGTTGGAGCCACCAACCGGGACTAAAGGTGTATTTCAGCAGCCCAAAGGGAGGGAAGCACAGGCCTTTGATCCCGGTTGGTGGCTCGAACCGGGACTAAAGGCCCCCTTTAGTCCCGGTTGGTGCCACCAACCGGGACCAAAGGTCTGGTCCTGGCACTGGCGCGGGGAGGTGGGAGTTTAGTCCCACCTCGCTAGTTGGGAGAGGGCAACACAGGTTTATAAGGCGCGTAGCGGCTGAGCTTTCGAGCTCCTCTCTAATGCAGGCAGTACTTGCCTAACCTTTACCACTGCCATGTTGGGCCTGTTGGGCCTGTGGGCCTGCATCTTGGCCCATGTACAGATGGGTTTCTAGTCGTATGCAGGCCGTGGTGACGCAGTAGGCGGCATTTTTTTATTTTTTATGTTATTTTAGTTTGCTATTAAAGTTTTTAACATAAAATACTTTTTCTATTAAAGTTATTAACAAAAAATACTTTGATAATTTTAGTTACATAAATTTTATATAATTTTAAGTTAATATTATTTTGATAATAACTAGAGGTTTATAAAAGCTTTTTAGTTGATTCTTTTTGCTATTGAAGAATATTATAGTTTTGTTTTAGTTGATCGTAACAAAATATTTTAATTGATTCTTTTTAGTTCATTCTTTTTGTAATTAGAGTTTTATAAAAGCTTTTTAGTTCATTCTTTTTGCTATTAGAGTTTTATAAAAGCTTTTTAGTTCATTCTTTTGAAAAGCACTACAAATGAACTCTGAAAAAGTTAAAAGTTGGCATGGTATCATCATCTCACCCACATAGCATGTGCTAAAAAGTTAAGAGGGTTACGGTAAAAACTGGATGCACTTCGTGTACAAAATGGACAATCTCTTTCGAAGTATCATGGTTTCGGACGAAAACTCATCTGTTACAAAGGGATTTCAATTTTTTTACTTATTTCAATTCTGAACTTTTTGTGCATTCAACATGCACCATTCAAAGCCACATCATTAATTTTCAACCCTTTCTGACTTCATTTGGTATTTTTCATGCATTTACTGATTTTTTTAGCTAAATGATCTTGAAATTGAAAATCACTACAAATGAACTCTAAAAAGTTTTAAAGTTGGCATGGTATCATCATTTCACCCACATAGCATGTGCTAAAAAATTGAGAGGGTTATGGCAAAAGCTGGATGCACTTCGTGTATAAAATGGACAATCTCTTTCGAAGTATCACGGTTTCGGACGAAAACTCATCTATTACAAAGGTGTTTCTTTTTTTGAACTTATTTCAACTCCAGACTTTTTGTGCGTTCAACATGCACCATTCAAAGCCACATCATCAATTTTCAACCCTTTCTGACTTCATTTGGTATTTTTCATGCATTTACTGATTTTTTTAGCTAAATGTCCCTGAAATTGAAAAGCACTACAAATGAACTCTAAAAAGGTTGAAAGTTGGCATGGTATCATCATTTCACCCACATAGCATGTGCTTAAAAGTTGAGAGGGTTACGGCAAAAGCTGGATGCACTTCGTGTACAAAATGGACAATCTCTTTCGAAGTATCAGGGTTTCGAACGAAAACTCATGTATTACAAAAGGCATTTCATTTATTCTTCGCGTAATTAGAGCCATCATCGTATCCTCCTTCGCTTTTTCTTCGCGTGTGTCCCTTGCTTATTGCGCTGTAACCATGGATAATCTTCATCGTTTTACAGGGTGCTTGGGTCAGCCTTCACTTTGAAGGGAGGAATTTCATGAAACTTTTCATAATCTTCAAACATGTCTTTCTTGCCCTCCACTCCCACGATGTCTCTTTTCCTTGAAAGAACTATGTGGCGCTTTGGCTCATCGTATGATGTATTTGCTTCCTTATCTTTTCTTTTTCTCGGTTTGGTAGACATGTCCTTCACATAGAAAACCTGCGCCACATCATTGGCTAGGACGAATGGTTCGTCTGTGTACCCAAGATTGTTCAGATCCACTGTTGTTATTCCGTACTGTGGGTCTACCTGTACCCCGCCTCCTGACAGATTGACCCATTTGCACCGAAACAAAGGGACCTTAAAATCATGTCCATAGTCAAGTTCCCATATGTCCACTATGTAACAATAATATGTGTCCTTTCCCCTCTTGGTTGCTGCATCAAAGCGGGCACCACTGTTTTGTTGCTACTCTTTTGATCTTGGGCGATCGTGTAAAATGTATTCCCATTTATCTCGTACCCTTTGTAAGTCAATACAGTCGAAGATGGTGTCCTGGCCAACGAGTACAGCTCATCTAGAACAGTGGTGTTGCCCATGAGATGTGTTTGCAACCAACTGCCGAAAGTCCTGATGTGTTCACATGTAATCCAGTCATCACACTGCTCCGGGTGTTTGGAGCGCAGAATATTCTTGTGTTCATTGACATACGGGGTCACCAAGGTAGAATTCTGTAGAACTGTGTAGTGTGCTTGAGCCCAAGAATGCCCGTCCCTACATATTATTGAGTCCGCTCCTAGCGTGCCTTTTCCAGTCAGTCTCCCCTCATACCGCGATTGAGGGAGACCAATCGGCTTAAGGTCAGGAATGAAGTCAACACAAAACCCAATGACCTCCTCTGTTTGATGCCCCGTGGAGATGCTTTCTTCTGGCCTAGCACGGTTATGAACATATTTCTTTAAGACTCCCATGAACCTCTCAAAGGGGAACATATTGTGTAGAAATACAGGGCCCAAAATGGCAATCTCGTTGACTAGATGAACTAGGACGTGTGTCATGATATTAAAGAAGGATGGTGGGTACACCAGCTCGAAACTGACAAGACATTGCACCAAATCATTCTTTAACCATGGTAGGATTTTTTGATCGATTACCTTCTGAGAGATTGCATTGAGGAATGCACATAGCTTCACAATGGCTAATCGAATGTTTTCCGGTAGAAGCCCCCTCAATGCAACCGGAAGCAGTTGCGTCATAATCACATGACAGTCATGAGACTTTAGGTTCTGGAACTTTTTCTCTGCCATTTTTATTATTCTCTTTATATTGTACGAGAAGCCAGACGGGATCTTCATACTGAGCAGGCATTCAAAGAAGATTTCCTTCTCTTCTTTGGTAAGAGCGTAGCTGGCAGGACCTTCATACTGCTTTGGATGCATGCCGTCTTTTCCATGCATACGTTGGTGGTCCTCCCGTGCCTCCGGTGTATTTTTTGTCTTCCCATACACGCCCAAGAAGCCTAGCAAGTTCTCGCAAATATTCTTTGTCACGTGCATCACGTCGATTACGGAGCGGACCTCCAGGTCTTTCCAATAGGGTAGGTCCCAAAATATAGATTTCTTCTTCTACATGGGTGCACGTCCCTCAGCGTCATTCGGAATAGATAGTCCGCCAGGACTCTTTCCAAAGATTACTTGTAGATCATTGTACATATCAAGCATGTGATCACCAGTACGGAAGGCGGCTTCTTCCGGTGATCTGCCTCACCTTTGAAATGCTTGCCTTTCTTTTGACATTGATGGTTGGTCGGAAGAAATCGACGATGTCCCAGGTACACATTCTTCCTGCATTTGTCCAAATATATACTTTCGGTGTCATCTAAACAGTGCGTGCATGCATGGTATCCCTTGTTTGTCTATCCTGAAAGGTTACTGAGAGCAGGTCAATCATTGATGGTCACAAACAGCAACGCATGTAGGTCAAATTCCTGCTGTTTGTGCTCATCCCACACACATACGCCTTTTCCATTCCACAGCTGTATAAGTTCTTCAACTAATGGCCTTAGGTACACATCAATGTTGTTGCCAGGTTGCTTAGGGCCTTGGATGAGCACTGGCATCATAATGAACTTCTGCTTCATGCACAACCAAGGAGGAAGGTTATAGATACATAGAGTCACGGGCCAGGTGCTATGATTGCTGCTCTGCTCCCCAAAAGGATTAATGCCATCTGCGCTTAAACCAAACCATACGTTCCTTGCGTCACCTGCAAAGTCCCCCCACCAACATATAGCTCTCTAGAGCATCTAATTAAAACATAAATTGAAACTATGTAAGAACAACAAATGCGATCATAATCGCAACTAAGGTAACAATTAATCCAACGGCATAGTGACACCAAGCCTCAGTATCAATGGCATATTTTCTAATATTTCTAATCTTCAAGCGCATTGCATCCATCTTGATCTTGTGATCATCGACGACATCCGCAACATGCAACTCCAATTCCATCTTCTCATCCTCAATTCTTTTCAATTTTTTCTTCAAGTAATTGTTTTCTTTTTCAACTAAATTTAACCTCTCGACAAGAGGGTCGGTTGGAATTTCCGGTTCACATACCTCCTAGATAAAAACATCTATGTCACGTTGGTCGGTATAATTGTCAAATACACTAAATGAAACAAATAGTTATAAAAGATAATATACCACATCCGAATCATAGACAGGACGAGGGCCGACGAGGGCGGATACCAAAACCATGGCACTATATAATAACAGACAATAATAAAAGTAAGAAAATTATACAAGTATATATTTATCTAAATCATACAAGTAAGAATTTTTTCTTTTAGAAAGAAGATAAGAACAAGAGGCTCTCCACGGTGGTGCCGGCGACGAGATCGGCATGGGCGATCGACGGCGGTGAGGATGGGGACGGGACGGGACGGACCACCAAACCTAGACAAATCTTGAGGAAAATGGAGCTTGGAGAGGAGAAAGCTTAAGTGTGGCTCGGGCATTTCATCGAACACCTCATGTGCATGCATAGAAGGGAGAACAGAGCAGCACATGCACACCTCCCACACGGCCAAAAACCAGAGGAGAGGGTGGGCAGGGGCAAGGGTATATATAGGCATCTCTTTAGTCCCGGTTGGTGGCCAGAACCGGGATAGAAGATTGACCTTTAGTCCCGGTTCCAGCCACCAACCGGGACTAAAGGTGCTGCGCCAGGAGCGAGGCCCATTGGTCCCGGTTCGTGTCTGGAACCGGGACCAAAGGGGTCAGAAGAACCGGGACCAATGGCCACCGAGGCCCGGCCGGCGCCCTGGCCTCACGAACCGGGACTGATGCATGATTTGGCCCCGGTTCGTAAGAGAACCGGGATTAATACCCTTATCTGGCCTGGACCAAAGCCCTGTTTTCTACTAGTGATAAGAGGCCGACAAGTTTGATGGTTTGATGTTATACCTTTTATGTGATTCTCCAGCCATCTATTTTTTTCATTCCGTACTGTACTTTTATATTATGCGAAAAAGTTAGAAGAGGCCAGTTCCTAGTAGTTCTTATCTTGTCTTGTTTGAAAAACAAAAATACAGAAGCAGGAAACTCATATTTGATCTTCAGGTAACAACAGGCCCTTCGAGATCTTCGGGTAACAACAGCGCTATCAAAACTCCTAACATCATGCTCTCAAGAGGTCTCGGATGAAGATCAGATCGCCCTGGCAACCCGGTGTTGCCAAAGAACCATTGGATCTCCATCCAAGTACCCGATAAGTAAGATGTGCCCTGGTGCTTGAAGCACATGAGTGATGCTAATGGGTGCATTTCATGGCAGATTTTCACAAGCAGATGTTGCACGGACTAGAGAAGAGCCCCATAAAAACATTATGTTTCAATACATTTTCCTGAAACCGCACATTCCTAGCTTGCCCCTCACACAAGAATAATCTCATTTATTAAGCACTTCAAAGTCACTACCTATGTCTGGACTAGACCTCAAAACAGAATGTTGTTGTTGTTGTTATAATAATAGACGTATTGTTCTTGCTATTTTTGTGGCATGTGGGAGAGGAGTGGAGCAACAAGGCAACAGAGGGATGAGGTAAAATGGAACAAAGGGTGTTGGATACTCTTGGACAAACAGAAGGGAGCTTTGTATATATGAGGGCACGCTACACATAGCAAATAAAATCGACGATGCAATTGACGCGCACAACTTTTACTCCTTCGAGAGTACACGACCGTGCCTACACACAAATGATCGTGAATGACTTCGTACAAGAAATTGAATTGCTCTTGGAGGAGTGATATGTCTCCAACGTATCTATAATTTTTTATTGTTCCATGCTATTATATTATCTATTTTGGATGTTTTATATGCATTAATATGCTATTTTATATTATTTTTGGGACTAACCTATTAACCTAGAGCCCAGTGGCAGTTTCTGTTTTTTCCTTGTTTTTGAGTTTCGCAGAAAAGGAATACCAAACGGAGTCCAAACGGAATAAAACTTTTGCGATGATCTTTCTTGGACCAAAAGGAAACCAGGAGACTTGGAGATGAAGTCGGAGGAGCCACGAGGCGGACACAAGGACGAAAGGCGCGCCCAGGGGGGTAGGGCGTGCCCCCCACCCTTGTGGGCCCCTCGTACACCTCCTGACCTAATTCTTTCGCCTATATATACTCTTATATGCCAAAACCACCAGAGGCATCCACGAAAATACTTTTCCACCATCGCAACCTTCTGTACCCGTGCGATCCCATGTAGGGGCCTTTTCCGGCGTCCTGCCGGAGGGGGATTCGATCACGGAGGGCTTCTACATCAACACCATTGCCCTTCCGATGAAGCGTGAGTAGTTTACCTCAGACCTACGGGTCCATAGCTAGTAGCTAGATGGTTTCTTCTCTCTCTTTGATTCTCAATACCATGTTCTCCTCGATGTTCTTGGAGATCTATTCGATGTAATAGTTTTTTGTGGTGTGTTTGCCGAGATCCAATGAATTGTGGATTTATGATCAGCTTATCTATGAATATTATTTGAATCTTCTCCGAATTCTTTTATGCATGATTTGATATCTTTGTAATTCTCTTAGAACTATTGGTTTGGTTTGGCCAACTAGATTGGCTTTTCTTGCAATGGGAGAAGTGCTTAGCTTTGGGTTCAATCTTGCGGTGTCCTTTCCCAGTGACAGTAGTGGCAGCAAGGCACGTATTGTATTGTTGCCATCCAGGATAAAAAGATGGGGTTTTCATCATATTGCTTGAGTTAATTCCTCTACATCATGTCATCTTGCTTAATGCGTTACTTCATTCTTTATGAACTTAATACTCTAGATGCATGCTGGATAGTGGTCATGTGTGGAGTAATAGTAGTAGATGCAGAATCGTTTCGGTCTACTTGACACGGACGTGATGCCTATATTCATGATTATTGCCTTAGATATCGTCATAAGTTTGCGCTTTTCTATCAATTGCTCAGCAGTAATTTGTTCACCCACCGTAATATTTTCTACCTTGAGAGAAGCCTCTAGTGAAACCTATGGCCCCCGGGTCTATTTTCCATCATATTACTTTCCGATCTACTATTTTGCAATCTTTTATTTTCAGATCTATAAACCAAAAAACCCAAAAATATTTACTTTATCTTTTGTTTAGTTTTACCTATCTCTATCAGATCTCACTTTTGCAAATAACCGTGAAGGGATTGACAACCCCTTTATCGCGTTGGGTGCAAGTTGTTTGATTGTTTGTGCGGGTATTCGGTGATTTGTGCGTTGTCTCCTACTGGATTGATACCTTGGTTCTCAAACTGAGGGAAATACTTATCTCTACTTTGCTGCATTACTCCTTGGAATAGATATGTTTTGGATACCATTACCGGGGGGAAATTTCGTGGGGAGCCATACTTTTGATTCTTATAACGCCATGATAGATTTGTTAGACCCACCACCTCTTTTGATCAATGGAACTGCTTTAACTTTGGAACATGTGATGCAAAAGCTTGAAATTATTGAGAATAAAATTGCTACCGTTGAGTTGATTGAAAATTTGGATAAAAAAATTTATAATCAGATTACCCAATATGGAGCTAAAGTAGGAGCTACTTTAAAGAATCCTAGAGAAAAGGAACCCATAGTTAATGAAAAGATAGATCAAGATTCTAGTAGAATTGGGACACTAGAGGATATTATTACCAACTTGGGTTCCGCTTTTTCCTCCGTTAAAACTACTAAAACTCTTCCTCCTACTAAGACTGCCAAGTTTATTTACGTTCCTAAGAATAAGGGTGAATCTTCTAGTAAAGAAAATGAAGATCTCAAAACAATAAGTGTTCACCCCAGATTTTTTGATATTATTAAGGAACCAATTGCCACGAGTGAATTTCTTGATTTCTTGCCTAGGAGTTTGATCATTGATAATACCAAATAATCTCCTAAGAATTATAAGTGTGCAATTGAAGAGTTGCATACCAAAGATGATAATACCTAGATCTATTCGTGTTGTTATGCCTAGCTAAGGGCGTTAAACAATAGCGCTTGTTGGGAGGCAACCCAATTTTATTTTTGTTCTTTGCTTTTTGGTTCTGTTTTGCAATAAATAATTCATCTAGCCTCTGGTTAGATGTGGTTTTTATGTTTCAATTAGTGTTTGTGCCAAGTAAAACCTTTGGGATGGCTTATGGTGATAGTTGATTTGATCTTGCTGAAAAACAGAAAATTTTGCGTCCAGTCTCAGAATTTTAATAATTCACTGGAGCATTGAAAAACCCTGAATTGTTTATACGAGATTGATATACAAATTTCCTCTGTTGTCCTAATTTTTCAGAATTTTTGGAGTTACATAAGTACTAGAACAATTCGGATCTTCGTAGACTGTTCTGTTTTTGACAGATTCTGTTTTCTTTGTGTTGTTTGCTTATTTTGATGAATCTATGGGTAGTATTGGGGGGTATGAACCATGGAGAAGTTGGAATACAGTAGATATTACACCAATATAAATAAATAATGAGTTCACAACAGTACCAAAGTGGTGATTTATTTTCTTATACTAACGGAGCTTATGAGATTTTCTGTTGAGTTTTGTGTTGTGAAGTTTTCAAGTTTTGGGTAAGGATTTGATGGACTATGGAATAAGGAGTGGAAAGAGCCTAAGCTTGGGGATGCCCAAGGCACACCAAGGTAATATTCAAGGACAACCAAGATCCTAAGCTTGGGGATGCCCCTCTTTCGTCTTTGTCTATCGGTAACTTTACTTGAGGCTATATTTTTATTCACCACATGATATGTGTTTTGCTTGGAGCGCCTTGTATGATTTGAGTCTTTTCTTTTTAGTTTTCCACAATCATCCTTTCTGTACACACCTTTTGAGAGGGACACGCATGAATCGTGATTTATTAGAATACTCCATATGCTTCACTTATATCTTTTGAGCTAGGCAATTTTGCTCTAGTGCTTCACTTATATCTTTTTAGAGCACGGCGGTGGTCTTATTTTATAGAAATTATTGAACTCTCATGCTTCACTTATATTATTTTGAGAGTCTTTAAACAGCATGGTAATTTTCTTTGGTTATAAATTTAGTCCTAATATGATAGGCATCCAAGAGGGATATAATAAAAACTTTCATATAAAGTGCATTGAATACTATGAGAAGTTTGATTCCTTATGATTGTTTTGAGATATAAAGATGGTGATATTAGACTCATGCTAGTGAGTAATTGTGGATTTGGGAAATATTTGTGTTAAGGTTTGTGATTCCCGTAGCATGCACGTATGGTGAACCGTTATGTGATGAAGTCGGAGCATGATTTATTTATTGATTGTCTTACTTATGAGTGGCGGTCGGGGCCGAGCGATGGTCTTTTCCTACCAATCTATCCACCTAGGAGCATGTGCGTAGTACTTTGTTTCGATAACTAATAGATTTTTGCAATAAGTATGTGAGTTCTTTATGACTAATGTTGAGTCCATGGATTATACGCACTCTCACCCTTACACCATTGCTAGCCTCTCTAGTGCCGCGCAACTTTCGCCGGTACCATACACCCACCATATACCTTCCTCAAAACAGCCACCATACCTACCTATTATGGCATTTCCATAGCCATTCCGAGATATATTGCCATGCAACTCTCCACCGTTCCGTTTATTATGACACGTTCCATCATTGTCATATTGCTTTGCATGATCATGTAGTTGACATCGTATTTGTGGCAAAGCCACTGTTCATAATTCTTTCATACATGTCACTCTTGATTCATTGCACATCCCGGTACACCGTCGGAGGCATTCATATAGAGTCATATTTTGTTCTAAGTATTGAGTTGTAATTCTTGAGTTGTAAGTAAATAAAAGTGTGATGATCTTCATTATTAGAGCATTGTCCCATGTGAGGAGAAGTATGATGGAGACTATGATTCCCCCACAAGTCGGGATGAGACTCCGGACAAAAAATAAAAAAATAAAAGAGGCCAAAAAAAAGAAAAAAATGAGAGAAGGCCCAAATAAAAAAAACAAAAAAATGAGAGAAAAGAGAGAAGTGGCAATGTTACTATCCTTTTACCACACTTGTGCTTCAAAGTAGCACCATGATCTTCATGATAGAGAGTTTCCTATGTTGTCACACTTGTGCTTCAAAGTAGCACCATGATCTTCATGATAGAGAGTCTCCTATGTTGTCACTTTCATATATTAGTGGGAATTTTCATTATAGAACTTGGCTTGTATATTCCAATGATGGGCTTCCTCAAATTGCCCTAGGTCTTCGTGAGCAAGCGAGTTGGATGCTAGCCCACTTATTTTCTTTTTTGAGCTTTCATAAACTTATAGCTCTAGTGCATCTGTTGCATGGCAATCCCTACTCACTCACATTGATATCTATAGATGGGCATCTCCATAGCCCGTTGATACACCTAGTTGATGTGAGACTATCTCCCTCTTTTTGTCTTCTCCACAACCACCTTCTATTCCACCTATAGTGCTATATCCATGGCTCACGCTCATGTATTGCGTGAAAATTGAAAAATTTTGAGAACATCAAAAGTATGAAACAATTGCTTGGCTTGTCATCGGGGTTGTGCATGATTTGAATATTTTGAGTGATGAAGATGGAGCATAGCCAGACTATATGATTTTGTAGGGATAAGCTTTCTTTGGCCATGTTATTTTGAGAAGACATAATTATCTTGTTAGTATGCTTGAAGTATTATTGTTTTTATGTCAATATTAAACTTTTGTTTTGAATTATACGGATCTGAACATTCATGCCACAATAAAGAAATTACATGGATAAATATGTTAGGTAGCATTCCACATCAAAAATTCTATTTTTATCATTTACCTACTCGAGGACGAGCATGAATTAAGCTTGGGGATGCTTGATACGTCTCCAACGTATCTATAATTTTTGATTGTTCCATGCTATTATATTATCTATTTTGGATGTTATATATGCATTCATATGCTATTTTATATTATTTTTGGGACAAACCTATTAACCTAGAGCCCAGTGCCAGTTTTTTCCTTGTTTTTGAGTTTCGCAGAAAAGGAATACCAAACGGAGTCCAAACGGAATAAAACTTTTGCGATGATCTTTCTTGGACCAAAAGGAAACCAGGAGACTTGGAGATGAAGTCGGTGAAGGAAATATGCCCTAGAGGCAATAATAAAGTTGTTATTTTATATTTCCTTATTCATGATAAATTATTATTATTCATGCTAGAATTGTATTGATCGGAAACCTAAATACATGTGTGAATACATAGACAAACACTGTGTCCCTAGTGAGCCTCTACTTGACTAGCTCGTTGATCAAAGATGGTTAAGGTTTCCTAACCATGGACATGAGTTGTCATTTGATAACGGGATCACATCATTAGGAGAATGATGTGATGGACAAGACCCATCCGTTAGCTTAGCATAATGATCGTTTAGTTTTATTGCTACTGCTTTCTTCATGTCAAATACATATTCCTTCGACTATGAGATTATGCAACTCCCGGATACCGGAGGAATGCCTTGTGTGCTATCAAACATCACAACGTAACCGGGTGATTATAAAGATGCTCTACAGGTATCTTCGAAGGTGTCTGTTGGGTTGGCATAGATCGAGATTAGGATTTGTCACTCCGAGTATCGGAGAGGTATCTCTGGGCCCTCTCGGTAACGCACATCATAAGAAGCCTTGCAAGCAAAGTGACTTAGTCATAGGATGATGTATTACGGAACAAGTAAAGAGACTTGCCAGTAACGAGATTGAACTAGGTATGAAGATACCGACGATCGAATCTCGGGCAAGTAACATAGCGATGACAAAGGGAATAACGTATGTTGTCATAATGGTTCGACCGATAAAGATCTTCGTAGAATATCTGGGAGCCAATATGAGCATCCAGGTTTCGCTATTGGTTATTGACCGGAGAGGTGTCTCGGTCATGTCTACATAGTTCTCAAACCCATCAGGTCCGCACGCTTAACATTCGATGATGATTTTGTATTACATGAGTTATGTGATTTGGTGACCGAATGTTGTTCAGAGTCCCGGATGAGATCACGGACATGATGAGGAGTCTCGAAATGTTCGAGAGGTAAAGATTGATATATAGGACGATAGTATTCGGACACCGGAAGTGTTCCGGAGGTACCGGGTTACCGGAAAGGGGTTCCGGGCACCCCCGGCAAAGATATGGGCCTAATGGGCCAAGAGGGGAAACGCAGCAGCCAGCATGGGCTGCCTGGGCTGCTCCCTCCCCTTCCTTTCTCTCTTCCCCTCTTTCCTTTCCCTCTCCGGAAATTATGGTATGGGGGGGGGGGCGAATTGGACTAGGGGCCCAAGTAGGATTCCTCCTACTTGGGCGCCCCCTTGGCTGCTCCCTCTCCCTCCCACCTATATATATGAAGGGGGGAGGCACCGAGAAGACACACCAACAATTGTTAGCCGTGTGCGGCGCCCCCCTCCACAGTTTACACCTCCGGTCATATTCACGTAGTGCCTAGGCAAAGCCCTGCGCGGATCACTTCACCATCACCGTCACCATGCCGTCGTGCTGACGGAACTCTCCCTCGACACTTTGCTGGATCAAGAGTTCGAGGGACGTCATCGAGCTGAACGTGTGTAGAACTCGGAGGTGACGTACGTTCGGTGCTTGATCGGTCGGAATGAGAAGAAGTTTGACTACATCAACCGCGTTAACAAACGCTTCCGCTTTCGGTCTACGAGGGTACGTATACATACTCTCCCCCTCTCGTTGCTACGCATCTCCTAGATAGATCTTGCATGAGCGTAGAATTTTTTTTGAAATTGCATGCTACGTTTCCCAATAGTGGTATCAGAGCCAGGTCTATGCGTAGATGATATGCACGAGTAGAACACAAAGAGTTATGGGCGGTGATAGTCATACTGCTTACCACCAACGTCTTATTTTGATTCGGCGGTATTGTTGGATGAAGCGGCCCGGACCAACCTTACATGACCACGTTCATGAGACCGGTTCAACCGACAGACATGCAACTAGTTTTGCATAAAGGTGGCTGGCGCGTGTCTGTTTCTCCTACTTTAGTTTAATCGAATTTGACTGCGGCCGGTCCTTGTTGAAGGTTAAAACAGCAAACTTGATAAATCACCGTTGTGGTTTTGATGCGTAGGTAAGAACAGTTCTTGCTAGAAGCCCGTAGCAGCCACGTAAAACTTGCAACAACAAAATAGAGGACGACTAACTTGTTTTTGCAGGGCATGTTGTGATGTGATATGGTCAAGACATGATGTGATATACATTGTTGTATGAGATGATCATGTTTTGTAAAAGTTATCGGCAACTGGCAGGAGCCTTATGGTTGTCGCTTTATTGTATGAAATGCAAACGCCATGTAATTGCTTTACTTTATCACTATGCGTTAGCGATAGTTGTAGAAGCAATAGTTGGCGAGACGACCATGACGCAACGATGGAGATCAAGGTGTCGAGCCGGTGACGATGGAGATCATGACGATACTTTGGAGATGGAGATCAAAAGCACAAGATGATGATGGCCATATCATGTCACATATTTTGATTGCATGTGATGTTTATCCTTTATGCATCTTATTTTGCTTAGAACGACGGTAGCATTATAAGATGATCCCTTCACTAAATTTCAAGGTATAAGTGTTCTCCCTGAGTATGCACCGCTGCGACAGTTCGTCGTGTTGAGACACCACGTGATGATCGGGTGTGATAGACTCTATGTTCAAATACAACGGGTGCAAGACAGTTTTGCACATGCGGAATACTCAGGTTAAACTTGACGAGCCTAGCATGTACAGACATGGCCTCGGAACACTGGAGACCGAAAGGTCGAGCGTGAATCATATAGTAGATATGATCAACATAGAGATGTTCACCATTGATGACTACTCCATCTCACATGATGATCCGACATGGTTTAGTTGATTTGGATCACGTATCACTTAGATGACTTGAGGGATGTCTATTTAAGTGGGAGTTCATTAGTAATTTGATTAATTGAACTTAATTTATCATGAACTTAGTCCTAATAGTATTTGCATATCTATGTTGTAGATCAATAGCTCGCGTATAGCTCCCCTGTTTTATTTTGATATGTTCCTAGAGAAAATTAAGTTGAAAGATGATAGTAGCAATGATGCGGACTGGGTCTGTGGTCTGAGGATTATCCTCATTGCTGCACAGAAGAATTATGTCCTTGATGCACCGCTAGGTGATAGACCTATTGTAGGAGCAGATGCAGATGTTATGAATTTTTGGCAAGCTCGGTATGATGACTACTTGATAGTTTAGTGCGCCATACTTTACAGCTTAGAATCGGGGCTGCAAAGACATTTTGAAGGCAACGGAGCATATGAGATGTTCCAAGAGCTGAAATTGGTATTTCTGACTCATGCCCTTGTCGAGAGGTATGAGACCTCTGACAAGTACTTTGCCTACAATATGGAGGAGAATAGCTCAGCCAGTGAGCATGTGCTCAGAATGTCTGTGTACTACAATCGCTTGAATCAAGTGGGAGTTAATCTTCCAGATAAGATAGTGATTGACAAAGTTCTCTAATCACTATCACCAAGCTACAAGAACTTCGTGATGAACTATAATATGCAAGGGATGATGAAAACGATTCCCGAGCTCTTCGCGATACTAAAATTGGCGAAGGTAGAAATCAAGAAAGAGCATAAAGTGTTGATGGTTGACAAGACCACTAGTTTCAAGAAAAAGGGCGAGGGAAAGAAAGGGAACTTCAAGAAGAATGGCAAGCAAGTTGTCGCTCCCATGAAGAAGCCCAAAGCTGGCCCAAGCCTGAAACTGAGTGCTTCTACTGCAAAGGAATTGGTTACTGGAAGCGGAACCGGCCCAAATACTTGGCGGATAAGAAGGATGGCAAAGTGAACAAACGTATATTTGATATACATGTTATTGATGTGTATTTTACTAGTGTTTATAGTAGTCCCTAGGTATTTGATACCGGTTCAGTTGCTAAGATTAGTAACTCGAAATAGGAGTTACAAAATGAACAGAGACTAGTTAATGATGAGGTGACGATGTGTGTTGGAAGTGATTCCAAAGGTTGATAAAGATCACCATCGCACACTCCCTCTACCTTCGGGATTAGTGTTGGACCTAAATAAATAAATGTTATTTGGTGTTTGCATTGAGCATGAATATGATTGGATCATGTTTATTGCGATACGGTTATTCATTTAAGTAAGAGAATAATTGTTGTTCTGTTTACATGAATAAAACCTTCTATGGTCATACACTCAATGTAAATGGTTTATTGAATCTCGATCGTAGTGATACACATATTCATAATATTGATGCCAAAAGATGCAAAGTTGATAATGATAGTGCAACATATTTGTGGCACTGCCGTTTAGGTCATATTGGTGTAAAGCGCATGAAGAAACTCCATGCAGATGTGCTTTTGGAATCACTTGATTATGCATCATTTGATACTTGTGAACCATGCCTCATGGGCAAGATGACTAAAACTCCGTTCTCCAGAACAATGGAGCGAGCTAATGACTTATTGGAAATAATACATACCGATGTATACGGTCCAATGTGTGTTGAAGCACGCGGCAGGTATCATTATTTTCTGACCTTCACAGATGATTTAGGTATGTATGGGTATATCTACTTAATGAAACACAAGTCTGAAATATTTGAAAAGTTCAAAGAATTTCAGAGTGAAGTTGAGAATCATCGTAACAAGAAAATAAAGTTTCTACGATCTGATCGCGAAGGCGAATATTTGAGTTACGAGTTTGGCCTTCATTTAAAACAATGTGGAATAGTTTCACAACTCACGCCACCTGGAAAACCACTGCGCAATGGTGTGTCCGAACGTCGTAACGAAACTTTATTGGATATGGTGCGTTCTATGATGTCTCTTACCGATTTACCACTATCATTTTGGGGTTATGCATTAGTGACAGCCGCATTCACGTTAAATAGGGCACCGTCTAAATCCGTTGAGATGACACCGTATGAACTGTGGTTTTGCAAGAAACCTAAGTTGTCGTTTCTTAAAGTTTGGGGTTGCGATGCTTATGTGAAAAAGCTTCAACCTGATAAGCTCGAACCCAAATCGGAGAAGTGCTTCTTCATAGGATACCCAGAAGAAACTGTTGGGTACACCTTCTACCACAGATCCGAAGGCAAGATCTTTGTTACTAAGAATGGATCCTTTCTAGAGAAGGAGTTTCTCTCAAAAGAAGTGAGTGGGAGGAAAGTAGAACTTGATGAGGTAATTGTACCGTCTCTCGAATTGGAAAGTAGTTCATCAGAGAAAACCGTTCCCGTGATGCCTACACCCACTAGAGAGGAAGCTAATGATGATGATCATGAAACTTCGGATCAATTTACTACAGAACCTCGTAGGTCAACCAGAACACGATCCGCACCAGAGTGGTATGGGAATCCTGTACTGGAAGTCATGTTACTAGACCAAGGCGAACCTACGAACTATGAAGAAGCTATGATGAGCCCAGATTCCGACAGATGGCTAGAGGCCATGAAATCTGAGATAGGATCCATGTATGAGAACAAAGTGTGGACTTTGGTGGACTTGCCCGATGATCGGCAAGCCATTGAGAATAAATGGATCTTCAAGAGGAAGACGGACGTTGATAGTAGTGTTACTATCTACAAAGCTCGACTTGTCGCAAAAGGTTTTCGACAAGTTCAAGGTGTTGACAACGATGAGATTTTCTCACTCGTAGCGATGCTCAAGTCTGTCTGAATCATGTTAGCAATTGCCACATTTTATGAAATCTGGCAAACGGATGTCAAAACTGCATTCCTTAATGGATTTATTAAAGAAGAGTTGTATATGATGCAACCAAAAGGTTTTGTCAATCCTAAAGGTGCTAACAAAGTGTGCAAGCTCTAGCGATCCATCTATGGACTAGTGCAAGCATCTCAGAGTTGGAATATACGCTTTGATGAGGTGATCAAAGCATATGGTTTTATACAGACTTTCGGAGAAGCCTGTATTTACAAGAAAGTAAGTGGGAGCTTTGTAGCATTTCTAATATTATATGTGAATGATATATTGTTGATTGGAAATGATATAGAATTTTTGGATAGCATAAAAGGATACTTGAGTAAGAGTTTTTCAATGAAAGACCTCGGTGAAGCTGCTTATATATTGGGCATCAAGATCTATAGGGATAGATCGAGACGCTTAATAGGAATTTCACAAAGCACATACCTTGATAAGTTTTGAAGAAGTTCAAAATGGATCAGTCAAAGAAAAGGGTTCTTGTCTGTGTTGCAAGGTGTGAAGTTGAGTCAGACTCAAAGCCCGACCACGGCAGAAGATAGAGAGAGAATGAAAGTCATTCCCTATGCCTCAGCCATAGGTTCTATAAAGTATGCCATGCTGTGTACCAGACCTATTGTGTACCTTGCCATGAGTTTGGCAAAGGGAAACAATAATGATCTAGGAGTAGATCACTAGACAGCGGTCAAAATTATCCTTAGAGGACTAAGGAAATATTTCTCGGTTATGGAGGTGATAAAGAGTTCGTCGTAAAGAGTTACGTCGATGCAAGCTTTTACACCGATCCAGATGACTCTGAGTCTCAATCTGGATACATATTGAAAGTGGGAGCAATTAGCTAGAGTAGCTCCATACAGAGCATTGTAGACATAGAAATTTGCGAAATACATACGGATCTGAATATGGCAGACCCGTTGACTAAACTTCTCTCACAAGCAAAACATGATCACACCTTAGTACTCTTTGGGTGTTCATCACATGGTGATGTGAACTAGATTATTAACTCTAGTAAACCCTTTGGGTGTTGGTCACATGGCGATGTGAACTATTGGTGTTAATCACATGGCGATGTGAACTAGATTATTGACTCTAGTGCAAGTGGGAGACTGAAGGAAATATGCCCTAGAGGCAATAATAAAGTTGTTATTTTATATTTCCTTATTCATGATAAATGTTTATTATTCATGCTAGAATTGTATTGATCGGAAACCAAAATACATGTTTGAATACATAAACAAACACTGTATCCCTAGTGAGCCTCTACTTAACTAGCTCGTTGATCAAAGATGGTTAAGGTTTCCTAACCATGGACATGAGTTGTCATTTGATAACGGGATCACATTATTAGGAGAATGATGTGATGGACAAGACCCATCCGTTAGCTTAGCATAATGATCGTTCAGTTTTATTGCTACTGGTTTCTTCATGTCAAATACATATTCCTTCGACTATGAGATTAAGCAACTCCCAGATACCGGAGGAATGCCTTGTGTGCTATCAAACGTCACAATGCAACTGGGTGATTATAAAGATGCTCTACAGGTATCTCCGAAGGTGTGTGTTGGGTTGGCATAGATCGAGATTAGGATTTGTCACTCCGAGTATCGGAGAGGTATCTCTGGGCCCTCTTGGTAATGCACATCATAAGAAGCCTTGCAAGCAAAGTGACTTAGTCATAGGATGATGTATTACGGAACAAGTAAAGAGACTTGCCGGTAACGAGATTGAACTAGGTATGAAGATACCGACGATCGAATCTCGGGCAAGTAACATACCGATGACAAAGGGAATAACGTATGTTGTCATAACGGTTCTACCGATAAAGATCTTCGTAGAATATGTGGGAGCCAATATGAGCATCCAGGTTCCGCTATTGGTTATTGACCAGAGAGGTGTCTCGGTCATGTCTACATAGTTCTCGAACCCGTAGGGTCCGCACGCTTAACGTTCGATGACGATTTTGTATTTTATGAGTTATGTGATTTGGTGACCGAACATTGTTCAAAGTCCCGGATGAGATCACGGACATGACGAGGAGTCTCGAAATGTTCTAGAGGTAAAGATTAATATATAGGACGATAGTATTCGGACACCGAAAGTGTTCCGGAGGTATCGAGTACATATCGGGTCACCGGAAAGGGGTTCCGGGCACCCCCAGCAAAGATATGGGCCTAATGGGCCAAGAGGGGAAACGCAACAGCTAGCATGGGCTGTTGCGCCCCCCCCCCCCCCCATATAGGCCGAACCTGGAGGGGAAGAGAGAAATGAAGGGGAGGGATTCGGCCTCCCCCTTCCTTCTCTCCTCCCTCCTCCTTCCTTCCCCCTCCGGAAATTATGGTAGGGGGGGGGGCGAATTGGACTAGGGGCCAAGTAGGATTCCTCCTACTTGGGCGCCCCCTTGGCTGCTCCCTCTCCCTCCCACCTATATATATGAAGGGGGGAGGCGCCTAGAAGACACACCAACAATTGTTAGCCGTGTGCGGCGCCCCCCTCCACAGTTTACACCTCCGGTCATATTCACATAGTGCTTAGGCGAAGCCCTGCGCGGATCACTTCACCATCACCGTCACCACGCCGTCGTGCTGACAGAACTGTCCCTCGATACTTTGCTGGATCAAGAGTTCAAGGGACGTCATCGAGGTGAACGTGTGCAGAACTCGGAGGTGCCGTACATTCGGTGCTTGATCGGTCGGAACGAGAAGAAGTTCGACTACATCAACCGCGTTAACAAAAGCTTCCGCTTTCGGTCTATGAGGGTACGTAGACATACTCTCCCCCTCTCGTTGCTATGCATCTCCTAGATAGATCTTGCGTGAGCGTAGGAATTTTTTTGAAATTGCATGCTATGTTTCCCAACAGTCAGAGGAGCCACGAGGCGGCCACAAGGACGGAGGGCGCGCCCCCCACCCTTGTGGGCCCCTCATGCACCTCCTGACCTAATTCTTTCGCCTATATATACTCTTATATGCCCAAACCACCAGAGGCATCCACGAAAATTCTTTTCCACCGCCGCAACATTCTGTACCCATGAGATCCCATCTAGGGGCCTTTTTCGGCATCCTACCAGAGGGGGATTCGATCACGGAGGGCTTCTACATCAACACCATTGCCCTTCCGATGAAGCATGAGTAGTTTACCTCAGACCTACGGGTCCATAGCTAGTAGCTAGATGGCTTCTTCTCTCTCTTTGATTCTCAATACCATGTTCTCCTCGATGTTCTTGGAGATCTATTCGATGTAATAATTTTTTGCGGTGTGTTTACCGAGATCCGATGAATTGTGGATTTATGATCAGCTTATCTATGAATATTATTTGAATGTTCTCTGAATTCTTTTATGCATGATTTGATATCTTTGTAATTCTCTTCGAACTATCGGTTTGGTTTGGCCAACTAGATTGGCTTTTCTTGTAATGGGAGAAGTCCTTAGCTTTGGGTTCAATCTTGCGATGTCCTTTCCCAGTGACAGTAGGGGCAGCAAGGCACGTATTGTATTGTTGCCATCGAGGATAAAAAGATGGGGTTTTCATCATATTGCTTGAGTTAACTCCTCTACATCATGTCATCTTGCTTAATGCGTTACTCCATTCTTTATGAACTTAATACTCTAGATGCATGCTGGATAGCGGTCGATGTGTGGAGTAATAGTAGTAGATGCAGAATCGTTTCGATCTACTTGACACGGACGTGATGCCTATATTCATGATCATTGCCTTAGATATTGTCATAACTTTGCGCTTTTCTATCCATTGCTCGGCAGTAATTTGTTCACCCACCATAATATTTTCTACCTTGAGAGAAGCCTCTAGTGAAACCTATGGCACCGAGGTCTATTTTCCATCATATTACTTTCCGATCTACTATTTTGCAATCTTTTATTTTCAGATCTATAAACCAAAAAACCCAAAAATATTTACTTTATCTTTTGTTTAGTTTTACCTATCTCTATCAGATCTCACTTTTGCAAATAACCATGAAGGGATTGACAACCCCTTTATCGCGTTGGGTGCAAGTTGTTTGATTGTTTGTGCAGGTATTCGGTGATTTGTGCGTTTTCTCCTACTGGATTGATACCTTGGTTCTCAAACAGAGGGAAATACTTATCTCTACTTTGCTGCATCACCCTTTCCTCTTCAAGGGAAAGACCAACGCAAGCTCAAGAAGTAGCAAGGAGCCGACTGGCCCACTAACGGAGTTCCTGTTCCAACACACATTCACCTCATGAGCACGTGCCTCTCACTTGTTGCATCTCTTTGAGTCCTGTTAAATACACCAGTACATGCTAGTAAATCTTGGTCTGATACACACTTCCAAATTGTCAAATTGATGGGCACTAGTCCACTTGGTTTTTAGCCACTGCTTGATTTCCTACAAAGTTATGTTGAAACCATCATCAATCGGTCATAATACGTGACATGCCCACTTCCGGCCAAAACACACATGTGCCGGTCTGGGAATGAGCGGCACCGGGAAAGTCAATGTCATGATAATTCGAGAAAAATGGTTATTCTTGAGAGGGGGCTGAGCTACCATTTCCTATCTTTGACCTTGTCATGGTTTTTATATTGAAATAGGCCCATAGGTGTTTGACCTGGGTCTATGAACGTCGGTGACATGAACTTTGTCATGGGGTGGATTGTAGATATTTGTCTTGTCATTGATGCCAACCATTGGAAGTTGGACGATGGAGGACCTATGCCAACAAATTCGACTGATAGATTTGGCTTGAAAAGGAACGATGGCTACCGTAGAGGCTCGGCTTGAGTGTGCGCGTTATGTTTCTTCTTCATCATGCGATCTCCATCTTCCTCTGTATTTTGAGTTGTACTATGAAATAGTGTTAAATAGAGTAAATTAGTGGTTGAATTCTAACATTTGGTATTCAGATCATAGATCCTCGACAAATTATACCAGGAACATCCAAATACACAGCCGAATTCTCCTCCCACTGATACGTCTCCATCGTATCTATAATTTTTAATTGTTCCATGCTATTATATTATCTGTTTTGGAAGTTTTATATGCATTAATATGCTATTTTATATTATTTTTGGGACTAACTTATTAACCTAGAGCCCAGTGCCAGTTTCTGCTTTTTTCCTTGTTTTTGAGCTTCGCAGAAAAGGAATACCAAACGGAGTCCAAACGGAATAAAACCTTCACGATGATTTTTCTTGGACCAGAAGACACCCAGGAGACTTGGAGTGCAAGTTAGAAGAGCCACGAGGCGGCCACAAGGGGGGAGGGCGCGCCCAGGGGGGTAGGGTACGCCCCCCTGCCTTGTGGGCCCCTCTGTGACCACCTGACCTAGATCTTCCTCCTATATATTCACATATATTCCCAAACCACCAGAAGCATCCATGAAAACACTTTTCAACCGCCGCAACCTTCTGTTCCCATGAGATCCCATCTTGGGGCCTTTTCCGGCATCCTGCCGGAGGGGGATTCGATCACGGACGGCTTCTACATCAACTCTATTGCCTTTCCGATGAAGCGTGAGTAGTTTACCTCAGACCTACGGGTCCATAGCTAGTAGCTAGATGGCTTCTTCTCTCTCTTTGATTCTCAATACAACATTCTCCTTGATGTTCTTGGGGATCTATCCGATGTAATCTTCTTTTGCGGTGTGTTTGTCGAGATCCGATGAATTGTGGATTTATGATCAGCTTATCTATGAATATTATTTGAATCTTCTCTGAATTCTTTTATGCATGATTTGATATCCTTGTAATTCTCTTCGAACTATCGGTTTGGTTTGGCCAACTAGATTGGTTTTTCTTGCAATGGGAGAAGTTCTTGGCTTTGGGTTCAATCTTGCGGTGTCCTCTCCTAGTGACAGTAGAGGCAGCGAGGCACGCATTGTATTGTTGCCATCGAGGATAAAAAGATGGGGTTTACATCATATTGCTTGAGTTTATTCCTCTACATCATGTCATCTTACTTAAAGAGTTACTCTGTTCTTCATGAACTTAATACTCTAGATGCAGGCAGGAGTTGGTCGATGTGTGGAGTAATAGTAGTAGATGCAGGCAGGAGTCGGTCTACTTGACACAGACGTGATGCCTATATTTCATAATCATTGCCTTGGATATCGTCATAACTTTGAGCTTTTCTATCAATTGCTCGACAGTAATTTGTTCACCCACCGTATTATTTGCTATCTTGAGAGAAGCCTCTAGTGAAACCTATGGCTCCCGGGTCTATTTTCCATCATATTACTTTCTGATCTACTATTTTGCAATCTTTTATTTTCAGATCTATAAACCAAAAACTCTAAAAATATTTACTTTATCTTTTGTTTAGTTTTATATATCTCTATCAGATCTCACTGTTGCAAGTGACCGTGAAGGGATTGACAACCCCTTTATCACGTTGGGTGCAAGTGTTTGATTGTTTGTGCAGGTATTGGTGATTTGTGCATTGCCTCCTATTGGATTGATACCTTGGTTCTCTAACTGAGGGAAATACTTATCTCTACTTTCCTGCATCACCCTTTCCTCTTCAAGGGAAAAACCAACGCAAGCTCAACAAGTAGCAGGAAGAATTTCTGGCGTTGTTGCCAGGGAGATCTACGCCAAGTCAAGACATACCAAGTACCCATCATAAACTCTCGTCTCTTGCATTATATTATTTGCCATTTGCCTCTCGTTTTCCTCTCCCCCACTTCTAAAACAATTTTCAAAAAAAATTGCTTTTTTTTCGCCCTTCTTCCATTCATCTTTTCGTTTGCCTTTATGTCTTACTTGGCTCATTTGCTTGTTTGCTTGTTATCATTGTGTGTTTATTGAAAATCAGAAACAAAGTTTATGGATCCACTTAAAGTTTTCTACTTGGATCATCTTCGATCCATATGTGCTCGTGCTGAAACCCCAACTAGTTTAGTTGAGGGACAATCTTTAGATGAGCATGCTCATTTTGTGTGTCACCATTTGTCTGAAAAAGGGAGACTCTTATGGAATCAAATAAATTGTTTGCTATGTTATGCTTGGAATCTTTGTGAACTTTGTGATTTTACTTGTTGCTCTAAGAACCCTAAAAAACACCTTCCCTACCTATGTGAGTTGAATGATAATGAAATCTTATCTTCTTATGAAAAAGGTGTTTACGGTTACTATGATATCGAACAAATTGAAGAATTTTTTGCTTTTAAGGGTGCTTATGAAGTTGCTTCTTTGATTGAAAAGTATGATATTACTCTTTACAAATCTGAAAATTTTGACATACTTAAGTATTGCTATGAAAACTATGCTCATAATGTCTATGTCAAAGAATTTATTGAGAGAATGACTGTTGCTTTGGAAGAAAATAATGATATGCATGAATCTATAGATAATTATGATTCCGATGATTTGATTGAACTATCCCTTGATGAACATGATGCTTGCTATTCTTATGGCCATGATGCCAATATTTATGGAGATGAATTTTCTATAGTTCCTTTGTTAAAAATGAGATTATTGCTATTGCACCCATATTTGATAGTTCCTTGAATCAAAAACATGATTGCAATAATGTTATTATAAATTCTATTAATGACAATTGTGCTAATAATATGCAAAACCCTAAGCTTGGGGATGCTAGTTTTGCTATGTCCGCTACTTACTGCAATGATCATGATTGGGGTGATAATGCTTCTTATGATCTTGAAAATTTACTTAAGCCTAATGATGAATATGTTTGCTATAATATTGAAAGTGGGTTTGGAAGAGTGTCAACTTTAGGAAATAATGATCCACCTACTTTGGAGATTGATAAGTCTTATGAATTTTTTGATAAAAGTGGGTTTGGAGAGGTCATGACTTTCAACTTTGCATGCATGTGGATCATGTTGAGAATATTTTATGTGATAGCTATATTGTTGAATTTGATTATGATCCCATATTTAATTATTATGAGAGAGGAAAATATGGTTGTAGGAATTTTTATGTTACTAAATTTCCTCTCGTTATGTTGACATTGCTATTGTTTCTTTCTTCTTCCTTGCATATGCTCGGATTTGCTTGCCTTGATAATTTGTTTGCCTATAAGATGACTATGCACGGGAAGTATGCTAGACTTAGATGTGTTTTTCACGTACTTTATGATGCTCTCTTTCTGCTTCAATTCTTGTCTTTCATATGAGCATCATCAAAATTATCAATGCCTAGCTAAAAGGCTTTACAGAAAAGCGCTTGTTGGGAGACAACCCAATATTTTTCCTTGCTGTTTTTCAATAAATTTTTCATCTAGCCTCTGTTTAGATGTGTTTTGGTGTTTTAATTAGTGTTTGTGCCAAGTAAGACCCTTGGGATGGCTTACGGTGATAGTTGATTTGATCTTGCTGAAAAACAGAAACTTTTGCATCTAGTCACAGAATTTTAATAATTCACTGGAGTGTTGAAAAACCCTGAATATTTTACACAGGATTTATATGCGAATTTTCTCTGTTCTCCTAATTTTCCGAAATTTTTGAGTTACAGAAGTATTAGAACAATTCAGATCTTCGCAGACTGTTCTGTTTTTGACAGATTCTGTTTTCTTTGTGTTGTTTGCTTATTTTCATGAATCTATGGGTAGTATCGGGGGGTATGAGACATGGAGAAGTTGGAATACAGTAGATATTACACCAATATAAATAAAGAATGAGTTCACAACAGTACCAAAAGTGGTGATTTATTTTCTTATACAAACGGAGCTTATGAGATTTTCTGTTGAGTTTTGTGTTGTGAAGTTTTCAAGTTTAGGGTAAGGATTTGATGGACTATGGAATAAGGAGTGGCAAGAGCCTAAGCTTGGGGATGTCCGAGGCACCCCAAGGTAATATTCAAGGACAACCAAGAGCCTAAGCTTGGGGATGCCCCGGAAGGCATCCCCTCTTTCGTCTTCGTCTATCGGTAACTTTACTTGAGGCTATATTTTTATTCACCACATGATATATGTTTTGCCACAATCATCCTTGCTGTATGATGTCTACTACGCAACCTTCTTCTTGTAGACTCGTGTTGGGCCTCCAAGCGCAGAGTTTTGTAGGACAGTAGCAAATTTCCCTCAAGTGGATGACCTAAGTTTTATCAATCCGTGGGAGGCGTAGGATGAAGATGGTCTCTCTCAAACAACCTTGCAACCAAATAACAAAGAGTCTCTTGTGTCCCCAACACACCCAATACAATGGTAAATTGTATAGGTGCACTAGTTCGGTGAAGAGATGGTGAGACAAGTGCAATATGGATGGTAGGTATAGGTTTTTGTAATCTGAAAATATAAAAACATCAAGGTAACTAGTAACAAAAGTGAGCAAAACGGTATTGCAATGCTTGGAAACAAGACCTAGGGTCCATACTTTCACTAGTGCAAAGTCTCTCAACAATGATAACATAATTGGATCACATAACAATCCCTCAACGTGCAACAAAGAATCACTCCAAAGTTTCTATCGAAGAACGTAGGATGAAAACGTGCATCAACCCCTATGCATAGATTACACCAATGTCACCTCGGGAATCCGCGAGTTGAGTGCCAAAACATACATCAAGTAAATCAATAGAACATCCCATTGTCACCACAGATATCCCATCGCAAGACATACATCAAGTGTTCTCAAATCCAATACTCAATCCAACATAACGAAACCTCAAAGAGCAAGACTCGATTCATCACAACAAGAGATAGAGAGGGAAGAAACACCATATGATCCAACTATAATAACAAAGCTCGCGGTACATCAAGATCGTGGCAAATCAAGAAAACGAGGGAGAGAGATCAAACACATAGCTACTGGTACATACCCTCAGCCCCGAGGGTGAACTACTCCCTCCTCGTCATGGAGACCGCCGGGATGATGAAGATGGCCACCGATGATGGTTTCCCCCCTCCGGCAGGGTGCTGGAACGGGCTCCCGATTGGTTTTTCGTGGTTACAGAGGTTTGCGGTGGCGGAACTTCTGATCTAGGGTTCTTTTCGGGGTTTCTGGTATTTATAAGAATTTTTGGCGTTGGTTTCACGTCAAGGGGGTCCATGAGGCAGCGATAAGCCAGGGGGCGCGCCCTAGGGGGGTGGGTGCGCCCCCCACCCTTGTGATTGCCTCGTTGACTCTTCTGGCCCAACTCTTGTGCTTTGGGGGTCTCTTTTGGTCCACAAAAAATCACCGTAAATTTTCATCCCATTCCGAGAACTTTTATTTTTGCACAAAAAATGACACCACGGTAGTTCTGCTGAAAACAGCGTCAGTCCGGGTTAGTTCTAATCAAATCATACCAAAACCACATAAAATTGTTGTAAACATGGCATGAATACTTCTTAAATTATAGATACATTGGAGATGTATCAGCATCCCCAAGCTTAATTCCTGCTCGTCCTCGAGTAGGTAAATGATAAAAGAAATAATTTATGAAGTGTGAATGATAGCAAGTGCACAAGTTTGATCAATAATAATTTCAACCACTTTTTCTAGCATCATTACATATCATAACGGTAGCTCATCTCATAAAACTTCTCATGATCAAGTAGCAAGCTATTCACATGTTAAAGCATAGATCATAAACTTTCTTGAAAACTAATAAACTATGTTCTCAGTCATCAAACAATTGCAATTCATCTTATTTTCAGGAAGGGTCTATGTAAGAGCTTTGATTTAGCAAATTCCACATACTCAACTATCATATACTCTTCCATGATTGCTACCACTCAAAGCATATTTTTAGAACAAATAGGACCCATCGAACACAGAGAAAGATAGGGCCTTAGTGTTTCGCCTCCCAACTTATTCATCGTATAGATAATTGTCAACAATAATAATTCATGATCAAATATATTTGAATGGCCATATATTCTTAGATCTTCCCCCACCACATGATGCTTGCCAACTAAAGAATAGGTTGGAATAAGAAATTGACTCAATAAAAATAAAAGTAAAAGATAGGCCCTTCGCAGAGGGAAGCAGGGATTTGCAGAGGTGCCAGAGCTCGAAGCTTTTAAAATAGAGATGAACATAATTTTGAGAGGTATGCTTTCATTGTCAACATAACAACCAAGAGTTCTCACTGTCTTCCATGCTAGACACATTATAGGCGGTTCCCAAACAGAATGGTAAAGTTTTTACTCCCCCTCCACCAACAATCACACTCCACGGCTAGCCGAATTCACGGGTGCCGTCCATACCAACAACCTTCCTGGGGGAGTTTTATTTAATTATTTGCAATTTTGTTTTTGATCTTTTGATCATAGGATTGGGCATCCCAATTACCAGCCACTCTCTCGTGAATGACAAGTGAATAAACACTCATCATGAGAATAATCCACCTAGCATGGAAGATACTGCCAACCCCTAGTCACTACATGAGCGATTCAGGCATACAAAATAGATTATTATTTGAAGGTTTAGAGTTTGGCACATGCAAATTTACTTGGAACATCAGGTAAATACCGCCTATAGGTAGATATGGTGGACACTCATGGAAGAAACTTGGTTCAGGGATTTTGGATGCACAAGCGGTATTCCTGCTTAGTACAGAAATTTTTGCTAGCAAAAGATTCTAAATAGCAAGCACCACATGTTGGAGGATCCATAACAATATAACTTCTATACAAATATACCCAAGCATAACTCATTACGTTGTCTTCCTTGTCCAACTTCAACTAATTTGCTCAAGTTTGAAAATAATTAATGGGGCTCACAATCATAGAAGATGTCCAAGATAGTATATTTATATGTGAAATCTCTCTTCCTTCAATATTCTTTCATGAATTGTTCAAGTGACCAATACTATGTTTGCTAACTTTCAATAAATTTACCACCTATACTTCTTATATGTGAAGTCATTACTCCCCATGGGATAAGCATATGAAACATATATAATTTCAGATTTATGATATTCAATTCATTCAACCATTTACTCATAGGATATAAGTGAAGCACACGAGTAAATGAAAAACTACTCCAAAAAAAATATAAGTGAACATCAATGAGTAGTCGAATAATTAAGTAGCTGTGTGAAGACTCTCTCTCATTTAAAATTTTCAGATCTTAAGTATTTTATTTAAACAGCAAGCAAAACAAAATAAAATGACATACATCATGTGAAGAAGCAAAAACTTAGGCTCAACCAATACTAACCGATCATTGTTGAAGAAGAAAGGTGGGATGCCTACCGGGGCATCCCCAAGCTTAGATGCTTGAGAATTCTTGAAATATTAACCAGGGATGCCTTGGGCATCCCCAAGATTGAGCTTTTATGTTTCCTTAATTCCTTTTATATCACGGTTTCCCTAAATCTTAAAAACTTCATCCACACAAAACTCAACAAGAACTTGTGAGAAAAGTTAGCATAATCAAATGCAAAACCTTATCATTCTCTACTGTAGCAAATCACTAAAATTATTATTTAACATTGCATACTAAATGCCTCTGCATATTTAATACTTCCATCCTCAAATAGAATCATTAAACAAGCAAACATATGCAAACATAACAGCAATCTGTCAAAACATGACAGTCTATAAAGAGTGCAATTGTACTCATACTTCCCTAACTCCAAAAATTCTGAAAAATTACCACACTGTATAAAATTTGTCCTACTCATTGTGTAAATATTTCAAGATTTTGTCATGTTCTTACTTTCTAGAATAATTCAGACAACGATAGAAAACTTTCTGTTTTCAAACAGCAACATATAGACTTGCAAAATAAGCATGGTAAAGGCTAAACTTGACACTTTTATTGAAATAAAAGATACAAAAACTTATTATAAATAACAGCAAGCAAATCCTAATAAAATAAAATGACGCTCCAAGCAAAACTCATATCATGTGACGAATAAAAATATAGCTCCAAGTAAAGTTACCGATAATGTTGAAGACGAAAGAGGGGATGCCTTCCGGGGCATCCCCAAGCTTAGTTGCTTGGGTCTTCCTTGAATATTACCTTGGGGTGCCTTGGGCATCCCCAATCTTAGGGTCTTGTCACTCCTTATTCTCCTCATATCGATATCTCACCCAAAACTTGAAAACTTCAATCACGCAAAACTTAACGGAACTTCGTGAGATGGGTTAGTATGATAAAACAAATCATTCACTTTGGTACTGTTAAGACAAGATTAAATTTTTTCTCACATGATGCCTACTTTACCCTATCACTTCTACAATTTATATTGAGCAATATAAGCCATAGAAACTAGAAAACAAGCAAACTATGCATTGAAAACAGAATCTATCAAAAACAGAACAGTTTGTAAAGATCTGAATTAAGCTCATAATTCTGTAACTCTGAATATTCTAAAAATTTAGGACAACATAGAAAATTTGTATATCAATCCTTTGTACAAATTTCAGAGTTTTTCCATGTTCCAGTAAAAGATATGAATTTCTGTACTGGACGCAAAAGTTTCTATTTTTGCACATAATCAAGTCAACTGTCAACCACACTATACCAAAGGCTTTACTTGGCACTTTATTCAAACAAAAGCTATAAAACATGAATACTACAGTAGATTAATCATGTTAACACACAAAAACAGTAGGGGTAAATATTGGGTTGTCTCCGAACAAGCGCTTTTCTTTAATGCCTTTTTAGCTAGGCATGATGATTTCAATGATGCTCACATAAAGGATAAGAATTGCAAGCACATTTAAGTCTAACCCACTTCCTATGCATAGGGATTTTGTGAGCAAACAATTTATGGGAACAAGAATCAACTAGCATAGGAAGGCAAAGCAAGCATAACTTCAAAACTTTAAGCACCTAGAGAGGAAACTTGATATTATTGCAATACCTACAAGCATATGTTCCCCCCTCATAATAATTTTCAGTAGCATCATGAATGAATTCAACAATATAACTATCACATAAAGCATTCTTTTCATGATCCACAAGCATAGAAATTTTATTACTCTCCACATAAGCAAATTTATTCTCATGAATAGTAGTGGGAGCAAACTCAACAAAATAACTATCATGTGAGGCATAATCCAATTGAAAATTAAAATCATGATGACAAGTTTCATGGTTATCATTATTATTTATAGCATACATGTCATCACACTAATCATCATAGATAGCAACTTTGTTCTCATAATCAATTGGAACCTCTTCCAAAATTTTGGATTCATCACTAAATAAAGTCATGACCTCTCCAAATCCAATTTCATCAATATTGTGAAAAGATTCAACACCCTCCAAAATAGTGGGATCATTAGTACCTAGAGTTGACACTCTTCCAAACCCACTCTCATCAATATAATCATCATAAATAGGAGGCATCCTTTCATCATAATAAATTTTCTTATCAAAGCTTGGGGGACTAAAAATATCATCTTCATCAAACATAGCATCCCCAAGCTTTTGGCTTTGCATATCATTAGCATCATGGATATTCAAAGAATTCACACTAACAACATTGCAATCATGCTCATCATTCAAAGGTTTTATGCAAACATTTTATTGCATTCTTCTTCTAACACTTTGGCACAATTTTCCGATCCATCATTTTCTTGAAAGATATTAAAAAGATGAAGCATATGAGGCAACCTCAATTCCATTTTTTTTGTAGTTTTCTTTTATAGACTAAACTAGTGATAAAACAAGAAACTAAAAGATTCAATTGCAAGATCTAAAGATATATCTTCAAGCACTAACCTCCCCGGCAACGGCGCCAGAAAAGAGCTTGTTGTCTACTACGCAACCTTCTTCTTGTAGACTCGTGTTGGGCCTCCAAGCGCAGAGTTTTGTAGGACAGTAGCAAATTTCCCTCAAGTGGATGACCTAAGGTTTATCAATCTGTGGGAGGCATAGGATGAAGATGGTCTCTCTCAAACAACCCTGCAACCAAATAACAAAGAGTCTCTTGTGTCCCCAACACACCCAATACAATGGTAAATTGTATAGGTGCACTAGTTCGGCGAAGAGATGGTGAGACAAGTGCAATATGGATGGTAGATATAGGTTTTTGTAATCTGAAAATATAAAAACAGCAAGGTAACTAGTAACAAAAGTGAGCAAAAATGGTATTGTAATGCTTGGAAACAAGGCCTAGGGTTCATACTTTCACTAGTGCAAAGTCTCTCAACAATGATAACATAATTGGATCACATAACAATCCCTCAACGTGCAACAAAGAATCACTCCAAAGTTTCTATCGGAGAACGTAGGACGAAAACGTGCATCAACCCCTATGCATAGATTACCCCAATGTCACCTCGGGAATCCACGAGTTGAGTGCCAAAACATACATCAAGTAAATCAATAGAACATCCCATTGTCACCACAGATATCCCATCGCAAGACATACATCAAGTGTTCTCAAATCCAATACTCAATCAAACATAACGAAACCTCAAAGAGCAAGACTCAATTCATCACAACAAGAGATAGAGAGGGAAGAAACACCATATGATCCAACTATAATAACAAAGCTCGCGGTACATCAAGATCATGCCATATCAAGAACACGAGGGAGAGAGATCAAACACATAGCTACTGGTACATACCCTCAGCCTCGAGGGTGAACTACTTCCTCCTCGTTATGGAGACCGCTGGGATGATGAAGATGGCCACCGATGATGGTTTCCCCCTCCGGCAGGGTGCCGAAACGGGCTCCCGATTGGTTTTTCATGGTTACAGAGGTTTGCGGCGGCGGAACTTCTGATCTAGGGTTCTTTTCGGGGTATCTGGTATTTATAAGAATTTTTGGCGTTGGTTCACGTCAAGGGGGTCCACGAGGCAGTGACAAGCCAGGGGGGCGCGCCCCCGAACCTTGTGTTTGCCTCGGGACTCTTCTGGCCCAACTCTTGTGCTTCGGGGGTCTCTTTTGGTCCATAAAAAATCACCGGGAATTTTCAGCCCATTCCGAGAACTTTTATTTCTGCTCAAAAAACGACACCACGGTAGTTCTGCTGAAAACAGCATCAGTCCGGGTTAGTTCTAATCAAATCATACCAAAACCATATAAAATTGATGTAAACATGGCATGAATACTTCATAAATTAGAGATACGTTGGAGACGTATCACTGTACACACCTTTTGAGAGGGACACGCATGAATCGCGATTTATTAGAATACTCTATGTGCTTCACTTATATCTTTTAAGCTAGGCAATTTTGCTGTAGTGCTTCACTTATATCTTTTTAGAGCACGGCGGTGGCCTTATTTTGTAGAAATTATTGAACTCTCATGTTTCACTTATATTATTTTGAGAGTCTCTAAACAGCGTGGTAATTTGCTTTGGTTATGAATTTAGTCCTAATATGATAGGCATCCAAGAGGGATATAATAAAAACTTTCATATAAAGTGCATTGAATACTATGAGAAGTTTGATTCCTTATGATTGTTTTGAGATATAGAGATGATGATATTAGAGTCATGCTAGTGAGTAATTGTAAATTGGAGAAATACTTGTGTTGAGGTTTGTGATTCCCGTAGCATGCACGTATGGTGAACCGTTATGTAACGTAGTTGGAGCATGAGGTATTTTTTGATTGTCTTCCTTATGATTGGCTGTCAGGGACGAGCGATGGTCTTTTCCTACCAATCTATCCCCCTAGGAGCATGCACGTAGTACTTTGTTTTGATGACTAATAGATTTTTGCAATAAGTATGTGAGTTCTTTATGACTAATATTGAGTCCATGGATTATACGCACTCTCACCCTTCCACCTTTGCTAGCCTCTCTAGTGCCGTACAACTTTCGCCGGTACCATATACCTTCCTAAAAACAGCCACCATACCTACCGATTATGGCATTTCCATAGCCATTCCGAAATATATTGCCATGCAACTTTTCACCGTTCCGTTTTATTATGACACGTTCCATCATTGTCATATTGCTTTGCATGATCATGTAGTTGACATCGTATTTGTGGCAAAGGCACCTTTCATAATTCTTTCATACATGTCACTCTTGAGTCATTGCACATCCCGGTACACCGCCGGAGGCATTCATATAGAGTCATATTTTTGTTCTAAGTATCGAGTTGTAATTTTTGAGTTGTAAGTAAATAAGAGTGTGATGATCTTCATTATTAGAGCATTGTCCCATGTGAGGAAAAAATTAAAAGGGTGGCCAAAGAAGCCAAACAAAAAAAATAGAAAAAGAGAGAAGGGGCAATGTTACTATCCTTTTGTTTCCACACTTGTGCTTCAAAGTAGCACCATGATCATCATGATGGAGAGTCTCCTATGTTGTCACTTTCATATGCTAGTGGGAATTTTTCATTATAGAACTTGGCTTGTATATTCCAACGATGGGCTTTCTCAAATTGTCCTAGGTCTTCATGAGCAAGCAAGTTGGATGCACACCCACTTAGTTTTCTTTTGAGCTTTCATAAACTTATAGCTCTAGTGCATCCGTCGCATGGCAACCCCTACTCACTCATATTGATATCTATTGATGGGCATCTCCATAGCCCGTTAATATGCCTAGTTGATCTGAGACTATCTCCCTCTTTTTGTCTTCTCCACAACCACCATATTCTATTCCACATATAGTGCTATGTCCATGGCCCACGCTCATGTATTGCATGAAAGTTGAAAAGGTTTGAGAACACCAAAAGTATGAAACAATTGCTTGGCTTGTCATCGGGGTTGTGCATGATTTGAATACTTTGTGTGATGAAGATGGAGCATAGCCAGACTACATGTTTTTGTAGGGATAAACTTTCTTTGGCCATGTTATTTTGAGAAGACATAATTGCCTTGTTAGTATGCTTGAAGTATTATTGTTTTTATGTCAATATTAAGCTTTTGTTTTGAATCTTATGGATCTGAACATTCATGCCACAATAAGGAAAATTACATGGACAAATATGTTAGGTAGCATTCCACATCAAAAATTCTGTTTTTATCATTTACCTACTCGAGGACGAGCAGGAATTAAGCTTGGGGATGCTTGATACATCTCCAACGTATCTATAATTTTTGATTGTTCCATGCTATTATATTATCTGTTTTGGATGTTTTATATGCATTAATATGCTATTTTATATTATTTTTGGGACTAACTTATTAACCTAGAGCCCAGTGCCAGTTTCTGTTTTTTCCTTGTTTTTGAGCTTCGCAGAAAAGGAATACCAAACGGAGTCCAAATGGAATAAAACGTTCACGATGATTTTTCTTGGACCAGAAGACACCCAGGAGACTTGGAGTGCAATTCAGAAGAGCCACGAGGCGGCCACAAGGGGGGAGGGCGCGCCCAGGGGGTAGGGCACGCCCCTGCCTTGTGGGCCCCTCGGTGACTCCCTGACCAAGATCTTCCTCCTATATATTCACATATATTCCCAAACCACCAGAAGCATCCACGAAAACACTTTTCCACCGCCGCAACCTTCTGTTCTCGTGAGATCCCATCTTGGGGCCTTTTCCGGCATCCTGCCGGAGGGAGATTCGATTACGGAGGGCTTCAACATCAACTTTATTGCCCTTCCGATGAAGCGTGAGTAGTTTACCTCAGACCTACGGGTCCATAGCTAGTACCTAGATGGCTTCTTCTCTCTCTTTCATTCTCAATACAACATTCTCCTTGATGTTCTTGGAGATCTATCTGATATAATCTTCTTTTGCGGTGTGTTTGTCGAGATCCGATGAATTGTGGATTTATGATCAGCTTATCTATGAATATTATTTGAATCTTCTCTGAATTCTTTTATGCATGATTTGATATCATTGTAATTCTCTTCGAACTATCAGTTTGGTTTAGCCAACTAGATTGGTTTTTCTTGCAATGGGAGAAGTGCTTGGCTTTGGGTTCAATCTTGCGGTGTCCTCTCCCAGTGACAATAGGGACAGCGAGGCACGTATTGTATTGTTGCCATCGAGGATAAAAAGATGAGGTTTACATCATATTGCTTGATTTTATTCCTCTACATCATGTCATCTTACTTAAAGCGTTACTCTGTTCTTCATGAACTTAATACTCTAGATGTAGGCAGGAGTCGGTCGATTTGTGGAGTAATAGTAGTAGATGCAGGCAGGAGTCGGTCTACTTGACACAGACGTGATGCCTATATTTCATAATCATTGCCTTGGATATCGTCATCACTTTGCGCTTTTCTATCAATTGCTCGACAGTAATTTGTTCACCCACCGTATTATTTGCTATCTTGAGAGAAGCCTCTAGTGAAACCTATGGCCCCCGGGTCTATTTTCCATCATATTACTTTCTGATCTACTATTTTGCAATCTTTTATTTTCAGATCTATAAACCAAAAACCCTAAAAATATTTACTTTATCTTTTGTTTAGTTTTATCTATCTCTATCAGATCTTATGTAACATCCCAAATTTTCAATTTGGAATGTTATACATAGGTCATCATATGCATATCAAATATGCATTTCGTTTGTGATCCTAGAAATCTTAAGCAACTCAAGGACCCACGAAGAGAGTTGGGGATTTCATTTATTTTCATATTTGAATTTTTCTCAAATTTGAAAAGAGGATCATTTTGGTTTTAATAATTTTTTCCTCTCCAAAATATTTCCAATATCAAAAATAAAAGAGAGGAGATAAAATGACTTCTCCAAAATAAAAGAAATATTGAAGGAAAAATGTTAAAATCAAATAAATAATTTTATTTGGATTTTATTTCTATTTTATTTGAATTAGAAAAAAATATGCATTTTTGAAAATTGCATTATAGGCCAGAAAAATGTTCACTTTGTTCTAAATATTTTATTTAGACGGCGAAAATTGTTTTTGGCATTCTTAGATTTTTTTATTTTATTAGGATTTTTCTTCGGCGGAATTTATTTATTAAAAAAAAAGACTCTCGGACCAAATTGGGCCGAAGCCCAGCCGGCCCAGCAGCGCCGCTACCGCCTCGCCCGCCTCGAGTCCGGCTCCCGCACGGCCGCCGCCGGCGTGATCGAGGGGGACTCCCCCTCGGCTTGCCCCTCGCCCAAGCCACGCCACGGCCTCGCCCCCCCCCCCCCCTTATAAGGCCGGGACCCCTCCCCTCCCCACCGAGCCGCCGCCGCCGCCCAAGCAGCAAGTAGCAGCCGCCGCCGCCGCCGCCGCCGCAAGCGCAGCCACCGCCTGCCGCGCTACTCGCCGCCGCCCCGCGTCGTGCCACCCCGCCGCCCGAGCCACCCCGCCCTGCCCCGCAGCTGCCAGAGCCGCGCCGCCCTCGCCGGAGTTCGTGGCCACCGCCGCCGTTTTTTTTTTTCACGAACCGGTATAAACCGTTGAAAACCGCCCGTTTTTTTAGTTTCGGTTTTTTTTCGTTTTATATCGGTTTATTTTTTTCCTAGGTTAGATTAATTAGTGAACGTTCGTTCATTTAGATCTTTTAGTGAACGTTTTTCGTTCGTTAGTTTCTGTTAGCGAACGTTCGTTCGTTAGGTTTTTCTTTTTCTGTTTTATTTTCACCAGCGACCTATCCGCGATTGTTTTTATCGCAGATTAGCCCCAGATCTTCAAACCCTCGCAACTTTTCAACCGTTCGTCCAAATCCAGTGAAACCAACTCCAAAATCTTCGTCTCGAACCCCTCGTTCTGGTTAATCAACTTGAACTGGATTTTAACAATATAAAATTTGGTTTCAAGCAGATTTGAGTTCGAAGTTCTTTTGACCGTAGTTTCAGTTCCGTAGCTCTGATTCGTTTGATTCTTTTTGAAAATCGAAGCTCTTCAGTTGACTTTCAAATTTGATCTTTCTCATCTGAGTTTTACCCTTGCATCTATGCTTGAGTGCTTATGTATGCTATTGTTTGTTTGCGATAGAATTCCCGGAGTGCGAAGCGTGCTACTACGAGTCTCTAGGGTTTGCAGATCGTCAGCAAGGCAAGTAACACATTGATCATACTTCCATATTACCCAGTTTTTATGCATTAGTTACAATCCTCAAATACTGCATGATTAGGATGTGATTAACTTGTGGGTATTGGGAAGTAGATGATGAGGTAGAACCTATTGCCCTTTATTATCAAACCTTGGGTGTTACTTCTACGTTATGCTTATACTGCTATGCTATGCTCGTAGACGTGGTTTGGTTGAGTGTATCCATGACAGATGTGAGATTATTTATAAACTAAGGGTTTATTTAAGGTGGCTACTTTAACACACATCTGGGTGGATTGTTTGTGGGCACCTGGGGAATCCAGTGTTATCCAAGGAGATCCCGGGGCATCCGTGTGATCATCCTATGGTTCGCCACCCAGGCTCAAAGGGATCATAAGATTACTCAAGCTAGAAACTTCCGTGTGCAGCCAAAAGCCATTATGGGCTCTGGCATAGTTGAGTGTGTTGTGTGACCTCTTTCAGTGGTAAACTAGCAGATGTAGGGGATGTAGGTGGTACGGTTTACCCGTCGAAAGAATTAATGCTTCCGAAAGACTGTGTCTCGGTCATCCGTTTCTCAAACACCATGTAGTGCGAGAAATCCAACGGAGGAGATCGAGTCTTGTGGGGAAAAGTGCGCAAACCTCTGCAGAGTGTACAAACTAATCATGGTTAGCCGCGTCCCCGGTTATGGACATCTTGAGTATCTGGTTCTTGGATTATCATCTTGATCTCATCACTCTTAATTAATGTTGTTGGGTTGTTAATTACTGTTTAATTGGGATTGAGATGGGGTTACCATACCCAATGTTTATCAACTACCATGATAGTTAAATAAAATATATTCCTTTGTTGTAGGAAAAAATTAGCTTTTCGCAAAATCATGTTAACCATAGAGCCTCCACCAGCCATATATGCATGTAGTGATAGCATTTACTGTGTTCATTGCTCTACTGTGTTATTTTGCCAGCATATTCCATGTGCTGACCCATTTCGGGCTGCAACATTTCATGTTGCAGACTTTTCAGACGAAGAGTAAGGTGCGCTAGGTCGTTGTCGTGCACTCAGCTATGCCGTTGGAGTTGATGGACTCATTTACCTTTGATGCTTCCGCTGTTATCTTATTTAGATGGCCTTAAGCCATATTATTGTAATAAGTTCTCTTTTGAGACATTCGATGTAATAAGTGTGTGATTGCACTCTGTTATAAATCCTTCAAGTACTGTGTGTGTCAGCATTACCGATCCAGGGATGACACTTATGCACAGAGATTTGACCGTTTGAGGTCAGATCGCTACAAAGATGGTATCAGAGCACACGCTGAATATAGGACACGACCACTAAGAAAAGCCATAGATCACTCTTCTTTACTCATTTCTGACTCTCCCCATCTTCTACTCTATAGATGACGGACTCAAGGAACAAGTTTCCACAACTGGATGAAGACACACCTTTTGGATGACACTTGAAGGAAGTTACTAGGTACCTGAACATCGGAATACAAAGCTTCACCGGGACCTACACCGCCACTGTACCAGAAGAGGAGCGTTGGATGTTTCGAGTTCAAGTTCCAAGAAGGACATTCACACCAGTTACTGAGCCCATAGAGTTTTCCTTTGATGCACCAACCTGGAGTCTAGGAAAGAGCATGGCAGCCCACATCGCCATGGGACGCATCGGCGAAGTTTATCACGAGGATCTTAAGGACACCATCTACCAGATATGTGGGCGCCGAGATGAGCAATGGGAGATGATCAGCACCAGGAGGGACAGGTCCATTGCAGCTTTCATCCAGGAGTTAAACCAGCACATTCGTCGCCAGGAGAACCAAATGTCCGCAAGCATGATAGATTTAAAGAAGGTGATGACCAGGAACGTGGAGCTAGAAGAGGAACTCAAGTCTACATGCGATGGATACGAGGAGGAAATCTCAATACTAGTGGAGAAGAATGACGACCTGACGATGAAGCTAGGAGCATTCATGGGAGACCCCGCGCCAGGAGGAGATGACGACCATCCCGACGACATTCGTTCTGAAGACTACATCATCATCGACGACACCGACTCCGACCCCGACAGTAGTGATGATGATTATGAAGACGAAGCTGGAGTGGATATCATGGAGTCTTCAACCGATCAAAATTTCTAGATGACCACCATATTATCAGTAGTATTTTCCCCATGTATATAGTAGTAGTCCGAGCACTTTTGTAACGGTAGATAGATCGTTTGTATGCCCTTGTTTGAATTGAGTGGTGTGTTATGAATGTGTTTGTCTCATGTGCATATGGGTAGTGCTTTCTCACTAGACCTCACTCTATTCTAATCTCTTCCCTCTAAACCCATCAGATGCCTCCGAGCCGTGACCCTGGTTTTGTCTTCCCACCGGAGCTCACTCAGTTGATCCAACAGCAGAATGCCCTGATGCAGCTACTAGTCCAGAACCAAGGCAACAACAACAACAACCCACCGCCACCACCTCTAGTTGACAACTTAGCTCATTTTCTGAGGTTGCAACCGCCGGTGTTTTCAAGTAGCACCGAGCCGATTGTTGCTGATGACTGGCTATGGAGGATTGGAAGGGAGTTGACCACCGCAGGTTGCACAGATGCTGAGAAGGTGCGTTTTGCCGCACATCAATTGGATGGACCCGCAGCCTCATGGTGGGAGAATTACACAGCCACTTTCCCCATAGCCAATGTCACTTGGGAGCAGTTTCAGCAAGCATTCCGCACTGCACATGTCTCAGCAGGAGCTATGAGCATGAAGAAGCGTGAGTTTCACAACTTACGCCAGGGAAATCGTACTATGGGGCAATACGTGGATGAGTTCAGTAAGTTAGCTCGCTATGCCCCAGATGATGTGGCCACAGATGCCGCGAAGCAGGAGAAGTTTATGGAAGGGCTAAATGATGAGCTGAGTATGCAGTTGATGGTGGCGAGATTCGCTAACTACCAGGAGTTGGTAGACAGGGCTCTTATGATTGAAGGGAAGCATCAGTAGATAGAAAGCCGCAAAAGGAAGTATGGACAAGGGAAGTATAACTCTGGAGCAACGCAGAAGCCTCGTTTTACTCCTAACTCGAGAGGATTTACACATAACCATGGAGGACACACTCACACTGGAGGAAGTTCCCATAACCACAGTGGTCCCAGGAATGGAAATGGGAATGGAGCAAGCAGTAACCAGAACCGTTCAAACCCAACCAAACCCGCCAAGAAGGATCTGAGCCATGTCACCTGTTACAAGTGCGGGAAGACTGGGCACTACGCCAACGATTGTTCTGAGCTGAAGAATAGAAATGGCAATGGAAGCTCTGGGAAGAAGCCCAATCCCTTCACCAGAGGTCAGGTGAACCACGTTAACGTGGAGGAGGTTGAGGAGCAGCCTGATGCAGTTATCGGTAAGTTTTTGGTTAAGTCATTTACCGTTCTCGTTCTTTTCGATACTGGTGCATCGCATTCATACATATCAAGGGGATTTGTGGACAAATTTAAGTTACCCACCTTAGCCCTTAGGTCACCCATGTTAGTAAGTTCACCAGGTGCAGAGTATATGGCCAGCCGATGGTGTGATCGGTTACCCTTAACCATTGGTAGCCATGTATTTCCCTCAGACCTAATAATTTTGGAGTCACAAGGATTGGATATAATACTAGGCATGGATTGGCTGTCGAAGTATGGAGGGAACATTGACTGTGCTAGTAGGTCAATTCTGCTCACCACCCCGGAGGTAAAAAGGATTAAGTATGTATCCAGGCATGCGCCGAAGAGGACACAAGTAAATTCCCTCTCAGCAGTTGTTCAGGAGGAAGTGCCTATAGTGAAGGATTACCCGGATGTATTCCCAGAGGAACTACCAGGCATGCCGCCGGATCGAGACATTGAGTTTTTGATAGAGCTATTGCCAGGCACCGGATCGATATCGAAAAGACCATACCGGATGCCCGCAAATGATCTGGAGGAAATTAAAAAGCAGATTAAGGAGTTATTGGAGAAAGGTTACATTCGACGAAGTTCATCACCATGGGGAGCCCCAGTGCTCTTGGTTGAGAAGAAGGATGGATCTTTGAGAATGGTTGTTGATTATCGTGCATTGAATGAAGTGACGATCAAGAACAAGTACCCACTACCAATGATCAACGATTTGTTTGACCAGCTGCAAGGAGCTAAAGTATTCTCCAAGATCGATCTGCGATCAGGATACCACCAGCTGAAGATCCGAGAACAGGATATACCTAAGACAGCCTTCACCACAAGGTATGGGCTATATGAGTACACGGTTATGTCATTTGGATTGACTAACGCTCCTGCCTATTTCATGAGTATGATGAATAAGGTGTCCATGGAGTTCTTGGATAAGTTTGTTGTGGTGTTCATTGATGATATCTTGGTATACTCGAAGAATGAAGAGGAACACAAGGAGCATTTGCGTCTAGTCCTCGGGAAGCTCAGCGAACATCGACTATATGCCAAGTTCAGCAAATGCGAGTTTTGGTTGAAGGAAGTTGGATTCCTTGGACATGTTATATCAGGAGAAGGTATAGCAGTAGACCCTACCAAGGTTCAGTCTATCACTGAGTGGTTGACACCCACCTCAGTTGGAGAGATCCGCAGTTTTCTTGGACTCGCGGGATATTACCCGAGATTCATTGAGAATTTTTCCAAGATTGCGAAGCCTATGACGGAGTTGTTAAAGAAGGACACCAAGTTCAAATGGACAGAGGAATGTGAGGCAAGTTTTCAGGAGCTGAAGAAGCGTTTGGTTACAGCCCCAGTACTAATTCTACCGGATGTACGCAAGGATTTCCAAGTGTATTGCGACGCTTCTCGCTTAGGAGTACTTATGCAAGACGGAAGAGTTGTTTCGTATGCCTCACGTCAGCTTCGGCCGCATGAGTTGAATTTTGCCACGCATGATTTGGAGTTAGCAGCTGTAGTGCATGCACTCAAGACTTGGAGACACTTTCTTATTGGAAACCGTTGTGATGTGTACACGGACCACAAGAGCTTGAAGTACATTTTCACACAGAAGGAGCTGAATCTCAGGCAAAGGAGATGGTTGGAGCTTATAAAGGATTATGACATGAAGCTGCATTATCATCCAGGAAAGGCCAATGTCGTAGCAGACGCTTTGAGCCGGAAGAGTTATGTCAATACCCTCGAAAGCGGAGGATTACCAAAGGAGTTAGCCGAAGATCTCAGGGAGGTTCGTTTGGAGATAGTCCCTAGAGGTTTTGTCACAGCAATGGAAGTTTAGTCAACATTATTGGGGAAGATTCGAGAAGCTCAGAAGGATGACAAGGAGATTGCTGAGATAAAGGAGAAGATGAGCAAAGGAAAAGCCAAAGGTTTTCGTGAGTATGAGCTTGACACTTTATGGTTTGAGGACCGTGTATATGTACCCAATAATGCAGAGATCAGGAAGTTAATACTTCAGTAGGCCCATGACTCGCCATACTCGATACACCCCGGAAACACCAAGATGTATTTGGATTTAAAAGAGCGTTTCTGGTGGACTGGTATGAAGAAGGATATTGCCGAGTATGTAGCCGTATGTGATGTATGTCAGAGAGTGAAGGCAGAACATCAGAAGCCAGCAGGATTACTGCAGCCTATGCCGATACCCGAATGGAAGTGGGATAAACTTGGCATGGACTTCATCACCGGATTGCCCAGAACCCGATCGGGATATGATTCCATCTGGGTAGTAGTGGATCGTTTGACCAAAGTGGCTCACTTTATCCCAGTGAAAACCACCTATACGAGTGCGAAGTTGGCAAAGATATATATATGACCAGGATCGTATGTCTGCATGGAGTTCCGAGGACCATCGTATCAGATAGAGGGACACAGTTTACTTCAAAGTTTTGGCATCAGTTGCATCAGACTTTAGGGACCAGGCTAGAGTTTAGTACAGCCTTTCATCCGCAGATAGATGGGCAGACCGAGAGAGTCAATCAGATTCTGGAGGACATGTTGAGAGCTTGTGCGCTAGATTATGGATCTAGTTGGGATGACAATCTGCCTTACGCGGAGTTCTCATATAACAACAGTTACCAAGCAAGTTTGAAGATGGCACCTTTCGAAGCTTTGTATGGAAGGAGGTGCAGGACACCGTTAATGTGGGATGAAGTTGGAGATCGTCAGTTGTTTGGACCAGATTTGATCAAGGAGTCCGAAGAGAAGGTTAAGTTGATTCGAGATAGACTGAAGGTAGCTCAGTCCAGGCAGAAGAGTTATGCCGACTCAAAACGCAAGGAGGTAGTCTATGAAATCGGAGACAGAGCATATCTTCGTGTGTCACCTCTGCGAGGAGTTAAACGCTTTGGAGTTAAGGGAAAGTTAGCCCCGAGATTTGTAGGACCATACCAAGTGTTGGAACGTATGGGAGAGGTAGCCTACAAGTTGGAGTTACCCGAAGGACTGTCAGGAGTTCATGATGTGTTCCACGTTTCTCAGTTGAAGAAGTGCCATGCTGAGATGGCCGATATTCCTCTGAGAGATACAGTGCCCCTGGAAGCTATTCAGTTGGATAGTGACCTAACCTACGAGGAGAAACCTGTCAAGATTCTCGAGTTTGCCAGCCGAGTTACGCGCATCAAGGTTATCAAGTTTTGCAAAGTTCAGTGGAGCCACCATACCGAGGATGAAGCCACCTGGGAACGAGAGGAAGACCTACGAAAAGACCACCCACACCTATTTTCTAGCCAACCCGAATCTCGAGGATGAGATTCATCTTAAGGGGGATAGGTTTGTAACATCCCAAATTTTCAATTTGGAATGTTATACATAGGTCATCATATGCATATCATATTTGCATTTCGTTTGTGATCCTAGAATTCTTAAGCAACTCAAGGACCCACGGAGAGAGTTGGGGATTTCATATATTTTCATATTTGAATTTTTCTCAAATTTGAAAAGAGGATCATTTTGGTTTTAATAATTTTTTCCTCTCCAAAATATTTCCAATATCAAAAATAAAAGAGAGGAGATAAAATGACTTCTCCAAAATAAAATAAATATTGGAGGAAAAATGTTAAAATCAAATAAATAATTTTATTTGGATTTTATTTCTATTTTATTTGAATTAGAAAAAAAATATGCAGTTTTGAAAATTGCATTTTAGGCCTGAAAAATGTTCACTTTGTTCTAAATATTTTATTTAGACGGTGAAAATTGTTTTTGGCATTCTTAGAATTGTTTTTTATTTTATTAGGATTTTTCTTCGGTGGAATTTATTTATTAAAAAAAAAGACTCTTGGACCAAACTGGGCCGAAGCCCAGCCGGCCCAGCAGCGCCGCTACCGCCTCGCCCGCCCCGAGTCCGGCTCCCGCATGGCCGCCGCCGCCGTGATCGAGGGGGACTCCCCCTCGGCTTGACCCTCGCCCAAGCCACGCCACGGCCTCGCCCCCCCCCCCCCCCCCTTATAAGGCCGGGACCCCTCCCCTCCCCATCGAGTCGCCGCCGCCGCCCAAGCAGCAAGCAGCAGCAGCCGCCGCCGCCGCAAGCGCCGTCGCCACCTGCCGCGGTACTCGCCGCCGCCCCGCGTCGTGCCACCCCGCCCCGCCGGAGCCGCGCCGCCCTCGCCGGAGTTCGTCGCCGCCGCCGCCGGTTTTTTTTCGCGAACCGGTATAAACCGTCGAAAACCGCCCGTTTTTTTTAGTTTCAGTTTTTTTTCGTTTTAGATCGGTTTATTTTTTTTCCAGGTTAGATTAATTAGCGAACGTTCGTTCGTTTAGATCTGTTAGTGAACGTTTTTCGTTTGTTAGTTTCTGTTAGCGAACGTTCGTTCGTTAGGTTTTTCTTTTTCTGTTTTATTTTTGCCAGGGACCTATCCGTGATTGTTTTTATCACAGATTAGCCCCTGATCTTCAAACCCTCGCAACTTTTCAACCGTTCGTCCAAATCCAGTGAAACCAATGCCAAAATCTTCGTCTCGAACCCCTCTTTCTGGTTAATCACTTGAACAGGATTTTGACAATTTAAAATTTGGTTTCAAGCAGATTTGAGTTCGAAGTTCTTTTGACCGTAGTTTCAGTTCCGTAGCTCCGATTCGTTTGATTCTTTTTGCAAATCAAAGCTCTTCAGTTGAACTTTCAAATTTGATCTTTCTCATCTGAGTTTTACCCTTGCATCTATGCTTGAGTGCTTATGTATGCTATTGTTTGTTTGCGATAGAATTCTCGGAGTGCGAAGCATGCTACTACGAGTCTCTAGGGTTTGCAGATCGTCAGCAAGGCAAGTAACACATTGATCATACTTCCTTATTACCCAGTTTTTATGCATTAGGTACAATCCTCAAACACTGCATGATTAGGATGTGATTAACTTGTGGGTATTGGGAAGTAGATGATGAGGTAGAACCTATTGCCCTTTATTATCAAACCTTGGGTGTTACTTCTACATTATGCTTATACTGCTTTGCTATGCTTGTAGACGTGGTTTGGTTGAGTGTATCCATGACAGATGTGAGATTATTTATAAACTAAGGGTTTATTTAAGGTGGCTACTTTAACACACATCTGGGTGGATTGTTTGTGGGCACCTAGGGAATCCAGTGTTGTCCAAGGAGATCCCGGGGCATCCGTGTGATCATCCTATGGTTCGCCACCCAGGCTCAAAGGGAACATAAGATTATTCAAGCTATAAACTTCCGTGTGCAGCCATAAGCCATTATGGGCTCTGGCATAGTTGAGTATGTTGTGTGACCTCTTTCAGTGGTAAACTAGCAGATGTAGGGGATGTAGGTGGTACGGTTTACCCGTCGAAAGAATTAATGCTTCTGAAAGACTATGTCTCGGTCATCCGTTTCTCAAACACCATGTAGTGCGAGAAATCCAACGGAGGAGATCGAGTATTGTGGGGAAAAGTGCGCAAACCTCTGCAGAGTGTACAAACTAATCATGGTTAGCCGCGTCCCCGGTTATGGACATCTTGAGTATCTGGTTCTTGGATTATCATCTTGATCTCATCACTCTTAATTAATGTTGCTGGGTTGTTAATTACTGTTTAATTGGGATTGAGATGGGGTTACCATTCTCAATGTTTATCAACTACCATGATAGTTAAATAAAATATATTCCTTTGTTGTAGGGAAAAATTAGCTTTTCGCAAAATCATGTTAACCATAGAGCCTCCACCAGCCATATATGCATGTAGTGATAGCATTTATTGTGTTCATTGCTCTACTGTGTTATTTTGCCAGCATATTCCATGTGCTGACCCGTTTCGGGCTGCAACATATCATGTTGCAGACTTTTCAGATGAAGAGTAAGGTGCGCTAGGTCGTTGTCGTGCACTCAGCTATGCCGTTGGAGTTGATGGACTCATTTACCTTCGATGCTTCCGCTGTTATCTTATTTAGATGGCCTTAAGCCATATTATTGTAATAAGTTCTCTTTTGAGACATTCGATGTAATAAGTGTGTGATTGCACTCTGTTATAAATCCTTCAAGTACTGTGTGTGTCAGCATTACCGATCCAGGGATGACACTTATGCACAGAGATTTGACCGTTTGAGGTCAGATCGCTACATCTTACTTTTGCAAGTGACCATGAAGGGATTGACAACCCCTTTATCGCGTTGGGTGCAAGTGTTTGATTGTTTGTGCAGGTATTGGTGATTTGTGCGTTGTCTCCTACTGGATTGATACCTTGGCTCTCTAACTGAGGGAAATACTTATATCTACTTTGCTGCATCACCCTTTCCTCTTCAAGGGAAAAACTAACGCAAGCTCAAGAAGTAGCACCCACCACCGAAGATCTTTGCATGGAGGACGAGACTCCATTGATGAAGACGATGCGGAAGTTCGGCGAAGAAGGAGACCGCGTCGATTTCCTCTCAAATGAGCTCTACCTCAACTCTGCAGCATGATGCCCCCCCCCCCCCCGCGTAGCGGCGGCTTCTGCTTCAGAACTCATGCACCCCCACATCATTGCAGTTGGACACTACATCAGCATAGTCTGGAAATTGGAATCACTCTGTATGCCTGATGTGGGAAAGCGATTTCAGCTAAATGCAATGGACTCTTCACTATTTCAAGCATGTCATTTGAACATCGTGCCGAGGAGGAGAGGAAGGAGGCAAGATGTCGAAGGAGATCGACGTGTTCGGTCGGTAAGAGCACAACAAGCTTTGCAAGCATGTCATTTGACCAGAGCTCCTTGGATGTCATTTGAAATCTATAACATTCATTCATAATCGTTCCCACAAAGTTTTAGATTTTTTTTTAAAATGTTTTGCTATGTTTCTTTTGTGGGGTTGTAGCGGGGTTGCACCGAGCTGGGGCTCAGCCACTACTTTCCCTTTACGTAGGTAGTGCTCAATTAATTCTCATTTACTCCTATACCTACAAACTCAAATTTTCTCCATAGACTTGAATTCTTTCAGAGGAAATGTCAGTCTGTGCTTTCTACCACCACCATGTCATTCTCCTCTATCTATGCAGATATAAGGAAGTGTCCAGCCCTGTTCCCTTCCCCCGAGTTTCTTCTCTCTTCAACGCCATACTTCATTTGGGTGTTCTATTTTAGTTCTTTTCCCAACGACATCAATTATTCTTTACCTTACTATGATGAAGAAGTATTGTTCATCATTTCGGAATGAGCGGCATCAGAAAAAACGGTTGTCTTTCTTGCTCATATTAGGACAGTCCGAGCCATGCCTCTCGTGGAAGAACGGACTAGCATGTCGTCTATCACTCTTTGGCTGCCATGAATAATCGGGTAATCCCAGTAAATATAATGTGCATGCTTATACAACCCATCACCTTATAGCGACTAACAAGCAACATGAGCACTTCGTGTAGCCAGATTAGTTGAACGTTAGATGCAGGCACTGCTCATCTGCTACTTCTTTGATGCTCCTTGTAAGATTTTTTTTTTCTCGAACACATATCGGCCACGAGCTCTCTTGAGCATTATGAAAAAAGAACTAAGATATATAACACGAATGAGATTTTTTTTTTACAAACGATAAGAGAACCAACCATCCCTCACTGGAGAATCACCAGCCGGACGGAGGGGAAAGGCCGCCCGGTTTGTACTAGTTTTTTTGAGCTTCAGTGAATTTCAGTGATTTTGGTTTGCGTTCGGCCACACTAGTAGAAAAACGGCTTTACGTGAGCCCCATTAGTCCCGGTTTGAAAACGGACCGGTACCAATGTGACCATTAGTCCTGGTTCCAACGGCTAGGGGGGCGGGCATCATTAGTCCTGGTTCGTGTTGAACCTATAGTACCGGTTCGTGACACGAACCGGGACTAAAGGGGTGGTGGCAGGCTGGTGTCAGGCTGGGGCCCCACGAGCCCCTTTAGTCCCGGTTCATGTCACGAATCGGGACTACAGGTGCACCTTTAGTCCCGGTTTGTATAACCAACCGGGACTAAAGATGCTCCTGTATAAACCATTCGTCCAGCCCGAGCTCTTCGTTCTTCCCCTTTCCTCTCCTCTTTGTTCTTCCCCTCTTGCTCGAGCTCATCCTCCATTTTTACAAAAAAATTGCCATGATTTGAATGCACCCCATCCATCCAAGTGTTCACAAAGGTTAGCAACTTTGTCCTTTCATCTCTCATTGCTAGATTAGCTCTTGCAATGCTCTATAAGTATAGTGATTTGTGGGTTTTAGTTTGGGAGTATTTATATATGTGGTAGTTTATTTGATTTATATGCAATTTGAGCTCAAATTAACTTCTTAGTTTGCATGTGTATGTGTGGTTTACTTAGTGCCTTCCCGTCCCCGTCCTAACCACCGTCGATTGCCCGCACCGTCCTGTCGCCGGCACCACCTTGGTGAGCATCTTGTTCTTATCCTTTTTATAAAAAGAAAATCATGTTTGCGTGATTTAGATAGTTACTTGTATAATTTTCTTACCCGTACGTTGTTTGTTGTACATAGTGGCATGGTTTTGATATCCGTCCCTGTCGGCCCTCGTCCATTTTATGATTCGGATGTGCGATATTCTCTTTTATAACAATTTGTTGCATTTCGTGTTTATGACAATTATGCCCATCAAGTTGACATAGATTTTTTTATCTAGAAGGTATGTGAACCGGAAATTGCAACCGACCCTCTTGTCGAGAAGTTAAATTTAGTTGAAAAAGAAAACGAGTATTTGAAAGAAAAATTGAAAATAATTGAAGAAGAAAAATTGTATGTGTGTGTGTGTGTATGTGAATGGTCGTACGAGAAATTTGATGATATATATATGATCGGTTCTATGAGAAATTCTATTTATATATATATATGCATAACGTGTATAGTATGTAGTAGCGTAAAATATGTTTCAAATGAAAAAGAATTAAATGAAAAATACAAAATTAAAAGGAAAAATAAACCATAATTCATAAACCCCTAATCCTTTTAGTCCCGGTTGGTGTTACCAACCGGGACTAAAGATCCCCCAGCCACCGGCGCCGGCTCGTGCCACGTGGTGGGCCTTTGGTCTCGGGCCGTGTTGAACCAGGACTAAAGGGGAGGGGGCCTTTAGTTTCCACCCTTTAGTGCCGGTTGCTGAACCGGACCTCCGGTTGCTGAACCGGCACTAAAGGTCCTTACGAACCGGTACTAAGGCCCTGTTTTCCACTAGTGCCAAAAGGTCAAAATATTCACCTGAAGTCAACTAAATATTCAAATTTTCTGAAATTATTTAAAAATAATAATATTTGAACTCATGCGTACTACTGAAATTACTGAAATATATTGGCTGGGCGGTAAATATTACAGTGATTGCTTAAATTAATGAAATTATGTGAATTTCATCGAAACTTCACTCAAAGTGAAAACCACACCAAAACTGCTCGCCTTTAAGCCACAACAATGCTTAAGAGAGCTCGTGGCCGAACAACTACATAGCAACACAAGGAACAAGACCTCACGGAAAGAGTGGATGCGCCACCTGTCCAAGAAGATCTTTGGCCAGCCTAGTATCTTCTGTCACCCGTGCAAGTAAATGTATACTAGGTATATAAAAGGAAAGAACGATCTTGATAACTGACCTCATGTTCTTTTACCAATTAATTAATTTAACTATTTTAATTGCATGCGTTACTAAATAAATCAAGCTACAGAAGCTTGTTAGAGTGGTCCATTGACTGCCATTGAGATATGTAGGTTTTCGTCCATGGCCATTGTTTTTATTTGCTTCGGACTCTTTATCCCGTCTGTCCGGGTTCGGCCAAACTTTTCTGCTCTGAGACCGATTTGTGCCTTGAAGGCGTTATGAAATGCAGGTTATTTGCTTGCAACTTATGATATCATATTTTCCAACTATATTGTTTTAAAGCAGCAGTGATTTTTTATCTTCTGCTGCCTCCGTTGCTTGTGCCAAATAGTTACACTATCATTCATAAATCTATTCAGTTATGTATGTGTGATATTTTATTTATTGAAATGTTATAAAACCATATAATTTCATATCACATAATATGAATATCCATAAAAAGTATATTTAATTCTCAGACTCTATCACCTCACTAGGAGTTGCCCTCGCATTTGCCAGGGCCACTTTTCTAGTTAGTAAAAAAAATAGGGAGAAGCATCGATGTTAATATGTTTAATTTCAGGCTCTGGTTTTGGGCCTTAAACATTTTCTTTCAATGGGGTCACTTAAGCTCAAGTAAATCATTGTAAAATAAAATGAAGCTCAAGTAAACCATTCTAAAATAAACTGAAGCTCAAGTAAATAACTTCCATCTATTTTTTTTCGAAACGTAGGATTAACCCCGGCCTTTGCATCAAGCCATTCACACGGCTATTATTATATTATCAACAAAACACAATAAAACAAATACATGGATCAACCCAAAGCCATCTTTCTGGCAACAATTGTCGCTACACCTATAAGCTTGATGATGTGCCCTGACCTTGCATGAACACACACACCATCTAATCCGTTGGCCTCACCAGGCCGCTCGCCGACAAACCGAGAGCACCAACCAGTCTAGCTAGGCCCTCTGCGCACGCTCTAGAATCAGCCGCCACCATCTTCTGTCGACCTACTTTCAGGAGCAATCAACGCATTCACCTCGTCATGCCATTCTACCATCGACGTCACCATGACGTTAGACAACGCCACCATCCTGTGCGTGTCCATCAACAAGAGCCCGTCGCCGAGAAACCGCTATTCCACGGCGCAAAGAACAACCGTCATATTTGCGATAGATGCAACACTGCTCCTCCTCTTGTCCCTTCCAGCCAACACCTGCTCCAAACCGCTGTCCCCAAGATGGTTAACGGCCCCGAAGGCACCGCTAACGTCCGACCCGGGAGACCAGATCTAGGGTTTCCCACGGAGCATCCGAAACAAGGTTATGACGATTGCAACCGATGATGCCTTCAACAAGGAGATGTCGCCATCGTCCGCCATGATCGAGGTCGACATGGTTTTCACCAGCAATCGAGGCATTCCAAACTAGCAGCAGGCCGGATACGCGCTGAGCTAGACCATGATGGTGCGCGCGGCCGTCAGTACGCCCGCAGGGAATTAACAACCCTCGCTGACCTCTCAACGCGTCGCCGGCCGGCAATAGGCAACACCGACAACAGATCCGGGTGGGGACCATGGCCGCCACCGCGACCACTATAGCCGAAGAAATGTGGGCTCTTGCGGGCCATGGAGGCTAGCGTGGCCGCCGCACGACCTATGGCGCCGCCCTGGCTGCTGCGCGCAACTCCCCCGGGACACACCCCAGCCGCAGGAGGAGGTCGCCGCCGCATCCAGACTCCCTGGCTCCTTCGGTGCCGGGCCCACGGTCACCACAGCCTATGCCGGCGGCAGCGGCGGATGGGAAATATATCCAATTTTTATAATTATAAGAGGTCGGCAAGTTTGCTGGTCTGATGTTCCGCCTTCTATGTGATTTTCCAGCTATCCCTTTGTTCATTCCGTACTGTGCTTTTAGTTTATGCGAAAATTTTAGAAGAGACCTTGTCTAGTTTGTAAAACAGAAATGCAGAAGCAGGAAACTCATATTTGGTTATAAAATTCATGAATCTATATATATTTTTTTTTTTAAAGAAACGGCAATCCGCCGTCGTTTCATATACGCAGTCTGCAATTTGACTCTCTGCCAAAGACGAACAACAAAATGCTAATCTGAAAAACCTGGGCCCCTGGCAAGATCAATTTTTTTTTCTGGTTGATGTTGCAAGATAGGTTATGGTGCAACGACAAACTACAACGCCGAGGCTGGGACAATGGTTACTTCTGTCCTAACAGCCGCACGAGGAATTTGGAGACCTCTACCCACCTTTTCTGGGAATGCCCAGTTTCTAAGGAGATTTGGCGCCGCATCTCATCTTGGCCGGGCTGCGGAAAACTATCTACTCTAGCCGCAGCGGATGACAATACCGTCTCCTCTGCTCAACGAGTGCACAACCTGCTCCAACAGTCAAGAACCAACCTCAAGACAAAACTGAAAACAATGTTGTTCCTAGTAACTTGGCATATCTGGGCAGAAAGGAACAAGCGCACCTTCAGGCATAAGGTAAATCAGATAACAGGAATCATCAAGGCGATCAGATGCGACATGGACCGCTGAAAAATCGCGGGCACCAAATGCCTGCAGACACAACTGGGTGATCCAGGCTATCTAGGTGGGATTTTGTTTTCCATGGTGACTTGCTCACCAAGCTCTTGTAAACCACCATGATCAATTGATTCATGAATCTTGTTGGTCTTCGGGTAACAACAGGGCTATCAAAACTCCTAACAGCATGCTCTCGAGAGGTCTCGGATGAAGAGCAGATCGCCCTAGCAACCCGGTGTTGCCAAGGAAGCGTTGGATCTCCATCCAAGTCCCCGAGAAGTACGATGTGCTCTGGTGCTCCAACCTCACCCGTGATGCTAATGGGTGCATTTCCTGGCAGATTTTCTCAAGCAGGTGCTGCACCGACCAGAGAAGAGCCACAGAAAAACAACATGTTTCAATACATTTTCCTGAAACCGCACATTCCCAGCTTGCCTCCTCACACAAGAATAATCTCATTTATTAAGTACTCCAAAGTCACTAGCTACGTGTGGACTAGACCCCAAAACAGAGCGTTGTGGACTAGACGTACGTATTGTTCTGGCTGTTTTTGTGGCGTGTGGAAGAGAAGTGGAGCAACAAGGCAACAGAGGGATGAAGTAAAAACAAAGGGTGCCGGATACTATTGGAAAAATAGGAGGGAGCTTCGTATATATGAGGGCATGCTACACATAGCAAATAAAATCGATGATGCAGTTGACGCACACAACTTTTACTCCTTCAGAGTACACGACAGTGCCTACAAACAAATGACCGTGAGTCACTTCGTACAAGAAATTGAATTGCTCTCGGAGGAGCCGACTAGTACACCAAAGGGCAATTTGTTTTTTGTTCCTACACACATTCACCTCATGAGCACGTGCCTCTCACTTGTTGCATCTCTTTGAGTCCCGTTATATACACCAGCACACAGTGATGCTAGTTAGTCTTGGCCTGATACACACTTCCAAACTGTCAAATTGATGGGCACTAGTCCACTTGGTTTTTAGTCACTGCTCGTTTCCTACAAAGTTATGTTGAAACCATCATTAATCAGTCACAATACGTGACATGCCCACTTCTGGCCAAAACATACATGTGCCTGTCTGGGAATGAGCGGCACCGGGAAAGTCAATGTCAGCATAATTGGGAAAAAATGGTAATTCTTGAGAGGGGGCTGAGCTACCAGTTCCTATTCTTGATCTTATCATGGGTTTCATAGCGAAACAGGCCCGTAGGTTTTTGACCTGGGTTTGTGAACGCCGGTGACACGAACTTTGTCATGTGGTGGATTTCAGATATTTGTCTTGTCATTGACGCCAACGATTGGAAGTTGGACGATGGAGGACTTGTGCCAACAACTTCGACTGGTAGATTTGGCTTGGAATGGAACCACGGCTACCGAAGTGATTTGGTATTCAGATCATAGATCCTCCACAAATTCCACCAGGAACCTCCAAATCCACAGCCGAATGCTCCTCCCACCACCCCAGATCTTCGCCATGGAGAATGAGACTCCGTTGATGAAGGTGATGCAGAAGTTCGACTTGCCCGAAGTTGGCTGCATAAATGGAACTGGCGAAGGAGACCGTTTCCTCTCGATTGAGCTCTACCTCACCTCTACACAACTATGCCCACGCCCCCGCAGCAGCGGCGTATGCTTCAGCAGCGACGAGCACGACCACGTCTCTTCCTTGCACCGCCTCCACCACCAATTGGCCACGGCCTTCATCCGTGCGGTGACACCCACACGCGCCCCCACAGCAGCACAGTTGTTCTCTACATCAGCCACGTTTGGAAATTGGAATCACTTTGTATGGCCTGATGCCGGAAAGCCATTTTAGTGAAATGCAATGGCCTCTTCGCAGAAATTGAAGCATATTTTGGCCTGGTAAGCAAGGAGCTTAGTCCATTGCCACCATTACATATGTGGCTTTCTGAATCCTATTAGCGCACAGAGACTGTGAGCGCACTATTATGGGTGTATCACATGGGCTGTACTCGTGTAAATTGTCACATTTACTCTGACTGTCATTCGTATGAACTCATGTGTGGCTTAGTCCGTTGCCAGCATTACATATGTGGCTTTCTGAATCCTATTAACAATTAGGGCCAATAAAAGCTTCCTTGTTTGAAAATTGAACATCTCCTTTAGTACATGGGTTGTACTCAAGTAAATTGTCACATTTACTTGTACGGTCTTACCTATGAACTCGTGTTTTATTTTCATAGACTTAAATTATGTTTTTCTAAAGAAAATGTTAGTTCGTGCTTTCTACCACCACCATGTCATTTGCCTTCAACTACCCATATAAGGAAGGGTCCATGTCCATCTCAGTTTCATTCTCCCAAGTTGCTTGTCTCGTCAAATTTGCACTTTGTTCGGCTGTTTTGTTTCCATTCTTTTTCCAGCAACATGAACTACATTTTTTTTAAATCACTAGGGGGGGGGGGGGGGGGGGGGGGGTCCCAGAATATACTACTCAGAAGCGGCAACCCGTAGGTACCATCTTACAGATTACATAGGCATGCAAATACGTGAGGAGAGGAAGCACCGCCACAAGGAGACACTGTCCTTATCACACTGCTTAAACAAGCGGTGTGATCACAAATATAAGTAAGATACTATAAGTTTAAGAGTAAGCGAGGAGTGTAAATCTTGAGCCTTGAACGCCATTGCGTTCCTAGCGTCCCAAATTCTCCAGAGAATGGCAAGGAGAATAAAAGTCCATGCATCATGGTTGAGTCTCGGTGGTTTTGTTGCATCCCAAAGAGAGGATGTGCTGGTGGAGTGGAGGTAGCAGCCTAGCCTTTGCCAAATCCTGACAGCTAGAGGATGTACTAGTGGAGTCCAGGCAGAAGCCTAGCCTTTGCCAAATCCTGTCAGCGAGAGGACAAGTGATGAAGAGGTGATCCATGTCTTTCAGATGAGAGCACCTAGGGCATTCTGGATTTGGAGTAAAGGATTATGCGCCAAATTTGCTTTTGTGTTTAGGCTTAGAAGCCAAGCGAAGACCTTGATCTTATTTGGCACCTTGGACTGCCAAATAAACTTCACGTGTCTGTCTTCACCGTCTTCTTTTGTTAACAGCTCATAGGCCCTCTTTGTCGTGAAAGGATAGCCCCCATTGAGGAAGCAAGAGTCTGGTTCATCTGTGAGCCTACAATCCTGCAGCAAGAGACAAAGAACCAGTTCTAGGGATGCAGCATTTGTTAGGCAATTATGCCAGTTGAATTTGAGACCAAAATGCATAATATTTGTTCTAGATATACTGTGATGATAAAGTATTGTTCATCACCTCAGAACGAGCCGCATCAGGAAAACCTAGCTTCCTAGGCCGGACCAACAACCGAAGCCGAATGACAAATTGGTCCATTTTTCTGCGAGGCCAACAAGGCAACAACCGATCGTGGCGTTGGCTCGACAACCGGAACCTACCATGAGCAAGGTCGCCTTCATCCAGTTCAGGCTAGGGGATCAGTTCGCCGCCTGTCTCCCCTTCTCCATCTCACTTGTGCTCGTGCTCGCCGGTGACATCTTCATCATGCAACGCCTCTCTTAGGCACCATCAAGTTCCATGGAGAATTATTTTTCTTTTTTCTTAAAAATGATCATTACAAATTGATACTGATCCAAAGATCCACGAACTAATCCTGACGTCCTTGAACATGACAATTAAAGTGGGTACACCAATTAATCGGTTTTGCTAAAACTCAGCTAGCTGAGAAATAGATTGGTCTCATTCAGATCCATGGCCGTTCGATCTAAGGCATGGTGATTCATACAGTTTTTTTTTTCTTTTTTACGTAAATGAGTCAAACAGCGACGTGCGCAGCCTGTTGTTTCGTTCGTCGGCCCGTTTGTCCAAGCTGACGCTCGCATCCACTCGCATCTACCATAGTAGTCCACACTAGGGCTGCAAGAAATGCTCGAGGCTCGTGAGCCGCTCGAGATCGACTCGTTTTTTGACTCGACTCGAGATTGACTCGAAAAGAAACGAGCTGAGTTTGAACACTTTATGTAGCTCGACCGAGAAACGAGCCGATTTTGAGCCAATGTTGGCTCGCTCGATTTTAGCTCGATAGTTGGACAGAATATCATTATGTTAAATGATCATGCCATATATTAAATATAAATAAGATAATTTATTACCATATATGTTGTCCATAATTTTTCTCCATTTTATTTAACAACGAACATGAAAAGTTAGTTAAGTCCAGAGAAGCTTTATGCCTAATTATGGCAACTATGTGTTAAATATCCTATATTTTTGGCAAAGGTTCCCAGTATATTCACCTTAATTTTTTTGTTTTTCAGCCATAGATTTATAATTTTTACCATCTCATTTAGCTCGAAACTAGCTTGAGATCGACTCGAGATCGTTACAAGCTGAGCACGAGTCATGTTCTACAGCTCGATCATGAGCTTCACTCAGTTTGAGCTCGCTCAAATTTTCATATGAGTTGAGATGAGCCAACTCCAACTCGCTCGAGCTCGACTCGTTTGCAGCCCTAGTCCACACCCATGTCTTTTTTTTTGTTAGCTTTTTTAATGTCTGCACGGGGCTTCTATACATTACCTCAAGTTATTAATACAAGGACAGCAACCCTTCGATTCTTCATTCCCATCACTCATCTTTTCTTCCTTTTTGGCTGCGCTTTTTTATTGTTCTTATTATCATTTGGTTTCCTTTTTTTTCCTTCTTTCCTTTTCACCTATTTTTTTACTTTTTTTTCATTCTTAAATGTAAACACTTCGTGACTAATTCTATTTGGATGAGATTTAGTTAATTTTAAATGTACAAATCGATAAATATTTTTTCTTCATTTTTATTTTTCATTTTAAGGGGGTCACAATTGCAAGTTTCAAATGAAGTCGCAACTGCATTTTTTAAAATCCGGTCGCAACTGCAATTTTTCAAGAGGGTCATAATTGCAAGTTTTTGGTGCGGTCGCAGTTGCATCTACAACTAATAGACATGCATCTACAACCATTGTAACCCGCTCGCAACTGCATCCGCCACAGTGTGACTGCAACTGGGTACGAGATGGCGGTTGTACATGCAACTACAAGTGTTGGAGCCCAAGCGCAATTGCACGTGCCACAATGCAACTTCAACTGGCTTCGAAAGGGGAGTTGTCGAGGGGAGTTTATCGGGGTTGGCGCGGGGGGGGGGGGGGGGGGGTAGAGGAGTTGCATGTCAACCAATAGACATGCAACTGCTACCATTGTAACCCGACCGCAACTGCATGCACCACAAATCGACTGCAACTACGTACAAGAGGGCAGTTGTACATGCAACTGCAAGTGTTGTAACCCAACCGCAATTGCACATGCCATAATGCGACTGCAACTAGGTTCGAGAGGGGAGTTGTTGAGAGGTGTTTGTCGAGGGGTGGAGGGAGTTGCATGTCAACCAATAGACATGCAATTGCAACCATTCTAATCCGACCGCAGCTGCATGCGCCACAATGCGACTGCAGCTGGGTACGAGAGGGCGGTTGTACATGCAACAACAAGTGTTGTAACCCAACCGCAATTGCACGTGCCACAATGAGACTGCAACTGGGTTAGGGAGGGGAGTATGTCGGGGTTGTCGGGGGGTGGAGGGAGTTGGAGATCAACCAATAGACCTGCAACTGCAACCATTCTAATCCGACCGCAACTGCATGCAAAACAATGCGACTGCAACTAGGTACGAGAGGGCGGTTGTCCATGCAACTGCAAGTGTTGTAACCCAATCGCAATTGCACGTGCCACAATGTGATTGCAACTGGGTTAAAGAGGGGAGTTTGTCGGGGTTGTCCGGCGGTGGGGGGAGTTGCATTTGTCAACCACTAGACATGCAACTGCAAATGTTGTAACTCAGCCGCAACTACATGCTCCACAATGCGACTGCAACTAGGTACGAGAAGGCGATTGTACATGCAACTGCAAGTGTTGTAACCCAACTCGCAATTGCATGTGCCACAATGCGATTGCAACTGGGTTCGAGAGGGGAGTTGTCGGGGGTGATGGTGGTGGTGGTGGTTTGGTGGGGGGTGTTGCATGTCAACCAGTAGACATGCAACTGCAACCATTGTAACTTGACCGCAACTGCATATGCCACAATGCGACTATAACTGGGTTCGGGAGGGTTTCGGAGGGTTGGGGGAGCTAGTTGCATGTCAACCACTTAATTTGATTTGATTTGAGATGTGATGAACTACGATAATTAAATCTACATCTACGTCATGGCTCCAAACTTATATCTTTGCCTTTTTGTAATGTGATATGTCGATATTAAATCATTCAGGTGGGAGATATTACACTATTTTCTACTAAAGTTGTACACTTTATAAAGTGCATTTTAACTTCAAAATGCACCTGTGTTAAAAAATACTTCGGAATACACCTTACAAAAATTTAATCAACTGACAATTAGCAAAATGATTTTTTTAAAGTAGTATTATGTAGCTGCAGAAAAGTGCGCGAATAGTCCATTTGTCCACTAGTTTTCGGCAACGTGTCACAATTTTTCCTAGTGCTTTCTCAGGAGTCAGGACCATTTCATCCTCTCCCAGAATGGTACACCGAGATGTGCCTAAAGCCTGGAGGTGGAATAAACAGGAAAAGTAAAAAAAAGTTTCTTTGTCACGAACCTACCCTCCTCCTACCACTAGTGCTTCCATGAACCAAGTGTGGTAGCATCTGTTGACAACATCCAACATCGATCAGTGACGTGCTGCCGGACATGGAGACGTTCAGAACCACAGAAACCACTAAAACAGGCATAAAGGCCATACACAACTGAAAAGTAAACAGCGAACAACAACCCATATAGAAACCCAATAGTATAAAAGGCCAGACAGAACTATAATGGAAAAACAACACACAACTCGCCAGCATTGGCCCATTCGGAACAGAAACAACTCTGGTTGGGCCTACAACAGAAACGGTCTGGGATAACAAACAGATGATGCCATCTGATGTTAGGTGAATGAGACCATTTTATATCTCATCTAAATGAGTTCCAGGCGCTCCCCCAATTAATGGACTGATTAGTTTTAATTAGCCATCATGCCCTCCTAGATGAAGGGGTATGTTTTAATCTCAGCCCTTTATTTAGTTAAGGAGTAGTACTGAAGCGGACCACGCTGAAATATAGTTAGATAAAAATTGATAGAAAATACTTTCAGTTTGAGCTAGCAACGACGCCGGCTTTGCCAGTGAGTTGCAGTTGAACATGACAATTTAAAGCTTTCCTTCCTTTTTGAACATTATGATTTCCCTTCATACCACTTCAATACTCTAGTGTACACAGAGTCCGAGATTTTTTTTCAAAACTATCACTTTATTTATAGCAATTTCGGAAACTATAGCACAGAATGCCAAAAAATCAAAAGTATGACCTCGTCGGCCTCGTGTTGGCCGAAGAGGGGGTTTTCGGCCAGGGTTTGGCCGAAAAGGTGTTTTCGGCCGTGCATGGGCCGAAGAGCTGCCTACCTGGGCCGAAAAGTGCTTTTTGGTCAGCGGTAGGCCGAAAAGTCCTTTTTGCTCACCAGTAGGCCGAAAAGTCCCTGGGGCCCACCTTTTCACGTGAGCGGGTGGCCGAAGCTGCATGGCTCTGCTCTTCGGCTTATGTTAGGCCGAAAAGTTTTTTTTTGACATTGAAATAATATATTTTCGAGCAACCCCTTCCCTCAATATTTTCCCGCCAACTCTTTCCCTTCATATATTCCCGCCAACCCCTTCCCGCCATATGTTCCAGCCATCCGTTTCCCGCCAACCCCTTCCCGCCATAAGTTCCCGCCAACCCTTTCCCTCCATACCACAGTCGTTCTTTCCTGCCATTTTCTCCTCTCTACCTATAAAACCCCCTTCACACGGAGGTGGATTAGTCCAGTTTAGTGTAGTCGAGATGTCCCATTATCCTTTTGATCGTAGTTTTCACCCTGAGATGAGCAAATGTCTTCTTAGGCTAGCCACCGATTTCAGGATGGACAATAGGATAGTTCCATGGGACGAACTCCTCGGTAGTGACACCATACTGAATGAGTTGGCTCTCGCATTACGTAGGTCTGGGTGGCCTGAAAGGACTTATGAGGAGGTACGTAAAGAACTTCTTAGGTTGCATGGAAGGTGGAAGAAGGTAGTGCAGACGAAGAGTGAAACTTTCTTAAGGATTGCAGCAGAGCATACATTTTTATGGACTGACGACAGCGAAGATGAAGACAATATGTTCATGCCGAGCACCAGGGCCAAGAGTACCGCACCGTCGAAGGGCAAGAGTACCGTGTCGTCGCACGGCAAGAGTGCTGCATCGACGAAGGGCAAGAGTACCGCATCGTCGAAGGGCAAGAGTGCTGCATCGACGGAGGATGACGATGATGCCTTCATGTAGTATGTAAGTTGTAATTTTTAAGTTCAGCTCTAACGTTTAATTCATATGTACTTGTATCTTAATTATCGGTTGTAGTCCGTTTGGAAATGTAACTGGAATAACAATGCGAATTAATAGTAATATGTCTCTCGCATACATAAAACGATATATGTCTTCTAACATAGATAATGACTCACAGATGCGAATAGTCTGAAACCAACATAGATAATGACTCATACATAGATAACCATATCACTGTGGGGGGCGACGATGAGTCTGAGTCTTCCTCGGGCGAGGACCGGAAGGCGATAAGCGCTGAGGCGGTGCACGATGGTCACGATAACCACGACCATAGATAGGGTCGTCTGTCACTGTATGTGTCTCCTGCGACGGTGGTGGTGGTGGAGTGTGAAACACTGTCTACAAGAAGTCATAAGTGCTTGCATCTTGGTCATCATTATCCCCGTCGCCCTCTAAGAACGAAGCACCACCACTAAGCATCGGTGACTGCACTGAATGCATGAACGGTTGCGACTGGTTGCCGCCTGCGGTAAAGTAAAACATGTAAAATTGATACAAATGCATGAACGAAGCACCACCACTAAGCATCGGTTACTACACAAAATGCATAAACGGTTACTACAATGTTGAAAAGAAAGTAGTAAGTAGTGTTACCTAGTTTCATCTGCTGATGCCAGTAAGCGCTCCCTGGTTCTGAAGGAGGTGGCTGATGCCAGGAAGAGCTCCCTGGCTATGAAGGATGAGGTTCTGAACGGTGCACAGAGGGTCGTGGTTCTGAACGGTGCACAGAGGGTCGTGGTTCAGAATGCTATAGAGAGGGACGTGGCGGACGATGTGCTGGAGGAGGAACTGCAAAATCTGAAGATCGTCTACACGTAACAGCTGCGTAAATCCCGCGTAGCTTGTCATCAAGACGCCTCAACCATGAGACGTGCTCTCGCGGTGGGATAGTATCTCCCCTCTGAAAGCGCTGCATTAAAGTGGAAACCTCCTCTCGCACCTCGCTTGTCAAGTCAACCTGTACACGAAGAGTTAACCAATTAGATCCTTGTTGTATGACAGACAACACGAATAGATAACCAATTGAATATGTCCAGGTTAAGAAAAGACTTAACATATGAGAACCATGGCACGTACCGCGTGGTGTCTGGTTCCCACAACAGAGGCAGTTGGGTACATATCGCTGGTGAGAGGGGCTTCGATCTGATCAGGAGCAGCTGATGGAACCAAGTAGATCCTCGTTGTATGCCGGTAACGCTGCAGATACAACCCGAACTTGTCCCAGTTAAAGGGCCGAACCTCATCCCAGATATTTGTCGGCGCGGTAGTCCATTCGTCAACGTAAGGGGTAATGCTCTGAAGCCAATAAGCCATGGACTTGTCTCCTCCTAGGCGACTGTACCTGAGATTGACATGCGCGTTACATGATTAGGTATATTCTGAATGCAGAGCTGAGAACTAAAATAGTATTACTACTTACTTGTGCACGTGTTCAGGTAAGTGTGGAATATCTGGAATGTCAAGCTCTTGACATAGACCGAACTGTCTCATCACCCTATGAAGAGCCATCTCCTCAACCGTCACATCGAATACCAACTTGGCCTTGGTCATCCAATAGTGCTGATCTCTAGTGCACAATCCAGAAATCCCAACTGGGTACCTGGATAATATAGCCTGATGCGAGTATGGCTCCCAGATAACTTGATCCTCGTGCAAACTATCAAACTGCGCCGTGAAGGCCGGGTAGCAGCCCCTCACCTGGCTATGCGCAAACTGTCTCTGTGCATGACAACAAATAAGCATTAGTAATACTATTGAATGGCAAGAAATAATCGAATTAATTGTTACTTAATATGAAAGTACCTCTCGCCGTGTCCAAACAGATCCCATAGTAGGCAAGTCGCCGATAGCAGGCACATAAGCCCCAGCTAAGTCCTCCAAACCAAAAGGTTTATCAACGTAGACATAGGGTCGTCCAATAGGGAATCTCTCGTATGACCAGAGCTGCAACAATAATGGACATCCAACAATACTTGATTTTCTAGCCTTCAACAAGCAACCTTTGCACAGGCCTTTGTACGTAGCCGCTAACACAGCAGAACCAAAACTCCTCTGCAGAATGTCCCCAGGGCAACGTGCGTCAGCTATCTCTCGTGCAATACCGATGAATCGTGCATCGACAGTGGTCACGTGGTTCTCCGTAAACATCGTCTTGCCGAACAGCCAAAGAATATATGCCTCTAGGGACCGGTCAATCTGTGCCTCTGACAACTGAACATCGGGATATCCTAATGAGACAATCTACATAGAAACGTAATGATTGTATGAACATCGGGCAACTAAAAAAACAACATTTGTTTAAGTGGCCGTGAAGGTTACCTGAAACTGGCTCAACCATCTAAAAGGAGGCCCGTGATGATCGTTCTCCATGGCTCTAGCAGTTGGCACCGCAGCCAAAAAACGGGTCTGCATCGATTCTGGCCAACCAGATTCTGCCTCTAAAGGACCTATGGCAGCACCAGCCAGAGGTAATCCCAACAAGTAAGACACATCCTGTAAAGTAGGCGCCATCTCTCCCCAGGGAAAGTGAAACGTATGTGTCTCTGGTCTCCATCTATCTACTAAGCAGGTAAGGAGTGACTTGTCATAAGAGAAACGTTTCACTTGCCTCTTACGTAACTGCAATGGTTCACCTGCCTCATCTAAGTCCGGACCATCAACCCACTCATCCAATGTACCCTCAACCAGCCGTGCCAAGGGTAGAAGTCCAGCCCAACTTAACATACAAAATAAAGAGATTGTAGCACACTGTTAGCGGCTACGAAAAGTATGTCAAGCATAGTAAGTCATTATATGAATTCCATTATATGCACACATACCTATCAACCCATGAATCGTGTATCATCCAGTTAGACTTTGGGGTGCGAGTGACCAACACGTCTAAATTCTTGCCCGCTTCCATAAGGGCGCCCCGGTGCTTTCTATCGATATTACCATTAAGCAACGGATACGAAGACATATCTGCAATTCAAATAACAAATCTCAGGTGCAAATAAAACATAGTACAAACATATTACAAAGTAAAACATAGTTCAGACCGTATTACAAATTAAAACATAATCCAGACCGTATTACAAATTAAAACATAGTCCAGACATATTACAAAGTTAAACATAGTCCAGACATATTACGAATTAAAACATAGTCCAGACATATTACAAATTAAAACATAGTCCAGACATATTACAAATTAAAACATAGTCCAACATAGTACGACTGCCAATTCTATAGCTTCTAAGTTATTTCTTCCTCGTCCGCCCCTTCGGCCTCGACTGCCATGACCACGTCCGCCTCTTGCTCCTGTTGTCACAGTCGTCGAAGTGGAAGCACTCGTCGATGTGGACGCACCGTCTTTCTTCAGGTCGGGACAATATTTCATCCTATGTCCATAAGCCGCGCATAACAAACATTGTCTGGTTGCTCCACCAGCTTCAGATTGGTCAATATCGTTTCGGATGCGACGGGCCTTTTGTCTGCCCCTACTTGTTCGCCGAAGGTCTGGATGCGGGATGTATACTCTCTCACCGTCGTTGACCTTGTTGAAATTGCCAACGACTCTAAACCCTGTCATCTCACCTGTCCATGTGTTGAGCACTGCTTCTTTTAAATAGTATGAGGACACGAAGGAGATAGCGTCCAACTCAATCTGGCCACAGGCAGCCAACACATGTGAGCAAGGTAGGTGCAACAACTTCGGTTTGTTGCATGTACACTCACACGTTAGATAAAATTCCGTTCTAATTTTTACCTCGTGTGTCTTCACCTCATTTCCAGAACCAAAACCATCAGTAGGAAGCTGAACCTCATACCTCCTTTCCTGATTCCCTATGAGTCTGACAGTGTGCTTCTTTGCTTTCTCTATCTTCTTTGCCATGTACTCCATGACACGACTACAATAAGGTGTGTTGTGATTATCTGCAATATGCTTCTTTGCTAACTCGTTCCTTTCTCTGAAATATCTCAAAGTGCCATAGAATACAGCCTCCACAATAGCTGTGAGTGGCAATGCTCTATTCCCTCTGAGTATAAAGTTATACACCTCTGCAAGATTGGTTGTCATGTGGCCATACCTAGCTCCATGGGTGTCATGCAGCAAAGACCAATTCACAGGAGGCTCTTTCTCTATCCACTCAGAAAAATTCTTTATTGCCCTGCCATTCTTTCTCTTAGTATTAGGAGGGTCAATTGCTGGCAAGTCACAAAGACCCACTGGCTCCTCTAGCTCTGCGATGAGTGCTGCTAATTTAACCTGATCTTCTTCCATTTTCTTCCTCGCACGGACCTGCTTCTTAGTAAACTCATCTAGTTTTGACCAAATAAATCCGTATTTGCGCTGCTGGCTCTGCTTGCATAATTTTTTGAACAAGTTCATCAACCGCTTGTTCTTGAACTGTGAGAAAAAATTAGCCCCAAGATGGCGCATGCACCACCGGCTCTGCAAGTCCTTCCAAGGTGTTGGTTCGTCAGCTGTTGGATTCCTTAATGTCTTCACGGCCTTCAATATACCAGCATGTCTGTCATGAATGACACACACGTTTGGTCGGTCCTGCACGATGGCAATTTTCACTTGCCGGAAGAACCATACCCAGCTCGGAAAGTTCTCACCCTCCACAAATGCCATGGCAAGGGGGATGATTTGATTATTCCCATCCACACCAATAGCAGTCAGGATTTGCCCTTTGTACTGATCGGTCAGGAATGTACCATCCACAAACATAACAGGAGGACAATGCCGGAAAGCTTCGATGCACATAGCAAAGGAGAAGAATACTCGTTTCAACACCTTAAAATTTGGTATACTAAGCAACCTCGTGTGTTGTACGTTCACATAAGTGACGGGATTCCTCTCCTTCAGTATGTCAAGGAGACGGACAACATTATCATATGAGTCGAAGAACGTCCCAAACCTTTCCTCCATAGCCTTCTGCTTAGCCCTCCAAGCCTTCCCATAACGAATGACATAATTCCATCTGACCTTCACTGCTGTCTAGATGTGTTTTGCTTCCATATCTTTCTTCTCTACTATCTCAGTATACATGAGTTGCGCAATGAGAGTTGAAGTCAGGTTTGGATGATTCACCAGAAGGTTTTTCCTCACATAATTATGTGGGACGACATTGGTGACAACCCAGTGGATGTCATACTTCGGCACGTGCCCGTGCACCTTCCCAGGACAACCTGTTTCAACATATTTCACGGTATAGTTCGTTGGACTTGATATGTGTGTCCGGAAAACCCTCTGCGTAGACATAGCCCACTTTACCACCGCATACTTCAATTTTTTCTTTGTATCAAACATAGCCCATATCTGGACTTGGTTCTGATTATACTGCCATGGAGTTTCATGGCCATCATTGACCATAAGGCCGGTGGATATGTCTTGATCCCATGCAGAAGGAATCGGTACCTCCGCTTCATCCTCGGAATTTTCAGAATCCAGTTCCTCCGCCAATCCATCCTCGTCCTCTTCCAGTATCACCCTCTGCATTTCATCCCCTTCCTCATCCCCATCGGCAAAACCAGAACCAGCTAATATTATTGACTGACTACTCTGCCCGGTATAATGACCACAAACATTGTGTGGCACGTAGTCCAACTCTTTGTCGAGTTGGCTAGCATCCACATCCGGTGGCTGTGACTCGGATAAATTAATCTCGCTAGCCACTTCACTGCCATGGCCGGGTTCATACCCCTGTGGAGTTGTACGGTATTCTCCTCCTTCGCCACAGGTTGCACAAATGCATATGGGTGGATTCTTCGGTCTCGGCAACGTCTTAACAGGGTCAACCAATGCTGGCTCCTATCTATCGGCATCAACTCCCACTTGACATTTTTACAGGATTTGGTCCACAATGCATGAATACTGACAGAACATACTTCAGGATCCAACCCGAAACTAGTTGTCAACCAGTACTTCAACTGTCTAATGTCCAGTCTGTCCGGGTCTGTTAGTGTCATGACGCCATTTTTAAACTCGCTAAGATCAACCCCCAACTCATTATATCGAACATTACCAGCGCCGTAGTAAACATTCAAATTTACTGATTCAGACATTTTCACCTGTCAGACATTGCCATCTTCTCATTAATCACAACTAACACAATTATTATCCGCTACACTAACTAAAATCCGTTAAAATGCCACCACATACAAATTAACACTAACACAATTATTATTATCCGCTACACTAACACAATTATTACTCCGCTAAAATGCCACCACATACAAATTAACACTACAATTCGCAATATGACTTATCTACACTAACTAAACTATACAACTCAGAGAAAAATTGTGAGGACATGATTATACCTTAGCGGAGTACTTGCACCATCGAACAACGACAGCACCACCGCCGCTCCCTCGACGATCGGAGGTTCAACTCCGGATACAACCCAAGTTGCACCTCCTCCTCACCACCTCCTCCTCCACAGCTGCTGCTCCTCCTCACCACCACCTCCTTCTCCACCGCACCTCCTCCACCCCACCATGGCTCCTTCTCCCCAAACACACAAAAAACTATCCCATAGCAAAAAAAAACACCGTAGGCCATCGGAGGATGCTATGATCTATCTATTCTGTGCCTTGGATGTGAAAATGGGTGGAAAACAGAGGAGATCGACGCTGGTAGGCTTTGTCTACAGAGAGAACGAGAGAGAGAGCGACAGAAACGAGGCGAGCTCGGGAGGAAGGAGACGGGTGCGATGCTTATCCAGACCTTTTCGGTCTCGTGTTGGCCGAAAAGGTTTTCGGCCGCTGGCAGGCCGAAAACCGGCCTTTTCGATCGCGCGCAGGCCGAAGCTACTATTTTCGGCCTGCAAATCACCGACACCAGCTCTTCGGCCCAGGTAGGCAGCTCTTCGGCCCAGGAACGGCTGAAAAGCCCTTTTCGGCCAAACCCTGGCCGAAAACTACCTCTTCGGCCAACACGAGGCCGACGGGGTCATACTTTTGATTTTTTTGCATACTGTGCTATAGTTTCCGAAATAGCTATAAATAAAGCTATAGTTTTGAAAAAAAATCCAGAGTCCGACACCTGATGTTTCCATTTTCCTGCATTAAAATGGGCTACCAATTGCCTTTTTTTTACCTACCAACTCAAACTAACCTCTACATATTGATCTCTCTCTCGGCCCAAAAGTCATATTGCCTCTGTCGTTACTTCCCCGTGTCTTGCATTCTTAAGTTTCGTTGGGTTAACTTGTTCGCAACAAAATTAAGCTAATTCATCTCACGACTCTAGTGCACATTTTGGTTTGTGTGGATGAGAAAGCCAGGCAGGCGCCCGCTGCCTTGAAATGAGCGGCATCAGGAAAATGCCAACACGTTGGTTTCTGCTACCTCGGATGCTACCTTTCCAGAGTCCACTGTTCAACACTCACTGGATTGGTTGTTGTCCCACTCACAGCAACACCATGCACGGATGTTCAGATGTGTGGTGCTCGCATTTGCTCATCTGCATATGTTTCGATAGGAACTTCACGAGCAGCCGTACACCAAAATAAGCACCATATATATGTCAATATATATAGTGTCAGCAATAAGGTGGCAGCGCCGGACACCTCTATTACAATGGAACTGAAGAATCAGATGGGGAAAAATAACCGCAAACGATGCTTTCTTTTGTTGCACGTGTGCAAACTTTTGTGTTGCATGCATGTTTTCTGCTCGCTATTTGCTTTGCGGGGCTGGCTAAATCATGAAATCTTGTCTCATTCACCATGATCACTTACCTCTTTCAACTTAGGTGAACTTTCTTAAGTGTCTTTGTTCACGTGGAATTTTCTTCGAAGTAAAGAAAACTTCGTTATCAACTTATTTTTGCAACTATCACTCACTTAGAAGCTGACGGTGGTGGATTCTATGCCCAAGTGGGGATTTGGTGCTGAACTATTGATGGATCGGAACTTGACGAATGGAGGCCAAAATGCATGGTGATTGTTTCAATTTGCCTTTTTTTGTTAATTCGGCAATGAGGTTGAGTGGTCAGGGACATCTGAGATCGTAGCGTATAATCTTATTTAAAGTACTATGATAAAAAAATTGGACTGCTGAGTAATATTGAGTTTGTTTTGGACCTATTAACAGTTTTTTTATGTGCAAGGCAGGTGCTCTGGCAATTTCATTAAGAGAGAAAAAACAAAACATCTTGACCCAATTTATATGGGAAAACAGGCCGAAAAACGATACAACATATGATTGATTAAGGGACAATCGTGCAAAACATCAACAATGCCGTTGTCAGCCAAACTCAACTCCACCACCAACATGCCCATAACCCAAAGATGTGTGCGCGAACTCTTCGGAGACGCCTTCAAGAAGCATCGTCGCCTATATCCTTCGACATGAACTAAGGCTTTCGCCCGGAGCCACCACACTAGCTCCGCCAAACCTAAGGAAAAGGCTGGCCATACCAACAGCCCCCACGGCAACCATCGAACCAACAAGCAGCAGCCTAATGGAGAGAGGAACTCTTCCACGACAAACTCCAACAAACATCGTTGCCGGTACCCTTCGATCCCCATCGAACCAAGGCTTTCGCCCAGAGCCCTAAGCCCCTCCACCTACCCGGACAAAGGGGAAGGGGTCCAGCGACTGCCAACAGAGAGCGAGCCGAAGCCGTGCTGCATTGGCAGTAGCAAGCCATGGCCGCCGGATCGAAGAGGCCACCGATCAAGTCGAAACATCACCCTGGAGACGAGCTCACGCCGACGCACAACACACCACCACCACCAACAAACCAGATTTGAAGAGGAAGCAGCCTCGCCGGACACGACCAGAGGCATGATCACCCGCACCACGCGGAGGCACACATCCCTAGTCACACGGCTACTCCAATCGACACCGCGCTGGCAGGAACACAACACAACAAAACGCAAGTGACATGCCGAGTCACAGGACTTCCCGGAAAACTGAATCCAACCGCGTGTCGTTCACACGACCACGGACGACAGCCACAGCCGATAGCAACCAGGGGATGCCGCCCCGCATCCCCAACTCCACCGAACTCCCACAAGCTCCAGATGCCGGATCCATCTGACACAGCGCCGCTACCTCCTGCGGAACCTCAGACGGAGTCACCAGCGCCGGATCCGGCCGTCGGCGCACCGGCCGACCTCCGTACCACGCCCTCCCCAGGCGCCCGAGGTGCAGGTCCGCAAGACTACGACCTCCGCCGCCGATGCAGCACCATGCCCTCCCACCGTCGCGAGCCACCACCGTCAGAAGCACCACCACCACGTCGAGGATGGCCGCAAACGCGAGCGCCCACCGCCGCACAAGGGGCAAACTCCGCCCTGCACCATCGTGAGAACAGGAGGCCCCGCCTCCACCATCCGCGTGTGGGCTTGCCCGACTCATCCTCGGGTGGTGGCGAGGGGGTCGACGGAGAGAGGGGCCACCGCCGCCGGCGGTTTTAGTGTCCGCCCATGTCGCCCCTGGAAGGAGCGACGCGGGGGCAGGGGTAGGGGTGTCTGACCTATCGACAGTTGGTATTGATTTTGTGCTGAACTTTACTTCTTATTTGAAATGGGATGAAAATCCATTAGCACTTGCGTGTTTACAGAAAGTTCACTTCTCAGTCATTTTGCTAGAAGGATGGCCTGGATAGGTAACAATTTTCTTCTTTGTGCGTATGTTTGTGATCTTCCTTGCTTTAATGGACATACATAGAGCTCCTCCAAATCCTTTTGGAAAACTTATGACCAAACAGACCCTTGTCGCAGAAGTTCTGGAGAGTGCAGTTTTTTTTTCAAGAACACGCAAAGGAATTGCGCGGCTTTTGCATTAAGAGAGAGAGGACGAAGAGAGACGATGAGCATTGGAGGAGACCTGGACTGCCTCGCCGAGAGGCCCGAGGACGATCGTTATACGAGAGCTGCACTCGAGGGTATACCGAAGACGGGAGAAGGGCACCCCGAGGACTAGCAGAGAGACCCGGAGAGTGAGACGAAGTGTAGAGAGAGCAGCGAGGATCCAGAGAGAGGCCTAGATCTTGCAGGATGAGACTAGCGGACCGAGTAACATGAGTCACCCACGAGAAGAGAGAGCTTGGGGATCGAGCCGACGAGAAATGCCTGCCAAGACGCAGGAGAAAAGAGAAGTCCGCGACCGAGCACCCCGAGAGGAGAGAGACGAGAGAACGGCAGCATTGCCGGCAGAGAGGAGTGAGCCAGACGAAAGACAGAGCAAATGGAGAGCAATATTGAAGAGCGCAAGACAGAGAGAAGAGAGATAATGGGCGAGATCATGTCCTATCTTGATGATGGAGAGAGACAGAGAGAGCGACGGGAGCACTCGACGAGAGAGATGGAGGACGGCGCTCCAAGATAGAGCTCCATGAGGAAAATGAGATGAAGAGAGCAGAGAGAGAAGAAAAGAGATGAGAGAGAGATTAACTGAGAGAAGATATAGAAGGACCGAGATGAGACGAGCAGATGAGACGCCGAGAGAGACGAGGGAGAGCCTGAGAGAGGGACGAGACGACGAGACGAGCTCTGAGCCACGGAGGACGTCCCCCTATAGGGATGAGGACCCCGAGAGAGGAGACCCGAAGGCGGAGAAGAGGACTCGAGCGGATTGCACGCAATACGGGCTAAGAGCATGCGAGTGATGATGAGCCGAGAGAAGAGAGCCCTAAGATTGAGACTGAGACGAGGGGAGAGCGAAGCCTAAGCTCTTAACTCCTATCTGGAGCGATGGAGATTCCAGAGAGAGCGCGACCTGTCGACTGGCAGAGAGAGAGAGAGGAGGGCAACGACGAGAGAGACGGATCAGACGACGGACTTGGGGAAGGAGAGACGACGAGAGAGAGACTGACGAAGAGGAAGAGAGAGAGAGGGAACGACGAGTGATGGAGAGAGAGAGAGAGATGAGAGAGAGAGAGAGATCGAGAGAGAGAGAGAGAGAAGAGAGAGAGAGAGAGAGACGCGAGAGGAGAGAGTAGATGAGAGAGAGAGGAGTGAGACGAGGAGAACGAGGAGAAGAGAGGAGAGGAGAGAGAGAGAGAGAAGAGAGAGAGAGGAGAGAGAGAGAGAGAGAGAGAGCAGAGACAGAGAGAGAAGGGACGGGAGGAGAGGAGAGGAAGAGAGAGAGGAGTGAGAGAGCGAGAGAGAGAGAGAGAGAGAGAGATGTTTTAAACCAATTTACAAGGGGAAATTACGGCCAGCTGCCTGGCCAACATGTAGAAATGAAGAAACAAAGTGGAAGAACGAAAGAGGCGACTGGGTATTCGGCTTTGGTGAGAGGTTTGGGCATTCGGCTCAGACATTCCGCGCTTTGGTGAGAGGTCTGGGTATTCGGCTCAGACATTCTGCACCCCTTCATCCAGTGGATAGGAGTAACGACAGATGTTGCCAAGATGACGACTTCAGACTTAATGATGTATTACTTTGTAAGGTCTTTATGAATAATTAATAAAATGATTGTATGCATCGACCAGATGCAGAAGCCGGGGGTCATCCTCCTTTTAAAAAAAAGAAGCAGATGCAGTTATGGTGAATATTGTGCAACGGGTGTTCCGAAGTCTAGGTGATAAAGACATAATGGGCTCTTGCTCCAGCCAATGGTATGGGGTAGGACGTATTTTTGCTGGGCCTGGATCTTAATTTCTTCAACTCTCTCTGATTCATATTAATTGACGCTGGTTTAGTATAAAATTGTACTAACTAGCTTTAGTTAATATGAATCGGATGAAGTATTAAGTTTGTTAGCTAATAATGTCATGTAACATTCAATTCCTAGTACCTCCTAGGAGAAAGTGCATATATGCAGCGAAATTGCATAGGAGCACCTGCGGGGGCAGCTCCCTAATATCTCACCGTCGAATATGCATAGGGATCTGCACCACTATATGTATTCATCATTTTAGTTATATGTATGTTCTGATTTGGAGAAGCATAGCGTTGTATTCTCTGCATGCACTCGCCCACTCAACCCACTCAACAGCACGCTGCTGCTCCTAGCCGCCAACATCCAACAACTAAAGCTACATTTACTCAAGCAATGGTCACATCATCAGTTAATACCTTTCCCATTGATTCCATCTATCCCGTTTCATCTTCCTTCAACTCCTTCGTCTCAAACTTAAAAGCCATTTCACGTAATCACACATTTCTCCAAAACTTAATTTTTACAATACTAATTCATGCGAAATTATCTAATTAGATTTGAGAGATTTTCTAAGATATTTCATATTTGTTTTTTCTGTTAATTGGGAAACTGAGTACGTCATGAGAATAATTCCAAAAACCTTTTTTATAATAATCTCAGGTATTGTCCTGTTCTAAGAAAGCTGAGAATTTAATGTATGTGCTTTAACTCTGGTCCCACTGTAACATCCCCAGATGTTAACCATGTCATCAAGCTAATTATTGTGCCAAGTCATCTTCATTTGCAATGCTTGATCATAGCGTTCAAACACTTCAATTTAAATTTTTCTCTAAAAAGAATTCAGATGCACAGTGCAAAATGAAGTTGCTCAAAACTTGCTAGAAAAATGTTCATCATTTGACAAAAATTTCATAACAATTATTTGTTAAGGAAAACAACTTCACTCTTGTGCAAGATGAACAGCAGCAATTAATTCAGAGCAGTTCCAGCATTTTTAAATGCTATTTCATTTATGAAAATTCCAAATAACTTCTTCTAGTATCCAAAATGTTTGTGGCAGTGCCATAAATAGCAAAGGATATTTTGGGCCAAGTCACATATTTTTCTAAAAATGTTTAGCAGCCCATAAAAATCACTAACCCTCTCTGTCTATTAGCTAAATGGAAAACAGAAAATAAACAAAAGGGCAGAGGCTTACCTGGCCCTGGGCCGAAGCCACAGTGTGGCCCAGGCAGCCCAGCAGGCCCCCTCCACTTACCTCGCCTCGGTGTCGTCTCCCCCATGGACGACCGCGCTGGCGCCGGTCACCGCTCGACACCGCGACGAGAGCAGGCTGGGCGAGGGGATAAGGACCTGCTCGTCCATTCCCCCTGGACCTCCTCGTCCATTCTCCCCCCTCCTCCTCGCTTCTCCCTCGCTCGTCTCTCTCCCCCTCTCTGCCTTGCTCCACCGAACGGAGCCGTCGCCGCCACCTCGTCATTCTCGTACACCGGTGCCTCCCCGTGCCACCCACTGCTGCCCAGGAGCTCCGCTGCGCTCCTCCACGCCGCCGTTCAGCTCGATCCGGGGAGCTTCCCTCCGCCGGATCGGCCTCGCTCCACACTAGAAGAAAACAGGGCTTTGGTCCAGGCAGGGCCAGCCCATTAATCCCGGTTCACTCACGAACCGGGACCAAAGGGGGCATCGGTCCCGGTTCGTGAGGCCAGGGGGCCAGCCGTGTAACATCCCCAGATGTTAACTTGTCATCAAGCTAATTAAATTGCCATGTCATCATATTTTATTGTCAAAATGCCACTTGTCTCTAATCAAATTCAAATTCAAATCTAAATTGCAAGTCAAATAAATATTTCTTCAAACAGCCAAACTAAAATGTACATAATGTTGCAAATAATCCAGAGGCAATTATAAAATTGTAAACCACCCTAATGAGATAAGTTAAGTAACTCTAACAACCTCAAACAGTAACAAACAGCACCCAATTAATCCCTTTTCATTTAATAAAAATCCAAATAAAATCATATTTTGCCCAAACTAATTTTTGGTGGTAGAGAATAATGCACTGTAATTTTTGGGCTAAATCATACATTTTACAAAACTATAATTGAGCCCACACTTTTAGCAAAGTAAAGAAACAAAAGAAAACAGAAAAGAAGAAATAGAAAAAGGCCTAACTCTACTTTGGGGCTGGGCCTCTAGTTCTACAACGCCTGGCCCAGCCCACCAACCACAGGCGTCGTCCTCGTCCCGCGCTGTCATGCCCGAGGACTGACACGCCGACGCCGGCCGCGCTGTCACCCATCCAACGGCCCCGCGACGCCGTTAAAACCAGCACCGGCACCCCCTCGCCCTCCCGCGAACCCTAGCTATCTCAGATCCCCCTCCCTCTCACGTTTTCTTCCTACCCCGCGAGCACCCGCCGCCGTCGCCGCCATGGCTCGCCGTAGCCGTGGCCTTTGGCCTCGCCGCGCCGCGACTCCGTGCCGGATCGATCCGCCGTCGGCTGCCGCTTCCTCTCCGACCACGAACGCAAGGCGGGGGCCACAGCAACAACCTCCCCGAGCTCGTCTTCCCCGCGCGGACTCTGGCGATCGCCGCCCCGATTCGCCGCCTCGAGCCCTCCCCGAGCCCGCTGTCGCACACCTGCAGGACCGCGGTGAGCACCCGCGTCGATTCCCTCTTTTCCCTGCTCTTTTCTTCGTTCGTAGCCGTCATTCTCGTCAATGCCGTACCCGCCACCGTAGCTGTGCTCGCCGTCGTAGCCACTGCTGCCGCAGCTCGCGATCGAGCTCACTACCGAGCTCCTGGAGCTCCAAGGAGTCCAACGAGCCCCCGTGCGCGTCTCCCCGTGCTCCCTAGTGCCGATCCCGAGCGCGACCGAACTCCGGCACCGCCCGCGGGCTCGCCGCCGACGAACACGACCTCCCCAGCTCTCTAAACTAGCACCGTTCGATGCGGCTCGCGTCGCTCGTTCGAACGAGCGCTTCCCCGCGCCAAATGGTGCCCGGGATGCGATTTCCGCGCCACTCCGCCGTGTCGGTGGTCGCCGGAACCTCGCCGCCGGCGTGCCACCGCGGAAACGCCGACTGGTTCCACTCGCCAGGTGGTTTAGCCACTGACTAGCCCCTAAACACTCACTGACATGTGGGCCCCGTGTTCTGTCGCGATTAGTGTTAGGGTTAATTAACTAGACTACTAACTCTCACAGACATTTGGGCCCCGCTGATTAGCTAATTAGGTTAATTTAAAACCCTGTTAGAACTAACAGAGACTGACCACCCACTGGGTCCCACTGGACCCAGTTGACCAGTCAACCAGCTGACTGGGCTGGACCCAGTCAATGACAGGTGGGTCCCACTGGACCCACTGCCCAGTCAACGCTAACCCAGTCAACTGCTGACTGTGCAGTTGACTGGGCCCACTGTTAGCCTCTCTGGTGCACACTGGGTGCAGTGCACCGGCTGCACCCAGTGTTTCCGGTTACTGTTTAAATTCGAATTAATAAATCCAGAAATTCCAGAAAATCATTTAATCTTTGAAAATTCGTAGAAAATAAACCGTAGCTCAGATCGAAATACTTTATATATGAAAGTTGCTCAGAACGACGAGACGAATCAAGATAAGCTCTCAGTTTATCTGTCACATGCCTCTAACTACCTGAACATGTAATCTTCCCCTCCGGTTCATTTGTCTGACAGATGCCCAGAGCTGGGAAAATATCCCAGATATTTTTCCGCTTCACCTACGACGTGTATCGCTGCGTTAGGTCACCCCTAACACTGCGCAGTGCCATGTCTTGTTTTGTGATTACTTTCGTTGACGTATATTTATTTGTTTCTTCTCCCCCTTTCTCTCGACAGACCCCGAGACCGACGATGACCCGAAGGTCGTCTACCTCGTTGAAGACCAGTTGGTATTTGCATAGCAATCAGGCAAGCACCCCCCCTTTTTGAGCATTCCGATATCGCCTACTCTCTTCTCTCTTTTGCTTGCATTAGAAGTTACTGCTGCTGCTGTTTCCTATATCTGCTGCATAGCCTGTTTATTGTAACCTGCTTTGTTACCTTCCTGCTTATCCTAAACTGTTTAGTATAGTCTGGGTAGAGACCCATCAGAGACCCCCACTTTACCGCGACTGCCCCGCTGGATAATCAGAAGACCCGATCAATGGGATCGAAGACCAGGCTCCGGCACCGCACATCACTTCCCTTTAGTGGCTCGACACTACTGGGTTACTATCGAGTGCCGAGGGTGATACCTCGTCAGCACTTCTGATGATAACCTTGTAGGTTAGTTATTCGGACGTGATTAGTGAGGGTGATTCCTCCTACACCACCCCCGAAATCGACACTGTCGTGCAACTCCTCAAGAGTGGACCTCGAGGGTGACTCCTCTTATGTTCACCTAGATGGTTATGCTAGGTGGGGATCCAACGAGGGTGATGCCTCGGATTCCTACTTGATGTGTTAGCCACACGGATGACTTTACATTACTGATGATACTGATCATACAGGATAAAGACGGGTCAGCCCTGAGGGGTACCCGCGCGAGCTCAATTGCGAGAGATGTGGAGTCGGGTGGACCTGGATGGTGCCCGAGTAATGAACACGAGGCGTGGCCGGACATTCCTAGCCCTTGCCGCAAGTCCTGGCGACGGGGTCACATCGATCGTGAGTCTCTGCTCGTTACCGCGCGCTTCTAATCCACTAACGGTTTGGATATTTCATCAGAGGGGCCTCTGGCCTGATAGCACTAACCATCACGTGGGCATAGTATGGGCGTTATGCGTCGTATACTTCAGCCAAAGCTTAATAGACGTCAGCAACTGAGCGGCACACGCTGGGTTGGACTGGTAACGCAACCGCGCTTGTATTAAGGGGTTGCTAGGTCTGCTCACCGGCGGTGTACGCAACGTGCAGGAGCATCCGGGGCGATGGCCCAAGACCCATTGGGGCATAGGTTAGTCCGGCGTGCTGACCTCTCTGTTAAGTATTTGCTCGGGTAGCGGCGTGCTGCTTAGCCGAGGCCGGGCATGACCCAGAAAAGTGTGTCCGGCCAGAGTTAAGCGAGCGTGGTGGGTAAGTTGGTGCACCCCTGCAGGGAAGAACTAATCTATCGATAGCCTGTCCTACGGTAACGGACACTCGGAGTTGTATCCCGATCGGTACAACTAGAACTGGTGACTTGAGATGATACTAAATAGTATGGCTCTGGGATTGCTTTCTCGCAGGGAGTCGAGGAAGGATCTCTGGGCGAGGTTGATGATATTACTACTACTTTACATTATGTTAATCTGCACTCTTCTAATGCTGCAAGACCGATGAAGGTGCTTGAAGATGCTAGTCTTTGATAGGACTAGGCTCTCCCCTCTATTCTGGCATTTCTGCAGCCCAGTCCACGTATACAGCCCCCTTTGAAAATGTTGCATATGTAGTGTAGATCCTTGCTTGCTGAGTACTTCGGATGAGTACTCACGTTTGCTTTACTTTCTTTTTCTCCCCATATCCATATGTCGCCGCCAGATGACGGAGCCCCTGAGATAGCTGCCCCTGTCGATGACTACGACTACTACTACTACCCTCCCGGCGAGTACTACTACGAGGAGCCGACTGACGACCAGGAGTAGGTTCGGAGGATCCTAGGCAGGAGGCCTTCACCTTTCGATCGTAGTATTTTATTTTGCCCCGCCTTTCTAAAGGCCTATCTGTTTTTCTGTAATATACTTGTACTCAGATATCTGATGCTTCCGCTGACACTTGTATGCCATCGAGCTATGTATTCGAGCCCTCGAGGCCCTGGCTTGTAATATAAAGCTTGTATGACTTTATTTATGTTTTTAGAGTTGTGTTGTGATATCTTCAAGTGAGTCCTTAGGCTTAATCATGTGCATTTGCGTGTATGATTAGTGCACGATTAAGCCGGGGTCGTCACAGGCCGGGCCTCGTGGGGCATTGGTCCCGGTTCGTCTGGCCCCTTTGGTCCCGGTTCCAGCCACGAACCGGGACCAATGGGCCTCGCTCCTGGCCCACAACCATTGGTCCCGGTTCGTGGCTGGAACCGGGACCAAAGGGGGACCTTTAGTCCCGGTTCCAACCACAAACCGGGACCAATGAGATGCCTATATATACCCCCTCGCCCGTGAGCAGAGCAGTGGAGTTCTCTGTTTTTTGGGCCGACCATGGAAGAGCTTTGTGCTGCTCTAGCTCACCTCCTATGCACATGAGGTGTTCGATGAAATGCCCGAGCCACACTTAAGCTTTCTCCTCTCGAAGCTCCTTGTCCAAGCTCCATTTTCCTCGAGATTTGTCTAGGTTTGGCGGTCCGTCGTGTCCCGTCCCCGTCCTCACCGCCGTCGATCGCCCGCGCCGATCTCGTCGCCGGCACCACCGTGGTGAGCCTCTTGGTCTTATCTTCTTTGTAAAAGAAAAAAGTTCTTACTTGTATGATTAAGATCGATACTTGTGTAATTTTCTTACTTTTATTATTATTTGTTATTATATAGTGCGATGGTTTTGGTATCCGCCTCCGTCGGCCCTCGTCCTGTCTATGATTTGGATGTGGTATATATTATCTTTTATAACTATTTGGTTCATTTAATGTTTATGACAATTATGCCGACCAACGTGACATAGATTCTTTTATCTAGGAGGAATGTGAACCGAAAATTCCAACCGACCCTATTGTCGAGAGGTTAAATTTAGTTAAAGAAGAAAACAATTACTTGAAGGAAAAATTGAAAAAAATTGAGGAGGAGAAGATGATATTGGAGTTGCATGTTGCGGATGTCGTCGATGATCACAAGATCAAGATGGATAAAATGCGCTTGAAGATTAAAAAGATGAAAAAATATGCCATTCATACCAAGGCTTGGTATCATTATGCCGTTGGATCAATTGTTACCTTAGTTGCGATTATGATCGCATTTGTTGTTGCATTGAAATGTTTTACATAGTTTCAATGTATGGTTTAATTAGATGCTCTGGAGAGCTATATGTTGTTCAATGAGAACTATGTATGTACTTTGGTTTTAATGTGATGATGAACTTCTATTAATTAATTTGGTCACTTCTGTATTCATGATGTTCTGTAATGGTTTTTGACACACTTAATTATATATAATGCACGCAGATGAACCGGCAATGGATGTACGGTGACAGACGCACCTCCGAGTACACTAAGGGCGTGCATAATTTTCTCGAAGTGGCTGAGGCAAACAAGCAGAATGGTTTTATGTGTTGTCCATGCCCTATATGTGGGAATACGAAGTCTTTCTCCTACTCGAAAACCCTTCACACCCACCTGCTTTATAAGGGTTTCATGCCACACTATAATGTTTGGACCAAGCACGGAGAAAGAGGGGTTATGATGGAAGACAGCGAAGAAGAAGAGGATGATGACAGCTATGTGCCCCCTGAATACGGTGATGCTGCAACGGGGGAAGCTGAAGATCAAGAGGAACCAGACGATGTGCCCGATGATGATCTTCGCCGGGTCATTGTTGATGCAAAGAGACAATGCGAAAGTGAAAAGGAGAAGCTGAAGTTCGATCGCATGTTAGAGGATCACAAAAAAGGGTTGTACCCCAATTGCGATGATGGCAACACAAAGCTCGGTACCACACTGGAGTTGCTGCAGTGGAAGGCAGAGAATGGTGTACCTGACAAAGGATTTGAGAAGCTACTGAAAATATTGAAGAAGAAGCTTCCAAAGGATAACGAATTGCCCGACAGTACGTACACAGCAAAGAAGGTTGTATGCCCTCTAGGATTGGAGGTGCAGAAGATACATGCATGCCCTAATGACTGCATCCTCTACCGCGGTGCGTACGAGGATTTGAACGCATGCCCGGTATGCGGTGCATTGCGGTATAAGATCAGACGAGATGACCCTGGTGATGTTGACGGCGAGCGCCCCAGGAAGTGGGTTCCTGCCAAGGTGATGTGGTATGCTCCTATAATACCACGGTTGAAATGTCTATTCAGAAACAAAGAGCATGCCAAGTTGATGCGATGGCACAGAGAGGACCGTAAGAAAGACGGGAAGTTGAGAGCACCCGCTGACGGGTCGCAGTGGAGAAAAATCGAGAGAAAGTATTGGGATGACTTTGCAGGTGATGCAAGGAATGTCTGGTTTGGTTTAAGCGCGGATGGCATTAATCCTTTTGGGGAGCAAAGCAGCAATCACAGCACCTGGCCCGTGACTCTATGTAACTATAACCTTCCTCCTTGGCTGTGCATGAAGCGGAAGTTCATTATGATGCCAGTTCTCATCCAAGGCCCTAAGCAACCCGGCAACGACATTGATGTGTACCTAAGGCCATTAGTTGAAGAACTTTTACAGTTGTGGAATGGAAACGGTGTACATGTGTGGGATGAGCACAAACAACAGGAATTTGACCTGCATGCGTTGCTGTTTGTAACCATCAATGATTGGCCTGCTCTCAATAACCTTTCAGGACAGACAAACAAGGGATACCACACATGCATGCACTGTTTAGATGACACCGAAAGTATATACCTGGACAAATGCAGGAAGAATTTGTACCTGGGGCATCGTCGATTTCTTCTGACCAACCATCAATGTCGAAAGAAAGGCAAGCATTTCAAAGGCGAGGCAGATCACCGGAAGAAGCCCGCCATCCGTACCGGTGATCACATACTTGCTATGGTCAATGATTTACAAGTAATCTTTGGAAAGGGTCTCGACGGACTATTTGTTCTGAATGACGCTGAGGGACGCGCACCCATGTGGAAGAAGAAATCTATATTTTGGGACCTATCCTACTGGAAAGACCTAGAGGTCTGCTCTTCAATCGACGTGATGCACGTGACGAAGAATCTTTGCGTGAGCCTGCTAGGCTTCTTGGGCGTGTATGGGAAGACAAAAGATAAACCGGAGGCACGGGAGGACCAGCAACATGTGCACGAAAAAGACGGCATGCCTCCAAAGCAGTATGAAGGTCTTGCCAGCTACGCTCTTACCAAAGAAGAGAAGGAAATCTTCTTTGAATGCCTGCTCAGTATGAAGGTCCCGTCTGGCTTCTCGTCAAATATAAAGGGAATAATAAATATGCCAGAGAAAAAGTTCCAGAACCTAAAGTCTCATGACTGCCACGTGATTATGACGCAACTGCTTCCGGTTGCATTGAGGGGGCTTCTACCGGAAAACGTTTGATAGTCATTGTGAAGCTATGTTCATTCCTCAATGCAATCTCTCAGAAGGTGATCGATCCAGAAATCCTACCAAGGTTAAGGAGTGATGTGGTGCAATGTCTTGTCAGTTTCGAGCTGGTGTTCCCACCATCCTTCTTCAATATCATGACGCACGTCCTAGTTCATCTAGTCGACGAGATTGTCGTTCTGGGCCCTGTATTTCTACACAATATGTTGCCCTTTGAGAGGTTCATGGGAGTCCTAAAGAAATATGTCCGTAACCGCACTAGGCCAGAAGGAAGCATCTCCATGGGCCATCAAACAGAGGATGTCATTGGGTTTTGTGTTGACTTCATTCCTGACCTTAAGAAGATTGGTATCCCTCAATCGCGGTATGAGGGGAGACTCACTGGAAAAGGCATGCTAGGAGGGGACTCAATAATATGTAGGGACGGGCATTCTTGGTCTCAAGCACACTACACAGTTCTACAGAACTCTACCTCGGTGACCCCGTATGTCGATGAACACAAGAACATTCTGCGCTCCAAACACCCGGAGCAGTGTGACGACTGGATTACATGTGAACACATCAGGAGTTTCGGCAGTTGGTTGCAAACACGTCTCAGGAGTGACAACACTGTTTCTCATGAGTTGTACTTGTTGGCCAGGGGACCATCTTCGACTGTATTGACTTACAAAGGGTACGAGATAAATGGGAATACATTTTACACGATCGCCCAAGATCAAAAGAGCACCATCCAAAACAGCAGTGTCCGCTTTGATGCAGCAACCAAGAGGGAAAAGGACACATATTATGGTTAAATAGTGGACATATGGGAACTTGACTACGGACATGATTTTAAGGTCCCTTTGTTTTAGTGCAAATGGGTCAATCTGTCAGGAGGTAGGGTACAGGTAGACCCACAGTACTGAATGACAACAGTGGATCTGAACAATCTTGGGTACACAGACGAACCATTCGTCCTAGCCAATGATGTGGCGCAGGTTTTCTATGTGAAGGACATGTCTACCAAATCGAGAAAAAGAAAAGATAAGGAAGCGAATACATCATACGATGAGCCAAAGCGCCACATAGTTCTTTCAGGAAAAAGAGACATCGTGGGATTGGAGGGAAAGACAGACATGTCTGAAGATTATGAAAAGTTTCATGAAATTCCTCCCTTCAAAGTCAAGGCTGACCCAAGCACCCTGTTAAACGATGAAGATTTTCCATGGTTACGGCGCAATAAGCAAAGGACACAAGCGAAGAAAAAGTGAAGACTTTCTTTCCACAACTATTATGATGATGCCTTTGATCTAGAATATCACTGCAGTTACATGTGAAGAAATGAAATGCCTTTTTGTAACAGATGAGTTTCCGTATGAAACCCTGATACTTCGAAAGAGATTGTCCATTTTGTACACGAAGTGCATCCAGTTTTTGCCGTAACCCTCTCAACTTTTTAGCACATGCTATGTGGGTGAAATGATGATACCATGCCAACTTTCAACCTTTTCAGAGTTCATTTGTAGTGCTTTTTAATTTCAGGGTCATATAGCTCAAAAAAATCAGTAAATGCATGAAAAATAACAAAATGAAGTCAGAAAGGGTTGAAAATTGATGATGTGGCTTTGAATGGTGCATTTTGAACACACAAAAAGTCTGGAGTTCAAATAAGTTCAAAAAAATGAAATTCCTTTGTAACATATGAGTTTTCGTCCGAAACCCTGATATTTCGAAAGAGATTGTCCATTTTGTACACGAAGTGCATCCAGTTTTTGCCGTAACCCTCTGAACTTTTTAGCACATGCTATGTGGGTGAAATGATGATACCATGCCAACTTTCAACCTTTTCAGAGTTCATTTGTAGTGCTTTTCAATTTCAGGGTCATATAGCTCAAAAAAATCAGTAAATGCATGAAAAATAACAAATGAAGTCAGAAAGGGTTGAAAATTGATGATGTGGCTTTGAATGGTGCATTTTGAACACACACAAAGTCTGGAGTTCAAAGAAGTTCAAAAAAATAAAATCCCTTTGTAACAGATGAGTTTTGAACACACAGATCTGTTTTTGATTAAAACAGACATTTCAAATAACCTAAAAATTACCAAATTGAATTTAATGATAAAACACAGCAATATTAAATAGCAGGAAAAACAATCACTCAAAAATCTATTTTTATAGTCCAGTTATTCACAAACTAGTGATTCACACAAATTTCCAAAAATTCAAATTTAAACTATTTAAATTGGAAAACTAATGGCACTAACAGAAAGTTTATAATTTTTATTACCTAAAAGAAAAAAGAATCATTGAAAAACAGTAAGTATTTTGCTGTAAGTAGAAACAAAATAAAATAAAGAAAGAAAAAAAGAAAACAAAAAAACTGGAAAAAAATAAAAAAATGCCACCTACTGGGCCACCACGGCATGAATAGGACTAGAAACCCAACCATGGGCCAGGATTCAGGCCCGCAGTAGGCCCAGTAGGCCCACAGGCAAGGAGTGACAGATTAGGCCCGAAAGCCAGCAGTTGAGAGGAGCTCGAGAGGGTGGGCGCAGCAGCGCTTATAAACCACTCTCGAGCTCTCTCAACTAGCGAGGTGGGACTAAACATCCCACTGCACCGTGCCAGCGCAAGGCCTTTGGTCCCGGTTGGTAGCACCAACCGGGACGAAAGGGGTGCATTGGTCCCGGTTCGTGGCACCAACCGGGACCAATGCTTCGTCTATATAAGCAGCACTTGTCAAAAATTTCATTCAGTTCGTCTTCGATCCCTCCGACGACGCCGCCAGGCTGCCCCGCCGTCGCCGTCGTCGCCGTCGTCGCCCCTGCCTCCAACGCCGTCGCCACCCCTGCCTCCGACGCTGTCGCCGCACCGCCCCTGCTTCCGACGCCGTCGCCGCGCCCCTGCCCCGAGCCCTCGTCGCCGCGCGCGCCCCTGCCCCTGATGCCGTCGCCGTGCCGCCCCTGCCCCGAGCCCTCCTCGTCGTCGCGCCGCCCCTGCCCCGAGCCCTCGTCGCCGCGCTGCCCCTGCCCTGCGCCGTCACCGCCCCGGTCCGCGCCGCCCCGCGCTACGATCCGGCCGGCCCCTAGTTCATATACATTTTTTTCATATGATTTTGTTAGATGATGTTGATGATAGATATGATGATGTTGATGATAGATGATGTATGCTTTTTTGTTCATATGATGATTTTTTTTCATATAAGTATTAATTTTCTTATTTAGGTTGTTAGTAGATATCGATTTTAGGTTAGTGCATTTTAGGTTAGTTGTACTGTTAGTGCATTTTAGGTTAGTAGATTTTAGGTTAGTGGAGAGGAAAAAGGAAAATAATAAAAAAGAAGAAAAGAGGAAGAAGGAAGATGGAAGAAGAAGAAAAAGAAGGAGAGGAAAAAGGAAAATAAGAATAAGAAGAGGAAGAAGGAGAAGAAGAGGAGAGAAAAATAAGAAGAGGAAGAAGAAGAAGAAAAAAAGAGGAGAAGTCTTCTCCTCTATTCCTTCTTCTTCTCCTCTTTTTTTTTCTTCTTCTATTTTTTCTTCTTCTCCTCTATTCCTTCTTCTTCTCCTCTTTTTTTTCTTCTTCTTCCTCTTCTTATTTTTTATATGTATGTGGCTATATGTATGTCGTTGTCGATATAGCTCCTCCCCGATAACTTCGACATGAGGGGGGGGGGTCGATATACCCCCTCCTCGATAACATTTTTTTCTAAGTTACTAAGGTAAAATGTTCACCCCCCCCTCTCTACCGGGCGACCAACTCTCGAGGCCACCCAAACCATAGAAAAAAAACATTGTCAATCTCCTACCCCCTCCCGCCCCTACCCAACAAACTCTCGAGGCCACCCAAACCACTAGAAGAAAACTCCGGTAACTTAGACATGAGGGGGGACGTCGATCAACCCCCTCTCGCCCGAACAAGTCTATGTATCATTTTATATCGCGGTGGACATATATCAAAGTTTGATCATATGTCAAAGTTTGAATTTTGACATAGGCAACATTTGATCATATATCAAAGTTTGATCATATGTCAAAGTTTGAATTTTGACATATGCAACATTTGATCATATGTCAAAGTTTGATCATATGTCAAAGTTTGAATTTTGACATATATAGATTTATCAAGAATGCCCCCATTATGGATGTGCACAAGTTGATCCAATTTTTTTTCTGATCTCATATATATATATTCTTTTATATGTCACATTGTCTGTCAAAGTATTGAAGAAATCCATGGCTTCATCATTAGCCGGAAGTAATAGACGTATGATGCTACGAAGCTCTTCAAAGTTGTTTTGGAACGGAGTTCCGGATAGAATAATTCGCTTTTTGGTACGAATTTCAGCAAAGGCCTTCCAAATAGCGATATTCGGAAGGCTCTTGCTGAATTTCATACCAAAAAACTAATTATCCTATCCGGGACTCCGTTCCAAAACAATTTTGGAGAGCTTAGTGCCATTATGCGCCTGTTAGTTCTGGCTAATGATGAAGCCATGGTTTTCTTGAATCCTTTGACACTGACAACGTGACATATAGAAGGGTAGATGAGATCAGGAAAAATATGGACCATTTTCTGCACATCCAGAATGGCGCCATTTTGTTAAATCCCTTGTTTGACATTCATGAGAGAGGCGGTCCGGACGTCGGACATTCATGAGAGAACTCCGGTAACTCTTCAACATGAGGGGGGACGTCGATCAACCCCCTCTCGCCCGACCAAACCCTAGAAGCGTCGAGGCCACCCCAAACCCTAGAAGCGTTGTCGAGGCCACCCCAAACCCTAGAAGCGTCGAGGCCACCCAAATTTACCAAGTTAAAAGAGCGTTGTCGAGGCCACCCCAAACCCTAGAAGCGTTGTCGAGGCCACCCCAAACCTAGAAGCGTCGAGGCCACTAATTAATCTTCCTTGTTGTGATTAGCTAGCTAGGTCTCTGTTTGCCACTAATATATCCATCTCTCATGTTTGTATATTAATTGCCATGTTGTAATATTTGCAGAAACTATGGATAAACAAAGAGACTTGGAAACAGAACAGTTGTTGGGGGACATAATCCTCGGCGGAGGTGATGTCTTGTCGTATCTCAATGACACCGATGGTCTGGAAGGAGAGGGTGAAGGCTCCGGTGATCGAACAATGGAGGAGGAAGGACATGATCATGATGGCTCCGGTGACCGAATGCCGGAGGAAGAAGGAGACCATGATGATGGCTCCGGTGATCGAATGGAGGAGGGAGCTGTTGCAAAGTCCAGCGAGGTATATATATTAATTAAGCCTGTGCTGACTAGCCAATTGATGCATTAATTGTTTTGGTATGTACATATATTAAGTCTTCTTTCTTCTTTTAAAGCCCTCCGGATCGAGCCAAACTTCGGTAATGAGACGAGGCCCGAAGAAAAGGTTGCGTCAAGATGAAAGGTTCACGATCACAACAATCGCGGATGATGGCCAGCCGATTGAACCGAGGCGGACCAAGGATGCATTTTATGCTCAGTGTGGAGCTATTGTTAGGGACAGCATCCCGATCAGCATCCAGCTATGGAATGAGCCTAAGAAGAACGAAGACCCTCAAGTTTCTTATGTCACCGATAGACAGAAAGATGATCTTTGGACCTCGCTAAAGGCAAATTTCACGCTACCGCCAGAGGAGGATCCGGATAAGCCAGTTATAGAGCCATTGGTCAAGGCGTGTGCTCTTAAGAAGATGACAGATCTATCCAGGAGGTGGAAGAATGAGTTGAAATCAACGTTTGTCGACAAAGGGAAGACACCAGAATTCACCGGCCGATTTGAGAAGATAAGAGATCACTGGCCCGCATTTTTGGCCTACAAGACATCGGACAAGAGTAAGAAGATGTCAGAGAAAAATAAGATAAATGCTGCAAAGAAGATGTTTCACCATCGAACGGGGTCAGGTGGCTACCTCAAAGCCCGGCCGCTATGGGACAAAGCTGAGAATGACCTGCTTGCTAAAGGGGTCGAACCAGAGACATTGAACTGGCCAGACCGTTCAAGGACTTGGTTCTTCGGGGTTGGGGGAACCTTGGACCCTGAAATAGGGAAGTGCGTTTGGACGGACGAGCAACTTGCAATACCCGTCAAGAAGCTTCAGAAGTGTATCGCCGCAGCGCAGCAAGGGACATTCATTCCCGACAGAGAGAATGATGAGCTGACCGAGGCCCTCGGGAATCCTGAGCACCCTGGACGAACATGAGGCACGCCAGGCTTCGTTGCGTGGAAGGTTGGGTTTCCCGGCGCAGGCGGTTACAAAACACGGGAGAGGAAGAGGAAACTGGAGCTCACCGAAATGCAGAAGCTGAATGCAAGAGTACAAAAGCTAGCGGAACAAGTTGAGAGCTAGCAAGCTGCCAGAGCTACCCCAGAAGCTACCCCGCCATCTCAGCGGAGAAGCAGCGTGGCTTCCACCGAGCTCATTCAGCAGCCTGACTTCACGGCTCCTAGCTACCCCGTGGATGCTATCACGGAGGCTCAACATTGCCAGCTTATGATGCAATGGCAGAACCTCAAAGTCAAGGCGGTTGTCGGCTCTGTTGCACCTCCTCAACCCGACGGAACTTTTCACTGCTGTCCGATTCCACATGGTTATGCTGTTGTGATGGTGGATGAAGTAACGGAGGGATTTGAGGAGCTCGAGCTTGACCACCCTACAGGTGAAGGGGAGACTCACCTGGGTCTTGCTCTGACGACTCCATGTCTATGGCGGAAGGAGCACATCAAGCTTCCGAACTGGACGCCTCCACCTCCTCCTCCTCCTCTGGCGAGTCAGGGCACTTCGCCTCCTCCTCCTCCGGCGAGTGATCAGGGCACTCCGCCTCCTTCTACGGCTCCTCCGGCGCGTGAGGCTGGCACTCCGCCTCCTCCTTTGCCTCTTCCGGCGCATCGGAGCAGTCCGCCTCCTCCTCCGCCTCGTCAGCAACATAGGAAGACATACGCCGCCGCTCCGGCTCCTCTGGCGCGTCGGAGCACTCCGCCTCCTTCTCCGCCGCGTTAGCCACGGCGGAAGTGAGACGCCGCCGCTCCGGCGGCTAGCAGTACAAGCAGAGGCGGGAGGCAATTCAGATACGGTCCATCTCTCAAGCCTCTAGAAAAGTTACCATATGAGAGGGCCGACAAGGAAAGCGAGGAAATCTGTGCTGCCGAACTGAGGGACTTTTTTGCAAAGAAATCTCCACCTCCGAAGGAGACGATAGATCCGGTGAAAGCGAAGCGCGTTATCGATGCCCTGAAGCAACCACCACCGCCTCCGCCAGATGACAACTATCTCCGCGCTCTTAAGAAGACATATGGAGATGCGCGCCGGTCGAGAACTACTTCCAGTGATAAAAGGTTAGAAGAATGAAGAAGTGCGAAAAAAATTCCCCAGCTCGGCGAACAGGCGAACCAATCATGCCCCCTGCTCAAGGTGTCTAGCGATATCATCGCTAATCTGCCTGGGATGGTGCCCGGTACCAATCCTAATGATTACCTGGGCGATGATGTAGTGTTTGATATGTTAGAGGTGGATGAATTCAGATACCAGTACGGGAAGCCTCTCGTCAAAGATGGAAGTCGTGCTCTAACAACGATGATGCTAAAATTCCATAAATGGTACATGGAAACCTGCAGCAACTCTGGGATAGATGCTTTGACGATGAGAATTAAAGAGGAGCACGACTTCGTTGGATTGGATTATATTACTGTTGATTTTGATGAATTTTTCCAGTTATACAATCAAAAGGCCCTCGACAAATCACTCGTGACTTGGTATTGTCTATAAGTACTACTTCTGTAATTAAGTCGCTGTATATAGCTCAGCTCTTTCATTGCATGTATATATAATTGTCCTCACTATATTATGCAGATTGAAGATCGTCGAATGTAGAAATGCACAAATCTATGACATTGGGTTCATTAACCCAAATGTCATACATGAATGGACGGTTAAAAAGAATGTCGAAGAAACCGAGGCCAACTTGCTACAATCGTTGCTCAAAAATCAAAACAAAGATAAAATACTCTTTCCTTACAACTTCAAGTGAGTGTTACTGTCTTCTGCATATTCGGTTTCCCTTATTACTCGAGGTTATAGTAATGTAACTGATGAGTTACGCATGCATGCGCAGCTTTCACTTTATTCTGCTAGAGATTAAGCTTGAGCGGGGAGTAGTAACCGTCTTAGACTCGAGACGAAAAGATCCCCAGGAGTATGCGGACATGACTGAAATACTCCAGAAGTAAGTTCAATCGATCATTATGGCACCAGATCGGCAACTTTGTTCATTTCCTGATATCAAGTAATTATTTTCTTTGTCTGGCAGGGTTTGGAAAGAGTTCATCGCAAGAGCTCCGGGACTGCCGACTGAGCTGCGATTTACACACCCGAAAGTAAGTACTACTACCTAGTTTCGCGCATCTCCCATTGATTCTAGCTAGTTTCATCAATACCATTTAGCATGCTTGCTTATCAGTTTGATTGACCTCTATTTCTCGTAAAGTGCTTGTGGCAGGAAGCCAGGAATGATTTCTGTGGATACTACGTTTGCGAGTTCATCTACAACGCGACGGCCTTTAATAAGCGGGGGCACTCTCAAAAACAATATGATGTGCGTAAGCAAAAATATTCAAAATTTTATTTTATTACCATCATTTGTGTTGAGTTTCATTCATACACATGTATTGACCCTCTTCTTCAATTTAGATGTGGCAGCTGCGGGATGAACTCCTACCACAAGATCGCATACGAGCAATTCAAGAGGAATTGGAGGAATTCTTTCTTGACCACGTCATCAATCCAGCCGGAGAATACGATGTGGAAATTGACTTTAGATGTTAGGGATTGTAAGAGATCTTATATTGTATATATGTAGCTAGTAGAGTCGGATAGATATACGAAAACTTGTTGTTCGACCAATCTCTCGGAGAAGGAGAGGTCGATCACTTCTCTCTGTATATGTTCATGACGATATTGTGTACTTAATGGTTCCTTCATTTGCTTACTAGCTAGCGTGTCGAGTTCTCTCTATACGTATAGTACCTAGCATCCACCAAGCACGGAGATAAGAGATGTCACTTCTCTCTATTAGTTAGCTAACACAATATATGAAACCCCTAAATTAACCCTCCAAAACCCCCAAACCCCCCCCCCCTTAAAAAAAAAACAAAAACCCCAGCTCCTGAGCTGCTGACGCGTGGATGCTTTTTGGTCCCGGTTGGTGTTACCAACTGGGACTAAAGACCCTCCTGCCCGGGCTCCCCGCGGCGGCCACGTGGAGCACCTTCTGTCCCGGTTCGTAAGCGAACCGGGACTAAAGGTTTTGGGCTTTAGTCCCGACCCTTTAGTCCCGGTTCCAGAACCGGGACGAATGGGCCTCTGGAACCAGGACAAATGGGCCTTTTTCTACTAGTGACACGCCGCCGGACTCCGCCACTGCTCGCCGGCGATTCATCGTCCCCAGCTCCTCTCGGTCCTCCATGAGCTCACCTCCGTGCCCACTGTGAGCTCCACTCTTCCTTCCCTCTCTTTTTTCCTTCCTACGCGCCTGGGGCGGCCGTTTCCGCCATTGTCGTGAGCTCACCGCCGCCCGCCTAGTCGCCGCCGTCGTTATAACATGTATACGCCGCATCTGAGCTCATGCTCGAGCTCCTGGAGACCCCAGGAAGCTATTGCGCCCCTCACTTCGCCCGCTAGCGCGCCGACCCCATGAGCCCGTGCTCAGCCGAGCTCCGGTCGCCGCCCAGGTCGCTGGCGTTCTCAACTCCGGCCACCCCGTGACCTCCCGCTTGTCGCATTGGATGCGCACGAGCGCCAGCCATCCGTAGCCGCAAGCCGCGCTCAAATCCGTCGCCCATAGGCGAATCCCGAGCACCGCCGCCGCTCTCTGTGGTCGCCGGAGAACCTCCGCGCGCGCCGGCATTCAAAACACCGGCCGGCCCCACCTGTCAGGTGGTTAGGGACTAACCATATGGCTAACAGCCACTGACAGTGGGCCCTGTACTATAGCGTTAGTATTAGTGCTAACTAGATTACTAACTAACTGACCCACTGACAGACTGAGCCCACAGCTTAATTAAGGTATTTAGGTTAGTCTAAAACCCTGTTAAACTAACAGTGACTGACCACTGGGTCCCACTGGACCCAGTTGACTAGTCAACCGCTGACTAGGATTGACCTAGTCAATGACAGGTGGGTCCCACTGGACCCACTGTCCAATCAATGCTGACCCAGTCAACTGCTGACTGTGCAGTTGACTGGGCCCACTGTCAGCCTCTGTGCTACTTTGTTGTGTACACTTTGTGTGTGCACGTAGCAATTTAATCTTTATTTTCGAAAGGTTTTGGACTCTCCTCACCGCGCCTCGACGGCCCGGTTCCGCTGCGGCTTCCAGCCGGCCGTTCGACCCGCCTCCACCATCACGCTTCGGGCCGCCTCGCGTTAAGCCGTCAAGGAGCCGGCCCGCTGCCGCCGCGACCTCAAGTCGCCCGAATCCGCCGCTGCGGTCAAGACGGCCACAGTCGACCCGCTGTGCCACTGCCTTCACACCTCTGAGCCGGCCGCCTTGAAGGCGTCATCGCCCCTGCGGCCGTCCGAGTCACCGTCGCCGGGTGACCCGCCTTACTAAAACGCCGGTCCGCCACTGCGGCCCCGAAACGCCGGTTCGCTGCTCCACTGTTGTGAACTCACCTCAAGTCGCCGTGGCCTCCGCGATGAGCCGCCGTGGCGCGTTGAGCCGCCCGCTGCTGCGCCGGCCGCAGGGTCGCCATGCCTGCTCCCTCCTGCAGCAGCCTCCGACGCTCCACCTCCACGGCTGCGCAGCCATGCGCCCTGCGGCTGAGCCGGCCCTTCCTCCGCCTGCGGTGCCCCGTTGCGCCGCATCCGCGCCCAAGCACCTCAACCTCTGCCCCGGTTTCAGCACCCTGCTCCGCCGGGCCGCCTCCGCGTCTGTGTCGGCTGCTTCACGCACGCCTCGGCTGAGCCTCACCTCTGCCACCACGCGATGAGCCGGCCTTCGCCTGCGCGTTAAGTTGGCCGCACCCGGAGCTGCCGAGCGCCCTCGCCCGAGCAGGCCTCAAGCCTCGACCCGCCCCGCTGTTCCTCGCCTCGAGCCGATGGCTCGTTTCTGCCACCGAGGCCTGTTGTCAAACAACTGGAAACTGAAGATGAACTGCTACAACACTGAAGGACCAAAAGATGTTTCTTCCACAATGGAATCTGATAATTTAGAAACGGAAGGCTGTACATGCTGTTCGTCTTCCGCCGTGGCTGCCGTTCGCCTTCCGCCGTGACCGGCCTTGAGCTGCTGTTTCAACTCGTTTCCGAAACACCTCGAATCGGGCTCCACTGCTGCAGAGCCGCCGCGGCCGCCCGGTGGCCTTCGACACTACAAGTCGCCGCCTCCGGCTCCGCCCGGCCTCGTCGAGTCACCACCTCCCTTCGCCAGGGGACCTTCGAGCCGCCACTACTGTCGCGCGTCGAGCCGGACTTTCCTTCTCCGCCGTCGCGTTTTGAACCGCCCTCCTGAGCCGTCAAGTCGCCTCGAGCTGGTCCCATCTTGGTGCTTGCACATATTATCTTGAATTTCTCAAGCAAGCACACATTTGGAAATGATGGTAGCACCAAGGAAAAGAAAGCACGGGCACAACGGATACTTTCTGCAGGGAAGGCTCTACTAATTTTTGTTCAGATTGATCAAACTGAGAATATATTTTGATCCATCTTCAGGAAAGTTTGTTGTGATCTAGGGGCCTCCTGTTTTTGAAGCTGCCATCTCTACTCATAGATCTTGCAATGCACCGGAAGCAAATGCTGTTGAGCTGGAACATGAGATTGGTAACAAATTTGATGCAGTAGCAACTAATCTTGGAGCAATGCAGTCGGGAGTACAGTTGTGTTTCGAGGGAAAAGATGATGAAGAAATTGTTTTAAAACCTACAACGTCTGAGAAGCTACCGAAAGTACTTACCGATCTACCCGTTAATGGACCCGCGCTAAGTCGCCGGCTTTGTCGAGCCGCTTCCTCTGCTGCGTGTTGCCGCGGCCCTGAGTCGCCGCCGATGCTGAGTCGGCTGTCTCCAACATCACGGCTTCGTCATTGTTGCCGCTCCGCTCCCATGACAGCCGTGAGTCGCCGGCCACACCTCAAAAGGCCTCCGCTGCCACTCGCGAGCCGCCACTACCTTCTCCACCGGCCGCTGCGAGCCGTCCTGGGCGAGTAGGCATCGTTTTTTCCGTCTAGCCGCCGCTCTTCTGTGGCCGGTTGCCTCTACTGATGTCAAGCTGGCGTCGCTAAACCGCCGCCAGCGCGCCAGGTCGCCGCCGAGCTTCGCCTTAACTCGCCGCTCCATCATGGCCAGTTACCACTGCCGCCCGTTCGATTACACTCGCCGGCGTCGCCAAGCTGCCTACGCCTTCGCGTCACTTCCTGCTGTCGCTCTACCGTGAGCCGCCCTCGCCGGAGTGGCCTTAAGCCGCCGCTGATGCTCCCCGGCCCTGAGCCACCTCCGCCTCACCGCCTGGCCATCTGCACCGCCCGCGCCAGGTGTGACCACGACCCGCTACTGGCTGCTGCCGCGCCTCCGCGCCGTGTTGCCTTACTCCGGCAGCTGGTTGAAAGAAAGAGATAAGAAGAGACCGGTTGAAATAAGTCAAGTGGCCAGGTGTTTAATGACCCGGAGGGTCTGTGCTGAGCCGCCCGGTTCCAGGCTTCGCCACGGTTGTGCTTAAGCCGCCATTTCCGCCGTCGTCACTGTGACTTCGTGCTGAGCCGTCCCGATCGACCTCATTCTGAGCCACCGTATTTCCAGTTGCTGTTTGCAAGGGCAGAGAAGAGTGGCTAAATTACCATTGCAAGTACTGGAAGTTGTTCATTGAACGGATCATCTATCGTCCGGATAAATCAGGTGAATTATGTCCAGTCAATTTTTATTGATATGTTTTTATTCTTTAGAGAACAAGTACTCTGGCTTGCGATATTTTTTGTAGGACAATTGTTCATTGCGCGATCGATGGTCGTGGCATGGATATATAGCTCGCGTCACTACTATCATGTGCTAGCATCTGACCGTGCCATAATGCTCAAACGAATGTATGTGCAAGCCGCGGCCTCTGCGGCCCAGTCTACATCAACAAGACGCGGCTGACTCGACCGTCCACGCGGCTTACCGCGCCTGCGATTGCCTCGCCCGTCCGCGTGGCTTACCGTGCCTGTGATTGACTCGCCCGTCCGCGTGGCTTACCGCGCCTGCGATTGACTCGCCCGTCCGCACCGGCTTACAACGCTACGGCTGATTCATCTGTCCGTGCCTGCGGCCGACTCACCCGCGTCCGTGCTGCCTCTGATGCCGCGGTCGTTTTTACCGTCCGTCTCCCGCGGTCTGGTCTACATCAATACACCGGGCCGCACTTGTGTGCACAAGCTGCTTAATGAGCGCACACAAGTCACTGATCCTGCTGCCCGGTCTCTTCCAACAAATCTGAAGCAAGTCATGATATATTATCAGCATCTGCCTCCACCGGATAGCTCAATGGATAGGTGTACAAGTCGCCGCCACTGCAGTTTGTTTAACTTCAAATAACCAGCTGGGATGAATCACTGGCCGGATTACTAACACAAATCATACGGGGTCATTTATAACCCGCCACGGTCGACCTCAACCTTCCGTGGATTCACATCGCGTTATCAACACCAAGGGTATACAATGAGTGTTGCGAAGATCATCAACTCGCCATCTTGCCTCCAGCTTCAACATATTCCAGCATTCCGCTGTTCAATTATATGCCGGTTTATATCACGGTCAAGTATGGACAATCTCAAGCCAACTCCTCGAGTCGTCTTAAGACTCGGGGGCTACACGGACATTACTCAGCAAATTTTGCCAGTTTCAGCAAATTCAAGAACCCCGGGACATTGGAGGGAAAAATAACCCGGTCCCGGAGGCTACTGCCATTTTGATGAAAATTTAAAGGCCGTCAGAAAATTTCCGGCTTAAAAAATGCCTGGCAATCAAAAAGTTCCGACTCAATAGAAGAGTTTCGGGTTATAAGAAAAGATTCCGGTTCAAAATCCGGCTCAAGGGAAATTTCTCTCCCACAACGTTTTGAGCTCTCAATATCCGGCTCAACATCTGGTTCAACAGGAATTTATCTCTCGCAAGTTCGAGTTCTCAGAAAAATTAAAAGTGGCCAAAGAGAACTTGCTGCCATGATGCGTGGTTCAAACATGGGTATCTTGCCTTATGGGCTTATCATATTATGATCAACTTAACAAAGCCGACATCTTTGAAATTCGGGGCCTCTGTCGTTTCATCTCTGTGCATATGAGTCTTTGTTAATTGATCATAAGGTCACCTGGGGGCTTCCAACCCACCGGGTTTACCTTTCATACCCTCACGACCGGCCTGAGTTGCCACATTATGAGTTACACCTGCCTGCTTACAACTTGCTACTCCGCCAGGTGACCCGCCGAACTCTTAACAGTCAATCTTTTTTAAGACCCTGAACTTGTTAGGGTTAAAACGGCGGCTTGTGTCACGTGAGAGCCGGATTACAGTGAGCTAGGATAAACTCAACGGCTATTGCGGCCTTGAAAGCAAACATGAGGCCTGCGAGCCATGAGGCCCTTGAGCCAACTTTTTTTAGTCGTGCCTTAAAAGCCGGCTTAACAAATATTTGAGATTTGCATGTTCTATGTTTTGGTCTTCTCAAACTTTTGATGCTTTCAATTTTTTGCTTTTGCGCAAATTATGAATCCCCGGGTCATACTGGCTCCGGGTTATGTTGCTCATATTTGAGTCTTTGAGTTATCACCGGTCCTGGCTTTTGACTTTAAGTCGCCAGTATAATTTTGACTATAAGCCGCCATTATAATTTTTTCTGATTTCTTATGACCATGAGTCTCTGGGTTGTTACCCGCCCTAGGTTCGAGCTTTAAAAGTTGGTCTTTTTGTCGAACCTTGAAAGCCGATATTTTTTATACTCTATTGTCATACATCGCACCATATATTGCATCATCATACCATGCATCATATATGCATGGATATCCTGGTTTATATTGCAGGAACCGGTTTTCAAACCGGGTTATATTATTCAAATCTTAAATAGCCAACATGGCTGGATTTTTATTGTGGTTATCATAACCAATATTGATGATTGAGGTTTTCAAAGCCGCTTCAGAGTAATGGCTATTATTCCCTCATCCAAAAATACCAGCTCACAGCAGGGAGCATGGTTCAACATTGATATGCAAAGCATTCAGCAATATTGTCCAGACAGTGTAGGGTAACGCAGCAGAAAACAAAAATTTTCCGACCTACGCACCAGCCCCGGACCACTATGGAGACTGCATACAAGGATTGATCATTTTCGTTACCGACTCATAGCGCAGCGGAAGTAGAGTCGATGACGATCGGCGGTGCAGATCCCCGCAGCTAGGATTTACAACCTCCCAACCGCGAGGATGTATCCCCTCGTCTTCCCTTCAGACAGCCCTCCGGGAGGCGGTCGAACAGTCCCCCGGACGGTGTCGCGGACAGCCCTTCGGGAGGACCTTCGAAACTCGAACGGTCACTCGGACAGCCCTTCGGGAGGACTCACAGAACTCGGACCGTCACTTGGACAGCCCTTCGGGAGGCACTCTCGAACAGCCCCTCGGGCACTAAGATCGAAACTACGACCTCTCTACAGAGTTGCACACATACGGTGTCATCTATCCGGCAGGGCTTCGCCGTCCAGAACTAGTTCCCACCGGAACCCAGACAGCCTTTCGGCTCTACGAAACTCTTTTCGTGGGAGGGAGAGAGAAGCCAGATCATTGCATGGCACTTGAATGTGAGAAGGGATGAAGGATTGAGCAGCCCCCTCTCCTCCTTATATAGGAAAACCAAGGGGTAGGATGGGCATTCAAGAAATACCAACATACCCATGAAGGAAACTCTTTCCAAGGGCATAATAGAGAAACCAAAGGACATGTGGAGCTCCAAGGAGGAGCTCCACATGTGGCCGGCCACCCCCTAGGGGTCCCCCCCCAAGGGGGCTCTCATCCATCCACATCACCTTCTAGAAGCCTTTAGCAAAAAGCCCTAAAAGGTGGCTTTCCAAAAAATTCCAAAAAGCACTTTCACTATTCACGACGACATTTTCAGCGTCCGTTCGAACTGAAAATATTTATGTGGGCTTAGAACATTTCCAGTACCCACTAAAATAATTTTCAACGTGTTTTGGAACAATTCCAGTTTAGTGATTTCATCTGCGAAAAGCATCTGAAGCGGTTCCGGCAGCCCCGGAACATTTCCGGTTTTTTCTTCCAGAAAATTCCCAGAAGTTTCCAGAATGATTCTGGCATCCTCCAAGAATTATCAGGCATGTGCCGAAACCATTTTGACTTAATGGTATCCCCTGAAACAACTTTTCAGTTTCACCGGAACTCATCCGGTGACCTCTCTCTGTGGAACTTTTCCGGTGTCCGAAACTTTTTCGGTGATTTTCTCTCAGACTCCCTATCTAGTATTCAGCAGATAGATGACCCTTAAGCGTGTGACCCTATAGGTTCGGTGTAAGTATAGACATAACCTGGAACCCCTTCCGATCAATGATCAACATCGGAGCCATGGACACCCATATTGACCCCTATACCCACACGAATGAATATTCGAGTGAACCTCCAAAAAAACAGGAAATGTTCCGGGGCTGCCTGAAACGCTTCAGATGCTTTTCGCAGATGAAATCACTAAACTGGAATTGTTCCAAAACACGTTGAAAATTATTTTAGTGGGTACTGGAAATGTTCTAAGCCCACATAAATATTTTCAGTTCGAACGGACGCTGAAAAATGTCGTCGTGAATAGTGAAAGTGCTTTTTGGAATTTTTTGGAAAGCCACCTTTTAGGGCTTTTTGCTAAAGGCTTCTAGAAGGTGATGTGGATGGATGAGAGCCCCCTTGGGGGGGGACCCCTAGGTGGTGGCCGGCCACATGTGGAGCTCCTCCTTGGAGCTCCACATGTCCTTTGGTTTCTCTATTATGCCCTTGGAAAGAGTTTCCTTCATGGGTATTTTGGTATTTCTTGAATGCCCATCCTACCCCTTGGTTTTCCTATATAAGGAGGAGAGGGGGCTGCTCAATCCTTCATCCCTTCTCACATTCAAGTGCCATGCAATGATCTGGCTTCTCTCTCCCTCCCACGAAAAGAGTTTCGTAGAGCCGAAAGGCTGTCTGGGTTCCGGTGGGAACTAGTTCTGGACGGCGAAGCCCTGCCGGATAGATGACACCGTATGTGTGCAACTCTGTAGAGAGGTCGTAGTTTCGATCTTAGTGCCCGAGGGGCTGTTCGAGAGTGCCTCCCGAAGGGCTGTCCAAGTGACGGTCCGAGTTCTGTGAGTCCTCCCGAAGGGCTGTTCGAGTGACCGTTCGAGTTTCGAAGGTCCTCCCGAAGGGCTGTCCGCGACACCGTCCGGGGGACTGTTCGACCGCCTCCTGGAGGGCTGTCTGAAGGGAAGACGAGGGGATACATCCTCGCGGTTGGGAGGTTGTAAATCCTAGCTGCGGGGATCTGCACCGCCGATCGTCATCGACTCTACTTCCGCTGCGCTACGAGTCGGTAACGAAAATGATCAAACCTTGTATGCAGTCTCCATAGTGGTCCTGGGCTGGTGCGTAGGTCGGAAAAATTTTGTTTTCTGCTGCGTTACCCTACAGTGGCATCAAGAGCCGTGCTATGCGTAGATGCAGGTTGCGATCTAGAATACATAGTGATGTATGGGTGTTGCACAATATAATTAGGTAGTAGATGAGTTCTATTACTGAAAATTATTTGTGCGGGTAGCAGATGAAATCTGTTACCCGATGTTCTTGTTGCTTCCCTGGAATTTGCATATTTCTGATCTTGATAACAGCATGGTGGAGATTCAATGTTCTGGCAATCCGCGATCCTGATTGATCAACGAAGTGCTAACAGTTCATTGAATTCCACCGTAGTTAAAAAGAAAGATGAAATTTCGCAGACAAAAGGGCAATGCAGATATGATCTGCACGGGGGTCATGCGTATGACGAAGTTTAGTATGGGGTTCAAGATTTTATTATCTCGTGCTTCATACACCCCGCATTGTTAATCTAGCGACTTGAATTATCATACTTGATGATGGACGTTGGTAGCTTCGGTTTGTTTCGAAACCTTAGAAGCCACGTAAAAACAAGTTTTTGCTTGAACCAATTAGAGGCGTCTAACTTGGTTTTGCAGGAGGGTTTGCATGTGCATGTGATGTGGTATAGCAGTGCTCATAATAATTTGATTATGTATGAGATGACTATATAATGTAAATTTATTAACATGACCTTCGTGTCATGATTCGGCATGATGGCTGGAGCCATATGATTGCACTTTAATGACCTGCGTGTCAACCTTGTTGTAATGCATTATTTTATTAGCTATAGAGATAGCAATATTATCTGGTGCATCAACAAGGTGGTGGCAATCTTCGCGAAGGAGAACACCGACGCGAATGCCGAAGACGAAGAAATACAAGACTTCTCCGTCAGAAAGGGCTATACCATATCATGCTTTTATGAATTGCTTGAGATATTTATCCCTTATGATGCACCCTTCTTGATTGCGCGGTAGTCGCTTTTTATTAGGGTGATCTCTCACAAAAATATCAAGTAGTTAGTGTTCTCCCAAGTGTAGCACCGTCACGGCACCTAACTTTTCGGGGTATCACATGATCTCCCTGGGTACGAACGATTAGGGATGTGTGAGGCGGGTGAGTTGAGACCTCGCAGCAAGATCACTTGGTTGTCTTGACGTTCTGGAAGGATCTCCCTGAGCTCGGAACACGCCCATGGAAAGATGAACAAGAGTCACATAGAGATGTGATCGGCAAGTTTGCCTACCGATTGAAGTTCGCGCCATCAGTGTTCATCTCGTTCAATGGCGTTGAATGGAAATGCGGGTCTTGTATCACTCACAATCAATTATGAGAGATATTGATTTGAGTGGGAGCGCACTGTTGAATTAACTTGTTTAATTCTCAGTGCAATTAATTGTGGACACTGTCTAAGTGTTATATGCATAATAGTTGTAGAATAATGGCTCGCGTTTCCACCTTCCCTATTAAAATTGAATAGCTGTTAAATATCTGGTTAAAACTTTACGGTTGGTAACGTAATGTGAGGATTGTCCTCAAGAGTGCTGAGAAGGACTTTGTCCTATCGCATACTTTCGGTATTCTCTTGCTTATGCTATGGATCATGTGACTCTCGTCCTTCGATCCAAAAGCTAGAATTCCGTTTCAGTCAAGTGCAATATGTTTGCTTCCATGAGTCCCGAACTTCGAAAGTTTGGATAGTTATGTGATATTCATGGAATCTGAAAATCATTTTCAGAGACAGACAAAGGCTAAAAGATATGAGATATCCAAAGCAATGTTTGTTTGCAAACTATTAGTAAAAGAGTTTACTATGCATTAGACTAATAAGAGAGGGATCCAGAAGAACGCCTGTCATATGATGAAAGGTGAATAAAACAACAACTTAAAGAGATAGGAAGTGTCCGAAGGGTGTTAGTGAAACTTTCATGCCTAGGAAGTCCGGGGCTAACGCCACTATTAAGTTGGGTGCTTCTTCTGGAAGTAGGAGAAATACTAATAGTTAAACTGTTAGAAGTATAATGGTAGAAAGAAAGAAGACTGGAATATCCAGCTCATGTATTAATGTCATACAAGTTTTTGATGTATAGAAGGCTAGTCAAAGATATAGTTCTTGGGAATTATGATTAATTTGTTAATCACTGATTCTTGGGTATTGTGAGTTAATCATAGAGATACCCGCTCGATTGCATTCTGTTGCAACTCGATGTAAGAACTACTATGGCCTGAAAGACTAGCTAGGAATGAGGTTTAGGTATACACAGGGAACATAGTAAATGTTACTATACCTTCCATCGGTGTATTCCCGTCTGTATTTATTTTCATAATTCATTTAGAGTTTTACAAACTCTAGCCTTTGCATAAAGTAATCTTGCAAGAAGGTTGTTCATAAGAGAACTTTTTATGTTCGATGTTATGAATAACATAAGGGCCATACTTTCATTATGAATGAGATGTATGTTATGAATATTGATAATAATACATTACCTCTAGGTTTACTTTCATAATTCATTTTAGAGTTTCATACACTCTAGCCCATTGCAAAATGTTTGTTGCAAAAGGGTTGTTCATAAAAAGAACAATTGTTGTTCAGTATTATGAATAACATGAAGGGCCATGCTTCCATCCAAGATGGGACGTATGTTATGAATATTGATGGAAATATGATACATCCATAACACTGACGCTAAATGTCGCAAGACTAAAAAAAAATACCACACAAGTGTGGCACTGCATTTGGTCACATTGGAAAACCCGCATGGAAAATTCCATTATGATGGATTTTGAAGTCGTTTGATTTTGAATCATCTGACACTTGCAACTTTTCTCCGAAAAGTGAAGTGACTGAAATACCGCTCACAGGCCATAAGGAACGAACAACAAACTTATTGGTGATCATACATTTGATGTGTGTAGTTCGATAAATGTTGCAAGTAGTGGATTTACTATCTTCAGAAATGACTCAAGTAGATATATGGATATTTGCTTGATGGGACGTAAGTCTTGATCTTTTGAAATCATTTGAAAGGTTTTCAAATATGAAGTAGAAGTTATTGTAACAAGAAAATTATGTTTCTACAATTCGATTGTAGAAAGAAATATTTGAGTTACAAGTTTAGCGAATGTCTGATGAGTTGTGAAAGGGGTTTCATAACTTGCACCTCCCGGAACACCACTGCAAGTGGAAAGTCCGTGAAGATGTAATCGAACCATTTATGACATGGTAAGATCAAAAATGGCATAAATAAATTTGCCATTATCCCTTTTAAAGAGTGATGCTTTAGAGACTGTGGCTTTTACACTGAAAAGAGCTCCATCGGGTCTGTTGAAATGACACCATGGTATGGTACGCCCAACCATGTTATATCTTTTCTTAACATTTGGAATATGGGGCTTGTGTAAAAGGTTACAAACCTATTCCAAATCAGACAAGTGCTACTTTGTAGGTTATCCCAAGTCATTGGGTATTCCCCCACCACTATACCGAGGCAAAAGTTTTTGCCACAAAATGGTATGCTTTTAAAGAGAATTGTTCTTGCAAAAGGTGAGTGGGAGGACAGTACAACTCGACGAGATAACCAGTATCTTCGTCATCAGGTCAAAGGAAAGGAACCTTGGAAGTGATTCCGGAGTTTCCTACTGCGACTGATACGGAAGTCTCTACAATAAAATGTATGGACTTCGGTCGTACTTGCAACTGAACCACGTAGGCAAGGCTCGTGCAAACCTCTCAGGTGCGCAGACGAGATATTGTTGTTAGACAACAGTATACCTACGATACACAAGGAAGCGTTGATGAGCCCTGACTCCGGGATTGGCTAAATGCCAATATAATCCGAGATAGTTTCCATATAAATGATTCAAGATCATATCTTGATGACCCCTTCAGAAGACTTAGAGTCTAACGAACTTTTATGGAACTATAAACTGATATGGATAAAATGTTTTATCCATAAAGCTCGACTTGTTGAAATAACAAGTTCAAGGAGTTGACTACGATGAGGTTGTTTTATCGTAGCGATGCTTAAAGTCAGTTCGGGTTGAACTAGCAATTAATACAAATTTCATATCATGAGATATGAAACAAGGGATGACAAAATGATTTCCATCTGATGGAAATGAAACCAAGGACTTGCATGTGTTACAGTCCAAGGTATTTTGTGAGTCCAGAGGATGCTAGTAAGGGTGCAAACTTCAGAGTTCCAGCGATGGACAGAAGAGAGCAAAGTGGAGTCGGAATCTTCGTGTTTTGATGAAATGGTCAAAGGAGTTTGACTTCATCAATGGGTAACAAAGATGCTTGTAATTCAAGAAAGTAAGTGGGAGCCTAATAATATTTCTAAAAACCTTGTGTGCTTGACACATTGTTAATTGGAAATAAAATTCTTGACACGAATTAGGACTTCATTTGAAAATAGTTTTTCGATGAAGTGCTTGGGATAAATAGCCTCAATATTAGCATAATGATCTATGGAGATAGATTTACCTAATGGGGCTAAGCAATAAATACATATTGACAAGATGCTAAAACTTTTTAGCATTTAAAACGCCAAGGAGTGATTCTTGCCGAAGTCACATGGAAAGAGTTTTTGCAAGACTCGGTGTCCCAAAAACACTGATGAGCAAAATACATGATGGAGATTCCTCACACCTTCGTGTTTGGATTAATCATGTATTCCATGGTATGTAAAACAACCAGTTTTGTCCGATACTCCCAAGGTGTTGTGAGTATAGATACCAAAGTGATCAAAAGTACTGATCATAGGACAACAGTGAAAAAGTGTCATTGAATGCTAGAGTAGCACTGATGACATGTTTTCTCGCAAGTGGAGATCATGAAGAGTTCGTTGTAAAATGTTACATCGATACAGTCTTCATCATTGCTCCAAGCGATTTTCGATTTAAATAAAGGGTTTTGTGTAATACATAATATGGTGGCACGGTAGTTGGAAATTGTTCCAAACAAGATACTATGGCGAATTCTATAACAGAGGCGAAGTATGTTGCCGCTTTTTAAGCGACAAAGAAGATGTTGAATCATATAGTTCATTCATGAACTTAGTATGGTTCCAAGATGGCTTTTGTCAATGGGACACTACTGCGGGTAGTTGCTCCATAACTCAGTCTGAGGAATCCAGGTTCGACCTGTGATTCACATACATACAAAGCCAAGTCCACACAAAATATGAATTTTGTGAAAGCGTAAAAACGCGAGGATACGCAAAGATACACACGGAGCTGAAGTCGTCAGATCCGTTGGACATCAGGCTATACCACATGCGAAGCATATTTACACCGGTGTGCCACAGGTGTGAAGTGCATTAGCATTAACTAGATTATTGACTCTAGTACAAGTGGGAGTCTGTAGGAGGTATGCCCTAGAGGCAATAATAAATGTTATTGATTATCTCCCTGTTCATAATTAGGTTTATGTTCCATGCTATAACTGCGATGGTTCTCGAGTCTACAAATAAAACGAGGCTCGGAGGAAGACTCATATGCACGTGTGGAATAATAAATGGTAAAATGTATTCCTAGTCAAGCCTCTATGACTGGCTCAAGTATTGCATGATGATCCTGTTTTCCTGATCATGGGCATGACTATGCCGGCAATTTTGAGGGCACAATTGTTAGCAGAACATTTGTGTTGAATCGACCCAAATTGATGTTATGCTATGAGATTCTTTCGTCACAAGTTAATGGTTAATAACACAGAGATGGTTAACGTTTGCATAATTCCTCAGACCATGAGAGTATCGAGTTTCTTCATGCTTGATTCATGAACTTTGGGGTTTGTTAAACGTCATCCGTAACTGGATGGCTATTACAGCGGCTTACGGGTTCATGGGAAAGTATGTCAAGTAACTTGATAGCTCAAGATTGGGATTTGCTCCTCCGACGATGGAGAGATATCTCTGGGCCCTCTCGGTGTTACGGTATCCATCATCGTCTGGCCAGACACAGGGTGATTTGATCACAGGGATGCCGGAACACAGTAACGAGAAAAGAGAACAATACCGGTAACGAGGTAACTAGCATAGTGGACAAGTTGTTGATCCACGGGAATGCCAACATGTCTCACCTCGGGTATTTGTAACATATCGCGAAGCAATAGGAATAGCACACGGCAACTGGAGGTTCACTCGAATATTCTCATGGTCTGAGGAATTATGCAAACGTTAACCATCTCTGTGTTATTAACCATTAACTTGTGACGAAAGAATCTCATAGCATAACATCAATTTGGGTCGATTCAACACAAATGTTCTGCTAACAATTGTGCCCTCAAAATTGCCGGCATAGTCATGCCCATGATCAGGAAAACAGGATCATCATGCAATACTTGAGCCAGTCATAGAGGCTTGACTAGGAATACATTTTACCATTTATTATTCCACACGTGCATATGAGTCTTCCTCCGAGCCTCGTTTTATTTGTAGACTCGAGAACCATAGCAGTTATAGCATGGAACATAAACCTAATTATGAACAGGGAGATAATCAATAACATTTATTATTGCCTCTAGGGCATACCTCCTACAGACAGTGGATATGATTTTATTCTACAATGGAAGGAATAGTCCCGAGTCGCTGCAGGCATACGACCTGGCACTTGGGGGCTACATTATTCAAATCATGATTATATTAAGTATACAAGTCCCATGTCACTGCAGGCATGCACCACAGCACTTGGGGGCTAATGCAAGTTGCTTTTCAAGTCATCACATTATTCAAATCACCCGGTTATCTCAGGAAGATGAGCCGGCCTTCTATCTTTTTCTAAGTCCCAGCCTAGTATTGTCTTACTGAGCCGGCACTTGGGGGCTACACATTGCTCATCAAGTCTATATAATCAGATCTGCAGAAGTCCCTGCTCATTATTGCATAATGACCAGGCCCTTGGGGGCTACACTGATTAAAGTTTTATGAGCATAAGACAGTTACAAGTCCCAGGTGGTTGCAGGCAAGACAACCCGGTCCTTGGGGGCTACATATGTGGAACATTCAACTTATGACTGGTGACTCAGATGAAAAACCCGGATTTATCCAGAGTTGCAACATTTATAATGAAGCAAGTCTTAAACTATCACTATGTTCCCCTCTTAAGACTTGGGGGCTATAGGTAATATGGATATAAGGAAGATATGCCTTCAAATTCTCAGTTATGAGTGAACCAGGTCTCATATTTTTTAATGAAGAAATTTGCAAAGGTTATCTCCTCTGGGCTATTCAGACAACTTAACATCATATGGATTTTTCACTGAGGTCTGAAGTATTGAAAGTAAGCACAACATCAGACGAATTTTATCAAGCCAGGGCAGTTGAAAATAATAAGGGTTATTTTTTCTCTAAGGAGCCAGTGTCAGTTTATTGATATGACAGAGATTCAGACTTTTCAGGAGCTGGTCAATGAAACTAAAACTGGTCTTTTTGAGTGAGCCGGTCCTTTTACATATTCTTATTTTAGGAGTTTAGCATGAATAAATTCAAAGCTAAACTGGGGGCTAATGTTGGGGATATTCCCCACGACCAAGACCCGGCTCATAAGGATAAGCCGCCCTGAGGCTTAAGTCATCTCTGGGATTAAGTCGCCCGGTCATCTCTGGGCTTAAGCAGTCATGTTAAGTCCTCTCTAGACTTAAGCAGCCATTTTAACCCACCATGATGAGTCCCGGAGATGAGCCCTGAAGATAAGCCTTAAGGTAACCCGCCTGGCTATAAGCCCTGGAGTAACCCGCCCGGCTATAAGCCCCGGCGTAACCCGCCCGGCTGTAAGCTACCCGGGTGGAACCCGCCCGGTTGTAAGACGCCTGTATGGAGATAAGAAGCCCAGGATTTAAAAGCCCATGGTGAGAAGCCCAGGCGTTAAGTGATGACCCACAAGTATAGGGGATCAATCATAGTCCTTTCGATAAGTAAGAGTGTCGAACCCAACGAGGAGCAGAAGGAAATGATAAGCGGTTTTCAGCAAGGTAATGTCTGCAAGCACTGAAATTATAAGTAATGAGTAGTTTGGTAGCAAGATAATTTGTAACAAGCAAGTAACGGTAATGGTAACAAAAGTGCAGCAAGGTAGCCCAATCTTTTTGAGGCAAAGGACAGGCCAAAACGGTCTCTTATGATAAGCAAAGCGTTCTTGAGGGTACACGGGAATTTCATCTAGTCACTTTCAACATGTTGGTTTGATTTGTGTTCGCTACTTTGATAATTTGATATGTGGGTGGACTGGTGCTTAGGTGCTGTTCTTACTTGAACAAACCTCCTACTTATGATTAACCCCCTCGCAAGCATCCACAACTACGAGAAAAGTATTAAGAATAAATCTAACCATAGCATTAAACTTTTGGATCCAAATCAGTCCCTTACGGAATAGCGCATAAACTAGGGTTTAAGCTTCTGTCACTCTCGCAACCCATCATCTAATAACTACTCCACAATGCATTCCCTTAGGCCCAAATATGGTGAAGTGTCATGTAGTCGACGTTCACATGACACCACTAAGGGAATCACAACATACATATCATCAAAATATCGAACACATATCAAGTTCACATGATTACTTGCAACAAGATTTCTCCCGTGACCTCAAGAACAAAAGTAACTACTCACTAATGATAATCATGCTCAAGATCAGAGGGGTATTAAATAGCATAATGGATCTGAACATATAATCTTCCACCAAATAAACCATATAGTAATCAACTACAAGATGTAATCAACACTACTAGTCACCCACAAGTACCAATCTATAGTTCCGGTACAAAGATTGAACACAAGAGATGAACTAGGGTTTGAGAGGAGATGGTGCTGTTGAAGATGTTGATGGAGATTGCCCTCCCTGAGATGGGAGAGTTGTTGGTGATGATGATGACGATGATTTCCCCCTCCGGAAGGGAAGTTCCCCCGGCGGAATCGCTCCGCCGGAGGGCAAAAGTGCTCCTGCCCAAGTTCCGCCTCGATACGGCGGCGCTTCGTCCTGAAAGTCCTCTCCTTATTTTTTCTACGTCAAAATGACTTACATACCAGAAGAGGGGCACCGGAGGTGGGACGAGAAGGACGCGCCCAGGTGGGTTGTGCCCACCTGGTGGGCCCCCTTTGGTAGTTATTTGCTCCAATAATTCTTATTTATTCCATAAAAATTCCTCGTGAAGTTTCAGCTCATTTGGAGTTGTGCAGAATAGGTAGCCTGACGTAGCTTTTTTAGGTCCAGATTTCCAGTTGCCGGAATTCTCCCTCTTTGTGTGAACCTTGCATATTATGAGAGAAAAGGCATTAGAATTACTCCAAAAAGCATTATGCATTATTATGCATAAAAACATCATAAATAATAGTAGAAAAACATGATGCAAAATGGACGTATCATTAAGAAGCTCGCGATAAGGAGTCAGAAATAGGCTAAGTCCTAATCCGACTAGGACTCTACATGTAACCCGCCCCTTTAACTTATATAAGGAGGGCCGGGGCACCCCAAGAGGGTCAACTTTTACAAGCCAAAATTGACAGGTCTTAGACAGACAAGTCTTAGACAAGATCAAGGTAGATGTTCTTGAGATAGAGGTAGCGAAAGACCGCCCTTGTAACCGAGATCATCATCATCATCAATATGAATCAAGCAGGATGGAGGCTTTTACCTCCACCGTGAGGGGACAAACCTGGGTAAAAATCTCGCGTCCCTCGTCCCGCTCAACCCCTCTCAAGCTACCTGTTAGTTGCGATGGCTCCACACCTAAGTCCTTTCACATGGGCATCTGTCGTGACAAAACCACGACACTTTCCAAGTTCAAACCTTCACTCCTTGCTTGTCGGGCCGCCTCTTCGCCGGCGACCCTCCTTCACGCTGCTCGGCCTCGTCGATCCAGGTAGGTAATCCACACCCGACCCCCATCGTCCTCCTCCTTCTACATCCCACGTGCCCCTACCACTGGTGTGACACCTTCCACCCAAATCACCGACCCCTACCCCAAATAAGCGCCGCCCTAAGCCCTGGTGCACGCAGTATAGCCAGGAGCTCAAGGAGCATTTGGCAGCAAAGATGCAAATCGCAGCCGCACGCGCGGATGAGGTTGCGATGGCTGCCATTCGTGCCGGCCCCCAGATCTTGGAGGAGCACCTCGCCGTCGAGGCCACCGTCAACGCCTCGAGCGCCGACGCTGCAACGCGCTTGGCTGCTTTAAACAATAATTCATGGCGTTTCCTCGAGGCCACCGTCGGTGCCTTCGACGAAGACTACGAGGTGTTTTCTCAGTGTGCCCGTGCTTACCTCAACTCGAGAGCCAGCAGGTTGATGCCCGCAGCGGCTCAGGCAACTCACCACTACGAGAAGGGCACCCATGATATGTGTGACGCCCCCGGCTCAATCGTGCACTAATCATACACGCAAATGCACACGATCAAGCCTAAGGACTCACGGGAAGATATCACAACACAACTCTAAAACATAAATAAAGTCATACAAGCTTTATATTACAAGCCAGGGGCCATGAGGGCTCGAATACATAAGCTTGCGAACAAGCGTCAGCGGAAGCATCAGATATCTGAGTATAGATATGAAATAGAAACAGAAAGGCCTTTAGAAAGGCGGGGCAAAATAAAACACTACGATCGAAAGGCATAGGCCTCCTGCCTGGGACCCTCCGATCCTACTCCTGGTCGTCTGTCAACTCATAGTAGTATCCATCCTCTGGGTAGTAGTAGTAGTAGTCGATCGACGGGGCATCTGTCTCAGGGGCTCCGTCATCTTGGTCATGACAAACTGATATGGGGAGAAAAGGAAAACAAAGCAACCGTGAGTACTCAGAAGTACTCAGCAAGCAAGGATCTACACTACATATGCAACATTTCCAAAGGGAGGCTGTATATGTGGACTGGGCTGCAGAAATGCCAGAACAGAGAGAAGGCCTAGTCCTATCGAAGACTAGCATCTTCATCGGTCTTGCAGCAATAGAAGAGTGTAGACAGTATAATATAATGTAGCAGTATCATTAAGTCTCAACCTCACCCAGAGATCCTTTCTCGACTCCCTGCGAGAAAGCAATCCTAGAGCCATACAGTCATCAACCTCGTCCTGAGATCCCGTCTCGACTCCCTGCGAGAAGCAATCCCAGGGCCTCATATCCAAGTATCCAGTTCTAAAATTGTATCAATCAGGATACAACTCCGAGTGTCCGTTACCGTAGGACAGGCTATCGATAGAAGTTTTCTTCCCTGCAGGGCTGCACCAACTTACCCAACACGCTCGATTAACTTCGGCCGGACACACTTTCCTGGGTCATGCCCGGCCTCGGCCAAACGACACACCGCAGCCCTACCTAGAGCTCAGCAGAGAGGTCCCCGTCAGTCTACATCCTAAGCACTCAGGGGTCTTGGGCCGTCGCCCTGTGCACTCCGGGTCGTTGCGAGCAGGGTGGATACCAGCGCCAACGGCACGATCCGACCCGGCCGCAATGCTGAACTGGACGTCTGACAGAACTGTCGGCTGATGCTACAATGCAGAACGCCCATACTATGCCCACGTGATGGTTAGTGCTATCAGGCCAGAGGCCTGCTCGGATCAAATATCCAAATCGTTAGGACTAGGGGCTTGCGGAAACAAGCAGAGACTCACGAAAGATGTGACCCCGTCGCCCTGTCTCGAGGACTTGCTGCAAGGGTTAAGAATGCCCGACCACACCTCGTATTCATCACTCGGGCACCATACAGGCAACCCGTCTTCACATCACACGCGGGTACCCCTCAGGGTCGACCCGCATTTCCATGTAACAATAGTACAGTCCAAGTATCCGGGTGTCCATAACATCAAGGGAATCTGAGGTATCACCCTCGTTGGATTCATACTCGATGTCTCCGTCAAGGTGAACTCGGAGGAATCACCCTCACTGGGTTCACACTTGATGTGTTGCACGACAGCGTCGTTACCGGAAGTGGTGAAGGAGGAATCACCCTCGATGACCACGACCAAATAGCTACTCTACAGAGTTAACATCAGGAGTGCTACAAGAGGTTTCACCCTCGACACTCGATAGTAACGCTACAGTGTCGTTACAACTAGGGGGGGGTGATGTGCGGTGTCGGGGCCTGGTCTTCAATCCTGTTGATCGGGTCTTCGGATAATCCAGCGGGGCAGTCGGGATAAGTGGGGTCACTGATAGGTCTCTACCCAGCCTATACTAAGCAGTTTAGGTTATGCAGGTAATTATTAACAGCAGGTTACAATAAACAGGCTATGCATCAGAATAGGTAAAGCAGTAGCAGCAGCAATTCTAATGCAAGCATGAGAAATAGAAAGGGCGATATCAGTATGCTCAAGGGGGGGGGGGCTTGCCTGGTTGCTCGGCGGCAAGGGCAAGGTCGTCAATGGTGTCTTCGGGCTCCGGAGCTGCATCGGTCTCGGGGACAACGTCGGTGTCGGGGTCTAACGAGAGAGAAGAGGGGGAGGAAATAGTATAAATACACAGCAAACATGAGCATGACAAATACGATACATGGTGCTAGGGGTAGTCTAACACAGTACTACACGTATCAGACGGAGCGGGAGAATATCTGACGATATTTTCCGGGTCTTTGGAATTATCGGACAGACGATCCGGAGGGGGACGGTTCCATGTTCGGATAGATAGGGACGCGTGACGGATGAACGGACCGCGTATCCGAATTCGTCTCGTCGTTTTGAGCAACTTTCATGTACAAAGTTTTTCCATCGGAGTTACGGATTATTAAATATGATTTTCTAAAGTTTTTATTAATTTCTGAAATTTATTTAATTATTTAAATTAACATTATCCGAAACAATAGTTGATGATGTCAGCATGACATCATGCTGATGTCAGCAGTCATCTGACACGTGGGACCCACCTGTCATTGACTGGTTAGTTAATTAGTGTTAACTAACTAATTAGTATTTAATTAAACTAATTTACTAATTTAGATTAACCTAATCAGGATTAATTAACTTAATTAATTAACTAATTAATTATTAATTTTAATACTTTTTATTTTATTTTTATTTTACATTTTTTTTCCTCAGGGGCGTGGGCCCCTCGTGTTAGTGGCCCAGGGGGGGCTAGCGGGCAACGGGCGCGACGCGCGGGTGCGGCCAGGCACGCGCGGGCGGGCGCGCGAGGCCAAGGGCGAGCGGGCGATGGGCGCGGCGACCGCGGGCGAGCGCGTGAGCGCCAGCGTCCGCGGGGCAGCAGAGGCGAGGCCAAGGCCGGAGCGCGGTGCGCGGGCGAGCAGACGGCGACGGCAAGGTCGAGCGCGGGCGCAGCGGGCCGCGGTGAGGCACGGGAGCGACGGGGTGCGGCCACACGTGGGCAAGGGCAGACGGGCGGCGCGGCAGAGCGAGCAGGCGGCCGGCAGGTGGCTGCAGTCGCGCGCGGCGCTCGGCCAGGCAGGGCGGAGCGCGGGCGCTGGGCGCGGCAAGGGCTGCGCGGGGCTGAAGTGGCCGGGTGCGAGCGGGCGGCCGAGGTTGCGATGAGCGCGGCGAGGGGTGGCGAGTACGAGGAGTACGCGGGCGGCGGTGGTCGTCGCAGCGGGCAGAGAGGGAGGGGAGAGGCCGGAGCCGAGGCCTCACCCGCGTTGGAGGGACGAGGGTGGCGAGGGTCGAGGGGGGCCGGTGTGGAGGAGATGTGGACGGGAGGTCCGTCGGAGTGGAGGACGAGGAGGCGAGGCGACGAGGCGGTGGCGGGCGACGTGGGGCGGCGACGACGGCCGGTCGGCGCGGGAGCGGCCTCCCGATCCCGATCCACTGTGGATCGGGGGGAGGGAGGTGGGCTGTGGGGGGGGAGTGGGGGGGATCGGGGGTGGGTTAGGGTTCGGTGGCCACAGGCCATATAGGAGGGGGGGGCTGGGCCGGCCGGCTGGGCTGTTGTAGCCCAGTTGGGCCAGGGGGGGTTCTCTTTTTCCTTTTCTTTTTCTTTCTGTCTTTTTCTTTTTTTTTATTCTTATATCTCTGTTTAGTAAATAGTTAGGCCACCAAATGATTTTTATAAAACATGGCAATTGCTCCAATAAATACTAGGCATCCTCTACCACTACCAAAAATTAGTTTGGAGTCAACTGGAGTTCACACAATTTTTATAATAATTAAAATGCATTAATCCTTGCTGTTTTGACAATGTTAGAGCCACCTAATTATTTTATTTATTATTGGTTTCAATTTTAGAATAGTCTCTGTAATATTTGTTATTTATCGAACATTTTAGTTTCTATGTTGCACAACTTTTATATTTCACTTTCATTTAAATTTGGATTTTGACTTAGGAGTTGAAATGCAATATAATGCTAATGATGATCATGCACTGTTTAAACATGATGACATGGCATAATCAAAAGGGTGGTTACTGTAGTTAACCACTGGGGGTGTTACAAATCTCCTCCACTAACAAGAATTCTCGTCCCGAGAATTAAGAGGTAGAAGGAAAAAGTTCGGGGTATTCCGCACGAAGATTATCCTCGCGTTCCCAAGTGGCTTTCTCTTCAGTATGATTTGACCACTGCACTTTGAGGAACTTGGTAACCTTCTGACGGGTTCGACGTTCAGCTTCATCGAGAATGCGGATCGGATGCTCCTTATATGAAAGATCATCATGCAATTCGAGCATTTCGTGATCCACAGCTCGGTGCGGAGATTCCTTGAAGCATTGACGAAGTTCCGACACATGGAAGACGTCGTGGATATGGGAGAATTGCGGCAGCAATTCCAATTTATACGCCACCTGACCACGTCTAGCAACAATGCGGAAAGGACCAATATAGCGTGGAGCTAGCTTGCCCTTGATTCCAAAACGGTGAGTGCCCTTCATAGGAGTGACTCGCAAATAAGCTTGATCACCAGGTTTATAAGTCAAACCCCATCGTTTGCGATCATAATTGCTCTTCTGGCGGTCCTGAGCCGCCTTGAGATTTTCTCGGACAATACGAACTTGTTCTTCGGCGTGTTGAATAATATCCGGACCCACGAGCGGTCGTTCCCCAGTTTCTGACCAATTCAGAGGGGTTTGACACTTACGTCCATAGAGTACTTCGAAGGGGGCCATTTTCAAGCTGGCTTGATAGCTGTTGTTGTAAGAGAATTCGGCATATGGAAGAGATTCTTCCCACTTCTTACCGAATGAAATAACACAAGCTCGAAGCATGTCTTCAAGAACCTGATTGACTCGCTCAACTTGGCCTTGGGATTGGGGATGATAAGCTGAACTCCAGGTAATATGAGTTCCCATAGCTGTTTGGAAACTTTCCCAGAATTTGGAAGTGAAAAGGCCGCCACGGTCCGAACTAATCTCCTTCGGAATACCGTGGAGTGAAACAATTCTGGAGATATACAACTCTGCTAGCTGACTAGCAGTGATAGTCTCTTTGACGGGCAGAAAGTGTGCAACTTTAGAGAGTTTGTCAACGACGACAAGAATAGCATCGTGACCCTTCTGTGACCTGGGAAGTCCTGTAACGAAATCCATCTGAACCTTATCCCATTTCCATAGAGGAATAGGAAGTGGTTGCAGAATTCCAGCTGGTTTCTGATGTTCTGCTTTAACGCGACGACACACATCACATTCGGCAGCATAACGAGCAATGTCCTGCTTCATTCTAGACCACCAGTACCTTTGACGGAGATCACGATACATCTTGGTGCTACCCGGATGAATAGACAGTGGGGTATCATGTGCCTCCTTCATGACCTTGTCGGTCATAAGCTCGAAGCGAGGTACCACAATGCGGTTTCTGAAATACAAGGTTCCATCTTCAGACAGCGAGAAATCCCTGTACTTTACAAGGTGAAGGTCTTTCTTCATCAGATCAATTTCAGCATCTTTAGCTTGTGCATCCTTAACAGCTTTCTCAAGATCTGGTTGTATCACAAGGTTATTTAGAGAGCCCTGTGAAATAATACGCAGATTCAGCTTGCACAGTTCTTCAAAAAGACGAGGTTGTGCTTGCCTAACCATGAGGTTGTCGCAATAGGACTTGCGGCTTAAGGCATCAGCCATCACGTTAGCCTTGCCAGGGGTATAGGAAATACCCAAATCATAGTCCGCAATGGCCTCCATCCATCTTTGCTGACGGAGGTTTAGAGATGGTTGAGTAAACAAGTACTTCAGACTTTTATGATCCGTGTATATCTCGCAATGATTACCGAGAAGGTAATGTCGCCACAACTGCAGTGCATAGATGACAGCATCTAGTTCTAGATCATGTACCGGATAATTCTCTTCATGTGGGTGCAACTGACGAGAGCCATAGGCAATCACTTTACGCTCTTGCATTAGGACACAGCCTAATCCTTCACGGGATGCGACACAATAGATCACAAAGTCTTTGCGGGTATCTGGAGGAGATAGTACTGGGGCAGATGTCAGCTTGTCTTTGAGTGTTTGAAAGCTTTCCTGACATTTTTCTGTCCATTCGAACTTAACGCCCTTGTGAAGCAGATCAGTCAAAGGCTTAGCAATCTTAGAAAAATTCTCGACAAATCGACGGCAATAGCTTGCAAGGCCAAGAAAACTTCTCACTTGCTTGACGTTCTTCGGAGGAGTCCAGTCCAGAATAGCCTGAACTCGTTCCGGGTTAACAGCAATGCCATCTTTAGAAATCACATGACCAAGGTAAGTTACTTCAGAAAGCCAGAATTCACATTTGGAGTATTTGGCATACAACTGGTGTTCTCGGAGCCTTTCCAGTACTAGACGGAGGTGTTCAGCATGTTCTTCCTTATTCTTCGAATATACCAGAATATCATCCAGATATACCACGACAAATTTGTCGAGGTAATCCATGAAGATGTAATTCATCAGAAGGGAGAATGTGGCTAGAGCATTTGTTAAGCCAAATGACATGACAGTGTACTCGTAGGAGCCATAACGAGTAACAAATGCAGTCTTGGGAATATCCTCTTCACGAACACGGATCTGATGGTATCCCAATCTCAAATAAAGATTAGAGATTACTGATGATCCAGCAAGTTGATCATACAAATCATTGATCCGAGGAAGCGGATATTTATTATGGATTGTAGCTTGGTTAATGGGCCGGTAATCCTGAACCAATCGGTTAGTTCCATCCTTCTTCTTAACGAAGAGTGAAGGTGCTCCCCAAGCAGAGGAACTGGGATGGATGAAACCTTTCTTAAGTGACATGTCGATTTCTTCCTTAAGCTCAAGAAGGTGGTGCGGAGGCATTTTATAAGGACGCTTCGCAATAGGGGTAGTGCCAGGCTTCAAGTCGATGACAAACTCGACAGCTCTAGCAGGGGGTATTCCTGGAAGTTCTTCTGGAAATACATCTTGAAAATCACAAACAACTGGAACGTTTTCGATGCCTTCAAGAGGTGAAGCATTCAATGCATTCAGAACATATATCTGGCACTTAGCATCTTGAGCTACTCGGGCTGAGTATCTGACTGTCTGGCCCGAAGAATGGTTAAGTTGGACTTTCTTAGTGGCACAGTCAATCAAAGCATTATGGGCGGTCAACTAGTCCATACCGAGAATGATGTCTATGTCGGAAGGTCCAAGTGCAATAAGGGAAGCAGAGAACATCAACCCTTCAATTCTGATCTGATTGTTGTGACTTACCATTTTGGTTTGCCACCGGGAACAGGGAGTGATGATTTCTAAAGGAGTGGGTAGTGAGCTCATAGCTAACCCATGCAGTTGTGCAAATTGCTGGGACACGAAGGAATGTGATGCACCTGAATCAAACAAAACAGAAGCTGGCACTGAATTCACAGAGAGTGTTCCCAGGACGATAGTCGGTTCCTTCTGAGCCTTTTCAGCATTGACGTGATTGGCATAGCCAAGTACAACAGCAGACGGTATGGTATTACGGTTTCTGAATCGGCGGTTTCGACAACCCTTCTTACGACCATTAGGAGGACGTGGCGCAACTTGATGAGAAGCCATAGCATTAGGCGATCCATCATGAACCGTAAGCTGTCTCGGCGGTGAAGGCAGATGAGGTGCAACATAAGACGGCCTTGGTGTTGGAGCAGGTCGGTGATGAACATTGTGCGGGATCCACACTCGACGCTTCTGAATAGGCTGACCCGAGGATGAGCCAGCTTCATGAGTGCGCTTGAGCGACTCCTGGTACTCAGTCAGAGCTGTTTCAACTTGGAAAGATTTGCTGACAAGCGTTGCGAAGTCTGTGAAATCATGGACAGCAAGTGCAAGTTTTATATCAGTACGTAGTCCTTCACAGAATTTCTCCTGCTTGCGAGTGTTGGTGTCGACGTCATCCGCAGCATAGCGGGATAATTCAAGGAATTTCCTCTGATATTCATCCACAGTCATTTTACCCTGAGAGAGTTTACGGAACTCCTGCTTCTTCTGGTCCATCAGACCTTGAGGAATGTACCGTGCACGAAAAGCTGACTGAAATTCCTGCCAAGTGGTTACAGTCTCTGCAGGTAACATAGCCTTGTGGCTTTCCCACCATTGAGCAGCGGGACCCTTCAAGTGGAATGTCGCAAAGGTGACGTAACTGTCAGGGGCAACATTAGCTGACTCCATCTCAAACAGGATGTCACGAAGCCAATCATCAGCATCCATAGGATTGGTGGAGTTGCGGAAAACGGACGGATTGAGGCGCACAAATTCTGCCAGAGTTATTGGAACATTCTGTTGCTGAGCATTCTGATTTGGGAACTGAGCCAATAGTCCGGTCATAAACTGCTGCATCATTGCAGCCATATAGGGTGGAGGTGGAGGATCGTCAGCCATCCTGCCAAATCAACAGGGGCAGTTTAGCAAGAAAAACTGCATGTGAATGGAGTTATTCATGATGTAACACGGGAAGAATAGGATAGGCATTAGATATATAATAGTAGTCGTCAAAGACATACCAATCCATGCACAGAGTTGGATTCAAACGGATAGTATGCGCACGGGAACGCTCGCAGCTAGACAAACTAGGCGGCACGCAGGCACGAGGTAGGGAAGTACACAACGAGACATAGCAAAGGCTACATCAACGTCGGAGAAAACTGTTGGAGCGAGGAATCTGCAAGTGACAACACAGGGTGCCCTCGATAAGAGGATCCTGCAAGCAGAACTTGGCCCGCAATCTTGAAGGAAGGGGGGATATTTTCAGAACACCGGGTGGATGTGATCACGAGAACCTAATGTTGGAGTTAGTAAAATTTTAACCCGAATAGAAGAGAGATCATAGTTCCAGAGTATAGACGAGGAATAAAAGATACTAATACCACCCAAGTGGCGACGTGGGCCCGTAAGCCACACAGCCAAGTTAGCAAAACAGTTTTGGTCCACTAGATTCAACTTCGGCCAAGGAGTTGGAAAGGGGGATTCCTATAGTCAGTCGGCTCTGATACCAACTTGTGACGCCCCCGGCTCAATCATGCACTAATCATACACGCAAATGCACATGATCAAGCCTAAGGACTCACGGAAAGATATCACAACACAACTCTAAAACATAAATAAAGTCATACAAGCTTTATATTACAAGCCAGGGGCCACGAGGGCTCGAATACATAAGCTTGCGAACAAGCGTCAGCGGAAGCATCAGATATCTGAGTACAGATATGAAATAGAAACAGAAAGGCCTTTAGAAAGGCGGGGCAAAATAAAACACTACGATCGAAAGGCGTAGGCCTCCTGCCTGGGACCCTCCGATCCTACTCCTAGTCGTCAGTCAACTCGTAGTAGTATCCATCCTCTGGGTAGTAGTAGTAGTCGATCGACGGGGCATCTGTCTCAGGGGCTCCGTCATCTTTGTCACGACAAACTGATATGGGGAGAAAAGGAAAACAAAGCAACTGTGAGTACTCAGAAGTACTCAGCAAGCAAGGATCTACACTACATATGCAACATTTTCGAAGGGAGGCTGTATATGTGGACTGGGCTGCAGAAATGCCAGAATAGAGAGAAGGCCTAGTCCTATCGAAGACTAGCATCTTCATCGATCTTGCAGCAATAGAAGAGTGTAGACAGTACAATATAATGTAGCAGTATCATTAAGTCTCAACCTCACCCAGAGATCCTTTCTTGACTCCCTGCGAGAAAGCAATCCCAGAGCCATACAGTCATCAACCTCGTCCTGAGATCCCTTCTCGACTCCCTGCGAGAAGCAATCCCAGAGCCTCATATCCAAGTATCCAGTTCTAAAATTGTATCAATCAGGATACAACTCCGAGTGTCCGTTACCATAGGACAGGCCATCGATAGAAGTTTTCTTCCCTGCAGGGGTGCACCAACTTACCCAACACGCTCGATTAACTCCGGCCGGACACACTTTCCTGGGTCATGCCCGGCCTCGGCCAAACGACACACCGCAGCCCTACCTAGAGCTGAGCAGAGAGGTCCCCGCCGGTCTACATCCTAAGCACTCAGGGGTCTTGGGCCATCGCCCTGTGCACTCCGGGTCGTTGCGAGCAGGGTGGATACCAGCGCCAACGGCACGATCCGACCCGGCCGCAATGCTGAACCGGACGTCTGACAGAACTGTCGGCTGATGTTACGATGCAGAACGCCCATACTATGCCCACGTGATGGTTAGTGTTATCAGGCCAGAGGCCTACTCGGATCAAATATCCAAATCGTTAGGACTAGGGGCTTGCGGAAACGAGCAGAGACTCATGAAAGATGTGACCCCATCGCCCCGTCTCGAGGACTTGCTGCAAGGGTTAAGAATGCCCGGCCGCGCCTCGTATTCATCACTCGGGCACCATACAGGCAACCCGTCTTCACATCACACGCGGTTACCCCTCAGGGTCGACCCGCCTTTCCAAGTAATAATAGTACAGTCCAAGTATCCGGGTGTCCATAACATCAAGGGAATCTGAGGTATCACCCTCGTTGGATTCATACTCGATGTCTCCGTCAAGGTGAACTCGGAGGAATCACCCTCACTGGGTTCACACTTGATGTGTTGCACGACAGCGTCGTTACCGGAAGTGGTGAAGGAGGAATCACCCTCGATGACCACGACCAAATAGCTACTCTACAGAGTTAACATCAGGAGTGCTACAAGAGGTTTCACCCTCGGCACTCGATAGTAACGCTGCAGTGTCGTTACAACTAGGGGGGAGGGTGATGTGCGGTGTCGGGGCCTGGTCTTCAATCCCGTTGATCGGGTCTTCGGATAATCCAGCGGGGCAGTCGGGATAAGTGGGGTCACTGATAGGTCTCTACCCAGCCTATACTAAGCAGTTTAGGTTATGCAGGTCATTATCAACAGTAGATTACAATAAACAGGCTATGCATCAGAATAGGTAAAGCAGTAGCAGCAGCAATTCTAATGCAAGCATGAGAAATAGAAAGGGCGATATCGATATGCTCAAGGGGGGGGGGGCTTGCCTGGTTGCTCGGCGGCAAGGGCAAGGTCGTCAATGGTGTCTTCGGGCTCCGGAGCTGCGTCGGTCTCGGGGACGACGTCGGTGTCGGGGTCTAACGAGAGAGAAGAGGGGGAGGAAACAGTATAAATACACAGCAAACATGAGCATGACAAATACGATACACGGTGTTAGGGGTAGTCTAACGCAGTACTACACGTATCAGACGGAGCGGGAGAATATCTGACGATATTTCCCGGGTCTTTGGAATTATCGGACACATGATCCGGAGGGGGACGGTTCCATGTTCGGATAGATAGGGACACGTGACGGACGAACGGACCGCGTACCCGAATGCGTCTCGTCGTTCTGAGCAACTTTCATGTACAAAGTTTTTCCATCGGAGTTACGGATTATTTAATATGATTTTCTAAAGTTTTTATTAATTTCTAGAATTTATTTAATTATTTAAATTAACATTATCCGAAACAGTAGTTGATGACGTCAGCATGACATCATGCTGACGTCAGCAGTCAACTGACACATGGGACCCACCTGTCATTGACTGGTTAGTTAATTAGTGTTAACTAACTAATTAGTATTTAATTAAACTAATTAACTAATTTAGATTAACCTAATCAGAATTAATTAATTAACTAATTAATTAATTAATTAACTATTAATTTTAATAATTTTTATTTTTATTTTATTTTACTTTTTTTTCTCAGGGGCGTGGGCCCCTCGTCTCAGTGGCCCAGGGGGGGCTAGCGGGCGACGGGCGCGGCCAGGCACGCGCGGGCGGGCGCGCGAGGCCAGGGGCGAGCGGGCGATGGGCGCGACGACCGCGGGCGAGCGCGTGAGCGCCAGCGTGCGTGGGGCAGCAGAGGTGAGGCCAAGGCCGGAGCGCGGCGCGCGGGCGAGCGGACGGCGGCGGCAAGGTCGAGCGGTGAGGCACGGGAGCGACGGGGTGCGGCCACACGTGGGCAGGGGCAGACGAGCGGCGCGGCAGAGCGAGCAGGCGGCCGGCGGGTGGCTGCGGTCGCGCGCGGTGCTCGGCCAGGCAGGGCGGAGCGCGGGCGCTGGGCGCGGCAAGGGCGGCGCGGGGCTGAAGTGGCCGGGTGCGAGCGGGCGGCCGAGGTTGCGATGAGCGCGGCGAGGGGTGGCGAGGACGAGGAGTACGCGGGCGGCGGCGGTCGTCGCAGCGGGCAGAGAGGGAGGGGAGAGGCCGGAGCCGAGGCCTCACCCGCATTGGAGGGACGAGGGCGGCGAGGGTCGAGGGGGGCCGGTGGGGAGGAGATGTGGACGGGCGGTCCATCGGAGTGGAGGACGAGGAGGCGAGGCGACGAGGCGGCGGCGGGCGACGTGGGGCGGCGACAACGGCCGGTCGGCGCGGGAGCGGCCTCCCGATCCCGATCCACTGTGGATCGGGGGGAGGGAGGTGGGGCTGTGGGGGGGAGTGGGGGGGTCGGGGGGGGGTTAGGGTTCGGTGGCCACAGGCCATAGAGGAGGGGGTGGGCAGGCCGGCTGGGTGTAGCCCAGTTGGGCCAGGGGGGGGGGGGGTTCTCTTTCCTTTCTTTTCTTTCGTCGTTTCTTTTTTTATTTATTCTTATATCTCTATTTAGTAAATAGTTAGGCCACCAAATGATTTTTATAAAACATGGTAATTGCTCCAATAAATACTAGGCATCCTCTACCACTACCAAAAATTAGTTTGGAGTCAACTGGAGTTCACACAATTTTTATAATAATTAAAATGCATTAATCCTTGCTGTTTTGACAATGTTAGAGCCACCTAATTATTTTATTTATTGTTGGTATCAATTTTAGAATAGTCTCTGTAATATTTGTTATTTATCGAACATTTTAGTTTCTATGTTGCACAACTTTTATATTTCACTTTCATTTAAATTTGGATTTTGACTTAGGAGCTGAAATGCAATATAATGCTAATGATGATCATGCACTGTTTAAACATGATGACATGGCATAATCAAAAGGGTGGTTACTATAGTTAACCACTGGGGGTGTTACAATATGGGGGCCTCGCCGTCTTCTATGTCCAAGGAGCCAATCGGCATCGATATCTCCGATGATGAGGAGTAGCTTGTCTTATTAGCTCACTATAAGGACCTATGTTCAGTTAGCTAGCTACGCCGGTTAAGAATGATCGGTTTACCCGTTGCATGTGCTGCTCCTGCCTTTCCTTAGCAAATTCTAGTGAATTGTCCTATCTACTTTTACCATGCAATCTGTTCCTCTAGTGTATATGTTCTATATGTTGTGCAATATGGTGTTCACTTATTATCTATTTGGTTAATTTGTTGTCGTGTTCAGTTAACTGTTTGGTTCAATTCTGCAATGTGATGTTCAATTCTTCTAGGTGCAATTTTGTATTGTTTTCCATGTGAGAAATAAATTGAATTTGGCTGTACAAAATACATGAGAAACAAATACAATTGCTATATTTCCAAGTTGTGAAGCATGCTTGGTTTGCTTAACTGTCTGATCTTCTAGTATGTTATATATTGTGCAATGTGGTGCTCAGTTAATGTTTGGTTCATTTGTTGTGGTGTTTAGTTAACTGTTTGGTTCAAGTCTGCAATGCGATGTTCAATTATTGTGGGTACAATTTTGTATTGTTATGCATGTGAGGAATAAATCAAATTTGGCTGTACTAAATACATGAGAAACATATACAATTGCAGCATTTCCTAGTTTTTAATCATGCTTGGTTTTAATAAATGGCTTTTCCATGTGGCTTGAATTAAGCTGCTGAATCTGCAATGTGTTTGTTTTTCATCAACATATTTTACTGATAGTATGCCGACCCTGACTTAACCTGATCAATAACTACCTTATATGTGTTGCAGGGAAACAATGGGAAGCACTGAGGTTTACAATCGAGGTGTACACATGCATGGTCCTTGTCTAATAGCACATTATTGTGCAATTGCATGAACCATTCTAATATTTAGGTTTTTAATAATTTGGTCTTGCACATGTAGGTCCTGCTGTCAGAGGTTTTGACCCACTGTTCGACCCATTTTGCATATGGGGAAATGAGTTGTCCATGAATATCAGCCAAGTCAAGAAACTCAGAAAGATTGTTAGGATAAAGAAACTAGCGACGAGAAACAACAAGATCTTTGTCTACACAATGAAGAAGACATCAGTGCACCACAGGATGGTACTAACGTACTATTATACCTTGTCTTTTTTATTCCTTTGCGCCATTTCCAAATTTAGTGAAGATATTTATGCATATCATTGTTTTCTGGCCTTTCCAAAGCAGTTCACTGATGATTACCTCTCAAACCACCTGTATGGTTAGGAGGCGAGGAAGGTATTCATACAACACCCACGGTACAATATTGAAGTATTCCTCAAGAGGACGAAGGATGGGCGGTCAATCATCCACAGGCACTGGCCTAAAGTTGCAAGGAGCTTCAACATCAATGAAGGCTCAATATTCACCTTCCGCTTCAGTAGTTTTTCAGATGAGATTCATCTGTCTATCTACCGTCTCTGATGCTAATTTCCAAAGGTTATAGATGTTGCATGTGAAACTTGGTGCTGGTGCAGTTGTGTAATGGGGAAGCTAGCTATATGCCCATATGGTGTAACTGCATGCTGAAGCTATATGTAGTCTGATGTATTTCTATTATAAAATCCTGGTTCCGTAATACAAAATTGAAATATATTATGTGCTTAATATGAAATGTCAGTTTGATTAATAAATAGATTATTAATAATAAGACAATTAGCATGCTTATTGGGTTTTTCTATTGCAAACGGTTATTGAGACAACACCGTGGGCGATGACCTCCGACAACCCACATAGTTTCTAGGAAGAAAACGTGCTGGATCAATGAACAATCACACACGACTTCCTTTGGAAAACTATTTGCGTTAGGCCACCTTGCGCAAACGTTTTCCACATAAAAAGTGTGTGTGATGGACAACCTATGCCACACAGTTTCCTCTATGCACCGTGCGTGATGCATTCAATAACGCAAATGATAAAATTATTAATATCGTCTGCAATGGCAACGCTATCATAAACGATTTAATGGGGAAAATTGTGTGTGACGTATATGCGAATGGAAATGTTTTCCTTGGAGTGATTGTGTGGGATGCATATACGAACCGAAACGTACTTCTTGGATTGACTGTGTGGGATGTACATACTAACGGAAACGTATTCCTTGGATTGACTGTGTGGAATGTACATACGAACGGAAACATTTGTTTGGGACTGACTGTGTGGGATGTACTTACGATCGGAAACGATTGGGCTTGTATAATTGTATTTTTTTAACACATATGTACGTATAATCATATTTGATCGCTCGCCCGTCGCACACGAGCTCATTTTCCCAAGCGTGTGTGACCGGAGGGCCTATCCCCGAAGGTTTCTGGGTCGTGTGGGAAGGACCCCCCTATCGCCCATACTCACTAAGCGACGGTTCAAAATGCCATCGCGGAAAGGGGTTAAAAACCGTTTGTATAGTACCTCGTTGTACCAGTGTAGGTGTTAGGTTTAATCTTGATTCACATGTATCTGCATATTAGTTTGCTTGTTCATGCATATAGGTAGTTGTAGCAGGTAGAGCCTTGGAGAATTTGCAGGAGGTGAGATGCGAGGCGCCGTGAGATGTGGCGCATGGCGAGATGCCGAACGGTGGCGAGAGGCTGCTGTGTATGCATGTCCGAGGTTGTTAGCTGCTGCTGCATGAGTGGCCGGGTCGTGTGGTTCCTAGAGTGATTCTAGGAGTAGATCAGGTCATTAGTTAGCGGTGTGAGTGCGTGCGTGCATGCAGTTAGTGGGCGAGTGTGTGGCCCGGCTGCGTGGGCGTGAGTCTACTTAAGCACTTGTACACATGTTTGCTTTGAGCAGAGAATATAGAGAAGGAAAAGAGCCAGGCTGTGTGAAACAGCAGCTCGCCAAACTCCTGTGTCTTCATGTTCTTGCGTGAGCTGTGAGAGGTAGCCGTCCAAGATAGAAGAAGAGCGGCGCTGTGAGGAGGCGGCGCCAACATTTGGTATTCAGAGCCATTGTCGGAGAAGGTTTGTGCACTCCGCCACACTCGTCGGGTCGCCGGAGGGGCTACACCTCGCCCATATGGCGTGGGCGGAGTTCGACGCGGCGTGGCTTCCACGGGGTGGTGGTGCACGAGAGCCTCATGTGTCGAGGTTCGAGTCTCGATCGTCGTCTAGCTGCGCCACGAGCGATGGAGGAATGTATGCTGCCCGGTAAGTTGCGGCACGAGCGGCAAGGAGGTGATGGCCATGGAGCTGAGACCATTGCCATGTGGAGTTCCATGTCCGAGTCATCGACGAGGTGCGTCATCATCGACAACATGGAGGTGAGTCATCGGCGAGTTGCGGCACCGGTGGCGAAACTGAGGCAGCGAGTGTGTCGCGCTGGCACACTCATGGTGAAGGCGTGAGAGGTGTCCCTCTCATCGAGGCCAGCGGGGACGGCGGCAATCGGTGTGACAAGATGGCATTGGTGGCCGTCTACGTGTTGCACCGACGACATCGACAACCATGGGGCTTCAAGAGAGAAATAAGTGATAACAAGATTAGGGAGGTGATTGTTGGATCTAATCTTGTTATTTGTGTTAAGCGTGTAGAATTAGATCATGTTTTATTTCTCATGCATGCATGTAGTTGAGTCATGACACTAAAAGCTGCGGCTATGTACCAACATGGAGATGTGATCGCGTGTACATAGAAAGCTATTAGAGTTAATCAAAATACATGCATAGTTAGTTAGAGGAAAGTTGCACATATTTGCATGGAAAAGCTACCTGTTAGATAGGTTAGTTGAGGACCGAGTAATCAGCAAGGAGTTGGATGCCGGCTCAATCGCGTGGCCGCGTCAGACGTGGTTATTCGTAGCCTAGGTACCAGCCGGCCGGAGTGATTAGTGGATCGGGTTGTTAGTGCCTTGACAGTGTGAGTTGCATGCAGAAATATGTGCGTGAACGTGTGCATGCAGGTAGTGTGGTAGTGGCCTAGTGCGTGACTGTGTTGGCCGTGTGAGATGGCTATATAAGCCCATGTAATTGCATTGTGTGTGTTGTGGGAGAAGAAATACAGAAAAGGCACAAGTTGTGTGTGTGCCAAAAGATTGTGTGTATGTGCTCTTCTTCTACCTCTTGTGTATGAGTGCTATTCCTTCTTCCCTGGGTAAACCCAACATTTGGTATCAGAGCTACGGTTTGATCCGTCCTTGTGATGGCCGGCACCGAGGGAGATGATGCGTCCAAGGCGGCGGAGCTGGCCAAGGGGAAGCCGGGTGAGCCGGCGACTCCACCGAAGGCGCGGCTCACCGACGGCAACGGCAGCGGCGAGGTTCGCATCGTCGAGCGCGTCATCCATGTCAAGAGATGGCTGCTGCATGCGGGAGGAGGTCGTGGTAATCGGCGCCGCGAGGACGTCATCCATGACAAGATGGTCCATGTTGACTGGCGCTGCGACGGCGTCGGTGGCAGCTAGTGGCCGGCTGCGGCGCCACGATGGCGTCGTCATGTGGCAGCAGGTGAAGCTCCGTGAAGATTGGAGAATCAAGATTAGGAGGGAAAATGTTAGGTTTAATCTTGATTCACATGTATCTGCATATTAGTTTGCTTGTTCATGCATATAGGTAATTGTAGCAGGTAGAGCCTCGGAGAATATGCAGGAGGTGAGATGTGAGGCGCCGTGAGATGTGGCGCATGGCGAGATGCCGAACGGTGGCGAGAGGCTGCTGTGTATGCATGTCCGAGGCTGTTAGCTGCTGCTGCATGAGTGGCCGGGTCATGTGGTTCCTAGAGTGATTCTAGGAGTAGATCAGGTCATTAGTTAGTGGTGTGAGTGCGTGTGTGCATGCAGTTAGTGGGCGAGTGTGTGGCCCGGCTGGGTGGGCGTGAGTCTACTTAAGCACTTGTACACATGTTTGCTTTGAGCAGAGAATATAGAGAAGGAAAAGAGCCAGGCTGTGTGAAACAGCAGCTCGCCAAACTCCTGTGTCTTCATGTTCTTGCGTGAGCTGTGAGAGGCAGCCGTCCAAGATAGAAGAAGAGCGGCGCTGCGAGGAGGCGGCGCCAACAGTAGGCACAGGGCGCGCCTGCCCCTTGGTGCGCCCTGGTGGGTAGTGGAGGCCCTGGCCCACCTCCGATGCCCATCTTCTGATACACAAGGTTTTTTTACCTAGAAAAAATAAGGAGAGGACTTTCGGGACGGAGCGTCGCCATCTCGAGGCGGAACTTGGGAAGGAGCACTTTTGCTCTTCGACGGAGTGATTCCGCTGGGGATAGTTCCCTCCGAGAGGGGGAAATCGAAGCTATCGTCATCACCAACAACCCTCTCATCGTGGGAGGGCCAATCTCCATCAACATCTTCAATAGCACCATCTCATCTCAAAACCCTAGTTCATCTCTTGTGTTCAATCTTTGCATCAAAACCTCAGATTGGTACCTGTGGGTGACTTGTAGTATTGATTACATCTTGTGGTTGATGCTAGCTGGTTATTTGATGGAAGATTATATGTTCAGATTCATTATGCTATTTATTACTCCTATGATCTTGAGCATGAATATTTTGTGTGAGTAGTTACTTTTGTTCTTGAGGACATGGGAGAAGTCTTGTCATAAGTAATCATGTGAAGTTGATACACGTTCGATATTTTGATAATATGTATGTTGTGATTCCCTTAGTGGTGTTATGTGAACGTCGACTACATGACACTTCAACATCTTTGGGCCTAAGAGAATGCATTTTGGAGTAGTTATTAGATGATGGGTTGCTAGAGTGACAAAAGCTTAAACCCTAGTTTATGCACTATTTCGTAAGGGGCTAATTCGGATCCATATGTTTAATGCTATGGTTAGATTTTATCTTAATTCTTCTTTCGTCATTGCGGATGCTTGCGAGAAGGGTTAATCATAAGTGGGAGGCTTGTTCAAGTAAGAACAGGACCCAAGCACCGGTCCACCCACATATCAAATTATCAAAGTAGCGAACGCGAATCAAACCAACATGATGAAAGTGACTAGATGAAATTCCCGTGTGTCCTCAAGAATGCTTTGCTTACTATAAGAGATTGTTTTGGCCTGTTCTTTGCTACAAAAAGGATTGGGCTACCTTGCTGCACCTATTGTTACTATTGCTACTTATTACTTGTTACAAATTATCTTGCTATCAAACTACCTATTACCGATAATTTCAGTACTTGCAGAAATTACCTTGCTGAGAACCGCTTGTCATTTCCTTCTGCTCCTCGTTGGGTTCGATATTCTTACTTATCAAAAGGACTACGATTGATCCCTTATACTTGTGGGTCATCAAGACTCTTTTCTGGCGCCATTGACGGGAAGTGAAGCGCTCTTGGTAAGTGGAAATCGGTAAGGAAAAATTTATATAACATGCTGAAATTTACTGTTACTTGTTATTATGGAAAACGATCCTTTGAGAGGTTTGTTCGGGGTATCTTCACCTCGACCGAAAACACAAAGAGTTGCCCATCAACCTACTGCACCTACTGAAAATATTGGTTATGAGATTCCGTCGGGTATGATAGAGAAACTTCTAGCTAATCCTTATGCCGGAGATGGACGAAGCATCCAGATATGCACCTAATCTATGTGGATGAAATTTGTGGATTATTTAAGCTTGCAGGTTTACCCGGAGATGAAGTTAAGAAGAAGGTTTTCCCTTTATCTTTGGGGTGAAAAGAATTGACATGGTATAGGCTATGTGATGATACTGGAGCTTGGAACTAGAATCGATTGAAATTGGGATTTCACCAAAAGATTTATCCTATGCATCTAGTTCATCGTGATCGGAATTATATATGTAATTTTTTGCCTCGTGAAGGAGAAAGTATCGCTCAAGCTTGGGGGAGGATTAAATCAATGTTATATTCATGCCCCAATCTTGAGCTCTCAAGAGAAATTATTATACAAAAATGTTATGCTCGGCTTTCTTGTGATGATCAATCCATGCTCGATACTTCTTGTACTGGTTATTTTATGAAGAAGACTATTGAATTCAGATGGGATCTTTTGAAAAGCACTAAACGCAACTCTGAAGATTGGTAACTCGACGAAGCTAAAGACTCAGGTATAAAGTTTGAGTTTGATTGTGTTAAATCTTTTATGGATACCGATGCTTTTCACAAGTTTAGCACTAAATATGGACTTGACTCTGACAGAGTGGCCTCTTTTTGTGAATCATTTGCTACTCATGTTAATCTCCCTAAGGAGAAGTGGTTTAAAAATCACCCCCTTATTAAAGAAAAGATTGAGGAGCCACTCATAGTTAAAGATGAAACTATCATATATAATGTTGACCCAGTTGTGCCTACCGCTTACATTGAAAACCCACATTTCCCTGTTAGGATAAATGAACATGCTAAAGTCTCAACCATCGTTAACAAAAGTAATATTAGAGCACCTAGACCCTCTGAACAAATTAAAGTAGAACCTAGTATTGCTATGGTTAAAGATCTCTTGGTTGATAATGTTGATGGGCATGTTATTTATTTCTGTGATGAAGCTGCTAGAATTGCTAAACCTGATATTAAAGATAAGAATAAACCCGTTGTTGGCATGCCTATTGTCTCAGTTAAAATAGGAGATCATTATTATCATGGCTTATGTGATATGGATGCTAGTGTCAGTGCTATTCCTTTTACTTTATACCAAGAAATTATGAATGATATTGCACCTGCTGAAATGGAAGATATTGATGTTACTATTAAACTTACCAATAGAGATACTATCACACCACTTGGGATTGTTAGAGATGTTGAAGTCTTGTGTGGAAAGATAAAATATCCTACTAATTTTCTAGTTCTTGGTTCTCCACAAGATGATTTTTGCCCCATAATATTTGGCAGACCTTTCTTGAACACTGTTAATGCTAAGATGGATTGCCATAAATAAACTATTAGTGTCAATTTTGGTGATGTGTCTCATGAGTTTAATTTCTCTAAGTTTTGTAGACACCCTCGTGATAAAGAATTGCCTAGTAAGGATGAAATAATTGGTCTTGCTTCTATTCCTGTACCTCCTACTGATCCTTTAGAACAATATTTGCTAGACCATGAAAATGATATGCACTCGCATGAAAGAAATGAAATAGATAAAATATTCTTTGAGCAATAACCTATTCTTAAACACAATTTGCATGTTGAAACTCTAGGAGGCCCTCCTCCACCTAAAGATGATCCTATGTTTGAATTAAAGCAATTGCCTGACACTTTAAAATATGCTTATCTTGACGAGAAAAAGATATATCATGTTATTATTAGTGCTAACCTTACAGAGCATGAAGAAAAGAGATTACTAAAAACTTTGAGGAAGCACCAAGCTGCTATTGGATATATTCTTTATGATCTTAAGGGTATTAGTCCCACTCTCTGTCAGCACAAGATTAATATGGAACCTGATGCTAAACCCGTTGTTGATCATCAATGACGATTAAATCCTAAGATGAAGTGGTAAGAACTGAAATACTGAAGCTTCTGGAAGCAGGTATAATCTATCATATAGCTAATAGTAGATGGGTAAGTCCTATTCATTGTCTCCCTAAGAAAGGAGGCATTACTGTTGTTCCTAATGATAAAAATGAACTTATCCCACAAAGAATTGTTACTGTCTATAAAATGGTAATTGATTTTAGAAAATTAAATAAAGCCACTAGAAAAGATCATTACCCTTTGCCTTTTACTTTCTTGATGGATATTCCGGTTTCTTGATGGATATTCCGGTTTCTCCCAAATACCTATATCACAACCTGATCAAGAAAAAACCACACTTTACTTGTCCTTTTGGAACTTATGCTTATAGACGTATGCCTTTTGGTTTATGCAATGCACCTGCTACCATTCACAGATGTATGACTGCTATATTCTCCGACTTCTGTGGAAAGATTGTTGAGGTTTTCATGGATGATTTTTTCGTTTACGGAACTTCTTTTGATGATTGCTTAAGCAACCTTGATCGAGTTTTGCAGAGATGTGAGCAAACTAATATTGTCTTGAATTGGGAGAAGTGCCACTTTATGGTGAATGAAGGTATTGTCTTGGGGCATAAAATTTCTGAGCGAGGTATTGAGGTGGACAAAGCTAAAATTAATGCAATTGAGAAAATGCCATGTACCAAAGATATTAAAGGTATTCGAAGTTTCCTTGGTCATGCTAGTTTTTATAGCAGGTTTATTAAAGACTTGTCTAAAATTTCTAGGCCTCTTACTAATCTCTTGCAAAAGGATGTTCCATTTGTTTTTGATGATGATTGTGTAGAAGCCTTCGAAACACTTAAGAAAGCCTTAACTTCTGCACCCATTGTTCAACCACCTGATTGGAACTTACCTTTTGAAATTATGTGTGATGCTAGTGACTATGTTGTTGGTGTTGTTCTAGGACAAAGAGTTGATAAGAAATTAAATGTTATTTGTTATGCTAGTAAAACTCTAGACAGTGTCCAAAGAAATCATGCTACTACTGAAAAAGAATTTCTAGCAGTCGTGTTTTCTTGTGATAAATTCAGATCTTACATTGTTGACTCTAAAGTAACTGTTCACACAGATCATGCTGCTATTAAATACCTTATGGAAAAGAAAGATGCTACACCTAGACTTATTAGCTGGGTTCTTTTGCTACAAGAATTTGACTTGCATATTACTGATAGGATGGGAGCTGAGAATCCCGTAGCTGATAACTTGTCTAGGTTAGAAAATATTCTTGATGACCCACTTCCTATCGATGAACAACTAGCTGTCATAAATGCTTCTCATAATAGTCCTTGGTATGCAGACTATGCTAATTATATTGTTGCTAAATTCATACCAACGAAAGAAAAAATTCTTCTATGATTTAAGACACCACTTTTGGGATGACCCACGTCTTTATAAAGAAGGAGTAGATGGTATTATTAGACGTTGTATACCTGAGCATGAACAGGAGCAAATCCTACAGAAATGTCACTCCGAAGCTTATGGAGGGCATCATGCGGGAGATAGAACTGATCGCAAGGTATTGCAATCTGGTTTTTATTGGCCTACTCTCTTCAAGGATGCCCGTAAGTTTGTTTTATCTTGTGATGAATGTCAAAGAATTGGTAATATTGGTAAGCGTCAACAAATGCCTATGAATTATTCACTTGCTGTTGAACCATTTGATGTTTGGGGTTTCGAATATATGGGACCTTTTCTTTCCTCTAATGGGTATACACATATTTTGGTTGCTGTTGATTATGTTACTAAGTGGGTAGAAGCTATTCCAACTAGCAGTGTTGATCATAACACCTCCATTAAAATGTTGAAAGAAGTTATTTTCCCGAGGTTTGGAGTCCCTAGATATCTAATGACTGATGGTGGTTCACATTTTATTCATGGTGCTTTCCGTAAATTGCTTGCTAAATACGATGTAAACCATAGAATTGCTTCCCCTTCTCACCCTCAATCTAGTGGACAAGTTGAACTTAGCAATAGAGAAATAAAATTAATATTGCAAAAGACTGCCAATAGGTCTCGAAAGAATTGGTCTAAGAAACTTGATGATGCACTTTGGGCCTATAGAACAGCTTATAAAAATCCTATGGGTATGTCTCCATATAAAATGGTTTATGGAAAAGCATGTCATTTGCCTCTTGAGTTAGAACATAAAGTATATTGGGCAATTAAAGAACTCAATTATGACTTCAAACTTGCTAGAGAAAGGAGGTTATTTGATATTAGCTCATTAGATGAATGGAGAACCCAAACTTATGAAAATGCCAAACTATTCAAAGAAAAAATTAAAAGATGGCATGACAAAAGAATCCAAAAGCGAGAATTCAAAGTGGTGAGTATGTCCTGTTGTACAATTCTCGTTTTAGATATTTTGCAGGAAAACTTCTCTCCAAATGGGAAGGACCATATATCATTGAAGAAGTTTATCGCTCTGGAGCTATTAAGATAAATAATGCCGAAGGCACTAACCCGAAGGTGATAAATGGACAAAGAATTAAACACTATATTTCAGGTACACCTATTAATGTTGAAACAAACACAATTCAAACCATGACACCGGAGGAATACCTAAAAGAGACTTTCTAAAACACTCCAGAACCCTGAAAAGGAAGAGGTGCATGATACAGTAAATAACGGACTCCAAAAATTTCGCAAAAATATTTTCTGTCAGTTTTGGAATATTAGAAAAAAATACAAAAATAAGAAACACCCGAGAAGGCAACCGAGGTGCCCACTAGGCACCAGGGCGCGCGCCTGCCCCTCCTGGCGCGTCCTGGTGGGTAGTGGCCCCCTCAGGAACCTTCCCGACTCCGTTTTCCTATGGTATATTTGTTTCCCAAGAAAAAAAATCTTTACATATACCCCCGGATGATTTGACCACTTCATCGCTGAAAAATCCTCTGTCCTTGTTTCGTGTTGTTTTTCTGTCAGATCTAGATCGCCATGGCTTCACCAAGCTCTTCCAAGGACAAGTTCTACGGGAAGGTCATCAACCCGTACCTACCAGAGGTGTTGAAGCACCCTCAAGCCATTGAGATGCGTGAGGGGGTGCTCCACATCCAAGACGTTCAAGTGCCCAAGAAGACGGGAAGCGTGGAGGCCAGGCTCGAGGCGGTGGAGCAGGAGATCTTCAAGTGCCAAGGGATGGTGGAGCGTGGACTTAGTGCTAATCACTCCATGATCGCGGAATTCACCCGTGATCACAAGGTGGATGGCCAGTCTATGAAGGACATCATCTTCAACTTCAATGAGCAAATCAATTTTCTGCAAGGCCAAATCTATGATCTTCAAAATCAAAATTTTGAGTATGAACCAAGGTTTAAAGGTATGAGTTTAGCTGCAAGTTTCAGGACTCAGGAGACTCGTGCATCCTCTTATGATGGTGAACCCCTGCCATGGAAGCCGGAGGACAAGCCTACCACCTCATCACCACCACCATCACCAAAGAAGCAAACTTGAGCACACAGCTATGGGCACTCCCCTTGGCTTTCGCCAAGCTTGGGGGAGATGCCCCGGTATCGTATCACCATCACTTTTATTATCTTTACCTATCTTAGTTTGATCCTTAGTTATTTCGTGTTTTAGTTGAATAAAAGTTTAGTATGATCTATTTTCGAGTGCTAGTTTCGTGATCTATCTATGTAATCGAGTTGAGAGTTATATAATAAAGATTATTTTGAGTTTTTGCTTCCTTACTTTCTTGTTTCAATCAAAATAAAGAAAATAATAAAAAAAAGATCATATGCTAATCTTATGAAAAGTAATGACATTACATAAGGAAAAGTATAAGTGATAAATTTATTGAAAGTTGACAAACATAGCATTGGTCAATGATGCAATTCATGGAAGAATTAATAAGGGAAGAGAAGGTTCACATGCAAATATACTATCTTGGACATCTTTTATGATTGTGAACCCCCATTAAGTATTTTATGTCAAATTGTTGACATTGGACAAGGAAGACAACATAATGATTTATGTTTGTTCTTATTCACATAGAAGTTATATTGTCATATATCCTCCAACATGTGGTGCTTGCCCAATATCTTTGCTAGCCAAAAATCCGCACTAAGTAGAGATACTACTTGTGCATCCAAAAACCTTAAACCCAAATTCATATTTTGAGAGTCCACCTTACCTACCTATGGATTGAGTAAGATCCTTCAAGTAAGTTGTCATCGGTGCATAAGGCAATAAGAATTGCTTCCAAATATGTTTGATCTTTTATTGTAAGGGAAAATAAGCATTGTACGAACTTGTGATGGCAAAGTAATAAAAGTGCCGGACTGCATAATAAAGGTTGCTATCATATGGGGCAATATAACGTGACGTTCTTTTGCATTAAGAGATCGTGCATCCAAAATCAAAAAGCGCATGACAACCTCTGCTTCCCTCTGCGAAGGGCCTATCTTTTACTTTTATGTATTACTTTTTATGCCAAAGTCAAAGTATTCTCCTCTATTCCTTTTTATTTTTCTCTTTTGCAAGCATCATGTGGTGGGGAAAGATCTAGGCACATATGAGGTGAATAAGTTTGGAGGCGAAACTATAAGCCCCTATCATTCTATGTGTCTGGCTGAAACTTTTTGCTCCATATATATGTTGTGAGTGTTAGCAATCATAGAAGACTAAATGATGGTTGAATATGTGGAATTGCTAAAAAGCTCCAACATGAGACCCTTCCTGAAAATACGATGAATTGCAATTGCGTTGTTGACTGAGAACATAGTTTGTTAGTTTTCAATAAAGTTTATGCTTTATACTTCCATGTTGTGATGAATTGTTACTTGCTCATGAGAAGTTTTATGATAAAGTTTATTGCTGTTATAATAATAAGAATGATGCTACTATGTCCGTATTTTGTTTTATCGACACCTCTCTCTCTAAACATGTGGACATGATTCTCGATATCGGCTTTCGCTTGAGGACAAGCGAGGTCTAAGCTTGGGGGAGTTGATACATCCATTTTGCATCATGTTTTCCTACTATTATTTATAGTGTTTTTATTCAATATAACACTTTTTTTGGAGTAATTCTAATGCCTTTTATCTCATAATATACAAGGTTTACACAAAGTGGGAGAATATCGACAGCTGGAATTCTGGACCAGAAAATGCTATGTCAGATATACCTATTCTGCACATCTCCAAATGAGCTGAAATTTTACGAATAATTATTTTGGAATATATAAAAAATATTGGAGAAAAGAAATACCGGAGGGGGCCACCCAGGTGCCCACTAGGCACCAGGGCACGCATGTCCCCCCTGGCGCGCCCTGGTGGGTAGTGGGGGCCCTGGCCCACCTCCGGTGCCCATATTCTGGTACATAAGGTATTTTGACCTAGAAAAAAATAAGGAGAGGACTTTTTGGACGGAGCGCTGCCGTCTCGAGGCGGAACTTGGGCAGGAGCACTTTTGCTCTCCGGCGGAGCGATTCCGCCGAGAATACTTCCCTCTTGGAGGGGAAATCGAAGCTATCATCATCACCAACAACCCTCTCATCTTGGGAGGGCCAATCTTCATCAACATCTTCAACGAGACCATCTCATCTCAAAACCCTAGTTCATCTCTTGTGTTCAATCTTTGTATCAAAACCTTAGATTGGTACCTATGGTTGACTAGTAGTGTTGATTACATCTTGTAGTTGATGCTAGCCGGTTATTTGCTAGAAGATTATATGTTCAGATCCATTATGCTATATATTACTCATCTGATCTTGAGCATGAATAAGTTGTGTGAGTAGTTACTTTTGTTCTTGGGGACATGTGAGAAGTCTTGTCATAAGTAATCATGTGGAGTTGATACTCGTTAGAGATTTTGATGATATGTATGTTGTGATTCCCTTAGTGGTGTTATGTGAACGTCAACTACATGACACTTCACCATCTTTGGGCCTAAGGGAATGCATTGCAGATTAGTTATTAGATGATGGGTTGCTAGAGTGACAGAAGCTTAAACACTAGTTTATGCACTATTCCATAAGGGGTTGATTCGGATCCATATGTTTAATGCTATGGTTATAGTTTATCTTAATTCTTCTTTCGTAGTTGTGGATGCTTGCGGGAGGGGTTAATCATAGGTGGGAGGCTTGTTCAAGTAACAACATCACCCAAGCACCGGTCCACCCACATATCAAATTATCAAAGTAGCGAACATGAATCAAACCAACATGATGAAAGTGACTAGATGAAATTCCCGGGTGTCCTCAAGAACGCTTTGCTTACTATAAGAGAATGGTTTGGCATGTCCTTTGCTGCAAAAAGGATTAGGCTACCTTGTTGCACCTATTGTTACTATTGCTACTTATTACTTGTTACAAATTATCTTGGTATCAAACTACTTATTACCGACAATTTCAAGGCTTGCAGAAATTACCTTGTTGAAAACCGCTTGTCATGTCCTTCTGCTCCTCGTTGGGTTCGACACTCTTACTTATCGAAATGACTATGATTGATCCCCCTATACTTGTGGGTCATCACCGCCATCAAGACCACATTTTCCGGAATGACGACGTCGGTGCAGGATGGGCCATCACCCAGACTAAACACATGTGTAGCAGGGTTCAAATAGCCCATGCCACAACCTAGGACGGGAAAAAAGTCTAGCCTAAATTTTAGAGCATCTCTAGCAGAGCCGCTAAATGGCCAACCCGCTAAATCGATTTATAGTTTGTCTTAAATCGATTTTGCAGGCAGATTTTGCCCGACGCAGAACCTATACCGTAAATGGACTTGCAAATTTAAAAACATAGGACAAAACATGTTACCACTACATAGATAGTCCGAACCTCGCCGGTGTTCATCACAAAGTTCACACACACACACAAACAAACTAAACCCTAGACGATGGAGGGTGGCGGCGGCTCACGGCTTCACAACAGAGGGCGGCGGCGGCTCACGACTTCACGCTGAGGTAGTACTCGCACGTGGACTGGTAGACAGTGTAGGCTAGGTCGTACTCCACCTTCACCGCATCGTAGCGTTTGGCGGCGCCCTCTTTGCCGGCCTCCTTCGCGGCGAAGCGCTCATCCTCCATCTCGCAGAGCTTCTTCGTGGAAGGCCAGAGAGCCTTAGAGAGCTCGTTGAACCGCCGCCATTCGCGGGTCTTGCCGCTGCGGGAGAGGGTGCTGCGGTTGCGTACCTGTGCCGAGCGCCATCGCACGACGGTGGGGCGACTGGAGCTGCCGGCCGCGATTGCGCAGCTGCGACCCCTACGTCTGTGGCCTTCTCCCGACATGGTTGCGCTCGATTCGGCCGGATGAGCTGGTCGGAACTGTGGCGGAGGGGAAGAGGAACGCGGCGGATCGAGTGGCACAGTCAGGTGTGCTGGCAGGGACCTTAGCCCCTCCTATGCTCTGACAAATACAACTATATGTGCTCCTAATCCTCCATTTGTCAAACAAAATTAGCAAGATTTAGATGATTTGGCTCCGTCAATATTGAGTTTTTACCTCCACCACTGGGCAGATCTGATGCGAGATGCGAACCCTTAATTGCCCCTCCCCGTACGTATAATTTTTACAGGACGGTGCAAATTTGTCGGACCAGTTCTAGCCCGAAATAGCGAAATCACTAGTTAAGGAATACTCCTTGCAAAGATCACTCTCACCTTTCCAGGTTGCGACAAGTGGCACGCTGCATGTGCGCCACTTGTCGCAACCTGAAAGTTTTCCCTTTTTTCGTAGATTCGTTTATTCAAAACGTTTTATCTCTTAAATTGTCCGTCCAAATCTCGAACCGTTTTCACCGTTGGATTTCTTGCGTCGAGATCTTCAAAACTAGATCCCATGTTGACACGTTTTGATGATTTTTTTTTCACGAAAAAAACCAAACGGAAAAAACCACACTAAAATACCGAACCAGGAGCACAGGTTTTTTCCCTTTCCGAAAGAAGCACGCCCGTGCCTCTTGCGAAATCACAAGCGTGCCTCTCACGGAAGCAAAACCGTGCATCTCGCGAAAGGAAAAAAAAAAGAGAAAACATTTTTTTTTTCGTTTCCGAGGAGGCACGGCCGTGCCTCTCACGAAAGCACAACCGTGCCTCTCGCCGAAGCAAAACCGTGCCTCTCGCGAAAGAAAAAAAACAGTTAACGTTTTTTTTTCGTTTCCGAGAGGCACGGCCGTGCCTCTTGTGAAAGCACAACCGTGCCTCTCGTGGAAGGAAAAAAAACAGAAAACACGTTTTTTTCGTTTCCGAGAGGCACGGCCGTGACTCTCACGAAAGCACAACTGTGCCTCTCTCGGAAGCAAAACCGTGCCTCTCGCGAAAGAAAATAAAAACAAAAAACGCGTTTTTTTTTGTTTCCGAGAGGCACGGCCGTGACTCTCACGAAAGCACAACCGTGCCTCTCTCGGAAGCAAAACCGTGCCTCTCGCGGAAGAAAAAACAGAAAACTCGTTTTTTTCCGTTTTCGAGAGGCACGGCCATGACTCTCGCGAAAGCAAAACCGTGACTCTCGCGAAAAGATAAAAAACACATTTTTTCACGTTAAAAAAAAAAATTTGGTCCAAAAGTTCAGAAACACCGGTGGAAAACCGAAACGTAAAAAAAAGGAAAAAAAACCGTTTAAAAAGCCGAAAACGCGTGCGGAAAATAAAAATCCGGAGGGAACGTCCAGAGCGCGACACGTGGCGGGGCGGCTGGAAGCGCGCCAAACGGCGCTGATCATTGCGAGGCTCCCGAAGGAGCGCTCGTTAACTAGTTGCTCTCCCAAAATAGACCGAAAACGCTATCCGACCCGCGAATATATGGGCCGGCGGTGGGATAGCGCACCTGCTAGAGACACTCTTAACGGGCAAATCCTATTTGGTGCTTATGCGCCGGTTGGCCAACCGGCGCCTGCAGTCGTTTCAAATTGGGCCGGCACGTTCCGTTCCTTTTTTCTGCCTTTTTGAAAGGCAAAAAGTGTGCGGCAACGGGGATTCGAACACGCGACCCATTTGTTGCAAGCGAATGACTATAGCCACCAGGCAACCCGCTCGCAAGTGAATAGTTAGCTCGTTTTTTGCTTTTTTTACTTCTTAAGTTCGGTTTCTTTTTTATTCTTTTTCTTTTTTTCTCATCTTTCTTTGTGTTCTTTAGTGCTTGGTTTTTTTTAAATTCGATGAACTTTTTTCAGAATCGATGAACTTTTTTCAGAATCGATGAACTTTTTTCAAGTTTGTGAACTTTTCTCAAATGCGATGAACACTTTTTCAAATTCCATGAACTTTTTGCAATTTTGATGAACTTTTTTCAAATTTAATGAACTTTTATTCAAGCTATAAAGTAAAACGTACAATGTTCAAGAAATTGGAAAATCCAAGCTATAAAGTAAACCGTACAATTTTTCTGTGCAACAAATAGCGTGGCTGGAATGTTGTTATAGAATTCGCGATGTAATCAGTCACTAGCGCTAAGTAGGTCTATTGGTTAGCCTAGCACAAACACTAACGTAAGTGTCCGAGTTCGATTCCTGTAAGAGGCTACTTTTCCTCTCTTAATGGGTATCACATTTGGTACGCCCATTACATTAGCCCATTGCTAAGCCTCAAGCAGTTGTGTAAAGTGCAGTGAGCCACCAACAACTGCTACCTCCCCCCAAAAAAATCAGTTAACCTGCATTGCCCTATGTCATTCATGCATTTTCCGAATCACGGTTATGCATTGAAGAACAATGATGACTCAAGGGCGCTACATGGACCACCATATGTCCATATCGCAGCATGCCAGCATCCATCCTACTATGAAAGAAGAGCAACAGAGACTAAAGGGCAAACGCCACACCGTGAGGGCGGAGCACGCAGCCTGGCTTGTCATCTTTTAGACATGGACTCCTGCTAGGCGGCACATGCTTCACGCTGAGGCATCGGATGGATCTGTCCAAGATGAACGCCCAGGCTGATGCCCAGGTCATTAACCAGCAATGCAACATACTCCCTCTGTATCGAAAAAATCTAAGTGTCAAAAAACGTCCTATATTTTCTTACGGAGGTGGTAGTAATGACTACAACAAGGGCAACTCCAACGCGGCGACCCATTTCGTCCGCGCGCGTCCGTTTGGATCGGCGCGGACAGAAAAGTCGGCCCAACGCGCCGACCCAAACGGACGCGTGTCCGCTTTTCGTCCGCCTGCCGACCCATCCCCGGCCCATTTTTCAGCTGGATTTGCGTCAGCGCGGACACGAGACCGACGCGCGCGCGCCCGCCTAATCCTCCCCCTGGCCCGCTGGTCGGTGGCAGCCTCCACCATTTTCCTCCACTTTCCCCAAAACCCTCCCGCCCGCGCGCACTCCCGCCGCTCGCCATGGACGCCGACCTCGATGCCGCCGCTGGTGTGACGACCCCGGCTTAATCGTGCACTAACCATACACGCAAATGTACACGATTAAGCCTAAGGACTCACTTGAAGATATCACAACACAACTCTAAAATATAAATAAATTCATACAAGCTTTATATTACAAGCCAGGGCCTCGAGGGCTCGAATACATAGCTCGATGGCATACAAATGTCAGCGGAAGCATCAGATATCTGGGTACAGATATATTACAGAAAGAGAGTTAAGCCTTCACAGAGGCGGGGCAAAATAAAAATACTACGATCGAAAAGGCGTAGGCCTCCTGCCCTGGACCCTCCGATCCTACTCCTGGTCGTCAGACGGCTCCTCGTAGTAGTAGTACTCTCCGGGCTGGTAGTAGTAGTGGTCGTCGACGGGGGCGTCTGGCTCAGGGGCTCCGACGTCTGGTGGCATCAAAAGGGATATGGGGAAAAAGAAAGTAAAGCAAACGTGAGTACTCATCCGAAGTACTCAGAAAGAAAGGATCTATACTACATATGCAACATTTTCAAAGGAGGGCTGTTTTAGTGGACTGGGCTGCAGAAATGCCGGAATAGAGGGGAAAAGCCTAGTCCTATCGAAGACTAGCATCTTCAGCTTCTTCAACAGTCTTGCAGCATTAGAAGAGAGCAGAATAACATAATGTAAAGTATAGTAGCATCATCAACCTCGGCCAGAGATCCTTTCTCTACTCCCTGCGAGAAAGCAATCCCAGAGCCGTACTATCCAGTTCTCATCTCAGTTCTAGTTGAATCGATCGGGATACAACTCCGAGTGTCCGTTACCGTAGGATAGGCAATCGATAGAAGTTTCTTCCCTGCAGGGGTGCACCAACTTACCCACCACGCTCGCTTAACTCCGGCCGGGCACACTTTACTGGGTCATGCCCGGCCTCGGCTAAGCAACACGCCGCAACCCGACCTAGGCTCTAATGAGAGGTCAGCACGCCGGACTAACCTATGCCCCCAGGGGTCTAGGGCCTTCGCCCTGGGAACCCTGCACGTTGCGAGGACGTTTCGAAAGCAGACCTAGCAACCCCTTATACAAGCGCAGTTGCGTTCCCAGTCCAATCCAAAACGGGCCGCTCCTCGCTGACATCAATAGAGCTTCGGCTGATGTATACGACGCAGAACGCCCATACTATGCCCACGTGATGGTTAGTGCTATCAGGCCAGAGGCCCCTCGGATCAAATATCCAAACCGTTTAGTGGATTAGGAGCGCGCGGAAACGAGCAGAGACTCACGATCGATGTGACCCCGTCGCCCCGTCTCGAGGACTTGCGGCAAGGGCTAAGAATGCCCGGCCACGCCTCGTAGTTATCTCGCGGGCACCTCTCAGGTCAACCCAACTTCACATCACTTCGCATTCATGCTCGCGCGGGTACCCCTCAGGGCCGACCCGTCTTTAGTATCATGGTTTTCAAAGTCAAGTCATAATATCCAAAGTAGCTGTGTGTCTGACACCGAAGGGAACCCTGAGGAATTACCCTCGATGGAAAACCCGCTCGATGTTATCATCAAGGTGAATGAAGGAGGAATCACCCTCGAGGTCCACACTTGAGATGTTGCACGACGGCGTCGGTATCGGGGGTGGTGTAGGAGGAATCACCCTCGCTTACCATGACCGAGTAACTAACCTACAAGGTTATCATCTGAAGTGCTGTCGAGGTATCACCCTCGGCACTCGATAGTAACCCAGTAGTGTCGAGCAACATAGGGGGAAGTGACGTGCGGTGCCCGGGTCTGATCTTCGATCCCGATAATCGGGTCTTCTGATTATCCAGCAGGGCAGTCGGGACAAGTGGGTCTCTGATGAGGCTCTACCCATCCTATGCTATACAGTTTAGGATAACAGGCAGGTATCAACAGTAGGTTACAAGTAATCAGGCTATGCAACAGATATAGGATAGTAACAGCAGCAGTAACATCTAATGCAAGCATAAGAAGTAAGAGAATAGGTGATATCAGAATGTTCAAAATGGGGGTGCTTGCCTGTCTGCTCGACGGCAAGGGTCTGATCGTCGGGGACATAGTCGTACTCCGGAGCGACGTCTGCCTCAGGAGCTACGGCAACGTCGGGGTCTACCGAAAGAGAAGAGGGGGAGGAAACAAGTAAATATAATGCAATCAAATGCAACACGGGGCATGCTATGCTATGATGCAGTGCAGGGTTGCCTGACGTATGCCTAAGTCATTTTAGTTATTTTAGGATTAGCGTTGGATTTATTAACCGGTGATTAGGCACTATTCATCTACCGGAATCGGGCTCGGAGTTACGAGTTCTCCTATGTAGGAGGTTCCGACAAGGAAACAGACGGCACGATCAGACTCGTATCGTCGTTCTGAGCAACTTTCATGTTTTAACTTTTTCGATCTGAGCTACGGTTTAAAAGTTATTAATTTTCGAAGTTTAAATGATTTTCTGGAATTTATTTATTTTAACAGAAAAGGGAATTATGACGTCAGCATGAGGTAATGCTGACATCAGCAAGTCAACAGGTCGGCTGACCAGTCAAACCTGACATGTGGGTCCAGTGGGACCCACATGTCTGTCTCTGTACTCTAACAGTGAATTAATCTAATCTAACAGGGTTAATTAATCAGGTGGGGCCCTTCTGTCAATGTCACTAACTATCCAATTAGATTAGGCTTAATTAGCAGTTGATTAATTAGGGGATTAACCGAAGCGGGCCCACACGTCAGTGGCACGTGTGAACAGTGCCCCGCGTCGACCGTGGTCAACGGGGTCAACGGCGGCTATGGGGGCCCACTGGCAGTGTCTCTGGGCGGGCCCCACACCATGCCAAGTCAGCGCCGGCACCGGCAACACGCCGGCGAGCGCCGGGCGCGGCTGCGACCTCCGGCGAGCTTGGGAATCGTCGACGGTCCTCCGTTTTGCTTGATTCTTGCGGCATTCGAACGTGCAGTCCAACACGCGTCGATCTAGGTCGATCCCAGGTGCGGGGTGGCCGGAGTGGAGCTCGCCGTCGATGTCGGCGGCGATGGCTCTCGGGTGGAATCGGGCGGACAGCTACGGCGGGCTAACGTGCGCGTTTTCTGTCGCAATAGGATGCACATGAAGCGCCGCATCCAACGGCGCGAGCGTGAGGCCACGGAAGTGACCGAGGCGGCCGGACGGCGAGGTCCCGCGGTGACCGGAGTTCGGCGGGACGACGGGCTCGCTACGGAAGAGCTTACGGCGCGGGGAGAAGAAAAGGATGGAAGGAGGAGCTCACCGCGCGGCTACGAAAAGCCCGTGGAAGCTTAGGAGCGCCGAGGAGCTCGGGGTCGCCGGAGTGCGTCGGTGACCGAGAGGAAGGGGATCGGCTCGATCCACGCGATGCAGGTCGCTCCGGCTCCGTCTGGCAGCACCCGTGGAAGAGGAGGAGGACGGCGGAGCTTCCGAGCAGCTCAGCCGGTCGCGGGGTCGACGATGGCCGAGGAGAGGAGCGCTCGCGGCGACAGTGGCGCTCGGCAGAGGGGAAGTGAATGGCGGCCGAGGGAGGAGAGGGAAAAATGGTCTAGGGTTCCGCCCTGGGGTCCGCTGGGATGCTCTTATACGCGTCGCGGCGGAAGCGGCGCCGGAGGATGGGCAACAGCTGGCCATCGCCGGCTCAGAGGCGCGCGCGCGCTGACACGGGGAGGAGGGAGACGACCCTAGTGGCTGGGCCTGGCCTGCGGCGCTGGGCCGACTACTGTTCACGCAGGCTTTAGTGCACAGTAGGCCATTTCCATTTTCCTATTTTCTGTTTCACATTTTCTTTTATTCTTTTCTGCTCTGAATTAGTTAGGGCACTTGTGCACTTTTGTAAACTATGGAACTTGGCCCAGATATTAATATGCAATGTAAGCATCCACCAAAAATTGGTTTGAGCAAAGTTGGGCTTCATTTGAATTTAATTTGATTTTAAATGGATTTAATATTGCTGTTTTGGTACTGTTTCAATTTGTTTGAGTCACTTATCATACTCCAATTATATTGATCATGGTTTTATAAATGTTCCTGGATTATTTGCCAATTAATGAACATTTTTGCAACAGCGTTTGAGCAAATTTATTTTGCACTTTTGAATTTGAGTTGATTTTCAGACTGGAGTTTGAATTATTTTGGTTAACCACTATGATTAGGCACTGCAAATGATATGACTTGGCATTATTAGCAGCTGATCACAGTGGCTATTACACAGGGGTGTTACAGCTGGCCTCGCCTCCCTCGCCTCGTCCGGCATCACGTCCGCCCCCTACGGCAAAGGCAAGCCTCGCGCCCCCCGCAAGACCGCCGCCGCGCCCAAGTCGAAGAATAAGCTGACGGCCGACGAGCAGGCAAGGGAGTCAGCGAAGAGAAAGGGCCGTAGGCACGAGGCGGATGAGAGGGAGGAAGCCATCGCGGCGGCCGCCATCGCCGCAGCCACGCAGCAAGAGGCCACCAACGCCCGCGTCGTGGCGGCAACGAGGGAGGCGCTGATGTACCTAGGGTTAAACCCTGGCCAGCACGGCCTTGTCAACGCCGTCGTGGACGCGGCCAGCACCGGCTCATCTGTGTTTCCTCGGATGGTGCTACCCGAGTCGTCCCACTCGTCGGCGATGCAGCCGATGCCCGGCTTCCACGTCTACCCGCAGGCCTCCCGACTCTCCGGGGAGTGCTCGCCCGAGGTGAGCGTGGTGGCGCCTTCCATGCCCGTGCCCGCGCTCATCGACCTCAACGCCACACCGATGGCCGGTGCCTCTTCATCCGGAGGGCGCGAGGAAACGCGTGTGGCAGATGCCAGCGGACATGCTGCTGGGCGCATGCAACCTGTTCGACGGAATGCCGGCCACCGGCGACGATGACTACATGCAGAACATCATCTTCGAGGGTGGTGCAGCGGCCGCTGGCGGTGCCGCCAGGGCTGGCTACGATCCCGACGAGACACAAAGCCAGGACGGCCGAGGGTCATTCACGCCGTCCACCTTTGATCAAGATCAGGTGGCCTTCATGCATGATCAGGTCGGCCTGGACCTGGATGGCTTCCCGCTCGACCACGAGTTTCCGGAGGACTACGGATAAGAGGAAGAGGATGGGTTGGACATCGAAGGGGAGCCTTTGTTCGAGGACGAGCTCGCCAACCAAGCCGTCGGGGGGAAGACGAAGCGCAGGAGTAGGCGGACCAAGGCATACACGGCGGCCGAGGACAAGCTCCTTTGTGAGAGTTGGAGGGACATTGGGCAAGACCCCAAGACCGGCGCCGAACAAAAGGCATCAACCTTTTGGACTCATGTTCATTGTGAGTTCCATGAGCGCAAGAAGTTTCCGCCTTACCAAATGCAAAGCACGCGCAGGTGGGTGTCCATTTCGAAGTGTTGGAAGGTGATCCAACAAGAGTGCAACAAGTTTTGTGCCACTCTTGAGAGCATCAAGGCATGTCCCGTGAGCGGCATCGGCATGCAAGACATGGTATGCTAGCAAGCACCCCTCTTTGTGTCATTCCGTTTATGCTTACATGTCCATTTCCATATCCATTTTGCCAATATGCTTGCATGCAATTCCTTTGTAGGCATTCCAAGCTTTGGAGGCATTCAAGGTCCAACACGAAGGCAAGTCCTTCCACCTCTCGCATTGTTGGAGAGTCATCAAAGACGAGGAGAAGTTCAAGGCGCAATATGTCGCCCTCATGTCGCATGGGGGGAAGAAGGCTGTGGAGGAGGTTGGGGACGGCGAGAAGCCACGGCCGCGGGGGAAGACCAACTCCAAGAAGGAGGACAAGCGGGATGCGGCGTCGAATGCCTTGATCGCAACCGTGGAGGACATGATGACCAAGAAGGACTCAAGGGAGGAGCAACGCCGGCAAGACAAGTAGGAACAAATGAACGCCTCCATGGATATCCAAAGGAGGAGGCTTGAAATGGAGGCGGAGAAGCAAACGAGGATGCTTGAGATGGAGGCGGAGAAGCAAGCCAAGATGCTAGAGATCGAGGCCGCCAATGCCAAAACCAAGGCGAAAGAACTGGCTCTCGCTAGCATGATGACGGGGGTGGAGATCATGAAGGTGGATCTCAACACCATGTCGCCAAGGAAGTGGCCGTGGTTCGAGAAGATGCAGGCCGACATGCTCAAGTTCGACGACGAGTGACCTATGGCGGCGAGCGCCATACTTTTTTGTATGCCGGCAAGTGTGCTGGAATGACCATGGCCGCGATGGCGTGGTCGAACTCCCGCCCCTTTTTGTGTGCTGGCATGTGTGCCGGCCGCTGACAAGTGCGCCAGCTGAACTGTGTGGTGTTTTTCTGAAGCTGGCATGGTGCCGTCATGAACTTCGGGCGACGAGCGGCCATGATCTATGGCCGCGGGCCTTTTTCAAAATTTGGGTGCGGACATGAAATGACGCGCGGCCGTTGGGCGCACTGCGACCCAAATCTTAAAAAGGGCGGACGCCCAAGCGGGCGGCCGACTGTAACACCCCCTTGTAATAAGCTCTGTGACACTCTGTTAAAACTGCCAAGTCATGATCATTTGCAGTGCGAAGTCATATGGGTTAATGATCCAATTTAAATTCACATATGAAAATCAACTCAAATTCAAAAGTGAATTATAAAGTTGACCAAACACTATTAGGAAAATGTTTATTAAATGGCAAATATTTCAGGAACACTTCTAAAATCAATATCAAAATATTTGGAGTTGGACAAGTGACTCTAACTAGATGAAACAACACCCAAAACAGCAATATTAAATTCATTTAAAATCATTACTAAATCAAATGGCTTCCAAAACTGTTCAAACCACTTTTTGGTGAGAGCTAATATTGCATTGCAATATTTGGGTCAACTCCCATATTTTACAAAAGTGCAATAGTGGCCTAATCATTTCCAAAAAGAGAAAAGAAATAAAGAACAGAAAAGAAAAGTGAAAAGCTACTGTGGACTGGGCCTAAGTGCACAGTGCACTTAGACCCGGCCCACTGGCCCATCTAGCTCTCTCTCTCTCTCTCTCTCTCTGTCGACGTGTCGACGCGCCTCTGGACGCGCGCGCGCGCGCCGGCGCGGCGTCGACACGCCTCCCCACCGACGCTACAGGGAGGCGGGGAGAGGATAAGGAGGAGCCCCTCGACCCCTCCGTCCACTCCTATCCACTCACCCCCTATCTTCCTCGCTCTGCGGCGCTCCTTTCCCCCCAAGATCCACCGGTATTGCGCCACCGCAGCCACCCGCCGTCGTTCGCGTGGCCACCGTCGTCCCCGAGCCCGGCCAGCACGTCTGCGAGCTCCGCGGCCGTTGAGCTCGCCGCATTGCGCAGCGCCTCCCCATTCCCTCCGTGGGGCCTTTAGCTCGCCGAAGCCGCTTTCCCAGCAGGACCCGAACGCCGGTGTCCGCCCCGCCACTCACCGTCGCTGCTCCGGTGAGATTCCGGTGACGCCACCGCCACGATCGGACGCGCGGCCGAGTGACCGATCCAACGCGCCCAACCGCGCGCCGAACGGACGCCCGTAGGCGTTTTCCGACGATGGCCGAGGCCATCCGCCGCGTTTTTGGTCGCCGACGGCGAGACGCCGGCCGCCGCTTACGTGGCACAGGCGGGCCCCACCACTGGGTCACTGCCAGTGGGTCCCACGGGCCCACTTTGACCCCGTTGACCATGGTCAACGTGGGGTACTGTTCACTAGCCGCTGACATGTGGGCCCCGTTCGATAATTAGACTAATTAGACATTTAATTAAATAAAACTAGATAATTAACCTAATGTCTCACTGACATGTGGGGTCCACCCCCTAATTAACCCTGGTAATTAAATTAATTCACTGGTTAAAGAAACAGAGGCTGACATGTGGGTCCCACTGGACCCACATGTCAGGTTTGACCCTGGTCAATCGCAGTTGACCTGCTGACGTCACTGTGACGCAATGCTGACATCATAATTTATTTTCTGATAAATAAATAAATTCAAGAAATTCAAATAAACTTTAAAAATTAATAACTTTTAAACCGTAGCTCAGATCGAAAAAGTTAAAACATGAAACTTGCTCAGAACGACGAGCTGAGTCTGAGCGTGCCGTCTGTTTCTCCATCGGAACCCCCTACGTAGAAGAACTCGTAACTCCGGACCCGTATCCGGCAGATGAATAGTGCACACACCCTGGTTATTAAATCTCAGAATAATTCTAAAAATAACTAAAATGACTTAGATGCATAATTAGGCAACCCTGCACTGCATCATAGCATCACACGCACCGTATTGCATTTGTTTGCATTATGTTTACCTGTTTCTTCCCCCTCTTCCCTCTCGGTAGACCCCGACGTTGACGTAGCTCCCGAGGCAGACGCAGCTCAGGAGTACGACTACGTCCCCGACGGTACCACTGAAGACCTTGCCCTTGCCCCCGAGCAAACAGGCAAGCACCCCCATTTTGAGCATGCCTATATCGCCTATTCTCTTCTCTCTTATGCTTGCATTAGAACTGCTACTGCTACTGTTTTCCAATATCTGCTGCATAGCCTGATTATTGTACCCTGCCTTGTTACCTTACTGGTTATCCTAGACTGATTAGTATAGGCTGGGTAGAGACACGACAGAGACCCCCACTTGATCCTGACTGCCCTGCTGGATATCAGAAGACCCGATCATCGGGATTGAAGACTAGACCCTGGCACCGCACGTCACTTCTCCCTATGTTGCTCGACACTGCTGGGTTACCATCGAGTGCCGAGGGTGATACCTCGTCAGCACTTCTGATGTTAACCTTGTAGGTTAGTTACTCGGTCGTGGTAAGTGAGGGTGATTCCTCCTACACCACCCCCGATAACGACATCGTCGCGCAACCTCTCAAGTGTGGACCTCGAGGGTGATTCCTCCTTCGTTCACCTTGATGATAACATTGAGCGGGAATTCCATCGAGGGTGATTCCTCAGGGCTCCCCTGGTGTCAGACACACAGTTACTGTTGATGAGTGGACTTGCACTAAACCATGATACTAAAGACGGGTCGGCCCTGAGGGGTACCCGCGCGAGCTTAGTGCGAAGTGATAGGGAGTCGGGTTGACCTGGATGGTGCCCGCGAGATAACTACGAGGCATGGCCGGGCATTCTTAGCCCTTGTCGCAAGTCCTCGAGACGGGGCGACGGGGTCACATCGATCGTGAGTCTCTTCTCGTTTCCGCGCGCTCCTAATCCACTACGGTTTGGATATTTGATCCGAGGGGCCTCTGGCTCGATAGCACTAACCATCACGTGGGCATAGTATGGGCGTTCTGCGTCGTATACTTCAGCCGAAGCTTAATGGACGTCAGCGACTGAGCGGCGCGCGCTGGATTGGACTGGTTACGCAACCGCGCTTGTATTAAGGGGTTGCTAGGTCTGCTTCCGGCCGCCCACGCAACGCGCAGGAGTTCCCGGGGCGATGGCCCAAGACCCCTGGGGGCATAGGTTTAGTCCGGCGTGCTGACCTCTCTGTTAAGTATTTGGTCGGGTTGCGGCGTGTTGCTTAGCCGAGGCCGGGCATGACCCAGAAAAGTGTGTCCGGCCGGAGTTAAGCGAGCGTGGTGGGTAAGTTGGTGCACCCCTGCAGGGAAGAAACTTCTATCGATAGCCTGTCCTACGGTAACGGACACTCGGAGTTGTATCCCGATCGGTACAACTAGAACATGTGATGAGAATTCGATAGTACGGCTCTGGGATTGCTTTCTCGCAGGGAGTCGAGAAAGGATCACAGGTCGAGGTTGATGATACTACTACTACTACTTTACATTATGTTCATCTGCTCTCTCCTGATGCTGCAAGACTATTGAAGATTGTTGAAGATGCTAGTCTTCGATAGGACTAGGCTTCCCCCTCTATTCTGGCATTTCTGCAGCCCAGTCCACATATACAGCCATTCCTTTGACAATGATGCATATGTAGTGTAGATCCTTGCTTGCGGAGTACTTCGGATGAGTACTCACGTTTTCTTTATTTTCTTTTTCCCCCATATCCAATTGATGCCACCAGACGACGGAGCCCCTGAGTCAGACGCCCCAGCCGACGACCAGTACTACTACCCGCCTGGCGAGTACTACTACTACGAGGAGCCGTTTGACGACCAGGAGTAGGATTGGAGGGTCCAGGGCAGGAGGCCTACGCCTTTCGATCGTAGTATTATATTTTACCCCGCCTCTGTGAAGGCCTATTTCTCTCTCTGTAATATATCTGTACTCAGATATCTGATGCTTCCGCTGACACTTGTATGCCATCGAGCTATGTATTCGAGCCCTCGAGGCCCTGGCTTGTAATATTAAGCTTGTATGACTTTATTTATGTTTTAGAGTTGTGTTGTGATATCTTCAAGTGAGACCTTAGGCTTGATCATGCGCATTTGTGTGTATGATTAGTGCACGATTAAGCCGGGGTCGTCACAGGTTGGTATTAGAGCCGACTACCTCTAGGTATCCCCCTTCCCAACTCCTTGGCCGAAGTTGAGTCTAGTGGTCAAAAACTGTTTTACTAACTTGGCTGTGTGGCTTACGGGCCCACGTCGCCAACTGGGTGGTATTAGGATATTTTATTCCTCGACTTTACTCTGGGATTCTAATCTCTCGTCTATTCGGGTTTAATAAAATTTACTAACACCGACATTTAGGTTCTCGTTAATTCTATCCACCCGGAGAGCTGGATTCAGTGCGATTTCCCTGACTTTGATCTGATTAGTCTGATAATCATTTTCCTTTCCATTGTTTTGTTTAACCTTTCCTTCCGAGATCGGTTATATTTCTCATTGTCTTATGACAACCCTGAACCTCTCTGTTTCAGATGGATCGACTGTTTCCACCGCGGCCTACGACCCAGCTTGTGCTTCGCACTTGGGCTCGTGATGCCCCTGGATTTCCAGCTATTCTGATCGCCCTCCTGAGTAGACTGGGTTACCGCTGGTATCCCGAGTACATGGTCTATGAGGTTTATCGCGAGTTCAATCAGGAATAGTATTATGCTGAAGTTCGGATTTATGATCAGCAGAACAACTCAGACACCGAGCTACACCTTTTTCACGGATTAGGCGTGACGATTGAGATGGCAGTACATGATGCCGCCTACTCTGCTGTCGCACGTCTCCGAGGAGAGCACAATGCTAATTTGGATGATACTGTGTTTCGGTACATTCCGTATGCACCTGTTGGAGATGCTACTGGATTTTACACAGCTATCTGTGCCCCGTACGAGTCTCGACGCTATGACCCGCAGGTTCTGATTCAGTGCACTCAGGCTTTGGATCGCACTGTTCGGGCTCTGGCCGTTGAGTTGTTCGCCACTCGAGCACGCTACTACGAGGCAATGACACAGTTGCTACCAGCTGTTCGTGCAGGGATACATCCGGAGGATATTCTTTACCCACGCAGGACCGAGATGCCGCCAGGTATTGATTGGCCTGCAGTGGGAGGTCACACGCCTGCACGTGGACCTCTTCTTACAGTTCGAGACCGGGTTCTACATCAGAGTGCACATGGAGCACAGGATCCTGCCGCGACGCACATTCGTCGTCCGCACTTGCAGTTACCCCGTTTCAGTGGTTTTCTCCGACGCTGATGTAGCCTTTGCTATGTCACGTTGTGTACTTCCTTACCGCGTGCCTGCATGCCGCCTAGTGTGTCTCTAGTTTTTCAATTTGCGCCGTTATGCTGCCCGATTTTAACTGACCGTGTATGGATCTGTATGTCTTAATGACTACTTTAAGCATCTATTGCACTCTTTCAATAATGTCGAGTTACATCATGTTTACTGTTAAACACTTGCATAACCTATTGCTGAAATACCCCTGTTGAAATAGCAGGATGGCTGACAACAACCCGCCACCGCCGCCACCACCTGATTACATGGCAGCGATGATGCAACAATTTGAACTCAACCGCCAGTTTATGACGGGGATTATGCAGCAATTCCCTCGTCCTGATGCTAATCAGCAGCAACCATCCATTACCTTGCCAGAGTTCATGAGGCTCAGTCCATCGTTTTTCCGCAATACAGTCAACCCACTGGATGCAGATGACTGGCTGCGTGACATCTCTCATGAGATGGAGTCTTCTGGTGTCGCCAAAGTTAACTATGTCACTTTTGCGACTTATCTTCTGAAGGGTCCCGCAGCCCAATGGTGGGCCACTCACCGACAGACTCTGCCGCCTGGTACTGTCGTCACTTGGGCAGAGTTCAAAATTGCTTTCCGTGCCCGCTACATTCCTCTAGCTGTCATAGCTAGGAAGAAGGCTGAGTTCCGTAGCCTTGTCCAAGGAAACAAGACTGTGGAAGTCTATCAGCGCGAGTTTCTAGACTTATCTCGCTACGCTGAAGAGGACATTCCTACTGATGAACGCAGACAGGAGAAGTTTCGTGAAGGACTACACCATGACATTCAGTTAGCCCTTCTTGTTCAAGACTATCCTGATTTCGCCACCTTGGTGAATAAGGCCATCATGGTTGAAACTGGACTTAAGAAGCACAAGGAAGCGTCCAGACGCACCCGTGAGTCGGGCTCATCTTCGGGCTCGTCTTCCCAGAAGCGACGCATCTGGTTTCCCCAAGGCATGTTCCGTTCAGCAGCCCCTGCAAACAGGCCTTCTTATGCTGCACCACGCCTATCACCTCCACCACCGAGACAGCCTCTGCCAGCTCCAGCACCTCGAGCTCCAGCACCTCGTCCTGACATCGGACTATGCTTCAAGTGTGGCAAGCCAGGTCACCGTGCTAGAGATTGTTCTCAGAATCAGAATCAACTGGCTCTCCCTTCTGCTGGCCGTGCAATTGGTCGTGGTATTCCTCAACAGCGCAACTATAATGCCAGACCTCCTTATGGTAGTGGGCAGAGTTACCACGTCAACATGTCTGAAGCTCCAGATCAACCAGATACTGTGATGGGTACACTTCTCGTTAATTCAGTACCAGCATCTGTTTTATTTGATTCAGGTGCATCGCATTCATTCATGTCAGAACAATTTGCACTCTTGCATGATGTTAAGTGTGAAACGCTACAACATCCGATAGTAATAAACACTCCCGCGGGACGATGCCGAACTTCCATATTCAGCCCCCGAGTTACTATTGAGGTTGAAGGGTTGCATTTTAATGCAAACCCCATTATCCTGCAATCTTCAAAGATTGACCTTATACTGGGAATGGATTGGTTGAAGGCTCACTACGCCTCAATCAATTGTGCCACTAAAGTTGTACACCTCTTGCACCCATCAAATGAGATGGTGAACTATCAAGCTCATCTCACCCAGAACGCTGAGGCTCAAATTTATGCCTTGAACGCGTTGAATGCTTCTCCACTTGATGGGATTGAGAACATCCCAGTGGTCTGTGACTTCCCGGATGTCTTTCCAGAAGAACTTCCAGGAATACACCCTGCTAGAGCTGTCGAGTTCGTCATCGACTTGAAGCCTGGCACCACTCCTATTGCGAAGCGTCCCTACAAGATGCCTCCGCACCATCTTATTGAGCTTAAGGAGGAAATTGATAAATCCTTAAGGAAGGGTTTCATTCGCCCTAGTTCCTCTGCCTGGGGAGCACCGTCTCTTTTCGTCAAGAAGAAAGATGGAACGAATAGGTTGGTCCAAGATTATCATCCTATCAACCAGGCAACCATTCAGAATAAATATCCACTTCCCCGGATCAATGATTTATATGACCAACTCGCAGGATCTTCGGTGTTTTCTAAACTCGACTTGAGGTTGGGTTATCACCAGATCCATGTCCGCGAAGAGGATATTCCGAAGACTGCATTCATTACTCGCTATGGCTCTTACGAGTACACAGTCATGTCGTTTGGCTTAACAAACGCTCCAGCTACATTCTCCCGCCTAATGAATTACATATTCATGGATTACCTCGACAAATTCGTCGTGGTATATCTGGATGATATTCTGGTTTATTCGAAGAACAAAGAAGAACATGCTGAGCATCTTCGCTTAGTTCTGGAGAGACTTCGAGAGCACCAATTATATGCAAAGTACTCTAAGTGCGAATTTTGGCTTTCTGAGGTAACCTACCTTGGACATGTCATCTCCAAGGATGGTATCGCAGTTAACCCGGAGCGAGTTCAGGCTATTCTTGACTGGACCCCTCCGAAGAATGTCAAACAAGTCAGAAGTTTCCTCGGGCTTGCAAGTTATTGTCGCCGATTCATCGAAAATTTCTCTAAGATTGCCAAGCCCCTGACTAATCTGCTCCACAAAGGCGTTAAGTTTGAGTGGACAGACAAATGTCAGGAAAGCTTCCAGACCCTCAAGGACAAGCTGACTTCTGCTCCAGTCCTTGCTCCTCCAGACTCTCGCAAAGATTTTGTGATCTTCTGCGACGCCTCTCGCCAAGGACTAGGTTGCGTCCTAATGCAAGAGCGAAGAGTTATTGCTTATGCTTCGCGACAACTGCGTCCACATGAAGAGAATTACCCAGTGCACGACCTCGAACTTGCTGCTGTCATTTATGCTTTGAAGCAGTGGCGTCATTACCTCCTTGGTAATCGGTGTGAGATTTACACCGATCATCAGAGCTTGAAGTACTTATTCACTCAACCGGAACTTAATCTTCGTCAGCAGCGTTGGTTGGAAACAATCACCGATTATGACTGTGGTATTTCCTACACTCCTGGCAAAGCTAATGTGATGGCTGATGCCTTGAGCCGCAAGTCTTATTGCAACAACCTCATGGTTAAACAAGCTCAACCCTAGCTATATGAAGAATTGCGCAAGCTGAATCTCTGCATCATTCCGCAAGGTTCTCTTAATAACCTTGTGATACAGCCAAATCTTGAGAAAGCTGTCAAGATTGCGCAAGCCAAAGATGCTGAAATTGGTCTAATGAAGAAAGAGCTTCACCTTCAAAAGTACAGGGATTTCTCGATTGCTGAAGATGGAACCTTGTACTTCCGAGACCGCATTGTAGTACCTCGCTTTGAGCTGATGACTGACAAAGTCATGAAGGAGGCCCATGATACACCGCTATCTATCCATCCGGGTAGTACCAAGATGTATCGAGATCTTCGTCAAAGGTACTGGTGGTCTAGAATGAAGCAAGATATTGCTCGTTATGTTGCCGAGTGTGACGTTTGTCGTCACGTGAAGGCAGAACATCAGAAACTTGCTGGAATTCTGCAACCGCTCCCTATTCCTCTATGGAAGTGGGATAAAGTGCAAATGGACTTCATTACTGGTCTTCCCAAGTCTCAGAAAGGTCACGATGCTATTCTTGTCGTCGTCGACCAACTGTCCAAGGTTGCACACTTTCTGCCAGTTAAGGAGACTATTACTGCTAGTCAGTTAGTAGAGCTATATATCTCCAGAATTGTTTCACTCCATGGTATTCCCAAGGAAATCAGTTCAGACCGTGGCATCATTTTCACTGGCCATTTCTGGGAAAGTTTCCAGAAAGCAATGGGAACTCATATTACCTGGAGTTCAGCTTATCATCCCCAATCCCAAGGTTAAGTTGAGCGCGTTAATCAAGTGCTTGAAGATATGCTTCGAGCTTGTGTTATATCCTTCGGTAAGAAGTGGGAAGAATCTCTTCCATATGCCGAGTTCTCTTATAACAACAGCTATCAAGCCAGCTTGAAAATGGCCCCCTTTGAGGTTCTTTATGGTCGTAAATGTCGAACCCCTCTGAATTGGTCAGAAACTGGGGAACGACCTCTTGTTGGACCGGACATTATTCAGCATGCCGAAGAACAAGTCCGAATTGTCCGGGAGAATCTCAAGGCAGCTCAAGACCGTCAGAAGAGTAATTATGATCGTAAGCGATGGGGTGTGACCTATCAACCTGGTGATCAAGCTTATCTTCGTGTCACTCCAATGAAGGGCACCCGTCATTTCGGAATCAAGGGCAAGCTAGCTCCTCGCTATATTGGTCCTTTCCGCATCGTGGCTAGACGTGGACAGGTGGCATATCAATTGGAGTTGCCACCGCAATTCTCCCATATTCATGATGTCTTCCATGTGTCGCAACTCCGAAAGTGCTTCAAGGAATCCCCGCACCGTGCAGCGGATCATGAGATGCTCGAGCTACAAGATGACCTTTCCTATAAGGAGCATCCGATCCGCATCCTCGATGAAGCTGAGCGCCGTACTCGTCAGAAGACGACCAAGTTCCTAAAAGTGCAGTGGTCGAATCACACTGAAGATGAAGCCACTTGGGAACGCGAGGATCATCTTCAGGAAGAATATCCCGGACTCTTTCCTTCTACCTCCTAAATTCTCGGGACGAGAATTTCTTTTAGAGGAGGAGAACTTCTAACACCCCCTTGTAATAAGCTCTGTGACACTCTGTTAAAACTGCCAAGTCATGATCATTTGCAGTGCCAAGTCATATGGGTTAATGATCCAATTTAAATTCACATATGAAAATCAACTCAAATTCAAAAGTGAATTATAAAGTTGACCAAACACTGTTAGGAAAATGTTCATTAAATGGCAAATATTTCAGGAACACTTCTAAAATCAATATCAAAATATTTGGAGTTGGACAAGTGACTCTAACTAGATGAAACAACACCCAAAACAGCAATATTAAATTCATTTAAAATCATTACTAAATCAAATGGCTTCCAAAACTGATCAAACCACTTTTTGGTGAGAGCTAATATTGCATTGCAATATTTGGGTCAACTCCCATATTTTACAAAAGTGCAATAGTGGCCTAATCATTTCCAAAAAGAGAAAAGAAATAAAGAACAGAAAAGAAAAGTGAAAAGCTACTGTGGACTGGGCCTAAGTGCACAGTGCACTTAGACCCGGCCCACTGGCCCATCTAGCTCTCTCTCTCTCTCTCTCTCTCTCTCTCTCTCTCTCTCTCTCTCTCTGTGTCGCCGTGTCGACGCGCCTCTGGCCGCGCGCGCGCGCGCCGGCGCGGCGTCGACACGCCGCCCCCACCGACGCTACACGGAGGCGGGGAGAGGATAAGGAGGAGCCCCTCGACCCCTCCGTCCACTCCTATCCACTCACCCCCTCTCTTCCTCGCTCTGTGGCGCTCCTTTCCCCCCCAGATCCACCGGTATTGCGCCACCGCAGCCACCCGCCGTCGTTCGCGTGGCCACCGTCGTCCCTGAGCCCGGCCAGCACGTCTGCGAGCTCCGCCGCTCTCGGCTTCACCGTCCGGAGCCAGTTGGAGGAGCAGGGGAGCCCCAGAGGCGCCGTGCATCGCCGCCCCCTTCTTCTCTGTCTCCGGCGCGATTCCGGCGACGCCGAACCACTACAGCTACTAAACCACTCGCCGGGCCTACGTGTGAGCCTGCACGGTGAGCTCCTCCCCTCCTCTCTCTCGCTACGCCGTAGGAACCGCCGTAGCCGCACTCTGCCCGCCGCCGACGAGCTCGTGCTCGTGGACATGGCCACTGCCATGCCCGGCTGAGCACGGCATCGTGCTCCTGGCAACCCCAGGAGTCGAATGCGGCCGCGCCCGGGCTTCCCCGTGCCCTCTGTCGTCTAGCTCGATGCGTGCCCGAAGTCGCCGCCGCCCGCACCCGACTCCGGCGAGTCTCCGGTGACCAAATGGTCACGGGACCGCGGCCGTTGAGCTCGCCGCATTGCGCAGTGCCTCCCCATTCCCTCCGTGGGGCCTTTAGCTCGCCGAAGCCGCTTTCCCAGCAGGACCCGAACGCCGGCGTCCGCCCCGCCACTCGCCGTCGCTGCTCCGATGAGATTCCGGTGACGCCACCGCCACGATCGGACGCGCGGCCGAGTGACCAATCCAACGCGCCCAACCGCGCGCCGAACGGACGCCCGTAGGCGTTTTCTGACGATGGCCGAGGCCATCCGCCGTGTTTCTGGTCGCCGGCGGCGAGACGCCGGCCGCCGCTTACGTGGGACAGGCGGGCCCCGCCACTGGGTCACTGCCAGTGGGTCCCACGGGCCCACTTTGACCCCGTTGACCAAGGTCAACGCGGGGGTACTGTTCACTAGCCGCTGACATGTGGGCCCTGTTCGATAATTAGACTAATTAGACATTTAATTAAATAAAACTAGATAATTAACCTAATGTCTCACTAACATGTGGGGTCCACCCCCTAATTAACCCTGGTAATTAAATTAATTCACTGGTTAAAGAAACAGAGGCTGACATGTGGGTCCCACTGGACCCACATGTCAGGTTTGACCTGGTCAACCGCAGTTGACCTGCTGACGTCACTGTGACGCAATGCTGACGTCATAATTCATTTTCTGATAAATAAATAAATTCAAGAAATTCAAATAAACTTTAAAAATTAATAACTTTTAAACCGTAGCTCAGATCGAAAAAGTTAAAACATGAAACTTGCTCAGAACGACGAGCCGAGTCTGATCGTGCCGTCTGTTTCTCCATCGGAACCCCCTACGTAGAAGAACTCGTAACTCCGGACCCGTATCCGGCAGATGAATAGTGCACACACCCTGGTTATTAAATCCCAGAATAATTCTAAAAATAACTAAAATGAGTTAGATTTATAATTAGGCAACCCTGCACTGCATCATAGCATCACACGCACCGTATTGCATTTGTTTGCATTATGTTTACCTGTTTCTTCCCCCTCTTCCCTCTCGGTAGACCCCAACGTTGACGTAGCTCCCGAGGCAGACGCAGCTCAGGAGTACGACTACGTCCCCGACGGTACCACTGAAGACCTTGCCCTTGCCCCCGAGCAAACAGGCAAGCACCCCCATTTTGAGCATGCCTATATCGCCTATTCTCTTCTCTCTTATGCTTGCATTAGAACTGCTACTGCTACTGTTTTCCAATATCTGCTGCATAGCCTGATTATTGTACCCTGCCTTGTTACCTTACTGGTTATCCTAGACTGATTAGTATAGGCTGGGTAGAGACACGACAGAGACCCCCACTTGATCCTGACTGCCCTGCTGGATATCAGAAGACCCGATCATCGGGATTGAAGACTAGACCCTGGCACCGCACGTCACTTCTCCCTATGTTGCTCGACACTGCTGGGTTACCATCGAGTGCCGAGGGTGATACCTCGTCAGCACTTCTGATGTTAACCTTGTAGGTTAGTTACTCGGTCGTGGTAAGCGAGGGTGATTCCTCCTACACCACCCCCGATAACGACATCGTCGCGCAACCTCTCAAGTGTGGACCTCGAGGGTGATTCCTCCTTCGTTCACCTTGATGATAACATCGAGCGGGAATTCCATCGAGGGTGATTCCTCAGGGCTCCCCTGGTGTCAGACACACAGTTACTGTTGATGAGTGGACTTGCACTAAACCATGATACTAAAGACGGGTCGGCCCTGAGGGGTACCCGCGTGAGCTTAGTGCGAAGTGATAGGGAGTCGGGTTGACCTGGATGGTGCCCGCGAGATAACTACGAGGCGTGGCCGGGCATTCTTAGCCCTTGCCGCAAGTCCTCGAGACGGGGCGACGGGGTCACATCGATCATGAGTCTCTGCTCGTTTCCGCGCGCTCCTAATCCACTACGGTTTGGATATTTGATCCGAGGGGCCTCTGGCCCGATAGCACTAACCATCACGTGGGCATAGTATGGGCGTTCTACGTCGTATACTTCAGCTGAAGCTTAATGGACGTCTGCGACTGAGCGGCGCGCGCTGGATTGGACTGGTTACGCAGCCGCGCTTGTATTAAGGGGTTGCTAGGTCTGCTTCCGGCCGCCCACGCAACGCGCAGGAGTTCCCGGGGCGATGGCCCAAGACCCCTGGGGGCATAGGTTTAGTCCGGCGTGCTGACCTCTATGTTAAGTATTTGGTCGGGTTGCGGCCTGTTGCTTAGCCGAGGCCGGGCATGACCCAGAAAAGTGTGTCCGGCCGGAGTTAAGCGAGCGTGGTGGGTAAGTTGGTGCACCCCTGCAGGGAAGAAACTTCTATCGATAGCCTGTCCTACGGTAACGGACACTCGGAGTTGTATCCCGATCGGTACAACTAGAACATGTGATGCGAATTGGATAGTACGGCTCTGGGATTGCTTTCTCGCAGGGAGTCGAGAAAGGATCACAGGTCGAGGTTGATGATACTACTACTACTACTACTTTACATTATGTTCATCTGCTCTCTCCTGATGCTGCAAGACTCTCGAAGATTGTTGAAGATGCTAGTCTTCGATAGGACTAGGCTTCCCCCTCTATTCTGGCATTTCTGCAGCCCAGTCCACATATACAGCCATTCCTTTGACAATGATGCATATGTAGTGTAGATCCTTGCTTGCTGAGTACTTCGGATGAGTACTCACGTTTGCTTTATTTTCTTTTCCCCCCATATCCAATTGATGCCACCAGACGACGGAGCCCCTGAGTCAGACGCCCCAGCCGACGACCAGTACTACTACCCGCCTGGCAAGTACTACTACTACGAGGAGCCGTTTGACGACCAGGAGTAGGATTGGAGGGTCCAGGGCAGGAGGCCTACGCCTTTCGATCGTAGTATTATATTTTACCCCGCCTCTGTGAAGGCCTATTTCTCTCTCTGTAATATATCTGTACTCAGATATCTGATGCTTCCGCTGATGCTTGTATGCCATCGAGCTATGTATTCGAGCCCTCGAGGCCCTGGCTTGTAATATTAAGCTTGTATGACTTTATTTATGTTTTAGAGTTGTGTTGTGATATCTTCAAGTGAGTCCTTAGGCTTGATCGTGCGCATTTGCGTGTATGATTAGTGCACAATTAAGCCGGGGTCGTCACACCGACCCAAACGTACGAAAAATGGACAAAAGCGTTGCTCAGCACATTGGAGTTGCTCTAAGAATAAATTGATGAAGATATGGCACACTAATGATGAAAGATGCGCTCCAGTGACTTCGATGGCTCCTGGCTTTGATTCAATGCACAGTGCTCGGTCCACATGATTCCTCCTTCCTGCCCTGACGAGTGACGATGAGCACCAAAGTAGAGCTCTCGTGACTCTGCTCTTGTCCAGACTTCTTCCTATTCGTCACTGTACGCCCGACCTAAACAGACGGAAAACGGACAAAAGCGTCGGTCAGCGCGTTGGAATTGCTCTAATAATCAATTGATGAAGATATGGCACACTAATGACGAAACAAGCGCTCCAGTGACTTCAATGGCTCCAGGCTTGTTTTAATGCACAGTGCTCGGTCCACATGATTCCTCCTTCCTGCCCTGACGAGTGACGACGAGCACCGAAGTAGAGCTCTCGTGACTCTGCTCTTGTCCAGACTTCTTCCTATTCGTCCCTGTACGCCCGACATAGTGGCCACTGGCGAGGATTGGAAATGGCCCCCATCCGCCGAGCCAGGGCACGAAAGCAGGAGACCGCCGCCCAGGCCCAGACCCTGACGTCCCTGGACGCGCTGCGTCTACCCGCGCTCACCAGAGATGCGCCGGCGCCGGCGGACGAGCTCGCCCTCGCCGCCACCACACCGCCTCCGTCTCCACCACCGCTACTGCCGCAGCCCCAAACGAGGCCGGAACCGGAATCGCAACCGCAAGAAGCTGAGGTGGAGGCGGAGCCGGGCACCTCCAAGCAGCACCCGCCGCCGCCGCAGCCGGAGGAGGCGTCGCCGGCGGAGGAGCCTTCACGCGTGGAGCGCAACATCAGGGGCGTCCTCAAGGCCATGCTTGCTATGGGAGCGTTCCCCGACGAGCGCTACGCCTCTACCTCGGGGACTTCTTCAAGGCGTAACTCCAGGCGCCCAGGCCCATCGACCCGCCGCCGCTGCCGGACGCCGCGGGGACGGCGGGGCTGGGACCGATTGAGGAACTCTATCCTTACCTCGCCGACGAGGTGGCCAGGGTCGAGAAGGCGGTGGAGCAGTGTGAGGTGCTGAGCAGAGGTCTGCTGCCACGCTGTCCGCCCTCACTACCGGACTCGCCACCTATGCCGACGGCCCATGGCCGTCGGCATAGGCCATTTCTCGTCGGCATACATCTATGCCTACGGCTGCCGTCGGCATATCCCCGTCGCCATAGATCACGTCAGCGTAGTCTTGTCAGACCGTCGGCATAGTTTAGCCGTCGGCATAGGGGCCTATGCCGACGGCTTCCTTCCGGCCGTCGGCATAGTTTAGCCGTCGGCAGTGATTTTCACCTGACGGCAACGGACGGCGCCGTCAAAAGCGCTGACGAATCACGGGCCGCCGCGTGGCAGAGGTATGCCTATGGCAAAGCCGTCGGCATACCTCTGCCACGTGGCGGTCTCTGGTGACTCCTGGCAGCAGGGATATGCCTACGGCAAAGCCGTCGGCATAGATTTTCACCTATGCCGACGGCTTTGCCGTAGGCATATCCCTGCCACGTGGCAGACCCTGGGAAGCCCTGTGCATATCTATGCCGACGGTTTTGCCGTAGGCATAGATCTGTGCTGGTTTTTTTTCCTGTTTTCTCTGTTTCAATTCATTTTGACAGCATTTCAAACCAGAAAATATGGGATTATGGAGAAATATGACAGTTCATCATCTAAACATACTCAAGTTCATCATCATCATTTAAACATACTCAAGTTCATCATCATCATTTAAACATACTCAAGTTCATCATCTAAAGATCATCATCGGCGAAAGTTCATGAACATAAGTAGTGCAAGACATGGAACATCATCATTGTCATCTAAAGAAAGTAACAAGTAGGAACATGAAAGGTATGGCACGACGGCCACATGCACGGGTGGTATCATCATCGACATCAAACAAGACCACCGCCGCCAAAACCACCACCGCCAAGACCACCTCCGCCAAAACCACCACCGCCAAGACCACCTCCGCCAAAACCGCCACCGCTAAGACCACCACCACTCTGCCAGATCGGAGTGACTGGGGTCGACGAAGCAGGAGTCGAGCCACCGGTCCCCTACATGTTTGAGAGAAGATTCTAACGGTAAATATGATATGATAGTGTTGAATGAACGAGAACTAGTTTGTCAGTAGTTAGGCAAATGTACTAACCGGACTATCACTGCCTAGTGCCACCCATTCATCGAACGTGGGCACGTGTGGGGGTTCTCCCGCAGGTGGTGGTGGGGGTCCCATTTGTGGTGGATCCTTGCGGTTACTCCAAGACGCCAACATAGCCTGGATGTTAGTTAAACAAGCAAACTAGAAGGTCAGAAGGAATGAAAGTGCAAAAATTTAGCCTGGTTTTAAGAGGGCAAAACTAACCGTCATCATCTGACGGTTGTAATCATCATTTGCCTTCACTCGTTGCAAGTACTCCCACACCTCGAGATTCCTATGCTCGACAAAGGCCTTATATGCCTACATAATTTAGGTTGTTTCTAAGTGAGCAATGCTGAAAATAAACTGAGAATGTTAGAGAGAAAGAAGATAAAGGGGAAGTACTTACAGCATGCTGGCGGGCTAAGGGAGGCTGTGAACGCCCCGTACTCTCTAACGGGCTCGGGTTGGTAGCCCGAAGCCATGTGTACGAGACCGAAGGAGTGATCAAGCCATCGAAACATGGATACCGGCCATGGGACTTCCCGTGGATGGCCACCACCGCCGTGTCGTCGATTTGAGACTGGGCGACGTCAGAAACAAGAACATCCGGATGCAACCTCTGAAAGTGCTGAGTGTAAGACTCCAGGTGCTCCTCGGTCTTGCCGTAGTACTGGTTCTCGCCGTCCTTGCGATCACTCTGCTTGCGGGTCAGCTTCCACGACTCAATGTCTGAGAGTGGCCTCTTCAACTTGTCCTCCTGCAACGTCAAACAGAAGTTAGCCATACATAAGAACATGACGGTAAAGAAGAACAAAAATGCATCATGCATATAGATATACCTTCATGGCCTTGAAGCCCCAGTGGTTCCTGTTTCCTTGGCCGTGTGTCCCGTCTTTTCCACGGTTAGCCCGGGCCTTGCTGCTCTTGGCAGCAAACTCTGCATCGTCGCCGAGCCAGCTATCCACCAAACTCGCCCATCCGTCATCCCTTCCATAGCACCAACGAGGAACAACCTATGCAAATTTTGGAAGCATGACATGTGAGCACGAAACATATAGTTGACTGCTTGAAACAATGAAAAGTCAGTAATAGTTACCTTCATGAACTGCTCCCTGCTCAAGGTAAGTCGTTGCCTCTGCGCTTGAGTTTTGGTCATCTTTTGATGAAGGTAGATGTGGTAGTACTGCGAGACGGCAACCCAGCGCACCTCGTACTGCAACTGACGAGCTTTCTTCTTCGCAGCCGCAAGCAAGACCACATCGGCTCTGTCCTTGTGCTCGTCAAGAACTCTATAGAGTTGCTGCAATCATGCATAAACCAGAAGCAAAACAAGGCATGAGTTGAGTGATTCAATGATAAACTATGAACGAAACTGAAGACAAGTGATTCAGAAGAGAACTTACCCAAAATTTGGTGATCACGGCTTTAGCGGCCGTCCCGTACTCCGCGTGGCTGTAAGCCTCATAGTGGGCCCAGCTCGTGGCCAAAACCCGCAGCTGCGGGTCCCTGTCTGGCCGCGGGCAGAATAGGCCCGGTCAAAACTCCTTCAACAGGACAGTGATAAGGCCGTTCGGTTTACGGCCCTTTCCGTGAAGGATCCAGTTCCTGCAAAAGAATCAAAGGATTGCCATGTGTACAATAAGAAAATGTTGCCTTGTGTTCAAAATATGATTGAGAGGCACTTACTCTGTCCCCACAGGTTCAATGAGCCACTTGTGCGCCTCGATAGAAGGTGGTGTAGGTACTCCGGCAGTACCACGCAGCCACCCCAGCGGAGCACCCGGTGGCAAGTGACCCCACAACTCGGGGTCAACCTCCCCTCCACCACCCTCCTCGCCATCCTCCTCACCCTCCTCCTCGGCCTCCTCCTCCTCGCCCTCCTCCTCCTCGCCCTCCTCCTCCTCAGACTCAGAAGGTGCCTCAGTATAGGAGGGCATCGAAGAAGACCCTCCTATTTCGGACACAGCCCGGAGTTTTTTGCCCCGGCTGCCTCTCCCCCCACCTCCTCCTCCTCTAGGGGCTCTCCCCCCACCCCCTCCTCCTCTAGGGTCTCCTCCCCCGACCCCTCCACCTCCCTGTGAGGTGTCATCCTCGCATAGTCGGGAGGGAACCTTGTGGGCTCGTCCACTCCGAGTAAGTCCTTTGAATTTACCGAGGAAACTGGCGCCGCTGGACTTGCCCATGATTAGCAAACCTGCATTGAGAAGAGAATAAAACAATTAGTAAGGATATCAAATAAATAAGCATACAGGAAAGACATTAATAACAGAAGAGCACATTAAGCATACATGAAAGAACATTAATAACAGAAGAGCACATTAAGCATACTATTGTAATGATCATTAAAATAACTTACATTTTCTAGAACCCATATGAATCATCACTATTGTAATCTATTTGTCGACCGGTCTCATCATCACTATCACGCATATCTTCTTCATTGTCTGACGGAGGTGGAGGCTCTTCCTCATCGTCAGCGTCTTCATTTAACCATCAATCCGTGCGTCGTCGTCGTTTGGGTCCAGGTCAACATAACCCAAGTCATCATCCTCCTTGTTTCGGACCACATCATCATGTTCCTCTTGAAAGAACACTCCCTCGTATGTCATGGGGTTTATGTTGTAGTAATCATCATCGTTCAGGTCCGGTAGCTTACCATGTGGCGACACCTTGAACACAACTTCCCAACCCTTTAGGTACTCTTTCTGGCATGGGTAAGGCAGATAATATACTTGTGTGGCCTGGGTAGCGGCGATAAAGAGATCAGCTCCGGCATAGACGGTTGATGGTTTAACTTCAACTAAACCAACAGAAGGCGTATGTCTCAGACCCTTTTTGGGGTCGAACCATCGGCATTTGAACACAGTGAGACTTAGGTGTTCGCGGCCACGTTTGAATGTAAGCTCGTATATTTTTCCTACCCTTCCGTAGTAATCTACTTTATTATCTCCTTCGGTGAAGACTCCGGTATTTATGGTTTTGGGATCAGGCCGACTGTTTTGGTGCTCCTCTGTATGGAAGTGATACCCATTCACATAATACTTTTCGCATGTCATGACGGCAGGGTCAAAACCCATGGAAACCCATCTCAATTCTTCATCCATTGATTCGTTCGGATCATTTCCCTACAAGTTTAATTGAAATTATAGGGTGCATGAGTTTAATTGGAATTGTACGGTGAAATAGCTAATAGGGAAGTGTGAAAAATTACTTTCTCCATGAACCACGCAACGAAATTTTTCGTTCCATCAGCACCCTTTCGGAGAAGAGCAAGTGCCTCCGCTTCAGTAGGAGGCAGCATTCCCGTCCACTCTTCATCAACGAATCGACTACAATAAGAAAAGCGGTATAAGAACTAGGCAAAGTGAACATAACGAATTGACTAAAAGAATGGTGCAAAGGTATTACCTCATCCACTCATCCTCAACTTCCTTGATGTTGTGCAAGATATAGAACATGACATCCTCCCACTCATCTCTTGGCATGATATAAGGTGTCGAGCATCCAGCCCTGCCACCTTGCCCGATGAATAGAGGTAGCTTGGGTTTATACTTGGGTTCTTCTGTATTGTATCGAGACACCTTATTGTGCAGCGTGGGAACATGGTCCGGATAGTAGGCTATCCTGAGGTCTGCCACCTCCTCTAGGATAACTGCCTCAACAATGGAAGCTTCAATCTTAGCTTTGTATCCACATTTCTATCTCAGATGCTTGTTCTGTCTCTCAGGGCCGTACTGCCAACGATTCTGCACAGGGCCCCCCAACAATACCTCGTTCGCGAGGTGCAAAATGAGATGTGTCATCGGAGTAAAGAAGCCTGGCGGGAAGATCTTCTCTTGCTTGCATATCAACTCCGACGCCTTCTTATGCATTTCTTTTATCTTCTCAGGACATACTTCTTTAGCACAAAGCGTGCGGAAGAAATGGCTTAACTCCGCAAGCACACGCCAGACATGCTCGGGAACATAGCCCCGAACCATCACCGGCATAATCCGCTCAATCCATACACGATAGTCATGACTCTTGAGCCCGGTCACTTTGCCCGTTGAAAGATTGACCCCCTTACTTATATTCGACGCATAACCATCAGTGAACTTCACGACGTATTTCAGCCACTCTAATGCCTCCATCTTATGATCCTTTTTAAGTACAAAGTCAGCATCTGGCTTGAACCAAGATTTTTGACTGCCTGTGGGAGGCTGCATGTGTAGACGTGGTCTATCACAAATATTCTGTTGATCGACTCTAGCATTAACATTATCCTTTGTCTTATCAGGAATGTTGAGGATCATGCGAAAAAGGGACTCTGCGACATTATTTTCGGTGTGCATCACGTCAATGTTGTATGGAAGTTTGAGGTCCTTAAAATAGGGAAGCTGCGTGAAGGGGGTAATGTGAGTCCAGTTGTGCGTCTCACCATATCCTTCAAAACATTTTTTCCCTTTACCTTTTCCTTTGCCCTCGCCCTCGTCTTCGCCTGTGGCTTTGCCTTTGCCTTTGCCTTTCCCTTCGCCGGCAGGCTTAAGAGCTTTTAGCTGAGCAAGCCCATCCGCACCAGAAAACGTTGGAATCTCGTTTACTCCATGGACATCTTTTCCTTTTGTGAAGTTCTTCTTGTCTTCCCTATCAGGATGGTCTGGAGGGAGGAACTGTCGATGCAGGTCAAAGGCAACATACTTGCCACCCTTCTTCAGCCAAATGAAAATCAAGGCCTGCATGCACACTGGGCAAGGCATCTTTCCACTTGTACACCATCCGCAGAACAGGGCATAGCCGGGAAAGTCATGCATGCAATACTGTAGCCAAACTTTCATCAAGAAATTTTTCTGCAGATGCCGGTCGTATGTCAACCTCGGGAAGTACCAAGAATGGTGCAAATCATCCACCAACGGCTGCATAAACACACTCAAATTCTTCCCCGGAATTATAAGCGACAGGAACATGGTCTTGCGTTGCATTATGGCGCCAGGAGGGAGATTGAGCGGAATAACAAATACGGGCCAGCAGCTGTATGGATTAGACGACATACCATATGGATCGAACCCATCACCTGTTATAGCAATTCTGACATTCCCAGCCTCGACTGCTTCCTCCGGGTACTCTATATCGAATGACTTCCATGCTTCACCTTCTGATGGATGTACAATTTTGTTTGGATTGTACCTTTTCCCTTCCTTGTGCCACTTCATCATTTCGGCAGACTCCTCGGTGATGAAAAGGCGCTGCAGTCTTTTTATAAAATCAAGATACCGAAGAACCTTCACAGGGATTTTTAGCTGCTGCTTCTGACCATGCTCATCGACCACCTCAATATACCGAGAGGAACCGCACTTCGTACAGTAGTTGTCATCTGCATACTCATGCCTAAACAAAAGGCAATTCTTTGGACAAACATGTATTTTCTCATAATCCATGGAGAGCGCCTTCATGATTTTCTTCGTAGCGTACATGGTTTTCGGCAGTTCATGGCCCTCAGGCAGGCTGTTAGCCCATACTCCCAGAAATGCTTCGAAGCAACCTCGGCTACAGCCGTACTCAGCCTTGACTGCCATCAGTTGCGAGATGGCATCCAGCACAGACAGCTTGGCACCCTCATAAAGAGGTTTCTTTGACGAGGCCAAGATATCCAGGAAGGCCTTTGCGGTTTCCTCCGGCTCATCCGTTTCATTCGCTGAATGTGACGGAGGTGTCGGCTGTGCAGCAAAGACATTATCTAGCATGTCTCTAACCCCATCGTCCTCATAACCAGCGACGCGTTGTCGTATCACCTCCTCTCTACCACCGTCCCGCTGGGCAAAGTTTATCGGCATATTGAAGTTCGGCATAAATCCATGCGTGCGAAGGTGCTTAGTCATCTCACTCTTATCTCTGCGCATACGTCTCTTACATTTGGCACACGGGCATTCTGGCACAATCCTCATTGGACTACGGAATATCTCTTTCAAAAACACATCAGTTTTCTTGACCCACTCTGTTGTTACTTGATTCCGACGGAAACACCCACTATACATCCATTGATTATCTGCCATCTCTGCTTTATTGGAAGCCACACAACAAAATTAAGGATTCATTTAAATTACTCACATCAATATTTTATTTTTTACAGGGTTGACGAGAAATGACATTTAATCCACCTACATCTCTAATAGGTAAAGATGGGTCCTAATCCCACCCAAGAATGTGTAGATTGAGTACGTTGTCCATGCTGTACCCCATTCCGAGACAAAATTTCGGCAGCACCTCCCCGCTGTTCTCCAAATACACGTCTCGGCAAAATACCGAGAGAATGTGCATCCGGAGAACAACAGGGAGGCGCCGCCGAAATCCTGTCTCGGAACGGGGTAGAGCATGAACAACGTACCCAATCTACACATCCTCGGGCTGTCCGTGGAAAGCGCTGGACAATCCGAAAGAGCTGCGGTGATAAATATGCAATTGAATGCATATTTATCGATGCAACCCTTTCGGACGGGAGACGCCTAGGTTACGCAACTTGATGTGAAAATTTAATCTACTGACATGGAAAAAAAGCGGACGAGGTCATGGAATTGTTGCTCACCCTCCGATGTAGACGATGTAGTCGATTAAAGGAGAGGGATGATCGTGGACCAGCACCTCCAACGTCGACGATCACTCCACGAAGATGGAACACCACAAATCCTGTTTATTCCACCGAGTGAAAAAAATTTAGGTCATCACCTCACATTAAGCATTGAAACTTTAAACTATGAAAAAAAATCATATTTTGTCAAGTGCCAAATTTTGTCCTTCAATTTTTTTTAGCAAGATCATCATGATGAAATAACCACTTATCTTATCCCAATTTTGAAGCACATCTCACATAGCTACTTAACAACATCTCACACAACTATTTTAGAAACTAAATGTCACATAGCAAGGATTTAGACACATCTCACATGCATATATTGTCAAATATTGTCATTAATCTCAAATGCATCTATACATAGTACTTCTATGCGGCAAATTTACATGAAACTGTGAATTTAACAAAACGATAAAAAAAAACTAGCTCACCGGGCAGAGGGGCGTCAAGGCGATGGAGGGGACGGGAGGGACGGGGCCGGGCGTGGCCGACCGAAGAAGCAGAGGAGGCCGCCAGCCGGAGCTAGGAGGAGGGCCGGCCGGGGTGGCCGCGGCGGGGTCGATGTGGAGGCGGGGTCGGGGAGGCTGAGGCGGGGTCGGGGAGCCCGGTGCGGCGGTGCGGCCTGCCGGGGTGGCGGCGGTCGGGTGGTCCGGGCCGGGGAGGCCGAGGCGGAGTCGAGGTGAGGCGGGGTCGGGGAGGTCGAGGCGGGGTCGAGGTGGAGGCAGGGCACGCAGATCCGGACGGCGACGGCGGGTGGAGGCGGCGGCGACGGCTGGTGGAGGAGGCGGCGGCGTCGGCGGGTGGAGGCGGCGGCGGCGATGCGGGTGTGGAAGTGCGGGGGGTGGATAGGGGGAGAAATGAGTGGAGGAGAGGTGGCCGCGAGGGGATAAGGGAGACTATGCCGACGGCTTAGCCGTTGGCATATATATAATAATGCCACGTGTGCATCTATGCCGACGGCTAAGCCGTAGGCGTATATATATATATATTTTTAAAATTTTATGCATCAACCTTAATGTTTTTCTAAAAAAAAATTATGTTACCGCTATGTTAATTATTTTCTCTAGCCTTCGTATACCCTCCGACACGACCACCGGTGGCATTGCTACCCCCCCCCAGGGCCCCCGTCCCCCCTAACCCTGGCGCGGTTGACCACGAGATCTAGCCCTTTGACTTCCCACGGACGGGCTTTGACCAGTGGACCTCTCCACTCGGTAGTGTCAGGTCAGCCCAGAGGGACACCTGGGAGCAACATCCGGGCCAAACCCACAGCTACATCCCCTCCGTGTAGACCCGACGCGTCCGTTTCCCCCCTCCAGGTGCCGGCGACGGCGCCGTCCGTGAGGGGGGCCACGCCCCGGAGACGCGTGCCGGGCGTTTGCAACCGCCACAACACTTTCAGACTTGTGAGAAGCCGCGTACGCAAGATTGGCGGCATGCTAGCCCCCGGAGGCCGCCGGCCATAGTCGTAGACATGCGAAGGGCAATCCGCGTAGAGGGAATTGTTCGGATACTTCTCCATCACCAAAAATTATTCCTATAGCACATGTGCCCACGTCGTGTAAAAACCTCATGATTTTATCGCGATCCGAGTATTTAATAATATTCATGCCACACCGTTACCGCAGAACGTCTACTACTTTGTCATCACCGTCCGTGAGGGGGCCACACCCCGGAGACGCGTGCCGCCTCTTCACACATGCCACAACACCACCCGGCATGTATGAGGACCCGGTACGACGCTCCGGTGGCATTGCTACCCCCCCAGGGCCCCCGTCCCCCCTAACCCTGGAGCGGTTGACCACGAGATCTAGCCCTTTGACTTCCCACGGACGGGCTTTGACCAGTGGACCTCTCCACCCCGTTGTGTCAGGTCAGCCCAGAGGGACACCTGGGAGCAACATCCGGGCCAAACCCACAGCTACATCCCATCCATGTAGACCCGACGCGTCCGTTTCCCCCCTCCAGGTGCCGGCGGCGGTGCCGTCCGTGAGGGGGGCCACACCCCGGAGACGCGTGCCGCCTCTTCAGACATGCCACAACACCACCCGGCATGTATGAGGGCCCGGTACGATGCTCCGGTGGCATTGCTACCCTCCCAGGGCCCCCGTCCCGCCTAACCCTGGAGCGGTTGACCACGAGATCTAGCCCTTTGACTTCCACGGACGGGCTTTGACCAGTGGACCTCTCCACCCGGTTGTGTCAGGTCAGCCCAGAGGGACACCTCGAAGCAACATCCGGGCCAAACCCACAGCTACATCCCCTCCGTGTAGACCCGACGCGTCCGTTTCCCCCCTCCAGGTGTCGGCGGCGGCGCCGTCCGTGAGGGGGGCCACGCCCCAGAGACGCGTGCCGGGCGTTTGCAACCGCCACAACACTTTCAGACTTGTGAGAAGCCGCGTACGCAAGATTGGTGGCATGCTAGCCCCCGGAGGCCGCCTGCCACAGTCGTAGACATGCGAAGGGCAATCCGTGTAGAGGGAATTGTTCGGATACTTCTCCATCACCAAAAATTATGAAAAATTACCATCATTTCTATAGCTCATGTGCCCACGTCGTGTAAAAAACTCTTGATTTTATCGTGATCCGAGTATTTAATAATATTCACGCCGCACCATTATCGCAGAACGTCTACTACTGTGTCATCGCCGTCCGTGAGGGGGGCCACACCCCGGAGACGCGTGCCGCCTCTTCAGACATGCCACAACACCACCCGGCATGTATGAGGGCCCGGTACGATGCTCCGGTGGCATTGCTACCCCCCCAGGGCCCCCGTCCCCCCTAACCCTGGAGCGGTTGACCACGAGATCTGGCCCTTTGACTTCCCACGGACGGGCTTTGACCAGTGGACCTCTCCACCCGGTTGTGTCAGGTCAGCCCAGAGGGACACCTGGGAGCAACATCCGGGCCAAACTCACAGCTACATCCCCTCCGTGTAGACCTGACGCGTCCGTTTCTCCCCTCCAGGTGCCGGCGGCGGCGCCGTCCGTGAGGGGGGCCACACCCCGGAGATGCGTGCTGCCTCTTCGGACATGCCACAACACCACCCGGTTGTGGTAGGTCATCCGATATATATAAACACTTGAGCAAAGTCCCCTTCGTATAGACCCGATGTGGCTGTTCCCCACTCCAGGTGCCGGCCGGCCGCGGCGCCGTCCGTGAGGGGGGTCACACCCCTCCGTATAGAACCGAAAAATAATGTATGTATGCTTATATTAACACATGCTATATGTAAGTTAGTCAAATAATAATATGTAAGAAAACATAAAATATAGCTATGAAAAAAAAAGCAAAAAAAAAATATGCTGCGGCTAGGGCAAATGGGCGGCGCGCCGCGGATCGATGATGTGTCATCTATGCCGACGGCAGCCGTCGGCATAGGTCTTGGTCGGTGCGCTTTGGATCGATGACGTGGCATTCGTATCTATGCCGACGGCCGCCCGTCCCCGCCGTCGGCATAGATCCGACGCCGTTAGCCACCCGTCACGGGTGTGGACGCCGAGCCCGCACCTATGCCGACGGCAGCTGTAGGCGTTGACCTGGCTATGCCGACGGCTTCTCTTTGCCGACGGGGGCCGTCGGCGTATATTGTGATAGCCCGACGGCCTTTGTACGCCGACGGCCTGGGGCCAGCTGTCGGTATAGTCTGTAATAGGCCGACGGTGGCCGTCGGCATCGAGCCCTGTTCCGGTAGTGCCTGGAAGAAGAGTTCAGCGAGGCGACGTTGGCCGGCAAGGAGGCGATGCAGGCCAAGCTCGAGGCGGAGGTGCAGTACGCCAAGGCCAGGGTCGACAGTCGACACGGAGGCCATGATTGAGATGGTCAGTGGTGGCAAAGTTGGTTGATCTTTCTGTCATGTGCAGATGCAAATGCAATGGCAGCCATTTGCTATAGTGGTAGCTACTAGTATCAGGCTTGGATCGAACTATGAAAGAAATGTTGATCAGGACATGTCTAATGTATCTAGCAATATTTAGGGCTATTTGCATCAATGTAGACTTGAATCTACTCTTGCCTGAATGACCGATTTCTCAATCTACTCTGTTCATTAAGTTTTGTATCCTCTGTTCTCTTCCTCAGAGAACGTAGAAGTTTCGTCAAAAATGCGTCAAGAATCAGCAAAACAAAAGCTGAACGCAAAACGGATCGCGCAGGAGCAGGATGTTTAAAAAATAACATAGCACGAGTATATTTGTCTACCCTCTAATTCCTCCGCCAAGTCCGTGGTGCAGCTCACAATGCGTATATGAGACTAGAGGGTAGGGACATATTTATACTCATATTCCTGAATGTTCAAATCCGTATCCAGATAGAATTCAGTTAGACTCCTAATCGAATTAACCAACCACGATCATAACCGATTATTTTCCAAAGTATGTGAGATATATGCCACGTTTAAATAATATGTGATTCCTATTTAAACGTGTAGACTTATCAATCTACAGAGCTGAACCTGTAAATAGCCTAGCCAATTCCAAACATATACTGTGCCCAGGCATATAATTCCAGTAAATATATACAGACTGTATTCCAGTATAGTTTGTACCCAGCTTACTTGAGTAAATTTCCTCAAGTTCAATTGCAAATATTTGTACCAATCATTCATACACCAATTCCGTATGATTTCATTCATCTACCAAATAAATGTAGTACATAATGTTTTGGAAGACACCAAAAATTCCTACATCTCCCACTTGTCTGAAAAACATTCAATCAAAAAACCTAAGGCCCATATTCCTAACATGTTTGCAAAACAATTCCTGACTAAGAGGTTTAGTCAGTGGATCTGCCAACATATCAGTACCAGGCAAAAACTCAAGCTGAACAGTTTTCAGCCTATTTATTACATCTCTAATATAATGGTATTTTCCCTCAATATGTCTAGCCCTGCTATGAAACTTGGGATCCTTGGAAAGTTTAATCGCAGCTTGATTATCACAATAAACAGTGACCGGATCGGAAGCATTTTCAACTATCTCTAGAGAAACCAGTAAGTTCCTCAACCAAACGCCATCTTTTACAGCTTCATTCGCAGCAATGTACTCTGCTTCCATAGAAGACTGCGCCACAGAAGTTTGTTTCTTGCTCTTCCAAGAGATAGCACCTCCAGCCAAAGGAAATAGACAACCTGACGTCGACTTCCTTTCATCAAGGTCTCCCTGCCAATCAGCATCAGTATATCCCTGCAGCTGAAGATTATCACCATTAAAGCAAAGAGAAAAGTCCACCGTTCCTTTTATATATCGCATAGCATATTTTATTTGCTTCCAATGAGCTTCCCCGGGATTTTTCTGAAATCTGCTCAACATTCCAACAGTGTGACACAAATCTGGTCTAGTAAACAGCATTGCATACATAAGAGACCCTAGAGCAGAAGCATAAGGTATATTTTTCATTTCCCTTATTTCCTTAGGAGTTTTAGGACATTGTTCCTCACTAAGTTTAGTTCCTTTTATCATTGGTACATTTGCAGGTTTGCAATCTTCCATAGAAAATCGTTTCAAAACAGTTTTGAGATAAGTTTTTTGAGACTGCCCCAAAACTTTCCTTTTCCGATCTCTATGTATTTCCACCCCCAAAACATAAGAGGCTTCCCCCAAATCTTTCATATCAAAAGTGGATGATAACCAAGATTTCACTTCCATTATGGTTCCCTCATGGTTTGAAGCAATTAAAATGTCATCGACATATAAAGATAATAATGCAAAGTTTCCTCCCACTATTTTGAAACAAATACAATGGTCTCCTTCCATCATAGAGAAACCATATGATGTGATTGCAGCATCAAATAAGGTATTCCATTGCCTAGAAGCCTGCCTCAAACCATAGATTGATCTTTTTAACTTACATACTTTATTCTGATTTCCTTTTTCCACAAAACCAACTGGTTGTGTCATATAGATTTCCTCTTTTAAATAACCATTTAAAAAAGCAGACTTGACATCCATTTGATGGAGATCAAGATCAAAATAAGCAGATAAGGCACATAAGATGCGAATAGAAGTGAATTTTGCAACAGGAGAAAATGTTTCCACAAAGTCTACTCCTTCCTTTTGTGTATATCCCTTAGCAACTAATCGAGCTTTATATTTTTCCACACCTCCTGAAGCATTGTGTTTCCTTTTGTATATCCATTTAGATCCTATGGCCTGGCGGTTTTGGGGTAAATCAACAAGTTCCCAAACACCATTTCTTTCCATGGAGTTTAGTTCTTCCCGCATAGCTTCCAACCATAGTCCAGATTCCTCACAATCAATGGCCTGTTTGTAAGTTTTAGGTTCTTCCTCTAAAGACACTTTAGAGTGAACTTCCCCTAAAAACACAAAATAATCATCTAGATAAGATGGTGTTTGTGTGTTCCTCCCACTTCTTCTAGGCATACTAGTTGAAGGAGTTTCTTCCATATTAATGTCAGGGATCTGGCTTGAAATATTACCAGTAGAGTCATTTATTACTTCCTCGGATTCTCCTTCTATCAATTGCACTCTAGCTCTCTTAGCACGACGAGGAGTGTCCTGATCTAAAAACATAGCATCTCTGCTTTCCAATAACTTCTTATTATTGGGATCATAAAACCTATAACCATTGGAACCAGTAGAATAACCAACAAAAATTCCTGGAGTGGTCTTAGGTTGCAGTTTGGTTCTGTTCTGGCTAGGGATTTTAATTTCAGCATTGCAACCCCAAACAGCCAGGTGCCTTAGTGTTGGTTTCCTCCCTTTCCAAAGTTCATAGGGAGTGACCTTTACTGATTTTGAGGGTGAATGATTTAACAAATAAACTGCAGTATGCAGTGCTTCCCCCCAAAAACTTAAAGGTAAATCCGAGTAAGCCATCATGGATCGAACCATATCCATCAACGTCCTATTCCTTCTTTCCGCTACACCATTTTGTTGGGGTGTGTAGGGTAATGTGTAGTGGTGTACTATGCCATGTTCTTTACAGAATTCATCCAAAATTCCGGATGTGTACTCTCCTCCTCTATCGGTCCTAAGGACTTTAATTTTCCCATTTAATTGGTTTTCCACTTCAGCCTTGAAAGTTTTGAACATGTCCAAACCCTCAGACTTGTGTTTAAGGAGGTATACATAACCGTATCGGGAGAAGTCATCAATGAATGTGATAAAATACACCTTCTGTCCTATCGTGGGTGTTGTCATTTCCCCACAAATATCTGAATGAATTATGGCTAAGGGCTCACTAGATCTTTCAGCTTTAGGAAAGGGAGCTCTAGTCATTTTTCCCATGATGCAGGCTTCACAAATTCCATAATCTTCCCATTTAAAATTCAGAATTCCAGAACTAATCAATCTTTTAATCCTGTTCTTTGATATATGTCCTAGCCTTAAATGCCATAGGTAGGATTCGGAACAATTGTCATTTCCGGCTATATTCCTCACAATGGAGTGGTTTTCAGCAACTAAACTGTCCATAGCATCAATATCGGAAATATCTTCAATATAATAGAGGCCTTCTACACGATTCCCTCATTGTATTAATTTTCCTTTTAGCAATATTTTAACCTTCCCATTGCCAAAGTTAACATCAAAGCCTGCAGATTCTAGTCTAGATACCGATATGAGATTTTTCCTCATATCTGGAGCAAATACAGTATTCTTAAGGAGTAATATTCCTCCACTTGGGAGTTTTAGATTATAGTCCCCAATTCCTAGTATATCTGCCTTTGATGTTGTTCCTAGATAAATAAATCTAGTTCCCTTTTGTATTGGTTTAAATGAACAGGAATAATTCCTATCTCTTGCAATGTGTGAGGTGGAGCCAGAATCAACCAACCAACTATTTGACAAGGAAGTTGTAAATAGAGATTCTGAACATACAAAAACATGTGACATACCATCAAGTGAAGAATTTCCCCTTCTATTATCCTGATGCTTGGACTGGTTCTTGTTATACTTCTTATCATCTGGCTTCCTCTTCTTAGTGCACTCAGATCTGAAGTGTCCTTGTTCACCACAATTATGACAATTAAATTTCCTCTTGTCAACCTTCTGATTTGAGTTTCTTCCATTGTAATCATTCCTGTCACGCTTCTGATTTATTTTATCCCTCAAGTCTGTCCCATATTTCCTCTTTTGCCAATTCCTCTTGCTTGAAGACTTGTCCTCACCAAGGTGTAGTTCATCATGTTGAGACCTTCTTTCTTTCCCTTGTGTGGACTTCCTGTCTTCTTCCATGAGTAGATGATGCCTTAGCGTCCTCATGTTCAACACACACTCAGTATGACAAAAGGATATTTTAAATTGCTCCCAAGAGTTTGGCAAAGAGTTCAGAGCAACCATGACTTGAACTTCTTCAGGGAAAGGGTACCCAGCATTCTTTAGTTCCTCTACTAACACACATAATTTATTCAGATGTGCACTAACAGCTGTGGTTTCTGTCATCTTCGCAGTCAAAAATTGATTCACCAAGCTAAGAACTTTGATAAGTGAAACTTCCCCAAAGTCCTTGTCCAATCTCCTCATTATTTTGCGAGCTGATTCCTCTGGTTCATATTCTCCACTGAGTAATTTCCTCACGGTAGCTTTCCTTTTCCTCATCATCAGCCTCATCAGCTGGTTGGGTAGGCTTAGATTGAGTAATGATATAATCTATGTTCTCAGCAGTGAGGAGAAACATGATCTTTCTCTTCCAGACAGTAAAATTTGAACCATCCAATTTACAGGTCCTAAGTAATTCAGCAAACACACTGTTGGAAGCCATTGGGAAGGATGATTACCATAGCAGAATTCCAGAAATCAATCTGAAGCAGCAAGCAGGAACAAGTAAGGCCGTAACCTGCAGATTCAGAGTACCCAACAGCAGCTCGTGTGGCTTGGTGACTTCTCTAGGCAGACGACTTGGAGCAGCGGCGATTCCAAAAGGTCAGAGGTCCCGGCTGGTTGACAGCGCCCCGGCGGTAATGTCGGAGACGGCGGCCACGGCGAGACGGCGGCCGCGGCGAGGACGGCGAGACGGCGGCCGCGGCGAGGATGGCAAGGCGGCGACCGCGGCGAGGACGGCAAGGCGGCGACCGCGGCTAGGATGGCAAGGCGGAGTCGCGGTGGAGGCAGCAAGGCGGGCTTGCGGTGGAGGCGGCGAGATCGAGCGAGCGGTGGAGGCTAGATCGATTTTTGTGGCTTGGTTCCAGCTATGGCAAGAGTACGCAGCGGAAGTTTGTTTCCAGGAAAATACAAGAGTTTGACGTCCTTTTTCCTATCTCAAATAAAGAGATATTGTACGGCCGTCAAAACTCGTTGTAATTTGCTCCGATGCCAATGTTGAAAAAATAACATAGCACGAGTATATTTGTCTACCCTCTAATTCCTCCGCCAAGTCCGTGGTGCAGCTCACAATGCGTATATGAGGCTAGAGGGTAGGGACATATTTATACTCATATTCCTGAATGTTCAAATTCGTATCCGGATAGAATTCAGTTAGACTCCTAATCGAATTAACCAACCACGATCATAACCGATTATTTTCCGAGTCAAATTACTTCTTATCCCTAAGCACATATATGTGAGATATATGCCACGTTTAAATAATATGTGATTCCTATTTAAACGTGTAGACTTATCAATCTACAGAGCTGAACCTGTAAATAGCCTAGCCAATTCCAAACATATACTGTGCCCAGGCATATAATTCCAGTACATATATACAGACTGTATTCCAGTATAGTTTGTACCCAGCTTCCTTGAGTAAATTTCCTCAAGTTCAATTGCAAATATTTGTACCAATCATTCATACACCAATTCGGTATGATTTCATTCATCTACCAAATAAATGTAGTACGTAATATTTTGGAAGACACCAAAAACTCCTACACAGGACTGTAGATTCAAGTTCCAAATCAAATTGGGTTCAGTCATACATTTAGCTAAGGAGCTTACACACATAAGACCCATCCATGAAACGAAATTAACTTCACCTTGCCGCCTAATTAATCAGCATTCCACCCTAGCCTGACCAATACTGCCAGTACCTAAATCATTCCTGGTTGGGAGCGGGAGCGGCAGCCTTGATGGTCTCAACCATGGCCTCCGCCTGAATCCTGGCCCTGGCGTAGCGCACCTCCGACTGCAGCTTGGCCACCATGGCCTCCTTCCCGGTCCGCGTGGCTTCCCTGAGCCGATCTTCCAGCGAGGCCAACGCGGCAGCATCCATCTGCAGCAAGCCCCTGCCCAGCGCCTCACGCTGCTCCGCCGTCTTGGACCTCGCCAGCCTCGCCACCTCGTCCGCGAGGTAAGGGTAGCGGCCCTTGATCGCCGCCCCCAGCTGCGCCACGTGGAGAGGCACCGCATTCGTCGCCGACGGCGGGTCGATGGGCCTGGGCGAACGGAGGTAGGCCTGGTAGAACTCCCAGGAGTAGAGGCCGTACCGCGCGTCGGGGAACGCTCTCATCTCGTGGATCGCCTCCGAGAGAGCCATCGTGTGGAGCTCCATGCGCGACGGCGGCGAAGTGCGCCGCTCTGGCTCCGGCTCTCCTTCCGTGTCGCGGAGACCGAGCTGGGCGAGCATCTCCTGGATCGCCTCTTCGAGGCCCCTGGTGCGGATCCCGGCACGCGACGGCGGCGGCCCGCGGAGCTGGAGCTGGGCGAGCTGGTCCTCGAGCGCCTGCATGGCTACGAGCTGCTCCTCGTGGAATGGGGTGTGCCCCTCTCCCTCGCCATGCTCATCCTGCGCCGGCGACGACGGCCTGGCGAGCTCCATCACCGCCACCCCGTCTTCCAGCCTGATGTCGAACCAAGCTCCATCATAGCAACTCCAACGGACGACCCATTTCGTCCGCCGCCGTCAGTTTGGGTATGCGTGGACAAAAAAGGAGGCCCAACGCGCCGACCCAAATCCAAATCGAGTCCGCTTCGCGTCCGCGCCGACGCATTTGCGGCTTAAATTTGCGCCCCAAATGCGTCGGCGCGGACGCGAAACGGACGGCACGTGCGTCTTCTCGGTGTCCGTCGTGTCCCCACCTGGCGGTCGTCCAACTACCCGCTGCCTACCTGGTCAGCTGAATTTATGACCTCGGGCCCACGCGTCAGCGACGGCGGTCGAACTTTTTTAAGCCGACCGTGCGGCGGGGCCGTCCTCATCCACTTCCAGCCAGGTCCCGTCCCCATCTAGCCACACTCGCTCCCCCGTCGCCGGCAAATCCTAGCCACCCCAGCCACCACAGATGGGGCTCTTCTCCGGCGCCAGCAAGGCCAAGGGCAAGTCGCCCGCCATTCCTTTTCCCCGCGAGTTTCTCCCGCCTCCGCCGGCGCCAGCTCGCCGGCCGAGGCAGCGCGTCAACGTGCCCGTGCACCAGACGGAGTGGCACTGGCAGAACCGCGTGCCTCTTCCGTACCCCGACGCCACCCTGCCGCACGACTAGCACTTGGATCCGGAGAGGATCCCAGTGCCGGCGGCGCCGCGGTTGGCTAGGGCGCACGCGGAGGAGGTACGGCGCCGGCGGGCGCTCCTGACGCCGGAGCAGCGCCGCGACCCCGCCTACGCCTCCGACTCGCCCAACTGGGCGCGCTGGTTCGCCTTCGAGCACGAGGAGGCAAGGCGACGCGGCGTCTGCGAAGTCGACCGCACCGTGCCACCGCCCCCGCTCGTCGTCCGCGAGGAGGACCAGGCGGTGGAGGACGCCTACCAGGAGGCCCTTGCGGCCGTCTACCGGGAGAGCGAGGAGGACGAGTGGCGCATGGCGGCGGCCGCCGAGGAAGAGGAGGCGGCATACGAGGCGGCCATGGCCCTCTCCGCGGCGGGCGATTGCGTCCTGCCGCCGGTGACCCCGCGGCCCCCTGTGAAAGCCGAGCCGGAGCCGGAGCCGACCTCAATCGAGCGCTACTCCTGGACGGGAGTGCTGCGCGAGTGGGTCAGCGCGCCGCCGGTCTGGATGGAGGCGCGCCAGGCCGCGGCGGCACAGCCCGCGCCCGACATGAACGCGCTCTGGAACACGGCGTTCCCCTGGGCCGGGCCGGCGCCGACGCTCATCGACCTCACGGACCCCGAGGACGACGACGAAGACGCCTAGGGCAGCACGCCGCCTCGTAGTTTAGTTTGTTTTTATTTTTCTTAAATGCAAATGTGGACGCGTGGACTCCCGCCGGCCTTCGTGGCCGGCTTTAATGTTTAATTAATGTTGTTTTTATTTTAAATATGCATGCATTCTTTTTTTTCTAGCGCCGTCAAAATGAGTCGGGCCAGCGTTGGGCGCACGCGCCGACCCAAACACGGAAGCGGACGTTCGTGTCCGCCTGACCGATCCAAACGAACAAAAAAAGGGACAAAATCGTCTGTTTGGGTCGGCCGGTTGGAGTTGCTCTCAGGGTCTTCTTCCCCCCTGCCGATCGCCAGCAGACGCAGCGCGTCGGCGCGCATCTGGGCCTCGGCCGCACCCTCCCCCTCGCCGCGTGCCCTCGCGCGGGTGACGGGGGCCATCTCGGAGCAGAGCTGAAGGCGAGGGTCTCCTCTGCTCCTCTGTGTGAGCTTTCGCGTGTGTGAACGCTGGAGAAGGAGGCGTGAGTCAGTCCTCCATCAATGGCAGTGCATTTTGCGTCTGCACCGCTCCACTCCTTTGCTGACATGACAGCGCTACAGTAGCTTCAAAGAAAATGGGTGCGTGTTATCTGTTGGGACAAAATTACTGTTCTGACCTTTTGTGCTAACAAAATCGGAAGTTGACCTCGTTCAGAAAATATTTTCGATTTAAACCTTTTTAGGTGACGCCAACACCCCTAGCGTCTGGGTTGCAAAGGAGACGCCAGACACCCTGGCGTCTGGCCCCTGGCCCGCACGACCCGCCCGCCCGTTGACCTGCTGACGTGGCAAAGGGGCCAGACACCAGGAACCATGGCGTCTGGCCCTGGTAAGTGGATAACGGCGCGGGCCAGCCCACCCATCCCCATCTCATCTTCTCCTGGCAGCGCCTCACGAACAGAGAGGTCTCTGTTCGTCACCCCTAGTCTCCCTCACCCTCCCCCTGATCTACTCCATCCTCCGCTCAAACTCGTAGATCTGACCCCCCCCCCCCCCCCAAGCATCTTTGAGGTATTCTCCCCCATTTCCTCCAATTTGTTTTGGTTTTCCCTTGGATGCATTATTTCACATTAGGTGATGTTACATGATAATGAATTCTTTTTTTAGGAATATGTTTGTCGTTGGTAGATGATTATGTAGGTAGTGTAGTTGGTAGATGATTATGTAGGTAGTGTAGTTGGTAGATGTTTGTAGTTGTCCACCAATAGACTTAGTTTGATAAATTTTTTGAATTATAGATGATGTATGCATGTGCTACTAAATTAGTTATATGTTGAATATATAGATGGCATAATATTTTTTTGAATCTGAGAAGACTACTTTGGCAAGCAAATCTATTTAGAAAAAATATTATATGTGTGAAGTGGTATGACAATAAAGTTGAATATATAGATGGCATAATATTTTTTGCAAAAGAGATGATGAAATGTGATGATTGTGTGTGACATGATTTGTTCAATAGATTGTTATGGGTACTCGTATATGATATGTATTTATTAGAATTGTCAATAGGAATGCTTTAAGAGATGTTGCATATGAAGAAATTTTGCATAACTTGGAGAAGCAAATTCTACTGTTTGTAATTGTAGTTCATGTTGTGATTTGTTTGGTAGGATGGCGGATGATGATGGACCTTGGTATGACGGATTAATCGAGGAGTGGGATAAGGAACATCGTGCTCGTGCCATTGAGAACGGAAAGGTAAGAAGCAAGACTTATCAATTTTCGTTGTTTCTCATTTGTGTTCTTGTATTGATCAAAAAATCACTTTATTTGCAGCATGTAGTTGCTATGCGCATGAGGGGTCATTCCGCTGATGACTTTCCTTACGACGCGCGGTACGAGCCGTACATTCGGAGATTGGGTCTTCTCCCATTCGTGTTGCAGTTTAAGCGACGCGCTCCGCCGGTGAACCACGGGGCGCTGACCGCACTTGTGGATCGTTGGAGGCCCGAGACTCACTCATTCCACCTTCCATGTGGGGAGATGACGATGACCCTAGAGGACATGGCTATGATAAGCGGCCTTCCTATCAATGGACAAGCTGTTACCGGTCGTGTCAGCGCCGTTAATTGGCGAGAACGGGCTGGCATTTTAATTGGTGTTGAGCCCGATCCTCCTCTGCCAGGCAAGGCCGATACCTCGAAAGTGAGGCATTCTTGGCTAAAACAAGTCAGAGGAGAAAACAATCCGTGCCCTGAGGGTGCCAATGACGTGGTTGTGCAGCAGTACGCGCGGGCCTATCTTTGGTATGTACTAACCAAGGTAGTCTTCTCAGACGCAACCAGGAACTCATCCCTCTGGATGTTCTCGGAGCTACTCAATAACTGGGATACCCAGTATAGCTGGGGTTCGGCCGCACTAGCATACTTGTATCGTCAGGTAAGAGATATTTGCAACCATTTATCTTGCATTTGTCATGCGCCTTCATATCTAACATGTTTGTTTGATTGCAGCTTGACTTGGCGTGTCGCAGGCAGGGAGATACATCCTCATTGGCTGGCTTTGTTTGGAGCCTATCCGTGTGGATGTGGGAGCGGATCCCGATTTCAAGAACCCCGAACAGCCAAACCCACGGGGTAATCATGACGGGGCGCATGATGTTGATCCATATCGGCGCCCTACTCTTGCTTACTATTGGGAACGGGTGACGGGTGTACACAGGAAGCTCGCATGTGCGATACAAGTGCTATATGAACGAGCTAGACACCTTGACTGCTGAGCAGGTATTGAGAAGTTCAATGAGACAAAATTTAGTCAAGAATGAAATTTGTATCTAACAATGTATCTCTTTGTTTTGCAGGTCCATTGGTTGCCTTATGTGGATGATCGTGGCTTCTCTCTTAACGAGATGTGCACGCGTGATCGCCATCTTTGGCGGGCGAGGTGCCCAATGATATGCTTCTTCGCAGTCGAGTGGCACTTCGTAGACCGTGTGGCAAGACAATTTGGAAGAAGACAAGGTATTCCAATTGAGGAGAGCAAGGAGGAAATGCTATCTCTGCATCGGTGAGCAAGCATGTCTTTGAGTATGTAGTAGAGCATTGAATAAGTCTATGTTTGCTAATGCTTTGTACCGTGCATCATTTGTAGGTTCGATCGAAGGAACAATCAGGATATATCGGATTGGGCAAACAAACACCGCACGTGGATACAAATTTGGAATCAAAGAGACACGTTAGTGGAATCAGAGAATAGACCTCACAATCAGTCAGCATATCAGAAGTATCAAGTGTGGTATGCGAATCGTTACCGGTTAAAGCTAAAGCCCGGTTGGACTCACGAGGAGTGGTCGGAGTTGGTGTCTGAAGACCCGGAAACTGCAGAAGGTTATCATACCTTCAACATGGCGGTGAGAGACACCAGAGGGGCTCACGTTGACTATGCACCGATGCATGACGAAATGGTAGTCTAATGAACCTATTCTAACATACTTGCATTATATTGTCTTCTTTCAAATACATAAGTTTGGTGTGTTCATGAATTGCAGGGCAGAGAGTTGCTTATGTGCGTCAACGATGCCAATGTAGCACTGAGTCATCCCCATGGTGGTGGATTATCTGAGAGGACTCTTAGGAGCACGATGGAGGTGTGAGCAATATATTATAAAAGCTTCTCTTCGCGGATTAGTTATTTGCATCTCATATCATATCATATTTTGTGTTGTCGCAGAAGTTCAAGAAGCGGTTCCATAAGATGGCAGCTATGCTTTCTTGCCATGGTGCTCAGTCCAGTGATGTGTTTGCACCTGGTAGCCGCGCCACCAGAGCTAATAGACGCCGTTATCTCCGCAACGAAGAGGACATAGAGGAGGAGGTCCATGAAGAGGAGCCAACACATCAAGAGGAGCCAACACAACAAGAGGAGCAGGAACAACAAGAGCATGAGTATGATGTTGATGCTCCACAACCATCACAGGTTACACAACCGACACAAGGCAATGCTCGCTCTAGGAAAGGCAAAGCCATAGCTAAGACACCAGCCAAGAAAGGTAGAAAGAAGACATGGAACAGTATATTTCATAGTCCGGAGTATCCTCATCAGCTTATGCCCACAGGAATGCAAAGATATAAGTCCAACAATGATGCGGAGGAGGAGGCAAACAATGAAGAGGAGGAGGAGGAGGCTAGCGAAGAGGAGGAGCCTACACTTGCAACTCTCGTAAAGAGAGGAAGGAGGAAGTGAGCTAGTTTGGTCCATGAACTTGGTGTAGTTCGTTTCCATGAACTTGGTGTAGTTTGTTTCCATGAACTTGTTGTCGTTTGTTTGAATTAAGTTGTCATGAATTCATGAATTTGCTATGAATGTATGACAAGAATTTGTCGGATAAAAGTAGAACTCAGTCATTACGTTGATTGCTGTGAAATGTTGATTCCTGTGATGTCTTTGTCTGTGTTGATTGGTGTGAAATGTTGATGAAATCTGTCTAAAGGCAAGACTTTAGTCATTTATATGCACAGGGGACCAGACGCCAGGGTCCTTGGCGTCTGGCTACTAGACGCCATGGTCTCTGGCGTCTGGTGGTCGACAGGAACCAGAAACAGGGCAAAACAGGGGAGCCAGACGCCAGGGTTCCTGGCGTCTGGGTGTGCACTAGAGTACCATTTTCATTATCAATGCTAGCATAGTATTTTCATGATCTATGCTAGAGTAGTATTTTCATGTCCATTGCACATTCTTGTCAATAAATGCGAACATAGCAAATTAATTTGACAGACGAGGTCCCACTAGTTCAAATGACATAAACCTTACATAGTGATCATACAAGGGTGACGCCACTAGTTCAAATGACACAGCTAGTTCATGACCACGATAGTTCAAACGACATAGACATAAGCATTACATGGTTCAAATGAAATAAGCATTACATGGTTCAAATGAAATAAGCATGACATAAACATCACATAGGTCCATCATTAATGCCATTATAGTTGAAATGACATAAACATCACATAGGTCCATCAAGGACATTGGCGTTTTGGAGGAGGCTCTCCATACCAACTCGGTTTCCTGTAACAATGCAAATCAACCTTCCTTTTGGACATGAATTCTTCCTTCATCCGTTGAACTGTAGCCTCATTAGTTAGTTCAATCATCGCTCTGCCGTTTGATTCCAACTTGCTTCTATAGTACAAAAAATCGCCTTCGTTGAAGCCATGTTGAACTATGAAATTCTTCTTCAAGAAATCAATAGTGATAAGCTCTTCAATCATTGGCTCCCATACACCTTGACGAACTCCCCTTACGTGCACAATGCACCTAAGTAACCACGGTTTACTCGTGTACCACCCATTAGCATTAGCCATCTGCACCAGACAAATCAATTAAGTTTACATCGAGCAACTAAGTAATCACGGTTTACTCGTGTAACCATAACCCTAATCCTAAGCATAACCCTAATCCTAAGCATAACCCATTGGGGGAATGCATAGTGCACCAAGTAAATCTATTAGTCTAAAGCTTACAACACCACATGTAGCACCATATTCTACCATTTTTTGCAAAGGATTTGCTAAAATAAATCGAAACTAGGGTTTTCTAAAATCCACTAAGTACGATGGATTGAACCAAACAAATCATGGGGGTGCAGTGGATTTACCTTAATGGTTGGAAATGACTCCAATCAAACGGTTCAATGGGACCGATTTGTGAGAGATTTGAGGGGAGTTTGGGTGGTGGAGAGAGAGTGAGGGGGGCAGCAGCTCGGGCAGTGGTGAAGAATGAGGTAGGGAGTGGGCTTGAGGTGGGGCCAATGTTACTTATCCACTGCAAAGGATCCAGACGCCAGGGTCCCTGGCGTCTGGGTATGTGCCAAAACAGCACAAACTTCTGGTGTGTTTGGCACAGACCTAGACGCCAGGGTCCCTGGCGTCTGGTCATGTGGGTGACGTGGCCAGACGCCAGGGTCAGTGGCGTCTGGGTGTGCACCAGAGATATCAGAACAATTTGCAAACTGGGCAGGACCCAGACGCCAGGGTCCATGGCGTCTGGATGACGTGGCTCATATGGCCAAACGCCGGGATCAGTGGCGTCTGGGTGTGCACCAGAGACATCAGAACCATTTGCAAACTGGGCAGGACCCGGACGCCAGGGTCCATGGCGTCTGGATGACGTGGCTCATATGGCCAAACGCCGGGATCAGTGGCGTCTGGGGGTAGACCAGAGGCATCAGAACCATTTGCAACCTGGGCAGGACCCAGACGCCAGGGTCCATGGCGTCTGGTAGTTGGCCAAATGCCAGGGTTAGTGGCGTCTGGCCCTGGTGCAGACCACACTTCTTTCTTCACTTGCAATTCTGGCTAACTAACTAGTTGCACGCATTGTTATACACTGTAAATGACACAAATATCATGATACATAGCAGATTAGTCTCGAATGACATACATAGTTTTCACATAATCTCGAATGACAAGTTCACCACACACAAGGTTTCAAATGACATAAAGAGTTCATCACACACAAGGTTTCTAATGACATAAATAGTTCATCACAACAAGGAGTGGGCACATCCTTCTCCTTCTCCTTGTCCAACCTGGCCCCCATCCAAGTCTTCGGCATGTCCTCTTGCTCCGTGCACGACGGCCTCGTCCTGGAACCGGATGAAGCCATGCCTACAAAAAGAACAATTGTTAGCACAAGACACAAAGAGAGTAAATGTGTAAATACAGTAAATCAATAAATGCTAGGAATTGTATGAACAAATAATATACCATTATTATTAGATCAACCATCTGGATTATGCAAATAACCGAAGGCCGATCCATTATCAACCATTCCTCTACGACCACCACCACCTCTAGCACTTGTGCTTCCTCTACGACCACCACCACCTCTAGCACTTGTGCTTCCTCTCCGACCACCACCACCTCTAGCACTTGTGCTTGCTCTACCACCACCACCACCTCTAGCACTTGTGCTCCCTCTACGACCACTAGCACCTCTAGCACTTGTGCTTCCTCGACCACCACCAGCGTCACCTCTTCCACCTCCACGACATGTTTTCCTTTTCTTTCATGTCCGTGCATTGTGTCGCCCTTCACTGCACCCTCCACAGTTGATAGTGTCAGGAGCCTCCATGAAATGACCGCTACCAAATTGTTTCATGCCAGTGTATCCAGCCAGGTCATCCATATCACCCCTGAACCTCTTAATTCTCCTTCTACCCTTGGTCTCCACCTTCAGGAGAGGGTCTGGCTTAATATGAGGGCCATGGTACTCAGGCCACTGTGATTGGTCCAAGAAAGGGTGAAATCGAGGCGCCCATGTCAACCTAGTAGCTTCCACATGGAACTCTTGCATCCGCACGGTTTTCCCATCACAAACATGTATGTTTCTAGCCTTCGCCGCCGTTGTCAAATGCGAGCAAGGCCAATGATACTTACTAGGCCTCTCACACTGGCACCACCGAGTCTTGAGACGCACCTCAAATGCAGCACCACCATATTGAAAACCGTCTCGTGTTGTGCCACCTGGCTCATCAATTTGATAGATCATTTCACTTTTTTCGAATATGATAACTTGTTGCCGTGAAGACTTGCTTGCTTGTAACTGCAGCCATTCATCAACCTTTTCCGGATAATCCATTTTTTCACCTGTCCATTTTGCAGTCTCTTCAGAATGCCTCTGAAAGTACTCATTAAGCTTGAAGAAGGTATAATCCACTATTGCAGTCACCGGCACTGAATGAGCACCTTTGAGCACATTGTTGAAACATTCAACCAGGTTGCTCGTCATGTCGCCATATCGCCTACCTCCATCGTCATGAGCGCGTGCCCACTTGTGCTTCTCGTTGAAATTCCTAGTTAAGAAGTCTTTTCCACCTTCGTTCACCGCTGCAAAGAGTTTGTTGTACCGAGCATCAAAAGCATCGGTGGTGAAGGCCACACATACATGGGTAAGGTCTTTGCTGAGCTCCTTGCTTTTACATGCCTGGTAAAAGTTGGCCACGAAATGCCTCATGCACCATCTGTGGTGAAGCTTTGGGAATCCTGGAATAACAATGTCCATTGCCTTGAGTATGCCATGGTGCCGGTCCGATATGATGCATACCTCCCTAGCCCCAATCACCTTGTGCCTAACATGACCCATGAACCACTCCCAGTTGTCTTGGTGCTCGGAAGGCACCAAAGCAAATGCCACTGGCAACACATTGTCGTTTGATGAGTGCGCCATTGCTACCATTAGTGTGCCCTTGTATCTACCGGTCAAGAATGAGCCATCTATAGACAAGACCGGACGACAATGCTCAAACGCCTCCACGCATTGTCCATAACTCCAGAAGGCACGGTGGAACACTCCCTCGTGATCATCGACCACATGAAACATGTCCGGGTTCCTATGTGCAATCGCGCCCAACAACCTCGGGAGCTGGTTGTATGCTTCTTCGTAACCACCATACAACATCCTAATAGCATTTGCCTTTGCCTTCCATGCCTTCCCATACTTGACTTCATAACCAAATTGTTTTTTCACCGTCCGCATGAGAAACCCCACTTTCACAGTTGGATCAACGGCTATGTCTTTCATCCATTTGTATCCAAGATACTCAGATGTGAGCTGACGGTGTGTCTTTCGAAGTCGTTTCGATGGCGGTTTGCACCTATGAGTGGCAACACAACTTTTTAACACCCATTCTTCGGTTTCTTTAAGCTTTCTTGCACGAACCTTCCATGGGCATCCTTCTTGCTCACACTTCACGGTGTAACGCAACTTCATGTCCGAGTGCTCAACATAAAATGGCCTATGGTTCCGAATGGCATAGTCAGACAACCAAAACTTCAGCATAGGCAAGCTCAGAAACTTCGAACCTTTCTTCAAATGAGCATTCTCGTCCTCGTTCTCCTCCCTTGGTTCGCCTGGATCTGGGCATGGTGTTTGCTCAATCGCCGTCATTCTCATTCTACCATCAACAACAGCTTTATGGGCAAGGCTGAGATCTTGAAACAAGTGAGTTCTTTTTTCTAAGCCCGTCAGCTCAAAGTGGATTTGGTTTTCCTCCTTTGTGAATCCATCCTCGTCCAACTCTTCCCCCAGACCCTCGTCATCCGAGTCATACGCATATTGACGCCTAAAAGGCAACTCACGATCCATGTCCTTTTGCGCTATGTACGCATCCAATTCACCAACATCATTACCATGAAACCCTTCCTCTTGCTCTTCGTCGTCATCATGAGCATCTTCATCCTCTTGAATTACTTCGTCACTAGCAATCACCTCAACTTCATTTGCTTGGCTAGTTGGTGGTTGGCTAGAAGCATTGGGGGCATACAACTCAACCACATTTGCTTCACTAGATGGTAGACGGGGACGTGGTTGGCGATAAGAATTGGGGGCATCAACCACAACCCTATGCTCAACAAGTGGCACCATTGTCCTCTCGCTCATGTCATCCATTGGGAAAGAGACATGCCGGTTCAAATCAATTGTAAACCGAGGATATTCAACCTTGGTGGCAAACAATTCAAGTGACTTGTCTTCCGATTGGGAAACTTTTTCCTTGTATACATCCCAATGCAAATCCGAGGTGATAGGCATACTTTTCAAGCGATATTTGGCTCCAACTCCAACATCATACCTTCCTATTAACTTAACATCAACATTGGTTTCCATCCACTTTAAGACATGTCTCACTTTTGCAACAACATCCTCATAGCTAGGGCTTGTATCAAAAACCAATGGTTCCTCACCCGTGTCGGCTTTGTTACTCAAGAATGCCTCCTTGTCCATGTAATGAACATTAACAAGTCTCTCCATCTAAAAACAACATGAATGCATTTAAGGCATCAATGAGCATTGGTGTTTATCCAAAAACATCTCAATATATCCAAATCATATCAACACTAAATTATTGGTGATGTCCACAAAGGTTTTATTAATTAACACACACTAAGCAAAGTTTACCCTAAACACTAACTAACCCTAACCCCCAATCTTTCTACTGAACAAGCAAATATTCCTACTACACACCATGCATATCACTATATTACCAAAGTTAACCAAGACATTCACACTAAAAGAAGGGAGAAAACATGAACTAGGGTTCCACCAACATGTAAATAATGCAACCAAAAAAATTTGGGTGATTTGGGGGAGATTACCACAAGCAACAAAGTGATGGAAAGATCCACCTAAGGGAAGCACCTTTTGGAGAGGATTTGAGGGGGAGCTTGAGGGGTGGGAGAGAGTAGGGGAGCACCAACTGTTCTTCAAGCTCGGGCTGAATTGGGGAAAGTGTGTGGGGTGGGTCCCACACACTCTCCCGTGGGGTTGGCCACTTACCAGGGCCAGACGCCAGGGTTCCTAGCGTCTGGCCCCTTTGCCACGTCAGCAGGTCAACGGGCAGGGGGGTCGTGTGGGCCAGGGGCCAGACGCCAGGGTACCTGGCGTCTCCTTTGCAACCTAGACGCCAGGGATGTTGGCGTCACCTAAAAAGGTTAAAATCGAAAATATTTTCTGAACGAGGTCAACTTCCGATTTTGTTAGCACAAAAGGTCAGAACAGTAATTTTGTCCCATCTGTTGTGGTGTGGTGTGTAGTCCGATCACTCTAATAAAGTGTAGCTGTTTAGGTAGGCTAGGTAGGTCCGCAGGTGGTCATTGCACCCTGTACAGTTGCCTGAATTTTATTTTCTGGTCAATCGATTTGCTTGGTACTTATGCTTTGGGGTAGTCCTGGCCATGGGCAGCCCCACCCGGTCGGCCCGACCCGGCCCGGCCCGACCTTGCCCACGGACCGGGCCTGAGATCTAGGCCCGATGGCCGGGCCGGGCCGGGCCTGGGCCCGCCATTTTTACGATTTGCTGAAGAGGCCCGGCCCGAGACCCAGCGGGCCTTTTGGTGATGGGCCGGGCTTGGGCCTGGATTCTAGGCCCGACGGCCGGGTCGGGCCTAGCTTTTCTGCGCCGGGCTTGGTCAGGCCCGGCCCGAGTTTTGGCCAGGTATACTTTGGGGTAGTGTGCATGGGAATGTTTCCGGTGCACCCGCACTTGTGGTGCTACCGGTGCACCGGATGCCATAAAACATCTTAAAAAATCTGAAAAAAAAATCTAGCATATTAACACAACATCAGTGTATGATGTCACAAAATTTCATATAAAAATTTGAAGCATTTTTTGAGATACAAAAATGACAAAATTGACATCAGTGTGATAATGGGCCAAATCTAAAGCCCAAATTATGCTATGCACTATTCGGTGTTGAATTTATTATTTTTATTTTTTGATTTATGTTTCGAGTTTTGACTTGAAATTTTGTGACAAGCTACATTGATGTTGTGTGAATATGCTAAAAAATTAAGAATTTTTTTGAACATTTTAAAAGTGCAACGTGAGTTTGGTGCACCAGTAGCACCATAAGCTCCGGTGCACCAGATATTTTCCTAGTGTGCATGCATGCACCTGCCGTTGTAGTTAATTAAGCTATTTTTGCTGGTGACCTGATAGCTAATTAAGCTATTTAAGCTAAGGCTTTTCTGCCGGTGACCTGATAGCTAATTAAGCTATTTGTATGCATTTGGTTTAGCCCTTAAACAAAAACTCATGTCTATGCTTTAAATTCTGCATGAGTGATTAACTATCATCACGTTTTTCTTAATAGTGGAAGTTTTGCAAAAGAAAGTTTTATAAGGACTGAATTAGTGCCATTGGTATTACCCTTAAAAGGAAATAAAATTTGCACATAATTTCAAAAACTAATGCCACTAAAATAAAATCAAAATAATGAACTTTTAAAGAATGAATTCATGCATTGGTGTTACCCCTTATGACCCGTAAAATGGATATTACCCTTTAAAACGAAAGAAAGTGAATAACTAAAAACTAGAACAAACAATGACAAAATTTGCACACAATTTACACACAAATCACACTTTTTCAAAATATGCAAGAATAAACATATAGTGGTGAAACTTCTGCAAAAAAAATCTAAGAAGGAATGAATTATTGGCATTATTATTACCCTAAAAGAAGAAAGAAATGAATTAAAAACTACAAAATAATGAAAAATTTGCAGACAGTTTGCACCAAAAATGCGCTTTGTTATAATATGTAAGAATAAACATTCAATATTGAGGCCTTCAATACAGACATCCAAACATTGCGTTAAAAAAGAAAATAAAATAGAACTAAAACAACATTAAAAAATTAAGTTTTCCAAGGAAGAATTAAATAATGGCCTTCTTAATACCCTTTAACAAGAAACAATATAAAAAATCAAAATAATAAAGTATAGGAAGAATTAATTAGTGGCATTGCTATTACAGTTTAATAGGAAGAAAATAAAAATATGAGAAATTTTGCAAGCAATTTACACCAAAAATGCTTCTTTTAACAATATGAAGAATATGCATATAATATTGCAATTTTCGTAAAAAAGGTAATTTCCTAAGAATGAATGAATTAGTGGCATTGGTATTACCCTTAATGAAGAAAGAAAATAAAAAAACAAAAGAGGTAGCGACAAAATTTGCACGCAATTTACACAGAATTGCACTTTGTTATAATATGCAGTAATAAACATATAATATTGGAATCTTTACAAAAAGGATATTTTCTTAAGAAAGAATGATTTAGTGGCATTGGTGTTTTATCCTTGGCGTCTCTAGTTCTCAAAATCAAAATAATGAAGTTTCCTAAGAAGAAATTAATTAGCGGCATTGGTACTGCTATTAAAGAAGATAGAAATAAAATTAAAACTAAAACAAAATAATAAAGTTTTTGAACTAATAATGAATTAGTGGCATTTGGTATCACCTTTGAGGAGAAAGAAAATGAAAAATAATCTAAAGAAACAATGACAATAATTGCATACACTTTACACAAAATGCACTTCTATATGATATGCAGGAATAAGCATATAAATAGTGAAAGTTTGCAAAAGAAGGACTTTTCTAGTAGGAATTAATTACTGGCATTGGTATTACCATTAAACAAAAGAAAGAAAATGAAATAAAAATATACCAAAATGAAATAATGAAGTTTTGTAAGAAGTAATGAAGATTAGTGGCTTTTGTATTACCCTTCAAGAAGAAAGAAAATGAAATAATAAGTAAAAAAATAAAAAATATGAAGTTTCATACGAAAAAGTTATGAGTGGCATTGGTATTACCCTTTAAGAAGAAGAAAGGAAATAGAAAAAAAATTACAAAAAATTGCACACAATTATACAAAAATGCCCTTTCATGCAATATGCAAGATTAAGCATTATAATAGTGGATTTTTTTTGCAAAAGGAAGTTTCTGAGAAGGAATGAATTAGGGTCATCGATATTACAATTAAAAATAAAATGAAATAAAACATAAAATAGAATTAAAAAAATGAAGTCTCTGATAAAGAATTAATTAGTGTCCCTTGTATTATCTTTCAAGAAGAAAATAGGAAAAATTAAATAAAAATCATAACTAAAACAAAATCTATCTAATGAAGTTTTCTAAGAATGAATGAATTAGAGGCATTGGTATCCCCCTTTCAGAAGAAAGAAAACAAAAAAAATTAAAAATAATAATGACAAAATTTGCGCGTAATATACAAAAAAATGAAAATGTTTTAATACACGTGCAACACCCCCTGTCATTAGCTACAGTAATCACTTTTGATAATGACATGTCAGCATGATTAACAGTGCATAATCATCATTAGCATCATATTGCATTTCAACTCCTAAGTCAAATTCAAATTTAAATGAAAGTGAGATATGAAAGTTGACCAACATAAAAACTAAAATGTTCAGTAAATAACAAATATTGCAGAGACCATTCTAAAATTGTAACCAACATTTAATAAATTAATTAGGTGACCCAAACCTCTTTTAACAGTGGCTGAAAATAATATCTACAAGCCTTTTAATTAATCTAGATCGAATATGAAATGATGTTTTGCCCAAACTAGTTTTTGGTGTTAGGGTATATTGCACTGGTATTTAAGGACTAGCTCACACTTTTTACAAAATCCATTTGGGGCCTAAACAATTAACAGAACAGAAAAGAAAAAGAAACAGAAAAGAGAAAAAGGAAAAGGCCTAAATGATCTACTGTACACTCGGCCTGTCGCTACAGTCGCGGCCCAGCCCACCCCCGCGCCGTCCCTCACCTCGCACTGCTCACCTCGCCGCGCTGTCGCCCGCGCCCGCGCTCACCGCCCCGGCCCCCCCTCGCCTTTGCTCGACAACGAGCACTGCGGCGCCGCGGACGCCTATATGGACCCCCCCTCGACTCCGCGGACGAGCCCTAGCCGCCCCCTTTGCCCCTCTTCCCCCGTCCCCCACCTCGCCCGACGCCACCATGGTCGGCCACCGCTGAAGCTCGCGGCCACCGTGCCCCGTTCGCCTCCCCGTTGTGTCCACGAGCTCCGCCGCAACGCGCCGTCCTCCTCGACCACGAGCCTGAGCTCCGGGAGCCCTGCATCGCCCCCACGTCGTCGTCTTCTTCCTCGGATCCCCGCCACCGTTCGCCGTCGATTCCGGCTACTCCAGGCCTTCCCCGAGCCCACTTTGACCGGCTACACCCCGCTGTGAGCTCCTGCTCCTCCTCCCCCTCTCCATTAGATCGCTAGCGTACCGTAGCCACCGCTCCGCGTTAGGCCGCACCCACCGCCGCGGACCTCGTCGCCGGCGACCGTCCGACGACCATTTGGTCATGTGCTGCTGCCCATTTGCTTTGCCGCATCGCATAGACCCCGCCTAGCTCCTCACAACGCTTGAACGCGCGCCGTTTTGTCGATCCCGTAGCTCGCCCGAGAACCTCGCCGCCGATGAGCTCCTGGCGCTCAGCTCCGGCCTCCCCAGCACCCCGCACCGCCGCCATTCGACGCGCGACGACGAGCCGCGTCGAACGCGACCTACCCCAGCCCCTGAGACCCACCGTAGGCGAAACCCAAGCAAAGCCCGACTCGCGCCGCCGCGTTTTGGCTCGCCAGAGCTACTCCGGCGCGTCGCCGGCCACCGCCGACGTGGCACCAGTGGGTCCCGCCCTGTGCCACTGACTATGGGGCCCCGCGGGCCCCTTTGACCCCGTTGACCGGGGTCAACGCTGACGTGGCCGCCCTGTCTCACTGACATGTGGGGCCCGGTCGCTTAAATAAATTTAAATAAATAGAAAATCTGTTAATTAGTTAATTAAATACTAATCAGTCACTGACTGCTGGGCCCCACCTATTAATTAACTCAAATAATTAAATTAACCTCTCTGATTAAGCCACAGTGTATGACATGTGGGTCCCACCTGTCAGGTTTGACTCTGGTCAGCCAGAGTTGACCTGCTGACGTCATGCTTAGGTCATGCTGATGTCATCGCAACACTGTTTCGGATAATGTTGATTTAAATAATTAAATAATTTCCAGAAATTAATAAAAACTTTAGAAAATCATATTAAATAAACCGTAACTCCGATGAAAATAATTTATATATGAAACTTGTTCAGAATTTCGATACGAACCCGAATACGTCCTCCGTATTCCCGTCAGACGCCGGCAGCTATAAGAACATTGAACTTTTAGACCGTTTTCAGTAAATGAATAGTGCCCAACTTTAATTAAATAAATCCAAATAAATTCCTAAATTAACTAAATCATTTAGTTAGGCAGTAGAACATCCCGGCATATCATTTAGGCATGTCATACATATTGTTTGCATTATTGCCGTGAATTTATTGTTTCTCTCCCCCTCCTTCTCTCTCTCGATAGACGCTGAGACCGACGACGCTGCACCAGGATACGACTACTCTACCGACGAGCAGCCCGTTGACGACCCCTCTCTCTTGCCAGAGCAACCACGCAAGCCCCCCCCCCCCCCCCTTGAGCATTCCAGATATCGCCCATTCTATTCTCCTGCTTGCATTAGATTTTGCTACTGTTAATGTATGCTCCTATTCTGATGCATAGCCTGCTGTTGTAACCTGTTCATTGCTACCTTACCTGCCTATGATAAACTGTTTAGTATAGGTTGGTGATGAACCATCAGTGACCGCACCACCTTATCCTTGTTGCCACTGCTTGATCATCGACGACCCGATCAACGTGATCGTCGACCAGAGACCGACACCTCACTTCACACCCCCTTAGTTGTACGACTCTGCGTAGTAACTATCGAGTGCCGAGGGTGATACCTCGTAACGCACTCCCGATGAATACTCTGCAGTGTAGCTGTTCGGTCGTGGTCATCGAGGGTGATTCCTCCTTATCCACTTCCGATACGACTCTGTCGTGCGACCCCTCAGTGTGAACCTCGAGGGTGATACCTCATACGTTCGCCCTGATGATTTCGTCGAGTGGAATCCGCCAAGGGTGATTCCTCGGGTTTCCCCCTTGATGTTATGACCACACGATTACTTGACCTCTGTTACAGGCGGGTCCACCCTGGTGGGTACCCGCTGGGGATCTATGATTTTCGGGTGTGCCGGAAGGGCACTCGAGTGTGACATTGTGGCGGAGCATCAGAGACTCTGATTGTCTCCGCGTGATACTAGTTGAGCCTATTGGATTTGGGTGTGTGATCAGAGTGGGTCGACGTGCCCTATACGCACTACCACCACGCGGGATAATGGTTATGGGACCCTCTGCGAAGTACGTTTCTCCGAAAGCTCGTCTAACGTCACGATTCACCGTCCGGGCTGATTGTCGGGATTGGGCTGGATACTTCACTGACGAGTTCAGTGTCGCGCCTGCACCCCGGCCAGTCTCGCAACGCGCAGGGTGCCCAGGGCGATGGCCCGAGACCTCTGGGTGCATAGGTTAGTCCGGCGTGCTGACCTCTCTGCCGAGCCTAGGTAGAGCGCTGTTTCGTGTTGATCTTCCGAGGACGGGCATTACCCAGCAAGTGTGTCCGGCCAGAGTTGATCGAGCGTGTTGGGTAACAGTAGTGCACCCCTGCAGGGATGAATCTTCTATCGATAGCCGGTCCTACGGTAAAGGACGCTCAGTTTGTGTATCCCGATCTACTACTTAAACTGGATACTTGTTACTTAATTGAAGCTTCGGGATCGCTTTCTCGCTTGGGAGTCGAGGAAGGATCTTTAAGCTGTACTTCAACATGTTTGCTAAATAAAATGCTATTCTACTCTCTTCTACTGCTGCAAGATGATGGCCTTGTGAAGATGTTTGAAGATGCTAGTCTTCGATAGGATTAGGCCTTCTCTCTATTCTGGCATTTCTGCAGTCCAGTCCACTTATACAGCCTTTCTCCATTGATAATGTTGCATATGTAGCATAGATCTTTGCTTGCTGAGTACTTCGGATGAGTACTCACGGTTGTTTTACTTTCTCTTTTCCCCATATACCCCACATTGATGATACATCAGACGATGGAGTCCAGGAGCCAGATGCCCCCACCGGAGCTTACTACCAGGAGGGTCCAGAGGGCACTTACTACTGGATCGAGCCAGATGACCAGGAGTAGGATCGGAGGCTCCCAGGCAGGAGGCCAACGCCTTTCGATCTAGTGTCGCTGTTTGTGCTAGTCTTCTTAAGGCAAAACTTGTCTAACTATGTCTGTACTCAGATAATATTTGTATGACTGACTTATGTATTCGGATCTTCTGATCCCTGGTCTGTAATATTATGGACCTCCGTTTAAATTGTGTTAGAGTTGTGTTGTGATATCTTCCCGTGAGTCCCTGTGCTTGATCGTACACGTTTGCGTGTATGATTAGTGTACGATTGAGTCGGGGGCGTCACAACACGTAAGAATAAGCATATAATAGTGGATTTTTTTGGAACAAAGATTGCTATGAACGAATGAATTAGTGGCATTGTTATTACCCTTAAAGGTCAAAAAAACTAATACAAAATCAAAATAATGAAGTTCCGTAAGGAACAATGAAAATAGTGGCATTGGTATTACCGTTTTAAGATGAAAGATAATGAATTTGTTTTATAAAGAACTTGCACACAAGTTTACACTAAAAATTGACTCTTTTAGTATGCAAAACAATTAAACAATAATCATATAATAGTGTCAATTTTCCAGATATTGCATAGTAATTGTACGCACATATGTACACTCACCCAACACCCCAAAAATCCCCTCAAAAGAAAAGAAGCACAACTAGTAAACAAACACCAAAAACAAAAGCAAAACTTTTTCATAAAATGTTCAAAATTTGATAAGAATTTCAAAAATGGTTCACAATTTCATGAAATGTTCAGAATGTTTTAAATAATAGCATTGTTCAAAAAAATGTTCGTATTTTCAAACATTTTTGTTCAGAAATTTCAAGAAATATTCGGAAACATATCAAGTGTTCTGATTTGGCGATGTTATTAGTTCTTAACTATGTGCGCTGTTACATAGCCACATACATTTGTGAACTATATTGTCTAGCGACGGTACTTGTTTAGTTGGAGGTCTGGAGTACGATACCTATCTATTGCAAATTTTCTAAAAAAATTCGTTGTGCTGCAGGGCAAATGCACGCGCACGCCAATGGGCCGGCCAGTCGGGTATCTGTTTGGGTCGCGAGCCTAGGAGCTCCAAAAGAAAACCAGCCCAATACAACTCATACATATCAAAAAAAGGAAGCATGAATCTCAAAGCTAAAATCAATGGTAAAAAAATCGACTGGCCTAAAATTAATTTTCAGGCGACTTACATTTAGTTAAAGTGTTTTTTTAAGAGGAGATGCCCATAAACATTTTCATTCATTTTCCATTTGAGTACAGCTGATCCATCGACCACCAAGGAAATGTAAATTACAACCAAGCCCAAAAAGTTTACAGAAAAGACAGTGGACACATGCTGTAGAATGCAATAGGGTCCATCTTCCACAAGTTTCCAACATCGAACCGGAATCTTCACCGCCGGGGACGCTACGACTTGGGGCGAAGACATCAACATCGCTCCGCCACCAGCAGTTGCCGAAGAGAGGAGCAACAGACACCGACTTGTTGCCGAACTGCCTCCCATTGGGCTTCATGGCCGGGAGGAAGAACAGAAGGTTGTGCTTCAAGTCGCCAGCACTCCAGAAGGCCGCCCTTCGACCAGAAAGGTCGACGCCGGAGTAGTCAAGGCCGGCAACCAACTTCTGGAACCTGCAAGCCACAGAGGACGTCGTAGCTCTACTACAGCACATCGCCGATGACGTGCTTGAAACGGAGCAGCAGACCCTGCTCCGGATCCGACGTCGAAGACCCATCTCCGACACAGTGATGGATCCGGAGAAACCGGCGACAAGCACACACCCATCTCCTCTACTTCCACCATGGAAGCACAAAGAGTAGAGAGATACCATCCCTTGTTCATCAGTTCCCACATGAGCTTATTAACAGAGCTATTACCAGATGTGGCACGACCGATAGCCACCAGGCGCTGCTCACGGGCGTCGGTGGAAAGCTCAATAGCGGCATGACGCCAGACGCCACAAGGGAAAGACCAAACCTACACCTAAATCTGCCACTACTATGTACAGAGAGGAGCCTACCACCTAATCCATCTTCCCGCCGGGCAGCAACGCCCACCGGAGAGAAAGAAGGAAAGGGGCGGAGTCGGAGTGGTGGATACGACTCTCAACAGGGGCGAGAGGATAGGCCATCCCCTCAATTGCTGGTAATGGTTTACTGTTTAAATTAACAGGAACAAGCACCTTCAACGCGGACCCCTAAAATGTATATATTATTTGTCCGTAGAATGGTCCTGACCAGTCCGCAGAAATTGATGCTGGAGCCGGCCATCCAACAATTTTTAAAACTCTCGGATATTTTAAAATTTTGTGAACATGTTTTAATTTTTTCATGAACATTTTTTGAATTCGCAAACAGTTGTTCAAATTCACGAACATTGTTTTTAATATACGAATATTTTTATCAAAATAATGAATATTTTTTGATTTCCTGGACATTTTTTTTAATTCACGAACATTTTTTTTCAAAATCATGAACATTTTTTGGATCCGTGAACATTTTTTGGTTTGCCAATTTTTTTTTTCAAATCATGCAATTTTGTTGAATTCAGGAACATTTTATGATTTCTCATTTAAAAAAAATCACAATTTGATTGGAATCTCGAATTATTTTAAAGAAGGAAAAAATAGAAAAGGGAAAAAATGAAAAAAATGAAATGAAAAAGGGGGCTTTTCGCCCCGCACGTGTATCAGCCAAAAAGGGGAGTGGTGGGTGCCCGTTGGTTGGTTTCTCTGCGCGCACCGCCCCAAATAGGAGCTCATCCTCCCAAGCACTCGTCGTAAACCTGGCCAGATCTGCCGATTCATTGGGCTGGGCCGCCAAGGCCTCACCGTTGGATAGTTGCATCACCCTACAATGGTTTGTCATGTCCACAGCACCACCTGCTTGAGAAAGGTGAAGATCCGGTGCGGCAACTGTAGCGCGTCTTTGCTAGTTGCCTCGGTAAGGAAGGTAAAGAATGGAGGAGGAAGGGCGAGTGGGGTGAGGGAGAGTGCCACTCCGAGTCATTTAAGGGAGATGACGTAGTGGCAATCCATTTTTTTGCTCGACTTAACTTTTCGGTTAGCATTACCTGATTCTTAACTAGTAAGCACACTCTAAAAATGCTTGCAATGTAGTAGATATAATCGACGCAGTTGCGACACACAATGTGCTAGAAATACAGAATGCATTAGAGACACACAATAATGCTTCTCCCTTTCGGGATCCAAATATACACCAAGTTGCATGTCTTGTGGCGTATAGTGATGCTGCTTACAATCCGGAGATTGCAAAAGAAGAAGCGGGTCTTGGAGTTTATCTCAAAGATGAAGCTAATATGCATACTATATTTGTTCAAGGTGCTGTGAGAAATGTTTCTTCTGTTTTGCAGGTTGAAGCTCTTGGATTAACTCTATGAGCTGTGGTGGTTAAAGCTTTAGGATGGGACTCTGGTGTCTTCTTTTCAGATTGCAGTCTTGTTCAAGTGGCAACAACAAGGAATCTTTTGGAGAATCCGGGAGATTGGAGGATAAGAACAATAGTTGCTGAGTTTCTCAATCAATCTTCTCATCTTACTACTTGTGAAATTAGGTCTATCCCAAGGACTTGCAATGTCATGGCCCATTCTCTAGCTAAGAAAGCTTTTATGCAAAGATCTTCTTCTAGTCCTTCAATCTTATGCAGTAAATCTTCTAAATGTAAAGCCAAGCAGGCTTTAGACTCTATATCCTTTCCTTTTGGAATGTTGATATATGTACACTGTTTGGGATGCAAATAAATATAATCTAAAACCCTCTTTGAGGGTTTGTGTTGTAAAAAAAAAGCAGGATTAAGAAAATGCTGCAGAAAAATATAGAGAAAACCATTTTCAAGGGAACAATATATGATCTGCACTGTTTTAAATTACTTTACTAATAAAAAACACTCACACCTTTATACTAAGCAAAAAAACAATGAATCTTTGATTGAAGAAAATTTCGAGGACTCAAATTCACAACGGTATAATAACAACAATAATGCTTAGAGGGACTGTGGTATCCCCAGCCCACCAGTGTTCAAGTCCTGGTGCTCGCATTTATTTCTGGATTTATTGCAGGATTTCCGGTGATGCGCATTCAGTGGGAGGAGACGTTCCCGTCGACGACGAGGTGCCTACGGTGACTTCGTAAATTTCAAGATGATATGCCGGCTCAGTCTTTCGGAGGTGCTCATAGGGTATGTTGTGCGTGTGTGCGTTCATAGGGGTGAGTGTATGCGCGTGTATATGAGCGCTTGCGTTTGTACTGTGTTCAAAAAAAAAAAACAATAATGCTGATACCACATGAGAAGCAGCACGACCAAACGAGGGTCACATATGTAGTAGAAACCTTGTCGATGGAGTGGGAGCCTAGAGCAGGAGCACGGCCGTGGCGAGCGCGGTGACCACGGCAGCCGCCTCCCCCAAGCGCGCCTCCAGCTTGCCAGCGGGGCTGGACGGCGGTGGAGCAACCAACGTGGGCTTAGGTTGGGGAGCCGGTGGGGTGGTCTCGAGGACGGTGATCTTGAGCTTCATGCCTCTCTCGCAGTGCTGGTCCATGCCGCAGAAGAACCACCGCGGTCCGGCCTTGTCGAGCGCGACCCGGTCCACACCGGAGGTCCAGACGAAGGCGTTCTCCGGCTGGTTGCAAGCGAGGAAATCCAGCCCGCCCACCTCCACCACGTCGTGGCTGGCGATCCCGTACTCGAACACTGCGATCGACATAATTAGCATGAGGGATTGGCAGCCAATTTAATTTGTTCCTCGTCGCAGAGAAGAAGGAGCGATCAAGCGTGCGCGCGGACGGAATGGTTCAGTGGCTATGCAGTTACCTAGCGTGTCGCCGACCACAAACTGATTGGCCTCAGCCCAGGCCGTGTAGTTGAAATCGAGGGCCCAGCCCTTATCGTCGCCGACCACGTGTTCCATGGCGACGGCGAGCCCCGGAAGGAAGGCGATGGTGAGGGCGGCCACGGCGATTGCGACGACGAGCGTCTGCTTGGAAGTCATCACCGAGTAAGCAGCAAACCCTAGCGAAATGATTACAATAGCTTTCCTGACTTGTGTACTATGCTTCTAGCTCTGGCTTTGCATGTAATATTTGGAGGGACGGCGCTCGACAATCACTATGCATGGCACGTACGTGTACGTAGTTATCACCGTTGCCATTCGACGATTCTTGTCTCTGGCCTGAGGTAGCGACAGCAGCTGGCCAGTGGTGGCAATTGTATGGGAGTTGAATGCGTCCGCGTGGCGCCAAATGTGATGTATTAAGTATGCATTGGTGTCATCGGTGCAGATGAATGGGCAGAACAACATGAGAGCATCTACCCACGGATTTGACAAATCCAACCCCTCCAGCGTCCGCGAACGTGTCAGGACACTGACCGGTCACGTCTCAAATAATGCATTACACATCCGGATATCTAGAAACCTCAAATCCATATTATTACATGCAACGTAAATCGATTTTTAAGCGGGGCTCGTCCGGCTCCGCCATGTCCACGTCCGGCGGTCGGCTGCGCTCCCCAGAGTGTTGGTCCTGTTGCCGGCAAGGTAGAGTAGGGCATGGGTCACGAGCCCGCTCATGAGACTCAAGGCGCCGCCGTCTCGCATGCCCTACTCACAACGTAGATGATGATCTCTTTGTTCTGAGGCGGCAGCCTTGGGCTTCCTCAGCGTTCAGCAGTGAGAACCCTTTCATGCCGGGGCTGTAGCCCTGGGCAATTTTACGTTATTAGCTTTGTTCACGAAAGAAAAATTGCACGACATGAGGTGACACACCACGTCATTAGCAGTATGCATATGTTTTGTAATATCGGAAATCTATATACACCCCATGGGACATGGAGATCCTTAGCTTGGTCTCAACTGAGCCCGAATGAATAGTAAAATCAAAAAAATGAAAAAAAAATCAAAATTTGTTGACTTTTTTTGGTGGCAAGCATTAAGAAATGTTTTGTGTGCTTGCAAATTTTCATCTTGGAATCACTTTCATGGAAGTCGTGGTAAAAAAACAAAATTGATGCTCCGAAGATGCTACTTTCGAAAGCATTTTGGTGCGCAGATTTTATCTTTTTTTCCACGACTTCCAAAAATGTTATATGATGATGAAAAATTGCAAGCACTGGAAAAATTTCTTAATGTCGCTACAAAAAAATTCAGATTTTTATAAATTTCCTTTGATTTTACTGTTCATGCCCAGAGCATTTGAGCTCGAGCTCCGGTTAGGACTTTCGCACCCCATGCACCTATTTCCATAGTACTAATGTTTCTTCTTTTGTCACACTACTACTCTGCCCACCACACGTCGCAACTACTGGAGTTAGAGAGAGAGTACAGTATGGTGATGTAAGCAGGTTGTAAGGATTAAAGTATTATATTTTTACTGAGTTGGATGAGAGAAGGGAGAGAGAAGATAAGCGGACTGTAGATTAACATCCAGCTGTAGATACATGCTCTAAGAAACATTATGAGAGTGTAAGGTGGATCATATATTAATAAAGTATTACTTTTGATTAATGAGCTACTATACATGCTGATTATTAGGTTGGCTATAGATGATGTGGTAACTGGTTGCTAGCTATACTATTAACCATGCTCTTATAGGAGATATAGGAGCATTAATGCTGCAATAGGCAGTAGCTAGCTCTAGACTACAACACCAATCTATATAGTCTCAGTTTGATTTGACCTTGCCAGATTATACTCTCTCCTGTACCAACATATATACGTAGTTTCATTGCATTGTATGGTTTGAAGTTCTGTAAACTCAAAACTCCTAGGGATGATTAGGAATGTGAGGCTTCAGAAATACCAAGGGAGGCACCTTACTCAAAGTTCGGTCACAGGACACTGAGATGCAATTCTTTCTTTTCCATGTCACTCTGCATAGCAGGAGGAACAGGGGCGTAGCTACGACCAGGCCAGCAGAGGGCATGCCCCCAACCTTATTAGAAACTTGAGGAATTTTTTTAGCGGTGTTTAGATTAGAAACAAAAACTTGAGGACTCGCTACTAGCCTACTAAAACTACAAGGGTTGATTGAAATTATGGAAGAAATGCTGATCAAGGTTCTTGGTTTCCTTTCATGGATAGGTCTAAGGACATTTCCAATGTTGACCCGCAAGTTTATGAAATGTGCAGTATTGACCGTTCCGTCCTGACAACTGGCATGCCACATAGGTGCCAAACGCGGCGTTATGATTGGCCGGCGAAGTTTTTCACCACATCGTGCCAAGTTTGCTCACCCGAGCATTATATTTTGCAAGTTTTGACCAAACGGTCACATGCGAGGAGGAGCGGGCGGCGAGGCAATAGGCGCATTACGGAACAGAGCAGGCCCGATGGGTCATGCCGCCACGCCCTCATGCAGCAGCATGGGAGGCCGGCCAAATCGAAAAGGGAGGAAGTTAACCAGACATGGAAGTCTAGCCATATGCATGCATGCATTCATAAATCACATGCAGGGGCAGGCACTCGTTTGCATGACGCCGGTACTCCATCCATTCTCCTGTCCTCGTTCAGTTCACGGGCCGGCGCGTCGTAGCACGAACAGAGGCTGCCGCTTGAGGGCGTGGCAGCATGGCCCACCGGGCCTGCTCCGTTCCGTCACGGCTTGGATGCGGCTTGGTCCTCGTTCAGTTCATGGGCCGGCACGTCGTAGCACGAACAGAGGCTGCCGCTTGAGGGCCTGGCGGCATGGCCCACCGGACCTGCACCGTTCCGTCACGGCTTGGGCGTGGCTTGGTCCTCGTTCAGTTCACGGGCCGGCACGCCGTAGCACGAACAGAGGCTGCCGCTTGAGGGCGTAGCAGCATGGCCCACCGGGCCTGCTCCGTTCCGTCACGGCTTGGGCGCGGCTTGGTCCTCGTTCAGTTCACGGGCCGGCACGTCGTAGCACGAACAGAGGCTGCCGCTTGAGGGCGTGGCGGCATGGCCCACCAGACCTGCACCGTTCCGTCACGGCTTTGGCGTGGCTTGGTCCTCGTTCAGTTCACGGGCCGGCACGTCGTAGCACGAACAGAGGCTGGCGCTTGAGGGCGTGGCAGCATGGCCCACCGGGCCTGCTCCATTCCGTCGCGGCTTGGGCGCGGCAGACGAATCTGGTAATGCGTACCTTGCCGCCTGACATTGTGGCAGCAGGCGCTGCCGCCTCCGCACGTGGTGGCAAGTGCCACATGTTAGCTGGCGCCTACCGCCACGGCCCGGCTGATCTCTTCTGTCAATTTTTTTTAGAGATGGTCTTTTTCATTAATTTGACTCGGCGGATGGTTTTTTTGGACAAAAATTCCAATCATTGAAATGGTGCATCCGGGGATGAGGTTGAAATCCCTTCTCACCACCACAGGTAACTGGGCGTTTGAGATTTTTCTATGGAGTTCTTCGAGAAATAGACTTAAGAGACGGTGGTTGGCGGGGCCATAAACGATGACCGTTTCCCATTTAAAGTTGATGGCCTGCTCGGACACTTCCATACTAACAAAGAACTTGCCCAGGTCCATACTCCCAACCTCGAAAGTAGTATCCTTCTGCTCCTGAGTGGCCGGCGCTCCCATTAGAAGGGAGCCAATACAACATAAATAAGAAAATGTCTAGAAAAATATAGAGAAAAAACATTTTCAACGGGGCAATATCATATGCATTGTTTCTTGTGACTTCACTAATTACAAAAGAGAAACACTAACACTTTTACTAAGCAAAAAATTAATAATCTTTGACCAAAGAAAAAAAGTCAAGGGCTCAAATTTACCACGGTATGACATCAATAATGCTGATACTGCAGAACAAAGCATGATCAAACACGATTTTTGGTGGCTCACATATGCACTGGAGACATGGTAGACGGAGTGGGAGCCTAGAGCACAAGCACGGCCGCAGCGACCGCGGTGACCATGGCCACCGCCTCCCCGAAGCGCGCCTGCAGCTTGCCGGCGGGGTTGGACAGCGGTGGAGCAGCCAACGGGGCCTTGGGTTGGGGAGCCGGTGGGGCGGTCTCGAGGACGGTGATCTTGAGCTTCATGCCGTTCTCGCAGTTGCTTTTGATGCCGCAGAAGAACCACCGGCGTCCGGCCTTGTGGAGCGCGACCCGGTCCTCGCCGGAGGTCCGGACGACGGCGTTGTCGGTCTGGTTGCAAATGAGGAAATCTGGCCCGCTCACCTCCACGACATTGTGGCTGGAGATACCGTACTCGAACACTGCGATCGATATAGTTAGCACGAGATCTGCAAGCAATTTAATTGCTTTCTCGTCGCAGAGAAAATGAAGCGATCGAGCATGCGCACGGACGTAATGGTTCGTCGTTGCGATTACCTAGCGTGTCGCCGACCACGAACTGCTTGGTTTCAGCCCAGGCCGTGTAGTCGACATAGAGGGCCCAACCCTTGTCGTCGCCGACCACGTGTTCCGTGGCGACGGCGAGCCCCGGAAGGAAGGCGACAGCGAGGGCGGCCGTGGCGATGGCGACGACGAGCATTTGCTTGGAAACCATCGCTCAGTAAGCAGCAAACCTAGCGAAATGATTACAGTAACTCTGCTGACTTGTGTGCTTTGCTTCTAGCTCTGTCTTTTCATGTACTAGTAAATGTGTACGTGCAATGCACGTTGATATTAGACAATATATTAATTACACGTAAATATTAGGTAGGATATTTTTTGCGTATTAAGTATGTGATTAGCATTGGCATTAATATTTGGTATATTATTAACTGCACACTAAACGTGTCGAGCGCTCACCGTTGGAGCAGCCTGAATTGTTGGATTGACCTGATTTGATGGCCGGGATTTGTTGGATCTGCCCCTTTGGGTTTTTTTATATTGGTATGTGTACGTGCAATGCACGTTGATATTAGGCAATATATTAATTACACGTAAATATTATGTAGGATATTTTTTGCGTATTAAGTATGTGATTAGCATTGACATTAATATTTGGTATGTTATTAACTGCACACTAAACGTGTTAAGCGCTCATCATTGGAGCAGCCTGAGTCGTTGGATTGATCTGATTTGACGGTCGAGATTTGTTGGATCTGTCCCTTTGGTTTTTTTATATTGGTATAGATACGTAGGGAGGGACAGAGCTCGGTAATCAGTATGTTATGTATGTATACGTAGTTTTTTTTTCGGGAGTGTACGTGTACGTAGTTATCAACGTTGCCTCTCGAACGTGTCTTGTCGCTGGCCGAAGGTAGCGGCAGCATCTGGCCAATGGTGGCAATGGCACGGGAGTTGAATGCGTCCGTGTGGCGCCAAATGTGATGGAATTAGCATGCATTGGATTGGTGTCATCGGAGCAGACGAATGGGCAGATGGCTGTGAGCGTTTTGATGAGTTTTTTTGGCAAACCTTCTGATGAGGTGTTGGACATGTAGTTATATTGCAAAATACTACGAAAATGCTAATGAGCTGACTTCCCCTTTTTTTAGAGAGCCATCTCTAGTTCGTTTGATCCTGCACGAATCTCAAAGCGATTACCCGTGACAATCGTCATGGACGCACCGTTCACTCTCATGCACCTCCCGAGCGAACGACGTTTCCTCCTATACACTTCTCAAGCGAACAATCCCGTGTGTAGCATGACACTCCCCTATGTACCATGACAATTACTGAAAGCATGTATGTCAACCTCTTCGTGTAGCATAGCAATTCATTCTGCTGCAACACGGCAATTCTTGGACATGTGGGCAACTTCCTTCTTTTCCTAGCCTGGCAATTCTCTCTGCTGCAGTATATCAATTCCCTGAAAATGCATGTCAATTTTCTTTGTTGCAGTATGACAAATCCCTATTATAGCCCGACAGTTATTTTTTTTCTTAGCATGACAAATCTCTCTGGTATAGCATGACAAATCTTCTGCTATAGCATGGCAGTTACAGAATGTTCCCTTCTCTGCCGTTTGCCCAATGAGCCTCCTATGAGGGAACGTTCATTCACTCCAGGGTCCCCTTGTAGGGAATGTCAGTTCCATATTAGACGCGGTGTATTGCATATTTTATATTTTCTTTTATATAAGTACTTCACACAAAAGAAGTACTGTACATTGATAGGGAATAAAAAAAAGCACTAACTACTCAAAATCAACCTGGCTAGTTGATTAGAGAGAACTATGCAAATCTAGAAATCCAGGCTTCAAAATGCACATAACTTTTTCGCTGAACTCTATGAAGGACAAGGCCCATATTTTCAGACTGGAAATCTCTTCTGCACCTATATAGGTTTGGCTTCTGATGTCTGAAGATTGCTGCATTCCCAGTGATCCAAATACTGCAGCAACAAAGGACGATTAACTCCTTGAAAAAAACGGCTGCCTCAAACTATGCTTTAGAGCATCAATACATTCCACAGCTGATTGGGGAATGTTCAAGTTCAAAGAGGGGCAAAGATAAATCCAGCATATTTTAGCAAATTGACACCTAAAGAAAAGGCGATCTCGGGATTCAATCACCTGCCTGCTCTAATGACATTATTTATAGTTCCAAGAATGCAAACTAAGCATCCTAATGGTTGATAATGGTAGAAAGAGCATGCCACCAACAAGACATTAGTCGGGTGTTGCAATTTTATTAGTCTACAATTTAAATTGCACCGCGTTCCCTCTTCCGTCTTGCGTCCCCACACTTCGTCCATCTCTCTCTCTCGTATGACCCCACTCCTCCACCGATCGCGGTAGTCATTTGATCAATCTTTGGCAACCTAATAAATATTGTTTATTATTTATAGTTACCCTCACCGAGCCTGGTTTCCATTTGACCAGCAAAATCGCAATAGTTATTTGATCAATCTTTGGCAAACTAATAAATATTGTTTATTTATTTTTAGTAACCCAACAAATTTGGATCTCCCTATAATGAAGTCCAGCCTCCCAATCGTTCAGTAGTCATGGAATATATCTCTTTGCGTGAATGCACCCACGTCATCTCTCTCATACGTGAATATGAAAAATTTCTTTTCGTCTCCCTAAAATTTGTACTCCTAAAAGGGGACTTGGTAGTCTCCGTCACACGGTTTTTTTCGCCTCACTTCCCACCTCCGTCTGTTTTTTTGTCTCTCCTCCCACCATTGTCTACCTCTCTGTATTATCTCGCACGTCACGAAAGAAAACCACGCAACGAAAGAAAACCATACGACGAGGCTCCCGTCACCGTTTTTTCAACCATGCACATGCTCCCTGCCTCGATCCCTAGCTCGTCTCCCCTTCTCCGCAGTTGTACCTGCCGTTGCCCGCCCTCATCCCACCGCTTTCCTTCTTGCCCTCCCCACCTCCTCCCCTACCACCGCTCCTCTGCTCTGGCCCTGACCGTCCACTGCTGTCGTGGCTGCACATCTCCTGCTCTTCACACCTCCGCGCGACGCCACCATCTCAAGGGTCACCGTCGTCGGCTCTGTGAAGATTTGAGGTCACTCTAATGGCCGCCATGCGTGGGTCGCAGACACCCGAATCTGGCTCTCCACCTCACGCCAACGCAGTGCCTCCCGGCGACAACTTCCTCCTCCTCACGCCGTCGTTGTCCTCCTCCGAGAGCCTTCACTGTCGCCTCCCCTCATTCGTGACCCGCCTGTGTGAGCCCGACGCATGGGAGGATGACGTTGACCATGGAGCACCGCGGACGCACTAACACCATGGTGGGGACGAGGCAGAGTATGTCGCAGAGGCGACGAGCACCGCGGACGCGCTACCACCATGGTGGGGACAAGGTTTTGCAGCCGTCCCCTCGAGATCGACTCCAGCCCGACGATGACGATGACCTGATCCCTATAGGTGATGACGGCGGCGTGCTCCGGCCCAACTGCCTTGACCTCGACAAGCCCCGTCGAGATTCGTCACCGCGGGCTACACCCCATCTCTTCCTTCACCACCACGAGTTGAGGAGGAGCACCATTGTTGACATATAAATGTATTGCCTAATCTGTTTCATCAGATCGGTCTTTTGATTGCATTGGCTAGAGCATGCACTTCTACATGTTATCAGAGCCGAGAGATCTTGAGTTCAAGACCTGGCTGGTGCAATTAAAATTGCATCTCACTTTTTGTCCACGTTTAGGCCTGAGGGGGCCACATGTGAGGGGGAGTGTCGACATATAAATGTATTGCCTAGTCTCTTCAATCAGATCGGTCTTTTGGTTGCATTGTCTAGAGCATGCACTTCTACAACCATCAACTCGCTTGGTTGGGTGTCAATTCTCATAGAAAAGAAGATGAAGTACGTGACCATCGTAGCTACTGTTGAATTCATGTATATACATTGATTGTTCATCCAATTTTGTCTACTGTTTTTCCAAATGATGAATGAGTGGATCTGAAGGAGAGAGGGTGAGAACAAGAGTCGTGTGGCTGGTAGCGGGTGAGAATTGCCTAGCCGGCAATCAAGGATTTCTAGCAAGGCCCACAGAGTGATATCCATGACGAGATGAACACCACCATGACATCATCATGGATGTGATCGAGGTACCTCTGTTTCCTCAGTCTTACCAGTAATGTTTTCAGATTATCCTGGTTGCAAGTTCAGATTGTTTGTAGAGTAATTCGTGTATCAATAGTGTGTGCACAATCTGTATAAAATGCAAAGGCGTAGTTTTTCTTAACCGGCTTGCTGCGCATTCTTATATCAATGCGTTAGGTCAAAATTATCGGTACTAGCTGAAATATCTTTTTCCCCTGCATTTGACACCGAGGAAGATTCAGGGGAGAAGTGAGGAGATACCAGGGTGCAGGTTTCAACATTTAGTCGTTGTGGCCATCCTACACTCTTATTTCATAACCTACCTTTCATGTTTAATGCTCCCTTTGTCCCATAATATAAGATCGTTTTGCAAGCTCTTTTTGTTTGCAAAACAATCTTATATTATGGGACGGATGTAGTATTTCAGAGGGCATTAGACACTAGTAGAAAACAGGGCTTTGGTTCAGGCCTGCCCAGCCCATTAGTCCCGGTTCAGTCACGAACCAGGACCCATGGGGGCATACGTCCTGGTTCGTGCGCCCAGGGGGCCGGCCGGGCCTCGTGGGGCATTGGTCCCGGTTCGTTTGGACCCTTTGGTCCCGGTTCCAGACACGAACCGGGACCAATGGTCCTCGCTCCTGGCCCACATCCATTGGTCCCGGTTCGTGGTTGGAACCGGGACTAAAGGGTGGCCTTTAGTCCCGGTTCCAACCATGAACCGGGACCAATGTTGTGCCTATATATACCCCTCGCCCGCGAGCCGAGTACTCCACTGCTCTATTTTTTTCTGGCCGGCGAGGGGAGGGCTTTGTGGTGCTCTAGCTCACCTCCTATGCACATGAGGTGTTCGATGAAATGCCCGAGCCACACTACTTAAGCTTTCTCCTCTCCAAACTCGACCTCCAAGCTCCATTTTCCTCAAGATTTGTCTAGGTTTAGCGGTCCGTCACGTCCCGTCCCCGTCTTCACCGCCGTCGATCGCCCGCGCCGATCTCGTCGCCGGCACCACCGTGGTGAGCCTCTTGTTCTTATCTTCTTTCTAAAAGAAAAAAAAATCTTACTTGTATGATTTAGATAGATACTTGCATAATTTTCTTACTTTTATTATTGTTTGTTATTATATAGTGCGATGGTTTTGGTATCCACCCCCGTTGGCCCTCGTCCTGTCTATGATTCGGATGTGGTATATATTATATTTTATAACTATTTGGTTCATTTATTGTTTATGACAATTATGCCGACCAACGTGACATAGATTTTTTTATCTAGGAGGTATGTGAACCGGAAATTCCAACCGACCCTATTGTCGAGAGGTTAAATTTAGTTGAAGAAGAAAACAATTACTTGAAGAAAAAATTGAAAAAAATTAAGGAGGAGAAGATGATATTGGAGTTGCATGTTGCGGATGTCGTCGATGATCACAAGATCAAGATGGATGCAATGCGCTTCAAGATTAGAAAGTATAGAAAATATGCCATTCATACCGAGGCTTGGTATCATTATGCCGTTGGATCAATTGTTACCTTGGTTGCGATTATGATCGCATTTGTTGTTGCATTGAAATGTTTTTACATAGTTTCAATAATGTATGGTTTAATTAGATGCTCTGGAGAGCTATATGTTGTTCAATGAGAACTATGTATGTACTTTGGTTTTAATGTGATGATGAACTTCTATTAATTTGGTCACTTATCTATTCATGATGTTTTGTAATGGTTTTTGACACACTTAATTATATATAATGCACGCAGATGAACCGGCAATGGATGTACGGTGACAGACGCACCTCCGAGTACATTAAGGGCGTGCATAATTTTCTCGAAGTGGCTGAGGCAAACAAGCAGAATGGTTTTATGTGTTGTCCATGCCCTATATGTGGGAATACGAAGTCTTACTCTGACCGGAAAATCCTTCACACCCACCTGCTTTATAAGGGTTTCATGCCACACTATAATGTTTGGACCAGGCACGGAGAAATAGGGGTTATGATGGAAGACAGCGAAGAAGAAGAGGACGATGACAACTATGTGCCCCCTGAATACGGTGATGCTGCAACGGGGGAAGCTGAAGATCAAGAGGAACCAGACGATGTGCCCGATGATGATCTCCGCTGGGTCATTGTTGATGCAAGGAGACAGTGCGAAAGTGAAAAGGAGAAGCTGAAGTTCGATCGCATGTTAGAGGATCACCAAAAAGGGTTGTACCCCAATTGCGAAGATGGCAACACAAAGCTCGGTACCATACTGGAATTGCTGCAGTGGAAGGCAGGTAATGCTGTGCCTGACAAAGGATTTGAGAAGCTACTGAAAATATTGAAGAAGAAGCTTCCAAAGGATAACGAATTGCCCGACAGTACGTACGCACCAAAGAAGGTCGTATGCCCTCTAGGATTGGAGGTGCAGAAGATACATGCATGCCCTAATGACTGTATCCTATACCGCGGTGCGTACGAGGATTTGAACGCATGCCCGGTATGCGGTGCATTGCGGTATAAGATCAGATGAGATGACCCTGGTGATGTTGACGGCGAGCCCCCCAGGAAGAGGGTTCCTGCCAAGGTGATGTGGTATGCTCCTATAATACCACGGTTGAAACGTCTGTTCAGAAACAAAGAGCTTGCCAAGTTGATGCGATGGCACAGAGAGGACCGTAAGAAAGACGGGAAGTTGAGAGCACCCGCTGACGGATCGCAGTGGAGAAAAATCGAGAGAAAGTACCAGGCTAAATTTGCAGGTGACCCAAGGAACGTATGGTTTGGTTTAAGCGCGGATGACATTAATCCTTTCGGGGAGCAGAGCAGCAATCACAGCACCTGGCCCGTGACTCTATGTATCTATAACCTTCCTCCTTGGCTGTGCATGAAGCGGAAGTTCATTATGATGCCAGTACTCATCCAAGGCCCTAAGCAACCCGGCAGCAACATTGATGTGTACCTAAGACCATTAGTTGAAGAACTTTTACAGCTGTGGAATGGAAACGGTGTACGTGTGTGGGATGAGCACAGACAAGAGGAATTTGACCTGCATGCGTTGCTGTTTGTAACCATCAATGATTGGCCTGCTCTCAGTAACCTTTCAGGACAGACAAACAAGGGATACCACGCATGCACACACTGTTTAGCTGACACCGAAAGTATATACCTGGACAAATGCAGGAAGAATGTGTACCTGGGGCATCGTCGATTTCTTCCGACCAACCATCAATGTCGAAAGAAAGGCAAGCATTTCAAAGGCGAGGCAGATCACCGGAAGAAGCCCGCCATGAGTACCGGTGATCACGTACTTGCTATGGTCAATGATTTACACGTAATCTTTGGAAAGGGTCCCGGCGGACTATCTGTTCCAAATGACGCTGAGGGACGCGCTCCCATGTGGAAGAAGAAATCTATATTTTGGGACCTATCCTACTGGAAAGACCTAGAGGTCCTCTCTTCAATCGACGTGATGCACGTGACAAAGAACCTTTGCGTGAACCTGCTAGGCTTCTTGGGCGTGTATGGAAAGACAAAAGATACACCGGAGGCACGGGAGGACCTGCAACGTTGGCACGAAAAAGATGGCATGCCTCCAAAGCAGTATGAAGGTCCTGCTAGCTACGCTCTTACCAAAGAAGAGAAGGAAATCTTCTTTGAATGCCTGCTCAGTATGAAGGTCCCGTCTGGCTTCTCGTCGAATATAAAGGGAATAATAAATATGGCAGAGAAAAAGTTCCAGAACCTAAAGTCTCATGACTACCACGTGATTATGACGCAACTGCTTTCGGTTGCATTGAGGGGGCTTCTACCGGAAAACGTTCGATTAGCCATTGTGAAGCTATGTGCATTCCTCAATGCAATCTATCAGAAGGTGATCGATCCAGAAATCATACCAAGGTTAAGGAGTGATGTGGCGCAATGTCTTGTCAGTTTCGAGCTGGTGTTCCCACCATCCTTCTTCAATATCATGACGCACGTCCTAGTTCATCTAGTCGACGAGATTGTCGTTCTGGGCCCCGTATTTCTACACAATATATTCCCCTTTGAGAGGTTCATGGGAGTCCTAAAGAAATATGTCCGTAACCGCGCTAGGCCAGAAGGAAGCATCTCCATGGGCCATCAAACAGAGGATGTCATTGGGTTTTGTGTTGACTTCATTCCTGACCTTAAGAAGATTGGTCTCCCTCAATCGCGGTATGAGGGGAGACTGACTGGAAAAGACACGCTAGGAGGGGACTCAATAATATGCAGGGACGGGCATTCTTGGTCTCAAGCACACTACACAGTTCTACAGAACTCTACCTTGGTGACCCCGTATGTCGATGAACACAAGAACATTCTGCGCTCCAAACACCCGGAGCAGTGTGACGACTGGATTACATGTGAACACATCAGGACTTTCGGCAGTTGGTTAGAAACACGTCTCAGAGGTGACAACACTGCTTCTGATGAGATGTACTCGTTGTCCAGGGGACCATCTTCGACTGTATTGACTTACAAAGGATACAAGATAAATGGGAATACATTTTACACGATCGCCCAAGATCAAAAGAGCACCAACCAAAACAACGGTGTCCGCTTTGATGCAGCAACCAAGAGGGGAAAGGACACATATTATGGTTACATAGTGGACATATGGGAACTTGACTACGGACATGATTTTAAGGTCCCTTTGTTTAAGTGCAAATGGGTCAATCTGTCAGGAGGCGGGGTACAGGTAGAGCCACATTACGGAATGACAACAGTGGATCTGAACAATCTTGGGTACACAGACGAACCATTCGTCCTAGCCAATGATGTGGAGCAGGTTTTCTATGTGAAGGACATGTCTACCAAAGAAAAAGAAAAGATAGGGAAGCGAATACATCATACGATGAGCCAAAGCGCCACATAGTTCTTTTAGGGAAAAGAGACATCGTGGGAGTGGAGGGTAAGACAGACATGTTTGAAGATTATGAAAAGTTTCATGAAATTCCTCCCTTCAAAGTCAAGGCTGACCCAAGCACCCTGTTAAGCGATGAAGAATATCCATGGTTACGGCGCAATAAGCAAAGGACACAAGCGAAGAAAAAGTGAAGACAGATGAAGTCAGAAAGGGTTGAAAATTGATGATATGGCTTTGAATGGTTCATTTTGAGCACACAAAAAGTCTGGAGTTCAAATAAGTTCAAAAAAATGAAATCCCTTTGTAACAGATGAGTTTTTGTCCGAAACCTTGATATTTCGAAAGAGATTGTCCATTTTGTACACGAAGTGCATCCAGTTTTTGCCGTAACCCTCTCAACTTTTAGCACATGCTATGTGGGTGAAATGATGATATCATGCCAATTTTCAATCTCTTCAGAGTTCATGTGAAGTGCTTTTCAATTTCAGAGTCATTTAGCTCAAAAAAATCAGTAAATGCATGAAAAATAACAGATGAAGTCAGAAAGGGTTGAAAATTGATGATGTGGCTTTGAAATGTTCATTTTGAACACACAAAAGTCTGGAGTTCAAATAAGTTTAAAAAAATGAAATCCCTTTGTAACAGATGAGTTTTTGTCCGAAACCCTGATACTTCGAAAGAGATTGTCCATTTTGTACACGAAGTGCATCCAGTTTTTGCGTAACCCTCTCAACTTTTAGCACATGCTATGTGGGTGAAATGATGATATCATGCCAATTTTCAACTCTTCAGAGTTCATGTGAAGTGCTTTTCAATTTCAGGGTCATTTAGCTCAAAAAAATCAGTAAATGCATGAAAAATAACAGATGAAGTCAGAAAGGTTGAAAATTGATGATGTGGCTTTGAATGGTTCATTTTGAACACACAAAAAGTCTGGAGTTCAAATAAGTTCAAAAAAATGAAATCCCTTTGTAACAGATGAGTTTTCGTCCGAAACCCTGATACTTCGAAAGAGATTGTCCATTTTGTACACGAAGTGCATCCAGTTTTTGCGTAACCCTCTCAACTTTTTAGCACATGCTATGTGGGTGAAATAATGATACCATGCCAATTTTCAACCTCTCCAGAGTTCATCTGAAGTGTTTTTCAATTTCAGGGTCATTTAGCTCAAAAAAATCAGTACATGCATGAAAAATAACAGATGAAGTTAGAAAGGGTTAAAAATTGATGATGTGGTTTTGAATGGTTCATTTTGAACACACAAAAAGTCTGGAGTTCAAATAAGTTCAAAAAAATGAAATCCCTTTGTAACAGATGAGTTTTCGTCCGAAACCCTGATACTTCGAAAGAGATTGTCCATTTTGTACACGAAGTGCATCCAGTTTTTGCCGTAACCCTCTCAACTTTTATGAAACTCTAATAGCAAAAATAATAAACTAAAAGAATGAACTAGAAAACTTTAATGAAACTCTAATTGAAAAAAGAATGAACTAGAAAACTTTAATGAAACTCTAATAGCAAAAGGAATCAACTAAAATTTATGCAACTAAAATTATCAAAGTATTTTCTGTTCAAAACATTAAAAGCAAAAAGAATTTTCATAAAGAACTTTTTTTGTTAGAAACTTTAATAGCAAGAATTATCATAAAGATTTTTTTTGTTAGAAACTAAAATAACAAAAACTATTTTTGAATATAATGATAAAACACAGTAATATTAAATAGCAGGAAAAAGAATCACTCCAAAATCTATTTTTATAGTAAAGTTAATCACAAACTAGTGATTCACACAGATTTCAAAGAATTCAAATTTAAACTATTCAAATTGGAAAAGTAATGGCACTAACAGCAAGTTTATAATTTTTATTACCTAAAAGCAAAAAGAATCACTGAAAAACAGTTTGTATTTTGTTGTAAGTAGAAACAAAATAAAATAAATAAAGCAAAAAAGAAAACAAACAAACTAAAAATAAAAATAAAAAAATGCCACCTACTGGGCCACCACGGCCTGAATACGACTAGAAACCCATTCATGGGCCAGGATTCAGGCCCGCAGAGGCCCAGCAGGCCCACGGGCAAAGAGTAGCAGAGAAGGCCCGAAAGCCTGCAGTTGAGAGGAGCTCGAGAGAGTCGACGCAGCAGCGCTTATAAACCACTCTCGAGCTCTCTCAACTAGCGATGTGGGACTAAACATCCCAGCGCACCGCGCCAGCGCAAGGCCTTTGGTACCGCTTGGTGGCACCAACCGGGACGAAAGGGGGGCATTGGTCCCGGTTGGTGGAACAAATCGGGACCAATGCCCCCCTTTGTTCCCGGTTCGTGCCACCAACCGGGACCAATGGTGTCTGTTTCCTATTGGTCCCGGTTTGTGCCACGAACCGGGACCAATGTTTCGTCTATATAAGCAAACACTTAGAAATTTTCTCCAAAGTCACTTCTTCTCCTGCCCGCCCCTGCCCCGCCGTCGACGCCGCCCGCCGCCGACGCCGCCCGCCCCGATGCCGCCCGCCCCCGACGCCGCCGCCCCGACGCCGCCCGCCCCCGACGCCGCCCGCCCCGACGTCGCCCGCCCCGCCGCCCGCCCCCGACGCCCACCCCGACGCCTCCGCTGTGAGCAGCGCGCCCCTGCCCCGCCGCCTCGTTGATTTTTTTATATATGCTTTATATATTATATTTATATATATATATGTTTCTTTTTATATGTATGTATGTATGTTTTTTTAAACTTTTTATAGTATGAAAAGAGGAGACGGTGGAAGAAGGGAAGAAAAAGAAGGAGAGGAAAAAGGGGAGAAAAAAGAGAAGAAGAGGAGAAAAAAAATAAGAAGAGAAAGAAGGAGAAGAAGAAGAGAAGAAGAGGAGAGGAAGAAGAGGAGAAAAAAAATAAGAAGAGGAAGAAGAAGAAAAAAAAAGGAGAAGAAGAAGGAATAGATTCCTTCTTCTTCTCCTTTTTTTTTCTTCTTCTCCTTCTTTTTTTTTCTTCTTCTCCTTCTTTTTTTTTTCTTCTCCTCTTTTGTTTTTTCTTCTTCTTCCTCTTCTTAATTTTTATCGGGAACGAGGGTGTCGAGGATCGCCGAGCGGTCGAGGGTCGGTAACTAGGGTAGAGGGTCGAGGGTCACCGAGGGGTTGAGGGTCGCCGAAGGTTCGAGGGTCGTCGAGGGGTCGAGGGTCGAGGAACGCCGAGCAGTCGAGGGTCGGGGCGGCGGAAGGTTCGAGGTTGCCTTGTGTCAAAGTATTGAACGGGAAGAAGAAGAAAAAAAAGAGGAGAAGAAGAAAAAATAGATTAATATTTTTAATCTATTTTTTCTTCTTCTCCTCTATTCCTTCTTCTTCTCCTTTTCTTTTTCTTCTTCTCCTCTTTTGTTTTTTCTTCTTCTTCCTCTTCTTAATTTTTATTGGGAACGAGGGTGTCGAGGATCGCCGAGCGGTTGAGGGTCGGGAACTAGGGTAGAGGGTCGAGGGTCACCGAGGGGTCGAGGGTCGCCGAAGGTTCTCTCTGTCGAGGGACGAAGGAGCAACTTGAAATACCCGTCAAGAAGCTTCAGAAGTACATCGCTGCAGCGCAACAAGGGACGTTCGTTCCCGACAGAGAGAGCGACGAGCTCACACAGGCCCTCGGGAATCCTGAGCACCCTGGACGAACACGTGGCACGCCAGGCTCCGTTGCGTGGAAGGTTGCGTTTCCCGGCGCAGACGGTTACAAAACCCGGGAGAGGAAGAGGAAAGTGGAGCAGACGGAACTGCAGAAGCTGAATGCAAGGGTACGAGCGCTAGAGGAACAAGCACTACTAGTTCAGAGCCAGCGACCTGCCGGAGCTACCCCAGAAGCTACCCCACCATCTCAGCGGAGAAGCAGCGTGCACTACTAGGAAAAGGCTAATTAGTGGCGCACCTGTTTTGGCCATTAATGGCGCACTATAGGTGCGCCACTATCATCACGCCACTAGTAACAAATACTAATGGCGCACATTTGATGCGCCATTAGTATCCCAGATAATAGTGACGCACCATATAGTGCACCATTACTATGCCTAGAAGTGCGCAAGTGGCGCACCACATAGAAGTGCGCCATTACTAACAATTTTTTTTCAAAAAAAATTTCAGAAATTTTTTTTTCAAATTTTTTTTTGTTTTTTTCTTAATCTCGGGTCACTATGGCTTAATCTCGGGTCAATATGCTTAATCTCAAGTCAAATCGCACTCCGTGGTCAAACTTCCCGGAAGGTCACCCATCCTCACACTACTCCAGCCTAAACACGCTTAACTTCTCAGTTCTATCCAACCCCAGCACCAGCTCACTTAACAGGCACTTGTTGATATATCTATCATATCAATCCTATTAAACCTTGTTGATGTCTAGGACTTTGTTCATGTTATGAGTGTGATGAAATTTTGAAAAAATATTTCAAACTTCCCGGTCATATTACGTATCATATTTTGAACATTTTTTCCAAAAAAAAAAAATCGAAACCAATTTTTTTTCTGTTACTAGTGGTGCACCTAGCAAATGGTGCGCCATTACTAAGTTTGCAATTTTTTCCATTTTCCCCCCGCTAGATCTTATAAGCCCCGTATCTTTTATTCTGTTAGGTTTTTGGGGATTCTAAAAATCTTCAACGGGGTTACCCCCGATTGAATTCGGATATAACTTTTCGAGTAGATGATTTCTCATATAAAAAACTTTTTCATCGGAGTTCGTATGCAAAAGTTATGCCTATTTTACAAATTCTCGAGAGATTTTGCAAAAAAGTCAAAAATTCATGTTTGTAAATTTTGCTAACAACTAGACCACATATCACATGGGAATCTTATTTTCTTTTATTTTTTTGACATTTCTATCATTTTCTTTTATTTTTTTTGAAACTGAAAAGGCGGTCCACAGGGGGGGTGCATTTGGTGAATTTTTTGGCCACCTGAGAAAGTTAGTAGTGGCGCACTGTGGGTGTGGTGCGCCATTACTAGTTAAAACTAGTAATGGCGCACTTTCCCCTGGTGCGCCATTACTAGTTTTGAAAAATAAATAAAAAATAATTTTGTTAGTAGTGGCGCACCGTGGGTGTGGTGCGCCATTACTAGTTAAAACTAGTAATGGCGCACTTTTCCCTGGTGCGCCATTACTAGTTTTGAAAAAAAAAGTAAAAAATTTTTGTTAGTAGTGGCGCACTGAGTGTGTGGTGCGCCATTACTAGTTTTGGAAAAAAAAAATTGTTAGTAGTGGCGCACCGTGGGTGTGGTGCGCCATTAGTGATATGGACACTAATGGCGCACCTACACCTGGTGCGCCACTGCTATATAGCAGTGGCGCAACACATATGTGGTGCGCCATTAATGTCCATATTAGCTATAGCCCTTTTCCTAGTAGTGGTGGCTTCCACCGAGCTCCTTCAGCAGTCTGACTTCACGGCTCCCAGCTACCCCGTGGATGCTATCACGGAGGCTCAAGATTGCCACCTTATGACGCAATGGCAGCACCTCAAAGTCAAGGCAGCTGCCGGCTCTGTTGCACCTCCGCAACCCGGCGCAACTTTTCACTGCCTTCCGATTCCACAAGGCTATGCTGTTGTGATGGTCGATGAAATAACGGAGGGATTTGAGGAGCTCGAGCTTGACCACCCTACCGGTGAAGGGGAGACTCAGCTGGGTCTTGCTCTGAAGACTCCATGTCTATGGCGGAAGGAGCTCATCAACCTTCCGAACTGGACGCCTCCTCCTCCTCCTCCGGCGAGTCAGGGCACTGCGCCTCCTCCTCCTCCGGCGAGTGATCAGGGCAGTCCGCCTCCTTCTCCGGCTGCTCCGGCGCGTGGCGGCACTCCGCCTCCTTCTCCGCCTGCGCCGGCGCGTCCGAGCAGCCCGCCTCCTTCTCCGCCTCGTCAATAACAGCGGAAGACAGCCGCCGCCGCCGCTCCGGCTGCTCCAGCGCGTCGTAGCACTCCGCCTCCTTCTCCGCCTCGTAAGCAACGAAGGAAGACAGCCGCAGCCGCTCCGGCTGCTCTGGCGTCTAGCAGTACAGCCAGAGGCAGGAGGCAATACATATTCGGTCCATCTCTCAAGCCTCTAGAGAAGTTACCATACGAGATGACCGAGGAGGAAAACGCGGAGATCTGTCAAGCCCAAGTGAAGGACTTTTTTACAAAGAAAAATCCACCTCCGGAGGAGAAGATAGATCCGGTGAAATTGAAGCGCACTTTGAAGAACCTGAAGCGACCACCACCGCCTCCGCCGGATGACAACCATGTCCGCGCTCTTAAAAAGGTAGTGGAAGGAGCGCGCCGGCCGGGAACTACTTCAAGTGACAAAAGGTTACAAGAACGAAGAAGTGGGAACAAAATTCCCCAGCTCGGCGAACAGGCAAACCAATCGTGCCCCCTGCTCAAGGTGTCTAGCGATATCGTCACAAATCTGCCGGGGATGCTGCCCGGTACCAATCCTGGTGATTACCTGCCCGACGATGCACATTATGATACAATGGAGGTGGACGAACACAAATACCGGTACGGGAAGCCTCTCGTCAGACCTGGTGATCCTCCTCTAACAACGATGATGCAAAGATTCTATAAGTGGTACATGGACACCTTCAAGTCTGGGAAGGATATTTTGACGCTGAGAGTTAAAGAGGAGCACGACCTCGTTGGAATTGATCTGTTGTCTGTTCCATTTGAGGAGTTCTTCCAGTTTTTCAATCAAAAGGACCTCGATAAAATAATCATCACTTGCTACTGTCTGTAAGTACTATACTTCTGTAATTAAGTCTCTATATATAGCTCAGCTCTTTCATTGCATGTATATATAATTAACCTCACTATATTATGCAGATTGAAGATCATCGAATACAGAAATGCACAAATCTATGATATTGGGTTCATTAACACAAATCTCATAGATGAATGGACGGTTAAATATAATGCGAAAGAAACCGAGGCCAACTTGCTACAATCGTTGCTTAAAAATCAAAACAAAGATAAAATACTCTTTCCTTATAACTTCAAGTGAGTGTTACCGTCTTCTATATATTCGGTTTCCATTATTACTCGAGGTTATAGTAATGTAATTGATGAGTTATGCATGCGTGCGCAGCTTCCACTTTATTCTCCTAGAGATTAAGCTTGAGCAGGGACTAGTAACCGTCTTAGACTCAAGACGAAAAGATCCCAAGGAGTATGCGGCCATGACTGAAATGCTCCAGAAGTAAGTTCAATCGATCATTATCGCACCATATCGGCAACTTTGTTCATTTCCTGATATCAAGTAATTATTTTCTTTGTCTCGCAGGGTTTGGAAAGTGTTCACCGCAGAAGCTCCGTGACTGCCGAGGGAGCTGCGATTTACACACCCGAAAGTAAGTACTACTAGCTAGTTCCGCGCATCTCCCATTGATTCTAGCTAGTTTCATCAATACCATTTATAATGCTTGATTATCAGTTTGATTGACCTCTATTTCTCGTAAAGTGGTTGTGGCAGGAAGGCGGGAATAATTTTTGTGGATACTACGTTTGCGAGTACATCTACAACGCGACGACCTCTAAGCGGGGCTACTCTGAAAAACAATATGAAGTGCGTAAGCAATAATATTCACAATTTTATTTTATTACCATCATTTGTGTTGAGTTTCATTCATATATATGTATTGACCTCCTTCTTCAAATTAGATTTGGCAGATGCGGGATGAACTCTTAACACAAGATCGTATAAAAGTAATTCAAGAGGAATTGGCGGGATTCTTTCTTGACCACGTCATCAATCCAGCCGAAGAATACCATGTGAAACTTGACATCAGATGTTTGGGATTGTAAGAGATCTTATATTGTATATATGTAGCTAGTAGCGTCGGATAGATATACGAAAACTTGTTGTTCGACCAATCTCTCGGAGAAGGAGGAGGTCGATCACTTCTCTCTGTATATGTTCATGACGATCTTGTGTACTTAATGGTTTCCTTCATTTGCTTACTAGCTAGCGTGTCGAGTCCTCTCTATACGTATAGTACGTAGCGTCGACCAAGCACGAGATAAGAGAGGACACTTCTCTCTATTAGCTAGCTAACACAATATATGAAACCCCTAAATTACCCTACAAAACCCCCAACCCCCCCCCCCCTTCAAAAAAAAAAAAAACAAAAACCCCAGCTCCTGAGCTGCTGACGCGTGGATGCTCTTTGGTTCCGGTTGGTGTTACCAACCGGGACTAAAGGCCCTCCTGCCTGGGCTCGCCGCAGTGGCCACGTGGAGCCACATCTGTCCCGGTTCGTAAGCGAACTGGGACTAAAGGTGTTGGGCTTTAGTCCCGGTTCCAGAACCGGGACAAATGGGCCTCTGGAACCGGGACAAATGGGCCTTTTTCTACTAGTGAGATTTAGCCTAGCCATGCCATCCATCCTAGATGCTAATAAATGGTGTAACTACCTAAGTTCTTTTTTGATTGTGCAGAAATAGTGTCGGCTGCAAAGACGGAGGCCGACGACTACCTCTCTGCTGCCCGTGGAAGGATTCCTGGACGGAAAGAGCTTACCTTGTGACAACTGTCAGCAAATTGGGAACTCGGTGGCGGTGTTGGGCATGTATCCATGGATGCCGGGGCAGCGGCCTTGGGTTTTGGTCCGCCAGATTGGATTTTTAGCAGGCTCGTGGTGGTGGTTGGGGCTGCGTTGTTTGGTCGTGTAGACCGCGAGGGATGTGGTCGTGGGTGATCCTAGCACTGGTGGTTCCCGGATCGTGCTCTGGAGTTGTGTTTTTGTGGTGGTAGAACTACCCTCGGGGTTCCTCGTGTGGCGTGTATAAGAGGCCCCGAGCAAAAGCTCTGCGCTCCGCTGCTAGCGGCGGCGATGCCCGTAGGTATCGTGCCCCTCTTGAGGGTCTCGTGTGGTCCCTCTCCCCATGCCAAGGCTCTCGGTGAAAACTCTTGATCGCTCTTCAGTCTCGGCGATGAAGACGCGTTGCATCGTCACACTCTTGAGGGCGTTGCCGGTGAGTCTAGGTTCCCTCTGGTCATGCCAAGTCGTCATCGACGGCAAGTTTGGAACCTATCGTGAAGCCTCTTTGACTCTGACATGGGGCGTACTCGCTTGCCTCCTTATCCTGTACACGGGTCCTTGTTGGCACCACTCGTGATCCTCGCTATCCGCAGGCAGGATCGGCGCTCCACGCTCCGGAGCGGGAGGGCAGGGGGCCCTGTCCGGCAATAGCTTGGTGCGAGCGATGTTTGAGGTCTAGCGATTTTCCAAGGAGGCACGGTTCCTTTTCTTCGTAGTTGTCTAGATTTTTTTTGCTAGGGTGCGATTGCTCGTGTACTTCTATTTTTGCATTTGATCTGCTTTGTAACAGGGGTTCTTATATCGGTTTGGTTGTAGTGTCTTATATATAAAGCGGGGCGAAAGCCTTTTCGAAAAAAAATGCTTATGTCGACGGAGGAGGTGGGACGATCTGGAGATTATACTGCTATCCATGTTGGGTAAAAATCTCCATAACCACCCGCTCCAACCTCGTACACATCATCACTTGAACAGCGATTGGTACTCCCTTTTGTGTAGTATAGAGCACATACGAAGCTAGTGCACACGACAATAAATAGCGTGCATAGGAGAAGATATTTTGCCTATAAAAACATAACCAATTTTACATAGTCAAAGTGACCATAGTAAGGCACACGCTCCCACCCGTATTATCCTACTAATCGTATTTCGTATTCCGTCAAGCCAGTGACCATATATATTGCCAACACTTATGGGTAGATACAAATTTGAAGCTATTTGGATGACTGACCATGTAGAACGCACAAATTTGCATTGAAACACAAGAGATGTTTGATTGTCTTGTCATGAGTGCAAAAGCAACATTTCTTGCTTTCTTGCTAGTTTCTTTTTAGTTAGCACAACTCCTCTCCGAAGATACCAAATGAAAATCTAAATATTTTATGGCATCTTCGATTTTCAAAATTGTTTATTATTCACCACTGGAATATCAGAATGTGATAGTCCACAATATCTAGAGTCAACTGTGAAAGCCCAAGCATTTTGAGTTCAAGCATTTTGAGCTAACTCAACCCCCTTTTTCGAAGATGTTGTTTTAATCCCTTAAATGACGCCCTTCTACATTTGAAGGAACGTTGCACATGCTACACCAAACATATCTTATATGGTACTTGTACACAATGCACATAGTTTAGAACTCTAGCTAGGCTAGAAGCGAAGAGATTATGCTAACTAATAAGATTAACTGTATAATTCAGATGACCACTGAGACATACAGAATGCTGACATTCATTGAAGTGAACGTGACAAGATTTGCACGACGCTCAGATATGAACATGCATGACATGATTTACATTATCGTACAGTGTCTAGTTGTCCGTCGGACTATTTTTAGCATATATAATTATGTGGTGATACAGGCTACGAGTTCAGAGATGAGGTCAGGTCAGTTCTTACTGACACTTTTGTCTGGTTTAAAAACCAATCATGCAGAAGAAACATCGCGAGACAGCTCATCGTTGTTGTTTTGGATGGCCCGCAGACGACCAAGAATCTGTGTGGCGCCAAGGAATCATCGGATCTCAGTCCGAGTGTCTCTGCAGTGCCATGTGTACCTCCTGAAGCTCGAAACATCAGTGGTATTCTAATAGGTGCATATGGTGGCAGATGTTTTCAGGCAGCTGCTCGAAAGACACGGGCTGAGCCATGAAAAAAGCGCATTCTTCCAGACACCGCCCACTCCAATATATCGTCCAAGAACAATCTCAGATATTAATTATACTTCAAAGAGACGACTAGCTAGAGCTCAAAATATATTTGTCGTTGTTGTTCTCATGGCTTGTATAGTGTTAGAGATGTGGCGTGGAACAAAAGGGGCCAGTTGGATGAAACAAATTAAATAAACTAAGAAAATAGGAAGACCGTATTATGGACTTGTACAAATAGAAACTAGAGAGCTACATATATATAATATCAGGGCAATGTTTCTCAACAACTGTGCTCATGTCTTTCCATCAAATGATGCAAGTAACTATTACCTATAGCTATAGGAAGTACAGGATAGTACCTTCCTTCAAACAAGTGTCTGCGAGTTGGTCCACGAAATTGATTTGCTGTGTGAGAGGATCCAACTTACTGATAAAACCACAATTCATATCTAGTTCCTACTCTTTTTTCTTTCTTTTTTGCGGGTTATATCTAGTTCCTACTCACCTCCACCTCAAGCACGTGGCTCAGTTCTTGCATCTCTCTGAGTTTATATATATCGTACAAATACACTACAGTACATGTCAGCCTTGTGGAAGTCTTATAAATACAACTTCTAACATCCTTGTGATGAAGCTGTCGATTAGTCGAACAGAAATGTATGATAAGCCCAAAACCAAATAGAAGACACAGGTACATATGTACCTCTGTAGGAATGAGGGGTACCAGGAAAGCCCACGGCAGTCTTCGAAAGATAATACTCCCCCGTCCCAAAATAAGTGACTCAACTTTATACTAGCTTTAGTACAAAGTTAGTACAAAGTTGAGTCACTTATTTTGGGACGGAGAGAGTAGTTATCATTTACAATGTGTTGAGCCATGGTTTGTATTTCCCTGATCTACATCCGAAGCATGCGTCGGAATAAATTGATATAGGAAGGTTCAAGGTTTGAGTACACCGAGGCCATGACAATTTTGAAGGAGCAATCTGAATAAATGGAGTACTGTCGAGATAAATCACAACATGTGCCTTGCATTAATCATCAGGGGAACAATTTGTACATGTACAGAAGAGTTCAGCTCAACATGTAACACCTAACTCCTAAAAACTAGCCAACATGCGCATTAGTGATAGGGAGAGTTTGGCGCTAGAACACGATATGAAGTTTCAGGTTACCGACCATGCCCTTGAACGTATCTGCCATACTGATCTTGTGGTGTAATATCATTTCACCGAAGTTGAAACTGCACTCTTAAAGTTATAAAAAGATAGAATTACACTCTTATTCTTATAAGCGGGAATACAACTGCTCATCTTCAACTCCACCGAGGAGGGAATCCGCATGAGGTTCGAGTCCCCTTTTGTGGGGTGCAAACACATATCTACTACCTCCATCCTGGTTTATTAGTCCTTGTAATTTGGATCAAACTTTGACCTTTGATTTAACTATCAAAAAATAAGTTACATACCCTAAAAATAGTATCATTGGAAACCTCTTTCAAATATGAATCCAACAATATAAGTTTTTTGACATACAACTCATAATTTGTTAGTCAAATCTATGGTCAAAGTTGAACACAAAATACGAAGGGGACTAATAAACCCGAACGGAGGTAGTACGTATAGACCTGCAAGGAGTACCCAATAGCAGTCCCCAAATGCCTAGGAATTTTTCCTCCGAAAAACCCGGAGCCCCCTTGCGAGGCGACTAGGGTTTTGAGGGTGGACACGGCGGCGCCCGTTTTGATCGATCAGCAGGGCGATTGGAAATCTGATCGGAGGATGGCCTCATCCGCCAATCGAGGCAAGGAGCAAGCGCCTTTGTCGCCGGAGGCGGCTAGGGCGAAGTTAGCGGAAGCTTTGGGAAAATTGGAGATCTCGGCGGAGGAGGCCACGCCGCTGGTGCTGGATGATCGGGAAGAGGAAGAGAAAGAGAAGTGGATGGTGGCTGGAAAGGTTCTTCATCGGAATATTATGCACATCCAAACCATCACTAGTGCCCTTCGGCCAGCATGGGGTAACCCAAAAGGCCTCTTCTTCTGACCGGTGGGAGATAATATGTTTGTGGCTGAATTTGCTACAAAGAGAGATAGAGATCGTGTGTGGGAGGGATCCCCATGGCATGTGAGCAAGAACGCAGTGATTCTGTCTGAGTTTGATGAATGTATGAAGCCGTCAGAGCTGCGGTTTGATAAAATCCAGATGTGGGCAAGGGTTGTGAACCTTCCTTTTCATCTGAGGGATGACAAGTGGGGAAAAGTGATCGCAGCGCAGATTGATAAGAATGCAAAGTTTGTGCAATTTGATCATGCGGCGGGTTATCTAAGGGCGAGAGTTATGGTTGATGTTGAAAGCCCATTGAGAAGATGGATTTGGATAGAATCAAGGAGGAGGCAGTGCACAGATAGGTACAACATTGAATATGAAAATGTCCCTCACTTTTGTTTTTCATGTGGCCGCTTAGGCCACTCGGATCTGTTCTGCCCAACGCCAGGAACAAGAGATGAACATGGCGAACTGCCGTTTGGGAAAGGATTGCGAGCTTCTGAAGAGCGGCGCAGGGCTACATCGTATGACAGTTCGTCGAAGGAGCAGCAGGGGACACAAAACAGTAGAAATGATACCCGCAACTCGACGACGGCTGCTGATACAGGTGGTGAGGTGAACTCCCCAGCCAAGTCGAAGGTGATCCAGAATAAGAGAAAGGGGGGACCTCAGGGTCCGAAACAGGTATATCGCAGAGTTGAGCTGCCTCTCCTGACGGACGTTGCACATACTGAAGCTACTGTATCAGGAACAAAAGAGGGAGAGGTAGGCGCAGACACAAGTTCAGAACAGGGGGATGATGAAGTCAGAGAACCTAAGAAGAAGAAACCGACTCCCACGAGTTCAGAAAATTCGGCAGTGGTTGCGAGTCAGCCCTGCCCGGGCAAATGAGTTACCTAAGCTGGAACTGCCGGGGGCTTGGGAACCCCGGGGCAGTTCGAGAGCTTCGCAGTATTGTGAAGCAAGAAGCGCCCGGTCTCCTGTTTGTCATGGAGACAAAGATCGTAGCGGTGAGAGTGGAGAACTTGCGGACATCGTTGGGTTTCGAGGGATGTTTTGCGGTTAATAGTGTGGGTCTCACTGGTGGGATTGGTATGTTCTGGTCTCATGACTTTGACGTAGAGTTAAAGAATTACAGTGCCGGCCATATTGATGTCATGGTGCGGAGGAAAGGTGATGATGGAAGAAAATGGCGAGTGACTGGTTTCTATGGAGCTCCAAGGGCTGAAGATAGACATCATAGTTGGAGGTTCATGAGAACTTTGTTTGCAATCCAACATGAGGCTTGGATGTGTATTGGTGATTTTAACGAAACTTTGGTAGGATCGGAACACTTTTCACGGTCCTCACGTCCGGAATGGCAAATGCGAGCATTCCGTGAAGTTATGGATGAGTGTGCTCTAGTTGATCTTGGCTACTCTGGAACGACATATACCTGGGATAATAGGCAGCCAGGAGGATTAAATGTTAAAGCGAGGCTTGACAGGGCATTTGTGAATGAGGCTTTCATGAACATGTTTGAACATATCAAAGTCCGTCATATTGTTGCTACGGAATCGGACCACTGTTTTGTGTGTGCTGAGGTCCGGGAGCGTGCTACTTCTGGGGGTCCGAGGGGACCTAAGCCATTTCGGTATGAGGATGTCTGGCAAACGCACGTCGACTATGACAAATTAATAATTGATAACTGGCAGCGAGGTGCAGGTCGACAGGGTCTTCAAGGTATTACTCAAGCCCTTATTGCATTGCAAGACAATCTGGTAGTGTGGGGGGCAAAGGAGTTCGGCTCTATCACGCGCAAAGTTCGTCGGTTGCGCGATAAACTTGCACGGTTGAGGATGTCAGCAGTAGGGAAGGGACCAACAGAAGAGGAGAAAACAATTACCAAACAGCTGAGGTTGGCTCTGAAACAAGAGGAAATCTGGATCCGTCAGCGGTCCCATGTGTCATGGCTTCGGGAGGGGGACAGAAACACGGGCTATTTTCTTGCCCAAGCTGCCCAGCGAAAGCGCATGAATAAGATTGAAGGACTGGAGCGGTCTGATGGCTCTGTGTGTGCAAATGTGGATGAGGATCGGGTAGAAGTTCAGGCCTTCTAACAAGCATTATACACGTCAAAGGGCTTTCACCAGATGGATGAGCTGCTACAAGTAGTACCACCTCGGGTCACGGGTGCGATGAATATTGAGCTACAGAAGCCATATACAGAAGAGGAGGTCCAGCGAGCTCTTTTTCAGATGGCCCCATCGAAGGCACCAGGAGTGGATGGTTTTACAGCTGGATTCTATCAAAGACACTGGAAAATTTTGAAAGATGATATTGTCCCGGCTGTATTGGACTTTCTAAATGAAGGTGAACTGCCATTGGGTCTAAATGACACATCCATTACTTCAATTCCCAAGGTGAGGTTCCCTCAAAAAATATCACAGTATCGTCCGATATCCCTATGTCCGGTTCTGTACAAAATTGCTTCTAAAGCCATTGCAAATCGGGCAAGGGGGTGTCTTGATGAAATCATAGGGGAAGAACAGAGTGCTTTTGTCCCTGGACGTTTGATCACTGACAATGTTTTAATTGCGCATGAATGTGTGCATGCCATGAAGAAGAGGAAGAAGGGGGGCAATGCGGTATGTGCAGTCAAACTTGACATGATGAAGGCATATGACAAAGTGGAATGGCATTATCTTGAGGCGATTATGTTAAGGATTGGCTTTGGGGCAGAATTTGTCCGATTGATAATGAAGTGTGTGACTTCAGTACGTTTCTCGGTGCGCGTCAACGGAGAGTTGCTGCCACTCTTCACCCCGTTGTTTTGCTTGCGACAAGGTGATCCAATATCGCCATATCTCTTCTTGATATGTGCGGAAGGATTTACATCCCTTTTGAATATGTATGGTGGAGTATATGTTGACAAAGGAATACGGGTGAGCGTTCATTCGCCTTGGATAAATCACTTGCTATTCGCAGACGATAGTCTGATTTTTATGCAGGCTAGAGCTCAAAGTGCCCATCGATTGAATGAGATTCTGCGAATATATGAAGAATGTTCGGGTCAGATAGTGAACAAGGAGAAGAGCTCCATTTATTTCAGTCCAAATACATCAGCTCCACTTCGACATGAGCTTAAACAAATTCTGAATATTAATGTCGAAGCGTTTACTGAACGATATCTTGGTCTACCTACGGCAGTGGGTAGGATCACAAGCGGTACTTTTGATCACATTGGGGAAAGAATCCGTAGCAAACTCCAAGGTGGATCAGAGAGGATGATATCTTGTGCCGGCAGAGAAGTGCGGTTGAAAACAATTGCTATGGCGATTCCAACTTTCAGCATGTCGTGTTTCAAGTTAACCAAGAAAGTGTGCAAAAGTTTGGTCTCATACATGGCCAAGTACTGGTGGAGCAGCTCCCTTGATCGACGCTCTATGCACTGGTTGTCGTGGGAGGCGCTAGCACAGCCGAAGGCAAAGGGAGGGATGGGATTCCGGGATTTGGAGATGTTTAATACTGCTCTTCTTGGCAAGCACGGGTGGGGATTGATAACGAATCCCGACACTCTTTGCGCACGGGTACTAAAAGGAAAATATTATCCTTCATGCGAGTTTCTGCAAGCCACTATTCCGAAACATGCTTCTGTCACTTGGCACTTGGCGAGCGATAATTCATGGAAGGAAAGCTTTGAACTCCGGCCTGATCAAACGTATTGGAAATGGAACGACGGTTAATATATGGACGGACAAGTGGATTCCGAATACTATCAGGATGTCTCCTGTTGCAAGGCTTGGGAACGCCCAGATTAACACAGTTTCAGACATCATTGATGCTGATAATTGGACTTGGAAATCTGAAGTGGTCAGGGAAACTTTCATACCCCCCGATGCGGATGCAATTCTTAATATCCCATTGAGAAGGGGAGGGGGTGATGATTACATGGCTTGGGCTCTAGAAAGGAACGGGATTTATACTGTAAAGTCAGCGTATCGATCTCTAATGATTCAGAACGAGCAGTCTGCTCTAGAAGAAGGGACGATCACGGAAACTTCAGAGACAAAAAAACAGTTATGGTCTCGGCTTTGGAAGCTGAAAGTCCTGCCCAGAGTACGTGTATTTTGGTGGCGAGTAATGCGAGGAATCCTTCCAGTGGAGAGTACACTGACGTATCGTCATATCTCAACGACTAGCAAGTGCAAAATCTGTCTTAGTGAGGAGGAGGATCTGATGCATGCCCTGTTAAACTGCAACCATGCCAGGAGGTTCTGGACTGCAGCACCGGATTTGTTGGGTGTTAAACGTCCAGATTTACACCCACATACTTGGAGAAAGGACATTCTGTGTGATCCTAGATTTTCAGAGGCTGATAAGGCAAGGTTGGTATCTATTATGTGGTCCATTTGGACCTCCAGGAATAATCTTACTCATGACAAGGGTAATCTTGACCCGGTTCAGTCCATGAAGATCATTCGGGAGTCTTTGGCAGTGCTGGAATTGCCAAGGGAGCATGCCCGAACACTTCCAGGGCACGGCTGGCGTCCACCTGATGATGGGTGGATAAAAATCAACACTGACGGAAGCATAGCTATGGAAGCGCGGCGAGGTGGAGTTGGAGGCGTGGCTAGATCCCCCACGGCTCTGAAAGCTGCCTGGTGTAAACCGTATTCAGGTATTACGGACCCTCTCGTGGCTGAAGCACTTGCAGTTCGCGATGGAGTTATTTTTGCAAAGCTTCGGGGCTACGAGAAAGTTGTCATTGAGACAGACTGTATGGAGATCGTTGAACTCTGGAACTCGCGTCAGGCTCATCGAGCAGTGGTGGTGCCTATCTTGTCCGAGATTGGGAAGCATGCTTGTAGTTTTTCTTCTTTCTTTGTTCAACATGTGTGTAGATCAGCAAACTTTTCTGCCCACCTTTGTGCGAAGCAAGCTAGCACTTTGGAGGTTACAGATTGCTGGTTAGACGTTATTCCGAGTTTCCTTGTAACTAGCCTCCTGACGATGATGCTGGGGCGGTTGATGTTGAATAAAGCTGCCCAAATTTCCCCGCAAAAAAAATATAAAAAGCACAACAATCAATCATTACCGGATTTTTGGACTTCCGAGCTGGGTTTCAGGAAGAAAAGTTATGGAGAGCGGCCCAGGTCTCAAAATCACCGATTTGGATGTTGTCGTTCTAGAGGGGTTCTTTGTGCTTCACGTCAGTCATCAAATCCCGGATGCCACCTAACCGCTCCCGTCCCCCGCGTCCCTCTCCGAGGCGACACGGGGGGACCCTAGCCGCCACCGCCGCCGGCCTTCCTTCACCCTCCCCTCCCCCTCGCCGCCGCTGAGGGCCATCGCTGGGCAAAGCCCAGGCAGTGCCGGCGGCGGCGGGGCTTCTCCCCTGGCGCGGCTTCCCTTCTTCCTCGCAGCGGCTTAGTCACTCCCGGTGGGCTTGGTGGCACGGCGCTTCGAAGCTCCGGCGACGGCTCGCTTTGCGGCAGGTTGGAGGGCCTGTCCCCGTCTGGTGGTGCCGCCTAGACAGCGGCTGCGGCCTAGGGCTCTTGACCCCAGATTGGATCTGGGTGGTGCTTGGGCCTGTCAGGCGGGGTGGCGGCGAGTCTCGCGGGCTCTGGGCATCGTGGAGGTGCCGCCGGCGGCGTGTGCTCAGCCTGGTGGTGCCGGCGGCCGTGCACGGGAGATGGATTCCTTTGAATAGATCTGGGTGAAAACTTGCTTTCGGCTACTGCCAAGGCCGGCGGTGGCGGCGCTATCTGCATCGTTTCCTTCCTGAAGGCATCGCCGTGGAGAAGTTCAAGGCCACTCTCTGTTACCTCCGGGGGAAACCCTAGATCGGATGATCGGATGACGGCGGCGCTCTGGTGTCGTTCCCCCCTTGGGGGTGTCATTCTTGGAGGTACACACATGATCGAGGGACCAGAGGACGGATTCTTTGGTGGAGCGGTGCATCGTCTCACTCATTGATGGCGGCGGATCTCGGCGGCAAGGCGCTATGGTGACTCGGCGTCCGATGCGCGGAGATGGACTCGCGCAGGAGGGTGACGCGATCTGGCGTCGTGGTGGCGTCGACGGCAGCTAGACCGGGCAAGGTAGATGCAGCAGTACAACTCTGAAGATGGATTGGTGGCAGGTGGCTGCGGCGGCCTCATACCCGACAGGCGTCCTGGTTGAGGAGTGCGCCGGACCGGTGGGTGCCCCATACCCGGCAGGCGTCCTGGATGGGACCTCAGGTCTTAGATATTAGGTTTGGCTGCGAGGTCTGTTTGGTATTAGACCCAGACTATCAGCACCCCTTCATCAATTGGATAGGAGTAGCGACAGATGTTGCCCAGACGGTGGCTTTAGTCTTACTGTTGTATTACTTTGTAAGGTCTTACGTGAACAATTAATAAAGTGGCTGCATGCATCGTCCAGATGCAGAGGCCGGTGGTCTTCCTCCTTTTCTAAAAAAAAAATAACGTCAGTCATCGAATGGCCCTACAAATCCTACATATTTTCCGTGTCAACCCATCACTCACATGATATTACCTACTTCTAGATTCCTCAGCACCATTGCTTTCTTCTTTTTTCCTCTAGTCTCTCATTGTCTTTTCACGGACATTTATAATTCACGCACTCAGCACCCATCACACCGTATATTTCCCTTTGATCTCTATATCATGATGAACAGCACTAGAAAACATGTCACGTAAATGGCAGGATCAGTGGGCTTCCCTTAACACGTCAAAGCATCTATCGTCAATATTACGTACAGGTGGCACCGAATTGCTTGAATACCCATCTTTTGCCCAATGTTTTTTTTTTTTGAAACGGAGGCAAACAATTTGCCTCATCGATTAATTAAGAAAAAAAAATTGCCCAGTTAATTAACGAAAAACCGGGCAAAAACTGATACATATAAACTACATGTGGACTACTCGCTAAGAAAGAAACTCCATGACGTGACGGTCAACCCGAAAAACATACATAACATGCAACAACCATAAACCCTCACACTTCTACGTCGCAAAGAAACCCTCGACGAAATCAAGGTTGAATACACCAGATGCCACCAAATCAACAGAGACGAGCCAATTGGAGATGGAGGATGACGAGACTGAGTATCCTCCATTAAGAAGCCGCGGATGCCTTACCAATGGCGACACTCTTCTTGCCTATGCTTATGAGAGCCTTCTTCACCTTCTTGATTTTGCCAGTAGAAACCTCCTCAGCTAGGATGCAAGCAATCTTGCCCGACCCAGGACAAGCTGCATCCAAGCTGACGAGCAAGGCGCCAAGCCTTTTCACGAAGACCGCCTCGTCAATACGAGCCAACATAGCATCACGGTTAAAGATGAGAGACCGGATGCGCTTCAGCGCCTTGGAATCAGGTGCCAAAGCACCTACCTCATTAACCTCGGCACCCACGGACGCCACGTCATCAACCTCGTCACCCACAGACACCTTCTGCCCCAAATCCTTTGGAGGCGTCGCCAAGGCCTCTAGAAAGCCCATATCCTTCTGATGCACCATAAAAGGAGGCAAAGAGGGCTCCCCACATAGCTCCTATAGATCAAGCATAATTTGCAGCACAGGAGCCACATAATGTTAGTTATCTTTCTCCTTGTACACCTACACTCCTAAACAACTCCGACACTCTTGGAACTATTTCTTACTCTCGTGTGTCATACAAGTTTGATCCTCTCAGCTGGAGCGCACCATTGTGTGAGTTATATCCTTCTTTTTATAAAAGGAAGGTTACCCCCGGCCTTTGCATCAGAGTGATACCTGCAACCCCTTTATTAAGCAAAGTGACCGAAAAGTCTGTGTTCCAGAACAAGCTTGCTCAGAGCTAAATAAAAATAAAAATTATAATATGCCACAATCGGCGAAAATAGAACTAGATGACTAAACACCTATCCTATTACTAGACCGTCATCCAAACCGGTTGTAGATATCCTGAGCTACCATCTTCCATTAGGCAGATCCAGTAACCAAAGGCCCACTGGCTTCCACAGGAGTGAGTAATGGCTACATACGGATCCAAGCAGTGGCCCTGTAGAGAACCTGCAAAAAATTTATACAAGTTTGTCTGTTAAAAACCATGTCATTTCTACAGTTCTATATAGCCCAAAGTAATGCACATACTCCTATCCAAATATGTCTCGCACTATTTGTCTCTACTCCATTTAGCCACGTTCCAAATAACGTGTGAATACAATTTAGAGGGGTGATATTAAGGGCTATATGAACTGAGTGCCATAATAGTTTGGCCAGCGGATAATCGAGAAAGAGGTGTTTGATGGTTTCGTCGTGATCACAAAAGCTACATCTTTGACTACCCTCCCAATTACGTTTTGCCAAGTTATCCTTAGTCAAAGCCACCTCCTTGTGAATAAACCACATGAAGAGTTGATTCTTAACGGGACTTTGATCTTCCAAATATGTATCGATTTCGGAATCGAACCAGAATCAATTAGGTCAAAGTACATAGATTTCACTGAGAAAATGCCATTCGTAGTACATTTCTAGTGAATACTATCAGGCTCATCAGAAAGGTTCACATCCATCAACCTTCTGGCCAGATGTAGCCATGCTTCACATCGGTCTCCTACCAAAGATCTCCGGAATTGAATATTTAGAGGGTTGGACTGTAACAATATAGAAACATAAGCCTCCTTACGCTGTACAATGTTATAGAGAGATGGATATTGTGTGGCTAAAGGCGTCTCCCCTAACCACGTATCCTCCCAGAATCTTGTCGAATTACCGTTTCCAATGATGAATTTGGTTCTATGGAAGAAAGCTGCTTTCGTTCTCATCAAGCCCTTCCAAAAATGAATCATTGGGTCTAACGATAACCTGGGCCAAGGTATTAGATTGTAAATACTAATTATGTAAAATTTGTACCCACGTGCCTTGTAGAGGCAGAAGGTTTTGTTGCTTTACTTCCTCGGAATGAGTGGCATCAAGAAGCATGCTAAGCGTCTCAAGAACATGCGCAGTCGAAGGAGATATTCTTGGCGAGAAGAGCGGGAAAGTGGCACACACAAGACAAGAACAACTCAAGTAAGATGGCACATCTCTATCAGATCCAAGAAACTGCGCTCGGCAAGCCACGTCCAATAGCTTGGCGGTACAGGTTAATAGAGTTGCACACTATCAAGGTTTTTCACATATGTGTTCAATTTGTGGTGCCGAAGATGAGAACACCTTTCATGTACTTGTGACTTGTACAAAGATGAGGTCTTTGTGTATGGCTATGAGAGATGATTGGTATAATTCTGGGACGGACATATCGACAACAATAGAGTCATATAGAACCAACACTATGCTTATGTTGAAGGAGATGGTGGACTGATTCAGAGATTATACTGCACGCATGATGGGTGAAAATATCCTTGAGCACCCACCCAAACCACATTTACACTATCTTAAAGCTTAAACAATAGTTGGTACTCCGTTCGGTGCAGCGTATACCACGTATGAAGCGAGTGCGTACAATAAAAAATAACCCGCAAAGTAGAAGAGTTTTTCCCATTAAAACCCAAATCATTTCTACATAGCCAAAGTGACCACAATAAGGCATAACCTCCCACCCTCATTACCGTTCTGAACTTATCTGAAATATCGTCCAACCAATGACCAAATATTAGTACTCCCTCCGTTCCACAATGTAGTGCGCCCGCGCTTTCTGAGATCTTACTTTGACCGTAAATTTGACCAACGAGACCGACTACGGCGGGGACAAAAATTATATCACTAAATTCATATCGAAAATACGAATTCAGTGGTATAATTTTTGCTCCAGCCGCAGTCGGTCTCAGTAGTTAAATTTACGGTCAAAGTTGAATCACGGGAAGCGCGGGCACACTACATTGTGGAATGGAGGGAGTAACACACGCGAGCGCATACAAATTGGGTGTTATTTGGATGACTGGCCACTTATAACGCGCAAATTTGCACTGAAAAAATAGAGGTGTTTCATTGTCTCGTCATGAGTACAAAAACTCTGCATTTTTCCTCCCTGTCGGATTCTATTAAGATAAACATCAACGCCAGTTTTGTGGAGAGTATTAGAGCAGCTAGCATGGGCTTCAAGGCCTTTGGGTACTAAAGCACCACCGCAACTCCTAACAAAATGGTGACGATGTCTCATATGAACAACTGATGGCCCCGGCAACCCGGTGTTTCCAAGGAACCATTGGATATCAATCCGATGCCCTGAGAAACAACATGTGCCCTGTTCCTCTGGCATCCCATGTGATGCTAATGGGTGCATTTCTAGGCAGATTTCCTCAAGCAGGTGCTTCACGCACTGGAGAAGAGCCATAAAAAACAACACCTTTCGATACATTATCCTAAAACCGCACATTCCCAGCTTGCTCCCTCACCCAAGAATAATCTTATTTATTAAGTACTTAGAAGGCACTAGCTACGTCTGGACTAGACCTCAAAACAAAGCCCTATTGTCATTATAATAGGCGTGTTGTTCTTGAGAATGACGTTTTGGAGGCCGAGCTCCATGAAGGCTTTTATTTTTGAAAAATTCAAATTCAAATTTTATGTTTCAAAAAATTCTAAAAAAATATATGCGTGTATGTAAGAATGTAACCCACATGTGTGTAAAATTTCATGATGAAATATGTTGAAATGCGACCTGTACAAAAAAGACAAATTCATGGCCTGGGAGGATGAATAGTATCATGTGTTAAACAATCCCAGATTTGTCTTTTTTGCACAGCCCTCATTTCAACGTATTTTGCCCTGAAAATTTACACACACATGTGTTATGCCTTCGTGTATATCTGTAATTTTTTTCAGATTTTTTTGAAATATAAAAATATGAATTTCGATGAAATTTGAATTTTGAATCTGGAGGCCTCCAGTGAGCTCGGTCACCAAAGGCAATTTCCGTGTTGTTCTTGTTCTTCTTGTGACGTGTGTAAGAGTAGAACAATGAGGCAATAGATGGATGAAGTAAAAATGGAACAAAGTATCGTATATCCTTGAAAAATAGAAGGGAGCTTCGCATATATGAGGGCATGGTGTAACCTAAACAGAGCAAGTAAATTGATGATGCAATTGAGGCACACAACTATTACCCCTTGGAGAGTACAGGATAGTACAAACAAACTAATTGTGACTTGGTACAAGAAATTGAATTGCTCTAGAATGAGACTACTGGCCCCATGCAAGGGCGGTTTATGTTGCTGTTCCTACTCACATTCACCTCATTTACTATATACACTGCAGAAGATCCAATTTAATAACGAAGGACAATCTTTTGAACCTACCATTTTTTCCTCTCATGCCCAACTTGGATATATATACGTCATGAGAGTATCACACGATATAAATCGACTGCTGCAGCTGGTATTTGTTTCTTCTTTAGTCGTGTTACTTTTGTGTACTATTGTAATCCAAACAACCATCAAGCACCGTAGCATGCCATGGCAATAATAAAGCATGCGATATGTATGCGTGGCAACATCAGGAAGCATACAAAGCAGGCAGCTTCAATCTTTTGTTGATGCACCACAGAGTCCGCAGAGTCCGCATACTCTGAGTAAATTGCACAGAAGTACCACAATTGAGGCATTGGAAGCAGATTGGTACTAAGATTGATAATTTTTACGTGTCAGTACCAAGTTTGGGGCGAGACGTTGCAAAAGAGGCTAAAAGTGCGTTTTATACGTATTGACAGGGAATCTGACCGGTTGGGCCCGCCCGTCAGGTGCCACGCTGGCCAGTGAGCGCGTGCCCGCGCGCTGACTCGGACGAGCCCCGGGTCGAACCGTTGAGCGGCGGCTAGTGTGTTCGAGCCAGACCCCGCTCATTCCCCCCGCTCTGCTCTGCCTTCTTCTTCCTGCTCTCTGCCTCGCCGCCGCCTGCGCTCGCCCCCGCCCCCGCCGGCCGCCACACCACGCCGCCGCAGCCATGGTTTTGGAGGATGAGAGCAGCGATGACAACTCAAGCCTCCCGTACATGTACTCCGAAACCTCCACCGATGGGCTCAACCAGGTCAGTTACTCCATTGGAGCTAGGGTTAGGGTTAGGTTTAGAAAATTTGGGGATTTTTCTGTGTAGGTGGTCTTTGTTGTGAGGATTTCGTTTGATTTGCTTTGTCCTCGTCCTCTGCACATGATGGTAACTTGGATTTTGCTTGGGCAGGTTCCTTTCTCACTTGAGGACCCGGATTACAAGGGCCTTGAGCTAGATCTGATGTCGTTCTGCGACAAGCATGGGAAGCCATCAGAGAGGCTTGTTGCATTTGAAGGAACAATGACTGGGAGAAGGTTCTTAGCATGTGCAGAGCCGGTATTTTTCTTGCCTTATTGATTATGCACAGGATGTGTTCATTGAAAGTGGCAGAGTCTTGTTTGCCAAGTGTGATTCAGTTATGTCTATGGTAAATTTGTTAGTCATATATGCCCTACTGTAGTGCTCATTGTAGGAATGCTCAATATTAAGTTCAGTGGAGTGCATTTTTGCTAAATATATGCTCAAGCATGCCCTGTTGTGTGCACATGCTATTTATTTATACTTGTATGCAGTGTTGCTTAGTACTCACATTAGCCCCGCCATTAGCTGATGTGTTACTCCTAATAAGTAACTGTTGCTTACTGCTGACAGTAGGTACTCTCATTAGCTAGTTTGTTGCTGCAGGCTAATGTACTGTATTTAGCTAGGCTAATGTAGTCTGGTTTGATAACCTTGATTCAGTGATGTCTATGTTCCATTTGTTAGTGATATATGGCAAAGTAGTTCAATGGTAGTGCACATTGTAGGATTTCATTATATTAATGGCCAATTCTAAGTTGGTTATTCTGCTAAATATATGCTCCTGTTGCTTAGCACATGCTAAGTTGAATGGAGTGTTACTCTGCTAAATATATACTGATCACCCATTGTAGGATTACATTAAGTTATTTTACAATGTGCTCCTGTTGCTTAGCACATGGCTGTGCAAATTCAGTATTGGTCAGTACCAACATTAGCTACTGCCATGAACTAACTATTGCTTACTACTCATAGTAGTTGTATTGTACTAAATTTTGCCCTTGTTACTTTTTTAGGAAGGTCATAATTGTGGGTTTGTTTAGTGGGTTGATGAGCAGTGGCCCCCAACAATGGAGAATGCATTGTTGAAGCTTTGGTCAATGGTTGAAGAGAGCAAGTCTGCTAAGGTGAATGATAATCTTGAAAGTGCTTTAACTATTCACCATTTGACAGAAGAAAAGTACAAGCTAGATGCAGACTATGACAAGTTAGTGAAAGATGTGCATCAACTTGTGGATATGCAGGAGGATAGGGTTGTGAATTTCAGTTATCTGCAGTCCAACATCACATATCAGCACCAATGCAGAGTTGAATTGGTGGCTGGTATGAAGGCAGAAATGGCAAAGAAAGATGCAGTTGCAGAGAAGCTTCAACAGAAGTATGAACTCCTGTGCAACCTGACAAGTGCTCAAGCAACTGTCATCCAGAACCTGAAGTTGAAGATTATGAAAGAGAAGGAATTGCTGAGTGAGGCTAGGATGAATTTGGAGTTGAAGAATGCAGAGTTCACAAAGTTTGAGGAGAAGCTCACCCAAGAGAAACTAGAGTTGAAGTTTCAGGTTGCTGATCTGCTGAAGGGAAAGGAGAACCATAATGAAGAGAAGTACATGCTAGAGCTTAAGATTAGTGAACTCATGAAGGCAGAGGAGAAGCTCAAGGAGAAGATCAAGGGGATCCAGGCCATCTTACAGAACTGAACAAGATGAAGTGAGATTAGTGGGCATTGCAGACCTTTTGGGAAGGATGGCTGTGCAATGACCTAGTAACTTAGAATTATGGTTGTGTAATATATGGTTCTAGTAATTGTGAACTCTGGCTGTTTATGTACCTAGTAGTTATGCTATTCATCCTTTTGTGAGAAAAGGATGGATTGTGCATTTGAACTCCACTATGTATTGTGAACAATGGTTGTGTATGCCTATAATGTGTTGAACTCCAGTAAGTATTGTTTGCTTATGTTATACTGATGCTGAAAATGATTGCTAGTTTGTTGCTGAAAATGATGACATACCAAGCATTGGAAGATGCTTATGTTATACTGATGCTTAAATGCTTAAATGCATTTGTAAAAGGAATAGTTTCTTATGTTAGAGTGATGCTTAAATGCTTCCTCATCATTCTTTTGTTATGTTGCCACCCAAAACCCTAGTTGATAGGTTTAGGTGGTTTCGTCGACCCCGAGCCACCCTAAACCCTAGATGATAGTTTTAGGTGGTTTCGTCGACCCCGAGCCACCCTAGAGCCTAATTGATAGTTTTAGGTGTTTTCGTCGACCCCGAGCCACCAAAACCCTAATTGATAGGTTTAGGTGGTTTCGTCGACCCCGAGCCACCCTAAAGCCTAATTGATAGTTTTAGGTGTTTTCGTCGACCCCAAGCCACCAAAACCCTAACTGATAGGTTTAGGTGGTTTCGTCGACCCCGAGCCACCCTAGACCCTAGATGATAGTTTTAGGTGGTTTCATCGACCCCGAGCCACCAAAACCCTAATTGATTCTTTTAGGTGGTTTCGTCGACCCCGAGCCACCCTAGACCCTAATTGATTCTTGTAGGTGGTTCCGTTGACCCCGAGCCACCAAAACCCAAAGTGCTTCTTTTTGAGCAATATATCCAGCAATATATCCAACAACAGAGTTACTCTATCCAATAATATGCACCATTCTCATCAACATATCAATCATAAAAAGAACCATCCACATGAACATAGTCCATTCCAGGCATTAACTCATAAGATGCATTAACACACATGAAGCAGCTCCAGAATGGCATTAACTAATAAATAGATCCATCCATCCACATGAACAAAAGCCATATATGGCATTGATTTTGAAAGTACACCAGCAAAGTACAATAAGAGCACTAGCAAAGTACACTGAGAGCACCAGCAAGATCACATTGTACCATAGGATGCAAGAACACACATGAAGTATCTAGTTTTGAACATTACATGGCACATGTGCCATTTAGTGGTTACCACTTGCATACAAGTAGGCCCTCCATCCACTGTTTCTACCACCAGAATGTGGAGGAGCAGTAGATGTGGAGGGAGCAGTAGATGTAGAGGGAGCAGATTGCCTTGGGGCATAGAATGCACCTCTCCCTTTCCCAGCACCTCTCCCACCACCTGGTGCAGCACCTCTCCCAGCACCTGTTGCAGCACCTCTCCCAGGACCTCTCCCAGCAGCTGCAGCTGCAGCACCTCTCCCAGCACCTCCTGTTGCAGCAGTTGGTGCTGTTGTAGGAGCTGGATGAGAAGCTCTTGGTGCTGGTGTAGGAGCAGCAGCACCAACACTTGAATTCCTTGCAAGAGGCTTGCATAAACATGGAAATGAGTTAGCAAATAGTAAAATAATGGAATGTACAAGAAGGAAAACATGTTAGGACTTAAAAAAGGATTACCACATGTTTGTTCTTCCTCAAAGCCAGCTCAGGCTTCAACTGTTTCATGCAGTTTGTGTACCTATGTCCTTGCAGTCCACAGTTGCCACATGTTATAGTCCCCATTCTTGATGTGTCCTTTGGCTTTGGAACTTCAAATCTCCCCTTGACCCTCTTCTCTTTCTTTCTTCCCCTCTTCACTTTAAATGCAGGTGGGTCAATGTCTAGACCAGGGGTCCTTGTCCAATCATGCTCACCAGGAACTAGATAGATCATTGGTTCATAAGCTGCCACATAGAATTGTTTCTTGAAGAATTTGCTGACATAATCCTCTGGTTTTCTTTTGACCTTGTTTATTGCTGAGATGGCATGGTTACATGGGATGCCAGTGAGGTCCCATTTTCTGCATCCACTTGTGTGAAGTTGCAAGTTAACAGCATGGGTTTGCTGCCCACTTGTAACTTGCCACAAGTCCACACCAACTTGAATAGGTTTGCAAAATTTGGCCCTCTCCTTCTCAACCTCTAGCTTCTCACTATAATGGGGTGTTATCTCCCATCTAGCTTTCTTTCCACTCTCCCTATTCCCGTGCCACCTCACCATCTGCTTATCCTTTATTCGATCACACATTGTCCTAATTGGTTTCTTCCTAACATCTAGGACATACTTGTTGAACACCTCAGACAAATTGTTAACTACAAGGTCAGTCTTGCAGTTTGTGTCAAATGCATGCCTTGCCCATGTTTTCTTGGGTATTGCACAAAGCCACTTTCAAGCTTCCTCACATTCAGTTCTCAGGTCATTCATTGCAATGTTAAATTTGTGTTCACTATATGCATAGGCAGCATTATCCATATACTTCTTCAGATCTTCCCCCCTAAACCCAGCATTTTGGAAGTTCGCATATATATGCCTAAGGCAGAACCTTTGGTTGCACTTAGGAAAGACAACATTCACTGCATTTAGTAGGCCCTGGGACACACAGTTAAACTAGCTAGGCTACTATCTAGCACAAAACAACCATATAAGAACAAGGTGAGATGATGCAAGAACATACCTTTTGTCTATCTAACATTATTGTATATGGACCAAACTCTCCCACTTCTCCTCCTTGGCAGATTTTTAGTTGGTGTAGAAACCAACACCAGCTAGGTGTGTCCTCTTGCCCAACAATACCAAATGCTAGTGGGTATATATTGTTGTTGCTATCTCTACCAGTGGCAGCAAGTAGATGAGCACCAGTAGTTAACTTGATGAAGCACCCATTAACACCTGAATGAGCAAGCAAATTCAATATCTAAAACATTGAAATGCATTTAAAGATAAAACAATATGTAACTAATGCACAAGGTGAAAAAACTGACCAATGAAGGGTCTGCACCCCTTGAGAAACCCCTCCCTTGCTCTATTGATGCAATAGAACATGGCATGGAATCTTGGGCCTGGATGGGGGATTTTTTCAGTGGGTTTTGGAGTTACAGTAGTGACTACCACTCTACTCCCAGGGTTTGTATCCATCACTGTCTGAGCATAGTCTTTCAACCTAGGGTATTGCTTTTTGTGGTCTCCTAACACAGCATCAATAGCTAGGTTCTTTGCCCTATATGCCATTGACTTGGGCACATCCACACCATACTTCTCCATGCAGGCATCAATCAAAGTCTGAATGCCAGTTGTTAGATCAGATCTGAACAGTGACTCATACTTGTTGGCAAGCCACTTGGCACTTACCCTCTCTGTACTAATAGGGCAAGTGTGCTCAATTCTCATCTTCTTAATTACAAAAGTAGTTTCACCTTTTATAACTGCTGCCACCATAAAGAAGTTGCAATGTTTTTGGTTGCATTCTACAATTATCCTTTGATCTGAGTTCCTGTGATATTTGAAGTTTCTGCCTTGAGTGATGTGTAAGTTCAACAAAGCCTCTCTGAATTGATGTTGATCCTTGAAACACATCTTTAGACATAATTGCTCATGTGGTTGCTCCATTTTCTCATTGTACCATTTTCCAGGAGGCCTCCTTCAACAATCCTTTCTCTTCTTCATCAGATGAAGGCTTGAAATCAGGCTCCTCCTCTTGTACTACACTTGAATGTGACCTTGTTGTAGGCCCTCTCCTAACTGGAAGCTTCTGTTTCTTCTTCTTCTTCTCTTCATGTACAATTACAGTTTCTTCATCCTGTGAAACAACTTTGTCATCTTCATCCATTTGAAAAAGTTCCTCAACCTCTGTGTCACCCTCATAATGCACCACTTCTTCCTCCTCAGATTCTTCATCATCTGTTTCTTCCTCTTCTATTTCATCATACTCTCTCTGTCTCTTTCCCTCATCCATCTCTATGTCATCAGCATCACCCATATAAAAAGGGTTTCCATCGCTGTCATCTTCACCTTCACAATCAGAACCACCACTGCCCTCATATCCCTCTTCTTCTTCTAGCTCCAAAACAGCTTTCAGCTTTCCTTTTACATTCTTGCTCTCTTGTGTGCAAACACCAGTACCATGAGCTGCACTGCAGCTGCTACTCTGACTTTCAAAGACAACTCCTTCTTGATCAACAACATAGATGGGTGGCTCACTGAGATCATATAACACAGGCTCTTCATACACAACTGTGGACAATTCTTGCCTCTCAAACTGGCTGCAAGGAGGTGGACATGCCCTCACTAGCAAATTTAGAACCTTACACTCCTCAACCTGCCTCTTTACTATTTGCAACTCAGCATTACTCTCTACCATCTCCAATCCTTTCTCCCCTAAATCTGGATTCTCAATGTGAAACAGCAGATCATATTCACTAAATCCTTGGGTTTCCATCACTGCAATCATATTCAGATATGTTACATCTGAACTGTAGAGCTTCAGCTCAAACATTTCTGAAGCATCAAAATGGAACCTAACATCCAAAATGTCATCATACAAACTGCAAAATGAAATAACGGACAAAATGGTTAACAATTTAACCATGGCTAATAAACAATTTTACTTAACAGATAGGTTAACAAGGATATATCAACTATTCAGTACCCAATTTTAACATAAGCATAAAACACTTTTTTAGTTAACATTTAAGCTTTGTTTTACTATTCTTAGATATGTTAACATATAAACACTTTTTTAGTTAACATATAAACAAAGCTTTTATTTACCCTTAGCCCTAGTCAACAATTCCAATAAAAACAATTACTACAAATCAAACATATTATGAATAAACTAAGAATATGACAGCAAAGCATAATGATAGTATACAATGTAAACAACTATCTCAATACAACCCTAATTACAGAGTGGGTAGTTAACCCTATGACAGCTAACTGATGTTTTGTATTTTCAGAGAAGTAGTTAACAGAATAATGCTGCTCTGCTCTAGTTAGTTAACACCTAATCCCAATTTGGACTCAGAAATAACAATGTAAATCATATACAGCAGTAGCACTTAGAGTGTTAAACATGGAGGCAGTAAACCCTAACCCTAATCCCCAATTTCAGTTAGCAAAAATGGAAGAGTGGAGCACTTACAGCACACCACCGATGCCATGAGTCCACTGATGGGCGGTGCTAGGGTTGGCCACCCAAATTCGCGCCATCTGCAGCCTCTGCTCTATCGACAACGCCGGCTCAGCAAAATCATCGTCGTCGCTACTGTACTCCGAGGTGGAGTAGCCGCCACTGCCGTCGACGCCTAAGCGGGGGAGGTCGCGGCCGCTGCCACCGTCATCGCCCCGGCCCTCGCCGCCTGCCGAAGTCGCCGACGCCATCGTCTCCTAGGGCACAACATCCGCGGGGGAGAGGAGGGCGCGAGGGAGGAGTAGCCGCGGGGGAGAGGACAGCGCCTAAGCAGTTCGAGCCATGGCTGCGGCGGCGTGGTGTGGCGGCGGCGAGGGAGCGAGGAGGAGGAAGAGGGCAGAGTACGGGTCGGGGTCTAGCTCGAACGCACCAACCGCCGCTCAACGGTTCGACCCGGGGCTCGTCCGAGTCAGCGCGCGGGCACGTGCTCACTGGCCAGCGTGGCACCTGACGGGCGGGCCCAACCGGTCAGATTTCCTGTCAATACGTATAAAACGCACTTTTAGCCTCTTTTGCAATGTCTCGCCCCAAACTTGGCATTGACACGTAAAAATTACCAATCTTGGTACCAATCTGCTTTCAATGCCCCATTTATGGTACTTCTGTGCAATTTACTCGCATACTCTAATATACAGTGCTGCTACTTTGCTGGGTCCATGTCCATTTTATTTTTAGAGGGAACCATGTCCACTTCTGGATGGAGTCCATTAAGCTGGTGGAGCGTAAATATATTCTAAAGCATAATATGACCTAGCCCGGTCTGTGGTGTTGCTTGGCCATTCCACACCCACTCTCTGCTCAGAGCCTCAAAGACCTGTTTCACACTGTTCCTCTGTTGCTATGCAGTTATTCATCCTCCTCTTGTTCTTCCTGCTTCTTGTGAACCTAGTGATTTCTTCGTAGCAACATCTTATTTGGGTCAACTGCCACATATGTTTGTCACCAGGCTAGCTACTCACCATGCGTGTAGGTGTGGCACCCGTCCTGTTGGCTAGAACTTCCAGGAACCGAACTATGATATAGATATTAGCACTCTGCCGACAGGAGGATACAAAACTTGGGCGGAAATCTTGGACTACACGATGGTAAATATGGTGCAGGCAACAATCATTACTCGTCACCTGTATGGCCGCATCTATGCTACTATCTTCACATCTGAATACATAATACGTTATGCATGTATCTAGAACTCTGGACTATAAACGAACAAGTCATTGTGATGAATACGCTCCATAATTCTGGTGATTAGATAGACAAGAAGAAAGTTGACGTTCAAAAACTGAATGTGTAGCGGGTTCTACATATTTTTTTTAATTTTAATTCCAACATAGAAGAGTGAGTAGGACATGAGAATCCTATCAAAAGTTGGTTGGTGCCTTCATAGTAAAAATGCATGTCATATAAATGGTTTATACGCGGAAACAGTATGTTTGCACTGTTGAACATAATGTTGGCCGCACCTATACCTACCTGACAAGGTTGAGAACCCTTGGAGATAACCATCGCAGGAGGAGTCCAACCGAAGATAGACTAGAATCTTTAGCTTATGCGCATATGGTTGTAACTTCCCTTATCTCTTCCTCTCCAAGTTTGTAATCTGAACCAACTTTGTATGCTATGCCAGGAGGTCGCGATCTGGCTATATAAACATGAAACCGTCGCCCAGGATGGGTACGACGTTCCTCAACATGATATACAGAGCCTGACTCTTCCCATCTAGCTTTCCTCCTCTCCACCGCAGCTTCCTGCCATGGCCTCATCCGCCGCTGCTTCCTCTCCCCTCTCCGGCCAGATCACCGAGCGCCTCACCCGCACCAACTACATCCTATGGCGCACTCAGATCACGCCGCAGCTGAGAGGAGCTGGAGTCTTTGGGTACGTTGATGGAAGCATGGCGGAGCCGGCCGAGTTCGTCGTCAGCAAGGACAAGGATGGAAAGGAGGAAACCATCCCCAATCCCCTTCATGCCGTCTTGTTCCGAGAGGATCAGCAGGTACTCGGTTATCTTCTGAATAACCTGTCCAAAGAGGTGCTAGTGCAGGTCACCTCCATCGCGCATGCACGCGAGCTCTGGACGGCGCTGGCGAGCTTGTTCTCGTCGACGTCGCTATCCCGCATCAACAACATCCGCGCCGCCCTCACCAATGCGCAGAAAGGAACGCAATCGGTGGCTACCTTCTTCGCATACATGTGGGGACTCGCCGACGAGCTCGCCACGGCTGGCAAGCCGTTGCAGGATGATGAGTTAATCTCTTACATCCTCAACGCGCTTGACATGGAGTACCAGCCGCTGGTGTCGCCCTCGATGCCCGTACCACTCCGGTCACCCTCGACGAGCTGTTCGGGCAGATGAGTAACTTCGACCAGAGGGTGGCTCTCTTCCAGGGAGCTGGCGCGGGAGGGGGCTTCAAGTCGTCGGCCAACGCCGCCACTCGTGGCCGCGGCGGAGGTTCTCGCTACCGTGGGCCGCCTCAGAACGGCAAGGGCAGGGGCGCCAGCAGCGGCAACAGCAGCGGCGCCAACAGCACACGCGGCGGCCGGCCCTCCTCCTCCAACAACAGAGGCCGGCACAACACCTCCTCCAACAACAGGTCACGCCCTGATGCGATCAGGTGCCAAATTTTTGGCAAGCCGGGACACTCGGCAAAAGATTGCTGGTATCGTTTCGAGGACGATGAAGATGATTCTTCCCAAGATGAGAAGGTGGCCGGAGCTGCTGATGGCTCCTATGGCGTCGACACCAACTGGTACGTCGACAGCGGTGCCACGAACCACATCACCGGTGAGCTGGAAAAGGTGACCATGCGCGACAAATACCGTGGCAAAGATCACATCCACACAGCAAGTGGAGAAGGTATGAAAATTAGTCACGTTGGTCACTCAATTATTAAAACCCCTCATCCAAAAATTCATCTTAGGAGAATTTTGCATGTCCCTAGTGCTTCAAAAAGTCTTCTTTCCGTTCATCGCATTGGCATTGACAACCATGTCTTTCTTGAATTTCACCCTTCTTTTTGATCAAGGATTAGGCAACGAAGAAGGTGCTATATCGAGGTAGATGCGTTCGTGGGCTTTACCCCTTGATTCCGGAGATTAGAAGATTCAATAAACAAGTTTTCAGTGCCACCAAAGTGTCTTCAACACGATGGCACGATCGTTTAGGGCATGCATCTTTTTCTTTAGTTGAGCGATTGCTTAGGAAAAATAAGGTCCCGTATGTTGGAGAGCGTGATGTTGAAACAATTTGTGATTCTTGTCGAAAGGCTAAAAGCCATCAATTAACTTATCCAGTTTCTACCAGCATTTCTACCAAGCCTTTACAACTTGTTTTTTCTGATGTGTGGGGGCCTGCCCCCTCCTCTGTTGGTAGACACACGTATTATGTGAGTTTCATTGATGACTATAGCAAGTTTTCATGGATCTATCTTCTTAAGAAAAGATCCGATGTGTTCCAAGTGTTTCTCAACTTTCAAGCTCTTGTTGAGCGCCAGTTTGATTGCAAAATTCTTGCTCTCCAATCTGATTGGGGAGGGGAGTACGAGAAACTAAACTCGTTCTTTCAAAAGATTGGCATATCTCATCACGTGTCATGTCCCCACGCTCATTAACAGAATGGGTCTGCTGAACGCAAACACAGACACATTATTGAGGTCGGTCTAGCTCTATTAGCTGGTGCCTCCATGCCTCTCAAGTTTTGGGATGAGTCTTTTCTTGCTGCGGTTCACATCATAAATATGCTCCCTAGCCATGTCATAAACTATGAAACTCCCATTGAGCGTCTCCTCCACACCAAACTAGACTACACATCTCTTCGTGTGTTTGGTTGCGCTTGTTGGCCGAACCTCCGTCCATACAACAATCGCAAGCTCATGTTTCGCTCTAAGCAATGCGCTTTTCTTGGTTATAGCGCTCAACACAAGGGTGTTAAGTGCCTTGACATCTCTACCGGTCGCGTTTATATTTCTCGTGACGTCATCTTTGATGAGACAAAATTCCCTTTTTCTGAACTTCATCCTAATGCCGATGCACTCCTTCGCAAAGAGATTCTTCTTCTACCATCTAGTCTTACCGGCATTCCTCAAGGGGATAATGATTGTAGTGATTCAATGTTGACTAATGTTCATAACCATGTGCATGAGTTTTGTGGTGATGCAGATGACAACTACGCAGAAAACGGTGCAGAAAACAAACAAAATGATGAAGAAATACTGCCCAACACGTCACATTTTATGTGTCCAGGGCTGGGGAACAAATCCGCCTCGGGATCAGTTTCACCGTAGCCAAACAGCGGATCCCCCTCGGGATCTGAGCCGCATCATGGGGGCAGCGCGCTGGATCCCGCGTCGCCTACCAGGCGCCCCAGCAGCGGCCCCGCGACTGCCATACGGCGCGTCATGACGGGATCGGGCGCTCCATCCAGCCCGCGCCACTCGGACGCCCCCACGCGGCGCCCCGAGACTCGCTGGCCTGCTGATTGGCCCCGCCACTACGTGCGCTGCCAGCCGACAGGCACGGAGCCTCCCCGACAGGAGATAGGCGCGGCTCCCAGCGCCGATACGGCCCAGTCACCTGGCGCGCGATCCGGTATGATTCCGCCTGGGTCCGCCTCATCAGTACGCAATGATGGGCCTGCGGTAGAATCGTCCCGTGGCTCGGGATCGTCTGCGCCACATCCAGCCGCATCTCCAACGCCTCTGGCCCGTGACGGCACAGAAAATCCATCTGGCTCGGTTGGTGGCAAGGCAGGTAATGCAGCGGGATCAGCCTCGGGATCTGCTGCTCCTGTCGCTGCAGCAGCGGGATCTTCTGTGCCAGCTACTCCGACTGCTACTCCACGTACACGTCTTCAAAAAGGGGTAACCAAACCAGTAAATTATAAGCAGCTAACAAAGTTCAGTCTAGCCTGTTCCACAGATGAACCAAGCACTCTTGGCGAGGCACTCAGGGACACTAAGTGGAAGAAAGCCATGGAAGAAGAACACATGGCACTTCTGAAAAATAAAACATGGCATCTGGTTCCCCCACGGCGAGGTAAAAACTTGATTGACTGCAAGTGGGTTTACAGAATAAAAAGAAAGGCTGATGGAACCATTGATTGCTACAAGGCCAGACTTGTTGCAAAGGGTTTTAAACAACGGCATGGCATAGACTATGAGGACACTTTTAGTCCCGTTGTTAAAGTTGCAACCATTCGTCTTGTGCTCTCTATTGCTGTTTTCAGGAGATGGAGCCTTCGACAGCTAGATGTACAGAATGCGTTTCTTCATGGCGTTCTGGAAGAGGAAGTGTACATGAAACAACCTCCTGGGTTTGAGAACAAAAACAAACCTTTTCATGTGTGCAAGCTTGATAAAGCCCTATATGAACTCAAACAAGCTCCCAGGGCGTGGTACTCCAGACTAAGTCACAAATTGCAAACCCCTGGCTTTGTTCCTTCTAAGTCTGACACATCTTTGTTCATTTACAACAAACTGAAAACATCCATATTTGTTCTTATATATGTTGATGATATTATTGTCACGAGCTCATCTGATGAGGCTATATCAGGACTGTTGAAGGATTTAAGTGTTGAGTTTGCTCTCAAGGATCTAGGTGACTTGCATTTCTTCCTAGGGATTGAAGTCAAGAAACAAGGTAACAGTCTTCATCTCTCTCAGGAGAAGTATGCCACTGACCTGGTAAGAAGAGTTGGGTTACAGGGATGCAAATCCTCACCAACTCCATTGTCCAGCATAGAAAAGTTGTCACTTGCAGAAGGAGAGCTTTTGGGTCAAGATGACAGCACCAGGTATAGAAGTTTAGTAGGTGCACTTCAGTATCTGACCTTGACAAGACCTGATCTTTCATTTGCAGTAAACAAAGTTTGTCAGTTCCTTCATGCACCCACTACAACTCATTGGATTGCTGCTAAACGTATAGTGAGATATGTGAAAGATACAGTTAATCTTGGCCTTACTTTCAGCAAGTCTTCATCTACACTCGTTAGTGCCTTTTCTGACTCTGACTGGGGCAGGATGTTTAGATGACAGACGATCTACTGGTGGGTTTGCAGTATTCCTTGGTCCAAACTTAATATCATGGTGTGCAAAGAAACAAGCCACTGTATCAAGGTCAAGCACTGAAGCTGAGTACAAGGCTTTGGCTAATGCCACAGCTGAAATCATCTGGGTTCAGTCTATGTTAAGAGAGCTTGGTGTAAAGAACACTCAAGCTCCATGTTTGTGGTGTGATAATCTTGGTGCCACTTACCTGTCTGCTAACCCTGTTTTTCATGCAAGGACAAAGCATATTGAGATTGATTTTCACTTTGTTAGAGAACGAGTTGCTAATAAGCAGTTGGAAATTCGTTTTATTCATTCTCGAGATCAGGTTGAAGATGGATTCACCAAAGCTTTGCCCACACGAAATTTTGAAGAGTTCAAGCGTAATCTCAACTTGACTAAGTTGTGATTAAGGGAGGGTGTTGAACATAATGTTGGTCGCACCTATACCTACGTGACAAGGTTCAGAACCCTTGGAGATAACCATCGCAGGAGGAGTCCAACCAAAGATAGACTAGAATCTTTAGCTTATGCGCATATGGTTGTAACTTCCCTTATCTCTTCCTCTCCAAGTTTGTAATCTGAACCAACTTTATACGCTATGCCAGGAGGTCGCGACCCGGCTATATAAACATGAAACCGTCGCCCAGGATGGGTACGACGTTCCTCAACATGCACATGGTTTGCTCAACGGCACCTCTTATTTTTCTTCCTTATGTTAGAGCTCGAGAACGATATACACATCAAACTATTATCATTTCTATGGCCTCAGCTGCAGCAGAGCCATAGACATGATAGACTTCGGTGGGCGGTCCAATCTGGTTTCGGCAGCAAACTCTAGGCTAGAAGCGAAGAGATTATTCCGGTTAATAAGCTTAACTAGTAGTAATTAATTTAGATGATCACTGAGACATGTAGAACGCCGACATTCAGAAGTGAAGGTGACAAAATTTACACTGACACTTTGGAAATGAACATGACATGATTTACACTAGCGTAAAGTGTCTAGTTGTCTGCCTGGACGTCTGTAGCATGCGAAGTCAGTGATGAGGTCAGTTCCTACTAATACTTTTGTCTTGTTTAAAAACAATATATGCAGGAGCAACATCTGCGGACAGCTAATAGTTGATGTCCTGGATGGCCTGCAGACGAACACAAAAACCTTGTGGTCGGCGCGAAGGAGTCATTGAATCTCAGTCCTAGTTTTCTTCCAGAGACATGTGTACCGCCTGAATGTCAAACATCAGTGCGATTCCAATGGGTGCATATGGTGGACAATGTATTCAGATAGCTGCTAGAAAGACACGAGCTGAGCCACGAAAAAATGGCATTTTTCTTGACACCGCCCATTCCTAGCTAGCAGCATCATCCAAGAATAATCTATGATATTAGATACTTCAAAGACAAGATTAGAGCTCAAAATTTGTTTGTTCTTGTTCTTCTTATGGCTTATATAGCAGTGTAGGAGATGTGACGTGGATAAAAAACGCAACAGGATGATGAAACAGAGTAAAAAAATAGGAAGAAAGAGTATTATGCACTTGGATAAATAGATGCTGGGGAGGTTCATATATATCAGGGCATGGTGTACCTACAAATAGCAAGAATTGTACCTCAACAACCGTGATCCTGTCTTTGCATCACTGATGCAATTAACTACTGCATTACCTCGGGAGTACAGTAAAATACAACAAACAAAGTGTCTTTTTCTACAAAATGTTCTAAAAACAAGTGTTTGCCAGTTGGTCCATGAAATTGATTTTTGGTCAGTGAGAGGAGCCAACTTACTAGTCAAATGGCAAATTTATCCGGTCCGTACCGTCCTCCACTTCATGCAATTAACTATTACCTATAGCTATAGGAAGTACAGGATAGTACCTTCAAAGAAGTGTCTGCGAGTTGGTCCACGAAATTGATTTGCTGAGAGGAGCCAACTTACTGATGAAACTACAATTCGTATCTAGTTCCTACTCTTTTCTTCTTTTCTTCTTTTTTTGTGGGTGATATTTAGTTCCTACTCACCTCCACCTCATGCACGTGGCTCGGTTCTTGCATCTCTCCGAGTTTCTACATACCGTACACAAGTACACTACAGTACATGTCAGCCTTGTGGAAGTCTTATAATTGCAACTTCTAACATCGTTGTGATGAAGCAGTCGATTAGTCAAACAGAAATGTACGATAAGCCCAAAGCCAAATAGAAGACACAGGTACATATGTACCTTTGTAGGAATGAGGGGTACCAGGAAAGCCCACGGCAGTCTTCAGAAAGATCATAGTTATCGTTTACAATGTGTTGAGCCATCGTTTGTATTTCCCTGATCTACATTGGAAGCATGCGTCAGAATAAATTGATATTGGAAGGTTCAAGGTTTGAGAACACTGAGGCCATGATAATTTTCAAGGAGCAAACTGAAGAAATGGAGTACTGTCGGGATAAATCACAACATGTGCCTTGCATTAATCATCAGGAGAACAATTTATACATGTACAGAAGTGTTCAACTCAACATGTAACACCTAACTCCTAAAAACTAGCCAACATGCGCATTAGAGACAGGGAGAGGTTGGTGCTAGAACACGATATGAAGTTTCGGGTTACCGACCATGCCCTTGAACGCATCTGGCGTACTACAACTGCTACGGTGATTGGAGATTTTAGAAGCCGTCCATCCATTTTGATCCGACGGTGGGAAAATAGGAGTTACGAGGAGTTACGAAATTGAAATTACGAGAAATTACATGGCATGGTGGGACCGTTACAAAATTTAGGTGGGACCAGTTAGTTTGTGAAAGGGTAAATCTGTCATTAGGGCAGTAGGCATCAGCTATCGCGTGGGAGAAAGCAAGATTGACGTCGGATCTGATGTTTAAGGCCGCGCGATATTAGCTCCTTCCGTTCGTCGATTGAGTGCGTACAATGGGATAATACAACGAGGGCCTGGTAGGCATGCAGTTTGTTTCCTGGCAACCACCCCAACAAATTACGCCAGGTTTAACTCTCGTTAATCAGCTTTTTGTGCTTCCTCGAAATTCTTTGGTTTCTATTCCAAATCTATAACAGCATGCATGGTACTGAATCATTTCCTCATCTAATTCAACGTGTGTCCCAAGCATTTTATATGGACCAACGAAGCACTTGTATTGCGAGGGTTATAAGAGCGTCTAGAGCCGGGCGCCCTAAATCGGCCTTAAACGCCTGGGCTACCCGCTCGGTCACTGATCGGTCATGATTTTTTTTGACCTAGACGGACGCCTTAAACACTTGGGCTGATCGGCACCCCTCATATCCAGCCCAAATATGGGGCGGATATGGGGTGGCCCGGGCACGCTCAGGTGCGTCCGCCTGACAAGCCCGGCCCACCATCGACCCGACGGCTGTCCCACAAAAAACCTCATCCGGCTCATTGCTCCGAGACCCTAGCTCACTCACTCTCCTCTCTCACTCCGTCCTCTCCTCTCCCCCGCACCGTTTCCGATCGAATCCCGCGCAATGTCGAGCTCCGGCAGCCGCTCCGACTCCGACCTGGATCCGGACTATGAGCTTGCCCTTCACATAGCCTTGGAGCGGTCCAAGGTGGAGACAGGGGGCAGCTCCGGATCTGCAGCCTCACCACAGATGCGGCTTCCCCGTCGACGCAGCACCGATGCCGGCGCTGGCCCCTCCTGGCCCGTGCGTAGCTCCGGCAGGCGGCCAACGCAATCCGCGCCTCCCCTACGCCGTCCCCTGCCCCCGCCGGCTGCTGCTCCCCCGTGTGGGCAGCGGTGGGTGCTTGTGCCCGCCTAGCCGGCCCGGACGCGCACGCCGGAATCAGGGGCGTGCGCCACTCGCCGCGAACAGCAGCAGCAAAGGGAGAGGAGGGAGGCGGAGCAGTCCGTGCGCCACCGCCGTGGGATGGAGGCGGAGCCCGACGTGGATGAGCTGCTCCTCGAATGGGTCTACCGTCGGTCGCTTACGACCACGGAGACGGACCCACGGCGGCTCCAACAGAAGAATGCCAAGGCGCTCCAGATTGCCATTGAGCAGTCCGAGCGGCGGAGGCGGCTCGGCTCACGAAGCTCAAGCGGCAGCAGGATAGGGAGGTCCGAACGGCTTGTCAGTGAATCACCGCTACGGCTTGTGTGGGCCCAATTAGCAGTTTGGGTGTGTGACACTTGTACTAGCAGTATGGTTCATCTTATGATCATTGTGGGTTCGGACGGCTAAGATCGGTCATAGCGCCCCCCCCACCCCCCGCCCCCCCCCCCCCCCCACCGAGTATGATCACGCGGACACATCACTACTACCATGAGTCCTCTAATTCTACTAGTACCACCAACTATGGGTAGTGCGAACCCAGAACTAAATGGCGGCCAGGTGGGCAGTCCCACTACTAGCAGTACAAGTACTCCTAGCACGCAACTTCCGTTACGGGCTGTCTCGACCTCGACTACCAGTACTTGTGGGTCATCTGGATAGTGGTAGTGTTTGAGGAGTTCTCGCCACATTATGCTACCATTTGATGTTAAAGCAAAATACATCGACGGTCGTAGTGTTTGAGGAGTTCGCTGCAACATTCACAATATGATGTTGTTGAGCCTTGATGGTTGGAAAGAAATACAAAAAAATTGACTGGCAGGTGAAAGTTGCAACGCAAATAATCCAACAATCTCACATACGGAAGCAGTGACCATATCAGACTAATTTCCAATATTTGTCAAGTTCCATCCTTCTCTTGAACTGAACCACCTTGTAAATACTGGTTTTATCTTTAAACTTCCACGTAAAAACAGTGTTACCTACACAAACATGTCATTTAAATATGTCGATCTGCTCATTATGAAGCATCAATTCAATTCCTGCTCATCATGAAGCAGCAAATCATTTCCGTGCTAGACCACCCATCGCATGCGTGCACTCACAGCTGACAAAAACATTAACAAAAATTGGTAATATAAGCTTCGTTTTCTAGATCTCCAGATTCCATCAACACATACATTTGTTGACTTTTCATGCCAAGAAAACTGCACAGAGGAGGCTGATGAAAAACGAGACAGGTAGCCATTTTGTCAGCTAAGTTGATTCAGACAACGCTCGTGACAAACGGAGAGGATGAACAATGATGGCACTATACACCCTTTTTCATCCATGGAGATGATATGAGAGCAATGCGGGTATTCATGGCTCCCATTTTTTTCCTAGCTTTTAAACTGCACACAGAGAAGTAAAATTGTGCAAAGGACTACTGCTACTAGCCTACTACTGATCATTGTTGTCTGAAAACACGGGAGAGAGATCAGAATTCAGAGAACACCGTCGCACCTGCAAAGGACATAGGATAGTTAGGATCGATCGGCCATGTCTTCCTGCATATAACATACAAATAAGCAATTGGTGTCGATCATGTGGCAGATGAAAAATGAACTCTCTTGTGTTGAATTTCAATCGTGTTGACAGTAAAGTGTAACATCAAAGCAAGTGGTTTCCCAAAATAGGCCTCGGTCAAACAACTAAAATCATGTAGAAAAGGCAATGAATCACATAATAGTGAACTCATGAAAAACTAAGAAAATTATTGAGAAAAGCTCAACCCAATACCCATTTTTGTTCTAACAAGAAAAAATATGCCACTAAGAAAATCAATAACAGTCTAGTTATTGCAGGTGTCTTGCTATGTACTCCCTCTGTTCACTAATGTAAGACGTTCTAGAATGAACAGAGGGAGTAGCATGCAATCGGACATTGATGTTTCATCGAAACAAGTCACATTCTGAAGCTGAATGTTCCATAAATCATCTGAAATTTCCACCTAAGGTTTCAGACAGCAGACAAGACTCTTTGCACATAAATTTCCAAAGGGGGGAAGCGTGATAAATTAAGGCATGCATGTGCAACATATGTTGAACTGGTCGGTTTAATCATCCACCTTTTTGTCTTAACTAGTTAGTATCTGCCGTGATGGTCATGGCGATCACCCCCCAGGTCATCAGACTCACTTCAGTTAAGTATACTTTACAAGAAAAGATCAACCCCTTTCCACACTGATGATGATTCAGATAGCATGTTACATGCATGTGTTTTCTAAAAAGAATTGAAGAATTGTTTTAGCCAACCATAAAGCTAGCTGTACTGCTACATCCCACCCACAGCTCAAAACTTGCTGTTCATTTTCTCTGTTGTTGGCATCACTGAACGACCTAGCACTGAATTCCCTAGATGAATGCATAGCTAGGTAGATTGTTTTGTTTCAGAGCAAGAAATAGGCAGAAGTTATAATCTACGTACAGTCCAAACACATTTGTACATTTGTTTGCATTGCCAAACTAGTACTGACAGAGATCCAGATTATTTCATCTAGGGAATTCAGATTACCGCCCGCACAAGGTGCAGGGAAGGAGGGAAGAAAGAGATGGGGGCAGGGGGCGAAGTACCTTGCTCCGTTGAGCAGCCACTACGACCAAGCGCAGCCGGGGGATCGCCTCCAGCATCTCGTGCCAGCGCCGTCCCCTCAGGACCTCGCGGCGGCGTCCGCGGGGCCGTGGGGGAGCGGCCACTACGACCAAGCCCAGGGGGTTCGCCTCCAGGACCTTGCGGCGGCGGCGCCGTCTCCCATGTCCTCGCGGCGGCGCCTTCCTCTCGCGAGATGGGTTGGACGAGATGCGAGGAATTTACGGAGCGAATTGACAAAGTTACTAAAAAAACAGGACCATAATGCCCTTGTTGATTAAACATAATATTTTTAATTAACATGTTAAAATCAACGGTGGGAAATAATCAAAGGGGGAGTTACATGAAATTACATATTGTAACTCGCCAATCGTCCTGGCGTACTGACCTGGTGGTGTAATATCATTTCACCCGAAGTTGAAACCGCACTCTAAAGTTATAAAAAGATAGAATTACCCTCTTATTCTTATCAGCAGGAATACATCTGCTCATCTTCCACTCCACCTAGGAGGGAATCCGCACGAGGTTCGAGTGCCCTTTTGTGGGGTGCAAACACATGTCTACGTATGGACCTGCAGGGAGTACCCAACAGCAGTCCCCAAATGCCCTCATATAAAAAAGCACAAAAATCAATCATTACGGGATTTTTGGACTTCGGAGCAGGGTTTCTAGAAGAAAAGTGAGACCCAGGTCCATGCCCATGCCCAGGTCTCAAAATCACCGATTTGGATGTTGTCGTTCTAGAGGGGTTCTTTGTGCTTCACATCAGTCATCAAATGGCCCTACAAATCCTACATATTTTCCGTGCCAACCCATCACTCACATGATATTACCTACTTCTAGATTCCTCAGCACCATTGCTTTCTTCCTTTTCCCTCTAGTCTCTCATTGTCTTTTCACGGACACTTATAATTCACGCACTCAGCACCCATCACACCGTACATTTCCCTTTGATCTCTATATATATCGTGATGAACGGCACAAGAAAACATGTCACGTAAATGGCAGGATCAGTGGGCTTCCCTTAATGTCAAAGCATCTATCGTCAGCATTACGTACAGGTGGCACCGAATTGCTTGAATGCCCATCTTTTGCCCAATGTGACGAGAACTAATTTGAATTTTCAGTCAGAACGTTGGCCGAAAACTTGTTGCGTAATCTGGATGTTCACTCAGGTTGTAAATATTGACTCGAAGTTAACCGATAACTTGTTCCGTAATCTGGATGTTCACTTAGGTGGTAAACTTTGACCGGAAAGTAACCGATAACTTGTTCGATAATCAGGATGTTCACTCAGGTGGTAAATGTGGATCAGAAACATATATCCAGGATTAGAAAGAGTGTGTGTATGGAGGAGTGGATGAATGAAGTTATGGAGAGGAGCAGCTTAATTTCAGAATTTTTGTTGTTGTTTAATGTGTTGCTTTTATGTGACCGAAAGCAATTCCAATATGGCATGGTGTTTTTTTTTTTCAAAATCATTCTTGTGTTACTCAAAACTAAAGAATTGCAATCACTTCTGATGATGTCCAAGATGTCCTCTGGGCCAAAGCCAAGCTATAAAAAACCTCGGCCTTGGGCTATACCAAAGCTTGCCATAAAATGACTAGCACAGTTTGCACTACGATGAATATAGCATGGTATTATGCCATGTGACCAAACTAAATACCGAGGAAGATACTGAATGATTCTATACACATAAGCTCCGACATTTGCATCATAGTGAAGCTAATTTATCATCACAAACATAATAACAGAAGGTTCCTCGAATTGTTCTTTTTTTAATAATAGAATGGCTCATCATGGATTCTGGCTAGCTAAAAGTATGTTACGTAAATATTCAATGGAATTTTCAAGAATCTTAATATCACTTTTTCACTATGTCCTCTACATTCATGGTGCAGACTGAAGAATTCTCAGCGTTTACACATGTGGCATGCATGTGTATCATTTAATTCTGCAAGGGGTTCGCGACTGCAAGCCCATCATAAAGTGTCGTCAAATGTTACTTACCTTTTCTCCCTGTACACCTACACTCCTAAATAACTCCTACACTCTTGGAACTATTTCTTACTCCCGTGTGTCATACAAGCTTGATCTTCTTGGCTAGAGCGCACCATTGTGTGAGTTATATCCATGTAGAGGCAGAAGGTTTTGTTGATTTACCTCCTCGGAATGAGTGGCATCAAGAAGCATGCTAAGCGTCTCAACAACACGCGTAGTCCAAGGAGATATTGTTGGCGAGGAGAGTGGGAAAGTGGCAGACACAAGAAAAGAACAACCCAAGTAAGATGGCACATCGCTAGCGGATCCAAGAAACTGCGCCTGGCAAGCTACATCCAATAGCTGGTACAGGTTAATAGAGTTGCACACTACCAAGCTTTTTCACATATGTGTTCAATTTCTGGTGCCGAAGATGAGAGCACCTTTCAAGTGTTTGTGACTTGTACAAAGGGGATGGCTTTGTGTATGGCTATGAGAGACGATTGGAATAATCCTGGGCCGGACATATCGGCAACAACAGTCGTATAGGACCAACACTATGCCTATGCCGAAGGAGGTGGTGGACCGATTCAGAGATTATACTACCATCCATGTGGGCATCCATACAAACCACGTTTACACTGCCTTAAACAATAGTTGGTACTCCGTTCGGTGCAGCGTATACCACGTATGAAGTGAGTGCGTACAGCGAAAAATAATCTGCAAAGTAGAAGAGTTTTTCCTATTAAAACCCAAATCATTTCTACATAGTCAAAGCGACCACAATAAGACATATGCTCCCACCCTTATTAGCGCTCTGAACTTATTTGAAATGTCATTCAATCAATGACCAAAATATTAGTAACATACGCGGGCAGATACAAATTAGATGTTTTTTGGATGACTGGACACTTATAATGTGCAAATTAGTACTGGAAAATAGAGGTGTTTGATTGTCACGTCTTCAAAATCTACGCTTCTCCATTGGATTCTATCAAGATAAAAATCAACACCAGTTTTGTGGAGAGTATTAGCGCTACTAGCATGGAGTTGTTGACCTTTTGGTACGACAGCACCACTGGAACTCCTGACAGAATGATGTCGATGTCTCGGATGAACAACTGATGGCCCCGGCAACCCGGTGTTGCCAAGGAACCATTGGATATCTATGCGATGCCCTGAGAATAAACATGTGCCCTGGTCCAACGGCGTCCCCTGTGATGCCAATGGGTGCATTTCTTGGCAGATTTCTTCAAGCAGGTGCTTCATGCACTAGAGAAGAGCCATAGAAAAACAACAAGTTTCGATACATTTTCCTGAAACCGCACATTCCCAGCTTGCTCCCTCACCCAAGAATAATCTCATTTATTAAGTACTTAGAAGGCACTAGCTACGTCTGGACTAGACCTCAGAACAAAGCCTTATTGTCATTATAATAGGCGTATTGTTCTTGTTGTTCTTGTGGCGTGTGTAAGGGGAGTAGAACAAGGAGGAAATAGAGGGATGAAGTAAAAATGGAACAAAGCATCGTATACCCTTGAAAAATAGAAGGGAGCTTCGCATATATGAGGGCATGATGTGACCTAAACAGAGCAAGTAAATTGATGATGCAATTGACGCACCCAACTATTACTCCTTGGAGAGTTCAAGAGAGTACCTACAAACTAATTGTGACTTGGTACTAGAAATTGAATTGCTCTAGAATAAGCCTACTGGCCCCATGCAAGGGCGGTTTATGTTGTTGTTCCTACTCACATTCACCTCATTTACTGTATACACTGCGGAAGAATCCAATCTAATAACGAAGGACAATCTTTTTTACCTACCATTTCTTCTTCTCATGCCCAACTTGAATATATATACGTCATGAGAGTATCACACAACATAACTCGACTGCTGCTGGTGGTATTTGTTTTTTCTTTAGTCGTGTTACTTTTGTGTACTATTGTAATCCAAACAACCATCAAGCACCGTAGCATGCCATGGCAATGATAAAGCATGCGATATGTATGCGTGGCAACATCTGGAAGCATACAAAGCAGGCAACTTCAAACTTTTGTGGATGCACCACAGAGTCCGCGTACTCTAATACACAGTGCTGCTACTGTGCTGGGTCCATGTCCACTTTTTTTTTTTCTTTGAGGGAACCATGTCCACTTCTGGATGGAGTCCATTAAGTTGGAGGAGCGTAAATTCTAAATTCTATAAATCTAGCTAGGATTCTTTTTGTTTTTTTTAGTTTTTTTTTGCAGCCAGGAACCGGCCAATGGGATGCTGACACGACAATTAGTGCGGGATATGACGGGGTACACATTGGGTAGCACCTAGGCATTTGTTCTGCGATTTGTTTTTCCGGTCAATCTACTGTGTCAGGGAGCATGGGTGGTTGTTTCCGATTTTGTCTCTGTATGTGCATGCACTGGCTGAGCGTGGTTTTCAAAGATGACTCGGCTACATGCATGCAGGAGGCAAAAGACATAAATTTAACCTCAGGCCCAAACTATTTCCCAAACTAAATTGTTTTTAAAAGTATTTCATTCAGCTGACTCTTAATGTGCAGCGCCTGACAGCAAGGCGCTGCACTCTACTGTGCAGCGCCTAACACTCAGTTGCCACACCTGTACAGCGTGCAGCGCCTAGCTGTAAGGAGTTGCACAGTAGAGTGCAGCGCCTTGCTGTCGAGCGCTGCACAAAAAGGTCAGCGGTGTGAAATATTTTTAAAAACAGTTTAGTTTATGAAATATTTTCGCTCTGAGGTTAAATTTGTCAATTTTGCCCATGCAGGAGAGAAGGGGTTGATGTGACCACGTGCATGACAACGTGTAGGTTGTTTTGATTCATTTTTTCAATTGCATGTGTTTTTGCAGATCGCATGCGGTGGTGGTGGTTGGTGGTTGGGATCTTCATGCTTGTCATCGTTATGATGATTTTTTCTCAACGTTGTTGAGTTTTATCTAGAAGACTCTGTATTCATCTCGAACTCTGCCGCACCACCGCCTCACCGCCATGTCCGCGTATAAGAATGCCTTGCTGCCGCACCGAGGCATACCACTGCATCGACCAACCCGTCCCCTAGCCTGGCCTGGGCGCCTGATTCCCATCCCCGTCTCCCCTTCACCCCTGAGGTGCTGCTGGAAGGAGAGGCGAGACGACCTACGGGCAGTGGCGGAGCCAGGAAATCCGGATGAGGAGGGCCGAGCGTTCTTTAAGTCTTGTTGGGGAGGGCCATTACATCAAAATATACCATTTTAGTAGAAAAAAGTCAGTGTTTACATTAGTGCTAGGCTTAAATCAGTGACATTAGGGGGGCCAGGGCCCTTGCTGGTCCCCCCTTGGCTCCGCCACTGCCTACGGGATGCTCTCGGAAAGATGCGGGCGGCCGCTCCAGGCACAGTGTTGTTGCCAAGCCTGGCTGCTCTTCCTCCCAGCTCACGCATGGACAGAGGAAGAAGAAGACACAGGACACGAATTTTCACGGGCCGGCGCACGAACGTCCAAATCTTCTTGATCTTTACATTGGCTACATCGCTACAACACAGGTGCTACAATGGAGTACAGAGGGTGGGCTTTTATAGCCGCTCTAGCACGCACACACGATGCCAGGACGCGCACTGACGCAGTCCACGCACCCACCTCGCCACGATCCGCACGTTCCGCCTCGCGCCCAGGACGCGCTCCAACGCTATCCACGCAGGCAGCTCGCCGTGCCTCGACTTGGTCTTCCTCCTGACTCGCTCTTGCTAATAGAAACACACACACACACACACACAAGCCCCGGACATGCCCCGGACTTGCACCAGATATTGTGCCAGACTATGCCCAGACACGCCACGGACACGACCTACGCAACCTGGGCGCACACTACACCGGTCGCCGTCGAGGCACCGTGGCTTATTCCAACACACTCCCCCTAAGCAACGACCTCGCCGCGCGACCTGCCAGCAGGAGTCCCGACTCGTCGTCGACGTCCTCTTGAACACCTCCGCCCGCCGCTGTGACGTGCCGCCTGCTCGTCATTGCTGGAGTTGACGCTGCCGCTCCCATCATCGTCGTCGCCACGACCGCGGACTCGACCTGGCACGCTAACGCCGGTCGCCACCGTGCCCGCCGCGCTCGTCCCGGACGAATGTTGGGGCTGGCCTCCGGTGACCCACGCCGACCCAGCACTCCAATCGACGAACATGTAGCCGAACTCGAGCACAACGGCGACATGTGCCTTGGCGACAAACGCCTCCGCCGGACATCAACCGTGCGCTTCTACGCGCAGCTGCGCCTCCACGCTCGCCGCTCCCTGGCCGCGGCGCCGCGGCCGCCGCAGCCTCCAAACTGCCGTGCAGCACCTCCACGCCGCCGTGCCGCGCATCCGCGGCCTCCGCGCACGATGCCACAGCGCGCCGCCTCCGCGTCCGCAGCGCTCCCCGCGGACTCACCGCGTGCCACGGCCAACACGGTCCCGAACCATGGGGCTCTGATACCAATTGTTGTTGCCAAGCCTGGCTTGTTGTTGCCAAGCCTGGCTGCTCTCCCTCCCAGCTCACGCATGGATAGAGGAAGAAGAAGACACAGGACACGAAATTTTCACGGGCCGGTGCACGAACGCCCAAATCTTCTTGATCTTTACACTGGCTACATCGCTACAACACAGGTGCTACAATGGAGTACAGAGGGTGGGCTTTTATAGCAGCTCTAGCACGCACACACAATGCCACGGCCGCGCCCAGGACGCGCACTGACGCAGTCCACGCACCCACCTCGCCACGATCCGCACGTTCCGCCTCGCGCCCAGGACGCGCTCCAATGCTATCCACGCGGGCAGCTCGCCGTGCCTCGACCTGGTCTTCCTCCTGACTCGCTCTTGCTAACAGAAACACACACACACACACACATACAAGCCCCGGACATGCCCCGGACTTGCACCAGATATTGTGCCAGACTATGCCCAGACACGCCACGGACACGACCTACGCAACCTGGGCACACACTACGCCGGTCACCGTCGCGGCACCGTGGCTTATTCCAACACTCAGTGGGTCTATGGCTCACCGACGAGGCCTTCGGAGCAAAAGTCCAGGCGAGGTGGATTTTGCCGGCGAGGCCCTCTTCCCTTCTTCCTCTCATGTGCGTCGTCTTCTCTGCATAGGCGCCGATCTCGGACAGGAGGCACGACGCTAGTAGGTGCGGCGGCGATTGGAGTCTGCGGTTGCAGGAGGCCTCCGACAAGTGGAGTCGGACGCGGTGGTGGCGACGGTCGGTGAGCTCCTGGCGATGCGCGGTGTGGCTCGCACCAGAGCTCACGTTCCGCGGCCATGGCGACAACCATCGGATGCACGCGCGACACTGGAGCGGCGAGCACGAAGCCATGAAGGGGCTCACACAGTGTGTGGATTGACTCAGGACAAATACTCAACAATGCATGCGAAGATGCTAATAGGAATAAATTCAGTCACATTTCATATTTTCTGCATTTCATGTTTTTTGGACAGCACCACTGGTTGAAAACAGGGCTTTGGTCCAGACCTGAAAAGGGCATTAATCCCGGTTCACCTACGAACCGGGACCAAAGGGGGCACCAGTCCCGGTTCGTGAGGTCAGGACGCCGGCCGGGCCTCGGGGGCCATTGGTCCCGGTTCGTCTGACCCCTTTGGTCCCGGTTCCAGGCACGAACCGGGACCAATGGGCCTCGCTCCTGGCCCACCACCTTTAGTCCCGGTTTGTGGCTGGAACCGGGACCAAATGGTGTCCTTTAGTCCCGATTCTAGACACAAACCGGGACTAAAGAGAGGCCTACATATACCCCCTGCCCGCGAGCAGAGCAGTGCACTGCTCTGTTTTTTTGCCCGGCCGTGGGAGAGCTTTGTGGTGCTCTAGCTCACCTCCTATGCACATGAGGTGTTCGATGAAATGCCCGAGCCACACTTAAGCTTTCTCCTCTCGAAGCTCCTTGTCCAAGCTCCATTTTCCTCAAGATTTGTCTAGGTTTGGCGGTCCGTCCTGTCCCGTCCCCGTCCTCACCGCCGTCGATCGCCCGCGCCGATCTCGTCGCCGGCACCACCGTGGTGAGCCTCTTGTTCTTATCTTCTTTCTAAAACAAAAAAAATTCTTACTTGTATGATTTAGATAGATACTTGTGTAATTTTCTTACTTTTATTATTATTTGTTATTATATAGTGTGATGGTTTTGGTATCCGCCTCCGTCGGCCCTCGTCCTGTCTATGATTCGGATGTGGTATATATTATCTTTTATAACTATTTGGTTCATTTAGTGTTTATAACAATTATGCCGACCAACGTGACATAGATGTTTTTATCTAGGAGGTATGTGAACCGGAAATTCCAACCGACCCTATTGTCGAGAGGTTAAATTTAGTTGAAGAAGAAAACAATTACCTGAAGAAAAAATTGAAAAGAATTGAGGAGGAGAAGATGAGATTGGAGTTGCATGTTGCGGATGTCGTCGATGATCACAAGATCAAGATAGATGCAATGCGTTTGAAGATTAGAAAGATTAGAAAATATGCCATTCATACTGAGGCTTGGTATCATTATGCCGTTTGATCAATTGTTACCTTAGTTGCGATTATGATCGCATTTGTTGTTACATTGAAATGTTTTACATAGTTTCAATGTATGGTTTAATTAGATGCTCTAGAGAACTTTATGTATTTATTTTTTCAGTAATAACATTTGATCACTACTGTACTTTGGTTTTAATGTGATGATGAACTTCTATTAATTTGGTAACTTCTGTATTCATGATGTTCTGTAATGGTTTTTGACACACTTAATTATATATAATGCATGCAGATGAACCGGCAATGGATGTACGGTAATAGACGCACCTCCGAGTACATTAAGGGCGTGCATAATTTTCTCGAAGTGGCTGAGGCAAACAAGCAGAATGGTTTTATGTGCTGTCCATGCCCTATCTATGGGAATACGAAGTCTTATTCTGGCTTGAAAACCCTTCACATCCACCTGCTTGAGAAGGGTGTCATGCCACACTATAATGTTTGGACCAAGCACGGAGAAAGAGGGGTTATGATGGAAGACAGCGAAGAAGAAGAGGATGATGACAACTATGTGCCCCTGAATACGATGATGCTGCAACGGGGGAAGCTGAAGATCAAGAGGAACCAGACGATGTGCCCGATGATGATCTTCGCTGGGTCATTGTTGATGCAAAGAGACAATGCAAAAGTGAAAAGGAGAAGTTGAAGTTCGATCGCATGTTAGAGGATCACAAAAAAGGGTTGTACCCAAATTGCGAAGATGGCAACACAAAGCTCGGTACCACACTGGAATTGCTGCAGTGGAAGGCAGACAATGGTGTATCTGACAACGGATTTGAGAAGCTACTAAAAATATTGAAGAAGAAGCTTCCAAAGGATAACGAATTGCCCGACAGTACGTATGGAGCAAAGAAGGTTCTATGCCCTGTAGGATTGGAGGTGCAGAAGATATATGCATGCCCTAATGACTGCATCCTCTACCGCGGTGCGTACGAGGATTTGAATGCATGCCCTGTATGCGGTGCATTGCGGTATAAGATCAGACGAGATGATCCTGGTGATGTTGACGGCGAGCGCCCCAGGAAGAGTGTTCCTGCCAAGGTGATGTGGTATGCTCCTATAATACCACGGTTGAAACGTCTGTTCAGAAACAAAGAGCATGCCAAGTTGATGCAATGGCACAAAGAGGACCGTAAGAAAGACGGGAAGTTGAGAACACCCGCTGACGGGTCGCAATGGAGAAAAATCGAGAGAAAGTGGGGGGACTTTGCAGGTGACGCAAGGAACGTATGGTTTGGTTTAAGCGTGGATCGCATTAATCCTTTTGGGGAGCATAGCAGCAATCATAACACCTGGCCCGTGACTCTATGTATCTATAACTGTGACGACCCCGGCTTAATCGTGCACTAACCATACACGCAAATGCGCACGATCAAGCCTAAGGACTCACTTGAAGATATCACAACACAACTCTAAAACATAAATAAAGTCATACAAGCTTTATATTACAAGCCAGGGCCTCGAGGGCTCGAATACATAGCTCGATGGCATACAAGCGTCAGCGGAAGCATCAGATATCTGAGTACAGATATATTACAGAGAGAGAGATAGGCCTTCACAGAGGCGGGGTAAAATAAAATACTACGATCGAAAGGCGTAGGCCTCCTGCCCTGGACCCTCCGATCCTACTCCTGGTCGTCAAACAGCTCCTCGTAGTACTAGTACTCGCCAGGCGGGTAGTAGTACTGGTCGTCGGCTGGGGCGTCTGCTCAGGGGCTCCATCGTCTGGTGGCATCAATTGGATATGGGGGAAAAAGAAAGTAAAGCAAACGTGAGTACTCATCCGAAGTACTCAGCAAGCAAGGATCTACACTACATATGCAACATTTTCAAAGGAATGGCTGTATATATGGACTGGGCTGCAGAAATGCCAGAATAGAGGGAGAAAGCCTAGTCCTATCGAAGACTAGCATCTTCAACAATCTTCGACAGTCTTGCAGCAATAGAAGGGAGCAGATCAACGCAATGTAAAGTAGTAGTAGTATCATCAACCTCGACCTGAGATCCTTTCTCGACTCCCCGCGAGAAAGCAATCCCAGAGCCGTACTATCCAGTTCTCATCACATGTTCTAGTTGTACCGATCGGGATACAACTCCGAGTGTCCGTTACCGTAGGACAGGCTATCGATAGAAGTTTCTTCCCTGCAGGGGTGCACCAACTTACCCACCACGCTTGCTTAACTCCGGCCGGACACACTTTACTGGGTCATGCCCGGCCTCGGCCAAACAACACGCCGCAACCCGACCTAGGCTCTAAAGAGAGGTCAGCACGCCGGACTAACCTATGCCCCCGGGGGTCTTGGGCCTTCGCCCCGGGAACTCCTGCACGTTACGGGGCCACCGAGAGCAGACCTAGCAACCCCTTATACAAGCGCGGTTGCGTTCCCAGTCCAACTCGGCGTGCGCCACTCCTTACTGACATCAAATAAGCTTCGGTTGATGTATACGACGCAGAACGCCCATACTATGCCCACGTGATGGTTAGTGCTATCAGGCCAGAGGCCCCTCAGATCAAATATCCAAACCGTAGTGGATTAGGAGCGCGCAGAAACGAGCAGAGACTCACGATCGATGTGACCCCGTCGCCCCGTCTCGAGGACTTGCGGCAAGGGCTAAGAATGCCCGGCCACGCCTCGTAGTTATCTCGCGGGCACCATCCAGGTCAACCCGACTCCACATCACTTCGCATTAAGCTCGCGCAGGTACCCCTCAGGGCCGACCCGTCTTTAGTATCATGGTTTAGTGCAAGTCAACTCAACAACAGTATCTGTGTGTCTGACACCAGGGGAGCCCTGAGGAATCACCCTCGATGGAACCCCACCTGATGTTAAAGTCAAGGTGAACGAAGGAGGAATCACCCTCGAGGTCCACACTTGAGGAGTTGCGCGACGATGTCGTTATCGGGGTGGTGTAGGAGGAATCACCCTCGCTTACCATGATTGAGTAACTAACCTACAAGGTTAACATCAGAAGTGCTGACGAGGTATCACCCTCGTCACTCGACGGTAACCCAGTAGTGTCGGCAACTAAGAGGGAAGTGCTGTGCGGTGCCAGGGTCTGGTCTTCTATCCCGATGGTCGGGTCTTCTGATATCCAGCAGGGCAGTCGGGATCAAGTGGGGGTCTCTGTCGTGTCTCTACCCAGCCTATACTAAGCAGTCTAGGATAACCAGTAAGGTAGCAAGGCAGGTTACAATAAACAGGCTATGCAGCAGATATAGGAAAACAGTAGCAGTAGCAGTTCTAATGCAAGCATAAGAGAGAAGAGAGTACGCGATATTGGCATGCTCAAAATGGGGGTGCTTGCCTGTTTGCTCTGGGGCAAGGGCAAGGTCGTCGGTGGTGTCGTCGGGGACGTAGTCGTACTCCGGAGCTGTGTCTGCCTCGGGAGCTACGTCAACGTCGCGGTCTACCGAGAGAGAAGAGGGGGAAGAAACAATATAAATACATGGCAACATATGCATGACAATACGATACACAATGCTAGAGGTGGCCTAACGTAGTGCTACACCACAACGGTGAAGGAGGAGATCATCCGGGAATGTTTTCCCGAAATCTGGCCTTTCCGGACAGATGAAATGGAGGAGGACGGATGCAGGTTCACTATGCTAGGGACACGTGACAGACGAACGGTCTACCTATCCGGATGCGTCTCGTCGTTCTGAGCAACTTTCATGTTTTAACTTTTTCGATCCGAGCTACGGTTTAAAAGTTATTAATTTTCAAAGATTAAATTGATTTTTTGGAATTTCTGGATTTATTAATTTGAATTTAAACAGTAACCGGAAACGCTAGGTGCACCCGGTGCACTGCACCCAGTGTGCACCCGAGACTGACCAGTGGGGCCAGTCAACTGCCCAGTCAGCAGTCAACATAGACTAGGTCAAAGAGTGAACAGTGATGGTGGGGCCCAGGTGTCATTGACACAGAGGTTAATTAATCTATTTAATTGTGTTTAATTAGTGGTGGGGCCCCACTATCAGTGTCACAGGGACTTAATTAGAGTTAAATAAGCGCTACAGTACATGGGTCCCACATGTCAGCGTCACATGTATTAACTGAAGGTTATTTGCCGTGGGACCCGTTGTCAGTGGCTATTAGCAGACTAATTAGTGCCTAATCAATAGTTAGCGACCCGAGCCCACTGTCAGATAGGCAGGGCCGGGTCAAACTGGTCGTGCGCGCGCGGGCGAACACCGGCGACCACAGGCGCGGCGGAGGTCCGCCGGAATCGCGGCTCCGGCGACCATTCGAGCGGCAGATAGGCACATTCGAACGAGGGCGGCGTCGCGAATCGAGCGGTGGCATTGGTTCGTCTGGAGATGGCCGGAGCTGGCCGGAGCGTTGACGGCGAGCAGCGGTCGGGATCGGGCGAGCACGGGATTGGTGCTACGAGGCACGGCACGACGATCCAAAGGGCACGTTGGCTACCTGGGGCTCCCAGGAGCTCGATGAAGGGCTCGGATGCGAGCTTTGCTCGCCATGGCTGCGGTGAGCTCACGGGCGCCGCAAGGATCGAAGCTACGGGGAGAGGGGTAAAACGGGAGAGGTCACAGGGGACCGGGAGCTCACAGCGAAGTTGGAGAAGAGCTCGGAGAAGCCGGGCTGGTCGGAGTGGCGCGCGTCGGTGTCGAGCAGCGGCGGGGATCCGTCAGAGAAGACGGGCCGATGGCAGGGCTCGGAGGCGTCCGGCTCGCTCTGCTGCCCGCGGTCAAAGGAGTCGACGCCGGCGGTCCTAACGGGCATCAGTATGAGGTGCGGGGCGGCCGGTGGCCACGGATCGACGACGGGCACAGCGGTGACGCGCCCGGCCGAGGGGGGAAAGGAAGAGGGCGAGGCAAGGGAGAGGAAAAGGATTAGGGTTAGCAGCGGGAGGGAGAGAGAGGCCGGTGGGGGTCCTTATCCTCCTCCTGGTGCTCCTGTAGTAGCAGCGTGTCGACGATCCGCCGGCGACGATGCATCCGACCGCGCGGGCAGTGACACGGCGACGAAGGAGGGAGAAAGGGGAGGTGGGCTGGGCCGGTAGTGTCCTGTGGCCACTAGGGCCCAGATGTACAGTAGTTAGCTAGGCCTTACTCTTTTTATCTCTCTGTTTTATTTTCTGTTTGCTGTTTTGCATTTATTTAGGGCCTCAAATGAATTTAGTTTAGGTTTAAACGTTGTACATAAATCAAGTACATCATTTCTAGACCACCCAACAATCTTCATATTGGTTGGACAAGTATAATTATTTATTTGCATTTAGATGTTCCAATTAAAGGCTGTTGGACCACTAATTTGTTGCTATGGTCACAATAGGAATCCAAATAATGTTGGTTTTATTTTTATAAAAGCTTTAGGATTATTTGCAACACTCTAAACATTTTAGTTTTGCTGTTTGAAAAATTAATAATTTGACTTGAGTTTAGAATTTGAATTTGGAGTTGAATTATTTTCTAATGAAATTTTATTAGAGTGATCATGATGACATGGCAGGTTAAGTAGCTTAACCAGAGTGGGGTAACCTGGGGATGTTACAATAACCTTCCTCCTTGGCTCTGCATGAAGCGGAAGTTCATTATGATGCCAGTTCTCATCCAAGGCCCTAAGCAACCCGGCAACGACATTGATGTGTACCTAAGGCCATTAGTTGAAGAACTTTTACAGCTGTGGAATGGAAAAGGTGTACGTGTGTGGGATGAGCAAGACCAGCAGGAATTTGACCTACATGCGTCGTTGTTTGTAACCATCAATGATTGGCCTGCTCTCAGTAATCTTTCAGGACAGACAAACAAGGGATACCACGCATGCACGCACTATTTAGACGACACCAAAAGTATATATTTGGACAAATGCAGGAAGAATGTGTACCTGGGGCATCGTCGATTTCTTCCGACCAACCATCAACGTCGAAAGAAAGGCAATCATTTCAAAGGCGAGGCAGATCACCGGAGGAAGCCCGCCGTCCGTACTGGAGATCACATACTTGCTATGGTCAATGATTTACATGTAATCTTTGGAAAGGGTCCCGGCGGACTATCTGTTCCGAATGACGCTGAGGGACGTGCACCCATGTGGAAGAAGAAATCTATATTTTGGGACCTACCTTATTGGAAAGACCTAGAGGTCCGCTCTGCAATCGACGTGATGCACGTGACGAAGAATCTTTGCGTGAACCTGCTTGGCTTCTTGGGTGTGTATGGGAAGACAAAAGATACACCGGAGGCACGGGAGGACCAGCAACGTGTGCACAAAAAAGACGGCATGCCTCCAAAGCAGTATGAAGGTCCTGCCAGCTACGCTCTTACCAAAGAAGAGAAGGAAATCTTCTTTGAATGCCTGCTCAGTATGAAGGTCCCGTCTGGCTTCTCGTCCAATATAAAGGGAATAATAAATAGCCCATATCCCAGAGAAAAAGTTTCTGAACCTAAAGTCTCATGACTGCCACGTGATTATGACGCAACTGCTTCCGGTTGCATTGAAGGGGCTCCTACCGGAAAACGTTCGACTGGCCATTGTGAAGCTATGTGCATTCCTCAATGCAATCTCTCAGAAGGTGATCGATCCAGAAATCCTACCAAGATTAAGGAGTGATTTGGCGCAATGTCTTGTCAGTTTTGAGCTGGTGTTCCCACCATCCTTCTTCAATATCATGATGCACGTCCTAGTTCATCTATTTGACGAGATTGCCATTCTGGGCCTTGTATTTCTACACAATATGTTCCCCTTTGAGAGGTTCATGGGAGTCTTAAAGAAATATGTTCGTAACCGTGCTAGGCCAGAAGGAAGCATCTCCACGGGCCATCAAACAACGGAGGTTATTGGGTTTTGTGTTGACTTCATTCCTGACCTTACGAAGATTGGTCACCCTCAATCGCGGTATGAGGGGAGACTGACTAGAAAAGGCACGCTAGGAGCGGACTCAATAATATGTAGGGACGGGCATTCTTGGTCTCAAGCACACTACACAGTTCTACAGAATTCTACCTTGGTGACCCCGTATGTCAATGAACACAAGAATATTCTGCGCTCCAAACACCCGGAGCAGTGTGATGACTGGATTACATTTGAACACATCAGGACTTTCGGCAGTTGGTTGCAAACACGTCTCATGGGTGACAACACTGTTTCTGATGAGCTGTACTCGTTGGCAAGGGGACCATCTTCGACTGTATTGACTTACAAAGGGTACGAGATAAATGGGAATACATTTTACACGATCGCCCAAGATCAATAGAGCACCAACCAAAACATCGGTGTCCGCTTTGATGCAACAATCAAGAGGGGAAAGGACACATATTATGGTTACATAGTGGACATATGGGAACTTGACTATGGACATGATTTTAAGGTCCCTTTGTTTCAGTGCAAATGGGTCAATCTGTCAGGAGGCGGGGTACAGGTAGACCCATAGTACGGAATGACAACAATGGATCTGAACAATCTTGGGTACACAGACGAACCATTCATCCTAGCCAATGATGTGGCGCAGGTTTTCTATGTGAAGGACATGTCTACCAAACCGAGAAAAAGAAAAGATAAGGAAGCGAATACATCATACGATGAGCCAAAGCGCCACATAGTTCTTTCAGGAAAAAGAGACATCGTGGGATTGGAGGGCAAGACAGACATGTCTGAAGATTATGAAAAGTTTCATGAAATTCCTCCCTTCAAAGTCAAGGCTGACCCAAGCACCCTGTTAAACAATGAAGATTATCCATGGTTACGGCGCAATAAGCAAAGGACACAAGCGAATAAAAAGTGAAGGATTTCTCTCCACAGCTATTATGATGATGCCTTTGATATAGAATATCACTGCAGTTACATGTGAAGAAATGAAATGCCTTTTGTAACAGATGAGTTTCCGTCCGAAACCCTGATACTTCGAAAGAGATTGTCCGTTTTGTACACGAAGTGCATCCAGTTTTTGCCGTAACCCTCTCAACTTATTAGCACATGCTATGTGGGTGAAATGATGATACCATGCCAACTTTCAACCTTTTCACAGTTCATTTGAAGTGCTTTTCAATTTCAGGGTCATTTAGCTCAAAAAAATCAGTAAATGCATGAAAAATACCAAATGAAGTCAGAAAGGGTTGAAAATTGATGATGTGGCTTTGAATGGTGCATTTTGAACACACAAAAAGTCTGGAGTTCAAATAAGTTCAAAAAAATGAAATCCCTTTGTAACAGATGAGTTTCCGTCCGAAACCCTGATACTTCGAAAGAGATTGTCCGTTTTGTACATGAAGTGCATCCAGTTTTTGCCGTAACCCTCTCAACTTTTTAGCACATGCAATGTGGGTGAAATGATGATTCCATGCCAACTTTCAACCTTTTCACAGTTCATTTGAAGTGCTTTTCAATTTCAGGGTCATTTAGCTCCAAAAAAATCAGTAAATGCATGAAAAATACCAAATGAAGTCAGAAAGGGTTGAAAATTGATGATGTGGCTTTGAATGGTGCATTTTTAACACACAAAAAGTCTGGAGTTCAAATAAGTTAACAAAATGAAATCCCTTTGTAACAGATGAGTTTTCGTTCGAAACCCTGATACTTCGAAAGAGATTGTCCATTTTGTACACGAAGTGCATCCAGTTTTTTCCATAACCCTCTCAACTTTTTAGCACATGCTATGTGGGTGAAATGATGATACCATGCCAACTTTCAACCTTTTCGCAGTTCATTTGAAGTGCTTTTCAATTTCAGGGTCATTTAGCTCAAAAAAATCAGTAAAGCATGAAAAATACACATGAAGTCAGAAAGGGTTGAAAATTGATGATGTGGCTTTGAAGATCCATTTTGAACACACAAAAAGTCTGGAGTTCAAATAAGTTCAAAAAAATGAAATCCCTTTGTAACAAATGAGTTTTCGTCCGAAACCCTGATACTTCGAAAGAGATTGTCCATTTTGTACACGAAGTGCATCCAGTTTTTGCCGTAACCCTCTCAACTTTTTAGCACATGCTATGTGGGTGAAATGATGATACCATGCCAACTTTCAACCTTTTTAGAGTTCATTTGAAGTGCTTTTCAATTTCAGGGTGATTTAGCTCAAAGAATGAACTAATAGCAAAAAGAATGAACTAGAAAACTTTTATGAAACTCTGATAGCAAAAAGAATGAACAAAAAATAATCAATTAAATTATTCTGTTATGATCAACTAAAACAAAATTATAATATTCTTCAATAGCAAAAAAATCAACTAAAAAGCTTTTATAAAACTCTAATAGCAAAAGGAATCAACTAAAAATATTTTATAAACTTCTAGTATTTTTGAAACTAAAATTAAAAAAAATGTATGCAACTAAAATTATCAAAGTATTTTTTGTTCAAAACATTAATAGCAAAAAGGATTATCATAAAGATTTTTTTGTTAGAAACTTTAATAGCAAAAAGAATTATCATAAAGAATTTTTTGTTAGAAACTAAGATAACAAAATCTGTTTTTGAATATAATGATAAAACACCGTAATATTAAATAGCAGGAAAAAGAATCACTCAAAAATCTATTTTTATAGTAAAGTTATTTACAAACTAGTGATTCACACAAATTTCAAAGAATTCAAATTTAAACTATTCAAATTTGAAAACTAATGGCACTAACAGAAAGTTTATAATTTTTGCGACCTAACAGCAAAAAGAATTAAAAAAATAAAGCAAAAAACAAAAGAAAATAAATAATGCAAAAAACAAAACAAAAAAATGAAAATAAAAATAAAAATATGCCGCCTACTGGGCCACCACGGCCTGAATACGACTAGAAATCCAACCAGCCAGGTGGGCCAGGATTCAGGCCCGCAGAAGGCCCAGTAGGCCCACAGGCATATACAGAGAGGTTAGGCCCGTAAGCCTGCTTTAGAGAGGAGCTCGAAGGCTCAGGCGCACCGTGCCTTTTAAACAGGTGCGCCACTCTCTCAACTAGCGAGGTGGGACTAAACTCCCACCACGCCGCTGTGCAAGCCCATCGGTCCCGGTTGGTGCCACGAACCGGGACCGAAGGCTTTGCTATATAAGCCAACACTTAGCGTTTTTCAGATTTCATCTCTCAGTTGCCCCCGATGATGCCGCCAGGCTGCCCGATCGAGCTCGCCGTCGATGCCGTGGTCGTCCTCTGCCCCGTCGCCGCCCTCTGCCCCGACCTCGCCGTCGACGCCCTCTGCCCCGGCCTCGCCGTCAACGCCCTCTGCCCCGTCGACGCCCTCTGCCCCATCGACGCCCTCTGCCCCGACCTCGTCGTGGCCGCCCTCTGCCCCGTCGACGCCCTCTTCCCCTCCGTGCCTCTGCCGCCGCCCCCAGTGAGCCCTCCCTTCCCCCGCACCGCCGCCCCTGCCTGCTCTGCTTGCCGCGTGCCGCCGCCGCCCCGGCCTGCTCTCTGCTGCCTTTTTTTTCATATATTTTTTTGTTCATTGATGTATGTATATGGAAGTTGTATGTATATGTATATGCAGATGTATGTATGATCCATGGATATGTATGCATTGATGTATGATTTTTTTTGTTCATAGATTTTTTTTGTCAATTGATGTATGCTTTTTTTGTTCATAGAAAGTTTTTTGTTCATAGAAAGTTTTGTGTTCATAGAAAGTTTTTTGTCAATTGATGGATATGTTCATATATATGTGCATTTTTAGAAAAAAATTGTGTATGTATGTTCATATATGCAAAAGTTACATTAAGAAAAAAAAGAAAAAGAAAATGTATGTAATGTTCGTATGCAAAGAATATGCAAAAGTTAGAATTTTTTTTGTAGTAGTAGATGATTTGATGATGATGATGATATATGGAAAACTTGGTCAATTTTTTTGTTACTAGATGATGATGATGATGATATGATGATATATGAAAACTTGGTCAATTTTTTCTGTTGTAGATGTTTGAATGTATTAAAAGTTTGTCATATTGAAAAAAGTTTGAATGTTGCATATTTCACGATGCAACATTTGATCCAATGTAACTAGATGCAATAATTTTGATCATATGTCAAAGTTTGAATTTTGACATATGCAACATTTGATCATATATCAAAGTTTGATCATATGTCAAAGTTTGAATTTTGACATATGCAACATTTGATCATTTGTCAAAGTTTGATTTTGACATATGCAACATTTAATATGGGATTTATCAAGAATGCCCCCATTAATAAGAGATTTATCAAGAATGCCCCCATTATGGATGTGCATAATTAAGATGATCCATATTTTTCCTGATCTCATCTACGCTTCTATATGTGCACGTTCTCTTGTGTCAAAGTATTGAAGAAATCCATGGTTTCATCATTAGCCGAAAGTAACAGGCGCATGATGGTATGAAGCTCTCCAAAGTTATTTTGGAACGGAGTCCAGATAGGATAATTCGCTTTTTGGTACGAAGTTCAGCAAAGGCCTTCCAAATAGCGATATTCGGAAGGCTCTTGCTGAACTTCGTACCAAAAAGCGAATTATCTTATCCGGGACTTCGTTCCAAAACAAATTTGGAGAGCTTCGTACCATCATGCGCCTGTTACTTCCGGCTAATGATGAAGCCATGGTTTTCTTGAATCCTTTGACACTAGACAACGTGACATATAGAAGGGTAGATGAGATAAGGAAAAATATGGACCATTTTCTGCACATCCAGAATGGCGCCATTTTGTTAAATCCCTTAAAGGTTAAGAGAATCCCTTGTTTGACATTCATGAGAGAGGCGGTCCGGATGTCGGACATTCATGAGAGAGGCGGTCCGGTTTGGTCGCCGGACATGTCATGTGATAGGTAGTTTTTTTTTGTTCATAGAAAACTCCGGCAACTCTTCAACATGAGGGGGGACGTCGATCAACCCCCTCTCGCCCGACCAAACCCTAGAAGCGTCGAGGCCACCCCAAACCCTAGAAGCGTTGTCGAGGCCACCCCAAACCCTAGAAGCATTGAGGCCACCCAAATTTACGAATTTAAAAGAGCGTTTTCGAGGCCACCCCAAACCCTAGAAGCGTTGTCGAGGCCACCCCAAACCCTAGAAGCGTTGTCGAAGCCACCCCAAACCGAAGAAGCGTCGATGCCACTAATATGATTCCTTGTTGTGATTAGCTAGCCAGGTCTATGTTTGCCACTAATATATCCATCTCTCATGTTTGTATATTAATTGCCATGTTGTAATATTTGCAGAAACTATCGATCAAAGAGACTTAGAACAAGAAGAGTTGTTGGGGGACATAATCCGCAACGGACGTGATGTCTTGTCGTTTCTCAACGACACCGATGGTCTGGAAGGAGAGGATGACGGCTCCAGTGATCGAACAATGGAGGAGGAAGGACATGATCATGATGGCTCTGGTGATCGAATGCCGGAGGAAGAAGGAGACCATGATGACGGCTCCGGTGACCGAACGGAGGAGGGAGCTGTTGCAAAGTCCGGCGAGGTATATATATTAATTAAGCCGGTGTTGACTAATTGATGCATTAATTGTTTTGTTATGTACATATATTAATGCTTCTTTCTTCTTTTATAGCCCTCCGGATCGAGCCAAACTTCGGTAACGAGACGAGGCCCGAAGAAAAGGTTGCGCCAGGATGAAAGGTTCACGATCACAGCACTCGCGGACGATGGCCTACCGATTGAACCCAAGCGGACCAAGGACGCATTTGTTGCTCAGTGCGGAGCTATTGTTAGGGACATCATCCCGATCAGCATCCAGAAATGGAATAAGCCGGCTAAGGACGACCCTGAAGTTTCTTATATCACCGATAGACAGAAAGATGATCTTTGGACCTCGCTAAAGGCAAATTTCACCCTACCGCCAGAGGAGGATCCGAATACGCCTGTTATAGAGCCAAAGGTCAAGGCGTGTGCTCTTAAGAAAATGGCAGATCTATTCAGGAGGTGGAAGAAAGAGTTGAACACAAAGTTTGTCGACAAAGGGAAGACTCCACAATTCACCGGCTGATATGAGAAGATAAGAGATCACTGGCCCGCATTTGTGGCCTACAAGACATCAGAGAAGGGTAAGAAAATGTCAGAGACAAACAAGAAAAATGCTGCAAAGAAGAAGTATCACCATCACAGGGTGTCGGGGATATACCCCGCGGTATGACCCGGCCGGAGTCATAACCCGGCTGGGACTTGGTAAACTGGCTTGTGGTAAACCGGCAGACAGTTAAGACAGACAGTTAAGACAGACAACTAAGACAGACAGTTAAGACAGACAGTTAAGACAGATGGCTAAGACAGACGGTAAACCGGCAGGTGGTAAACCGGCGGACAGTCGTAACCCAGCAGACAGAGTCGCCTGGGGTTAATAAGCCCGAGACGTTAAGAAGCCCAAGACGTTAAGAAGCCCATGGAGGAAAGCCCGTGAAGAGAAGTCAGAATAGCTTAAGTCTTAATCCGAGTTGGACTCTACATGTAACCCGCCCCTTCAACTTATATAAGGAGGGGCAGGTCACCCCAAGGGGAGGAGGATAAGCTTAGGGCTAGACATAACTAGGAGAGCCGGTTTACGGCGACTCCCTCGTGATGATAATGAGACCTAACCACAAACAACATGTAGGGTTGTTACCGGATGATGTTTCCCGGGGCCCGAAGCTGTCTAAACCCTTGTCTTGTGTTGCGTTTCTCGATTCCGCTCAACCCCTCTCAAGCTACCACATAGATGCGTTGGCCTCACAACTAAGTCCTCACACTAGGACATCTGCCATGACAATTCCACGACAGTTGGCGCCCACCGTGGGGCCGCGGAACGGTGGTGTTGAGTTTTTGGAGGGATTTCTGTAAGGGATCGAGAAGTTCGTGGTTTTCCTGATAAAAAGCGCCAGTTTGGAAGGATCTGTGTCAGTATCGAATTCATCAGGTGGGTCAGCCAGCACGCAAGGATCTACATCGTCGACGAGCGGTTGGAACGATGTGTTACACTGAGACGGACAGGAAAATCTTTGCGGTGGTCGTTTGCCCGAGCCGCCGCCGCCGTGGCACTCCACCCCTCAATGTCTGCTTCAAGTTCCGAGGCGATTTGTTAAACTTTGGCATCCTGCCTTGACCCGGTCTAGACCGGCGTAGATGCTGGTTATAAAAAAAGAGTTACTTAGTCCAACGGAGATTGATTCTAGCGGTGGAAGGAAAGGAAAAGAAATCCAAGACACGGAAGCAAAACCGACTATGACCCGGGCTCCACTGTCCGCGCCCGCGGCCCATCCGCCGGATTGGCTCGCTGCTGACTTTGAGTCGCCCTGCGTCCGCCAAATCCGCCTGTCCTCACCAAGCCGCCGCGCTGCTTCCATAACCTCGCCGGTGCCTCGTAGAATCCCTGTCGTGGTTGGCCTCACCTTTGCCTTGAGTCGGTCCTGCTTCTTCAAGTTGCTGACTCTCCCCGTTGCTATGAGTCGCCTGCTTCTGAGCCGCCGGTCGAGCGCTGCATCCGCCTCATCAGCCCGCCGATCTCGAGTCTCACCGCTCCTGCGTTCAAGCCGCCGTGGCCCTCCGCTCCAAGCTGGCCTCGATCTCGCCACGAGCCGGCCCTGCCGCCTCGCTGGCCGCATCAACTCGCCTCGCCAGATCACTCCCGCAGCCGCCTCCGCCGCTCGGCCTCCGCTCCAAACCGCCATCAACCTTGCTTGAGTGTCCTGAGCGGCCTTGTGCTGAGCCGGCCACCACTGCCACTTCGCCAAGTCGTCGTTTAAGCCGCCGCCGGGTTGACTTCGACCGTGCTTGCGCTAGCCTGCGACGGCCAGGCGCCCTGCCTCACCTATGCTTGAGTCGCCTCCCGCAGGCCTACCTCAGCCGCTCTCTCCTTCCGCTCGCGCCGGGCCGCCCCCGCCGGAAGCCACCACGGGCAAGCCGCCACCGCGAGTCGCTTCCTCCGCCAAGACGCCGTGGTGGCCTCACCCTGAGCCGCCCGATTGCTCTTGTCGGAGCGGCCTATGATCCGCCATCACCACGGAGCTGCTCCAAGCCACCTTACCACAAACCCGCCCTCGCAGCCGCCTCTGTAAGAGATTCTGAGCAGAGTTTGGTTCAGTTTGAGATCTCCTGAAGAAGCCAAATTTTTTTCCATCATACCTGTCAGCAGAGCACCCGTGTTCTCGTCGTCGGTTGCCCCTCTATCGTGGAGAAGCGATGGTGTGTCCGTGGTGGCAAGGAACGCTGTTGGTTTTTCCTCTGTCAGTTTATTTGATCGCTAGTCTTTCGCCAAGACACCGAGAGTTCCCGTCAGGAGAAGATCCATCAGTCCTATTGTCGCTGGTATATACGCTGGCTAGACATACGATGTTCATCAATTAAGCTACTTGATTGCTAGCTTTAGAAGCTAGCTAGCTTTGCAAGTACGTGGAGCTCCTGGAGGATTTGATTTAAGGTTCAAAACCAACAGACACTTCTTGCCAACAAAACATCGGTCTGAACCGCCAAGACGCCTCGTCTGTTTTTCTCGTCGGCTGCCACCGCGAGTTACCTATCATCGGGACACCTCTGAGCCGCTTACTGTTCATCTTCGTCGAGTCTCAGTGACCGCCTTGCCAAGTCGCCCCGGCCAAGTCGCCGCCGGCTTAGTCCCCTTGCCGCCTCTTCGTCGAGTCTCAGTGACCGCCTTGCCGGATCTTCCTTGCCTGCAAACTGGCCGAACAGCACGGCCCAGCGTCACATGCATGAGGCCGCCGCCTTGCCGCTTTGCCTCGGCCACAGCGCCGCTCAAGTCACCTAACTTCGACCCGCCATGCTAAGTCGCCGCTGTCTCCGCCACTGACTTCGAGCTCCACGACCTCGCCTTGTTTGGGCTCGAGCCGCCACCTCCATCGTGGTCGCCTCAACGCGTCCTCTACTTATCCACCAGCGCCTCGGCCGCCTCCGAGCGGGCGCTGCTGCCTCCTCGCCTCAAATGGCCGCAACCCACCATGGTCTCAAGTCGCCGCCCTCCGCCGGCGTGCCTCCGCTGCTGAACCGCCGTGTGCAAATCACCATTTTTTGCATGAGAGCCGCCGCTGTGGCCTCGTCTCCGCGTTGAGCCGCCTCCGATGGATGGCCACCTCAGAGTCGCCCCTCCGTCGATGAATTGCCGCGTTACGCGGCCCCGAGCCGGCCGTACCGTGAGCCGCCGCCGTGCCGTTTCTGCTGCGGCCTTCGATCCACTACTGCGCGTTGAGCCGGCCACCGCGCCTTGAACAGCACCGCCGCCGAGCTGCCTCGGCCTCACTCTTCCTCTGTCCCGGCCGCCTATGAGCCCGCAGGGACCGTCTTGAGTCGCCGTTTTCCACTGAGCCGCTGTCATCATCCGCCTCTGCAGCGCCGCTGTTTGCTTTTGCACCGCCGAGTCACTACTGTGACCCGCCACACCTCTGTCGCGGTCCGCACGACCCGCCACCAAGTGCTCTGACTCGTCGCTACAAGCCGCCGGCGGCCTTCTACCTCGAGCCAGTCGTCCGCGGACTACTGCGGCCTGCCCTCGCCGGTCGTCTTCACTCCGAGTCGCCCCCAGCCTCTGCTGCAAGCCGGCCGCGACCTCCGCCGACGAAGCCTCACCTCCAAACTACTTGTGAGCTGCTGCCTCCACCTGCACCATTGCTGTAACTGGCCGCTATATTGAAAAGGTGGGGGCCGACCGTGGAAAGAAGGAAAAGGGACCGGATTAAAAAAAAAGGGGGTCAACATGACCCGGAGGATCCCTTCTGAGCCGCCCGGTGCCGCACTTTAAGCGCCTCCTCTGTCATTATTGCTGCAACCTACGGTGATAATTCTTGATAAAACATATCAGGTGAAATCCATCCTGTCAAGTTTCTATTGATATATTTTTATTTTCTTCGAGAACAATTACTCTCGTCTGTGAAATTTCTTATGCAGAACAATTCATCATTACAAAAGAGCTATGGCCCTTGCCTACACCGGATGAATCAATGGACAGGTGCACAAGTCACCGCTATTGCGGTTTGGGTAATTTCAACAACTAGCTGGGATGGACCACTGGTCGGGTTATTGACACAATTCATATGGGATCATTTATAACCCGCCACGGTCGACCTCAACCTTCCGTGGATTCATGTCGCGTTATCAACGCCAAGGATATACAATGAGTGTTGCAAAGATCATCAACTCGCCACCTACTTCCAGCTTCAACATATTCCAGTGTTCTGCTGTTCAATTATATGCCAGGTTATATCACGGTCAAGTATGCAGAATCTCAAGACAACTCCACGAGTCGTCTTAACACTTGAGGGCTTCCTGATCGTATTCGAATCATAGCTGTGAATATCCCTCTTGATCGGCGCAATGCCACGTTTATGGTCACTTGGGGGCTTCCTGCTCATTGAGCATAGCTGTGAATATCCCTCTTGATCCGGCTCATATGCCACACTTACAGATGGACACTTGGGGGCTTCCTGCTCATTGAGCATAGCTGTGAATATCCCTCTTGATCCGGCTTATACGCCATACTTACAAAGCACTTGGGGGCTTCCTGTTCAAACATAGGTGTATTCACCAAAGAGGACATAACCTTCTGGCTTGGAAAACCAGGTGTATTCACCAAAGTTTTCAGGTTATCTGTTCAAACATAGGTGTATTCACCAAAGAGGACATAACCTTCTGGCTTGGAAAACCAGGTGTATTCACCAAAGTTTCCAGGTTATCTATTCAAACATAGGTGTATTCACCAAAGAGGACATAACCTTCTGGCTTGGAAAACCAGGTGTATTCACCAAAGTTTCCAGTTTATCTGTTCAAACATAGGTGTATTCACCAAAGAGGACATAACCTTCTGGCTTGGAAAACCAGGTGTATTCACCAAAGTTTTCAGGTTATCTATTCAAACATAGGTGTATTCACCAAAGAGGACATAACCTTCTGGCTTGGAAAACCAGGTGTATTCACCAAACTTTCCGGGTTATCTGTTCAAACATAGGTGTATTCACCAAAGAGGACATAACCTTTTGGCGTGGAATGCCAGGTGTATTCACCAAAACTTTCCGGGTTATCCTGCTTTAGTCTTGGCAGCCTATGAAAGCCTCGTTTTCTCGATTTTGATTTGTTATCTTTTTCTGAGCAGTTTTTTTGGATTCATATATCTACGCCATATTAACATATAGCTTGAGACAATTCAGGCCATGTAGCCTTCATTTCTATGGCTCATATTTGAGCATATCTGGGGTTTTTAGTAACCCGTTCTGGCACTGGACTTTAAGTTGCCAGTTTATAATGATTTTGTGCCCTTGGAGTTCCGGGTTATATTGATCAATATTGGGTTTATTGAGGCTATGAACCGCCAAAGTGATCTTGTCAAAAACTGGACATGATTATGAGCCTCCGGGTTACAGAAGGCTATAAGCCGCCGGGTTACAAAAGTTCTGGTTTACAATGAATGCGCATTAAGTCACTATTGGCCAAGAGCCGCCGGATTATATTATTCCAATCTTTAATAGCCAACTTGGCTGGATTTTCATTATGATATTGAATGATTGAGGTTTTCAAAAGTCGCTTCAGCGCAATGGTTATTATTATCTGGACAAAAGATATGATTTTATTTACAATGGAAGGAATAGTCCCGAGTCGCTGCAGGCTTACGACCCGGCACTTGGGGGCTACATTATTCAAATCATGATTATATCAAATATGGAAGTCCCATGTCGCTGCAAGCATGCACCATGACACTTGGGGGCTAATGCAAGATCATTTTTTACTCGCCTTATTGAAGACCCGACTCATCACATCGTAATGAGCCGGCCCTTGGGGGCTACCAATTGCTCCTATCAAAAATTCAAGGTACACAAGCCTTAATCCATTATATTGAAGGGTTCATTGCTCAGTTGGTAGAGGACAAGACTCTTAACCTTGTGGACGTGGGTTCAAGCCCCATGGTGGGGTTACATCATATGATATTATTTTCAATGAAGTATATATAAAGTCCCAGCTCAGTTTGTATCTTACTAAGCTGGCCCTTGGGGGCTACACGTTGCTGCTCGAATCTACATGATCATACATACAAAGTCCCTGTTCATTATTGCATAAATGACCCGGCCCTTGGGGGCTACACTGGTTGAAGTTTTTATGAGCATAAGGCAATTACAAGTCCCAGGTTGCTGCAAGCATGACAACCCGGCACTTGGGGGCTACATATGTGGAATATTCAGTTTGACTGGTGACATTTATATTGAAGCAAGTCTTAAGCTGTTGCTACGCTACCTTCTTAAGACTTGGGGGCTACAAGTGATAGGCATATAAGAGGTATATTTTCAATGATAAACCGACAATTTTGGCAATGATAAACCGGCAAGTTTTACATCCTTAAGCCGGCTGAAGATCAGATGAGTATTTCAAAGACCAATATTTTTGTTAAGCATTGGGAGCTGAGTCAAATGAATTATTCTTCACAATATTTCTCTGTGACAAACCAATGTAAGCAAATTGATTATATATCCATCTCTCATGTTTGTATATTAATTGCCATGTTGTAATATTTGCAGAAACTATGGATCAAAGAGACTTAGAACAAGAAGAGTTGTTGGGGGACATAATCCGTGACGGACGTGATATCTTGTCGTTTCTCAACGACACCGATGGTCTGGAAGGAGAGGATGACGGCTCCAGTGATCGAACAATGGAGGAGGAAGGACATGATCATGATGGCTCTGGTGACCGAATGCCGGAGGAAGTAGGAGACCATGACGACAGCTCCGGTGACCGAACGGAGGAGGGAGCTGTTGCAAAGTCCGGCGAGGTATATATATTAATTAAGCCGGTGTTGACTAATTGATGCATTAATTGTTTTGGTATGTACATATATTAATGCTTCTTTCTTCTTTTATAGCCCTCCGGATCGAGCCAAACTTTGGTAACGAGACGAGGCCCGAAGAAAAGGTTGCGCCAGGATGAAAGGTTCACGATCACAGCACTCGCGGACGATGGCCTACCGATTGAACCCAAGCGGACCAAGGACGCATTTGTTGCTCAGTGCAGAGCTATTGTTAGGGACATCATCCCGATCAGCATCCAGAAATGGAATAAGCCGGCTAAGGACGACCCTGAAGTTTCTTATGTCACCGATAGACAGAAAGATGATCTTTGGACCTCGCTGAAGGCAAATTTCACCCTACCGCCAGAGGAGGATCCGAATATGCCTATTATAGAGCCAAAGGTCAAGGCGTGTGCTCTTAAGAAAATGGCAGATCTATTCAGGAGGTGGAAGAAAGAGTTGAACACAAAATTTGTCGACAAAGGGAAGACTCCACAATTCACCGGCCGATATGAGAAGATAAGAGATCACTGGCCCGCATTTGTGGCCTACAAGACATCAGAGAAGGGTAAGAAAATGTCAGAGACAAACAAGAAAAATGCTGCAAAGAAGAAGTATCACCATCACACGGTGTCGGGGATATACCCCGCGGTATGACCCGGCCGGAGTCATAACCCGGCTGGGACTTGGTAAACCGGCTTGTGGTAAACCGGCAGACAGTTAAGACAGACAGTTAAGATAGACAGCTAAGACAGATAGTTAAGACAGACAGTTAAGACAGACAGTTAAGCCAGATGGCTAAGACAGACGGTAAACCGACAGGTGGTAAACCGGCGGACAGTCATAACCAAGCAGACATAGTCGCCTGGGGTTAATAAGCCCGAGACGTTAAGAAGCCCAAGACGTTAAGAAGCCCATGGAGGGAAGCCCGTGAAGAGAAGTCAGAATAGCTTAAGTCTTAATCCGAGTTGGACTCTACATGTAACCCGCCCCTTCAACTTATATAAGGAGGGGCAGGTCACCCCAAGGGGGGGGAGGATAAGCTTAGGGCTAGACATAACTAGGAGAGCCGGTTTACGGTGACTCCCTCGTGATGATAATGAGACCTAACCACAAACAGCATGTAGGGTTGTTACCGGATGATGTTTCCCGGGGCCCGAAGTTGTCTAAACCTTGCCTTGTGTTGCGTTTCTCGATTCCGCTCAACCCCTCTCAAGCTACCACATAGATGCGTTGGCCTCACGACTAAGTCCTCACACTAGGACATCTGCCGTGACAATTCCACGACACATGGGGTCAGGTGGCTACCACAAAGCCCGGCCGTTGTGGGACAAAGCTGAGCAAGACCTGCTTGCTAAAGGGGTCCAACCAGCGACATTGAACTGGCCGGACCGTTCAAGGACTTGGTTCTTCAGGGTTGGGGGAACTTTGGACCCAGAAACAGGGGAGTGCCGTTGGACGGACGAGCAACTTGCAATACCCACCAAGAAGCTTCAGCAATATGTCAGCGCAGCGCAGCAAGGGACGTTCATTCCCGATAGAGAGAAGGACGAGCTGACTGAGGCCCTCGGGAATCCTGAGCACCTTGGACGAACACGAGGCACACCAGGCTCCATTCCGTGGGTGGTTGGGTTTGCCGGCGCAGGCGGTAACAGAAGCCGGTAGTGAAAGAGGAAAGCGGAGCTCAGCAAAATGTAGAAGCTCAATGCAAGACTAGTAAAGCTAGAGGAACTTGCAGCTGCCGGCCAACCATCTCAGCAGCACAAAGCTACCCCGCCATCTCAGCGGAGAAGCAGCGTGGCTTCCACAAAGCTCGTTTAGCCTGATTTCACGGCTCCTCGCTACCCCGTGGATACTATCACGGAGGCTCAACTTTGCCAGCTTATGACGAAATGGCAGAACCTCACTTTGAAGGCGGCTGTCGGCTCTGTTGCACCTCCTCAACCCGACGGAACTTTTCACTGCCGTCCGATTCCACATGGCTATGCTGTTGTGATGGTGGATGAAATAATGGAGGGATTTGAGGAGCTCGAGCTTGACCACCCTACAGGTGAAGGGGAGAATCAGCTGCTTTATGCTTTGAGGAGTACATGTCTATGGAGGAAGGAGAACATCAACTTCCAAACTGGACGCCTCCTCCTCCTCCTCCGGTGAGTCAGGGCACTCCGCCTCCTCCTCCTCCTGCTCCTCCGGTGAGTGATCAGGGCACTCCGCCTCCTTCTCCGGCTCCTCCGGCGCATGAGGGCACTCCGCCTCATCCTTCGCCTCCTCCGGCGCGTCGGAGCAGTCCGCCTCCTCCTCTGCCTCATCAGCAATGGCGGAAGACAGACGCCACCGCTCCGGCTCCTCCGGCGCGTCGGAGCACTCCGCCTCCTTCTCCGCCTCATAAGAACGACGGAAGAGAGACGCCGCCGCTCCGGCGGCTAGCAGTACAAGCAGAGGCGGGAGGCAATTCAGATACGGTCCATCTCTCAAGGCTCCGGAAAAGTTACCATATGAGAGGACCGAGAAGGAAAACAAGGACATCTATCGTGCCCAAGTGAGGACTTTTTTTGCAAAGAAACCTCCACCTCCGAAGGAGACGATAGATCCGGTGAAAGCGAAGCGCACTATCGATGCCCTGAAGCGACCACCACCGCCTCCGCCGCAATCCAACTATGAGCGCATTATTGAAAGGACATATAAGGAAGTAGAGCGGTCGGGAAGTACTTGCAGTGATGCAAGGTTAGCAGAATGAAGAAGTGGGAAAAAATTCCCCAGCTCGGCGAACAGGCGAACCAATCGTGCCCCCCGCTCAAGGTGTCTAGCGATATCGTCGCTAATCAGTCGGGGATGGTGCCTGGTTCCAATCCTGCTAATTACCTGAGCGATGATGTAGAGTTTGAAATAATGGAGGTGGACGAATTCAGATAGCAGTACGGGCAGCTTCTCGTCAAACCTGATCATCCTCCTCCTCTAACAACGATGATGCGAAGATTCCATGAATGGTACATGAAAACCTGCAGCGAGTCTGGGAAGGATACTTTGACGCTGAGAATTAAAGAGGAGCACGACCTCGTTGGAATGGATCAGTTGTCTGTTGAATTTGATGAGTTATTCCAGTTATACAATCAAAAGGCCCTCGACAAAACACTCGTGACTTGCTACTGTCTGTAAGTACTACTTCTGTAATTAAGTGTCTTTATATAGCTCAGCTTTTTTATTGCATGTATATATAATTATCCTCACTATATTATGTAGATTGAAGATCGTCGAATGCAGAAAAGCACAAATCTATGACATTGGGTTCATTAACCCAAATATCATACATGAAAGGATGGTTCAAAAGAATGTCACAGAAACCGAGGACAACTTGCTACAATCGTTGCTTAAAAATCAAAACAAAGAGAAAAATACTCTTTCCTTACAACTTCAAGTGAGTGTTACTGTCTTGTGCATATTCGGTTTCCCTTATTACTCAAGGTTATAGTAATGTAATTGATGAGTTATGCATGCGTGCGCAGGTTCCACTTTATTCTGCTAGAGATTAAGCTTGAGCGGGGAGTAGTAACCGTCTTAGACTCGAGACGAAAAGATCCCCAGGAGTATGCGGACATGACTAAAATGCTCCAGAAGTAAGTTCAATCGATCATTATCGCACCATATCGGCAACTTCATTCATTTCCTGATATCAAGTAATTATTTTCTTTGTCTGGCAGGGTTTGGAAAGAGTTCCCCGGAATTGTTCCGGAACTGCTGAGGGAGCTGTGATTTACACACCCAAAAGTAAGTACTACTAGCTAGTTCCGCACATCTCCCATTGATACTAGTTTCATCAATACCATTTATAATGCTTGATTATCAAATTGATTGAACTCTATTTCTCGTAAAGTGCTTGTGGAAGGAAGCCGGGAATGATTTTTGTGGATACTATGTTTGCGAGTTAATCTACAACGCGACGATCTCTAAGCGGGGCTACTCTAAAAAACAATATGAAGTGCGTAAGCAATAATATTCACAATTTTATTTTATTACCATCATTTGTGTCGAGTTTCATTCATATATATGTATTGACCCCTTTCTTCAAATTAGAAGTGGCAGATGTGGGATGAACTCCTACCACATGGTCGCATACGAGCAATTCAAGAGGAATTAGCGGGATTCCTTCTTGACCACGTCATACATAAAGCCGGAGAACACCATGTGGAATTTGACATTAGATGTTAGGGATTGTAAGAGATCTTATATTGTATATATGTAGCTAGTAGCGTCGGATAGATATACGAAAACTTGTTGTTCGACCAATCTCTCGGAGAAAGAGAGGTCGATCACTTCTCTCTGTATATGTTCATGATGATCTTGTGTACTTAATGGTTCCTTCATTTGCTTACTAGCTAGCGTGTCGAGTTCTCTCTATACGTATAGTAGCTAGCGTCGACCAAGCACGGAGAAAGAGAGGACACTTCTTTCTATTAGCTAGCTAACACAAAATGAAACCCCTAAATTAACCCTCCAAAACCCCCTAAACCCCCCCCCCCTTTCAAAAAAAAACAAAAACCCCAGCTCCTGCCAAATGCTGACGCATGGATGCCTTTTGGTCCCGGTTGGTGTTACCAACCGGGACTAAAGGTCCTCCTGCCTTGGCTCCCTGCAGCGGCCACGTGGAGCCCCTTCTGTCCCGGTTCGTAAGCGAACCGGGACTAAAGGTTTTTGGCTTTAGTCCCGACCCTTTAGTCCCGGTTCCAGAACCGGGGCTAATGGGCCTCTGGAACCAGGACAAATGGGCCGTTTTCTACTAGTGCACTATGGCAAGCAGACAATCAGACATGGAATGGATGTTCTTGGCTTTCTTTCTGGGTTCTCCACCCAGTTAATGTTCATGGATAAATCTCACAAATTATTTTCTAAGATCGTCAAACAAAATAGAACACCAACATGCATGTCCTTTGGTTGTATCATAACAAGCCACCTGTAGATCGCATGCAACAATTTGCAAAGGCTCTGTACCAAGGGCATCAATCCGCAAGAGACTCCACTAGAATGATTTAAGCCAGAAATGAATATACTACATTCAATCATATTAGAAAAGTGCCAACTCATACCTTCTAAGATGCAACACACATTGTGACAATAAATGTATCATTCTGATTTGCTTCTATGTATGATTTCCTTTTTTTGATTACAACCTTATCCTTATCACTACCGGAATTTCGCCTAATCCCGACGGCCTATCCTATGACGACAGCCCCCGTCGGCATATATGGAGGTATGCCAACGGTCTAGGGCAAGCCGTCGGTGTAGAAAAGCCGTCAGCATACATCCACATATGCCGACGGCGGCCGTCGGCATAGTAACGCCGTCGGCGTAGTGGGACACATGCCTACATCGGCCGTCAGCATGGGAGGGCCGTCGGGATAGAAGTGGGCCCGGCGATCTGGCGTGTGACGGGCGTTTGACGCCGTCATAGCTATGCCGACGGCAACCGTTAGCCTTGGTCCACGTCATTGATCCGCGGCACATGCCACGTCATCGATCCAAGGCGTGTCGGTTGGGTAGACCTCATCGATCCGGGGGCATAGCTATGCCGACGACTTTGCCGTCGGCATATCTGTGTATTATCTGTTTTTTAATCTTTTTTCTAAATTATAATTTGATTAACTTAAATGTGCCTTATCTAAACATAAACATACATAAATTATATATCGATTTGGTGTAGAATTTTCCATAGATTATGAATATGTAGTTTGTATTTTTTTCGAGTATGTTACTAATGTGACTTCATGTTCTTTTGCATATAGGCCCCTATACTTTATTAAAATCACAAAAAATTGATAATTACACCTATTTTGACAAGGTTTATATGTTTTTCATAAGTTCTTGAAAGTGCTAGGTCCGCCGGTCAACTGTGCCAGGGTTAGACGAGACGGGGCACTTAGGGGGGGGGGTAGCTATGCCGCCAGGTCTTGTGTTGGGCCCTCTTACGCGTCTGGAAGTGTGGTGGCATGTGCAAGCACCCTGCACGCGGCTCCGGGGTGTGACCCCCCTCACGGACGTCGCTACCGCCGTCTCACGGAGTGGGGAAACGACCACGTTGGGCAGACACGGAGGGAATCTTGTGGTGGGTTGGGTCCGGACCGTGTTCGGGGGTGTACCTATGGGTGGGCATATCACAACCAGGTGAAAAGATCCATGGGTCAAACACCGTTCGGCGAAAGTCAAAGGCCTAGATCCGCCAGTCAACTGTGCCATGGTTAGACGGGACGGGGGACATGTGGGGTAGCTATGCCGCCAGGTCTTGCGCTGGGCCCTCTTACACGTCTGGAAGTGTGGTGGGACGTGCAAGCATCCGGCACGCGACTCCGGGGTGTGACCCCCCTCACGGACATCGCTGACGCCGTCTCACGGAATGGGGAAACGGCCACGTCGGGCAGACACAGAGGGATTCTGGCGGTGGGTTCGGCCCGGACCATGTTCGGGGGTGTAATTATGGGCTGGCATGTCACAACCAGGTGAAAAGGTCCATCGGTCAAACCCCCTCCGGTAAAAGTCAAAGGCCTAGATCCACCGGTCAACTGTGTCAGGGTTAGACGAGACGGGGGAATTGGGGGATAGCTATGCCGCCAGGTCTTGCGTTGGGCCCTCTTATGCATCTGGAAGTCTGGTGGCAGGTGCAAGCACCGGTCACGCGGCTCCGGGGTGTGACCCCCCTCACGGACGTCGCTGCCGCCATCTCACGGAGTGGGGAAACGGCCACTCGGGCAGAGACGGAGGGAATCTTGCGGTGGGTTTGGCTCAGACCATGTTCAGGGGTGTACCTATGTGCGGGAATATCACAACCAGGTGAAAAGGTCCATCGGTCAAACCCTGTCCGGCGAAAGTCAAAGGCCTAGAACTGCCGGTCAACTGTGCCAGGGTTAGACGGGACGGGGGACTTGGGGGTAGCTATGCCGCCAGGTCTGGTGCTGGGCCCTCTTACATGTCTATAAGTGTGGTGGCAGGTGCAAGCACCCGGCACGCGGCTTTGCTATGTGACCCCCCACACGGACGTCGCTGCCACCGTCGCACGGAGGGGGGAAACAGCCATGTCGGGCAGACACGGAGAGAATCTTGAAGTGGGTTGGGCCTGGACCGTGTTCGGGGGTGTACCTATGGGCTGGCATATCACAACCAGTTGAAAAGGTCCATCGGTCAAACCCCGTCCGATGAAAGTCAAAGGCCTAGATCTATCGGTCAACTATGCCAGGGTTAGACGGGACGGGGGACTTGGGGGGGGGGGGGGGTTAGCTATGCCGCCAGGTCTTGCGCCGGGCCCTCTTACGCGTCTAGAAGTGTGGTGGCAGGTGCAAGCACTCGGCACGCGACTCCGGGGTATGACCCCCCTCACGGACGTCGCTGCCGCCGTCTCACGGAGTGAGGAAACGACCACGTCGGGCAGACACGGAGGGAATCCTGCGGTGGGTTGGGCTCGGACCGTGTTCGGGGGTGTAGCTATGGGCGGGCATATCACAACCAGCTGAAAAGGTCCATCGGTCAAACCCCGTCCGACGAAAGTCAAAGGCCTAGATCTGCCGGTCAACTGTGCCAGGGTTAGACGGGATGGGGGACTTGGGGGGGTAGCTATGCCGTCAGGTCTTGTGATGGGCCCTCTTACGAGTCTGGAAGTGTGGCGGCAGGTGTAAGCACCCGGCACGCGGCTCCGGGGTGTGACCCCCTCACGGACGTCGCTGCCGCTATCGCACAGAGGGGGAAACGGCCACGTTGGGCCGACACGGAGGGAATCTTGCGGTGGGTTTGGACCCGGACCGTATTCGGGGGTGTACCTATGGGATGGCCTATCACAACCAGGTGAAAAGGTCCATCGGTCAAACCCTGTCCGGCGAAAGTCAAAGGCCTAGACCCGCCGGTCAACTGTGCCAGGGTTAGACGGGACGGGGGACTTGGGGAGGGGGGGTAGCTATGCCGCTAGGTCTTGCGCTGGGCCCTTTTACACATCTGGAAGTGTGGTGGCAGGTGCAAGAACCCGGCACATGGCTCCGTAGTGTGACCCCCCTCGCGGACGTCGCTGTCGCCGTCGCATGGAGGGGTGAAATGGCCGGTGAGAAAAGTATCTATTCCGATGGGTAGGATGCAGTCACTTTGTTTTTTGTGGGAACTAACACACCTGTGTAATATTTATGTGTTAGGAAAAATGCAACATAAAATAATGAAAGGAAATAAAAAATGAAAATACTTATGCCGACGGCATGGCCATCGGCATAGGTTTACACGTGGCATCCAATCTATGCCGACGGCTTAGCCGTCGGCATAGGCCCGCCTTATCCAGTCGAACCGTCCCCCTCCTCCAATCATTCCATTCGTCCACAACCGACCCCCCCATTCCTCCTGCGCCGCCACCCGTCTCCACCCGTGCCGCCACCGTCTCCACCGGCCCCGCCCCGCCCTCGCCGCCCAGATCTGCCCGCGCCACTGCCAGCCCGGCCGGCCACACCGTCACCCCGCCCTCGCAACCCCGACCCCCATTCCTCCTGCGCCGCCGCCCGTATCTGCCCGCATCGCCGCCACCCCGGCCGGCCACATCGTCGCCCCACCCTTGCCACCCCGGCCGGCCACACCGACGCCCCGCCTCGGCCTCGGACTGGCCTGCATCGACCCCGCCCCGCCCCGGCCTGGCCTCCCCGACCCCGCCTGGCCGTGGCTCCGACCGACCAGAGCCCCTGCCTGACACGTCTCCAACGTATCTATAATTTTTGCTTGTTCCATGCTGTTATTTTATCATTCTTGGATGATTTACAATCATTTTATAGCAGCTTTATATAATTTTTTAGGACTAACCTATTGACATAGTGCCCAGTGCCAGTTCATGTTTTTTCCTTGTTTTTTACTTCGCAGAAAATCAATACCAAACGGAGTCCAAATGCAGCGAAACTTTTTGGAGATTTTTTATGGACCAGAAGGAACAACTTGGGCCAAAGAAGTACCAGAGGGGTGCCCCGAGGGGGGCACAACCCACCTGGGCGCGTGCCCACCTCGGTGGCCTCCCGCACCACCTCTTTGCTCTATAAATACCCCGAAAATCCAAAAATCCTAGGGGAGTCGACGAAACACAATTCCAGCCGCCGCAAGTTCCAGAACCACCAGATCCAATCTAGACACCATCACGGAGGGGTTCATCATCCTCATTGGTGCCTCTCCGATGATGCGTGAGTAGTTCATTGTAGACCTACGGGTCCTTAGTTAGTAGCTAGATGGCTTCCTCTCTCTCTTTTGATTCTCAATACAATGGTCTCTTGGAGATCTATTTGATGTAACTCTTTTTGCGGTGTGTTTGTTGGGATCCGATGAACTTTGAGTTTAGGATCAAATCTATTTTATCCATGAAAGTTATTTGAGTTTTGATCTCTTATATGCATGATTGCTTATAGCCTCGTATTTCTTCTTCGAATCTTTGGTTTAGTTAGGCCGACTAGATCGATTTTTCTTGCCATGGGAAGAGGTGCTTTGTGATGGGTTCGATCTTACGGTGCTCAATCCTAGTGACAGAAGTGGACATGACATGTATGTATCATTGCTATTAAGGATAACAAGATGGGGTCTATTCCTACATGAATAGATCTTGTCTACATCATGTCATCGTTCTTATTGCATTACTCCGTTTCTCCATGAACTTAATACACTAGATGCATGCTGGATAGCGGTCGATGTGTGGAGTAATAGTAGTAGATGCAGGCAGGAGTCGGTCTACTAATCTTGGATGTGATGCCTATATAATGATCATTGCCTGGATATCGTCATAATTATTTGAAGTTCTATCAATTGCCCAACAATAATTTGTTTACCCGCCGTATGCTATTTTTCTCTAGAGAAGCCACTAGTGAAATCTACGGCCCCCGGGTCTATTCTTTATCATATATGCTTTTCGATCTATTATTTGCCTCTTTTATTTTCAGATCTATTATGCCAAAAACCCAAAAATACCTTGCTGCAATTTTTTGTTATTTATTTTATTTCGCGTTTCCGCGAGATTTATTTATCCAATCTATACAAATTTATCTATCTTTTACCCGGGAGGGATTGACAACCCCTCTTACGCGTCGGGTTGCAAGTATTTGTTCTTTGTGTGCAGGTACCATTTACATAGTGTTCCGTGGTTCTCCTACTGGTTCGATAACCTTGGTCTCATCACTAAGGGAAATGCCTACCATAGCTGTGCTGCATCATCCCTTCCTCTTCGGGGAAAATACTGACGCGGACACGAGCCATCACTGCCCAGCCAGCCCTCCTCTGCTTCTGCTCCAGCCGGCCCTCGCCATCCCCTGCCCGGGCTCCCCTCCTCTGCCAAGGTTTTTTATGTATTTTTTTACTTTTTTCTGTTGTAATTTTGTAGATGAATGCATGAGGTAGATGCATGCTAGATAGATGGATGAAATGGATACATACGCAATGTGATAGATATATGCTTTGTGGTGATGAGATGAGATGGAAGAGAACAAATTTTTACGTTTTGTTAGATAGATAGACGAATGTTAAAAGTTGGATATGATGAGTGGTTACTTCATGTTAAAATTAGGATGTGTTAAAAAATTTCCTAGTTTGAAGTGTCAATGCTTTAGTTGATGTGATGACTTAAATTTTTTCACTTGGTGCAATTTACATGATTTGTGGTGTTGCATCCGGTGGAATGATCGTCGACGTTGGAGCTGTTGGTCCCCGATCGTCCCTCTGTTGATCGACTACATCCTCTACATCCGAGGGTGCGCTACAAATCCATCACCTCATATGCTCTTTTAATCATGTCACTAGATTTTATTATCTTGTCAAGTCGCATAACCTAGGTGTCTTCTGTCCGAAAGGGTTGCATCGATAAATATGCATTCAATTGCATATTTATCACCGCAACTCTTTCGGATTGTCCAGCGTTTTCCACGGACAGCCCGAGGATGTGTAGATTGGGTACGTTCTCCATGCTATACCCCATTCCGAGACGGGATTTCGGCGGCGCCTCCCTATTGTTCTCCGTAGCACATTCTCTCGACTATTTGCCGAGACGTGTTTCTGGAGAACAGCGGCGAGGTGCTACCGAAATTTTGTCTTGGAATGGGGTAGAGCATGGAGAACGTACTCAATCTACACATCCTCGGGTGGGATTAGGACCCATCTTTACCTATTAGAGATGTAGGTGGATTCAATGCCGTCAACATGGTAGAAAATAAAATTTTGATGTGATTAATTTAAATGAATCCTTAATTTTGTTGTGTGGCTCCCAATAAAGCAGAGGATGGCAAATAATCAGTGGATGTATAGTGGTTTTATCCATCGGAATCGAGTAGCATCAGAGTGGATCATGAAAACCGATGTGTATTTGAAGGAGATATTCCGTCTCCCAATGAGAATTATCCCACAGTGCCCCTATGCGAAATGTGCCAGACGTCACCGTAGAAATCAGAAGGAGGTTCACGAGGAGGTTCAGGAGGAGGAGGAGGAGGTTGGGGAGGGGGACAAGGAGGAGGAGGAGGCAGGCGAGGAGGATGGTGGTGGTGGGGATGATGGTGGTGGCAGCGAGGGGGTTGGCAATAAGAAGGGGTGGCTGCGCGGTAAAGAAAAGCTCCCTAACTTTCCTGCTACCGAGGAGTATAAGTGGCTCATTGAGCCCACGGGGAAAGAGTAAGTGCACTTAATCATAATTTAATTCTTTTGCTTGTACACATGCTTATATTTTCATTCTTTTGATTGTACACATGCTAATATTTCCATTCTTTATATCTTTTGCAGTGGATAATTCCTAATGGGGCCCGTCTTCCAAACAGACTCATCACCGTCTTGCTGAAGTTACACTGGCTGGGTCTGTTCCATCCGGATCCAGGTAGGCAGCTGGAGCGCTGGGGTTTGGCCACGAGCTGGGACTACTGGGAAGCGGCCCCCCACCCGGACCATGATACACATGCTAAGGCCGTGATCACAATTTTTTGGGTGAGTTCTCTTCAGAAGCACGAGTCTTGAGTTTCGTTCGTAGTTTATCATCAAATGGTTTAACTCATGGCTTCTTCCATTCTTGTTTTCTGAATGATTGTAGAAATACTATCGAGTTCTTGAGGAGCAAAAGTCCACTGCCGACGAGATCGTGCTGCGCCAAGCGAGGAAAAAGGCCCGCCAGATGCAGTACGAGGTGCGCTGGGTGGCCATCTCGCAATATTATCACGAGGCTCTTGGCGAGAAGATGACCAAGGAAGATGCATGGAGGTAGAAGCTTACCTTGGAGAGGGAGGAGTGCTTGATGGTAAGTATAACAGATGTTTCATTCCGATGTTTGTGGTAAATCTCATCGTTTCTTGTTGACATGCCATTATGCTTTCATTATGTAGGTGTGTCCTGCTTTGTGTTATGGAAAAGATGATGGATGGGTGACATTGGTGGTTCTGTGGCTCGGTCAGGATGGAGAGTGGGCTGCTAAGAGCATGAAAAACAGGTCTAACCGAGGGACCAAGGGAGCACATTGATACGTCTCCAACGTATCTATAATTTTTTATTGTTCTATGCTATTATATTATCATTCTTGGATGTTTTACAATCATTCTATAGCAACTTTATATCATTTTTTGGGACTAACATATTGACATAGTGCCTAGTGCCAGTTGCTGTTTTTTTGCTTCTTTTTTACTTCGCAGAATATCCCTATCAAACACAACGAAACTTTTTGGAGATTTTTTTTGAACCAGAAGACAACTTGGGAGCCAAGGAAGCACCAGAGGGGAGGCCCGTGGAGCCCACAAGAGGCTCCTGGCACGCCCTGATGGGTTGTGGGGCCCATGGGGGTCTCCTCCATAGCCTCTCAGCTCTATAAATACTCAAATATTCCAGAAACCCTAGGGCAGTCGACGAAACACAATTCCAGCCGCCGCAAGTTCCAGAACCACGAGATCCAATCTAGAGCCCTATTCCGGCACTCCGCCCGAGGGGAACACGATCACGGAGGGGTTCATCATCCTCATTGGTGCTCCTCCGATGATGCGTGAGTAGTTCACCATAGACCTATGGGTCCATAGGCAGTATCTAGATGGCTTCTTCTCTCTTTTTGATTCTCAATACAATGGTCTCTTGGAGATCTATTTGATGTTCTGACTTTTGCGATGTGTTTGTTGGGATACGATGAAGTTTGAGTTTATTATCAGATCTATATCCATGAATATTAATTGATTCTTCTTTGATCTCTTATATGTATGATTATTTATAGCCTCGTATTTCTTCTCCGAAACTTTGGTTTGGTTTGGCCAACTAGATTGATTTTTCTTGCAATGGGAAGATGTGCTTTGTGATGGGTTCGATCTTGCGGTGTCCTCACCCAGTGACAGAACGGGTAGCGAGGCACATATGTATCGTTGCTATTAAGGATAAAAAGATGGGGTCTATTCCTACATGAATAGATCTTTCTTACATCATGTCATCGTTCTTATTGCATTACTCCGTTTTTCGATGAACTTAATACACTAGATGCATGTTGGATAGCGGTCGATGTGTGGAGTAATAGTAGTAGATGCAGAATCGTTTCGGTCTAATAATCTTGGACGTGATGCCTATATTCATGATCATTGCCTTGGATATCGTCATAATTATTTGTTCTTCTATCAATTGCCCAACAGTAATTTGTTTACCCACCGTATGCTATTTTCTTGAGAGAAGCAACTAATGAAATCTACGGCCCCCGGGTCTATCTTTTATCATATTGCTTTCAATTCTATCTTTCTTCATATTTGCTTTCAGATCTATTATTCCAAAAACTCAAAAATACCTTGTTGCACTTTTTATTTACTTATTTATTTCATGTTTTATTCAGATCTATTTATCCAATATCATACATACCAATCTATCTTTTTACCATGGAGGGATTGACAACCCCTCTTACGCGTCGGGTTGCAAGTACTTGTTCTTTGTGTGCAGGTACCGTTTACATAGTGTTGCTTGGTTCTCCTACTGGATTGATACCTTGGTTTCATAACTGAGGGAAATACTTACCGTAGCTGTGCTGCATCATCCCTTCCTCTTTGGGGAAATGCCGACATAGTCTAAGCCACGTCAAAGGAATTTCTGGTGCTGTTGTCGGGGAGTCATCATCAACATCTATTAGGTTCCTAATCACAAATCTCATCTCCTTGCAATTTACATTATTTTCCATTTGCCTCTCGTTTTCATCTCCCCCACTTCATAAAAATTTGCCCTTTTTATTCGCCTTCTTTTTCGTTCGCCTTTTTCTTGTCAGATCTCTTTTTTGTTTGCAATCTTGTTTGCGTAGTCACGATGTCTCAAGAAAATACCAAATTGTGTGATTTTTCTAAGACCAATAATAATGATTTTATTAGCACTCCGATTACTTCTTCCGCCACTAGTGCGGAATCTTGTGATATTAATGCCGCTTTGTTGAATTTTGTAATGAAAGATCAATTTTTCGGTACTCCTAATGAGGATGCCGCATCCCATCTAAACACATTCATAGAATTGTGTGATATGCAAAAGAAAAAAGATGTGGACAATGATATTGTGAAGTTCGAACTATTTCCTTTCTCCTTGCGGGGTCGTGCAAAAATCTGGTTTTCTTCTTTGCCTCGCAATAGTATCGATTCTTGGGATAAGTGCAAAGATGCTTTTATTACTAAGTATTTTCCGCCCGCGAAAATTATTTCCCTTAGAAATCAAATCATGAATTTTAATCACCTTGAGCATGAACATGTTGCGCAATCTTGGGAAAGAATGAAATTGATGCTAAGAAATTGTCCTACTCATGGTTTAAATCTTTGGATGATCATACAAATTTTTTATGCGGGATTGAATTTTGTCTCTAGAAATCTTTTAGATTCCACCGTGGGCGGTACTTTTATGGATATTACTTTGGGTGAAGCTACTAAATTTCTAGATAATATTATGGAAAATTATTCACAATGGCATACCGAAAGAGCGCCCACTATTAAAAAAGTTAATTCGGTTGAAGAAATTACTACTTTGAGTGAAAAAGTTGATGCTCTTATGAAATTGGTTGCTAGTAGAAATGCTCCTATTGATCTTAATGATGTGCCTTTGTCTACTATGATTGAGCAAAATAGTGATCCCGTAGATGTGAATTTTGTCTCGCGAAACAATTTTAATAACAATGCTTATAGAGGTAATTTTAATCCTAGGCCTTTTTCGGGAAATTCCTCTAATAATTATGGTAATTCCTGTGGTAATTATTCTTACAATAATAATAGGAACCCCTCTGATCTTGAGAGTAATATTAAAGAATTTATCAATGCTCAAAAAAATTTCAACACTATGATAGAAGAAAAGTTGTATAAGATTGATGATATGTCTAGAAGCATTGATAGAATTTCCCGCGATGTACAAAATCTCAAGATTAAATTTTGTCCACCTAAGGTTGATGTAAATGAATCAATTAAAGCTTTATATGTTTCTATGGATGAAAGTAATAAAATAACCGCTATGCTTAGAGCTAAAAGAGAATTTTTAGAAAGAGCGTTTTCTACTGATTGCTTTCATAATAATGATGAAGATCTTAAAGTGATTTGCATTTCTTCTATTGATTCCTTATTTAGTAAGATTAAAATTGATGATAAAGGGACTGAAGAAGAGTCAACTTTAGCTAGAGGGCATCCCGATAATTCAGAGGGTGAAAATCATGATGAATAAATTGATAAAAGTGGGTTTGGAGAGGTCATAACTTTAACTAGTGATGTACCCACTCTTTTGGATTACAAAGACTTTAATTATGATAGTTGCTCTTTGATTGAATGTATTTATTTGTTGCAATCCATGATAAATTCACCCCATGCTTATTAACAAAATAAAGCTTTTACTAAACATATCGTAGATGCCATGATGAAAGCTTTCGAAGAAAAGTTGGAATTAGAGATTTCATTTCCTAGAAAATTATATGATGAATGGGAATCTACCATTAAAATCAAGATTAAAAAATATGAGTGCTTTGCTTTATGTGATTTGGGTGCTAGTGTTTCCACAATTCCGGAATCTCTATGTGATGTGCTTGGTCTTACCAATATTGAAGAATGTTCTCTTAATTTGCACTTGGCGGATTCTACTATTAAAAAGCCTTTGGGAAGAATTAATGATGTTCTTATTCTTTCAAATAGGAACTATGTGCCCACATATTTTATTATTCTGGATATCGATTGCAATCCATCTTGTCCCATTATACTTGGTAGACCGTTTTTACGAACTATAGGTGCCGTGATTGATATGAAAGAAGACAATATTAAATTCCAATTTCCACTAAGAAAGGGTATGGAACAATTCCCTAGAACAAGAATTAAGCCACCATATGAATCAATCATGAGGGCAACCTATGGGGCAAAAACTAAAGATGACAATACTTGAATGTATGCATTATACCTAGCTAAGGGCATAAAACGATAGCGCTTGTTGGGAGGCAACCCAATGACTAAAAATTTATTTTTGCCTTTTTCTTTCTGTTCTTGAGTGTTTGCACAATTATGCTACTGTTATGATTGTGTTTTTATGTTTTAATTAGTGTTTGTGCCAAGTAAAGCCTTTGGGATCATGTTGGGTGATAGTTGCTTTGATCTTGTTGGAAAACAGAAACTTTTGCGTCCAGTAGCAGAATTGATGTGCTTTGCTAGAGCGTGATAAAATTCTGAATTTTTTAGACAAGATTATACAAATTGCCTACATTGTCCTAATGTTTCACAATTTGTGGAGTTACAAAATTATGGACAAAGTACAGATTACTACAGACTATTCTGATATTGATAGATTCTGTTTTTGTTGCATTGTGTGCTTATTTTAATGAATCTATGGATTGTATCGGGGGGGGGGGGGTATAAGCCATGGTAAAGTTGGAATACAGTAGGTATAATGCAATAATAAAATATGAATGGGTTTGCAACAGTACTTAGAGTAGTGATTTTCTTTATTATACTAATGGATCTCACGAAGGTTTTGTTAAGTTTTGTCTGATTGAAGTTTTCAAGTTTTGGGTGAGATCACGACGGATGAAGGAATAAGGAGTGAAAAGAGCCTTTGCTTGGGGATTCCCATGGCACCCCAAGTTAATATTCAAGGAGAACCAAGCAACTAAGCTTGGGGATGCCCCGGAAGGCATCCCTCTTTCTTATAACGACCATCGATAATTTTACTTGGAGCTATATTTTTATTCGTCACATATCATGAGTTTTCCTTGGAGCATCTTGTATTATATGAGTCTTTGCTTGTTTTGCTCTTTTGTTTGTCACAAGTATACTTGCTGGAATTACCTATTTGAGAGAGCCAAAATTATGCTATGATTTGGTAGAATTGTTCTATGTGCTTCACTTAAATTTTTTAAGCTTTGGAATTGCTCTAGTGCTTCACTTATATCTTTTTAGCACTGTGTGCTTTAATTTTTTAAGAAATGCTCTCATGCTTCACTTAGATTTATTTGAGAGTTGGTAAATTTTTGAAGAAATTCTCTCATGCTTCACTTATATTATTTTGGGAGATGAAAATCTTTATGCTCATGTTCTTCACTTAAATTTGTTTGAGCTTGTCAAAAGCAAATGCAATATGAAATTAGTCCCAAAGTGATAGATATTCAAGAGGGATATAATAAAAACTTTCAATAAGATCATTGGACAAAATAAACTTGATTCTTTGTAATAGTTTTGAGATATGATGATAGTAATATGTGAGTCATGTTGGTGAGTAATTATGCTTTAGTAAGAATATTGGTGTTAAGGTTTGTGATTCCCTATGCAAGCACGAAAGTCAATAGTTATGCAATGAAATTACATCCTACTTGTGGTGCATTATTCGGTGTTAGTTATGCTTGATGCTCGTTTATGAGTATTTTTGTTTCTTGGTTGGTTGCTTCTCAATCTATTTGCTAGCCTCCATTTGTACTAAGTGGGAATACTACTTGTGCATCCAAAATCCTTAAACCAAGTATTGCCATATGAGTCCACCATACCTACCTATATGCAGTATTTCTGTGCCGTTCCAAGTAAATTTGTACGTGCCATCTCTAATTTTCAAAATAAATTTCCTTTTTGTGTGCCCGTACTGCTCATGAAGCGGCAGGGGGTGGTCAATATTTTTCCATGCTAGATGTATTATTCTGAAGATGAGTGTTTATTCACTTGTCATTGCACAAGAGTACGGCGGTAATAGGGATGCTCAGTCCCAAAATGAAAAAGAAATTTACTTTATGTGGTGAAATAATATATTCCTTGGAAAGTGTTGGTATGGAAGGCACTCGTGAATTCGGCTAGCCATGGATTGTGAAAGAATGGTGGGAAAAGGAATAAACTTTATTTTATGTTTGAGAACCGCCTATGATGTATTTAGCATGGAAAGTATTGGGAACTACTCAATCATTTTCATTGACGGGAAAAGTATGCCTCCCAAAATTTTTATCTCTCAATTTAAGCTTTGAGCTCTGGCACCTCTACAAATCTCTGCTTCCCACTACGAAGGGCCTATCTATTTACTTTATGCAATTTTATTTTTATTTGAGTCTCCATCTTCTCTTATAAAGCACCAACTAGGGAGCACTATGATCATACTTGTGCATTGGATGTAGCTAATATTCGAGTGTGTTTCATGAATGGATCAATGATTGAGCAAATGGGCTAGGGATAACTTTTTTTTAGTGTTGTTATTTTGAAAGACATGGTTGCTTGTTGATATGCTTGAGTATTGAAATCTTCATGTCAAATATAGACTATTGCTTTGAACCATCTAAAAGTCCTAATGTCCATGCTACAAAAGAAAATAATATGTGATGAACATGTTAGGCAGCATTCCACATCAAAAATTTTGTTTTTATCATTTACCTACTCGAGGACGAGCAGGAATTAAGCTTGGGGATGCTGATACGTCTCCAATGTATCTATAATTTTTGATTTTTCCATGCTGTTATATTATCATTCTTGGATGTTTTACAATCATTTCATAGAAAGTTTATATCATCTTTTGGGACTAACCTATTGACATAGTGCCCAGTGCCAGTTGCTGTTTTTTGCTTCTTTTTTACTTCGCAGAATATCCCTATCAAACGGAGTCCAAACGCAGCAAAACTTTTTTGAGATTTTTTTGCACCAGGAGACAACTTGGGAGCTAAGGAAGCACCAGAGGGGAGGCCCGTGGAGCCCAGAAGACAGTAGGGTGCGCCCTGATGGGTTGTGGGGCCCACAGGGGTCTCCTCCATCGCCTCTCAGTTCTATAAATACCGAAATATTCCAGAAACCCTAGGGGAGTCGACGAAACACAATTCCAGCCGCCGCAAGTTCCAGAACCACGAGATCCAATCTAAAGCCCTATTCTGGCACTCTGCCGGAGGGGAACACGATCACGGAGGGGTTCATCATCCTCATTGGTGCTCCTCCGATGATGCGCTAGTAGTTCACCATAGACCTACGGGTCTGTAGGCAGTAGCTAGATGGCTTCTTCTCTCTTTTTGATTCTCAATACAATGGTCTCTTGGAGATCTATTTGATGTAATGACTTTTTGCTGTGTGTTTGTTGGGATCCGGTGAAGTTCGAGTTTATGATTAGATCTATATCCATAAATATTATTTGAGTCTTCTTTGATCTCTTATAAGGATGATTATTTATAGCCTCGTATTTCTTCTCCGAAACTTTGGTTTGGTTTGACCAACTAGATTGATTTTTCTTGCAATGGGAAGAGGTGCTTTGTGATGGGTTCGATCTTGTGGTGTCCTCACCTAGTGATAGAAGGGGTAGCGAGGCACGTATGTATCATTGCTATTAAGGATAAAAAGATGGGGTCTATTCCTACATGAATAGATCTTGTCTACATCATGTCATCGTTCTTATTGCATTACTCCGTTTTTCCACGAAATTAATACACTAGATGCATGCTGGATAGCGGTCGATGTGTGGAGTAATAGTAGTAGATGCAGAATCGTTTCGGTCTACTAATCTTAGACGTGATGCCTATATTCATGATCATTGCCTTGGATATCGTCATAATTATTTGTTCTTCTATCAATTGCCCAACAGTAATTTGTTACCCACCGTATGCTATTTTCACGAGAGAAGCCAGTAGTGAAATCTACGGCCCCCAGGTCTATCTTTTATCATATTGCTTTCAGATCTATCTTTCTTCATATTTGTTTTCAGATCTATTATTCCAAAAACCCAAAAATACTTTGCTGCACTTTTTATTTAATTATTTTATTTCGTGTTTTATTCAGATCTATTTATCCAATATCATACAAACCAATCTATTTTTTTACCGTGGAGGGATTGACAACCCCTCTTACGCGTCGGGTTGCAAGTATTTGTTCTTTGTGTGCATGTACCATTTACATAAGGTTGCTTGGTTCTCCTACTGGATTGATACCTTTGTTTCATAACTGCGGGAAATACTTACCGTAGCTGTGCTGCATCATCCCTTCCTCTTTGGGGAAATATCGACGCAGTCTAAGCCACATCATACATGCTCAGGGAAACCGGAACCACATTAGCCACAAGAAACTTCAGGTATATCTATGTACATGAAACATTCTTCTTCTTCTATTTACCGTCACTTTCTTATGTATGATTAACCTCTGTTTTGTGGTGCAGGAGGAGAAACTGAAGCGGCCGCTCTCACACATGGAGGCGTGGCAGATCGCCCATACGCGGAGGAAGCCCAAGGCTGGCGAGGGCGAGTACTATGGCAAGACCGCGCAGAAGACGAAGGCCTACAAGGAGGAGTATCTGAGGTTACATCCTGACACACCTGACCCCATGAAGGCGGCTCTGGACGACATGGTGGTGGTGGGCATGGGGCCGAAGCTTCATGGTCGGCAGCCGGTTCTGGATGCCGTGGTCACTCCTTCTATCTCCTACACACAGCTCCGAGCTACCGACCCGAGCCTGAGCCAGCGCACTAGCACGACCACGACCAGTGTGCAGTCACACTCCCTCCTAGCCGAGCGTCACTTTGTAAGTATTTTCCCTCTTATCTTCCTTTTTTCTCACTTTATTTTCCGCATTGAGATGTTTTATAAGTTCCATCATGTCATATTGTATGCCTACATGGAGTACACACGCCAGGAGACCACGGCGTGGAGCGCGAGAGTTGCAGCAGTCCAGGACCACGGCAGTCGCATGATGACGGTTAGTTTAGCCCCTTTCATTTCACTTCCATATTTGCACTTTCATTTCTTCTGACATTCGTGTTTGCTTTGTCAATTAACATGCAACGCGTTTTTGAGAGCATGGCAGCCGGCACGGTTCCTGTAATGGAACCACCACCACCACCTGCTGGACCACAACCAGTGCTGCTTACCTTTGAGGAATTTCTGGCACAGCCCACGGGGACTCCGGTTAGTACATCCCCAAACTATTCAACCACTGCTTACCGTTTATTCAACACAATCATATATCCCCTTAACATGTCTTTTAAAAAATCCAGGGAACTTGGTGGATCATCCGTTGGTGGTGGTGCCGGTCTTGGCATCACTCCCGAGTCACGGAGCCTGGTCACTCCGATCCACCGAGGAGGTGGTGGTGGCGGTCTTTGCGGTAGCGGTGCTGGTAGCAGTGACGACCTGGGCTTTGGCGGACTTGGCGGTGGTGGTGGACGTCCTAGCGCTTAAGCCTCTGGGTGGTGGTCTTTAGATGACTTGTGGTCTTTTATGCTCCTTTAGATGACTTGTGTGCTTCTTTAGATGCTTATGTTGTTTGTGATGATACTTATGTTGTTGTGATGGTGGTGGTGTTGGTTGTGATGATGATACTTATATGTGCTGTGTATGTCTATTTCATGATATCTATGTGTTGTGTATTTCCTGTGTATTTGAATTGAATTCAAACATAAAACAGAAAAAAATCAGATAGAAAATATGCCGATGGCCTGGCTGTCGGCATAGGGGCGGGCCGTGCTACCAGTGGGCGCCACGTGTCCATTATGCCGATGGCAAGGCCGTCAGCATAGTTTTATATATACGCCGACGGCCTGACCTTCGGCATAGTGGACACGTGGCGCCCACTGGGTGCGCTCTGGCACGCAGGCCGTCGGCATAGATTTGAATCTACGGACATGTGGCTCGCACTGGGGGCTTCCTGGCACGCAGCTATGCCGACGGGGAGGCCTTCGGCATAGACTCAAATCTATGCCGATGGCGTGGCCGTCGGCATATATGTGCCACGTGGCACCTTTTGGTTGGTCGGTACTTGACGACGACGCCGTCAACTGCCGTCATACGTAAAAGTTTGCCGATGGTGGTTCTATGCCGACGGCTGTACGGAAGCCGTTGGCATAGACCCCTATGCCGACGGCCGGGGCCAAGTACACTGACGCAAAATTTACCGACGGTGGCCGTCGGCATAGGCCTATCCCGACGGGGTTTGGGCCTATGCCGACGGCTGTTGGTGGTCGGCATAGTAGGTCATTCCGGTAGTGTATATAGTTTGCTTACTTTAAATTGAGATTCAGTGTATACAAACAAAGACACCACCTATATACATAATGTATCAACTAGGGACTAGGTGCTTACTTGTTACTGGGAAGTTTAAATACCCCATCACATCATTCCTAGCCTGATCGGCTATATCTTTATCATGCCAACTTTTAACTGTGCTACCTGGTCCTTATGCCCAGAGCAACTTCCGATGATGAGCTAAGCTTACGACGATTTTCCTCATATCATTTCACCTCGAACATCAAGCTTGACATCGAGCTGGTGTCGAACCAGTGGTTCTCATAGCCTTTCACTTCATCCTTCCTTTTGCTTGATGTCGTCGCTGCTCGATGGCATCTTCATAGAGTCTCTCGACAAAATTTCTCGTGATCACCGTCAACACTTTGGCTTCTTCAGAGATGTCAATTGAACTCATGCCTAGAAATACCATCTCTGCCCCTCGATGATTTGTGATATCATCGACAACCTCCTTGTATCCCTGCCAACACATACTTGGTTACGTTTTGCTCATACCTTGTTTTCTTTCTATTACTGAAGTTATTCCCTGTGTATTCTTGTGGCCTTTAGAGCAAACCTTTTCTTGAAACACCATATCATCGCTACCTCGAAGCATGTTACACTCCTAATTCTTGTGTGTAAACACATCTTCCTTCCCATTGAGTAATTTGAATAATCAATTAATCATTTTTTTCCTTTCCATTGGTTTGTTTAATCTTTCTTGTGATCTATATGATATAAGCAGAAATAATTCCTTGCTTATGAAAACACCTCGATGCACAACCTTGTCAGTGTGACCCTGTTACTATTGTTGATGACAATCCGGTAACGCCCGACGGACGAGAACTTTGCCTTAGTGGTCCGCCTCATTCAACGAGCAGGAAAATGGTTCTCTTCATCCCTCGTCCTTGGTACCGATGTTGTCGCCGACAAAACTGAAAGGCTATCCTCCGATATACCTTGTTATCGTGACCGGTAAGATGCCACCGTTTTCCCTACTTTCGATCGACACCCCCACAGTTCCACAGGATCGTAACCTGACTCTACTGTACATCCTTGATTCAGAAGTATCCTTTGCTCTTGGCTTTGTGTGTTAACCCAAGACACCCTCCGAGAGATGATCTATTCCCGATGCTCTGAAGGACCATTTTCCTGAGCAACGCAAGTGCAAGTTGCAGCCACGCGGTGATGGACCATTTGCGGTGCTCGAGAGGATCAACGACAATGCTTATAAGATCGATCTTCCAGAAGAATATGGTGTTAGCCCAACCTTCAATGTCTCCGATCTTTCCCCATATTTGGGCCTTTAGAGTCGAGGACGACTCCTTCTCAAGAGGGGGAGGATGATGAGGACATCCCAACCATGGGCACCACACCACCAACCGTCAATGGTCCAAACACAAGAAGTCGCGCAATGCAAATACATGATCAGGTGAACGCTAACTTAAGTCTATCATTTGACCTTGAAAACATGGTTGTACCTTCACCCCCTTTGTTGTTGGCTGAACTCAGGTGCGATATCGAAGAAGGCCAAACACATTTCAGTTCGCGCAAAACAATGTTTTATGGCGAAGAAACAAAGTTAAGGAATTCATGAAGAAATGAGTTGTCTGTTGAAGAAACATTGTTCCGATTCTAACGAAACAATGTTTTGCACGAGTTTGGATATCCCGACTTGCGAAAGGTTCCCAGAACTCGAGTTTGCTGCTGAAGGAAACATTGTTCGACCCCAGTGAACAATGTTTGGTCGGGAACTGCCAACCACCTCCAACGAGAGTTTTCCAGAAGCTACCTCATTAAGTCTCTAAGCCATTTAGTCAAACCAAAGCTGGTTCTCTTTCACACCTAAGCTGGTTCCCAAAGCTAGTTTAATTTCACACCTATCCAGGGGGGGTTGTCCCGATTATAAATAGGCTAGCTCTTCCCTTCGTTGGGGAATTTTTGCCATTTCTATCAAAGACCAAAGACATAGACTCCTCCTAAGATTGGAGAGATCTTGTTATCCTTATTCTCGTGATTCCTTGAGAAATTGCTCCTAATTCGTGCTCCACGACTAGATCGTGTTGTGTGGGTTAGAGTTCGTGGTTTCCCTTGCGGATTGCACCTATCCCGTGCTCCATGACTTGAGCGTGGTTGTGTGGGGTAGTATTGCGGGTTGTGGATCGGAGAATGTTTGGATTGCAAGCTTCGGTGAGCCTCCTCCTCGTTGGGTCATAATCTGTTATTTTCTGTTTTCCGGCTGCTTGCAGCTAGTTATCCCCCGCCATTTATCGATCCTACGCCGTGAAGATCGGACAACCCCTTGTACACCCCCTCCCCCGGAGACGGTGTCATATCATCTGGTATTCAGAGCAAGGTTTACACGGTAGGATCTGTATCCTTTTAGCTAGATCTATCCTTTTTAGTTTGATTTTTCCCCGTCCTAGAGTCTAAAGCCAAAAAGCCACAAAAAAAATCCAAACCCTTGTTTGCTGAGATCTAGTTGTTTGCTTTCCTCTTTGTGTTTGCACCAAGTTCTATCCAAAGTTGCTGCTGTTTTCTTTGAGTCTTGTTGGATCTTTTGTGCTACAAAAAAAAAGAGAGGAAAAAAAGCAACAAAAAAAAGAGAAGAGAAAGTGTTGAGCAAGTGTGCAATCATTTTCAGTTGGGTGAGAAATTTCAGAAGTTGTAGTGGCAAGTGTTGCAGCTCAAACGTGGTGCAAGGATCTACAAAATTTTCTTGTTTATTTGGTTTGCATCGATTGGATCTCAGCACTAGCCCTCCGTTTTTACCCCACCCAGATCCACCTAGAAACCGTCAGCTTCCTTCCTTTCATTCGCCCGTCCACTCCTGATTTTCTACCACCGCATAGCCGCCAAGGAATCATTAGAATTTGGGTAAGCAAGAAGGTGAGCTGAGTGTTTTTCCACATATATTTTTCTTTTGCCACTTGTTTCCGAGAGTTAACATGACAGGATCCAACTCGAGTGTAGATGGACATCAACATGTGGATGATGATCTCCCAAAAACTCGCGCAGCACTTGGTGACATGATTGAGGACAGTATAACTGCAGCTATGTGAAGGATGTTTGGAGGCCGTCTTCCTATCGCGGGTAATGGGGATCAACATCAACATAGCCTCGCTGGCCGCTGACAACCGACAATGCCAAGGAAACAAGAATCGCCACGATAGTCGTGGAAGAGCGGCAGGAGCTGCTACCCACGGCGCCCCTGCTGTTGGGGCTGAACGGAGGCGTGGCGCATTTGCTGCCCCCCGTCAGGGTGGGCTGCATGGAGGAGAAGCTCGCGGGCGAGGCCATGACCCCCGCGGGTTTGTCGCTGATCACCGGCGACGAGCTGCACATGATGGTGATGACATCTCCTTTAAAGATCTCTCTGAGCATGGTGACGAAGATGAAGGCATGGGGGACTATGAACCCTATTCCCCGCCTCACCGTGGTGCTCTTTTTTGGTCGCAATGGTCATCATTATGACCGCCGAGATCTAGATGACCGTGACAACCAAGCAAGAGTGAAGCTACATGTGCCATCATTCACGGGAAAAGAGGATCCAGATGCATATATTGAGTGGGAGGAGAAGTGTGATCAAATCTTTCGCATCCATGTTTTTTCTGAAGCCAAAAGGGTTGATATTGCTGTTATGGAGTTCTCTAGTTATGCTCGTACATGGTGGAATCAGCTGCAAGATGATCGATTAATATCGGGCAATAATTATATACGCAACTGGACTTTGATGAAGCAAGTCATGAGGCGCCGTTTTGTTCCATCATACTATGAGAGGCAACTGTACAAGAGATTGCAGGGGCTCACTCAAGGTTCCCGCACTGTTGAGGAGTACTATAAAGAGATGGAGGTGCTGCTAATTCGGACAAGAACATATGAAAGTGATGAGGCGAAGATGTCGAGATTTTTACATGGGCTGAATGATGAAATATCCGATTTGTTGGAGATGTTTCCTTATGATACACTACAAGATGTGGTTCATCAAACTATACGAGTTGAGAAGAAGAATCTGTGTAATGGTCGTACTCGTGCTCTCCAAGGCCGCACCACCACCCGTTCCTGGCAGCGATCACAACAGCCATATGGTTCTCAGTTTGAGGGTGCACCACCTAGGCACCCACATGCCTCGACGGCTTCCTCACCTGCTATTCGCAATCAAGATAAGCGGTCATCAGCTACAGCAGGAGTATCATCTGCTCCACCTCCAGAAAAGAGTTCTACACGCAGCAGCGACATTCAATGCCACAAGTGCAAAGGAAGAGGTCATATTTCTTCGGAATGTCCAAGCAAAAGAACTATGATCATGAATGAACGAGGTGAATGGGAGTCTGAAAGTGACCCTGAAGGTGGCAATGATGAAGTGGAAGAGGAGCAAGGTTGGGAAGTAGGAGGAACTATTTTATCTCATGAGGAACTTGATGGAGAAGCGTTGGTTGTATGTCGCTCACTTAACGCCCAGGTTGTGGAGGAGGAAAAGGGGCAGCGGCATAATCTTTTCCACACCTGTTGCCTTATCAACTCAAAGATATGTCGAGTGATTGTTGATAGTGGCAGCTGCAACGATATTGCAAGCACGGAGATGGTCGAGAAGCTTCAATTGCAAATAAAACGTCACCCACACCCATACCGCATGCAATGGTTGAATGACTGTGGCGCAATTAAGGTGATTAGCAGCGTGCAAATACAAATTTCAGTTGGGATATATTAAGATGATGTTGAGTGTGATGTGATGCAGATGCACGCTTGTCACTTGCTTCTTGGACGACCGTGGTTGCATGACCATGATGTGCAAATCAGTGGGCGTGCGAATCGCTTATGTTTTGTCCATAAAGGAGAAAAGTTCACTTGGCTGCCCATGACACCCGAGGAAGTCTATCTTGATGAGATGAAAACAAAAGGAAAGAAAAAGGGAGAGAGTGATCATACACAACGAGTGAGCCACCAACATCGTGAGGGAGTGTTTCCACAGCCAAAAGCTCCACAACCAAATATGACCAAGCCCCGGGAAAAACAGGGATTAGTTATGATGGCTAGGAAAAGGGATATGCGGGAATTGAGAGAACCTAATACTCCATTCTTTGTACTCATGTACAAGGAAACTTTATTGGCTGCTAACAATTTACCCTCAACTCTTCCTAGTGTTGTTTCTGATCTTTTGCAGGAGTATGAGGATGTGTTTCCCAAGGTGGTACCACCTGGTTTGCCACCGAAGCGGGGCATTGAGCACCAAATCGACTTGGTTCCGGGCGCCCAACTACCAAACCGACCACCGTACCGAGCACATCCAGAGGAGACGAAGGAAATTCAGAGGCAAGTAGAAGATCTTCTTAACAGAGGGTATGTAAGGGAAAGTCTTTCTCCTTGTGCTGTTCCCATACTTTTAGTTCCAAAGAAAGATGGTACCATGCGCATGTGCACTGATTGTAGATCCATTAACAACATAACTGTGAGATATCGGCACCCTATTCCTAGGCTCGATGACATGCTTGATGAACTTTGTGGCTCCACCATATTTTCCAAAATTGATTTGCGAAGTGGTTACCACCAAATAAGAATGAAAGAGGGTGACGAATGGAAAACTGCATTTAAGACAAAATTTGGTTTGTATGAATGGTTGGTTATGCCTTTTGGATTAATGAATGCACCTAGTACTTTCATGAGGTTGATGAATCATGTGCTTAGATCCTTCATTGGCAAGTTTGTAGTGGTTTACTTTGATGACATATTGATTTATAGCAAAACTTTGGAGGATCATGTTGGACATATAAAATGCGTGCTTGCTGTCCTACGAGAGGAAAAGTTGTATGCTAACGTGAAAAAGTGCACATTTTGCACAAACAAGGTTGTGTTTCTTGGCTTTGTTGTTTCAGCAAAAGGTGTGGAGGTCGATGAAGAGAAGATCAAGGCTATTCGTGAGTGGATGCCTCCACAAAATGTGAGCCAAGTACGTAGCTTCCTCGGACTTGCAGGTTCTACCGCCGGTTCGTGAAGGATTTCAGCACCATTGCTGCACCCATGAATGAGTTACTAAAGAAAGACACTCCATTCCAATGGGGTGATGCCCAAGACAAGTCCTTCCAAGAACTGAAGATGAGATTGACATCAACCCCATTGCTTTCACTTCCTGATTTTGGTAAGACATTTGAGATTGAATGTGATGCAAGTGGTGTTGGCATTGGTGGAGTTCTAATGCAAGAAGGTAAACCCATTGCCTACTTTAGTGAGAAGCTTAATGGTCCAACTCTTAATTATTCCGTCTATGACAAAGAATTGTATGCACTTGTTCGATCTCTGGAAACATGGTAGCATTACTTATGGCCAAAGAGTTTGTAATACATTCTGACCGTGAATCTTTAAAACATCTAAAGGGCCAACTCAAACTGAACCGTAGACATGCAAAATGGAGTGAGTTCATAGAGTCTTTTCCTTATATTGTCAAGTACAAGAAAGGGAAGGATAACGTTGTTGCCGACGCATTGTCTAGGCATCACATTTTACTTTCCCAACTTGATGTTAAAATCCTTGGTTTAGAAAGCATCAAAGAAGTGTATGCTAACGACTCATACTTTGCTGAACCATTTTCGAAGTGTAACAAGGGAAAGGGATGGGAGAAGTTTCACTTGCATGATGGATTTCTATTTCGAGCTAACAAATTGTGCATCCCAGATTGTTCTGTCCGTTTGTTGCTCTTGCAGGAGGCTCACGCTGGTGGTCTCATGGGACATTTTGGAGCCAAGAAAACTGAAAGTGTAATCGTTGATCACTTCTTTTGGCCGCGAATGAGACGTGACGTGGAACGCTACGTGATGAGATGCGAGATTTGTCACAAAGCTAAGTCCCGCTTGAATCCTCATGGTTTCTATACTCCTCTATCTATTCCGAATACTCCGTGGGAAGATATTTCTATGGATTTTGTTCTTGGTTTACCACGGACTACGAGGGGGAGTGACTCGGTGTTTGTGGTAGTTGATCGTTTTAGCAAAATGGCACATTTTATCCAATGTCATAAGAGCGATGATGCTTCACACATTGCTGATCTGTTTTTCAGGGAAGTTGTGCGGCTACATGGAGTACCACGCACGATTGTGTCAGACCATGACACCAAATTTCTGAGCTACTTTTGAAGACCTTGTGGGGAAAACTTGGCACCAAGCTCCTATTTTCCACGACATGCCACCCACAAACTGATGGACAGACTGAAGTTGTCAACCGAACGTTGTCCATGATGCTACGAGCAGTCCAAAAGAAGAATTTGAAGGTGTGGGAAGAGTGCCTACCTCATGTGGAGTTCGCGTATAACAGGGTGGTACATTCGACCACTAAATTTTGCCCATTCGAACTTGTTTATGGATTCAAACCTATTGCTCCCATCAATGTTTTTTCCTTTGCTAATGCAGGAACGAACCAGCCTTGATGCAAGTAAGCGTGCTGATTTCGTCAAGAAACTTCATGCCCAGGCAAAGGAGAACATTGAGAAAATGACTGAACAATATACGAAGCAGGTAAATAAGACCAGGAAGAAGCTGGTGTTTGAGCAAGGCGATTTGGTATGGGTACACCTTCAGAAGGACCATTTTCCTGAGCAACGCAAGTGCAAGTTGCAGCCACGCGGTGATGGACCATTTGCGGTGCTTGAGAGGATCAACGACAATGCTTATAAGATCGATCTTCCAGAAGAATATGGTGTTAGCCCAACCTTCAATGTCTCCGATCTTTCCCCATACTTTGTGCCTTTAGAGTCGAGGACAACTCCTTCTCAAGAGGGGGAGGATGATGAGGACATCCCAACCATGGGCACCACACCACCAACCGTCAACGGTCCAATCACAAGAAGTCGCGCAATGCAAATACATGATCAGGTGAACGCTAACTTAAGTCTATCATTTGACCTTGAAAACATGGTTGCACCTTCACCCCCTTTGTTGTTGGTTGAACTCAGGTGCGATATCGAAGAAGGCCAAACACATTTCAGTCCGCGCAAAACAATGTTTTATGGCGAAGAAACAAAGTTAAGGAATTCATGAAGAAATGGGTTGTCTGCTGAAGAAACATTGTTCCGATTCTAACGAAACAATGTTTTGCACGAGTTTGGATATCCCGACTTGCGAAAGGTTCCCAGAACTCGAGTTTGCTGCTGAAGGAAACATTGTTCGACCCCAGTGAACAATGTTTGGTCGGGAACTGCCAACCACCTCCAACGAGAGTTTTCCAGAAGCTACCTCATTAAGTCTCTAAGCCATTTAGTCAAACCAAAACTGGTTCTCTTTCACACCTAAGCTGGTTCCCAAAGCTAGTTTAATTTCACACCTATCCAGGGGGGGTTGTCCCGATTATAAATAGGCTAGCTCTTCCCTTCGTTGGGGACTTTTTGCCATTTCTATCAAAGACCAAAGACATAGACTCCTCATGAGATTGGAGAGATCTTGTTATGCTTATTCTCGTGATTCCTTGAGAAATTGCTCCCAATTCGTGCTCCACGACTAGATCGTGTTGTGTGGGTTAGAGTTCGTGGTTTCCCTTGCGGATTGCACCTATCCCGTGCTCCACGACTTGAGCGTGGTTGTGTGGGGTAGTATTGCGGGTTGTGGATCGGCGAATGTTCGGATTGCAAGCTTCGGTGAGCCTCCTCCTCGTCGGGTCATAATCTGTTATTTTCTTTTTTCCGGCTGCTTGCAGCTAGTTATCCCCCACCATTTATCGATCCTACGCCATGAAGATCGGATCACCCCTTATACACCCCCTACGCCGTGAAGATCGGCGCCATGGGCTCGCTCCGGTGAAGCCCGCGGTCACCGTCCACCCCTTGCCTCGCCGACGAGGCCAGGAGCACCGTAGCATCGTCCTCATCATCTACGTCGAGCCACACGGCGCCGAACGGCCCCGTGACGCCACCCCAACCTCGACTTCCTCCTCGGGCTCCGGCGGCCACCGCGTCGATCCGCGCCACCTCGAGCTCCTCCGGCGTCCCCGGGCCTCCTCGTCAACGCTGTGAGCACACGCACTCCCCTTAGCTCGCTGTGGTGCCTGCTGCGGTTGCCGCCATTGCCGCCTGAACTCATCACGGCCACCGCACTCGCTGCCGTCACTGCCGTTGATGGCGTGCCCAACCGAGCACGCGTACGCGCTCAGGGCATCACCCTGGTGCCGCCCATGTTGCTAGCTCGTTTCCCCGCGCCTCCTAACACCTGGACCGAGCGCACCCGAGCTCCGGCCGCCGCCTACCTCGTCGTCGACGCCTCCTCCAGTCACCCCCGCCCCTACCGCTTGCTCCACTGGATGCGGCACTCCACCAGCTACACGTAGGGCCAAACCACGCTCGAATCCGTGGCCTGTAGCACGATTCCGGCCGTCTCTGGTGCGTCGCCGCCGTTCGGGAGGTCGTCGACGATGCCCTGACACGCGCCCGCGTTTAAAACGCGGCGGTGAGGCGCTGATGAGTGGCCCCCACTGTCATTAACCACTAACACCGGGGCTAAACCCCACTGACACTGGCCCAACTTACTGTAGCATTAGGCTTAATTTAACTAACCTATTAACTAAGCTGGGTCATTGACAACCGGGCCCCACCTCACTAATTATCTGGTTAGATTATATAAACACGTTTAGATTAAGCAGCCACTGTCAACTGGGGCCCAATGGACCCAGTTGACTAGTCAATTTGCTGACTGGGCAGTGCCCAGTCTATGACATGTGAGAGCCCTGGGCCCCTTTGACTAGTCAACTATGGACCAGTCAACTGCTGACTAGGCAGTTGACTGGCCCCACTGGTCAGTCTCTGGTGCACACTGGGTGCAGTGCACTGGGTGCACCTAGCCTTTTCTGCACTGTGCATAATTCGAATTAATTTAACTCCAGAAATTTCAGAAATTGCTTAAAACTTTGGAAAATCGTAGAAAATAAACCATAGCTCGGATCGAAAAACTTTATACATGAAAGTTGCTCAGAACGACGAGACGAATCCAACCGTGCCATATGTTTCCGTATCGGGACCCTCTACGGAGGTGAACCCGCAACTTTTAGCCTGTTTCCGGTAGGTGAATAGTGCATATACACCGGTTATTAATTCCAACTTAAATCCTAAAATAACTAATATGATTTAGACATGTCTTTAGGCAACCCTTCTTGGTAGATCCCGACACCGACGTATTCCCCGAGACCGACGCAGTTCCGGAGATCGACGACCCCACTGACGACCCTGCCTTTGCCGCAGAGCAATCAGGCAAGCACCCCCCTTTTGAGCATGCATATATCGCCTATTTTCTTCTCTCTTGTGTTTGCATTAGAATTGTTGCTGCTACTGCTTTACCTATTCTGATGCATAGCCTGATTTTTGTAACCTGCTTTTGATGGTTACCTACTTATCCTAAACTGCTTAGAATAGGATGGTTAGAGACCCCAGTGACCCCACTTGTCCCGATTGCCCCGCTGGATTATCAGAAGACTCGACAACCAGGCCCCAGCACCGCACATGACAGTCCCTTTATCTATACGACAATGCAGCGTTACAATCGAGTGCCGAGGGTGATACCTCGTTAGCACTTCCGATGTTAACTCTGTGGAGTAGTTACTCGGTCGTGGTCATCGAGGGTGATTCCTCCTTCACTACTTCCGGTAACGACGCTGTCGTGCAACACCTCAAGTGTGAACCTCGAGGGTGATTCCTCCTAAGTTCACCTTGACGGATACATCGAGTAGGAATCCGACGAGGGTGATACCTCGGATTCCCTGATGTTATAGACACACGAATACTTGGACTTTACAACTGTTATTTGGAAAGGCGGGTCGACCCTGAGGGGTACCCGTGAGTGATGTGGAGACGGGTTGACCTGGAGGGTGCCCGAGAGATAAATACGAGGCGTGGCCGGGCATTCTTAACCCTTGCCGCAAGTCCTCGAGACGAGGCGACGGGGTCACATCGATCGTGAGTCTCTGCTCGTTACCGCACTACCAATACCCTAACGATCCGTCCGCGCGGACATGTCTCGCATATTCTAATTCATCATATGACCTCGCCCGGTCTGTGATGTTGCTTGGCCATTCCACTCCCACTCTCTGCTCAGAGCCTCAGAGACCTGTTTCGCACTGCCCCTCTGTTGTTTATATGATGTCCCCTGCTGGCTCTTCTAAGATTGTGTGGTGTACTTGGACAACTACATGTTTGGAACCGATCCGACCCAACTTACAGAGCATGCAATCATTATGATCAGCAACAAATTACTAAATGCTTGTTCAGAAATCGTTGAAAAAAGTACAACGTAGCTACGAAAAAGTCACAGGGAGATTGCAAAGGGAACCAATGGACTCACGACATGAAAGAGGCTTTCGCTATGCAGTTATTCATCCTCCTCTGGTTCTTCCTACTTCTAGTGATTTTTTCCTAGTCACCTCTTATTTGGGTCAACTACCACATATGTTTGTCACCAGGCTAGCTACTCACCATGCGTGTGGGTGTGGCACCCGTCCCGTTGACTTTGCCGATAGGAGGATAGAACACATGCACAAAACTTGGGCGGAAATCTTGGACTACACGATGGTGAATATGGTGCAGGCAATACTTATTACTCGACCCCCGCAAAAAAAATATACTTATTACTCGTCACCTGTATGGCCGCATCCATGCTGCTATCTTCACATCTGAATACACAATACGTTATGCATGTATCTAGCACTATGAACTATAAACGAACGAGTCATTGTGATGAATACGCTCCACAATTGTGGTGATCAGAGAGACAGGAAGAAAGTTGACGTTCGAAAACTGAATGTGAAGCGGGTTCTACATAAAAACTTTGATTTTAATTACAACATAGAAGAGTGAGTAAAAATACATGAGAAGAATCCTATCAGAAGTTGGCTGGTGCCTTCATAGTAAAAATACATGTCATCTAAACAGCTTAGATGCGGAAACAGCAAGTTTGCACATTGTTTGTTCAACGGTACCTCTTATTTTTCTTTGTTATGGTAGAGCTCAAGAACGATATACCCATCGAACTACTATCATTTCTATAGCCTCAGCTGCAGCAGAGTTACGGTAGTAGCAGCAGAGCCATAGAAATGATAGACTTCGGTGGATGGTCCAATCTGGTTTCGGCGAAACTCTAGGCTAGAAGCGAAGCGATTATTCCAATTAATAATCTTAGCTAGTAATTAATTTAGATTGATCACTGAGACATGTAGAACGCCGACATTCAGAAGTGAAGGTGACAAAATTTACACTGACACTTTGGAAATGAACAACATGATTTTGCACTATCGTAAAGTGTCTAGTTGTCTACCTGGACGTTTGTAGCATGCGAGTTCGGTGATGAGGTCAGTTCCTAGTAATGCTTTTGTCTTGTTTAAAAAACAGACATGCGGGAGCAACATCTGCGGACAGCTAATAGTTGATGTCCTGGATGGCCCGCAGACAAACACAAAAACCTTGTGGCCGGCGCGAAGGAGTCATTGGATCTCAGTCCTAGTCTTCTTTCAGAGACATGTGGACCTCCTCAACGTCGAAACATCAGTGCGATTCCAATGGGTGCATATGGTGGACGATGTTTTCAGGTAGCTGCTCGAAAGACACGAGCTGAGCCATGAAAAAAGAGTATTCTTCTTGACACCGCCCATTCCTAGCTAGCAGCATCGTCCGAGAATAATCTATGCTATTAGATACTTCAAAGGCAGGAATAAAGCCCAAAATATGTTTGTTCTTGTTCTTCTTATGGCCTGTATAGCAGTGTACGAGACGTGACGTGGATTAAAAAGGCAACAGGGTGATGAAACAGAGTAAGAAAAAAAGGAAGAAAGAGTATTATGCACTTGGATAAATCGATGCTGGGGAGGTTCATGTATATCAGGGCATGGTGTACCTACAAATAGCAAGTATTGTACCTCAACAACCGCGATCCTGTCTTTGCATCACTGATGCCATTAACTACTGTATTACCTAGGGAGTACAGTAAGGTACTACAAACAAAGTGTCTTTTTCTCCAAAAAGTTCTATAAACAAGTGTCTGCCAGTTGGTCCATGAAATTGATTTTTGCTCAGTGAGAGGAGCCAACTTACTAGTCAAATGGCAAATTTATCCGGTTCGTACTGGCCTCCACTTCATGCACGTCAGCACGTGGCTCCAGTTATTGCATCTCTCTGAGCTTGTTTATACGGTACACAAATACATTGTGGTACATGTCAGCCTTGTGGACACCTGATATATATACACACTTTTGACACCCTTGGGATGAGCCCTCGATTAATCGAGCAAAGATATATGACAAGCCCACAACCAAACAGAAGACACATACACATCACACATGTACTCGGAATGAGTGGTACCAGGAAAGCCCACGGCAGCATCATGCGAGAGCCTAGTTACTGTTTACGGTGTGTTGATCCATGCTTCGTATCTCCTTGGTCTACATCCTGAGACAACAGCCAAATAACTTGATATAGGAAGAGGCCATGCCGTTTTCCTAGAGCCAGGCGAAGAAATATGGAGCAGAATTGGGATAAAGCACAACATGCGCCTTGCATTAATTGTCGTGACAATATAAAGTACTCCGTGTGTAAAGAAATATAAGACCTTTTAGTGTTGAGTATATTAGCGTTTTTTTGATTAATCTAATCAAGGAAATGATCATGAGCATTGCATTAACAGTACTGAACATATACTGATATTCGATCACGCAAGCATATACTACGCAAATAGAAGACATATCTACATATAATACTAGTACGGCCAAGACAAAAAGAAACAGGAGCAGGATAAATGAGTTATACCCTCCAATAGACCATTTCGAAGCCGTGGCGGTGGCAGCAGCGGTGTCCTTGGCAGACTTCTTCTCGGCAACGAGTTCGTCGGCTTCGGTGACGGTGGACATGGTGATGATGAAGGCAGCGCAAATGCAGATGAAGAAGACGAACGGTGGTGAACAGTCACATAGGAAATGCTCCCCAAAAACCTAATCGCCCCTCTGATCTCAAGAGATGGGGTTTCAGAGGCCTGCTCTCCCGTCAACCGTGCACGCGGGCTGGGGAACAGGATGGAATCGCTGGCCGCAGCAACAAGGAGTGGAACGACGGTGGGCAGTGCATGTGGAGGCAGAGCAGATGTGATATGTTCTTCATGGCGACAAGGATTGGCCGATGCCTCTAATATATAGGCGCGGCTAGGTGGAAAGACATTGGCTGGACCCACGTCTGAGACGATAACAGCCCATTAACCGACGACTCGGATCGTGGCTCGTCTGTTAAGGATTTCTCTATTCCTGAACGGCAAAAATTAAGCGCAAGCGCACAAGTGACATAGGTCTGAGCTCGACTCGGCTCATTCACGTGACGCGGGTGGCGGAAGAGGAGAGCGCGGGAATCACTTCTCTTCTGAAGCTCCGATAGCATGTGGAAGAAGAACACTTATAAGGAGGTCCAACTCTTCGAAAATACAAGATGAACATGGTTCCACCCGCACCCACATGAATAGTAAATTTGAAAAAAAATTATTGGAATTTTTTTAAAAATCGGGAATTTCGGGGTTGAAACTTAGTCGACCATTCTACTCATGTGTGAAGTTTCGTGATGTATTGACACCCATGGTATTCTTAGTGAAGAAAATACAGTTGGGACCATACTATTCATCATACATTGTTTTTAAATATAGCTTCAATTTTGTCATTTTTGCCTAGATTACCATGAATATGATTTCTTCGTGAAACTTAATACGCGAGTATACCGGTTGACTATGTATACTACAAAAAAAAATCAGATTTTTTTTTATTTTTTCTAGTATTTTTTCAAATTTACTATTCATAAGTGGTGCGCGTGGAACCATGTTCACCAAATCGGCGTCCTCCAACTCTTTTCCCAAATCTGGGTTGGTACTAAACTTCCACCACTTCACTTGTTATGTCACCTACATGGGCATTTAGAGAGATTTTTTCTGAAATTGTTCGATGGGCCTAAAGCCCACCCCATATTTCAACAATTAGATCACTAAAGTAGTGATTTAAAAAGTCTCATATTTCTGTACAGAGGGAGTACAACACTACATCTCAATATGTAACACCTAATAAACTAGCCAATGCACATTAGAGATGGGGGAGGGGTTGGCACTGGAATAGAATCGTGTGTGCCATTGAAAAAAAAATTAGAGGGTTCCTACCTCACCCCCCCCCCCCCCCCCCCAACTAGCTAGAAAACTTTAAAAGGGTAATTTGGTATTTTCCATATATTAGAGTGATATGCCCATTTTCATGGAAAGTCCCAAACCACTCATCATAAGCTATTTTGGACTTTTGGGGTGGGTTTATTGCGAAAAAGTGAGGCACAATTTCGCCGTTAATTTTGGGCCAGGTTGCCATGCACATGTGTGTGTTTTTGCTGGAATGCAGGTATGTTCATTATGCTTTTACGAATCATACGTCTTCCTTCTGCCAACCCATCACCGCATGATATTTTTGACTACCTGGATCCCTCTGCGCCACTGATTTCTTCTTCTTTTTTTCTTATCTTCCATAATATTTGCCTCCACGCTTATAAATTCACGCACTCAGAGGCACCTACCAGACCGTATATTTCCTCTTTGTCCTCTGAATCGGAATGAGCGGCACCAGGAAGCATGTCACGTAAACCGCAGGACCAGGGGGCTTCCTTTAATTTATCAACAGTGCTGGTCACACCAAATTGCTTTAATAGACACCTTTTTTTCCTAATATGACGGTAACTATTTGAATGTTCAGTCACGTGGCAAGCATTGACCAGAAGTTGACTGATACCTTTCTTCCATAATTCGAATGTTCTTTCGAGTGGTAAACGTCGACCAAAAGCATATATATCTAGGATAAAAAAAGAGTGGATAGACTGGAGGGATTTTTTTTCAAAACTATGACGTATTTTATAGCAATTTTGAAAACTATAGGGCCGAACGCAAAAATTTCAGAAATATGACCCCGTCGGCCTGCAGTGGGCCGAAGAGGGGCCCGTCGGCCTCCAGGTGACCGAAGAGAGGCCTGTCGGCCTCCAGGCGACCGAGGAGTGGCTCGTCGGCCTGCGGTGGGCCGAAGAGGGGCCCGTCGGGCTACAGGCGACCGAAGAGCTGCGGATAAGCCCGAGCCGCTCCTTTCTTCTTCCTCTGCTCGCTAGCTCTTCCTCTCTCTCTCGTTCCTCTCTGTACTCTCCACCCCCGTGCCGATCTCTTCCCTCGTCCACCCATTTTCCTATCCAACCCGCAGAAACAATAGATCACAGCATTCCCTGCCGGCCTACAGTATTTTTTTTTGCTATGGGGTAGTTTTTTGTGTGTGAAGAGGAGCCAGGTGGGGTGGAGGAGGTGCGGGTGTGGATGCAGTGGTGGTGAGGAGGAGGTGGTGGTGAGGAGGAGGAGTTCCGGTGGTTTTGTCCGGTGGTGTTGTCAGGAGTCCGCGAGGAGGAGGTGGTGGTGGTGAGGAGGAGGAGGTGGTGGTGAGGAGGAGTTCCGGTGGTGTTGTCAGGAGTCCGCGAGGTGGCCGGTGCCGCTGAGTTGAAGAGAGGAGGAAGAAGAAGGGGACACACGCGTCGAAGGTATAACAATGTCGTCACAAATTTTCTATGAGCTGTACAGTTTATTTAGTGTACATAGTCATTTTAGCGGATAGTTAGTGTAGCTGGTAATAATTAGGTTCGTTGCAATTAATGAGAAGGTGGCAATGTCTGACAGGTGAAAATATCTGAATCAATAAATTTGACTGTTTACTACGGCCCTGGTAATGTTCGATATAATGAGTTGGGGGTTGATCTTAGCGAGTTTAAAAATGGCGTCATGACACTTTCAGACCCGGACAGACTGGACATTAGACAGTTGAAGCACTGGTTGACTACTAGTTTTGGGTTGGATCCTGAAGTATGTTCCGTCAGTATTCATGCATTGTGGACCAAATCCTGTAAAAATATAAAGTGGGAGTTGATGCCGATAGATAGGAGCCATCATTGGTTGACCCTGTTAAGTCGTTGCCGAGACCGAAGAATCCACCCATATGCCCTAGTGCAACCACTGGCGAAGGAGGAGAATACCGTACAACTCCATGTGGGGTATGAACCCGGCCAGGGTAGTCAAGTGGCTAACGAGATTTATTTATCCGGGTCACAGCCACCGGATATGGATGCTATCCAAGCCGAGAAAGAGTCAGACTACGTGCCACACAATGTTTGTGGTCATGATACTGGGCAGAGTATTCAGTCGATAATATTAGCTGGTTCTGGTGTTGCTGATGGGGATGAGGAAGGCGATGAAATGCAGAGGGTGATGGAGGAAGAGGATGAGGATGGATTTGCGGAGGATCTGGATTCTGGAAATTCCGAGGATGAAGTGGAGGTACCGATTCCTTCTGCATGGGATCAGGACATATCCACCGGCCTTACTGTCAACGATGGCCATGAGACTCCATGGCAATATAATCTGAACCAAGTCCAGATAGGGGCTATGTTTGATACAAAGAAAAAATTGAAGTATGCGGTGATAAAGTGGGCTATGTCTACGTAGAGGGTTTTCCGGACACACATATCAAGTCCAACAAACTATACCGTGAAGTGGGTTGAAACAGGTTGTCCTGCGAAGGTGCACGGGCACGTGCCGAAGTATAACATCCACTGGGTTTGTCACCAATGTGGTCCCACATAATTGTGTGAGGAAAACCTGTTGGTTCGTCATCCAAACCTGACTTCAACTCTCATTGCGCAACTTATGTATACTGAGATAGTGGAGAAGAAAGATATGGAAGCAAAACACATCCAGACAGCAGTGAAGGTCAGATGGAATTATCACATTCCTTATGGGAAGGCTTGGAGGGCTAAGCAGAAGGCTATGGAGGAAAGGTTTGGGACGTTCTTCGAATAATATGATAATGTTGTCTGTCTCCTTGACATACTGAAGGAGAGGAATCCCGACACTTATGTTAACATACAACACACGAGGTTGGGGAGTATACCAGATTTTAAGGTGTTGAAATGAGTATTCTTCTCTTTCGGTATGTGCATCGAAGCTTTCCGGCATTGTCCTCCTGTGATGTTTGTGGATGGTACATTCCTGACTGGTCAGTACAAAGGGCAAATCCTGACTGCTATTGGTGTGGACGGGAACAATCAAATCATCCCACTTGCCATGGCATTTGTGGAGGGTGAGAACTTTCCGAGCTGGGTATGGTTCTTCCGGCAAGTTAAAATTGCGATCGTGAAGGACCGACCAAACGTGTGTGTCATTCATGACAGACATGCTGGTATATTGAAGGCCGTGAAGACACTAAGGAATCCAACAGCTAACGAACCAACACCTTGGAAGGACCTCTTCCGGCGCCTGGAGGCCGACGGGCCTCTCTTCGGCCGACAGCAGGCCGACGGGCCCCTCTTCGGCCCACAGAAGGCCGACGGGCCACTCTTCGGCCGAACGCAGTCCCACAGGCCACTCTTCGGCCAGCCGCAGGCCGACGGGGTGATATTTCTGAATTTTTTGCATTGGGCCCTATAGTTTTCAAATTTGCTATAATATTCGTCATAGTTTTGAAAAAAAATCGACTGGAGGATTATATGAATGGAGTTATGGCGAGGAGCAGTTTAATTTCCGATTTATAATTAATCATTTAATGTAAATGTACTGCTTTTGTGCAACTAAAAGCGAATGAATGACTCGGTCCCGTGTCCTCGCCCCCCCCCCCCCCGGCACATAACCCTAGCCGTCGGGTACGGCACTCCCCACAACCCCTCCCCCCGCCGCCACCGGGCAAAGCCTGAGCGCCGTCAGTGGCGGCATCTCATTTTCCTATCTCCTGGAGTGAGGGTGTGGGGGGCTGCTGCTTCGGCCGAGATAGCGCGGTTCGGTGGCTGGCGCGGCGAGGCACAGTGGTGCGTGCAGGCCGGTGGCGACGCGGTGTTGTGGAGCACGCTGGCCGGTAGCGACGCGGCTAGACGAAGCACTCAGGCTGGTGGTGGAGTGGCGTGATTCACGGACAGATCGTGGCTTCGGCGGGCATGCGCTCGTGCGGCCGCTGCTGGCTTGCTGTGCCGCGGTTGCGTGTGTCGCGGGTCTGGGCGCCTCCAATGGCACGTGGAGTTCCTCGCGATCCATCTGTGTGCTTGTGGCTGGACGTGGATCTGGCCATGGCGATCTGATCTAGGCCTTGCTGCAAGCTACATTGCTGACTGGTCTCCTCTGCCTCGATCTGGGATGACTCGTGGCCACTAGGCATCATGCACGGCCGGTGGTTGTTGGTGTCGCATGTGCGGTGCAGGCCACGCCCGATGGAGGTGCTCCGGTGGTGCGCGATGTGGCGGTTGATGGGTGATACAGTTCTGTTCCGTTCTGCGACCTTGAGGAGGCACGCTATGTGGGGGTCGATGCTGATAGAGACACACCATTGTTGATGAGAGTTTAGGCATCAGCCAACCATTTGTCCGGCGGAGATGGGCGTCGGGGCGGCGGCGCACGGTGCTCGGGTTCTTTTGTCTCTAAGATGGTGTTGTGCCGGTTGCTGACCCTCATGGATCTGGCCATTAACGAGTTCCGTTATGCTTCGTCGGAGATCTTCATTGTGTGCTTGATGCCTGTAGATTGTTGGATCGGATGGGATTCAGTCGTGTACGCCCCTATTTCAGCCCAAGTGACTTGAGAAGGGTGTAACGCAAAACTTCGGCAGCTGTTGACATTGTGGGTCACGTCGGTATTTCGATTTCCAAGGTGAAGGCAATGGCGAAGAATGTCATGCCGACTGAGGTCTGAGGCCTTCTAATGGCGGATCGAGTGTTCGTGGCAACGAGGACTTTGCTTGGCGATTCTTGACTCGTAGCAGCGGCATCGACAAGTGGGGGCGACAACACAGGCGGAGTATAGAGTCTTAGCTTTCTGGGTGAAAACCCAAGGCCTGGCCTTAATTGGTTATGCCTGGCAGTGACCTTGTTGATGGAATTTTTTTGAGAGCGCGGATCTTCTCCAAGGTGAAAACCTAAGATCTAGAATCGAGCGATGATGGTGCTTGTGCACTGTTTCCTTCTTGGAGGTGTCGCTTTTGGAGAGTTTGGACTTCGGGTGTTGTCTAGATGGTGGTTCATGTCGCAGCTACAAAGAATTGATCACAGTAGCTGGATCTTTCTTTCTTTCTTCTTCTTCTTATTTTTGTCTTTTCGATGCGTGCATCCGTAATGTCTTTACTGTGGCACCCCGGCTCAGAGGAAACCGGAACGCCCTGTATTCTAGCCCAGAGACAAGTCTTCTGGAATACGACACTGTTGGCATAGAACAAATCAGCTCTTTATTACTATGGATAAGGTTACAAGGGTACATGGATTACATCGGCACGACGATACTACGCCTGCCCAGGGTAGCTCTATGCTAACAGCGGAACAACCCGAGGAAACAGAGTATCCTCGGCAGCGGAACAACGACGGCGGTGGTGAACTCCACTATGCAGGGACTCCGGCTGGAACGCGTATCCTAGCTCGCAAACTCGGAACCCTCGACAAGCAAGCAATCATGGCATGACCTGCAAACTGGCATGATACGCCAGGTGAGTACTTTGAATGTACTCGCAAGCTCACAGCAACCAAAGCAGTCAAGACAAGCAACAACATGGCATTTGCAGGTTAAGCAGGTGTAAACACGATGATGCTAGAACAATATAAGCATGGTAGGGCAAATGAGCATGATGACACTACATGCAACAGGTTAAAACTATCATGACGCAACTTACTCTGTTCTGGGTTACCTCGTAACCACCACATGGAAGAACTTACCATCGAGTGTGCCACATGATAACCTCGGGACCAACCAAACTTGGTATTACAATACTATAGTGATAACATGATCACAAGGAGCTTGATCTTTACCCGAGATCACCACATAGCACTATCACCCAAATCCGGTATCCACGATACCACGGTGATCCTCTCGTGATCACGATTAACCAACATCGGTATACTCGATACCACGGTGATCCTCTCGCGATCACATAAAGATCAACCAACTTCTTTCTCATCGAACCGGGTTGTTATAAGCAAGATTATTATACTGTTGACCCATAGTGTGTCCTACTACGAACTGTGCCCATGACCGAGGATGCGGCTATCGATAGATTATACACTCTGCAGAGGTTAGTACACTGTACCCACACCACGGAACTCATGGCCTCGTGCTCCCATTCGGGTTGACCAACGTTGTTCCGACCAAACCCAATCTATTGCATGGCACCCTCCCAGCCACTCCGACAAACTCCCCTTTGGGCTATGTCATGGGTGACCCCTGTGTCCTTCCAACACCTGCCACCGTCGTGGCCAAACAAAACTGTCCCAAACGGGGACCTGAGCTCAATACAAAAACTAGGTTCACAAGTTTATAGCCGCCTACCTGATCAGGGTAGCACGCACTCATAACCTTCCCTGGTTGGAGGTACCAGCGAGAGCCATGACAATAGACCGAATTAGGGCTGCCCCATCCCAGCAAGTGTGGTTGCACTGGTGAGCTCGATTCGGTGGCGCACTATGACTCAGCCAACAGGTGTTCAAGTTCGATTAACATCCGGTTAAATTTGAATGATGATGTGCTGAGCCATGATAACAGGATGAACCATAACAACTGATAAAGAAACATGCAGACATGTCATCGTCTTCGCATGAACTACTGCCACTATTGACCATGAGCATAATGCTACAAACGACTACTTCATAACTAGCAAGATGCACATGGACAGAATGTAAAGATAAGCATGAAACATGAGCATATACAGTATTCTCAAACAGTTGCCGGAAATAGTTCTCTCTCGGAGGGGGCTGTTTACGGGCAAGGGCAAAATGGTCATTTTCACAGTGTCTTAACATTATGAAAATGATGCCAACAGAACGGGCTCGACGAGACGAAGAAGTAGGCTTTGGAATCACCTCGTTTGGAGTAGGGAGTGAAAAGTTATAATAGTTTTTCTGCCAGGGGCCTATCTGCAAATAAAACATTCACAAACAGGCCCCTGACTGGAAAACAGAAACCGCACTTTTGGAGAATACGCTTTCAGTAAGTGAAAACGTGTTTTCATCCGCAGCCGCAGGAAAATACGCCTTCACGCACCGAAGACATAAACACCGGAGTGCGCTTCCACTTAAGCGCGCGGGCCCGGCCTCTGGGTCAATGGCGAGAGACCGACCCGTGGGGCCCGCAGGGAGGTGGGGCCCGCCTGGCTGGTCTCCTTCTCCAACCTCTCGCTCACCGGATGCAGAGGAGGGGCGCGCGCTTGCCGGCGCCGGCTCCGGCCACCTCCGGCCGAGGCGAGGCCACCGGCGAAACCAAGGCGGTGCACCGCACCCATCCAGCCGTAGCACGCTCGTGGGGGAATGCTGCAGACGCGGCAGCTCGTGGTGACCGAGGGCAGTGGCGGCGACCAACTTGGGGCACGCTACCACGGGCCACCGGAGTAGAAGGAATTGGCGGGGGAGAACCAGGGGTCTCTTGGGGTTCTGCTAGGGTTGGAATGAGGAGGAGAGGAGGCCAGGCTTGCTCGAATTTGAGCAGAGGCCAGCGGTGGCCATGGCGGCCAATGGTGGGTAGGGGAGCGACTCGGGGTCGGGTGAGTAGAGAGGGAGGGGTAGGGGAGTGAGGGAAGGCTGGTGGTGAGCTCAGAGGGCTCCGGGGCGGCCTATTTATAGGCGGGCGGCGCGGAGGGGATGAGCACGCTGCCGTGGCGGCCTTATCACCATACTGGAGCTCGAGGGGTGGCGTGGCTGGACAGTAGTGGCGTCGGGAGGCTTCGTGGAGGGGTGGAGAGGTCTCAAGCGAGCTCGGGAAGGCTCGGGAGGGCTCCGGCAACCGGACACATCGGCGACCGCGGCTGCAGGCCACGGGTATGGCTGCCACGCCGCGTAGGAGGGGACGTGAGAGGGGGAGAAGGGTCCAGGAAGAAGAGGACGGCGAGGGGGAGCTGTTGGACACGACGAGACGCGCGGAAACGACGAGCAGAGGAGGGGCCCGAGCTAGCAAACACGCAGCTTGCGTCCATGGTGCGTCAAAGGATAAAGCCAAGAAGGAAAGAAACAGGCGTAGTGCCCACTGAGGTGACCACAGCTTGCTGGCAACCACAGGAACAACAAGGTGTTTGATGGGCGGTGAGAGAGATTGAGCAGTAAATAGACTCTGGTTTTTGGCTGGGAGTGATCATACACTAAGGTGAGTATTATGGCCAAGTTTCAGCCCAAATGGAGGAGTGTAGAGAGCACTTGCTGTTCAAATGACACTACTGACCAGAAGTGCAAATCTTGATGTGGCACCTACACACTGGCTTGGATTGAGCTAAAATTTGGAGGAGGCAAGTTATATAGGCATATGAAGACACTGTATAAATTTCATGCCATTTGGATAAACCAAAATGGTACTTCCTTCACACAGCATCCCACTGGACAGAATTTTAGAAAAATAACTGAGGATAAATGGCTAGATGAAATGAGCCCAAATTTGTTGGAGAGGTGTTATATGGGTAGGAGAATGCTCTGGTAAATTCTCAGCAATATAAAATACAGTTGCTTCACAACAGGAAAATATGACTAGTAGAAAAGAATTGAAGGTGTGCTCACATAGAGGATGGGATGATGCTCAAATCTTGTGGACAGTGTTAATTTGAGCATATGAAAATACTTGCAAAATTTCAACTCATTTAGATACTCTTAGCTAGTACTTCCATCATTAAGCTTCCAGATGACCAGAAACTTTGGAAATTTGCCAAGGAGGATTTACTAGCCCACTTGAGTTGAATTTTGGCATGAGGCAATGATATGGATGGGAAAGAGTTCACAAAAAGTTTGAGAGCAAGCAAGCAAAGATAAAGGGTACTTGCTTCACAACCTGCCAGCTGGGGCAGAATCAGAAAAGGAATATGGGTTAAATATTTTTGAACATGGCAAAGAATGATTTTGAAATATCCGAGGAATATATGACCCAAACAATTTATGAGAATTATTTGGGAATCTTTGGAATGCTGGAAATGTGGGTTGCTTCACAACCCCAGGGCAAATAGGGTTATTCCTTTAATAGAAAAAGGAATATTCCCAAGAAAAAGAATATGGGATTTGGTCCAAGATGGAAATGACAAGGTCTTGAGATGATTTTGAGGTTGACAAGCCACTTGGGAGAGGAATCAAAGGTGATCTCTCCAGGTTTCAAGACCACTAAGCCACTGAAAAGCAAAACCTGACCAAAATCGAAAGAAAAAGAAAATGGGCAAAATCTAGGGTGTTACAAACCTACCCCCCTTAAAGAAATCTTGTCCCCGAGATTTGGTTGCTCAGGGGTCAAGCATGAATATTCTGACTTAAGGAAACCGTTTCCAACTCGGGCTTCCTTTTTGCCTTTGTATAATGCTCCCATTAAATTTCATCTGTCTGACTACCTGACTTCAGGGTGGTTTGTTTCACTGGATCCTTTTTCTGGCAAATATGACCTCATATGTTACTCTGACTTTACTCCTTTTATGTCTGTTGCCTTATCTGGGGTGCGATGAATTATCCTGAAATGCATGTCCTTCTCGCAAGTCCGAGAGTTGTTTCCCCATGGACATGCTGCAATGAAGTCCAGAACGGACGACCGTCCATTGAGTTGTGAACAAATTCTCTCAGTGGACACGAAATCTTTTACCCCATGCATTGGGCTGCTTCAAAAGGGATATGTGTCCTCCAGGTTCAAATACTGTTCTCCTGGCGGAAACTGACTGCTTGCAAGAATTGCTGAAACATCTTGGGTATCTTCATTATCTCGGGTATCACATTCGTACCAAAGATTTGGCTATCACCTGTCGGGACCAGCATAAAGGTGTACGGTCTTATTACGATATTGTCCACAGACTTAACTGACAGTGGTCCTGGCAGCAGAATTTTGTTCATGGCAGGTTATTCTCTAACCGATTCCCACATGTGAGGACACATGCTTCTTGACTGTTATTCATCCTTCTGATTACTCCGTCTGTCGGTATCTCTATGTGGATGGTAGGCTGTGTAATGCTTTAACATGGTTGCTGAAATCGATCTGCTGAGCTGACACTTTGGTCTTACCTGACAGGCTTGAATACCCCCTTCTGATGATTCTAAGAATATATAGCTGGCTGAGCGGGTTGACTCGATATGGGGTCCATGCAAATGGAATAGACCCCGTGGGTGTGTACCCATGGTGATCGACATCGAACCATGCTGTTCTGAATATCTGTACCATGTTGATCATGCAACCATTATCATACTTGTACGGCCAATCTTGCTCCTTCATTGTGGTTTTCTTTGCTTGAGTCCTTTGCCGAAAGAACTTGGCCTTAAGTGTTCTTGATTCTTCGGGTGACCATGGGAGTTGTCAGGTGCAATATTCCGGCAGGCATATTACTTTACAAGTTGTAGCTGTAGGGTAACGACCGTCTGAACCCTTGGATGAAATCGGCAAATAAACCAGTAGCCACCAGAACGGTCTTTACAACTCAGATCTGGGACATTACTGGAGTAACTGAACCCCGACTCAAGACGGCTGAAAAGCAGCTCAGAGCATGAGACGGTGTCGATAAGAAAAAAGTAGCAGTTCCCTAAGACGGCCAAAGAACAGCTCAGAGCATAGGGTCACTGCTACGGAAAGAAATTCAGTAGCTGCCCGAGACGGCCGAAAAGCAGCTCAGAACATGGGCCAGTTGCTGGCAAGAGAAATAAAAGTCGGCATCCACCCCGGACGGCCGGAAACAGCTCAGAACACAGGCGTGGTGCCGTCACCAAAGAAAGACGGGCAAGGGTTCATCCGCGTCCCACACAGCTCACTACTATGCATACGGGTATGAGCATAATAATTTGAACATGCAGGCATAACACAAAGCAATACTTTAAGGCGTATATGAGATGGTCGACTTGCTCCATGGGTTGTTGGTCATCACAGTGAAGTGTATAACTAGCATTCTTCTTCTTCTTACATAGCTCATGCGATGGTCAAATCCTCACCGAGCTGACATCCTTGTATGGGTAACTCGTATGACCTTGGCAGCATGTTCACCACATCTATGGAAACATGTGTGGCTGGCCACTTGATTCTTGAGGCAAGCTTGTGTAGAAAGACTGAGTTGCTTATATCTGAAGTTTCCTTGTTGCCATAAGCAGACTGAGTGCATATATTTATATATATATATCCCTCAATGTTTCTGCTGTCGGTTCCTTTTGTATGCAGAAAGTTGTTTGACTATTCTTCGTGTTGGGCACTAAGTTCCTAGCATATGGTGGCTTGCTTCCGGGATATAGCTGGTTCAAATTGTACTCATAGCAGAATCCAACCTTATATGTGAATCATACCTTTGACTTGAAGTGTACTGCTGATCATGCACACATCTTTGCCTTCTTGCTGATTTGATTATTACTGCTGTGAAGATCGCACATTGATATATACCTGATGCCAATAATCAATCCAGGATATCATTATAATCGGACCAGATATTCCCCATGCCAGGCGGTCGGCGACAAATCCCATATTGTTGAGCTGAGCTTCCAGATGTTTGTCTCTTCACTGATTCTTTGAGTTCGGTGTCGGTGAGCAACTTCCATAAGGGAAAATAAGGTAACACCAAGGGCCCAAGGAAAGAAGCAAAAGAAACGACTAAAATAAAAGCACACAAAGTAACAAGATCACACACAAGCAATATCATATACTACAGCTATTCACAGCAATAATATGCATTCCTACTTAAGCACACCAATCTCGCAAGAACTCCGGTGTTACGATCTAACATGCTGTGGCGGTGTGCACGAAAGTGAGTCAATGTGTGGAAAAAAGTTGGTGTAAACAAGGTGACACCAAACACGGGCTTACACCGGTTACAGCTGGATGGACACAGAGGTGAGAATGGACTTGGTGATCGTGGATCGGAACACAGAAGTCAAGACCACATTATCATCAAGCGTACGGAGGGAAACCGTACTCATCCAGAGGATGGATGGCAGGAAGGGATGGCGTTGGAAAGAAAGGTTTGCGGGCATTGCCCTTTTTCTGATAACTAGGATCAGTAAGGGTTGCCAATGCGGCTAGTAGAATGGCACGATCTGGGATAGAATCATGTCTATCACCGAAATAATAGGGGTGGCTGAATATGATAATTGGTGTGGTACCGGTGCATCAATCCAACAAGGAATCGACAACACCAAGCACCTTGGCATCACTCCGCTGGGACGAAGATGACACCACACCAAGGAGCAAATATGCAAATTGGAGGGTGCAGGCGGTGAATCGAAGCCGATGCCACCTACACTCACCAGATTAATCGTTAGTGATAAATAGTCTATATGCATGCTATGCAGCAAACAAATGCAACAAACAAGTGCAGCAAACCGATAAGACTCTATGCTACCGGTTTCTAACGTTCGCGCGGTCTAGGGCATCCTACAGCCAGACCTGCTCTGATACCAACACTTGTGGCACCCTGGCCTAGAGACAAGTCTTCTGGAATACGGCACTGTTGGCATAGAACAAATAGCTCTTTATTACTATGGATAAGGTTACAAGGGTACATGGATTACATCGGCACGGTGATACTACGCCTGCCCAGGGTAGCTCAATGCTAACAGCGGAATAACCCGAGGAAACGGAGTATCCTCGGCAGCGGAACAACGACGGCGGTGGTGAACTCCACTCCGCAGGGACTCTAGCTGGAACGCGTATCCTAGCTCGCAAACTCGGAACCCTCGACAAGCAAGCAATCATGGCATGACCTGCAAACTGGCATGACACGCCAGGTGAGTACTTTGAATGTACTTGCAAGCTCACAGCAACCAAAGCAGTCAAGACAAGCAACAACATGGCATTTGCAGGTTAAGCAGGTGTAAACACGATGATGCTAGAACAATATAAGCATGGTAGGGCATATGAGCATGATGACACTACATGCAACAGGTTAAAACTATCATGACGCAACTTATTCTATTCTGGGTTACCTCGTAACCACCACATGGAAGAAATTACCATCGAGTGTGCCACATGATAACCTCGGGACTAACCAAACTTGGTATTACAATACCGTAGTGATAACATGATCAAAGGAGCTTGATCTTTACCCGAGGTCACCACATAGCACTATCACCCAAATCCGGTATCCACGATACCACGGTGATCCTCTCGTGATCACGATCAACCAACATCGGTATCCTCGATACCACGGTGATCCTCTCGCGATCACATAAAGATCAACCAACTTCTTTCTCATCGAACCGGGTTATTATAAGCAAGATTATTATACTGTTGACCCATAGTGTGTCCTACTACGAACTGTGCCCATGACCGAGGACGCGGCTATCGATAGATTATACACTCTGCAGAGGCTAGTACACTGTACCCACACCACGGAATTCATGGCCTCGTGCTCCCATTCGGGTGGACCAACGATGTTCAGACAAAACCCAATCTATTGCATGGCACTGTCCCAGCCACTCCGACAAACTCCCCTTTGGGCTATATCTTGGGTGACCCCTGTGTCCTTCCGACACCTGCCACCGTCGTGGCCAAACAAAACTGTCCCAAACGGGGACCTGAGCTCAATACCAAAACTAGGTTCACAAGTTTATAGCTGCCTACCTGATCAGGGTAGCACACACTCATAACCTTCCCTGGTTGGAGGTACCAGCGAGAGGCATGACAATAGACCAAATTAGGGTTGCCCCATCCCAGCAAGTGTGGTTGCACTGGTGAGCTTGATTCGGTGGCGCACTATGACTCAGCCAACAGGTGTTCAAGTTCGATTAACATCCGGTTAAATTTGAATGATGATATGCTGAGCCATGATAACAAGATGAACCATAACAACTGATAAAGAAACATGCAGACATGTCATCATCTTCACATGAACTACTGCCACTATTGACCATGAGCATAATGCTACCAACGACTACTTGATACCTAGCAAGATGCACATGGACAGAATGTAAAGATAAGCATGAAACATGAGCATATACAGTATTCTCAAACAGAATAACATGCACATATTAAATAACTATTCAAGTAGGAACCATAGCTACTGCAAATCCATCATGCAAGTGGCTGTCGTGGCTTGCCTCGGGATGAAAAATCCATCATGGAGAAGTTCGGAGAGTCCGAGGAAACAGTTGCCGGAAACAGTTCTCTCTCGGAAGGGGCTGTTTACGGGCAAGGGCAAAATGGTCATTTTCACAGTGTCGAAACATTATGAAAATGATGCCAACAGAACGGGCTCGACGAGACGAAGAAGTAGGCTTTGGAATCACCTCATTTGGAGTAGGGAGTGAAAAGATATAATAGTTTTTCTGCCAGGGGCCTATCTGCAAATAAAACATTCACAAACCGGCCCCTGACTGGAAAACAGAAACCGCACTTTTGGAGAATACGCTTTCAGTAAGTGAAAACGTGTTTTCATCCGCAGCAGCAGGAAAATACGCCTTCGCGCACCGAAGACATAAACACCAGAGTGCGCTTCCACTTAAGCGCGCGGGCCCGGCCTCTTGGTCAACGGCAAGAGACCGACGCATAGGGCCCGCAGGGAGGTGGGGCCCGCCTGGCTGGTCTCCTTCTCCAACCTATCGCTCGCGCGATGCAGCGGAGGGGCGCGCGCTCGCCGGCGCCGGCCCGGCTGGCTCAGGCCTCCTCCGGCCGAGGCGAGGCCACCGGCGAAACCAGGTTGGTGCACCGCACCCATCCAGCCGCAGCACGCTCGCCGGGGAGGGCTGCAGATGCGGCAGCTCATGGTGACCGAGGGCAATGGCGGCGGCCAACTTGGGGCACGCGACCACGGGCCACCGGAGTAGAAGGAAGGGGCGGGGGAGAACCAGGGGTCTCTTGGGGTTCTGCTAGGGATGGAATGAGGAGGAGAGGAGGCCAGGCTTGCTCGAATTTGAGCAGCGGCCAGCGGCGGCCATGGCGGCCAATGGTGGGCAGGGGAGCGACTCGGGCTCGGTTGAGTAGATAGGGAGGGGTAGGGGAGTGAGGGAAGGCTGGTGGTGATCTCAGAGGTCTCCGGGACGGCCTATTTATAGGCGGGCGGCGCGGAGGGGATGAGCACGCCGCCGTGGCGGCCTTATCGCCATACTGGAGCTCGAGGGGTGGCGTGGCTGGACGGTAGCGGCGTCGGGAGGCTTCGTGGAGGGGTGGAGAGGTCTCAGGCGAGCTCGGGAGAGCTCCGGCAACCGGACACGTTGGTGACCGCGGCTGCAGGCCACGGGTACGGCTGCCGTGCCGCGTAGGAGGGGACGTGAGAGGGGGAGAGGGGTCCAGGAAGAAGAGGACGGCGAGGGGGAGCTGTTGGACACGACAAGGCACGCGGAAACGACGAGCAGAGGAGGGGCCCGAGCTAGCAAACACGCAGCTCGCGTCCATGGTGTGCCAGGGCGGTGGTCACCGCGTGGCCATGGCATTGCCACGCCGCACTCGTTGCCAAAACATGTCTGCTGGATAGGTCATTCAAAGGATAAAGCCAAGAAGGAAAGAAACAGGCATAGTGCCCATTGAGGTGACCACAGCTGGCTGGCAACCATAGGAACAGCAAGGTGTTTGATGGGAGGTCAGAGAGATTGAGCAGTAAATAGACTCTGGTTTTTGGCTGGGAGTGATCATACACTAAGGTGAGTATTATGGCCAAGTTTCAGCCCAAATGGAGGAGTGTAGATAGCACTTGTTGTTCAAATGACCCTACTGACCAGAAGTGCAAATCTTGATGTGGCACTCACACACTGGCTTGGATTGAGCTAAAATTTGGAGGAGGCTAGTTATATAGGCATATGAAGACACTCTATAAAGTTCATGCCATTTGGATAAACCAAAATGGTACTTCCTTCACACAGCATCCCACTGGACAGAATTTTAGAAAAATAACTGAGGATAAATGGCTAAATGAAATGAGCCCAAATTTGTTGGAGAGGTGTTATATGGGTAGGAGAATGCTCTGGTAAATTTTCAGCAATTATGAAGCAACATAAAATACGGTTGCTTCACAACAGGAAAATATGACCAGTAGAAATGAATTGAAGGTGTGCTCACATAGAGGATGGTATGAAGCTCAAATCTTGTGGACAGTGTTAATTTGAGCATATGAAAATACTTGCAAAATTTCAGCTCATTTGGATACTCTTAGCTAGTACTTCCTTCATTAAGCTTCGAGCTGACCAGAAACTTTGGAAATTTTCCAAGGAAGATTTACTAGCCCACTTGAGTTGAATTTTGGCATGAGGCAATGATATGTATGGGAAAGAGTTCACAAAAAGTTTGAGAGCAAACAAGCAAAGATAAAGGGTACTTGCTTCCAACCTGCCAGCTGGGGCAGAATCAGAAAAGGAACATGGGTGAAATATTTTTGAACATGGCAAAGAAAGATTTTGACATATCCGAGGAATATATGACCCAAACAATTTATGAGAATTATTTGATAATCTTTGGAATGCTGGAAATGTGGGTTGCTTCACAACCCCAGGGCAAATAGGGTTATTCCTTTAATAGAAAAAGAAATATTCCCAAGAAAAAGAATATGAGATTTGGTCCAAGATGGAAATGACAAGGTCTTGAGATGATTTTGAGGTTGACAAGCCACTTGGGAGAGGATTCAAAGGTGATCTCTCCAGGTTCAAGACCACTAAGCCACTGAAAAGCAAAACTAGACCAAAATCGAAAGAAAAAGAAAATGGGCAAAGTCCAGGGTGTTACATTTACGACATTGCGTTTGTAAAGGCTAGGTGTAATTGGTATCTCTGCGATATTAATATATTCCCTTGTCAAAAAATGCAACTAAAAGCAATTCCACTGCGGCATGGTATCATGTTATGTGACTAAACCGAATGACTGAGGAATTGATTAAGGGATACATAAGCATGGACATTCGCATCCAAGGTTAAGTTGATTTATCACCCAAAAAAATATTAGAAGGTTCCTCAGATAATACTATATTTGTAAAACAGAACTGACTCAGCGTGGATCCTGGCTAGCTAGAACCATGTTATTCTTTCCCTAATAATAAAGCAGTTATCGGTTCTGCCCGCTCACTGTCACGACATTTTTGCAAAAACGCCCCTGTGTTTTTGGTAATTCAACCCACACTCCCTAGTTACGTGGATATAAGAAAACGTTTCAATCTTACACAAAAAGGACCCTGCATTTGAGAGTATTCAACCCGCGATCCATACGTTTCTTTTTTTCAGGGGGCGGCCATGGCAGGGAGGGGAGGCGATGCTGCGGTCCGGCGCCGCATCAGGCGGCTGCAAGGAGGTGGGAGCCACGCGCGGAGACGAAGGAGGAGATATGAAGAGGCATGGAGGAGAGGCGGGCGAGCGGGAAGGGTTGGGGCATCGCCCACGATGCAGACGAGCTTGGCGGCGGCCTTGCGGTGGCGCAGTCGGCGAGGCCCTGTCGGATCTTGCCGGATCCGGTGAGAAATGGCGCGCAGGCAGCGGATCTGCAAGGAAGGCGGCCGAAGCTTGGAGCACGACGGCTGGCGGGCGCGGCATGGCCGGTGTCGGGTACCCGTCAGAGAAGAGAGAGATGCGCAGGAGAGAAAAGAGAGGATGGGATGGAGATGGGAGGCCCGAGGGAGAGAGAAGGGAGTGGTAGTCCTGCTGCTGCTCGCCGGTGGCTAGCCGGAATTGCATCCCCATGCATCACGTGGTGACGCCAAGGCCCAGGTCTTCTTGACCCGTTGCCTCATTCTTATTTTTTGCGAATACGCAAAGCTTGCGTATCATTCATTGATAGGTAGAAAAAGAGTACAAGGTGATGGTGTTACACTCGGAACGTACACGCTATGCGGCGAGAGAGAGAACACCTAAGCAGCATGGAGAAGGGGCTGCTTAAACCCTAACTAGGCTAATTAACCGGTGTCGATGATGTTAGCAACTCCGGCTGCTCCAGCCCTGGCCCACATCCGTGCCTCGTCTCGAATTTGGTCAAGTAGCTGCTGGGTAGAGGGGCGAGTATTGTCGAAGATGACGCCGTTTCGGTTCTTCCAGATCTCCCAAGCCGTCAGGGAGATATTGACGTTTAGCCCTTTGCTCATAGAGTGAGGTGTGGCTGTGCTCGAGCGCGCCCACCGTTCCACGAAAGGCAAGCCCTGCTCGGGGGGCTGGATGGGCAGTCTGCACCAGGAGATGATGTCAAACCAAACCTGCCTGCAGAAAGGGCAGTCGGCAAGGAGATGTTGCATGGATTCCTCGGCTTGATCACAGAGTACGCAGGAATCCTCGTGCGGCAGCCCATGCCTCTCGAGTCTCACACCTGTCCATCATCGGTCGAGGAGGGCGAGCCAAAGGAAGAACTTGATCCGGAGAGGCGCCCAGGTTTTCCAGACTAGCCGCCAGTTAGGATCCGGGATGGCGCCCACGAAGAGCTGATCATAGCATGATTTGGTGGTGTACACGCCGGAGGAGGTCCAGCACCAAGTTAGCTGATCCGGGGCTTGAGAGAGGTGTACTTGGCGCAAAGTTTGCCATAGGTCGATGTATTGCAGCATCGCCATGGGCCCAAGCGCTCCCTGGATGTCCTGTACCCAGGAGCGATGGTGGAGGCCGTCCCGCACGGTGCGATCTTTCCTGCGACGGCGGGGGACCTGGGCGTAGATGAGAGGGGCGATCTCGGCCACAGAGCTACCATTAATCCAGTGATCCGTCCAGAATCGATAGTTGAGCCCATCACCAATCGTCCAGGTTGTGGAAGCACGGAACATGGCGCTGGCATCTGGATCCGAGGGGGGGTGGAGAAGAGCCCAGGGCCTCCGCGAATCCGTGCGCTGCAACCAGAGCTAGCGCACGCGTAACATGATCCCGGCGCGATGCAGATTACGCACTCCGAGTCCCCCAAGGGAAAGGGGGCGGCAGACCCACGCCCAATTGACCGTGCATTGGCCGCCGCGGGCGTCTTGGCGGCCAGCCCAGAGGAAGCCGCGAATGATCTTGTTCACTTGACCGAGGATCTTCTTGTTGAGGGCAATCGCCATAAGAATGTGCATCGGCATCGCGCAAAGACGTGCCGAACGAAAGCAAGTCTTTCTCCACGTGAGAGCATGGATCCCCTCCAGGTTGATAGCTTGCGGGATAGCTTATCGATGAGCAGGAGTAGAGCTGCTGTTCTAGGCTTGCGGATGGACAGGGGAATACCCAGGTATGTCGTTGGGAACTGCGCGACGCGACAGTCCAAGATCTGGGTGGCCTGAAGCTGTTGCTCGGCGGAGCAGCGGATTGGGAGCGCTGCGCACTTGGCGAAATTAGTCCGCATGCCGGACACGTCTCCAAATATGCGCAGAATCTCATGGATCGCCATCAGGTCGTCCGGGTGTGGATGGCATGACACAACCACATCATCCGCATATAGTGATATGCTGGCTGCCGCATGCCTGGTCGTCAACCGTTGAAGAACTCCCTTGGCCGCCGCATGGATAAAGATGGAGTTGAGGACATCCATGGCCAAGGTAAAAATCATGGGCGAGATAGGGTCGCCCTGTCGCAGACCACAAGCGTGGCCAATCGCATCGCCAGGGGTGCCGTTGATGAAGACTCTGGTGGAGGCCGTGGAGAGAAGGATGGAGATCCACTCGCCCCAGCGGTTGCCGAATCCGAGATGTTTTTCGTCGGTCTTGCAGATGTATTCATGTGTAGCTTTTAGATCTTGCAAATTAGAGATTTTGGTAATATGCGCTAATCTCCGTATGTGCTGAGTGGCCGGCCTGCAGTTCCCCGCTCATATTCGAACATGCACAAATTCAGCACTGCTCGATCTTTGCATCCATTTTTTTTTAACATCAGTACAGACGCAAGCGCTCATACATAAGCGGATACACTCACCCATATGAACACACACACGCATACCCTACCCCTATGACCACCTTCGAGAGACTGAGCAGGAATAATGCGATCATCAGGACTTGAACCCTGATGGGCTGGGGATACCACTGTCCCTCCAACCATCCAACCACAGGTTGGTTCGCATCTCTGCATCCATCTGGAAACTGAATTACTATCATCTACAGGCGGAGCTGGGCCCCGGGCACCCAGGCCCAGGCCCGGGGCGTGTAAAATGTAACAGGCTATTGTTACGGAGGTTTTTTAGCAGGCCCGGGGTGCAGCTCAGTGAAAGAAAGGAGGCCCAAAGCCACGATGGGCTGTGTTACCTGAAACGGACGCACGCGCACGGGAAAGACTATCCCACAATCTAACAATTCTCATAATCCCCTAAAAAAAACAATTCTCATAAAAACCTAAAAAAACAATTCTCATAAAAAAAAGAAACAAATCCCACGATCTAATTCCCATACACAAGGCAGAGAAGACGCAACGCTGTTTGCTAGTAAAAAAGAGGAAACACAGCGCCCGCGCGGCCGCCGCCGAGTCGCATGCATTGCACGATCAATCTCCAGAGTCCATACTCCATCGCTCGCGCGGCGCCGCCATTCGCCATGGGGTCGCCTCCACCCCGTCACTTCCCCCGGCCCCCGGGTCCCCGGCCGCCTTCCTCCTCTTGTGTGCGTTGTTCGCCCGCGTGGGGCGCCATCCCCCTGCTGGCTTCTTCGCTACCGCTGCCGCACCTTGCATTTTCTAATTTTCTTTGATGTTTTTTCTGTTTCCCTCTTATGATTTTCACTTGTAGTCTTGGACTATGTTCTACATGTATCAGTGTATAAACTGCTTCGAACTGTATTTAATTGAAATAATATGCGTGTGTGTCTATGCATCCAGTCATATATCTAGGGTATTGTTGGATTCATATTGATGTAATTGCCAATTTCATTTCATATTGTAGAAAAAGAAGATGAAGAGATTGGACTCACAAAGGGCTTTTACCTCGTCGAAGTGGTAAGTTTTTAGATTTGTATCAATGATAATTGTTTCGCTTGATGTTTATGCCTTTTCTTATGATTTGTTTTTGATGTCTTCAAGGTATTACCTGTTTTCCACTGTTGATGAGGTTATGCGAGGCACTGATGATGCAAACATTGATTTGGTACTTTTTTTATCATGCACTGTACTTCGTAGTTTTTGTCATGTTTTCATCTATTTTGTTGTATCATTAAGCATTGAGTTTGAATTCTAAATTTTTTGTGCAATTGAGCCATATTTTGTATGAGATATATTTTGAGGTAGCTACAAGTCTTATGGACGTTAAATTTTTTCCTCCCGGCCAAAAAAAAAAAAAAAATTAGGCCCGGCACTTGCTCCAATCCTAGCTCCGTCACTGATGTACTGTACTAATTAGTGCGATCACCTGTTGCACTAATTAGAGGATTTGCTTGATTAGAAACTCAGTTACGAGCACGTACTAATTGGTAGCATCCCCTGTGGCATAATTAGCTCTCCTCTCCTCACTATATGGATGACAAATATAATTAGTAGTGGTAGTACTAATTCCAACTTTCCAAGCAAGCCTGCAGTTTAGGTTCACCAGATGCAATGATGTGATCTGATCTTTTTTCCTTCGCGGGGTAAAAAACTAGGCTGGATCGCTAGCTTCCTCCAAGGGCAAGATCGCCACCTCCACCAGCACTAAGAAAACAACTGGCGAAGGCAAGGCGGCCAAGGTCTTCTCCCAAACCGGCCAGAAGTTTGAAACACCAGAGGAGGCAGTAATTCAATCGTCTTACATTCATCTGTGCTGACAACCTTTTGGTACATTGTGGTGGTGTTATTTTTATAAAGAGTTATTTTACAGCCCTTGATACTCTTCGCAAATCGAGCGGCAAGACACGGGGCCTCAACATGCATGGGTTGTCTTTTGTTGAGTCATACTTGAATTTGCCTCCACAAAAAATCACACGTGAATTATGAAGTTAACTACCATGACGTCTAGGTACTTATTGCTGCCACTGCTCACAGGTTATTTTGATGGTGTTTTTCGCTGAGCGTCTTGCATGGCCAATCCTTCCAAATTTCAATATATGCATTCATGTTTCTCTTAACTTCTAAATTCTACGGCACCAAGACTGGACATTCCTATGGTGACTCTCCCATTTATGGTCAATAAAGCTGTTCATATTTGTTTTTGATTGCTCCCCTAAATATCTGAAGACAAATGCTTTTTATCATCGGCTATACCAGATAATCATGCCTTTTGTTTTGTTTAAGTTTGTCTTTCGTATGAGATAATCTGGAGAAATTTATGTTGTTTCCGGTGGCAAAGAGCAACATGAACTATTGTTGCAAGTCCACCATATTTTCTCAAATTTTATAAGCTATTCATTGGCATGCATTTTATTAGTTTTATTAGTGCTTCCATTACTTTCTATTAAAATATGCTTAATGGGCTAGAGACTGTACCTTTTCAGAAAGTTACAGTGTGTGGTATGTTTGCTGAACTTGTGATGGCAGTTCTTCAGGCAGGACTTCGTCCATAGATTTTAACTTTAAACATCATTATATTTTGGACAAATGATGTGTTTACTGAATTGTCGTTGTTTATTTTTTGAAGTTATGCCATTTCGTAATATTGCATTGTTGATAGACAAAAAGATATAGGTATTAATTTTTGTGGCTCTAGCATAAATGTTTATCACCACGGTGACATTTCTTGTTCAATTTAGATTAGGAAAAAAACAAGTATTGAACAGAAAGTAGAGAGAATAAGAGCATTGTAGTCCAAGGTGGTTCATGCCAAAGACTGTAACACAATAATTTCTTATGATAGTGCAAATCATTGATGATGCAGAGGAAGTAACACAAGTTCTGCTAGAATTTCTCTCAGATAACATGGATAGAGGTGAGTTTTGCATAATCCATCTCAGTAACAAGCTTGCATTGAGTAATTCTTTTCAAGAAGCTTACCATGCACAACTACAGGATACTTGCAGTTCTTAGTGGCAATTGACAGCTACATTCTTCAATGGGAAACCTTGCATATAATTGTCTTGAGTACAGCAATACATGATTTTCTGGCAATAAAATGTTCATGATTGATCCATAATGTGTGCTCTGTCCGCATTTTAATTATTTATATTAATATTTCCGGTTATCACTGCAATGCAGACTGCTAAGTGGTAACCACTCTAGATTTTATGGACAGTAAATGGTCCACTGCTATTCACAGGTGCCTTCCTGCACTCTTCTGACCAAGATTTGGCATGTTTTTCATTTTCTACTATCATCGTGTAGTTGCACAAAAAATGAATACTACTTGGAAATACGTAAGAGCATGGCTCAAAACTCACAGACGGACGCAACTTTGAATCAACGATTTTATTTAAACAATGAAACAATGTTTTTCGACTGAAAAATCTGTAGTATATTTTGATTATGGGGACGCGACTGAAATGTATACACCAAGAAAACATAGTTCTCTTCAGTTGAATTTTAAATTCAAGTTTTGGAAATCAAAACAGAATGATTAATGCTACGCCGCTGCTAATGCCAAAGGTTGTGGCACCTTTTTTTTAATGATAGTGCAAATTGATTGGTGATGCAGCCATTGCAACGCAAGTAGTACAAGTTCATCATGTGCACCGCCCATCCATGAATTCTTTTTATCATTGCTTCTCCCGTTGGAATGCACGGGCACATAGTAGGAGAAATATGTGTGGGTTTGTGGGTGCTGAACGGTCGTCCCCTTGAAGACTTGGACAAGGTGTGTGTGGTGCACAACGCGACCTCATGTCTTACCACGTCAACCAGCCGATGCCCATCATCAGACATGCTCTTCTCCTGGACACCATTGGGAAGAAGCCCATCTCTTTTGATCCGTTTGTGCCTGTCACTAATGCACGTGGAGTCGGACTGAGAGTTTCTCACGGGTGTGACACAAACTAGAGTCTAAACTAATTTCCGTCTCTACTGAAATTTTCTTTTTAAAAATTTAAAGTATGCTAATGCTTTTTATTATTATTGTTCAGGTAGATTCCAGCACGAGTGTTTACCTTTTTTTTTCTGCATGTAATGAGAATGTTGTGGCTAATAGGTTTAAAATTGTCATTTTAGCTTCCCCTCAAATTATATTTTGTCATTTTGCTATCACTCATTGAAATTATAGAACAAACAAAAGAAGTATAAGCAGCGACATATGCCAACATGGATGAACCTCTGTGGATGGGGCATTTCATTTATTTTTATTTTAGGATATGATTTTTGTTTCTCCCGTTGCAACGCGCGGGCCTTTTTGCTAGTCATATGTTCAACTACATAGCCATGAAAATGAATCTCATTTTTTCCAGCATGTCCTCAACATTCATGGTGCACATTTTTCTGAATTCACATGTGCCATTTAAGTGCATCATTCTGCAAGGGTTTCCAGAATCCGTGACTACAAGCCCATCATAAATCCCTTTTCAAGTCATAGTCGCCTTTTCTCATTCTTGTGCACCTACACTCTTAAATAACCATACCACTCTCAAGACTCTTTTTTACTCTCGTGTCACACAAGCTTGATCCTCTTGGCCAGAGTGCAACTTCAGGAAGCTTGTGTTAGCTTTAGTTCCTTCGAATGAGCGACATCAGGAAGCATGTTAAGCGTGTGAGGAGATTCTCCAGTCCAAGATAATATTGTCAAAGAGGGAAGTAGGGCAGTAGACTACACTAGTACAAAACAACCCAACTATAACGCCACAGCTCTAGTGAGTCTACGAAACCGCCTTAGGTTTTTTTTTATTTTTAGAAAAGGAGGAATCACCCCCGGCCCCTGCATCTGGGAGATGCATGCGGCCATATTATTTATTATTCACAAAGACCTTACAAAGTAATACAACAGTAAGCCCGAGGCCACCATCTAGACGACACCTGTCTCTGCTCCTATCCTCTTGATGAAGGGCTGCCGAATGTCCGGGCCAAATACCAAACAGACATCGCACGAAAGCCTAACATCTAACGCCGGATGCCCCATCCAAGCCACATAGGCGGGACTGGGTAACACTCCGGTCCGGCGCACTCTCAGTGAGTACCACACGCACACGCTGCAAAGGGCCGTCACCTCCGTCTTCCCTCGATCCATCCTCAAAGCATGTACTGACGCATCGACCTTGTCAGGCCTCTCTGCCATCGACGCCACCACGACGCCAGACAACGTTGACCTCCTGCGCGTGTCCCTCGCCACACATCTGACGCCAAGCCTCCACTGCTCCATGCCATCGAGAACCGCCGCCATGAATATGTAGAAAGAAACACCGCTCCGATGCAGATGCCATCCGCTGGTCCCTCGAGCCCGAGTGCATCTCCAAGAATGCCACCCCCAAGGAGGTAACGACACATGAATGCCGCCGTCATCCGATTAATTGATCTAGGGTTTCCCCCGGAGGTATTGGGTGGGGTTGGGAGCTTCACCTCAATGATGCCTTCATGAAGGAAACGATGATAAGGGCATCGTCATCATCGGCTCCGGCCAATGACCGAAGACCAAGTTTTCACCCGGATCCATCCCAAGAAATCCACCCGACAACCTGTGCACTGTCTCGACCGCCTTCAAAGCCCCAGATCTAGCCGCCTAGATCCGACGACCAACCGCAACAGCAGTGCCACCGTAGGAGACCTGGCGCACCGGCCACTGCCTGAATGCGCCACCACTGGAGCCTGGGAGGAGGGCTCCCACCCCACCTCGCCAAACCGCGAGAGCCACCGAGATGGATCCCACACGCTCATCACCGTCTCTGATCTGAACCAATCCGTGGCAAAACCACGAAATCGCCGATGCAGATCCGCCTTGGATAGGGACTGCACCACGCCATGCCGCCGCGGGAAGCCCGAGCTTCACCCGCAGCCACCTTCCAGCCGCCGCCGCCCCGGGATCCAGCCGCCGCCGACAGGACGCGCCACCCACGTGCAGCAGGCCAGAGGATCCCCCCCCCCCCCCCCCCCCGATCCAGATCTGGACCGAGAAGCTCACCACGGCCGCCCCGCGCCGGCACGCCCCGCCTGGCCGCGAATCTGCCGCCACCCGCGCCTCCGCGCCAGAGAGCCGCCATCCGGCCGCCCCGGACACAGCCGCGACGCGCCGCCCTGCATAGCTGTGCGCATCCGCGCGAGGGCGCTGTCCCGCGCCAGCTCCACACCGCGCCGAAGGGAGGAAGGCCCGCCGCCACCGACGCCGGCCGGGCTTTGCCCGGCGGCGCGAGCCGGCGGCGGCGGGGTTGGGAGGGGACGGGGAAGGGTTGGAGGCGGCGGCGGGGAGGGGGAGGGGACGGGGAAGGGTTGGAGGCGGCGGCGCGTGGGTTCGCACCCCCCCCCCCCCGCTCGTGGGAGCGGGCTGGGCGAAACCGCCCTAGGTACCACCTTTTCTCATACGTCTTGGCTAGAAAAGATCATAGAGATCGGTTACACTGGAACAATCACATCTGATGATTGCCACAAGATACATGGAGCACGGTGGTTCCCTGCACCAAAATGGGCCCCCATCTCTAATGGGTTTTCCTAGCTACGACCACATGTATTACACCATCTTCGGCGATTAGATTGTGGTGCGCCAGCCATCTGGAGTGGATGGTTTATTTTGCAAAATGCCATCACACAAACTCTAACTGCATGCGCAAATCAATCTCAGGCCCTCTCGCCCCCCTCTCTAGAGAATGTGGCACCAAGCATAGATGCATAGATAGACCTCGACTCAACTGGCTATTGGGGAGGGGGGGTCCCAACACTCACCGTCTAGCCTCCAGCTCAATTAACCGGTGTCGTTGCTAAGGGCATCTCCAAGGCTAACCAGCAAATATGCTTCGACATCCGTCCATGGACAAGGGGGGACCAGTCCACGGACAAGGGGGTCCCAAACACTCACCGGCTAGCCTCCACCCCAATTAATCGGTGTCGTTGCTAAGTCATCTCCAAGGCTGGCGCACAAATATGCTTTGGCATCCGTCCACGGACAAGGGGGGACCAGTCCGCGGACGGGAGCCGGCCATTCTACGCTGAACAAATTTATCCCGCCCCAATTTTTTTTAGCCCACACACTCAAATAGCCGCATATATAGTTTACAATAGTTCAAATGTTCAAATGCAGCGGTAGTTCTAATTAAACAAGTTCAAATATTACACCCAAACATTGTTGTCTCTTTTAACCGCCCATAGATGCTCAATCAGATCTTCTTTCAGTTGCTCGTCAGTTGCTCGATACCGAATTTGTTGATGAATTTGAGCAAACTCTTCAAATGTGGCCAGATTCTGATCAAGAAGTTCGATATGATCACCCATGTTCTAAAATTCAAGACTTGCGGCAGCAGCATCACTCTCATCCTCTACGATCATATTGTGCATGATCACACAACATGACATCACCTCCTACAAGGTCTTCGCATCCCATTATTTAGTTGGTCCACAAACAACTGCAAAACACGCTTACAGAACTCTGAATGCGCTCTCAACATCCTTTCTAGTTGCTTCTTATCTTTGGGCAGAGTGAGCCTTTTTCTAGCCAACTGGGTTAGAGATGGTGTTGAGAAAGGTAGCCCACAGAGGATAGAAACCGTCAACCAGATAGTAACCCATGTTGTACTCATGCCCGTTGACAGTATAGTGGCAATGAGGAGCTTTTCGTCCAGTCAGCTAGCAATTAATGGTGATCGCTGCAGCACATTGATCCCATTATGAGACCCGGGCATTTCACTGAACAGTTGCCGAGCATGGTAAGTACCGTAGGAGCTGATGGTACCTGTGTGGCGGTCGGAGGAGGGGTGTGGAACGATGGAGGAGAAGAAGTGGCTTGGATCCCGGGTATGCATTCCCCCCGTCCCGGAAGATCGCCCGCCTCCAGAAGATCGCCCGTCGTCGCGCCAGGTTCCGTGCCAGCTCCTCGCTGATCGCAGGTACAACGTCAACTCACCCCTCTAGGACACATGGTTCCAGGATGAGCACGACATGCGTCGGCAAACCATTTTTGCTGGCCATCGCAGCCCGCCCCGTGTGTCCTAGGGTGCGCCCCGTGTGCCTCGTGTGCGCGCATCGAGCTCGCCAAGAGCGTGCGGCCTGACGCCGACGCCGTCTCCCTCCCCGTCGCTAATGGAAATATGCCCTAGAGGCAATAATAAAATGGTTATTATTATATTTCCTTAATCATGATAAAGGTTTATTATTCATGCTAGAATTGTATTGACCGAAAACTTAAATACATGTGTGGATACATAAACGAATACCATGTCCGTAGTGAGCCTCTACTAGACTAGCTCATTGATCAAAGATGGTTAAGGTTTCCTAACCATAGACATGTGTTGTCACTTGATAATGGGATCATATCATTAGGAGAATGATGTGATGGACAAGACCCATCCGTTAGCTTAACATATTGATCGTTCAGTTTATTGCTATTGCTTTCTTGATGACAAATACATATTCCTTCAACTATGAGATTATGCAACTCTCGGATACCGGAGGAATACCTTGTGTGCTATCAAACGTCACAACCTAACTGGGTGATCATAAAGATGCTCTACAGGTATCTCCGAAGGTGTTTGTTGAGTTGGCATAGATCGATATTAGGATTTGTCACTCCAAGTATCGGAGAGGTATCTCTAGGCCCTCTCGGTAATACACATCATAAGAAGCCTTGCAAGCAAAGTGACTAAGGAATTAGTTGCAAGATGATGTATTACGGAACGAGTAAAGAGACTTGCCGGTAACGAGATTGAACTAGGTATGAAGATACCGACGCTCGAATTTCGGGCAAGTAACATACCGATGGACAAAGGGAATTACGTATGTTGTCATAAGGTTCGACCGATAAAGATCTTCATAGAATATGTAGGAGCCAATATGGGAACCCAGGTTCCGCTATTGGTTATTGACTGGAGAGGTGTCTCGGTCATGTCTACATAGTTCTCGAACCCGTAGGGTCCGCACGCTTAACGTTCGTTGACGATATAGTGTTATATGAGTTATATGATTTGGTGACCGAATGTTGTTCGGAGTCCCGGATGAGATCATGGACATGACGAGGAGTCTCGAAATGGTCGAGAGGTAAAGATTGATATATAGGATGATGGTATTCGGACACCGGAATAGTTTCGGAGTGCACTGGGTAGTCATCGGGTCACCGGAAGGGGTTCCGGACACCCCCGTTAAGTGTATGGGCTTAATGGGCCAAAGGAGGGGACAAACCAGCACACTAGGGGGCTGGTGCGCCCCTCTACATGGCTGGCCGGCCCTAGGGGAAGGAAAGGGGAGGAGTGGCCCCTCCTGCCTTTCCCTCCTCGTGAGAGAAAGGAAAGGGGGGGGGCGCCTCCTCCTCCTGCCTTCCTCCTGCACTCATATATGGAGGGGGGGTGCGGCTTGGGAAAGTCCCGAAGTAGGATTCGGCTCTACTTGAGGTGCCCCTTGGCCTCTCCCCTCTCCCCCACCTATATATATGTGGGAGGGGGCGCCACACATAACCACAACAATTGCTTAACCGTGTGCGGCGCCTCCCTCCACCGTTTACACCCTCGGTCATATTTTCGTAGTGCTTAGGCGAAACCCTGCGGAGATCACTTCACCATCACTGTCACCACGCCATCGTGCTACCGGAACTCATCCACTACCTCGTCGTCTTGCTGGATCAAGAAGGCGGAGGACGTCACCGAGCTGAACGTGTGCTGAACGCGGAGGTGCCGTACGTTCGGTACTTGATCGGTTGGAGCGTGAAGAAATTTGACTACATCAACCGCGTTAACAAACGTTTTCGCTTACGGTCTACGAGGGTACGTAGACACACTCTCCCCTCTCGTTGCTATGCATCTCCATGGATAGATCTTGCGTGTGAGTAGAATTTTTTTTATTTTCCATGCAACGTTTCCCAACAGTGGCATCCGAGCCAGATCTATGCGTAGATGATTTGCACGAGTAGAACACAAAGAGTTGTGGGCGGTCATAGTCATACTGCTTACCACCAACGTCTTATTTTGATTCGGCCGTATTGTGGTATGAAGCGACCCGAACCTACCTTACATGTCCACGTACATGAGACCGGTTCCACCGACAGACATGCAACTAGTTTTGTATAAAGGTGGCTGGCGGGTGTCTGTTTCTCCTACTTTAGTTGACTCGAATTTGTCTACGGCCGGTCCTTGAAGAAGGTTAAAACAACAAACTTGATGAATCACCATTGTGGTTTTTGCTTAGGTAAGAACGGTTCTTGCTAGAAGCCCGTAGCAGCCACGTAAAACTTACAACAACAAAGTAGAGGACGTCTAACTTGTTTTTGCAGGGCATGTTGTGATGTGATATGATATGATGTGATACATGTTGATGTATGAGATGATCATGTTTTGTAATATCGACAACCGGGAGGAGCCTTAGGGTTGTCTCTTTATTGTATGAAATGCAAGTGCCATGTAATTGCTTTACTTTATCACTATGCGTTAGCAATAGTTGTAGAAGCAATAGTTGGCGAGACGACCCCGACGCAATGATGGAGATCATGGTGTCGAGCCGGTGACGATGGAGATCATGACAATGCTTTGGAGATGGAGATCAAAAGCACAAGATGATGATGGCCATATCACGCCACATATTTTGATTACATGTGATGTTTATCCTTTGTGCATCTTATTTTGCTTAGAACGGCGGTAGCATTATAAGATGATCCCTTCACTAAATTTCAAGATAAAAGTGTTCTCCCCGAGTATGCACCGTTGCCAAAGTTCGTCGTTTCGAAGCACCTCGTGATGATCGGCTGTGATAGACTCTACGTTCACATACAACGGGTGTAAGACTGTTTTGCACATGCAGAATACTTGGGTTAAACTTGACGAGCCTAGCATGTACAGACATAGTCTCGGAACACTGGAGACCGAAAGGTCGAATGTGAGTCATATAGTAGATATGATCAACATAGAGATATTCACCATTGATGACTACCCCATCTCACGTGATGATCGGACATGGGTTAGTTGATTTGGATCACGTATCACTTAGATAACTTGAGAGATGTTTATTTAAGTGGGAGTTCATTAGTAATTTGATTATTTGAACTTAATTTATCATGAACTTAGTCTTAATAGTTTTTGCATATCTATGTTGTAGATCAATAGCTCGCAATATAGCTCCCCTATTTTTGATATGTTCCTAGAGAAAACTAAGTTGAAAGATGATGGTAGCAATAATGCGGACTGGGTCTGTGATTTGAGGATTATCCGCATTGCTGCACAGAAGAATTATGTTCTTGATGCACCCCTAGGTGACAGACCCGTTGCAGGAGCAGATGCAGACGTTATGAACGTTTGGCAAGCTCAATATGATAACTACTTGATAGTTTAGTGCGCCATGCTTTACGGCTTAGAATCGGGGCTTCAAAGACATTTTGAACGCCATGGAACATATGAGATGTTCCAAGAGCTGAAATTGGTATTTCAGACTCAAGCCCGTGTCGACAGATATGAGACCTCTGACAAGTACTTTGCCTACAAGATGGAGGAGAATAGCTCAGCCAGTGAGCATGTGCTCAGAATGCCTGGGTACTACAATCGCTTGAATCAAGTGGGAATTAATCTTCCAGATAAGATAGTGATTGACAGAGTTCTCTAGTCACTATCACCAAGCTACTAAAACTTCATGATAAACTATAATATGCAAGGGATGACGAAAACGATTCCCGAGCTCTTCACGATACTGAAATCGGCGAAGGTAGAAATCAAGAAAGAGCATCAAGTGTTGATGGTTAACAAGACCACTAGTTTCAAGAAAAAGGGCAAAGGGAAAGAAAGGGAACTTCAAGAAAGAATGGCAAGCAAGTTGCCACACCCGTGAAGAAGCCCAAAGCTGGACCTAAGCCTGAAACTGAGTGCTTTTACTGCAATGGGAATGGTCACTAGAAGCGGAACTGCCCCAAATACTTGGCGGATAAGAAGGATGGCAAAGTGAACAAAGGTATATTTGATATACATGTTATTGATGTGTACCTTACTATTATTCATAGTAGCCCCTGGGTATTTGATACTGGTTCAGTTGCTAAGATTAGTAAACTCAAAACAGGAGTTCCAGAATAAACAGAGACTAGTTAAGGGCGAGGTGACAATGTGTGTTGGAAGTGATTCCAAGGTTGATACGATCACCATCGCACACTCCGTCTACCTTCGGGATTAGTGTTGATCCTAAATAAATGTTATTTAGTGTTTGCGTTGAGCATGAACAAGATTAGATCATGTTTATTGCAATATGGTTATTCATTTAAATCAGAGAATAATTGTTGTTCTATTTACATGAATAAAACCTTCTATGGTCATGCACTCGATGCAAATGGTTTATTGAATCTCGATCGTAGTGATACACATATTCATAATATTGATGCCAAAATATGCAAAGTTGATAATGATAGTGCAACATACTTTTGATACTACCGTTTACGTCATATTCGTGTAAAGCGCATGAAGAAACTCCATTCAGATGGACTTTTGGAGTCACTTGATTATGAATCATTTAGTACTTGTGAACCATGCCTCATGGGCAAGATGACTAAAACTCTGTTCTCTGGAACAATGGAGCGAGCTAATGACTTATTGGAAATAATACATACTGATGTATGCGGTCCGATGAGTGTTGAGGCACGCGGCGGGTATCGTTTTCTGACCTTCACAGATGATTTGAGTAGGTATGGGTATGTCTACTTAATGAAACACAAGTCTGAAACATTGAAAAAAGTTCAAGAAATTTCAGAGTGAAGTAGAGAATCATCGTAACAAGAAAATAAAGTTTCTATGATCTGATCGCAGAGGCGAATATTTGAGTTACGAGTTTGGCCTTCATTTAAAACAATGTAAAATTGTTTCACAGCTGACGCCACCCGGAACACCACAGCGTAATGGTGTGTCCAAACGTCGTAATCATACTTTATTGGATATGGTGCGTTCTATGATGTCTCTTACCGATTTACCACTATCATTTTGGGGTTATGCATTAGAGACAGCCGCATTCACGTTAAATAGGGCATCGTCTAAATCCGTTGAGATGACACCGTATGAACTGTGGTTTGGCAAGAAAGCTAAGCTGTCGTTTCTTAAAGTTTGGGGTTGCGACACTTATGTCAAAAGGCTTCAGCCTGATAACCTCGAACCCAAATCGGAGAAGTGTGTCTTCATAGGATACCCTAAGGAAAAAATTGGGTACACCTTCTACCACAGATCCAAAGGCAAGATCTTTGTTGCTAAGAATGGATCCTTTCTAGAGAAGGGGTTTCTCTCGAAAGAAGTGAGTGGGAGGAAAGTAGAACTTGATGAGGTAAATGTACCTTCTCTCGAATTGGAAAGTAGCACATCAGAGAAATCCGTTCCCGTGATGCCTACACCAACTAAAGAGTAAGCAAATGATAATGATCATGAAACTTCAGATCAAGTTGCTACTGAACCTCGTAGGTCAACCAGAGCACGATCCGCACCAGAGTGGTACGGCAATCCTGTCCTAGAAGTCATGTTACTAGACCAAGGCAAACCTACGAACTATGAAGAAGCTATGATGAGCCCAGATTCTGATAAATGGCTTGAGGCCATGAAATCTGAGATAGGATCCATGTATGAGAACAAAGTATGAACTTTGGTGGACTTGCCCGATGATCGGCAAGCCATAGAAAATAAATGGATCTTCAAGAAGAAGACCGACGCTGATGGTAATGTTACTATCTACAAAGCTCGACTTGTCGCGAAAGGTTTTTGACAAGTTCAAGGGGTTGACTACGATGAGACTTTCTCACCCGTAGCGATGCTGAAGTCTGTCCGAATCATGTTAGCAATTGCCTCATTTTATGAAATCTGGCAAATGGACGTCAAAACTGCATTCCTTAATGGATTTCTTAAAGAAGAGTTGTATATGATGCAACCAGAAGGTTTTGTCGATCCTAAAGGTACTAACAAAGTATGCAAGCTCCAGCGATCCATCTATGGACTGGTGCAAGCATCTTAGAGTTGGAATATATGCTTTGATGAGGTGATCAAAGCATATGGTTTTATACAGACTTACGATGAAGCCTGTATTTACAAGAAAGTGAGTAGGAGCTCTGTAGCATTTCTGATATTATATGTGGATGACACATATTGTTGATTGGAAATGATATAGAATTTTTGGATAGCATAAAAGGATACTTGAATAAGAATTTTTCAATGAAAGACCTCGGTGAAGCTGCTTACATATTAGGCATCAAGATCTATAGGGATAGATCGAGACGCTTAATAGGACTTTCAAAAAGTATACCTTGGCAAAGTTTTGAAGAAGTTCAAAATAGATCAGTCAAAGAAAGAGTTCTTGCTTGTGTTGCAAGGTGTGAAGTTGGGTAAGACTCAAAGCCCGATCACAGCAGAAGATAGAGAGAGAATGAAAGTCATTCCCTATGCCTCAGCCATAGGTTCTATAAAGTATGCCATGTTGTGTACCAGACCTATTGTGTACCTTGCCATGAGTTTGGCAAGGGGGTACAATAGTGATCCAGGAGTAGATCACTGGACAGCGGTCAAAATTATCCTTAGTTACCTAAGAGGACTAAGAAAATATTTCTCGGTTATGGAGGTGATAAAGAGTTCATCGTAAAGGGTTACGTCGATGCAAGCTTTGACACCGATTCGGATGACTCTGAGTCTCAATCTGGATACATATTGAAAGTGGAAGCAATTAGCTAGAGTAGCTACATGCAGAGCATTGTAGACATAGAAATTTGCAAAATACATACGGATCTGAATGTGACAGACCCGTTGACTAAACTTCTCTCACAAGCAAAAACATGATCACACCTTAGTACTCTTTGGGTGTTAATCACATGGCGATGTGAACTAGATTATTGACTCTAGTAAACTCTTTGGGTGTTGGTCACATGGCGATGTGAACAATGGGTGTTAATCACATGGCGATGTGAACTAGATTATTGACTCTAGTGCAAGTGGGAGACTGATGGAAATATGCCCTAGAGGCAATAATAAAATGGTTATTATTATATTTCCTTAATCATGATAAAGGTTTATTATTCATGCTAGAATTGTATTGATCGAAAACTTAAATACATGTGTGGATACATAAACAAATACCGTGTCCCTAGTGAGTCTCTACTAGACTAGCTCGTTGATCAAAGATGGTTAAGGTTTCCTAACCATAGACATGTGTTGTCACTTGATAACGGGATCACATCATTAGGAGAATGATGTGATGGACAAGACCCATCCGTTAGCTTAGCATATTGATCGTTCAGTTTATTGCTATTGCTTTCTTGATGACAAATACATATTCCTTCGACTATGAGATTATGCAGCTCCCGGATACCGGAGGAATACCTTGTGTGCTATCAAACGTCACAACATAACTGGTGATCATAAATATGCTCTACAGGTACCTCCAAAGGTGTTTGTTGAGTTGGCATAGTTCGAGATTAGGATTTGTCACTCCGAGTATCGGAGAGGTATCTCTGGGTCCTCTCGGTAATACACAACATAAGAAGCCTTGCAAGCAAAGTGACTAAGGAGTTAGTTGCAAGATGATGTATTACGGAATGAGTAAAGAGACTTGCCGGTAATGAGATTGAACTAGGTATGAAGATACCGATGATCGAATTTCGGGCAAGTAACATACCGATGGACAAAGGGAATTATGTATGTTGTCATAAGGTTCGACCGATAAAGATCTTCGTAGAATATGTAGGAGCCAATATGGGCATAAAGGTTCCGCTATTGGTTATTGACCGGAGAGGTGTCTCGGCCATGTCTACATAGTTCTCGAACCCGTAGGGTCCGCACGCTTAACGTTCATTGACGATATAGTGTTATATAAGTTACATGATTTGATGACCGAATATTGTTTGGAGTCCCGGATGAGATCACGGACATGACGAGGAGTCTCAAAATGGTCGAGAGGTAGAGATTGAAATATAGGACGATGGTATTCGGACACCGGAATAGTTTCGGAGTGCACCGGGTAGTCATCGGGTCACCGGAAGGGGTTCCGGACACCCCCGGTAAGTGTATGGACTTAATGGGCCAAAGGAGGGGACAGACCAACCCACTAGGGGGCTGGTGCGCCCCATGATACATCTCCGTCGTATCTACTTTTCCTAACGCTTTTCCTCTTGTTTTGGACTCTAATTTGCACGATTTGAATGAAACTAACCCGGACTGGCGATGTTTTCAGCAGACCTACCATGGTGTTGTTTTTGTGCAGAAATAAAAGTTCTCGGATTGGAACGAAACTTCACGAGGATTTTTTATATAATAAAAGAGAATTTCTGGAGCCAAGAACCACAGGAGGGGGGCACCTAGGTGGGCTCAACCCACCAGGGCGCGCCCCCCTCCAGGCGCGCCCAGGTGGGTTGTCCCCACCTGGTGGCCCTGCAGACTCCAACCCTTACACTATAAATTCACATTTTCGGAGAAAAGATCAGGGAGAAAGAATTATCGCGTTTCACGAGACGGAGCCGCTGCCACCTCCTGTTCTTCATCAGGAGGCCAGATCTGGAGTCTGTTTGGGGCTCCGGAGAGGGGGATCTTCGATCTTCGTCATCACCAACCCTTCTTCATCGCCAATTCCATGATGCTCCCCACCGGGAGTGAGTAATTTCTTCGTAGGCTCGCTGGTCAATGAGGAGTTGGATGAGATTCATCATGTAATCGAGTTAGTTTTGTTAGGGCTTGATCCCTAGTATCCATTATGTTCTGAGATTGATGTTGCTATGACTTTGCCATGCTTAATGATTGTCACTTTGGGCCCGGGTGCCATGATTTTAGATCTGAACCGTTTATGTTATCACCATTATATCTATGTTCTAGATCCGATCTTGCAAGTTATAGTCACCTACTACGTGTTATGATTTGGCAATCCCGGAGTGATAATAGTCGGGACACTTCCCGGTGATGACCGTAGTTTGAGGAGTTCATGTATTCACTATGTGTTAATGCTTTGTTCCGGTTCTCTATTAAAAGGAGGCCTTAATATCCCTTTGTTTCCAATAGGACCCCGCTGCCACGGGAGGGTAGGACAAAAGATGTCATGCAAGTTCTTTCCATAAGCACGTATGACTATTTACGGAATACATGCCTACATTATATTTATGAACTGGAGCTAGTGCCGTATCGCCCTAGGTTATGACTGTTATATGATGAATATCATCCAACGAATTCACCGATCCTATGCCTACGAATTTCTCTCATATTGTTCTTTCTAAGTTACCACTGCTATTGTTACTCTTGCACTTGCTACAAAATCATTGCTATTATTGTTACCATTACTATTGCTGTTACTACTACTATCAAAACTACCATAATACTTTGCTACTGATCACTTTGCTGCAGATAATTAATCTCCAGGTGTGGTTGAATTGACAACTCAGCTACTAGTACTTGCAAATATTCTTTGGCTCCCCTTGTGTCGAATCAATAAATTTGGGTTGAATACTCTACCCTCGAAAATGTTGCGATACCCTATACTTGTGGGTTATCAAAACCTTTTTCTGGCGCCGTTGCCGGGAAACATAGCTATATTTGTTGAGTCACTTGGGATTATTATCAAATTATCACTATGAAGAATCTAAAGGTTGCTAGGACTAAGATTTTTCCCTCTAAGACGAGGGGAGGTAAGGAACTGCCATCCAGCTCAACTTTAGATTCACCTTCTGTTATAAGTAGACTTGCAACACCACCACATGCTATCAGTTCTGATATGTCACAAGTTATTGATGATGCTACTTCCGCTATGAATGCTACTCTCTATGATGCTAGTACCTTGCTTGATGATAATGTACCACTAGGTGAATTTCTTGATGAACAACTTGCTAGAACTAAAGCTCTTGAGAATGCTGAAACTGATGAAATTGTTGAAACTGATGAAGAGCTTGAAACTAAAAATCTTGAAACACCTATTAGGTCTAGTTCTCCTAGATATAAATTTCCTGTGATACCGAAAGGTTATGTTATGGATGAGGAGACAACTAGAGACTTTCTTGCTTCCAATGATTGGGATGATCTTAAGAAATTATTATGCAAACTGAAGGAGAAATCTTTGAATGCTAGAATGAAATGTGATCCTCAGTTTGCTACTTCACCTATCTTTGTTGATGATAAGGATTATGAATTCTCTGTCGACCCAGAGTTAATTACTTTGGTTGAATCTGATCCTTTCCATGGTTATGAAAATGAAACTGTTGTGGCACATCTTACTAAGTTGAATGATATAGCCACCCTTTTTGCTCATGATGAGAAGATTCGCTATTATTATATTCTCAAATTATTTTTGTTTCATTAAAGGGTGATGCTAAGGCTTGGTATAATACTCTTGCTCCTGGTTGTGTGCGTAGTCCCCAGGATATGATTTATTACTTCTTTGAAAAATATTTTCCTGCTCATAAGAAACAAGCTGGCTTACAGGAAATATTTAACTTTGCGCAAATTGAAGAAGAGAGTCTCCCACAAGCTTGGGGGAGGCTTCTCCAATTGCTTAATGATTTGCCTGATCATCCTCTTAAGAAAAATGAAATACTTGATATCTTCTATAATGGACTAACCAATGCTTCTAGGGATTTCCTAGATAGTTGTGTTGGTTGTGTTTTCAGGGAGTGAATTGTTGAACAAGCTGAAGAATTATTGAATAACATATTGAAAAATTATGATGATTGGATCCTTCCTGAACCACCACTTAGACCTACTCCAAAGAAGAGGGGTATCTTATATCTCAGTCCTGAAGATATGCAAGAGGCAAAGAAATCCATGAAGGAAAAAGGTATTAAAGCAGAGGATGTTAAAATTTTACCACCTATCGAAGAAATACATGGGCTTGAAACACCACCACCACCTAAGGTGGTAGAGGTAAATTATTTACTAAAGTTCGATGAAGGTGATATTCCTTATAATAAACATCCTAGTCAATGCCTTTATGAGTTTGATAATTACATTAGAAAGCAAGATCACTTCAATACAAATGTTATGAAACAACTGAAATACAATTCTGATATGATTGATCGCTTGAGTGACTTGTTTTTTAGAATCTCAAATGATGTTAGAGGTGTAGGAAAGCATGCTTCTATGGTTCAAACTCAATTATAACAAGTTGCTAAATCTCAAAGAGAGTTGCTTGATGAAATGAATAATAATATCAATGATCATGCTGTTAGAGTAATGACTAGAGGAGGTAGAATGACTCGGGAACCACTTTATCCTGAGGGACACCCAAAAAGAATTGAACAAGACTCTCAAAGAGTTGACACTGATGTACCTAGTCCTTCTAAAAAGAAAAATAAGAAGAAAAATGATAGGACTTTGCATGCCTCTAGTGAACCTGAAGTTGAAAAACCTCCTGATAATGATAATGAAGTCTCTATTTCTGATGCTGAATCTCAGTCTGGTAATGAACACTCACCTTCTGATAATGAAAAAGATAATGATGAGGTTCATGAAGACACTCCAACAAATAATAATGAACCAGACAATGATGTTGAAATAGAACCAGCAGTTGATCTTCATAACCCACAACCCAAGAATAAAAGATATGATAAAAGAGACTTTGCTGCTAGAAAACATGGTAAGGAAAGAGAACCGTGGGTTCAAAAACCTATGCCCTTTCCACCTAAGTCAACCAAAAAGAAAGATGATGAAGAATTTGAACACTTTGCTAAAATCCTGTGGCCAGTATTTTTGCGTACTCGCTTGACTGATATGTTAAAAATGCCTCCTTATGCAAAGTACATGAAAGACATCATCACCAATAAGAGAAAAATACCGGAATCTAAAATCTCCACCATGCTTGCTAATTATACTTTTAAGGGGGGAGTACCTAAAAAACTAGGAGGTCCGGGAATACCAACTATACCTTGCTCCATCAAAAGAAATTATGTGAAAACTGCTTTATGTGATTTAGGAGCAGGTGTTAGTGTTATGCCTTTTTCTTTATATAAAAGACTTGATTTGAATAAACTCACACCTACTGAAATATCTTTGCAAATGGCTGATAAATCAACTGCCATACCTATCGGTATTTGTGAGGATGTGCCCGTTGTTGTTGCTAATGTTACTATCTTAACTGACTTTGTTATACTTGAGATGCCCGAGGACGACAACATGTTGATTATCCTCGGTAGACCCTTCTCGAATACTGCAGGGGTTATTATTGATTGCAATAAAAGCAAGGTTACTTTTCATATCAATGGTAATGAACATACGATGCACTTTCCAAAGAGACAATTCCAAGTGAATGGTATTAATGTTATTGAAAAATCTCCTACAATCACTATTGGAAGTTTTCAACTACCTCTACCTACTGCCAAAAAGAAATATGAAATGCTTATTGTTGGGGACATTGATACGTCTCCAATGTATATATAATTTTTGATTGTTCCATGCTATTATATTATCTGTTTTGGATGTTTTATATGCATTAATATGCTATTTTATATTATTTTTGGGACTAACCTATTAATCTAGAGCCTAGTGTCAGTTCCTGTTTTTTCCATGTTTTTGAGTTTCGCAGAAAAGGAATACCAAATGGAGTCCAAACAGAATAAAACTTTCGCGATGATCTTTCTTGGACCCAAAGGAAACCAGGAGACTTGGAGATGAAGTCGGAGGAGCCACGAGGCGGCCACAAGGACGTAGGGTGCGCCCAGGGGGGTAGGGCGCACCCCCCACCCTTGTGGGCCCCTCATGCGTCTCCTTACCTAATTCTTTCGCCTATATAAACTCTTATATGCCCAAACCACCAGAGGCATCCACGAAAAGAATTTTCCACTGCCGCAACCTTCTGTACCCGTGAGATCCCATCTAGGGGCCTTTTCTGGTGTCTTGCCGGAGGGGGATTCGATCACGGAGGGCTTCTACATCATCACCATTGCCCTTCCGATGAAGCGTGAGTAGTTTACCTCAGACCTACGGGTTCATAGCTAGTAGCTAGATGGCTTTTTCTCTCTCTTTGATTCTCAATACCACGTTCTCCTCGATGTTCTTGGAGATGTATTCGATGTAATACTTTTTTGCGGTGTGTTTGCCGAGATCCGTTGAATTGTGGATTTATGATTAGCTTATCTATGAATATTATTTGAATCTTCTCTAAATTCTTTTATGCATGATTTGATATCTTTGCAAGTCTCTTCGATCTATCGATTTGGTTTGGCCAACTAGATTGGTTTTTCTTGCAATGGGAGAAGTGCTTAGCTTTGGGTTCAATCTTGCGGTGTCCATTCCCACTGACAGTAGGGGCAGCAAGGCACGTATTGTATTGTTGCCATCGAGGATAAAAGGATGGGGTTTTCATCATATTGCTTGAGTTAATTCCTATACATCATGTCATCTTTCTTAATGCGTTACTTTGTTCTTCATGAACTTAATACTCTAGATGTAGGCAGGAGTCGATCGACGTGTGGAGTAATAGTAGTAGATGCAGAATCGTTTCGGTCTACTTGACACGGACGTGATGCCTATATTCATGATCCTTGCCTTAGATATCGTCATAACTTTGTGCTTTTCTATCAATTGCTCGGCAGTAATTTGTTCACCCACCGTAATATTTTCTATCTTGAGAGAAGCCTCTAGTGAAACCTATGGCCCCTGGGTCTATTTTCCACCATACAATCTTCTACTTTCCAATCTATGAGTTTCCGCTCTACTATTTTGCAATCTTTTACTTTCCAATCTATAAAACAATAATACCAAAAATATTTACTTTACCGCTTATCTATCTCTATCAGATCTCACTTTTGCGAGTAACCGTGAAGGGATTGACAACCCCTTTATCGTGTTGGGTGCAAGTTTGGTGTTTGTTTGTGCAGGTATTCGGTGACTTGCGTGTTGTCTCCTACTGGATTGATACCTTGGTTCTCAAAACTGAGGGAAATACTTACTCTACTTTGTTGCATCACCCTTTCCTCTTCAAGGGAAAAACCAACGCAAGCTCAAGAAGTAGCAGACATCCATATCCCCATTGAGGTAACTTAGTGTTTTACGAAAGTTCTTCGGTTTCATGCTAATCGGAAGTGGTTGTTAATAAGACTTGATCAACCTTATTAATAAATCATTTTTGAGAGGTATGAAGTTGATGTATTCAGTGAGCACTACCTTCTGTCCCTACCTTTTGTTTTCTGTTTTTATTAGTTAAATAAAATAAAATGCCATGCCTTGCCCGTTTTCTGAGTTTTCCGTGCAATAAAAAATGGCCCAAAAAATAAAAGTTCTTAGAATGCTCTGAAAATTTAATAAGATTCTTTTTCTGAATATTTAAGAGTTTTTAGTGCAAATAACATCAGAGGGAGGTGTTCCAGGTGGGCACAACCCACCTGGGCGTGCCAACACCCCTAGGCGCGCCCTGGTGTGTTGTGGTCCCCACGTGGTCCCTCTCACTTATCTTTTCACTCGATATCATCACCTACCTCCAGAAAAAATTCACCATTGCTCTCTCTCTCTCTCTCGTGTTCTTGCTCTCAAACCTGCGGATTTTGATCTCTTTGCTCGAAGCTCCGTTTCTGAAACTGTTTCGGGGGATTGTTGCTTGGTATGTGCCTCCTCCATTGGTCCAATTAGTTTTTGCTTTAGTGGTTTATATTTAAAATAAGTAGTGACTCTTGGTGCTGCTGTAGATGAGCTTGCATGTTGAATTCTTAGAGTTCTAAGTAGTTTGAATGCTCGATATGGCCTCTATGCATCCCTATGAGTAGTTGCTATCATTCTTATAAGGTTTTGTTGACAAAAATTCGTGACACAAAAATTTTCAGAAAATTGTACGTGAATATGATGAACCTCTTTGGAAGGAGTTCTTCGAGGTGGAGGTCCTTGGAGGCATCTTCTAGTAGCCGCTCCATTCGTCGGTCCTATGTTGAACCAAGTGAAAATTCCATTCGAGATGTCGCTACCAAATCATGTTTATGGCCATGCAATGATTACATGGCGCGTGTGGGCATTAAAGAAGAATTTGAGCAATATGTTCACAATTCCGAGCTCGGTCCCTACATTGCAGATAAGTGCAACCAACACCTCAGCCTCACTGAATCATTTACCAAAGAATTTAAATTCCATCCTCGTGAGTACATAGTATCATTTAAACTATATGACAATTCATTTACTATACATCTAAAGACATTTTCTAATCACTGCAAAAATCCATTTTGGGGTTCATTGGACGAGCCACCAAGGTCAGAGTTTGAGATATTCTTGACTAGCCTTTGCTATGGTGAGACTAGAGGAGTGACTCAAGGTAGAATAAAGAGCATTCATTTTCCCTCAATCCAATACTTTGCACTATTTAATGGAAAATGCATTGTAGGCAAACAAGATTGTAGTACACTTTGTGCTCCAGACTTGAGCCTTATCCGCACCGCTCTCACCGGTGACAAAAGTTATAACCTTGGAGCGATAGTGGCACATAGACTGCAACACAACGCTGGTAGTGGATATTTTTATGGTGGGATTTACGCCACACGCTTAGCGAGGGAGCTAGGTGTTTCACCTAGGTCTTATGACCCCATCCTACCCACGCAATACCTTGACTTCGATGCTATGAAACATCATAAGATACTTAGTGGTGAACCCCATAATTTTACTTATAACTTGTTGTTTAATAAAAGTTCCGTTGTGGACACCTTTTTGCCTGCACCTGCTCTCTTTGATGTTCATAGCAAGGGAAGATATTATGTTCTTGAGAGCGAGGCCCGAGCACATAACGCGGCAGTTGTGGCTGCACGACAGGCTGAGACATCTGCACCTAGAGCCTCCGTGAGCTATCACTCCGACCATTATGCAGGCTACTGATGGAGATTACCAAGTTAGGCCAAAAGCCTAAGCTTGGGGGAGTACGTATTTCCACCGACATTACTTTCATGTTCACACATTTCATTCCAGTTGTCGGTGTCCACACTTTTTCATTGTATTATACATGCTAGATTTATTTTCTCGCCTTCTTCTTGTGCGTTTGAAAAACTTCGAGAAAGTACAAAATTATTTCCTACTTCTTTTCAATTTTTTCTTTCTAGTGTAGTTAGTTGTAGCATTTAAAAAGAAAACCCAAAAAGATTTCCTTGTTCTTCTTTTGCTTGTTGGAAGCTCTCCCGTGTAAATATTTTTTCTCGTTTTTGTTTTTCTTTCTTTAAGTTGCCTTCTTTCAAAAAATCAAAAACTCCAAAAATATTTCAGTGTGTCCCTCTGAATTTCTTTTTATTGAGTCTTACCGAGGAGAAGACCACGATGAAAATGTTGAGTGGCTCTCATATGCATTTTTGTTGATCTAACAGAGAGCCCATATTACCTTGTTTTCTTCTTTTCTGAATAAAATATTTGCAGATTCCAGCTTAGTCCACGGCACTCTTGCACTATTATTATTTTCTTATCATTCGGTCGTGCAAGTGAAAGGCAATAATGATCTGGCTGTGGCAGAGAGAAACGGGTATGAACTCAACTTGTTCTGTTTCTGTAAATATGTTTAACCTAGTATCCATGATTCAGCTCATTATGATCAAACTTGTTTGCAATGACCCTTAGAGATTATAGTTTCTCATGCCATGCTTAAGTAGCTAGGAGTGGATAATGATTTATCTTGGATGTCAACATTGCGTTAAAATAATTGTGATGTAGTATGATGATATGGTATCCTCCTCTGAATGTTCGAGTGGCTTGACTTGGCACATGTTCATGCATGTAGTTGAATCAAAACCAACATAGCCTCTATGATATTTATGTTCATGGTGTTCATATCCTACTCATGCTAGTATCCAATGTTACTTATGCATAATGCATGTTCATGACCATTTTCGCTCTCTAGCTGGCCGCTTCTCAACCTAATTGCTAGCCTTCGCCTGTACTAAGTGGGAATTCTGCTTGTGCATCAAAACCCTAAAACCCAAGTTATTCCAGATGTGTCCACTATACCTACCTATATGCGGTATTATCCTGCCGTCCTAAGTAAATTTGCATGTGCCACCTCTAAAAACTTCAAATAAATATCCTTTTTTGTGTGCCTAGATTGTTCATAGAGCGACAGGAGGTAGTCAGTATCTTCCATGCTAAGCGGGTTATTCTCATGATGAGTGTTTATTCACTTGTCCTTGCACGAGAGGGCGGTAATAGGGATTCCCAGTCCCGAATTCAAATTGCAAATAATTAAACAAAACTCCCCCAGGACTGTTGTTGGTATGGAAGGCACCCATTGTTTCGGACAAGCCGTGGAGTGTGATTGTTGGTGGACGGGGAGTAATCCTTTACTTTTATCGCTTGGGAACCGCCACTAATGTATTTAGCATGGAAGATACCGATAACTAATGGTCGCGAAGTAAATAAGAAGGGTGCATTTCTCAAAATTTTCATTTACCTCTGTTTTAAAACTTGAGCTCTGGCAGCTCTGCAAATCACTGCTTCCCTCTGCGAAGGGACTATCTATTTACTTTTATGTTGTGTCATCACCTTTTCAAATAAGCGCCAGAACCTGAGAGCACTATTGTCATCCTCATGCATTGTGTATAGCTAATGTTGGGTGCATCATGACTAGATCTTTTCTACCATTAATTACAATGTTTAGTCGCTGCTTGAACTTTCAAGGTGCTCTGCATTTATGTTTTGTGGTCTCAGAAAGGGCTAGCGAGATACCACTATTGTCATATTATATCGTGGTTGCTTTGACAAAGTGTTGTTGTTTGAGATATCTTATTATTGCTCGCTAGTTGATTATGCCATTGATATGAGTTAATATAATTTTTAAGAGTTATTGTCGACATGGTTAGTTATAACCTTTGCTGAAAACCTGGGTGCTACTTAGGCTTATTTATGTAAACAAGAGCAAAAGAGTTCGTAAAAGTTTTTCTTTTTCACTTTCAGTTTATCAACTGAATTGCTTGAGGACAAGCAAAGGTTTAAGCTTGGGGGAGTTGATAAGTCTTCGTCGTATCTACTTTTCCTAATGCTTTTCCTCTTGTTTTGGACTCTAATTTGCACGATTTGAATGAAACTAACCCAGACTGACGCTGTTTTCAGCAGAACTACCATGGTGTTGTTTTTGTGTAGAAATAAAAGTTCTCGGATTGGAATGAAACTTCGCGAGGAATTTTTATATAATAAAAGAGAATTTCTGGAGCCAAGAACCACAGGAGGGGGGCACCTGGGTGGGCACAACCCACCAGGGTGCACCCCCCCTCCAGGCACGCTCAGGTGGGTTGTCCCCACCTGGTGGCCCCGCAGACTCCAACCCTGACACTATAAATTCACATTTTTGGAGAAAAAAATCAAGGAGAAAGAATTATCGCGTTTCACGAGACGAAGCCGCCGCCACCTCCTGTTCTTCATCGGGAGGCCAGATCTGGAGTCTGTTTGGGGCTCCGGAGAGGGGGATCTTCGATCTTCGTCATCACCAACCCTTCTCCATCGCCAATTCCATGATTCTCCCCACCAGGAGTGAGTAATTCCTTCGTAGGCTCGCTGGTCGGTGAGGAGTTGGATGAGATTCATCATGTAGTCGACTTAGTTTTGTTAGGGCTTGATCCCTAGTATCCATTATGTTCTAAGATTGATGTTGCTATGACTTTGCCATGCTTAATGCTTGTCACTTTGGGCCCGGTTGCAATGATTTCAGATCTGAACCGTTTATGTTATCACCATTATATCTATGTTCTAGATCCGATCTTGCAAGTTATAGTCACCTACTATGTGTTATGATCCGGCAACCCCGGAGTGACAATAGTCGGGACACTTCCCGGTGATGACCGTAGTTTGAGGAGTTCATGTGTTCACTATGTGTTAATGCTTTGTTCCGGTTCTCTATTAAAAGGAGGCATTAATATCCCTTAGTTTCCAATAGGACCCTGCTGCCACGGGAGGGTAAGACAAAAGATGTCATGCAATTTCTTTCCGTAAGCACGTATGACTATTTACGGAATACATGCCTACATTATATTTATGAACTGGAGCTAGTGCTGTATCGCCCTAGGTTATGACTGTTATATGATGAATATCATCCAACGAATTCACCGATCCAATGCCTACGAATTTCTCTCATATTGTTCTTGCTAAGTTACCACTGCTATTGTTACTATTGCACTTGCTACAAAATCATTGCTATTATTGTTACCGTTACTATTGCTGTTGCTACTACAATCAAAACTACCATACTACGTTGCTACTGATCACTTTGCGGCAGATAATTAATCTCCAGGTGTGGTTGAATTGACAACTCAGCTGCTAATACTTGCAAATATTCTTTGGCTCCCCTTGTGTCGAATCAATAAATTTGGGTTGAATACTCTACCCTCAAAAACTGTTGCGATCCCCTATACTTGTGGGTTATCACCCCTCTACATGGCTGGCCAGCCCTAGGGGAAGGAAAGGGGAGGGGTGGCCCCTCCTGCCTTTCCCTCGTGAGAGAAAGGAAAGGGGGGGGCGCCTCCTCCTCCTGCCTTCCTCCCGCACTCATATATGGAAAGGGGGGCCGGGGGAGGCACAGCTTGGAGAAGTCCCCAAGTAGGATTCGCGCCCCTTAGCCTCTCCCCTCTCCCCCACCTATATATATGTGGGAGGGGGGCGCCACACATAACCACAACAATTGCTTAGCCATCTGCGGCGCCCCCCTCCACCGTTTACACCCTCGGTCATATTTTTGTAGTGCTTAGGCGAAGCCCTGTGTAGATCACTTCACCATCACCGTCACCACGCTGTCGTGCTGCCGGAACTCATCCACTACCTCGCCGTCTTGCTGGATCAAGAAGGCGGAGGACGTCACCGAGCTGAATGTGTGCTGAACGCGGAGGTGCCGTACGTTCGGTACTCGATTGGTTGGAGCGTGAAGAAGTTCGACTATATCAACCGCGTTAACAAACACTTCCTCTTACGGTCTACGAGGGTACGTAGACACACTCTCCCCTCTCGTTGCTATGCATATCCATGGATAGATCTTGCGTGTGCGTAGAATTTTTTTTGTTTTCCATGCAACATTTTCCAACAGTCGCCGCCACCCCCGCAGCCTCCCGCCATGATGGCTGAGGTGGAGGAGCGGCTCCTGCAGGCCATCATGGAGGACTCCGAGTGGGAGTATAGGCGCCAACAGGAGGAGGAGTGGGAGGGTCTGTAGGAGATGCTCGAGCAGTCGGCCTCCAGAGACGTGTACGTGCCGGAGCTGGACGTTAAGCAGGAGGTGAAGGAGGAGCCAACGGAGGAGCGTGCATGGTCTCCGTGGTCACCACCACCGCTGCAGCCTGTATAGCACGCGCCCGGCCCATTCTGGGGGCCACCGCCCCACCTCTGGATGCCCCCACACTACATCGACCTGACGAGCGACGACGAGGATGGTGGCGCCTGAAGACGGCAGCTGCGATGGCATTGGCATCGACGGCGACGACTTCTGCGGTGCGCAGGGGGCCGTATTATCTTTTTTATGTTCTTTTAACTGCATCTTATGTACTGTGCATGGGCCATGACGATCGGTGGACTGTTTAATTAAGTTATTTATGTTTTAAGCTATTCTATAATGCCTTTTTTTGTTTTTCCATGCTTTTTGGGTGTTTTTTTTAAGTCTAGCACGGACAAGTTGGGGACGCGGCCGCGCGTTGGGTGCCTCGACACTAGGCTGGCACAAGCCAGACATGGGCGTCCGTTTTGCCACCGCAAACGAATCAAATCCAAACCAAATGGACGTCCGTTTGGGGTCGCGCTTTGGAGTTGGCCTCAGTGCGAGTCCAATGGGTGCATATGGTGGACGATGTTTTCAGGTAGCTGCTCGAAAGACACGAGCTGAGCCATGAAAAAGGGCATTCTTCTTTACACCGCCCGTTCTCTAGCTAGCATCATCGTCCAAGAATAATCTATGATATTAGATACTTCAAATGCAGGATTAGAACTCAAAATATCTTTGTTCTTGTTCTTATGGCCTTTCTAGCAGTGTAGGAGATGTGACGTGGATAAAAAAGGCAACAGGGTGATGAAACAGAGTAAGAAAAAAAGGAAGAAAGAGTATTATGCACTTGGATAAATCGATACTGGGGAGGTTCATATATATCAGGGCATGCTATACCTACAAATAGCAAGTATTGTACCTCAACAACCGCAATCCTGTCTTTGCATCACTGATGCAATTACCTACTGCATTACCTAGGGAGTACAGTAAAGTACTACAAACAAGTGTCTTTTTCTTGAAAAAGTACTACAACAAGTGTCTGCGAGTTGGTGTGGCGACCGAAGGTATGGTGAGGCCCCTTCCCAAAAAGCAGAAAAGAGATAACCCCTGTTGTTCATGGAAGCGCCACCCCCACCCCCACTCCCACCCAATTTTTCTGTCGGTTACCGTCGAAGAGACAGAGGGAGAAAGGGAAGAGGATTCGCTCGCGCCCCGCCATGACTCACCATCGGAGGGAGGCAGCAGGTGACCTCGGCAACCACACAAATCGCTGTTGGATTTTAGAAAAACAATCACACAACAAAGGCAACAAAAACACATAGAAAAAGATACTTGGATCCCTTTTTATGCACAATACATGAAAGAAAAGATAGTTGCCCACAATTAACCATACAGTTGCCTAAAACCATGTATCCCATTGCCCAATCCTCATGAACAGAAACATTACCAAGACCACAATTTGGCCAATATCTAAAGGTTTTAGATACCTTTCAATTAAGTTTGTGTCTGAGTGGTGTGTCAAGAATTTCTTCTCTTCGAGTGGGATCCAATACTTGGCGAATGATCATAGAGGGTGGCGGGGTGGAGGTGGTCATGGGGACATAACTAAAACCATGAAGTTTTTTTATGGTATTAAGTTTATCTGTGAACCCCTAAAAGACGGACATGTGTATGTTCGATATCCCTTTTTCAGGTGTCATAGTTGCCCACAATCAGCTATACAGTTGCCTAGAACCATGTATCCAGTTGCCCAATCCTCATGAACAGAAACATTACCAAGTCCATAATTTGGCTAATATGTAAAGGTTTTAGATACCTTTCGATTAAGATTGTGTTATAGAGATGCATCAAGAACTTCATCTCATCGGGGTGGGATCCCTTGGTATTATCGTAAAAACTTGGCGACGATCATAGAGGGGGAGCGGTGTGGAGCTGGTCATGGGGACATTACTAAAATCACGAAGTGTTTTTAGGGGATTAAGTTTATCTGTGACCCCCTCCAAAAATGAACATGTGTATGTTCTTTATCCCTTTTTTTCCAGTGCCATAGTTGCCTAGAATCAACGATATTATTGTCTAAAACCATGTATCTAGTTGCTCACAATCAACCATATAGTTGTCTAAAATCATGTATCCAGTTGCCCACAATCAACCATACAGTTGTCTAAAATCATGTATCCAGTTGCCCACAATCAACCATACAATTGTCTAAAACCATGTGTCCAGTTGCCTGATCCTCATGAACAGAAACATAACCAAGACCATAATTTGGCTAATAGGTAAAGGTTTTAGATACCTTTCAAGTTTGTGTCACAGAGATGCGTCAATAATTTATCTCCTCAAGGTGGGATCCCTTGGTACGATTGAAAATACTTTGTGGATTCTGCTCCTCTTGTTGTCTGAGGAGATGGGATCCGGCTTGATGTTGAAGGGAGCAATGGACGCCGAGGGGCCCTGAGAACGCCCCCTCGTCGCTCGGTTTGGAAGATTTTGGATGTACGGACTTGTTCAAACCAATTAGGTGATCGTCGTTGGATGGTCAAAGGTGTCTAATGACGTTGATCCCGACATTTGGGGTAATTGGGTGTCCTTATGGTAGGCAACTTAGAGATAAAACTAGTCAATTGGTAGTCATGGTAACCAACTTAGAAGTATCCTCCGCTGATAGGTAGTCATAGTAGGGAAAAAAATGAGTTGCATTCCAATAGAACTGAAGTAGCCTCAGTAGCACACAAAGTTGCTCGGAAAAAAAAGTTTGTCGAAACATACTCATATGGGATCTAGTTTTGAAAACTCATCGCGAGAAACCCAATAGTGAAAACGGATCTAAATTCTGAAATTCGAATAAAAAATTATGACTTTTGAAATTTTTTAAAACCCCACATAAATGCACGTGGTCTCTCGGCTGAGGTATTCTGAGAATGGAAGACTACGTACTTTTTTTGATAGGCTAGGATGACATGTCACATCAATTTTCTAATATGGTGGGTGTGCTCGAGCAATCCATCGAGCACCCATGCGCTGCCTAGCCATGTCCGAAGAAATATGAAGCAGGATCGGGATGAAGCACTGGTGACACCAAATTGCTTGGATAGCCAGCTTTTTCCTAATGTGAAGGTAACTATTGAAATGTTCAGTCGCGTGGCAAGCATTGACCACAAGTTGAATGATACCTTGCTTCCATAATTTGAATGTTCATTCGAGTGGTAAACATGGACCAAAAACATATATATCTAGGATAAAAAACGAGTGGATAGATTGGAGGACTGTATGAATGGAGTTATGGCGAGGAGCAGTTTAGGGAGCGTTTGGATCGCTTGCCTGTTTACCTCGCTAGGCAAGGCTAGCCTTGCCAATGGAGGCGACACTGGTACCGTAAGATGTTATACAAACGGTTTTTAACCCCTTTCCGCGACGACATTTGGAACCGTCGCCTAGTGAGTGATTGCGATAGGGGGGTCCTTCCCACACGACCCAGAAACCGTCAGGGAGAGGCGAGCGGCTACTGACGATCGCCACCGAATAAACGTATGAGAAGCCGCCCCAGTCCCACACGTTACATCTCGATGTTACATTTCTGATCAGAGAGACATCCCAAACGATTACGCCGCTATAGTCATGTGAAAAAGGTGGACATCAACATTTAATCTACCGATATGTGTGTGATTGGTACGTTATCGCACACGGTTCAAGAATGTAAAATATGTGCGGTGCCTCTACTAACGCCAATGCGTCCATTTTCATAACTGTGTGTGATTGGTATTCCTATCACACACGCACACTGGTTTGAAACGTTTGCCGTATTACCATGAATCGCACACGCATATGAGACGAAACCGTGTGTGCGTCTGTCGGGCATCGCAAACGTTTCACGTCAAAGAACCGTCTGTTCTCTATTTTTCATCGCACACGCTGTTTTCTTTCAAACCGTATGCACATTATTTTATTCGCTAATGTATAATTTTATTTTTCCCTATAATTTATTATTCGAATTGGAAATTTTGAAATATGAAACGTGGAATTCAAATTCTCAGCACAATGGTTCAACAACGAATCCATAAATAAAATTGTCAGTACAATATGTTTAGTAATTATAGGATTAGACAGCAATTAACTACGATGAACCATAATATTTAGAGGCGGTAAAGGTGAAGAGACAAGTGTAAATCATTTTGACTGCCGATAGCGTTAAACAAGCGGAATGTCCATAATGTGCCCTCCTGCATGCCATAGGCACAAACAACTTTTGTCCAACCCCTTGTGACGATCGCCCGCCCATCCTTCACCGCCTTCAGGAAGACTTCTAGAGCATTATCATGGTACCATAAATTATATACTTTAACCTTAGTTGCCTTCATTTTGGTCATGTAGTTTGCAAGGTAATCATCAGTAAATAGCTTCGGAAACCACTGAAAAGAGAAAAATATCAGATACTGAGGTCTAATAGAGTAACTTGTTGTGGGTAGGGGGAAAAGGCAACACATTACTTACCATCCTGAAGTTCACTGTTGTCTTGGACAAAGTTTAAATAAAGAACTTAATTCCCATCACCCGTTTCTTTCGCCTAACAATCTTTCTTAGTTTCCTCACTTAACGCTTGCTCATGAATATCTCATTGCCCCATACACAATAGGGATCGAAGCATGGATCAGTACCACTCATATATGTACCTACAAGCAACCAGTAAATGTTAGAAGCTAAACTGAGATTGCACAAATGATGTAAAATACAACTACCTATGTTCCTAAGTACAAGTATTTTTAGAGATTTCAATATGAACTACATATGGATGTATATAGAATTATAGATATAGTTTAGATTAGAATCTAGATTCACTCATTTTGCTCCTTATGTAGTCTATACTGGAATCTCTAAAAATACTTATATTTAGGAACACATGATGTATAAGACATGGGATGCAGCTAACCTCGATGGCAAACAACAGCATCGCCCATTGTAGCCTTGTTTAAGTACATGGAAAGCCAATGTTAACTACAACAAGGTTAACATCCACAAAAAATAGCAAATGGTAATAAAACGGCAGCATCTGTAGCACGGTAGCAAAGGGACGGATTAAAAAATGGATACAACTGTCAATTGCAACAGGCTTAACAGCATCCTAAGTCATGTTTTGTATGTTTGTAGCCATTGAAATACAACTATTTAAAAACGGATACAACTGTTAATTGCAACGGGCTTAATAGCCATTGAAACCGACACTGATAAAAATGCAATTGACAGAGTTAAACATCACAAGGCAGGTGCTGCCAGAGTAGAGAATGGCCCAGTTGTGTATAAAAAGATAGGAAAATAGCTAAAACATGTTAGGCATGTTTACTACAACATGCCTAATACATCGACCGTACAAAACATAGCCATTAATTGCAACTGGTATTGGTAAGATTGAACTGGTGAGTTCATACTTGGTAAGTCCTGAGAGGTAGTTGCTGGGGCACTTCATCTTGGCCAGAGCCCGCCCAAAGTCAGCGGCGGCGGAGGCGAGCTCTTCCTCTAGGTCGAAGCATGGATCAGTGACGCCGACATGTGTACCTACAAGAAGCAAGTAAATATTAGAAGCCAAACTGCAAGACATGGGATGCAGCTAACCTCGACGGCAAACAATAGCATCGCCCGTTATGACCCTGCGTAAGTACATGAAAAGACATGTTAAGTACAACAGGGTTAGCATCCACCAAAAATAGCAAATGGGCAGCATCTCTAGTATATCTTCATTGCGGAGAGTAGCATGATAGCAAAGGGACGGATTAAAAAATGGATACAACTATTAATTGCAACAGGCTTAACAACATACTAAGTCATTTTTTGTAAGTTTGTAACCATTGAAATACAACTGTTTAAAAATGGATACAATTGTTAATTGCAACAAGCTTAATAGCCATTGAAACCGGTACTGATAAAAATGCAATTGGCAGAGTTAAACATCACAAGGCAGGTGCTGCCAGAGCAGAGAATGGCCCAGTTGTCTATAAAAAGGTAGAGAAAATAGGTAAAACGTGTTAGGCATGTTTACTACAACATGCTTAATACATCGACCGTACAAAACATAGCCATTAATTGCAACTGGTATTGGTAAGATTGAACTGGTGAGTACATACTTGGTAAGTCCTAAGAGGTAGTTGCTAGGGCACTTCATCTTGGCCAGAGCCCACCCAAAGTCAGCGGCGGCGGAGGCGAGCTGTTCCTCCGGGTCGAAGCATGGATCAGTGCCACTGACATGTGTACCTACAGGCAACCAGTAAATGTTAGAAGTTAAACTGCAATTGCACAAATGATGTGAAATACTGTAAGACATGGGATGCAGCTAACCTCGACGGCAAACAACAGCATCGGCCGTTATGACCCTGCGTAAGTACATGGACAGGCATGTTAAGTACAACAGGGTTAGCATCCACCAAAAATAGAAATGGGTAGCATCTCTAGTGATATCCTGAGTCATGTATTGTTAGTTTGTTGCTGGTATTGGTGAAATGAAGCTGGACAGTTAATACTTGAACATCACACATTGTGCAGTACTGAAATAAACAAGGCACGAACATGCTTAATACATCAACCGTACAAAACATAGCCATTGCAAGTGGTATTGGTAGGATTGAGCTGGTCAGATCATACATGTTAAGTCCTGGGGGGTAGTCGCTGGGGCACTTCATCTGAGCCAGAGCCTGCACCAAGTCGGCAGCGGCGGAGGCGAGGTGTTCCTCCGGGTCAACACGCACAGCGGCCATCGCGCCACGGACCACCATCAGCTCCTCGACCTCCATGTGATATGTGGTTGGGCTTGCGCGGTGATGCTCTGGAGGTAGGGGCACTGGGGATTTGCAGGCATGAGGATGTTTCGCAGGCGCCATTTAAGCAATCAGGCCAGGGCCGTGATAGAGATCGGTGGGTTACCTAACTGGATCCGAGCAGAACATAGATGTGGTTGAAGCTGTGGTTGCGGCGGTGGCGGTTTGAGCTGCCGGTAGGGGGAGGGGGAGATACTGAAGAAATTTGATGGGTGGGAATGTGGTGGGAGGAATAAATTTTTAAATCGCGCGCCTAATGAAAATTTCGCTGCGAAACTTGAAACTTGGGCGGGGGAAACACACAACACAGACGAAGCGCGTAAAATACTCGTGTGCGAGAAAAGAGAAAATTGGCAGATCCCGTCTCCAAAAATATGTACACATGTAGTAGATATTTTTGGTCAATGTTACGCCTGGTTTATTAGGAAACATCGCACAGGTAACAGACTTATGGATCATTAACGCAAAAAAACGCACACGGGTACGCCATAGAAACCGTGTGTTTTGTGATCTTCTAATAATTCTTATATCTATCAGCATCTCCAACCGCACCTAATTTCAAAAATCTCTTTCATTGTATCAGGATTATTCAATGTACATGAACGAGGCAAGGTGACACCCGATGAGCAATCATCGGTTTATGAAATGCAATCAAGTGTCAACCTGCCTCATTCACGTAGCCAGATTTGATCCTATGCAACAAGAGAGAAGCTTGCCATCCGCCGGCGCAGCAATTTAAGTCGATGTGTGGCCAGCTCGCGCGGCGAGGTGGGACTAAAAACCAGCTGCGGCCAGCTCTAGTCTCCTCCGGTGGCTGCGGGCGAACGTTTCGGTAGTATTTGGGGCCGGGGTGTGGCTACAAAACTTCAGTGAACACATGCTAATCAACGCTCAAAGCCCTTAAAGGATGCGCTTACCGACATTGTATATTAATAATAGATAGTACCAACTTAAAGTACTAATGGTAATTTGCTCTAAGACTAGTACGTATGTAGTACTGGTAGATGCTCGTAATTAATTATACAAACTTACGGGCGACACACACACTAACTACTTCTCATATGCTGCCATCGGGCCATGCTGGCCAGACGCCGGCGTTCTCCTTCCCGGCCTTGTAGGCGGCAGCCCATCATGCTTCGATCTCCGCCAAGCTCTCCTCAGCACGGCGTGCGGCCTCTTCTTTCTTGTGGCAGCGGGACTCTCTTTTCTTGACTGCTTTCTGCCTTTTCCGCTCCTTCTGTGCGGCTTTGGCCGCCTCTAGATCCACCACCCATTCAGCCATGGTAGCCTCAAAGTCCACCCACGTAACTGTGTGGCCACCGGTGGCGATGAACTCGGCGCGGCGAGATGCCATCGCTTCCTTACCATGTGTGCGGTCGCGGGCGGCAAGGAACGAGGTGCGGCGGGATGCCATCGCTTCCTTACCAGTTACTGTGCACTGCGGTGCCATGAACGACGCTTGGAGAGCTCTGGGACGGAGTGGCTGGGCAGCCGTATAGTGCGTTGGTTTTAAAGAGCTCAACGACAAACGACGAAGGAAATTTGGCTTCCCTTACAATTTTGCTCGTTCATTATCGCACACGGTTCATCTTCGTCGCCTCCGGAAACAGTGTGCACTCAGCCTATTATGTGTTGCATTATGATTGGTCGGAACCCCAGCCACGCGGATCGCGCGTGTGCACCGTAGGATGCTCCGCAATCGAACGGCAATCCATGTCCCTCACATCACACCCGTGCAGCTGTAGCTGGATTGGATTTATATGCGCTAAATGCCTAGAAAATGCACATAATCCCCTAAATATGGTAAATGAGTCCGAAAAAATGCCAAATTTGAACACGATGATTTGCAGGGTGTATGTTCGTCATAGAATAAAACTCCAGGGCAAAGAACGAAGAAAATTTGGATTCCCCTTCAATCTTGGTGATTTCCCTCTCGAAAGCATGGAACTTCCTTGGTGATGGTTCGATTTATGAAGGGCGTGCATGATGACATAAGCCAAACCTTCTCAAATTTTTACCAGGGCATGGTGAGGCCATGCCATGGCACCATGCCAGGCGTCATGTTTTTCAAGCATTTATTTCATTTTTTTCTATAGTTGAAAACCCAATAAACAAACATTTATGGTTGACTATTGCCACACATTTCATCAAAATATCTGCCCATTCCTTGTAAAAGGCATGAGAATTTACTAAATGGCACGAGCATGGTTTTCCAGGCCGTTTTGTACACCCTTTCATGCACCCATTGTTTGAACTTGAATTATGTGCATTAATGCCTAGAAAACGCACATAATCCCCTAAATATGTTAAATAAACCCGGAAAAGTGCCAAATTTGAACACGGTGATTTGCAGGGTGTATGTTCATCGAAGAAAAAAACTCATGGACAAAGGACAAAGGAAATTTGGATCCCCCTTCAATCTTGGTGATTTTCCCCTCGAAACCATGAAACTTCCTCGGTGATGGTTTAATTTATGAAAGGCGTGCATGATGACATAAGGCAAACATTCTCAAATTTTTACCAGGGCACGATGAGGCCATACCATGGAACCACGCCAGGCGTCATGTTTTCCAAGCATGTATTTCATTTTTGTATAGTTGTTAACCCAGTAAACGATGCATTTGTGTTTGACTATTGCCACACATTTCCTTGAAATCTCTGCCCATTCCTTGTAAAAGGCATGAGAATTTACTAAATAGCACGAGCATGGTTTTCCAGACCGTTCTTGTGCACCTTTTCATGCACCGATTGTTCGAATTTGAATTATGTGCATTAATGCCTAGATAATGCACATAATCCCCTAAATATGGTAAATGAGCCCGGAAAAATGTCAAATATGAACACGTTGCATTGGAGGGGGTATGTTGATCGTTGGAAGAAAAACTGAATGACAAACTATGACGGAAATTTGGATTCCCCTTCAATCTTGGTGATTTCCCTCTCGAAAGCATGGAACTTCCTCGGTGATGGTTCGATTTATGAAGGGCGTGCATGACGACATAAATCAAACCTTCTAATCTTTTTACCAGGGCACGGTGAGGCCATACCATGGCACCATGCCAGGCGTTATGTTTTTCAAGCACGTATTTCATTTTTCTATAGTTGATAACCCAGTAAATGACGCGTTTGTGGTTGACTATTGCCACGCATTCCCTTGAAATCTCTGCCCATTCCTTGTAAAAGGCATGAGAATTTACTAAATACCACGAGTATGGTTTTTCCAGACCGTTCTTGTGCACATTTTCATGCACCGATTGTTCAAATTTGAATTATGTGGATTAATGCCTAGAAAATGCACATAATCCCCTAAATATGGTAAATGAGACCGGAAAAAATGCCAAATTTGAACACGCTGCATTCGAGGGGGTGTGTTGATTGTATAAAAAACGGAATGACAAGCTAGGAAGGAAATTTGGATTCCTGGCCCCTTCAATCTTGCTGATTTCCCCCTCGAAACCATGAAAATTCCACGGTGATGGTTCGATTTATGAATGGCGTGGACGACGACATAAGCCAAACCTTCTCAAATTTGTACCAGGGCATGGTGAGCCCATACCATGGAACCATGCCAACCGTCATGTTTTTCAAGCATGTATTTCATTTTTCTACAGTTGAAAAACCAATAAACGACGTGTTTGTGGTTGACTATTGCCACACATTTCCGTGAAATATCTGCCCATTCCTTGTAAAAGGCATGAGAATTTACTAAATAGCACGATCATGGTTTTCCAGACCGTTCTCGTGCACATTTTCATGCATCGATTGTTTGAATTTGAATTATGTGCATTAATGCCTAGAAAATACACATAATCCCCTAAATATTGTAAATGAACCCAGAAAAGTGCCAAATTTGAACACAGTGATTTGCAGGGTTTATGTTCATCGTAGAAAAAAACTCATGGACAAAGGACAAAGGAAATTTGGATTCCCCTTCAATCTCGGTGATTTACTATCGCACACGATTCATCTCCGTCGCCTCTGTGAACCGTGTGTGTTCACCCACACATGCAAAAGGAAAAAAGAAAACCCTTGCCCACTTCGTCCCCACCCACTCGCCGCGGACTCCTCCGCAACTTTGCACCTTATCAACTTCTATAGCGGTGGCCACCCTAAGCTCGACGCTGTTGTCGGCGGGCGGAGGTCGCGCTCCCAACGGCACGGGATTTCGCCCCTACCGCTTTCCGCCGCCTATCTGCACCGACATTCTAGACTCTGGTCGATTGGGGTTTTCTGCAGGATTGGGCCGGGGATTTTTCTCATGGAGAAGGTAATCAAGTTAGCGAAATATTCACTCATCTCTTATCGTAGTCCATCCGTCGCTGTTAATCAACCGGCGGAAATCACCGTGGATTCATTTTTCTTCTAGCTGATTCGAGGGTTTTCATTCATGTGTCCACAGTGCGATCACAAATCGGGCAAGTGTGGTCGCGGCCAGTCGGAAACGAAGTTCTATGTCACCATTTCGGATGACTTCAGGGAGCGCTCGGTATGTTCAATCTCAACCTACCACGGTCGGCATGGCCTAAATTTGTGAACATATACCGTTTGTTGCTACATTTGGATAAAAGGTATGGTGCCACGTGCAGCCTAGATGTCAAAGCCGATTCCCCCCCCCTATATTAGGCAAATATATGATGTAGTGTTCATTCAGTTACTCCCATATTTGCATCAAATCTTTGTTACATTATCTATTTTTAATTATATATTTTTGTACTTTGCTTTCATCTATATATTGATCTGTTCTATCAGTTACTCCCATATTTGTATCTTGCTCTGTTATTTTAATATATCTAATTTACGATCTTAATTTTCATTTCAAGCAGTACAACCCTAGCTTTGCAAGAACAGGAGTAGAAGGAAATCTTGAGCTTTACTTTGTTGATGACTCCATGGATGTCATATTGATAACGCAGAATGGATTTACAATGACGGTTGGCATAAAACTTGATAAAGATGGTCACTCATACTTTGATGCGGACCTTTGGAGAAAAATGTCTAAGTGTTATGAACTGAAAGCTGGCAATAAAATTGTAGTGCATGCACCACAACCTGGTCTAATTAACATGGATGTTTACTTCCCCAACGTCATCCGCCGATCAAAGTCTGATCGAGGTTATTGTCCTTTCAACTTTCTCCATGCTGGCATATTACTTAGCAAAATGAGGGTATTTTTTCTGACTAATTGATCACTATTTAAGCAACCAATTATGATTTCATTTTCTAACTCTGTTCTTAGGCAGTAACAAATTCTATTTACCAATTTATGCGCACTATATATTCTTCTGCCATGTTTTGAATAAATAATACCTTTCCAGCTTTTAAGCAGGATATGTTGGATGCATAGTGAACGATCTGTATGTTACTAAGCATACCAAATTTCACTGGAAGGACTTGAAGCATGTCATAAACTTTGTTGATAATCTGACAGAGATAGCATAGCGTATGAACGCTGGATTTTGGATGGGATTAATTATACCTATGGTGCACACATTGAACAAGACCAATTGTGTGCATAAAATGCTGGTACAAAGTCTTATTTTTATGTTGATGCTCATAAACTATATATATCTTCAACGATATGTTACAATTGGTTTTTATTCTACATTTCAACAGAAATTGCCCGCTGTAGCAGTTCCTGGATCGATTTCCCGGTGTGGCCGAATTACACTTGTGCCTGCTAATAACGCCAAAGTGATTGCAAGGTACTGCATTTCCCGCAGAAATGGAACCATTCAAATTACCAAGTTCTTGCTTGTCAAGGTAATGCATCCATATTGAAAAATTGGAGACTCTGTTCTACTCGTGCTCTACCAAGGCACAGGAGGGCTCTTCCTTTTCATTGATGAGATGTCGAGTCGCCGTGATCAAGCTGCTTCCAGCGGATAGTTGTGGTTGTTGGCCCTCAGCCTCTTAAAATGTGCTAGCTGTTACTATGTTAAGTATGTAGATATGGACCATATGGTTGTTGGCCCTCAGCCTCTTAAAATGTGATAGTTGTTACTATGTTAAGTATGTAGATATGGACCATATGGTTGTCAAAACCGTGTTACGAAGATCCTCCTTTTGTCGAATAGTGTAACCACTATATATATGTTACTCAAATGCTGTTAGCCAAGTTCTTAAATTTTCATGGAAAGTATTAGTATCGTACACAGTTCATTGAGTTTAAGCGTGTGCCCGATGTCCAGAAGGCATTTGCATATTAACTGTCCATATTGCAAATTCACACACGTGTTAACATAAGGAAATGTATGTGTAACTTACTAATCATCGCACACGAGTACTCGCAGATGCATCGTGTGCGATACTCCTAGCCACCGCAAGCAACTAGTTTGCAATTTTCAAAGTTTTTTGTACACACAGAGTCGCACATGAATTAACTATAGTAACCATCTGTGTTGTAATTTCTCATCGCAAACAGTTCATCCGAGTCAGCTGTTTGCCGCGTATCACACACATCTTGTTTACACGACTCGTTTGTGTTCTTTTGGCTCATCGCAAACAGTTCATCTATGTGAACTGTATGCCGCATATCACACACATCTTGTTAAGTTGAACCATTTTTGTTGTGTTCCCTAATCAAAAACAGTTCATCCGAGTGAACCGTATGCCGTATATCACACACACCTTGATCTGGCTAACCGTTTATGTTGCACTCCCGAATAGCAAACAGTTCTTCTGAGTGAACTATATGGCGTATATCGCACTCACCTTGATATGGCTGCCCGTTTCTATTGTTCTGTCTCATCGCAAACAGTTTGGATGGATCAACCGTGTGCCCTGCATCGCACACGCAACTAAAATCGGAACCGTGTTTGATGTCTCCGCCATCGCAAATGTTTTGTATCTTTTTTGACGGTTTTTTTACATCACCGTTTGCGATTAATGCATCGCACACAGTTTCGTCAAAGGGTCTCTGATCGTAGTGTCGCGTTAGCAGCATCATGCAGTACTGCGAGCCAAATCGGCTCGTTGGCTCAACCGCAAAAAAAGAAAAAGCTGGAAACCACTGGTAACGAAGCAATCTTGCCCAGGAACCGTATCCCCACTCTTCCTTGCTGGACCAGGCTAAGTGTGGGCTTGCCCGATAACCAAATGCTTTCTAAATTTCTGATTTATAATTCATCATTTAATGTATTGCTTTATGAACCTAAAAGCAATTCTACTGCGGCATGGTATCATGTATGTGACTAAACTGAAGGATTGAGGAATTGACTGAGTGATTCTGCACACGTAAGCATGGACATTTGCACCCAAGGTGAAGTTAATTTATCACACAAAAAATAACATTAGAAGGTTCCTCATATAATATTATAATTGTAAAATAGAACGACTCATCATGGATCCATGCTAGCTAGAATCATGTCATTCATATGTTCAACTACATAGTCATGAATATGAATCTCACTTTCTCCACCATGCATGTCCTCAACATTCATGGTGCAGATTTTCTGAATTCACATGTGCCATTTAAGTGCATCATTCTGCAAGGGTTTCCTGAATCCGTGACTAAAAGCCCATCATAAAGCCTTTTTCAAGTCATAGTCGCCTTTTCTCAATCTTGCGCACCCACACTCTTAAATAAACATACCACTCTCAATACTCTTTCTTACTCTCTTGTGTCACACAAGCTTGATCCTCTCGGCCAGAGTGCAACATTGCCTTAGTTATATCCATGCAGACGCGGAAGCTTGTGTTGCTTCACTTCCTTCGAATGAGCGACATCAGGAAGCATGTTAACCATGTGAGAGGATTGTGCAGTCCAAGGTAATAATGTCCAAGAGGGGAGTGGGGCAGTAAAATACACTAGTACAGAACGACCCAACTATAACGACACATCCCTAGTAAGTACGAAACCGCCTTAGGTACCACTTTTGCTAATACTTCTTGGCTAGAAAAGATCCTATAGATTGGTTACACTAGAACAATCACATCTGATGTGTGCCACAAGATGCATGAAGCATGGTGGTTCCTCTGCACCAAAATGGGCATCCATATCTAATGGTTTTTGCTAGCTGCGACCGCATGTATTAAACCATTTTGGGTGATTAGATTGTTGTATGCCAGTTATGTCGAGTGGATGGTTTAGTTTCCAAAATGCCATCACACAAACCCTAACTGCATGCGCAATTCAATCGCATGCCCTCTTGCCTCCCACTCCAGAGAATGTGGCACTAAGCATAGATGCATAGATAGTTGGCCTACCCAACTCGCTATTGGAGGGGGAGGTGTTGTAGGGTGAAACCCTAGGTGGTATGTTTTCACACTTGGAGGTGGGAAAAATGATGAACACACAAGAACACAAGAACACAAGGAGAAGAATCACTCAAACAAACCCAAATAACACATCCATTAGAGTAGCATACATGAGATCCACAAGCATACAAGAACAATTCAAGGAAACATAGCACTAGGGTAAAGTTCTTCCCACTCCAAGGAGATGAGGTCTTGATGTTGATCTTCTCCAAGAGGAGGCCTTGATAATCCACAAGGATTCTTCCCAAAGAGGGGTCTTGATCTCCAAGAGAAGGGGATACAAGGAGCAAAGCTCTCTAATGTCTATCAAATACTTTGCTAACCCTAGAAATGAGCTAGATAAAGAGTACTTATAGGCTAGGGACGAATTGGGGGAAAACGGGGGTACAAGGGTCTTTTTCCCATAGTACACGCAGGCACAACCGGAGAGGTCCGGGCACCCGGGGTAAAGTGGCTCGGGCACCCGGAGAGAGATGCGCCAGGGGGGCTGGGCACCCGGTGGAGAAGGGGCCAGGCACCCGGACCGGTCAGAGGGGCTGCTCCCTCGTGCCAGGTGATACGTCTCCAACGTATCTATAATTTTTGATTATTCCATGCTATTATATTATCTGTTTTGGATGTTTTATATGCATTAATATGCTATTTTATATTATTTTTGGGACTAACCTATTAATCTAGAGACCAGTGCCAGTTCCTGTTTTTTCCCTATTTTTGAGTTTCGCAGAAAAGGAATACCAAATGGAGTCCAAACGGAATAAAACTTTCGCGATGATCTTTCTTGGACCCAAAGGAAACCAGGAGACTTGGAGATGAAGTCGGAGGATCCATGAGGCGGCCACAAGGACGGAGGGCGCGCCCCCCACCCTTGTGGGCCCCTCGTGCGTCTCTTGGCCTAATTCTTTCACCTATATATACTCTTATATGCCCAAACCACCAGAGGCATCCACGAAAAGACTTTTCCACCGCCGCAACCTTCTGTACCCGTGAGATCCCATCTATGGGCCTTTTCCGGCGTCCTGCCGGAGGGCGATTCGATCACGGAGGGCTTCTACATCAACACCATTGCCCTTCCGATGAAGCGTGAGTAGTTTACCTCAGACCTACGGGTCCATAGCTAGTAGCTAGATGGCTTTTTCTCTCTCTTTGATTCTCAATACCAAGCTCTCCTAGATGTTCTTGGAGATCTATTCGATGTAATACTTTTTTGCGGTGTGTTTGCCGAGATCCGATGAATTGTGGATTAATGATCAGTTTATCTATGAATATTATTTGAATCTTCTCTGAATTATTTTATGCATGATTTGATATCTTTGCAAGTCTCTTCGAACTATCAATATGGTTTGGCGAACTAGATTGGTTTTTCTTGCAATGGGAGAAGTGCTTAGCTTTGGGTTCAATCTTGCGATGTCCTTTCCTAGTGACAGTAGGGGCAGCAAGGCACATATTGTATTGTTGCCATCGAGGATAAAAAGATGGGGTTTTCATCATATTGCTTGAGTTAATTCCTGTACATCATGTCATCTTTCTTAATGCGTTACTCTGTTCTTCATGAACTTAATACTCTAGATGCAGGTAGGAGTCGGTCGATGTGTGGAGTAATAGTAGTAGATGCAGAATTGTTTCGGTCTACTTGACACGGACGTGATGCCTATATTCATGATCATTGCCTTAGATATCATCATAACTTTGCGCTTGTCTATCAATTGCTCGGCAGTAATTTGTTCACCCACCGTAATATTTTCTATCTTGAGAGAAGCCTCTAGTGAAACCTATGGCCCCCGGGTCTATTTTCCATCATACAATCTTCTACTTTCCAATCTACGAGTTTCTGATCTACTATTTTGCAATCTTTTACTTTCCAATCTATAAAACAAAAATACCAAAAATATTTACTTTACCGCTTATCTATCTCTATCAGATCTCACTTTTGCGAGTAACCGTGAAGGGATTGACAACCCCTTTATCGTGTTGGGTGCAAGTTTGGTGTTTGTTTGTGTAGGTATTCGGTGACTTGCGTGTTGTCTCCTCCTGGATTGATACCTTGGTTCTCAAAACTGAGGGAAATACTTACTCTACTTTGCTGCATCACCCTTTCCTCTTCAAGGGAAAAACCAATGCAAGCTCAAGAAGTAGCAGGAAGAATTTCTGGTGCCGTTGCTGGGGAGATCTACACAAAGTCAAGACATACCAAGTACCCATCATAAACTCTCATCTCTCGCATTACATTATTCGCCATTCGCCTCTCGTTTTCCTCTCCCCCACTTCTAAAACGATTTTCAAAAAGTTTGCCTTTTCTTCGCCTCTCTCTTTGCCTTTTCTTCGCCCCTCTTCCGTTCGTCTTCTTCGTTTGCTTTTTGTGTGCTTGTGTGTTGTATTGCTTGCTTTGTCACAATGACTCAAGAGAATACCAAATTGTGTGACTTTTCCAACACCAATAATAATGATTTTATTAGTACTCCAATTGCTCCCACTACTAATGTGGAATCTTGTGAAATTAATCCCGCTTTGCTGAATCTTGTTATGAAAGATCAATTTTCTGGCCTTCCTAGTGAAGATGCCGCATCCCATCTAAACAATTTCGTTGATTTGTGTGATATTCAAAAGAAGAAAGATGTGGATAATGATATTGTTAAATTGAAGCTATTTCCGTTCTCACTACGAGACCGTGCTAAAACTTGGTTTTCATCTTTGCCTAAACATAGTATTTATTCATGGAATAAGTGTAAAGATGCTTTTATTTCCAAGTATTTTTCTCCCACTAAGATCATCTCCCTTAGGAACGATATTATGAATTTCAAACAACTTGATCATGAGCATGTTGCACAATCTTGGGAGAGAATGAAATTGATGATACGAAATTGCCCTACTCATGGTTTGAATTTGAGGATGATTATACAAATTTTTTATGCCGGATTGAATTTTGCTTCTAGAAATCTTTTAGATTCGGCCGTGGGAGGCACTTTTATGGAAATTACTCTAGGAGAAGCTACTAAACTTCTAGATAATATTATGGTTAATTATTCTCAATGGCATACCAAAAGATCTTCCACTAGTAAAAAGGTGCATGCAATTGAAGAGATTAATGTTTTGAGTGGAAAGATGGATGAACTTATGAAATTGTTTGCTAGCAAGAGTGTTTCTTTGGATCCCAATGATATGCCTTTATCCACTTTGATTGAAAATAATAATGAATCTATGGATGTGAATTTTGTTGGTAGGAACAATTTTGGTAAAAACGCGTATAGAGGCCATTTTAATCCTAGGCCGTTTCCTAGTAATTCCCCTAATAATTATGGAAATTCCTACAACAATTCTTATGGAAATTATAATAAGATGCCCTCTTAATTTTAGAATATTGTTAAAGAATTTATGAGTTCGCAAAAGAATTTCAATGCTTTGATTGAAGAAAAATTGCTTAAGATTGATGATTTGGCTAGGAACGTGGATAGAATTTCTCTTGATGTTGATTCTTTGAAACTTAGATCTATTCCACCCAAGCATGATATCAATGAGTCTCTCAAGGCTATGAGAATTCCCATTGATGAGTGCAAAGAAAGAACCGCTAAGATGCGTGCTAAAAAAGATTGGTTTGTAAAAACATGTTCTTCTAGTTTCCGTGAAAATAATGATGAAGATCTAAAAGTGATTGATGTGACTCCTATTGAATCTTTGTTTTCCAATGTAAATCTTGATAAAGATGGGACTGGAGATGAGTCAACTTTAGTTAGAAGGCGTCCCAATGATTCGGAGTTTTTAGATCTTGATGCAAAAATTGATAAAAGTGGGATTGGAGAGGTCAAAACTCTAAGTAGCAATGAACCCACTCTTTTGGATTTCAAGGAATTTAATTATGATAATTGTTCTTTAATATATTGTATTTCCTTGTTGCAATCCGTGTTGAATTCTCCTCATGCTTATAAACAAAACAAAGCTTTTACTAAACATATCGTTGATGCTATGATGCAATCTTTTGAAGAAAAGCTAGAATTGGAAGTTTCTATCCCTAGAAAACTTTATGATGAGTGGGAACCTACTATTAATATTAAGATTAAAGATTATGAATGCCATGCTTTGTGTGATTTGGGTGCTAGTGTTTCCACGATTCCAAAAACTTTATGTGATGTGTTAGGTTTCCGTGAATTTGATGATTGCTCTTTAAATTTGCATCTTGCAGATTCAATTATTAAGAAACCTATGGGAAGGATTAATGATGTTCTTATTGTTGCAAATAGGAATTATGTGCCCATAGATTTCATTGTTCTTGATATAGATTACAATCCCACATGTCCTACTATTCTTGGTAGACCTTTCCTTAGAACGATTGGTGCAATTATTGATATGAAAGAAGGAAACATTATATTTCAATTTCCGTTAAGGAAAGGCAAGGAGCACTTTCCTAGAAAGAAAATTAAATTTCCATATGAATCTATTATGAGAGCTACTTATGGATTGCATACCAAAGATGACAATACCTAGATCTATTCGTGTTTTTATGCCTAGCTAAGAGCGTTAAACAATAGCGCTTGTTAGGAGGCAACCCAATTTTATTTTTGTTTTTGCTTTTTAGGTTCTGTTTTGCAATAAATAATTCATCTAGCCTCTGGTTAGATGTGGTTTTATGTTTTAATTAGTGTTTGTGCCAAGTCAGACCTTTGGGATAGCTTACGGTGATAGTTGATTTGATCTTGCTGAAAAACAGAAACGTTTGCCCCAGGAAAATAATTTTCATAATTCACAGAAGAGAGATTTTGAGTTGATTATTTTTGAAAAAGATTAATAAACAAATTTCTTAGGTCGTCCTAATTTTTCATAATTTTTGGAGTTACAGAAGTATTTGAGATTTCGAGATTGCTATAGATTGTTCTGTTTTTGACAGATTCCATTTTCTATGTGTTGTTTGCTTATTTTGATGAATCTATGGGTAATATCGGGGGGTATGAACCACGGAAAAGTTGGAATACAGTAGATATTACACCAATATAAATAAATAATGAGTTCACAACAGTACCAAAAGTGGTGATTTATTTTCTTATACTAACTGAGCTTATGAGATTTTCTGTTGAGATTTGTGTTGTGAAGTTTTCAAGTTTTGGGTAAGGATTTGATGGACTATGGAATAAGGAGTGGCAAAAGCCTAAGCTTGGGGATGCCCCGGAAGGCATCCCCTCTTTAGTCTTCGTCTATCGGAAACTTTACTTGAGGCTATATTTTGATTCACCATATGATATGTGTTTTGCTTGGAGCGTCTTGTATGATTTGAGTCTTTGCTTTTTAGTTTGCCATAATCATCCTTGCTGTACACACCTTTTGAGAGAGACACGCATGAATCGTGATTTATTAGAATACTCTTTGTGCTTCACTTATATCTTTTGAGCTAGGCAATTTTGCTCTAGTGCTTCACTTACATCTTTTTAGAGCACGGCGGTGGTTTTATTTTATAGAAATTGATGAACTCTCATGCTTCACTTATATTATTTTGAGAGTCTTTAAAACAGCATGGTAATTTGCTTTGGTTATAAATTTAGTCCTAATATGATAGGCATCCAATAGGGATACAATAAAATTTTTCATATAAAGTGCATTGAATACTATGAGAAGTTTGATTCCTTATAATTGTTTTGAGATATGAAGATGGTGATATTAGAGTCATGCTAGTGAGTAGTTGTGAATTTGAGAAATACTTCTGTTAAGGTTTGTGAGTCCCGTAGCATGCACGTATGGTGAACCATTATGTAACGAAGTTGGAGCATGAGATATTTTTTGATTGTCTTCCTTATGAGTGGCGGTCAGGGACGAGCGATGGTCTTTTCCTCCCAATCTATCCCCCTAGGAGTATGCGCATAGTACTTTGTTTCGATGAATAATAGATTTTTGCAATAAGTATGTGAGTTCTTTATGACTAATGTTGAGTCCATGGATTATATGCACTCTCACCCTTCCACCTTTGCTAGCCTCTCTAGTGCCGCGCAATTTTTGCCGGTGCCATAAACCCACCATATACATTCCTCAAAACAGCCACCATACCTACCTATTATGACATTTCCATAGCCATTCTGAGATATATTGCCATGCAACTTTCCACCGTTTCATTTATTATGACACGCATCATCATTGTCATATTGCTTTGCATGAACATGTAGTCGACATCGTATTTGTGGCAAAGCCAACTTTCATCATTTTTTATATATGTCACTCTTGAATCATTGCACATCCCGGTACACCGCCGGAGGCATTCATGTAGAGTCATATTTTGTTCTAGTATCGAGTTGTAATTTTTGAGTTGTAAGTAAATAGAAGTATGATGGTTTTCATTATTAGAGCATTGTCCCACGTGAGGAAATAAAGAAAAAAAAGAAAGAAAGAAAAAAAAGAGAGAAAAAAGAGAGAGAAAAAGAGAAAGAAAGAAAAAAAGAAAGAAAAAAAAAGAGAAAAAGAAAAAAAAAATGAGAGAAAAAGAGAGAAGGGGCAATGTTACTATCCTTTTTATCCATACTTGTGCTTCAAAGTAGCACCATGATCTTCATGATAGAGAGTCTTCTATGTTGTCACTTTCATATACTAGTGGGAATTTTTCATTATAGAACTTGGCTTGTATATTCCAACGATGGGCTTCCTCAAATTGCCCTAGGTCTTCATGAGCAAGCAAGTTGGATGCACACCCACTTAGTTTTCTTTTTGAGGTTTCATAAACTTATAGCTCTAGTGCATCCGTTGCATGGCAATCCCTACTCACTCACATCGATATCTATTGATGGGCATCTCCATAGCCCGTTGATACGCCTAGTTGATGTGATACTATCTCCCTCTTTTTGTCTTCTCCACAACCACCTTCTATTCCACCTATAGTGCTATGTCCATGGCTCATGCTCATGTATTGCGTGAAAGTTGAAAAAGTTTGAGAATGTCAAAAGTATGAAACAATTGCTTGGCTTGTCATCGGGGTTGTGCATGATTTAAATATTTTATGTGATGAAGATGGAGCTTAGCAAGACTATATAATTTTGTAGGGATAAGCTTTCTTTGGCCATGTTATATTGAGAAGACATAATTATCTTGTTAGTATGCTTGAAGTATTATTGTTTTTATGTCAATATTAAACTTTTTTTTTGAATCATACGGATCTGAACATTCATACCACAATAAAGAAATTACATGGATAAATATGTTAGGTAGCATTCCACATCAAAAATTCTGTTTTTATCATTTACCTACTCGAGGACGAGCAGGAATTAAGCTTGGGGATGCTTGATATGTCTCCAACGTATCTATAATTTTTTATTGTTCCATGCTATTATATTATCTATTTTGGATGTTTTATATGCATTAATATGCTATTTTATATTATTTGACTAACCTATTAATCTAGAGCCCAGTGTCAGTTCCTGTTTTTGAGTTTCGCAGAAAAGGAATACCAAATGGAGTCCAAACGGAATAAAACTTTCGCGATGATCTTTCTTGGACCCAAAGGAAACCAGGAGACTTGGAGATGAAGTCGGAGGAGCCACGAGGCGGCCACAAGGACGGAGGGCGCGCCCAGGGGGGTAGGGCGCGCCCCCGACCCTTGTGGGCCCCTCGTGCGTCTCCTGACCTAATTCTTTCACCTATATATACTCTTATATGCCCAAACCACCAGAGGCATCCACGAAAAGACTTTTCCACTGCCGCAACCTTCTGTACCCGTGAGATCCCATCTAGGGGCCTTTTCCGGCGTCCTGCCGGAGGGGGATTCGATCACGGAGGGCTTCTACATCAACACCATTGCCCTTCCGATGAAGCGTGAGTAGTTTACCTCAGACCTACGAGTCCATAGCTAGTAGCTAGATAGTTTTTTCTCTCTCTTTGATTCTCAATACCAAGTTCTCCTCGATGTTCTTGGGGATCTATTCAATGTAATACTTTTTTATGGTGTGTTTGCCGAGATCCGATGAATTGTGGATTTATGATCAGCCTATCTATGAATATTATTTGAATCTTCTCTGAATTCTTTTATGCATGATTTGATATCTTTGCAAGTCTCTTCGAACTATCGATTTGGTTTGGCCAACTAGATTGGTTTTTCTTGCAATGGGAGAAGTGCTTAGCTTTGGGTTCAATCTTGCGGTGTCCTTTCCCAGTGACAATAGGGGCAGCAAGGCACGTATTGTATTGTTGCCATCGAGGATAAAAAGATGGGGTTTTCATCATATTGCTTGAGTTAATTCCTCTACATCATGTCATCTTTCTTAATGCGTTACTCTATTCTTCATGAACTTAATACTCTAGATGCAGGAAGGAGTCGGTCGATGTGTGGAGTAATAGTAGTAGATGCAGAATCATTTCGGTCTACTTTACACGGACGTGATGCCTATATTCATGATCATTGCCTTATATATCGTCATAACTTTGCGCTTTTCTATCAATTGCTCGGCAGTAATTTGTTCACCCACCGTAATATTTTCTATCTTGAGAGAAGCCTCTAGTGATACCTATGGCCCCTGGGTCTATTTTCCATCATACAATCTTCTACTTTCCAATCTACGAGTTTCCGATCTACTATTTTGCAATCTTGTACTTTTCAATCTATAAAACAAAAATACCAAAAATATTTACTTTTCCGCTTATCTATCTCTATCAGATCTCACTTTTGCGAGTAACCGTGAAGGGATTGACAACCCCTTTATCGCGTTGGGTTCAAGTTTGGTGTTTGTTTGTGCAGGTATTCGGTGACTTGCGTGTTGTCTCCTACTGGATTGATACCTTGGTTCTCAAAACTGAGGGAAATACTTACTCTACTTTGCTGCATCACCCTTTCCTCTTTAAGGGAAAAACCAACGCAAGTTCAAGAAGTAGCACCAGGGGAGACCGGGCACCCGGGGGTGATGGCCCGGGCACCCAGACCGGTCAGGGGCCGCGCCCAGGTCGCAGCAGCAGGGGGCCGGGCACCCGGGGTGGTCGCCGGGTGGAGGGGGCGGGCACCCGGGGCGGCGAGGCCGGGCACCCGGTGGTGCGCCCTGGTGGGGGCAGGGCACCCGGGGCTGTAGGGACCAGGCACCCTGGGAGTCCAGGGGGTTTGCCCCTCCCGCGGCCGCATGTCCGGGCACCCGTGGTCCTTTTGCTCGGGCACCCGGGGTGTCCAGAGAGCCTCCGGTCTTCCGCGTCTTGGAGTTCCTTTTCCTCCTCCTTCTCCTTGGGGCTCCGTGTGGACTTGGTGATCCCTCCATGCTTCCTCACGGTCTTCTCCTTGGTACCTAACAATGCATAGTATTTCCTTTTGAGGTAGAAGCCAACTCTCATGTGAATCCGAATGAAACTCGAAGAGGAAAGAGTTAACCTCGGTTTCGATGGCACGTGCGCGAGCTCTTGTCATTGGTCCACTTGGTGTTCGAGGTGATGATGGAATGTCCATGGGGATGACCGTAGGATGCTCCGCATCAGGAGGGTCCCAAACACTCATCGCCATGCCTCCACCCCAATTGACTGGTATCGTTGCTAACACCTCGCCTCTACCTCGAGAGGCCAGGGCCCTCACCTTGTCTCCACACCAATCCTGTCGCCCATGAAATCATTACCTCCTCCTAGCCTCCATCTCGAGCGATAATGCCAAGAGATCAGCTCCACCTCAATCTAGCCTCGCAATAACTCTTCGCCTTCACCCCGACTCGACCAAGCCTGGTGAGGAGGCTGATACGTTGTATATGCTGCTCCAAGCATGTCTACTATGGGGAGTAAATAGCATAAAACTATCGCATTAGGGGCTAGGGTTCTAGAAAACTACCACTTTTTCAAAATTCCATAAAAGCTACCACAAAATTGGGTTTTACTTCAAAAAACTACCATGTTGAACGGATGACTGTGTTGGTTAATTTTAATCGTGATTATGACAAATTGGGTCCACTCGTCAGGTGTGACGTGGCATAGAAGTCAACATTGTTAGCTTTGACCGTTATGACACGTGGAGCCCACATGTCGGTCCCTGCACAAAAATATAAAAAGCAATCAGGTCCTTGTAAGTTATTTTAGAAAAACAATCAGGTCCCTTAAGTTTTTTTAAAAAAATTGGGCCCTTGTAAGTTCTTTTAAAAAGTAATTGGATCCCTGTAAGTTTTTTAAAAAAAGCAGTCATGTCCTTGTAAGTTTTCTAAAATGCAATTGACTCCCTGTAAGTTTTTTAAAAAGCAATCAAGTCCCTGAATTTTTTTTTTTAAAAAGCAATCAGGTCATTGAAAGTTTTTTAAAAAGCAATTTGGTCCCTGTGCCGGTTGTGGGTATGCCAGTAGCACCGACGCCAGTTGTGAATGTGTGCACCACCTACACCGGGCCGTCGCTGCGTGCAGCTACGTGCAACACCTGCATTGGGTTGTGGCTGCGTCGGCAGCGGCGATGGGCTGTGGTTGCGTGCAGCTGCGTCTGCGTCCACCACCTGTGTCGAGCGGAAATGGACGCATCCAGGAGCACGTTTGATGCCTTGAAGTGGCCATGCACCACCTACGCCAGGCATGGTGGTGGCCGACTGTGGCTGCACCCGGCGTGGTGGTGGCCAGCGGTGGCCTTGGTGGTGGTCGGTCGTGGCTCAATGTAGGCTCAACGGTGGCGACGCTCGTGGCTATGGTCGGCCATAGCTCTGGAGAGAGAGGTATCAGCGAAGGAGAGGGAGGGGAAAAAAGAAGAGAAGGAAGAGGGAGCTTACATGTGGGCCCCACATGTAAGTTAAAGGTGAAACAATGGGTTCATTAAGGAGCGCACCCGACCTGTCATAAACCGGATCAATTTTGAACCACATGGTCATTTGGGTTTTTTGAAATCAAAAACAAATTTGAAGTAGCATTTAGGGAATTTTGAAAAGGCCGTATTTTCTGGAACCCTAACCCCAAATGTGGTAGTTTTATGCTATTTACTCCTAGTATGGGACTTGAACTTAATGCATATAGTTTAGTAATGTGGGTTAGAAGGCAAAGAGGCTATGTTCATTAATAAGCATAACTAATGAATTTCATATGATCACTCCTCTTGTGGGAATTTAATGCCATATAGTGTTGTTTCATTCATCTTCCAAACTACCCCATAAGACTTTCTGGGATTGTTCCTCATCTCCATCTCCATGGCCCCCTCCTCACCATCTTCTCATTCCTCTCAAGATGTTGAGCACCTGCGGCTCATGCCATGCCATGGTTGCGGCAGATTGTTGATAATTTTACTATCCTACTGTGGATATAATTCTGGCATCAGATTCTACAAGTGTCGCTGCCACAGTGTAATATCCATGGATCACTTGTTGCTTCATCCTCATTTCCATTCTGAAACATAGTGCAAACTACCACCAACACACATGGGGAAAATTAACACTCATGCATATATGCTTGCCATTAATTAATTATACGATTACCAAACATGGCCATGGCACGGCTAGAGATCACCAGCCGACCATGCAGAAGCTACTCTCTGACGATGCTGAAGGAGCCCCTATTCTTGACAAAGATGTTGCACATGTGGACGATAGAGAGGACGGAGAAATCCCTGGGAGAGAAAGAGCAGGTCGAACAAGCTATGGCGCATGTTGAACTGCAGTAGCGCCGTGGCATCGCTGCTGTAGCACTCCCACACTAGTATGATCAATACAAATGATCATTTCTTTGACTACTTTGGGGCACATATCTAACAAAATATGCGTTAGATATGATGGGTTTTGACAATTTCCCACTATGCTGAAGAACAATGTTTACTATATCAACAAAAGTTTCAGAATTGCAACATTAATAAGTGTTTCAATACTCTAGCACGTACGGACCATATAATACTTCAAATATTTCTCTAACCCGTCTGAATTTCATAACAGCAAGGCATGTGACACATATATCATAATGGTCACATGCTCACATGTCAACGAGATCATCTTCATCCTCACTCTCATCATGGTCCTCGTCATCACAAGAACACCCAGCAGACCCCCACTTAGCGCCACATCCATAGCAGAACTGAAAATCACACCTGTACACAATTTTGCAATTAACCATCAATTTTTTAGTCATCAAGACTTTCATGCAACAACGCTAACAACCTGTGCCACTAAACAATTACTCCACAAAGAAAGCTCCTCTGGTTTGAGGTTAATAAAAAATATCTACACAAAATAACTCAAAAAAGCCAAGCATCGTCTCGACCAGTTTTTCTTAATACCTTCATCCCAACAGAGTCTGTCATCTCTATCACCTGCACTGATTTGTTAACAAGCTCTTGCTTTTACGATACCCAATTAGTATTCTTTAGCCGTTCCGTGTAAATTTCATTGAACGTGGACAAATTTTGGTTGCAATTCTGAACCCCGCATGCAGTCACCGGGAGAGAAAGAAGCGCAATATTTACCTGCAGATAATGTGCAGGCAGCCATCTCGTTTGGCCACGAAGAAGTCGCACTTGCGGCACCGCCTCCACTTATTCTCTCTGGCCATCTCCATCAGCATCAGGTCCTCCCTGCTCCTGTCCCCTCTCTTGTAAGCGGCGCAGTCGACGTCCGCGTGCCACGGCACGGCGCACTGGGCGCAGAACAGCCGCCTGCACACCTGGCACTCCGACTGCGTCACGGGCTTCCCACCATCCCCCTCCTCGTCGTCGTCCTCCTCGTCGTCGTCGGCCACCATCATCTCCGAGCAGTCGGGGAAGGGGCAGTAGGTCCTGCGCGCGCCGACGAACATGGACTCGCACAGCGCGGCGCACCACCGCTCGAAGACGTCGGCCGGGAGCGCGGCGCGGCACAGCTCCGGGTCGAGCCTGCCGTCGCAGGACGCGTCCAGGCACCGCACGGCGGCGGCGCCGCCGGGGCCGGACTCGAGCCTGGCGCGGACGTGGCCCGTGATGCACGCTCCGCAGAAGGCGTGCGCGCAGGCGGTGCCGCCGCGGTGGAACTCCGACGGCGCCGTCGGCTCCGTGGAGATGCTGCAGCAGGGGTGCTGCGGCTGCGCCGCCTTGCTGCCCGCAGCCTCCGCCATTGGATGGAGGTGCGAAGATTTTGATGCGTCGGCGTTGCTGACGGCTAATGCTAGGCCGCCTCGATCGCTCCGATACTTGTTATAGGTTTAGTTTTGTTGGGATTTGATCATTTTGAAACCCTTCCTTCCGGAAATTCAGGAGCTTACCAGTTATACCTTTTTTTTAGAATCGCTTACCAGTTACCTACCTGCTCCTCGAATCTGGACGGACTTTTTTTTTTTGAGAAAAACTGGACCGGCTGGTGCAAATGCGGTTCGTAACTCGGCTCCTTGGGAAGTTTTGTTTCTCATGTGGCCCATCACTCGGCTCGTTGGTCACGCTCATTTATAGTCATGGGCCTTGTCTCGGGTGGACTTTTTCTTTTTTGAGAAAAACTTGGACCGGCTGGTGCAAATGCGATTCGTAACTCGGCTCCTTGGGAAGTTTTGTTTCTCATGTGGCCCATCACTCGGCTCGTTGGTCACGCTCATTTATAGTCATGGGCCTTGTCTGGGTGACTTTTTTTTTTGAGAAAAACTTGGACGGCTGGGTCAAAGCGATTCGTAACTCGGCTCCTTGGGAAGTTTTGTTTCTCATGTGGCCCATCACTCGGCTCGTTGGTCACGCTCATTTATAGAGTCATGGGCCGTGTCTCGGGTGGACTTTTTTTTTTTTTGACAAAAATCTGGACCGGCTGGTGCAAATGCGATTCGTAACTCGGCTCCTTGGAAACTTTTGTTTCTCATGTGGCCCATCACTTGGCTCATTGGTCACGCTCCTTTATAGAGTCATGGGCTGTGTCTCGGGTGGAGTTTAAAATGCCCAAATGCGTCGCTTAGCCTGGCCAAGCAAGAGAGCCTCACAACGATCAGCGCCACTTGGCGCGCTATCAGCCGCCCGCCATGCGTCGCGTTCTGGGCGCTCCCTCCGAATTTTTTTTTGCATGTTTTTTTGGCTTTTCAAATGGTTTTTTCTAGGTTTTTTGACGTTTCGGTTTTCCCCCGGTCTTACTTAGCTTTTGGATAATAAAAAATTCAAAAAAAAAATTTTGCGTGAAAAAAATGCGCTTTTTTTCTTTCACGAAAGTCACGGTTTTGCTTTCGCCAGAGTCACAGCCGTGCCTCTCGGAAACGAAAAAAAACGAGTTTTCTATTTTTTTTTCTTCCGCGAGAGGCACGGTTTTGCTTCCGCAAGAGGCATGGTTGTGCTTTCGCGAGAGTCACAGCCGTGCCTCTCGAAAACGAAAAAAAATGTATTTTCTGTTTTTTTTTTCTTCCACGAAAGGCACGGTTTTGCTTCCGCGAGAGGCATGGTTGTGCTTTCGCGAGAGTCACGGCCGTGCCTCTCGAAAACGAAAAAAAAACATATTTTTTATTTTTTTCTCTTCCGCGAGAGGCACGGTTTTGCTTCCGCGAGAGGCACGGTTGTGATTTCGCGAGAGGCACGGGCGTGCCTCTTTCGGAAAGGGAAAAAACCAGTGCTCCCGGTCCGGTTTTTTCGTGAAAAAAAAGTTCGTCAAAACCTATCGACTTGGGATCTAGTTTTGAAGATCTCGACGCGAGGAATCCAACGGTGAAAACGGTTCGAGATTTGGACGCACGGTTTAAGAGATAAAACGTTTTGAATAAACGGATCCACGAAAAAAGGAAAAACTCACAGGTTGCGACAAGTGGTGCACATGCAGCACGCTACTTGTCGCAACCTGGGGAAGATAGGAGTGATCTTTGCAATGAGTAGTCCTCAATTAGTGATTTCGGCGATGGATTTGAACGCGATTCTAAATGCCCAAAAGCGTTAACCACTAGGACATTCTCAGTTTGTTGAATACTAATGGAAACAGATCTCATTTAACCATTTATTAAGTACAAAAATTAAACATATACTAGTATTATATACTCACTATAATTATATTTGAATAAAGAAAACATAAATTTGAAAAAGCATTCGCAAAAAACACGAATTGAAAGAAATAAACAAATTTCCAAAAGGTTTGTAACAAATTGAAAAAAAATCGCAAAAAATAAAAAAAATTTCATGAATTTTAAAAAGAGTTCATCGAATTCGAAAAAATTTAATCAATTTTTTTTAAAAAAATCAAAAATCTCAAAACACTTCATTAAATTTAAAAAAGTTCATCGATTTTGGAAAAAGCTCATCGATTCTGAAAAAAGTTCATCGATTTTGAAAAAAATTCATCAGTAATGAAAAAAAGCACATCAATTTTGGAAAAAGTTCACCGATTTTGGAAAAAAAGTCATGATTTGAAAAGTAGTTCATCGATTTTGAAAAAAAAATCATCGACATTGAAAAAAGTTCATTGAATTTAGAAAAACATTCATCGAATTTGAAAAAACGTTCATCGATTTTGTACAAATGTTCATCGATTTTGAAAAAACGTTCATCAACATTTAAGAAATGTTCATTGATTTTCAAAAAAAAATCACAAAATTGTATAAAAAGTTCACATATTTAGCAAAAATAAAAATAAAGAGAAAAAAAAGCTGAACAAAACAGTTCCCAGAAAAAAGAAAAAAGGTAAAAAAAAAGAATAAAGTTCCGCGAACTGTAGAGGATAAATAGGAAAAACGATGTGAGTCTGGACAATCAATCGAGATGGCCTAGTGGTTACTATGTGCTGCTCTGAATTAAAAGGTTTCTAGTTCGAATCCCTGCGATCGCACCTTTTTTTTACTTTTAACAGGAAAAGAGGAAATAGTTAAACGGGCCGGCCCAGTCGCGGGAGGGGGTGTTTGCTGCAGGCGCCCATTAGCAAAAATGGCCTGTAACGGGCGCCTGCGGCGCCAAATAGGGAATGCCAGCTTGCCTTGTTGCCAGCGCTTGCCAGCTTTTTGTTCTATCGAGCGAGCGAGCCAAAATCGGCTAGCCTCTGTCGGCAAGGCTAGCTTTGCCTAGCCAGGTAAACCGGCAAGGGATCCAAACGAACCCACAGTCACCTTCCAAACTACTCCATCAGCGCACCTAAAAAAAACTACTCCATCAGCATCCCTCCTATCTCTGCCCTACCGCTCTCAGACTCTTTCTTACTACTCCCTCCGTCCCAAAATTTTTGTCTTAAATTTGTCTAAATACGGATGTATCTAGTTATGTTTTAGTGTTAGATACATCGTATCTAGACAAATGTAAGACAAGAATTTTGGGACGGAGGAGTACTTCGTTGCTACTGATCTTCTATATATACATGTTTCCCTTCGTCTACATTCATGTGCCACACAAGCACTTGATCGTCTTAGCCAGAGCACACTATAGGTACGCCCATGCAGGGGCAGAATTTTGTGTTTCATCAATTACTCAGAATGAGCGGCATCAAGAAGCATGTTAAGCGTCGGAGGATCTTAATTATGCGGTGGCCTTAGTTAGTTACCACCTTTTTTCAAGACGTTTTGGCCAAAAATAAACGATATAGATCAGATGCATCACAATAACTGCATCTGATGGGTACCAAAAGATAGGCATCCATGTCTAATGTGTTTAGTAAGGCCCGTCTATATTACACCTTCTTAGGTAATCAAATGGTGTGTCGGTCGATAGTACCTCACCTCCTTCTTCCATGCCTCATGGTCTTGCCGGTTGGCTATACCACACCTCCACCCCGAGTCGATGATGCCAGTAGCTCACCTCCAGATCTACCTAGCCTGGCGACAACGCCTGGCCTGGTCCTCGCCTCTACCCCCATCCCGCCCAAACGAGAAGAAGGCACGCATGTTGCACATGTTGTGCCAAGCATGTCTTTGTATGGTACTTGTACATAATAATTAATGCATAATGTTTAAAACTCTATGCTAGAAGTGAAATGCTATGTTGATTAATAAGCTTACAAATTAATTGAGGTATGTTTCTTGTATTTTCTTTTGTGTAATTTCATATCACACAGGCCGAAGCGTTAAATCTATATTTGCTTACTGAACACTCCAAAGAACCCCGCATCCCAAGCGGTGTCTCCAGAAATATTATTGTTGATGCTTCACATGCCCAACAAAGTCACTTTGACATGCTGTGGACAATTCACATATACCAAAGTATTAAAGCGGCTAAGCAAGCCCGATTACCGTGCGTTTGTAGTGTTACCATGAAAGTCTTTCACGATTGGCACGTGTAACTGGTTTTTCTTGTGGTGCGATACCGGTTTATGGCCGTTTTTTTTATTTTCGACCGGTTCAGTTAGTTTGTGGCAGGATTGTTGGTGTTCTGTCGGTTAGTGGCTTCTCTTTCCCTCGATTCTCTCCCTCCCTCTCTCTCGAAGACTCCGGCCAAATCCGATGGTAGGGCGGGTCCTTCCAATTTCCTCTCGATCTTTGCCGTCGTCCCCTTCTTCTTCTCACGCACAACAAAATAAAAATGACAGCGACGGCGTGGCGTGCTCTCCTTGGATCTCTTCTTCATGTTCCTCCCACCTGAGCGTTTGATGTTACGCTGGTCACCCCCCGCCACCTGTGCTCCTCCCGCCCGAGGAATTGGATCTCTCGCCGGAGAGGGGGTCCCCAACGCTTGCTCTGACGGGGGGCGGCGCGGCTCGCCGCCATCAACTTCGGCCGTTCCCATGCGAAGCTCAGGGGCGGGGACCAGGCGCGCGACGCACGGTTTCCGAGGTTGCTATACTTCTCTGACTCTGCACTACCACACTGAGCCCCTATGCCGACGGCCCAGGCCGTCGGCATAGCCCTGATTCCCGTCGGCATAGGCCTATGCCGACGGCCCCCGTCGGCATAGGGCCGTCGGCAACATATGCGTCGGCATACCCCAGGGCCCCGTCGGCATAGAAAGGCCGTCGGCATAGATGCCTATGCCGACGGCATCCGTACATCTATGCCGACGGCCCTGGCCGTCGGCAACACTCCTCGCCTAAACGGTCACTGCCGGCACCGCCGTCAAGTGGCTGCCCATACAAGAGACGCCACGTGTGCAGGGCTATGCCGACGGCTTAGCCGTAGGCATAGGTTCAACCTATGCCTAGGCTAAGCGTCGGCATAGCCCTGCCACGTGGCGCTCTCTGGTAGCTCTGGTGCAGGGCTATGCCTACGACTTAGCCGTAGGCATAGTTTTGAACAAATGGTCGTGGACTTTGCCTACGACAAAACCGTAGGCATAGATGCAAAACTATGCCGACGGCTTTGCCGTAGGCATACACCCCACACGGCAGCTCCTGGTATACGACAGCCATCTATGCCTACGGCATTGCCGTCGGCATACTTGCTCACCAGAACCAAAAAAAAAAAGATTAGCCAAAAAGGCTAGCTATTTACAAAGTTTATACAGACATGATTCAACAACCATGGATTTGCAAACACAGACCATAGAATATTTTATGTACATACATTCCCATTCTAAGACTCCACAGCAACATAGAGGAGGCCGAGGGGCGATGGTGGGGGGGAGACAAGGCTGCAATGATGGAGGGTGCATACAATCAGTATAACAAACCGAGATCCTACATATGAGGATGGATATGTAATCTACACACTGAATATACCACAAAAGAACCCGCCTAGAAAAGGGGCATCCAACTAAAAAGGCAGAAAATTATTGCCTTGATTAAGATAACTTGTCATGTTGGTGCTTGAACCAAACAATGTACTAATACTACAAATCAAATTAACAGTAGTTCCATTGGTTCAGCCAACAAGTTAACAAAAATTTACTTCCCACTACTAATTTTGCAACTTGTCATATAAAGAAAACAGAGCTCGACATCACAGCAACAAATAAATAATGACCCGCTGTATTACATATATCTGTAAAGACTTCTTGAGAGATGATAGTATTACCAATGAAGAAAAATTAAGATCAAGGCTCCAGTACATCAGCGGTACCTACCTGTGCATCAAAGAAGATATGGATAATCAATTTATATGTAGGTAATACCAAACAAAGGATCAAATTTAAGTTCATTCAAATTGATGCATATGTGGGTTGGCAGAAACAAAAAAAGAATATATATAAATAGATCTACAGATATGAACAAAATGGTAAATGTGAAAGAAAATAGCGCAGATAAAATGTTGATTGTTTTGGAAGATCCAAAGGTACATACCTGGAATATAGTGAGTTCACTAAAAACAGGGCACTGTGCCACCAAGCAGAGAGGCATGAGGTGAGCATCAGTAACCCTGATAAACAAAGGAAAAGAAGCCCACAGAGATTCAATACTCATGTATTGTACTGGCAACAAAATATGTGTTACTATACTTCCAATTTTGCAGGTTTTGCATTGTATAAACAGTTGCCGAGCATGCCGGAAAGCTCGAGTGATATATCTGAAAAAAGAAAGAGAAATAACATCCATCTATTAGAACTATGAATCAAATATACTTTGTTGGACAAATGATCAATTAATCATAACTGGGAATCTGAACATATTAATGTGAAATAGTAACTGGCTATAGCAAATGAAATTGAGATAGAAAAAATTGCTACCTAGAGTCCTTGACTCAACCGAGAGATCTATGGGAACCAAAATTTTACATGCAATTTATCCATGTTCAGGTAATACAAAATATGCAGAGTAATTAAATTGTGTAGTAGCTAGCCCATATATAAAACTAAAGGTAGAAACTGGAGTAATGAAACATATCTGGATTGATGTGCAAATGCTATGGCGACTTACATGCTTGGATTCAATAATTATGATGAAGCAGATTAGTGTGATGCATATGCATGTTCGTCAGAACAGATCTAGGGGAAACAACAAAGTAACCTGCACTTCCTCTAATTTATTAATCACATGCTCTTTGACTAACCATCCAAAAATAATAGATCAAGGATGATACTGCCAGCCACCTGCGGGGAGTAAGAATGAGTAGTTTCTGCTAATTAGAGGACAAACTAAAAAAAGCTAACTAGAGATTTCCCCTCTCTGTGTGTGTACGTTGTGCTCTGGCCGGTGGGGGAATGATAAAAAAAGCAACTACTGCTATGTATGTTAGCTTGTCCATCAGGATAGATCAAACTAGCTACCGGTGAAGGATATATCCAGCTTCGTGACTTAAGAGAACCACAGCTAGGTTGCGTCGGCAAGGAGTGGGTTTGGCTCAGCGTTGCGTCGACTTTCATCACCTTCTACTCACACCTCGCTCCTCATCTCCGTTCGACTTGTAGCAGCAAAATTAACCAATCCCTATTGGTACTATCTAACTAAAGAACCAGGATTCTAAACTCATCTTCTCTCTCTGTTTGGTACTAACTAGACAAATAAATAAATAAAGGACTTGTTCATACAAATCCCTCTAGAATTCCTTCACACAAGAAGATTTGCATAACATATTCCTCAAATTAGCAGCAGCAGTAGTGAGCAGAGGAAGGAGGCGGAGGAGATGGAGGTGCTACCTGCCGAGGTGGGTCGTCGTGGCCATGCTTGAGCTAGGCAGCCCCCGCCTCCTCGAGCAGGACAGGGCCGCCAGCTAGGTGCGCCCCTCGTCCTCCGCTTCCTCGAGTAGGAAGGACGGCGCCCTCCTGCCGTCCTCGTCGTCCAGACCGCGCCAAGGTGACCTGCAGCAAGGGAAGGGAAGGAGAAGGTGAGGTGGGGAGGGTGGATCCGGGGGAGAAAAGAGGGGAAGGACGTACCTGCGCCATGCCGGTAACGGATCCGTTGAGCTCAGGCCTCGCCGTCGCCGGATGTGGCTGATCCCGGCGATGTTAGGGGTGGCGGCCGAAACCCTAGCTAGCCACGGGGACGGTGGAGGGCGGGAGCGCCGATTCTGGACGGAGGGGGAGGTGGAGCGGACCTAGGGGAGCTCGGGGGCGTGCTGCGCGCCGCCGGAGCTCGCCAGAACTGGCCGGCGTGGGTGGTGGTGGCGGCGAGGGAGAGAGGCTCGTGGGGGAGAGAGGAGTCGCGAGAGACAGAGAGGTTCGTGGGGAGAGAGAGCGAGGTAGGGGTTGGGTGGGCTCTTTTTTCTTTTTCTTTTTTTTCTCCTTTTCTCTAGATGGATGGATGGATGGTTGTGGGGTGGACAGCTAGATGGATGGATGGATGGATATGCGCCACGTCATCGATCCGTGGCACAAACGTTTCCACCAATAGAAACGAAGCTCATACAATTGTGTTTTCCCTTTTGTTTTTCCTCTATTTTTTCTACTCTCTTGCACCGACCGTCGACGATCCGTGAGGCACTACTAGAAGGACAGGAGAAGGTGAGGTGGGGAGGGTGGATCCGGACGAGGAAAGAGGGGAAGGACGTACCTGCGCCATGCCAGAAATCCTCGGGACCTGGCACGGTGTCGTCATATGGACCTTGTAGGGTGTGATGAAAGTTTTAGCGCGTTTCGTAGAAGCCTGACCGGAGGTCGCTTGTAAACTGCACCATCTCCGAGGTAGTATCGGGCTATCGAGAGAGAAAGTGTCCAATTTGTGAAGGAAGTGTGTTGCCCGTTGCTCCGTTGACCTCGAAACTTCCCGTCCTCTCAAAGGGGCCAATTGCATGACACGTGTCAGTACATGGCATTTTTCGGGCCCGCCTGCAATATTTGAGACATTTACTGCATCCGTAGGGTTTCAATGCGGGAATTGCAGATCTGCACGGCGACCACCTAAAATGATGTGCAGAAGTGGTTTGTCAAAACATATATGATGTCTTTGCGGTATGTGTAGGCCTAGTGCAACCGAAGGAGGGGCATGCCCCACCACCGGGAGGCAAATGTACCTCGGCGGCATGCCAGATCCAGCCGTTAAAATCGACCAAAAATCATACGATGCCCGAAATCCTCGGGACCTGGCACGGTGTCATCATATGGCCCTTGTAGGGTGCGGTGAAAGTTTTAACGCGTTTCGCCAAAGCCTGACCGGAGGTCACTTGTAAACTGCAACATCTCCAAGGTAGTATTTGGTTATCGAGGGAGAACGTGTCCGGTTTTGTGAAGGAAGTGTGCCGCCCGTTGCTCCGTTGGCTATTTCAACCCTCCATCACACTTGTATTCATATATTAAGACACAATGCAAGTTTTGGTGGCATTACTACCCCGGAGGCCCCCGAATGGCCTTACCCTAGCCCCGTTGACCCGGAGATCTAAGCCTTTGACTTTCACCGGAAGGCCTTTGACCAATGGACTTTTCCACCTGGTTGTGATAGGTCAGCCCATAGGAACATTTCAGAACAAGGTCTGGGCCCAACCCGCCATCGGACCCCCCTCGTGAAGGGGGGTCACACTCCGGAGCCGCATGACGGGTGTTTGCACCTGACACCATACTTCCAGACATGTAAGAGGACACAACGCAAGATTTGGTGGCATAGCTAGCCCCCGAAGGCCCCTGACCACACTCATAGACACGCGAAGAACAATCTGTAGTGGGGTTTTTTTTCACATACTCTTGCATCTTTAAAAAATATAAGAAATTGCCACGCCTATTATATCACATGTGTCTGCACTGTGTAAAAATTTCATGAATTGATCACACTCCAAGTGTTCAGAAATATTTCATGCGACGCCAAAACCGCAGAGGGATTACTTCGATTTCATTGCCGTCCCTGAGGGGGGGGGGGACCTCACACCGGAGCCGCGTATTGCCTCTTCATACATGCCACCACACCTTAAGACATGTATGAGGACCTGACGCGATGCTCTGGTGGCATTGCTACCCCCCGAAGGCCCCGGCCGGCCTAACCCTGGACCAGTTGACCCGGAGATGTACGCCTTTGACTTTCACCGGACGGCATTTGACCAATCGACGTTTTCACCTGGTTGTGATAGGTCAGCCCATAGGAACACTTGAGAATAAGGTTTGGGGCAAACCCACCATAAGATTCCCTCCGTGACGACCCAACGTGGCCGTTTTCCACCTCCAAGTGCCGACGGCATCGCCGTCCATGAAGGGGTCACACTCCAGAGCCGGTTGTCGGGTGTTTGCGCCTGCCACCACAATCCTTGAAACAATCTATTGGATGTAGATATAAAATCTGTCTCGATTGGCCAAGGAATAAAAAATATACAAAAAATTCAAAACAAAAGGGTGTTTTCTATAAATTTGAAGCAAACATGATTTAAGTTTGTTCAAATTTGAAACATAGTATAGCAACAGAATCCTTTCAAGATTATGATAAAAAAACCTTATAAAATTTGTCAAAATCGATCCAAGTATCAATTACTTATGCTTTTAACAAAGTATAAGGACCTATATGCGAAAGTACACGAGGTCACATTTCTAACATACTCAAAAACAAAAACAAACTGGATATTCATAAACTATGGAAAATTCTACCCCAAGTCGATGTATAATTTGTGTATGTTTAAGTTTAGATAAGTTAGATTTAAATTATTCAAACTTAAAAAATTAAAATAAAAAACAAATGATATCTATGCATACGGCTCACCCTGGGCATAAAAACCGAAGACCGAAAACCGAACCCGAAAAGACCGAGACCAAACCCGAAAAGACCGAACTAGAAAAGACCGAATAAAATACGGTCTGCGCAAATAGAAGACCGAAATAATTACGGTCTATTCGGTCCTCCTATCTTCATGACCGAATAGACCATATAGACCGAATTAAAAAATCCCATACGCAAGAGTGCAAGACCATATTCTGTGATGTCCAGATTTTGTGATGTTCAAGTTGTATGATGTCCAGATTTTGTGTTGTGCATGTGTATTGTACTCCATGAAGATTGCATACAATACAATTGCTACTTGTCTTAATTTTTCTAATGTACATACGCACCTCTATACACATATTTGTTGTCTTTGTATATATGCACCTCTATACTACATGAAGTTTGGTACTTGGAAGTAACATGAATTTGAGTTGTACCAATTAGTTTGGTTTGTTTGGTCTAGACCGAAGACCGAATAGTAAAGACCGAAGACCGAATAGTGAAGGACCGAAAAGACCGAAATTATTTTGGTCTTCAATTATGAAAGACCGAATTCTTGGAAGACCGAAAAGACCGAACCGAACAAACCGAAAAGACCGAACGCCCGGGCTGACATACGGCTATGCCGTAGGCATAGTTCTCGGGGCTACCAGGAGGCGCCACGTGGCGGGGCTATGCCTACGGCGTTGCAGTAGGCATAGATGGAAAACTATGCCTACGGCTTTGCCGTCGGCATAGCTCTGCCACGTTGCAGCTCCTAGTACAGAAAACAGATGATATCTATGCCGACGGCCGCCGTCAGGGCCGTCGGCATAGATTTGACGGCGTCAGCCCGCCGTCTGTCCCCGGGCCACTAGGGACACCTCTATGCCGACGGCCTTACTATGCCTACGGCAGCCGTCGGCATAGATAAGGCCGTAGGCATATAAGGTTATTCTGGTAGTGCTGGCTCCCTATCGGCCAACTCGTGGGTCATGTCCCCTCTGGACCGAGGTAGCTGCTCCACTCGGGGGTGGCCTGAGGTCCGCCCCAGTCGTGTCGAATCCCATTCCCACACCCGCTGGCTCCCCCCGCTCTGCACAGCAGCAGCAGCAACAGCGACCTCTCGCCGAGGCTATGCAGATGTAGGAAGAAGCACACCATGGCAAATGGCTGGGTCTTGCTGCACCAGACGCAGTCACCGTGCTCTCCCGCCCGCACCAACCAATGAGGTTACCACGGTTTTTGTGCTACAGCTGCATAATGCCAGAACACAACACGGCTTCTATGTCGCCGCGAATGACACTACATCAGTAAGGTGAAGCCATCCCCTCTCTATTTTTGTTCAACTTCTCCCGTCTGCTCAGGGGTCGGTTCAGTTTCGCTGTCATATCTCATATGCACAAGGGAAGGGAGTGTTATTTTTCAGTAATGTATGCTATCTTTATTTTATCGGGGTTGCATTAATTGAGCAGTAGCAAATAGATGCTTTTGTGTTTTCATACAACTAAATCTTTTGCTTCATGCAAATGGATGGATCAAGCTAAGACTCCTAAACGAATTAGGGATTATTTTCTATTCAATGTTCTGTGAAATCTGTAACATAGGACATCACCTTGCTAGAGCTAGACATGGCTTTGTTTTTTCTTATGGTTCACATATTATGTTTCATTTTCATCTCCTACCTCTATGACTAGATCAATTGTACTGTAGGTCTTAGCAATAGTATCATAGTTTTAAATAGCCGGCTATAGCGGAAGCTCCGCTATAGCCTTTTCAGCAGGATGCTGCTAAATGGTCGCCTTCACAAATAGCCCGCTTTAGCGCGCTATAGCTCCGCTATAGCTGATTTGGAGGCCCGCCGCTATTTTCCATAGCCCGCTATTTAAAACATTGAATAGTATGGCTTCAAGGATGATGGATTATTTGTGTCCGCTGATGTTCCCTGCTTTTAGATGGCCTCTTGTGGTCTTTCTGCTGCCAGTATCCTGGCGCCCGAGCTCATGCCGCCAAAGTCCTGCCGATAGCTACTCAGATGTTCAAATGATCTAAAAATTGGTGCGGACCTCAGATGTTCAAATGATCCAGTGTCATGACATAAAAAGATTTAGAAGTATGTTGTGTTAGCTTTCTCTCACTATGGCAACAATGACACTGGATGAGCAGGGTACAAAATGACATTGACCGAGTTTTTTTTAGAGAAATGTGTGTTTTTGGTCCCTCAAGTTCTCAGAAAGTCTAAACTTGGTCCCTCAAGATTTTTTGGTCTAAATTTGGTTCCTCAAGTTTCAAAACCGGATAAGTTTGGTTCTAAACCAGATTTTGAGGGCGTTGACCAGGTCAAAACCGCCTGATGAACAGTACATGCGAATTGCTTTTTCAAAAAACTTCAAAAAAATCTGAATTTTTTTGGGGTTCAATATGCTTACATGCGCAAGGTGCGCCCAAATTTTTGTGCTCTTTCGACACTCGAGGAGCTCGTGCCAAAAAAAACAAAAATATCTGCCTGATGAATAGTAAATTCAAAAAAATTTCAAACCAAAACCAAAAAATTCTGAAATTTTTTGGGGTCCAATATGCTTACATGCGGAAGGCGCGATCAAAATTTCGTAGTCTTTCGACACTCGAGGAGCTCGTGGCAAATTTTTTTTTTATTTACTGTTCATCAGGCGGTTTTGACCCGGTCAACGCCCTCAAAATCTGGTTTAGGACCAAACTTATCCGGTTTTGAAACTTGAGGGACCAAATGTAGACAAAAAAATCTTGAGGGACCAAGTCTACACTTTCTGAGAACTTGAGGGACCAAAAACACACTTTTCTTTTTTTTTTACCATGATTGGTATTGCAAGTTAATACCATGCCATTGTAGGGACGTGCGATGTTTTTGATGCGTTGGCGTTGCTGACGGGTGATGCTAGGCCGCCGCCTCAATCGCTCCAATACTTTTTAGGTTAAATTTTGTTGGGATTTCATCGTTTAGAAGCGCTTCCTTCCTGGAATTCAGGAGCTAACCGCTTGCTCCTCGAATCTGGACCAACTGGTGCGAATTCGCGACTCGGATAGGACTGTACCCGTATATATCTCTGTCTCGTTGAGGAGTTTTTTTTGTCATGTGGGCCAGCATATTAGATGCTTTGTGATGGTTGCTCAAGCCCATTTTTAGCATCATGAGCCATCGCTCGAGTGGACTTTAAAATGCCCAAGTGCTTGGCTTCAGGCACCTTCCAAACTACTCCATCACCGTCCCTCCTACCCCTCCCCTACCGCTCTCGGATTCTTCCTCAATTTGTTCCTACTACTAATGATCTATATAGACATGTTTCTCTTCGTCTACATTCTTGTGCCACACAAGCTTGATCCTCTTAGCCAGAGCACCCTATAGGTATGCCCATGCAGGGACAAAATTTTGTGTTTCTTTACTTCCTCGGAATGAGTGGCATCAAGAAGTATGTTCAGCGTGCCACGGATCTCCATGGTGGCCTAGTTAGGTACCACTTTTTCTCAAGACATTTTGGACAAAAATAAATGCTAGAGAGAGGATGCATCACAATAACTGCATCTAACGCATACGGAAAGATGGGTATCCATGTCTAATATGATTAGTCGCAGTCGCGTTCATCACACTATAGCTCTCTCAGCATACAAACCATAACTCTTTGCGCAAAATCAGCCTACAACCCTCTCTCCTCCCGCTCTAGCTAGTTTGGTACCTAGCACGATGGTGTACTGCATTGGCCCACCCCGGGCCCAATGACGCTAGACCTTAATTAGTGCAATGCTGCCTCGTGTCCACCTCAAGGTTTTGGCTACCGAGGGGCACTTTTTTCTCGTGGGTCACCGAGAAACTCAGTTACTATGGTTACCGCGAAATTCCGAGCAAATTTCGGACGAATTTTTTTGAATCCGAACAAAATTCGTCAAAAATTCATTCAAATTCAAAATTTCGGAATTTTTCGCTTGGAAAGTTGATTTCTCGTGGGGTACTGGGAAACGCGGTAACCGCCCGGTAACCGGTTTTCTCGGGCGGTACCCAAAACCATGGTCCACCTACAATTTACTGAAGCATGTGGTAACACCTCCCCTCCAAACTACGAGCCGATAGAGCTCGCGCATTGCCTCCACCCTGATACCGCTGGTCGACAGTACCTCACCTGCTTGGCTGCTTCTCCCCTCCACCATGATCTTGCTGGTCAACAATACTTCACCTCCTCTACACCTCCATCCTGAGGCGACGATGCCAGTAGCTCACCTCCACCTAGCATGGCGATGACGCCTCGCCTACTCTTCGCCTGTACCCCATCCTGACCAAGCCAGAGGGGGACAAGTATGTTGCACATGTTGTACCAAGCATGTCTCTGTATGGTACTTGTACTTAATACATAAAGATTTAAACTCTAGGCTAGAAGTTAAGATGGTATGCCGATCAGTAAGCTTAACGAATTAACTGAAGTATGTTTCTAGTATTTTATTTACTTTATTTAATATCACACAGGCCGAACCACTATATTTCTGGGTGAGTACTTTGAAGATATTACTGGTTTGTAGTAGTTGCAGCAGCAGCAGCCATACACAGCAGCAGTAGCAGTACATAGACGCATTGTTCTTGTTCTAGCGACGTGTACTAGTGAGTTGTGACCCAGATTGATCGGTGAGTTCACTGCAATTATGTAGATATTTTTCGAGACGAACATCGACTGAAAAACAAGGCTAGATAGTTTTAAACTCTAGGCTAGAAGTGAAGATGTTATGCCGATCAGTAAGCTTAACAAATTAATTAAAGTATGTTCCTAGTATTTTATTTTGTCTTATTTAATATCCTTAGTCCTCACCCAGCACTTCAATATCTCCGACCAAGTCACAATCACATGTTTAGGTACTCTCATGTAGTATATTAGGAGTAATAGTTGTACACGCATCCATTGCATCATTCGATGCAATTAAAGACATGGGCACCGTTGCTAAGAAATTGATAATTCTCACCACCTATAGGTAGGTACACAATCACAACCACATAGATATAGAGCTCCTTCTTCTACTTGCCCAAGAGTGTAAGACCCTTTTAGTTTTAGTTCAACATTTGTACTACCTTGTTTCATCCTTCCATTGACATGTTGTTGCACGTCTCTTACACTGCTAATAGCAGTGTAGGAGCAGTTGGGGATTCCATCGGCCAGACGTATTGTTTTTCCTCCCAAATCGTTATGCAAACTGAGTCGTCCACTTCTTCTTCATAGACAGAGTCACATAGCACTAGCAGAGTGCGAGCTAGAAGTTGTATGTCCTCCCCAACCATTTTTAAAGACCAGCTAGCATGCCATAGTTGTAGGACAACAAAGTAAGCGCACGGGATGCGTGGATGTCGATGTTGGAAATTAAATGAGCGATGGTAGGAAGTGAGCCTAACGAAAATGGATCACAGCGCAACGCCTCAGGCCATCTCTAGTAACGCCCGACACCTTGTTCGAAAAAATAGAGACCAGCTCACCATAAGATAGCAAAGCTTTGGTGCCAAGTGTCATAGAGGGTAGGAGTTTGGCTTAGGGCCTGTTCTTTAGTGTTGCGGCTTGTGCAGAATCAGCTTCTACACATCTGCACACTATTAAATTGGTGAAACTAAGGTGTAGAGAACTGCAATTCAGTTTGTTTTGGCTTCTGTCATATGATCTTATCGTCTGACCTTTCTCGACAAAGGGTGCATTTTATTGGCTCAAAATGAAGCATCAAGAGGATACAAACACAATGATCTGATAGGTTTGGGTTTTATCGTCAAACCTATCTAAAGAAAAGTTCATGATGGCCCTCGACTGTAATTATGTCTTGATAACTGATGCTGAGTTATTTCATATTGTTTTGCCGCATATGTGAACATGAAATCGATTTCCAAACATACATACATCTATCATACCATGTTAAACCAAATTGTGTACTCGGGGTACTCCGGACAGGCAAGTGTACAATGTGATGTAGAAAGGGCATCAAGGAGAAGCGGACTAGGATTTCTCAAAGCCTAGGGCTAAATTTATGTGGCTACGAATAAAACCTCAAACCACACATACAATGCATGTTAGAAGTACACCAAAAATTCACATTAAGAATGAAATATGAATTCGTAATTAGCAGGAGAGTAAATTCTATAAAAACATATAACAATTGAACAAAGTGCATCATTCCACGTTGGTACCAAATGAATGAGCGCTTGCTTCATTTGATACCATGGTTTCTTCACAAGCAATAGTAGAAGGACCTGGACCTGAATGGAGTATTTAAAATCAAGAAACTAGGTATGGACTAAGTCAATTGTTCATACAAAGTTTTTTCCAATAATATATACCATTATCACGAAGCGCACAAGATAGTTGACCCTTGAGTTTACTCAAGTTTTTATATCATTGTGTAATCTTAACATCATCAATGCTTGAAAATACATCACACTCAATATAGAACAACAAACAGTGGCTCTTCCATTCATCACTCATATTATTCCGCAGCTCAGTTTTGACAATGCTCATAGTTAAGAAATCTCTTTCTACAGTTGGTGTTGCAATGGGAAGGATCAAGGCTAATTCAATTAGACAATATACCAAATTAAAATTTTGTCTGCCTATTTGTTTGAACCATCTTCGCAGCAAGCTGGCCAAGATCAATGGAACATAATAATTCTAAAGTAGCTTTAACTTCATTAGTAAATGCCTCAAGTTGTTATCTAAGAACTCTCTGCACTCATATTCTGAGAAATCAACATCATAAAGGTAGGTTTAGAACATACGAGTTCACTGGAAACTCTGGTGCAACAACGACATCAGCCATAGCGGTCAAGATGAGGTGGTTGCCCCCCTTAGAGGAAGAAGTGGAAGCAGACGGACCGTTGTGTGTGTTTTGTTTACTGTTTTGCCCGTTCTATGTACCTTCTCTCCACAATGAGCTCGAGTATTTACACAAACACAAAGAGCTAAGCAGTGCACTGCCAAGCAAAAATTTAGTTCTTCCAACAAGGCGCATAACATTAGTCTGAACTCGAACTAGATCTATGCGACGCGTGAAGTGAGTGAGTGAGTAAGCGTGATTGCGCATGTTATTGCTCTCTTTGAGCATCCTACAAAGAGTAGTAGAAAAACATACATTATATATTGGAATTACTCGTCCTCGACCAGTAGTATGGTACTAAAATTACACACTTGCCATGCAAGTCAAATGGGCCTTTGAGATTTTACAATTTTAGTTGGATTGACTATAACATTTATTGAGCCGAGGCCCATAAAATCTAACAGGATGATTGCTAGACCAAGAACGACGCGGGTACCATGTAGCTTAATTGTTCAAATATCAGTGTGATGCTAATGGACGCATTTATATTTCATGAACGATTTTTTTCAGGCAGCTCCTAAATGGGCGGGACTTGAGCCTCTCAGGAAAACAGCGTGCTCCGTTACATTTTCCTGACACCGCCCATTCCCACTCTGCCTCATGCTCTTTGAAGAGTAATTTTTAACTCCCTCCTATTAGGTACTTCGAGGACATTACTTTTGTAGTAGTAGTACTAGTACACTTGTTCTAGTGGTGTGTACTTGTGAGTTTGTGATCCAGATTGATCGGTGACTTCACTGCAAGGATGTAGCTAATTTTCGAGGCGAGCAATTACTGGGAAACAAGGTGGCAACTACTGATCGTTCTAGATATGCCACATATGAAGTGTCTCTTAGGCTTCCACAAGGCTGGCATGTATTGGTTTATATAGAGGTCGACTCCGAGAGATGTAAGAAGTAGAGGCATGTGCATGAGGTGAACGTGAGTAGGAATCAGGAAATAAATTGCCTGCTCATTGAGGAATTTTGTTTATCATGTCGCCCATTAGTGGCCCACGACTATTTGATGGTCTTTGTACTGTATCAAAACATGTTATCTTGCCCAAATCACGAATTATTTTCACCATTGAATTTCTTGCGTCGAGATCTTCGAAACCTAGATCCCATGGTAACATAGGTTTTGATGAACTTTTTTACAAAAAAATAGAAAAAAAAACATAATTTGACAAAAACAAAAAAAAATCACATAAATAAAAAATGAACTAAACCCAAAAGAAACCAAAGCCAAAAAAAGACAGAAATCGAGGAAAAAAACGTACTCAAAACGGTTGTGCTTTTTTCAAAAAAACAATTGTGAAGCACAGTTTTGTTTTCCCTTTTCAGGAAGCACAGTTTTGTTTTTTTTTTTTCAAAAAAACAATTGTGAAGCACAGCTGTGCTTTTTTTGTTTTCAGAAAGCACAGATTGTGCTTGTTTTGAGGAAGCATAGTTGTGCTTTTTCCCTTTTCGGTGAAGCACAACTGTGTTTATCCCTTTTCCAGGGAAGCACAGCCCTGCTTCTCATAGAAGCACATGTTATGCTTCTCGCAGAAAATGACTTTCTCCAAAAAAATATCAATCATAACCTTTTGAAAACCCAAAAAAATCTTAAAACACGTGCAAAAAACGAAATCCTGAGGGTGTGCCAGCGCGCAACACGTGGCGGCTGCTGCACACACCATTTGGCGCACTCCCAGGGCCAAAATGTGACATCTGTGGGAGCCCCAGAAGGGGTACCCATTAGATAGGTTCTCCCGTCTCCATGGTTGGTCACACGCATTCACCATCGTGGGCCATCACTTGAGTGTACTTTAAAATGCCGAAATCTGTGGATTCAGGCACCTTGCAAACTATTCCATCAGTGTCCCTCCTATCCTTCCCCTACCGCTCTCCAAACTCTTCCTTACTTGGTTGCTACTATTAGTCTATACATACATTGCTCATATAAGTATGCCGCGATGCAGGGGCAGCATTTGGTGCATATTTACTTCCTCAAAATGAGAGGCATCAAGAAGCATGTTAAGCGTCTCAGGGATTTCAGTGGTGGCCTTAGTTAGGTACCACTCTTTCTATGGACGTTTTGGCCGAAAATAAAGGCTAGAGATGGGATGCATCACAATAACTGCATATGATGTGTAGCAAAACATGGGCATCCATGTCTGATAACCCAAGGACCTATTCCCGCTCCACCACAGATCTGTCATTCTTGTCGGAGCAAATCCCAGCAGATTTGTCGGTTTGTATACCGAATTTTACACTGATAGCTTAGTTAGGCCCGTCTATACTACATTGTCTTAGGCAATAGGATTGTGGTTTACGAGAAACATTCAAACATCTCTGGTGGCTGAGTGATTTTTTGTATATCCACCTAAGTGGTTGGGTGTCAACCTATCCGATATTGGTGGTCCTATCTTTACATACTTTGGGCGTCACAACTCACACTCTTAATGCTCTAGCTCTCTCAGCACACAAACCCTAACTCCATGTGCAAAATTGACCTCTAACCCTCTCTCTCCTCCCGCTCTGGCCAGCACGGAACCTAGCACGAAGGTGTAGTGCATTGGCCATTTACCTCAACATCGGCCACCGCTGCCTCGTGTCCAGCCAGAATTTACTGATGCATGTGTTGACACCTCCCCTCCACACCACGAGCTAATAGAGCCATTGCCTCGCCTCCACCCTGAAGGAGTATTTAATATCACACATGCTAGACCCGTTGAAGCTGTAAATCTACATTTTCTTATCGAATACTACAAAGTGCCCCCTCGTCGTAAGCCAAGCATTAAATTCTTTGTTAACATCCAAATTCTCTCGAGGTATGGTGCAGCCTGATCGCTCAAACATCACTGTGATGATGATAGTCGCATTAAAATTCCGTAAACGAATTTTTTTTCTAGAAGCAGCGAGATGGGCAGGGGCTGAGCCACCCACAAAAGACAGCAGACTCCATTATATTTTCCTGACACCTCCCATTCACAGGTTGCTTGCAAGCAGCCTCATCCAAGGATAATCTCTTACTCTTGTTATTAGGTATACTTAGTATTGTAAGTACAGTAGTTGTAGTTGTAGTACATAGACGCATTGTTCTTGTTCTAGTGGCGTGTACTTGCGAGTAGTGACCCGGACTGATCGACTACTTCACCGCATTGATGTATATAGTTTTCGAGATGAGCAGCGACCGAAAAACAAGGCGAAATACTCTTGATTGGTCAGTTATATATGCCACATGAGAAGTGTGTTTCAGGCTTCCACAAGGCTGCCATGTACTGGTTTATATAGAGACTCGGAGAGATGTAAGGAGTGGAGGCACGTGCATGAAGTGAATGTGAGTAGGAGCATGAAATAAATTGCCCTCTCATTGTCAGTTGGCTCCTCAGTCCTCACTCAGCAATTCAATTTCTCGGACCAAGACACAGTCACATATTGTAGCCTTGTAGGTAGTCTCGTGTACTATGTTAGGAGTAATACTTGTATGCATCTATTACATCAGTCGATGCAACTAAAGACACGAGCGCAGTTGCTAAGAAATTAATAATTCTCATCACATATAGGTAGGTACACCATCACCGCCACATAGATATATAGCTCCCTTCTACCTGCCCAAGAATGTAAGACCCTATTAGTTGTAGTTCATCATTTTTACTACCTTGTTTCAACCTTCCATTGATATGTTGTTGCACGTCCCTTTCACTATGTTCAATAGAAGCATAGGAGCATCAGGGGCTTTTGGCCGTCCAGACATATTGTTCATTCTCCTTAACTGGTTACTCAGTAGTGCACTTTTTTTTTGCATATACTGAGCTGTGTAGCAGTAGCATCGTGCGAACTACAAGTTGTATTTCCTCCCAATGCATTTGAAATTCAGTGACTAGCTAGTATGTCATAGTTTTAGGACGACAACACACGTGATGCTTGCATATCGATGTTGGACAGAGTGGCAGCGGGAATCTGAGCCGAACGATCACCGCACAGCGAGCAAGGCCACCTCCAATAACGTCTAGCCTGTGTTCGCAAAAATAGCACCTGTCTCACCATAGGACGGCAAAGTTTGGTTGCCACGTGTCAACCATGATAGGAGTTTGGCTATAGAACCATATTCCCTCTTGGTCCCAATGGTTAGAAATGGGAGTCTGAGGGATTTTTGCAGTGGCCTTAGTCAAGTGCTACGTTTTTGGACGTTTTTGGCAAGAAACTTATGCCAGTGATGTAGCTGCACTACTGGAATATGGAACTTTGCCTAGTGCCTAGGGCACTAGGAAATGGACGAAAAACACTAGGCAAAGTGTTTGTCAAGTGTAACACTGGGCAAACACGACTCGGCGGGAGCCATGTCGGCAAAGTTAACTTCACCGAGTCCTTTCCTACGTGAACTCGGTAAACGCTTAAAAAAAACTTTGCCTAGTGCAAAAAGATGTGTACTCGGCAAACAAATTACACAAATGGAATAACACTTTAATGGCCACGCCACTTCGCTTGCATATTTGCTATCATTAATTGTTTTCCCGCACTAGGCAAAAGGTTTGCTGAGTGCAACGCCATGTAAATACCTGAGCATTGCCAGCAAGACATGTAGCATACCGGTTTTCGTAGTTCATTTTTCTGGCTCTAGGCAAAGAAAATCATTGCCGAGTACAAATCTAGGAAAACACCTGCCCTAGGAGCTACCTGTTGCTGACGTGTGTCATATTTGCCTAGTGTTACACTCGGCAAAGTCCTGCATATATGGATACTAGATATAAGTTTGAATAAACCAGGTTATGCATACAGGAAAATTTAGGATGATCAAACCCAAAACACATAAATATTAATAAAATACAAGTGTAGTACTAATCTGCTCATATGATAGCATTTCAAAAACTGAGCTACCAAAATTCACATAGCAATGCTATAGAAGAATAAATCAGAATTCCAGTATAAGCTTTACATGAACTGGACCAAGACCCTGTGTAAAGATTTGTTCCCATCAACTTTATATTCTATAGACGAACAATAATATGTATTCCTAGACAGATCAAATTCAGGAAGCAGCGCCATAAACCAAGCCATAGTATATTACTCATTTTCTTATCTCAACTTAATTATAAAGGCAGCAACTTCTGTGAATTACCAGTGTCTATTACTATGAGTCAGTTAAATTATTCCAGAGACGACCAAGTAAAATCCTTCCTGTACAATATTATATTTCCTTATCAAACCCTCCTAGGTATCAAGAAATAAAATCAAGTGTGTACCAAAATTAAGTCAAAAGATGGGACCTGGTGGTTCCTATCCACCCACAAAATGGGACTCCCTCTCTAACGGGTTTCATCAGACCTAGTTATTATTACACCATCTTAAGCGATAGGATCGTGGTTCGCCAGAAATATTAACCATCTCTAGTGACCAAGTTGTTTTCCAAACGACCATAGACATATAACCATCTAGATGGTTTGTTACCAACTTATCGGATATTGGTCATCTTATGTTTATATATTGTGGGTACCACGGCTCATGTTCCACGCCCTAGCTCTCTCGGTACAATGATCCTAACTCCACAAGCAAATTAGGCTCTATCCCTCTCGCCTCCCGCTTTCGCCAGCGCGGAACAAGCACGGAGGTGTAGTGCGTTGGCCACCTTACCTCCACCCCATCACAAACACGCGGGGTTCGGACCACAGCTACCTAGTGTCCACCCCAATTCACCGATGCATGTGCTCTGGCACCTCCTCTTCACCACGAGCCGACGGAGCGGGCTTCTTGCCTCCACCCTGATCCAGCCGATCAACAATACCTCGCCCCCCCTCCCCTTCACCCTTATCCAGCCAGTCGACGGTACCATGTCCCCTCCTTGCCGCCACCCATAGTCGACGGTGCCAGTATCTCACCTCTTCCTATCAACCCAGCCTAGATGCGATGCCTTGCCTACCCCTCACCTCCATCTCGACCCGATTAAGACGGTGGAGGGTATGTCTGTTTTCAGGCATCTGCCGGATGGGCAGGGGTTGAGCCACATCGAGAAAATACCAGACTCTGTCAAATTTTCCTGACACCACCCATTGCCAGGCTGCCTGCTATCAAGTAGTACATAGACGCATTGTTCTTGCTTTAGTGGCATGTACAGTACTTGTGAGTTGTGACCCTTATTGTTGGTGGCTTCACTTCAAGGATATACTAGATAGTTTCAAGACGAGCAGTGACTGAAAAACAAGGTAGACTCTGGCTTCACGATGCTATCATGTACTGGTTTATATATACTAGGGGAGATGTAAGAAGTGGAACCATGTGCATGAGGTTAATTTGAGTAAGAACAGGAAATAAATTCCGCTCTCTTTGGTCAGTTGGCACGTCACTGAGCAATTCAATTTCTTGGATCAAATCATAGTCACTTGTTTTTATAGGTATTCTCATGTGTATGCGATGAGTAATAGTTGTATGCATTGATTGCATCAGCCGATGCAAAGGGCAAGGATTATAATTGTTAAGAAATTAACAATACTCGTTACCTATAGGCACGCACTGACTCTTTCTTCCTTTGCTGCTACTACTATAATAGTCCATAGAGACATGTTTCTTTTCGTTTTCACTCATGTGTCACACAATCTTTGATCCTCTTGCCCAAAGTGCACTATAGGTATGCCTATGTAGAGGCGGAATTTTTTGTTTCCGTACTTCCTCAAAATGAGAGGCATCAAGAATCATGTTAACCGTCGGTGGTATCTTCGCAGTGGCCTTAGTTAGGTACCACATTTTCTCAGACATTTTGGCCAAACATAGACACTAGAGATTGGCTATGGCGCAATAATTGCATCTGATGTATCCCACAAGATGGTGGTGGTTGCTTCCACGAAAACAAAAATGTGCCTCAATGTCTAACACGTTTCGTTTGGCCCAGCTATATTACACCGTCCTAGGCTACATACTTGCGGTTTGCTAGAAATATTCAACCAGTTGTGATGGCCAAGTTGTTTCCGAATGGCCGGAGACGTATATCCATCTAAGGCGGTTCGATACCAACCTATCAGATATTTATATACTTTCCCCTAAAAAAGATATTTATATACTTTGGGCCCATGGCTCATGTTCCACACTTTATCTCTCTCACGACACACAAACTCAAAATCCATGCGCAGTTGTGTAACTGGCCCTCTCGCCCAGCACTCTGGTCAGCGCAACATCGAGTATGGAGACACATTGGATTGAAATTGCCTCCACAGCGTCCCAACGGCGCAGGATCTCGGGCTACCGCTGCCTAGTTTCTAGCCCAATTCACACGTGAGAGAGATCAAAATTGTATACAAAACTAGGTCGAAAACCACTAATACATATAGATTGAAACTCTGGGCTAGAAGTGAAGAGGTTATTCCGATTAATAAGCTTAACTTATTAATTGAGATGATCACAGTCCAATCAAAAAATTGTATATATATCTCGACTTCTTTAGTATATACTCAGATGAGGTATAACTATGGTAATAGAGGCTAACGATTCGGATGAGGTATGTTCCTAGTATTTTCTGTTGTATTATTTATTTCCTAATAACCAGAAAAGTGGCAGCAGAAATGCACAAGCAACAACTTTTATTGGAATAATTATTGCTCTATGAAGCGCGGGCAAAAACTTTTGTTGTGTGTATAATCATTATGTATGAAACGGGGAAATGATATTTTGAAATTATAGTACTACTGAAAGTTAAGTGTCTTATGAAAGAAATGTTAGTTGTAATCATCATAAATGACATGTGGGCGCATTTACGAAAAAGGTGCAGCACAATTAGTGGAACTTGGTGCCTACTACCTCCGTCCTGGTTTATTGGTCCCCTTCGCATTTTGTGCCAAGTTTTGACCTTAGATTTAACTAACAAAATGTTAACGCGCGTAACCGAAAATACTATCATTGGAAACTATGTTTAAATACGAATCCGACGATATAATTTTTGATGACATGCATTATTATTTTCTTAGTTAAATTTATGATCAAAATTTGACTTAAAATATTAAAGGGATCAATAAAGCAGGACAGAGGTAGTAGCAGCTAGAGTGGATTACCAAGAAGTTTACGTGTGGATTTAGACAGTGGACCAATGATAGGCTCTTAGTCTGTAAAGTGGTCTACGTTGGCACATTAGTCTTAGATATAGCTAAGAGCATTTTGAATAGAAGATGTATTTGTGGCTCGGCATCATGCATAACGTTATTACCATAAAAACAGTAAAATTGCAGTCTTCTATGAAAGTAATTTTCTTGCAATTTGTACTCTTAAAGTCAGAGTTTATAAATGGAGAACATCTAAATTAAATTCTGGTTGACCATTACTATTATACCTCGATGAATCTCCAATAGTGAGAGATAAGAATAAAATATTTAAATCAATATCGCACGTAAGTATATTTAGACGACATTTTTTGAAGACCATTTTATTTTATTAAGTAGAATACTGTTTCAGGTTCAATAAATTATTATTTTTATGTAGGATAAAGTCCTTGCTTTCCAAGAATATTGTGCCAAGTCCATGAGAAAAATATCGCAGGTTTATGAAAAATAATTATACATGTTTTGAGTTCCTGGTTAATGAGTCAGTCATAATAGTTAACCAAATAAATATTCGTTCCTTCTGCCTCTTACTGAAATGTCTTGCATTAATCATAGACAATTAATACACCATCGTGGGATAGATTCCAGCTAAAGCAATTGGGCTGTGGATCCTACGAGGAAGGTCACAAACCGGACAGTGCATACATTTCTTAGTCATTTAACAAAAATGGTCTGGTTGAAAGCACAAATCTTATTCATGTTGGGAATAAATGATGTGAGAAATGAAGCCATCGGGTTTTAGGCCATACTTATTCGATAGGGAAGTGCGATGAACTTTTCTCCCATTGCAACACACGAACAAATTTAGAGGAGTGCGATGATTTTTTTTCTCCCGTTGCAACACACGGGCATATTTGCTACTCTTGCCTAAGGCGAGACTAGCTTCTGACTCGTCTGCGCAAAGTTTTGGACCGGCCTATTTCTTAGCCCTCTTTCAAGTTTGTTCATTTGCTCGTTACTGTGTTCGTTGCAATTCTCCCTGGAAAAACAAATGTTGTTTTCTCTGGTTTTGTTTCTTTTTTCTTTACTTTTTTTTCAGATTTCTTAGTTTCTTCAAGTTTGTCTTCGGTTTTTCTGTTTTTCATTGTTTTTCACCAATTTTTTTGTTTCTTTCTCAGTTTTCATTCTTTTTCTTTCTTGTATCTTCATTTTTCTTTTGGTTTTACTGTGTTTTTCTCGGTTTGCATTAGTTTTCTTTCCATTCATATTTTCTTCCGTTTTTCTTGGTTTCTTTCTTTGCTTTTATCTGCTTTCTTAATTTTCCTTTATTTTCAAAATATATATATTTTGATTTTACCTTTTCCGTTCACATTGTACATTTTTTATATACATTAGGAACATTTTTAGATGCATGTTTTTTAGTTTTCAAATACATGTTTATCATTTTTCAATATATTATTAACATTTTACAAAATTATATTTTTTATGCCTAATTTTTTCCATACACATTATACATTTCTTGTATAAATTAGGAACATTACCTACATACACGTTTAACATTTTGTTGATACATGGTTAACATTTTAAAAAGTTTGTTTATCATCTCTATTTTTTTCATACACATTCTTCATTTTCCATATACAAGATTAACTTTCTTTTGTATATATGAGAAACATTTTAATACATGTTTAACAATTTATACATACGTAATCATGATTGTTTCATATATATGTTTTTGATGTATATATTTTCCATAGATGTTTTACTTTTTTATACATCAGGAAAAAAATTATACATGTTTAACATTTTATAAACACTCTTTTCATATATGTGTTTTGATGTCTAATTTCATACATATTGTACAGTTTCTTTATACACATCTAACATTTCCCAAATGCATAATTAACATTTTTCAAAAGGTTACATCAACTGATTTTTCACACACACACACACACACACACACTGGGCCAGCTCATTTGTTGCAGCCGCTTGAAGCGACGTGTAAGCGCTGCCCGGGTGTGACCTTGGCCAAATCCTATTTGGCGCCTATTGCGCCCGATACAGCTGTTTCCACAAACGGGCGCACACACCCCCCCCCCCCCCCCCCCCCCCCCTCCCCTTCCTTCGCTACTAACAGGCCGGCCCATCTCCACGTTAGCTGTATGCTTGTATATGGCAAAAAAGGGCGCCCCCGAGAGAGAATCGAAGCTGCGACCTCCCTCTTCATGAGAAGCTGCAACAACCGCTGCGCCACCTAGCCTGCCGTGATAATTTACATCTATTTTTATCCTTTCTTCATTTATCTTTCCTTTTTCTATTTCCTTTTTCCCTTGTTCCAAATTTTCTTTTTTCAAATTTGAGAAATTTTATTTCTTCACTTTTTTTTCTGAAAAATGGATCAACTTTTTGTTTACAAATTCAATGAACATTCTTCAAATTCGGCGAACTTTTTTCAAATTTGATGAACTTTTTTTTCAAATTCGATGAACTTTTTGCAAATTCGGCAAACTGTTTTTCAACTTTGATAAAAAAAAAACCAATCCGATGAATTTTTTTTAAACTTTGGATGAACTTTTTTCAAATTCGGCAAACTTTTTTTTCAAATTGGGTGAACTTTTTTCAAATCCGATGAATTTTTTTCAAATCCGATGAACTTTTTTTTAACTTCGATGAACCTTTTTCAATTGTGTGTTCAAAATTTGACTAACTTATTTTAGAATTGATGAACTTTTTCAAATTCGTGAACTATTTTTCAAATCTGATGAACTTTTTGTTTGAATCCGATGAACTTTTTGTTTGAATCCGATGAACTTTTTTCGAATTCGATGAACTTTTTTCAAATCCGATGAACTTTTTTTCAAAACCGATGAACTTTTTTTCTAATTCAATGAACTTTTTAAAATTTGATGATTTGTTTTAAAATTTGTGAACTTTTTTGGAAATTCATGTACATTTTTTGATTTTTTTTTTGTGAATTTTCTTCTTCTTATTCTCAATTTAACATTTGTGGAGATTTTAGTATCCAACTCATGTTGAAAATTATTTCTTCAATTTTTTTCAATGATTCTAAGCTTATTTGTTGATTATTATTCAAATAAAAAAGTAATAATTAATTAGATCAACAAAAAACCTACACACCAAAAAAATCCTCAACCAGCCAAAACCAAACTTTACTACTACGAGTGAACAGAAAGAAAAAGTCAAAAGAACGAGCGAACATGCACGAACCAGTGAAATAGCTAAGCAACCAACGGGCGTACACGCACGAGCAAGCGAACACAACGAAACTGCTAGAAAGAACGAGTGGGCTTCGTACAATGCAGCCCACGAAGGAAGCACGTAGGCGCCCAAACTCCTTACGGGCGCCGAAGGCGCCGACGAGGAAGTCTCGTGACCTTGGCACCATGAGCACCTAATAAGGGATTCCCAAACTGCTTGCCTCAAGGGCATAGTGGGCCGACTCACCAAGGGGTTTCTGTTTTTCCTTTTTTAGTTTTTCTATATTGCGAGGTTTTGTTTTCTTTTTTTCCTACTTACCATATTTAAATATCAAAAATGCTCTAATATATATACTATCATGCCACCCAGTGGTAGTTACCCCACATGTCTCATATACTATTATGCAGTAGTATATATACTGCTTTATCATTCTATATATATATATATATTCATATACTATATCTAAGATATTTCAAAAGAAGTTACACGAAAAAATTGCATGTGAGCCCGTAGTTTTTGTTATATTTTTTAAATACGTACATATTTGTACGTAAAAAAGAGTATGCTCAAAATATGATACATACTACCTAAAAAGTAGTATATATACCGAAAGTGCTCTTGTGAGCTCGAGCTCACATGCACCCTTTGCTACAGTGAAATCAAAAAAATATTTAAAAAATTAAAAAAATCTGATTTTTTTTTACAACAAACATTGATGTCTTTTTTACATGCGTGCAAAATTTCATGACAAAATGACATTCATGCAGGTCTTGGTGAAAAAAACAAAATGGATGCTCCAAAATGCTTCCAAAAACAGTTTTTTTCGAGCATTATTTTGTCTTTTTTGCTGAAGCCTCCCCAAATGTCATTTCATCATAAAAATTGGCACGAATATGTAACACACATCAATGTTTGTTGCCAAAAAAATTCAGATTTTTTTGAATTTGTTTAATAATTTTTTCGATTTTACTGTAGCAAAGGGTGCATGTGAGCTCGAGCTCACATACTCCATGTCCTATATATACTACCTAAACATTGTTATATACTACATACTACACGTACATACTCTTGGTTTTGACAGATACTACATACAACATAGAAAACGCAAGTGGTGATAACTACCACTAGTGGTAGGATATATATATATATATATATATATATATATATATATATATATATATATATATATATATATATATATATATAATATAGTATATATATATATATATATATATATATATATATAAACCTATTCTGATCATAACATGAACTTCCCGAGTTACACAGCCTGAACTTCCCTCTGTAGGAACCCGACCTTCGGGCTATCTTCGCAACCGTGTCTCCCCGAGCGAATTATTCTGGTCAGTCGTGTTCTATATGATGTAAGTGTAATCTAGAAACGTTTTTTAGCAACTAAATACCCGTTTTAAATAGCAATCTCGCTCGTTGGCGGATTTTTCTCTCGGGTCGTGATGAACTTGTGTCTTTTGCAATTTTACTGCCTGAGTTGTTCGACCTGAACTTCCCCCGGTGCTAGGTTGAACTTCCGCCAACATTGCCCAAATGGGGCTTGCGATATACCGTTGAAAAGCTATGGACACGAGTATCATGACCCAAGTTAAATTTTTGGCAAAATATAAGCGGTTTAAGAGCAGTTTTGAAAACCGTTTTTTCTTCATACAAAAAACATGAATCGTATTTTTTATCGCATTTCTAAACGGTTTATCGGAATGAGGCAAATAAATATGGCGTTGGAAAGCTGCTGCAAAACCGCTCCTTCCACATGTTGAAAGTTTTCTCTAATTTGCTATGGTTAAAGATTAATTTGGAAAATCGTAAAATTTCGCAAACCGAACAGCCGAGTTCGTATTTTCGATGCCATTTCTAAACAGCTAATCCAATTGAGGCAAATAATATGGCATTGGAAAGCTTATGAAAATGCGCTACTTTTTCATGTTGAAAGTTTTTTCTAATTTTGAGCGGTTTAAAAATAATTTAGAAACGGTACAAGTTTCACCGAGTTCGTATTTTCGAGCTAATTTTTTAACCGTACGTCCGAATGCAACAAATGATATGGCGTTGGAAAGCTTGAGGAAATGCGAAACTTTTTGGTATATATTATTTCTTTCAATTCCTTACGGTTTTAAGTCAATTTTGAAAATGGCTAAAAACGTATTTTCGCTGTAATTTCTACAAACTTTATCGAAATGGGGCAAATAATATACCGTTCAAAAGCTACAGAAAATGCGAAACTTTTCATGTTGATGGTTTTCTCTGATTCCTAGCCGTTTTCAAGTAATTTCGAAAATGGCGAGATCATTCGTTCTGCCTTTATCGCGAAACAGATTCTTCGAAAATGCACCGCGTGAAGAACTTGAACTTCTCGGCATGTCTACTTGAATTTCACTCTGTTTTTCACGTGCTTTTTTTGCTCGTAGTTCTCCATCCACTCACCGGAATTGAGCAAGAGATATGCCGATGGAAACCCGTATTGATCATTTTTTCATACTCGCGACGATTTTAAAAGTTTTTTATCTGAAATTCATTCAGTGTAGTAGTTGAACTTCCTGCTGTTTTCACGTTGAACTTCCTGCTGTTTTCACGTTGAACTTCTATTTGTAATTTTCTCATCCATTCGTCAATGTTACACAAATAATATTCCTTTTGTACAGACCTCTCTCATAATATATTTTTTAACTTTCTCCGACCGAGGACTTGAACTTACACAAATGATATTCTTGCCGTTTTGAAGTAAATTAGAAAATGACGAGATCATGATTTCTGCCTTCATCGCGAATGGAAATGCACTGCGTGAAATAGTTGAACTTCTCGGGCATGTCTGTTTGAACTTCACTCTGTTTTTGACGTGCTGTTTTTTGCACTGCGTGAAGTAGTTGAACTTCTGGGGCATGTCTGTTTGAACTTCACTCTGTTTCACTTTATTGTATTTTTCTTATATGAAACACACACCATGCAGTACGTGAACTTCCGGTTGTTATCACTTTGAACTTCTCTCTGGTTTAAGAGAATTATTTTAAAACACAAAAAACAACATCCTTTTTATGTATTTTGGATATCTAAATACACGGTGAACCTCTCTCACAAGAATTTTTTAACTTTTCCTCGCCGAGCACTTGAACTTCTAGCAACCATTTTTTTCGTTTATGAGTTGTCAATAAAAGTGCAAAAAATGGTGTCGTGTTTTTTATTTTTTGAACAGGTAAATCCTACGTTTTAATAAACTCTGAACTTCTCTGTTATTTCAAATTGAACTTCACCTTTTTATATTTTGAGTAAAGAATTTTGTTTTTGATTTTTAAATAAACATCAAATTTGACTACCTTCTCAATTTGAACTTCATCGTTGATAATTCAACAAAAACGGATATCTGTGAAAATCCTAGATTTTATAATAAATATCAGCACTTTGTAAACTTTTTTTAGTTGTTCCTTTTATTTTAATTTGAAGTTTTTCATTTTATTCTTTAGTAACGAGAAAAAATCTGAGCTTTTTATATACGTCGAACTTCTCTGTTTTTTAATTTGAACTTCTTACTCTTATTCTTAGAAAAAATATGTTTTCAAATAAGCATCTAACAAATTTTTTAAAATTGAACTTTCATACTTTTATTTTTCCTTGAAACGGGAAGAATTTTGATTTTTTTTGTATACATCAAACTGCTCCGTTTTTAAAATTTGAACTTCTTGATTTTATTCTTTAGTAATGACGAAAATCTGAGTTTTTATAAACACCAAACTGCTTCATTTTTTTTAATTTGGACTTCTTGCTTTTATTTCTTTTAGTAACGAAAAAGGTCCTAGTTTTGTAATAAACATCGAACCGCTCCACTATTTTAATTTGAACTTCTAGGGTTTTTTTAGAAACGGGAAATATTCATTTTATATAAACTTTTTTGAACTACTCTTCTTCCTTAAATTGAACTTCTTGGTTTTGTAATAAACATCAAACTTCTTCGTTATTTAAATTTGAACGTCTAGTTTTTTTAGAAATGGCGAAATCCATTTTTTTAATATTTTTTGAACTACTTTTTTTTAATTTGAACTTCTTTGTTTATTCTTTAGTAACAAGGAAAATCTTAGTTTTGTAATAAACATCGAACCACTCTGTTATTTAATTTGAACTTCCAGTTTTTTTCAAAAATAAGAAAAAATGTTTATTAATATTTTTGAATTGGTTAGTTATTTTAATTTGAACTTCTTGGTTTATTCATTAGTAACGAAAAAAACAATTTTTCTTTGTATACATTGAACTGCTCTGTTTTTTATTTGAACTTGTAGGTTTCTTAGCAACGAGAATAATCCGATTATTTTTTAAAGAATGTGGAACCGCTCTGTTATTTTAATTTGAACTTCTTGATTTTTTTAGAAACATGAAAAACTAATTATTTTAGTACTTGATCACCTTTTTTCATCTCTAGCAGAGTGTTCCTGTAGATACTATTGTCTCGTAGTTATTAACACAGGCACCTTGTGTGCTACAAAGGACATCCTTGCACAAGGCACTCAAATCATAATAGTAATAAAATAATTTGGATGCAAGATAAGTGAAAAAATAAATGGTAGATAGATGAAGTCATTTGTCCATTACCCACAATGAAATAGTACTAATGAGTACAAAGCAATTTCACAAAAATGTGCCGTAGCATGGATCTCCCGTGGATATGTTCAGTTGTAGCACTGAGTGATGAAATGCATAACAAAATTATAAAAGAGATCAGTAGTGGTTAAGCGATAAAGATTCAAGCTTCTTCCATGATTGCAATGCACATGTTTAGAGATTTTTCACCAACATTTTCCCGTCTGAACCTTTTGGCATTCCTCCTTATATAAATGAGCTTGAACCCCTGGAAACTTGTGAGATATGAACGCATCTCTCGAAAGCCATCGACCTCTTCAGAACAATTCCTGGGATCTTCGCACTCATGCATAACACTTGGCCTTCAGTCTCAATAATAATATTTTAGAAATCCTTCTTCAATCACCATCAACATGGATGTCCCTGCAGGTCAACATCAACATACGATTCTGAACATACTAGCTTTGTCAAAATGTGTACGAGCTACCAAAGAAACTGAAGATTGTTGGCAAACAAAGTACCTTTGTTGTTTTGAACTTCTCAGTTTTTTTATTCTGAACGCACGATTTATTTAATTTTTTGCAGGGTGTAGGGCGACTGTGGGAGCTGGGAGGCCGGGCTTCACTACTGAAAGCACAAGTGCTCCCTGGGTGATTTTGGTAATTAATGTCAACATATCTCTTGTTGGACTAATATTTTCATCTAGTATATTTCAGATGAGTTCAACAGTGGAGTGGCAGGACAGGAGGATGTGGAACCCCTTCAAGATGCTAAGGACACATATTGGCAAAAGCCCAAGACTCTTCATTTTCATTTTAGTGATCCAAGATCACATTGAGTCCATAGAAAAAGCCAATACTATTAAAAGGGGATGAGGTGTTGCTTAATGGTCTACTTGCTCAAAGTGCTTAGTGATATGCTCCATAGCCCTCAACCACTTTCTCATTCCACATATGTCCTAAACCTAAAGTCAAACTCGGCCCCACCGATTTGATTCATCCGGCGCCACCGAGTTCACTTGACATAGCCACTGCCAGAAACCCTAATTAGTTCGGTCTCACCGATGGGATCTCGGTCTCACCGAGATGGCCCTGCAAACTCTCTGTTACCTATTGCAGTTACTTCGGTCTCACCGAGATACGCAGTCGGTACCACCGAGTTTGTTTGACCAAGTCTCTGTTTGCTTATTGCTGAAGTCTCACCGAGTTCATGCAATCGGTCTCACCGAGATGAGGTTTTGCCCTAACCCTAGCGCATCGGTCTCACTGAGTTGACCTTGTCGGTCCCACCAAAAAGCCTAACGTTCACATTTTGAACCAGGTCGGTCTCACCTAGTTTCACTATTCGGTCCCACTGAGTTTGGTAAATTGTGTGTAACGGTTAGATTTTGTGTGGAGGCTATAAATACCCCTCCACCCCCTTCTCCATTTGTGAGAAAGCCATCAGAACGTGCCTACACTTACACTACTCATTTTTTGAGAGAGAACCACCTACTCATGTGTTGAGACCAAGACATTCCAATCCAACAACAAGAATCTTGATCTCTAGCCTTCCCCAAGTTGCTTTCCACTCAAATCATCTTTCCACCATAGCCAAATCTGAGAGAGAGAGTTGAGTGTTGGGGAGACTATCATTTGAAGCACAAGAGCAAGGAGTTCATCATCAACACACCATCTATTACCTTTTGGACAGTGGTGTCTCCTAGATTGGTTAGGTGTCACTTGGGTGTCTCCGTCAAGATTGTGGAGTTGAACCAAGGAGTTTGTAAGGGCAAGGAGATCGCCTACTTCATGAAGATCTACCCAAGTGAGGCAAGTCCTTCATGGGCAATGGCCATGGTGGGATAGACAAGGTTGCTTCTTCGTGGACCCTTCGTGGGTGGAGCCCTCCGTGGACTCGCGCAACCGTTACCCTTCGTGGGTTGAAGTCTCCATCATCGTAGATGTACGATAGCACCACCTATCGGAACCATGCCAAAAATCTCCGTGTCTCCTATTGCGTTTGCACACTCCAATCCCATCCCTTTACTTTCTTGCAACTTGCATGCTTTACTTTCCGCTCCTCATATACTCTTGCCATGCTTGCTTGAAATGTATTGTGAATGTTTAAACTTGTGCTGAAACTCCACCTTAACTTGAAGAAATAAAAAACTGCTACTTTTCTTTGTTGAGGGTCTAATCACCCCCCCCTCTAGACACCTCTTCTCGATCCTTTCAATTGGTATCAGAGCTTTGGTATCCATTGCTTTGGTTTAATCACCATTGGAGGAAGATGGATGAGTCTACGATGGGGAGTCTTAGACATAGAGTACCCATACTTGATGGAGAGTTCTTTAATGCTTGGAAAAATGAGATGCTTGAGATTTCCAATGAATATCACTTGAACAAGTACATTACTAGCCCTTGTGCGCCCCTTGTTGATCCTTTGCATCCTACCCCCGATGAGTCTCTCGACATGATTCGCAATCTTAGAACTGTCAATCTTATTACTAGAGGTTTGCCTAGAAATTTGATAGCATGCTTGCCTACTCTTGCTTGTGCTTACACCATGTGGAGATTCCTTGAGGAACGCTTTCCAGACTATTCCTTGAAAAATCTAGATGTGATTCTTCAAAAGTCCATTGCTTTAAATAAGATGAATCCTAAAGATCCTATGTTTGGTGATTGTCTATTTGAGCTTCGTGACCTTATGCGTGCCAAAGGAGATGTTGGAATCATTAGTAATATTATCTCGGAAGTCATTAGAATTCATAAAGTTGAACATTGTCATGATCATAAATCTAATGAATCACTCTCTCTAGGTGATGATCAATCACAAGACGATGAAGAACATGGATACTATGATGAGGATGATGATAGTGACTTTGATCTCGGTGAGTCTATGAGACACTTTGGTCTTATGGCTAATCTTCGCGGCTACATGGCTGGAGGAAAGGAATGGGTTCTTGATAGTGGATGTACCGATCACATGACCGGAGACAAGGATATGTTTCGTGAGCTTGCTGAAAACAACGGCCCTCGAAAATATGTCACTTTTGGTGATAACTCAAAGGGTAAGGTGGTTGGCCTTGGTAAGGTGGCCATCTCACATGACAGCTCCATCCAAAATGTTATGCTCGTTGAATCTCTTGGGTATAATTTACTTTCTGTATCTAGACTAGCCGATTTCGGTTTCAATGTCCTATTTACTGAAGTAGATTGCCAAGTGTTTCGAAGAGATAATCATAAAATGGTCTTTACCGGTATACGTAGAGGTGATCTATACATTGTTGATTTCACTAAAAAGGCTCAACCTAGAACTTGCTTAATTGCTAAATCTTCTAAAGGTTGGTTGTGGCATAGAAGGTTAGGTCATGTGGGCATGCAAAATCTTGATAAGCTTATTAAAGGTGATCATATCCTTGGAGTGAAAGACGTTATATTTGACAAGGATAGATTGTGCAGTGCTTGTCAAGCAGGAAAGAAGGTTGGAGGAAGCCACCCCGTGAAGAACATCATGACCACGAGAAGACCGCTCGAGCTACTTCATATGGATCTTTTTGGTCCAAACGCCTATAAAAGTCTTGGTGGAAATTCTTTTGGTTTAGTCATAGTCGATGATTTTTCAAGATTTACATGGGTGTTCTTTCTTGATGATAAATCGCAGGTCCAAAAGATCTTCAAGAACTTTGCTAGGAAGGCCCAAAATCAATTTGAAGTGAAGATCAAGAAGGTTCGCAGCGACAACGGAACGGAGTTCAAGAACACAAATGTGGACACCTTTCTTGACGAAGAAGGGATTACACATGAGTTCTCGGCTACGTACACGCCTCAACAAAATGGAGTTGTTGAGAGGAAGAACCGGACTCTTATTGAGATGGCGAGAACGATGCTTGATGAGTACAAGACGCCAAAACACTTTTGGGCGGAAGCGGTTGAGACAGCTTGTCATGCAACAAATCGTCTATATCTTCACAAGCTACTCGGCAAGACGGCATACGAGCTTCTCACCGGTAACAAACCCCAAGTTAGATACTTTCGAGTATTTGGCTCAAAGTGCTACATTCTTGATAAGCATCGTCGTTCAAAATTTGCTCCTAAATCTCATGAAGGTTTCCTACTCGGTTATGGCTCAAACTCTCACACTTACCGTGTCTACAATAATTTCACCCGAAAGGTTGAAGAGACGGTAGATGTGAAGTTTGATGAATCTAAGGGCTCGCAAGTAGAGCAATTGCCAATTGATGTAGGAGACAAAGACCCTTTGGAAGCAATCCAAGACTTGTCTATTGGCAAGATTCGTCCAACGAAGGTGAAGGAGAGTACCTCATCCATCCAAGTGGAAGCTTCTACCTCACGACAAGGTGAACCACGAGTTGACTCGGAGACATCCACAAGTGGGACCCGCCAAGATGAAGAAAACGAGGAAGTACACCAAGATGAACCTCATCAACCTCCTTCTCCGCCTCCACAAGAGAATGGCAACACCAACAACGAAGAAGGCCAAGAGTAAGAACAAGATGATGAAGAGGATGTTCTACCCTGACCTAAACAAAAGCTCTCACGAGTTAGAGCAAGAGTCTCAAGAGACCATCCCGTCGAACAAATCTTTGACAATATCCAAACCGGGAGAATTACTCGCTCTAAAACTCGTTTGGCTAACTTTTGTGAACATTACTCATTCATTTCTAGTATTGAACCTATGAAGGTTGAAGATGCTCTTGATGATCCGGATTGGGTGAACGCCATGCATGAAGAGCTACACAATTTCGAGAGGAACCAAGTGTGGACGTTGGTTGAAAAGCCCGATGAGAAGCACAATGTCATTGGTACCAAATGGGTGTTTCGGAATAAGCAAGTTGAAGATGGACAAGTTGTACGCAACAAGGCCCGTCTCGTCGCTCAAGGCTACACTCAAGTCGAAGGTATGGACTATGATGAGACATATGCCCCTGTTGCTAGACTTGAGTCCATACGCATCTTACTTGCTTGTGCCAACCATCATGATATCACATTGTATCAAATGGACATTAAAAGTGCTTTTCTAAATGGTGAAATTGAGGAGGAAGTTTATGTTAGACAACCTCCCGGTTTTGTTAATCCTAAGAAACTCGACCATGTTTACAAACTTCACAAAGCTCTTTATGGTCTTAAACAAGCTCCTAGAGCATGGTATAAATGCTTGACCAAGTTCCTTATTGAAAAAGGCTTTGAGATTGGAAAATTTGATTCAACACTTTTTACTAAAATGGTTAATGGTGAATTATTTGTGTGCCAAATTTATGTTGATGATATCATATTTGGCTCGACTAACCCTCATTTTAGTGAAAAGTTTAGAAGACTAATGTCAGAGAAGTTTGAGATGTCTATGATGAGTGAACTCAAGTTCTTTCTTGGTTTGCAAATCAAGCAAACTAAGGAGGGTACCTTTGTTTCTCAAACAAAGTATACCAAGGACTTATTCAAAAAGTTCAACATGCAAGAATGCAAAGGTATGAATACACCCATGCCTACTAGTGGACATCTTGACTTGACTAAGGATGGCGAACCGGTTGACCAAAAGGTTTACCGCTCTATGATTGGTTCATTGTTATATCTATGTGCCTCCCGTCCCGATATTATGCTAAGTGTGTGCATGTGTGCACGATATCAAGCAGCCCCCAAAGAATGTCATCTTAAGGCTGTGAAAAGGATAGTGAGATACTTAATTCACACACCAAACTTTGGCATTTGGTATCCTAAGAGGTCTTCTTTTGATCTTGTTGGCTACTCTGATTCGGACTATGCCGAAGAAAAGGTTGATAGAAAGTCCACTTCGGGTACTTGTCAATTTCTTGGTAGATCTCTTGTGTCTTGGTCCTCCAAGAAACAAAACTCGGTACCCTTATCCACCGCCGAAGCGGAATACATTGCCGTCGGTTCATGTTGTGCTCAATTACTTTGGATGACCCAAACTCTTAAAGATTATGGGATCTATGTGAAACATGTTCCATTGCTTTGAGAGTGCTATTAAGATTGCTCACAATCCCGTGCAACATTCTCGAACTAAGCATATTGAAGTTCGTCATCATTTCATTCGAGATCATGTTGCTAAAGGAGATATCGATCTTAAGCATGTTCGTACCGATAAGCAATTGGCGGATATATTCACCAAACCGCTTGATGAGAAAGTATTTTGCCGTTTGAGAGGTGAATTGAACATCATTGATGCCTCAAACTTGCAGTAGTAACTCCATTTGGATGCATGCAAGGCATGAGCCATTACATGACTAATCCTTGATATTTCTCTTATGATGATGATCATATGTCTTGGATCTATACTTGTACCCTTGCATGTTATCTAACCCTTGTAGGTACTTGGATGAGCCCAACTCTATGAGATTGCAACTCACTCACATTCTAAGCAATCTCTACATCACCAAGTCTCTACAATATGGTGGTTGGAGACAAGGAAGCATGAATCCTTTCAATATATCCTTTGACAATATATCAAATTTCATTTGGTATCAAGTCTCATTATTGTCATTTTGGACACACAAGTGCTCTTCCTTGCAAGACTAACCCATGTAGGAAGGTGAACTCAAACTACAAGTGGTGCTCCCAACTCTTGATGAACTACATCAACCTTGAGCATCCAACACAAGTTCAACTACATGATCAAGATCAACACCACCACCCAAGGTATGTTATTCCATCTTAGAGGAGATTTACCCCTAGACATGGGTCAAAGCAGCTCAACAAGATGTGAATACATCAAAATGCTTAAACGAAAAATGGCAACCCCATTTTGAGCTTAAACGATGAGTATGACCTATGATCAAGTGTCTTTACTTGACTCCTAAGTCAATATACTCTAACATAGGTGACTCTGTCGCCGACCAATTCTAGATGAAGTTCTCTAGTGTTTCTCTGTGTTCTTGCATTTATCTCTTGCATACTTCATCTAGATTTCTTTTCTTTTCTCTATTATTTTCTACATTCTCTGCATTTAATTCATTGCAAATCCTTCAGTTAATTCCCTGCAAATCTTTGTGAGATCTTATTTGCCTAGTGAGCTGAGATGACAATTTTTTTTCTCTCTGTGTTAAATTCGGCCTCACCGATTTTTTTCTTATCGGCTAAACCGAAACAACTCGGTGCCACCGAAGGAAAAAATTCGGTGTTACCGACTTCACTACTAAGGAAACATTTTGCCATTTGCATCCTGCATATCTGTTCCAGCTCCACTCGATGATTCTTGTCCTCTACCAACATCTTAAATTACTTGTTGCTTTGTAATGTGACTCAAGGACCAAACCTACTTGACTCATGCTCCAGAAGATCCCTTCCTGGAAATTGATGTCAAAGGGGGAGAGAGAGCACATCAAAGCTTAACCACATCAAAGGGAGAGGGAGACTTCTTAGCCATCCCAGATGCCTGGTATTCAAGGAGGAGAGAAGCCACATGTCTTTAAGAGGGGAAAGACATGTTAGTAGATGTTTCTTTGTGTCTTTTGCTCGGATTTTCTTTGCTTTGATTTTCTATTCCCTATCTTCTCCCATTATCCAATATCAGATTCAAGGGGAGAAAGACACTTAAGGGAAGAAAATCTTTGGAATTCATTGCATATCTTTATCCCTTGGGGACATGTCAATATCCAAATAGAGTACTAAGTACTCACTCACTACATGTCATAACAGTCTTGGTACTCTTGTGGTTTCCTATTCTTGCTCTGTTTAGTAGATGTTCTTGTGTTATCTAACCCTGTTTTCTCAGGTTCATCTCTTCCAAAGTCAGCTCAAGGCCACAAGGTAAGTATATGCATCACACTCCTGTGCATGAGGATCTCTTGCTGATGTACATATTGTTTGCAAGGACTCATGAACATGTAGGTATATTTTCTGCACTTCACATCATCTGCTCTGATGCATATAGCCAAGATACATGTAACTCATTGCTTGCTCTGACATGTTTATGCATTCACGTACTTTTATAATCTATCTTCATATGATTGCATACATGTAGGGGGAGCCAATGCATGTTGCATGTTCTTCCAAAGCTTTACTTGTTACACTTCATATCTTTATCTAAAAGCTTTGATGTATGTTGTCATCAATTACCAAAAAGGGGGAGATTGAAAGCACAAGTGCTCCCTGGGTGATTTTGGTAATTAATGTCAACATATCTCTTGTTGGACTAATATTTTTATCTAGTATATTTCAGATGAGTTCAACAGTGGAGTGGTAGGACAGGAGGATGCGGAACCCCTTCAAGATGCTAAGGACACATATTGGCAAAAGCCCAAGACTCTTCATTTTCATTTTAGTGATACAAGATCACATTGAGTCCATAGGAAAAGCAAAAACTATTAAAAGGGGATGAGGTGTTGCTTAATGGTCTACTTGCTCAAAGTGCTTAGTGATATGCTCCATAGCCCTCAACCACTTTCTCATTCCAAATATGTCCTAAACCTAAAGTCAAACTCGGCCCCACCGATTTGATTCATCCGGCGCCACCGAGTTCACTTGACATAGCCACTGCCAGAAACCCTAATCAGTTCGGTCTCACCAATGGGATCTCGGTCTCACCGAGATGGCCCTGCAAACTCTCTGTTACTTATTGCAATTACTTTTGTCTCACCGAGATACGCAGTCGGTACCACCAAGTTTGCTTGACCAAGTCTCTGTTTGCTTATTGCTGAAGTCTCACCGAGTTCATGCAATCGGTCTCACCGAGATGAGGTTTTCCCCTAACCCTAGCGCATCGGTCTCACCGAGTTGACCTTGTCGGTCCCACCGAAAAGCCTAATGTTCACATTTTGAACCAGGTCGGTCTCACCGAGTTTCACTATTTGGTCCCACCGAGTTTGGTAAATTGTGTGTAACGGTTAGATTTTGTGTGGAGGCTATAAATACCCCTCCACCCCCTTCTCCATTTGTGAGAAAGCCATCAGAACATGCCTACACTTCCACTACTCATTTTCTGAGAGAGAACCACCTACTCATGTGTTGAGACCAAGACATTCCAATCCAACAACAAGAATCTTGATCTCTAGCCTTCCCCAAGTTGCTTTCCACTCAAATCATCTTTCCACCATAGCCAAATCTGAGAGAGAGAGTTGAGTGTTGGGGAGACTATCATTTGAAGCACAAGAGCAAGGAGTTCATCATCAACACACCATCTATTACCTTTTGGAGAGTGGTGTCTCCTAGATTGGTTAGGTGTCACTTGGGAGCCTCCGTCAAGATTGTGGAGTTGAACCAAGGAGTTTGTAAGGGCAAGGAAATCGCCTACTTAGTAAAGATCTACCCAAGTGAGGCAAGTCCTTCGTGGGCGATGGCCATGGTGGGATAGACAAGGTTGCTTCTTCGTGGACCCTTCGTGGGTGGAGCCCTCCCTGGACTCGCGCAACCGTTACCCTTCGTGGGTTGAAGTCTCCATCAACGTGGATATACGATAGCACCACCTATCGGAACCACGCCAAAAATCTCCGTGTCTCCTTGTGACTCCCCCGGCTCAATCATGCACTAATCATACACGCAAATGCACACGATCAAGCCTAAGGACTCACGGGAAGATATCACAACACAACTCTAAAACATAAATAAAGGCATACAAGCTTTATATTACAAGCCAGGGGCCTCGAGGGCTCGAATACATAAGCTTGCGTACAAGCGTCAGCGGAAGCATCAGATATCTGAGTACAGATATAAAAGAAAACACAGATAGGCCCTTAGAAGGCGGGGCAAAAGAAAAACACTACGATCGAAAGGCGTAGGCCTCCTGCCTAGGACCCTCCGATCCTACTCCTGGTGGACGGCAAGATCGAAGTAATATCCACCCTCGGGGTAGTAGTAGCGGTCGTCGGCGTGGGCAGCTGTAACCGGGGCTCCGTCATCTGGTTGCATCAAAAGGAATATGGGGGAAAAAGAAAGCAAAGCAACCGTGAGTACTCATCCGAAGTACTCAGCAAGCAAGGATCTACACTACATATGCAACATTATCAAAGGAAGGTTGTATATGTGGACTGGGCTGCAGAAATGTCAGAATAGAGAGGAAAGCCTAGTCCTATCGAAGACTAGCATCTTCAGCGGTCTTGCAGCAATAGAAGAGAGTAGAACAGTACAATATAATGTAGCAGTATCATTAAGTCTCATCCTCACCCAGAGATCCTTTCTCGACTCCCTGCGAGAAAGCAATCCCAGAGCCATACAGTCATCAACCTCGTCCTGAGATCCCTTCTCGACTCCCTGCGAGAAGCAATCCCAGAGCCATATATCCAGGTATCATCTCACGTTCTAGTTGTGTCGATCGTGATACAACTCCGAGTGTCCTTTACCGTAGGACCGGCTATCGATAGATGTGTTCTTCCCTGCAGGGGTGCACCAACTTACCCAACACGCTCGATTAACTCCGGTCGGACACACTTTCCTGGGTCATGCCCGGCCTCGGCCAAACGATACACCGCAGCCCTACCTACCGCTCAGCAGAGAGGTCCCCGCCGGTCTACAACCTAAGCGCTCAGGGGTCTTGGGCCATCGCCTTGTGCACTCTGGGTCGTTGTGTGCAGGGTGGATACCAGCACCGCCTCGGATGGTCAGTACGATCCGACCGTGCCACAAAGTTAAACTGGACGTCTGACAGAACTGTCGGCTGATGCCACGATGCAGAACGCCCATACTATGCCCACGTGATGGTTAGTGCTATCAGGCCAGAGGCCTGCTCAGATCAAATATCCAAATCGTTAGTGGACTAGGGCTTGCGGTAACGAGCAGAGACTCATGAAAGATGTGACCCCGTCGCCCCGTCTCAAGGACTTGCTGCAAGGGCTAAGAATGCCCGGCCGCGCCTCGTATTCATCACTCGGGCACCATCCAGGTCAACCCGTCTCCACAACACTCGCCACTTAGGCTCACGAGGGTACCCCTCAGGGTCGACCCGCCTTTCCATGTAACAGTGTAAAGTCCAAGTATCCGTGTGTCCATAACATCAGGGGAATCCGAGGTATCACCCTCGTTGGATTCCTACTCGATGTATCCGACAAGGTGAACTCAGAGGAATCACCCTCGATGGGTTCACACTTGATGAGTTGCACGATAGCGTCGTTATCGGAAGTGGGGAAGGAGGAATCACCCTCGATAACCACGACCAAATAACTAGTCTACAGAGTTAACATCTGAAGTGCTACACGAGGTATCACCCTCGGCACTCGATAGTAACGCTGCAGTGTCCTTACAACTAAAGGGGGGTGACGTGCGGTGCCGGGGCCTGGTCCTCAATCCCATTGATCGGGTCTTCGGATTATCCAGCGGGGCAGTCGGGATAAGTGGGGTCACTGATAGGTCTCTACTCAGCCTATACTAAGCAGTGTAGGATAAGCAGGTAATTATCAACAGCAGGTTACAATAAACAGGCTATGCATCCGAATAGGTAAAGCAGTAGCAGCAGCAATTCTAATGCAAGCATGAGAAATTAGAATGGGCGATATCGGGATGATCAAAGGGGGGGGGGGCTTGCCTGGTTGCTCGGCGGCAAGGGCAAGGTCGTCAACGGTGGCGTCGGGCTCCGAAGCTGCGTCGGTACCGGGAACTGCGTCGGGGTCTAACGAGAGAGAAGAGGGGGAGGAAACAGTATAAATACATAGCAAACAGGAGCAACACAGAGCAGGCTACGCTAACGTGCAGTGCAGGGTTGCCTGAAGACATGTTTAAGTCATTTAGTTATTTTAGGAATTTGTTTGGAATTATTTTATTAGAGTCATGCACTATTCATTTATCTGAAACAGGCAAAAAGTTGCATGTTCAGTTAGTTAGAGGCATCTAACAGGTATGTGGGTAGCGTATTCGGATCCGTCTCATTTTTCTGATCGTTTTTCATATATAAATTATTTTCATCGGAGTTACGGATTAAAAGATATGATTTTCCAAAATTTAAACAATATTCTGAAATTACAGATTTATTAATAATTTGAATTATCCAAATCAGTAGCAGGGTGACATCAGCATGACGCATTGATGACGTCAGTAGTCAACAGGGGTCGACCAGGTCAAACCTGACATGTGGGGCCCACATGTCAGTGACTCAGTTAATTAAACAGAGTTAGCTTAATCTATTTAAACTAATTAGCAGGTGGGGCCCAGCAGTCAGTGGGTAATTAGTGTTTTAATTAATTTATCTATTTAACTAACCGATTATTTATTTAATAAAACATTTTACCGAGCGGGACCCACATGTCATAGACACAGGGCCCGCCCAGTCAGCGTTGACCCTGGTCAACTGGGGCCAAGGGGCCCACGGTTCAGTGACCCAGGGGGTGGCCCCGGGCCAGCCACGTCAGCGCGGGCGGTGGCGCGCCGGCGTTTAGCTGCCGGTGGTCAAAACCACGGCGGAGGGGTCGGGCGCGCATGGGGAATCGCCTATAGGCGACCAAATTGGGCGCAAGCGGGCGCGTTCGAACGCCCAGGCGACGGTGCGTCGGTTGGTGGTGGAGACATGGTCGTAGGCGGGCTGTAGCGTCGCCGGCGTCGAGCGGGGCGGACGCCGGGACTCGGGCGAGATCGAGTGCGCGGCTACGAGGCACGGGGGCGAGCGGGTGTGTGTGCGTCGGGCTCCTCGCAGCGTGCTGGGCACGGCGCCGTGCTCGGCTGAGCTCAACGGCGAGCATGGCCACGGCGGCTATGGAGCGGGGCAGTGGCGAGCTACAGCGGTAGCGGCGAGCGAGCTAGAGAGGGAGGCGGCCTACTTGAGAGAGGGGAGGAGCTCACAGGGTGGGCGCAAGAAGGCCCGGCGTGGGGCTTAGGAGCAGCAGAGGGGCTCAACCGCCGGAGGGGTTCGTCGGCGCAGAGGGAGATGGCGAACTCGTGGCGCTCGACACAACGGCTCCCGGCTTCGGTTGGTCGGCGCAGAAGACGAAGAGGAGCGCGGCGGAGCTTGGGGACACGGAGAGGCGGCGAGAGGAGCACGGTGGCTGTGGCTACGCCGCGGTGGCGGCCATGGTTGCGCTCGGGCGAGGGGAGCAGAGGAAGGAGAGGGAGAAGTGAGGCGAGGGGAGGCCAGGGGTGCGCAGGGAGATGCTCTTATCCTCACGCGGCGCAGGAGCGCGCTGCCGACCGCAAGGAGGGGGGGCAGAGGGGGTCGGGCGCGCACGCGCTAGCTGTTCGACAGCGCGCGGCGGCGTCAGGAGGTAGGGGGAGGGGGGCTAGTTGGGCTGGGCCGCCTCTGTAGATAGTAGGCCTAAGTGCACAGTAGTTTTAGGCCTTTTCTCCTTTTCTCCTTTTCTCCTTTTCTGTTTTCTTTTCTCTACTGTTTTGTCTTTTGTTTTTACTCCAAATGACTTTTGTAAAATATGGCACTTGCCCATATACTATCAGTGCATTATTAGTCACTGCTAGAAATTGGTTTGGTGTCCATATCTTTTTATTTGGATTTTATTTAACCAAAAAGGTATTAACCAACCCTGTTTTTCTACTGTTAGAGTCACTTAGTTAATTTATTAATTATTGATTACAATTTTAGAATAGTCTCTGGAATTTTTGCCTTTTATTGAACATTTTAGTCTCTGGATTTGTACAACTTTTATTTTCACTTTTAGTTTGAATTTCCATTTGAGTTTGAATTTGAAAAGGGATTTATTACTAATGATGATCAAGCACTGTTGATCATGATGACATGGCATTATCAACAGGGTGATTACTGTAGCTTAATACATGGGGTGTTACAAATCTCCTCCACTAACAAGAATTCTCGTCCCGAGAATTAAGAGGTAGAAGGAAAAAGTTCGGGGTATTCCGCATGAAGATTATCCTCGCGTTCCCAAGTGGCATCATCTTCAGTATGATTTGACCACTGCACTTTGAGGAACTTGGTAACCTTCTGACGGGTCCGGCGTTCAGCTTCATCGAGAATGCGGATCGGATGCTCCTTATAAGATAGATCATCTTGCAATTCGAGCACCTCGTGATCCACAGCTCGGTGCGGAGATTCCTTGAAGCAACGACGAAGTTGCGACACATGGAAGACATCGTGGATATGAGAGAATTGCGGCGGCAATTCCAATTTATACGCCACTTGACCACGTTTAGCAATAATGCGGAAAGGACCAATGTAGCGCGGAGCTAGCTTGCCCTTGATTCCAAAACGGTGTGTGCCCTTCATAGGAGTGACACGAAGATAAGCTTGATCACCGGGTTGATAAGTCAAACCCCATTGTTTGCGATCATGGTTGCTCTTCTGGCTGTCCTGAGCCGCCTTGAGGTTTTCTCGGACAATACGGACTTGTTCTTCGGTGTGTTGAATAATATCCGGACCCACAAGCAGTCGTTCCCCAGTTTCTGACCAATTCAGGGGGGTTCGACACTTACGTCCATATAGAACTTCGAAGGGGGCCATTTTCAAGCTGGCTTGATAGCTGTTGTTGTAAGAGAATTTGGCATATGGAAGAGATTCTTCCCACTTCTTACCGAAAGAAATAACACAAGCTCGCAGCATGTCTTCAAGCACTTGATTAACTCGCTCGACTTGGCCTTGGGATTGGGGGTGATAAGCTGAACTCCAAGTAATATGAGTTCCCATAGCTTCTTGGAAACTTTCCCAGAATTTTGAGGTGAAAAGACCGCCACGGTCCGAACTGATCTCCTTCGGAATACCATGGAGTGTTACAATTCTGGAGATATATAATTCTGCTAACTGACTAGCAGTGATTGTCTCCTTGACGGGCAGAAAGTGTGCAACCTTAGAAAGTTGGTCGACGACGACAAGGATAGCATCGTGTCCCTTCTGTGACCAGGGAAGGCCAGTAATGAAATCCATTTGAACCTTATCCCATTTCCATAGAGGAATAGGAAGTGGTTGCAAAATTCCAGCAGGCTTCTGATGTTCTGCTTTAACGCGATGACACACATCACATTCAGTAACATAACGAGCAATGTCCTGCTTCATTCTAGACCACCAGTACCTTTGACGGAGATCACAATACATCTTGGTGCTACCTGGATGAATAGACAGCGGGGTATCGTGTGCCTCCTTCATGACCTTGTCAGTCATAAGCTCGTAGCGAGGTACGACAATGCGGTTTCTGAAATACAAGGTTCCATCTTCAGACAGCGAGAAATCCCTGTACTTTTCAAGGTGAAGATCTTTCTTCATGAGATCAATTTCAGCATCTTTAGCTTGCGCATTCTTAACAGCTTTCTCAAGATCTGGTTGTATCACGAGGTTATTAAGAGAACCCTGTGGGACAATACGTAGATTCAGCTTGCACAGTTCTTCAAAAAGACGAGGTTGAGCTCGCCTAACCATGAGGTTGTCGCAATAGGACTTGCGGCTTAAGGCATCAGCCATTACATTAGCCTTGCCAGGGGTATAGGAAATACCCAAATCATAGTCCGCAATGGCCTCCATCCATCTTTGCTGACGGAGGTTTAGAGATGGCTGAGTGAACAAGTACTTCAGACTTTCATGATCCGTGTAGATCTCGCAACGATTACCGAGAAGGTAATGTCGCCACAACTGCAATGCATAGATGACAGTAGCTAGTTCTAGATCATGTACCGGATAATTCTCTTCATGTGGGCGCAACTGACGAGATCCATAAGCAATCACTTTACGCTCTTGCATTAGGACACAGCCTAATCCTTCACGGGATGCGTCACAATAGATCACAAAGTCTTTGCGATAATCTGGAGGAGCAAGTACTGGGGCAGATGTTAGCTTGTCTTTGAGTGTTTGAAAACTTTCTTGACATTTGTTTGTCCATTCAAACTTAACGCCCTTGTGAAGCAGATCAGTCAAAGGCTTAGCAATCTTAGAAAAGTTCTCGACAAATCGACGACAATAGCTTGCAAGGCCGAGAAAACTTCTCACTTGCTTGGCGTTCTTCGGAGGAGTCCAGTCAAGAATAGCCTGAACTTGTTCTGGGTTAACAGCAATTCCATCCTTGGAAATCACATGACCAAGGTAAGATACTTCAGAAAGCCAGAATTCACATTTGGAGTATTTGGCATACAACTGGTGTTCTCGGAGCCTTTCCAGTATCAGACGGAGGTGTTCAGCATGTTCTTCTTTATTCTTCGAATAAACCAGAATATCATCTAGATATACCTCGACGAACTTGTCGAGATAATCCATGAAAATGTAATTCATTAGACGGGAGAATGTGGCTGGAGCATTTGTTAAGCCAAATGACATTACAGTGTACTCATAAGAACCATAGGGAGTAACAAATGCAGTCTTCGGAATATCCTCTTCACGAACTCGGATCTGGTGGTAACCCAACCTCAAATCAAGTTTAGAGAACACCGATGATCCAGCAAGTTGATCATACAAATCATTGATCCGGGGAAGTGGATATTTGTTCTGGATTGTGGCTTGGTTAATGGGCCGATAATCCTGAACCAATCAGTTAGTTCCATCCTTCTTCTTAACGAAGAGTGAAGGTGCTCCCCAAGCAGAGGAACTGGGGCGGATGAAACCTTTCTTAAGCGACGTGTCGATTTCTTCCTTAAGCTCGAGAAGATGATGCGGAGGCATCTTATAAGGGCGCTTCGCAATAGGGGTAGTGCCAGGTTTCAAGTCGATGACAAGCTCGACAGCTCTAGCAGGGGGTATTCCTGGAAGTTCTTCTGGAAAGACATCTTGAAATTCACGAACAACTGGAATGTTCTCAATGCCTTCAAGCGGTGAGGCATTCAATGCATTCAGAACATATATCTGGCTCTCAGCATCTTGAGCTATTCGGGCTGAGTATTTGACTATCTGGCCAGAAGGGTGAGTGAGTTGGACTGTCTTAGTAGCGCAATCAATCAAAGCATTATGGGCTGTTAGCCAGTCCATACCGAGAATGATGTCTATGTTGGAAGGTCCAAGTACAATGAGAGAAACCGGAAAAAGTAAACCTCCAATCTCGATGTGGTTGTGAGGGCTTAGCATTGTGGTTTGCCACTTGGATCTCGAGGACTGAACCATTAGAGGAGTGGGTAATTCTTCCAGGTATAACTCATGTGCCTGAGCAAATTGTTGGGACACAAAAGCATGCGATGCTCCTGAATCAAAGAGAACAGAGGCTGGTACTGAATTCACAGAGAGTGTTCCCAGCACTATAGTCGGTTCCTTCTGAGCCTTTTCAGCATTGATGTGATTAGCATGGCCAAGTACAACAGTAGATGGTATGACATTACGGTTTCTGAATCGACGGTTTTGACAATTCTTCTTACGACCAATAGGAGGACGTGGCGCAACCTGAAGAGAAGCCATAGCATCAGGCGGTCCATCATGAACCGTTAGCTGTCTCGGCGGTGAAGACAGATGAGGTGCAACATATGACGGCTTTGGGGTTGGAGCAGGTCGGTGATGAACATTGTGCGGGATCCACACTCGACGCTTCTGAATAGGCTGACCCAAAGACGAACCAACATCACGAGTACGCTTGAGCGACTCCTGGCACTTAGTCAGAGCAGTTTCAACTTGGAAAGATCGGCTAACAAGCGTGGCGAAGTCTGTGCAATCATGGACAGCAAGTGCAAGGTTTATATCAGTACGCAGTCCTTCACGGAATTTCTCCTGCTTGCGTGCGTCAGTGCAGACGTCATCTTCAGCATAGCGGGACAATTCGAGAAATTTCCTCTGATATTCATCCACGGTCATTGCGCCCTGTGTAAGTTTGCGGAACTCCTGCTTCTTCTGGTCGATCAGACCTTGAGGAATGTATCGTGCACGAAAAGCTGACTGAAATTCCTGCCAAGTGGTTACTGTTTCAGCAAGCAACATACCCTTGTGGCTTTCCCACCATTGAGCAGCTGGACCCTTTAAGTGGAATGTCGCAAAGGCAATGTAACTGTCAGGGGCGACATTAGCTGACTCCATCTCAAACAGGATGTCATGAAGCCAATCATCAGCATCCATAGGGTTGGCGGAGTTGCAGAAGACGGATGGATTGAGGCGCACAAATTCTGGCAGAGTTATTGGAGCCTTCTGTTGCTGAGCATTCTGAGTTGGGAATTGAGCCAATACTCCGGCCATAAACTGACGGTTAAGCTCAAACTGCTGACGGTTGAGTTCAAACTGATGCATCATTGCGGCAATATAGGGTGGAGGTGGAGGATCGTCAGCCATCCTGCCAAATCAACAGGGGCAGTTTAGCAAGAAAAACTGCATGTGTATGAAATGAATTATGAAGTAACACGCACAACAGAAGGAAGTGCAATAGATACCTCATCATATTCGCACCAGCCATTCAAAGCCACACATAGCCTCGGTTACAATCCGGCATTACGACAGTTGAAAGGGAAGTGCTAGACACCTAGGCGGCGCGCAGGCACGCGGTAGGGAAGTACACAACGAGACATAGCAAAGGCTACATCAACGTCGGAGAAAACTGTTGGAGCGAGGAATCTGCAAGTGACAACACAGGGTGCCCTCGATAAAAGGATCCTGTAAGCAGAACCTAGCCCACAATCTTGAAGCAAGGGGGAATATTTTCGGAACTCTGGGTGGATGTGATCACGAGACCCTAAGGTTGGAGTTAGTAAAATTTTAACCCGAATAGGAGAGAGATCAGAGTCCCAGAGTAAAGGTCGAGGAGTAAAAGATCCTAATACCACCCAATTGGCGACGTGGGCCCGTAAGCCACACAACCAAGTTAGTAAAACAGTTTTCGGACACTAGACTCAACATCGGCCAAGGAGTTGGAATGGGGGATCCTACAGGCAGTCGGCTCTGATACCAACTTGTGACGCCCTCGGCTCAATCGTGCACTAATCATACACGTAAATGCACATGATCAAGCCTAAGGACTCACGGGAAGATATCACAACACAACTCTAAAACATAAATAAAGTCATACAAGCTTTATATTACAAGCCAGGGGCCTCGAGGGCTCGAATACATAAGCTTGCGTACAAGCGTCAGCGGAAGCATCAGATATCTGAGTACAGATATAAAAGAAAACACAGATAGGCCCTTAGAAGGCGGGGCAAAAGAAAAACACTACGATCGAAAGGCGTAGGCCTCCTGCCTGGGACCCTCCGATCCAACTCCTGGTCGACGGCAAGCTCGAAGTAATATCCACCCTCGGGGTAGTAGTAGCGGTCGTCGGCGTGGGCAGCTGTAACCGGGGCTCCGTCATCTGGTTGCATCAAAAGGAATATGGGGGAAAAAGAAAGCAAAGCAACCGTGAGTACTCATCCGAAGTACTCAGCAAGCAAGGATCTACACTACATATGCACCATTATCAAAGGAAGGCTGTATATGTGGACTGGGCTGCAGAAATGCCAGAATAGAGAGGAAAGCCTAGTCCTATCGAACACTAGCATCTTCAGCGGTCTTGCAGCAATAGAAGAGAGTAGAACAGTACAATATAATGTAGCAGTATCATTAAGTCTCATCCTCACCCAGAGATCCTTTCTCGACTCCCTGCGAGAAAGCAATCCCAGAGCCATACAGTCATCAACCTCGTCCTGAGATCCCTTCTCGACTCCCTGCGAGAAGCAATCCCAGAGCCATATATCCAGGTATCATCTCACGCTCTAGTTGTGTCGATCGTGATACAACTCCGAGTGTCCTTTACCGTAGGACCGGCTATCGATAGATGTGTTCTTCCCTGCAGGGGTGCACCAACTTACCCAACACGCTCGATTAACTCCGGCCGGACACACTTTCCTGGGTCATGCCCGGCCTCGGCCAAACGATACACCGCAGCCCTACCTACCGCTCAGCAGAGAGGTCCCCGCCGGTCTACAACCTAAGCGCTCAGGGGTCTTGGGCCATCGCCCTGTGCACTCTGGGTCGTTGTGTGCAGGGTGGATACCAGCACCGCCTCGGATGGTCGGTACGATCCGACCGTGCCACAATGCTGAACTGGACGTCTGATAGAACTGTCGGCTGATGCCACGATGCAGAACGCCCATACTATGCCCACGTGATAGAACTGTCGGCTGAACACACATTATTCTGATCACAGGATGAGAATAATATTCTGATAACTACCTAACCAGTCCCAGCAGTAGTAGTTGAACTTCCCCTAGTGCTAGGTTAAACTTCCACAAACATTGCCCAAATGGGACTTGCAATATACTGTTGGAAAGCTATGGACACGAGTATCATGACCCAAGTTAAAAATTTTGCAAAATCTAAGCTATTTAAGAGCAGTTTAAAAATTGTTTTTCTTCATACAAAAAACGTGAATCATATTTTCGATCTCATTTCTAAACCTTTTATTTGAATGAGGCAAATAATATGGCGTTGGAAAGCTGCTGCAAATCCGCTCCTTCCACATGTACAAAGTTTTCTCTAATTCCCTATGATTAAAGAGTAATTTGAATAATCGTAGAATTTCGCAAACCGAACAGCCGAGTTCGTATTTTTGATGCCATTTCTAAACGGCTAATCCAATTGAGGCAAACGATATGGCGTTGAAAAGCTTATGAATGAATTTTCTAATTTTGAACGGTTTAAGAGTAATTTAGAAAACAGACCAAGTTCCACCGAGTTCGTATTTTCGAGTTACTTTTTTAACCATCCGTCGGAATGCAGCAAATGATATGGGGTTGGAAAGCATGAAGAAATGCAAAACTTTTTGGTATACAATGTTTCTCCCAATTCCTCATGGTTTTAAGTCAATTTTGAAAAAGGTTAAAAACGTTTTTTGGCTGTAATTTTTGCAAACTTTGTCGTAATGGGACAAAAAATATACCTTGGATAGCTATAGAAAATGCGAAACTTTTTCATATATAATGTTTTCTCTAATTCCCAGCCGTTTTCATGTAATTTTGAAAATGGTGAGATCATGATTTCTGCCTTCGTCCCGAAAGGAAATGCACTACGTGAAGTAGTTGAACTTCTGGGGCATGTCTGTTTGAATTTCACTCTGTTTTTGACGTGCTGTTTTTTGCCCGTAACTCCCGAACCACTTGCCAAAATTGAGCAAATGATATATCGATGGAAAACTGTTGAAAACACGCAACTTTCCCATGTTGGTCAGTTCTTATACCCGCGATGGTTCAAAAGAATGTTTTGAATATATAAAAATGTGTTTTAAATGGTATACATAAAAATTTTAAACCGTTCATCGAAATGTAACACATAATATAACGTTGGAAAGCTTATGAATAGTAGCAAATTTTTCATGTAGATAGGTGTTACAAATTCATTGTCGTTTGAGAGCAGTTTTTAAAATGGCAAAACAACGTTGTTTTTTGCCCTTTTTTCAACATGTAAATGAACGACGGACGTCTCACACATGAATTTTGAACTATGCTAGAAGGAGCACATGAACTTCTTGCAACAAACCTTTTAAACTTTTAGTTTTTTATTCTTATATTCTTATCTGAAACGCATTCCATGTAGTAGTTGAACTTCCTGTTGTTTTCATCTTGAACTTCTGTCACATATTTTTGTTCAACCTCTCTCACAAGAATTTTTGAACTTTCTCGGGCCGAGCACTTGAACTTCTAGCAACAAAACTTTTAGCCTTTGTTTTTTCATTCTTTTTTTTCATACAAATGCACACTGTGTAGTACGTGAACTTCTGACAGTTATCGATCTGAATTTCTCTCTGTAACACAAAAATATGTGAGTTTTTTATAGATATTGAACCGCTCTACCTTTTTTATTTGAACTTCACTGTGTATTTTTAGAAATGTGAAAATTGGAGGTTTTTTAGAAATATCGAACTTCTTCGTTATTTTAAATTGAACTTATTGGTTTTATTCTTTAGTAACTAGAAAAATTCAATTTTTCAAATAAACATCGAACCGCTCACTTTTTAAAATTTGAATTTCCAGATCTTTAAAAAAATAGGGGCAAATCCATATTTACAAACTTTTTAAACTGCTCGGTTTTGGAATAAATATTTTTGAACTTCTTGGTTTATTCTATAGTAACGGGGAAAATCACAGGGTTGTAATAAACATTGAACCGGACTGTTATTTAAATTTAAACTTCAAGGTATTTTTTTAGAAATGGTTAAACTTACAAAACAAAATTATGATTTTTTTCTAGTTTCTACGAACTTACTATGTTATATCTTGTGAAGTTTTGATACCATCCAAGAGCCATCCATTGGAGAGCATCAAAGTTGAATTGACCTAGGGTGCCGCAAAAGTAGAACGATTTGGGCCGGCGGTGGCGAAAGGACTAGACGCAAAACAGCAGCATATAACATTTTGTGCACTTTTGCTCATGGCTTCTCGACATAAAAATTTGAATTCACACGAACTTTTTTTGTACAAACAATTTTTCAGATTTTGCGGAGAACGCATTTGTGAGTGCATGCGAGAGGAGCATCAAAGAACAACTTGATGTCCATATAGAGTCGACCTTCTTCAACAATTCACTTTGAACTTCAAATAAACAAATTGAAAAAACAAAAAATACTTGCACAGTACCATGGCCATTCTCATCCATTTTAGTTAGATCTCCATTCACTTATAATATAGTACTGCCTCGGCTTTAGATTCATTTTAACATTTTGAGAAATACATGAAGAAAAATGTCCAGCCCTTTTGTTGGTATTTCAACAAACAGGTGAATGGCATAAAAAGTGAGCTTCTCCGATGGACAGCGTGAGTGCAAGAGCGGGGCAGGACATCGGACAGCCGGTGGAGGCCCACCGCGGAGTGGCGGCAAGGTTCGTCGGACGGGACACGTGAGGATCTCGCGCAACGGTAGGAGGTGGATTCTGCGCGACGACGAGGCGTAGGGAGCAGATGGAGGCAGGGATCTCGAGTGGTTGGCGGCGGCGGCGGTTGGTGCAGGGGGTGGCGGCGTAGTGGGGGCAAGCGGCGCCACTTAGTGCAGGGAGCGGCGGGTTGGAGGAGGACGGTGGCTGCACCGGCGCTTGGAGGGTTGTGGCCACTTCAGGTCACTGCGGCAAGTGGAGGAAGGTCGTGGTGGCAGGTGGAGGAAGGTCGCGCGGAGGCAGGATCCCGACGGTTTGCGACGCGGGTTGGTGGCTGTCGCGCGGCCGCAGGATTCCGGCGAGGGGAGGTTGGTTGGCGGCGGAACATGAACTTTTCAAAAACATTTTGTTATTTTAGTTTGGTTGGTTGGCGAGGTGGAGGATCATCGAACCACTTTGTTATTTTAGTTTGACTTCTAGCTTTTCAAAAAAATGGAGAAAATCTATTTAAACTTTTTTTAGTTGTTCCATTATTTTTAATTTGAACTTCTTTGTTTTATTCTTTAGTAACAAGAAAAAATCAGAGTTTTTTATAAACTTCGAAACTTCTGTGTTATTTTAATTTGAACGTCTTAGTTTTACTCCTAGAAAAAAAATATGGTTTTTAAATAAGCATCAAACTTTTTTTATATTGAACTTCATACTTTTTTTTGCCTAGAAAAGGAAAGAATTTGAATTTTTTGTATACATCGAACTACTTTAATTTGAACTTGTTGATTTTATTTCTTTAATAGCAAGAAAAATCTAAGTTTTTAAGAAATGTCGAACTTCTCTATTTTTGTAATTTGAACTTCTTGGTTTTTCTCTTTTAGTAATGAAAAAAAATCCTAGTTTTGTAATAAACATTTAACCGCTCCATTATTAAAACTTGAACTTCTAGATTTTATTTTATTTTGAAATGGTGAAAATCTTTTTCATGATTTTTGAACTGATCTATTTTTAAAATTTGAACTTCTTGTTTTTTTTTGAACTTCTTTGTTTTCATTCTTTAGTAATGATAAAAACGCAAAAATTTTATAACTACCGAACGGCTCCTTTTTTTAATTTTGGACTTCTTGATTTTATTTCTTTTAGTAACGAAAAAAATCCTTGTTTTTTAATAAACATCGAGTCTTTCCATGTTTTAGATTTGAACTTCTAGGGTTTTTTAATGGAGAAAATCCATTTTTTATAAATTTGTCTTGAGATGCTTTGTTTTTTTAGTTCGATCTTCTTGGGTTTGTAATAAGCATTGGACTTCTTCGTTTTTTAAATTTGAACCTCTAGGTTTATTCTAGAAACTGGGAAGTCCATTTTTTTTATAATTTTTGAAATGATCAATTTTTTTATTTGAACTTTAGTGTAATTACACAAAGAACAACGAAAAAAGCTCCAACTTTACCATGGCACTAGCACATGAGCAAACATTTCGTGTGGTATGGCATCCAAAATGAAAAACGATGCACACAGCGACATAGACATCTTGCACGAGCACCCTTCCATGCAACCAGATAAACACAAATTTTGCATCGGAGCAAATCGGGTGTGGGAAGAAACGAGAATTGATCGAGCTTCTTTGAACTTCTGCCACAAGAACAAAGAGGGGTGCAGGGAGGTTCAGAAGATGCCTGTACGTGGCAACAAAAAACCACACGAGAACACTTTGGCTGCTAATGCCTTTACTTAGAAACACTCAGAGATGTAAATGAAGTTCATCGGCCAGAAAGTCAATTTGGCTCCCATGTGCATTTGCACCCGGGGCCATTTTTGTTTTTTTTCAAATGTCAAAAAAATTGAGACAAATTTTTTTTGTGATCTTTGTCACATACAAATGCTACCTGTAAATTTTGAGACAAAAAGTTAAGCATTTTGGCCTGCGCAAAAAAAAAAACAAATCAAAGACCAAATGTCACCCAAAATTTGTTTTTTTCACCGACGAAACACCACTGCTCCGTTCCGCATGAATTTTGTCAAGCATGTTTGCTACACCAACATGATCATCTACAAATTTTTTCAGATTTTTTTGAAAACATTTAAATTGTTTTTTTGGGGTACTGTTCATCCGGTTGCAAATGCACCCGGGAGCCAAAACGCCCCTCCCGTTCATCGGCAGCTTATAAAATTTAGAGGCCAAATCACACAAACAAAAGAGTGGAATACATTTTCAACCCCCGACTTTGAGAAGCAATACAAACAAAAGGGTGGCTTTTGATAAACATCGAACCACTAAATTATTTAAATATGAAATTCTACATAAATGAAGAATGAATTTCTCTATCCAGCCATTTTGAAGTAATTTTGAAAACGTCTAGATCATGTCTTTTTATGACTAGTTGGGTTTGGTACTATCTCCTGTAAAATCAACACCCATAAGTCAAAAAACTTTAACTAAACTGTTCAGAAGAAAAAGAAAACCTTCCACTGTTCATAGAATGCAAGTAGCACTAACAGTACCAACATATGTTCTTTTCAAACAAATAGTACTTTTTATTACACAAAGTTGTGCTAGTTTTTACACCACACGTTTTGGTCCTTATATGTCCATCTTATCTCCTAGAACTAAACACAACCACACGTTTATTCTTTATTCTCTCTCCTGTGTGTAACTTGTCTCTCCTCGTGCATACGAAGCGAGTAACTAAATGTAGCAACCCGAGCTAGAGCAGATCAGGTTAACATCTGGTTCAGGCACCCGACAGAACATGGTCAAACCAGCTCGGGAGAAGATTGGTGACGCTGGGCAACAGCGGCCGTGGTCCTCGGCCGTGTACGCCATGTACTCCATGGGGTGGTGGCCTGCATCCCCGCTGGAGCAGAGTGAGTCTGTCGACTTGCTACTTCTTCAGAGTGTGACCTGCAACTTCTTCACAGCCTGACCTGCTACATCTTCCCGCAGGATGGAGCACGACATGCTCGGCTTGGTGGGAAACCTCGACGCTGAGGAGGAAGGCGTCCTCGAATGCATCTGTTGCGGTAGAATGGCCTCGATGCAGATGAACCGATGGCAACCGCGACGAAAAAAAGAACAGTGAGGAGAGATGGCTGTCCGCTTGGACTGCTCGCGAGCGAGGCGACGGACTGCTCGCACAGGGTGGAGGGCAGACGGCTTGTGGATGGTGCAGGTCGCAGCGGCGGGGCAGATGGCACACCGGCCGCATCTGCTTGGGGAAGCTCCAGCCATGGTGTGTGGGAGGAAAGGGGAGCGGCCCCTCCATGGCTGAACCTTCCTCGGGAAGGTCAAGGTGGCCCTCGTGAGAAGGTCGATCTGGACGGCCAGGACGACGCATGGATGGGATCCCGGCCGGCAGGGTGAGGCGGCGGCCTGCATCGGCTCCAGCGAGAAAGGAGGGTCCATGGAGGAACAGGCAGTGGGGCAGGGGAGCTCCGTCGTCGCGCAGGTTTGGGAGAGTCCTCGGGGTGGCGGCGCAGTGTTGGTCTCCAGGTTGGCGGCGAGCGGAGGAACGCGGGGTTGCCGTGGCTAGTTTCGCCGGTTGGATCCGGTAGGAGGTGGAGGTGCGCGGGATTTCCGGGAGCGGCGTTGCCCGGGATTGTCGGGGGCGGCGACATGCCGGGTTGGCCGGGGGCGGCGATCCCCGGGGTTACCGAGGGCAGCGACGCGTGGGGTTGGCCGGCGGCGGTGGCGCGGGCTGGCTTCCGGGAATCGTGGGGGGTCGGGGGGTGGGAGATTGACCACGCATGGAGTGGGTGTTTTTTTTTGGCTGTACCCATTTTTTGAGTTCGGAAGCACCGCGTCACGCCTATAGGAGGATCAGAATAACTATTCTGATTCTAGGATTAGAATAGTGCTACTATATATATATATATACATATATATATATATATATATATATATATATATATATATATTTGTTAGTTTTATAAAATGTTTCACCGCCTATTATACTGATGAGTGTTACAGTTTTGTTCTCGTGTTTTCATAAAAATGTTCATGTATTTTTTTTTAAATGGTGCCATTTAAGAAATGTTCATAAGATTTCAGAAAATGTTCAGAATGTATTAAATAATGTTAAAGTGTTCCAAAATATGCTATTGTATACCAACTATTTTACTCCTCTGGCTTGATGTACCCCTGTTCCTCTGCCCATATGTATGTGTACTTCCTTATCTTACGAGTTCGCTCAGGTCTTATTCCTCTATTTATCTGTTTTCTAGCAGCTAGCAGTGTCAAACTAATTAAGCAAGCAACACTATGTATAGAAAGGAAGATAAATAGTACTCCTGGGGAAGTAATAAGCGAGCTACCTACACTTGGCGTTTCATTTGTGACCTCCAATTCTATTAGACTTCGTCCCATGTTGTTAACGCTTTCAGTGAGTGTTGGCCGTCACAATAGATGTTGAAAGTATTTCGGAATGGGTGGCATGAGGAAAACAAGCATGGCGTCTTTTCTCGTTGTGATGTGGAATTTAGATTACCTGGTGAGACAGAGGTATCAACGATGGGACTTTCAAATTGATTCGGCACATACGTCTGCAATTGGGCCCGCGATTAGGTTTGGGGCATCTGCGTTGGTGCCAAGAGCGGCTCGTAGAAAACCGTAAGCGAGGGCCAAGAGTAGATCCGGTGTAGAAGATGGAGCAGTATAATTTTGGGGCGCTTTTATGTGAGTGCTTCTATATGACGCCTATTGCGTTGCACACGTCATCGACCGGCAGCCCTACTTCGGCTTCGCTCTTTGTTCCGGCAACGCGCAAACCAGTTCGATTTTAGTGATTTTTTCTTCGGCTTCCCCAGTTTACCTGTTTTTTCAGTCGGCTTTCTGCTTTAGCAACAAATGAATATTTAGAAAAATATCAAAGCTTATTTAGTTCCATTAAATTTTTCTAAAAAAGAGTGTCAACATATTTTAAATTACATGAACATTTTTTAAGGATGCCTGAACATTTCATAAATATACATGAAAATATTTTCCAAGAATGTTCACTGTGTAAGAAACTATTACAGTGTATTGGAAATTATTCAGTTTCTAATAAAAAAATTCACCGTCAATTATAAAAATCACCATGTATTTTGAAAAAATAATTATCAGGTACTTTTGGGAAAACTATTCATAGTATCATATACACACAGGAAAATGTATTTTTATTAATGAAAAAATAAAGGAACAAAATAAAAAAAACTATACTTTTAATAATTGAAAAGTAAAAGCAAAATTACTGCAAACCTGGAGGAAACCGAAAAACTGACAAGACCAGAAGAAAACACGAAAATGGTAAAAACAAACGAAAGAAAACATGTTGTTGATCTCCCTGATGGGTCGGATGCGTAAACGTTTGCCAAGAAGGGTGGTGGTGTAGTCCGATCATCAACCAAAAATGGCCGTGTAGGACGGGTTACATGTAGGATGTAGCTCGTTTTCAAAATACCATTTTTTTACTTCTGTTTACTGTTGGTTTTACTACTTAGTTTGGTGACCGTGGACGACATCACAACGGAGGTGATTCCTCCTTCAGCCACCGGCGCGCGTTCAGGCGAGGTCGTGGTGACCACCGCAGCCCTTGAGCCAGCCGGATCGGATCCGGGCATCTTGGGAACACACTGATGTTCTGGAGGGAACTCCTCGCGGGGCCTCTGCTGATTTGCCTGCTGACGGGCTTGTCGGAGGATCGGGGCCATGCATCTCCTTCGATCAAGGGTTGCTCAAGAGAAAGTGGTGTGCCAGGGACGAATACGTAGATCATTTCTAGGGGTGTGGTCCTAGAAAACCCCGAGCCACTTCTAATTGTTGCTTTGTCGTGCGTATGCAGCCCCTCCCACTCTGGTCGATCGTCTGCGAAGAAGGCGAGGCAAGTAACGACGGAGAGAACAACGGGTGTGGCGAATACGTCTTATCTTATATATTGACTGAAGAGGAAACTGTCAAAGAAAACAACAGAAGGCAAAGAAAACAAAGGGCGCCCAGTACTGCATCGCATAGTTCCTGGTCACAACCGCCACCTCCCCAAAAGAGCTAGGATTTCTTTGCCTCCCATCGGCCGGCGCCGGTCCGCCTCGTCTCCGGTGGCCTCAGGGCCATGGGTGCGGAGTGGATCCCGGCCATTGCCAGTGGCAGCGCTCCCTTTTTAGATCTTTCTTCGAGTTTTGTTAGGGTTTGTGTCATGTAGGGAAACGTAGCATGGAAAATAAAAAAAAATTCTACGCACACGCAATGATCTATCCATGGAGATGCATAGCAACGAGGGGAAGAGTGTGTCTAGGTACTCTCGTAGACCGTAAGCGGAAGCATTTCACAACGCGATTGATGTAGTCGAACTTCTTCTCACGTCAACCGATCAAGCACCGAACGCACGGCACCTCCGCGTTCTGCACACGTTCAGCTTGATGACGTCCCTCGCCTTCTTGATCCAGCAAGTCGTCGAGATAGTAGATGAGTTCCGTCAGCATGACAACGTGCTGACGGTGATGGTGAAGTGATCCTCGCAAGGCTTCGCCTAAGCACTACGAAAATATGACCGGGGGTGTAAACGGTGGAGGGGGACGCCGCACACGGCTAACAATTGATCTGGTGTGTGCTAGGGGCGCCCCCCCCACATATATAGGTGGGAGGGAGAGGGGAGGCAGCCAGGAGGCGCCCAAGTAGGCCGAATCCTACTTGGGGTCTCCCCATGGCCGGCGCCCCCTGCCTTATTTGCCGGATGGGGAAGGAAAGGGGAGGGAGGAGGGAAGAAAGGGGGAGGCCGAATCCCCCCCCCCCTTTCCTTCTCCCTTCCCCTCTTTCCTTCTCCTCTGGTTCGGCCCATATGGGGGGCGCACCAGCCCCTTGTGGCTGGTGCGTTTTCCCTCTTGGCCCATAAGGCCCATATCTTTTGCCGGGGGTGCCCGGAATCCCTTCCGGTGACCCGATATGTACCCGGTACCCTGTACCCTCCGGAACACTTCTGATGTCCGAATACTAGCGTCCTATATATCAATCTTTACCACTCGACCATTTCGAGACTCCTCGTCATGTCCGTGATATCATCCGGGACTCCGAACAACATTCGGTCACCAAATCACATAACTCATATAATACAATATCGTCATCGAACATTAAGCATGCGGACCCTACGGGTTCGAGAACTATGTAGACATGACCGAGACACTTCTCCGGTCAATAACCAATAGCGGAACCTGGATGCCCATATTGGCTCATACATATTCTATGAAGATCTTTATCGGTCGAACCGTTATGACAACATACGTTATTCCCTTTGTCTATCAGTATGTTACTTGCCCGAGATTCGATCGTCGGTATCTTTATACCTAGTTCAATCTTGTTACCGGCAAGTCTCTTTACTCGTTCCGTAATACATCACCTCATGACCAACTCCTTAGTCGTTTACTTGCAATCTCATGATGTGTATTACCGAGAGGGCCCAGAGATACCTCTCCGATACTCGGAGTGACAAATCCTAATCTCGATCTATGCCAACTCAACAAACACCTCCGGAGATACCTGTAGAGCATCTTTATAATCACCCAGTTACGTTGTGACGTTTGATAGCACACAAGGCATTCCTCCGGTATTCAGGAGTTGCATAATCTCATAGTCAAAGGAATATGTATTTGACATGAAGAAAGCAATAGCAATAAAACTGAACGATCAATATGCTAAGCTAACGAATGGGTCTTGTCCATCACATCATTCTCCTAATGATGTGATCCCGTTATCAAATGACAACTCATGTCCATGGTCAGGAAACCTTAACCATCTTTGATCAACGAGCTAGTCAAGTAGAGGCTCACTAGGGACATAGTGTTTGTCGATGTATTCACACATGTATTTAGGTTTTCGATCAATACAATTCTAGCATGAGTAATAAACATTTATCATGAATAAGGAAATATAAAATAACAACTTTATTATTGCCTCTAGGGCATATTTCTTTCAGTCTCCCACTTGCAGTAGAGTCAATAATCTAGATTACATTGTAATGATTCTAACACCCATGGAGTCTTGGTGCTGATCATGTTTTGCTCGTGGAAGAGGCTTAGTCAACGGGTCTGCTACATTCAGATCCATATGTATTTTGCAAATCTCTATGACTCCCTCCTTAACTTGATCACGGATGGAGTTGAAGCGTCTCTTGATGTGTTTGGTTCTTTTGTGAAATCTAGATTCCTTCGCTAAGGCAATTGCTCCAGTATTGTCACAAAAGATTTTCATTGGACCCGATGCACTAGGTATTACACCTAGATCGGATATGAACTCCTTCATCCAGACTCCTTCATTTGCTGCTTCCGAAGCAGCTATGTACTCCGCGTCACACGTAGATCTCGCCACGACGCTTTTCTTGGAACTGCACCAACTGACAGCTCCACCATTCAATATAAATACGTATCCGGTTTGTGACTTAGAGTCATCCGGATCAGTGTCAAAGCTAGCATCGACGTAACCATTTACGACGTGCTCTTTGTCACCTCCATAAACGAGAAACATATCCTTGATCCTTTTCAGGTACTTCAGGATGTTCTTGACCTCTGTCCAGTGATCCACTCCTAGATTACTTTGATAGCTCCCTGCCAGACTTATGGCAAGGCACACATCAGGTCTGGTACACAACATAGCATACATGATAGAACCTATGGCTGAGGCATAGGGAATGACTTTCATTTTCTCTCTATCTTCTGCAGTGGTCGGGCTTTGAGTCTGACTCAACTTCACACCTTGCAACACAGGCAAGAACCCTTTCTTTGACAGATTCATTTTGAACTTCTTCAAAACTTTGTCAAGGTATGTGCTTTGTGAAAGTCCTATTAAGCGTCTTGATCTATCTCTATAGATCTTGATGCCTAATATATAAGCAGCTTCACCGAGGTCTTTCATTGAAAAACTCTTATTCAAGTATCCTTTTATGCTATCCAGAAATTCTACATCATTTTCAATCAACAATATGTCATCTACATATAATATTAGAAATGCTACAGAGCTCCCTCTCACTTTCTTGTAAATACAGGCTTCTCCGAAAGTCTGTATAAAACCATATGCTTTGATCACTTCATCAAAGCGTATATTCCAACTCCAAGATGCTTGCACCAGTCCATAGATGGATCGCTGGAGCTTGCACACTTTGTTAGCACCTTTAGGATCGACAAAATTTTTTGGTTGCATCATATACAACTCTTCTTTAAGAAATCCATTAATGAATGCAGTTTTGATGTCCATTTGCCAGATTTCATAATCATAAAATGCGGCAATTGCTAACATGATTCGGACAGACTTAAGCATCACTACGGGTGAGAAAGTCTCATCGTAGTCAACTCCTTGAACTTGTCGAAAACATTTTGCAACAAGTCGAGCTTTGTAGACAGTAACATTACCATCAGCGTCAGTCTTCTTCTTGAAGATTCATTTATTCTCTATGGCTCACCGATCATCGGGCAAGTCCACCAAAGTCCACACTTTGTTCTCATACATGGATCATATCTCAGATTTCATGGCCTCAAGCCATTTATCGGAATCTGGGCTCATCATAACTTCTTCATAGTTCGTAGGTTCGACATGGTCTAGTGACATGACTTCCAGAACAGGATTACCGTACCACTCTGGTGCGGAACGTGCTCTGTTCGACCTACGAGGTCCAGTAGTAACTTGATCTGAAGTTTCATGATCATCATCATTAGCTTCCTCTCTAGTTGGCGTAGGCATCACAAGAACGGATTTCTCTGATGAGGTACTTTCCAAATTGAGACAAGGTACAATTACCTCATCAAGTTCTACTTTCCTCCCACTCACTTCTTTCGAGAGAAACTCCTTCTCTAAAAAGGTTCCATTCTTGGCAACAAAGATCTTGCCTTCGGATCTGTGGTTGAAGGTGTACCCAATTGTTTCCTGAGGGTATCCTATGAAGACGCACTTCTCCGATTTAGGTTCGAGCTTATCAGGCTGAAGCCTTTTGACATAAGCGTCGCAACCCCAAACTTTAAGAAACGACAGCTTAGGTTTCTTGCCAAACCACAGTTCATACGGTGTCGTCTCAACGGATTTAGACGGTGCCCTATTTAACGTGAATGCAGTTGTCTCTGATGCATAACCCCAAAACGATAGTGGTAAATCGGTAAGAGACATCATAGATCGCACCATATCTAATAAAGTACGGTTACGACGTTCGGACACACCATTACGCTGTGGTGTTCCAGGTGGCGTGAGTTGTGAAACTATTCCACATTATTTTAAATGAAGACCAAACTCGTAACTCAAATATTCGCCTCCGCGATCAGATCGTAGAAACTTTATTTTCTTATTACGATGATTCTCCACTTCACTCTGAAATTCTTTGAACTTTTCAAATGTTTCGGACTTGTGTTTCATTAAGTAGATATACCCATATCTGCTCAAATCATATGTGAATGTTAGAAAATAACGATACCCGCCTCGTGCCTCAACACTCATTGGACCGCATACATTGGTATGTATTATTTCCAAAAAGTCATTGGCTCGCTCCGTTGTTCCGAAGAACAGAGTTTTAGTCATCTTGCCCATGAGGCATGGTTCGCAAGTATCAAATGATTCATAATCAAGTGATTCCAAAAGCCCATCTGCATGGAGTTTCTTCATGCGCTTTACACCAATATGACCTAAATGGCAGTGCCACAAATATGTTGCACTATCATTATCAACTTTGCATCTTTTGGCATCAATATTATGAATATGTGTATCACTACAATCGAGATTCAACAAAAATAGACCACTCTTCAAGGGTGCATGACCATAAAAGATATTACTCATATAAATAGAACAATCATTATTCTCCGATTTAAATGAATAACCGTCTCGCACTAAACAAGATCCAGATATAATATTCATGTTGAACGCTGGCACCAAATAACAATTATTCAGGTCTAAAACTAATCCCGAAGGTAGATGTAGAGGTAGCTTGCCGACGGCGATCACATCGACCTTGGAACCATTCCCGACGCGCATCGTCACCTCGTCCTTAGCCAATCTTCGTTTAATTCGTAGCTCCTGTTTCGAGTTACAAATATGAGCAACCGAACCATTATCAAATACCCAGGCGCTACTACGAGCATTAGTAAGGTACACATCAATAACATGTATAGCAAATATACCTTTGTTTACTTTGCCATCCTTCTTATCCGCCAAATACTTGGGGCAGTTCCGCTTCCAGTGACCAGTCCCTTTGTAGTAGAAGCACTTAGTTTCAGGTTTGGGTCCAGCTTTGGGCTTCTTTCCGGGAGTGGCAACTTGCTTGCCATTCTTTTTGAAGTTCCCTTTCTTTCCCTTGCCCTTTTTCTTGAAACTAGTGGTCTTGTTAACCATCAACACTTGATGCTCCTTCTTGATTTCTACCTCGGCAGCTTTGAGCATTGCGAAGAGCTCAGGAATTGTCTTCTCCATCCCTTGCATATTATAGTCCATCACGAAGCCTTTGTAGCTTGGTGGCAGTGATTGAAGAACTCTGTCAATAACACTATCAATTGGAAGATTAACTCCCAGCTGAGTCAAGTGATTATGATACCCAGACATTTTGAGTATGTGTTCACTGACAGAACTGTTCTCCTCCATCTTGCAGCTATAGAACTTGTTGAAGACTTCATATCCCTCAACTCGGGCATTTGCTTGAAATATTAACTTCAACTCCTGGAACATCTCATATGCTCCATGACGTTCAAAACGTCTTTGAAGACCCGATTCTAAGCCGTAAAGCATGTCACACTAAACTATCGAGTAGTCATCAGATCGAGCTTGCCAGATGTTCAAAACATCAGCATCTGCTCCTGCAGCAGGCCTTTCATCTAGCGGTGCATCAAGGACATAATTCTTCTGTGCAGCAATGAGGATAATCCTCAAGTTACGGACCCAGTCTGTGTAGTTGCTACCATCATCTTTCAACTTAGCTTTCTCTAGGAACGCATTAAAATTCAGGGGAACGATAGCACGGGCCATTGGTCTACAACATAGATATGCAAATACTATCAGGACTAAGTTCATGATAAATTAAGTTCAATTAATCAAATTACTTAAGAACTCCCACTTAGATAGACATCCCTCAAGTCATCTAAATGATATGTGATCCAAATCAACTAATCCATGTTCGATCATCACGTGAGATGGAGTAGTCATCAATGGTGAACATCTCTATGTTGATCATATCTACTATATGATTCACGTTCGACCTTTCGGTCTTCAGTGTTCCGAGGTCATGTCTGTACATGCTAGGCTCGTCAAGTTTAACCCAAGTATTCCGCATGTGCAAAACTGTCTTGCACCCGTTGTATGTGAACGTAGAGTTTATCACGCCCGATCATTACGTGGTGTCTCAATACGACGAACTGTATCAACGGTGTATACTCAGGGAGAACACTTTTACCTTGAAATTTAGTTAAGGGATCATCTTATAATGCTACCGTTGTACTAAGCAAAATAAGATGCATAAAAGATAAAAATCACATGCAATCAAAATATGTGAAATGATATGGCCCTCATCATCTTGTGCTTTTGATCTCCATCTCCAAAGCATCGGCATGATCTCCATCGTCACCGGCTCGACACCTTGATCTCCATCGTGGCGTCATGGTCGTCTCGCCAACTATTGCTTCTACAACTATCGCTAATGCATAGTGATAAAGTAAGCAATTACATGGCATTTGCATTTCATACAAAAGAGACAACCATAAGGCTCCTGCCGGTTGCCGATAACTTTTACAAAACATGATCATCTCATACAATAACGTATATCACATCATGTCTTGACCATATCACATCACAACATGCCCTGCAAAAACAAGTTAGACGTCCTCTACTTTGTTGTTGCAAGTTTTACGTGGCTGCTACGGGCTTCTAGCAAGAACCGTTCTTACCTACGCATCAAACCACAACGATGTTTCATCAAGTTTGCTGTTTTAACCTTCTTCAAGGACCGGCCGCAGTCAAATTTGATTCAACTAAAGTAGGAGAAACAGACACCCGCCAGCCACCTTTATGCAAAACTAGTTGCATGTCTGTCGGTGGAACCGGTCTCATGTGCGTGGACATATAAGGTTGGTCCGGGCCGCTTCATCCCACAATACCGCTGAATCAGAATAAGACGTTAGTAGTAAGCAGTATGACTATCACCGCCCACAACTCTTTGTGTTCTACTCGTGCATATCATCTACGCATAGACCTGGCTCAGATGCCACTGTAGAGAAACGTAGCATGGAAAACAAAAAAAATTCTACGCACACGCAATGATCTATCCATGGAGATGCATAGCAACGAGGGGGAGAGTGTGTCTACGTACCCTCGTAGACCGTAAGTGGAAGCGTTTCACAACGCGGTTGATGTAGTCGAACTTCTTCTCACGTCAACCGATCAAGCACCGAACGCACAGCACCTCCTCGTTCTGCATACGTTCAGCTCGATGACGTCCCTCGCCTTCTTGATCCAGCAAGTCATCGAGGTAGTAGATGAGTTCCGTCAGCATGACGGCGTGGTGACGGTGATGGTGAATTGATCCTCGCAGGGCTTCGCCTAAGCACTACGAAAATATGACAGGGGGTGTAAACGGTGGAGGGGGCGCCGCACACGGCTAACAATTGATCTGGTGTGTGCTAGGGACGCCCCCCCCCCCCACATATATATAGGTGGGAGGGAGAGGGGAGGCAGCCAGGAGGCGCCCAAGTAGGCCGAATCCTACTTGGGGTCTCCCCATGGCCGGCGCCCCCCTGCCTTATTTGCCGGAGGGGGAAGGAAAGAGGAGGGAGGAGGGAAGGAAGGGGGAGGCCGAATCCCCCCCTTTCCTTCTCCTTTCCCCTCTTTCCTTCTCCTCTAGTTCGGTCCATATGGGGGGCGCACCAGCCCTTTGTGGCTGGTGCGTTTCCCCTCTTGGCCCATAATGCCCATATCTTTTGCGGGGGATGCCCGGAACCCCTTTCGGTGACCCGATATGTACCCGGAACACTTCCAGTGTCCGAATACTATCGTCCTATATATCAATCTTTACCTCTTGACCATTTCGAGACTCCTCATCATGTCCGTGATCTCATCCGGGACTCCGAACAACATTCGGTCACCAAATCACATAACTCATATAATACAATATCATCATCGAACATTAAGCGTGCAGACCCTACGGGTTCGAGAACTATGTAGACATGACCGAGACACTTCTCCAGTCAATAACCAATAGCGGAAACTGGATGCCCATATTGGCTCCTACATATTCTACGAAGATCTTTATCAGTCGGACCATTATGAAAACATACGTTATTCCCTTTGTCTATCGGTATGTTACTTGCCCGAGATTCGATCGTCGGTATCTTTATACCTAGTTCAATCTCATTACCGGCAAGTCTCTTTACTCATTCCGTAATACATCACCTCGTGACCAACTCCTTAGTCGTTTACTTGCAAGCTTATGATATGTATTACCGAGAGGGCCCAGAGATACCTCTCCGATACTCTGAGTGACAAATCCTAATCTCGATCTATGCCAACTCAACAAACACCTTCGGAGATACCTGTAGAGCATCTTTATAATCACCCAGTTACGTTGTGACGTTTGATAGAACACAAGGCATTCCTCCGGTATTCGGGAGTTGCATAATTTCATAGTCAAAGGAATATGTATTTGACATGAAGAAAGCAATAGCAATAAAACTGAACGATTAATATGCTAAGCTAACGGATGGGTCTTGTCCATCACATCATTCTCCTAATGATGTGATCTCGTTATCAAATGACAACTCATGTCCATGGTCAGGAAACCTTAACCATCTTTGATCAACGAGCTAGTCAAGTAGAGGCTCACTAGGGGCATAGTGTTTGTCTATGTATTCACACATGTATTTAGGTTTTCTGATCAATACAATTCTAGCATGAATAATAAACATTTATCATGAATCAGGAAATATAAAAATAACAACTTTATTATTGCCTCCAGCGCATATTTCCTTCAGCTCATGGTTTTGTTCCATCTACGGCTGATACATCACTGTTTCTGTTCCAGCGTTCAGATGTCACCATATATCTTCTGGTTTATGTTGATGACATCATTCTCATCAATTCTTCGGTGACTACTGCCGATCGTCTTCTGTCAGCTCTTCGTTCTGATTTTGCTGTTAAGGATCTTGGCAAGCTTCACTTTTTCTGGGTTTGGAGGTTACTCACACTTCTGTGGTCTATATCTCACTCAGAAAAAGCATTCCTTGGATCTTCTGCGTCGTGCGGGTATGCTCAAATGCAACCCCTCCTCCACGCCCATTTCTGCCACTGACAAGATTTCTGCTGTTGATGGTGATCTTCTTTCTCCGAATGATGCTACCGAGTATCGTAGTCTTGTTGGTGGCCTGCAGTATCTCACTATCATTAGACCGGATATTTCGTTCGCCGTTAATCGTGTTTATCAATACCTACATGCACCTCGGGATTCACATCGCTCTGCTGTGAAGCAAACTCTTCATTATGTTCGCCTGACAGCCTCTTATGGATTACATCTTCAGCCCGCTCCCTCTGGTGTTCTTTCAGCCTTTTCAGATGCAAATTGGACAGGCAATCCCGATGATCGGTGATCCGCGCCATGGGGGGGGGGGGTATGCGGTCTTTTTCGGCCCTAACCTGATTGCTTGGAGTGCTCGCAAGGAAGCCACGGTATCTCGCAGCAGTACAGAGGCTGAGTACAAGGCTGTAGCAAATGTGACTGCAGAACTTATTTGGGTACAGTCTATGCTTCGTGAGTTATGAGTACCTCAACGACAGCCACTGGTACTTTGGTGTGACAACATTGGTGCTACATACCTTTCATCCAATCTGGTATTTCATGCACGAACAAAACACATCGAAATTGACTATCATTTTGTCAGAGAACATGTTACACAGAAGCTACTTCAGATCAAGTTCATCTCCTCTAAGGATCAGCTTGCGAACATCTTTACCAAGCCGTTGTCATTACCATTGTTTGAGGATTGTTGGCGCATGCAATCTCAACTTGCGGAATACGGTTGAGATTGAGGGAGGGTATTAGACTTGTATGTAGCATCGATAGGACTTGAACTTGTATCCCCTTATAAATATAAACACCAACGCCACCCTTAGAGGTTGAGCAGTTGAACTAATCTTTGTCTAAACCTAGTTTTACATAGGGCGCGGCAAATTCTACCCCTCAACCTTTAGAAACATGGGGCGGGAGGCCGACCCGAGGGTGACCCCTATCGCTAGCGAGATTTGACGGGAGGGACATTTCCGCGCGGCAGTTCCCGCTCTCCCTTCCCTCCGCCAAGGAAGACTCCCAGTCGTCGCCCGTCATCATGGAAGTCATGGACGCGCAAACCCCTCAAGCAGATCTCGTCGCCGGCCGTGTCGCGCCCGTCACCGTTCAAGCCTCCACCGCCCATCCTTGCAAGCGCCCGGGAAACTTCGTCGTCTAGAGCGGCGCTCCCGCGCCCGCCGCTAGGAAGGCACGCGCGCCCGTCGCCGCCGCCGCTGCGAATCCGGTCCAGGCCCCACCCGCCTGTGAAGATGCACAAGGTGGTGGGGGTGAAACGCAAGAAGGCGGCCAATAAAGATATTGCGAGCACCGCGCCACCACCTCCTACGATCGCCACCGCAAGAGGTTCCTCAAGGACGCCCGCCCACGACACTATTGCCGCCGCCCCCGAGGTGTTCGACGGAATGGGCGCAAGGTATGGAATTTTGATTTTCTTCTAGTTGTTTTCACTTTTAGCCATTGTGATTTTTCGTGACTTGTGGAGCGAAATTGTAGCGCCTGTTTGCATGATGCGATTGTCGAGTTTGTGCGCACGTTGGACGACAACAGCGTCGACATTGATCAAGCCCCGATCGGTGATTGCGGCTACAATGAGATGGATGGTGGTGTGGACGGTCACGGTGAGGAAGAAGATGAGGTGGAGAAGATTGGGGAGGGGGTGTTCGATGAAGCGCAAGCAAAAGTGCACGCAAGATCGAAGAACTACATGCAATTGGAAGATCAAGTCTTGATCAAGTTTCTTTTGGGTCATGGATGAAATTATGTTTAATTTCCGCGCAAACTATGTTTGATTGTTCGAATTTGTAGCCATTTATCGAAATTGCAATCAAATTGTCTAATTCATTTTTTCGGTTTGAAGGATGGCGCGTCTATTTTACCGGTCGGTCTCGCGGGGTTTGTTCGGCCAGAGCCCGCGCCAACCCTCTTCCACGGCCCTTATACTCACTTTAAAGATCCACGCGATAAGGATCTGCTAGAGATGCTCTTAGCAAAAGCAACGAATCTGTTTGAGGGATGGAAGATTTATTTTCAAATCATGCACGAGAGCTGCGTGCACATTGTTGAGATAGAGAAGCTTACAATGCCAAGAGATAACACAACCGAGAGTAGCGACCTGCTATAAACGACCCAAAACAACCAAAATATCCGGTGCAATACAACAGAGCACAACCGACAACACATGATCAGAGGTCAACTTTAATTACCACATGACACATATGATAAGCAATCCAAATAATTCCAAAAAAAAAGAGGTCAACTCCAGTTTGGCGCCCAATGCACCGGTTAAAGCACTTTTGGCAAAACGTGCACAGGCCCCTCCCTTCGATAGGTTTAGAATGGGCCAGCCCACCATATGGCCGGGAAGCTCCCGGGTTTTGGAAGCTTCTGAAAGCTTTTGTCCGGTTTTCCTTTTTTTTTGTTTTTCTGGATGTTTTTATTCATTATTCATTTTTCTTTTTATTTTCTTTTTCTTTTTCTCATTTAAAATGCATGAACTTTTTCAAATTCAAAAACTTTCTTCAAATTTGAGAATATTCTTCTGAACTTTTTCTCAAATTAGTGAACTTTCTTTTAATTTATTGTGAACGTTTTTCCCTAAAATCCGTGATCTTTTTTCCCTCAAATACTCACACATTTTAATGCAAAAATTTGAACTTTTTTCCTCAACATCATGAATTTCTGTTTAAATCCACGAAATACGTGAATTTTTTTCAAAATCATGATTTTTTTTTGGGTCAAATTTACAAGCTTGTTTCAAAATTTGTGATTTTTTTCAAAATCATGAACTTTTTTGAAAAGGTCAACGACAAGTCAGCAATCAAAGTTGAGTGATAATTCGTGAACTTATATGCACTACCGGGACTTCGACTCAAGGTAGACGCGGCACAAGCAAGGTCAGGTATGAGCATCGTCATAGGTACATAAGAGTATGACACTAGCAAAATTTAGAGTTTCCATGGAAGAAATCCTCAGTTTAATGTCGATAGTGGACCTTGTCCTAGGCGACTATCTGTGATCAATTTTTAGCTGATTTTCTATTAAAAACAGGAATTCCTTGCTGATTTGATCATATTGATGGTATGGTTTTGTAAGGTGGGAAGGTCTGTCCTGCTAGTGAACTAGCCCAAAATGGCAGTTATGTATGAGTGCATCACACCATCATAGTAGTTCTAGCCGGATCTCTCGGCCATTACAACGCTTAGTGTAAACTGGTGGTTTGGCCATACAATGGATAACAAATATGTACGAGTCTTCGCCAACGTAACGATGAAACGCCAGCACTCGCAGAATCGACCCCCAGGCTGGAACCACTAGCTACTTCTACTTGATTTTCATGCCGTGCTGGCCCAACGATGTATATTAGAGTACGTGGACCCCATGGAACATATACACGGCGATGTAGTAGCCCGTGCCAAACACTTCCTCATGCCGCTCATGTCAAGGAAGTCCATGCATGCATAGAATTCTTTATGGTTGCCATTACATGCTAGCTAGTTGTTCGGATTTCAATGGTATACAAAAAGTAACACACTACAAGAGCACTATTGTTGGTGATAATGTGCAGCTCAGACTAAATGACCAACCAAAGGAGGAAAGAAACATCACTAGCAACAATTGATTTATGTTGTGGACTATCCTGCAGTATATATAGCCAAAATGCTCTGTACGAATTGAGTAGAGGTAGATAATAAAGGAAAATAAACATGAGTGTGTGGGTAATGAAGGGGAAGCAACATCCTTACGGCCTTGTTTGGTACAAGTGTATTTTAGGCAATTAGTGGGGATTATCCCGGTCAAACCCCTAAATCCCCACATATCCCAAAACACCGTTTGGTTCTAGTGTATTTGACATGTTTCATACTCACATTTTCCCACAAATCCCTAAACTCTAGTGCAATACCTAATACACTACCCCTACCTAGTGGATTGGGGATAAATGGGGATTTAAAGGGATTGGGTGAAGGTTGGGGTTTCACCCAATCCCTGTGGGGATTCTCCCCACCAATCCCCTCAAAAACCCTAGTACCAAACAAGGCCTACATGGGGAAGTTATAAATCAGTACTAGGAACGCTTTGTGCGTTTCCATGTTGCTCTCGTGCGTATCTGAAAAATGTACTACCGGGGATTGTCGTGGATCCATTAAGAGCAAATTTTAACTATGACTTTTCCAGTATGATCTTGCAATAATGATACATAGAAAAAATCGACTTAAGGAGTATTGCTCCCAATTTTCGTTTCTAAAATCTTATGGTTATAATGTAGGAGTACAAAAATCTGGCCTCGCGTGCCAATCTTAACGAATCATCAGGTTATCTGCCAATAGGAGAGACCACAAAAGTCTCACTGAAGCCGCATATGAGTATGATGACCCAAACTCCTATTTGGCGCCTTAAGTGCTGGTTATAGTAATTTTTGAAAACCGGCGCACACCCCTCCACAACAATGTGTATCTACATGGGCCGCCCCATGTAGGTCTTCTTTTAAACTGTTTTTTTCAGGAACCTTCCCATGATTGACTGGCCGTTTTTCAGGTGTTGCTGGTTTCTCATATTTCTTTCATTTTTCATTTTTGCTTTCTATTTTATTTTATCTTATTTTTTCTTTTCTGTTCAAATTTTTTTCTTTATTTTTTATTTCCGTTTTTCTCAAATTCGTGAACATTTCAGAAATTCACGAATTTTTTCCAACTTTCAAACTTTCTTCAAATATGTGTAAAAAAAATTCAAATCTATGAAATTTTCTCAAATTCATGAATGTTTCCCAAGTTTTGTAAAAGAATCAAAATTTTGTGAACAAATTCAAATTACAAACTTTTTTTGAAAAAAATCAAGGTATTTTTATATCTTGTTAAAGAAATCAAATTCATGATTTTTTTTCATTTTGGCGAAGATTTTTCAAAATTATGAACTTTTCCAAGTTGTGTCGAAAATTTGTGAAGTTTCCTTAGATTTGAAAAGTTTTGCCTAATTTCATGAACTTCTTCAAAAAAATTGTACTTTTTTCTTTTTCTCCAAAAAGTCAATGTCCAACTCTCTGTGGCAACTCGTTAGTTTGAACTGGGGTAGAACATACTTTTCTCAAAGCAAACGAGCACGGGAGCAGGAGCGAGAGAGCGAGCAAGCGCTAGCTAGCCTCAAGGACCAAGGAGAAGCTGTCAACTCCTATTTGGCGTCGGCTGGGCTGGTTACAACGCTTTTGGCAAAAAGCACAAACACACATCCCTTCGATAGGTTTAGAATGGGCCTGCCCACTATCACGAGCAGGAAGCTCCTGGTTTTGGGAGTCTTCCAGAAACTTCCTGGACCGGTTTTGGGAAGCTTCCGTCCGGGTTATTCTTTTATTCTTTATAGCTTTTCGAGATGGATTTTATTCAGTTTTTTCTTTCCTTTGTTCATATTCATTTTTCTAGATGGATTCCATTTATTTTCTTCTTTTTACTTTTGCATTTTTTTGTTCTATGTTATTTTTATATTTTGAAATGCATGAAGTTTGTTTCCTTAACTTTTTTAAAAAATAACGTATTTTTTTGAACATTTTTCCTAAAATTCATGATTGTTTTTCCAAATTTATGGACAATTTTTTAAATTTGTGACCTTTTTAAAAAATTGTGAAGGTTTGCATGAACAATTTTTAGAGATGTGGACTATTATCAGATTCGTGAAACATTTTTAAAATCCATGAACTTTTACGAATTCAGGAACATTTTTTAAATTTGTGATTTTTTTATCTTCACGAACTTATTTTTAAAATTCATATTTTTTTGAATTGGTGAACATTTTTTGAATTCAGCAAAAAATTTAAATTTGGAAACTTTTTGAAATTCATGAAAAAAATTTCAAATTCATGAACGTACCTGATATTGAGCCCCATGAAATCCCACATTTTTTCTTTCACCGTTGCAGAAATTCCAATTGCTACTTGTAGTACTTTTCATGGTGAATCCTTGGCCACCCGACAAAGGCCCATGGATGGATACAACTCCAATCTTCAGCACCTCCATAATTTATGAAGTACTACCTGGGAGTCCCTAAATACCTTTCTCTTTACTTTATGTGCAAGATTACAATATGTACATTAGTGAACCATGTTACTACTTGAGACTCTCATGTAGTACTTCATAAATTAAGGAGGTGTTGAAGATTGGTGCAATTCATTGATTTTGAAGCGTAAAAATACCTTCACTGTTTTTTGTTTCTTTTTACTGGCTACCTTCACTGTGTTGATACCAAAGGAAAACCGAGGATATGCATGCATGAGAAGGACGCATTGAGGATTGTGTACTTTTAGATGAAAGTAACTCAAGGTTCCTTAGCTTGATCACCACCATGGCGGCAGCAAAGGGAGAGCAAAAACATTCTAGAATATGTTGCAGCAGTCCCTATCTGAAAATGTTGCACCTTCAATCGGGTGCCAAACTTTCATGTGGTGCTCACAACACGTGTGCATATACCATACGACCTTATCTTTTATACACATGACATTACGGTTCCATGTACTTTAGAAGTATAACATTTCATTCCACCTACCAACTCATATTTCACTCCTCCTGCTCGATGCACCCCTGTTCATGTGCCCATATACTTTATTTATATTTCACATATTTTTCACTCCTCCTGCTCGACGTACTTTACTTATTTATTTTGCACATGACATTAGGGTTCCATGTACATTAGAAGGACATCATTTCATTCGACCTACCAACTCATATTACTTGATGTACCCTTGTTTCTCCCATATGTATGTGTACTTGCTCATCTTACGAGTTCGCTCAGGTCTTATTCCTTGATTTATCTTTTTTCTAGCAGCTAGCAGTGCCAAACTAATTAAGCAGGCAACACTATGTACAGAAAGGAAGATAAATAGCTGTAACACCCCCAGTGGTTAGCCACAGTAATCTCATTTTGATAATGCCAAGTCAGCATGATTAACAGTGCCAAACTATCGTTTGCATCATCTTGCATTTCAACTCCTAACTCCAATATTCAAATTAAATAAAAGTTGTCCAAACCCAGAAACTAAAATGTTCATTAAATGACAAATATTCCAGAGACAACTCTAAAATTATAACCAATATTCACTAAATCAATTAAGTGACTCTAACAGCAACTAAACATCAATATTTAATCCATTTGACATTAAGTAAAATGCATACGAAATCACTTTGGCTCCAAACCATTTTCTAACAGTGATAATTACACCACTGCATAGTATTTATTTTGGCAAGTCTCACATGTTACAAAAATCATTAAGTGGCCTAGCAATTTACAGAGTAAGAGAAAAGAAATAAAACAGAAAAGGAAAAACAGAACCCCCCCCCCCCACTGGGCCATCCGGCCCAGCTGGCAGCCAGGCCAGCCCACTTGACCCAGCCGGCCCACCGCACCCCTCCATAGCCCCCCAGGCAAACCCTAGCCACCGACACCCATTTCCCCTCCCCACTCTCTCTTCTCGCTCTCTCCCTCCTCCCGTCTGGATCGAGGAGGGGGGGGGGGGGGGGGGGAACGCCCCCGCCGCCACCGGACCTCGCCGTCGCCCGAAGCCGCCCCAGACGACGCTGCCCCGATCCCGCGCCGTCCCGCGCCCCCAACGTCGGCACCCATCCCCGGCGCCACCTCGCCGTTCGTCGCCGCCTCCTCGACCTCCTCCTCGCGGGCGCCACCCCGCTGCAGACCGCTTCCCCGACGGTCGACCCTGAGCCACGCCGACCCGTGCATCTACACCGGGGTGAGACCCCGTGCCGTTCCCCTCTACTCCCCTTCCTCTCGTTCGATCACCACGTCCCCGACGCGTCCTCGTGACCCCTCCCTGCATCACCGCGCTCCGCCAGCGCCCTGGGCGCGCGCCACCCCGAGCCCGACTTGCCTCCTTCTGCTACTGCTTCTGCGGGAGCATGCTGCTGCGCTGCCTCCCCCCTTCGCCGCTGCTCGCCCGCCATCGCTCGCGGCCGGCCCCGCGCCCGCTTCCCCAGCCTAGCCTTGCCTCGCGCTCGAGTGCGCCGCTCGCCCGCGCCGTATCCGTCCCCGTCGCGCCGCACCGGGCTGCGCGAGCCCGCCCCGGCCGCGTCACCTGCCACCGCACCGCCCCTGACCACCGCCGCGCACTGGGCAGGGCCTCGCCCCTCCTCCCCGGGCGAGCGTGCGTGTGAGGCCCAGATGGGCCTATGACAACGGGGCCCCATGCCCCTTTTTCCTAAATAAGAAAAAATGAAATGAAAATAGAAATTAGTAAAATTAATAATTAATTAATTAATTAATTAGTGAATTAATGAATTTAATTAATCATGTTTAAGTTAAACTAATTAATTAGTTAGTTTAATTAAACAGTAATTAGATTAGTTAAACCCTAATTAACCTAAACAGAGAATGACAGGTGGGGCCCACATATCAGTTTGACCCAGTCAACGTCCTGTTGACTGCTGATGTCATGCTGACATCAGCATACACTGTTTTGGATAATTCGAATTTAAATAATTAAATAAATTCCAGAAAATTAATAAAACTTTGAAAAATCATATAAAATAATCCGTAGCTCAGATCGAAAAACTTTGTACATGAAAGTTGCTCAGAACGACGAGACGAATCCGAGTGCGCGGTCCGTTCATCCGTCACATGTCCCTAACTATCCGAACATGGAACCGTTCCCCTCCGGTCATCTGTCTGACAAATGTCCGGAACCGGGAAAACATTCCCGGATGGATTCCCCCTTCCTCGTTGTCGTGCAACCATACGTTAAGGCACACCCGGCACTGCGTATTGTCATATCATGCTCTTGTTTGCTTTATATTTACTGTTTCCTCCCCCTCTTCTCTCTCGTTAGACCCCGCGCAGTTCCCGGTACCGACGCAGCTCCGGAGCCCGGCGCCACCGTTGACGACCTTGCCTTTGCCGCAAAGCAACCAGGCAAGCCCCCCCTTGAGCATACCGATATCGCCCATGCTATTTTCTCATGCTTGCATTAGAATTGCTGCTGCTGCTGCTTTACCTATTCTGATGCATAGCCTGTTTATTGTAACCTGCTGTTGATAATTACCTGCATAACCTAGACTGCTTAGTATATGCTGGGTAGAGACCTATCAGTGACCCCACTAGTCCCGACTGCCCCGCTGGATCATCAGAAGACCCGATCAACGGGATTGAAGACCAGGCCCCGGCACCGCACTCCACCCCCTTAGTTGTAACGACACTGCAGCGTTACTATCGAGTGCCGAGGGTGATACCTCGTGTAGCACTTCAGATGTTAACCCTGTAGAGTAGCTATTTGGTCGTGGTCATCGAGGGTGATTCCTCCTTCACCACTTCCGATAACGACGCGGTCGTGCAACACATCAAGTGTGAACCCATCGAGGGTGAATCCTCCTACGTTCACCTTGACAGTTACATCGAGTGGGTATCCGTCGAGGGTGATACCTCGGATTCCCTTGATGTTATGGACACACGGCTACTGTGACTTTACCCCTGCACCCTGTTAGAAACGGGTCGGCCCCGAGGGCGACCCGAGGGAGTTACTTTAACTGCAGGACTGGAGGGACAGGCGGTACCGCCCAGTAGAGGTGGACCTGAGTTCCCGACAGTCTTTTGTGAGACGGGTTGACCTGGATGGTGCCCGAGTGAGAATACGAGGCGTGGCCGGGCATTCTTGGCCCTTGCTGCAAGTCCTCGAGACGGGGCGACGGGGTCACATCGATCGTGAGTCTCTGCTCGTTACCGCACCCCCAAGATACTAACGATTTGGATATTTGATTCGAGTGGGCCTCTGGCCCGATAGCACTAACCACCACGTGGGCATAGTATGGGCGTTCTGCATCGTATGCATTAGCCGAAAGCTCTGTCAGACGTCCAGTTCAGCAGTGCGGCATGGAGTGATTGGCGCCATTCACGATAGAGGTGGTGCTTGGATCTGAGCCATGTGCGCAACGACCCGGAGGGCGAGGGGCGATGGCCCAAGACTCCCTTGCGCTTAGGATGTAGACCGGCGGGGACCTCTCTGCTGAGCTCTAGGTAGGGCTGCGGTGTGTTGTTTGGCCGAGGCCGGGCAGGACCCAGAAAGTGTGTCCGGCCGGAGTTAAGCGAGCGTGGTGGGTAAGTTGGTGCACCCCTGCAGGGAAGAACTAATCTATGCATAGCCGGATCCTCGGTAATGGACACTCGGAGTAGTATCCCGATTGATACAAATAGAATTGGATACTATGGCTCTGGGATTGCTTCTCGCAGGGAGTCGAGAAGGGATCTCAGGACGAGGTTGATGACTGTATGGCTCTGGGATTGCTTTCTCGCAGGGAGTCGAGAAAGGATCTCTGGGTGAGGTTGATACATTACTACTACTTTATATGGTACTAATCTACACTCTTCTAATGTTGCAAGACCTCTGAAGATGCTAGTCTTCGATAGGACTAGGCCTCCTCTCTATTCTGGCATTTCTGCAGCCCAGTTCACATATACAGCCTTCCTTTGATAATGTTGCATATGTAGTGTAGATCCTTGCTTGCTGAGTACTTCGGATGAGTACTCACGGTTGCTTTGCTTTCTTTTTCCCCCATATTCATTTGATTCGACCAGATGACGGAGCCCCGGATACAGCTGCCCCCGCCGACGATCGCTACTACTACCCCGAGGGTGGATACTACTACGAGTTGACTGACGACCAGGAGTAGGATCAGAGGGTCCCAGGCAGGAGGCCTGCGCCTTTCGATCGTAGTGTTTTTTTTTGCCCTGCCCTTTAAGGGCCTATCTGTGTTTTCTTTCATATCTATACCCAGATATCTGATGCTTCCGCTGACGCTTGTACGCAAGCTTATGTATTCGAGCCCTCGAGGCCCTTGGCTTGTAATATAAAGCTTGTATGACTTTATTTATGTTTTAGAGTTGTGTTGTGATATCTTCCCGTGAGTCATTAGGCTTGATCGTGTGCATTTGCATGTATGATTAGTGCATGATTGAGCCGGAGGCGTCACAATAGCACTCCGGGAGAAGTAACAAGCGAGCTAAGCTACACTTGTCATTTCATTTGTGACCTCCAATTCTATTAGACTTCTTCCCATGTTGTTGAAGCTTTCAGTGAGTGTTGGTCGTCACAATAGATGGGGAAAGTATTTCGGAATGGGTGGCATGAGGAAAACAAGCATGGCGTCTTTTCTCGTTGTGATGTGGAGTTTAGATTACCTGGTGAGACCGTCGTATCAGCGATGGGAGTTTCAAATCGATTTGGCACCTACCTCTGCAATTAGGCCCGCGACTGGGTTTGGGGCATCCGCGTCGGTGCAAACCTATTCGGTTTTAGTGGTTTTTTCTTTGGCTTCCCCAGTTTACTCTGGTTTTTCAGTCAGCTTTCTGCTTTAGCAACAAACAAATATTTATAAAAAAACTGAACACTTTTTAGTTCCATAAAAATTATCTAAAAAATAGTGTGATTTTTTAAATTAAATCAACATTTTTTAAGAATGTGTGAACATTTCATAAATATACATGAACATATTTTTCAAGAATGTTCACTGTGTTTAAGAAACTATTTACATTGTATTGGAAATTATTCAGTTTCTATTGAAAAAAAATCACCATTTATTTGAAAAAAAATCATCGAGTACTTCCGGAAAAACTATTCATAGTTTCATATACACAGAGTAGAATGTATATTTATTAATAAAAAATAAAAGGAACAAAATGAAAATATAGATTGTACTTTTAATAATTGAAAATAAAAAATATGCAAACCTGGAGGAAACAGGAAAACTGACAAGACCAGAAGAAAACACGAAAATGGTAAAAATAAAGAAAAGGAATGCGTGAGCGTTTGCCAAGAAGGATGATGGTGTAGTCCGCTGATCAACCGAAAATGCCCGTGTATGACGGGTTACATGTAGCCCGTTTTCAAAATACCATTTTTAACAGTACAAAAAAAATATACATACAAAAATACATATATAACATGTTTCAAGAAAATTTTCTTAACAATATATTCACATACTTGGCGTACACAAAAAAGACAAATATGTACATGAAAATGGACCAAATATTTTTGTTGTTGAGCTGTAATTTTTTTCCAGTTTGCAAGTCATAAAATTTTGGAATGAAAATATACAGATCTGTCACGAATATCGGAATATGTATAAGCTTTCAGCGGATTTCTACTTTATTTTTTTGCAACTTGGAAATATAATTAAAAAAAAAATTGAAATAAAGGGCTACATGTAGCCCGTCCTACACAACTTCGCCTCCTCTCTGATAAGAATTATATTGTTCATGTGTGGCTATGTATTTTGCCTTTTTTTAACACACCACACTATATTAATTAATTGAAAAATTATTACAATCAATCCTTACAACATACACCACACATGACGAAACACCATTCAGAATAATACTGCCGGACCTACTATCAAACTAAACCTCACAATCTCATGCACCACCACCTTTGCCTCACAAATAATGTTAACAAGCTTAAACTTTTAATTAATTTAGAGATGCTTAGCGTCTCCTTGAGATCAGTGAGAGGGACCTATCAAAATTCTCATTTGCAAGGAAATATGCCACAAACACCAGCCAGTCTCCAAAATAACGGACTTATGAAGAGTCATACCGATATAGGGTCCGGCAAGGCGCACCCGAAGTTCCGCTTCATCCACACTTGTGCATCACCCAATATAATCCCATGAAAAAATGGTGACGTCGCCTGAAACATTCCTGGCAACAACCCCAAGCTCGTGACACCAATGCTTTCAAAATTTGGCGTCAACATTAATCTTAATACAATCAGAAGGGGGAGGTTGTCACACCACATGATTCCTCAAAAAAATTAGTCACAAGCCTCAACTCATCCTCCACCCACTTTCCTTTGTTGGTGGACTCCACCTCTGTGTTGGAGTGACAAGACGAAAGTGACGACAAGTAGTTATCAAAAATCATTAACAGATGCAGAGACAGTTTCCTTCCCCTTTCAAAAAATCAAATCATTTCTCAAATGTCAAGCTCTCTAGAAAGTGAATAAGATTTGCTCACACAATGGTGAACTGAATTAGCCAAACAAAGTAAATAATCAGTCTGGGCCCGTACATTTGAAGACCTCTTCTGCCAGAAAATTCCACACGTCGCTCAAAGTCATACGCAGAGCACGAGCCTTAGTACAAGTCACTAGAGCATGAAAGGTGATTTCCTCTTCGACAATACACATAAAGTACATCCCACAAGTAGCCTGATGGTGCTTAACTCTACTAACCCTGGACTGCCAAGCTATTAGACGCAACACGTGAGGCAAAAATACTAATCTTGTGGGGAACATTGGATTTTCAAATAATATCTCAGATCTTCCTTTCATCATTCACGACGCTACTTCATGGACCCACCACTTCCTTTAGATCCTTAAGGTGTAGCGCAAGATTATACGTACTTTTAACGAAGAACGTACCATTCTTTTCAAAAGTATTACGCAATAAAATTGCCATCCCCCGCATATTGAATATGCAACTTTACAATTTCCTCTGCATCATGGCGATAAAACAAGTGCCTAGTCAAGTTCTCGTCCCATCTCCTCAACCCATTCATGAATAACTCGGACACCCACTTGAGTCTAGTTCTATTCTTTTTAGCGGTTTTTTACCAGCATGCCTGAGAATCCAATTATTTGTCCAAATATTTATACTAGATCCATCAACCACCCTCTAGATGGCACCATTTTTAAGTGGTTCGCAGCCATGCATAATATCTTGCCAAGTAGCTGACACCGACTGTGAAAAGATGGTGTCAAGAAGACACCCCTATGGATAATACTTACCTTCATCAATTTGGCACATAAAGAGTCTGGGTTCACCAATAACCATCAAGCCTGTTTAGCCAGAAGAGCTTGGTTAAACAAACTTGTGGTCATGAAAAACCTTACCACCCTCACTTTTCGGTCTCGTCAATCTGTCACGGGCAAGCCAATGAGTTTTCCTCCTATCTTCCTCATCGCTCCACCAAATATTCCTGATAAGTTGAGCTAAGTCCTCATAAAGAGCAGCTGAAAACTTGAATATTCCCATCGCATACACTGGTGGAGCGTGCATAACATACTTGATCAAAATTTGGTTCGCCTCACAAATGGCATATTTTACAATCCAATCATATATCCTTTTAAGAGCCTTGTCTTTGGTAGAATGAAACTTGCGTGCCTTCAGTCTTCCCTCTAGCACAGGTAAACCGAGATATTTATCCTCGAAATCATTGGTAGTAATTTTTAAGATAATCATGGTGGGCACTTGATTTCCCAAGCTGCACTTCTCCCCAAACATAATCGAACATTTGTCAAGACTCAGTAACTAACCTATACCTCCCTCATAATCTGCCAAAATCTTCTTAATGATCAAGGCTTGATCAATGGATCCATTAAAGAACAGAATATTGTCATTGGCGAACACCAAATGAGAGGTATATGGAGCTTGTCTGTTTAGCGGGAAATCCTGAAGAGCCCTTCTCACACAAGCATCATTAAGCAATAAAGAAGGAGCCTCAGCCACAAACAGAAATAAATACCGAGATAAAGAATCCCTTTGCCTGAGACCTCGAGGTGAGGAGAACGTATCCAAAGGTTGTCCATTAAAACACAATACATCTTTTTTTGTGGCATGTACATCCTAATTATACAAAGGTCAGGTATGATCTTGTTATCCTTGTATCTTCATGATACAATATTATGAGCCAATATAACCATTATTTATCACCCGGGGTGTCCACAAGATGTGTACGTGTCTGGTGCCATCTTTCATTTTACACATGACACGGGGTTCCATGTACTTTATAAGTACATTTCATTACATTCTGGTATTCCATCTACCAACTCATATTGCAGTCCTCCAATATTGTCCCACCGTTCCTCTGTCCATATGTATGTGAAGTCTACTTCGTCAACTCTTTTCCTACCAACGACGAACTATTAAGTATGGAATACTACAAAATAGAAAGACATATGCCCATCAAGTGCGAAGTTCCTCTATCGAATAGTGAACGTCGACACGGGCCTCAGACTCCATTCTTGTCGGGCGAAAATACATTTAAACTGAACAAGTGCAGCGTACTTGATTAAAATATATGAGGCATGTAGCTACTTCCTTCATTTCAATGAATAAGTTGTGCATGTCTTTTTAAAATCTAAGATTGACCTTAAATTAAATCAATAATATTTATTGTTGATGGCTTAAAATTTATACTATTGGAAACTTATTTTGAATAATAATTTAACGATATAGTTTGTTTCACATATAACCCATATTTTGTTGATCTGGTTTATGGCTAAAATTCAATTTTAATATACATATGCACATTTTATTCATTGAAATGAAGGGAGTATTTCGTGGGTTCATGCTTGCTTGCTGGACCAGACCTGATTAAAACATTTAAATTGACTATTTTTCCTTGCAAATAATTTAAATTGATTGATGACTTTTTTGACTTGACCACCCATGGTAAATAAAATCCGATTTGACCCAACGAGAGGCGTTGCTCAGTTACACTATAGAACAACTAGATGTGATAAAAAAGAGATTCTTTTTCTTGTGCCATTTCGTAACCTACCTGGAGCAACAGGAAAAGATGTAGACATACCTACCGCAAGGCCGAAATGTTCAATTATTCCCTCGAATATTGATCTTGCAAAACTATGTTAGTGTTTGTCAATGCTTATGTTTTGTCGCACTTTGCTAGATTCGTAATCAGGTAAGAGAGGGGGATGGAGAGTGTCAGGATGATCCGGCGTTTTTTGGTTTGTTGTCAATGGCATGTCAGCGACAAAGGCATGTAAGTTGTGAGGTGGGACGTTGGCACCACGCAAAACTGCCTCCATGTTGTGCTGTCCATAGCGAGGGTGCAGGCGCACACGAGGGCCGCCGCCTCTCCCAAGGATGCAGGGGCAGTGCACAGCCGCCAAGGACATGATAGGCGCATCGAAGCTGGCCAGGACGCTGCAGTTGATGAGGGTTTATCCTAATATCTTTAGGCACACAAGCTCAATTTAATATTTAACTTGCAAATGTAACCTTTTCACATCAATGCAGAAAATTTGACACAGGAGAACCATGAGTCCATGACTATAGTTATATGCAGTTTCTTGCATGAGATGTGCCTTTTTTTATTAATGATAATGACTAATTCTCATGAGTAACAATGGCGAAATTTGCATGTCTATGAAGCAGTGAATGAGAATCTCATTGCTTGCGAGCTTCCGGTACCTAGCAAGAACTTTGCAATACTAATTGCTGCAGAGATATCCTCGCCACCAGCTAGCAAGAAGAGGGTACGACTGTTCAATGTTGTAAACTTGATTCAGGAGGAGCTGCGGTATGTTGTAAATGTAGGATGTGGGTGAGGAAATGAAATATATCTGTTCATACTTGTCTTGAGTGTACCTCAGATTCGTCTCCCATGGTTCAATGTTACCTCCTCATACATATCATGCTACTTTAGGTTTCCAGTACATTTTGTATGAGAACGCGTGTACAAATGTACAATCAAAACTCAGGACCTACATTGGACCGTTCTCATGTGCTCTATCCATTTTTCTAAGGAAATACGATTTTCTAGGTTCCTACACATTCAAACATATGACTTATATTGCTATTACATATTCTGGAAATGGGCACTACATGTGCCGTGGGAATTCATTGACACGGTGCCTTACAAAAGTTGTAGCTTCTAAATTTATAAAGTTTTCTCTGTAATTCTGTCATATATTTTGATATTGAGGCAAATATATTAGTTATCTTGACGTTCTACTTAGGTTCAATATGTGATGTTATGAAAATGTTTCTTTGCCTTCCATGTGATATTACAACACGTGCGCACGCATCATATGGTACCATCTTTCCTTTTACACATGGCATTCGGATTTTTTCACGTACTTTAGAAGTGCTACTACTTCATTTCATCCCATGATTCCATCGACCAAATCACATTTCACTCCTCTGGTGCTGCCCTCTTGTTCATGTATGTCTTCTTCCTTACTTTCCCTTTTGCTAGTAGCGGAACCAAACTAAACAAAGCAAGAAAGAATGCGGATAGAAAGGAAGATATCCCATACGATTAGAAAGGTCCAGTAATGTGGTAGAAGTAATAAGCTAGCAAGTTGCTCTATTGTTCCACTTGTGATCTCCAATCCTATTAGACTTGTTCACATGTTGCGGAAGCTTTAAGTAAGTTTTGATCATCACGATAGACATAAGGTATTTCGGAATGGGCGGCGTGAGGAAAGAAAGCATGGCTTCATTATTCATAGTAATTTGGGGGATGACGACATAAGCCAGTGGAGCCATCGACCAATGGGTTGGAGATTCAGACCGTCTTAGCATCAGTATCTGCATTCGAGAAAAACAACCAATGTATTTGAGGAGGATGCGTGTCTCCCCAGGACCACGATGTGATTATGTCGGTGACAATAGTGTAGCCACTAATTTAACCTTTTTTAGAACGTCTGAAATATGATGATTCATGGTAGATATAGATATCACCTTGTATTATTTGATTGCATCTCCTTGGACTTCAAAATATGATAAGTTTTTTTTTAGCAAAAGAGGGTTTCCCCTCCGATTTCATTTATAGAAACCACAAAATATGATAAGTTGCCTGCAGTTGAAACTAGGAGTGCCTCAATTCTCCCCTAAGAAGATTATCACAATTTATGGCGGTTCTTTACTAATGAGTTTATCATGATTGTATTAATTGGCATGCAGTAAAAGCTAACACATTCCGGGTCGTACCAAGAGCATGTGGAGGGTGCACAGGGCCCAAATTCAGCAGGGCCTGAAGTTTTTGTTTATTTCGTACTAGTACAGGGGCTACTATATGACGCATCATGTGTGCAATCTGATGGTGACGCCCATTATCGTCAGTCGGGCCAGCCGAACTGTAACTAGCTGTAGAGGAAGCGCTCACGGTATTTACAGATCTAGTAGACATAGCATCTCAGCGATTATTTGAGCAGACAAGCCTTCAATTTTTTTACTTTGTTTTTTAAAATGTCACAAATGTGAAACATAATGTTCTTTGTATTTTACAAAACATATTTGCTTCATTTTAGAAAAAAATCATTAAATTAAAAAAAATCCACTCTTTTTAAGAAATTTCCATGTAATTTTAAAAGGTGTTCATATATTCTAAAATTGACCATATAAATATAAAAAATTATGAATATAAAAAATAATCAAGTAATTTAAAAAATTCCAGGGCTTTGAGAAAAATGTTCATGTAATTTTGAAAAGTGTTCATGTATTTTAAAAAGTTCATATAATTAAAAATTTCTGATAGTTTCAAAAACTGTATTTCGTAATATTTAATATTTATCACATATATTAATAATATATTCATGTAATGAAATAAATATCTATGTAGATTTAATAAGTGTATGCAACTTAATAAATATCTATATAAGTGTACGCAACTGACGCAACATGAGGTAAAAAGTGTTTGTGACATTTTAGAAATTAATATAAAATTTAAAAATATTTGCACATTAATAAAAAAGTGATAGCGGATTTTAGCAAAATGTTCATCTATTTTTCAGAATTGTTCACACATTTTCTAAAAATATTCAAGGGTATTGGTGAAACATTATTTAATTTTTTTACAAAATAAATTGGAAAGCAGAAAATTAAAACATAAAACAAAATTAAAAATAGAAGAAGAAAAAGCAAAAAGGAAATATGAAAAAAGAAAAAAAAGGAAAAGGGGAAACGGTAAAGAAAAGGAAGCAAATAAGAATAAGAATGAATGAGTCGGCTTGTGTTTCTTACATAACACAAAAGAAAGATTTTACCTTATGTTATGTATATTGTGAGACGCATGCATGCGACAGTTTATTCTAAAGTTGTAGGCAAATACCGAGACTAAAAAAACGAACAAGGCATATAGAAAGTTTCAGTGGGACAATTTATTGGGGTGTCCTTATACTCTTGCTCATGGATAATACCCAAAAGACATGGGTACAATCATCGTACTAAATTATAGTTGCATCATTACTCAACAACCTCGGGAATGTTTAATTAATAAGAGTACTAGGGATGTTTCTAATCGGTAGATCGCACAATTTAGTTGCTCAACTATCGTTGTTCAACTACCACTTCTAGACCCTAGCAAAAAAAATCACTTCTAGAAATGGTGAGACTTCCTTTTTAAGTCGATGTTTGGCCAAACTTTTCTTTTCAATATATTTTACAAGATCTAGCCCCCACTTTTACAAATTCCAACATTTAAAAAATCAAACTTTTGGAATTTTATGCTTTCCAATATTTCACTTTTAAAAATTTTGGACTTTTAGAATTTGAAATATTAGTGTTCTAATTTAAAAAAAAATAACTTGTAAGAAAAAATTCACATTTCAAATACTTAAAACTTTGAAAAAAAAACTTCCAAAAGTTTTAAGTTTTAAGAAGTTTGAACTTTCATATGAGAGAGAAAAGGTTGAGAAAGAGAATCACATGGTTGGGCATGCGAGGAAAGAGAGTCACATGGGTGAGGCCCCCTTGTCCTATCTACATGGTAACCTGACATAGTCACGTGCATGGCTTCACGCAATGACTATGGGCATAGTTACCCGCAATAGAGCCTTCTTAAAGTAATAGTGTATCTCACCCTCATGTTGCATGCCTATATAAAGCTTCTCCTTTTCCAAATATTCATCATATGAATTGGCCACAATTTCTTTCTCATTTGTGATCTTTCATCACATTCAACTTTCCTTCGTATGTATTATTATTAAGCTTCTAATTCTAATCAGCTAAAGCTAGGCGATGAAGTCTCCTTGCCATCGAGCATTCCTCGAGACGAATATCTTTTCTACTTTGGAATGAGTGGTATCTGGCAATTAGGCATGACCGATCCAAGACAGTGAGGTGGTAGAGATTTATGATATGTCCATTTCTTGTTGAGAATAACATTGATAGTCATGTCTAGTCTTACAACTTCTTCCTTGAGGACAACCCAGGTGGACAGTGCAACATGTAAAATAGTAAATCCTTGTACAAAATCCAGTCGTTGCCCTTGTCCATGTGTGTGGTATTTCCCCTTGTTGTTGTGATCGTCTCTAGAAATCGTAAAAATATTAAAAACAACATCAAACCATTGGCACTATGTGTGTACCATCTCACAAAAATTCAAACCCATATCCATCGCAGAGCTCAAGAAACAAGAAAAACGGATCCGATGTTGAACAGTAGTAGCAAGTAATTCAAATCAGCACATGAACACCGCCTATCATCACCGCCAACACAAGACTTCTTTTTTGTTCTTCGAACTATTTCCTGAATTCAGGTTTAAATATTCTTGGACCATGGTAAATACATGTTGTATATGTCGATGTCATGGTTCTTTTTTTGTTCAAAATAAAAAAAAACATGATTTTTTACTATATATGGTTTTTTCTAGGCTTATGTGTGTATCTTCCTTGTTACCGTTCCAACTGATAAGAGGCAAACTTGTCACAGTTGACTGAATAGAACAGTAGAAATGGAGGTGCCCGGAACTTTCTTTTAGGAAAGGGGCTTCTACTTGATGGCCTATATAAGGAGGCGCGGACCAGTGGAGTGAACCCTAAATAGTTCACTCAATCCCTCTTGCTCAACCCTAGCCATCATCTACTGTTCCTCTCTTTTATGTTGCTTCCGGCGATCCCATCCCGACGACCGCGTGCACAGTTGGTCGGGAGAGCGACGCGACTGCTCCCGATCCATCCGCCTCTGCTTCCACTTCTTCCCCTGCATTGACTCCATGGCTGACGACGAAGCCGCCAAGAAGAAGGCATCGGCTGATGCCAAGGCTAACGCCGCCGCTGCCGCCGCCGTGTTGGCCTGGCCAATCGGAGGGTATGACTCGTTCATCCCCTATTTGCTCGTTCATGTGCTGGCCGTATATATGTTTTCATAGATGTTTCGGTTCTATGTACTATACGTGCTCACATGCTTAGATATTGGTATGAGATGCATACCGTATTTGCCATGTTTATTGTATACTCCTGAATTAGTCTAATCGAAAAAGTGCTAATTTTCCCCACACTATCATGAAGCCACTGTTGTCGTGCCCACCCCAATTCAAATCGCACTGGCATGTAATGAACTTACGATGCATGGACAGAGGCAGCGTAGCTAGGTGTGGTCAACCTGGAGTTTGGCATGGAGTAGGCGTTCTGTCACTAAGGATTTTGTTTGTGGATTTTATCACTGAATTGATCTTCTCCAGCAGACAATTAGCAGGGTAAGCGACGGTGTATGCGTTCCTCACAGCGACGAAGTCTTCTGGTGGCCGGCCGCCCTGCCTCCAGCTTCCCCCGCTCAGGCGCCCCCGCCCTAGAGTCAGAGCGCCTCGCGGAGGATGCCGCTGTGCCGACGTCGGCCCCGGCCACTCTCGGCGGCACGCTGGGTGCCCCGGCAGAAGGTCGGGAAGGCTCCCTGAAGCGTCTGCGACCACTCGGCACCTGCACGTCTCGTGTTTCCTCCGCTTACCTCCCCGCCCCACAGCAGGCAGTGGCGGGTCGGCTGAGTGCGGCCCCTGGTGCATTGTTCCGTTCCTGTTTCGTACAACAATCAGTCGTTCGTTGCTTCGTACAACAGTCATGTCTATGTTCTTTCGCCCTCAATTTCATTACAAGTATTTGGTTCACTGTAATTTTTCCCTAGGTGTTATCTTTTTCGGCTGAGATCTGGGCCGAGGTTTAACCAAACTTACTAATGTATTATCAACCATTACATCATGTGTTCCATTTTTTTGTACTACAGTATCAAATGATTATTCCTGGGATGTTTTATAGAAGTCTCAGCTTTACATGTATTTGTTGATTTTCATTTATTTGATTATTATCGAAGGTGAGTGGTATAAGAATTACAGTTTTGTTATTCTAAGTTCAGAAATTTTTGGTCCTAGTAATGAGATATCCTTGCCATTATTTGATTGAATCTAGCTTGCATCTTTGTAATTTGACATGTGGGATTAATTCTTGGTACCCCCCATCCGTTCTTTCTTTCCATATTCATTCAAATTTCAATAGCTGCCTTTTTCTGTTGCAGATTAAGCAGGAAGAAACCATTTTCACAAAGAATATTGTGTACTCTTGGAGTATCTGGTAATAATCCATTTTAATGGATCTTTGTGCACATATTGTACTATTGTGCAATGGTAAGTTGCTCCCAAGGGTATGATTGTGTTTTTCTTGGTTTCTCAGTAACGGAAATTCGAGAGCAATATGATCTACACATTTTTTTAGAAGTAAGGCATCTATTGTCAGTAAGCACTTCAATTATCACACAATATCAACTCACTTTGCATCAATTGAGAAGCATGAAGTCCCGCTGCAGCGCGCGGGGTATCATCTAGTTTTAGATACGCACCAGAGCAATATGGAAACAGCGCAACCTATCCTACTGATTTATAACTTTCCCTTGTGACCATGAATCTTGTCAGGAGTGTGCTTCCCTCATTACCCACCCACTGATGTTTATTTTCCTTTATCTACCTCTACTCAGTTCGTGCAGAGCAACTTACTACAGCTTGCTCTAGTGGGGTATGCATGAACTGCAATATACATAGTCACTTATAACTCTTGCCCAGCTATATATACTGCAGGAATAGTCCACAAACTATTTCGGTCATTGCTAGAGATTTTTGTTTCCTTCTGTGTTTGGTCATTCGGTCTGAGCTGCACAATATCACCAACAATAGTGCTCTTGTAGTGTGTTAGTTTCTTAGACCGTTGAAATCCAAACGACTAGCTAGCATGGAATGGCAGCAGTAAAGAATTCTATGCATGCATGGACTATCTTGGCATGAGCGGCATCAGGAAGCGTTTGGCATGTGCTGCTTCGTCTTCGTGTATATGTTCCATGGAGTCCATGTACTCAGACATACATCGTTGGGCGGGAATGGCAGGAATAAGTCGTAGAAGTAGATAATGGTTCCGGTGGGCTTGGGGTCGATTCTGCGAGGGCTGGCGTTTCATCTTGACGTTGGAGAAGACACCTACATATTTGCTATCCATTTTATGGCCAAACCGCCAGTTCAAGCTAAGTGTTGTAATGGCGGAGAGTGCCCACTGGAACTGCTATGACTGTGTGATATACTCGTACATAACTGCCATTTGGGGCTAATTCACTCATGGAAGCGTACGAAGCATGCCGCTAATATGATCAAATCAACAAGAAATTCCGGTTTTGAATAGAAAGTCGGTGAAAATACTCGTCTAGGACAAGGTCACAAGGAAATTCCGAACAAAACCACCGAAAAGACCACTATCAACATGAACCGAGGCTATATTCGTCCTCCTCGAATTTTATTGCCACCTTGTGATTTCTTCCCTGAAAACTCTATTTTTTGTCAAGTGTCATGTACCCTGCCACGATGCTCATGCCCAACCAAGCTTATGCTTGTTCGCCTCTACCTTGGGTCAAAGTCCCAAAGCAAAACCGACCATGATTATGGGCCAAATAAAATTGCTACACATATGGATAATTTTGACAAAATTAACTTTACATGATAATGTGGCAGTTTTTAATTGGATATTAGTAGTGAAATGAGGCCCGCCATGAAATTCAGGGGGGTGGGGGGAGGTCCGTAGGGTACGTACAAATCATGAGTTGGTTTAGCATTTTGTTACGGGCTGGGCATGTCCGAAAATTTAGAGCCTTGGATCGAAATGCAGAACGAGGCCACAAATATTGAAGAATTCATGTAATTAAAGAACTAATACAACTAAAGCATATCCTCACTTAATTATTTAACTTTAAATAGGTGTTATCTTTCCCTAATAATAAAGCAGCGATTGCTTCTGGTTGTCCATCATGGTTTTTTGCACAAAACCCCCTACTTTTTCTGATAATTAACCTGCAGTCCATCGTTATGTCAGAATGAACCGTTTTCTTGCAGTTTACACAAAACCCCCTGGATTTTACGCTAATTAACCCACAGTCCAGATTTAAGTCACAGCGAATCATTTTTTGCAGTTTTACATAAACGCCCTTGATATCTATGGTAATCACCCCGCAGTCTATGAAAAATAAATAATTTTTTCAAATAACCATATCTTTTAAACCGTAACTCTGATTTTAACATGTTATATATGGAATTTGATAAAAAATATGTAGAATTTGAATATAGCATTATCTTACATGTTAAATATTTTTTAAATGATGTTTAGGATGCAATGTTTATCAATGGCGCATGATCCGTCTTTATTTTGTACCGACACGGATCCGCACTGCAACATGTAAAATTGAATGTTAATAATTGGGAAAGATTATAATCCTTGGGCATGTTGTACTTGCACCAGATTCTCTCTTTGTACATGTTTCATGAGATAAGACCTTACGTACATACATTTTCTTTGCAAAATCCATGCATGTACTTATTATCGGACTACATTTTTTCTGTAGTGAATACACAAACAAATTTTATAGGATGTACACACACTTATCATATTCATGAACATCAGAAGTACATGAATTTTAATTTAGAAAATATCCAAACTATTCGTGTGATAGTCATGAACGTTCATAGTGGAACCGATAAATACAATCATAATTTATGTTCCATCCGTTGCATGTGATGATGATACATGTAGGCTTTCTTGAATAAACTTAATTTATAGACGCGGCCTCCTCGGTGTCAAACGGCACCACAAAGGTGCTGCCTGAGTGTGGTTGTAGGTGTTTGCCATCAATATGACGAGTCAGAATCAAAATTGAGCCGAAATGATAGCAGCTTAGATATTTTTTTACTCCCCATTGCAACACACGAGCACGATTTGCTAGTTTGGTATAATATTTAAAACTTTATCAAATATTAATGATAGAAAAGTAACATATTGATAGAGTAGTACCGGAAATAAAATAATAATGCTAGAAATACAACATAAAACAGCAAATCCTCCTTGAGGACCATTCACGTGTACTGTGAAATTTGTACAATAGCAAATCCTTATACAAAATCTACTTGTTGCCACGTGGTGAGGTGTTGGAGCTACTGAGTTAGTCCATTACCTTGTCCATGTGTGTAGTATTTCCCCTTGTTATTTCGATCGTCTCAAGAAATCACAAAAAAGATTTAAAACAATATCAAACCATTTGACACTATGTGTGTACCATCTCACAAAAATTCAAACCGATATCCATCGCAGAGCTCTAGAAACAAAAATGTGTATTGTGAGACGCATGCATGTGATAGTTTATTCTACAGTTGTGTTTCTTAGATAACATGAAATCTACCCGCAGACTCCCACCCAAATTTTCAAGTGGGGCCCTCATAAAAAAAACATGAGTGAGTCGACTTGTGCTTCTGAGATAACTTGAAAGAAAGATTTTACATGTGTATTATGAGACACATGCATGTGATAGTTTATTCTACAGTTGTAGGCAAATGCCGAGACTAAGTGATTCAACAAGCCATAGAAAGTTTTAGTGGGACAATTTACTAGGGAGTCATTGTACTCTTGCTCATGGATAATACCAAAGAGACATGGGTAAGATCATCCTATGAAATTATAGTTGCATCATTCACTAGTAGAAAACAAGGCATCAGTCCCGGTTTCAGAGGGCCTTCAGTCCCGGTTCTGCAACCGGGACTAATGCCCACCACTTTTAGTCCCGGTTGGCTTACGAACCGGGACTAAAGGAGCTCCACGTGGCCGCTGTGGGGCGCCCAGGCAGGAGGACCTTTAGTCCCGGTTGGTAACACCGACCGGGACTAAAAGGCAGCCACGCGTCAGCAGCTGCCAGGCGCTGAGGTTTTTGTTTTTTTTAAGGAGGGGTTTAGGGGTTTTCATATTGTGTTTCCCCCTTTTATTTTTATGTTTACCCTTCAATTCTTTTACATTTAGGGTTTCATTTTTATTTAATTTTTTTCATTCAACTCGAGATGGGGTTTCCATATTGTGTTTCAGCTTGCTCTAGTGGGGTATGCATTTAATGATTTATTTTGAGCTAAATGACCCTGAAATTAAAAAGCACTACAAATGAACTCTGAAAAGGTTGAAACTTGACATGGTATCATAATTTCACCCACATAGCATGTGCTAAAAAGTTGAGAGAGTTACGGGAAAAACTGGATGCACTTCGTGTACAAACTGGACAATCTATTTCGAAGTATCAGGGTTTCAGACGAAAACTCATCTATTACAAAAGGGATTTCATCCATCTTCACTTTTTCTTCACTAGAGAGAAAGTTTTCACTTTTTCTTCGCGTGTGTCCCTTACTTATTGCGTCGTAACCATGGATAATCTTCACTGTTTAACAGGATGCTTGGGTCAGCCTTCACTTTGAAGGGAGAAATTCCATGAAACTTTTCATAATCTTCAGACATGTCTGTCTTGCCCTCCACTCCCACGATATTACGTTTTCCTGAAAGAACTATGTGGTGCTTTGGCTCATCGTATGATATATTCGCTTCCTTATCTTTTCTTTTTCTCGGTTTGGTAGACATATCCTTCACACAGAAAACCTGCGCCACATCATTGGCTAGGACGAATGGTTCGTCTGTGTACCCAAGATTGTTAAGATCCACTGTTGTCATTCCGTACTGCGGGTCTACCTGTACCCCGCCTCCTGACAGATTGACCCATTTGCACCGAAACAAAGGGACCTTAAAATCATGTCCATAGTCAAGTTCCCATATGTCCACTATGTAACCATAATATGTGTCATTTCCCCTGTTGGTTGCTGCATCAAATCGGACACCACTGTTTTGGTTGGTGCTCTTTTTATCTTGGGCGATCGTGTAAAATGTATTCCCATTTATCTCGTACCCTTGGTAAGTCAATACAGTCGAAGATGGTGTCCTGGCCAACGAGTACAGCTCATCTCCAACAATGTTGTTACCCATGAGATGTGTTTGCAACCAACTGCTGAAAGTCCTGATGTGTTCACATGTAATCCAGTCGTTAGACTGCTCCGGGTGTTTGGAGCGTAGAATATTCTTGTGTTCATTGACATACGGGTTCACCAAGATAGAATTCTGTAGAACTGTGTAGTGTACTTGATTCCAAGAATGTCCGTCCCTACATATTATTGAATCCGCTCCTAGCGTGCCTTTTCCACTCAGTCTCCCGCATACCGCGATTGAGGAACACCAATCGGCTTAAGGTCAGGAATAAAGTCAACACAAAACCCAATGACCTCCTCAGTTTGATGGCCCATGGAGATGCTTCCTTCTGGCCTAGCACGGTTACGAACATATTTCTTTAAGACTCCCATGAACCTCTCAAAGGGGAACATATTGTGTAGAAATACAGGACCCAGAATGGCAATCTCGTCGACTAGATGAACTAGGACGTGCGTCATGATATTGAAGAAGGATTGTGGGAACACCAACTCGAAACTGACAAGACATTGCACCAAATCATTCTGTAACCTTGGTAGGATTTCTGGATCGATTACCTTCTGAGAGATTGCACATGGCTTCACAATGGCTAATCGAACGTTTTCCGGTAGAAGCCCCCTCAATGCAACTGGAAGCAGTTGCATCATAATCACGTGGCAGTCATGAGACTTTAGGTTCTGGAACTTTTTCTCTGCCATATTTATTATTCCCTTTATATTAGACGAGAAGCCAGACGGGACCTTCATACTGAGCGGGCATTCAAAAAAGATTTCCTTCTCTTCTTTGGTAAGAGCGTAGCTGGCAGGACCTTGATACTGCTTTGGATGCATGCCGTCTTTTTCGTGCACACGTTGCTGGTCCTCCCGTGCCTTCGGTGTATCTTTTGTCTTCCCATACACGCCCAAGAAGCCTAGCAGGTTCACGCAAAGATTCTTCGTCACGTGCATCACGTCGATTGCAGAGCGGACCTCTAGGTCTTTTCAATAGGGCAGGTCCCAAAATATAGATTTGTTCTTCCACATGGGTGCGCGTCCCTCAGCGTTATTCGGAACAGATTGTCCGCCAGGACCCTTTCTAAAGATTACTTGTAAATTCTTGACCATATCAAGTATGTCATCACCAGTATGGAGGACGGACTTCTTCCGGTGATCTGCCTCACCTTTGAAATGCTTGCCTTTCTTTCTTAAGAGATGCTTGGTCGGAAGAAATCGACGATGTCCCAGGTACACATTCTTCTTGCATTTGTCCAAATATATACTTTCGGTATCATCTAAATAGTGCGTGCATGCATTGTATCCCTTGTTTGTCTGTCCTGAAAGGTTACTAAGAGCAGGCCAATCATTGATGGTTACAAACAGCAACGCATGTAGGTCAAATTCCTGATGTTTGTGCTCATCCCACACACGTACACCTTTTCCATTCCACAGCAGTAAAAGTTCTTCAACTAATGGCCTTAGGTACACATCAATGTCGTTGCCGGGTTGCTTAGGGCCTTGGATGGGCACTGGCATCATAATGAACTTCTGCTTCATGCACAACCAAGGAGGAAGGTTATAGATACATAGAGTCACGGGCCAGGTACTATGATTGCTGCTCTGCTCCCCAAAAGGATTAATTGTTGGGGAACGTTGCATGGGAAACAAAAATTTTCCTACGCTCACCAAGATCAATTTAGGAGATGGACATCTACGAGAGGAGAGATTGGCTCTACATACCCTTGTAGATCTCTAAGTGGAAGCGTTAAGAAACGCGGTTGATGTAGTCGAACGTCTTCGCGATCCAGTCACGATCCGTCCCGCGAACTCCGACCTAGTGCCGAACGGACGGCACCTCCGCGTTCAACACACGTACGGCTTGATGACGTCTTCACCTCCTCGATCCAGCGAGCGATGGTGAAGTAGTAGCTCGAGTCCTCCGACAGCACGACGGCGTGATGGCGGTGGTGGTGGAGAAATCTCAGCAGAGCTTCACTAAGCACTACGAAGAAGAAGATGGACTACGAGGGAGAGGAAGGGCAGCACCGTGGCGTGGAGATGTGCTCAAGCGTGCGGCTGCCCTCTCTCTACCTCTCTATATATAGGGGGAGGGAGGAGGAGGGGCGCCCTAGATCCCATCTAGGGGGGCGGCGGCCACAAGGGATGGGAAACCCTAGATGGGTTTTGGCCCTCCCCCTAGGAGACTTGGCCCCCAAGCCAGGTGGAGGCAAAACCGTAGGGAGGCGCCCCCACCTCTTCTGGCAACGTGGGATAGGGTGAGGGGGGCGCACAGCCCCTTAGTGGGCTGGTGTGCCCCCTCCCCTTGGCCCAGAGGCCCCCAACACTTGCCGGGGCCCCCCGAAACCCCTTTCGGTCATGCTGGTCATCACCCGGTACCCCCGGAACAATTCCGGACTACAATACCCTTCGTCCAATATATCAATCTTCACCTCCGGACCATTCCGGAGTTCCTCGTCACGTCCGGGATCTCATCCGGGACTCCGAACAACCTTCGGTAACCACCATAATGACTCAACTATACTTATATCGTCACCAAACGTTAAGTGTGTAGACCTTGCGGGTTCGAGAACTATGCAGACATGACCGAGACACCTCTACGGTCAATAACCAATAGCGGGACCTAGATGTTCATATTGGTTCCCACATATTCTACGAAGATCTTATCGGTCGAACCTCGATGTCAAGGATTCAGCTAATCCCGTATGCAGTTCCCTTTGTCTATCGGTATGTTACTTGCCCGAGATTCGATCATCTGTATCTCCATACCTAGTTCAATCTCGTTACCGACACGTCTCTTTACTCGTTCCGTAATACAAGATCCTGTGACTAACTCCTTAGTCACATTGCTTGCAAGCTTCTTGTGATGTTGTATTACCGAGAGGGCCCAGAGATATGTCTTCGTCATACGAAGTGACAAATCCCAGTCTTGATCCATGCCAACTCAACAGACACCCTCGGAGATACATGTAGAGCACCTTTATAGTCACCCAGTTACGTTGCGATGTTTGGTACAGACAAGGTACTCCTCCGGTGTCAGTGAGTTGCATGATCTCATGGTCATAAGAACATATACTTGACATGTAGAAAACGATAGCAATAAACTTGACATGATCATATGCTACGTTCATGGTTTGGGTCTTGTCCATCACATCATTCTCCTAATGATGTGATCCCGTTATCAAATGACAACTCATGTTTATGGCTAGGAAACCATAGCCATCTTTGATCAACGAGCTAGTCAGGTAGAGGCTTACTAGGGACATGTTGTTGTCTATGTATCCACACATGTATTTGAGTTTCCAGTCAATACAATTATAGCATGGATAATAAATGATTATCATGAACAAGGAAATATAATAATAACCACTTTATTATTGCCTCTAGGGCATATTTCCAACAGTCTCCCACTTGCACTAGAGTCAATAATCTAGTATTACATGGTAATGAATCTAACACCCATAGAGTCCTAGAGTCGATCATGTTTTGCCCGTGGAAGAGGTTTAGTCAACGGATCTGCAACATTCAGATCCGTATGTACTTTGCAAATGTTTATGTCCTCCTCCTTGATCGCATTGCGGATGGAATTGAAGCGTCGCTTTATGTGTCTGCTCCTCTTGTGAAACCTTGGTTCCTTGGCCAGAGCAATGGCACCAGTGTTGTCACAGAACAGAGTCATTGGGTCCAGTGCACTGGGCACAACTCCAAGATCTGTCATGAACTGCTTCATCCAGACACCTTCCTTCGCTGCCTCCGAGGCAGCTATGTACTCCGCTTCGCATGTAGAATCAGCTACCACGCTTTGCTTGGAACCGCACCAGCTTACCACTCCCCCATTCAGAATGTATACGTATCCGGTTTGAGACTTAGAGTCATCCGGATCAATGTCAAAGCTTGCATCGACGTAACCCTTTACGACGAGCTCTTGATCACCTCCATAAACGAGAAACATTTCCTTAGTACTTTTCATGTACTTAAGGATATTCTTCACCGCTGTCCAGTGATCCATTTCTGGATTACTTTGAAACCTTCCGGCCATACTTATGGCAAGGCTGACATCCGGTCTTGTGCACAGCATCGCATACATGATAAAGCCTATGGCAGAAGCATAGGGGATGACACTCATCTTTTTTCTATCCTCTGTAGTCGCTGGGCATTGAGTTTGACTCAACTTCACACCTTGCAAAACAGGCAAGAACCCCTTCTTGGACTAATCCATTTTGAACTTCTTCAAAATCTTATCAAGGTATGTGCTTTGTGAAAGTCCTATTAAGCGTCTCGATCTATCCCTATAGATCTTGATGCCTAATATGAAAGCAGCTTCTCCTAGGTCCTTCATTGAAAAACTCTTGTTCAAATATTCCTTCACATTTTCCAAAAGTTCTATATTTTTTCCAATCAGCAATATGTCATCCACATATAATATCAGAAACGCTATAGAGCTTCCACTCACTTTCTTGTAAATACAACATTCTTCGAAAACTTGTATAAACCCAAACGCTTTGATCACCTCATCAAAGCGAAGATTCCAACTCCGAGATGCTTGCACCAGTCCATAAATGGATCGTTGGAGTTTGCACACTTTGTCAGCATTCTCTGGATCGACAAAACCTTCTGGTTGCATCATATACAACTCTTCCTTAAGGAAACCGTTAAGGAACGCTGTTTTGACATCCATCTGCCAGATTTCATAATCGAAATATGCAACTATTGCTAACATGATTCTGACGGACTTAAGCATCGCTACGGGTGAGAAAGTCTCATCATAGTCAACTCCTTGAACTTGTGAAAACCCCTTTGCCACAAGTCAAGCTTTATAGACGGTGACATTACCGTCCGCGTCCGTCTTCTTCTTGAAGATCCATTTATTCTGAATGGCCTTTCGCCCTTCAGGTAATACTTCCAAAGTCCATACTTTGTTTTCATACATGGATCTCATCTCGGATTTCATGGCCTCTAACCATTTGTCGGAATCAGGGCCCACCATCGCTTCTCCATAGCTCGTAGGTTCACCGTTGTCCGACAACATGGCCTCTAAGACAGGGTTACCGTACCACTCAGGAGCTGTACGTACCCTTGTCGACCTACGAGGTTCGATAGTAACTTGATCCGAAGCTTCATGATCATCATCATTAGCTTCCTCTTCAACTGAAGTAGGTGCCACATAAACATCTTTCTGTGCTGCGCTATTCTCTGGTTGAAGTAAAGGTTCAACAACCTCATCAAGTTCTATCTTCCTCCCACTCAATTCTTTCGAGAGAAACTCTTTCTCGAGAAAGGACCCGTTCTTAGCGACAAACACTTTGCCTTCGGATCTGAGATAGAAGGTATACCCAACCATCTCTTTTGGGTATCCTATGAAGACGCATTTGTCCGCTTTGGGTTCGAGCTTTTCCTGCTGAAGCCTTTTGACATAAGCATCGCAGCTCCAAACCTTAAGAAATGACAACTTAGGTTTCTTGCCAAACCACAGTTCATACGGTGTCGTCTCCACGGACTTAGATGGTGCCCTATTTAAAGTGAATGCAGCTGTCTCTAACGCATACCCCCAAAACGATAGTGGCAGATCGGCAAGAGATATCATAGAACGCACCATATCCAATAAGGTACGATTACGATGTTCGGACACACCATTACACTATGGTGTTCCAGGCGGCGTCAACTGTGAAACAATTCCACATTGTCTTAAGTGATTGCCAAACTCATAACTCAGATATTCTCCCCCTCGATCGGATTATAGGAATTTAATCTTCTTGTTACGATGATTCTCAACTTCACTCTGAAATTGCTTGAACTTTTCAAACGTTTCAGACTTATGCTTCATTAAGTAAATATACCCATATCTACTCAAGTCATCGGTGAAGGTGAGAAAGTAACGATATCCACCGCGAGTGTCAACGCTCATCGGACTGCACACATCAGTATGTATGATTTCCAACAAGTCAGTTGCCCGTTCCATTGTTCCGGAAAACGGGGTTTTAGTCATCTTGCCCATGAGGCATGGTTCGCATGTGTCAAGTGATTCAAAATCAAGCGACTCCAAAAGTCCATCGGCATGGAGTTTCTCCATGCTTTTTACACCAATATGACCTAAGCGGCAGTGCCACAAGAAAGTGGTACTATCATTATCAACTCTACATCTTTTGGCATCAATGATATGAACATGTGTATCATCACTATCGAGATTCAATAAGAATAAACCCCTCACAATGGGTGCATGACCATAAAAGCTATTACCCATATAAATAGAACAACCATTATTCTCTGATTTAAATGAGTAACCATCTCGCATTAAACAAGATCCAGATATAATGTTCATGCTCAACGCAGGCACTAAATAACAATTATTCTAGTTCATCACTAATCCCGATGGTAATCGAAGAGCGAGCGTGCCGACAACGATCACATCAACCTTGGAACCATTTCCCACGCACATCGTCACTTTGTCCTTTGCCAGCCTCCGTCTATTCTGTAGTTCCTGCTTTGAGTTGCAAATGTGAGCAACCGAACAGGTATCAAATACCCAGGCACTATAACGAGAATTGGTAAGGTACACATCAATAACATGTATATCATATATACCTTTGTTGACGTTGGCCCCCTTCTTGTCGGCCAGATACTTGGGGCAGTTCCACTTCCAGTGGCCAGTTCCCTTGCAATAGAAGCACTCAGCCTCCGGCTTGGGTCCAGCCTTGGGTTTCTTCACGGAAGGAGCAACTGCTTTGCCACCTTTCTTGAAGTTTCCCTTCTTTCCCTTGCCTTCCTTGAAACTAGTGGTTTTATTCACCATCAACACTTGATGCTCCTTCTGGATGTCTGACTCAGCGACTTTCAGCATCGCGAACAGCTCGGAGACTGACTTGTTCATCCCTTGCATGTTATAGTTCAACACAAAGCTCTTGTAGCTAGGTGGTAGCGATTGAAGAACTCTGTCAGTGACAGCGTCTGGCGGGAGCTCAACTCCCAACTCAGCCAGACAGTTGTAGTACCCAGACATTCTGAGTATGTGCTCACTGACAGACCCGTTCTCCTCCATCTTGCAGGCATAGAACTTATCGGAGGTCTCATACCTCTTGATCCGGGCATTCTTCTCAAAGATAAACTTCAACTCCTGGAACATCTCATATGCTCCATGACGTTCAAAACTCCTTTGAAGTCCCAGCTCTAAGCTATGCAGCATGGCGCACTGAACTATTGAGTAGTCATCAACACGCGACTGCCAGGCGTTCACAACGTCCACAGTCGCTGGAGGGGGTGGCGCACCAAGCGGTGCATCAAGGACATAAGCCTTTTGGGAAGCCGTGAAAATAATCCTCAGATTACGGGCCCAGTCCACAAAGTTACTTCCATCATCTTTCAGCTTAACTTTCTCTAGGAACGCATTGAAATTCAAGGGAGCTACTGCGCGAGCCATTGATCTACAACATAAATTTGCAAAGGCAACTTTAGACTATTGTTCATGATAAATGAGTTCAATTAATCATATTACCTAAGAACTCCCACTCAAATCAACATCCCTCCGGTTGTCCGAGTGTAACACAATCCAAATTCACCAACCCAAGTCCGATCATCATGTGAGATGAGGTGGTTTCAATGGTGAACATCTTCATGTTGATCATATCTACTATATGACTCGTTTTTGACCTTTCGGTCTCTTGTGTTCCGAGGCCATGTCTGTACATGCTAGGCTCGTCAAGTCTAACCCAAGTGTTCCGCATGTGCAACACTGGCTTGCACTCATTGTATGTGAACGTAGAGTCTATCACACCCGATCATCACGTGGTGCTTCTAAACGACGAAATTTCGCAACGGTGCACACTTGGGGAGAACACAATTTTATCTTGAAATTTTAGTGAGGGATCACCTTATAATGCTACCGTCGTCCTAAGCAAAATAAGATGCTTAAAAGGATTAACATCACATGCAAATCATAAGTGACATGATATGGCCATCAACTTGTGCTTTTGATCTCCATCTCCAAAGCACCAACATGATCTCCATCGTCACCGGCATGACACCATGATCTCCATCATCATGTCGCCATCGGGGTTGTCATGCCAACCATGCTTCTACTACTATTGCTACCGCTTAGCGATAAAGTAAAGCATTACATAGCGTTTCATGATTGACACGCAGGTCATACAATAATTAAAGACAACCCTATGGCTCCTGTCGGTTGCCGTATGCATCGACATGCAAGTCGATATAAACTATTACATACATGATCATCTCATACATCAAATATATTTCATCATGCCTTTGGCCATATCATATCACAACATACCCTATAAAAACAAGTTAGACGTCCTCTAATTGTTATTGCATGTTTTACGTGGCTGCTATGGGTATCTAGCAAGAACGATTCTTACCTACGCAAAGGCACAACGGTGATATGCAAGTTGCTATTTAAACTTCTACAAGGACCACCTTTGTCGAATCCGATTCAACTAAGGTGGGAGAGACAGACACCCGCCAGCCACCTTTATGCAACAAAGTCACATGTTTGTCGATGGAACCGGTCTCAATTACGTGGACATGTAAAGTTGGTCCAGGCTGCTTCATCCCACAATACCGCTGAATCAAGAAAAGACCAAGGAAGTAAGCAATCTGAATATCAACGCTCACAAACTCCTTTGTGTTCTACTCGTGATGTCATCTACGCATAGACCTAGCTCATGATGCCACTGTTGGGAAACGTTGCATGGGAAACAAAAAATTTCCTACGCTCACCAAGATCAATCTAGGAAATGGACATCTACGAGAGGAGAGATTGGATCTACATACCCTTGTAGATCGCTAAGCAAAAGCGTTAAGAAACGCGGTTGATGTAGTCGAACGTCTTCGCGATCCAATCACGATCCATCCCGCGAACTCCGATCTAGTGCCGAACGGACGGCACCTCCGCGTTCAACACACGTAAGGTTTGATGACGCCTTCACCTCCTCGATCCAGCGAGCGATGGTGAAGTAGTAGCTCGAGTCCTCCGGCAGCACGATGGCGTGATGGCGGTGGTGGTGGGGAAATCCCAGCAGAGCTTCGCTAAGCACTACGGAGAAGAAGATGGACTACGAGGGAGAGGAAGGGCAGCACCGTGGCGTGGAGATGTGCTCAAGGGTGCGGCTGCCCTCTCTCTACCTCTCTATATATAGGGGGAAGGGAGGAGGAGGGGGCGCCCTAGATCCCATCTAGGGGGGCGGCGGCCACAAGGGATGGGAAACCCTAGATGGGCTTTGGCCCTCCCCCTAGGAGGCTTGGCCCCCAAGCCAGGTGGAGGCAAAACCCTAGGGAGGCGCCCCCACCTCTTCTGGCAACGTGGGATGGGGTGAGGGGGCGCACGGCCCCTTAGTGGGCTGGTGTGTCCCCTTCCCTTGGCCCATGAGGCCCCCAACACTTGCCGGGGGCCCCCCGAAACCCCTTTCGGTCATGCTGGTCATCATCCGGTACCCCCGGAACAATTCCGGACTCCAATACCCTTCGTCCAATATATCAATCTTCACCTCCGAACCATTCCGGAGTTCCTCGTCACATCCGGGATCTCATCCGGGACTCCGAACAACCTTCGGTAACCACCATAATGACTCAACTATACTTATATCGTCACCAAACGTTAAGTGTGTAGACCCTGCGGGTTCGAGAACTATGCAGACATGACCGAGACACCTGCTACTTCTTGAGTTTGCGTTGGTTTTTTCCTTGAAGAGGAAAGGGTGATGCAGCAAAGTAGAGTAAGTATTTCCCTCAGTTTTGAGAACCAAGGTATCAATCCAGTAGGAGACAACACGCAAGTCACCGAATACCTGCACAAACAAACACCAAACTTGCACCCAACGCGATAAGGGGTTGTCAATCCCTTCACGGTTACTCGCAAATGTGAGATCTGATAAAGATAGATAAATGGTAAAGTAAATATTTTTGGTATTTTTGTTTTATAGATTGGAAAGTAAAAGATTGCAAAATAGTAGATCAGAAACTCGTAGATTGGAAAGTAGAAGATTGTATGATGGAAAATAGACCCGGGGGCCATAGGTTTCACTAGAGGCTTCTCTCAAGATAGAAAGTAATACGGTGGGTGAACAAATAACTGCCGTGCAATTGATAGAAAAGCGCAAAGTTATGATGATATCTAAGGCAATGATCATGAATATAGGCATCACGTCCGTATCAAGTAGACCGAAACGATTCTGCATCTACTACTATTACTCCACACATCGACCGACTCCTGCCTGCATCTAGAGTATTAAGTTCATGAAGAACAGAGTAACACATTAAGAAAGATGACATGATGTAGAGGAATTAACTCAAGCAATATGATGAAAACCCCATCTTTTTATCCTCGATGGAAACCATACAATACGTGCCTTGCTGCCCCTACTGTCACTGGGAAAGGACACTGCAAGATTGAACCCAAAGATAAGCACTTCTCCCATTGCAAGAAAAACCAATCTAGTTGGCCAAACCAAATCGATAGTTCGAAGAGACTTGCAAAGATATCAAATCATGCATAAAAGAATTCAGAGAAGATTCAAATAATATTCATAGATAAGCTGATCATAAATCCACAATTCATCGGATCTCGGCAAACACACCGCAAAAAAGTATTACATCGAATAGATCTCCAAGAACATCGAGGAGAACGTGGTATTGAGAATCAAAGAGAGAGAAGAAGCCATCTAGCTACTAGCTATGGACCCGTAGGTCTGAGGTAAACTACTCACGCTTCATCGAAAGGGCAATGGTATTGATGTAGAAGCCCTCCGTGATCGAATCCCCCTCCGGCAAGACGCCGGAAAAGGCCCCTAGATGGGATCTCACAGGTACAGAAGGTTGCAGCAGTGGAAAAGTATTTTCCTCGATGCCTCTAGTGGTTTGGGCATATAAGAGTATATATAGGTGAAAGAATTAGGTCAGGAGACGCACGAGGGGCCCACAAGGGTGGGGGGCGCGCTGGCTGCCTCGTGGCTTCTCTGACTTGCACTCCAAGTCCTCTGGTTTCCTTTTGGTCCAAGAAAGATCATCGCGAAAGTTTTATTCCGTTTGGACTCCGTTTGGTATTCCTTTTCTGCGAAACTCAAAAACAGGGAAAAACAGGAACTGGCACTGGGCTCTAGGTTAATAGGTTAGTCCCAAAAATAATATAAAATAGCATATTAATGCATATAAAACATCCAAAACAGATAATACAATAGCATGGAACAATAAAAAATTATAGATATGTTGGAGACGTATCAAGCATCCCCAAGCTTAATTCCTGCTCGTCCTCGAGTAGGTAAATGATAAAAATAGAATTTTTGATATGGAATGCTACCTAACATATTTATCCATGTAATTTCTTTATTGTGGCATGAATGTTCAGATCCGTATGATTCAAAACAAAAGTTAAATATTGACATAAAAACAATAATACTTCAAGCATACTAACAAGATAATTATGTCTTCTCAAAATAACATGGCCAAAGAAAGCGTATCCCTACAAAATCATATAGTCTGGCTATGCTCCATCTTCATCACACAAAATACTCAAATCATGCACAACCCCGGTTTTAGCCAAGCAATTGTTTCATACTTTAGTATTCTCAAACTTTTTCAACTTTCACGCAATACATGAGCGTGAGCCATGGACATAGCACTATAGATGGAATAGAAGGTGGTTGTGGAGAAGACAAAAAGAGGGAGATAGTCTCACATCAACTAGGCGTATCAACGGGCTATGAAGATGCCCATCAATAGATATCAATGTGAGTGAGTAGGGATTGCCATGCAACGGATGCACTAGAGCTATAAGTTTATGAAAGCTCAAAAAAGAAAACTAAGTGGGTGTGCATCCAACTTGCTTGTTCATGAAGACCTAGGGCAATTTGAGGAAGCCCATCATTGGAATATACAAGCCAAGTTCTATAATGAAAAATTCCCACTAGTATATGAAAGTGACAACATAGGAGACTCTCTATCATGAAGATCATGGTGCTACTTTGAAGCACAAATATGGAAAAAGGATAGTAACATTGCCCCTTCTCTCTTTGTCTCTCTTTTTTTTCTTTTTTTTTTCTTTTCTCTTTCCTTTTTTTTCTTTCTTTCTTTTCTCTCTTTTTTCCTCACATGGGACAATGCTCTAATAATGAAAATCATCATACTTCTATTTACTTACAACTCAAAAATTACAACTCAATACTAGAACAAAATATGACTCTATATGAATGCCTCCGGCGGTGTACCAGGATGTGCAATGAATCAAGAGTGACATGTATGAAAGAATTATGAACGGTGGCTTTGCCACAAATACGATGTCAACTACATGATCATGCAAAGCAATATGACAATGATGATGCGTGTCATAATAAACGGAACGGTGGAAAGTTGCATGGCAATATATCTCGAAATGGCTATGGAAATGCCATAATAGGTAGGTATGGTGGCTGTTTTGAGGAAGATATATGGTGGATTTATGGTACCGGCGAAAATTATGCGGCACTAGAGAGGCTAGCAAAGGTGGAAGGGTGAGAGTGCGTATAATCCATGGACTCAACATTAGTCATAAAGAACTCACATACTTATTGCAAAAATATATTAGTCATCGAAACAAAGTACTAGACGCATGCTCCTAGGGGAAGGGTTGGTAGGAGTTAACCATCGCGTGATCCCGACTTCCACACAAAGGATGACAATGAAAAAATATCTCATGCTCCAACTTCGTTACATAACGGTTCACCATACGTGCATGCTACGGGACTCACAAACCTTAACACAAGTATTTCTCAAATTCACAACTACTCACTAGCATGACTCTAATATCACCATCTTCATATCTCAAAACAATCATAAGGAATCAAACTACTCATAGTATTCAATGCACTTTATATGAAAGTTTTTATTATATCCCTCTTGGATGCCTATCATATTAGAACTAAATTTATAACCAAAGCAAATTACCATGCTGTTTTAAAGACTCTCAAAATAATATAAGTGAATCATGAGAGTTCATCAATTTCTATAAAATTAAGCCACTGCCGTGCTCTAAAAAGATGTAAGTGAAGCACTAGAGCAAAATTGCCTAGCTCAAAAGATATAAGTGAAGCACAAAGAGTATTCTAATAAATCATGATTCATGCGTGTATCTCTCAAAAGATGTGTACAGCAAGGATGATTGTGGAAAACTAAAAAGCAAAGACTCAAATCATACAAGACGCTCCAAGCAAAACACATATCATGTGGTGAATAAAAATATAGCCTCAAGTAAAGTTACCGATAGACGAAGACGAAAGAGGGGATGCCTTCCGGGGCATCCCCAAGCTTAGGCTCTTGGTTGTCCTTGATATTACATTGAGGTGCCTTGAGCATCCCCAAGCTTAGGCTCTTGCCACTCCTTATTCCATAGTCCATCAAATCCTTACCCAAAACTTGAAAACTTCACAACACAAAACTCAACAGAAAATCTCATAAGCTCCGTTAGTATAAGAAAATAAATCACCACTTTTGGTACTGTTGTGAACTCATTCTTTATTTATATTGGTGTAATATCTACTGTATTCCAACTTTTCCATGGTTCATACCCCCCGATATTACCCATATATTCATCAAAATAAGCAAACAACACATAGAAAACAGAATTTGTCAAAAACAGAACAGTCTGTAGCAATCTGGAAATCTCGAATACTTCTGTAACTCCAAAAATTCTGAAAAATTAGGACGACCTAAGAAATTTGTTTATTAATCTTATAAAAAAAGAATCAACTCAAAATCACTCTTCTGTGAATTATAAAAATTATTTTCCTGTGCGCAAAAGTTTCTGTTTTTCAGCAAGATCAAATCAACTATCACCGTAAGCTATCCCAAAGGTCTTACTTGGCACAAACACTAATTAAAACATAAAACCACATCTAAATAGAGGCTAGATGAATTATTTATTGCAAAACAGAACATAAAAAGCAAAAACAAAAATAGAATTGGGTTGCCTCCCAACAAGCGCTATTGTTTAACGCCCTTAGCTAGGCATAAAAACAAGAATAGATTTAAGTATTGTCATCTTTGGTGTTTTGAAAGCAAAGGGAGAATTTCTTATCCATAGCATTTATCTTTCTATTTTTTGAAAGCACATGGCCATTAATAGTTGAAGAAAGATTAAGCACACTACGAAAATTCGCATCTAAACTAGTTTTCATCTCTTTGATTATTTCATAAAAGCACATAAGAGTAGTTGATTCAACATTTTCTCCTTTGGGGTGCCCAAATATGGTTTTCATCTTCTCATAAGTATCGATGGCATCCCCTCCAAGGAAGCCATTTCCAAATATAGAATCCAAAACTTGCTTAAAAGAAGGAGGTAAACCAAAATAAAAGCTCTTTAAGTATATCTCAATCTGATATTGGGGCACATAGCTAGCTTGAATCCTTAATAACCTATCCCAAGCATCTTTCAAAGATTCATCAAGCAAATAACGAAAAATCCCAGGATCATCTTCATCAAAATTGTCAAAATTTTCCTTAACAACCCCGGTAAGCTTTTCCGTAGCATCATTATTTATGATCTTAGAAAGGACAGAGGGGCTATCCAAAGCATTAAGATTCGGAAAGAAACTTTTAGCCCCTTTTGAGTCGGCCATAACGGTAGAGAGATGGAATAAGCAAACACGAGAACAGCGAGAGGAAAGGCAAAGAGAGAGGCGAAGAAAAGGCAAATTTTTTGAAAATTGTTTTAGAAGTGGGGGAGAGGAAAACGAGAGGCGAATGGCAAATAATGTAATGCGAGAGATGAGAGTTTATGATGGGTACTTGGTATGTCTTGACTTGGTGTAGATCTCCCCGGCAACGGCGCCAGAAATTCTTCCTGTTACTTCTTGAGCTTGCGTTGGTTTTTCCCTTGAAGAGGAAAGGGTGATGCAGCAAAGTAGAGTAAGTATTTCCCTCAGTTTTGAGAACCAAGGTATCAATCCAGTAGGAGACAACACGCAAGTCACCGAATACCTGCACAAACAAACACCAAACTTGCACCCAACGCGATAAGGGGTTGCCAATCCCTTCACGGTTACTCGCAAAAGTGAGATCTGATAAAGATAGATAAACGGTAAAGTAAATATTTTTAGTATTTTTGTTTTATAGATTGGAAAGTAAAAGATTGCAAAATAGTAGATCGGAAACTCGTAGATTGGAAAGTAGAAGATTGTATGATGGAAAATAGACCCGGGGGCCATAGGTTTCACTAGAGGCTTCTCTCAAGATAGAAAATAATACGGTGGGTGAACAAATTACTTCCGAGCAATTGATAGAAAATCGCAAAGTTATGACGATATCTAAGGCAATGATCATGAATATAGGCATCACGTCCGTGTCAAGTAGATCGAAACGATTCTGCATCTACTACTATTACTCCACACATCGACTGACTCCTGCCTGCATCTAGAGTATTAAGTTCATGAAGAACAGAGTAACGCATTAAGAAAGATGACATGATGTAGAGGAATTAACTCAAGCAATATGATGAAAACCCCATCTTTTTATCCTCGATGGCAACAATACAATACGTGCCTTGCTGCCCCTACTGTCACTGGGAAAGGACACCACAAGATTGAACCCAAAGCTAAGCACTTCTCCCATTGCAAGAAAAACCAATCTAGTTGGCCAAACCAAATCGATAGTTCAAAGAGACTTGCAAAGATATCAAATCATGCATAAAAGAATTCAGAGAAGATTCAAATAATTTTCATAGATAAGCTGATCATAAATCCACAATTCATCGGATCTCGGCAAACACACCTCAAAAAAAGTATTACATCGAATAGATCTCCAAGAACATCGAGGAGAACGTGGTATTGAGAATCAAAGAGAGAGAAGAAGCCATCTAGCTACTAGCTATGGACCCGTAGGTCTGAGGTAAACTACTCACGCTTCATCGGAAGGGCAATGGTGTTGATGTAGAAGCCCTCCGTGATCGAATACCCCTCCGGCAAGACGCCGGAAAAGGCCCCTAGATGGGATCTCACGGGTACAGAAGGTTGCGGAGGTGGAAATGTCTTTTCATGGATGCCTTTGGTGGTTTGGGCATATAAGAGTATATATAGGCGAAAGAATTAGGTCAGGAGACGCACGAGGGGCCCACAAGGTTGGGGGGCGCGCCCTACCCCCCTGGGCGCGCCCTCCATCCTTGTGGCCGCCTCGTGGCTTCTCTGACTTGCACTCCAAGTCCTCTGGTTTCCTTTTGGTCCAAGAAAGATCATCGCGAAAGTTTTATTCCGTTTGGTATTCCTTTTCTGCGAAACTCAAAAACAGGGAAAAAACAGGAACTGGCACTGGGCTCTAGGTTAATAGGTTAGTCCCAAAAATAATATAAATTAGCATATTAATGCATATAAAACATCCAAAATAGATAATATAATAGCATGGAACAATAAAAAATTATAGATACGTTGGAGACGTATCAACACCTCTACGGTCAATAACCAATAGCGGGACCTAGATGTCCATATTGGTTCCCACATATTCTATGAAGATCTTATCGGTCGAACCTCGATGTCACGGATTCAGCTAATCCCGTATGCAGTTCCCTTTGTCTATCGGTATGTTACTTGCCCGAGATTCGATCGTCGGTATCTCCATACCTAGTTCAATCTCGTTACCGACAAGTCTCTTTACTCATTCTGTAATACAAGATCCCGTGACTAACTCCTTAGTCACATTGCTTGCAAGCTTCTTGTGATGTTGTATTACCGAGAGGGCCCAGAGATACCTCTCCGTCATACGGAGTGACAAATCCCAGTCTTGATCCATGCCAACTCAACAGACACCCTCGAAGATACCTGTAGAGCACCTTTATAGTCACCCAGTTACGTTGCGACGTTTGGTACACACAAGGTACTCCTCCGGTGTCAGTGAGTTGCATGATCTCATGGTCATAGGAACATATACTTGACATGCAGAAAACGATAGCAATAAACTTGACACGATCATATGCTACGTTCATAGTTTGGGTCTTGTCCATCACATCATTCTCCTAATGATGTGATCCTGTTATAAAATGACAACTCATGTCTATGGCTAGGAGACCATAGCCATCTTTGATCAACGAGCTAGTCCGGTAGAGGCTTACTAGGGACATGTTGTTGTCTATGTATCCACACATGTATTTGAGTTTCCAGTCAATACAATTATAGCATGGATAATAAACGATTATCATGAACAAGGAAATATAATAATAACCACTTTGTTATTGCCTCTAGGGCATATTTCCAACATTAATGCATTTTGCACTTAAACCAAACCATACGTTCCTTGCGTCACCTGCAAAGTCCCCCCGCTTTCTCTTGATTTTTCTCCACTGCGACCCATCAGCGGGTGCTCTCAACTTCCCGTCTTTCTTACGGTCTTCCTTGTGCCATCGCATCAACTTGGCATGCTCTTAGTTTCTGAACAAACGTTTCAACCGTGGTATTATAGGAGCATACCACATCACCTTGGCAGGAACCCTCTTCCTGGGGCGCTCGCCCTCAACATCACCAGGGTCATCTTGTCTGATCTTATACCGCAATGCACCGCATACTGGGTATGCGTTCAAATCCTCGTACTCACCGCGGTAGAGGATGCATTCATTTGGGCATGCATGTATCTTCTGCACCTCCAATCCTAGAGGGCAGAAAACCTTCTTTGCTTTGTACGTACTGTCAGGCAATTCGTTATCCTTTGGAAGCTTCTTCTTCATAATTTTCAGTAGCTTCCCAAATCCGTTGTCAAATACACCATTGTCTGCCTTCCATTGCAGCAATTCCAGTGTGGTACCGAGCTTTGTGTTGCCATCTTCGCAATTTGGGTACAACCCTTTTTTGTGATCCTCTAACATGCGATCGAACTTCAACTTCTCCCTTTCACTTTCGCATTCTCTCTATGCATCAACAATGACCCGGCGAAGATCATCATCGGGCACATCGTCTGGTGCCTCTTGATCTTCAGCTCCCCCGTTGCAGTATCCCCGTATTCAGGGAATATAGGATAGTTGTCATCATCCTCTTATTCCTCGTTGTCTTCCATCATAACCCCTCTTTCTTTGTGCTTGGTCCAAACATTATAGTGTGGCATGAAACCCTTCTCAAGTAGGTGCAAGTGAAGAGTTTTTGAGTTAGAGTAATCCTTCGTATTCTCACAGACAGTACATGGACAATACATAAAACCATTCTACTTGTTTGCCTCAGCCACTTCGAGAAAATTATGCAGGCCCTCAATGTACTCGGAGGTGCGTCGGTCACCGTACATCCATTGCCGGTTCATCTGCGTGCATTATATAATTAAGTGTATCAAAAACCATTACAGAACATCATGAATAGAGAAGTGACCAAATTAATACAAGTTCATCATCACATTAAAACCAAAGTACATTAGTGATCAAATATTATTACTGAAAAAATAGATACATAAAGTTCATACATAGTTCTCATAGAACAACATATTGCTCTCTAGAGCATCTAATTAAAGCATACATTGAAGCTAACATACAACTATGTAAAACATTTAAATGCAACAACAAATGCGATCATAATCGCAACTAAGGTAACAATTGATCCAACAGCATAATGATACCAAGCCTCATTATCAATGGCATATTTTCCAATCTTTCTAATCTTCAAGCGAATTGCATCCATCTGGATCTTGTGATCATCGATGACATCGGTAACATGCAACTCCAATTCCATCTTCTCCTCCTCAATTCTTTTCAATTTTTTCTTCAAGTAATTGTTTTCTTTTTCAACTAAATTTAACCTCTCGACAAGAGGGTCGATTGGAATTTCCGGTTCACATACCTCCTAGATAAAAATATCTATGTCACGTTGGTCGGCATAATTGTCATAAACACTAAATGAAACAAATAGTAATAAAAGATAATATACCACATCCGAATCATAGACCGGACGAGGGCCGACGGAGGTGGATACCAAAACCATGGCACTATATAATAACAAACGATAATAAAAGTAAGAAAATTATACAAGTATCTATCTAAATCATACAAGTAAGAATTGTTTTTATTTTTAAAAGAATATAAGAACAAGAGGCTCACCACGGTGGTGCCGGCGACGAGATCGGCGCGTGCGATCGACGGCGATGAGGATGGGGACGGGGACGGGACCCTACACATGTGCAGACTCTAAGAAGTTAATTTCAGCTCAAATTATGCATCTAAATCAAAAGAACTCCCACATACACTCCTCCACTAAAACCCACAAACCACTCTACTTCTAGAGCATTTGAAATGAGCTAAACTAGCAGTGAGAGATGAAATGATGAAGTTGCTAACCTTTTAGAACACTTGTGTAGTTGGTGCACTGCCAAACCTAGACAAATCTTGGGGAAAATGTAGCCTGGAGATCGAGCTTGGAGAAGAGAAAGCTTAAGTGTGGCTCCGGCATTTCATCGAACACCTCATGTGCATAGGAGGTGAGAACAGAGAGCAGCACACCTCCCACACGCCGGCCGGCCAAAAAACAGAGGAGTGAGCGGGCAGGGGAGAGCATATATATAGGCATCTCTTTAGTCCCGGTTGGTGGCTAGAACCGGGACAGAAGATTGACCTTTAGTCCCGGTTCCAGCCACCCACTGGGACTAAAGGGGCTGCGCCAGGAGCGAGGACCTTTAGTCATGGTTCGTGTCTGGAACCGGGACTAAAGGGTCGGACGAACCGGGACTAGTGCCTGCCGAGGCCAAGTCGGCGCCCTGACCGCTCGAACCGGGACTAATACACCCATTGGTCCCGGTTCGTAACAGAACCGGGACTAATGCTCTGATCTGGCCAGGACCAAAGCCCTGTTTTCTATTAGTGATTACTCAACTACCTCAGGAAAGTTTAATTAGTAAGAGCACTGGGGACGATTCTAATCAACAGGTCACGCTAATTAGTTTTTCAACTATCACTTCCTAGACGTGGTGAATTTCCTTTTTTTATGTTTATGCTTGTCCAAACTTTTCTTTTCAGTAACTTCTACAAGATGCAGACCCAACTTCGAGAAATTCCAACATTTATAAAAATAAAATGGAACTTTAAATTTTCAAATATTTCTACCTTTTGAAAACTTGGACTTCTAGAATTCAAAATATTAGTATTCTAATTTTCAAGAAAGTTTAGCTATCGGAAATTTCTAACTTTTGGGAAATTCAACTTTCAAGATTTTTTGGACTTTCAAACATTTAAAACTTCAGAAAATTTCAAACTTTCAGAAATTTTAAATTTTAAGAAACCTGAACTTTCATAGGAGAGAGAAGGTTGAGCAAGAGAACCGCATGTTTGGGCATGCGCGGAGGGAGAGAGAGAGAGAGAGAGAGAGAGAGAGAGAGAGAGAGAGAGAGAGAGAGAGAGAGAGAGAGATGGAGTCACATGGGTGAGGCCCCCTTGTCCTATCTACATGGTAACCTGACATGCATCGCTTCGTGCAATGACTATGGGCATAGTTACCCGCAAGAGAGCCTTCTTAAAGTAACAATTTACCTCACCCTCATGTTGCATGCCTATATAAAGCTTCTCCTTTCCAACATTCATCATACGAATTGGCCACAATTTCTTTCTCATTTGTGACCTTTCACCACGTTCAACTTTCCTTCGTACGTATTATTGTTAAGCTCCAAATTCTAATCAGCTAGAGCTAGGCGATGAAGTCTCCTCGTCATCGAGCATTCCTCGAGATGAATAACTTTTCTACTTTGGAATGAGTGGTATCTGGAAATTAGGCATGACGGATCTGAGACAGTAAGGTGGTAGAGATTTATGATAAGTGCATTTCTTGCTGAGAATAACATTGATAATCATGTCTAGTCTAACAACTTCATCCTTGAGGACAACCCACGTGGAGAGTGCAACATGTAAAATCGTAAATCCTTGTACAAAATCCAGTCGTTGCCCTGTGGTGCGGTGTTGGAGCTAGTGCATTACCTCGTCTCTAGAAATGAGAAAGAAAGTGGTATTTCCCCTTGTTGTTTCGATCGTCTCTAGAAATCGCTAAAAAGATTTAAAAACAATATCAAACCATTGACACTATGTGTGTACCATCTCAAAAAAAATTTCAAAGCCATATCCATCGCACAGCTCAAGAAACAAGCAAAACGGATCCAATGTTGAACAGTAGTAGCAAGTAATTCAAATCAGCACATGAACACCGCCTATCATCACCACCAACACAGGATTTTTCTTTTTGTTCTTCAAACTATTTCCTGAATTCAGGTTTAAATATTCTTGGACCATGGTAAATACATGTTTGTATGTCCATGTCATGATTCCTTTTTTTAATTAAAAAACACGATTTTTTTACCATGATTTTTGCTAGGCTCATGTGTTTATATTCCTTGTTACAGTCCAACTGATAAGAGGCAAACTTGTCATGGTTGACTGAATAGAACAGTAGAAATCGACGTGCCCTGAGCTTCTATTTCCTTTCTTTCTTTGTTTTTTAAGAATTTCATTTGTTAAGAAGAATGACATGAAATCTGCATATGGCGAGCACACAGCCCGGCGTGCCACGGCGCACCGCAGCCACAAGCCCGGCGCCCCCACAAAATCTGCCCGCCGGCGCCCACCGGGATTCCCCCGTGCCAATGGCGCGCGCCCACCTCACTCCCCCTTATCCCCGCCTCACCCACTCGCGCCACGCCCCTTATCCCCTCCTCTTACAAACCCACACAAACTAATCGCCCACCCCCACCCTCCAACGATCACGAATCAAACCCCTCCACACGCCCGCGCGCGCGCCACGGACGCAGCAGCCGCAGCAATGGCCGCCCTCACCGCCTCCATGGCCACCTCCACGGCCTTCGCCGCCAAGCCGCGCCTGGCCCGCCCGCCGGCGCGCCTTTCCGTCTCCTGCTCCGCGTCCGGGGACAACAACACCCCCTCCCTCTCCGCCTCCATCAAGACCTTCTCGGCCGCGCTGGCGCTCTCGTCCGTGCTCCTCTCCTCCGCCGCCACCTCCCCGCCTCCGGCGGCCGCCGACATCGCCGGCCTGACCCCGTGCAAGGAGTCCAAGGCGTTCGCCAAGCGGGAGAAGCAGTCGGTGAAGAAGCTCAACTCGTCGCTCAAGAAGTACGCCCCCGACTCGGCGCCCGCGCTCGCCATCCAGGCCACCATCGAGAAGACCAAGCGCCGGTTCGAGAACTACGGCAAGTTCGGCCTGCTCTGCGGCTCCGACGGCCTGCCCCACCTCATCGTCAGCGGCGACCAGCGGCACTGGGGCGAGTTCATCACCCCCGGCGTGCTCTTCCTCTACATCGCGGGCTGGATCGGGTGGGTCGGCCGCAGCTACCTCATCGCCGTCAGCGGCGAGAAGAAGCCCGCCATGCGGGAGATCATCATCGACGTCGAGCTCGCCGCCAGGATCATCCCCAGGGGCTTCATCTGGCCCGTCGCCGCCTACCGTGAGCTCATCAACGGCGACCTCGTCGTCGACGACGCCGACATCGGCTACTAAGTAGCTGCCATGCGTGCGTGGTTGGCTAGTCAGTCCCATGTCAGGTGAGCTCTGCATCCATGCCTGAGTGTGCTCTGCTCTGCATCTGTGTCATACCATGGCATGGCTCAACTGACTGATGTATCTCGCGTTCTTGTTTGCTTTGGCAGATGGGCAGCGGAGGATGAGGGCTTGTGGTGTCGATCTATGAGGGCTTGGTGTAGGAGCTGATAGGATCCTGAAGAAATGGCTCTTGTATTTAAGAAACTGAACCCAATCTTGTATAACTATTGTGTTCTCTCTTCACATGTGTGTATTTTACCATTGTTCAGATTGTTGAGAACGATTTCATGATGCACAGCATACTATATATATGAGTGGAACTTTGTCAACATACATAGGAAACTCAACTTAGAAAAAAGATTGATTTTTACAAGAATACAAGCCAAATGTCTACTAGCAAATTTAACATACATGATCCACATGAAAGAACTGTGTTGCTACTCACAGCACTACACCAACTTTGCCACACTGAATACTTAAATAACCGGTTGCCACCATCTTGTTTAGTCTAGTAGAGGAAAGTCTGTATTGCTCAAATTTAACCTTTTGATGTTCGAATTCGTCCACATTGCTGAAACAAAAGGAACACACCATCAGTGCACGGAATGAAAGGAGGATCTTAAATTCAGGCCCAATTTCAACCTTTAAGCAGCCGGGGTTTCAACTTCTTGGTGCGATTATGACGGTAAACATCAATTTGCTATCATCTTATTTTGAAATGGAAAGAGACGTTTGGAACATAGTAACACAAGCTCCATAATTTAGCAGCTGAGCTCATGTCAACAGAAGTTATCACTGGTCACCATGGGTATCAAACATCACATACCGGTGTGAGCGGGTACAAAGGTCTGGTCTGCCACATGTGATTCTTCTACTCCTGGCCATTCCTGGGACTGCAAGAACAAACGTCATCATGACATAACAAACGAAAAAAAAAAGCCATGTGATTGCTGTAGACTGATATACATGGTTCAAAAGAAAGCACGCACGTCAATTGAAGGTAATCCGCTGAAGATGACATCCTGATCATGGTTAATTGAATAGGTTCCCTGACCAACTTCATCTGAGGAAGTGCCAACACCAACATATCAGCACCCAACAATGCATAATGGAGAAGTGATTGGATAATCAATGATCTAGCACACTACATATATTGGGAAATTAGAAAAACTGGGTGTAGCAAGCACACCTTCTATAAGATAAGGAGTACCAAGAGCATCGCTTGCCCAGAAGTCCAAGTATTCAACCTGTTGGCCAGTTAGACTTGCACCTGTGATCAGGTCATCCCCTGGAACCTATCATCCAGGAAACATATTTTCAGATTTCAATGAAAAATCGCGGGACAAAATTGTTGGATATTGTTGAAATATATTGACCATCAGTTCGGACTTTTGGATGAATTTGCTGGAGCATGAATTCAATAGCATTGGTTGCCCAGAAGGCTAAATTTTAAATAGCAGGCTATAGCGGTTTGACCAGTGTGCCACTAAATGGTATTCATGGAAAATTGTCTGGTAAAGTTACAAAATAGCAAGCTATAGCTGATTTGAAGGACTGTCGCTATTTGGCATAGCCCGATATTTAAAACTATGGTTCGTACTTTTGGAGCAAATGGTTGGAGCATTTATTTAATATATGTAAGTTTACTTACCAGAAAATATTTGTGGAACGGCGGAGTTCGCTGCGTTGAGCGTGATCCCTCAGCATTTAAGACATTTCCCCGGGTCAGATTGTACGGAGTTCTATAATGTGGCATAGAAGGATCATGCTGACAAAGCCCTATAGCAAGTCGATCCCCAAAACTATCAGAAGCAATAATAATAATAATAATTTTCTTGCGATTAAGTAGTGATAGCGGTATGGAGGATGTGTGAGACAAAACTATGCAGGTGTTGAATATTGACCTTGATGCAGAGTCTGTTCATATAAGGATACCGTGAAAGCGGTAGTGTTTCTTTCTTAGAAGGACCAGCACCATTCATTGAGAGGACTTCGGCCAGTGAGAACCTATGCTGCTGCGGATATGGATGTCCCTCACCAAATTCTGCAATAACTTGAATTTTGAGAAAAAAATTGACAACCAAGATCAGTGATGGAACATAATACTAAAATTCACCATGTTGTGCAGTCATTTCATTATGATATTGCCATGTCGTTCTAGCTTGTATGGAAGGACCTGCGTTATTGTTCAGAGACACCTCACGGACAGGGTGGCCATTGTTCATGAAATGAACCGGGGTAAGACTCCCAGGGTTCTTCTTCCGCTTGCCAAATTTTCTATACGCAGACATTCTCTTAAGCTGTAACAGAAAATTTCTTTTATGTCATCGCCGTCACAATGTACAATCACATACTTGCTTAGAATTTTGTATACAGCGAAGCATCTAATGCTCAGACCTTTACGAAACCTTCTAAATCATTGAAAGGAATATTTGAGTAGGATGGCAATGTATTGATGCTAAAAGAAATGTTTATATTTTCTCTGCCTCGTGTACGAAACAATCATACATGAAGCTACAGGGTTAAACAAGCTAATTACAGGACCCTATTATCATACCATATTGTAAGATGAGGAAGAGTTGTTCCTCAACAGAGTTGCTTGCTGATGATTGGTCCTATATATGTTTCCACGTTGAGTTGTATTGCCTAAACTATCCTGGATAAGTATAATCAATCAACTTAGCAAAATTCTCAAAAAAAAAAAAAATCAACTTAACAAATATTTCAGTAGATACTAATATTACTAGTAGTAGGCTCCAGTAATATACTCCCTCCGTAACTTAATATAAGACGTTTTTTGGCACTATCGTTGTGTCAAAAACGTCTTATATTAAGTTACAGAGAGAGTAGAAGGTAAAAAAAGTTGTTGTAGCCGGCAATTAAAGACAACTACATGCAGTCACGCAGAGTCACAAAAAGCTATTCAGACCAACATACTTCAATAAGCATTTGTTCAACTGAAAGCATTTGTTCAACTGAAAGTGGCATCAACTACATCCTGCTCCTTTGTGCCAATTTGATTAAAGGCACACATTTTGATGCAATTTAGTACTTCTAGAAGCTGAGCCCACAAAAAAGGGGCTTTAAATCATCCGAAGAATTCCTTGAGTTGGATGCTCAGATCCTTGCCTGAACACCGCCATCACCACCCAGGTGCACGCCTCTTCACCACCAACGCTACCTCTTCGAAGCCAGATCGAGTGTCGTCAGTTCTAATACCGTGTGATAATTTGGGGAAAATTCTGGAATCCTTTGGTTCTTCTTCTTGGCCATTTTTTTTACTCTTTCTTCACAGCCTAGCCTTGTACCTATAATTAACTTGTCTAAAAGATATTGTCTGAATCAAACAAAGTGCATGCATGGTTGGCAGCCAAATATTGGCTAGCCAACATTTTGGTATGCCAACATTTGCCAACTCCAAAACCTGCCCAAAATTGGCAAGTTCTGAGAGGTTGGGAGGGCAAGTTGGTAGTCTACCAATTGGTAGCAATTTTTGTGTTGCAAAAATATTTGCAAGCCAATTTTTGGTACCAAACCTAGCATCCGCTAAGAAATATCATGGCCATTGGCCCATTATTAGCATAATATTTTCTGTGGTGCACCATATATTTTTCAGGCTCTTGTTTTTATTCCACAGGAAAAAGGAGAAGAGCACAGTTTAAGAGGAAGAAACTATGTCAATGGTTTATTTCAAGAAAAACTATGTCAGCAGTCAATAGCGATCAGTTCACACCTGGTGAATCAACAACCGGTTCTTTCTTGCCGCATGGGTACACTCAGTTTCTGTCTCATTCAGTCTATCGACAATATCCTGTATAGAGGGCCTTTTGTGTCGATCCTCCTGCACACAACTTAAACCTATTTCAATGCATATCTTTACTTGTTCAGAAGATGCCTTCGTAAGATCCGATGTTTCATGTAGCTTATTCGTCCACTTTTCCTGCACCTACCGATTTAGAGAACAAAATATGGGAAGATATTAGAATAAATAAGCATTATTCTGGATTACATGCACATGATCTTGATAAAGAGAACACGTTCTCTTACATGATTTGCAAATTCCTGAGAAGACATGTCAGCGATGTTGAAGTAGCCCGACCGTCCCGCCATTATCTTTATGATTACAACACCCAGGCTGAATATGTCAAACTTACTTGAGATTAAGCTGTTGCGTATATATTCCGGCGGTAAGTACCCACTGCATCACACATCTTATATAAGTGCTACTGTTACTATACATCTAATCCAAAACACAGTTACCTTCCGTTCATATGAAGAATGCTTACACTGTTCCTAAAGAACTTATTGTAGCTCGCGTTAGTTCATCTCCAAAGAGCCTTGATATCCCAAAATCTGCAATTCTGGGAACCATGTTCTCATCCAGCAATACGTTGGCTGGCTTTAGATCCAAATGATAAATAGGTGGCTTTAATTCATTCTGGAGATATTTCAAACCCTGGCAAATCCCCTTAATTATTCCATAGCCTGTGCGCCAGTTATATTTATCACATTCATCTGCACCACCAAAAAGGAGAACTCTCGAGATGTAATTAAGAATGATACCTTAACATGCTATGGTCCAAAAAAACCTTGACATGCTAACTAAAACAAGGAGCACATCCTCATTACCAGAAAGATAATTTTCAAGGCTTCCATTGGACATATACTCCAAGCAGAGCGCCCTATGTGTCTTTTCAGCAAGAACCAATTTTCCTTCGTGCTTTACTTGTACTTCCTGGATGTCGCGGCAATAACCTACTAACCGCACAATATTTTTGTGCCGGAGCCTTGCAAGATTTTTAAACTCGTTCTGAAATTGCTTATCATCGACTCCTAGCATATCATATATCAACTTCACAGCAATCTTCTGCCCATCCCGATGCACTCCCTGCCAAACAGTTCACATGGTTTAATTTTCTGTTCAAACAGTAAAGCAGAAAATGCTATGCTCAAACGTGGGACACAAATCATTTACTACTACATGACAGTATTGAGTTAATCATTAATAATATCGGTAGAGAAAGAAATGTATTTCTCTTCTGTGTGAAGGAGCTGCTCCTCTGCAGAAGCACTCCAACATCATGCTGGGCGGGGCTTGGTGGTCGACAAGTTCACTACCAGGGTCCAATGTTGCTGGGGGCTGCTCGTATTGGAAATGGAGATGATACAAACAGAGTGAAAATCTCCTTCTAAAGGAACTAGGTTCATAAGTGGCCATGAGGATATTATATCTTTGCAGCCTTATGTGCTGCACTGCTGCTATAAAAAGATGTTCATGAAGCATTTGTGTTTGCTGCTACTTTGCCGTGTTTCTGGGCCGAATTCCTCACGCAACTGGAAGCCTGGAACTCCTAGTTATGATTTTGTCAGCAATAGGCCGCAAAACTCCTTATGCTCAACTGAACCTGATGCAGACTTTGTTGATCTTTATTACGGTGATAGTGAAACCCAGACTTAAATAGGATATACAACTTGTAGACACATGCACAATCACGCGACACCTCGCAATGACAAAATTAACATACACCTCGATCGTTGTATCATTGTACGATATTGTTTTTTTCTCGAATACGCACGAGTGTGCGTATCATATATTAAAGGAGGAAAGGGTAGAAACCCTTCACATTTTATGGTACAATGTTATGTACAAATGGCTCGAAGGCCACCCCACCTCTCTAGCACGCTATGTTGACTACTCGCTATTCTCCCACAATGCAAGGCCAACGAAGAACGCCTCGACTTCCCCTCGCAGTAGTCCTGCCTGCTTCCAAGCCCTGGCCTCATTTTCTATGTTCTTGAGCACCGTCAGTGTGGATGGCGCCGCTCCGTCAAAAACCACTGCGTTGCGGTGTGTCCACAACTCCCATAGGACCATGATGCAAATTGTCCTAGCCAGCTTCCGGTGCTGCCCAACTTCCTCCTGCCTGATGCACCACTCTGGTAGTGACTCCGTAGATATTGGAGCTCGTCCTGGTTGCCCCAAGGCCAGGCATACCTTTTCCCAAACCTCCCTCGCAAAGACGCATCTGATCATGATGTGGGTGATGGTCTCCTCATGTTGGCCGCATAGTGGACACGAGCTTTGGTGGGGGAGTCCTCGTCGAGCAAGACGGTCAGAGGTCCAACACCTGTTTTTCATGGCTAGCCATACGAAAAAGCGACGCTGTAAGGGCGCCCTTGACTTCCATGTGAATTCCGCCGTGGGCGCGACCTCGAGTCCATAAAACTTGGCTTGTACGATATTGTTGATGTCAGGAAGCCATGTACACAATTTATTAATCTTACCAAGTAAACCTTTCCATGTGAACCGCTACCAATCTTCCTCTCCTCGGAGAAGCCATCCGTAATTTCTCGTAACATATCTAGCGGCACGACCGTTTGCTCCGAACTTGTATCGTCCATGCTGTCGCAGAAGGAAAGAGATGTTATATACATTTCTATTTGACAGCTCGAATAAACTAGCATTACATACTCCTGAAACTCATCTTCTTCTTATTGAGCTCTAAGTAACAATAGACGAATCGAGCTTTTTACAAATAAATAATAGTATAAAATAAATCGAGCTTTTTACAAATAAATAAAATACAATGAGTCGAACTTGCACAAATAAGATCCAAAATATACAATATAAAGAGGGACAGTCGGATGAAATTAATTTTTTAAGCTTATACACCGGAAGGATCTACAGTACAGTACATGATAATGTACACATTGAGCAAAATGCCGTCAACTGTAGGCCCAACAGTAACACAGACCTGTGGTGGATGTGGCTCCCCACAAAATCATCCGACGGAACCGAAGGGGAGCAATGGGGGAAGCACCAACCTGAGCAGGGCCTGGGGCGAGAAGAATGCTGCAATCCAACGGCAGCGCCAGTGGAAATCTCTCTTTCGCAATGGAGGCCGGCGGGTGGGGCCGCGTTGGGGAGGAAGGAGGAGCTCGACTGAGGCGGCTGCTGGCCGTCTGGGGATTGGAGTCCAGGAAGCGTCGAGGCCTGCTGCCGGTGGGAGAGAGTGGCGGCGCCCTGGCCTGGACCGTGGCCGCCGAGTGTCACATCCACCAAGGGAGTTCATTTAGAATGGTCAACGCGGGGTCGGGGAAGGGGGACTTGTGGCTTGTGGTTGTGGTTTGTGGCTTGTGGGGGAAAGACCCACCGGACACCACCTGAAATACTCGTATATGTTTCCTCTCTTTATTTACTTTGCATACAGCTTTTTTTTTTAAGTCAAACTTTATAAATTTAGATCACGTTTATAAAAAAATTGTTAACAGCTATACAATATACCAATCCAATACCATTAGAGCAACTGCAACGCGCCGACCCAAACGACAGCGTTTTTGTCTGTTTTTTGTCCGTTGGGTCGGCCGCCCGCTCGGCGTCCGCCCTCTTTAAGATTTGGGTCGGCAGTGCGTCCAACAGCCGCGACCCATTTTATGTCTGCACGCAAATTTTGAAAAAGGTCCGCGTCCATAGATCATGCCAACGGCCATGTCGTCGCCCGAAGTTCATGTCTGCACCATGCCAGCGCCGGCATACAATGCCAGCTTCAGAAAAACACCACACAGTTCAGCTGGCGCACTTGCCAGCGGCCGGCACACATGCCAGCACACAAAAAGGGGCGGGAGTTCGACCACGCCATCGCGGCCGTGGTCATGTCAGCACACTTGCTAGCATAAAAAAAGGATGGCGCTCGCCGCCATAGGTCACTCGTCGTCGAACTTGAGCATGTCGGCCTGCATCTTCTCGAACCACGGTCTCTTCCTTGGCGACACGGTGTTGAGATCCACCTTCATGATCTCCACCCCCGTCATCATGCTAGCGAGAGCCACTTCTTTCGCCTTGGTCTTGGCATTGGCGGCCTCGATCTCTAGCATCTTGGCTTGCTTCTCCGCCTCCATCTCAAGCATCCTCATTTGCTTCTCCGCCTCCATTTCAAGCCTCCTTCTTTGGATCTCCATGAAGGCGTTCATTTGTTCTTCCTTATCTTGCCGGCGCTTCTCCTCCCTTGAGTCCTTCTTGGTCATCACGTCCTCCACGGTTGCGATCAAGGCGTTCGACGCCGCATCCCACTTGTCCTCCTTCTTGAAGTTGGTCTTCCCCCGCGGCCGTGGCTTCTCGCCGTCCCCAACCTCCTCCACGGCCTTCTTCCCCCCACATGACATGAGGGCGGCATATTGCGCCTTGAACTTCTCCTCGTCTTTGATGACTCTCCAACAATGCGAGAGGTTGAAGGACTTACCATTGTGTTGGACCTTGAATGCCTCCAAAGCTTGGAATGCCTACAAATGAATTGCATGCAAGCATATTGGCAAATGGATATGGAAATGGACATGCAAGCATAAACGGAATGACACAAAGAGGGATGCTTGCTAGCATACCATGTCTTGCATGCCGATGCCGCTCACGGGGCGTGCCTTGATGCTCTCAAGAGTGGCATAAAACTTGTTGCACTCTTGTTGGATCACTTCTTGCGCTCATGGAACTCACGTGCTTTGCATTTGGTACGGCGGAAACTTCTTGCGCTCATGGAACTCACGATGAACACGAGTCCAAAAGGTTGATGCCTTTTGTTTGGCGCCGGTCTTGGGGTCTTGCCTAATGTCCCTCCAACACTCACAAAGGAGCTTGTCCTCGGCCGCCGTGTATGCCTTGGTCCGTCTGCTCTTGCACTTCGGCTTCCCCCCGGCGGCTTGGTTGGCGAGCTCGTCCTCGAACAAAGGCTCCCCTTCGATGTCCAACTCATCCTCATCCTCGACTCTGTAGTCCTCTGGAAACTCGTGGTCGAGCGGGAAGCCGTCCAGGTCTAGGCCGACCTGATCATGCATGAAGGCGACCTAATCTTGATCAAAGGTGGACGGCGTGAACGGTCCTCGGTCGTCCTGGATTTGTGTCTCGTCGGGATGGTAGCCAGCCCCGGCAGCACCGCCAGCGGCCGCCGCACCACCCTCGAAGATGATGTTCTGCATGTAGTCATTGTCGCCGGAGGCCGACATTCCGTCGAACAGGTTGCGTGCGCCCGGCAGCACGTCGGCTGGCATGTGCCGCGCGCGTTTCCTCGCCCCTCTGAATGACGAGCCACCGGCCACCGGTGTGGCGTTGAGGTCGATGGGCGCGGGCGCGGGCTTGGAAGGCGCCACCACGCTCACCTCAGGGGAGCGTTCCCCGGAGAGTCGGGAGGCTTGCGGGTAGATGTGGAAGCCGGGCATCGGCTGTGTCGCCGACGCGCGGGGTGACTCGGGCAGCACCATCCGAGGAAACGCAGATGAGCCGATGCTGGCCGCGGCCACGACGATGTTGACGAGGCCGTGCTGGCCAGGGTTTAACCCTAGGTACATCAGCGCCTCCCTCGTTGCCGCCGCGACGCGGGCGTTGGTGGCCTCCTGCTGCGCGGCGGCTGTTGGGAAACGTTGCATGGAAAACAAAATAAATTCTACGCACACGCAAGATCTATCCATGGAGATGCATAGCAACGAGGGGGAGAGTGTGTCTACGTATCCTCGTAGACCGTAAGCGGAAGTGTTTGTTAATGCGGTTAATGTAGTCGAACTTCTTCGCGATCCAACCGATCGAGTACCGAACGTACGGCACCTCCGCGCTCAGCACACGTTTAGCTCGGTGACATCCTCGCCTTCTTGATCCAGCAAGACAGCGAAGTAGTGGATGAGTTCCGGCAGCACGATGGCGTGGTGACGGTGGTGGTAATGCTATCTCCGCAGGGCTTCGCCTAAGCACTACGAAAATATGACCAAGGGACGAAACTGTGGAGGGGGCGCCGCACACGGCTAAGAGATTGTCGTGGTTATGTGTGGCGCACCCCTCCCACATATATATAGTTGGGGGGAGGGAGGAGCAGCCAAGGAGGCGCCCCAAGTAGGCTGAATCCTACTAGGGGTCCTCCCAAGCCCCCCCCCCCCCTACCATATTTGCCGGAGGGGAAAGGAAAGGGGAGAAGAGGGAAGGAAGGGGGAGGCCGACTTGAAGGAAATATGCCCTAGAGGCAATAATAAAGTTGTTTTTTAACATTTCCTTATTCATGATAAAGGTTTATTATTCATGCTAGAATTGTATTGATCGAAAACTTAAATACATGTGTGAATACATAAACAAATATTGTGTCCCTAGTAAGCCTCTACTACACTAGCTCGTTGATCAAAGATGGTTAAGGTTTCCTAACCATAGACATGTGTTGTCATTTGATAACGGGATCACATCATTAGGAGAATGATGTGATGGACAAGACCCATCCGTTAGCTTAGCATATTGATCGTTCAGTTTATTGCTATTGCTTTCTTGATGACAAATACATATTCCTTCGACTATGAGATTATGCAACTCCCGGATACCGGAGGAATATGTTGTGTGCTATCAAACGTCACAACGTAACTGGGTGATCATAAAGATGCTCTACAGGTATCTCCGAAGGTGCTTGTTGAGTTGGCATAGATCGAGATTAGGATTTGTCACTCCGAGTATCGGAGAGGTATCTCTGGGCCCTCTCGGTAATACACATCATAAGAAGCCTTGCAAGAAAAATGACTAAGGAGTTAGTTGCAAGATGATGTATTACGGAATGAGTAAAGAGACTTGTCGGTAACGAGATTGAACTAGGTATGAAGATACCGATGATCGAATCTCGGGCAAGTAACATACCAATGGATAAAGGGAATTACGTATGTTGTCATAAGGTTCGACCGATAAAGATCTTCGTAGAATATGCAGGAGCCAATATGGGCATCCAGGTTCCGCTATTGGTTATTGACCGGAGAGGTGTCTCGGTCATGTCTACATAGTTCTCGAACCCGTAGGGTCCGCACGCTTAATGTTCGTTGACGATATAGTGTTATATGAGTTATATGATTTGGTGACCAAATGTTGTTCGGAGTCCCGGATGAGAACACGGACATGACGAGGAGCTCCGGAATGGTCCGGAGGTAAAGATTGATATATAGGACGATGATATTTGGACACCGGAAGAGTTTCGGGATGTACCAGATAGAAATCGGGTCACCGGGGGGTTCCGGACACCCCCGGGAGGTTCATGGGCCATATGGGCCAAAGGGGGGAACACACCAGCCCACAAGGGGCTGGCGCGCTCCTCCAAGGCCGCAGCCCTTGGGGAGAGAAGAAAAGGGGGGGAGTCGGCCTCCCCCTTCCTTTCCTCTCCCCCCTTCCCTTCCCCCCTCCGGCAAATATGGTAAGGGGGGCGCGACTTGGGAAAGACCCCAAGTAGGATTCGGCCCTACTTGGGGCACCCCTTGGCCTCTCCCCTCTCCCCCACCTATATATATGTGGGAAGGGGGCGCCACACATAACCACGGCAATCTCTTAGCCGTGTGCGGCGCCGCCTCCACTGTTTACACCCTCGGTCATATTTTCGTAGTGCTTAGGCGAAGCCCTGCGGAGATAGCATCACCATCACCGTCACCACACCGTCATGCTACCGGAACTCATCCACTACCTCGCCGTCTTGCTGGATCAAGAAGGCGTGGACGTCATCGAGCTAAACTTGTGCTGAACGCGGAGGTGCCGTACGTTCGGTACTCGATCGGTTGGATCGCGAGGAAGTTCGACTACATCAACCGCGTTACTAAACGCTTCCTCTTACGGTCTACGAGGGTACGTAGACACACTCTCCCCTCTCGTTGCTATGCATCTCCTTGATAGATCATGCGTGTGTGTAGAATTTTTTTTGTTTTCCATGCAACGTTCCCCAACAGTGATATCAGAGCCAAGTTTATGCGTAGATGATATGCACGAGTAGAACACAAAGAGTTGTGGGCGGTGATAGTTATACTGCTTACCACCAACGTCTTATTTTGATTCGGCGATATTGTGGGATGAAGCGGCCCGGACCAACCTTACATGTCCACGTACATGAGACCGGTTCCACCGACTGACATGCAACTAGTTTTGCATAAAGGTGGCTGGCGGGTGTCTGTTTCTCCTACTTTAGTTGAATCGAATTTGACTACGGCCGGTCCTTGAAGAAGGTTAAGACAGCAAACTTGATGAATCACCGTTGTGGTTTTTGCGTGGGTAAGAACGGTTCTTGCTAGAAGTCCGTAGCAGCCACGTAGAACTTGCAACAACAAAGTAGAGGACGTCTAACTTGTTTTTGCAGGGCGTGTTGTGATGTGATATGGTCAAGACGTGATGTGATATATGTTGATGTATGAGATGATCATGTTTTGTAATATCGACAACCAGCAGGAGCCTTAGGGTTGTCTCTTTATTGTATGAAATGCAAGCGCCATGTAATTGCTTTACTTTATCGCTATGCGTTAGCAATAGTTGTAGAAGCAATATTTGGCGAGATGACCCCGACGCAACGATGGAGATCAAGGTGTCGAGCCGGTGACGATGGAGATCATGATGATGCTTTGGAGATGGAGATCAAAAGCACAAGATAATGATGGCCATATCATGTCACATATTTTGATTACATGTGATGTTTATCCTTTATGCATCTTATTTTGCTTAGAACGGCGGTAGCATTATAAGATGATCCCTTCACTAAATTTCAAGATAAAAGTGTTCTCCCCGAGTATGCACTGTTGCCAAAGTTCGTCGTTTCGAAGCACCTAGTGATGATCGGGTGTGATAGACTCTACGTTCACATACAACGGGTGTAAGACAGCTTTGCACATGCAGAATACTTGGGTTAAACTTGACGAGCCTAGCATGTACAGACATGGTCTCGGAACACTGGAGACCGAAAGGTCGAAAGTGAGTCATATAGTAGATATGATCAACATAGAGATGTTCACCATTGATGACTACCCCATCTCATGTGATGATCGGGCATGGGTTAGTTGATTTGGATCATGTATCACTTAGATAACTTTAGGGATGTTTATTTAAGTGGGAGTTCATTAGTAATTTGATTAATTGAACTTAATTTATCATGAACTTGGTCTTAATAGTTTTTGCATATCTATGTTGTAGATCAATAGCTCGCAATATAGCTCCCCTATAATTTTGATATGTTCCTAGAAGACAAGAAAGGGAACCCCAATGTGGAATCGTAGTTTGGATATACTACGAACACTAATGCATAACCCCAAAACGATAGTGGTAAATCGGTAAGAGACATCATAGAATGCACCATATCTAATAAAGTACGATTACGACGTTCGGACACACCATTACGCTGTGGTGTTCCAGGTGGCGTGAGTTGTGAAACAATTCCACATTGTTTTAAATGAAGGCCAAACTCGTAACTCAAATATTCGCCTCCGCGATCAGATCATAGAAACTTTATTTTCTTGTTACGATGATTCTCCACTTCACTCTGAAATTCTTTGAACTTTTCAAATGTTTCAGACTTGTGTTTCATCAAATAGATACACCCATACCTACTCAAATCATCTGTGAAGGTCAGAAAATAACGATACCCGCCGCGTGCTTCAACACTCATCGGACCGCATACATCGGTATGTATTATTTACAGTAAGTCATTAGCTCGCTCCATTGTTCTGGAGAACGGAGTTTTAGTCTTGTTGCCCATGAGGCATGGTTCGCAAGCATCAAATGATTCATAATCAAGTGATTCCAAAAGTCCATCTGCATGGAGTTTCTTCATACGCTTTACACCAATATGACCTAAATGGCAGTGCCACAAGTATGTTGCACTATCATTATCAACTTTGCATCTTTTGGCATCAATATTATGAATATGTGTATCACTACGATCGAGATTCAACAAGAATAGACCATTCATCAAGGGTGCATGACCATAAAATATATTACTCATATAAATAGAATGACCATTATTCTCTGATTTAAATGAATAACCGTCTCGCAATAAACAAGATCCAGATATAATGTTCATGCTCAACGCTGGCACCAAATAAAAATTATTGAGGTCTAAAACTAATCCCGAAGGTAGATGTAGAGGTAGTGTGCCGATGGCGATCACATCGACCTTGGAACCATTCCCGACGCACATCGTCACCTCGTCCTTAGCCAATCTTCGTTTATTCCGCAGCTCCTGTTTCGAGTTACAAATATGAGCAACCGAACCAGTATCAAATACCCAGTGCTACTACGAGCATTAGTAAGGTACACATCAATAACATGTATATCAAATATACCTTTGTTCACTTTGTCATCCTTCTTATCCGCCAAGTATTTGGGGCAGTTCCGCTTCCAGTGACCATTCCCTTTGCAGTAGAAGCACTCAGTTTCAGGCTTGGGTCCAGCTTTGGGCTTCTTCCCAGGAGTGGCAACTTGCTTGCCATTCTTCTTGAAGTTCCCTTTCTTTCCCTTGCCCTTTTTCTTGAAACTAGTGGTCTTTCTAACAATCAACACTTGATGCTCTTTCTTGATTTCTACCTCCGCCAATTTCAGCATCGCGAAGAGTTCAGAAATTGTTTTAGTCATTCCTTGCATATTATAGTTCATCATGAAGTTCTAGTAGCTTGGTGATAGTGACTAGAGAACTCTTTCAATCACTATCTTATCTAGAAGATTAACTCCCACTTGATTCAAGCGATTGTAGTACCCAGACATTCAAAGCACATGCTCACTGGCTGAGCTATTCTCCTCCATCTTGTAGGCAAAGTACTTGTCAGAGGTTTCATACCTCTCGACACGGGCATGAGTCTGAAATACCAATTTCAGCTCTTGGAACATCTCATATGCTCTGTGGCGTTCAAAATGTTTTGAAGTCCCGGTTCTAAGCCGTAAAGCATGGTGCACTAAACTATTAAGTAGTCATCATATCGAGCTTGCCAAACGTTCATAACGTCTGCATCTGCTCCTGCAATAGGTCTGTCACCTAGCGGTGCATCAAGGACATAATTCTTCTGTGCAGCAATGAGGATAATCCTCAGATCACTGACCTAGTCCGCATTATTGCTACCATCATCTTTCAACTTAGTTTTCTCTAGGAACATATCAAAATTATAGGGGAGCTATATTGTGAGCTATTGATCTACAACATAGATATGCAAAAACTATTAAGACTAAGTTCATGATAAATTTAAGTTCAATTAATCAAATTACTAATGAACTCCCACTTAAATAAACATCCCTCAAGTTATCTAAGTGATACATGATCCAAATCAACTAACCCATGTCCGATCATCACGTGAGATGGGGTAGTCATCAATGGTGAACATCTCTATGTTGATCATATCTACTATATGACTCATGTTCGACCTTTCGGTCTCCAGTGTTCCGAGACCATGTCTTTACATGCTAGGCTCGTCAAGTTTAACCCAAGTATTCTGCATGTGCAAAACTGTCTTACACCCGTTGTATGTGAACGTAGAGCCTATCACACCTGATCATCACGAGGTGCTTCGAAGCGACGAACTTTGGCAACGGTGCATGCTCGGGGAGAACACTTTTATCTTGAAATTTAGTGAAGGGATCATCTTATAATGCTACCGCCGTTGTAAGCAAAATAAGATGCATAAAGATTAAACATCACATGCAATCAAAATATGTGACATGATATGGCCATCATCATCTTTTGCTTTTGATCTCCATCTCCAAAGCATCGTCATGATCTCCATCGTCACTGGCTCGACACCTTGATCTCCATCGTTGCGTCGGGGTCATCTCGCCAACTATTGCTTCTACAACTATTGCTAACGCATAGCGATAAAGTAAAGCAATTACATGGCGCTTGCATTTCATACAATAAAGAGACAACCCTAAGGCTCCTGCCGGTTGTCGATATTACAAAACATGATCATCTCATACATCAACATATATCACATCACGTCTTGACCATATCACATCACAAAATGCCCTGCAAAAACAAGTTAGACGTCCTCTACTTTGTTGTTGCAAGTTTTACGTGGCTGCTACAGGCTTCTAGCAAGAACCGTTCTTAACTACGCAAAAACCACAATGGTGATTTATCAAGTTTGCTATTTTAACCTTCTTCAAGGACTGGCCGTAGTCAAATTCGATTCAACTAAAGTAGGAGAAACAGACACCCGCCAGCCACCTTTATGCAAAACTAGTTGCATGTTAGTCGGTGGAACCGGTCTTATGTGCGTGGACATGTAAGGTTGGTCCGGGCCGCTTCATCCCACAATACTGCCGAATAAAAATAAGACATTGGTGGTAACCAGTATGACTATCACCGCACACAACTCTTACTCATGCATATCATCTACGCATAGACCCGGCTCGGATGCCACTGTTAGGAAACGTTGCATGGAAAACAAAAAAAATTCTACGCATACTCAAGATCTATCCATGCAGATGCATAGCAACGATGGGGAGAGTGTGTCTATGTACCCTCGTAGACCGTAAGAGGAAGCGTTTGTTAATGCGGTTAATGTAGTCGAACTTCGTTGCGGTCCAACCAATCGAGTACCGAACGTACGGCACCTCCGTGTTCAGCACACGTTCAGGTCGGTGACGTCCTCGCCTTCTTGATCCAGCAAGACGGCAAAGTAGTGGATGAGTTCCGGCAGCACGACAGCGTGGTGACGGTGGTGGTGATGCTACCTCCGCAGGGTTTCGCCTAAGCACTACGAAAATATGACCGAGGGACGAAACTATGGAGGGGGGGCGCCGCACATGGCTAAGAGATTGTCGTGGTTATGTGTGGCGCCCCCTCCCACATATATATAGGTGGGGGGAGGGAGGAGCAGCCAATGAGGCGCCCCAAGTAGGCCGAATCCTACGTGGGGTACTCCCCAAGCCGTGCCCCCCCCCCCTTACCATATTTGCCGGAGGGGAAAGGAAAGGGGAGAAGAGGGAAGGAAGGGGGAGGCCGACTCCCCCATTTCCTTCAATACCCAAGGGCTGCGGCCTTAGGAGGGGTGTGCCAGCCCCTTGTGGGCTGGTGTGTTCCCCCCTTTTGGCCCATATGGCCCATTAACCTTCCGGGGTGTCCGAAACCCCTTCCGGTGACCCGATTTCTACCCGGTACATCCTGAAACTCTTCCGGTGTCCAAATATCATCGTCCTATATATCAATCTTTACCTTCGGACCATTCTGGAGCTCCTCATCATGTTCGTGATCTCATTCGGGACTCCGAACAACATTCGGTCACCAAATCATAAAACTCATATAACACTATATCGTCAACGAACGTTAAGCGTGCGGACCCTACGGGTTCGAGAACTATGTAGACATGACCGAGATACCTCTCTAGTCAATATCCAATAGGGGAACCTGGATGCCCATATTGGCTCCTACATATTCTATGAAGATCTTTATCGGTCGAACCTTATGACAACATACGTAATTCCCTTTGTCCATCGGTATGTTACTTGCCCGAGATTCGATCGTTGGTATCTTCATACCTAGTTCAATCTCATTACCGGCAAGTCTCTTTACTCATTCCATAATACATCATCTCATAACTAACTCATTAGTAATTTGCTTGCAAGGCTTATTATGATGTGTACTATCGAGAGGGCCCAGAGATACCTCTCCGATACACGGAGTGACAAATCCTAATCTCGATCTATGCCAACTCAACAAACACCTTCGGAGATACCTGTAGAGCATATTTATGATCACCCAGTTATGTTGTGACGTTTGATAGCACACAAGGTATTCCTCCGGTATCCGGGAGTTGCATAATCTCATAGTCGAAGGAATATGTATTTGACATTTAAGAAAGCAGTAGCAATAAACTGAACGATCATATGCTAAGCTAACGGATGGGTCTTGTCCATCACATCATTCTCCTAATGATGTGATCCCGTTATCAAATGACAACTCATGTCTATGGTTAGGAAACCTTAAACATCTTTTGATCAATGAGCTAGTCTAGTAGAGGCTCACTAGGGGCACGGTATTTGTTTATGTATCCACACATGTATTTAAGTTTCCGGTCAATACAATTCTAGCATGAATAATAAACCTTTATCATGATTAAGGAAATATAATAATAACCATTTTATTATTGCCTCTAGGGCATATTTCCATCAGTGGCGGCGATGGCGGCCGCTGCGATGGCTTCATCCCTTGCGTCCGCCGCGTGCCTCCGGCCCTTTCTCTTCGCCGACTCCCTTTCCCGCTCCTCAGGCATCAGCTTCTTCTTCGGCTTGGGCGTGGCGACGGTGTTGCAGGGGGTGCGAGGCTTGCCTTTGCCAGAGGGGGCGGTCGTGATGCCGGACGAGGCAAGGAAGGAGAGGCCGGCGGCGGCATCGAGGTCGTCGTCCATGGCGAGCAGCGGGAGCGCGCGCGGGCGGGAGGATTTTGGGAAAGTGGAGGGAAATGGTGGAGGCTGCCACCGACTGATGGGCCAGGGGGAGGAGTAGGCGGGCGCCGCGCGCGTCCGCCTCGTGTCCGTGCCGACGCAAATGAGGCTAAAAAATGGGCCAGGAATGGGTCAGCAGGCGGACGAAAAGCGGACGCTCGTCCGTTTGGGTCGGCGCGTTGGGCCGACTTTCCTGTCCACACCGACCCAAACGGACATGCGCGGACGAAACCGGTCACCGTGTTGGAGTTGCTCTGAGAATCATCATTACGAAAGTTTATATTGTTTTCTAAAAAACTTGGTCAAACTTTGACTTAGGTCTAAGCTAATACACGAAGCAAATAAAAATGGAGAGAGTATTTTATTGTGAAGGGGTCGTATATGATTCTAGAGGGACTACCGGAGCTCAAGCACCGGTACGACCACAGACTCGAACATGACACACTAGTAGGTGTGTTTGGTAGGGTGTATGAAGGATGCATGAGTCCAAAACTTCCCTTCTCGGCCCACTTTTAGGTGTTTAGTAGAGTGTATGAAGGGTGCATCAGTCCGCACTAGTTTAACACAAATACACTAGGAGCATGCATGAAGAGGGATACTGAGATGAGCATGCACGAAGAGGGAACAACTATGCTGAGATGAGAATGCAACCAAACACACCCAAGAGCATGGTTAATGTATATCCAACAGAGCAGTGCATTCGCGTCGCTCCCTCCCCGGGGCGACATAGGCAGCGACCCCCCCCCCCACCCACTGCCCCCCTCGCATCCTCCCTCCCCTCCTGCCTCATTCCCCTCCTCACCTTTGCCGATGGCCTCTGGCAGGCAAAGCCTAGACGCAGTCGGCACAACGGGGCACTCTCTGGCTGCTGCTCGCTTGTGAGATTGGGATCTGGCGTGCGGATGGCAGTTGGCTGGCACTCGGCTTTCGCGTGGCGTCCTTGCTTGCGGAGGAGGTGGTCTCCGACGTGCGGTGTGGGGTCTGGTCACGGCGGTGGGTGCGTTGTTGTGGGCGAGCGGTCGCAGGAGCCCGTGCGGGCTCGATCTAGACCCTCCCGAGCTACGGCCGGCATGTACGATGGTGCTCGGGTGGAGGAAGGCACGGTCCCCCAGCTGTGTGTCCTGGATGGGTCCTTTGTTGCATTTCTTCAGCATGGTGCTATGGTGGTGCTTCTCTCTAGCAGGCTGCGGATCCGACAGCTCATCTGGCAAGCTGGGATGGGGTGGCGGCCCCCTCCTTGCCTGGGGTTTTTCTTTGGTTGTGCAGCGTACGGCGGCCGCACAGTGGAGGTCTGCGGTATCCGGGGCGGCGACCCAGGATTTGGTGGTGGCGGCGACTTCGGCCAAGGGAGGCGTGCGTGCCCGGATGTGGCGGATCGATGGATCCCATGACCAGTTTGGAGTGAGACGGCAGGCCTTGGTGCTCTGCGAGGTTTGGTGGGCGACAGTTGGTGGCCGGCCAGTTTCGGCATTTGGTGGTCGAGCTTCAACTAGAGAAATCCTATCTTCGGCCTTTGCCAGATGGCGCGGGCGCCACACTCTTTCTTGGGAGTGTCCCTATTGTGTGTTGCTCCTCCCCTCTCCCCACGACCTTGGCTCCGGAGGGAAACATCAAATCCACGGGATCATGCGATGAAGGTGTCAGTGCATCTAGTACCCTCCCCCTTTGTGCTTTTAGAATATTAACGGCAAACTCGGTTAAGGGACTAGTGTGTTTGTGAGTGTACACAGGGTAACACAGCGACAAGTCCTTGAAGATTTGGTTTAACCGTCATAGACGACCCTTAAAAATGTCCAAAGACATTGAAGACTTTGGTGTCCTGCGAAGACTTAGCTTGAAGACTTGGAACGCGAAGACTTAGTCTTTTTTGGTAGTTTCATTCTCTTCTTATTTGAGTCATAGGAACCACTATACTGTTAAGTGGGGTCGAGGCAAACAAAACAATGTTTGACGTGATACTCAACCCAAACCTATTTCTTCGAGCGAAGACATTGGAAATCTCTTCTGAGTGGTTGAGTGATACGTCTCCAACGTATCTATAATTTTTTATTATTCCATGTTATTATATTATCATTCTTGGATGTTTTACATTCATTTTATAGCAACTTTATATCATTTTTTGGGACTAACCTATTGACATAGTGCCCAGTGCCAGTTGGTACTTTTCCTTGTTTTTTTACTTCGCAGAATATCAGTACCAAACAAAGTCCAAATGCTATGAAACTTTTTGGAGATTTTTTTCTGCCTAGAAGACAACTTGGGAGCCAAGGAAGTGCACAAGAGGAGGCCCATGGGGCCCACCACCCACCCGTGGCGCCTGATGGGTGGTGGGGCCCACGGAGGTCCTTTCCACCGCCTCTCAGCTCTATAACTACCCAAATATTCCAGAAAACCTACAGGAGTCGACGAAACACAATTCCAGCTGCTGCAAGTTCTAGAACCACGAGATCCAATCTAGACCCCTATTCCGGCACCTTGCCGTAGGGAAACACGATCACAGAAGGGTCCATCATCCTCATTGGTGCTCCTGCGATGATGCGTGAGTAGTTTAACACTGATCTACGGGTCCGTAGGCAGTAGCTAGATGGCTTCTTCTCTCTTTTTGATTCTCAATACAATGTTCACCTCGATGTTCTTGGAGATCTATTTGATGTAATGACTTTTTGCGGTGTGTTTGTTGGGATCCGATAAATTTTGAGTTTATGATCAGGTCTATCGATGAATATTATTTGAGTCTTCTTTGATCTCTTATATGCATGATTATTATAGCCTCGTATTTCTTCTCCAAAACTTTGGTTTGGTTTGGCCAACTAGATTAATTTTTCTTGTAATGGGAAGAGGTGCTTTGTGATGGGTTCGATCTTGGGGTGTTCTCACCCAGTGACAGAAGGGGTAGCGAGGCACGCATGTATCATTGCTATTAAGGATAAAAAGATGGGGTATATTCCTACATGAATAGATCTTGTCTACATCATGGCATCGTTCTTATTGCTCCGTTTCTCCATGAACTTAATACACTAGATGCATGCTGGATAGCGGTCGATGTGTGGAGTAATAGTAGTAGATGCAGGCAGGAGTCGGTCTACTAATCTTGGACGTGATGCCTATATACATGATCATTGCCTTGGATATCGTCATAATTATTTGCTCTTCTATCAATTGCCCAACAGTAATTTGTTTACCCACCGCATGCTATTTTCTCGAGAGAAGCCACTAGTCAAATCTACGGCCCCCGGGTCTATTTTCTATCATATTGTTTTTAGATCTATTATTCCAAAAACTAAAAAATACCTTGCTGCACTTTTTCTTTCTTTATTTTATTTTGTGTTTTAGTCAGATCTATTTATCAAATCTCATACAATTTAATCTATCTTATTACCGTGGAGGGATTGGCAACCCCTCTTACACGTTGGGTTGCAAGTATTTGTTATTTGTGTATAGGTACCATTTACATATTGTTGCTTGGCTCTCCTACTGGATTGATTACCTTGGTTTCATAACTGAGGGAAATACATACCGTTGCTGTGCTGCATCACCCTTTCCTTTTCAAGGGAAATACCAACGCAGATACAAGCAACCAGGAAGAATTTCTGGCACCGTTGCTGGGGAGACATCATCAACATCTATCAGGTTCCTAATCACAAATCTCATCTCCTTGCAATTTACATTATTTGTCATTTGCCTCTCGTTTTCATCTCCCCCGCTTCACAAAAAATTTGTCTTTTTATTTGCCTTCTTTTCCGTTTGCCTTTTCCTCGACAGATCTCTTGTTTGCTTGCAATCTTGTTTGCGTAGTCACGATGTCTCAAGAAAATACCAAATTGTGTGATTTTTCCAATACTAATAATAATGATTTTATTAGTACTCTGATTGCTCCTCTCACCACTTGTGAGAAGTCTTATGATATTAATACCGCTTTGTTGAATCTTGTTATGAAAGAGCAATTTTCCGGTACTCCTAATGAGGATGCCGCATCCCATCTAAACGATTTCGTAGAATTGTGTGATATGCAAAGGAAAAAAGATGTGGACAATGATATTGTGAAATTACAATTGTTTCCTTTCTCTTTGAGGGATTGTGCAAAAATTTGGTTTTCATCTTTGCCTTGTAATAGTATCGACTCTTGGGATAAGTGCAAAGATGCTTTTATCACTAAGTATTTTTCACCCGCGAAAATTTCCCTTAGAAATCAAATCATGAATTTTAAGCAACTTGAGCATGAACATGTTGCACAATCTTGGGAAAGAATGAAATTAATGCTAAGAAATTGTCCTACTCATGGTTTAAATCTTTGGATGATTATACAAAAAATTTATGCGGGATTGAATTTTGTTTCTAGAAATCTTTTAGATTCCACCGCGGGAGGTAATTTTATGGAGATTACTTTGGGTGAATCTACTAAATTGCTAGATAATATCATGGAAAATTATTCACAATGGCATACTGCAAGAGCACCTACTAGTAAAAAGATCAATTCCGTTGAAGAAATTAGTACTTTGAGTGAAAAAGTTGATGCTCTTATGAAATTGGTTGCCAATAAAAATGCTCCTATTGATCTTAGTTATGTGTCTTTGTCTACTTTGATTGAGCAAAATAGTGATCCCATAGATGTGAATTTTGTCTCGCGAAACAATTTTAATAACAATGCTTATAGAGGTAATTTTAATCCTAGGCCTTTTCCTGGAAATTCCTCTAATAATTATGGTAATTCCTTTGTTAATTCTTCTTACAATAATAATAGGAACCCCTCTGATCTTGAGAATAATAATAAAGAATTTATCAATGCTCAAAAAAGTTTTCAATAATACGATAGAAGAAAAGTTGAATAAGATTGATGATATGTCTAGAATCATTGATAGAATTTCCCCTGATGTAGAAAATCTAAGGTTGATGTCAATGAATCAATTAAAGATTTATATGTTTCCATGGATGAAAGTAAGAAAAGAACCGCTATGCTTAGAGCTAAAAGAGAATTTTTAGAAGGAGCGTTTTCTACTGATTGCTTTCATAATAATGATGAAGATCTTAAAATGATTGGTGTTTCTTCTATTGATTCCTTGTTTAGTAAGATTAAAATTAGTGATAAAGGGACTGAAGAAGAGTCAACTTTAGCTAGAAGGCGCCCCAATAATTCGGAGGGTAAAAATCTTGTTGAGAAAAATGATAAAAATGGGTTTGGAGAGGTCAATACTTTAACTAGTAATGTGCCCACTCTTTTGGATTACAAAGACTTTAATTATGATAGTTGTTCTTTGATTGAGTGTATTTCTTTGTTGCAATCCATGATAAATTCACCCAATGCCTATGAACAAAATAAAGCTTTTACTAAACATATCGTAGATGCCATGCTAAAAGCTTTAGAAAAAAATTGGAGTTAGAGATTTCAATTCCTAGAAAATTACATGATGAATGGGAACCTACCATTAAAAAATTATGAGTGCTTTGCTTTATGTGATTTGGGTGCTAGTGTTTCCACGATTTTGAAATCTCTATGTGATGTGCTTGGTCTTACCAATATTGCAGAATGTTCTCTTAATTTGCACTTGGTGGATTCTACTATTAAAAAGCCTTTGGGAAGAATTAATGATGTTCTTATTCTTGCAAATAGGAACTAAGTGCCCATAGATTTTATTGTTCTTGATATTGATTGCAATCCGTGTTCTCCTATAATACTTGGTAGAACGTTTTTACGAACTATAGGTGCCGTGATTGATATGAAAGAAGGCAATGTTAAATTTCAATTTCCACTAAGAAAGGGTATGGAACACTTCTCTAGGACAATAATTAAGCCACCATATGAATCAATCATGAGGTCAACCTATGGATCAAAAACCAAAGATGACAATACTTGAATCTATGAATTATGCCTAGCTAGGGGCATAAAACGATAGCGATTGTTGGGAGGCAACCCAATGAATAAAATTTAGTTTTGTCTTTCTATTTATGTTCTTGAGTGTTTGCACAAATATGCTACTGTTATGATTGTGTTTTTTATGTTTTAATTAGTGTTTGTGCCAAGTAAAACCTTTAGGATCATGTTGGGAGATAGTTAATTTGATCTTGTAGAAAAACAGAAACTTTTGCGCCCAGTAGCAGAATTGTTAAAAATCATAGAAGCCTGATAAAATTCAGAATTTTTTACACACGATTGATATACAAATTGCATACTTTTTCCTAACTTTTCAGAATTTTTGGAGTTACAGAAGTATGGTCAAAGTACAGATTACTACATATTGTTCTATTTTTGACAGATTCTGTTTTCCTTGCATTCTGTGCTTATTTTGATGAATCTATGGACTATATTGGAGGGTATAAGCCATGGTAAAGTTAGAATACAGTAGGCATAATGCAATAATAAAATATGAATGGGTTTGCAGCAGTAATTAAAGTGGTGATTTGCTTTATTATACTAATATCTCACGAAGGTTTAGTTAAGTTTTGTGTGATTGAAGTTTTCAAGTTTTGAGTGAGATCACGATGGATGAAGGAATAAGGAGTGAAAAGAGCCTAAGCTTGGGGATGCCCATGGCACCCCAAGGTAATATTCAAGGAGAACCAAGCAACTAAGCTTGGGGATGCCCCGAAAGGCATCCCCTCTTTCTTCTAACAACTATCGGTAATTTTACTTGGAGCTATATTTTTATTCGTCACATATCATGAGTTTTTGCTTGGAGCGTCTTGTATTATATGAGTCTTTGCTTGTTTTTCTTTTTAGTTTGTCACAATCATCCTTGCTGGACACACCTATTTGAGAAAGCCATAGTGATACTATGATTTATTAGAATTTCTCTATGTGCTTCACTTAAATTTTTTGAGCTATGGAATTGCTCTAGTGCTTCACTTATATCTATTTGAGGATGGTGGTGCTTTAATTATTTTGAAGAAATATGCTCTCAGGCTTCACTTAGATTTATTTGAGAGTTAGTAAATTTTTGAAGAAATTCTCTCATGCTTCACTTATATTATTTTGAGAGACAAAAAAATTTATGCTCATGTTCTTCACTTAAATTTGTTTGAGCTTGTTATAAGCAATGGTAATATATGAAATTAGTCCCAAAGTTATAGATATTCAAGAGGGATATAATAAAAACTTTCATGCAGATCATTGGACATTATAAACTTGATTCTTTGTAATAGTTTTGAGATATGATGATAGTAATATGTGAGTCATGTTGGTGAGTATTATGCTTTAGTAAGAATATTGGTGTTAAGGTTTGTGATTTCCTATGCAAGCACGAAAGTCAATAGTTATGCAATGAAATTATATCCTACTTGTGGTGCATTATTCGGTGTTAGTTATGCTTAATGCTCGTTTATGAGAATTTTTGTTTCTTGGTTGGTTGCTTCTCAATCTTTTTGCTAGCGTCCACTTGTACTAAGTAGGAATACTACTTGTGCATCCAAAATCCTTAAACCAAGTTTTGCCATATGAGTCCACCATACCTACCTATATGCGGTATTTCCATGCCGTTCCAAGTAAATTTGTATGTGCCAACTCTAATTTTCAAAATGAATTTCCTTTTTATGTGCCTATACCGCTCATGAAGCGGCAGAGGGTGGCCAATATTTTCCATGCTAGATGTGTTATCCTCAAGATGAGTGTTTATTCACTTGTCATTGCACGAGAGTGTGGCGGTAATAGGGATGCCCAGTCCCAAAATGAAAAAGAAATTTACTTTATGTTGTGAAATAATAAATTCCTGGAAAGTGTTGGTATGGAAGGCACCCGTGGATACGGCTAGCCATGGATTGTGAAAGAATGGTGGAAAAAGGAATAAACTTTATTTTATGTTTGGGAACCACGTGTGATGTATCTAGCATGGAAAGTATTGGGCATTCTCGGTCGTTTTCGTTGATGGGAAAAGTATGCCTCTCAAAATATTTTTATCTGTCAATTTAAGCTTTGAGCTCTGGCACCTCTACAAATCTCTGCTTTCTGCGAAGGGCCTATCTATTTACTTTATGCAAAAAAAAAATTTATTTGAGTCTCCATCTTCTCTTATAAAGCACCAACTAGGGAGCACTATGATCGTACTTGTGCATTGGATGTAGCTAATATTCGAGTGTGTTTCATGAATGGATCAATGATTGAGCATGATGAGTTAGGGATAACTTTCTTTAGTGTCGATATTTTGAAAGACATGGTTGCTTGTTGATATGCTTGAGTATTGAAGTCTTCATGTCAATTATAGACTATTACTTTGAATCATCTAAAAGTCCAAATGTCCATGCCACAAAAAAAGAATATGTGATGAACATGTTAGGCAGCGTTCCACATCAAAAATTCTGTTTTTATCATTTACCTACTCGAGGACGAGCAGGAATTAAGCTTGGAGATGCTGATACGTCTCCAACGTATCTATAATTTTTTATTGTTCCATGTTGTTATATTATCATTCTTGGATATTTTACATTCATTTTATAGCAACTTTATATCATTTTTGGGACTAACCTATTGACATAGTGCCCAGTGCCAGTTGCTATTTTTTGCTTATTTTTTTACTTCGCAGAATATGAGTACCAAACGAAGTCCAAATGCCACGAAAGTTTTTGGAGATTTTTTTCTGCCCAGAAGACAACTTGGGAGCCAAGGAAGTGCACGAGGGGAGGCCTGTGGGACCCACCACCCACCTGGGCGCCAGAGGCCCCTGGCATGCCCTGATGGGTGGTGGGGCCCACAGAGGTCCTTTCCACCGCCTCTCAGCTCTATAAATACCCAAATATTCCAGAAACCCTAGGGGAGTCGACAAAACATAATTCCAGCCGCCGCAAGTTCCAGAACCACGAGATCCAATCTAGAGCCCTATCCCGGCACCTTGCCGGAGGGGAACACGATCACGGAGGGGTTCATCATCCTCATGGGTGCTCCTCTGATGATGCGTGAGTAGTTTACCACAGACCTACGGGTCCGTAGGCAGTAGCTAGATGGCTTCTTCTCTCTTTTTGATTCTCAATACAATGTTCTCCTCGATGTTATTGGAGATCTATTTGATGTAATGACTTTTTGCGGTGTGTTTGTTGGGATCCGATGAATTGTGAGTTTATGATCAAGTCTATCCATGAATATTATTTGAGTCTTATTTGATCTCTTATATGCATGATTATTATAGCCTCGTATTTCTTCTCTGAAACTTTGGTTTGGTTTGGCCAACTAGATTGATTTTTCTTGCAATGGGAATAGGTGCGTTGTGATGGGTTCGACCTTGCGGTGTTCTCACCCAGTGACAGAAGGGGTAGCAAGGCACGCATGTATCATTGCTATTAAGGATAAAAAGATGGGGTCCATTCTTACATGAATAGATCTTGTCTACATCATGTCATGGTTCTTATTGCATTACTCCGTTTCTCCATGAACTTAATACACTAGACGCATGCTGGATAGCGGTCGATGTGTGGAGTAATAGTACTAGATGCAGGCAGGAGTCGATCTACTAATCTTGGACGTGATGCCTATATGCATGATCATTGCCTTGGATATCGTCAGAATTATTTGCTCTTCTATCAATTGCCTGATACGTCTCCAACGTATCTATAATTTTTGTTTGTTCCATGCTGTTATATTATCATTCCTGGATGTTTTACAATCATTTTATAGCAACTTTATATCATTTTTTGGGACTAACCTATTGACATAGTGCCACTGCCAGTTGTTGTTTTTTTACTTCACAGAAAATCAATACTAAATAGAGTCCAAACACAACGAAACTTTTTGGAGATTTTTTCTTGACCAGAAGGAACAACTTGGGCCAAAGAAGTACCAGAGGGGTGCCCCAAGGGGGCACAACCCACCTGGGCGCGCTTGGGGGCCCAGGCGCGCCCTGGTGGGTTGTGCCCACCTCGGTGGCCTCCCGCACCGCCTCTTTGCTCTATAAATACCCCAATATTCCAAAAACCCTAGGGGAGTCGACAAAACATAATTCCAGCCGCCGCAAGTTCCAGAAACACCAGATCCAATCTAGACACCATCATGGTGGGGTTCATCATCCTCATTGGTGCCTCTCCGATGATGCGTGAGTAGTTCATTGTAGACCTTCGGGTCCGTAGTTAGTAGCTAGATGGCTTCCTCTCTCTCTTTTGATTCTCAATACAATGGTCTCTTGGGGATCTATTTGATGTAACTCTTTTTGCGGTGTGTTTGTTGGGATCCGATGAACTTTGAGTTTATGATCAGATCTATTTTTTTATCCATGAAAGTTATTTGAGTTTCTTTGATCTCTGATATGCATGACTACTTATAGCCTCGTATTTCTTCTTCGAATCTTTGGTTTAGTTAGGCTAACTAGATCGATTTTTCTTGCCATGGGAAGAAGTGCTTTGTGATGGGTTCGATCTTAGGGTGCTCAATCCCAGTGACAGAAGGGGACATGACACGTATGTATCGTTGCTATTAAGGATAACAAGATGGGGCCTGTTCCTACATGAATAGATCTTGTCTACATCATGTCATCGTTCTTATTGCATTACTCCGTTTCTCCATGAACTTAATACACTAGATGCATGCTAGATAGCGGTCGATGTGTGGAGTAATAGTAGTAGGTGCAGGCAGGAGTCGGTCTACTAATCTTGGACGTGATGCTGATATAATGATCATTGCCTAGATATCGTCATGATTATTTGAAGTTCTATTAATTGCCCAACAGTAATTTGTTTACCCACCATATGCTATTTTTCTCGCGAGAAGCCACTAGAGAAATCTACGGCCCCCGGGTCTATTCTTCTTCATATTTGCTTTCCGATCTATTATTCACCACTTTTATTTTCAGATCTATATTTCAAAAAACCCCAAAATACCTTGCTGCACTTTTTATTTACTTCTTTTATTTCGCGTTTATTCGAGATCTATTTATCCAATCTATCATAATTTTTCTCCCGTCCACGTGACAATTTCTGGCACCGTTACCCGAAAGGGATTGACAACCCCTTTAACACGCCGGGTTGCAAGTATTTGTTCTTTGTGTGCAGGCACCGTTTACATAGTGTTGCTTGGTTCTCCTACTGGATTGATACCTTGGTTTCATAACTGAGGGAAATACCTACCGTAGCTGTGCTGCATCATCCCTTCCTCTTTGGGGAAATACCAACGTAGTTCAAGCGACATCAAAAGGAATTTCTGGCGCCGTTGCCGGGTAGACATCATCAACATCTATCAGGTTCCAAATCAAAAATCTCATCTCCTTGCAATTTACATTATTTGCCATTTGCCTCTCATTTTCATCTCCCCCACTTCACAAAAATTTGCCGTTTTATTTGCCCTCTTTTTTGTTCGCCGTTTTCTCGTCAGATTTGTTTTTGTGTGCAATCTTGATTGCGTAGTCATGATGACTCAAGAGAACACCAATTTGTGTGATTTTTCCAATACCAATAATAATGATTTTCTTAGCACTCCGATTGCTCTTCCCGCCACTGGTGCGGAATCTTGTGATATCAATGCAGCTTTGTTGAATCTTGTTATGAAAGATCAGTTTTCCAGTACTCCTAATGAGGATGCCGCGTCCCATCTTAACACATTCGTAGAATTATGCGATATGCAAAAGAAAAAAGATGTGGACAATGATATTGTGAAGTTGAAATTATTTCCGTTTTCTTTGCGAGATCGTGCAAAAATTTGGTTTTCTTCTTTGCCTCGCAATAGTATCGATTCTTGGGATAAATGCAAAGATGCTTTCATTACTAAGTATTTTCCGCCCACGAAAATTATTTCCCTTAGAACTCAAATCATGAATTTTAAGCAACTTGAGCATGAACATGTTGCACAATCTTGGGAAAGAATGAAATTGATGCTAAGAAATGGTCCTACACATGGTTTAAATCTTTGGATGATCATACAAATTTTTTATGCGAGATTGAATTTTGTCTCTAGAAATCTTTTAGATTCCGCCGCGGGTGGTACTTTTATGGAAATTACTTTGGGTGAAGCTACTAAATTACTTGATAATATTATGGCAAATTATTCACAATGGCATACCGAAAGAGCTCCTACTAGTAAAAAAGTCAATTCGGTTGAAGAAATAAATTCTTTGAGTGAAAAAGTTGACGCTCTTATGAAATTTGTTGCTAATAAAAGTGCTCCTATTGATCTTAATGATGTGCCTTTGTCTACTTTGATTGAGCAAAATAGTAATGCCGTAGACGTGAATTTTATCTCGCGGAACAATTTCAATAACATTGCTTATAGAGGTAATTTTAATCCTAGGCCTTTTCCAGAAAATTCCTCTAATAATTATGGTAATTCCTATGGTAATCCGTCTTATAATAATAATAGGAACACCTCTAATCTGGAGAATAATATTAAAGAATTTATCAATGCTCAAAAAGTTTTCAATAATACGATAGAAGAAAAGTTGAATAAGATTGATGATATGTCTAGAAGCATTGATAGAATTTCTCATGATGTAGAAAATCTCAAGTTGAAAGCTTTTGTGCATAAGGTTGAAGAATCAATTAAAGGTTTATATGTTTCTATGGATGAAAGCAAGAAAAGAACCGCTATGCTTAGAGCTAAAAGAGAATTTTTAGAAAGAGCGTTTTCTAGTGATTGCTTTCAGAAAAATGATGAAGATCTTAAAGTGATTGGTGTTTCTTCTATTGATTCCTTGTTTAGTAAAAGTAAAATTGATGATAAAGGGACTTAAGAAGAGTCAACTTTAGCTAGAAGGCGTCCCGATAATTTGGAGGGTCAAAATCTTGTTGAAAAAATTGATAAAAGTGGGTTTGGAGAGGTCAAAACTTTAACTAGTGATATGCCCACTCTTTTGGATTACAAAGACTTTAATTATGATAGTTGCTCTTTGATTGATTGTATTTCTTTGTTGCAATCCATGATAAATTCACCCCATGCCTACGAACAAAATAAAGCTTTTACTAAACATATTGTTGATGCGATGATGAAAGCTTTTGAAGAAAAATTGGAATTAGAGATCTCAATTCCTAGAAAATTACATGATGAATAGGAACCCACCATCAAAGTCAATATAAAAAATTATGAGTGTTTTGCTTTATGTGATTTGGGTGCTAGCGTTTCCACAATTCTGAAATCTTTATGTGATGTTCTTGGTCTTACCAATATTGAAGAGTGTTCTTTGAACTTGCACTTGGTTGATTCTACTATTAAAAAGCCTTTGGAAATAATTAATGATGTTCTTATTCTTGCAAATAGGAATTATGTGCCCATAGATTTTATTGTTGTTGATATTGATTGCAATCCGTCTTGCCCAATTATACTTGGTAGACCGTTTTTACGTACTATTGGTGTCGTGATTGATATGAAAGAAGGCAATATTAAATTTCAATTTCCACTAAGGAAGGGTATGGAACACTTCCCTAGAACAAGAATCAAGCCACATATGAATCAATCATGAGGGCATCCTATGGATCTAGAAATAAAGATGACAATACTTGAATCTATGCTTTATGCCTAGCTAGGGGCGTAAAACGATAGCGCTTGTTGGGAGGCAACCCAATGAATAAAATTTATTTTTGCCTTTTTATTTCTATTCTTGATTGTTTGCACAATTATGCCTCTGTTATGATTATGTTTTTTATGTTTTAATTAGTGTTTGTGCCAAGTAAAGCCTTTGGGATAGCTTTGGTGGTAGTTGATTTGATCTTGTTGGAAAACCAAAATTTTTGCGTCTAGTAAATAATTGTATAAAATCACAGAAGAGACAAAAATTTCTGAATTTTTTACACAAGAATTATATACAAATTGCCTCTGTTTTCCTAATTTTTCAGAATTTTTGGAGTTACAGAAGTATGAGAAAATTCACATCTTTACAGACTGTTCTGTTTTTGATAGATTCTGTTTTCTTTGCATTGTGTACTTATTTTGATGAATCTATGGTTTGTATCGGGGGTGGGTGGGGGGGGGGGGGGGTATAAGCTGGTACAGTTAGAATATAGTAGATATAATGCAATAACAAAATTTGAATGGGTTTTCTTTAGTACTTAAAGTAAAGATTGGTTTTCTTATACTAACGGATCTCACGAAGGTTTTGTTGAGTTTTGTGTGATTGAAGTTTTCAAGTTTTGGGTGAGATCACGATGGATGAAGGAATAAGGAGTAAGAAGAGACTAAGCTTGGGTATGCCCCATGGCACCCCAAGCCATTATCCAAAGAGAAACAAGCAACTAAGCTTGGGGATGCCCCCGAGTGGCATCCCCTCTTTCTTCTAACGACCATCGGTATTTTACTTGGAGCTATATTTTTATTCATCACATATCATGAGTTTTGCTTGGAGCGTCTTGTGTTATATGAGTCTTTGCTTGTTTTGCTTTTTAGTTTGTGTCATCTATCCTTGCTGAACACACCTATTTTAGAGAGCCAAAATTATGCTATGATTTGTCAAAATTGCTCTATATGCTTCACTTAAATTTTTTGAGCTATGGAATTGCTCTAGTGCTTCACTTATATCTTTTTGAGCACGGTGTGCTTTAATTTTTTTGAAGAAATGCTCTCATGCTTCACTTAGATTTATTTGAGAGTTAGTAATTTTGAAGAAATTCTCTCATGCTTCACTTATATTGTTTTGAGAGAAGAAAATTTTATGCTCATGTTCTTCACTTAGATTTGTTTGAGCTATCAAAAGCAACATATGAAATTAGTCCCAAAGTGATAGATTTTCAAGAGGGATATAATAGAAACTTTCATGAAGATCATTGGACAAAATAAACTTGATTCTTTGTAATAGTTTTGCGATATGATGATATAATATGTGAGTCATGTCGATGAGTAATTGTGCTTTAGTAAGAATATTGGTGTTAAGGTTTGTGATTCCCTATGCAAGCACGAAAGTCAATAGTTATGCAATGAAATTACATCCTACTTGTGGTGCATTATTCGGTGTTAGTTATGCTTATTGCTCGCTTATGAGATTTTTCGTTTCTTGGTTGGATGCTTCTCAATCTTTTTGCTAGCCTTCACTTGTACTAAGTAGGAATACTACTTGTGCATCCAAAATCCTTAAACCCAGTTTTGCCATATGAGTCCACTATACCTACCTATATGGGGTATTTCCGTGTCGTTCTAAGCAAATTTGTATGTGCCATCTCTAATTTTCAAAATAAATTTCCTTTTTGTGTGCTCGTACCACTCATCAAACGGTCGGGGGTGGCTGATATTTTTCCATGCTAGATGTGTTATTCTCAAGATGAGTGTTTATTCACTTGTCATTGCACGAGAGTACGACAAAGGTATTAGGGATGCCCAGTCCCGAAATGAAAAATGAATTTACTTTATGTTGTTAAATAATAAATTCCTTGGAAAGTGTTGGTATGGACGGTACCTGTGGATACGGCTAGCCGTGGAATGTGAAAGTATGGTGGAAAAAGGAATAAACTTTATTTTCTGTTTGGGAACCTATGATATATCTAGCATGGAAAGTATTGGGAACTACTCGATCATTTTCGTTGACAGGAAAAGCATGCCACCCAAAATGTTTTATCTCTATCTTTTTCGCTTTGATCTCTGGCACCTCTACAAATCCCTACTTCCCTCTGCGAAGGGCCTTTCTATTTACTTTATGCAAATTTTATTTTATTTGAGTCTCCATCTTCTCTTATAAAGCACCAACTAAGGAGCACTATGATCATACTTGAGCATTGGGTATAGCTAATATGCGAGTGTGTTTCATGAATGGATCAATGATTGAGCATAATGGGCTAGGTATAACTCGCTTTGGTGTTGATATTTTGAAAGACATGGTTGCTTGTTGATATGCTTGAGTATTGGAATCTTCATGTCAAAACTAGACTATTGCTTTGAATCATACAAAAGTCCAAATGTCCATGCTACAAAGAAAAGAAAATGTGATGAACATGTTAGGCAGCATTCCACATCAAAATTATGTTTTTATCATTGCCCAACGGTAATTTGTTTACCCACCGTATGCTATTTTCTCGATAGAAGCCACTAGTCAAATCTACGGCCCCCGGGTCTATTTTCTATCATATTGTTTTCAGATCTATTATTCCAAAAACCAAAAAATACCTTGATGTACTTTTTCTTTATTTATTTTATTTTGTGTTTTAGTCAGATCTATTTATCAAATCTCATACAATTTAATCTATCTTATTACCGTGGAGGGATTGACAACCCCTCTTACGCGTTGGGTTGCAAGTATTTGTTATTTGTGTGCAGGTACCGTTTACATAGTGTTGCTTGGTTATCCTACTAGATTGATAACCTTGGTTTCCTAACTGAGGGAAATACTTACTGTTGCTGTCGTGGTTTTATCACGACAGATGCCCTTGTGAAAGGACTTAGGTGTGGAACCATCGCAACGTAGGTTAGCTCAAAGGGGTTGAACGGGACAAAGGACACAAGGTTTACCCAGGTTCGGCCCCTGACAATGAGGTAAAAGCCTACACCTGCTTTTGTTGACTATAGCTTGAATATCGATTACAAGGGAGCGAAATCACTTGACCTAGTTCTCGATCAATTGTTTCTTCAGTTAACCCGCCGCAGGGTCTCGCCTTTATATACACAGGTCGAGGCCCTGGGCTTACAAGAGTCCAAGCCGGATCACACAACATGACCAACTCGGTTTCTAAGTTGCCCTGCCTTGTTAGATAAGTCTCCATCGTGGCGGCTCACACCCTCCGGGTCACAATTCTACCACCAGGTCTTGGGCCTTCAACAGGCCCACCTTGTAAGCCGCCACCAGTCTTCATGTTTCATCTTCTTGGACCTACTTGGGCTGTCTTCATACTGAGTCGCCAACGGTGTAACCCGGCCCTTCCTGGGCGGGTCACACCTCGGGGTTATATCCCCAACATTAGGCCCCAGATTGATTTGAACTTGTTAATGTCAATCTTCACTGCTTCGGTTGGCGAGTTACCTTTCCAATGCTTAACCTTGAATAAATCAGTGTAACCCGCCATGACGTCATGCGAAGTAAATCCATAAAAACCCATGACATCACAACGGATCTTTTGCATTAACTGGTCGTCCGAGAATCGAGGCGCCTCCACTGTTGAGATAATCATGTTGCCTCCTCGATTTCCGCGCATGCCATTTTACTGTTTTCCTTATAAATAGGGACGGAGGTCCCTCTATTCACTTTTACCCCCGCCCCTCTCTCTTCTTCTTCCTCGGGTCGTCCACCGCTGTCGGAGCTTCGACGCCCCAGCCGACCTTCACCAGCAGCTCCATCCAGGCCGCTGCAGCAACCTGATTGTAACTAGAGATCGCGACGCTCCTCTGCTCTTCAGTCAAATCTTCAGGTAATACTCCTTCCTCAGCTCAGATCCACATTAGGTTGCCCTAGTCCACGGAGTTCGTCGTAGTTCATCGTAGTTCATCCAAGTTCGTCCATGTATCACTTAAAAAGCATATACTGATCCAAAGCTAAGCAGAAGTAGCACAGTAGCTGTTTGTGGCCCTTTATTCATATCCTGGATAGATCCCACCTTCTCACGAATCAATACCCAGTTCCTCAGTTCCTCCACAGCCATGTTTTAGGTTTAGCAATTATTCTTCATTTTTTGAATCACCATAGATCCAAAATCATAGGCAGAAATCATGAAACTTGTTTGTCCCATACTTAGGAAAATTTCATCAATCTCAGATCTATAGATAACTGCCTTGCCACTATTGTTTAGGCGGCTTCAAATGATACCTTTGTAACCCGCCAACCTCCAGCCGGCTTAATCATGAATTTGCAAACCGCCAGCATCCAACCAGCTTAAATTGTCGAAACTTGACCCGCCATATATCAATCAATCTGAGAGTCGTGTTATCCCCTCACCGGATCAGCATTCACTTTCTGCGTGCTTCATAATAATGTTTTAGTTTTATGTTCATAACCTGTCTGCAGCTACTAAATTGTCGTTATAACCATCGTGATATTGACTTGCCGTACTTTTAATTTTTAGACCACAGCTTTTTAACCCGCCAACAATGACCAAGACTCCCACTTCCTATGACTGGGTCGCCTCCCAAGTCTCTGAACTGTCATTAAAGGAGTATGTAGACATGGGAATTTTACCACCCAAGGAGATCATACACTGGCGGGTTCCTGGCTCTGAGATAACTTGAAAGTGCGTTTATATCGACTAGAGGGGGGGGGGGGTGAATAGGCGATTTTTGCAAATTCGTCACTGAGGAAATACTACTTGAGGAATTTGCTAAGTGACGAACTACAAGCAGCGGAATAAGTACTCAGGTGCATGCATAACAAGACAGTAGCATAGTTATCATGATAAAATGAAACATACACAGAGCATAGGTAGCATGTAAATAGGATAAGCAGGTAGAAGACAAGATGACTGAAGAAATAGGATTGAGGAAATTGAGAAAGTCTTCAGTCAAAGTCTTCAAACAGTAATGATCAATTTTATCAACACATGAGCGAGGAAATGAAAGGGTTGAGGAAATAGAACCAGTAGCTCGGTGAAGACAATGATTTGGTAGACCAGTTCCAACTGCTGTGACAGTTGTACGTCTGGTTGGAGTGGCTTGGTATTTAAACCAAAGGACACACAGTCCCAGGACACACAGTCCTTACCATATTATCCTTGAGCTAAGGTCACACAAACCTCGCCCAATCACTCGTGGTAAGTCTTCAGGTGACTTCCAAACCTTCACAGACTAGGTCACCCGGCAAACCACAATTCCTCTTGGATGCTCTAGACCATGACGCCTAACCGTCTGGAACATGTACAGTCTTCAAAGGTAACAAGCGTCGGTTCCACATAGGAACAATCTCTTTAGTGATGCTCAATCACTTTGGGTTTTAGGTGTTGGGGTTTTCGGTTTTTCCTCACTTATGATTTTCTCTCAAAGTCCTCGGAGGATGGGATGCTCTAAATGACAAGTGTCAGTTTCTCTCGGAGCAGCCAACCAACTAGTGGTTGTAGGGGGCGGCTATTTATAGCCGGGGAGCAGCCCGACATGATAAGACATAAATGCCCTTCAATGATATGACCGTTAGGTGGATAGGATATTTGGGACAACTGGCGCGTAGCACAGCAACGGTCGGAAATTTGAGCTCTCAAATTCCTCAGGGCTATCATGTTCCTCACTTGTAGGCAATCAGCACTAGTGAATTCCTAACTCCTCAGTCAAAACAAATTCCTCAAAGAGCAGAAGATCTTCGTCTCTGTCACTGAAGAAATTGACTGAACTGTATGAGATTTGCAAAGGCTTCACTCGAAGGATTGGGTATGTGTAGGCTTTGAGATGAGCATCACTTGGAAATGTTTTCCTTAGTTTTACCTCGACCCCCTTTAATAGTACGGTGTTTCCTATGACTCAAGAAAGAGAAAAAGAAACTGCGAAAACAAAAGTCTTCACGCTTCATAATCCTCGCATCAATATCAATGTCTTCAAGGTCACACCAATTTCCTCATTTTCAAAGTCTTCAAGAAAACCAAAGTCTTCAAATGAAGACATTCATTTTTAGGGGTCGACTTTCTTCGTAAATATCAAACTCCTCAGAGACTTATATAACCTGTGTACACTCACAAACACATTAGTCCCTTAACCTATAAGTCTTCAATACACCAAAATCACTAAGGGGCACTAGATGCACTTACAATCTCCCCCTTTTTGGTGATTGATGACAAATAGGTTAAGTTTTCAACGGGGATAAACATATGAAGTGTAAATACTGATATTGAGGAATTTGATTGCAAGATATAGAAGAACTCCCCCTGAAGGTGTGCATATTTGAGGAATTTGCTTTGACTGCAAATGCACATTGTAGAATAAAATCATGGAGATCTCCCCCTATATCTTGTAATCCATTCACGCATTTAACATATAATATGAAGAATTTGAAATGCATGATGGAAAATGGTGTTTGACGAAATTCAGCATGCATGCATTAAGGTACTTGAGGAAATAAGCATGCAGAAAGCAGTTCAAAAGTATCAGACCACCATCGGACTTAAGTTTACAACTCAACCAACAAACACTTCAGAAGAGCGAGAGTTGTAACTTAACAAAAAAAAACAGCCCATATATAAGACCCGCTTGAAGACTAACTCAAATTTCTCCCTCTTTGTCATCGAATGACCAAAAGGGATGAAAAATGTGGACTAACGCCCCTGAAGAATATCATCATGAGGTTGATGGAGGAGCGCCAGCGTTGTCGGGGTCGTTTGTCGATGTAGGGCCTGCCGCAGTGTCGTTGAGATCCTCAGCTTCATCTGTCTCACGCGATGAAGAAAATGAACTGGTTACCAGCTGAGGAACTTTCACCTCTTGAATTTATTCGAAGGAGGATGAGCCCAGTCAAAGTTCTGCTGAAAGTCCATCTGCTTGAGATCTTCATCACTGTAGAGATGAGAAAGTATGGCCCAAGTGCGATCGAAGATTTCATGCGCATAGTAGTGGTTCTTCTTCACAGTATTCATAGTGACATTCATGTTCTGAAGAATTGAGCCAAATTGACGCTTGACCCACTTGTGATTGCGATCGACCTTCTGATGAAGACTTAGAAGAAGCTCATGATCAGTCATCACTCATGGAGCAGTGGCTTGAGGATTTTGCTTTGAGGCTTTTGCGGCAGAGTCTTGAGTTGCAGAGTCATCATTGGTGGAGTATGATGCAGCCTTATGAAACTAACCATCCAATGGACGAGTGCCTTCATCAATAATAGCAGCTCCGCCTTTTTCATCAACTGAAGAAATAGTCCTAATGAGGACTTCAATGGGAGGCAAAAAGCTGAGGTGATTCTGAAAATCTGCCTTGCAGTGAATTGAAGACCTGATTCTAAGGAATTTCATGATCCAAGGTGCATAGGGCTTTAACTCAAACGGTGACAGTGCAACATTTGCCAAAGTCCTCATGAAGAAATCGTGATAGTTAATGGGAATCCCATGAATGATGTTAAATAACAGATTCTTCATGATGCCAACAACTTCTTCTTCTTCTTCTGAGTTGTGGCCTTTGATTGGACTGAGGGTTTTGGTGAGGATACGATAGACGGTTCTTGGCACATAGAGCAAATCCTTCACTAGGAAAGTGGTTCTTGGAGCTTGTCCAGGCCGCAAAGGCTTCATGAGCACTTGCATCAGATGATTTGGAAGTTCAGATTCTTCATACATCTGCCTTGCGCCATCAGCAGGAGGACTGATAGGAACGGCAGAAGCAATTCAGAGGCCGGGGCTTTATAGTGAGTGTTCTCAGTCATCCAGTCAAGCACCCATGAGTTGACATCAGCCACATTTCTAGTGAGGTGCGGAGTGGCATAGAATTGAAGAATTAGCTCTTCATTCCAATCACAGATATCAGCACAGAAGTTCAGGAGCCCAGCTTCGTGAAGAACATTCAGAACAGGTTGGAATCAAGGAATGGACTCCATATCCACATGAGGAATTTGACGGTGCTGAAATACCTTGTCCTTGTCAAACAGAACAGCTGCATAAAAGTTCATCTGGCTTGCTGTCCAAAACCTCTGGCGCCTAAGTCTTGCTGAGTCATATGGATTAGCATCAGTGAAGAAACGATGCTCAGCGAAGAAATCATCAGCTTTGAATTTTAGCCTTTTTGCATGAGGATTTTGTTGCTTGGGCTGAAGATTTGCAGTTGATGGTCTCACAACCTCTTGAGTCACAACCTCTTGTGCTGCTGACTGAGGAATTGAAGCTTTAGGTTCTTCAGCAGCAGTTTGATTTTATATTTCTTCAGCTGTAGCAGCTGGAATTTCTTCAGGTATCGAATGGAGAGAAGTTGGACGTCCTTCAGACTCTGTTAGTATTTCTTCAGTCTGCACAGGGGACTGAGGAATTGGATGCAGAGGTGTGGCCAATGGTGAATTGGGGTGAAGATTTTCCCAATAGTCATCATTCAACACAGGAGTAGTTGAGCCAATATCCACGTCTTCTTCAATTTCTTCAACGCCCGCCTCTTCAGCTGTGAACTGAGGCACAAGCGATGATACCAGTGGTGTGGGGACAACATCATGCACATTGATTTATTCATCCAACTGCTCTGAGAAAGCAGCAGAAGGATTTTCCTCATCAGTGTCATCTGGAATGACATATTCTTCACCAAATGGGACAAGTTCCTTTGATGGCACTATAGATATCAGAACAACATCAATTGGTTCTGTGAAAGAGCTCGTCAAAGTCCTCACTTTCTTCGGAGCTGAGGACTCTGCAGAGGTTGATGCTTTCCTCTTTCTTGCGGCTTCCTTCTCTGCAGCCTTAGTTTTCTTCACTTCTGATGCAGAAGGAAGAGTGATTTTCTTCACCTTTGAGGATTTGGCAGGAGGAGCAGATGAAGTTGGTGCAGCTTCTTCAGGCACGACTGATGCAGTCGCCCTGGCATTTTCAGTTTCTTCAGGCACAGCATATTCTTCAGCTAGCCTGGGTTGTAATTCAGGCGCAACATTGGTAGTTGCCCTGACGTTTTCTTCAGGAGCTGGAATTTCTTCAGCAGCCCTGGTATTCTCAGTTTCTTTAGCAGCCTGATTTTCATCAGCTGCGCTTTCATTTTCTTCAGTTTGCTGAGCAGATGCTTCAGCCTGAGGAATTTGATGTTGCGATGGTGCTGCAACGTTTGCCTTAGGTTCTTGGCAATCTTGACGAATCTGACTTTGGCACCTAGCCAATCTGCATGATATCTGTCAAATTCATCGTTGAGACCTTTGATTTCCTTTTGCATATTAACAAGTTCTTCAGGAGACATATTCAGAACATTGTTCTTCAGAAATCGCTCCTTTTTGTATTGGGCCTTCTTCACTTGTCTGGCCTTCTGAAACTTCCACTTTTCTTTGCTTATGAAGGCGTTCAGCATATGAGTTCGACCAGGAGTCAGGTTCAGGTCAGGCAGTGGAGTGTTGGGCTCTTTGTGCCAGAGGTCAATGAAGTCGAGGATCTTCTTCGGATCCAGCATGAGAGGCACAGAGCTGCCCTTGGCTCTAGCGGCCCTTTCTTGCCTGTCTCTAATGATTTCAATCGATTCCTCATCATCAGCTTCATCATCGACATCAGACGGGACATGGAACGCCACTTGCTTCTTGTGAGGACTTGGCCTCTTTCTGCGTCCAGTAGTGGTCTTGACCTTCAGCAACGTTGGACCACTTGAAGATTGTGGTGGAGCTGAGGATGATGCAGAAGCCCCTGAGGCAATAGAAAAGCCTGCAGTCCGCTGACATGTTGCAAGGTGCACAGGTGTTGAGGACTTTGTGGCAGCAGTTGAAGATTTTGAACGGGTTTCAAATAGAACGCACATGAAGAATTTGTGAATAGATTGGGTTGAGTTTAGCATAGAGGGGGAACGGGTCCGATCACATTCACTTAGAAGAAAAACAACTTGAAGAATTAGCAATAAGTGAATGCTGTTGAGGACATTGAAAACTCAAATATATATATATAGTCAATGAAGAACACCAATTGAGAAGTTTGAGGAAATTGCAAAGTTGAGGAATTTGAAAATTTGAAGAATTTGCAAAAATGAAGAAAAACTCAAATTTGAAGGTTTTCAACTTTTGTTGGTGGCGTGACCCACCGTATAAGAATGATGATTTCAGACACCGCGTACAATTGTCGTAGGCTCTGAGAATCAGATTCTTCATTAATTTCTTCATACTTAGAGGGTTAGTCTTCATTGATTGAAGAAAAATGTTACTTCGTGTGTTGCACATCTAAGTCATCAATTTGCATAAGTGTTAGGATGTATGTCATTTCAAAAAACATTCGAAGAATCTTAGATATTAGGTCACACCGCAACTTGCTAAATCTCTTCTCATCCAAGGGCTTTGTGAAGATATCTGCCAGCTGTTCTTCAGTCTTCACGTGGTCGATGGAGATGTCGCCCTTCAACACATGATCTCAAAGAAAATGATGACGAATCTGGATGTGCTTCGTCTTTGAGTGCTGAACTGGGTTATGAGCAATCTTGATGGTACTCTCGTTGTCGCAGTAGAGTGGCACATTCTTCATGTTGATGCCATAGTCCTTAAGGGTTTGCTTCATCCACAGTAATTGAGCACAGCAAGAACGAGCAGCAATGTATTCAGCTTCAGCAGTAAGGACTATTCAGCTTCAATTTGCACATCTAAGTCATCAATTCTTCGAGGACCAACATACTAAAGATCGTCAGAGGAAATGACATGTGCATGATGTTGACTTGCGATCCACTCGATCACCAGCATAGTCAGAGTCAGAATATCCAATGAGATCAAAAGCCGAGCCCTTGGGATACCATAATCCAAGTGTTGGAGTGTGAGCTAGATATTGAAGAATATGTTTCACAGCCTTCTGGTGTGATTCCTTCAGTGTAGCTTGAAAACGGGCACACATGCAAACACTAAGCATAATATCTGGCCTAGATGCACATAGATACAATAAAGAGCCAATCATGGAGCGGTATACCTTTTGATCAAAGTCTTTACCATTTTCATCGGTGCATAGATGGCCATTTGTGGGCATAGGGATTTTGACGCCTTTGCAATATTGCATGCCGAATTTCCTCAGAACGTCCTTGAGGTATTTCTCTTGAGATATGAAGATGTCATTGCGTTGTTGACGAATTTGCAGACCTAAGAAGAATTTCAATTCTCCCATCATAGACATTTGATATTCCTCACTCATCATATAGGAAAATTTGTCACTGTAACGTTGGTTAGTATAGCCAAAGATAATATCATCAACATATATTTGGCACACGAATAATTCATCATCATATGTTTTGGTGAAAAGAGTTGGATCAAGTGAACCGGGTTTGAAGCCTTTCTTCATGAGGAATTCCTTCAGTGTATCATACCACGCCCGAGGGTCCTGCTTGAGGCCATAGAGGGCCCTGTTGAGTCTGAAGACTTTGTCAGGATGCTTAGGATCTTCAAAACCTAGGGGTTGAGCCACATATACTTCTTCCTCAAGCTTACCATTGAGGAATGCACTTTTCACATCCATTTGATATAAGATGATATTATGATGGTTAGCATAAGCAAGCAATATGCGAATAGCCTCAAGTCTAGAACAGGTGCAAAAGTTTCATCGAAGTCAATTCCTTCAACCTGTGTGTAGCCTTGAGCTACAAGACAAGCCTTGTTCCTCACCACTAGGCCATTTTTGTCTTGCTTGTTGCGGTAGATCCACTTGGTACCGATGATATTGTGCTTGCGAGGGTCTGGTCGCTTGACAAGTTCCCACACATTGTTGAGCTCGAATTGATGTAATTCCTCTTGCATAGCTTGAATCCACTCAGGCTCCAGAAATGCCTCATCAACTTTGGTGGGCTCTGTGATAGAGACAAAAGCAAAGTGCCCACAAAAGTTAGACAAATGTGAAGCTTTTGAGCGTGTGAGAGGACCTGGTGCGTTGATGTCGTCGATGATTTTCTCAATCTGCACTTCATTTGCAACGCGAGGATGAGTAGGTTGACGACTTTGATTGGGCTGAGCATTTTCTTCAGCGACGTTTTCTTCACATGCACCAGCATGATTTTCTTCACGATCTGGAATCACTTCTTCAGGAGATTCTTCAGTGGGTATGACATCCTCAGTAGCCTTTAACTTGATGGATTCCTCAGGAGACATTTCATCTAGCATAGGAGGTAGGTGCTCTCTTTGCGAGCCGTTAGTTTCATCGAACCGCACATCTACAGTTTCAACAACCTTGTTGTGATAGGTGTTGAAGACACTGTAGGTGTGCGAGTCCTTTTCGTAAGCAAGCATAAAACCCTCGTGTGCTTTCGGTGCAAATTTTGAGTTGGGATGAGGATCTCTAATCCAGCATTTAGCACCGAAGACTTTGAAATAACTCACATTGGGTTTCTTGTTAGTGAGGAGTTCATATGAGGTCTTCTTGAAGAATTTGTGAAGATATACCCTGTTGATGATGTGGCATGAAGTATAAATAGCCTCGGGCCAGAAGCGATGAGGCGTCTTATATTCATCAAGCATAGTGCGAGCCATCTCAACAAGAGTCCTGTTCTTGCGCTCCAGGACGCCATTCTGCTGAGGAGTGTATGGGGCAGATAACTCATGAGTAATACCAAGTTCATCAAGATAGTCATCAAGACCAGTATTCTTGAACTCGGTCCCATTATCACTCCGGATATGCTTGATCTTCACACCGAAATTCGTCGAGGCCCTTGAGGAAAATCATCTGAAGACTTCCTGCACTTCAGTTTTGTACATAATGATATGCACTCAGGTGTAACGAGAATAATCATCAACAATGACAAAGCCATATAGAGATGCTGCATTTGTTAGTGTGGCATAATGAGTAGGGCCAAAGATATCCATGTGAATCAATTCAAAAGGACGAGTGGTAGTGAATGATAGTCTTCGAGGGGTGCTTGGATCTGATCATCTTTCCAGCCTCACAAGCCCCGCAAAGATGATCTTTGAGGAATTTGACACCCTCAATGCCAATGACGTGCTTCTTCTTCACAAGCGTGTGCAAGTTCCTCATGCCAGCATGACCGAGTCGACGATGCCATAGCCAACCTTCTAAAGCTTTTGCAAGTAGACAAGTGGCAGGCTGTGGTCCTGCAGAGAAATCAACAATATAGAAGTCTCCTCTCCTAAAGCCTTCGAAGACTTTGGAATTGTCAGATTCCATGAGCACTAAGCAGCGATATTTGCCAAAGACGACAACCATATTAAGATCACAAAGCATTGAGACAGACATGAGGTTGAATCCGAGGGACTCGACAAGCATGACTTTATCCATCTGTCGATCCTTTGAGATTGCAACCCTACCTAGACCCAAAACCTTGCTTTTGCCTTTGTCAGCGTAGGTGATATGCTTCAGATGCAATGGAGATAAAGCAGAGTCCATCAGTAAGCTCTTGTCACCGGTCATGTGATTTGTACATCCACTGTCTAGGACCCACTCAGTAGCTTTGGGTGATTCATCCTGCAGATGAATTAGTGCAACAGAGTGAAGAATATGACATCAAATTCATCTGATAGAATATGACATACTCATATACTTCAGAGTGAAGAATATGACATCAAATTCATCAGATAGAATATGACATACTCATATACTTCAGAGTGAAGAATATGACATCAAATTCATCAGATAGAATTTCATCAAATAGTGCAACAGATATAGCAGTATGAGGACGTGAGAAATGAGTAAATCATTTCTTCATGATTAGCTTGCATCCTTTCAAGCATTCTCAGGTCTCCAGCAAATTCATCAGATGTTCAAGTTCGTCTGGAGACCTGACCCTGCATAAGAGATTAGTTCTTTTTCTTCACCACCCACATCTGGAGGGGTGGCAAAGAGTTCATCATTTTGCGAGCTCCATAAGAGAAAGGTGGCATTGAAGCCAGTGCACTTCGTTTCACAGAAGAGGGGTTAGAGTATGCATATGAATAAGCAGAGAAATTCTTCGAGGACTTATGAACATAATGATTTGAAGAATAATGCACATATTCATAAGTCTTAGATTTTCCCTATGAAACAGAAGCATTAGCACGATGGTGCTCATATGAGGAATTTGATCCATATGAGGACTTGAATCCATATGAAGAATTTGGTCCACGTGAGGACGTTGATCCATATGAAGACTTTGGTCCATATGAAAAATTTGATCTGGGGTTCCTGTTCTTCACAGATGGTGTCATGAGGACATTCACCTGAAGACTTTCAAGGCACCTTTTGGGAACCCAGATTTTCTTCATAGGAGGACCGTTCCTGCAGTTAGTTCCAACATATCTAGCAAATACTTCATCATTCTGATTTTTGAACAACTTATAGTTGGAGTCAAATGACTCATCAGATGAATATGAAGATTCACATGTAAAGCCAGATAAAGTGGATGGATCTATGGGAGGTCCTTTTGCAGCAACCCATGTGGTTTTGGGATACTGCTCAGGTTTCCAGTAGGTTCCATCAGCGTTGAGTTTCCTCTCAAAGGCAATACCCTCTTTCCTAGGGTTCCTATTCAAGATCTGCTTTTTGAGAACATCACAAAGAGTCTGATGCCCTTTGAGGCTTTTGTACATGCCTGTCACATACAATTCCTTTAACCCTACATTTTCGTCAGTAATACTTATGGTATCCTTAGATGAGGCAATTGTGACCACAGAGATAGTTGAAGAATTTGTAGCAATAGAAGCATTTGAACTTACAGGTGAAGAATTAGCAGATTCACGTTCAATGCATTTCAAACATGGTGGAATAAATTCTTCCTGAGCGGAACTGATCTGTTGAGCAAGTAATGAATCATTTTCCTTCTAAAGATCTTCATGACTCACCCTTAGCTTCTCAAGATCTTGCTTTCTCTGAAGAAATTCATACGAAAGCTTCTCATGATCGGCTAAGAGTGTTTCATGATGACCTTGAAGATTATCAAACTTAGACTGTAGTCGTTGAAGATTATCAGTCCGAATTTGAGTTCGACTCATTTCCTCACCCAACAGGTCATCGCTTTTGTCTAGTAGATTTTGAACCTTTTCCAAAGCCTTTTGTTGTTTTATTGCAATATTAGCAAGTTTGGAATAGCTAGGTTTGAGATCATCATCAGATTCATCTTCACTAGATTCAAAGGAGGGATATTTGAGTACCTTGGCACCTTTTGCCATGAAGTAATAGGTGGGAGCGTAGTCATTGTCGCCGTCGTCAGCAGTGTTGGGGAAGCCATTTTCCTCATTGTTGAAGATGGACTTGCTGACGAAAGCAGTAGCGAGAGCTAGGCTCGCCACACCAGAGTCTGACTCCTCAGATTCCTCCTCTTCCTCATTTTCCTCAGATTCAGCTTCAGAATCCATTTCCTTGCCAATGAATGCCCGAGCCTTTTTGGAACTGCTCTTCTTGTGAGATGAAGTCTTTAAAGATTTTGACGATGGGGAATTTGAAGATTGCTTCTTTTTCTTCGAGTCATCTGAACTATCATCCTTGTATTTCTTCTTCTTTGATTCCTTCACCCACTGAGGACAATCAGTTATGTAGTGACCAGGTTTCTTGAATTTGTGGCAAGTCCTCTTCTTGTAATCACGGGATGAGGAATCTGATCTCATGTCATCACCTCTTGAAGATTTTCCAAAGCGACCACGCCTTGAGAACTTCTGGAATTTCCTCACGAGCATTGCTAGCTCCTGGCTTAGTTCTTCGGGGTCACCAAGGCTACTATCAGAATCTTCTGCTTCAGATGAGGAAACTGTCTTGGCCTTCAGTGCGCGTGATCTTCCATAGCTTGGCCCGTAGAGATCTCTCTTCTCAGCTTGTTGGAATTCATGAGTGTTCAGCCTCTCAAGGATATCAGCAGGATCTAGTGACTTGTAGTCTCCACGTTCTTGAATCATCAGTGCCAGTGTATCGAATGAGGAATCAAGTGATCTCAGCAATTTCTTCACCACCTCATGGTCGGTGATGTCAATGGCACCAAGTGCTTGAAGGTCATTTGAGATGTTAGTGAGGCGATCAAAGGTTTGCTGAACATTTTCATTGTCGAGTCTTTTGAAGCGGTTGAAGAGATTGCGAAGAACATCAACTCGAGAATCATGTTGGGTCGAGATTCCTTCGTTGACCTTGGACAGCCTATCCCAGATAAGCTTTGCAGACTCCAAAGCACTCACTCTACCATACTGTCCTTTGCTCAGATGGCCACATATGATATTCTTCGCTTGAGAGTCGAGTTGCTTGAATCTCTTCACATCAGCAGCGTTCACGGAAGGAGTGACGGAGGGAATGCCATTTTTCACAACGTACCAGAGATCGTTGTCAATTGCCTCAAGATGCATGCGCATCTTGTTCTTCCAGTAGGGGTAGTCCGTCCCATCGAAGGTAGGACACCTAGCCGAGACCTTGATCATGCCTGCAGTCGACATAACTAAAACTCCAGGTGGTTAAACCAAAATCACACAGAACAAGGGAGTACCTTGCTCTGATACCAATTGAAAGTGCGTTATATCGACTAGAGGGGGGTGAATAGGTGATTTTTACAAATTCGTCACTGAGGAAATACTACTTGAAGAATTTGCTAAGTGACGAACTACAAGCAGTGGAATAAGTACTCAGGTGCATGCATAACAAGACAGTAGCATAGTTATCATGATAAAATGAAACATACACAGAGCACAGGTAGCGTGTAAACAGGATAAGCAGGTAGAAGACAAGATGACTGAAGAAATAGGATTGAGGAAATTAAGAAAGTCTTCAGTTAAAGTCTTCAAACAGTAACGATCAATTTCATGAACACATGAGCGAGGAAATGAAAGGGTTGAGGAAATAGAACCAGTAGCTCGGTGAAGACAATGATTTGGTAGACCAGTTCCAACTGCTGTGACAGTTGTATGTCTCATTGGAGTGGCTTGGTATTTAAACCAAAGGACACACAGTCCCAGGACACACAGTCCTTACTATATTCTCCTTGAGCTAAGGTCACACAAACCTCGCCCAATCACTCATGGTAAGTCTTCAGGTTACTTCCAAACCTTCACAGACTAGGTCACGCGACGATCCACAATTCCTCTTGGATGCTCTAGACCATGACGCCTAACCGTCTGGAAGATGCACAGTCTTCAAAGGTAACAAGCGTCGGTTCCACACAGGAACAATCTCTTTAGTGATGCTCAATCACTTTGGGTTTAGGTGTTGGGGTTTTGGGTTTTTCCTCACTGATGATTTTCTCTCAAAGTCCTCGGAGGATGAGATGCTCTAAATGACAAGTGTCAGTTTCTCTCGGAGCAGCCAACAAACTCGTGGTTGTAGGGGGGCGGCTATTTATAGCCGGGGAGCAGCCCGACATGATAAGACATAAATGCCCTTCAATGATATGACCGTTAGGTGGATAAGATATTTGGGACAACTGGCGCGTAGCACAGCAACGGTCGGAAATTTGAGCTCTCAAATTCCTCAGGGCTATCATGTTCCTCACTTGTAGGCAATCCGCACTGCCGAATTCCTAACTCCTCAGTCAGAACAAATTCCTCAGAGAGCAGAAGATCTTTGTCTCTGTCACTGAAGAAATTGACTGAACTGTATGAGATTTCCAAAGGCTTCACTCGAAGGATTGGGTATGTGTAGGCTTTGAGATGAGCATCACTTGGAAATGTTTTCCTTAGCTTTACCTCGACCCCCTTTAACAGTATGGTGTTTCCTATGACTCAAGAAAGAGAAAAATAAACTACGAAAACAAAAGTCTTCACGTTTCATAATCCTCGCATCAGTATCAATGTCTTCAAGAAAACCAAAGTCTTCAAATGAAGACATTCATTTTTAGGGGTCGACTTTCTTCGTAAATATCAAACTCCTCAGAGACTTATATAACCTGTGTACACTCACAAACACATTAGTCCCTTAACCTATAAGTCTTCAATACACCAAAATCACTAAGGGGCACTAGATGCACTTACACAACTCCACATCCCCAAGAGGGTGAAGTGGTGATCTTTGCAGATCACCTTCTTCGTGGTTTTTCACCGCCCGGGTCAAAGTTTTTCCGTGATGCCCTGAACTTTTATCAGCTTCATCCTCAAGACATTGCCCCCAATTCTGTCTCCAACTTATGCAATTTTCAAACATTCTGCGAAGTATATCTTGAAGAGGAACCCACTATTGACCTCTCCAGAGAGTATTTTTACATCAATCATCAAACCGAAATGATTGATGGACCAAGTTTGGAGCTTGGAGGGGTTTCCGTCCAACGGCAGAGAGATATAATTTTTCCTGAAGCTAGATTGCCTAGCCATCCAAAAGATTGGAATTTTACTTGGTTTTACTGCAAGGATACTTCTCCGGCTGATGAGAATCCTTTGCCGGGTTACCACTCCTTCCGGCTCAACACCCACGGCAAGCTTCCGGACCGATTGACCGCTGCAGAGCGCGTTAAATATGCTCCCACTTTCTCCAAAATAAGAGCATTGGTAGCCAATGGTTTAACTGGAGTAGATTTGACCCGCTGCTGGGTTGCTTGGAGGATATTACCTTTAAGCCAGTGCAGCGGCTTGATGTGTCAATATGCTGGAGACACCAAGGATCCACAACGTTTCAATCAGACATCCTTAAGCGACAAGGATATTACTGATATAGTCAAATCATTGCTTGGGGAACCTATGGACAATTGTCGCAAAGTGGGAATAAATCCCTTCTGCAAACTTAACCCGGCTCCTCCTGTAAGCCATCAGACCAAGCTTCACCTTGTTTATTTATCTCTTTAATTTTTCCTTATTTCAACAGTTTGCTCACATGTATACAGGCCAACTTTCCTTTCTGGAGAAAGAAACTTCAGGCCCCCCCCCCAACCAAGAAGCCTAAAACAAAGACTACAGGTCCGGGTCGACGCAAGAAACCATCAGCCGACGAGTTGCTCCATCTTGATGAGTTGGAGGTAGAACTTGACTCCCTTGGCTTTCTTTTCATACAGCTTATTGATGTTGATTCATCTCAGGAAGAGGCAGAGACCAGTCATGCAGACGCAGCAGAGGTAACTATAATTTCCTTCGACTCAGAACCCTTGCCAAGAAAGAAAACTCGGCGGATCACCCGAAAAGTAAGGTTTTCTCATCCTCTTGCTTATTTGGATCCCAACTTTCTTTTGAAGAAACAACAACACGAATTAAGGCATAAGACCCGGAGTGACGGCATAGAAGATCTCCTGGCCGGCTTACCAAACACGCCTGCTCCTCGCAAGCGTCGAAATGAGGTGCCACATAACCCGGACTCTCTCTATCTATTAGCTGGCCTTATACGTCACTCTCTTAGTTCTTCCGACTCAAATTATTAGGGCACGCCTCCATCATCAGGCGACTCTACTGGGACTCAAATGCCTTCCTTCAAGATTGCCCAGGGGTAAGTATTTTCATTTGTTCATAAATAACCTTGTAAGTATATACTCAAATTCTTGCGTCCTTGTCACAGAGGCGTCACCAAGGCGGGAAAAAGAAAAAGGTGGGCGGTTCTTCCAAAGACCCGAAGACCACTGAGCCAGAAAAACAGGCGCCTGATGGCCCAGAAGCGTCAATTCAAACCCCTGAGGATCTTGCTAGTGACCCGCCGCCACTTGCTGACACAAACGTCTTTGAAACAATGGACGTTGAAATAAATCCGCCGGCTATTAGCCATGACCCGCCAAGCCCGAAGCTGCCAAGCCCTGCCAAGCTGACTGAGGAGATTCCCCTTAACAAGAATTCTGATGATGTGACTATCACTGGGACAGCTTATATAGCGCCAGGAGCCTCTACTGTGCTAACCAAGCATAGTACTAAGGAAGAATCTCCTTCCTTAGAAAAAGGCAAGGCCAAGCTGGACCTGGAGAGCTACTCCTCTTTCAGTGCAGGCGATGTGTATGCGGGCTATCTAAGCCACCTCAACATAAGTCGAGATATGGAAGCTGGGCTAGTTCAACTCATGAAACAGAAGTATGAGGTATGAAACCATCCTTTTCCTCTTTAGCCTTGTTGATATACTTATATCCATAATAGCCCTCAAAGGGCAGGCTTAACTTTAGCAAAGTAAACCGGAACTTTTATTCATTTGACAACCAAACATGTAGCCCCCAAGGGCCGGCTTAAGTTACCAAAGTGATCCGGAACTTATAGTCATGAACACCAAACCTGTAGCCCCCAAGGGCTGGCTTAACTTACCAAAGTGAGCCATGACTTATAGTCATGAAAACCAAACATGTAGCCCCCAAGGGCCGGCTTAACCTTACCAAAGTGATGAGCCGGGTCTTCAATAAAGATTGAAGTGACCTACATTAGCCCCTAAGTGCCAAGTATATTGCTTGCAATGTTCTTGGGACTTTAATTAACTGTATTACCAAAACTTGCTCCTTGTGTTGTAATCATTGTCTCAATGTTGTATTTCAGGAAATGCTGAAGGAATAGGAGTCACAGCTTGGCGTCTTAAGAAAAAATATAGAACTGCAGCAAGCAGAGACTTCCAAGGCCGAGTCCAAGTTAAAACTTCCTTGGAAGAATTTGAAAAGGTTAAGGCGGGTTTTAATGCTGAGAGAGCCGCCTGGGAGACTGACAAGGCTGCTCTAACAAAAAAGGCCGAAGATGTTGAAGCTGTGCTTAAGCCGGTAACCGAAGAGTTGTCCGGTTTAAAACAACACATCTCGAAAATGACAGCCGCCGTCTTCGGTAAGTGTAATATGCCATTCAAATTCTGTAACCCGCCTAGCTTCTCAAATATGCATTGCTAACTCGCCGGCATCTCTTGTACGACTTCTTAACAAGCTCCAGGAGTGCAAATCTTGGTCAGGACATGTTATTGATGCTGAAGGCGATTTACTCGCTAACAGAGCAGTTATATAGTGGCACTCTCCGCAGTCTTGTGGCTTTGGGCTGGAACAAAAAACCTTCGAGTCAAATCAAGACTGTTCTGGATCATCTGTCAACATTCCCAGGCCATATTGCAGAAATGAAATTATCAGCCGCCCGAGCCAGAGCCATTGTTGCTCTTGGCCGGGCCAAAGCATGGCAATCTGAACTTGACCCGGAGGAAATAGCCACCGGGTGCTCGGAATTCAAGGATGACCAGTCAGCCTTTGAAGAAAAGGACTTCAATCAATGCATCCGAGAGATGCGGCCCGTGGCCTGTAAGCTCATCGAAGAGCTAAACTTAAACAAGTATACACCAGCTTATGACTGACAACAACCAGAAGATTAAGCCGCCAACTCATGATGTTGTCAATCTCATTCCTCCTCGGCGTAAGCATATCTTCGCCCCTGATGTTGATCATTCCATTATACTAAATGACGAGGCCACATTCTAAGCTTTAACCGGCATCGACTGGACAACGGCCGATCTTCAGATGATCGACGAGGAAGAGCCGGTGCGGGATGACCCACAATCTTCAAGGCGGCAGGAAGACTACTGATCATAGTGATGATGATCCAGGTGGCTCTCATGCCGGTTTGTAGTAGTGCAGCTCCAAAACACTTGATGCAATATCTTTTGGGCTCAATTGGAAGCCTTGTAATAGGGTAGCTTTAAAACAATGGTCCACCCTGTCATGCCTTCGTGCATGTTTTATCTTGACTTTTGGCCAACAGTTGATTTTTGTGGCCTACTTCATCTGACCAGATATATGAACCGTCTGATGACTATATTCAGCACCTTAGGTCTTGTATATTTTGCAAAAGACCAATCATCGTATATACCGGCGACTTAAAGCCAGAAATCACGGCGGGTTAACAAACCCAAAGACTCGTAGTCTCATATAATAGTTGAAAACATGATTGACATGGATGTAAAGCCAAATCATGCAGGCATCTTAAAAAACAAAAAAGCCAGGGCGGGTAACAACCCTAAGACTTGTAGCCTCATAGCCATAACTATTCAAATCAATCATGTTGGCGACTTAAAGTCCGAAGCCAGGGTGGGTGACAACCCAAAGACTGTAGTCTCATAACTACGGCTGTTGAAACCAAAACATACTAGTGACTTAAAGTCCAAAGCCAGGGCGGGTTACAACCCAAAAATACTCAAACAGGAGAATCATAATCCGGAGCCTCACGACCTGGGTAGTCAAAATTTGTACAAAAGCAAAAACTTAAAAAATATCAAAATATCAAAAAATCAAAAAGAAAGAGATACAACAAATCTCAACTCTTTGCTAGGCCGTCTTCCAAGACATGACCAAACAAGTTGGCTCACAGGCCTTGTGCTTTCAAGGCCGCACAGCCATTGAGTTTATCCTAGCTCACTATAAGCCAGCTCTCACGTGACACAAGCCACCGTTTTAACCTTAACAAGTTCAGGGTCTTTAAATAAGATTGACTGTTAAGAGTTCGGCGGGTCACCTGGTGGAGTAGCATGTTGCAAACAGGCAGATGTAACTCAGAATATGGCAACTCAGGCCGGTCAAGAGGGTATGAAAGCTAAACCCGGTGGGTTGGAAGCCCCCAAGTGACCTTATGACCATTTAATAAAGACTCAGATACACAGAATTGAAATGACAGAGGCCCTGAATTTTTCAGGGATGCCGGCTTTATTATATTGATCATAAAAAGATATATACATCATCAAAAGTATGTACAATAGGGAGAGCCGGTGGCTCAAGTATAGTAAGGCTGAAGATGAGCAATATTCCATGGCCTGTTGGTCTCCTGCTCAGAGGTGTGTGACTTCTTGTGCTCACGTAGATCAATGAGATAATACGAGCCATTGTTGAGCTTCTTACTGACCACAAAAGGTCCTTACCAAGGTGGAGACAACTTATGCATGTCAGTTTGATCTTGAATCAGCCGGAGCACTAAGTTGCCCTCTTCAAACGCCCGAGTCTTAACTCTGTGGCTATGATAGCGACGCAGGTCTTGTTGATAAATCACCGACCGGGCCACCGCATGGTCATGCTCTTCATCCAAAACATCAAGCGCATTCTGACGTGCCGTCTCATTATCAATTTCAAAATAAGTCGCCACTCGGGGGGCGAGTCATGACGTATATCACTTGGGAGAACCGCCTCTGCACCATAGACCATGAAGAAAGGCGTATAGCCTGTTGACCTGTTGGGGGTGGTATTAATACTCCAAACCACGGAAGGTAATTCCTCCACCCAACAACCTGGCGTTCGCTCCAAGGGAACCATAAGCCGAGGCTTAATACCTCGCAAGATTTCTTGATTGGCTCGTTCAGCTTGACCATTAGACTGTGGATGAGCCACTTAGGAAACATTGAGCCGAATATGCTCTCGTTGATAGAACTCTTTCATAGCTCCTTTGGACAGATTAGTACCATTGTCAGTGATGATACTATGAGGATAACCAAAGTGGAAGATCAGCTTTTTAACAAACTAAACTACAGTTGCTGCAACACACTTGCTGATCGGCTCTACCTCAATCCAGTTGGTAAATTTGTCAACCGCCACCAAAAGATGGGTCTTTTTATCCTTAGACCATATCAAGCCCCCAGACTACAAACGGCCAAGTTATTGGAATCATACGCAATTCTTGAGCCGACACATGAGCCCGTTGAGAAAATTTATGACACCCATCACACTTACTAATGATATCTTCTACATTAGCATGAGCCGTCAACCAATAAAAGCAATGACAAAAAGCTTTAGCCACTAAAGACGTAGAGCCGGCATGATGACCATAGTCACCTTCATGGATTTCTCTTAAGATCTCATGACCCTCTTCAGGAGAAACACAATGTTGAAACACGCCTGACACACTGCATCGGTGTAACTCGCCATTGACAATATTCATTGAGGGAGTCCTGGATTAGGGGGTCCTCGGGTGTCCGGTCTATTCGATATGGGCCGGACTGATGGGCTGTGAAGATAAAGCAGAAGACCATTCCCTGTGTCCGGGTAGGACTCCTATATGCATGGACGGCAAGTTTGGTGTCCGGATGTATTATTTCCTTCTTCTGTAAGGGACAAATGCATTTTTGCCCCTGGTTGGAACCTACCCACGGGTTTTGCCCTTACTTTTCGACTCTGCTCAGTTTTGCCCTTAGATTTTCCTCCAAGGTCGCCTGAATGCCCTTTGACCGTTTGACCAATACTTTGAAAATTCATAACAAATTGATATGAACTCAGAAAAATGCAAATTAGATATCAAAATGTTCAGATAAACATTACCTTTATGTGCATGTCATTTGCATGCAGGACAAAAGTACCGTTTAAACTACCTAAGATTATTAATATTATTAACATTATTAAAAATAAAAAGATATAAGTAATACTTTTTTCAGGAACAAAAATTACAGGAAAATGTAGGTGACATTTTCTGAACATCCTGATATCTTATTTGCATTTTTCTGAGTTCATATCAACTTGTTATGAAGTTTCAAAATAATAGTCAAAGTCGTTTGAACATGCATAACAAGTTGATATGAACTCAGCACAATGTATAAAATATATCAGGATGTTCAGAAAACATCACCTACATTTGCATGTAATTTTTATTCATGGATAAAGTATTTTTATACCTTTTTATTTTTAATAATGTTAATAACATTAATAACCTCGGGTAGTTTAAACGATACTTTTGTCCTTAATGCAAATGATATGCACATAAAGGTAATGTTTGTCTGAACATTTTGATATCTTATTTGCATTTTTCCGCGTTCATATGAATTTGTTATGAATTTTCAAAGTATTGGTCAAACAGTCAAAGGGCATTCGGGTGACCTCGAGGGCAAATCTAAGGGCAAAACTGAGCAGAGTCGAAAAGTAAGGGCAAACCCCGTGGGTAGGTTCCAACTAGGGGCAAAAATGCAATTGTCCCCTTCTGTAAACCGACTCTGTACAATCCTAGGCCCCTCCGGTGTGTATATAAACCGGAGGGTTTAGTCCGTAGAGGCGATCAGAATAATCATAGGCTAGACAACTAGGGTTTAGCCATTACGATCTCGAGGTAGATCAACTCTTGTAACCCCTATACTCATCGAATACAATCAAGCAGGACATAGGGTTTTACCTCCATTAAGAGCGCCCGAACCTGGGTAAACATCGTGTCCCCATTGTCCATTGTTACCATCGATCCTCAGACACACAGCTTTGGACCCCCTACCCAAGATCTGTCGGTTTTGACACCGACATTGGTGCTTTCATTGAGAGTTCCGTTGTGTAGTCGACAGAAGAATCGATGGCTCGCCTCGTTATCGATAATGATGCTGTTTCCGGGGAGACTTTTCTCCCTGGTCAAATCTTTGTGTTTGGCGGCTTCACGCTACGTGCCAACTCGACCGGCCACCTTGAGCAGGTCGACAACTACGCCCCTGGTCACCAGATCAGGTTTGGAAGCTTGAATTACATCGCGGATATCCGTGGAGACTTGGTCTTCGAAGGGTTCTCGGCCTCGGCCGCCACTCTTCACCCACATGAAGGAAGCCCGTCGGATCCGTTGTCAGATTCCGCTCAAGGATCAACTCTCGTGCCTGCCCTGGCCTTAGATCTAGGGCGGACCACTCTGTCCGAAGACGAGAGGCTAAACCCCGCCAGACTCTCTCCCATTATGGAGCTTCTTGCCGGAGACCCAGAGGCGACTATACTGTCAGCAGACCCACAGTCAAACATGACTCTTCCTGACATCGGGGAGACGGACTCGCCTCTGGACGTCAACTCCGAGCTCTCGAGGTCTGCGTCCATTGAGCTCAGTCAAGTGGTTATTACCGAACCTAGCTCCGCAGATCATCATACGCCCGGCCGGCTTTCGCTCTTAAACGAGACACTGGACCTAATGCGATCTCTCGCAATCACGGAAGTATCATCTCCGAACTACGACCAGCCTAAACTGGGGGCGGAGAGCAGGGAATTATACGTCCCACCCACCACCCACTTAATAGCCACTGTCGAGGATCTAACTGACATGCTAGACTACGCCTCCGAAGACATCGACGGTATGGATGACGATGCCGGAGCCGAACCAGGTCAAAACCCGCCTATCACTGGGCGTTGGACGGCCACTTCTACCTATGATGTATACATGGTGGACACACCTGAGAAGCAGGACGACGATGGCACTCAAGATCCAGATCAGGACAAGCCCGTCAAGGATCCACCAAAGCGCCGGTGTCAGCGGCGCTGCTCACGATCACGTCGGGCGAAGGACAGCAACACCGGCACCGGAGATAATGACACTCCGGACAATGCCGAAGACCCCGTCGACCCTTTGTTTGAGCAGGATGATAGGGAAGAGGGACAAGTCAATTCCGATGAACTTGTCGATCATGAGGATTCGGAAGATAGTAACTATCTACCGGCCTCCGAGGAGGACGTTAGCCTCGGTAACGAAGATTTCATCGTGCCAGAGGAACCCCTCGAACAAGAACACTTCAAGCGACATCTCATCGCCACTGCGAGGACCCTGAAAAAGAAACAGCAACAGCTTCAAGCCGAACAGGATACGCTCAACGACAGATGGACCAAGGTCCTGGCTCCCGAAGAATACGGCCTCGAGCACCCGACAAAGAGCTACCCAAAACACAGGCTACTACCACAATTCGATGACGAAGCCCTTGAGCCAATACCGTCAAGATACAATAATGCTGATCAACTAGACTGACCACCACGTGGACGTGACAAAGCAGCTAATTATGCCGAACACCAGCTCGCGCCACCTCGCCGTAGAGGCAAAGAGGCAGCGGCCCCGGGCTACACGTATGACTTACGTCAGGACCTAGACAATAGAGCCGGCCAGACCAGATCAATCTAGGGATCAAGGGGACGTGCTCCAAAACGAGACGACGGCCATCAAGCCTGGCGCGACAAGCATAACCAAGTTCGAGCCGAGAACCGAACACGGATGTCATCTGAACTCCGTCGTGATGTTGCCCGATATAGAGGCGCCGCACACCCCATGTGCTTTACCGACGAAGTAATGCAGCACCAGTTTTCGGAAGGGTTTAAACCCGTAAACATCGAGGCATACGATGGAACGACATATCCCGCTGTGTGGATTGAAGATTTTCTTCTCCACATTCACATGGCTCGCGGTAATGATCTCCACGCCATTAAATACCTTCCTCTAAAGCTAAAAGGGCCAGCACGGCACTGGTTGAATAGCCTCCTAGAGAACTCCATTGGCAGTTGGGAGGATTTAGAGGATGCTTTTCGGGACAACTTTCAGGGCACTTATGTCCGGCCACCGGACGCTGATGACCTGAGTCACATAGTCCAGCAACCCGGAGAGTCAGCCCGCAAACTCTGGACTCGGTTCTTAATTAAAAAGAACCAAATTGTCGACTGTCCGGACGTCGAAGCCTTAGCGGCATTTAAATACAGCGTCCGCGATGAATGGCTCGCCCGACAACTCGGTCAGGAAAAGCCGAAGACTATGGCAGCTCTCACTACACTCATGACCCGCTTCTGTGCGGGCGAAGATAGCTGGTTGGCTCGTAGAAGCAACAGCACAAGCGACCCTGGCACCTCTGAGGCCAAAGACGGCAATGGAAGGCCACGACGCAGCAAAAATAAGCGTCGGAACAACAATGAAGAAACCGAGGATACGGCGGTCAACGCCGGATTCAGCGGCTCTAAACCCGGTCAGCGGAAGAAGCCGTTCAAAGGAAATAGAGACGGCCCGTCCAACTTGGATAAAATACTGGATAGTCCCTGTCAAATCTATGGCACCCCTGACAAACCTGCCAACCACACCAATAGAAATTGCTGGGTTTTTAAACAGGCCGGTAAATTAAATACCAAACATAAGCGGAAAGGACCTCAAAGCGAAGACGATGATGAACCCCGCCCTCTGAACACCGGGGGACAAAAGAAGTTTCCCCCCAAGGTGAAAATAGTGAACATGATATATGTCACGCATATCCCCAAGAGGGAGCGCAAGCGCGCATTGAGGGACGTCTACGTCATAGAGCCTACCGCCCCAAAATTCAACCCTTCGTCGGCTTGTCCGATCACCTTCGATCGTAGGGACCACCCAACCAGTATCCGTCACGGAGGTTTGGCGGCCCTGGTACTCGATCCCATCATCGACGGATACCATCTCACTAGAGTCCTTATGGACAGCGGCAGCAGTCTCAACTTGATTTACCAAGACACTGTCCGTAAGATGGGTATTGACCCGTCAAGAATCAAGCCCAGCAACACTACCTTTAAAGGAGTGATACCTGGCGTAGAGGCCCGCTGCACGGGTTCCTTAACACTGGAAGTGGTATTCGGCTCTCCAGATAACTTTAGAAGTGAAGAATTGATTGTCGATATCGTCCCTTTCCGCAGTGGTTATCATGCATTGCTTGGACGAACTGCTTTCGCCCGCTTTAATGCAGTCCCGCACTATGCTTATTTGAAGCTCAAAATGCCCGGACCGCGCGGCGTTATCACAGTCAATGGAAATATGGAGCGCTCCCTCCGTACTGAGGAGCACACCGCGGCCCTAGCAGCCGAGGTACAGAACGGCTTCAACAGCTCATCGGTCATCAAGACCCATGACACCGCCAAGCGAGTCCGATCAACATTACAGCATGACAGCTTGGCAAATCCGAAGCTTGAATAGCATTTCGGCCTCCGCCGATCGCCCCATGAGGCTGCGGCATACGTACCGCACATGCATAATTACGCACTTAAAATACCTTGGGCAGCACCGGAGGCATACTGCGGAACATGGACTCCTTTCTAGGTTCCCCTTTCTTATAGACGACCATCGACTCCTCCTCTCAAAGGATTTCCAACCAAGGAGAAAAGGCGCAGACGTGTAGCAGGGCATCATTAGGACCTTCAAGCCACTATTTTCTCAGAAAAGCCCTTTATAAACCTTTCCTTGTGTAAACTTTCGGCATGTAAAATGGCCTTGGCCTCCGGGCATTATCTGTAATGACACGTCTCGACGTATTAATCAGGGCATAAAGGAAGCAGTTGATCACCACTTTTGTTTGGTACTCATCTATTTTTATATTATCATCTGTCTTCCCTCCCTACGCCCGACTGCCACACGTGCCTTAGTCCAGTCTTAAACACCCGGGGCTGTATCCGGCCCGGCACATTTTAAAGTCCGAACTACTATGGGGTACTCTTCGGCGTCCCGAATATTCCATTATATGCATCGGCTCCGAATCATGTCTTTGGTCTATAGTTGGCTTGCCCGACTCCTGTGCTTACCACCTTACATTCCGCTCGTTCGGCTAAGGTAGTAAAGGGAAAACTACTGCGATTGTATTTCTGGTTCGTTCGGTTAAATACCTCAGTAGAGAAAGCCGAAAACTGACTGTCATGATAAAGCGAGAGCTGGTCGGCGATTCGGTGACTTAGTTTTATACTACAATCATTAGCGATTTACTTCGTGTTATACGAGGGGCTGGTCTTCGTCCAGCCGCGTGGAAAAGGCACCGTAGTCCGGATAGCCGCACACGCACCAGGGGCTAGCACTTAGCCCCACAGTCAAACTCCTATGGCTAAGTGAAAGCAATAAAGCCGCATAGTCTGATTGCCTGGTTCACCATGCTAACACCTCCTTTACGGACCAAGACGTTGGATAAAGTGTGTTCACGTGTTATGCCGAACACCCCTGTAGCATCTACATGGGGGCTGAAGGCGATGACTGGCAACTTTCAGAAATAAAACAATAAACGGCCGCACAGGAGGAAAAATCGCTTGAAAGAAAAGGCGCAAACATAGCTATATAAACAGCATGGGTTCGTCGCATTGTTTGTACAACCCGAACACACTCAATCAAATATTACATCCTTCAAGCATTGGCCCTCGATCACTCGGGCTTCTTCTAGGACGTCATTGAAGTACCTCTCCGGCTTCCGATGATCCTTGCCTTCGGGCGGGCCTGCGGTTGCCACTTCGGTGTCCTTCATCTTTGCCCATTGCATCTTGATGCGGGCGAAGGCCATCCGGGCACCCTCTATGCAGGCCGAGCGCTTCAATGCATCAATCCGAGGCCGCGCGTCGATAAGCCGCTTCACCAAACCGAAGCAGCTACTAGGGATTGGCTCGGCCAGCCAGAGCTGGACTGTCAAGTCCCTCATGGCCAAACCTGCCACCCTATGCAGCTCAGAAAGCTGCTTCAGTTGGTCACCCAGGAGAGGCGTCGAGTGTTCTGGCGTGACAAATTGCGACCAGAACAGTTTCTCGGTCGAGTTCCCCTCCTCGGCTCGAAAGTACTGTGCGGCATCAGCGGCACTCTTCGGAAGATCCGCAAACGCGCCTGGAGAACTCCACACTCGGGTCAGCAAAGCATACCTCTAACCTCCAAAGACACTCTGCAAAAGAAAGGCCTTACCAGCCGCTATCTGTCTCGCCTGATGGATCTCTTGACGAGCACTCCTGGACTCAATCTGCGCCTCTTTGGCATCATGGAGAGCCTTGGCGAGCTCGGTCGACTGGTCCGAAGTCTTCTAATCTAAAGCTTCGCGTTTGCTAATGGCATCCTTCAGCTCTTGCTCTACATCGGCCATCCGAGCTTCGTGTTGGCGGCGGGCATCTTGCTCAGTCTTCAGTACGGCAGCCGCCTTGTCAGCGGCTGCCTTATTCGCCTCCGTCTCCTTTTTGGCCTGGGCAAGGGCGCTTTTGAGGGTCTCGACCTCGGCTGCGCCAGCTATGATTATAATCAAAGCATTCCATAAGTTAATCTCTAAATATACATATCAGTTCTGATATCAAACTAAACTTTTAACATTATACGCATACCTTGCGTCTCATCGAACCGCTTATTAATGCGTTCGATTTCCTCATTGGCCACGTGAAGCTTCCGATTGAGTTCGGAAACTTCTGCGGCCTGGGCGGTCGCTGCCAACAGGGAAGCCTGTTACAATAACAGCACAGCAGGTTAACTCTCCCGAATACTATATGGATCCTCTGTCCGGTTTCTTTTAACCGAACAGAGCCTTAGGGGCTACTGTCTGTACACAGGTATATTCCTCTATATGAAATGTTTTTTAGAACATTACGTCGCATACCTCAAAGCTTGTCAGTAGGCTGGTGAAGGCTTCATTCAATCCGCTCTTAGCAGACTGAACCTTCTCCACCACCGCACCTATCAGGGTGCGGTGCTCCGCCACGATGGAAGAACGCTGCAGTGCTTCCTGCAGAGCGTTGGGCGCCTCCGGATTAGTGGAGGTCGCCGATGGAGCTGATGCTCCTCCCCCCTCTTTCAAAGAGGGCTGCTTATCCAATCCAGGAGACATGTTGGTCTCCGGAATGGTGTTCGATTGTGGCCCGGATGGTTGGGGGTCCCCACCGTCGGTTCTCATAGGGGTCGCCTCCCCTAGGTTTTCGGCGACCGAGGTATTAACCTCGGGCGCTTTCTCGGCGGCTTCGTTCGCCCCCCTCTGCAAAGAGAGGTCCTTTGGGAGGACACCTTGGTGTCCTCCATGATGATAGGCGAGGTGGCACGCGTCGGCGTGTCACTCTCTGCCATTTCGAGTGGCAGAGAGTTCCCATCCGATGATGGGGTTTGTGAGAGCTCGTGGGAAGGGCTGAAAGGCAAATAACAAAATAACTTATATAATGGAAGCAGGTAGACCGAAGATAAATAGTAAGTTTCCGGATACTTACGATTCGCCAGGGGCTTCACCCTAGGTGGCTTCTTGGGAACTAGTTCGGTCTCTGAGTCTGAACTGTCCGGAAGGGCCAGCTTCCCTATCTTGGGCGCCTCATCCTCCGGGTCTTCGGAGGCAGCCCTCTTCTTCTTCCTCCCCTTACGGGGGGAGTCGCTCTCCACCTCCTCCTCCTCTTCTTCCTCATCTCCTTCATGGGAAGAGAGTGCTTCGGTCTCTCCGGACACTGTTTCTAAAGGACCTTTATGGCGGGGGCCGCCCTTGGCCTCCTTGCCTTTCTTCTTCTTGGTCTTCCTCTTCGGCGCTTGATAGGGCACCGGGACCAGCATCTCCGTTAGCTGGGGTATGGCCGGATCCTCAGGCAGCAGTGCCGGACAGTTGATCCACTCCGCCTTTGCTGTCCAGACCTGTAAAGAAAGCAGGCGATATAATTTCTATCATATCTGAAATATTGATCGGATAGGCTATGCTTACCGCCGTGGCTGGGTTCTCGATGTCGAGCCCGATGTCTTCATTCTTCTTTGGCCACTTTTTCTGAGCCTTGAAGAGCTGCTTCCATATATCTTCGTGCGTGGTGCCGAAGAAGCGCTTCATGGTCCGTGGCTTCTCCGGATCGAACTCCCACATGGGGGAGGCCCGGAGCTGGCAAGGAAGGATGTGGCGGAAAAGCATCACTTGAATCACGTTTGTGAGACCAGTGTTCTCACCCAACATGTCGGAGATGCGTTTTTGGAGCACCTTCACCTCTGGTTTGGACCCCCAATCAAGACACTTGGCGGTCCGTGAGGTGAGTCTCGTGGGGGGTCCAGATCTGAAGTCTGGCGTGGCCGCCCAGTTGGCGTCGCGGGGTTCGGTGATGTAGAACCACTCCTGCTGCCACACCTTGACCGTCTCCACAAATTCCCCTTTGGGCCAAATGGCGTTGGGGAGCTTGCTCACCATAGCCCCGCCGCAGTCCGCATGCTGTCCGTCGACCACCTTCGGCTTCAGATTGAAGACCTTGAGCCATAGGCCAAAGTGTGGGGGGATGCGGAGAAGAGCCTCACACACGACGATAAACGCCGATATGTGAAGGAAGGAATTTGGGGCTAGATCATCGAAATCTAGCCCGTAGTAGAACATAAGACCCCGGACGAAGGGGTGGAGGGGAAACCCTAGCCCCCGGAGGAAATGGGGGATGAAGACGACCCTCTCACCGGGCTCCGGAGTAGGAATGACCTGATCTTTGTCAGGGATCCTATGCGCGATATCCGCGGACAAATAGCCCGCGCTCTGGATCTCCTTGATGTTCTTTTCAGTGACGGTGGAGGCCTCCCACTTGCCCTTGGAGCCGGACCCGGCCATTGCTGGGGTGGGTGGCAGCGGTGGAGGAGATTGGAGCTATGGGCGCTGGAGCTTGGAGATTGGGAGACAGAAGCTCGAGGAAGGCGTAAAGAAAAAGGAGGGATCTTTATCCTCTTATAGACGGTAAAAATACCAAACGTCCCCTTGTCAAGCCATAAACCTCGACTGTTCCCAACGAAATCATGCGTAAGGTGTGGTTGGATTACCCAAACCATATTGATGAGAATCTCGTAATGGGCGGGCATGATCTCTGTTTTGACAAGACGTGCCAATGAAGGCTAGACCTCGGAATGCGAAACGGGAGGCGTGAAAATGGTTCGAAATGTTAAAGAGTCAAGTGTGACGCTTCGCCGAAAAAGTTGTCAGTAAAAGACACTGTTCCTATTTTGACATCTTGCCCTGGTGGCTAAGGGTTGTATTGATTATGCAGAGCTGGATACAGTTTCTTTATGCATGGAGCTAACTTAAAATTTTCGGGGGAAGGAATCCGCCTTGCAATGCCGAAGATAATCCGCGTGCCGAACTCATCGTCATCAAAGACCGGTTCAGGGGCTACTGAGGGAGTCCTGGATTAGGGGGTCCTCGGGTGTCCGGTCTATTCGATATGGGCCGGACTGATGGGCCATGAAGATAAAGCAGAAGACCATCCCCCGTGTCCGGGTAGGACTCCTATATGCGTGGACGGCATGTTTGGTGTCCGGATGTATTATTTCCTTCTTCTGTAAACCGACTCTGTACAACCCTAGGCCCCTCTGGTGTGTATATAAACCGGAGGGTTTAGTCCGTAGAGGCGATCAGAATAATCATAGGCTAGACAGCTAGGGTTTAGCCATTACGATCTCGAGGTAGATCAACTCTTGCAACCCCTATACTCATCGAATACAATCAAGCAGGACGTATGGTTTTACCTCCATTAAGAGGGCCCGAACCTGGGTAAACATCGTGTCCCCATTGTCCATTGTTACCATCGATCCTCAGACACACAGCTTGGGACCCCTACCCGAGATCTGCCGGTTTTGACATCGATAGTCATAGACTTAGACCTCCTGGTTATTTGTCTTGCCAAAGTTTCATCCTTAGGTAACTCGCCCCGGGTCATATAAGCCAAGTAGGGAAGCTTCCAATCAGGAATAGCATGGAGAGCCGCCACCAACCGCGCCTCCGGGTCAGGAACAGAAAGGTCCTCTTCCGACAGTAACTTGACTGAAGGGTTATGCAATACATCAAGAAACACATTAGGAGGCACCGGCTTACGTTGAGATCCAAGCCGGCTCAAGGCATCAGCCGCCTCATTCTTCCGTTGATCAAGGTGATCCACCTGATAACCCTTGAAGTGACCAGCAATGTTATCAACCGCCCGGCGATAATCCACCATAAGCGGGTCTTTGGAATCCCATGTGCCTGAAACCTGCTGAGCCACAAGGTCTGAGTCGCCCAGGCACCTGACCCAGCTCAAATTCATCTCTATAGACATACGAAGGCCATGGAGTAAAACCTCATACTCAGCTGCATTGTTAGTACAAGGAAACATTAACCTTAAAACATAAAAAAAATTATCACCTCGTGGGGAAGTCAAAATAACTCCAGCCCCCGAGCCTTCCAACTGCCTGGACCCATCAAAGTGAACGGCCAATATGTGTTATCAAGCTTCTCCTCAGGCATTTGCAACTCTGTCCAGTCATTGATGAAATCCACCAGAGCCTGAGATTTGATAGTTGTTCTTGGCACATATTTCAAACCATGAGGTCCAAGTTCTATTGCCCACATATTAACCCGGCCTCTGGCCTCTCTATTTTGAATAATGTATCCTAAGGGAGCAGAGCTGACCATAGTAATAGGATGACCAAGAAAATAATGCTTCAGCTTGCAACTTGCCATGAACACCCCATATACCAGTTTCTGCCAAAGTGGATATCGTTGCTTGGACTCAATCAACACCTCACTGACATAATAAGTCGGCCTCTGGACTGGGTACTCCTTACCCGCCTCCTTGCGCTCCACCACAATCGCTACACTGACAGCCTTACTATTAGCCACCACATACAGAAGCAAAGGCTCTTACTCATTGGGAGCCGCAAGGACGGACGGCTCAGCTAACTGTTTTTTGAGCGCCTCAAATGCCTTATTAGCAGCATCACTCCAAACAAAGTGATCTGTCTTCTTCATCATCTAGTACAAAGGAATTGCCTTCTCTCCCAGGCGGCTTATGAACCGGCTCAGAGCCGCGATGCGACCCGCCAGGCGCTGAATGTCATTGACACACACCGGCTTAGCTAATGAAGTGATGGCTTTAATCTTCTTCGGGCTAGCCTCAATGCCCCTCTCTGAGACCAGGAAACCCAATAGCTTGCCTGCAGGTACACCAAAAACACATTTGGCCGGGTTAAGCATCATCTTATAGACCCGAAGATTGTCAAAAGTCTCCTTTAGATCATCCAAGAGAGTCTCCTTCTTTCTGGATTTAACCACAATATCATCCACATAAGCGTGCACATTACGCCCAATCTGACTGTGAAAACAATTCTGGACACAGTGTTGATAAGTCGCCTGAGCACTCTTAAGCCCAAAAGGCATAGAGACATAGCAGAAGGCTCCAAAAGGGGTGATAAAAGACGTCTTCTCTTGGTCCTTAACTGCCATCTTGATCTGATGATAACCAGAATAAGCATCCAGGAAACATAAACTCTCACAACCCGCCGTGGCATCAATAATCTCGTCAATACGAGAGAGAGCAAATGGATCAGCTGGACAAGCTTTGTTAAGATCTGTGTAGTCAACACACATACGCCAAGTGCCGTTCTTCTTGAGTACCAGCACCGGGTTAGCCAACCACTCAGGGTGGAAAACTTCCACAATAAACCCAGCTACTAAGAGCCGGGCTACCTCCTCTCCAATAGCCTTACATCGTTCTTCATTGAAACGATGAAGAAATTGCTTGACCGGCTTAAACTTAGGATCCACATTAAGGGTGTGCTCAGCGAACTCTCTTGGTACACCTGGCATGTCAGTAGGTTTCCATGCAAAGATGTCCCGATTCTCAAGGATGAATTCGATGAGCGCGCTTTCCTATTTAGGATCCATATTAGCCCCCACTATGAACTGCTGAGATGAGTCGCCAGGGACAAAGTCAACCTGCTTAGTATCATCAGCCGACTTAAACTTCAACAAAGGGTCTTGCTCAGTAGTGGGCTTCTTTAAAGGGGTCATATCTGTCGGGTCAACATTATCCTTATAAAACTTAAGCTCCTCCGTGGCGCAGGACGACTCAGCATAAGCAGCATCTCCTTCCTCACATTCCAAGGCAATTTTCCGATCACCATGGACCGTAATAGTACCCTTACGCCCTGGCATCTTAAACTGTAAATAAACATAACAAGGCCGAGCCATAAACTTGGCATAAGCCGACCGTCCAAATAAGGCATGATAAGGGCTCTTGATTTTGACCACTTCAAACCATAACGTCTCTGTTCTGTAGTCATAGTCATCGCCAAAAGCCACTTCTAGGGCAATCTTTCCAACAAGATATGTCGACTTACCAGGTACCACCCCATGAAAAACTGTAGAGGACGGCTTAAGATTTTTGTCAGTTAAGTTCATCCGGCGAAAGGTGTCATAATAAAGGATATTGATACTGTTGCCACCATCCATGAGCACTTTAGTGAATTTATAACCCCCGACCTAAGGGGCTACCACCAATGCTAGCTGACTCGGATTATCAACCCGGGGTAGGTGATCCTCTCGACTCCATGTAATTGGATACTCTGACCACCGCAAGTATTGAGGTACCGCCGACTCAATTGCACTGACCGCGCATTTATGAACCTTCTGATCTCGCTTGCAAAGGCTTGTGGTGAAAACATGATACTGGCCACTATTGAGCTGCTTTGGATTACTCTGGTATCCTGACTGATGCTGCTAGTTACCCTGACCAGACTGTTGGTTATAACCGCCCTGGTTGCCCTGTCCTTGATACCCAGAACTTGAGCCGCCACCACCAAAGCCGGGCCCCTGTGAGCCGGATCCTGACCCGCCAGGCGGGCCATTATTGTTGCCATGATTCTGATTGAAGTTGGAATTCCTGTACTCTCGCATGATGAAACAGTCCTTCCAAGCATGAGTCGCCGGTTTATTGGGCAGGCTGTGTTTTGGGCAAGGCTCATTCATCGTCGCCTCAATATTAAAGTTCTTCCCTCCAAAGGACTGTTTACCATTACCATTACGACGCTGGTTTTTATATTCAGTGTTGGTGTTAGCTACAAGATCTGTCCCGCCATCGCGTTGTCTGCGCTTACCACCGTTACCCTAGTTGTTGTCATTATGCCCTGTCACGTTCTGCTGCTGACCCTTACCATTGCCACTCTTCTTCCCCTTGTTGGATTTTTCATCATCAGATCCAGGATCTTTGGTCGTATCAGAGTCGGCATACTTGATGAGAGCCGCCATGAGCTCTCCCATGTCATTACAATGACGCTTAAGCCGCCCAAGCTTCTACTTAAGGGGGGTAAAATGATAGTTCTTCTCCAAGACCAGAACTGCCTGACCCGCTGCAATACTGTCTGAAGAATGCATGATAACTGAGACCCGCCAGACCCAATGATGAGCCGACTCATCCTCATGCTACATCACCCTTTCCTCTTCAAGGGAAATACCAATGCAGATAAAAGCAAGCATTGAGTCAGCTTTGCTTGTAACTCGAGTAAAGTTGTCGCGTTGTGTTTGAAATCTGACCATTGGACACGTGTCAGTTGGCTGATGGCCCAGGGTCATTTCAGTCATATCACCTCGGGTTACTACCCCGGCTATAAATAGCCATCCCCTCCACCATAAATTGGTGTTTGCTCTGATTTATTGCATGACAGTTTTCATCTAGAGCAACCCACCCTTCAAAGCATTTGAGAGTATTTTTGTGAGGAAAAAACAAAACACCCAAAGCCCAAATTGATTCAGCATCACTAAAGACTTTCTGTTTTGAGTGAACTGAAGGATTATTACACTTGAAGACTGTGATTCTTCCAGACGGTTAGGCGTCATGTTCTATGCATCCAAGAGTCCGTTATGAAGTGCTAGTGAACAAGTCTGTAAAGGTTTCTGAAGTCTACCTTGAAGACTTACCACGAGTGATTGAGCGAAGTCTAAATGATCTTAACTCAAGGAGAATAAGGTGAAGACTTGGTCTTCTGAGTTTAATCTCAGTCTCTCCAACCAGATGTATAGTTGTCACAACAACTGAAACTGGTCCAACAAATCTCAAGTCTTTTCCAAGTAACTGGTTCTATGTCTTCACTACTTTACTTGTGTTCAGTACTGTGAAGACTTTGTCGTCTCCTCTGTTCGAAGATTTTGCCTGAAGACTTTACGTAGCATGCTTTGTTTTGTCTTCATCCTAGCACTTCTTAAGTGTGTATTCTTATATGTTTGCAAGCTTTACTTGCACTGCTACCTTGTTTGCAAGCTATCTCTTGTCTTGATGACTTTGTGTTCTCATTGATTGCATACTTATTAGCTTAGTTTTACCTCTCTCTAGTATGGTTTCCCTCCGCTATTGCTACTGCATCTTCGAAGACTTAGCCTCTTTCGAAGAGTTTGATAAAAATCTTCCATTCACCCCCTCTGGTCGATAACTAGCACTTTTAAAAGATGTCTTCATGTCTTCTTCCTCCTTGGGGGGAATTGTCGGTGTCAAAACCGGCAGATCTCGGGTAGGGGGTCCCAAGCTGTGTGTCTAAGGATCGATGGTAACAATGGACAAGGGGGACACGATGTTTACCCAGGTTCGGGCCCTCTTAAAGGAGGTAAAACCCTACGTCCCGCTTGATTGTATTCGATGAGTATAGGGGTTACAAGAGTTGATCTACCTCGAGATCATAATGGCTAAGCCCTAGCTGTCTAGCCTATGATTATTCTGATTGCCTCTACGAACTAAACCCTCCGGTTTATATACACACCGGAGGGGCCTAGGGTTGTATAGAGTCAGTTTACAGAAGAAGAAAATAGTACATCCGGACACCAAACTTGCCGTCCACGCATATAGGAGTCCTACCCGGACACGGGGGATGGTCTTCTGCTTTATCTTCATGGCCCATCAGTCTGGCCCATATCGAATAGACCGGACACCCGAGGACCCCCTAATCCAGGACTCCCTCAGTAGCCCCTGAACCAGTCTTCGATGACGATGAGTTCGGCACGAGGATTATCTTCGGCATTGCAAGGCGGGTTCCTTCCCCCGAAAATTTTAAGTTAGCTCCATGCATAAAGAAACTGTATCCGGCTCTGCATAATCAATACAACCCTTAGCCACGAAGGCAAGATGTCAAAATAGGAACAGTGTCTTTTACTGACAACTTTTTCGGCGAAGCGTCACACTTGACTCTTTAACATTTCGAACCGTTTTCACGCCTCCCGTTTCGTGTTTCGAGGTCTAGCCTTCATTGGCACGTCTTGTCAAAACAGAGATCATGCCCATCCATTACGGGATTCTCATCAATGTGGTTTGTGTAATCCAACCGCACCTTACGCACGATTTCGTTGGGAACAGGCGAGTTTTATGGCTTAGGAGGGGGACGTTTGGTATTTTCACCGTCTATAAAAGGGTAAAAACCTCTCCTTTTTCTTTACGCCTTCCTCTAGCTTCTGTCTCCCAATCTACAAGCTCCAGCGCCCATAGCTCCAATCTCCTCCACCGTAGCCACCCACCCCAGCAATGGCCGGGTCCGGCTCCAAGGGCAAGTGGGAGGCCTCCACCGTCACTACGTCAAGGATCTCCGGAGCACGGGCTATTTGTCCATGGATATCGCGCATAGGATCCTTGACAAAGATCAGGTTATTCCTACTCCGGAGCCCGGTGAAAGGGTCGTCTTCATCCCCCATTTCCTCCGGGGGCTAGGGTTTCCCCTCCACCCCTTCATCCGGGGTCTTACATTCTACTACGGGCTAGATTTCCATGGTCTAGCTCCAAATTCCTTCCTTCACATATCAGCGTTTATCGTCGTGTGTGAGGCTCTTCTCCGCATCCGCCCACACTTCGGCCTATGGCTCAAGGTCTTCAATCTGAAGCCGAAGGTGGTCGACGGACAACATGCGGACTACGGCGGGGCCATGGTGAGCAAGCTCCCCAACGCCGTTTGGCCCAAAGGGGCATTCGTAGAGATGGTCAAGGTGTGGCAGCAGGAGTGGTTCTACATCACAGAACCCCGCGACGCCAACTGGGCGGCCACGCCTGACTTCAGATCCGAACCCCTCACGAGACTCACCACATGGACCGCCAAGGGTCTTGATTGGGGGCCCAAACCGGAGGTGAAGGTGCTCCAAAAACGCATCTCCGACATGTTGGGTGAGAACACATGTCTCACAAACATGATTCAAGTGATGCTTTTCCGCCGCATCCTTCCTTGCCAGCTCCGGGCCTCCCCCATGTGGGAGTTCGATCCGGAGAAGCCACGGACCCTGAAGTGCTTCTTCGGCACCACGCACGAAGATATATGGAAGCAGCTTTTCAAGGCTCAGAAAAAGTGGCCGAAGAAGAATGAAGACATTGGGCTTGATATCGAGAACCCAGCCACGGCAGTAAGCATAATTTTTCCGGAGACCTATTCGATCAATATTTCAGATATGATAGGAATTATATCTCCTGCTTTCTTTACAGGTCTGGACGACAAAGGGGAGCGGATCAACTGTCCGGCACCGCTGCCTGAGGATCCAGCCATACCCCATCTAACGGAGATGCTGGTCCCGGCGCCCTATCAGGCACCGGAGAGGAAGACCAAGAAGAAGAAAGGCAAGGAGGCCAAGGGCGGCCCCCGCCATAAAGGTCCTTCGGAAACAGTGTCCGGAGAGACCGAAGCCCTCTCCTCCCATGAAGGAGATGTGGAAAAAGAGGAGGAGGTGGTGGAGAGCGACTCCCCCAGTAAGGGGAGGAAGAAGAAGAGGGCAGCCTCTGAAGACCTGGAGGAGGAGGCGCCCAAGAGAGGGAAGCTGGCCCTTCCGGACAGTTCGGACTCAGAGACCGAACTAGTCCCCAAGAAGCCACCCAGGGTGAAGCCCCTGGCCGAATCGTAAGTATTCGAAAACTTACTGTTTATCCTTGGTCTACCTGCTTCCATTATATAAGTTATTTTTTTATTTGCCTTTCAGCCCTCCCCGCGAACTCCCGCAAACCCCGTCATCGGAGGGGAACTCTCTGCCACCCGAAATGGAAGAGAGCGACACACCTACATGTGCCACCTCGCCTATCATCATGGAGGACACCAAGGTGTCGTCCCAAAGGACCTCTCTTGGCAGAGGGGGGGCGAACGAAGCCGTCGAGAAAGCGCCCGAGGTTAATACCTCGGTCGCCAAAAACCTAGGGGAGGCGACCCCTATGACAACCGATGGTGGGGACCCCCAACAATCTGGGCCCCAGCCGGACACCATTCCAGAGACCAACACAACTCTGGGATGGGATAAGTAGCCCTCTTCGAAGGAGGGGGGAGGAGCACCAGCTCCATCCGCGACCTCCACTAATCCGGAGGCGCCCAACGCTCTGGAGGAAGCACTGCAGCGTGCTTCCATCGTGGCGGAGCACCGTACCCTGATGGGTGTGGTGGTGGAGAAGGTTCAGTCTGCTAAGAGCGGACTGAACGAAGCCTTCACCAGCCTACTGACAGGCTTTGAGGTATGCGACGTAATGTTCTAAAAACTTTTCATAGAGAGGAATATACCTGTGTACAAACAGTAGCCCCTGAGGCTCTGTTCGGTTAAAAAGAAACCAGACAGAGGATCCATATAGTATTCGGGAGAGTTAACCTGTTGTGCTGTTTATTGTAATAGGCTTCCCTGTTGGCGGCAACCGCCCAGGTCGCAGAAGTTTCCGAACTCAATCGGAAGCTTCAGGTAGCCAATGAGGAAATCGACCGCATTAATAAGCGGTTCGATGAGACGCAAGGTATGCGTATAATGTTAAAAGTTTATTTTGATATCAGAAGTGATATGTATATTTAGAGATTAACTCATGGAATGCTTTGATTATAATCACAGCTGGCGCAGCCGAGGTCGAGACCCTCAAAAGCGCCCTTGCCCAGGCCAAAAAAGAGGCGGAGGCGAATAAGGCAGCAGCTGACAAGGCGGCTGCCGTACTGAAGACCGAGCAAGATGCCCGCCACCAACACGAAGCTCGGGTGGCCGAAGTAGAGAAGGAGCTGAAGGATGCCATCAGCAAATGCGAAGCTTTAGAGCAGAAGACTTCGGACCAGTCGACCGCGCTCGCCAAGGCTCTCCATGATGCCAAAGAGGCGTGGATTGAGTCCCGGAGTGCTCGTGAAGAGATCCATCAGGCGAGGCAGATAGCGGCTGGTAAGGCCTTTCTTTTGCAGAGTGTCTTTGGAGGTCAGAGGTATGCTTTGCTGACCCGAGTGTGGAGTTCTCCAGGCGCGTTTGCGGATCTTCTGAAGAGTGCCGCTGATGCCGCCCAGTACTTCCGAGCCCAGGAGGGGAACTCGACTGAGAAATTGTTCTAGTCATAATTCATCGCGACGGAACACTCGACGCCTCTCCTGGGTGACCAGCTGAAGCAGCTGTCTGAGCTGCATAGGGTGGCAGGTTTGGCCATGAAGGACCTGATAGTCCAGCTCTGGCCGGCCGAGCCAATCCCCAGCAGCTACTTTGGTTTGGTGAAGTGGCTTCTCGACACGCGGCCTCGAATTGATGCATTGAAGCGCTCGGCCTGCATAGAGGGTGCCCGGATGACCTTCGCCCACATTAAAATGCAATGGGCAAAGATGAAGGCCACCGCAGTGGCAACCGCAGGCCCGCCTGAAGGCAAGTATCATTGGAAGCCGGAGAGGTACTTCGATGACGTCCTAGAAGGAGCCCGAGTGATCGAGGGTCAATGATCGAAGGATGTAATATTTGATTGAGTGTGTTCGGGTTGTACAAACAATGTGATGAACCCATGCTGTTTATATATCTATGTTTGTGCCTTTTGTTTCAAGCAATATTTCCTCCTGTGCGGCCCTTTATTATTTTATTTCTGAAAGTTGCCAGTCGTTGGCTTCAGCCCCCATGTAGATGCTACAGGGGTGTTCGACGTAATGTGTGACCACACTTTATCCAACGTGTTGGTCCGTAAAGGAGGTGTCAGCGTGGTGAACCAGGCAATCAGACTATGCGGCTTTATTACTTTCACTTAGCCATAGGAGTTTGATTGTGGAGCTAAGTACTAGCCCCTGGTGCGTGTGCGGCTATCCGGACTACGGTGCCTTTTCCACGTGACTGGACGAAGACCAACCCCTTGTATAACACGGGGTAAATCGCTAACGATTTGTAGTATAATACTAAGTCACCGAATCGCCGACCAGCTCGCGCTTATCATGACAGTCAGTTTTCGGCTTTCTCTACTGAGGTACTTGACCGGACGAACCAGAAATACAATAGAAGTAGTTCTCCCTTTACTACCTTAGCCGAACGAGCGGAACGTAAGGTGGTAAGCACAGGAGCCGGGCAACCCAACTATAGACCAAAGACATGATTCGAAGCCGATGCATATAATGCAATATGCGGGACGCCGAAGAGTACCCTATAGGTGTTCGGACTTTGAAACGTGCAGGACTGAATACAGCCCCCGGTGTTAAGGCCGGACTAAAGCACGTGTGGCAGTCTGAAGTAGGGAGGGCATACAGATGACAAAAATAAATGAGTGCCAAACAAAAGTGGTGATCAACTACTTCCTTTATACCCTGATGAGTACGTCGAGCCGTATTATTATAGATAATGCCATAAATATCGAGGCTATTTTACATGCCAAAAGTTTTACACAAGGAAAAAGGTTTACACAGGGCCTAAAAGTAGTGGTTTGAAGATCCCAATGGTGCCCTACCGCACGTCTGCGCCGTTTCTCCTTGGTGGGAAATCCTTTAAGAGGAGGAGGTGATGGTCGTCTGTAAGAAAGAGGGACCTGGAAAAGAGCCTCCGTAGATGAGGTAGGTTTTTTAACGAACCTATAATGGAAAAAAAGTTGAGGTCCGAATAGGGTCAAACCGTACTATGGACCTTTTCCGCAGTGTGCCTCCGGCACTGCCCAAGGTATTTTAAGTGCGTAGTTATGTACGCGCGGTACATATGCCACAACCTTATGGGGCGGTCGGTGGAGGCTAAACTGCTATTTAAGCTCCGGCTCCAACGGGCTATCGCGTTGTAGTGCGGATCGGACTCGCTTAGCAGAGTCACGGGTCTTGATGACCGATGGGTTATCCGGCTTGATGAGGCCGCCCTGTACTTCGGCTGCTAGAGCCGCAGTATGCTTCTCAGTACGGAGGGAGCGCTCCATATTCCCATTTACAGTGATGACGCCATGGGGTCCAGGCATTTTGAGCTTCAAATAAGCATAGTGCAGGATCGGATTAAAGCAGGCGAAGGCCGTTCGTCCGAGTAGTGCATGATAACCACTGCGAAAAGGGATGATGTCGAAGATCAAGTCTTCGCTTCGGAAGTTATCTGGAGAGCCAAATACGACTTCCAGTGTTAAGGAGCCCGTGCATCGGGCCTCCACGCCAGTATCACTCATTTAAAGGTAGTGTTGCTAGGTTTGATTCTTGACGGGTCGATACCCATCTTACGGACAGTATCCTGGTAGAGCAAGTTGAGGCTGCTGCCGCCGTCCATAATGACTCTAGTAAGATGGTATCTGTCAACTATAGGATCGAGTACCAGGGCCGCCGAACCTCCGTGAAGGATACTGGTTGTGTGGTCCCTGCGATCAAAGGTGATCGGACAAGCTGACTGATAACCCACAAGTACAGGGGATCGCAACAATTTTCGAGGGTAGAGTATTCAACCCAAATTTAAAGATTCGACACAAGGGGAGCCAAAGAATATTTGTAAGTATTAGCAGCTGAGTTGTCAATTCAACCACACCTGGAGATTAATTATCTGCAGCAAAGTGATCAGTAGCAAAGTAGTATGATAGTTTTGATAATAGTAGCAGCAGCAATAGTAATGGTAACAGTGATAGCAGTGATAATGTAGCAAGTGCAACAGTAACGGTAGCAGTAGTAACTTTGCAAGAACAATATAAGATAAATTCGTAGGCATTGGATCGGTAATTTGTTGGATGATATTCATCATGAGATAGTTATAACCTAGGGCGATACGGCACTAGCTCCAGTTCATAAATATAATGTAGGCATGTATTCTGTAAATAGTCATACGTGATTATGGAAAGAACTTGCATGACATATTTTGTCCTACCCTCCCGTGGCAGCGGGGTCCATATTGGAAACTAAGGGATATTAAGGCCTCCTTTTAATAGAGAACCGGAACAAAGCATTAACACATGGTGAATACATGAACTCCTCAAACTACGGTCATCACCGGGAGTGGTCCCGACTATTGTCACTCCGGGGTTGCCGGATCATAACACGTAGTAGGTGACTATAACTTGCAAGATCGGATCTAGAACATAGATATAATGGTGATAACATAAACGGTTCAGATCTGAAATCATGGCACCCGGGCCCAAAGTGACAAGCATTAAGCATGGCAAAGTCATAGCAACATCAATCTCAGAACATAATGGATACTAGGGATCAAGCCCTAACAAAACTAACTCGATTACATGATGAATCTCATCCAAATCCTCATCGACAAGCGAGCCTACGAAGGAATTACTCTCCCGGTGGGGAGCATCATGGAATTGGCGATGGAGAAGGGTTGGTGATGACGAAGAACGAAGATCCCCCTCTCCGGAGCCCCAAACGGACTCCAGATCTGGCCTCCCGATGAAGAACAGGAGACGGCGGCGGCTCCGTCTCGCGAAACGCGATAATTCTTTCTCTTCGATTTTTTTCTGGAAAAATAGGATTTTATAGCGTCGGTTTCAGGGTCTGCGGGGCCACCAGGTGGGGACAACCCACCTGGGCGCGCCTAGGGGGGCAGGCGCGCCCTGGTAGGTTGTGCCCACCCAGGTGCCCCCCTCAGGTGGCTCTTGGCTCCAGAAATTCTCTTATTTTGCATAAAAATTCCTCGCAAAGTTTCGTTCCATTCCGAGAACTTTTATTTCTGCACAAAAACAACACCATGGTAGTTCTGCTGAAAACAGCGTCAGTCCGGGGTTAGTTTCATTCAAATCATGCAAATTAGAGTCCAAAACAAGAGGAAAAGCGTTAGAAAAAGTAGATACGTTGGAGACGTATCAACTCCCCCAAGCTTAAACCTTTGCTTGTCCTCAAGCAATTCAGTTGATAAACTGAAAGTGAAAAAGAAATACTTTTATGAACTCTTTTGCCCTTGTTTGCATAAATAAGCTTAAACAGCACCCAGGTTTTCAGCCAAAATTATAACTAACCATGTCGACAATAACTCTTAAAAATTATATTAACTCATATCAATGGTATAATCAGCTAGCGAGCAATAATAAGATATCTCAAATGGCAACACGTTATCAAAACAACCATGATATAATATGACAATAGTGGTATCTCACTAGCCCTTTCTGAAACCGCAAAACATAAATGCAGAGCACCTCCAAAGTTCAAGCAGCGACTAAACATTGTAATTCATGGTAGAAAAGATATAGTCATGATGCACCCAACATTAGCTACACACAATGCATAAGCATGACAGCAGTTCTCTCAGGTTCTGGCGCTTATTTAAGAAGGTGATGACACAACATGAAAGTAAATAGATAGTCCCTTTGTAGAGGGAAGCAGTGATTTGCGGAGGTGCCAGAGCTCAAGTTTTTAAAACAGAGGTAAATGATATTTTGAGACATGCACCCTTCTCATTTACTTCATGACCATCAGCTATCAACATCTTCCATGCTAAGCGCGCTAGTGGCGGTTCCCAAGTGATAAAAGTAAAGGTTTACTCCCCCTCCACCATCAATCACACTCCACGGCTTGTCCAAAACAACGGGTGCCGTCCATACCAACAACAGTCCCGGGGGAGTTTTGTTTAATTATTTGCATTATTGAGTTCGAGACTGGGAATCCCCATTACCGCCCTTTTCTCGTGCGATGGCGAGTGAATAAACACTCGACCTGAGAATAACTCGCTTAGTATGGAAGATACCGACTACCTCCTGTCGTTCCATGAACGATCCAGGCACACAAAAAAGGATATTTATTTGAAGTTTTTAGAGGTGGCACATGCAAATTTACTTCGGACGGCAGGGTAATACCGCATATAGGTAGGTATGGTGGACTCATCTGGAATAACTTGGGTTTCAGGTTTTGGATGTACAAGCAGAATTCCCACTTAGTACAGGTGAAGGCTAGCAAATAGGTAACATTGGACACTAGCATGAGTAGGATATGAACATGCATTATGCATAAGTAACATTGGACACTAGCATGAGTAGGATATGAACACCATGAACATAAATATCATAGAGGCTATGTTGGTTTTGATTCAACTACATGCATGAACATGTGCCAAGTCAAGCCACTCGAACGTTCAGAGGAGGATACCATATCATCATACTACATCACAATCATCTTAACACAATGTTGATATCCAAGATAAATCATTATCCACTCCTAGCTACTTATGCATGGCATGAGAAACTATAATCTCTAATTGTCATTGCAAACATGTTTAATCATAATGGGCTGAATCATGGATACTAAGTTAAACATATTTACAAAAACAGAACAAGTTGAGTTCATACCCGTTTCTCTCTGCCATGGCCAGTTCATCGAATATCGTCATTATTGCCTTTCACTTGCACGACCGAATGATATGAAAATAATAATAGTGCAAGAGTGCCATGGACTAAGCTGGAATCTGCAAACATTTATTCAACAGGAGAAGACAAGGTAAAATGGGCTCTTTGTTAAATCAACAATTATGCATATGAGAGCCACTCAACATTTTCATCGTGGTCTTCTCCTTGGTACAACTTGAAAGAAAGAAAAGAAATTCAGAGAAACACACTGAAATATTTTTGGAGTTTTTTGGTTTTATTCGAAAGAAGCAAATAAAAAGGGAAAAGCAAAAACGAGAAAAAATATTTACACGGGAAAGCTCCCAACAAGCAAAAGAAGAACAAGGAAATCTTTTTGGGTTTTCTTTTTAGTGCTACAACTAACTACTCTAGAAAGAAAAAGCAAAAAGAAGCTGGAAATATTTTTGGATTTTCTCAAAGTTTTTCAAACACACAAGAAGAAAGCGAGAAAATAAATTTAAGCATGGATAATACAATGAAAAAGTGTGAACACCGACAATTAAAATGTGTGAACATGAATGTAAAGTCGGTGAGAAACACGTACTCCCCCAAGCTTAGGCTTTTGGCCTAACTTGGTAATCAGTCAATAGCCTGGATGATAGTTGGGGTGCTGAGGAGCAGGCACCCACGGATCCACTGCTGAGGCTCCTCCTCTGCTGCAGCCTGGTTGTTCCGGTAGGCGATAATATCCGCAGGCATAATCCTGTATCCGCCCCTGGCAATAGGATCAAACAAAGCAGGTGCATGCAGTGGAATAATATCACGAGTTCTCACACTAAAAACCAGGTTATAAGGAATAGGAATGTTAGGATAATCGATAGCAGTAAATTGGTGGTGATTCATAGCTGCGCGATCTAGGTAAACCTTGGGCAAAGGATAATCATGCAGGCGAATCTGAACATTAAAGCGAGCCGCCAAACGAGTGGCGTAAATGCCTCCATGAATTTTACCCTTGGACTTATTAATGTGGAGGCGACGTGCCACAATAGCTCCGAAGCTATAAGTGTTGTCGCCCTCTAGTGCACGACGCAAAACAGCAAGGTCTGGTGAACTGAGTGCACCTACCTTCTCTCTAGCAAGCAAGCATTTTGTAATAAAAAGAGCAAAATAATGAACAGCAGGAAAATGCAAAGCCAGCGGCAGTGATACTCGACACCCCTCTCTCATCACCCACTGTCAGAGTACGATATAAGCTTTCAAACTCGACGGGCCTAGGCTCTGCTAGACTACCATCAGAAGGAAGCAAGCATATTTCACAAAATTCAGTAAGTGGTATGTCGTGGTAAAATCTCGACAGATGCCAGGGGGTGGCTTATCATGGTTGGGGCCATGAGATCGTCGTCGGGTCCTGGAAGCGGGAGTGGGCACAAGCTCGGACGGACACGAGATATATCTAGGTTCAGGGCTCTCCTAAGAGATGAAACCCCTACTCTTGCTCTGCGGGGTCTCCGCATGCTCACTATGAAGCAAAGAGTACAATGGAGCTCCTAGAGCTGTTCGGCCAGAGGAGGAAGAAGGGCGAGGCTAGCTCTCTCCTCTCCCTGGTTGTGGTATGTGTAGAACTGAGGTAGAATCTAAGAGACCGGAGCCCTTTGCATGGGTGTGGCCTGGGGGGTTTTATAGGCTAACCCCCCAGGGGTACAAGGGTTATATGGCCGGGTGGTAGGCCCCGGCAGTCAGCGTCTATGGGGGCCGGGTTCTCCGCCGGCTGCTGGGCCCGCCTCTGTTGGGCCTTGCCGGCTGTCAAGGAACCGGTCGACAGGTGGGGCCCGCCGCCTGCGGGCCCCGCTAACGGCTCTTCACTATGGCGCCGCCCACGCCAACGGAGGCCGTGTCGGGCGCGCCGTGGCTACGGCTTCACGCCGGGCGGGTCGGCGGCCACCGGGCGGCTCCCACTGTTGCCATGCGGCCTTGCTTTGGAGGAGGCATGGTGCACTGCGGCCATGCCCCAGCTTGTCGCCTGGTCAGGCTCAGACCCCGAGGGAAGGGGCGGGCCGCCAGCTAGAAGCCGGCCCGTGCCCACGCCGCCCTCGGGGAGCGCGCCGTCTTCTGGAGGCTAGCTGGATGCACCAGCCGGCTTTGGGAACCCATAGTGAGACCTGCCGGCCTGAGAGTCCTGGCTTGCCCCGATGCCTCGAAATGTTGTCAGGTGCGGGTGAGGCTACCCGGAGTCTATCCCCCCGACAGTAGTCCCTGAAGCTGGTGAGGCTCTGCGGCTGGCCGGCGAAGTGCCTCAGCAGTTTCCCCTTTAAGAGATCTTCCGCCTTCCACCCCGACCGGCTGGGAGCAGCCGGATGCCGGCAGCCGGCCACGGCAGCAGCCGCCTGGCGGATTCGAATCGATGAGCGGGAGCGGGGATGGCGCTGCCCGCCACGCACGCGCTATGCGGGGTCAGCGGGTCAAGCCGGCCTGCCAGCCCACGCGCGCGATGGGACGTTGCCACAGGCCGGGGCCCGCCACCATAGGGCGTCGGCCCGCACGCGGATCCGCTGCGGCTGGAGGGGGCGGTTGCCCTTCCGTGGCGTGCTTAATGCGCCTTCAATGCACGGAATACACGGGGGCGTGCGGGACGTGGGGCGCAGTTAATCCCACGCCCCCACGTCGCCTCGGCTTCGCCCCCAGCCGGCTATAAATGGGGGGAGGAGGAGGAGCGGCGAGGCGCACGCGCATCCCCTCCCACTCCCTCTCCTTCCTCTTGCCGCCGCTGTGGCCGCTCCTCTGCTGCCGCGGCCACTGCTTCACCGCGGTTGCCCCGCGCGGCCGCAGCGTCGCTGCGCTCTCGTCCTCGAGCCTCTTCTTGCCGTCTCCCAGCCATGGCGAAGAGCGGCTGGGTGGGCTCCAACGTGCATGAGGATCACGTCGACTTCCTCCGCGCGACGCGGAGGCTCCCCCACGTCGACAACGTGGGCGTGCGCCTTTCGCCTGAGCGGGAGATCTCGCCGCGGCCGAAGTACGGCGAGTTCGTTATCTTCCGCACACACTTCCTTCGCGGCTTCGGGCTCCCGGTTAGTAACTTCTTCCGGGCGTTCCTCGACTTCTACCGCCTGCAGCTGCATCATCTCACCCCCAACACGGTGGTGCTCTTGGCGACCTTCGTCACGCTCTGCGAGAGGTACCTCGGCATCCTGCCCATGCTTGAGCTCTGGGGTAGATTCTTCTACCTCAAGCTGGGCAGGTCGATGAAGGACGAGCTGGCCCAGTGCGGGGCATGCGTCGCCGTGAGGCGCTCAGGAGGCGGCACCCGCTTCCCGGCCATTCCTCTGCACAAGCCGACCAAGCTCTGGCAGTAGTCTTATTTCTATGTCAGGAATCTCCATCCGGCCAATGACTACATCAACTTACCGGCTTTTGTGCCCGGGCCACCTGCTGGACCGCGGGATAACTGGCAACAGCAGCCGGCCAAGCGCCTGCCGGCCCTCATCGTCAGCGTCCTCGCTCGGCTTCAAGAGATGACTGACCAGGAGGGGCTCAAGCTGGCCGACCTGCTGGCCGGCTTCGTCATGTGCCGGGTGTCGCCCCTCCAACTTTGGCCGTATCTCATCAGCGAGATGGGCGGCCACCGGGACCCATGCCGGATGTCCACCAAGACGATGCCGGAGGTGGAGGTGGTCCGCCATGTGAATTACTTCTCCAACTGCAAGCTCAGTGAGGAGGAGTGGCACATCGGCAAGGAGCCATACAGTCGGACCAACCCGCCCCCGGCGGTAAGTACCAGGTCCGGCTGCTTTTCTTATAATGCTTTCTTTTTTTCCGTCCTGACCAGCCGGCCCTAATGCAGCGCTTCCCGGGCCATGGCGGGCCGGCTGCAGACCGAGCGTGGATGCCGGACCGCGAAGACAGCGACATGGGCGACCCCGAGCTGGGAGCGGCCGCCATGGAGGAAGGTGGCGATGACGAGGCCACCGAAGGAGGCAGCGCCAGAGCAGGCGGCTCCTCGGGAGGTGGAGGAGTCGGTGACGTCCGGTCTTGGCCGGACGATGATGAGGGTGACGAGGAGCGGCACCGACCTGGCGGAGGCGCGGGGGCGGGCGCCGGCTCTTTTGTGTCGCGGCCGGCTGCTCCAGCCTGCGGAAATAAATGCCGCCTCCTCGCGGGGAGGTTTGGCAGCCACCCGGCGAAGAAGGCCAAGCAGGCGGACGCGACCAGGCGGGAAGAGGCCCTGAAGGTTGCCGCCGCCCGGAAGGGGCCCAAGCCCATGCCGTATACATCCGGGTTCGCACGCTTGCTGCCATGACTTCATCTTTTTCTTCTCCCCCGGGGGTTTCTTCATCTTTTGCTTTTTTGTTGGACAGGACGGCCTGTGCCGTAACGCGGGCTCCCTCTGCCTCGCTGATGGACGCAACGGGCGGCTCCGCGGGCGCCAGGCGCGTGGATCCGGCTGCCGCCCTTCTAGAGGCGACGGCGAGGAACGCGCGGGAGGCGCGCGAGGAGTAGGAGGCCGTGGAAAAGGCGCGGGCCAATGCCCGGGCGGGAGAAATGGCGCAGGCGGAGGCCCAGGCCACGGAGAGGGCGGAGGCGGAGGCCGCGAAAAGGCGCAGGTGGAGGCCGACGCCAGGGCTACGGTGGATCCGGCTGGTGGTGAGGTCCCGGAGATCATCACCACTGAGAAGCCGGAAGCGCAGGTGGCGGAGAACCGAACGCCACCAGGGGTAGCCGGAGCCGGCCAGTCGGTGCCGGGGCTGGTGGTCATCAACGCCGCCATCCCGGAGGCAGAGGAGGTTCGGCGCGCGCCGGATGCTGGTGGTCGTGGAGGTGGCGGGCCCAACCAGCCGGAGGCGCCGCAAGCCGACGCTGGGCAGGCGGCGGGCCGGGACTTGGCGGCGCGTGCTCCTACACGGGCGCGCCCGCGTGCAACGCGGGCGACCTCAGAGCCAAGGCGGGTGGAGGACGCGGCCTCGAGCTCGCGGGGGGTCAGCACCGGAGCTACGAGCGCTGCTCCTTCAGGTTGGGTGGCAGGGGCCGGCCCAGGCGCCCTGAACCTGGCGCTGTGGGACGTGGAGGACCAGTTCCTCGCCCACAACGCGACTCTCCTGAAGGCGAGGGGAGAGCTGATGGCGCTGCGGTCGTCCGTCCGGGTAGGCGCATCTTGCTTTTGCTTCTTTGTCTTGTAACCTTCTATGGGGGCGCGCCAGCGCACCCACTGGGTGTAGCCCCCGAGTTCCGAGCCGGCTGCTGAGCAGGCGGATTGGAACCTAAAGGTATTCTTGCTCTTGTTTGCTGAACTGCTTGTTTTTGTTGCAGGACTACCACAACATACGGGCGGCCACCTACAACACGCAGAACCGGACGCTCACCACCCAGACCACCGAGCTGACTTAGAGCCGAGGTACGTAAGCCAGCTTCCAGTAGGGGGCGCGCCAGCGCACCCGCTGGGTGTAGCCCCCGAGATTCGGGCCGACTGCTGAGCAGTCGGGCCGGATCTTCTCAGGCGGCTTGTTCTTGCTTTTGTTGGAGTAGATGGTGACATTTCTTGTTTTGTTTCAGCGGCTGCCGCCAAGCTGAGGGAGCGCGTGGCCGAGCTCGAGGGCCAGCTCCGGGTTGTGGGGCAGGAGCGCGACCAGGCGGCTTCGGTGAGCGATCGGTTGGAGAAGGAGCTGGCGGACCAGGCCGAGCGGCACGCGGAGCGGGTCCGGCAGCTGAAGGCGGATGAGGAGAACCTCACGTCCGAGTTCGAGATCCAGCGCTCGGACTGGTCCGAGAAGGAGAAGATCCTTCGGGACGGCTACTCCGTGATCGAGGATCTCTCGACGGTGCATCCCTTTCTTTTTGTTGCCGACTGCTGGCTGCCAGCTGTTGCTGGAAGCTGTCTTCTGACACCTTTGTCTTTTTTGAACAGAGTTCCTCCCGGGCCACTCCGTCGTCGTTTGCATGGCTATCGAGGCCTAGCGCGAGGAGTGCAGGCGGCGGGGCAAGGAGATTGCGCAGGACCGGCCTCGGACTTTGCGTGAACAGCTCATGGCTGTCCGGATGCGCCTCGAGCCAACGCGCCGCCTACTCCGCCGGCTTCAGCGGGCCGCGTCGTAGGTCTCGGAGGGCTTGTGGCCGGGTTCCCGGATCCCACGGACTCCCAGTCGGACGGCCGACTGGCTGGAGGTGGCGGCTGATCGGCTCAAAGCCTGGAAGAGCTCCGCGGCGCGGTTTGGGGCCGCGAAGGCGCTGGAGTTCGTCAAGGCCTGGTACCCCGACGTGCGCCTGGCGCAGCTGGCCACCTTCCGCCAGGAGGCGCTGCCGGAGCTGGCGGCGGAGCGCGACGCCATCGCCATCCGAGCGTCGGCTCTTGCCGAATACGTTGATGTCAGCGTCTTTGTCCCAGAGCGGGAAGACAACGGCGCCGAAGTGCCCCCGTATTGGTTCGGTCTGAACCCGTCAGACGGGGAGGACTCGGCGGAGGAGATTGCCTCCATCGACGAAGGCTACGGGGAAGACCAGGACGAGGGCGGCAGCTACGCCGCACCAGGTGGCGGAGCAACCAGCCGGACCCGGCCCGACCCGGCGCTGACTAGCGACCAGCCAGAGACCACGTCAGCCGCCACCGACCGCCAGGCCAAGATTCCGCTGCCGGCAGCCCCACCAGCCGGAGCTACGCCTGCTGCCGACCAGTCCGTGCCGCCCGAGGAGCCGTCCGCCTAGATCTTTTTTCGAGTTTTTCTGTCTCGTGCTTGAAAACAATGTTAGTTATGCGCGGTTCCACCCACTGGGGGTGTATTTTTAAACTTGAAGAGTGCTGGCCCCGGGCCCTTTTGCAATGTACAAACTTTAAATCCCCACATTTTGCATGTGTTGTCGGGTTCTAGCTTGAGTTTGCTTTTGCCTTCTTTGGCTTTTTCCTTCGCCGCGTTCCCTTGGCCGCCTCCCTGCCAGCCGAACAATTGCGCTGCGGTCTGTGGCTGGGTCAGGGACTTGGTCGTTTTAGAATGGGCAAGTTACTTCAGCCGCTTAGAGCGTAGCTTAGTCGAGTGAGAAGCCGGCCTGCCGGCTGCTGAGCAGCCGGATGAGGGAGGCGAGAGGCCGGCTTGGCCGTAGCCGGCGTTTGCCTTGGTCGTTTTTCATGTGGACAGTGTTTCCGGCCTTTGACTCTTGCCAGTCGGACAGCCGCGCTGCGAGCTGTGACATGGAGCAAAGAGGAGGCTTTGGCGTCGGCACACTACTAGTCGGCCCTGGCTGGTGCGAACTCAGGCCAAGACGGCGAGCCCCCGGGTCGGCTGACCGGAACCCGGACGGGGCGAGAATATACGAAAACACTCAATTCATGGTATAAGCTTATCTCATGGATAAAAAGGTAGCCCCCGAGTGCATCTCGGGGGACCTGAGGTCTTTACTTAATACAAAAGTTGGCATGGTACATACACTCGCTTTAACTGTGAAACGAACGGAGTAGGTTCGCGTTCCATGGCCGTTCCGTCTCTTCGCCGGCTGTGCTTCGCTTGCGTGCCCTGGGCTTTTGGGCGTCGATGAGGTAGTACGAGTCATTGCCTAGGGCCTTGCTGATGATGAAGGGGCCTTCCCAAGGTGCCGCAAGCTTGTGCTGGCCGGCTGATCGCTGGATCAGGCGGAGCACGAGGTCGCCTTCGTGGAATGTATGTGGCTTGACCTTCTTGTTGTGGTAGCGGTGCAGGCCCTGCTGGTAGATGGCGGACCGGCTGCATGCCAGCAGCCGGGCTTCTTCCAGCAGGTCGATGCCGTCTTCTCGCGCCTCCTTTGCTTCCGCCTCCAGGCACATAGTGACGCGAGGCGATTCGAACTCGATATCCGTGGGGATGATACCCTCGGTGCTGTACACGAGGAAGAAGGGCGTAAAGTCGGTTGATCTGTTGGGCGTGGTCCGAAGACTCCAGAGGACGGCCGGCAGCTCGTCGATCCAGCAGCCGGCTGATCGCTCCAGCGGCTCGATCAGGCGGGGCTTGATGCCAGACAGGATGAGGCCGTTTGCTCGCTCCACCTGGCCATTTGACTGCGGATGGGCAACAGACGCTAGGTGCAGTCGGATACCCTGGTTTGCGCAGAAATGGGCCAAGGCGCCTTTGGCAAAATTGGTGCCGTTGTCGGTAATGATGCTGTGGGGGACACCGTATCGGACGGTGATGTTGGTGATGAACGTGACGGCAGTCGGACCGTTCAGCTTCTTCATTGGCTTGGCCTCTATCCACTTGGTGAATTTGTCCATGGCGACCAGCAGATGAGTCATGCCGCCGCGTGCTGTCTTGAAAGACCCACCATGTCCAAACCCCATACGGCAAATGGCTAGGTGATGGGGATGGTCTTGAGGACGGAGGCCGGCTGGTGTTGCTTGGTGCTGAACTTCTGGCACCCTTTGCACTTCTTGACCAACTCCTTGGCGTCGTCCAATGCAGTCGGCCAGAAGAAACCATGGCGGAATGCCTTGGCTACGAGGGATCTGGAGGCGGCATGGTGGCCACATTCACCTTGGTGGATGTCCCTGAGGATCTCCATGCCCTTCTCCGGCTCCACGCAGCGCTGATAAACGCCGGTCACGCTCCGCCTGGCGAGCTCTCTGTTGACGATGGTGTAGGTGCCTGCCCGGCGCTGGATCTGCCGGGCTAGCACCTCGTCTGCTGGTAGCATGCGGCTTACCAGGTAGTCGCGGATGGGCTGCGCCCAAGATGGGGCCGCCACCACCGTCAAGACGGCAACTGGCACGAGAGTGGCCGGGGTGGGAGGCGGCGGGCTGGGGCCGGCCACTCCTGGTGGTGTCGATGAAGTCCCCGGGCCGACCGCCGCAGTCCCCCGGCCGCCTGCTGAAGTCCCCGGGCCACCTGCTGAAGTCCCCGGGCCGACCGCCGCAGTCCCTGGCCGGGTCCGACTGCTCCGGGGTCAGCCAACACGCAGATGGAGTCAGACTCTAGCGACGGTTTGATAGACGGCTTGCGCAGGCACTCGAGGGAGAGGCCGGTTGGTATGGCTTGCCGGGTGGAACCAATGCGGGCGAGTGCATCTGCTGCGTCGTTGTCGGCTCTTGGCACATGGAGGAACTCGCACCCATCGAAATGCCCGCTCATCTGTTGGACGAGGAAGCGGTAGCTTGCCATGTTGGCGTCCTTGGCGTCCCAGTTGCCGGACGACTGCTGGACCACCAAGTCTGAATCGCTGTAGCAGAGGATGCAGCGGATGCCGATCTCCTTGGCCAGTCGGAGCCCAAAGATGAGCGCCTCGTACTCGGCTACGTTGTTAGAGGCGGCGAAGTGAATCTGCAGCGTGTACTTTAGCTTGTCGCCCTTGGGAGAGGTGAGGACGATGCCGGCCCCCAAGCCGGTGCGCATCTTTGAGCCGTCAAAGTGCATCCGCCAATGCGTAGAATCCGGCGCGGGCGGCAGGTACTGGGACTCGCCCAGTCGACTAAGAAGTCGGCCAGCGCTTGGGACTTGATGGCGGTGCGGGGCTGGTAGAGGATGGTGTGGGGAGCCAACTCGATGGCCCCTTTGGCCACCCGGCCTGAGGCATCTCTGTTGCCCATAATCTCAGCGAGGAGGGTGGTGCAGACAACCGTGATGGAGTGCTCGTGGAAATATTGCTTCAGCTTCTTGGCGGCAAAGTACACGCCGTAGCACATCTTCTGGTAGTGGGGGTAGTTCTTCTTGGAGGCAGACAGGACCTCGCTCAGATAATACACTGGCCTCTGGACCGGCTGCACCTTGCCGGCCTCTGAGCACTCGACCACGATCACTGTGCTGATGACCCGGCTAGTGGCGGCGATGTAGAGGAGCATCGGTTCCTTGGCAGCCGGAGCCGCCAGGATAGGCGGCGTGGACATCATGCGCTTGAGCTGACGAAAAGCTTCGTCCGCCTGGTCGTTCCACTCGAAGCAAGTGGTTATCTTCATGAGCTGGTACACAGGGAGTGCCTTCTCGCCGAGCCGACTGATGAAGCGGCTGAGGGATGCTAAGCACCCGGTGAACTTTTGGACGTCACGCAGCTTGGTGGGTTTCTCCATCTGCTCGATGGCCTTGATCTTCACGGGGTTGCACTCGATGCCGCGTTCAGAGACGAGGAAGCCGAGGAGCTGGCCGGCTGGCACTCCGAAGACGCACTTTTCCGGGTTGAGCTTGATTTGAAAATGGCGTAGATTTTTGAAGGTCTCCTTCAGATCCTCTAGGAGGGTGCCGCGCTTCTCCGTCTTCACCACAATGTCGTCCACATAGACGTGGGAGTTTCTGCCGAGCTGCTTGAGGAGGCACTTCTGCATGCAATGCTGAAACGTGGCGCCGACATTTCTCAAGCCGAACGTCATGGTCAGGTAACAGAAGGCTCCGAATGGTATGATGAAGGCGGTCTTCAGCCGATCGGCCGGGTTCAGCTTAATCTGGTGGTAGCCGGAGTAGGCGTCCAGAAAGGACAGCAACTCGCATCCGGCAGTGGAATCGCTCACTTGATCTATCCGGGGCAAGGCAAAAGGATCCTTGGGGCAGGCCTTGTTGAGGCTCGTGTAGTCGATACACATGCGCCACTTGTTATTCTTCTTTAAGACGAGGACTGGGTTGGCAAGCCAATCTAGGTTAAACACTTCCATGATGAAGCCGGCTGCTAGAAGCCGGGCGATTTCTTCAACAACGATCCTTCTCTTCTCTTCTGACAGGCAGCGGAGGGGTTGCTTGATTGGCTTAGCATCCTGCCTCACGTGTAGTTTGTGCTCGGCGAAATCCGTCGGGACACCCGACATGTCTTTGGGGGACCATGCGAAGATGTCTCGATTCTCACGGAGGAAATCGACGAGCTCGCCTTCCTATTTGCTGTCGAGGTTGGTCCCTACGACAGCAAACCTCTCCGGGTGCCCCGGGTCCAAGGCGATCTTCTTGGTTTCCTTGGCCGGCTGGAAGGAGGCCTTTGCTTCCGCCTCCTTGGGATCAGCCGGCACGGCCGGCTTCTCGCTGGCCATGGCTACTATCCGGTCAAGGAGACATTTTTCTTGAGTGATGACGAGGGACTCGGCCAGCTGGCTGCTGGCGGCGGCGCAGTCAGCGACTTCTGGTAGTCGCCGGCAATAGTGATGATGCCCTTGGTACCCGGCATCTTGGCCTTCAGGTAGGCGTAGTGCGGGACCATCATGAACTTGGCCAGCGCCGGGCGGCCCAAGAGCGCGTGGTAGGGGCTGTCTAGGTCGACCACCTCGAACCAGATTGGCTCGCGGCGGAAATGGTTCTTGTCGCCGAACAGGACGTTAATCTTGATCTTGCCGATTGGAGAGCAGGAAAGGCCGGGAACTATGCCGTGGAAGACAGTCCGGCTGGGCTGAAGCTGCTTGACTTTGATGTCCAACCGCTCCATGGTCTCGCGGTATAGGATGTTGATGTTGCTGCCGCCATCTACCAGAACTCGGCTGAAGCGGCAAGTCCGCCTCTCCATTGAGAAGGTCGAGTCCAGCACCAAGGCGTATGCACCCGGCGAAGGCATCACTGCCGGGTGGTCAGCTTGGCTCCAGGTGATGGGCCTCTCAGACTAGTGCATGAACGTGGGGACCTCCAAGCTGACGGCGTTCACCTTGCGGTGCTGCTGCCGTCTGCTGTGCTTGTCGTCGGCTTCGCTCGTGAAGACGACGTAGGTGGCATTCTCTTCGGGGAACTCATCTTGAAGCATGCCGGCACCTCGGGCCGGTTGCCGAACAGCCGGGGCTACCTGGCCGGCTGGCGGAGGAGGCGGCAAGGCCTTGCCCTTGGCAATCCAAGCGAGCCAGTTGCACTTCTGGGTGGTGTGGTTGGACGGCTTCGCGCCACTATGGAACTTGCACGGGGCATCGAGGGCTTGCTCAAAGGAGAAGGCAGGCTGCCAGGCAACTTTGCCGCCCCGCTGATGCTTGGGGCCGGGCTGCCCGGCTGGTTGCTGATCCTCGACAGCGGCCACCTGCCGGCTGTTGGAAGCCAGCAGCGGGGCCTTGCGCTTGTTGTCGTTTGCTTGTTGGCGCCGGCTGGTGTCACTAGCCTGAGTTCGGGAACCCGGCTGGACCACCCTGCCGGCCGCGTCGACCCGGATCTCTGACCCTATGGAGAGTCCGCGGTGGCGTACTTGTCGACCATGGCCAGGAGCTCGTCCAAGGTAGCCGGCTCGTCGCACAAGAGCTTGTGCTTGAGCAGAGTGCCCTCTCTGCACCCGGTGGTGAAGTACTCGATGGCCTGTACCTCGTGGACCCCCTCGCAGGAGTTGCGCAGCTCGCCCCAACGTGTCAGGTAGTCGCGAGTGGACTCGGCCGGCCCCTGAACGCACATGGAGAGCTGCCGCGGCTTGGGGGGCCGCTTGTATGTACTGGTGAAGTTGCGGACGAAGGCGTCACTGAAATCTACCCAGCTGTTGATGCAGTTGGGCTTGAGGCTGTTCAGCCACGTCCGGGCCGTGCCCTGAAGCATGAGCGGGACATACTTGACGGCTACGCGCTTGTTGCCGTTGGCGATGCCGACCGCTGTGGAGTAGTCGATCAGCTAGTCTTCTGGCTTCACGACGCCGTTGTACTTGGGCGTGCCTCTGGGGAGCATGAACCCTCTGGGAAAGGGCTCATCGCGGATGCGGGGGCCGAAGCAGGCTGGCCCGAGTGTGCGCTCCTCTTCCAACAACAGAGGCCAAGCCAGCCGCTCAATCCGGCGGCGTGCGTCGTTTTCGCCGACTGCTTCGCGGGGGCCAAGCCGGCCGCTGAGCGTCGGGTGATCAAGCGGCGGCGCGTGATCGGCCGCCCTCTCCCTCCGAGGAGGCAAGCGCTCTTCCGGCCGGCGCCGAGGCTCCGGGTTCTGGAGCACTTGGTGGCTGTCTGCCATCGTGTGGGGCGCACGCCGGCTGTTGCTAGCAGCCGGCTCTAGGTCTCGAGATTGCCCGCGGCCTCCGCCTCTAGGGGACCGAGAGGTCGCGCCGTTCTCGCGACGGACTACGTGGGTGTCGACCCGCCGGCCCGCTCCCACCACGCGATTGCCCGTGTCCGGCTGCGTGTTTGTAGCGTCGATGAGTTGCTGGAGGTGCTCCAGTTGCTAGCGTAGCTCGTCGCCCCGCAAGTGCTTGAGCTTGCCTGCGGCCACTTGGGCGGCACGCATGTTCTACGCTGGGGTCTCGTAGACCGGGCGCTCGACCCCCAGCATGCTGGCAATCGCAGCGCCGCGTTGCCGGATGGTGCCGGCCCGGCTAGGCTCGGCCACAGCCGGCGTCCCACTGACCACGCGGTCGATCTCGCGCTGAGTGGCTTCAGCACGGCGCTTCAGCGCCCCCATCTTGGAGGCGCTGTCGAAAAGCTTGACGCGGAACTCCTCTAGCTCCGCCTGGCTGGCGCCAGGGGGAGGAGGCGTCGCAAGGGCGTGTATGGTCGCGTCCAGTGGATCCTGGCCGGATCCGCCAGTGCCCAGGCCGTCGTCGATGACCATCACCTCCACGAGGGTGCTGGCGTCGAGCGCCCCATCAGGAGCGTCGCTGGTGGCAGGAGGGAGAGGATCGTCGACGATCTCCACGTAGCTGGGGAAGTCGTCGGCGGATGCCGCGGCAACGAGAGCGAGCTTGCCGAAGAGCTCGGTGAGGGAGTCGGCCACTCGTGTGTCGGCGGCCGGCTCGTCGAAGAGGCTGAGCTCACTGAAGAGACCGGCGAGGTGACCTGCGGGGAAGGCGGTTCCCGCGTCAGGCGATGCGCCAAAGCCGGCGCTGGCAGGCGCACCGGGCCAGCTGATCTCGCCAGCCACGGCGCACTCGCCGGAGAGGAACAAGGTTCCCGTCCAGAACATGTCTCCGGCCGACGTCGCTACTGGCCCCACGGTGGGCGCCAACTGTCGCGGTAAAATCTCGATAGATGCCAGGGGTGGCTTATCATGGTTGGGGCCATGAGATCGTCGTCGGGTCCTGGAAGCGGGAGTGGGCACAAGCTCGGACGGACATGAGATATACCCAGGTTCAGGGCTCTCCTAAGAGATGAAACCCCTACTCCTGCTCTGCGGGGTCTCCGCATGCTCACTATGAAGCAAAGAGTACAATGGTGCTCCTAGAGCTGTTCGGCCAGAGGAGAAAGAAGGGCGAGGCTAGCTCTCTCCTCTCCCTGGCTGTGGTATGTGTAGAACTGACGTAGAATCTAAGAGACCGGAGCACTTTGCATGGGTGTGGCCTGGGGGGTTTTATAGGCTAACCCCCCAGGGGTACAAGGGTAATATGGCCAGGTGGTAGGCCCCGGCAGTCAGCGTCTATGAGGGCCGGGTTCTCCGCCGACTGCTGGGCCCGCCTCTGTCGGGCCCTGCCGGCTGCCGAGGAACCGGCCGACAGGCGAGGCCCGCCGCCTGTGGGCCCCGCTGACGGCTCTTCACTGTGGCGCCGCTCGCGCCAACGAAGGCCGTGTCGGGCACGCCGTGGCTACAGCTCCGCGCCGGGCGGGTCGGCGGCCGCCGGGTGGCGCCCACTGTTGCCATGCGGCCTTGCTTTGGAGGAGGCATGGCGCACTGCAGCCATGCCCCAACTTGTCGCCTGGTCGGGCTCAGACTCCGAGGGAAGGGGCGGGCCGCCAGCTAGAAGCCGGCCCATGCCCACGCCACCCTCGGGGAGCGTGCCATCTTCTGAAGGCCGGCTGGATGCACCAGCCGGCTTTGGGAACCCGTAGTGAGACATGCCGGCCTGAGGGGCCTGGCTTGCCCCGATGCCTCGAAATATTGTCAGGTGCGGGTGAGGCTACCCGGAGTCTATCCCCCCGACATGGTATCTGACGGGGTTCAGCATATAAATTAAACTGCACTTCAGGGGGGTTATTCCTAGGAAGGAAAGTAAAACTTTGCACAAAGGAATTTGTCAGGAGGTGACACTGTTCGCATTCAGCTGTGATGAAGTCGGTGAGGCCGGCATTAGCAGCATATTGTGCAAACTCTTGAAGGATTCCAGCCTCTTCCATGAACGGGGAATGCGGCCATTCGCACGGCCGTAGCTCCGCCAATCTCCGAGTATGGAGGTCACTATCAGATGACTCCCCAATCACTCCCTTGGAGTTCTTCTTGGAAGCAAACTTCCTAAAGATACTCATGTTTTTCCTATGAACAAAAATTCTGAAATTTTTAGTCCACAAATTTTTCTCAACAAAACTCTACAAAATTGGTAGCAACTACTCATAGGGAAGCATAGAGGCCATAGCAAGCATTCAAACTACTTAGAACTCTAAGAATTTAACATGCAAGCTCATCTACAGCAGCACCAAGAGCAGCTAATTATTCAAAATATAAACCACTAAAACAAAAACTAATTGGACAAACGGAGGAGTCACTTACCAAGCAACAATTCCCCGAAACAGTTTTGGAAACGGAGTTTCGAGCAAAGAGATCAAAATCCGCGGTTTCGGGAGCAAGAACACGAGAGAGAGAGCAATGGACATTTTTTCTGGAGGTAAGTGAAGATGTGGGATGAAGAGATAAGTGAGGGGGCCCACGTGGGGACCACAACCCACCAGGGCGCGCCTGGGGGTCCTGGCGCGCCCAGGTGGTTGTGCCCACCTGGTGCACCTCCCTCTGATATTATTTGCACCAGAAATTCTTAAATAATCAGAAAAAAATCGTATTAAATTTTCAGGGCATTCTGAGAACTTTTATTTTTGGGTCATTTTTTATTGCACGGAAAAAATTAGAAAATAGACAAAACATGGCATTTTATTTTATTTAACAAATAGGAACAGAAAATAAAAGGTAGGGACAGAAGGTAGTGCTCACTAAATTCATCAACTTCATACCTCTAAAAAATGATCCATTAATAAGGTTGATCAAGTCTTATTAACAACCACTTTCGATTAGCATGAAACCGAAGAACTTTCGTAAATCACTAAGTTACCTCAATGGGCATATGAATGTCCCCAACAATAAGCATTTCATATTTGTTTTTGGTAATAGGTAGAGGTAGTTGAAAACTTCCAATAGTGAATGTCGGAGATTTTTCAATAACATTAATACCATTCAATTGGAATTGTTTCTTCGGAAAGTGCACCGTATGCTCATTACCATTGATATGAAAAGTGACCTTACTTTTATTACAATCAATAACAGCCCCTGCAATATTCAAGAAGGGTCTACCAAGGATAATCGACATGTTGTCGTCCTCGGGCATCTCAAGTATAACAAAGTCAGTCAAAATAGTAACATTAGCAACAACAACGGGCACATCCTCACAAATACCAATAGGTATGGCAGTAGATTTGTCAGCCATTTGCAAAGATATTTCAGTAGGTGTGAGTTTATTCAAATCAAGTCTTTTATATAAAGAGAAAGGCATAACACTAACACCAGCTCCCAAATCACATAAAGCAGTTTTCACATAATTCTTTTTGATGGAGCAAGGTATAGTTGGTATTCCCGGATCTCCAAGTTTTTTAGGTACTCCATCCTTAAAAGTGTAATTAGCAAGCATGGTGGAGATTTTAGCTTCCGGTATTTTTCTCTTATTAGTGATGATGTCCTTCATGTACTTTGCATAAGGAGGCATTTTCAAGATATCAGTCAAGCGAGTACGCAAAAAGACTGGCCTCAGCATTTCAGCAAAGCGTCCAAATTCTTCATCATCTTTCTTTTTAGTTGTCTTAGGTAGAAAAGGCATAGGTTTTTGAACCCACGGTTCTCTTTCCTTACCGTGTTTTCTAGCAACAAAGTCTCTTTTATCATATCTTGCATTCTTGGGTTGTGGGTTATCAAGATCAACAGCTGGTTCTATCTCAACATCATTGTCTGGTTCTTTATTATTTGTTTGAGTTTCTTCATGAACCTCATCATTATCTTTTTCATTATCAGAAGGTGAATGTTCATTACCAGATTGAGTTTCAGCATCAGAAATAGAAACATCATTATCATTATCAGGAGGTTTCTCTACTTCAGGTTCACTAGAGGCATGCAAAGTCCTATCATTTTTCTTTTTCTTTTTCTTTTTAGAAGGACCAGGTGCAGTGGTGTTGTTCCTTTGTGAATCTTGTTCAATTCTTTTTGGGTGTCCCTCAGGATAAAGTGGTTCCTGAGTCATTTTACCTCCTCTAGTTGCAACTCTAACAGCAAAGTCATGTATGTTGTTATTCATTTCATCAAGCAATTCTCTTTGAGATTTAGCAACTTGTTCTAACTGGGTTTGTACCATAGAAGCATGCTTTCCCACACCTCTAACATCATTTGAGATTCTAAATAACAAGTCACTCAAGCGAGCAATCATGTCAGAATTGTATTTTAATTGTTTCATAACATTTGCATTGAAGTGATCTTGTTTTCTAATGTAGTTTTCAAACTCATAAAGGCATTGGCTAGGGTGCATATTGTGAGGATTATCATTATCATTGAATTTCATTAGAGAATTTACCTCTACCACCTTAGGCAGCGGTGGTGTATCAAGCCCATGTATTTCTTCAATAGAAGGTAAATTTTTGATATCCTCAGCTTTAATACCTTTTTCCTTCATAGATTTCTTTGCCTCTTGCATATCTTCGGGACTGAGATATAAAATACCCCTCTTCTTCGGAGTGGGTTTAGATGGTGGTTCAGGAAGAGTCCAATCATCATAGTTTTTCAATATGTTATTCAATAATTCTTCAGCTTGTCCAATAATTCATTCCCTGAAAACACAACCAGCACAACTATCTAGGAAATCCCTAGAAACATCGATTAGTCCATTATAGAAGATATCAAGTATTTCATTTTTCTTAAGAGGATGATCAGGCAAAGCATTAAGTAACTGGCAAAGCCTCCCCCAAGCTTGTGGGAGACTCTCTTCTTCAATTTGCACAAAGTTAAATATTTCCTGTAAGGCAGCTTGTTTCTTATGAGCAGGAAAATATTTTTCAGAGAAGTAATAAATCATATCCTGGGGACTACGCACACAACCAGGAGCAAGAGTATTGTACCAAGCTTTAGCATCACCCTTTAATGAGAACGGAAATAATTTGAGAATATAGTAATAGCGAGTTTTCTCATCATGAGTAAAAAGGGTGGCTATGTCATTCAACTTAGTAAGATGTGCCACAACAGTCTCAGTTTCATAATCATGGAAAGGATCAGATTCAACCAAAGTAATTAACTCTGGGTCGACAGAGAATTCATAATCCTTATCATCAATAAAGATAGGTGAGGTAGCAAACTTAGGATCATATTGCATTCTAGCATTCAGAGATTTTTCTTTATACTTGCATAATAATTTCTCTAGATCATCTCTATCCTTACAAGCAAGAATATCTCTAGTTGTCTCCTCATTCATAACATAACCTTCTGGTACCTTAGGCAATTCATATCTAGGAGGGCCAGTTCTAGTGGGTGTTTCATGATTTTCAGTTTCAAGCTCATCATCAGATTCAACAACATCATGTTGTCTTACTCTAGCAATTTGTTCATCAAGAAATTCACCTAATGGCACATCATCATCAAGCAAGGTACTAGCATCATCATAAGCATCATTCATAGCAGAAGTAGCATCATTAATAACTTGCGACATATCAGGATTAGTAGCATGTGGTGGTGTTGCAAGTTTACTTATAACAGAAGGTGAATCTAAAGCGGAGCTGGATGGCAGTTCCTTACCTCCCCTCGTCTAAGAGGGAAAAATCTTAGTCTTAGCATCCTTCAGATTCTTCATAGTGAATAATTGATAATAATCCCAAGTGACTCAACAAATATAGCTATGCTCCCCGGCAACGGCGCCAGAAAAAGGTCTTGATAACCCACAAGTATAGGGGATCGCAACAGTTTTTGAGGGTAGAGTATTCAACCCAAATTTATAGATTCGACACAAGGGGAGCCAAAGAATATTTGTAAGTATTAGCAGCTGAGTTGTCAATTCAACCACACCTGGAGATTAATTATCTGCAGCAAAGTGATCAGTAGCAAAGTAGGATGATAGTTTTGATAATAGTAGCAGCAGCAATAGTAACAGTAACAGTGATAGCAGTGATAATGTAGCAAGTGCAACAGTAATGGTAGCAGTAGTAACTTAGCAAGAACAATATAAGATAAATTTGTAGGCATTGGATCGGTAATTTGTTGGATGATATTCATCATGAGACAGTTATAACCTATATCGATACGGCACTAGCTCCAGTTCATAAATATAATGTAGGCATGTATTCCGTAAATAGTCATACGTGCTTATGGAAAGAACTTGCTTGACATCTTTTGTCGTACCCTCCCGTGGCAGCGGGGTCCATATTGGAAACTAAGGGATATTAAGGCCTCCTTTTAATAGAGAACCAGAACAAAGCATTAACACACGTTGAATACATGAACTCCTCAAACTACGGTCATCACCGGGAGTGGTCCCGACTATTGTCACTCCGGGGTTGCCGGATCATAACACGTAGTAGGTGACTATAACTTGCAAGATCGGATCTAGAACATAGATATAATGGTGATAACATAAACGGTTCAGATCTGAAATCATGGCACCCGGGCCCAAAGTGACAAGCATTAAGCATGGCAAAGTCATAGCAACATCAATCTCAGAACATAATGGATACTAGGGATCAAGCCCTAACAAAACTAACTCGATTACATGATGAATCTCATCCAACTCCTCACCGACCAGCGAGCCTACGAAGGAATTACTCACTCCCGGTGGGGAGCATCATGGAATTGGCGATGGAGAAGGGTTGGTGATGACGAAGAACGAAGATCCCCCTCTCCGGAGCCCCAAACAGACTCCAGATCTGGCCTCCCGATGAAGAACAGGAGACGACGGCGGCTCCGTCTCGCGAAACGCGATAATTCTTTCTCTCCGATCTTTTTCTGGAAAAATAGGATTTTATAGCGTCGGTTTCAGGGTCTGCGGGGCCACCAGGTGGGGACAACCCACCTGGGCGCGCCTGGGGGGGCAGGCGTGCCCTGGTGGGTTGTGCCCACCCAGGTGCCCCCCTCAGGTGGCTCTTGGCTCCAGAAATTCTCTTATTTTGTATAAAAATTCCTCGCAAAGTTTTGTTCCATTCCGAGAACTTTTATTTCTGCACAAAAACAACACCATGGTAGTTCTGCTGAAAACAACGTCAGTCCGGGGTTAGTTTCATTCAAATCATGCAAATTAGAGTCCAAAACAAGAGGAAAAGCGTTAGGAAAAGTAGATACATTGGAGACGTATCACCGACCATGGGTTGAATTTTGGGGCGACAGGCTCTATGGCGTAGACATCCCGTAACGCGCGTTTGCGCTCCTTCTTGGGGATGTGGGTGACGTAGATTATGTTCACCGTTTTTACCTCGGGGGGAAATTATTTCTGTCCCCCGGTGCACGGTGGGCGAGGCTCATCATCGTCCTCGCTTGAAGGCTCTTTCCCCTTTATGTTCGGTGTTTAATTTACCGGCCTGTTTGAAAACCCAGCAGTTTCTGTTGGTATGGTTGGCAGGCTTGTCAGGGGTGCCATGAATCTGGCAGGGTCGATCCAGTATCTTGTCCAAGTTGGACAGACCGTCCCTAGTACCTTTGAATGGCTTCTTCCGCTGACCGGGTTTAGAGCCACTGAATCCGGCGTTTACCGCCGTATCTTCTGTTTCTTCGTTGTTGTTCCAGCGTTTGTTTTTGTTGCGTCGTGGCCTTCCATTGCCATCCCTGGCCTCAGAGGTGCCGGGGTCGCTGGTACTATTGCTTCTATGAGCCAGCCAGCTCTCTTCGCCCGCGCAGAAGCGGGTCATGAGTGCAGTAAGAGCTGCCATAGTCTTCGGCTTTTCCTGACCGAGGTGTCGGGCAAGCCATTCGTCACGGACGCTGTGCTTAAATGCCGCTAGGGCTTCTGCGTCCGGACAGTCCATGATTTGGTTCTTTTTAATTAAGAACCGATTCAAAAGTTTGCGAGCTGACTCTTTAGGTTGCTGGACTATGTGACTCAAGTCATCAGCATCCGGTGGCCGGACATAAGTGCCCTGAAAGTTGTCCCGAAAAGCATCCTCTAAATCTTCCCAACTTCCAATGGAGTTCTCTGGGAGGCTATTCAACCAGTGCCGTGCTGGTCCTTTCAGCTTTAGAGGGAGGTATTTAATGGCGTGGAGATCATCTCCGCGAGCCATGTGAATGTGAAGAAGAAAATCTTCAATCCATACGGCGGGATCCGTAGTTCCATCGTATTGCTCGATGTTCACGGGTTTAAACCCTTCTGGAAATTGGTGCTGCATTACCTCATCGGTAAAGCACATGGGGTGTGCGGCACCTCTGTACCAGGTGACATCGTGACGGAGTTCGGATGACATCTGTGTCCGGTGCTCACCCTGGACTTGGTTAGGATTGTCATGCCAAGCTTGATGGCCGTCATCTTGTGTGGGGGCACGTCCTCTTGATCCATAGATGGATCTAGTCTGGCCGGCTCTATTGGTCAGGTCCTGACGTAGATCGTACGTGTAGCGCGGAGCCGCTGCTTCCTTGCCTCTGTTACGAGGGGGCGCGGGCTGGTGTTCGGCATAATTGGCCGCTTTATCCCATCCACGTGGTGGTCGGTCCAGCTGATCAGCATGATTGTATTTTGACGGTATTGGCTCAAAGGCCTCTTCGTCGAATTGTGGCAGGAGCCTGCACTTAGGATAGCTCTTTGTTTGGCGCTCATAGCCGTATCCCTCTTCGGCGGCCAGGACCTTAGTCCATCTGTTGTTGAGCGTATCCTTTTCGGCTTGAATCTGCTGTTGTTTCCTTTTCAGGCTCCATGCAGTGGCGATCAGCCATCGCTTGAAGCGTTCTTGTTCGAGAGGTTCCTCTGGGACGATGAAATCTTCGTCACCGAGGCTAATATCCTCTTCGGAGATAGGTAAGTAGTTACTATCTTCCGAATCCCCGTGATCGGCAAGTTCGTCGGGGTTGACTTGACCCTCTTCCCTCTCGTCCTGCTCAAACGCAGGCTCAGCGAGGTGGTCGGAGTCTTCGGCGTTGTCCGGAGTGTCATTATCTCCGGTGCCAGTATTGCTTTCCCTCGCCCGACGCGATCGTGGGCGGCGCCGCTGACGCCGACGCTTTGGTGGTTCGTCGACGGGCTCCTTCTCATCTGGATCTTGAGTGCCATCGTCGTCCTTCTTTTCAGGCGTGTCCACCATGTATACATCATAAGTAGAAGTGGCCGTCCAACGCCCAGTGATGGGCGGGTTTTGGCCTAGTTCAACTCCGACATCGTCGTCCATACCATCGATGTCTTCGGAGGCGTAGTCTAGCAAGTCGGTTAAATCCTCGACAGTGGCTATTAAGTGGATGGTGGGTGGGACGCAAAATTCCCTGCTCTCAGCCCCCAGTTCAAGCTGGGCGTAGTTTGTGATGGCGAGATATCGCATTTGGTCTAGTGTTTCGTTTAAGAGTGAAAGCTGGAGAGACATCTGAGGATCTGCGGAGCTATGTTCGGTAATAACCACTTGACCGAGCTCGATAGACGCAGACCTCGAGAGTTCGGAGTTGACGTCCAGAGGCGAATCCGGCTTCCCGATGACGGGGCGAGTCCCGTTTGACTTCGGGTCCGCCGACGGCATGGTTGCATCTGGGTCTCCGACTAGAAGCTCCACAATAGGAGAAAGTCCGGCGGGGTCCACCCCCCGGTATTCGGACGAAGTGTCTCGCTCCGGATCTAGGGTGGGCATGATAGTCGATCCCTGGACTGGATCTGATAGCAGATCCGAAGGGCCTTCTTTGTATGGGTGGGGAGCGGCGGCTGAGGCCGTAAACCCCTCGAAGATTAGATCTCCACAGATATCGGCGATGTAGTTCAAACTTCCAAACCTGACCTGGTGACCAGGGGCGTAGCTGTCGACCTGCTCAAGGTGGTCGGTCGAGTTGGCACGTAGCGTGAAGCCGCCAAACACAAAGAGTTGACCAGGGAGAAAAGTCTCCCTGGAAACAGCATCGTTATCGACAACGAGGCGAGCCATCAATTCTTCTGTCGACAACACAACGGAACTCTCAATGAAAGCACCAATGTCGGTGTCAAAACCGGCAGATCTCGGGTAGGGGGTCCCAAGCTGTGTGTCTAAGAATCGATGGTAACAATGGACAAGGGGGACACGATGTTTACCCAGGTTCGGGCCCTCTTAAAGGAGGTAAAACACTACGTCCTGCTTGATTGTATTCGATGAGTATAGGGGTTACAAGAGTTGATCTACCTCGAGATCATAATGGCTAAGCCCTAGTTGTCTAGCCTATGATTATTCTGATTGCCTCTACGGACTAAACCCTCCGGTTTACATACACACCGGAGGGGCCTAGGGTTGTACAGAGTCAGTTTACAGAAGAAGGAAATAGTACATGCGGACACCAAACTTGCCGTCCACGCATATAGGAGTCCTACCCGGACACGGGGGATGGTCTTCTGCTTTATCTTCACGGCCCATCAGTCCGGCCCATATCGAATAGACCGGACACCTGAGGACCGCCTAATCCAGGACTCCCTCAGGCATCATCTCGGAGCCAGCTACAATTGGAGACCGGTGGATGGCGATATCTTCGCCATGGTAGTCGGCAACATCTTCGGTGCCTGGTTTGCTGAGGTGGCCGTTTAGGGGGCTCTGAATTCTATTTGGCAACGATGATGGCGTCGAGAGGAGCTTGGGTCGCGACTTGGGCTTCGATAGTCGGATCTTCCCGGCTTATCCGGGGTGCTTTTCCGTGGGTTGCATGGTTGCTTTGAAGTCGGAGTTGTGATGGTGTTGCTTGTGTGCATCCTAGTTATGCAGAGGTCGAGTGTGCACTCATTGTGTATGTATCTCCTCGATGCTTCATTTTTAGTCAATAAAATCGACCCCTTTTTCTAGAAAAAACTAAGTGAAAGGTTCATCACCTCTTCATGGGTTGCAACGTCATGTCGATCCTTTGGAGTTCGATTCATCGATGGGCTAAATTGAGTGAGCTCGCCCTCAGGCTGCTATGACTCTTCGAGATTGGTGGTAGACTGCCAGATTTAGTGTTCACATACCAGGAGGATCACGCTGAAATCACTTGTGCCTCTTATGGTGTGGAGTATTTGGAGAGAAAGAAATGACATAGTTTTTGGCAACACTCACACGATGCTGCAAAGAATCATAGACCAAATGAAGGCCGATGCTAAGCGGTGGGCTGTGACAAGCTCAGGTCGTTTGACCGTCCAATAGGCTCAGGGCTTAATTATCTAGTTTCGGGTGTAGGTCGTTTTGCAAGGTCTGTGTTGTTTTCCCTTTGTTTCTTTTCAGTGCGGTCGCAATTTCATCTGGAGCACCCTTTTGCAACAGTTCAAACTCCAAGAGTCATTTCTTGAATGGATCATGAGCTCCTCCCATGGTGGATATTGTGGCCAGAGTTGCCCTTCAGGGGAAAGATAAGACGAAGCTTGACTACAATTGTGCTGGCTATATGGAGAGTGAGAAATGCCCGCTCTTTGACAATAAAGCTAGGCCATTTCTTCAGGTCGTGAGCCAGCTGAAATTAGATGTTGATTTTGCCGAGGAAGACTGTAAGCTTTCGGTGTTTCAGAGAATAAAACATGTATTCAAGCTGGGGGTCGTCGCCGGCAGCAGCAATAGGTTCATGATTACTGAAGATAGCGGCTGAAGTGACTCATTTTGAAAAATGCTGAAGAGAACATGATTGCACAGCAAGAGGCCATAAATTGTTGTGCTCATGCTCAGGCGTGTTTATATATAGGAATCCACGCCTCATTACTTTGCTTGCTTCAGCAAGTTAGCTCTGAACCTGAAGGTTGCAATCAATGGCGAAGCTTCATGGGGCCAAAGGGGACGATTCCCGCACCCCCCCCCCCCCCCCCCCGCCCGACTCTACGAAAACTACCCCTAATTATTAGGTTTGAATACCAATTATTTTTCAGAGTTCATGCATAACTCATCGGTGGAGATCGAGGGGAGGAAGGCTTTGCCCGCTCCCTCTCGACCCGCTAGGGTTCCTCCCGCCGCCGCCAACGCCCTAGCTCCCTCCCACCGCCGCCGGACACCGGGCGCGCGCACCCCAACCAGTCCCGCCCCCTCTCCCCCCCTTCCCCTCCAGCGACCCGCGCCCCCCCCTCCCCCCCGCGGCGGCCGGGCCGTGCCCCCTTCTCCCGCCCCTTAGCCCCCCTTCCCTCCTTCCTCCCGCCATCGCCGGTGTGCTGCATCGGCCCTTGGCTGGGCGGCCCTGGTGGCGGCGGGCCGCTGGCCTTTCCCCTCCTGGTCTTGGGTGACGCGGGGCAGCCCTAGCCTGGCCCAGGTGGTGCTCCTCGGCGGCGACAGTCCGGCGCGGCGGCGGGTTTTCCTGGTGCAGCGCGGGTGGCCAAGGTGGTGGTGGCGCGCGCTGCCGTTGGTGGCTGGGCGGCGGTGGCGGAGTTCTGGCCCTGAAGGTCCAGATCTGGGCCCTTCGGGCCTGATCCGGGTCAGGGCGGGCCTGCCTCGTTGCTTCTGGTTGGCCTGGTGAGAGGCTCGCGACGGAGATGGCAGCGATGACGCCACACTGCTGCAGCGTGGCGATGGGAGCTTCACAGGCATGTATGTGTCCGGTCGAGCTTATGGGTTGTTAGAGGGTAGCGGCGGCAGTGGCCTACATGCAGCAGCACGGCGGCGGGGACTTTACGAGCTCCCGGGGCTCGGCCGGGCCTTTTGCCTGGTGTGTCCCTGCTGCTGTGTTCGGTCGACACCCGCCGTTGGCGGTGGAGGGCGTCCTCCAGGTGGCGGCGCTGCTGCCGCCCTCCGGTTCCAATGGCTCGATGTGCTCTTGTCGTCGCGTCATATACGGCGGTGGAGGTTGTTCCCTCCAGCGTGGTTGTGATCCTGTCGGACCTTGTCTACAGCTGCTTCGTCTCGGGCTGGCCGGCCTTGCTACGTTGGCCATGGTGAGACGACGATGGTGACTGCAAGGCCGTGGTGGCGTATGTTGGTGGAGGGCATGATTGGTGAAGCGCCTCTGATTGTCCGGGAGGTGGGGTTTTGGGGGTCGGGAGAAACCCTTGTCATTTTGACACCGACACGGTGACGCTTGCGAGTGTCATCCCTCCTTCCTGAAGGGCGTCGGGTGTACCTCTTCCCACCCCTCGGAGCGTACCGGGGGAAACTCTAGGACCTGTCCAGGCAGCAGTGTCGTCGTCACTGTCCTTCTTGGAGGTGCTGCTTGGTACGCGGCGAATCAGAGTGCTAGGATCATGGTGGGAATACTTCGGAGAGGACGTAACGGCTGCGAGTCATTTTCGTTTTCGTTGATCCGCCGGTGTTGGCATTGTTTTATCTTTCTTTTCTTTTGAGCGTGGTTGTGCTGTTTGCCTAGCAATGGTTCTCATGTTGTATCGTGTGGTTACTATATTAATATAGCGAGGCGAAAGCCTATTTCGAGAGAGCCTCAAGAATCTTCATCAAGCTCCGCCACTGGTTGCAATCACCTCGCTGGTCGTAGGGTCGCCAACATTGTCCAGACACTCCTCTTCTTTGGGCCAACCTTCAGGATGTTGTTCCCGCTATGGCGCAGGAGCTCTGGTCGTGGCGGTACGAAGCTTGAAGTGTTTATCAAGGTCGTTAGCCAGCGGATGCGGATGAGGCCTTCTCGTTGGAGCAAGTCTATTTCTGTTTGTTTGCTCCTTGTCGCTGGTTTCCAGGCTTCCTTTTGTTCCCTAGTTTCAGGTTGTAAGACGTTTACAATTCTTCGTTATTTAGATTTGGGTTTTGTATTGGTCATGTGGACTTTGTAGGGGTTCCATTCCTTTTTCCTCCTATATATCTATAAAATTTACGTGCAGTCCTAATTTCATATTTTTACCCTTAAAATATGGACGCCGATAACTGCCATACGTGTGGCATAATGGACACCCGACCACACGACTCGTCCGGTCGTACCAGGAGACAGGCCACACGACCTTGTGTGGGCGAACATAAAATGCCCACACGTTTGGGCGCAGCTACGACGGCCCACATGGTCCTGTGTGGCAACTGCTCACCCCCACCCTGTGAGCACGAACGCGTGTGTAATCAACTTTAGTTGTCATGTGTAATTAACTATAGTTTTCATGTGTAATTAACTATAGTTTTCATGTTTGCCATGTATCATTAAATATAGTTGCCATGTGTAACTAATTGGAGTTGCCACGTATGGTCAAACCATAGTTGCCATGTATGATCAACCATAGTTGCCATGTATGGTCAACCATAGTTGTCGTGTGTGATTAACTAATTGCCACATATGCACACCGTGTGAGCATCGTGTGGGTGAAGAGCAGTTTCGCCCACACGTTCGGGCAAGCATCCTGTGTCTGTTCGGGCGAGGAGCGCCCACACGCATGGCACTAAATAATAACGGCCACACGACGCTGGATGCTTACGTGGCTCTCGACCCAGATGGCAACTGCTTCAATATTCGTGCAAATGAATCGAACGGCATCGACTGCGCTTGGGACATGTTGAATTATGCCACACGTGTGAGCGTTATCATTTAGATAAAATATACGCTTGTGCAACAAAAAATACACGCTTGTGACAGATTTTACCCCCAAATTGACGTTCAGCCAATTGGTGGCACACTTTCCCATGACATAAACGGAACTACTTAGGCCTTGTACAATGCAAGGTGCTTAGGAGAGGTGCTTGGAGAAATAAACCAGGCTTTCCTTAAGCATCGGTGCTTATTTGTACAGAGCAGACGCTTAATTAGGCGTCTCTCAGGTAGAAATAAACACTGATGCTTCCAAAAAACCCGATTTATTTTTCTAAGCACCTACAATTGTAAGGCCTTAGCAGACGATAAATGGTAGCCGAACACTGCACGATGATTGATCTAGCGGCCGGCCTCCACTTTGTCTAGTGTATGTACGGTTGGATCAGTACGATCGTGCACAGACCGTTCAACGCATGTCGTGTGTATAGCAACGCTCTGACATAAAATACCTCTAGTTTTGCTGTTCATCTCGATTTAGTGCTGATTTGACATGCCATGCTAGATGGATATTTTTTTTTTCCTTGAAAAAACCAGTTCATTGCAAATAGCAGAGCAACCCCTCGCCCTCTTCCTCCTTCCTCTCGTGGCCTCCGTTCCGTCCAGACTCGCCCGCGCCCCCGCGCCAGATCCGGCTTCCGCTCCCAGCTGCAGGAGCCGAACGTGCCCACTACCTGCTCGCCCAGGGCGTCCTCTCCGAGCATGCCCCAAGCAGCATGCTCTCCGAGCTCGTCCGTCTCCGCCATGGCCACTGCCCGTGCGATGCTGCCGGTCACCCTCCCTCCTACGCGCCGCCGTGCTCCTCTCGGATGCGCCTCCTCCCGCTCGCCGCTTAACGTCCATGCGCCATCCAAACGCAGGAAACAAAGGCCCAAGACAGAGACGCGGTGCTCACCTTGCGCCGACGCAACCTTGACGGCATGGTGTCTGGAGTGGCCCTCGACGACACGGACACACGCGCGGACAGCGACCAAGTCCGAGGCGTCACCAAAGCCGGGCGAGTTGGGCACAAATCGCTGGTGCTAACTATTGTGCCAGGACGGCCGCGTGCATCTGAAGGGAGGGGCGGCCACGGGAATTTCGACGGCGCCCTCAACCTGTTTGACAAAATGTCAAGCCAAACATCTGAACCGGTTTCTGAAGAGGAAAAAAAATCAAAACGAAAACCAGCGGTAAAATGTGGAAGGAATCTTTCAATTAGGAGCCACCAGTTGACCGAATGTCGATCTGGGAATAAAATCTTTCACAAGCGTATATTAGGGTAAAATAAAAAATGGAATTAACTCAAAAAAAGAATGTGAAAATGTGTCATCATACATAGGAAACTAGTAGAGTGCCCATGCGTTGCCACGGGCTCTTGAAATAGTTTGCAAAAGTTACATGTTAAATTTCACATGTACAAACAATATAACACAAACACAATTATTGAATAATTGAAGTCCAATTTTGTAATGTAAATTGATAACAAAAATAAAGATTAACGACATGTCCATGTAACAAACTGAACGATGTTCAAACTAAACATCTATTACAAAACTATCAATATCTAGATGATGCGCTTAAGAAATTCTTTCACAATATCAGGAAAGTTGTCTTTAGCTTCATTCCCACGATGTTTTAGCAAGTATAATAAAAACTGCTTCCTCAACTCATACCCATCCTGCACAAACAAATATATGTAGTTAGTATGAAAAGTTCACGCTGAAGGTCTTAAAACATATAACGGACAATATTTTTCTGATGAATGATCCGAGTGATAAGAGACCCAAAGCAACATAAACACACCACTATTATCCTTCTGAAATATGGATGTTGAGGAATCAAAAGGTTTGTCAGAAAAATACTATTTTTTTTCACCAATATATATTTGAACTAAGAAATCTTCTCTTATAAAGGGAGAATTATTTTATCAAAGTTAACATTCATATGTACAGCCAAGCGCTAAATTCTGAAACATAATAGATACTCCAAATACCTGTAAAGCAAAAAAAGAGTAAACAAGGTATTAATCATTACTCAAGTTTATTTTACAATGCACATGCACACACGTCAAGACCAGCACATCCATATAATTTAGCATGCTAATGGCTTTCAAACTTCAAGCAGAAGGTATCCAGCTACTTCGTGAGTTGATCGTATAATCAACCTGTGTATGAGTGAAATCAGTCTGTCTATTTGTTCCGGTGAGATGCCCATGCGCCTACCCAGCTCAATCGTGTTTTCCAAAATAAAGGCACCATCTTGATCACAACGAAATCTACTACTACTTGGTCATGTCAGTCATATGTTGTTGGACGTAGTCAGTAATCATTTGAGCCTAAAAAGCAGTCGCTAACCAATCAGGCACTGTAAGGGCTGATGGGCCTTTCTTCTATCATAAGACTAACTTTCTTTTATGAAGCTGATAGGCGTTTCAATTTTTATGGTGTACTCTTGAAGATCTGATAGCTAGATATGTTCTCAAGAAATAAGATGAAGCTAAGATGCTACTACATGACTAATTATACCCACCACCAAAATAACAATAGTAAGAATCAAGCTGCTACTAAGAGTTTAATTGCAAACGTACGACAATTTGTGTTTGGGTCACTCTTATTTGTGAGCCTTTTTTCCTGGTAAATTTTCGACGTCTGTTGCTCCAGTCCAAGGTGACATCCTCCCATGACGAACTTAGGTTCGCTGTGTGGCTAAGTCGTCAGAGATGTCTTGCCCGACGACCGGCAGCCGCACATGAGGGCGTTCTTGGGGATCAGGAACTTGTCATCCTCTCATGATCACGAGGTATGCCAGTTCATAGTAGTATTGCCAGAAGCAGGATTCTAAGTAATTTTTTAAAAATGGAACACAACTCAATCTTGTCGACAGTCCAGAGTTTTCAGAAGAAAGCACAATATCCTTACCTAAACAATGTACCGCAAAATGCCATATCTCAAGGTGTAGATCTGCCTGCTTTCCGGCGACCATTTTCCTCCTTTCACACTGCACCAAAATTTAAGACTCGCTCAGATTCAGATCACATAAAATAAAGCCACAAAGACAGGTAATCATTCCTACATCACTGAAACCAATGTCTCTCACATGCGTACCCAACAACCCAAAAAGGCGTAGCCGTCGATGTGTTACGACTGTACTTTGTTCTCAGAGTTGTCAAACACAGGAGCTCTGAGCCACTCCACCTTGACATCATACTGCAGCAATAGCAATGTGTAGCACTCAATTCACTACTTGAGAAAGAGGGCATAGGTGCACCCACAAAGGGCGGAGTCTTCCTTGAAGTTGGACGTCACAGAGACACACAGAGAAAGCACAAATCAATGACTATCCATGGAATCGTACCAAGAACACGAGGAAGGGTGGGATTTGAGACGGACGCCAAACCTGCTTCGCCCCAAAGCCGAGAGGGCACACGCTCGCCAGCCGTTGCATGATCCTCGTCATCTCCAATTGCCTCATCCTCCATAGCTACAACACTAACCTGTGGGCGCCTGCGAACACGAATCCATAAAAAATGGCGATGCAAACCAGCGAGGCCCATCCATGGCAGCAACTGTGTCAGAAGCCAAGGAAGATGCACACACATGGGGAGAGGAAGAGCGGCATGACAGAGTAGCCCACCGTGGGCCGTGCCTCCAGTCTGCCTCCCCTGCGCCCCTCAGTTTGTCTCCACCGCACTAGCTCGAGGGCGCAATGGACCAGCCGCGCCGCAGTCTTGCTTCGATGTCCCTGCGGCACACGTCGGCGGCGGCGGTCCCGTACGTGGACGCGATCCCGGCGGCGTCTTCTGTGTGACGGCGGCCGCCGCGGCGGCGATCCAGACGGGGGCGGCGATCCAGACGGCGGTGGCAGCAATCCGGAGAAACGACGGAGACGGCGATCTGGAGAAACGGCGGAGGAGGCGATCCGGAGAGGGGATCGATGGAGAGACGTGTCCCTGCGGCACACGTCAGCGGCGGCGGTCCCGTACGTGGACGCGATCCCGGCGGCGTCTTCTGTGTGACGGCGGCCGCGGCCGCGGCGATCCAGATGGGGGCGGCGATCCAGACGGCGGTGGCAGCAATCCGGAGAAACGACGGAGACGGCGATCTCGAGAAACGGCGGAGGAGGCGATCCGGAGAGGGGATCGATGGAGAGACGTGCGTTGGTCTCGGGGCGGCGGCGAGGGGATCGACAGACGTGCGGGCAGGGGGTTGGGGGGCAAGGGGATTTTCGTAGATTTTTTTCACACCGGTTATTTCTGGATCGACCGGCGGATTGCCGCCAGGACCTCGTGGGGGCATCGCTAACAAAAAAAAAATTTGGTTGGTTTGCGGTTCCAGGGCGGAATAGCTGGGACGTGGGAGGTGAGAGGGAGGACGAAAAAAAACCGGTGTTGGTGGGACAAAATTTAACCGCGGAGACTACCAACTGCTCCATTAGGAGTAGAGATTCACCTTAGCAAGAATATCGATTAACATGATTAAACCAAGTTCAGGAATGCGAATATTTGCTCCCCGGTATTCAAGAAGAGCGAGGTGCCCTCTTTTTCTAAAAGATTGTTCTTTAAGAATACAAACCAAATGCCTACCGCAACCAATAGCAAATTCAGCAATATACTGAACAATATTGTCTGTTACTACTAACAACACTGCTGATATTTACAAACTAAATGCTTAATCACACAGAATACTTGAACCACCGGCTGCCACCATCATGTTTATTTACTCTGGTAGAGGAAAGTCTGTTGCTGTGGTCTCAAGTTCAATCACCAGATGCCACCATCATATTCATGACCATGAGATTGGTTGTTAGAATTCGGCAGTTCTGCTGAAACAAAAGAAAGAAACACACGATCAGGGCAAATTTCAACTTCTAAGCAGCCAGGGTTTCAACATTTTGGTAGTTATCAGTCAATCATACACGATCTGCTTATTGTGAAGGTAAACAAATTTGATATCATCAGAAGTTAAAAACTTAAAATTACCAGGCTCTGTGATTTAGCAGCTGAGCTTAAATCAACAGAAGTTATCACTATGGTTATCATGGACATAGAAAATTGCATACCGTTGTCAACTGGTATAAAGTCCTGACCTGCCACATGTGCTTCTTCTACTCCTAGACATTCCTGGGAACGCAACAACAAACACCTTCAGGACATAGCAAACGAAAACAAATCTAAAGCCATGTGATTGCTGTAGACTGATACACATTGGCCTGATCAAAGATAATTGCTCTGTTCTAAAGCACAATTCCCATGACGTATCCAACTTATTAAAAAGAAAAGCACATACTGCAATTGGATATAATCCACTGAGGATGCCAGCTTGATCATGGTTAAATGAAGAGGTTCCCTGACTGACTCCACCTGAGGAAGTGCCAACAATTAACATATCAGCATCAAACAATGCATAATGGAGAAGTGATTTGTGTATCTAGAGCACTGCATATGCTGTCACATTAAAAAAAAACGGGTGTAGCAGCACGCCTGTTACAAGACAAAAATTACCAGGAGTAGCAGTCGTCAAGTATGCACTACGTTGGGCAGTTAGATTTGCAGCACTTATTGAATCATTTTCTTGAGCCTGCATCCACGAAATAATTGAGGTTGACAATTGTAGGATGGAATAGTTGATGCTGTCACAAGAATCTCTACTTACTGCTGCAGAATTGTGGGATGGGCTGATTGACCATGCTGGAAATGATCCCGTGCCATCAATATTTCCTTGGGTCAGATAGGAAGGAATTCCATTACACCCCATAAAAGGATCCTGCTGATATGGTTCTACAGAAAATTGATTGCCAAAACTGTGAGTAGCAATAATAATACTTTTTGCACGGAGGCAGCACTCACGATGTGGACTATGTATGATACAAAATTGGGCGTGTGTTCAGTATTTACCTTGATGCGTAACCTGTTCGTAACTGTACTGTGCAAATGGTGGTCTTTCTTGATTCGAAGGACCGGCAACATTGTTTGCAAAGATCCGTGCCAGTGGGAATCCACTCTCCTGCAGAAATGGTTGTTGCTCACCAAATTCTGCAATAGTTTGATTTTTGGAAGTACTGGCACCGTTGTTCGGAGGCGCTGCCAGGACAAGGCGGCCGTTACTCAGGAAATAATCAGGGATAAGCCCCCCTGACTTCTCCAGCTCCTCAAATGTCTTGTATGCAGACATTTTCCAGTTCTTCACTTTAAGCTGTAACAGAATATTCGAATGTAATTATGAGCACACTATTATTTTAGTGACTATCAACTGCCTAACTGTGATAGAAGTGGAAGAGTGTTATTGACGTCACCTGTGGAAACTGATCGACGTCATTGACACTGTAAGGAACATAGTTATCAGTCATCTTACCGACAAGATCATAGAAATCATTGAATAAGATTTGACAATTATCCTCTGGAACCAAATAGGAATAGATCTCATCCCCAGGAACACACATTGTAGCATGTTCAATCATGGTATTCCAATCCCCCTTCTTCATGCCAGCAAGCTAATTGCCATAAATTAAAAATTATCTGATCAATTAATGAAATGATACCAAATATTATAGTGCATATTAGTACATTTAGCTGTACATGTCCAAATAAGTCCTAAGAGATGCTGGATATCTTATCCTGATCCAGGACAATGATTAACTAATGACTAATATCTATTACAGGTAATTTGAAACATTGAAGAGTGCAGACATATCATTATAACTGCATATATACCTTTTGGAGACCAAAATTATCTTTATGATAATGGCGCAACAAGTGCTTCACTTTTGTAATATTTTTCTCCACAAGGTTATTCCAATGTTTTCCCTTTAAGCAAATTTTCTTCAGTTGATGTATAGCGTCTTCCTTGGATGGAATAGGACTCTTCTCATTTGCTGAAGTAGGCAAAAAGGTTGGGTGTGTTCAGAGTTCAGACAAGATTGCCAATATTAAATGAGATCATTTTAGCTATATTTGCATCTGATAGTTTTTACCAAAGGATTAATGTCATGGTAAATTATAATCAATTTATCACTGATCTACCACGTACAACATTGAAAAACTACAAAGGTGCCCACCCTTTCTCCATTACCCACGAAATGAACAAATCAACATAAACTGTGTAGTGAGCAAAGAAGAGTGAGTCACAGTACTGCTACCCTTTTTTGGCAGAACAAGTCATCCCCTTCAAAAAGCAGAACATTTAGTGCCAAAACATCATATTTTGAGGTAAAATAATGTCATTGCATGTATAAGGCCATAAACGTTCTTTGAAAGATATACTATGTGCTGTAAGATTTTCTTTAGTACTTAAATCAGCTTGTCAGACACTTAAAGGAGAAGTATGTTCTTCAGCTGACTACACAGTGTACCTCCAATTCGGTATAGTTAAAAAAAATTGGTGCTCAGAATGGATAAATGAATATACTCACATTCACTTCGGCGGTCTTTGACGACAAAAGGATCAGTGATTGCTTCCTGAACTCTGATGGTAAGGTCCTGCCTTTTCACTCGAGCTGTTAATCTTAACTTTTTCCCGTGGGAGCTCTCTGGAAAGGAGAATGAACCAAGAGAGGACTCGCCGTTTGATAGACTAACAGTTGCCAAGACCGACTCCTTCCCTTTATACATACATATTTGCTTGTTGAATTCATCTTTGGTGAAATCCTCTTGTCCAGTAAAGAAATCAGCATGAACAGGTAAAATCTCAATTTGCAATTTAGAAAGATCACCCTGCATGATTTGCGTCTCATTTTGAAGTATTGCTACTTTAGCATTTGCTCCATTCTTCCATACTGGACAACGAGTGAAAAGTGTATCTTTTGGTCCTGCAACATCAAAGCGTAGCTTGACGACTCCAGTGTCGCTTCCAGTTTCAGGAAAGCCCTCCGATACATGCCTAAAATTTAAAACAGGACGAGAGTGAGACATTAACAAAAAAGGAAACTTCCCAGATTATGTAGAAAGCAAATACTTGGTTTGGCAGATTTGTAGTATCATGACATCAACTTAAAAAACCGTCGAGAGTATTAAACAGAGGAACTATGCATGTCCAGTGCTGAACTTCTAATGCAGAACTAGTGTTGACAACTGTAGGAGGACATAGGAGAAAATTATAACGTCAGATACCTAGGAGGCTCAGAAACTCGACTAGGAAGTGAAGCAGCTTGCTGTTCCTGCATCTATTGCATGATATAACAGAAAGAAGTTAGGATAGAGTACAGGTATGGAATAAAAGAAATACAAAACATGTTTCATGGATACTAACCGTTGTCTGTACAATGGATTGAACCTTATCTTCTATGCATCCCATAATAGAACTGTTGGATAGAGAACAACAAGAGATAAAATTAATTAATTAAACATAGGAAGCATTATCCATCACATCCACAGCATTCCAAAGTTGAATACTCAACACATAAACTCGTAAGGCTGCTTCCATATACTCCTATATGTTATGCAGTTATGGTTACTGAAAGAAGAAGAACAAATCCATGGTTTATCCGTACCCCATGAATATAACTTGATTATCTGAACTTGAAGTAGTATGATTGCCAAGTTTTCCGTTCTACATGAGCTAGTACGTTACTGAAAGAAATAAAATAGCCGTGTGGTTTTCAGAGGATAAAAACTGGCAGTCCCACAAGCACGTCGGCACGCTTCAAACCGGCCGTCACTTTCCTGAAATGTGCATTTTCCTCTATTGGTTTGTAAACCATTTCCTGGAGCTAGAGGGGAAATTGTTACCTACACCGATCCAAAATTCTAGGTAGAGCATCTCAGCTGCGCTAGAGAAAAAAAACATGTGTACGTACCTCTTGAAAGCACCAAAATGCTCCCCCAAAACTCTCTCGAGTATGTTGGGGAGCCTCTCCATGACCGAGTTTGCCACGTCGAGCTGCGACTGGCGAAGCATCTGCGCCATCTGCCCGATGGTGACCACCCTCGCCTTGCCCTTCTCCCTGCGGCGGCCGGGAACGCAGATCCGAGCGAGGGCGGTGAGTTCAGATCGTGGAAGCAGTTGAATGACCGAGGGAGCGGTACAAGAGGAGACCAACGGCTAGGTGAGGGTGGTCAGGGGGTAAGGTACTCACAGCCACATGACGAGGAGCCCCGCCCGGCGCAGCCGCTTCCTCGGGGAACAGGCCGCCTCCTGGTCCGGCGCGACGGCGCCGAGCGGCCGCTTGTGCGTGTGCGCCGCCATCACGCGCTTCGGGCGGGGTCGGTCGGGTGGAGCGCGACGAGAGAGAGAGAGAGAGAGAGAGAGAGAGGCGGTGGGCTGGCCGAGCCGGGGCGGGGCGGATGGGGAAGAATGGTGATGCCGGTGATGGGGATTGTGGTGTGGGGGTTGGGGCGAGCTTTGAGCTTGGACTTGGAGGTTGCCGCTTGTCTTGTCTGCTGTGCTTAAAAATAGGAGAGTGGGGGGAGGGAGGGAGGGAGGAGGCCAAGCCAAGGTGGAGGGAGAAGCTTCGTCATCTTGCCGTCACGCCGCCCGGGCGGGGGCGGGGGTGGGAAAGACCGTAGCGCGTGGCGTGCGACGGTGTTGGGCTCGGGCCGGGGTGGGGTGGGGTGGGGGGTGGTGGTGCGTGCAGGCCTCGGGCTTGCGCCACGGCCGGCCGGCTACGCAGTGGTGATCTCAGCACCACCTCCCAAACAAGTTCGACGAAATTCACCCAAAAAAGGCTGAATGTTTTTTTTTCTCTTGGCTCATTTGGCGCCCATTCCTTCTAATTTAATAACTGATGACAATGACACTTACCTCTCACAGCTACTGGACACTTATTTATTTATTAAGAAGAAGTTCCCAATGGTTGACATCGAGTTCCTTATTGCACAACCTCTTTTTTAACCAAAATAAAGAGAAACATTGCACGATGAAACAATCATCCAAAATCAACAAGCTCAAACAATAAGGGCTAGGTCTTTTGGTGGTTTTTTTTAGGCTTCTATAATAAGCTGACCCCTACCCAACTTATTCTAGAAGCCCAGCCAAAATTATTTTTGTAGAAGCCTACTAGTTAAGACTTGACTGGTAGGCTTCCAAAAAAATAATTTTGGTTGGGTGTAATAAGCTGGGTAGAGGACAGCTTATTCTGGCTTATTCTACAAGCCAACAAAGGAACTGGCCCTAAGACGTGGCACCATCACAAGATGACAGAAGATGAAGAGGAGGAAAATAGTCCCCCACACTCTACTCGGAGACCTTGATCAAGATAATGAATTATTTGAGTTGAGGTTGCCGCCGACATCCAAATGACCCGAAGCACCAAACAATTCTGCTAGGTGATGCCTCACTAACTTGTCATCGATGATGAAGCCACCGTCGAGATCAAGACGAAGCTAGAAGGGTCGACTACTCCACTATACTGACACCCCCACCACTTAGTGACCACCAATGAAAACCTAACCTTAGCCATGGCTATAGGACCTAAACAACACAACCATCAAGGATCCACAGCCCACCCTCCAATCCACTCAATACCTAGACGAGGAGAATCTGCATCCTCGTTAGTAGAAAACGGAAGTCTAGAGGGGCGCTAGGGTTGCGGAAACGAAGGTCTTTTCCATTAACTACACTTTTTTTTAAAAGTGGAAGCCAATTTTGCTAGACCATTGGATTCAATCCAATGGAATGTCTGTTTTTTGCACAGCGTCAGGTACCGCTATGTATTTCTGTGGCTACCTCCGATATGACAGTTGCCTAATTTTTGGTAAAAACACAGTAGAATCCATGTCTCCTTTAATGTCTAGCTACCACACTCTCTTCCTTTGTTCTCGGGGCTTGTCATGGTCGTCAAGTTTGACAATGCTGCCACTAGATAAGGCCAACCCTCTAAACCACCCTTCCCTGCAACCGCCCTCTCTAGCTCCGATGAGACCTTTCTATGAAACACAAAGAAATCACATAGTTGAGCAGTCAATTATGATTTGCACAGATCACAGGCACCTAAACTTTAGCAAATGCACGTATTTTAGCAACCCAGCTCACATGATGGTCAATTTTGCTTTGAATGATGTAAAATGACATGATAGTTTACCAGACTAAGGCATAGCCTAGTGGTGGGAAGGGGCTGATGCCTTCCCACCCACCCAGGTTCAAGGCATGATACTTGCAATTTGGGTTTGTCGCATCAATTATACTGTAGGGGGTTCCCTTACATTTTTTCTGTCAAAAAAATGACATGATAGTTTATATTGTGTGTGCAATGTCATTTCAACATAGGATTGTATTATAAAGTGAACAGAGGAGATCAAATAGTATATAAGATAAAGTTATCTATTACTTCACAAACAATCTCTAAGATTTTTTATAGAGTTACCATGTTTATAACTTCATATTGAACGGCACATGTGGCAACTAGAAGGGTCCATGGACAAATGCAACCCCTTACATCGAATAAGACAGAGGTAAATTTAAAATTACAAATTTGCTCACGTAGACCAGATGTAAACCCGAGTCTCTCCCAGAGATGGTCGAGTGCAAACCCTAGTCGTCACCGCTGTCTCCTTCCCTTCTGCGTTGTAGGAGTCTGAGCGGCTAGAGCGTTGAGGTGGCCCTGGATGAAAAGCACATCGATGGAGGTCGGACGCCAAGGCGGCGACCCCGACATATCTTTGGTGGTGGCCATGTCGTTGCGGTTGTGAGGGAAGTGTTGCGGCCGATCGTGGCATTTGCGGAGGTGGCGCCGATGTGCGGTGGAGACTTTCTCATTCCGTAATTCGTGGTGATAGTGGATCTTCCTGGTTCCTGCTTTCCGGTGGCGGTGGCGGCAACACATCCTCTTGGTCCCTGGAAGGAAGTGATTTGCAAACTCGAGTTTTCATGTGCGTGCCGGCTATTTTGCTCCCGGCATCGCAACTTCAGGCTCTGGCTCCTCGTTTATTATAGTTGGTGAAGTTGGTACGATGGAGAAGAAGAGAGGCCAGAACTTCTCACTCTTCTTCTTCTTGCTGTCGTTGCTTTCCAACTCCTCCCACCGCTCATCTCCTCAGGTCGGACGACACCAAATGGTTCACTTCTAGGGTTACATACCGAATATCCGTAGGAAATATTTTCCGGTTTACTACTACGGTTATGTTCATATACATCAAGTCACCAATTAGCATCCTAACTGGCCCGAATATCCTTATCATTAACTTCCGGGGAACTCAACTCTCATATTTTGCCATTAGTACCTCTTTTGCCCTTCGATAAGGCCAACCCTCTAATCCACCCTTCCCTGCAACCGCCCTCTCTAGCTCCGATGAGACCTTTCTATGAAACACAAAGAAATCACATAGTTGAGCAGTCAATTATGATTTGCAAAGATCACGGGCACCTAAACTTTAGCAAATGCACGTATTTTAGCAACCCAGCTCACATGATGGTCAATTTTGCTTTGAATGATGTAAAATGACATGATAGTTTAGCAGACTAAGGCATAGCCTAGTGGTGGGAAGGGGCTGATGCCTTCCCACCCACCCAGGTTCAAGGCATGATACTTGCAATTTGGGTTTGTTGCACCAATTATACTGTAGGGGGTTCCCTTACATTCTTTCTGTCAAAAAAATGACATGATAGTTTATATTGTGTGTGCAATGTCATTTCAACATAGGATTGTATTATAAAGTGAACAGAGGAGATCAAATAGTATATAAGATAAAGTTATCTATTACTTCACAAACAATCTCTAAGATTTTTTATAGTTACCATGTTTATATTGAACGACACATGTGGCAACTAGAAGGGTCCATGGACAAATGCAACCCCTTACATCGAATAAGACAGAGGTAAATTTAAAATTACAAATTTGCTCACGTAGACCAGATGTAAACCCGAGTCTCTCCCAGAGGTGGTCGAGTGCAAACCCTAGCCGTCACCGCTGTCTCCTTCCCTTCTGCGTTGTAGGAGTCTGAGCGGCTAGAGCGTTGAGGTGGCCCTGGATGAAAAGCACATCGATGGAGGTCGGACGCCAAGGCGGCGGCCCCGCGACATATCTTTGGTGGTGACCATGTCGTTGCGGTTTTGAGGGAAGCGTTGCGGCCGATCGTGGCATTTGCGGAGGTGGCGCCGATGTGCGGTGGAGACTTTCTCATTCCGTAATTCGTGGCGATAGTGGATCTTCCTGGTTCCTGCTTTCCGGCGGCGGTGGCGGCAACACATCCTCTTGGTCCCTGGAAGGAGGTGATTTGCAAACTCGAGTTTTCATGTGTGTGCCGGCTATTTTGCTCCCGGCATCGCAACTTCAGGCTCTGGCTCCTTGTTTAGTATAGTTGGTGAAGTTGGTACGACGGAGAAGAAGAGAGGCCAGAACTTCTCACTCTTCTTCTTCTTGTTGTCGTTGCTTTCCAACTCCTCCCACCGCTCATCTCCTCAGGTCGGACGACACCAAATGGTTCACTTCTAGGGTTACATACCGAATATCCGTAGGAAATATTTTCCGGTTTACTACTACCGTTACGTTCGTATACATCAAGTCACCAATTAGCATCCTAACTGGCCCGAATATCCTTATCATTAACTTCCGGGGAACTCAACTCTCATCTTTTGCCATTAGTACCTCTTTTGCCCTTCCGTTCTGTTGAAAACATAAAAAATGAGAGTGGTGTGGCTGCCTGTCAGCTCGTTCTGTCTTCAGACATTTGGCCAAGTCAGCATTCCGCCCTCAGTAAAAAAGGTAATTCAAGTAATTCTTCTGCTTAACTGAGATCGAGCATGTACCAGCACAGACAGAACCCTCTTCGCTTGGACAGAATTAACATTCTCTCCGATGACATCAACGGCCCCGAGGATACACTTACTCTGCCATATGGCTGGCTGGTCAGGTCGTCTTCGTCCGTCGTAGCCATTGCTCCTGCATCGAGAAAAATACAGAGATCGTTATGAACACGAAATGCATATAACTCGCAAAAGGTACGTACCACCTGCAGAAGCCGATGACCATCCACACTGATCCAGAATTCCAGACAGACTAGCTTGGGTGAATCATCACTCCCGGAACAAACACCAATGGTGGCAGCTGACGGGACGAGGGAGATGCTACGGTGTTTGCAGCGCGCGAGCACGAAGAACTGAAGATGGCGGGAGGCATGATATATAGAGATAGCAAAAGCCGCAATAGTAAAACAGAAGAAGTCGTGTGTCAATGATGGAGACGCTGCGCCGGCCCCGCGCGCGCGCGCGGATCCGACGCGGAAGCTCCAGCGATGCTTCTCCGTCTGCTCAACGAATAAATCAAAGGATTCCGAGAGATTAGAGGGAACCGCGTGGGGACGGGAGGAGAAGACTAGACTGCGCCGCGTACGAGACTACGAGATGGGGAATTTCTGTTCCTTTTCTATCCAGTTTCCGTGGGTTTTTCCGGGGATGTTCTCACCATTTTGGTCTGACTTTGCAGATTTCATCAAGATTGCCTAGAGCTAGCTAGTTTCCGTGAGCTAGTTCTCTTGGATATTTTTGCGTTTACGGTAAGAAAAATAAGATGGAGCTTAATGAAATTTTATTTATTTTTGCGCGGGGAGCTGGATGAACTAGCCAATTGGAAAGATTAATGGCACAACGAATTGAACGTCAACATTCAGGACTTTTTTTGCGGGGAAAATTCCAATCTATCCATAATAAATCATGGCAGTATAGAGAACATCAAAGCTAATAAAAAGTTACAACCAGATTCGTAGACCAACTAGCGAGGAATACAAGCACTGGAACGAGCCAAAGGGGTGCCGCCGCTATCGCCCGTCCCTCATAGGAGCCAGACAAATCTTGTTGTAGTAAACAGTTGATAAGTCTTCGTGCTAATGTTAGAGTTGTGTTGAATATTATGTACAAGGTAGGTTACAGTTGAACTCTGAGTAGTATTGTGTTTAGATAGGATATGAAGTCATGTCCTAGTAGGACAATTATATCCTAGTCCTATCATATATAACGAGGGTAGACACACGATGTAACATATGCCAATATAATAGCACAGGCACGCGGGGGAGCCGGTGGCGTGTGCCGGCGCCCGGCAGCCGGGATGCGGTATTGTAGCGGTGTTATGGGAGGAGTGCCCGTAGTCAGGCCCCGGGATGTAGCCATATCGATGAACCTCACTAACAAATCTCGGTGTCGTACTTGTGTGATTGCTTGGTCCTCGGTAGATTGACGGTGGCCTCGGATTTATTCTAACAAGTGGTATCATGAGCAAGGTTTTGAAGAGGCCGCGGATTGTTGACCTAGAGGCGAGGAAGAAAATATCTACGAAATTCTACGGGGCGGTCGTTGAAGCAGAAGGAAATCGGCGTGGCATCGTCGATGAGTTACTGCGGGCACGATCTGGAGCAGATGGATTCGTGGTGATATAATCTTCAAGGAAGCAGGTTTGCCGGATCGATTCGGTAAATAGGATCGGGAGTTCTCGACGAGATCAGATTATAGCGGTGGCAGAAACGAGCAACGAGGGCAGAGCGACGCGGCTCAAGCTGGCAGTGGCCGGCTGGTGGGCTGGTGTGGCCCATGCACGTAGCACGGACGCAGGTGGGAAGATGGGCCAGCAGCAGGAGGCAGCAGCGCTTAGATCGGACCAAGCTGGAAGCGTGAAGGCGGCGGCGGCGTAACACGCAAAGGCAGCGATGCAGGTGCGTGCGCAGGCAGCGGGTGTAGCTCACGCGTGTCCCAGGTAGGGTAGCACGCGGTCCAGCGGGCGCAAGGCCTAGGCTGTGAGGTCCAAAGAGCTGGACGTGCTCCGTGCTCGTGGTTGCTGTAGAAGGCTGCTTCGTGAGATTTGTTAAAAGGAAAAAAAAAGGCGTCAGATATCTGTGTGTGTATATTTTCCATCAGGAAGCAAAGAAAAAGCAGGGACGGAGAAGCTTTGGGGCTGCATGTGAGCAAGGATGAACGGGAATTTTTTGATCTTGTCCACACGGGAAGGCTACTAGAGGGATTCTTCAATTGGCTCTATTAGCTTGGTACACGTACGTACCGTATGTACGGGATGGTAGAAGTGCACGGTACAGAAAATAAAGGCGCGCTCACAGGTCCATGGAAGATGGCGTGTGCGGCAAGGGCGACGTGTGTATAAGGCTTGTGGAGCCTGGAGCGCGTCCTGAGGGATAATGCAGACACAGGGTGTCAATCAATGCATGATGTGCGGACGGACACGACGCAGGGTGGAGCATAGTTGCAGTTGGATAATTTCAGCTGGGTCAGACTGGATTGTCTGATGGATCGACGTGGATGTTGGTCAAAGCAGAAGACGGCGGTGATTTCAGCGACGACGACGTAAGAGCGTGATGCTGATGGTGGCCGAATTCTGGGGCGTGGAAACACGTGGTGCAGCCTGAGGGCTTGTGCGGCTTCGACATGACTATGACGCAGGGTTGATTCAAGGTAGTGTACGCATGAGAGCTTGAAGTCGACAGGGCGCGGGCTAGCATGGCGCAGCTACATGGAGTCATGTTGAAGGTGGAGTTGGAGTCTGATGAAAGATTCCACTTTGAGCCGATGGAGGGGCTACGGCGTAAGGATCCGGAAAATCGCAGCCTATTTCAGTGGGATAGCGAGAGACACGTGGATCGGACTGGGGCCCAGAGGTCTGATGGAGACATGATACTCGGTATCGATCAGTGATGATTGGTGGTTCTCTGCAGTAGGGGTTGAGTGGTGTGGGTACGCGACCCTGGAGACTCGACCAGGACAGCACACTACTGGAATCTGGTAATTTGCCGTCTGCCACCTCTTTGCCGTCCGCCAGCTGACGGCAAAGAGCCTCTTAGCCGTCCGCTTCCACAAAGCGGACGGCAAAGAAAGTGCAGATGGCAAAAAGTCTATTTGCCGTCCGCTGTTTCTTTGCCGTCAGCCAGCTGACGGCAAAGAGCTAGAAGGCAGACGGCAAAGGGCCAGGTGGGTCCCACGGGGCACGGCGTGGCTAGGTCAGGTTCTTTGCCGTCCGCCAGCGGACGGCAAAGAGGAGACGTGGGCTAGCCCTAAACGGCCGCCCTCTTTGCCGTCTGCTAGCAGACGGCAAAGAAGGCCCACTTAACGGGCCGAGCCGTCTCCCTCTCTCTCTCTTTCTCTGTTTCCCTCCCGCGCGCCCGCCTCTCTGCCGCCGCCGCCCGCCAGCCCCGCCCCCCGGACCCAGCCCCCACCGCCGTCCAGTCCTCCCCCCCCCCGCGCCCCATCGCCCCGCCGCGCCCCGTCACCCAGCCGCCCCGCCGCGCCCCGTCGCCGGAGAGGCCTGCGCCGGGCCGCCCCGGTGCCGGACCCCTCCCCGCGGCCCTACGCCGCCCCGCACCGCTGCCGCCCTCCTCCCCGCGGCCCCTGCGCCGCCCCGCCCCACCGGCCGACCTCGCCCTCCACCGGCGATCCCCTGCAGGTTTGTTCTTCCCCCCTTTTTTTTAGTTTAGTTTTTTTTAGTTTCTTCTAGTTTAGTTTCTGTTTTAGTTTTAGTTTAGTTTTATTTTCAGTTTAGTTTTAGTTTTAGTTTTAGTTTATTTTAGATTAGTTTTAGTTTTAGTTTAGAAGAAGAAGAGGAGTAGAAGGAGGAGGAGGAGGGAGGAAGAGGAGGAGAAGAAGAAGAAGAAGAAGAAGAAGAGGAAGAAGAAGAAAAGGAAAAAGAGGAAAAAAGAAGAAGAGGGGAAGAAGAAGAAAAAGACACGTTTTTATACTTTCTTATTTAGGGTTCCGCCACGTTTTGCAGTTTCTTTCTTTTCTTTAGTTGAATGTTTTTATACTACTAGCTAGTTGCCTAGTTTGCTGACCCAAAGAAGCTAAATAGTTATTATATGAAATTCAACTAAAGTCAACATTTTTGACGACTAGTGCTACTAATAAATTCAACTAGAGCCATCATATGTCCACAGGTGCATTGTTTTTTGAATGAGAAATGATAACTTGGTGTAGTTGATTATCTTCTGCTGCTTATCAGAGATGGGGGGAAGCCGCCACCGCAGACTCCGCTCTGCCACACCGGAGTATGAGTTGGATGCTTTCGAGTTCTTCAGTATCATACTTGGGACTTCAGTATCATCCACGAGGCAGGTATATAAAAGGAGAGATCTCCCCTTCACCCATCTCATTATGATAACTCTGTTGTTTGCTACATCACTCATTGTCCCAAACTGCAGAGGCTGCCTGACACTTTTATGAACATGCTGGGTGAAGATCCGCCAAATAATGTGAAGCTGCGACATGCCGACAGCGGGTTTCGCAGGCTGTGGGACGTGGAGTTGGTGATCAAGGAGGGCCACATGTACCTGTGTCGTGGCTGGGAGAAGTTCTACCGTGCCTACGACCTGCGGCAGGGGTACTTCCTTCTCTTCAGGTACGACGACGGCGCCACCATGCTCATCGTGAAGGTGTTCAACGCGACTATGTGTCGGATGCGCTACGCTGACGACGATGATGCCAGTACGTTCTGCCTATTCTTATTCCTCTACATTTGGCTTTGTCTCGCATCGATTGTTAACGGTCATTGTTGCATTTGGACAGGCAATGGGAGCAGCAGCAGCGACACTGGCTACAGCCAAAGCAGCAGCGATTCTGGCTGTAGCAAAAGCAACAGCGATTCTGGCTGTAGCAAAAGCAACAGCAAGGAGGATGATCCGGACTGGAGTGGGGAAGAAGAGGAGCAGAGTGGGCATCAGGCTGAGGATGACCTAGCGATGGTGGTGGCTGAGGATGACCTAGCGATGGTCGTGCCTGTCCTGCCTGAAGATGGCCTCGCGATGGTGGTGGTGCCTGACAATGACCTCGCGCCGGTGGTGGCGCCGGCAATCCCACAGCTGGGCGACATGACCACGCCAATTGTGGTAGAAGACTACATCCCACTGCCTCCACCGCCTCGCCGCTCTTGGCGCATCAGGCTGAGGAAGGAGAAGGAGAAGAACAATGAGAACTGAACTATGTCAGGTATGTTTGATCTCCAAAATGATCTATATATACTTAGCTTTGTTTCCTCCGAAATGACATAAGTTAGCTCTAAGTTAGCTCTAATATGCTTAGTTACCTATGTTAGCTCTAATATGCTTAGTTACCTATGTTAGCTCTAATATGCTAAGTTATCTCTACTATGCTTACTTTCCTATAGGTTAACTCCAAAATTACTTATGTTAGCACAAAATGACCAAGTTTACATAATAAGCTTATAGTCTTCTTCTTCTTCTTCTTCTTCTTCTTCTTCTTCTTCTTCTTATTCTTCTAGTCTTCTTCTAGTATTCTTCTAGTCTTCTTCTTCTTCTTCTTCTTCTTCTTCTTCTTCTTCTTCATTTTCTTCTAGGTTAGCTCCATTTTACTTAAGTATGCTTACTTCTTATAGTCTTGTTCTTCTTCTTCATTTTATTCTTCTTCTTCTAACATCTTGTTTATCATTTTGCAGATTTGATTTAATTCACGGAAGCTTGCATGGATGGAGTGCTTCTTTTCCATTTGTGCTTTTATTTTGTATCAATGAACTTGCATGGTTGGAACTTGTTATATGGATGGATGGATAACGGTGTTGGATGAACAATGTGGAAACTTTTGTAATATGTAAGGATGGAACTATATATTTGGTGGGTTATGTATGTATATATGATTAAACTAGTGTGTTGGATATGCTTGTTGTGTATATATGTATATCTGCGAATTGCTGTCAAATTGAATGAATTAAATTAAAAACAGGGCTGTACAGGCTCTTTGCCGTCAGCTAGCTGACGGCAAACATGCCACGTGGCAGCTACCTGTGATTCCTGGGACTGGCATGTTTGAGCACTTTGCCGTCTGCCAGCGGACGGCAAAGACGTTAGCCTCTTTGCCGTCCGCTGGCTGACGGCAAAGCACGCCGTTAACCCCTAACGGCCCTCACCCCACCTCACTGCCGTCCACGATCTTTGCCGTCTGCTGGCCACCAGAGGCGGACGGCACAATCCTTTGCCGTCCGTTTCCAGGAAGCGGACGGCAAAGAAGGCCTTTGCTGGCACGTGTTCATCCGGACATTTTGCCGTCTGCTGGCGGACGGCAAAGAGGTTTGCCGTCCGTGATCTATGCCTTTGCCGTCCGCCGTGGCGGACGGCAAAGAAGCTGATTCCAGTAGTGGCAGAGGCTCGACGCGGTGATATCGGCGAGGCGTGCGGTAAGCACGGGACATAGTGACAGACCAAGGCACTAATGGTGAGACATGTGGTCAGACAAAGTGTGCAGGGGTGCTGAAACAGTGTTGACGAGTACCAGATTCAAGTTGGTGACTGGGTCTATTGGTACCGGAAGATGGATAGAAGTTGACCATGGAGAATCTGAGAAAGTGGCGGAAAGTCTGAAGTTGTCAAAAGCTGAGAGAGTACATGGCCGTATATTCTGTGGTGTTCAGTGCACGTGGCAAAGTGTGGATGACAAGACAGAAGGAGGCGGAGTGCTATAGCAGTGGGACATGCCAGAGACTATCCAGGAAAATGGTGAGACAACTGTGAATTTGGCTCAGGGTGACACAGGATGACGGTGAAATTCCTTCAAGTTTCATACAGACAGTCAAGAAAGGAGCGATGATGTTGAGTTCAGATAACTCTTATGTGTGACACCCAATATATGAGTTGTTCACTTTCACGCAGGTCAGTGATCAGTGTGTGATGGCGTTGGACTGATACTCTGGAAGTTTGGAGCGCAAACTAGAGTAATGTGGAACTTAATTTCGCTCGAGCGTTGACTGTGCTCAAGAAAAGAAGGGACTACAAGTTGCAAGTGGAGTCACATGGAGTCCTTGGAGTAGCAGTGGTTCTCATGGTATAATCTCAAGTCCAATGTACATGGAGGTTCGACGCATGGATGAATACAAGGCGGTGAAAAATATTCGCCAAGGTGGAGTTTCTTAGAGTTGTGTTAAATATTGTGTACAAGGTAGGTTACAGTTGAACTCCGAGTAGTATTGTGTTTAGATATGATATGGAGTCGTGTCCTAGTAGGACACTTGTATCCTAGGCCTCTCATATACAGCGAGGGTAGATACACGATGTAACATATGCCAACATAATAGCACAGGCATGCGGGGAGCCGGCGCCCGGTGCGGTATTGTAGCGGTGTCATGGGGAGGAGCGCCCGTAGTCAGGCCCCGGGGATGTAGCCATATCGGTGAACCTCGCTAACAAATCTCGGTGTCGTGCTTGTGTGATTGCTTGATCCTCAGTAGATCGACGGTGGTCTCGGATTTATTCTAACAGCTAAGACCCCATAGAACCAGCGCACGAGAGCATCCCCGTTGAAGAAAATAGTAGATCAAAAGGATTAAACATCCAAACAAAGACGAATAAAGATTGGATACAAACAAATCCACCTAAGACTAGCACCAATCGAATCCCGCGAGATCCAGTGGAGACACACTTCCACACACCCTCTGACGATGCTAGACACACCATCATGGCGGGGATCGAACATGGAAGACATTATTACTAATGACACACATCATCGCTGTCACACAACTCGAACCAAGACGTTAAACCTAACAAGAACGAGAGCGGGGTTCCTCCTACTGGTGGGAGATAGAGGTCCTCCGCACCTCCACGGGCAAAGGCCATCGGACACAAGTAGGACCGATGGCTGCGATGACGGGAACAGGAGGAAGCTCGATCGCCTAGGGTCTTCTCTTGGGCTGGAAGAAAGAACCCAATCTTGTGAACATTGGGGCCTTGTCACGACCTTGCAGTGATTCGGCTAGAGAGAGAGATATGATCGGAGAGGGAAGGAGAAACCGAGAGCGAGACAGAAGCAATAGAGACCCGGGATTCATGATACATCTCCAACGTATCTATAATTTTTTATTGTTCCATGCTATTATATTATCTGTTTTGGATGTTTTATATGCATTAATATGCTATTTTATATTATTTTGGGACTAACCTATTAACCTAGAGCCCAGTGCCAGTTTCTGTTTTTTCCTTGTTTTGGAGTTTTACAGAAAAGGAATATCAAACGGAGTCCAAACGGAATAAAACTTTCGCGAAGATTTTTCTTGGACCAGAAAACATCCACGGAGCTTGGAGAAGGGGCCAGAAGGTTCCCGAGGAGGCCACAAGCCTCCTAGGCGCGCCCTAGGGGGGGGGCGCGCCCTGAGGGCTTCTGGGCCCCTCGGGAGTCCTCCAACCCTAATCTTTGCACTATACATTCCCAAATATTCCCAAACCATCAGAGGCATCCACCAAAAATACTTTTCCGCCGCCGCAAGCCTCTGTTCCCGTGAGATCCCATCTTGGGGCCTTTTCCGGTGATCTGCCCGAGGGAGATTCGATCACGGAGGGCCTCTACATCAACCTTGCTACCCTACCGATCATGCGTGAGTAGTTTACCACAGACCTACGGGTCCATAGATAGTAGCTAGATGGCTTGTTCTCTCTCTTTGATCTTCAATACAATGTTCTCCTCGATGTTCTTGGAGATCTATTCGATGTAATAATTTTTTGCGGTGTGTTTGTTGAGATCCGATGAATTATGGATTTATGATTAGATTATCTATGAATATTATTTGAGTCTTCTCTGAACTCTTTTATGCATGATTAAGATATCTTTGTATTTCTCTTCGAACTATCGATTTGGTTTGGCCAACTAGAGTGGTTTTTCTTGCAATGGGAGAGGTGCTTAGTTTTGGGTTCAATCTTGCGGTGTCCTCACCCAGTGACATAGTAGGGGTAGTGAGGCACGTACTGTATCGTTGCCATCAAGGATAAAAAGATGGGGTTTATATCATATTGCTTGAGTTTATCTCTCTACATCATGTCATCTTACTTAAGGCGTTACTCAGTTCTTATGAACTTAATACTCTAGATGCATGCTGGATAGCGGTCGATGTGTGGAGTAATAGTAGTAGATGCAGGCAGGAGTCGGTCTACTTGTCACGGACGTGATGCCTATATTCATGATCATTGCCTTAGATACTGTCATAACTTTGCGCTTTTCTATCAATTTCTCAAGAGTAATTTCTTTACCCACCTTATGCTTTCTTCAAGAGAGAGGCCTCTAGTGAAACCTATGGCCCCCTGGTCTATTTTCCATCATATATTTTTAGATCTATAAACCAAAAAACCCAAAAATACCTTGCTGAAATTTATTTACATTTACTTTGTTTTACGTTTTAGTAATCTTTTATATCCATCTCCATCAGATCTCATCCTTGCAAGTGACCATGAAGGGATTGACAACCCCTTTATCGCGTTGGGTGGAAGTGTTTGAGTGTTTGTGCAAGTGCATAAATTGGAGACTTGCTTGTACCTCCTACTAGATTGATACCTTGGTTCTCAAACTGAGGGAAATACTTATCTCTACTTTGCTGCATCACCCTTTCCTCTTCAAGGGAAAAACCAACGCAAGCTTAAGGAGTAGCAGGAAGAATTTATGGCGCCGTTGCCGGGGAGGTCTACATCAAGCCTACCAAGTACCCATCATAAACTCTCATCTCTTGCATTACATTATTTTCCATTTGCCTCTCGTTTTTCTCTACCCCACTTCTAAAATGTTTTCAGAAAAACACAAAAATATTTGCCTTTTTATTCGCCCTTCTTTCGTATGTCCTTACAATTTGATCATAATAGTTTCTTCAGGAACGAGCTTAAGGAACAAAAAACTATGATGGAATATATTAATAAAGAGCTTGATGATGTGACTAAGGAAATTTATGGTCTTAAATCTCAATTTGCTTATATTGAAAGTTTAGTAGGCCAAATATCCGATAGACAAACTACTTTAGTGAATAAGATGGCTGCTAAACCGGAGTCTTGTGATAATAATGATGAAGATCTTAAAATAATTGGTGTGACTGCTATTGAATCTTTGTTTGCTAATATAAATCTTGATAAAGATGGGACTGGAGATGAGTCAACTTTAGCTAGAAGGCGTTCCAATAATTTGGAGTTTAAAGATCTTAATGAAAAAAATGATAAAAGTGGGATTGGAGAGGTCAAGACTTTAAGTAGCGATGAACCCACTCTTTTGGATTTCAAGGACTTTAATTATGATAATTGTTCTTTGATAGATTGTATTTCCTTGTTGCAATCCATGTTGAATTCACCTCATGCTTATAATCAAAATAAAGCTTTTACTAAACATATCGTTGATGCTATGATGAAATCGATTGAAGAAAAATTTGAGTTGAAAGTTTCTATCCCTAGAAAGCTTTATGATGAGTGGGAACCTACTATCAAGATTAAAATTAAAAATTATGAGTGCAATGCTTTGTGTGATTTGGGCGCTAGTGTTTCCACGATTCCAAAAACATTATGTGATGTGCTAGGTTTCCATAAATTTGATGAGTGTTCTTTGAATTTGCATCTAGCGGATTCCACTATTAAGAAACCTATGGGAAGGATTAATGATGTTCTTATTTTTGCAAATAGGAATTATGTGCCCGTAGATTTTATTGTGCTTGATATAGATTGCAATCATACATGTCCTATTATTCTTGGTAGACCTTTTCTTAGAACGATTGGTGTAATTTTTGATATGAAAGAAGGAAACATTAGATTTCAATTTCCATTAAGGAAGGGCATGGAACACTTTACAAGAAAGAAAATTAAGTTGCCATATGAATCTATTATGAGGACTACTTATGGATTGCATACCAAAGATGGCAATACCTAGATCTATGTTTTATGCCTAGCTAGGGGCGTTAAACAATAGCGCTTGTTGGGAGGCAACCTAATTTTATTTTTTATGTTTTTTGTTTTGGTTTTGTTTTTCAATAAATACACATTATTACCTCTGTAGTAATTGTGTTTTGGTGTTTTAATTAGTGTTTGAGCCAAGTAAGACCTTTGGGATGGTCTACGGTGATAGTTGATTTGATCTTGCTGAAAAACAAAAACTTTTGCGCTCATTGCCAGAATTTTCAAAAAATCACAGAAACGTGATTTGGATCTGATTTTTTAAAAAAAGATTGATATATAAATTGCCCAGGCTTTCCTAATTTTTCAGATTTTTTATATTTACATAAGTTTGAGATAAATTCGGATCTTCACCGACTGTTCTGTTTTTGACAGATTCTGTTTTCTATGTGTTGTTTGCTTATTTTGATGAATCTATGGGTAGTATCAGGGGGTATGAACCATGGAGAAGTTGGAATACAGTACATATAACACCATTATAAATTTATAATGAGTTCACAACAGTACCTAAAGTGGTGATTTTATTTTCTTATACTAACGGATCTCATGAGTTTTCTGTTGAGTTTTATGTTGTGAAGTTTTCAAGTTTTGGGTAAAGATTTGATGGACAACGGAATAAGGAGTGGCAAGAGCCTAAGCTTGGGGATGCCCAAGGCACCCCAAGAAAATATTCAAGGACAACCAAGCATCTAAGCTTGGGGATGCCCGGATGGCATCCCCTCTTTCGTCTTCAATCCATCGGTAAATTTACTTGAGGCTATATTTTTATTCACCACATGATATGTGTTTTGCTTGGAGCGTCTTGTATGATATGAGTCTTTGATTTTTAGTTTGCCACAATCATCCTTGCTGCACACACCTTTTTAGAGGGACATGCATTAATCGTGAATTTATTAGAATACTCTTTGTGCTTCACTTATATCTTTTGAGCTAGGCAGTTTGCTCTAGTGCTTCACTTATATCTTTTTAGAGAACGACGGTGGCTTTATTTTATAGAAATTGTTGAACTCTCAAGCTTCACTTATATTATTTTGAGAGTCTTAAACAACATGGTAATTTACTTAGGTTATGAATTTAGTCCTAATATGATGGGCATCCAAGAGGGATATAATAAAAACTTTCATATAAAGAGCATTGAATATATGAGAAGTTTGATTCCTTACATTCGTTTTGAGATATAAAGATGGTGATATTAGAGTCATGCTAGTGAGTAATTGTGGATTGGTAGAAATACTTGTGTTAAAGTTTGTGATTCCCGTAGCATGCACGTATGATGAACCGTTATGTGATGAAGTCGGAGCATGATTTATTTTTTGATGGTCTTCCTTATGAGTGGCGGTCGGGGACGAGCGATGGTATTTTCCTACCAATCTATCCCCCAAGGAGCATGCGTGTATTACTTTGTTTCGATGGCTAATAAATTTTTGCAATAAGTATGTGAGTTCTTTATGATTAATGTTGAGTCCATAGATTATACACACTCTCACCCTTCCACCATTGCTAACCTCTCTAGTACCGCGCAATTTTCGCCGGTGCATTAAACCCACCATATATCCTTCCTCAAAACAGCTACCATACCTACCTATTATGGTATTTTGATAGTCATTCGGAGATATATTCCCATGCAACTTCCACCGTTCCGTTTATTATCACACATACCATCATTGTTATATTGCTTTGCATGATCATGTAGTTGGCATAGTATTTGTGGCAAAGCCACCGTTCATATTTTTTATACATGTCACTCTTGATCATAGCACATCCCGGTACACCGCCGGAGGCATTCATATAGAGTCATATCTTGTTCTAGAAATTGAGTTGTAATTCTTGAGTTGTAAGTAAATAAAAGTGTGATGATCATCATTATTAGAGCATTGTCCCATGTGAGGAAAGGATGATGGAGGCTATGATTCCCCCACAAGTCGGGATGAGGCTCCGAATGAAAAATAAAAATAAAAGAAAAAGAAAGAGAAAAAAAGGGAAAGAAAAAAATGAGAGAAAAGAGAGAAGGGACAATGTTACTATTCTTTTTCCACACTTGTGCTTCAAAGTAGCACCATGATCTTCATGATAGAGAGTCTCCTATTTTTTCATTTTCATATACTAGTGGGAATTTTTCATTATAGAACTTGGCTTGTATATTCCAATGATGGGCTTCCTCAAATTGCGCTAGGTCTTCGTGAGCAAGCAAGTTGGATGCACACCCACTTATTTTCTTTTTGAGCTTTCATACACTTATAGCTCTAGTGCATCCGTTGCATGGAAATCCCTACTCACTTGCATCGATATCAATTGATGGGCATCTCCATAGCCCATTAATTTGCCTAGTTGATGTGAGACTTTCTCCTTCTTTTTGTCTTCTCCATAACCACCATATTCTATTCCACCTATAGTGCTATATCCATGGCTCATGCTCATGTATTGCGTGAAAGTTGAAAAAGTTTGACAACATCAAAAGTACGAAACAATTGCTTGGCTTGTCATCGGGGTTGTGCAAGATGAAATACTTTGTGTGATGAAGATGGAGCATAGCCAGACTATATGATTTTGTAGGGATAACTTTCTTTTGCCATGTTATTTTGAGAAGACACGATTGCTTTATTAGTATGCTTGAAGTATTATTGTTTTTATGTCAATATTAAACTTTTGTTTTGAATCTTATGGATCTGAATATTCATGCCACAATAAAGAAGATTGCATTGATAAATATGTTAGGTAGCATTCCACATAAAAAATTCTGTTTTTATCATTTACCTACCCGAGGACGAGCAGAAATTAAGCTTGGGGATCCTTGATACGTCTCCAACGTATCTATAATTTTTTATTGTTCCATGCTATTATATTATCTGTTTTGGATGTTTTATATGCATTAATATGCTATTTTATATTATTTTTGGGACTAACCTATTAACCTAGAGCCAGTGCCAGTTTTTGTTTTTTCCTTGTTTTAGAGTTTTACAGAAAAGGAATATCAAACGGAGTCCAAACAGAATAAAACTTTCGCGATGATTTTTCTTGGACCAGAAGACATCCACGGAACTTGGAGAAGGGGCCAGAAGGTTCCCGAGGAGGCCGCAAACCTCCTAGGCGCGCCCCAGGGGGGCGCGCCCTGAGGGCTTGTGGGCCCCTCGAGAGTCCTCCAACCCTAATCTTTGCACTATAAATTCCCAAATATTCCCAAACCATCAGAGGCATCCACCAAAATACATTTCCGCCGCCGCAAGCCTCTGTTCCCGTGAGATCCCATCTTGGTGCCTTTTTCGGCGATCTACCGGAGGGGGATTCGATCACAGAGGTCCTCTACATCAACCTTGCTGCCCTACCGATGATGCGTGAGTAGTTTACCACAGACCTACGGGTCCATAGCTAGTAGCTAGATGGCTTCTTCTCTCTCTTTGATCTTCAATACAATGTTCTCCTCGATGTTCTTGGAGATCTATTCGATGTAATACTTTTTTGCGGTGTGTTTGTTGAGATCTAATGAATTGTGGATTTATGATCAGATTATCTATGAATATTATTTGAATCTTCTCTGAACTCTTTTATGCATGATTAAGATATCTTTGTATTTCTCTTTGAACTATCGATTTGGTTTGGCCAACTAGATTGGTTTTTCTTGCAATGGGAGAGGTGCTTAGTTTTGGGTTCAATCTTGCGGTGTCCTCACCCAGTGACATAGTAGGGGTAGCGAGGCACGTATTGTATTGTTGCCATCAAGGATAAAAAGATAGGGTTTATATCATATTGCTTGAGTTTATCCCTCTACATCATGTCATCTTACTTAAGGCGTTACTCTGTTCTTATGAACTTAATACTCTAGATGCATGCTGGATAGTGGTCGATGTGTGGAGTAATAGTAGTAGATGTAAGCAGGAGTCGGTCTACTTGTCACGGACGTGATGCCTATATTCATGATCATTGCCTTAGATATCATCATAACTTTGCGCTTTTCTATCAATTGCTCAAGAGTAATTTGTTTACTCACCGTATGCTTTCTTCAATAGAGAAGCCTCTAGTGAAACCTATGGCCTCGGGTCTATTTTCCATCATATATTTTCAGATCTATAAACCAAAAGACCCAAAAATACCTTGCTGCAATTTATTTACTTTTACTTTATTTTATGTTTTAGTAATCTTTTATATCCATCTCTATCAGATCTCATCCTTGCAAGTGACCGTGAAGGGATTGACAACCCCTTTATCGCGTTGGGTGCAAGTGTTTGATTGTTTGTGCAGGTGCATAGATTAGAGACTTGCTTGTACCTCCTACTAGATTGATACCTTGGTTCTCAAACTGAGGGAAATATTTATCTCTACTTTGCTGCATCACCCTTTTCTCTTCAAGGAAAAAACCAATGCAAGCTCAAAAAGTAGCAATTCACACGGAGATGGTTAGTCACTGTACTTGTCACGAAAACACACTTTTGGTTCAGATATTTTCGAATACGCTAGTTACGGTTACTAAATACGACTCACGGTTCTTCGCAAAAGAAGATAACTCATGGTGATTATGTTATCACTGGTTCACCGTAGAGCTCCGCATTTAATTTTATTTTTTGAACCATGCAAGAGAGTTGCATATATATTCATTAAGAAAGAAAGTTGATACAGCGCCAAAGTAGGCGGTTGTGCAGCCTAACGACCCGAGTTCAATTCCTAGAATTGACAGGTGATGCACAGGGGTTTTCCTCCATTTATTGAGGATCAAGTTTGGTGTGTGATGGAACCACTCATCAAAAAATATCTTGGTACACATTTAAAAAATTCTGAGGACCATGTTTATCTTGGTACTCATACTAAAATGGCCGTATGCATCCCTAGTTGGTGCAGAGGCCGGGGAAGTGAAATTCTCCCCCAGTTTTAAAATTGGCCGCATGCATCATTCTGATGCAGAGGCCGGGGGATAACCTCCTTTTCGAAAAAAAATGCCAAAGTAGGCGCGGCCCATACAATGTCATGGAAGCACAACTCGATAGAATGACGACCAAACCAAACCTAAACTAGAGCTAATGATATAACATAAAGCATGAAGGCGAGAACTGTCAACTGCAAAATTTGAAACACAACTAGAGACAACACGGCCGAAATTTAACTACCATGATGATAACAACGACTATAGCACAAACATCACAACGACCGATCCGCCTTGAGCCTTGAGCCAAACGTCATGCACTAGTACATGAAGATCATCACCAAGCGACGAGGCCACCTTCCCAACGCCATCGGGCATGCCTCCACCCGGGCCATACCGCCATAGAAGAGGGGCCATGTGGGTGGATGGACACAAACCGAGGGAAGCAAAAAGGCGCCTGTGAGCACACGCGATGAAGCCAACCACAACCAGGATGTTGAAGATGAATCCCGAGCAACATCCGAGCGCATGACCAGGTGATGAAACACCAAGCTACCACAACAAGCAAGCGACAAAGCACCACATGACCAAGATAAAACTACCCATTGACCAGAGAAGAGTTTGCGGGGGACGAAATCTCCAAATGTTGTGGCGCCACAACCATATCAGCCTGATGACTAGAGTACACCGGGTCACGACCAAAACAAACAAGTAGAAGACAAACTTCAAGGATAGATGGAGCACTCCACACGTCCAAGCAGACCTTAACGACCAACTCCAGCCACCAATCAAAGACGATGCCATATGCAATCGCCAGATCCAGCGGCAAAGCGCCCGAATCTAGCCGAGAAACGATTGGGAAGAGAGATAAGTATACCTGACTTGAAAAGATGTCTCTGCACCGACTTCCTCCATATCTATTCCTTTTCGGAACCAAGGTGAATTAAAGAAGCAAGACGAAGCGGGCCCGCATCTAAATACATAGTAGTACAAGCAATCGGATGGTCAAGCAACGAGGCCAACAGGGTGATCCACAGTATGCTCTGGCTAAAATGAGTGGACGAAGTTCCGTTACCGCCACGTGATTCATTATCCAGTGCCGATGTCAGATCTGGTAATGTATGCTCCAATGACTCCCGCCGCCCCAAGGGATAATAGAACCATCCCACCTTTCTTCTTCATCTTAATCCTTGCACAATAGGATAGGTCAGATTAGACCTGGGCATTTTCGGGCCGGGCTGGGCTTCGGGCCGGGTTTCAAAAAGCCTGACCCCAAAATCCAAGGCCCGGCCTAGCCCGCAGCCTGGGGAAATGCCTACTTTCCATATTTTAAACAATAAAAAAACTATTTTCAGGGATTAATACTATAATACTATGACTGTATTTATATAAAAAAACTAGAAAATCATGTTTTGCCGGGCTTTCTCGGGGCTGTGGGCTGGAAAGTGAGGCCCGAGTCTGGCCCGGACGCCTGTCTTTGGGTCGGGCCTGTCGGGCTGGGCCACCCATGCTCAGGTTTAGGTCAGATCCAACAAGGAGCACTAAAATCAAGCGAGAGGCAACTAAGAGAGGTGGGAAACGGGGGTGGAACACCTAACATAGGTCGCCACGAGGCCATATATCGGCGGTGCTCCGGCCAAAGGAGGGGTGGAGCAGCACACCGATGAAAATGGCGACACTAAGACACAACAACTAAAGAACCACCAAGACACATCCAACAAGGAAGCAATGGACAACATGATGACAACGCTCGACAGGAAGAGGCACACCAACAACCAAGGGGTAGATCGAGGAGGGAGCCTAGTCACCTCCGTCCTTGAGGGTTAAGCAGGCTTTTTTGGCGATGATCTCAGGCGACGTCGAGTTGGGGGGGGGGGGGGGGGGGGGGGGGGGGGGGGTCGAGGGCCGCTAGGATTTGGTCGAGGGCATTGTGGAGCGTTTTTCCTCGTAGAGCTCAGAGCTCTGTGTTTATCTACATGGCACTCTATTGACCGATCAAATAGTACACATGGCAAATAATGTTGCCTCATCAACACACGCTCACTCTACACATGCGGGCCGCATATCATTGAGGAAAACACCAAAAAGAACACCTTAGATCTGATAATTATCAAGGAAAATAACCAGCATATTAAAAAGATAATACTTCTCGAATCCATATTAATTGTGGTTGATTTAGTACAAGAGTACTGTAACCCTTGATTGCCCCTGGATATGTAAAATAACCCACAAGACATGAGCAACAACATGGAGGCATGAGTTAAGAAAAAAAATCGCTCTTATGCAGAACACGTGCTTCAGACGTTTGTTTTATTTCCCGGTTTGAACAATAACTAGTCGTTTTCGACGGTTTGACCGGTTTTTCCTGGTCCTGTGGCAAGAATGGGCCGCAAAGCTTACAAAACCGGCAGGGTCGCCGGTTCTGTTTTTTATGTCCGACCGGCGCCCCAGTCTGGCTTTAAAACCATGATTCACATCCGTGAGGGGGCTTGATCCTTGAGCACTTTCAACTTGGACCGCTTGCACATAAGAGGACTTGCTTGATCTGTACTCGTTCCTAAACATTCGGCTGCTCGTCCAAAGGTTAAGACCAGGAAGTTACACTCAGGCGACAAGGCAACCGGCCGGGCATTTCCTTGGAAATTCTGCCATATATATTCTCACACTACTTGCCCTGAACATCCAACCTAGCTAGGGCTGAAATCCAGATTCTCGAGATCCGTATCCGAGAGAGCAGCAACGAGAGCCGGGATCTCGCCAGCTTGAAGCGTCTCCTTCTGAGATCCTGAGGAAGTACTCCAAACAGCTTCAGCCCACAGCACCGTGTGATCGATCGATATCCTGGCGCGACTCTGCTTGCATGGTTGGCTAGTCAGTCCATCCCAACTCAGGTAAACTCTGCATCCATGCCTGAATGTGCTCTGCTTCGCATCTCTGTTTATATACACCATGGCTCAACTAGCTGATGCATATTGTGTTCTTGTTTGCTTTCACAGATGGGGCCTTGGCCTTGGTGTAGCTGGAATGGAAGCTGATTTATTACAAAGTTGTACTAAATCAGTGACAATTGCTATGGATCGCAGGGAGTATAACTATTGTGCTCTCTCTCTTCTCTTCTGTGCATTTGACCATGTTCAAATTGTTGAGAACGATTTCATGATGCACAGCATACTATGAGTGAAATACATAGGAAAACCCAACTTAGAAAAAGACTGATTAGGCCCCCCGCTCGGGCGACACGGGTGGTTCTTCAACCCTAGCCGCCGCCGGGGCCGACCCCCTTCCCTCCCTTCCTCCCGCCGCCGCCTGAGGATGCCGCCGGCCTGCGCCCGGTGGCCGACGGCTGTGGCGGGGGTTCTCCACGCTCCTGTGTCTTAGGGGCGGTGTGGGTCCCCTATGGGCGTGGAGACGCGGCCGATCTAGCAAAGCGGCGGCGAAGGTTGCGGCAACGGCAGCGGCGGCGATGGCTGCGGCGGCGGCAGCCGATCTAGCGAAGCGGCGGCGATGGCTGCGGCGACGGCGGCGGAGGCCACTCCTGCCTCGCGGCGGGCGGTTTATGCTGCGGCGGCGCGTCATCCGGCTTTGGATCGGCGGCGGCGTCGAGGGCCTGGTGGACTGCTTGGCGGCACCTCCGGTCAGATCTAATCTGGCCGGTGCAGTGGGCAGTGGTGGTAATCTTCTCCGTCGGAGGTGGCCGGCCAGGGGCTGGGTGGTCGGATCTCCAGATCCGTCATCTAGTCCCGGCTGCGAGTTGGGGAGACAGAGTTGCCGATGAAAACCGAGCCGACAGCAGGCGATGGCGGCGTTCTGGGTCGTTACCTTGATGAAGGCATCGTCGTGTAACTATTGTCGACCCGCTCGTGCTGCTCCGGGGGAAACCCTAGGATCTGGTTTTCCAGATCGGACGATGGCGGCACTGCTGTGTCATTTCTTTCTTGGGAGCATCGTTTGTGGAGCAGTGCTGGAAGTCAGAGGTAGGAGGTGGAGCGGCTTCGTCTTGCACGGAGCTTCGGTGGAGATGTCAAGTCATGCCTGGCCGACAGGTGCTACGCTTTGTCATGCCTGGTCGGCAGGTGCTACGCACGACATATCTTCCGGAGACTTCAAGCTGTGTCGGCTGGTGGTACTTGGCGGCATGGTGCTGAGGTGTACCAGCGGCGACCGCGACGTGCTCAGCAGTTCGCGCGCAGGGAGGTGGTGATGTTGGGCGCCGTGGTGGCGTCGACGGCAGCTAGCCCGGGAAGGATGATGCGTCAGTACAGCTCTGAAGTTGGAGTGGTGGCAGTTGGCGGCGGCGGCCTCTGAGAGCGCGTCGGACCGGTGTGTGCCCCAGAGCCGGCAAGTGGCTTGATTGGGGCCCCAGGACTTCATCAATTGGATAGGAGTAGCGACAGATGTTGCCTAGACGGTGGATTCAGACTTACTGTTGTATTTCTTTGTAAGGTCTTGTGTGAATAATTAATAAAGTGGTTGCATGCATCGCCCAGATGCAGAGGCCGGGGGTCTTCCTCCTTTTCTAAAAAAAAAGAAGAAGACTGATTAACAGGATTACATGATGTTCAGCAATACGAATATTTGAACAACTTAGAAAATGATGGATTAACAGGATTAGACCAAGTTCATCAATATGAATATTTGCTCCAGGTATTTAATACGTACAAGCTATTCACGTTTTCTTGTGCTCAAAGATTTGCTTTTAAGAATACAAGCCAAATGTCTACTACAACCAATAGCAAATTCAGCATTTACTGAACAACATTGTCTATTAGTACTCGCAACACTATCAATATTTACAGACGAAATGTTTAATCACACTAGATACTTTAATCACCGACTGCCACCATCATGTTCAGTCTGGTAGAGGAAATTAAGCCTGTTGCAGTGGTCTCAAGTTCAATCTATCACTGGTTGCCACCATCATGTCCATAACCATCAAATGGGCTGTTGGGATTCGGCAGTTCTGCTGAAATGAAAGAAACACACCATTAGCACACGAATCAAGTGGAAGATCTTAAATCCAGGCCCAAATTTAACTTTTAAGCAGCAGGGATTTCAAGTGTTTGGTAGTCATTACTCATCAGTCAGACATACACACTCTATATTTAATGAAGGTAAACATCAATTTGCTATCATCCTAGATTGAAATGGGAAGAGTTCTGACTGTAGAAGATGATTGCAACATATTAACACAAGCTCCGTGATTTAGCAGCTGAGCATATATCAACATAGAAGCTATCTCTATGGCATTGACAATTGCATAGGGTATCGGCTTTTCACACTGGTTAGGTATTGAAAATGTGTCCCGCTTAACGTATATTGGGTAGGATGGTCATTTCACACGCCGTGTAGGATACCCGCCCGCGTCGCCGTACATGTCGCCCGTACACTAGCCCCCGTACGCCGTCGCCGTATGCCCGCCCGTGGTGTTGTACACTCGCGTCGGTACTTGTGAAAAAAAAGCACGTCGCGTGACCTGCCGACGCCCCCCGTCGAAACCCTAGCGGCGGTAGTCGTTCCCGTCGCCGCATTCCTCCCCGGCAGTCGCCGTCGCCCTCCACGTCGCCCTGGTCGCCGCCCAAACAACACGCCGTGCGTGCTCTGCCGCCGCCCATAGGCGAAACCCTATTCGTTATCATCGCTGCAGCCGCGGCATTCCATTGCCGTCGCGTGGATCGCCGCCCACCCGTGAATCTTCATCGCCGTGGGCGCCTTCGTCCCCGGCCTCTGCTGGCCATCATCCTCATGCCGTGGACGCCTGCCTCTGCTGGTCATCATCGTCATGCCGTGGGCGCGTTCATCCCCGGATGAAATGGATCCATCTCTCCTCCTCGCCGGCGTCGAAGAGGTCGGTTTGACTAACTAAGTAGGTTACATTAGGTTAGTCATTCAAATGATATGGAAAAAAAATATCTATTGACTCATTAAGTAAGTGCTAGTTTAATGCATAAATTTGTACAATGTATTGTTAAGCAATTTCATTGTGCACATAATATAATTATGATATAATGTAACTGATTGTGACACCCCCGGCTTAATCATGCACTAATCATACACGCAAATGCACACGATCAAGCCTAAGGACTTACTTGAAGATATCACAACACAACTTTAGACACAAATTTAAAATAATACAAGCTATATATTATAAGCCAGGGGCCTCAAGGGCTCGAATACATAAGCTCGCTTACAAGCGTCAGCGGAAGCATCAGATATCTGAGTACAAATATAAAAGAAAGACAGATAGGCCTTTAAAAGGCGGGGCAAAAGAAAACACTACGATCGAAAAGGCACAGGCCTCCTGCCTGAGACCCTCTGAACCTACTCCTGGTTGTCGGCCAACTCGTAGTAGTAACCACCCTCGGGGTAGTAGTAGCAGTCGTCGATGGGGCAACTGTCTCAGGGGCTCCGTCATCTGGTTGCATCAAACGGATATGGGAAAAAAGAGGAAGCAAAGCAACCGTGAGTACTCATCCGAAGTACTCAGCAAGTAAGGATCTACACTACACATGTAACATTATCAAAGAAAGGTTGTATATGTGGACTGGGCTGCAGAAATGCCAGAATAGAGGGAAAGCCTAGTCCTATCGCAGACTAGCATCTTCATCGGTCTTGTAGCATTAGAAGAGTGTAGATTAGCACAGTAAAAAGTAGTAGTAGTGTTATCAACCTCGCCTAGAGATCCTTCCTCGACTCCCTGCGAGAAAGCAATCCCAGAGTCATACTATCCATTTCTCATCACAAGTATCCAGTTCTAGTTGTATCGATCGGGATACAACTCCGAGCGTCCGTTACCGAGGATCCAGCTATGCATAGATTAGTTCTTCCCTGCAGGGGTGCACCAACTTACCCACCACGCTCGATTAACTCCGGCCGGGCACATTTTTCTGGGTCATGCCCGGCCTCGGCCAAACGATACGCCGCAACCCGACCTAAGCTTAACAGAGAGGTCAGCACGCCGGACTAAACCTATGCCCCCAGGGGTCTTGGGCCATCGCCCCGGACGCTTCTGCACGTTGTGAACGTAGCCGGTGAGCAGACCTAGCCCCCTTATACAAGTGCAGGGCGTTACCAGTCCAACCCAGCGCGCACCGCTCGGTCGCTGACGTCTATTAAGCTTCGGCTGATGCATACGACGCAGAGTGCCCATAACTGTTCCCACGTGATGGTTAGTGCTATCGGGCCAAAGGCCCACTCGGATCAAATATCCAAATCGTTAGTGTGTTGGCAGCGTGCGGTAACAAGCAGAGACTCACGATTGATGTGACCCCGTCGCCCCGTCTTGAGGACTTGCTGCAAGGGCTAAGAATGCCCGGCCGTGCCTCGTAATTATCTCTCGGGTACCCTCCAGGTCAACCCGACTCCATATCACTCACCACTTAGGCTCACGCGGGTACTCCTCAGGGTCGACCCGCCTTTCCAAGTAACAGTAGTAAAGTCCAAGTATCCGTGTATCCATAACATCAGGGGAATCTGAGGTATCACCCTCGTTGGATTCCTACTCGATGTATCCGTCAGGGTGAACTCGGAGGAATCACCCTCGATGGGTTCACACTTGAGGTGTTGCACGACAGCGTCGTTATCGGGAGTGGTGAAGGAGGAATCACCCTCGATGACCACGACCAAATAGCTACTCTACAGAGTTAACATCAGAAGTGCTATACGAGGTATCGCCCTCGGCAGTCGATAGTAACATTGCAGTGTTGTAAAACTAAGGGGGGGTGATGTGCGGTGCCGGGGCCTGGTTGTCGATCACGTTGATCGAGTCATCTGATAATCCAGCGGGGGCAATTGGGTCAAAGTGGGGTCTCTGGTGGGTCTCTTACCAGCCTATACTAAGCAGTTTAGGATAAGCAGGTAATTATCAAAAGCAGGTTACAAAAATCAGGCTATGCATCAGAATAGGTAAAGCAGTAGAAGCAACAATTCTATTGCAAGCACAAGTGAGAAGAGAATAGGCGATATAGGCATGCTCAAGGGGGTTTGCTTGCTTGGAAGCTCTGCAGCAAAGGTCTGGTCGTCAGGGGCGTAGTCGATCTCCGGAGCTGCGTCGGTCTCGGGAACTGCGTCGGTACCGGGATCTACCGAGAGAGAAGAGGGGGAGGAAACAAATAAATACACAGCAAACATATGTAACACAGAGCATAACATGCTAACGTGCATTGCAGGGTTGCCTAAAGACATGTCTAAATCATTTTAGTTATTTTAGGATTAAAGTTGGATTTATTAACCGGTATATAAGCACTATTCATCTATCGAAAACAGGCTAAAAGTTGTGGGTTCACCTCCGTAGAGGGTCCTGATACGGAAACATATGGCACGGTTGGATTCGTCTCATCGTTCTGAGCAACTTTCATGTATAAAGTTTTTCGATCCGAGCTACGGTTTAAATTCTACGAATTTTCAAAGATTAAATCATTTTCTAGAATTATTTGAAATTAACAGGAATTTCCAGAAATGGCATATGATGTCAGCATGATGTCAGGGTGATGTAAGCAGTCAACTGACCCGCTGACTAGTCAAACTGACTAGTGGGTCCCACCTGTCATAGACAGAGGCCTTAACAGAGTTTATTTAAATCTAATATGAGGTTAATTAGCAGCTGGGCCCCACATGTCAGTGACTATTTAGTTTAACTAATTATTTTTATTTAGAAAAATGTTTTAATTAACTAATTATGTGGTGGGGCCCGCATGTCAGTGGGCCACGGTGCCCAGTCAGCAGTTGACCCAGTCAACTGGGGCCCATGGGGCCCAGCGTCAGTGGCTCTAAGGTGGGGCCCGGCCGTCCACATCGGCGGCGGCGCCGGAGAGGCTCCGGCGAGGCTTCTCGCGGCGGCCCTCTCGCCGGAGACGCTCGGAAAACGCCCACGATGGCCCGTTGGAGACGGGGTCAGGCTCATTCGATCAAGCGGACAGAGCCGCATCCAACCGTGGCAGTGGCGTGGCTGGGGGCGACCTACAGTGTCGACAGCGATGAACGCGGTGGACGCCGGAGTGCGGTGATGTGCGGAAATGGCGCAAGAGCTCGCGCGAAAGCAAACGGGGGAGCTAGTGGGGAGCTACGCATCGCGGTGAAGCTAACGGACACTCCCAGTCGACCATTTGGTCACCGGAGACACGCCGGCGATGAGCTCGCGCGGCGTCGCGTTTCGGGCATGGTGGAACGGCGTCTACGGCCCAGGAACAAGGAGAAAGAAGGAGGGGAAACGGCGTGGAGCTCACCGTGGAGGCGCATGAGGGCCCGGTGACAGCTTAGTAGCAGCAGCGGCGCCGGAGCGGACGGAGTTCGCCGAAGGCCGAGAGGAAGGGGGCCGGCTCGATCCGCTCGATGCAGGGCCCTCCGGCTCCGCCTGGCTGCAACAGAAGAAGAAGAAGGAGCCGGTGGGGCTCCCGGACACGGTCAGCGGGCTCGGGACCGCCGGTGGCCGCGGCTACGATGATGAGCGGCGGCGGCAGCGTGCTGGAGAGGAGGAGAGGGGGCACGAGAGAGAGAGAGAGAGAGAGAGAGAGAGGGAGGAGTGTCAAGGGAGTCCAGGGGGGAGGTACGGGGTTGCCCTTATCCCCTCGGCTGTCGGTGGCGTCGGCTTGTCGCCGCTTCGCCGGAATGCATCGGCGCGGCCACTGGCGCGTCGACACGTGCAGAGAGAGAGCGGGAGGAGGGAGAAAGAGGCCGACTGAGCTGGGCCTCAGGCACTGTGCACTTAGGCCCAGTGCACAGTGGCCTTTCTCTTTTTCTTCTCCAGTTTTTCTGTTTTCTTTTTCAGAGATGGTTTTGAATTAAAATGAGCTGCCAAATGATTTTGTACAAATGTGAAACTTGGTCAGATAAATACAATGGAATATTTTGCACTGCCACATAAAGTTTGGGAAATTTTGGAATTCATTTGGATTTTCCAAAAAATAGAGTAGGCAATTTTAGTGCTGTTCTGGGACTGTTTAATTACCCTAATCCAAATTATAGTTGATGGTGATGTTGTTTTCCTTACAATATTTGTTTTGGAATTTTTGGCTAGATGATGAACATTTTTCTAGCAACTTTTGTGCAACTTCAAATTTCACTTTGAATTTGAATAGAATTCAGAGAAGGGATTTGAGTTGAGATATTATCCCAACATGATTAAGCTTTGTAAATCAAGATGACTTGGCACTGATCATAAGGGATTACTGTAGTGTGATGCTAGGGATGTTACAAATCTCCTCCACTACAAGAAATCTCGTTGCGAGATTTAAGTGGGGAAGTAAAGAGTAACTTCGGGAGAACTGACCCTTATAGGATTAATTATCTGGTGGACAATTCAGGGAGTGTGGCAGAAGTATCTGTCGAGTTGAAACTTAGGAAAACATTGAGAGCGAAATATGAATGTACAATAGAAAGTTTCAGGCAAAAGGACATCCTATAGATACTTGAACAGAGCGTGAGAAGGAGGTTCAGAGCATCGAGAATAGATCATCTCTCAGAGGGTGGCTCGTGATAACACACAAAACCAAGGCCATAGAATACTTCGGAATCAAGGATGTACAGGAGAGTCAGGTTCCGATCCTGTGGAACTATGGGGGAGTGTCGATCAAGAGTAGGGAGAACGGTGACATCTTACCGGTCACGACAACAAGGTATGTCAGAGAATAGTCTGTCAGTTATGTCGGTGTCAACATCGGTACCAAGGGCGAGGGACGAAGAGAAACATTTTCCTGCTCGTTAAAACGAGGCGGACCAATAGGCAAAGTTCTCGTCCATCGGGGGTTACCGGAATGTCATCAACAATAATAACAGGGTCTTACTGACAAGGTTGTACATCGGGGTGTTTTATAAGCAGGGAATTATTTCTGCTTATATTATATAGATCACAAGAAAAGTTAAACAAACCAATGGAAAGGAAAATATGTTTATACACAAGATTTAGGAGTGTATCTTTTCCCAAGGAAAAGTAGAGCATGATATACATGTCAGAACAACAAGTACATCATCAATTAGATAAAGGGGCAAGGGAATTCATGATGTTATCCATACAACGGTGTCCGGATAATAGATCAAGAAGCATTTGGCAATGTGCCTCCAATGTTCTTGTTGAAATTCAAAATACCACAGTCATGCTTCGAGGTAGCATTGGTATGGTGTTTCAAGTAAAAGGTTGGATCTGAAGAGCACAAGAGTTGCAAAGAAACAATTCACAGATACAAGATGAACTTATATCAAGGGAACAATTGATTTTAAGAGAAGCTTCCATGATAAGATCTACATCATGTCTATGGGCATGAACACAAAGTTCAAGGTCGACTCCCACTTCTCCAATGCATAATCTTTCATTCACTGCTCTGTTAAAATTTATATGAACGTGAAGAACTACCTGGTGAATTACCACAGGAGTATGACCCACGAAAATTAGCGGGTTCACATAGATTAGAGAAGGCATAGGTTCAACCCATCGGGGCATCTTAGGAATATATACCACGAACTTCAGGAGTAATTAACACAAGCTCGATAGCAGAGCATGGTTGACAAAAGAAGAGGATACAATTTACCAAAGGCATTATGTATCAGGGGAGAACTCACAAGATTTCAGATGTTAAGGACACTGTCGGATAACAACCCAACAATGGATCTGGTGATTCACGACGGAGTTGATGTGAGTATCGATAATCAATCAGTGGGAGAAGGGATGCAAAGGAATCGGATTATAGAAATATCTGAATAGCCTGACGCTTAAATTCAAAGAAATTGTGATTTCCAAAGCGAAGGATCAGAAGCAGACGCTCTGATCAAGGATGGATAAGATGAATAGACTTAGGGGCCCAATCGATGGTAATTTGATTGGCCGAGAACCAGCTCATGTTCGGAAAGACGTCTGAGCCGGAAGGACAATTTCCAGGGAACAACTGATGATTGCGCGCATTCACACACATGTTGAATCAATAGGGTAAGGACGACAATCGCAAAGTATTTTAAAGAATATTGCGAGACATATGGAATTAACCCTAATGCAAGTAGGTAAGGAAGAATAAGAGCAATAGGCTACTGAGGATTTTCGGGAGATCAGATAGCATTTCAAAGTATTTTGTAAAGCACAAGAACAACTGGGGATGAACGGACCCCGGGTAAGTGAATTGTCCGCAGTGCGAAAAGAAGCTGCAAAGTAGAAGGCACAGAGGATTCTCGGAACAACAGAGAGTATTAGGGGAAACTTGTAACAACAAGAGCAATGGGGGATGAAGGTACAAACGGCAAGGATGTTATTCACGGGGATTATCGGTAGTCAGGAACTGCAAAGCAGTGGGCACAGGGTCTCGGGAAACAACGAGGAGTATCTGCAGAATCTTCTGGCGAAGCAAGTGCTACCTCTTGAGCTTGCGTTGGTTTTTCCCTTGAAGAGGAAAGGGTGATGCAGCAAAGTAGAGTAAGTATTTCCCTCAGCTTTTGAGAATCAAGGTATCAATCCAGTAGGAGACAACGCACAAGCCACCGAATACCTGCACAAACAAACACCAACTTGCACCCAACGCGATAAAGGAGTTGTCAATCCCTTCACGGTTATTTGCAAAGTGAGATCTGATATAGGTGGATAAACGGTAAAGTAATGTTTTTGGTATTTTTGGTTTATGGAACGGAAAGTAAAAGATTGCAAAGAAAGTAAATAGGAAACTAAAATTGTAGATCGGAAACTTATATGATGGAAAATAGACCCGGGGGCCATAGGTTTCACTAGAGGCTTCTCTCAAGATAGAAAATATTACGGTGGGTGAACAAATTACTGCCGAGCAATTGATAGAAAAGCGCAAAGTTATGACGATATCTTAGGCAATGATCATGAATATAGGCATCACGTCCGTATCAAGTAGACCGACTCCTGCCTGCATCTACTACTATTACTCCACACATCGACCGACTCCTGCCTGCATCTAGAGTATTAAGTTCACAAGAACAGAGTAACGCATTAAGTAAGATGACATGATGTAGCGGGACAAACTCAAGCAATATGATGAAAACCCCATCTTGTTATCCTCGATGGCAACAATACAATACGTGCCTTGCTGCCCCTACTGTCACTGGGAAAGGACACCACAAGATTGAACCCAAAGCTAAGCACTTCTCCCATTGCAAGAAAAACCAATCTAGTTGGCCAAACCAAATCGATAGTTCGAAGAAACTTGCAAAGATATCAAATCATGCATAAAAGAATTCAGAGAAGATTCAAATAATATTCATAGATAAGCTGATCATAAATCCACAATTCATCGGATCTCGGCAAACACACCGCAAAAAAGTATTACATCGAATAGATCTCCAAGAACATCGAGGAGAACTTTGTATTGAGAATCAAAGAGAGAGAAGAAGCCATCTAGCTACTAGCTATGGACCCGTAGGTCTGTGGTAAACTACTCACGCTTCATCGGAGAGGCAATGGTGTTGATGTAGAAGCCCTCCGTGATCGAATCCCCCTCCGGCAAGACGCCGAAAAAGGCCCCTAGATGGGATCTCACGAGTACAGAAGGTTGCGGCGGTGGAAAGGTGGTTTCGTGGCTCCCCTAGCAGGTTTTGGGATATTTGAGAATATATAGGCGGAAGAAATACGTCGGTAGAGTCACGAGGGGCCCACAAGGGTGGGGGGCGCGCCCTACCCCCCTGGGCGCGCCTCCCGACCTTGTGGCCGCCTCGTGGCTTTCCTGACATGCACTCCAAGCCCTCTGGATGTCTTCTGGTCCAAGAAAAATCATCGCAAAAGTTTCATTCCGTTTGGACTCCGTTTGGTAATCCTTTTCTGTGAAACTCTAAAACAAGGAAAAAACAGGAACTGGCACTGGGCTCTAGGTTAATAGGTTAGTCCCAAAAATCATATAAAATAGCATATTAATGCATATAAAACATCCGAAACAGATAATATAATAGCATGGAACAATAAAAAATTATAGATACGTTGGAGACGTATCAAGCATCCCCAAGCTTAATTCCTGCTCGTCCTCGAGTAGGTAAATGATATAAACAGAATTTTTGATGTGGAATGCTACCTAACATATTTATCATGTAATTCTCTTTATTGTGGCATGAATGTTCAGATCCGTATGATTCAAAACAAAAGTTTAATATTGATATAAAAACAATAATACTTTAAGCATACTAACAAAATAATTATGTCTTCTCAAAATAACATGGCCAAAGAAAGCTTATCCATACAATATCATATAGTCTGGCTATGCTCCATCTTCATCACACAAAATATTCAAATCATGGACAACCCCGATGATAAGCCAAGCAATTGTTTCATACTTTTGATGTTCTCAAACCTTTTCAACTTTCACGCAATACATGAGCGTGAGCCATGGACATAGCACTATAGGTGGAATAGACGGTGGTTGTGGAGAAGACAAAAAGAAGGAGATAGTCTCACATCAACTAGGCATATCAACGGGCTATGGAGATGCCCATTAATAGATATCAATGTGAGTGAGTAGGGATTGCCATGCAACAGATGCACTAGAGCTATAAATTTATGAAAGCTCAAAAAGAAAACTAAGTGGGTGTGCATCCAACTTGCTTGCTCATGAAGACCTAGGGCGTTTTGAGGAAGCCCATCGTTGGAATATACAAGCCAAGTTCTATAATAAAAATTCCCACTAGTATATGAAAGTGATATCATAGGAGACTCTCTATCATGAAGATCATGGTGCTACTTTGAAGCACAAGTGTGGCAAAAGCATAGTAACATTGTCCCTTCTCTCTTTTTCTCTCTCTTTTTTTTGGGCCTTCTCTTTTTTTATTTGGCCTTTTCTCTCTCTTTTTTTTTATTTCCTCACATGGGACAATGCTCTAATAATGAAGATCATCACACTTTTATTTACTTTACAACTCAAAAATTACAACTCGATACTTAGAACAAAATATGACTCTATATGAATGCCTCCGGTGGTGTACCGGGATGTGTAGTGAATCAAGAGCGACATGTATAAAAAATGATGAACGGTGGCTTTGCCACAAATACGATGTCAACTACATGATCATGCATAACAATATGACAATGATGAAGCATGTCATAATAAACGGAACGGTGGAAAGTTGCATGGCAATATATCTCAGAATGGCTATGGAAATGCCATAATAGGTAGGTATGGTGGCTGTTTTGAGGAAGGTATATGGTGGGTTTATGGTACCGGTGAAAGTTGCGCGGTACAAGAGAGGCTAGCAATGGCGAAAAGGTGAGAGTGCGTATAATCCATGGACTCAACATTAGTCATAAAGAACTCACATACTTATTGCAAAAATCTATTAGTCATCGAAACAAAGTACTACGCGCATGCTCCTAAGGGGATAGATTGGTAGGAAAAGACCATCGCTCGTCCCCGACCGCCACTCATAAGGAAGACAATCAAAAAATATCTCATGCTCCAACTTCGTTACATAACGGTTCACCATACGTGCATGCTACGGGACTCACAAACCTTAACACAAGTATTTCTCAAATTCACAATTACTTACTAGCATGACTCTAATATCACCATCTTCATATCTCAAAACAATCATAAGGAATCAAACTTCTCATAGTATTCAATGCACTTTATATGAAAGTTTTTATTATATCCCTCTTGGATGCCTATCATATTAGGACTAAATTTATAACCAAAGCAAATTACCATGCTGTTTTAAAGACTCTCAAAATAATATAAGTGAAGTGCGAGAGTTCATCAATTTCCATAAAATAAAACCACCGCCGCGCTCTAAAAAGATATAAGTGAAGCACTAGAGCAATTTTGACTAGCTCAAAATATATAAGTGAAGCACATAGAGTATTCTAATAAATCACGATTCATGCGTGTCTCTCTCAAAAGGTGTGTACAGAAAGGATGATTGTGGTAAACTAAAAAGTAAAGACTCAAATCATACAAGACGCTCCAAGCAAGACACATATCATGTGGTGAATAAAAATATAGCCTCAAGTAAAGTTATCGATAGACGAAGACGAAAGAGGGGATGCCTTCCGGGGCATCCCCAAGCTTAGGCTCTTGGTTGTCCTTGAATATTACCTTGGGGTGCCTTGGGAATCCCCAAGCTTAGGCTCTTTCCACTCCTTATTCCATAGTCCATCAAATCCTTACCCAAAACTTGAAAACTTCACAACACAAAACTCAACAGAATATCTCATAAGCTCCGTTAGTATAAGAAAATAAATCACCACTTTTGGTACTGTTGTGAACTCATTCTTTATTTATATTGGTGTAATATCTACTGTATTCCAACTTTTCCATGGTTCATACCCCCTGATATTACCCATAGATTCATCAAAATAAGCAAACAACACGTAGAAAACAGAATCTGTCAAAAACAGAACAGTCTGTAGCAATCTGGAAATCTCGAATACCTCTGTAACTCCAAAAATTCTGAAACATTAGGAAGACCTAAGAAATTTGTTTATTAATCTTGTGAAAAAATAATCAACTCAAAAGCACTCTTCTGTGAATTATAAAAATTATTTTCCTGGGCGCAAAAGTTTCTGTTTTTCAGCAAGATCAAATCAACTATCACCGTAAGCTATCCCAAAGGTCTTACTTGGCACAAACACTAATTAAAACATAAAACCACATCTAACCAGAGGCTAGATGAATTATTTATTTCAAAGAAGAACCAAAAAAACAAAAACAAAAATAAAATTGGGTTGCCTCCCAACAAGCGCTTTTCTTTAAAGCCTTTTAGCTAGGCATTGATAATTTCAATGATGCTCACATAAAAGAGAAGAATTGAAGCACAAAGAGAGCATCATAAAACACGTGACAAACACATCTAAGTCTAACATACTTCCTATGCATAGGCATTTTATAAGCAAACAAATTATCAAGGCAAGCAAAAACTAGCATATGCGAGGAAGAAGAAAGAGACGATAGCAATCTCAACATGAAGAGAGGTAATTTAGTAACATGAAAATTTCTAAAACCATATTTTCCTCTCTCATAATAATTACATGTAGGATCATAAGAAAATTCAACAATATAACTATCACACAACATATTCTTAACATGATCCACATGCATGCGAAGTTGACACTCTTCGAAAATAGTGGGATTAACATTAACTAAAGTCATGACCTCTCCAAACCCACTTTTAGTATTATTGCAAACATTATTATCAATCTCATATTCATCATGGGGATTAAATAAATTTTCAAGATCATAAGAAAAATCACCCCAATCATGATCATTGCCACAAGTAGTAGACCTAGCAAAACTAGCATCCCCAAGCTTAGGATTTTGCATATCATTAGAACAACTGACATTAATAGAATTTATAGTACAACCATTGCAATCATGCTTTTTATTCAAGGAGCTATCATGAATCACTTCACAAATTTCTTCTTCACAATTTTCAGATTCATGAATTTCAAGCAAAACTTCATAAAGATAATCTAGTGCACAAAACTCACTAGCAATTGGTTCATCAAAATTGGATCTCTTAAAAAGATTAGCAAGTGGATGAGGATCCATAAACTTTTAGCAAGCGAAGGTGCAAGCAAAAATAAGGCACATGGTAACACAAGCAAACAAAAGATCGAATGGAAGAAGGGCGAATAAAAAGGCAAATCTTTTCGAAAATCGTTTTAGAAGTGGGGTAGAGGAAAACGAGAGGCGAATGGCGAATAATGTAATGCAAGAGATGAGAGTTTATGATGGGTACTTGGTATGTCTCGGCTTTGCGTAGATTTCCCCGGCAACGGCGCCAGAAATTCTTCCTGCTACCTCTTGAGCTTACGTTGGTTTTTCCCTTGAAGAGGAAAGGGTGATGCAGCAAAGTAGAGTAAGTATTTCCCTCAGCTTTTGAGAACCAAGGTATCAATCCAGTAGGAGACAACGCACAAGCCACCGAATACCTGCACAAACAAACACCAACTTGCACCCAACACGATAAAGGGGTTGTCAATCCCTTCATGGTTATTTGCAAAGTGAGATCTGATATAGATGGATAAACGGTAAAGTAATATTTTTGGTATTTTTGGTTTATGGAACGGAAAGTAAAAGATTGCAAAGAAAGTAAATAGGAAACTAAAATTGTAGATCGGAAATTTATATGATGGAAAATAGACCCGGGGGCCATAGGTTTCACTAGAGGCTTCTCTCAAGATAGAAAATATTACGGTGGGTGAACAAATTACTGCCGAGCAATTGATAGAAAAGCGCAAAGTTATGACGATATCTAAGGCACTGATCATGAATATAGGCATCACGTCCGTATCAAGTAGACCGACTCCTACCTGCATCTACTACTATTACTCCACACATCGACCGACTCCTGCCTGCATCTAGAGTATTAAGTTCACAAGAACAGAGTAACGCATTAAGTAAGATGACATGATGTAGCGGGATAAACTCAAGAAATATGATGAAAACCCCATCTTGTTATCCTCGATGGCAACAATACAATACGTGCCTTGCTGCCCCTACTGTCACTAGGAAAGGACACCGCAAGATTAAACCCAAAGCTAAGCACTTCTCCCACTGCAAGAAAAAACAATCTAGTTGGCCAAAACCAAATCGATAGTTCGAAGAAACTTGCAAAGATATCAAATCATGCATAAAAGAATTCAGAGAAGATTCAAATAATATTCATAGATAAGCTGATCATAAATCCACAATTCATCGGATCTCGGCAAACACACCACAAAAAAGTATTACATCGAATAGATCTCCAAGAACATCGAGGAGAACTTTGTATTGAGAATCAAAGAGAGAGAAGAAGCCATCTAGCTACTAGCTATGGACCCGTAGGTCTATGGTAAACTACTCATGCTTCATCGAAGAGGAAATGGTGTTGATGTAGAAGCCATCCGTGATCAAATCCCCCTTCGGCAGGACGCCGGAAAAGGACCCTAGATGGGATCTCACGGGTACAGAAGGTTGCGGCGGTGGAAAAGTGGTTTCGTGGCTCCCCTGGTAGGTTCTGGGATATTTGAGAATATATAGGCGGAAGAAATTTGTCGGTGGAGTCACGAGGGGCCCACAAGGGTGGGGGCGCGCCCTACCCCCCCTGGGCGTGCCTCCCGACCTTGTGGCTGCCTCGTGGCTTTCCTGACATTCACTCCAAGCCCTCTGGATGTCTTCTAGTCCAAGAAAAATCAGCGCGAAAGTTTCATTCCGTTTGGACTCTGTTTGGTATTCCTTTTCTGCGAAACTCTAAAACAAGGAAAAAATAGGAACCGGCACTGGGCTCTAGGTTAATAGGTTAGTCCCAAAAATCATATAAAATAGCATATTAATGCATATAAAACATCCAAAACAGATAATATAATAGCATGGAACAATAAAAAATTATAGATACGTTGGAGACGTATCAGCAAGCGATCATCTGGAATGACGGGTCTCTCCGGGAGGAAGTGGTTACGAGATCCTAGAGTCAGAGTCCCAGAGTATAGACAAGGAATAAAAGATCCTAATACCACCCAATTGGCGAAGTTGGCCCGTAAGCCACACAGCCATGTTAGTAAAACAGTTTTGGACGGCTAGACTCAACTTCGGCCAAGGAGTTGGAAAGGGGATTCCTACAGGCAGTCGGCTCTGATACCAACATGTGACGCCCCCGGCTTAATCATGCACTAATCATACACGCAAATGCACACAATCAAGCCTAAGGACTCGCTTGAAGATATCACAACACAACTCTAGACACAAATTTAAAATAATACAAGCTATATATTATAAGCCAGGGGCCTCGAGGGCTTGAATACATAAGCTTGCTTACAAGCGTCAGCGGAAGCATCAGATATTTGAGTACAGATATAAAAGAAAGACAGATAGGCCTTTAAAAGGCGGGGCAAAAGAAAACACTATGATCGAAAAGGCGCAGGCCTCCTGCCTGGGACCGTCCGAACCTACTCCTGGTCGTCGGCCAACTCGTAGTAGTAACCACCCTCGGGGTAGTAGTAGCAGTCGTCGATGGGGCAGCTGTCTCAGGGGCTCCGTCATCTGGTTGCATCAAATGGATATGGGGAAAAAGAGGAAGCAAAGCAACCGTGAATACTCATCCGAAGTACTCAGCAAGCAAGGATCTACACTACACATGCAGCATTATCAAAGAAAGGCTGTATATGTGGACTGGGCTACAGAAATGCCAGAATAGAGGGAAGGCCTAGTCCTATCGAAGACTAGCATCTTCATCGGTCTTGCAGCATTAGCAGAGTGTAGATTAGCACAGTAAAAAGTAGTAGTAGTGTTATCAACCTCGCCTAGAGATCCTTCCTCGACTCCCTGCGAGAAAGAAATCCCAGAGCCATACTATCCATTTCTCATCACAAGTATCCAGTTCTAGTTGTATCGATCGGGATACAACTCCGAGCATCCGTTACCGAGGATCCGACTATGCATAGATTAGTTCTTCCCTGCAGGGGTGCACCAACTTACCCACCACGCTCGATTAACTCCGGCCGAACACACTTTTCTGGGTCATGCCCGACCTCGGCCAAACGATACGCCGCAACCCGACCTAAGCTTAACAGAGAGGTCAGCACGCCGGACTAAACCTATTCCCCCAGGGGTCTTGGGCCATCGCCCCGGATGCTCCTGCACGTTGCGAACGCAGCCGGTGAGCAGACCTAGCCCGCTTATACAAGTGCAGGGCGTTACCAGTCCAACCCAGCACATGCCGCTCCGGTCGCTGACGTCTATTAAGCTTCGGCTGATGCATACGATGCAGAGTGCCCATAACTGTTCCCACGTGATGGTTAGTGCTATCGGGCCAAAGGCCCACTCGGATCAAATATCCAAATCGTTAGTGTGTTGGCAGCGTGCGGTAACGAACAGAGACTCATGATCAATGTGACCCCGTTGCCCCGTCTCGAGGACTTGCTGCAAGGGCTAAGAATGCCCGGCCGCGCCTCGTAATTATCTCTCAGGTACCCTCCAGGTCAACCCGACTCCATATCACTCGCCACTTAGGCTCACGCGGGTACCCCTCAGGGTCGACCCGCCTTTCCAAGTAACAGTAGTAAAGTCCAAGTATCCGTGTGTTCATAACATCAGGGGAATCTGAGGTATCACCCTCATTGGAGTCCTACTCGATGTATCCGTCAAGGTGAACTCGGAGGAATCACCCTCGATGGGTTCACACTTGAGGTGTTGCACGACAGCGTCGTTATCGGGAGTGGTGAAGGAGGAATCACCCTCGATGCCCATGACCAAATAGCTACTCTACAAAGTTAACATCAGAAGTGCTATACGAGGTATCACCCTCGGCACTCGATAGTAACGCTGTAGTGTCGTACAACTAAGTGGGGGTGATGTGCGGTGCCGGGGCCTGGTTGTCGATCACGTTGATCGAGTCATCTGATAATCCAGCGGGGGCAACTGGGTCAAAGTGGGGTCTCTGGTGGGTCTCAAACCAGCCTATACTAAGCAGTTTAGGATAAGCAGGTAATTATCAAAAGCAGGTTACAAAAATCAGGCTATGCATCAGAATAGGTAAAGCAGTAGCAGCAACAATTCTAATGCAAGCACAAGAAAGAAGAGAATAGGCGATATAGGCATGCTCAAGGGGGGATTGCTTGCTTGGACGTTCTGCGGCAAAGGTCTGGTCGTCAGGGGTGTAGTCGATCTCCGGAGCTGTGTCGGTCTCGGGAACTGCGTCGGTACCGGGATCTACCGAGAGAGAAGAGGGGGAGGAAACAAATAAATACACAACAAACATATGTAACACAGAGCATAACATGCTAACGTGCAGTGCAGGGTTGCCTAAAGACATGTCTAAATCATTTTAGTTATTTTAGGATTAAAGTTGCATTTATTAACCGGTATATAAGCACTATTCATCTATCAAAAATGGCTAAAAGTTGCGGGTTTACCTCCGTAGAGGGTCCTGACACGGAAACAGATTGCACGGTTGGATTCGTCTCGTCGTTCTGAGCAACATTCATGTATAAAGTTTTTCGCTGAGCTACGGTTTAAATTCTACGAATTTTCAAAGATTAAATCATTTTCTGGAATTATTTTAAATTAACAGGAATTTCCAGAAATGGAATATGACATCAGCATGATGTCAGGGTGATGTAAGCAGTCAACTGACCCGCTGACTGGTCAAACCGACCAGTGGGTCCCACCTATCATAGACAAAGGCCTTAACAGAGTTTATTTAAATCTAATATGAGGTTAATTAGTAGCTGAGCCCCACATGTCAGTGACTATTTAGTTTAACTAATTATTTTTATTTAGAAAAAGGTTTTAATTAACTAATTATGCGGTGGGGCCCGCATGTCAGTGGGCCACGGTGCCCAGTCAGCAGTTGACCCAGTCAACTGGGTCAACTAGGGCCCGTGGGGCCCAGCATCAATGTCTCAAAGGTGGGGCCCGGCCGTCCACGGCGGCGGCGGCGCCGGAGAGGCTCCGGCGAGGCTTCTCGCGGCGACCCTTTCGCCGGAGACGCTCGGAAAACGCCCACGGTGGCCCGTTGGAGACGGGGTTGGGCTCATTCGATCGGCCGGACAGAGCCGCATCCAACCGTGGCGGTGGCGTGGTTGGGGGCGACCTACAACGTCGACGAAATTGTTCCATGCTATTATATTATCTGTTTTGGATGTTTTATATGCATTAATATGCTATTTTATATTATTTTTGGGACTAACCTATTAACCTAGAGCCTAGTGACAGTTTCTGTTTTTTCCTTGTTTTTTAGCTTCGTGGAGAAGGAATACCAAACGGAGTCCAAACGGAATAAAACCTTCGTGATGATTTTTCTTGGACCAGAAGACAACCAGGAGACTTGGAGATGAAGTCGGAGGAGCCACAAGGACGGAGGGCACGCCCAGGGGGGTAGGGCGCCCCCCACCCTTGTGGGCCCCTCGTGATCCTGCTGACCTAATTCTTTCGCCTATATATTCCCAAATATCCCCAAACCACCAGAAGCATCCACGAAAAGACTTTTCCACAGCCGCAACCTTCTGTACCCGTGAGATCCCATCTAGGGACCTTTTCCGGCACCCTGCCAGAGGGGGATTCGATCATGGAGGGCTTCTACATCAACTCCATTGCCCTTCCGATAAAGCGTGAGTAGTTTACCACAGACCTACGGGTCCATAGCTATTAGCTAGATGGCTTCTTCTCTCTCTTTGATTCTCAATACCATGTTCTCCTCGATGTTCTTGGAGATCTATTCGATGTAATACTTTTTTGCGGTGTGTTTGCTGAGATCCGATGAATTGTGGATTTGTGATCAGCTTATCTATGAATATTATTTGAATCTTCTCTGAATTATTTTATGCATGATTTGATATCTTTGTAATTCTCTTCGAACTATCGGTTTGGTTTGGCCAACTAGATTGGTTTTTCTTGCAATGGGAGAAGTGCTTAGCTTTGGGTTCAATCTTGCGGTGTCCTTTCCCAGTGATAGTAGGGGCAGCAAGGCACGTATTGTATTGTTGCCATCGAGGATAAAAAGATGGGGTTTTCATCATATTGCTTGAGTTAATTCCTCTACATCATGTCATCTTACTTAATGCGTTACTCCGTTCTTTATGAACTTAATACTCTAGATGCATGCTGGATAGCGGTCGATGTGTGGAGTAATAGTAGTAGATGCAGAATCATTTTGGTCTACTTGACATGGACGTGATGCCTATATTCATGATCATTGCCTTAGATATCGTCATAACTTTGCGCTTTTCTATCAATTGCTCGGTAGTAATTTGTTCACCCACTGTATTATTTGCTATCTTGAGAGAAGCCTCTAGTGAAACCTATGGCCCCCGGGTCTATTTTCCATCATATAAGTATCTATTTTCCATCGTATAAGTATTTATTTTCCATCATATAAGTATCTATTTTCCATCATATTAGTTTCCGATCTACTATTTTGCAATCTTTTACTTTCCGATCTATAAACCAAAAATACCAAAAATATTTACTTTACCGTTTATCTATGTCTATCAGATCTCACTTTTGCAAATAACCGTGAAGGGATTGACAACCCCTTTATCGCGTTGGGTGCAAGTTGTTTGATTGTTTGTGCAGGTATTAGGTGATTTGTGCGTTGTCTCCTACTGGATTGATATCTTGGTTCTCAAACTGAGGGAAATACTTATCTCTACTTTGCTGCATCACCCTTTCCTCTTCAAGGGAAAAACCAACGCAAGCTCAAGAAGTAGCAGGAAGAATTTCTGGCGCCGTTGCCAGGGAGATCTACGCCAAGTCAAGACATACCAAGTACCCATCATAAACTCTCATCTCTTGCATTACATTATTCACCATTCGCTCTCATTTTCCTCTCCCCCACTTCTAAAATGATTTTCGAAAAGATTTGCCTTTTTCTTTGCCCCTCTTCCGTTCGTCTTCTTCGTTTGCTTTTCGTGTGCCCGAGTGATTCTGCCTGCTTTTATGGCCCAACCAAAGAACGTTGATCCTCACCTTAGGAGGTTGGAAGAAATTGAAAATAATGATAGGAGCTTCATGTCTTTACAATTTGAGCATAATAGTTTCTTTAGAAACGAGCTTAAGGAGCAGAAAAGTTTTATGGAGTACATGAATAAAGAGCTCGATGATATGTCTAAGGAATTTTATGGTTTGAAATCTTAGTTTGCTCATCTTGAAATTTTAGTAGGCCAAATTTCTGATAAACAAGCTACCTTAGTAAATAAGATGGCCACTAAACCAGAGGCTTTAAATAATGATGAAGATCTTAAAGTGATTGATGTGACTCCTATTGAATCTTTGTTTTCCAATATAAATCTTGATAAAGATGGGACTGGAGATGAGTCAACTTTAGTTAAAAGGCGTCCCAATTATTCGGAGTTTTTAGATCTTGATGCTAAAATTGATAAAAGTGGGATTGGAGAGGTCAAAACTTTAAGTAGCAATGAACCCACTCTTTTGGATTTCAAGGAATTTAATTATGATAATTATTCTTTAATAGATTGTATTTCCTTGTTGCAATCCATGTTGAATTCTCCTCATGCTTATAATCAAAACAAAGCTTTTACTAAACATATCGTTGATGCTATGATGCAATCTTTTGAAGAAAAGCTTGAATTGGAAGTTTCTATCCCTAGAAAACTTTATGATGAGTGGGAACCTACTATTAAGATTAAGATTAAAGATTATGAGTGCCATGCTTTGTGTGATTTGGGTGCTAGTGTTTCCACGATTCCAAAAACTTTATGTGATGTGTTAGGTTTCCGTGAATTTGATGATTGTTCTTTAAATTTGCATCTTGCGGATTCCACTATTCAGAAACCTATGGGAAGGATTAATGATGTTCTTATTGTTGCAAATAGAAATTATGTGCCCGTAGATTTCATTGTTCTTGATATATATTGCAATCCTACATGTCCTATTATTCTTGGTAGACCTTTCCTTAGAACGATTGGTGCAATTATTGACATGAAAGAAGGAAACATTAGATTTCAATTTCTGTTAAGCAAGTGCATGGAACACTTTCCTAGAAATAAAATTAAATTGCCATATGAATCTATTATAAGAGCTACTTTTGGATTACATACCAAAGATGACAATACCTAGATCTATTCGTGTTTTTATGCCTAGCTAAGGGCGTTAAACAATAGCGCTTGTTGGGAGGCAACCCAATTTTATTTTTGTTTTTGTTTTTTTGTTCCTGTTTTGCAATAAATAATTCATCTAGCCTCTGGTTAGATGTGGTTTTGTGTTTTAAGTAGTGTTTGTGCCAAGTAAGACCTTTGGGATGGTTTACGGTGATAGTTGATTTGATCCTGCTGAAAAACAGAAACTTTTGCGCCCAGTAACAGAATTTTTAGATTCACTGGAGCGAGGAAAACCCCTGAATATTTTACACAAGATTGATATACGAATTGCCTCTGTTTTCCTAATTTTTCAGAAATTTTGGAGTTACATAAGTATTAGAACAATTCAGATCTTCGCAGACTGTTCTGTTTTTGACAGATTCTGTTTTCTATGTGTTGTTTGCTTATTTTGATGAATCTATGGGTAGTATCGGGGGGGTATGAACCATGGAAAAGTTGGAATACAGTAGATATTACACCAATATAAATAAAGAATGAGTTCACAACAGTACCAAAAGTGGTGATTTATTTTCTTATACTAACGGAGCTTATGAGATTTTCTGTTGAGTTTTGTGTTGTGAAGTTTTCAAGTTTTGGGTAAGGATTTGATGGACTATGGAATAAGGAGTGGCAAGAGCCTAAGCTTGGGGATGCCCAAGGCACCCCAAGTTAATATTCAAGGATAACCAAGAGCCTAAGCTTGGGGATGCCCCGGAAGGCATCCCCTCTTTCGTCTTCGTCTATCGGTAACTTTACTTGAGGCTATATTTTTATTCACCACATGATATGTGTTTTGCTTGGAGCATCTTGTATGATTTGAGTCTTTACTTTTTAGTTTGCCGCAATCATCCTTTCTGTACACACCTTTTGAGAGGGACACGCATGAATCGTAATTTATTAGAATACTCTTTGTGCTTCACTTATATCTTTTGAGCTAGGCAATTTTGCTCTAGTACTTCACTTATATCTTTTTAGAGCACGGCGGTGGTTTTATTTTATAGAAATTGTTGAACTCTCATGCTTCACTTATATTATTTTGAGAGTCTCTAAACAGCAAGGTAATTTGCTTTGGTTATAAATTTAGTCCTAATATGATAGGCATCCAAGAGGGATATAATAAAAACTTTCATATAAAGTGCATTGAATACTATGAGAAGTTTGATTCTTTATGTTTGTTTTGAGATATAAAGATGGTGATATTAGAGTCATGCTAGTGAGTAATTGTGGATTTGAGAAATAGTTGTGTTAAGGTTTGTGAGTCCCGTAGCATGCACGTATGGTGAACTGTTATGTGATGAAGTCGGAGCATGATTTATTTATTGATTGTCTTCCTTATGAGTGGCGGTCGGGGACGAGCGATGGTCTTTTCCTACCAATCTATCCCCCTAAGAGCATGCGCGTAGTACTTCGTTTCGATAACTAATAGATTTTTGCAATAAGTATGTGAGTTCTTTATGACTAATGTTGAGTCCATGGATTATACGCACTCTCACCCTTCCACCATTGCTAGCCTCTCTTGTGCCACGCAACTTTCGCCGGTACCATACACCCACCATATACATTCCTCAAAACAGCCACCATACCTACCTATTATGGCATTTCCATAGCCATTCTGAGATATATTGCCATGCAACTTTCCACCGTTCCGTTTATTATGACACGCATCATCATTGTCATATTGCTTTGCATGATCATGTAGTTGACATCGTATTTGTGGCAAAGCCACCGTTCATAATTCTTTCATACATGTCACTCATGATTCATTGCACATCCCGGTACACCGCCGGAGGCATTCATATAGAGTCATATTTTGTTCTAAGTATCGAGTTGTAATTCTTGAGTTGTAAGTAAATAAAAGTGTGATGATCTTCTTTATTAGAGCATTGTCCAAAGTGAGGAAAGGATGATGGAGACTATGATTCCCCCACAAGTCGGGATGAGACTCCGGACAAAATAAAAAAAAAGGGAGGCCAAAAAAAATAGAAGGCCCAAATAAAAAAAAAATGAGAGAAAAGAGAGAAGGGACACTGTTACTATCCTTTTACCACACTTGTGCTTCAAAGTAGCACCATGATCTTCATGATAGAGAGTCTCCTATGTTGTCACTTTCATATACTAGTGGGAATTTTTCATTACAGAACTTGGCTTGTATATTCCAATGATGGGCTTCCTCAAATTGCCCTAGGTCTTCATGAGCAAGCGAGTTGGATGCACACCCACTTAGTTTTCTTTTGAGCTTTCATAAACTTATAGCTCTAGTGCATCCGTTGCATGGCAATCCCATAGCCATTCTGAGATATATTGCCATGCAACTTTCCACCGTTCCGTTTATTATGACACGCTTCATCATTGTCATATTGCTATGCATGATCATGTAGTTGTCATCGTATTTGTGCCAAAGCCACCGTTCATCATTTTTTATACATGTCGCTCTTGATTCACTGCACATCCCGGTACACCACCGGAGGCATTCATATAGAGTCATATTTTGTTCTAAGTATCGAGTTGTAATTTTTGAGTTGTAAAGTAAATAAAAGTGTGATGATCTTCATTATTAGAGCATTGTCCCATGTGAGGAAATAAAAAAAAGAGAGAGAAAAGGCCAAATAAAAAAAGAGAAGGCCCAAAAAAAAGAGAGAGAAAAAGAGAGAAGGGACAATGTTACTATCCTTTTGCCACACTTGTGCTTCAAAGTAGCACCATGATCTTCATGATAGAGAGTCTCCTATGATATCACTTTCATATACTAGTGGGAATTTTTATTATAGAACTTGGCTTGTATATTCCAACGATGGGCTTCCTCAAAACGCCCTAGGTCTTCATGAGCAAGCAAGTTGGATGCACACCCACTTAGTTTTCTTTTTGAGCTTTCATAAATTTATAGCTCTAGTGCATCTGTTGCATGGCAATCCCTACTCACTCACATCGATATCTATTGATGGGCATCTCCATAGCCCGTTGATATACCTAGTTGATGTGAGACTATCTCCTTCTTTTTGTCTTCTCCACAACCACCATATTCTATTCCACCTATAGTGCTATGTCCATGGCTCACGCTCATGTATTGCGTGACAGTTGAAAAAGTTTGAGAACATCAAAAGTATGAAACAATTGCTTGGCTTGTCATCGGGGTAGTGCATGATTTGAATATTTTGTCTGATGAAGATGGAGCATAGCCAGACTATATGATTTTGTAGGGATAAGCTTTCTTTGGCCATGTTATTTTGAGAAGACATAATTGCCTTGTTAGTATACGTGAAGTATTATTGTTTTTATGTCAATATTAAACTTTTGTTTTGAATCATATGGATCTGAACATTCATGCCACAATAAAGAAAATTACATGGATAAAAATGTTGGGTAGCATTCCACATCGAAAATTCTGTTTTTATCATTTACCTACTCGAGGACGAGCAGGAATTAAGCTTGGGGATGGTTGATACGTCTACAACGTATCTATAATTTTTTATTGTTCCATGCTATTATATTATCTGTTTTGGATGTTTTATATGCATTAATATGCTATTTTATATTATTTTTGGGACTAACCTATTAAACTAGAGCCCAGTGCCAGTTTCTGTTTTTTCCTTGTTTTTTAGCTTCGTGGAGAAGGAATACCAAATGGAGTCCAAACGGAATAAAACCTTCGCGATGATTTTTCTTGAACCAGAAGACAACCAGGAGACTTGGAGATGAAGTCGGAGGAGCCACGAGGTGGCCACAAGGACGGAGGGCGCGCCCCCCACCCTTGTGGGCCCCCTGTGACCCTCCTGACCTAATTCTTTCGCCTATATATATTCCCAAATATCCCCAAACCACCAGAAGCATCCACGAAAAGACTTTTTCACCGCCGCAACCTTCTGTACCCGTGAGATACCATCTAGGGACCTTTTCCGGCACCCTGCCGGAGGGTGATTCGATCACGGAGGGATTCTACATCAACTCCATTGCCCTTCCGATGAAGCGTGAGTAGTTTACCACAGACCTACGGGTCCATAGCTAGTAGCTAGATGGCTTCTTCTCTCTCTTTGATTCTCAATACCATGTTCTCCTCGATGTTCTTGGAGATCTATTCGATGTAATACTTTTTTGCGGTGTGTTTGCCGAGATCCGATGAATTGTGGATTTATGATCAGTTTATCTATGAATATTATTTGAATCGTCTATGAATTCTTTTATGCATGATTTGATATCTTTGTAATTCTTTTGAACTATCGGTTTGGTTTGGCCAACTAAATTGGTTTTTCTTGCAATGGGAGAAGTGCTTAGCTTTGGGTTCAATCTTGTGGTGTCCTTTCCCAGTGACAGTAGGGGCAGCAAGACACGTATTGTATTGTTGCCATCAAGGATAAAAATATTAGGTTTCATCATATTGCTTGAGTTAATTCCTCTACATCATGTCATCTTACTTAATGCGTTACTCCGTTCTTTATGAACTTAATACTCTAGATGCATGCTGGATAGCGGTCGATGTGTGGAGTAATAGTAGTAGATGCAGAATCGTTTCGGTCTACTTGACACGGACGTGATGCCTATATTCATGATCATTGCCTTAGATATCGTCATAACTTTGCGCTTTTCTATCAATTGCTCGGCAGTAATTTGTTCACCCACCGTATTATTTGCTATCTTGAGACAAGCCTCTAGTGAAACCTATGGCCCCCGGGTCTATTTTCCATCATAGACGTATCTATTTTCCATCATATAAGTATCTATTTTCCATCATATTAGTTTCCGATCTACTATTTTGCAATCTTTTACTTTCCGATCTATAAACCAAAAATACCAAAAATATTTACTTTACCGTTTATCTATCTCTATCAGATCTCACTTTTGCAAATAACCGTGAAGGGATTGACAACCCCTTTATCGCGTTGGGTGCAAGTTGTTTGATTGTTTGTGCAGGTATTAGGTGATTTGTGCGTTGTCTCCTACAGGATTGATACCTTGGTTCTCATACTGAGGGAAATACTTATCTCTACTTTGCTGCATCACCCTTTCCTCTTCAAGGGAAAAACTAACGCAAGCTCAAGAAGTAGCAACGAACGCGGCGGACGCCGTAGTGCGGTGATGTGCGGAAACGGCGCAAGAGCTCGCGCGAAAGCAAACGGGGGAGCTAGTGGAGAGCTACGCATCGCGGTGAAGCTAACGGACACTCCCAGTTGACCATTTGGTCACCGGAGACATGCCGGCAACGAGCTCGCACGGCGTCGCGTTCAGGCATGGTGGAACGACGTCTACGGCGCGGGAACATGGGGAAAGAAGGAGGGAAACGGCGAGGAGCTCACCGTGGAGGCGCATGAGGGCCCGGTGACAGCTTAGTAGCAGCAGCGGCGCTAGAGCGGACGGAGTTCGCTGGAGGCCGAGAGGAAGGGGGCCGGCTCGATCCGCTCGATGCAGGGCCCTCCGGCTCCACCTGGCTGCACCAGAAGAAGAAGAAGGAGCCGGCGGGGCTCCCGGACACGGTCACTGGGCTCGGGACCGCCGGTGGCCGTGGCTACGATGACGAGCGGCGGCGGCAGCGTGCTGGATAGGAGGAGAGGGGGTGCGAGGGCGAGAAAGAGAGGGGGGGAAGTGTCGAGGGAGTCCAGGGGGAGGGACGGGGTTGCCCTTATCCCCTTGGCTGTCGGTGGCGTCGGCGTGTCGCCGTTTCGCCGGAACGCGTCGGCGCGGTCACGGGCGCGTCGACACGTGCAGAGAGAGAGCGGGAGGAGGGAGAAAGAGGCCGGCTGAGCTGGGCCTCAGGCACTGTGCACTTAGGCCCAGTGCACAGTGGCCTTTCTCTTTTTCTTCTCCAGTTTTTCTGTTTTCTTTTTCAGAGATGGTTTTGAATTAAAATGAGCTGCCAAATGATTTTGTACAAATGTGAATCTTGGTCACATAAATACAATGGAATATTTTGCACTGCCACATAAAGTTTGGGAAATTTTGGAATTCATTTGGATTTTCCAAAAAATAGAAAAGGCATTTTTAGTGCTGTTCTGGCACTGTTTAATTGCCCTAATCCAAATTATAGTTGATGGTGATGTTGATTTCCTTACAACATTTGTTTTGGAATTTTTGGCTAGATGATGAACATTTTTCCAGCAACTTTTGTGCAACTTCAAATTTTACTTTGAATTTGAATAGAATTCAGAGAAGGGATTTGAGTTGAGATATTATCCCAACAAGATTAGGCTTTGTAAATCAAGATGACTTGGCACAGATCATAACGGATTACTGTAGTGTGATGCTGGGGATGTTACACTGATGAACTGATTATTTTAGGCATGATGTTATATGGTGTTCGGATTGATCTTAGAATTTGTTTAAACATGTATAGATGGAGGAGGAGACCGATTATGATGGCGATGATTACGGCGACAAGAAAGGATCCTCGTCATTGAATATGGACCAACCTGCTGAAGAGAACTACATGAGTTTGGATGAATCTTATAGTGGCAATGTAAGTGTGGTGAACGTTGACAAAAACATGAAAAACAAACAACCGCATAGACACTTACATGTATTTTTTTCACATGATGCAGGTACATGACGATGATGATGATGATATGGATATAGATGATTCATTTGCTGAAAGCGCACTCCAGGTATGTTTAAAAATATGTAGGACAAGAAATGCCATAATAACTGCATGACCACATACATGTCTTTTTTTTAAATGGGCGCATATGGATGCGGATGGGGACTATGAGAGGAATATTGTCGATGATGAAAGGGACCAATGTGACGTTGATGCATCTCATGATGAGAGCTCGAGCAAAGTAAGTTTCAAAACTTACATATGAAAATATTAAATATAAATATAATAACTGACTGACATACATGGTTATATGCCTTATTTGCAGGGAGATGTTGATGGTCCTAGCGGGATGGCTGAGCATATTGTTGATGATGACTTTAATTTTGACATTGAATTTAATGAATATCAGCAAGATTCATTGGACAGACATTGGAAGGTGATGTCGAAGACGTTCAGGTCACTAGGAGAGGCTTACTTGTTCTATAACCAGTACGCTAAGGAACGTGGTTTCAGCATTAGAAAGGACTTGCTGAAATTTGGGAAAGGTCCTGAGGGAGGTATGCGCTTGAGGAGGGATCTGTGTTCGAGAGCTGGAAAACGACATGCCAAATTTTGTACAATGGAAGGCAGGACTGCTTGATAAAGAGCGTGGAGTTTCGATGCTTCTGCGATGCCCATTTAATTGTGAGGCTTGATAAAGAGCGTGGAGTTTGGTATGTCAGCAGTTTCACCGATGATCACAGTCACATTCTAGCTAGACCGGATAAAGTCACGTTTCTCCGGTCTCATAATCAGATCAAAGAATTTCAGAAAGCTAGGATCTTAACTAGGAATCGGGAAACATATCATTTTTGATAACTTTGTCAGCGGGTCCGGGTCATATGCTGAGGCCGGTTTTGGGAGGAAGAAGCTTTGTAATATGTGCTATAGAGAGAAAATGAAATTGCTTGCACAAGGTGATGCTGACACTCCCATTGGGATCATGATGGCCAGAAAGGACGGGGATCCAGATTTTTTTCTTTCAGCACATTGTCGATGATGAAGGAAGGCTGAAAAACCTATTCTGGTGTGATTCCCAATCACGGCGAGACTATGTTGACTATGGTGATGTGATCGTATTCGACAACACATACAAGATGAATAGGTATGACATGCCATTTATACCTTTTTTCGGTCTGAACAACCACAGTTGCACCACGGTGTTCGGTTGTGCTATTGTGTCTAACGAGACGGAAGATACATATGTTTGGCTGCTTCAGACGTTCTTGAGAGCTCTCTGTCAGAAGAAGCCCAGGTCCGTAATTACTGATGGAGTTGCAGCTATGATAAAGGCCATCAGAAAGGTCCTTTCGGACGTTTGGCATCATCTTTACTCATGGCATATCGAGAAGAACATGCAGAAACACCTTCACCATAAGTCCCTAAAAGAGTTCAGGTCTCTACTTTATTATGCCACTTCACATAAAGACTTTGAGGAGAGATGGGCAGCGTTTACCGCGAAATGGCAGTCGGAGAAAACACAGACATGGTTGCATAGGATGTACATGAAGAAGAGGCTTTGGGCTGCATCATATCTGTTTGGTGGGTTTTTTCCTAGGTATGCGAAGTAACCAGAGAAGTGAGAGTCTGAACTCATGCCTTCACATGAATCTAGACTCAGGTATGACAATTGTTGACATGATTGTGCACTATGAGAACTGCATCATTCGGCTCCGTGAGAATGAGGTGTATGACGATTGCACGACCACACAGACAGACCCAGTACCAGTCCTGGATGAGTGTACACACATTGAGAAATCAGCTGCCTGTGAGTTCACTGCGGTGAACTTTTATATTTTACAGCAAGATTTGAAGAAGGAAGGGAAGCTTGAGGTCCTTGAGAGACTGAGAGGAGTAGACACTCAGAGATTCATACTGACATGGAAGGATAACAAGGATATCAGATTCACTATGGACTACACCCTGGGTAACTCCGAACAAACCGTGAAGTACAGTTGCAGAAGTATGGATCGCAAAGGACTCCCTTGCAAAAATATTCTTCACATTTTGATTCGGCTGGGCTTACGTGAGATACCTAAGTGTTTAGTACTGCGAAGGTTCACCAAAATTGCATGGGGTGGACTACCCGTGAAGCGCACTAGCAATTTATTTGCGTGGGGATGGGTAGGTACTGGGGAGAGAGCTAGATACAATGCGTTGACTATCTTACCTGTCGAAGCATCTCATGTCGCATGACATAGACCATTCTTATTCGACAAGTTGAAGGCGGCTCTGCAGGACCTAATAGCGAGTGATCACATTGAGGAGAATGAGCATGATACTCAGCAAAGGTTTGTTCATGACGATGCATTTGAGCCTAATCGAGATCATGTTCTGGTTCGTGATCCCATAAAAATTTCTACCAAGGGCGTACCAAAGCAGAATACTAAAGGCCGCGGTAAGGGTGGTCCTGACGTCACTAAAAATGGTAGACCAAAAGCTTTTGACGAGAAAAGCCAATGTCTATGTGGCCAATGCGGTCTTCCGGGTCATTATAAGTCCACATGCCCTCAAAATCCCAAGTACGATTTTCGTTTGTTGACGTCAATCATGTTGTTTCATATTGTTGTTTGTGGATTATCACATATCTTAATGTCTTTGTATGCAGGAACATGGCTTGAAGACAGAAGCACGGAAGGTTACTTAGCCCTTCGATGGAAGACAATTTATTGATGGATTGCTACGCTATACAAGACCTTTTTTACTTTCTTAATGTTAGACTGTGTTACGAGACCTATTTTATTTTGTTAATGTCAGAATATGTTCTGTGATACCTTTTTGCTTTGTTGATGTCAGACTGTGTTATGCGAGACCTATTTTACTCTGTTTATTTTGATATATTGATGATGCACCGTAGACCATGTTCGATACTGTTGTTGCACTCACTACTAGGAAAATGGTTATATGTAGAACTTCACCAGTAGCGTGTGTTTGGGACCCCACGCTACTGGTACATACCAGTAGCGCTTGGTAGAAAACGCGCTGCTGGTATTAGTTAGCAGCAGCGTGTGTTTTTCTGGGACGCGCTACTGGTAAGTGTGCCACACCACACCCCCAGGACAGACCATAGTAGTAGCGTGGGGTATAAAAACCGTGCTACTACTAAGTTGATAGTAGTAGCGCGGATGTGCAACCCTGCGCTACTACTATGGATAGATAGGATCAGCTAGTCGGCTCACTCAGTAGTAGCGTGTGTTCCTGAGGCCGCGCTACCACTACGAACTTAATAGTAGCGCGGCTCACGGGCATGCGCTACAACTAAGGGCACACCTCCCTCTCTGCCTTATCCCCCTCTCTCTCGTCACGTTCTCTCTCTCTCTCTCTCTCTCTCCTTCCTCCCTCGACTCTGATCCAGATCAAGGGCTCTGGCGGAGGGCTTCCCACTCCGACCTCGGTGCCATGGTGCGCCCTCTTCCCCATCGCCGCCGGCCACCATCCCCTCACTTTCTCTCACTTGGCCCGTGGATCCATCTCTTGCATGGCCGCCTCCCACACCGTCTCCTCCTTCCCCCATCTCATCACTAGGGAAGACAAGGCAAGCAGGAGGGAGATCGCCCGTGTAAGTCAGATCCATCCGCCACGACCTCGACGGAGATGGCCTAGTGGATGGAGCGGACCTGCAAATCGTTAAGCCAAGGTAGCCTTCCTTGATTTCCTTGACCATCTTGGATTACCTTCGCTGATTTCCTTGACCATCTTGGATTACCTTCCCTGATTTCCTTGATTCCTCACGCACAGGGCAGCAGGGCTCCATCCTTGTTCTCTTCTCCACGGGGATCACGCACAGGGCACCACCTACAAGTGAAGAGAAGACCACCGCTCCTCCGGGTCTGCTTCTTCCTACTCTTCAAGGTCCCTCTCTCCCTCTCATGCCGTGCCTGAATTAATTACGTTAGGTGTCACAACCAAACTGAAACTTTTTTATCTTCAAAGAGGAGAAAACTGAATCTTTAATTAGGTTAGCTTGCAGTTGTTGCTGCTATTTTATTTCTCTTGTTCTTGTGTGTGACAAGATCACTCTAGTGAGTATGATTTCCTGCACATTCTGATTGTTCATCCTTCTCATGTAGGAGTAATAGGTTAACCGAATTGGAGAGTAATGAGGCCGTGAAGGTGTCAAAAAAATGCTCGGTCCTTGTTGGCCAAAACATGCTCTAGAATTGGGGAGTGATGACCAGCCACACGAGGTACATACAAGAGATACTGCCTTGTTGCCCAGCCCTTGTTTCTCTTGTTACCATTTGTATGTAAGCTTATATATGTCCATTTGATGTGCCGGGCTAAGCCGAAGGTGGTTAGGAAGGGGTTTGCGGAGAGGGAGGGGTTGGCCAAGAACCGCATGGGGAAAAGTTGTTCGTGGTGATGGAGGCCAAGCGGAACAACCTGTGTGCCTCCGCAGATGTTGGGACAGCCAAGGAGCTCCTTGAGCTTGCCGACAAGGTACAATTTGTTGTGTACAAAATTGTTCTAATATTTCAGCTTGTCCGTCTCATAACCATATTACATAGGCGATGTCTTATTTATAGAAATCACTCACTTTTTCGGTTTCGTATATTTATTTTCATAGCTATTGTACAACACAACATGCAAGGAAATATATGTCTGCTAAAAATTAATTTTAATTGTTCTTTGCTCTGTACAGACATCTGTTGGATGAAGCGGCACTAAACTATGTTGTTTCACTTAAATACCACTCAAACTTTGTTCTGTCATTTTCATCCACTTGAGGCCAATTTCTCTTTTCTGTGCTATTACCCCTTTTTTAAACAGACATTCATTCAGCTCCCTCTCCTCCCCGCCACCAAGCATGGAGAGCATGTCCAATGCCCCCAAATACGCTGCAACGGCAAGGTTCCTACTAGTTTAAGAAGAATGGCTTTGTAACTGCCGGCAACTCTTCTAGTATAAGATTTGATGTTTACGTATTCTGACTAGTCGTTTACTATATGTGTGGATAGTTTCTTAGATGGAAACCTTGCAGAGTAGTTAATGTGCAGCCAGAGTCCAGTATGATATCACAATCTTGAGTAAAGCATTTGAATTTAAGCTAGTAGATACTAAGCTCTGTTATGGAGATAGGGTATAACCATCCAGTCTTTTGGGATGTAATATTTCAGTTTTTTTATCTTATCATGTGATGCATTAGTTGCTACCAGGATATAGGGTATAACTTGCAACTTTGTTGTCTTGTAGTACTAATGGATCACAGGCAGCACAATACTTCACCACCAGCAAGCCTAAACACTCGGATCCTTTCTCTGCCAAAGAGAAGTTTATTCATGCCAAGGTGCTTGCGAGTTGTCCTTTTGCAATTGCTTCTCTGCTCTTCTCTCAATATTTTTGTTCTTTACAGTTGCAACCTCAGAGTTCCAGAAAAATTGTCTGTATAGGTTGTATCCACATTGACAAAGTTGCTTCAAGTGCTTTTATTTAGTTTCCATGGTCTACAAACTACATCACGTTTGACTTGTTATGTAAACACACTTCATGCAGTTCATTTATACTACAGATGATATATGTGAACTATCGAAGTTGACTTCCGTGATGCTATCCATGTAGAATAGTAAACTCACCAGGATTTTTGTGGCTAGATTAACTCCATATATAATGAAAAGTAAAGCTTGTGGTTTCATAAATTATGAATCTGCAGATAAGTTTTTTTAATTGCATTATGAGTTCCTTAACACTAATCTTGGTTTGAGATGCCCATGAAGCTAAGTGAGCATTATAATGCATGGACTAGAATTTATATAGCCTGTCAGCTGGTTTAGAATGCATTTTCTAAAGTCAATATCTATCCTTCAGTTTCATGTATCATATTTTCATATATTGAGCTCTTCAGTAGTAAATGTATCATCTTAAGAGTGTACTGAAGCTAGATTTGGACGCTGACGCGTACTAACAAGTTTTCACTTTCCCGACGTGGGCGCAAGGGTGATCGACGCGGACTACCGCGGCCCGGTGGGCCTCGTGCTGTTCAACCACTCGAAGGCGGACTTCGCCGTGAAGCCCGGCGGCCACGTCGCAAAGATGATCGTCCAGGTGATCGCGACGCCGAAGGTCGCCGAGGTGGAGGACCTCGATGCCACCGTCCGGGGGGAGGGAGGATTCGGGTCCATCGGCGTCTGAACTCCGAGCCTTGGTAGATACATCTGGAGAAGTGGTTTGTTTAGGTTGGTGTTGAACACTAGGGAAGGTACCCACGTTTCGATGATGGTTGTGTGCATCTGATGTTAAATGGATTTTTGTGATCTCTTCGAGTTGAGATGGTTCTGTGACCTTAGTTTATTTTGCACTGGATGTGTCTCTGATTTTCATCAATGAATACTGCATCTAATTTTTATTTTTTTTTTAATTCCTATTTAGCTAGTAGTAGCGTGGGGGAAAAGGTGCCCGCTACTAGTCCTAATTAGCTAGTAGTAGCGTGGGGGGAAAGTGCACGCTACTAGTACTTAGGATAGTAGTAGCGCGGGTTAAAAAAAACGCTACTGCTATATTCAGTTACCAGTAGCGCTGGGACAAACAAGCGTTACTGCTAAAAAATAGCTACAGCGCCGTAGCAGTAGCGCGTCTGCCAGCGCTACTGGTAGCAAAAAAACCAACGCTACTAGTAAGCATTTTCCTAATAGTGACTGTCGTTGTTTACTGTTGATGCACCTCGCCGGCCGAACGGCGCGTCGACCAGCTTAAATACTCAACGGCATCAATGCATTTGAACTTCCTTAGTACCCGTCCGATACTTCGCCGTCTCGACCACCCTGTTGGCCTGGTTGCCGCCATGCTGTTTTGAAAACGCCGTTGGTGTCGCCTTGGCTTGATATCGACGTGCAAAATAAGAAACGCCGGTGGTCCGGGCGTTCCTTTTTTTAACAAATTGAAATATAATTACACATCCGTTGTCTTATTTATTTATTTGACCAAAAAAATTGAAATATAATTACATATACATCGGTGATTCAACAGTATAAACGCCGGTAATTCAACATTATAAGCGACGACAGAAATACAAATATTAATCCAAATATCATTCTCAACTTAAATATTTCAAGAAGTATTGCCTTGTCCATCAATAAATATCATTCTCAAATTAAAGCAAAACATCATTTCAGCCATTAAATATGTCTGCTACATAAACTTTGTCGCATCTATTTCTTCTTTGCAAGCGAGATAACTTTTTCTTTCACATCATTGAGCTTGTTTCTCTCTGAAAAAACAAGCTGCGCAATCATTAAGTCCCTTGATTTATCAATTGACATCCGTTAAAAATTCATGTTAGTCCAATGTGAATTGTCTGTCATAGTAACAAAATTAATTATGCACATTTGAAATAAAATCATACCTGTGAAAATTGGACAGTCCATTTTTCACCGTCCCAGTATTGAAAGCATCGAAGGACAAATATTCCACATGAGTTCTTGGTTCATATATAGTACGATTCATAAGTATGCATTTCATGTATAGTACGGAAATAATGTCGAAATAAATACTCACCCATCTTCTTGTTGTGGCATCTTGTACGTTCTAATAGGCCTGGTAGACACATCCGGATAATTCACAACACCTGTTGCATTCGCATCACGGATATCTTGTCCAAGTTGATTTCTCTGAACATATAAATGACAACACGGAAAGTATTTGAGTTAGTATACTTAACAAACAATAGTTTCAATAGGCCCATGTAAAAGTAAACCGTACCAGCTCCTCAACTTTGTTTCTAACATCACTATCAAGTTTGCGTCCCATCAAAGAATCAAGAACCTGAAACTCTTTCTTCGCGCCATGCATGACGACCGTAACCCAGTGGGTATTTCCCTTGTTAAGAGGAATGTAAGTCTGCATCACAATGCATATACGATGCAATCAACACAAATTTTATTTTTTTATATCCCGTATATGCATACATATAGCCAGTCCAACTTACCTTTTCTTTTTTAAAATACTCGTTGGTGCATCTATTCACGGGTCCATTCTTCCTCGCCACTACTTCGTTGTGGTCATTACTGGGCTGCTTGTCTGGTCTAAATTCAAGTAACCAATTCACCAGCCATGTGGTCATTATATGACGATCGTCACCAACTAGTTCCAACAGATACGATGAATAAGCATTGATAACCTAAAAATAATGTAACGCATGTATAACCATGGTACTTCGGAGTAAACAGTAATAGAAAAGACATCAGTAACTTACATCACCGGTTAGCCATTGATGGTTAAGAATCTTACAAGCCCTCTCTGCACTAAGACCTTCGCGCATGCCATCATTGAACTTTTTTTTTATGTTTTCGTGAGTGTTCATAAGCGCGGACAAACTGAACTGACGCTTTCACCACATCATAGTCATCACTAGAATTCTCAACGCCTTCTTCCTCGAACAATTCTGCAGCACATAACTCTATTATGTTAGTAAAGCAATGATACATACTAAGTTGTACGCGATAACAATTTCAACAATAAAAAACTCACTTGCTTTTGCGAAACGTTTTGCACGCTTGGTCGGTTTAAGGACAACAAAAGGAGAGTTCATAAGGTTTGATACCGTGCACTTCCATTTCCCAACAACCTCCTGCACTACCTCATCATTTCCGATACAACCGCCCGATCCACGTGATGCGATTTCATCCGTACCTAAAGATGTAACCGACTTCTCATGTGATACCTTAGGAACTTGGATAGGATCATCTTTATCACCCTTGAAACTATCCAAATATTCAGGTGTGCAATAATAAGGTCTCTTTTCTTGAGAATTCTCAACATCATCTTCATCACCCTCTTGCACATCCTCATAATAAGGGAGCCTCCGATGCAAGTCTCTTTCTCACATCCATCAAACATGATCAATTTTTTTTCACGTGCCACAATGACCATGGCAAGCATCCATGCCAAATTTTGTTGCGTTTCAACACTGTATGCATTTTCTATGGTTTTTCGGGCCAAAAACACTAAAGTACTGCCCGGACGTGACGCAACGTGCGTTCGGTGTCCGAATTTGTTCAAATTTTGCGTGGGGTACCGGGATGGACCCTCACACGCGCATGCAAAAGTTGGGTAGATTTCGTGAATGTGCTCAGGTACTTCCTGTGGAAGGAAGGGTTTCGGTTAGGGCGGAAGGGAGCCTCCGATGCAAGTCTCTTTCTCACACCATCAAACAGGATCAACAAAATTTCACATGCTACAATGACCATGGCAAGCATGCATGCCAAATTTTGTTGCGATTCAACATTGTATGCATTTTCTATGGTTTTCCCGACAGAAAAACCCTAAAATACTGCCCGGACGTGACGCAACATGCGTTTGGTGTCCGAATTTGTTTAAATTTTGCATGGGGTACCGAGATGGGCCCTCACACATACATGCAAAAGTTGGGTAGATTCTGTGAACGTGCTCAGGGACTTCCTATGGAAAGCAGGGGTTTTGGTTATGGCGGAAGGGAGCCTTCAATACAAGTCTCTTTCACACATCCATAAAAAAAATGGGCTCAATTTTTTTTACGTGCTACAATGACCATGGCAAGCATGCATGCCAAATTTCGTTGCGTTTCGACATTGTATGCATTTTCTATGGTTTTCCCGGCCGAAAAACCCTAAAATACTGCCCGGACATGACGCAACGTGCGTTCGGTGTCCGAATTCGTTCAATTTTTGCGTGGGGTACCAGGATGGGCCCTCTCACGCGCGTGCAAAAGTTGGGTAGATTCTGTGAAGGTGCTCAGGTACTTTCTGTGGAAGGCAGGGGTTTCGGTTATGGCAGAAGGGAGCCTCCGATGCAAGTCTCTTTCTCACATCCATCGAACAGGCTCAATTTTTTTTCACATGCTACAATGACCATGGCAAGCATGCATGCCAAATTTTGTTGCATTTCGACACTATATGCATTTTCTATTTTTTTCTCGGCAGAAAAACCCTAAAATACTGACTGGACGTGATGCAACATGCATTCGGTGACCAACTTCGTTCAAAATTTGCGTGGGGCACTGGGGTGGGCATGCCCACTTACTGGCAAAGTTTGGTGTTGATCTAAAGATGACCAAAATTTGAGCAAAGGGTCAGTCTCGAAGGACGTGTTTTTCGACATCCTTCAAATGGACCCAAATTTTTTCTACAACATTGTATCCACATGAGAAGCATCATTGCCAATTTTTGATGAATTTTGACACTGTATGCATTTTCTAGGCTTTTTCCAGCGATAAAACACTAAAATACTTGTCGGGCGTGCCGCAACGTGCGTTCGTTGTCCGAACTCGTTCAAACTTTGCGTGGAGCACTGGAGTCGGCATGCCCACTTACTGGCAAAATTTGCTGTTGATCTGAAGATGACCAAAATTTGACCTATTCCAGCGAAGGCCGTCCGGGTATGAGCAAAGGGTCCGTGCGTATCGAAGGACTTTTTTTTGACATCCTTCAAATGGACCCAAATTTTTTCTAGGGCATTGTATCCACACGAGAAGCATCCTTGCCAATTTTTGATGAATTTTGACACTGTATGCATTTGCTAGGGTTTTCCCAGCGATAAAACCATAAATTACTACTAAATAGTTTTAAATTTCTGAATCTTTATATTCAATTTAATTAACATGTTTTTTATTTTTAATCAACTTTTTCCAATTTTCTTTTTGGTAATCTTTTTTTAATAGCGATGCACTTTTTCCATTTTTGAACTTTAAAAAACCTATCAACTAATTTTCAAAATCAACCTTTTTTGGAACTTTTTAAAAACCTATCAACTATTCTTCTATTTTTTTTGTTTTTTGTTGTTTTCCTATTTCTCGAAATGCACAGACTCTCATTTTTGTTAAGAGTTTTGAATTTCATTTTTAAAACCAGAACTGTGAAGTTTTTTTCAACATCGATAAACTTGTATTGGTCCCTGCCATTCGCATGCTCGTCTCATTGCTAAATATTTCTTCCCGGACCAATGACATTTTTTTAGTAATCAAACATGTTCTTTTCATAATTTTTAAAATTTATTTTTCATTCTCGTATTAATTTAACAACAGCTTCGACAAAATGAAAATTCGAATCTTTCAAACAAACATACATTTTCCTCATTCCAATTTCATTAAACATAGAGATATTTTACATAGTCGAACGAAATTTAAACGATAGCTGCGAGTTCATACATAAAAGATTAATACTAGTCGCTACACGAGAGAACGAAATTTAAACTTAGAACAATTTTTTTTTTTAAAACTAGTCCTCGTCCTCGCTAGCCAAGGGGTCCATTACGACAGCGCCCTCGCCGTCGCCGTCGTCGCTGCTGCTTGCTGCGGCAGCGTCCTAGTCGATGTCGTCGTCGGGCGCCGCCACCTCCTCCTTCGGCGCCATAGCCGCCTCCTCCTCCTCCGGCGCCATGGCCGCCTCCTTCTCCTCCTCCAACGCCATTGCCGCCTCCTCTGCCGCCATCGCCGCCGCCGCTTGGACCGCAGCCGCTACCTCAGCGGCCTCCCTCGCAGCCGCCGCCGCTGCCTCCGAGGCCCATAGGGCAACGTGGAGACCCGGCGTGTCGTCGGGATCGCCGTCCTCACGGAGGACGATCTGCTCCGACGGCAGCTCCATTGCCGGCGGGGAGAGGGGAGCGACGGGCGTGGGCGCTAGTGCCGGGGGGGCCCGGCGGCCATGTGCATCTCAAGGACGGGGCTGTGGCAGGGCCGGGGCGTGCGCCGGTGCCGGGGTGCGAAGGCGGCAGGTCGGGGTTGACGCCGGGCGCCGCCAGCCAGAAGGCGGCGATGACCTTGTCGTACACATTGCCGTCCCAAAACTCGTGATAGCCTCGGATGTTGTGGCGACCGCCGGGTGGGTCCGATGCTTCTCCGCCGTTGCGCCGGGGCCAGGCGTCAGGTAGCCGTCCTTGTCGATCTCCCAATTGTGGGGAAGACGGCAGCCCGGCGGCACGGGAAGGTCGTGGGGGTGCAGACTGCAGCTAGCTCCGCTGTCCCCAGCATGCCGAGGCTAGACGGTAAGACGCTGGGAGCGTCGTCTCCGCCGCCGACGCTGCTGCTGCCATGGTAGAAGGCCATCGCTGGCGTGGGGGAGGGCTTGCGTCGGATGTGAGGGCACCGGAGTTGGGTCGCGTCGGGTGTGCGTCGTCGGAGGAAGCCGGGGGCCTTTTCATAGCCGTCCGGGCGACGGGAGGTAGGCGGCCGGGCCGGCAGCCGGCGTTACTCCGCATTAACGGCGGCACCTCGGGACGGGAGAGACGACGGGACAGGGCGGCAGGCGACGGGACGGCCAACCAATGCCACGCCGTGCTTTGACCACCACGACGTGATTTCACCGGGCCACGTGCCGCTTTGTTGACCGGGCGACGCGCTTTAACGCCACAAGTCACGCCGGCGTACGCCGGTCACGTCACGTATGCGTACGTCGCCCCGGACCGCGCGTGTACGCCGCGGGAGCCAATACGTTGCCCGGGCCTCGTGTGTACGCCGCGGGTAGGACGGGGGAGGGAGGGGGGAGACGATGGCCTTTTTTATGAAGGGGTATGGGACGATCTGAGCCGTCAAAGTGTCTAGGGGTTGTACCGAAGAAGAAGTGATCGAAAATTCAAAATTGCATACTGTTGTTAGCTGGTGCAATGTCATGGTCCGCCTCATATACCGGTAGATCCAGCCAGTAGTCCTCGAACTGCAAGAACTTTATCGAAAATGACATAAAAAAAGGAAAAAGTCTAAAGCCATATGACTGCTACATACTGATATACTTCACGCAGTACAAAGATACTTTAAAAAAAACACATACTTGAGAAGGAAACCCACTGGAGATGTCAGCCAGAACAGGGTTAAGTGAAGAAGTTCCCTGGCCAGTTAGACTTGCACCTGTGATCATGTCATCCTGTGGAACCTAGCATCCATGAAACAATTTAGGTTGTGAATGAAAAATTAAGGGATGGTATTGTTGATTGTGCCAAAAATTGATGTAACTTTACTTACTGGTGAAAAATTGTGGGATGAAAATTCAAAAGAAAAATTGTGGGATGGAATAGTTGTCTGTGCTGATAATGGTCCCTGATCATTTAAGATATTTCCCTGGGGCAGATAGTAAGGAGTTCCATTCTGTGGAATAAAAAGACCATGCTCACCAAGTCCTACAGTAAGTTGATCCCCAAAACTAGCAGAAGTCAACAACAACAAAAAGTTGCGATGAAGCAGCAATTACAGTATAGAGGATGTGTGATACAAAATTATGCAGGTGTTTAATATTGACCTTGATGCAGAGTCTGTTCATACGTGTGCTGTGGAAACGGCAGTATTTCTTGGTTTGAAGGGACAGCGTCATTGTTTGGCAGGACTGCGGCTCGTGAGAAACCCAACTTCTGCAGTAAGTTGAATTTAGATAAACAAGTAGCTCAACAAAGATCAGTGATGGAACAAAATATTAAAATTCACCGTGTTGTGCAGCCATGTCACTAGGATATTGCCATGTAGTTCTAGCTTGTGCAGAAGGACCTGCATCATTTTTCAGCGGCACTGCACGGACAGGGACGCCATTGGTCATGATGTAATCAGGGGTAAGACCCCGTGAGTTCTCCCGCTCGTCGAGTTTATTATATGCAAACATTTTCCAGCAGTTTACTTTAATCTGTAAAAGGATGTTTATTTATGTCATCGCCGTCATAATGTGCAAGCACATGCTTCTGCTTATTGTTTTGTGTACAGAAAGGCATCAATGCTCAGACCTTTGTAAAACCTTCTGATCATCAAAAAGGAATACATGAGTGGGATGCCAATCTATTGGTGATAATAGTGTTTATATTTTCTCTCATCATTTCAATGATTTCAACTAAGTGGACTAGGGTGGTGGTTAGATCCTCCCTTTGTTGAATCCACTGTGTTTCAGTGGGTTTACGGTGCGAGCAGAGAAACGCCGCAAGGTGGCAATCCAACTGCTCTATATATTTCTTCAAGGTTTCTAGATATTGGAAACAAAAAGAAATATTAATTGAACAACAACACATCCTTCATCACTAATGCATATGCTTATAGGTAAAAATAAACTGCAGTAAAAACAGAGACTGGACATAAGAATTTGTTTAGAATTCATGTCTTGGCCCTAACTATACGAACAATAACATCATTTTACCCTGTTTTGGTTCAGCAATACCAGTGTTACGTTATCGAATAGCTATCCACTATGATATTAGGAAACGGTTCAATTTCAAATGCAAATCTTGCTATATACTTCTCCCACGGATCCAAAATAAGTATCATAGTTTTGAACTAAGCTTAGTTCAAAACTGCGACACTTATTATGGATCGAAGGGAGTACCTTGCAACCGTGACAATATTTCTGAGATAATTGCCAGCACACTATTATTTTAGTGAATATCAACAGCCTAATTGCGATGGAAATGGAAGTGTTAAAAGTATACCTTCTGAAACATATCAAGGTCATTCACAGGAACATATAATTCGTCAATCATCTGTGACGACCCCGGCTTAATCGTGCACTAATCATACACGCAAATGCGCACGATCAAGCCTAAAGACTCACTTGAAGATATCACAACACAACTCTAAAACATAAATAAAGTCATACAAGCTTATATTACAAGCCAGGGACTCGAGGGCTCGAATACATAGCTCGATGGCATACAAGCGTCAGCGGAAGCATCAGATATCTGAGTACAGATATATTACAGAGAGAGAGAGATAAGCCTTCACAGAGGCGGGGTAAAATAAAATACTACGATCGAAAGGCGTAGGCCTCCTGCCCTGGACCCTCCGATCCTACTCCTGGTCGTCAATCGGCTCCTCGTAGTATTAGTACTCGCCAGGCGGGTAGTAGTACTGGTCGTCGGCTGGGGCATCTGGCTCAGTGGCTCCGTCGTCTGGTGGCATCAATTGGAATATGGGGGAAAAAGAAAGTAAAGCAAACGTGAGTACTCATCCGAAGTACTCAGCAAGCAAGGATCTACACTACATATGCAACATTGTCAAAGAAATGGCTGTATATGTGGACTGGGCTGCAGAAATGCCAGAATAGAGGGGGAAAGCCTAGTCCTATCAAAGACTAGCATCTTCAACAATCTTCGACAGTCTTGCAGCAATAGAAGAGAACAGATGAACATAATGTAAAGTAGTAGTAGTAGTATCATCAACCTCGACCTGAGATCCTTTCTCGACTCCCTGCGAGAAAGCAATCCCAGAGCCGTACTATCCAGTTCTCATCACATGTTCTAGTTGTACCGATCGGGATACAACTCCGAGTATCCGTTACCGTAGGACAGGCTATCGATAGAAGTTTCTTCCCTGCAAGGGTGCACCAACTTACCCACTACGCTCGCTTAACTCTGGCCGGACACACTTTTCTGGGTCATGCCCGGCCTCGGCTAAGCAACACGCCGCAACCCGACCAAATACTTAACAGAGAGGTCAGCACGCCGGACTAACCTATGCCCCCAGGGTTCTTGGGCCATCGCCCCGGACGCTCCTGCACGTTGCGTACACCGCCGGTGAGCAGACCTAGCAACCCCTTAATACAAGCGCGGTTGCGTTCCCAGTCCAACCCAGCGTGTGCCGCTCAGTTGCTGACGTCTATTAAGCTTCGGCTGAAGTATACGACGCAGAACGCCCATACTATGCCCACGTGATGGTTAGTGCTATCGGGCCAGAGGCCCCTCGGATCAAATATACAAACCGTAGTGGATTAGGAGCACGCGGAAACGAGCAGAGACTCACGATCGATGTGACCCCGTCGCCCCGTCTCGAGGACTTGCGGCAAGGGCCAAGAATGCCCGGCCACGCCTCGTAGTTATCTCGCGGGCACCATCTAGGTCAACCCGACTCCACATCACTTCGCATTAAGCTCGCGCGGGTACCCCTCAGCGCCGACCCGTCTTTAGTATCATGGTTTAGTGCAAGTCAACTCAACAACAGTATCTGTGTGTCTGACACCAGGGGAGCCCTGAGGAATCACCCTCGATGGAATCCCACCTGATGTTATAGTCAAGGTGAACGAAGGAGGAATCACCCTCGATGTCCACGCTTGAAGTGTTGCGCGACGATGTCGTTATCAGGGGTGGTGTAGGAGGAATCACCCTCGCTTACCACGACCGAGTAACTAACCTACAAGGTTAACATCAGAAGTGCTGACGAGGTATCACCCTCGGCACTCGATAGTAACCCAGCAGTGTCGAGCAACATAGGGAGAAGTGATGTGCGGTGCCAGGGTCTAGTCTTCAATCTCGATGGTCGGGTCTTCTGATATCCAGCAGGGCAGTCGAGATCAAGTGGGCGTCTCTGTCGTGTCTCTACCCAGCCTATACTAATCAGTCTAGGATAACCAGAAAGGTAGCAAGGCAGGTTACAATAATCAGGCTATGCAGCAGATATAGGAAAACAGTAGCAGTAGCAGTTCTAATGCAAGCATTAGAGAGAAGATAATAGGCGATATAGGCATGTTCAAAATGGGGGTGCTTGCCTGTTTGCTCTGGGGCAAGGGCAAGGTCGCCTGTGGTGTCGTCGGGGACGTAGTCGTACTCCTGAGCTGCGTCTGCCTCGAGAGCTACGTCAACGTCGGGGTCTACCGAGAAAGAAGAGGGGGAAGAAACAGGTAAACATAATGCAAATAAATGCAATACGGTGTGTGTGATGCTTCAGTGCAGGGTTGCCTAAATATGCATCTAAGTCATTTTAGTTATTTTTAGAATTAATCTGGGATTTATTTACCGAAGTGTGTGCACTATTCATCTGCCGGATACGGGTCTGTAGTTACGAGTTCTTCTACGTAGGGTGTTCCGACAAAGAAACGGACGTCACGATCAGTCTCATCTCGTCGTTCTGAGCAACTTTCATGTTTTAACTTTTTCGATCTGAGCTACGGTTTAAAAGTTATGAATTTTTAAAGATTATTTGAATTTCTGGGATTAATTTTATTTACAGAAAATGGAATTATGACGTCAGCATGAGGTAATGCTAACATCAGCAAGTCAACAGCCGGCTGACCAGGGTCAAACCTGACATGTGGGTCCAGTGGGACCCACATGTCAGCCACTGTGACTTAACAGTCGATTTAATCTAATCTAACAGGGTTAATTAATTAGGTGGGGCCCTCCTGTCAGTGTCACTAACTGTTTAATTAATTAAGCTTAATTAGCAAATGATTAATTAGATTGATTAACAGAGGCGGGCCCACACGTCAGCGGCTTAGGATGAACAGTAACCACAGTTGATCGTGGTCAACGTGGTCAAAATGGCCAGGGGGGCCACTGGTCAGCGTCTCTGGGTGGGGCCCCAGGGGCGCCACGTCAGCGGCGGCCGGCGGCAGGTCGTCGGTGACCAAAACAGCGGCGGCGCGGCTCGGGGCTCGCCGGAAATCGGCTGTGGTGCATCGTTTCGCGCGATTCCACTTGCGTTTGAAAGCTAGTGAGCTCACGCGTCGAGCAGTGCCACCGGTCGGGCTCGGAAGTGGCCGGAATGTTGCCGGGGACGAGCAGGGGCGGCGCCGGCGTTCGGCCATCATCGGATCCGTGGCTACGGGGCTCGAGGGGGTGTGTGCGTGTGCGCGTTCGACTCCTGGAAGTACCAGGAACCCGACACGAGGCTCAGGCACGCGCGTCAGTAACCCTAGCTATGACGGCGTCTACTCGCGGCGGCGGGAGCTCCGGGCTTCAATGGCAGCGGTGGCTAGAGGGCGAGAGGGACGGCGGTAGCAGAGGGGAAGGTCGAGCAGCTCACCCTGGGAGCACACGTAGGCTCGGTGACCGATTAGTAGCAGCAGGGGAGCAGACCGTCGCCGGCGAGCTGCGGGGTCCCGAGGTGAACGCCGGCTCGATCTGGGCGTTGTGGAGCTCGGCGGCTCCTGCGGTTGGTGGAGAGGAAGGAGCAGCCAGCAGCGGTCCTCGTGGTCACGTCGGAGTGGCGAGGCGATGGCAGTGGCCGTGTCTATGACGGAGAACGGCGGCGAGCGCGGTCGGCCGCGATGGATCTGGGGAGGAGAGAGGCGGGGCGAGCGAGAGAGAAAGAGCGAGAGTGACGGGGCTGAGGCCAGGGGGAAGGAACGGCCTTGGCCTTATCCCCTCCAGCTGTCGGTGGCGTCGGCGCCGTCGCCGTGTCGCCGCTCGGCTGGCGCGCGCGCGCGCGGCCAGGGCGCAGCCGACACGGGCAGGAGGGAGAAGAAATTGGGCCAGGTGGGCCTGGCTCCAGGCACTATGCACTTGGGCCAGTGCACAGTGGCCTTTTCCTTTTCTTTTATTTCTTTCTTCTATTTTCTTTTATCCTTTTCTGTTTTGATTTAGTTAGGGCACTTGTGCATTTTTGTAAAGTATGAGAGTTATCCCCAATTTTACAATGCAATATTCCCTTCCACCAAAAATTGGTTTGGGCAGATTTGAATTCCATTTGAATTTAAAATGACTTTAAATGGATTTAGATATTCTGTTTTGGTACTGTTTCATCTTGGTTGAGTCATGTAGCTAACTCAAGTGGTATTGGATATAATTTTGTGAGTGCTTCTGGATTATTTGCCAATTAATGAACATTTTTCCAACAGGGTTTGATCAACTTCATATTTCACTTTTGAATTTGAGTTGATTTGCAGAATTGAATTTGAATTGCTTTGATTAACCACTTGGTTTAAGCACTGCAAATGGTATGACTTGTCAAGATTAACATAGTGTCACAGAGCTTATTACAAGGGGGTGTTACAAATTCTCCTCCACTAAAAGAAATTCTCGTCCCGAGAATTTAAGTGGGGAAGATAAAGGTAACTTCGGAAGAATTGACCCTTGCGGGGTCGATCCTCTGGTGGACAATTCAGGGAGTGAGGCAGAAGAATCTCTCGAGTTGAAACTTTGGAAACATCGAGAGCAAGGTATGAAGGTACAATAAGAAGTATCAATTGAATGGACATTCAATCGATACCTGAACAAAGTGTGAACAGGGGTTCAGGGTATCGAGGGTAGATCATCTCTCGAGGGGTGACTCGGGATAACACACATAGTCAAGAGCAAAGGATACTTCGGAATCAAGGATGTACAGGAGGGCCAGGTTCCGATCCTATGGAACTGTGATGGGGGTCGATCAAAAGTAGGGAGAACGGTGACATCTCACCGGTCACGACAATAAGACATGTCAGCGAAATGTCTATCAGTTATGTCGGCGACAACATCGGTACCAAGGGCGAGGGACGAAGAGAACCACTTTCCTGCTCGTTGAACGAGGCGGACCAATAGGCAAAGTTCTCGTCCATCGGTGGTTACCGAAATGTCATCAACAATAGTAACAGGGTCTAGCTGACGAAGTTATGCACCGAGGGTGTTTTATAAGCAGGGAATTATTTCTGCTTATATCATAGAGATCATAAGAAAGGTTAAACAAAACAATGGAAAGGAAAATGTGTTTGCACACATGATCTAGGGGTATCTCATTTCCCCTGGATAAACGGGGCATGATACACCTGATAGATCAGCAAGTCCAAAAGCATTTAGACAAAGGGGCGAGGAAAGAATTATGATGTTTACCCGAACATCGGTGTTTGGGATAATTGATGAAGAGACATGTAGCATTGCGTTTTCACTTTTCTCAATGACATTCGGAATACCATAGTCATGCTTCGAGGTAGCGATAACATGGTGTTTCAAGTAAGGGTTGGATCGAGAGATCACAAGAGATACAAAGGAACACTTCCAAGATCAACTCGGAATGTAAGGATTGACCAAACACAACCAGGTCTGTGTTGGCAGGAATACAAGGATGTCATCGATGATATCACAAATTATCGAGGGGCAAAGATGGTATTTCTCAACATGAATTCGATCGATATCCTGGAAGAGCTCAGGATGTTGATGATGATCGCGACACATTTGTCGAAAGATTTAAAGAAGATGAAATCGATCGGCAATGTCATCTTAGCCAAAAGGGGGAATGAAGCGAAAGGTTATTGAAGCCACGGATTCGACACAAGCTCGAAGTCAAGCTTGTTGTTTGAGGTGATATAACAAGATGAGGAAGATCGACGTAAGGTTAACTCATCGTCGAAAATTGTGCTTCGGGAAGAAGGACCAGGTAGCACAGTTAAAAGTTAGGACGATAGGGATATAGCCGATCAGGCTAGGAATGATGTGATGGAGTATCCAACTCCCCAGCAACAAAGTACTAGGAGTGCTGAATCACCGAGCGGAATCGATTCATTGTTCGGTGGTCTCAGTTGGAGACAACCTAGAACCCATGGAGTGACTATGTCGGGGAAAGGTATCACTCCATCGGAGAAAATTCATAGGACGTAATATAATAGGATGATATCCTCGAGGTAGTAGGGGGGTAATGCTCGAGGTAGTTCAGTATAGAGGTTGGACAGGTATATCGATTCGCAGAAGACAAGTGCTTTAGCTTGTCCGCGAAATGGTATCACAGAAGAACAACCCTGGTCGGAACCACGATTGCAAAGGATCAATTCATAGATACAAGATGAACTTGTAACAAGGAAATAATTATTTTTGCGAGCAGCTTCCATGATAAGTTCTACATTGGGTCCATGGGCATGAACACAAAGGTTCAAGGTCGACCCCCACTTCTTCAATGCACAACCTTTCATCCACTTATCGCTTTTGAAGAAATTGTAGTGCTGAGAATTTATCTGGTGAAGCAGTAGAAGAGTATGGCTCGCACAACTTTCGAGTTCACACGAATTAGGGAAAGCATAGGTTCAACCCATCGGGACATTTTCACGAAGCTACACAACCATCAACCAAAGCAAAGGTTGTGAGTTCGAAAGCAGAGTATCGAAGTCAAAGCAGGTGATACAATTTACCGGAGGTATCAAGTACCAAGAAAAGAGCTCACAGAATGTTTGAGTATGAAAGATACTGTCGGATATTAATCTAACAAAAGATCAGGTAGACGACATAGGATATGGCGTGAGTAGCGGCACTCAACCATAAGATGAAGGATGTGACGGCATAGGATTATAGAAACATCGGAATAATCCGACGTTTAACTACAAAGGAGTTGTGGTTCAGAAACGAAGGATTAGAAGCAAAAGCTCTGATCAAAAGACGAATAGGTTGAATAGAACTAGATGGGCCACTTTAGCGTTCCGTCTTGCAGAGATCTCCACCCATGTTTACGGGACCTGTCCTGGTCAGTAGTCAGTCCCAAGTCAGTATGGAGAATGATTGCACTGCCTTTCCATGCCATGCAAGCTGGGCGGATATACAGATGGCAAGAAGTAGAGAATACTTCAGTGCCAAAAAGGAAATGCCAACGGAGAAGGAACCGATAAGGTTCTTCGATTAAAGAATAATCGGTCGGATAATTGTCCACAAAAGGATTGAAGCGATCTGTGAGAACTATCGGGGTAAGGTTTTAACAACTGGTTCCACTTGAGAGTTCTCCGAAAAAGGACGGGAGACAAGCACCCCGGTAAAGGTGTGGAATTATCCGCAGTGCGAAGGAAACCGCACGGCAGTAGGCTCAAAGGATTCCCGGATTAGCGAGAGGTAACACGGGGTACCTCGTACATACATGATTGACTGGCCATGATGATACAACGGCAAGGATGTATAGATATCCACGGGGATTATCGGTGTTAGTAAACTGCAAAAGCAGTGGTTAAAGCGTCTCGGAAAACTTCGGGAATTATCTTCGGAGTCTTCTGATGATGACACGCCATCTTCTGGAATGAGGGGGCTCTCCGGGAGAAAACGGTTACGAGAACCTAAGTGTCGGTGTTAGTAATTTATTAAACCCGAATAGAAGAGAAATCAGAGTCCCAGAGTAAAGACGAGGAATAAAAGATCCTATTACCACCCAGTTGGCGACGTGGGCCCGTAAGCCACACAGCCAAGTTAGTAAAACAGTTTTGGACTACTAGATTCAACTTCGGCCAAAGAGTTGGAAAGGGGGAATCCTAGAGGCAGTCGGCTCTGATACCAACCTGTGACGACTCCGGCTTAATCGTGCACTAATCATACACGCAAATGCGCACGATCAAGCCTAAGGACTCACTTGAAGATATCACAACACAACTCTAAAACATAAATAAAGTCATACAAGCTTTATATTACAAGCCAGGGCCTCGAGGGCTCGAATACATAGCTCGATGGAATACAAGCGTCAGCGGAAGCATCAGATATCTGAGTACAGATATATTACAGAGAGAGAGAGAGAGAGATAAGCCTTCACAGAGGCGGGGTAAAATAAAATACTACGATCGAAAGGCGTAGGCCTCCTGCCCTGGACCCTTCGATCCTACTCCTGGTCGTCAATCGGCTCCTCATAGTATTAGTACTCGCCAGGTGGGTAGTAGTACTGGTCGTCGGCTGGGGCATCTGGCTCAGGGGCTCCGTCGTCTGGTGGCATCAATTGGAATATGGGGGGAAAAGAAAGTAAAGCAAACGTGAGTACTCATCCGAAGTACTCAGCAAGCAAGGATCTACACTACATATGCAACATTGTCAAAGGAATGGCTGTATATGTGGACTGGGCTGCAGAAATGCCAGAATAGAGGGGGAAAGCCTAGTCCTATCGAAGACTAGCATCTTCAACAATCTTCTACAGTCTTGCAGCAATAGAAGAGAACAGATGAACATAATGTAAAGTAGTAGTAGTAGTATCATCAACCTCGACCTGAGATCCTTTCTCGACTCCCTGCGAGAAAGCAATCCCAGAGCCGTACTATCCAGTTCTCATCACATGTTCTAGTTGTACCGATCGGGATACAACTCCGAGTGTCCGTTACCGTAGGACAGGCTATCGATAGAAGTTTCTTCCCTGCAGAGGTGCACCAACTTACCCACCACGCTCGCTTAACTCCGGCCGGACACACTTTTCTGGGTCATGCCCGGCCTCGGCTAAGCAACACGCCGCAACCCGACCAAATACTTAACAGAGAGGTCAGCACGCCGGACTAACCTATGCCCCCAGGGGTCTTAGGCCATCGCCCCGGACGCTCCTGCATGTTGCGTACACCGCCGGTGAGCAGACCTAGCAACCCCTTAATACAAGCGCGGTTGCGTTCCCAGTCCAACCCAGCGTGTGCCGCTCAGTTGCTGACGTCTATTAAGCTTCGGCTGAAGTATACGACGCAGAACGCCCATACTATGCCCATGTGATGGTTAGTGCTATCGGGCCAGAGGCCCCTCGGATCAAATATCCAAACCGTAGTGGATTAGGAGCGCGTGGAAACAAGCAGAGACTCACGATCGATGTGACCCCGTCGCCCCGTCTCGAGGACTTGCGGCAAGGGCCAAGAATGCCTGGCCACGCCTCGTAGTTATCTCGCGGGCACCATCCAGGTCAACCCGACTCCACATCACTTCGCATTAAGCTCGCGCGGGTACCCCTCAGGGCCGACCCGTCTTTAGTATCATGGTTTAGTGCAAGTCAACTCAATAACAGTATCTGTGTGTCTGACACCATGGGAGCCCTGAGGAATCACCCTCGATGGAATCCCACCTGATGTTATAGTCAAGGTGAACGAAGGAGGAATCACCCTCGATGTCCACGCTTGAAGTGTTGCGCGACGATGTCGTTATCGGGGGTGGTGTAGGAGGAATCACCCTCGCTTACCACGACCAAGTAACTAACCTACAAGGTTAACATCAGAAGTGCTGACGAGGTATCACCCTCGGCACTCGATAGTAACCCAGCAGTGTCGAGCAACATAGGGAGAAGTGATGTGCGGTGCCAGGGTCTAGTCTTCAATCCCGATGGTCGGGTCTTCTGATATCCAGCAGGGCAGTCGGGATCAAGTGGGGGTCTCTGTCGTGTCTCTACCCAGCCTATACTAATCAGTCTAGGATAACCAGAAAGGTAGCAAGGCAGGTTACAATAATCAGGCTATGCAGCAGATATAGGAAAACAGTAGCAGTAGCAGTTCTAATGCAAGCATAAGAGAGAAGAGAATAGGCGATATAGGCATGTTCAAAATGGGGGTGCTTGCCTGTTTGCTCTGGGGCAAGGGCAAGGTCGCCTGTGGTGTCGTCGGGGACGTAGTCGTACTCCTGAGCTGCGTCTGCCTCGGGAGCTACGTCAACGTCGGGGTCTACCGAGAGAGAAGAGGGGGAAGAAACAGGTAAACATAATGCAAATAAATGCAATACGGTGCGTGTGATGCTTCAGTGCAGGGTTGCCTAAATATGCATCTAAGTCATTTTAGTTATTTTTAGAATTAATCTGGGATTTATTTACCGAAGTGTGTGCACTATTCATCTGCCGGATACGGGTCTGTAGTTACGAGTTCTTCTACGTAGGGTGTTCCGACAAAGAAACGGACGTCACGATCAGTCTCATCTCGTCGTTCTGAGCAACTTTCATGTTTTAACTTTTTCGATCTGAGCTACGGTTTAAAAGTTATGAATTTTTAAAGATTATTTGAATTTCTGGGATTAATTTTATTTACAGAAAATGGAATTATGACGTCAGCATGAGGTAATGCTGACATCAGCAAGTCAACAGCCGGCTGACCAGGGTCAAACCTGACATGTGGGTCCAGTGGGACCCACATGTCAGCCACTGTGATTTAACAGTCGATTTAATCTAATCTAACAGGGTTAATTAATCAGGTGGGGCCCTCCTGTCAGTGTCACTAACTGTTTAATTAATTAAGCTTAATTAGCAAAATGATTAATTAGATTGATTAACAGAGGCGGGCCCACACGTCAGCGGCTTCGGATGAACACTAACCACAGTTGACCATGGTCAACGTGGTCAAAATGGCCAGGGGGCCCACTGGTCAGCGTCTCTGGGTGGGGCCCCAGGGGCGCCACGTCAGCGGCGGCTGGCGGCAGGTCGCCGGTGACCAAAACAGCGGCGGCGCGGCTCGGGGCTCGCCGGAAATCGGCTGTGGTGCATCGTTTCGCGCTATTCCACTTGCGTTCGAAAGCTAGTGAGCTCGCGTGTCGAGCAGTGCCACCGGTCGGGCTCGGAAGTGGCCGGAATGTCGCCGGGGACGAGCAGGGGCGGCGCCGGCGTTCGGCCATCATCGGATCCGTGGCTACGGGGCTCGAGGGGGTGTGTGCGTGTGCGCGTTCGACTCCTGGAAGTACCAGGAACCCGACGCGAGGCTCAGGCACGCACGTCAGTGACCCTAGCTACGACGGCGTCTACTCGCGGCGGCGGGAGCTCAGGGCTTCAATGGCAGCGATGGCTAGAGGGCGAGAGGGACGGCGGTAGCAGAGGGGAAGGTCGAGCAGCTCACCCTGGGAGCACACGTAGGCTCAGTGACCGATTAGTAGCAGCAGGGGAGCAGACCATCGCCGGCGAGCTGCGGGGTCCCGAGGTGAACGCCGGCTCGATCTGGGCGTTGTGGAGCTCGGCGGCTCCTGCGGTTGGTGGAGAGGAAGGAGCAGCCAGCAGCGGTCCTCGTGGTCACGTCGGAGTGGCGAGGCGATGGCAGTGGCCGCGTCTATGACGGAGAACGGCGGCGAGCGCAGTCGGCCGCGACGGATCTGGGGAGGAGAGAGGCGGGGCGAGCGAGAGAGAAAGAGGGAGAGTGACGGGGCTGAGGCCAGGGGGAAGGAACGGCCTTGGCCTTATCCCCTCCAGCTGTCGGTGGCGTCGGCGCCGTCGCCGTGTCGCCGCCCGGCTGGCGCGCGCGCGCGCGGCCAGGGCGCGGCCGGCACGGGGAGGAGGGAGAAGAAATTGGGCCAGGTGGGCCTGGCTCCAGGCACTGTGCACTTGGGCCAGTGCACAGTGGCCTTTTCCTTTTCTTTTATTTGTTTCTTCTATTTTCTTTTATCCTTTTCTGTTTTGATTTAGTTAGGGCACTTGTGCATTTTTGTAAAGTATGAGAGTTATCCTCAATTTTACAATGCAATATTCCCTTCCACCAAAAATTGGTTTGGGCAGATTTGAATTCCATTTGAATTTAAAATAACTTTAAATGGATTTAGATATTCTGTTTTGGTGCTGTTTCATCTTGGTTGAGTCATGTAGCTAACTCAAGTGGTATTGGATATAATTTTGTGAGTGCTTCTGGATTATTTGCCAATTAATGAACATTTTTCCAACAGGGTTTGATCAACTTCATATTTCACTTTTGAATTTGAGTTGATTTGCAGAATTAAATTTGAATTGCTTTGATTAACCACTTGGTTTAAGCACTGCAAATGATATGACTTGTCAAGATTAACATAGTGTCACAGAGCTTATTACAAGGGGGTGTTACATCATCATACCAACAAGATTGTAGAAATCATTGAATAAGAGTTCGCTATTTTCCTCCCCGTTTCTATAAGAATAGATCTCAACCCCAGGATCAGATGTGGCGGCATGTTTAATCAAGGTACTCCAATCCTCCTTCTTCATGCCAGTAAGCTAATTACTACCAGAAATGAAGAGTTTTATCGGCAATTAATGAAGTGCTAGCAGATATTATAGTGCACAAGAACATTTAGCATTACATGCAGTCCAAATAAGTCCTTGGGGGTGTTGGTTATCTTAACTAATATATATTGCAGACAATTTGAAACGCTAAAGATTGCAGAGACATCATTACAAGCTTAGAACAGTATTATTTACCTGTTGGAGAGCTACTCTATCTTTGTGATAATAACGCATCAAGCGCTTCACTGTAGTAATGTTATAACCAGCTAGGTCATTGCAACGCTTCCCCTTTGGAGAAATTTTCTCCAAACGATGTACTGCTTCTTCTTTAGATGGAGGATAACTCTTTCCATTTACTGAAAGTAAACAAAAATATTGGATGGGTTATGCCAAAGTGGAACCAGTTCATTCTGGCTACCTTTAGTTTGATGATAATGATATTCAACAAAGGATTAATGTACATGGTAAACTGCAAATCGATTTACCATGCATATTATTAACCTACTACCTATCATACAAAGATTACAAAATTAAGACGGTGCCCATTCTTTCCGCCGCAGGAAATGGAAAACTCAAAATAAAATATATATTGAGCAAAGAAAAGTGCAATCCCAAATTAAGTCATGGTACTTCATATAGTTTTGTGATAGACCTAGCCATTCCCTTCTAAATCTAGAACATTTAGTGCTAAGGCTTCATATTTCCACATAAATAATGTCACTGCATGTATAAGTCCATACAAGAGCGGGATCCTTCCCGGCGGCTCTCGTTGTTTGGCGGGGTGGGCTGGCGGCCCTCCCCTAGGCTCCGGTGGTGGCGCACAACAGCAGTGGCCGGAGTGCCAGGGCGCCCGCGGTGGCAGTGCTGCTATGGGATGTCATCGGATATGGGCGGCCAAATCTGGGGCTTTGAAGGTGGAGTGGCATCTCGTGGGGCAGATCCGGGTGAAGACCTTGTCTTCGGCCGGTGGCCGGAACCAGTGATGGCGATGCCCTATGCGCCTTATCCTTCTTGAAGTATCGAGGTGAAGCTCCACCTTCTTTCGCTACCTCCGGGGAAACCCTTGATCAGTCGATTGGGTGATGGCGACGTTCATGTGTCGTTCCCCACCTTTGAGACGTCATTCTTGGAGGTGTTCATCGGCTCGAGGGACGAGTGGACAACTTCAGCGGTGGAGCGGCGTTACATGTGATGCTCGACGACGTGGAGTCTCGCGTCATGGCACAACAGGGTCTCGACGATGAATGCGTGACGATGGATGCACGTAGGGAGGCGGCGTTGTCTGGTGTCGTGGCGATGTCGACGACAGGCCTGGCAAGGTCAATGCGTTGATACCAGTTGAAGATGGATCAGTGGAAGACGGTGACGGCGGCCTCTGGAGCATGCGCATGTGGTGCCCGCTGAGAGTGCTGGACCGGTTTGTGCCCCTGACCCGCCATAGGGAAGATTTGTTGAGGCCTCCAGATTTAGATGATCGACATTGATATGAGGTCTGGGCAAGCGGCCCCGATCATGTGCACTCCCTTCATCAAGTTGGTAGGAGTAGCGACAGATGTTACCAGGAAGGTGGCTTCAGACTAATTGATGTATTACTTTGTAAGGCTTTGTTGAATAATTAATAAAGAATGGATGTGTGCATCGCTTGATGCGGATGCTGGGGTTATCCTCCTTTTCAAAAAAATACAAGTTTATGAAGGATATGATATATGCTTTAATATTCTTTTTACTAAAATCATCTTGGCAGCCACTTAAAGGAGGAGCATGTTCTTCAGTTGACCATGGCAAACAATAAATGTTCCATTAAATGAGAAAATTAAGAAGTGCATTGAAATTCCCAATGCGGTATAGTTAAAAATATTGATGCCATGGTCAACTGAATATACTCACCTTTGACAACAAAAGCATCCGTGATTGCTTCTTGAACTCTGACCGCAGGGTCCTGTCTTTTCACTCTTGCTGTCAATCGTAACTTTTTCCTGTAGGAGCTCCGTGTAAAGGAAAAGGAACGAATATAGGCCTCGCCGTTTGTTAGACTAACAGTTGTCAAGACCGACTCTTTGCCTTTATACATAAGTATCTGCCACCAGCCGCGCGGCCGGCCATGCGGCCACCACCCAGCGCCGCCAGCACGCCAGGCGACGTCGCGCCGCGGCGTCCGGCACCCACGCCGTGCCCATAGCCGAAGAGAAGGGCCCGTGCCGCTCCTCTGCACGCGGGGGAACCAGAAGGCCCCGCCGCCGCCGGCCCGGGCGAGCTTTGCCCGGCCAGGCCCTTTGGCGGCGGCGGGGGAGGAGGAGGGAGGAGGGAGTACTCGGGGGCGGCCGTGCCGGAAGCCCTCCCCACCGCCGCGCGGGGCCGGCACGGGAGGGAGAGGGTAGGTCGCGCGGGGCCCTGCCGTGGCGGCGGATCTGGCGCGATGGGGCTCCTGCGGCGAGGGCCGCGGGCGGCGCGACCCGGCGGCCCTGGGCGTCGGGCGGCGGCTGCTGACAGCGAGGGGACCGGCGCAACAGCAGCTTGGTGGCGGTGGTGGCGGAGCGTGCCGGCCGGATCTGGCGATTTCAGGTGGGCGGTGGGCAGCGTGGGTTGGGGCACTGGCCCGGCGTGGCTGCTGCTCCGGCTGTGGGCGGTGGCGGCGAGGCGGCTCAGCCCTCTGGTGGAGGCTTCCATTCGTCGCGCCGGCACCACGGCGGCTCGGCGGGTTGCCTGCGGCGGCGGCTAGATTTCTGGCGTCAGTTCGTTTGTAGGCGGCCTGGTTCGACCTTCGAGCCATCTTCGCGGCATCCGGCCGCTATCTTCGTCAAAGGGCTGGCCCTCCCCCGCTGCGGTCCATCACTCGTCTCGCACCCGGCAGCAGGACTGACCTCGTCTCGCGCCCGGCAGCAGGACCGAGCTCGTCTCGCGCCCGGCAGCAGGACCGAGCTCGTCTCGCGCCCGGTGCTGCAGAACGGGTCGATGAAGGCCAAGTTTGGCCGGCCTTTTGGGTCTCGGCACCGGGGGCCGTCCATGTGCTTTGGTTGGGGTAGCGGCGGATCTCGGGTGAGGTGGTGTCAAGGTCTTGGATGCTGGGGCGGCGGCCCTGGTGGTGGTTCCGTGGTGCTCATGGGCAGAGCCCGTGGCTTGGTGCTGCCCGGTTGCCACGGCCAAGTGGGCGGCGTGGTAGCCGGGGTGTGGCGTTCGGTGGCGGTGAGTGGTGGCCGGGGTGAAAACCTGCTCTATCTTCGGACGGACCGGCGGCGGCGAAACTCGTTCCCTTCTTGAAGGCGTCGTCGCGGCTCTCATTGCCCGTCGTGTTGCTCTAGGGGAAACTCTGATCCTCGGATCGGGCGGTGGCGGCGCTCCGGTGTCGTTCCCTTCCTGAAGGCGCCGCCTTGGAGCCCACGGTTCGTCATATGCGGCTTCACCTCTTAGTGTAGTGCTTGGGTGGGTGTTGCTGCGCTCAGCGCTTATGTATCCTGCCTTGGGTGCGTGTGTGCGTGTGTTGTGAGGATGTGCGCTTGTATCGGGTGCTGTTAATCATTGCTTTATATATAAAGCGGGGCGAAAGCCTTTTTCGGATACATAAGTATCTGCTTGTTGAACTCCTCTTTGGTGAAGTCTGCTTGTTCTCGCCCAGTAAAGAAATCAGCGTGGGCTGGTACAATCTCAATTTCCAGTTTAGAATGGTCACCCTCTGTCATTTGCCTATCATTTTCAAATATCGCTACCTTAGCATATTCTCCATTCTGCCATTGTACTGGACAACCAGTATAAATTGGATCTTTTGGTCTGTCAACATCTATAAAGCGCAGCTTCACCGTAGTGATGCCTCCAGTTTCAGGAAAACCTTCCGATGTCTACCTACGTTTTTAAATGGGATGAGAGTGAGACAGTAACAAAAGGAAACTTCCCAGATTATGTAGAAAGCAAATACTTGGTTTGACAGTTGGTACCATGACATAAATTAAAAAACATGCACGACAAGAAAAATAAAATGTCAGATACCTAGGAGGCTCATAAATGCCATTAGGAAGCGAAGCTGCTCGTTGTTCACCAAATTCTGCAATAACTTAAATTTTGGCAAAAATGTAGCAACCAAGATAAGTAGTGGAACATACTATTAAAATTCACCTTGTTGTGAAGGACCAGCATCATTGTTCAGAGGTACTTCACGGGCAGGGAGGCCATTGTTCATGAAATAATCAGGGGTAAGATCCCCTGAGTTCTCCTGCTCGTCAAATTTCTTGTACACATCGGTACACTCAGTTTCTGTCTCATTCAGTGTATCAACAATATCCTGTATGGATGGCCTTTTGTGTCGATCACTGTTCACACACCTTAAACCTATTTCAATGGTTTTCTTTACTTGTTCGGAATATGCCTTCATCAGATTCGATGTTTTATGTAGCCTATTCGTCCATTTTTCCTGCACCTACCGATTTAGAGCACAAAGAAATGGTAATATATTAGAATAACCAAAGCATTATTATGAATTACTTGCACATGAACTTGGTATTGTGAATTGCTGCATTCCCGGGAAGACATATCAGCGCTTTGGAAGTAGCCTGCCCGTCCTGACATTATCTGAATGATTACAACTCCTAGACTGAAAATGTCAAACTTGCTTGAGATTAAATTGCTGCATATGAATTCTGGCGGTATGTACCCACTGCATCACACATCATATATAAATTTTACTGTTACTATACATCTAATCCAAAATACAGTTATCTTCTCAAATTTCAGTTCATATGAAGAATGCTTACTCTGTTCCTGCATAACTTTTTGTAGCTCGCGTTCGTTCATCTCCAAAGAGCCTTGATATCCCAAAATCTGCAATTCTGGGAACCATGTTCTCATCCAACAATACATTGGCTGGCTTTAAATCCAAATGATAAACAGGTGGATTTATTTCAGTGTGGAGGTATTTCAAACCCTGGCAAATCCCCTTAATTATTACATAGGTTGTGGGCCAATCATATTTATCACATTCATCTGCAGCACCAAATAAATATAATCCTCAAGATGTAAATTTTAAGAATGATACCTTAACATGCTATGGTCTTGAAAAAAAAGAAACCTTGACATGCTAACTAGAACAAGGAGAACGTCATCATTGATTACCAGAAATATACTCTTCAAGGCTTCCATTAGACATATACTCCAAGCAGAGCGCCCTATGTATCTTTTCAGCAAGAACCAATTTTCCTCCGTGATTTACTTGTACTTTCTGAATATCGTGGCAATATCCAACTAACCTCACAATATTCTGGTGCCGGAGCCTTGTAAGATTTTTAAACTCATTCTGAAATTGCTTATCGTCAACTCCTATCACATCATTGATCCTCTTCACAGCAATCCTTTTCCCGTCTTCGTCCTCTCCCTACCCAACATTTAACATGGTTTAATTTTCTTTTCGTATAGTAAAGCAGAAAATGATATGTTCGAATGTGGAAAAACAGATTATTTACTGCTACACGGCAGTACATGAGTTAGTCATTAAAAGGATGACAAGTTTACTCCCCGGGTCCAGTGTTGCTCGGGGCTAGTCCAGTTGGAGATGAAGGAGACGGTATAAACCAAGTGGAAATCTGTCTGAAGGAACTGGGTTCATAAATGGTCACTGGGATATATCTTTTGCAGCCCTATGCGCTGTTGTAAAAGAGGTTCATGAAGCATTTGTGTTTGCCGCTTCTTTGCACTGTATTGCCTTTGGGGGAAAATATATGTCGTGTATCTCCCCCAGATACCCTCTTCCTTTTATTAACTCTTTTCAGTTTAGTCCATGCGCGCGCGTACATGCACACACACACACACACACACACACACACACTCCAACACTCCCCCTCAAGATGGGCTAAAGATGTCAATCATACCCATCTTGCTACAGAAGTACAGACAACACCACTATCACTAGGCCCTAACCCTTTAGTTAGACAGTTTGCTAGCTGATCATCATATTTTACATAACCCAGCTTTAACATTCCACCATCTATCTTCTCCCTTATGAAGAATCTATCATTCTCGATGTGTTTCGTGCGGTCATGTTGAACAAGGTTGTTAGCAATGTTTGTTGCAGACTTGTTATCACAATGCAGCACCATTGTGTTGTTTCTTAACACTCGGAGCTCTGACAGTAGGCTCCGCATCCAATCATCTCACTCACGCTTACAAATACAACCTCTGTCGTAGACCTCACGACATCTTGCTTCTTGATCCTCCATGATACAAGATTACCTCCACAAATATGCAATAGCCTGGTGTGGGCCCAATCAGCATCACAGTACACTTCCACATCAAGGTGTTGGTTTAGTTTGAACCATAGTCCCTTTCCTGGACATAAACGGCTTCCATGTGCCCAACCCTTAGGTCATGCATATACCGGCTCACCACACTCACTACATATGATATATTAGGTCTTGTGTGACAAAGGTATATTAGACGCCCCACTGGCCTCTAATAACTCTCCTTGTTAACAAGGTCACTTGAGAGAGCACTTATTTTGTGATTCCTATCCATAGTTGAGGCAATAGGATGACATCCCAGCGTCCCTATCTCATTAGCAGATCAAGAACATATTTCCTTTGGGTGAGAATTACTCCATTGGATGAGCGAGCAATCTCAATCCCAAGAAAATACCTAAGTGGTCCAAGATCATTGACCTCATATACCATGCCAAACTCTCCTTAAGGTCCTTGATTTCTTCTGCGTCATTACCAGTTATCACTATATAATAAACATACACTACTAGAATAGTGATGTGTGTCTTCCTATGCATCTAGAAGGTTTTATGGCGTCCATTGCACTGGGAGTATCCCATCCCAACAACCACACGCTTGAATCTATCAAACCATTCCCATGGAGATTGCTTTAGACCATATAAAGATTTCTTAATCTTGCATACCTTCCCATCTGTTTGACTATTCCCGAATCCAGGTGGTATCTCCATATAGACCTCCTCATGCAGGTCCCATGGAGGAAAGCATTTTTCACATCCAATTGATGGAGTGTCCATCCAAAATTCATAGCACAAGACACTAGTATTCTCAGAGTCCTCATATTTGCTACAGGTGCAAAGGTCCCATCATAGTCTATTCCATAAGTTTGACTATAACCTTTCGCAAGCAATCCTGCCTTGTACCTGTCCACCTTTCTCTCAGGGGTTTTCTTTACCGTGAACGCCCACTTGCAGCCCACTGCCTTTTCCCCTAGTGGGAGTACCACAAGATTCCATGTCTTGTTCTTTTGGAGGGCACTAAGCTCTTCCATCATAGCCTCCTTCCACCCGGGATCCTTCTTTACTGTTCACCAATCATTCAGAATAGATGCAAATTGAAGAGATGCAATGAATGCTTTATATGCAGGTGAAATGTTTGAGTATGATACAAAACTGGCAACGTCATGTTCAAAACCATACCAATCTAGGGGCTTTCCAGCATTCCTTCTAATTGCAACAAAGAGGAAGAAGCATCACCACAGTAGAAATTTTGAGATAAATTGTGAAAGTTAGGACTTGAACTCAAGACCTTGGGCCCTGATACCATGTTAAGCTTCATGCACTAGCCAATGCAACCAAAAGTCCGAACTGGTGGAAAGGGCTAGATAATCCACATATACACTTCAACAACTAGAACATAAATGTCACTATGGCACTATGGCTGCTCTAGGGGTCCTGACTGTTGTAGTTCCTCCCCAGCTTTCCCAACTTGTTCATTTTCAACTACTGTTCGGTTCCCTTGATTGCGAAAATATCTTCTCTGTTACACCTGTAACTCCTTGGTTGCACATACTGTTCGCTCCCACTGATTGTGAAAATGCCTCCGCGACCACCACCACGGGTCGCACATCTACCTCCTCCAGATGGTGGAGCATAACACTAGCTCATAGCTCAGATGTCATGCCCTTCCACAATTGTAGCATTTCGTATTGTCAACCGCATATGTTGACCCAACAAGATTGTTGTTGCCCACCATCACCCAAAGGTGAATCTCCTCATGTACCATTACTGAAATCGCCTCTTCCATAGGCATGTGGTTAGGTGAAACATGTTGGCTCTCCTTTGCTCAGACTGCATTCAACCCCTTTAAGAAGTGTGTAACCCTTCTATGTTGTTGCCAAGCCTCACTAGACTCGATATCACTAAAACATGTCAGTTGCAATGGATCATAGTGGTCCAAATCAAACCATAGTTGCTACCGCTCGCTGGCGTACTTTTGGACCACTTTCTCACCTTGCTTAAGTTCATCCACCTTACTCTGGACCTCCACCATCAGCATCCCATTACCAGCCTCATAGTATATATTGCTCAGTGTCTTCCAAATCGTTGGTTGCACTTGCAATTGCATCTATCATCCTAGTAATCGATGGAGAGATGAACTTCATCAACCATGTTGCAACCACAGAGTTGGTGGTGTCCCACACTCGGTAATCAATACTTGTTATATCTACAGGTTCTATGAATGTTTCCTGCGCATAGTGCTCTACACCCTTTGTCCTTAAGATCAACTTCACCCTCCTTGACCAACTCAGATAGTTCTTGCTCCCTTCTAACTTCAGTTCATTCAACATCATCTCCAGCTTCAACTCGGGTGTTCCCACCGGTGCATTTGATACCATTATCCCCATTGCCATAAGATCCTGCAGCAAACTTCTCATAACACCTTTCGTAATTAGTGTGGATTCTCCCTGAGCCTCCTTCTCTAGATTATCATGTGCTGCTTTCCGTGCAGCTTCAACTTAAGGACTCATCTCTACTCAACGCAAGAACAAGGCTCCCCAACCGTTGCACTTCCTCACACAAGAAAACAATAGGGAGTAGAAACGAGCCTCCTTTCTTTTCCTACCCAGCAATTGTCTTCTTCCACCCCTTACTCACCCCCATGAGCAACCTCACTAGTTGCATGGCAGCGATACCTCCATGTGCAGTCAGCTCTCCCCCTCACCACTGTCCACCATGGATCAACACTGCTCCACAGCCGCCGCCGCCACCTCTTGTAAACTTAGCTCCAGTACCATATTGCCTTTGGGGGGGGGGGGGGGGGGGGGATATATGTCGTGTATATCCCTCGACACCCTCTTCCTTTTATTAATGTTTTTTAGTTTAGTCCCTGTACAACCAAAGTATTACACTCCCCGCCCTCCCTCTCTCTCTACACATTGTTTCTTGGATACTCATTCCTCACACAGTGGTAAGCTTGGAACTTCTAGTAATTATTTTGTCAGGAATAGGCTGCAAAAATCGTTCTGCTCAACTGAACCTAATGCATACTTTGCTGATCTTTGTTGGTTAAACCCGGCCTAAAGGTTGTATGTAAATAGAATATATAACTTATAGACTCATGCACACATAGGCACTCACGCGACACCTACTGAAGACTGGATCATGGATCTTGTACATTAACAAAATCACCAAATACCTCTTCGTTGAAAAGATAATATTTGTAACATTGTATGATATTGTTGAGGTCAGGAAGTATGTTCATAATTTATTTATTATCTTACCAAGTAAACATCTCCAAATGAACCGCTACCAAGCTTATTCTCCTCAGAGAAACCATTTGTAATTTTTAGTAATAAATTGAGTGACATAGCTGCTGGCTCTGAACTTGGGTCATCCATGCTGTTGCAGAAAGAAAGAGATGTTATATATTTATATTTTACATCTCAAAAAAATGTTAAAAAGAAACTCTAAAATATATACAGAAAAAATACTTCACAAAAATTGTCTTATCCGCAATCGCATTATAGACAAAATAAAGTAAAAAAAAAAAATAGGCGGGTGCTAGGCACCGGCGTGCTGGCCCACAGCCATCCGATCTGGTGGATAGTAACCGTCCGATGACTTCGTCTTCCTCACACGCGCGTACGAAGGATTTCCCCCGCATCTCGCTCTGTTTCATCTCGCTCTCGTTCTATTTGCCAATTATCATGTAGATTGTAGATCGTTGCGCAAATAAGATCCAGCTCTGTTCCAAAGATGTGTGGAACTTGCGCAAATAAGATCCAGCTTATACAGCAACGATCTACAATCTACATGATAATTGGCAAATAGAGCAAAAGGTGCTCAAGTGCAGTGCAGGCCCGACAGTAACACGGAGCTGTGATGATAGCAAAGATGCATCGACTTCCCACAAAATCATCCGATGGACCCCAAGGAGAGATATGAGGGAAAGCACCAACCTGAATAGGGCCTTGGGCGAGAAGGATGATGCTACTCCATGACAGTGGTTGATGCGGTGGGATTCAGGAGAGTCGGGATCTTGGTAGCTTTTTTTCTCTCGAGAGAAAGCTGCTTGGAGGCCGGCGAGTGGGGGCGGGTTGGGGACTTGGGGAGGAAGGAGGAGCTTGGCTGAGGCGGCTGCTGGCCGGCAGAAGATTGGAGTTATCGAGGCCTACGGGCTCTGGCTGGCCGGCACCACGTATAATATTAGTATTTTTGTGTGGAAAGCCACGTATAATATTTTGTTTTGAGGAAAAAAGATGTCCCGTATAATAAACACGTCGGCCATGCGGTGTATGTTCATGTGTCTTTAAGTTGGATCTTTCTGATCTACGCTAATCTTTATCGGCGGCGGTTGCTGTTTTGGTGCGTTGGTCCTATGGGACCTTAACACGACGACTTCCTGACTGTCTACTACAACATATTCTGCCCGACTCAGGCGAGGGAGGGGTGATGGCAGTGGCGCGCTTTTGGCTCGCTTCAGTGCTTGTAGTCGTCGCTAGGTGGTTTACGGATCTGGATGTAATTTTTATTTTTTTTAAGTGTTCATTGTACTACCATGATTAAAAATGAATAGATCGAAAGTTTTTTCCGAAAAAAAAAACACGTCGTCCACGTGGATGCTTGCAACACAACCCATGTTGGAAGGTTTGCAACATGACTCATGTTGTGTTGGGGAGATTTTCAACTGAAAAAAATGCTTGCAACATGACCCATGCCGCGCTGCGTAGGTTTGCAACATGACCCCATCTAGCGCTCACTTTGGAAACACTAAAGAAAATTGCAACATGATCAGTGTTGCGTTCTGGAGGTTTGCAACATGACCCATGTTGCGCAGGTGGCAACCGCCTAGTAGCTTGTTTGCGGCACCGAGCTCCGACCTCATGCCATGGGTGGTCGTGCCCTGGCTACGCATGTCGCCTCTCCTCTCCCTTCGCCGCGTCATTCTTCGGGGTTGTGGCCGCCGTGGACCATGTCGCCAGATATGTGTGCATGCTCACCAGCCGCCACAGGGGGGAGTCGCAAACCACGGCGCTCATGCTGGTCTGAGCCAGCAGCAACCCACTCCCCATAGCAGCAAGTCCATGGCAAGCTGGCAGATAATTTGCAAGCAACTTTCTTGCCTAAGCCCTAACACATAGTCACTCCGCTCATCCCACAAAACCTAGTAAGCCGGGGTGAACTAAGTCGCTTACTATTTTAATAGTCGTCCGCTCATACGGCCACCAATCACCTACTCTAACTAAACCTAACACATTAAAGCCACTCACCCCCTAAATCATGTCACAAAGTCTCCTAACACCCCACTACATAGTTGCCGCACGCACACGGGGTTCTCGACTAATCCAATACACTAAGCCCCAAGCTCAACCCACAATGAAGATGCCTAAGCCCCAACATATAGTTGCCCCGCCCATCCCACAAAACTAACTAATCGGAGTGAACTAAGTCGCCTACTATTTTTAATAGTCGTTTGCCCATGCGGCCGCTAAGCACCTACTCAACTAAACCTCACACACTAAAGTCACTCACACCCCTAAATCATATCACGGAGTCGCCTACGGCACACTACATAGTCGGCGCGCTCATGCGAAGTCTAAACTAACCAAATTCACTAAGTCTCCCAAGCCCAATCCGCAACGAAGTCGCCTAAGCCCCAACATATAGTCGCCCCTCCCATCCCACACAACTGACTAAGCGTGGTGAACTAAGTCGCCTACTGTTTTAATATTTGTCCCCCATGCGGCCGCCAAGCACCTACTTGATTAAACCCACACACTATGTTCGGCAAACCCACAGGAGGTACTTGCGCACAATAAAGAGGGGCATCAACATCTTCATCATATTCATCACGGAAAACATTTAGGTCAATACAGCGGGAGTTGATCAATAATAAGTGGAAGGACGGGAACTTGTTGGCATTTTTTACATTCTCTTTTACAAGTTTATTATCTTAAAAAATCAGGTATCCATTCAAACATAGAAATGCGCCACACACCCTACGTTCAGCAGACCAACAACTTTTTCAGCAAACTATATTTAGTTCAGTATGATTTATGTGTCTATACACACTTTCTGAACCAAGCAACAACTCTTTTCAATCTAGTAGTTTTTTTTTTAATTTACCTACTCTACTTTTTATGAACAAGCAAGAGGGAACCTTCAAGATTCTTCTTATTTTTCTGAGCAACTACCACCAATTTTCAGGGGTTTTAGTAGATCAAATGTGCCTACTTTTTTTATACTATTGAAAATCAAGGGAAATATTGCCTCCTCCCCAAACCTCACGCAGCCGCCTCCTCCCCAAAAAATTAGGGTTCCTCTGCCTCCCCGCTGGTGCTACTGTCGGTCCGTCTTGTCTCCGGTGGCCTTAGGGCCATGGGGCGTGGTGGATCCCGACCCTTCCCGGTGGGAGGACTTCGTTTTCATATATGTCTTTGAGATTTGTTAGGATTTGTGTCCTGCTCAGGAAGGCGAGACGGTGGCGGTTCCTTGAAGATGGAATAAGGTTCTCCCTACCTAGCCCCTATTCCACTGGTGCATCTAGCATCGTCGGTGGTCGTGTGGAGGTGTGTCTCCGGCTGATCTGTCTTTGGTGGATTTGCCCGGATATGTTCATCGTTCGTCTACGTTATGTGTCTTCAGGTTGGACTCTTCGATCTACGCTATTCTTCATTAATGGCAGTTGTTGTTCTGGTGCGCTGGTCCTATGGGGTCTTAACACGACTACTTCTCGACTATCTACAACAAGTTTTGCCCTGCTCCAGTGAGGGAGGGACGATGATGGCGGCGTGCCTTTGACTCGATTCAGTGCTTGTAGTCGTCGCTATGTGGTCTACGGATCTGGATGTAATTTTTATTATTACTAGTATTCGTTGTACTGTCATGATTGAAGATGAATAGATCGGATGTTTTTCATTAAAAAAATGTGTCTACTTTTCAAACATATACTCAAGACTCTTTTTCTAAATCAAGCCACCACTCTTTTCTAATTTTTGTGCAGCTAATATTTGAACTTGCACACTTTTGGACAAACGACATACATTAATAAGAGAGGACCGCACAACCCTATGTTCAGCAAACCAACAGACTTTTCTTGAGCAGCCTATTTTTCATTTTAGTAGGATTTTTTTTTGACGGGTTCATTTCAGTAGGATTAATGTGCCTACACACACTTTTTTTTTCCACTACTGCAGATTGGGCCTAAGGCGACACATCTATCGCACACCATTAGATCTCCTGTTCAAGAATTCGTCCGATTAACCAGTTAACTTGCCAATTAATCCCTACTCGTAGGGTCATCGAATAGCCGATAAACTGATAAATCCTCCAATTAATGGGTTAACTTGCCGATTAGCATCCCCTACTCACCAGCGAACCGAGCAACTATTCCTCAACAGCGATTAGATCAAACTGTGTGCGATGCAAGTATCGCAAACGCTAGAAAAATAGACTTGTCTGCCAGAAAATAAAACATGTGTGACTGCCCGTCTGTCGGGCACGATTTTGTTAAGACCGTGTGTGACAAGGGGCACATGGCAAAGTGTACCGCTGTGTGTGCGATAATCATTTGCTCCATCATAAGGCCCACTTGGTGTATAGCTTCCTTAGCAGCGCTCACTTGGTCCTCTGGGACATGATGGGTAACAAAGAGTGGAGTCGGCGGAACAGTCGAAGCAACCAAAGGATCCGAGGCATGAAGTTGCACAGACGAAGCAGGGGCTTGGGCGGTCGACGCCGAAGGACGATCAGTCGACACAGGATCGGCAAAAGAAACAGAAGCCCGAATTGGATCTCCGGACTGCTGGATCACTAGTTCTGGCGCTGATGTCGACTGAGGTGCCTTGCTGGCAGGCACCCTCCTGCTTGAAGTTCTGCCTGTTCTTCCCGTGGTCTTCTGAGGCACATCTTCATGATTGTTGTCGTCTGGAAGTTCAATGACATTTGGTGGTGCTGCAAAAGACTCGACCGTAAGAGTTCAGTCGACCGACAGTACAATTGACAAAACGAGGACATGATGGTAGAGTGGTACCCGCTTTGGAAGTGGCCGCGTCTTCGGTCTCCTCGTCATCTTGATCCTTGTAAATGTCCATGGAGGTCCCAGAAGTAGCAGCGCTGAAAGTTTCAGAATTCACTCGGTCAAACAAGAGAACGAGTCGACAATAACGTAGAAGTTCCCAAGCAAAGCGAAGAGAGAAAGCAAAACACTTACGCAAAAGCGACGGGAACATCCACCTTGATCTTGGGCAAAGCCTTCCGAGGCTTTGAAGGGATGACCTTGGGCTGCTTGGCGGCCTTTTCAGACGGCTCCGGAGTCGAAGTCCGAGGGCGTTTTTGCGTTTGTGTGCTTGGGGGAGCCGCTTTGCCACGACCGATTGCAGGATCTTGGGACTGTTTGGATCGGCATTCCAAGCGAGGTGGCGAGTCGACTTCCTCACTGTCGTTCGAGTCATCACTGTCGTCTTCATTATCGTCGGGGGATTGCCAGTCACCACTCTCGCCTCCGCTCTCCGTTCCCTCCAGGACTTGCTCTCCATTTGGCATCGAGTACATCTCAGTAAAAATGTGCAAGACAAGGAATTAAACGAGCATCAATCAGATCCAAGGGCAGTTACAAATCGGAATAAAAAGGCACTCGGTAACAAGGGACAGACCTTGTCTGGCTTTCTGTCATTGTCGAATGGTGCAACTCTTCTAGACCCCCTGGGGTTGTCTTTGTTTCCCGTGATGCTCCGCAGCCACTGTGCCATCGTCTCCTTGGTGACCTCCTCTGGGTGGACCCGAGCGGTGTCGTCACTGCCCGAGTACATCCACATTGGATGGTCGCGGGCTTGGAGAGGCTGGATGCGTCGACTGAGAAACACCTCCAACAAATCCATGCTGGTCACACCAACACGGACTAATTGAACTACCCGGTCGACTAGCATGGACACCTCTACTTTCTTTGCTGGAGTCACGGTCAATGAAGAGGGTTGGCGGACTCGCTCCATGGTGAAGGTCGGAAGGCCAGTCGACTGACCAGGGGTCGGAATACCTCGGCAATAGAACCAGATCGACTGCCACCCCCTGACTGACTTGGGAAGAGTCATAGAAGAAAAAGTACTCCTACCCCTCATCTGAATCCCTAAACCCCCGCACATTTGGATCACGTGCATCTTTTCATCAGTCGGATTCGCCTTCTTCACGGTTTGAGAGCGGCAGGTAAAGATGTGCTTGAACAGACCCCAATGCGGTCGACAGCCCAAGAAGTTTTCACACAGAGAGACATATGCAGCAAGATATGTGATGGTGTTGGGAGAGAAATGATGAAGTTGGGCACCAAAAAAGTTCAGGAAACCTCGGAAAAAAGGATGCGGTGGCAGAGTGAAACCGCGGTCGACATGAGTTGCAAGGAGGACGCAATCACCCTCCTGCGGCTGAGGCTCGGTCTCGTTCCCCGGCAACCTCCAAGATCCGTGGGCAATCAAACCCACGTCGGCCATGTCTTCCAGATCTTCCTTCTAGATCGTAGATCGAATCCAGTCTCCCTGGATCCAACCAGGAGGCAGACCAGACCTCGACGACGACCCCCGACTCGTCTTCTTGCCCTTTGCCGTCGCCGTCGCCTTCTTCGCGTGCTCCAGGGCCGCCGTCTTGTCCTTTCCCATTGCGGCGGACGGCGTTCGGGCAAGGCGGCGGCGTCGAGAGCAGAGGGAGATGTGGTGGAGAAGCAGAGGAAGAAGAAGGGGAATGAGGCGCACAATGCAAACACATCAGCCTCGATGCCTTTTATGGGCCTGCTTCCGAGTGGCTGACTCGTGGGCCCAAACGATCCTGTCAAATCCCGCAACAGTCGCGCGCCCGATACGTGGCGAAAAAGGCGGCACGAAAATCGAGGCGGCCCTATCTGACCACTCCAATTACTGTGGCACGCTCCGTCCCGCGCGCTTCCCTGAAATTTCGAACCCCGTGAGGACCGGGGACTGCGGAGCAACCAGTCGCACCGAAGATTTCGTTCCATGTCGACACTCGAAGATTGTCAGTTTAGTTCACTCGTCGACGACCTCTGAATGGACCAAGGCGACTGAAACCAGATTGAAGCTTCAACATGATTCGCAGACTCTGATGAAATACCTCCGAAGTATGGAATCGAATCGGAGTCAACTTCAACTCTTTCTTCACTCGGACCTCAATCCATTCGGGGACTAATGATGATGACATGTACCTAGGGTAGGGTCATAGGCCTGACCTAGATACCCTACCCAAGGACACTGCCCTAGAGTCGAAGACATTCAAAATGCAACAGAAGAAACCGACTGAGTTCACCTTGGAGTGCAATCCACTCGACCAGTTATGTCACTCGGAAACCCCAATTCCACTCGACTACGATGAAGTCACTCAGCCATACAAGAAACCACTCGGAGTACAGAAGACCTAGAGTCACTCAGGATGGCAACGGTCAGGCATTACTCTGTAGTGTTTAAGGTTATTTATAGCTCTTTATAGCTGGCGTTACCAGTAACGCCCTGTCTTAATGAACATTGAACCCTGTGTAACGTGGCACGGCTGGGGTCTTGGCGCACTCTATATAAGCCACCCCCCTCCACTGGCACAAGGGTTCGCACCCCCTGTAACTTGCACGCATAATCCAGTCGACCAAGCCTCCGGACACCGAGACGTAGGGCTGTTACTTCCTCCGAGAAGGGGCTGAACTCGTACATCTTGCGTGCACAACCTCACCGTAGCTAGGATCCTGCCTCCTCCAACGTACCCCCTATTCTTACTGTCAGACTTACACCCACGACAATACCCTCACGTGGCCTTCAGCAAGGCGACCCGCTATCACCCTATCTTTTTGTTATATGTGCGGAAGGTCTTTCAGCCCTACTCCACGATGCTGAGCGTGCAGGGAGACTGTCGGGAATCAGAATCTGTCATGGTGCGCCAGTGGTCTCACATCTCCTGTTTGCGGACGACTCGGTCCTTCTCCTGAAGGCCAAGCAGGAGGAAGCCAAAGAGCTCCGCGAGATATTGGACCTGTATGAGGAATGCTCAGGGCAATGTATCAATCTTGAAAAGTTGGCAATAATGTTTAGCCCGAATGCGAGGGAGGAGGTAAAAGTTGTTGTTAAGGATACTCTCCAGATTCAGAGTGAGACTTGGAACGAGAAATACCTCGGGCTGCCGGTTCATGTTGGCAAATCAAGGAAGAAAGCATTCGCCTTTGTTAAGAGTGCCATTGCAGGGCGTGTGTATGGATGGAAGGAGAAGCTCATTGCAAAGGTGGGGAAAGAAACGTTGGTTACAACAGTAGCCCAGGCCATCCCCACTTTTGCCATGTCCTGTTTCTATCTCACTAAGTCTTTTTGTGAGGAAATCAGCTTTCTCATTGGCAAATATTGGTGGAGCCAACAGGACAAAGAACATACGACCCACTGGAATAGTTGGAGGAAGTTGACGCAGTCCAAGGCTCATGGTGGACTTGGCTTCCGAGATATGCACGGCTTCAACCTGGCGATGCTATCTAGGCAAATCTGGAGACTTATTCAGTTCCCTGATTCCCTCTGTGCCAGGATTCTGCAGGCTCGCTATTACCCCAACAGGCATATCCTTGAGGCGGAACCAAGAGACGGTATATCCTACTCATGGCGCAGCCTACTGCATGGGCAAACACTGTTTAAGGAGGGCTACGTGTGGCGGATCGGAGACGGCACGAGCGTCAACATCTGGACGGACCCTTGGATCCCACGTCCATGGTCGAGGAGGGTCATTACCCCAAGAGGGCATCACCTTTTGGAACGGGTTTGTGATCTGATTGACCCCACGACAGGCTCCTGGGACGAACAGCTTGTGAGGGATACCTTCTGGGCCGATGATGTTAAACACATACTCCAAATTCCGTTGAGAGAGGGAGTCCAGGACTTCATTGCCTGGCAGTATGATAGCAAGGGCCTACATTCGGTGAAAAGCGCATACAAACTCCATGTCCAACTGGAGGACTTGAGAAGGGATGGTGGACAAGGAAGGAGTTCGAGCGTGCCGGGAAACCTCGAGCGTACAAATGATGATTCCTGGAAGAGACTCTGGAAGTTGCCGTGCCCCAAAAACATCCAATGTTTGCATGGCGACTCAAACATGAATCTCTTGCCCTCCGTACAAATGTTGCACGTAAGGGCATTCCCAACCAGGATACCAGATGCTTATTCTGTGGACGAGCGGATGAGGACGGAGCACATCTATTCATTAAGTGCAAAACAGTCAAGGAGGTTTGGAGGGAGCTGTCCATGGAGAAGGAACGCATAGCTCTAGAAGGGATAGCGTCTTTGCATGCTATGCTGGATTTTCTCTGGGGGCTAGATGTAAAAAAACGCTTGCATGTTCTTATCTTTTGGTGGCAGTGGTGGTCAAATAGGAACAAGCTACGTGAAGGAGAATTGCCGCTGTCGGCTGCGGAGGTGGCTCGAAGTACAAGGAGCAGTGAGTTGGAATACATGCAGATCTTCTCTACCGCCCCAGCAAAGATCCCGGTAGACAAGTGGCGGCCACCAGAGGACACAGTTTACAAGATTAATGTCGACGGCTCCTTCGTGCCCGGGCAGACACATGCTGGATGGGGCGCGGTGGTCAGGTCTAGCGACGGTACCCTCGGCTGTGCCAGAGCTGGAAGACAGGAGCATGTAAATGACGCTTTTGCAGCCGAGATCTATGCTATGTCTCATGCAATCAACATGGCGGGCGAGCTAGGCCTGGTTCGGGTGGAGTTTGAGACAGACTCACAGTTGGTCTCTGAAGCCCTCGACTTGCGAAGAGCGGATTCCTCCGCTTATGCTGCTGTCATAGAGGATATGAAGTACCAACTGAAGCTTTGGTTCTCCAAGTTTTCTATTTCTGTGTGTACGCGTACTGCCAATGCTGTAGCCCATGAGTTGGCCTCTATTGGTCGTCTGTATGAACCTCACCACTCTGTAGAGTGGGTGTCGGATGTCCCAGCCTCTGTGGCTGAGTGTGTTTTGGGTGATTTGCCCAACCACCGTTGATTAATAAAGCTTTGCTTTCTCTCAAAAAAAAAATTGTGATCGCACCTTATCCTCCCACACGACCACGTGCAGCGGCACATCCAGCCATGGCACAGGCGCACAACGGCAGGGGGCGGTGCGGTCGTGGCCGCGGGCCAGCGATCGGCGGCCCGATGCAGACATCTCACATCCGGCATGGGCATTTGAGTCCCGAATTTCCTACCTCAACACTCCGGATCAGGATAGATCGCCGGCCGCATTCCGGTTGCTAGGCAACGTCCACATCCCACACACATACAAACAGTAACAGCAGTAAGTTATTGTCTAATTGGCTTTCTATTTCAGCATACTGAAGTTTGCACTTAGCAGTGAATTCATGTGTTGTTTAAACAAAATAAATTGAGATTTTAGAAGTTATTAAGTAGTCTAATACATCAATATTGTTTTGCAATTTTCTTGCAAATAAATAAATATATTGTTTGCAATTTGCTATGCGAATTTGCAATTCAAGAATCTTTTTGAATTATGAATTCATAACAACAAACATTACTTATGAAAATTAGCACTCCGAAACTTGAGGTTTCAAAAAATCATTACCCTTTTAAATTTTGAATACACACTCTTGAAATCCCGGGCCCGTCCCTGGGCATAAAAGGCTAGGTAGCGACACACCGGCCATAGCGCAGTATAACATTCCAAGCATACCAACCCGTCGAAGAGCCGCCTCCGTCATCAACATCCTCGACGAGGAGAATGAGACGGAGCAGGCCGGAAAGCAAGAACGACAGTGCGCCGCCGAGCAAGAGCAATTGCGCGGCCCAATGCTTGAGCGGGCCTGTGTCTACACACGTCTTAATTGCCGTGCATGGCACGACGCAGAGCAAGAGCGGCAATGCACTGCTGTGCAAGAGCAGGAGAGCATAGCCGCGAAACAGCTGTGGCACGCATACTGAATGAGCGGGCCCGTGTCAGCACCTTACGGAGAAGTCCCACGCCCTCTCACAGAACAGAAGGTCGTCCCGTCCTAGCTTCATTTCTTTCTTTCTTTCTTTGCTTTTCGTTCGTTTTTTTTACTTTGTTCATATTTAAAAAAAAACTAAACACGTGTATTTTGAAATATAATTTCTTGTTTTATAAAAAATGCAGCACTAATAAAAAATGCTTACGTAGTGTAAGAAAATGTTCTTGCATCTTTCATAAAAAATGATTATAAAAAATGTTTGTGACATTTGAAAAATGTTCAGGCATTTCAAAAAATGTCTGATTCTTTTTAAAATTGTTTATACACAATGTAAAAAAATGTTTCATATCATTCAAAACATGTTCCATGATTAAAAAATGGTCATGTGTTTCAATAATATGTTTTGTGATTTTTTCATTAAATAATATTTCTTGATTTTAAAAAATCACATGTTTAAAATAAGGGAGTGACATTTTTAAAAAAGGTTTATACAATGTAAAAAATTCACATTGTTTAATAATGTTTCGCGTCATTCAAAAAATGTTCAACGTGTATTCGAAAAAAGTTTACATGTATTCAGAAAATTGTTCACACATGTATTTTTTTAAATGTACAACCTCCGTCCCAAATTACTTTTGTTTAGATTTGTCTGGACATTTGGGACAAAGGGAGTACAATGTAAAACAAAAAAAAAATATGTTGTGTACTATTCAACAAAAGTTTCAACGTGTTTTTGAAATATGTTTTACATGTATTCGAATAAAATGTTCAAACCATGTATTTAAAAAAATTGATCATATTTTTTAGCACCAATGCTGATCATGTGTTTGAAAAATGTTTTCAACGTGTATAAAAGAACTGTTCCTGGTACATAGAAAAAATGCGCACCATGTATTGAAAAAAGGAAAAAAAGGAAATATCGATAAGAAAAACACATAGAAAAAAACTGCACGGAAACTTCTACAACCGAACCAGACTGGTCCATAGAAGATCCCCAAAATTGCTCCTCGGACCTACAGTTTAAACTATTATGTTCTCTCTTCTGATGTGTGTATTTTACCATTGTTCAAATTGTTGAGAACGGTTTCATGATGCACAGCATACTAAGTAAAAATGCGTCAACATAAATAGGAAAAACTCAACTTCAAAAAGGATGGACTAACAGGATTACACACGATGTCCAGCGATATGAATATTTGCTCGTTATTCAATACAAGCCTAATGTTCAGCATATACTGAACAATATGAAAATGATCTGTACTAACAACACTGTTTTTTATTTTGAGCAGTAATGCTACCAACACTATTGGTATGTACAACTAAATATTTGGTCACACTGAATACTTTAATCACTGGTTGCCACCATCATCATGATTAGTCTGGTTGAGGAAAGCATGTTGCAACGGTTTCAAGCTTAATCACGGGTTGCCACCAGTATGTTCATAACCATGAGACTGGATGTTGGAATTCGGCAGTTGTCCTGAAATAAAAAAAAACACCTTCAAGACATGGAACGAAAGGAAGATCATAAATTCAGGCCCAATTTTAACTTTCTAAGCAGTCTGAATTTCGACAGTTCGGTAGTCATTGGTCAAGCATACACCCTCTAGTTATTATGAATGTGAACACCAATTTGCTACTCCCTCCATCCCATAATATAAGATGTTTATATTGCAGGTTTATATTGGTTGCAATAACATCTTATATTAACATCTTTTATTATGGGACGGAGGGAGTATCATCTTTGTATGGAATGCGAAGAGTTCTGACAGTAAAGGATGTTTGGAACATAGTAACACATGCTTCGTGATTTTACAGCTGAGCTTATATCAACAGAAGTTTATCACTATGGTTATCATAGGTATTGAAATTGCATAAGTTATCGGCTTAGAGAGTGCTTTTTTAGGACCATGGTGCCTGGGTATTGAAAATTGCATACCATTGTTAGTTGGTGCTATGCCCTGGTCTGCCTCATATTCTCCTACAGCAAGCAGTTCATCCAGCAGCCAATCGTCAAACTGCAAGAACAAAAACCATATGACTGCTATATACTGATATACTTCAGCCTGTACAAAGATTTTTGTTCTGTTCTAAAGAGTAATTCACACGACATATCCAGCTTATTAAAAAGAACACATACTTCATCTGAAGGAGGTCCACTGGACATGTCAACCGGAACATGGTTAAGTGAAGAGGGTCCCAGACTAATTCCATCTGAGGAAGTCCAAGCAACATCTTCAGCACCCAACAATGCATAATGGAGAAGTGATTTGAATATTGATGGTCTAGAACACTGCATATAATTTAGAAAAACTGGGTGTAGCCAGCACACCTGCTATAGGACAAGTAACAGGAGCATCACTTGTCGAGAAGCGTGAGTATATATTCTGCTGGCCAGTTAGACTTGCACCTGTGACCGAGTCATCTTCTGGAGCCTACAATCCAGGAAATATTTCAGGTTGTCAATGATAAGTTGTGAGATGGAATTGTTGATTGTGCCATAGGTAACTTTACTTACTGGTACAAGAATGTGGGACGGAATAGTTGGCTCTGCTGAAAATGATCCCTGATCATTTAAAACATTTCCCTGGTGTGGATAGTCAGGGGTTCCATTCTGTGGCATAGAAGGATCGTGCTGACCAAATCCTACAGCAAGTCGATCCCCAAGACTATCAGATGCAATGATAATAATAATTTTCTTGCGATGAAGCAGCTATTACAGTATGGAGGATGTGTGATACAAAATTACGCAGGTGTTTAGTATTGACCTTGATGCACAGTCTGTTCATATGTGGGCTGTGAAAACGGCAGTGTTTCTTGGTTTGAAGGACCAGCGTTATTGTTTAACTGGACTGCAGCCCGTGAGAACCCATTCAATGGGCATTGATCACCAAATTCTGCTACAAGTTGAATTTAGAGAAACATGTAGCGCAACCAAGATCATCAATGGAACAAAATATTAAAATTTACCGTGTCGTGCAGCCATGTTGTTAGGATATTGACATGTCGTTCTAGCTTGTACAGAAGGACCTGCATCATTGTTCAGAGGCACTGCACGGACAGGGAGGCCATTGCACATCAAATAATCAGAAGTAAGACCCCCTGAGTTCTCCCGCTCCTCAAATTTCTTGTACGCGGACATTTTCCAGTTGTTCGCTTTAAGCTGTACAAGAATGTTTCATTTATGTCATCGCCATCACTGCTTATAATTTTCTATACAGCAAAGCATCTAATGCTCAGACCTTTATGAAATATTATAATTCATCGAAAAGGAATACTCCCTCCGTCCGAAAAAGCTTGTCCCTCAAATGGATGTATCTAGCATTGAGGGACAAGCTTTTTCGGACGGAGGGAGTATTTAAGTAGGAAGGCAATCTATTGGTGATAATAAAATGTTTATATTTTCTCTGGTCATCTTAAGGATTTTCAGTTAAGTGCACTAGGGTAGTAGGGTGGTTATTAGATCCTCCCTTTGTTGAATCCAGTGTGTTTGAATGGGTTTACACTGAGGGCACAGAAACACTGCAAGGTGGCAATCAAACTGCTCTATATATATTTCTTCTTCTATGTTTCTAGATATTGGAAACAAAAAGTAATATTAATTGAAAAACAACACATTTTTCATCACGAGTGCACATGCTTATAGGTAAACTAAACTATGCAGTACCAACATAGGCTTGGCATAAGAATTTGTTTTAAATGCAGCGTTGGTCCTAACTATATGTACAATAACATCATTTTACCCTGCTTTGGTTCAGCAATGCCAGAGTTAGGTTAGCCAATAGCTATTCACTATGACATTAGAAGTAGCCCAATTTCCAAATGTAAAATCTCGCTATATGCCTTGTAACTGTGACAACATTTCCAAGATAATTGCCAGCACAATATCATTTTAGTGAATGTCAACAGCCTAATTGCAATGGAAATGGAACAGTGTTAAAAGTATACCTGCTGAAACTGATCAAGGTCATTGACAGGAACATAGGATCCATCAATCATCATACCAACAAGATCATAGAAATCATTGAATAGAAGTTCAGTATTTTCCTCTGCATTTCTATAAGAATAGATCTCAACCCCAGGATTACACTTGGTGGCATGTTTAATCAAGGTACTCCAATCCTCGTTCTTCATGTCAATAAGCTAATGCAGAAATCAAGAGTTTTTTTAGAAATTAATGAAATGCTACCAGAAGCTATGCATAGTGCACATGATATAGCATTACAGGTAGTCAAAATTAATTCTAGGACATGCTGCATATTTTATTTCTAATTCATGACAAAGATTAACAAATATCTATTGCAGGTAATTTGAAACGCTGAAGAGTGTAGAAACATCACTGCAAGTTTATAACTGTATATTTACCTTTCGGAGGCCAGATTTATCTATGTGATAATGACGCATCAACTGCTTCACCGTGGTGATATTTTTACCAGCTAGGTACTTGCAATGCTTTCCCTTTGCAGAAATTCTCTCCAAACAATGTACCGCTTCTTCTTTAGATGGAGGATAACTCTTTCCATTTTCTGAAAGTAAACAAAATGTTGGGTGTGTTAAGACAAGATTGCCAATATGGAATTGGTTCATTCAGACTACCCTTCAATCTGATGATAATGGTGTTGAGCAACAGATTAATCTACTCCCTCCGTCCTTGAAAAAGTGTACTTCCAATTTTGTTGGAGGGTCAAACTATCTCAAAGTTTGACCGAGTTTGTACAAAAATATATCAATGTTTGTGAAACCACATAGGTATATGATGGAAATATATTTTATCATGAATCTAATGCTACTATTTTGATGGAATAAATGTTGGTGTACTATTTATAAATACGGTCAAACATAAAAAAGTTTGACTTTCCAACACAGTTGGAAGTACACTCTTTCAAGGACGGAGGGAGTATATTGGTAAACTACAAATTTATTTACCAATTACGGTGCATATTATTATCTAAGACCTAATATACAACATTACAGTGCCCATTCTTTCTGCATTAGGCAGGAAATGAACCACAAAAGATAAAATATGTATTGAGCAAAGAAAAGTGCAATCCCAAATCCAAGTCACAGTACTTCATACAGTTTTGTATCAGAACTAGCCATTCCCTTGTAAAAACAGAACATTTAGTGCCAAGACTTCAAATTTTCAGATAAATAATGTCACAAAATGTATAAGGTCATAAAAGTTAATGAAAGATATAATATGTGCTTTAACATTTTTTTCTGCTTAATCAGCTTGGGTTAAAGGAGGAGCATGTTCTTCAGCTGGCAAATAAATGTCTCATTGAATGTGCAAATTACAGTGTATTAAAATTCCCAATGTTTAAAAGGTTTGATGTTCAGAATGGATAACTGAATATACTCACGTTTACTTCGCTGGACTTTGACAACAAAAGGATCTGTGATTGCTTCTTGAACTCTGATAGTAAGATCCTGTCTTTTCACTCTTGCTGCCAATCTTAAATTTTTCCTGTAGGAACTCTCTGTAAAGAAGAAGGAACCAATACATGCCTCGCCATCTGTTAGATTAACAGTTTTCAAGACTGACTCTTTCCCGTTACACATACATATCTGTTTGCTGAATTCCTCTTTGGTGAAGCCCTCTTGTCCTTGATCAGTAAAGAAATCAGCATAGACTGCTAAAATCTCAATTTGCAACTTAGAAAGGTCGCCCTGTGTGATTTGCGTATCATTTTCAAATATCGCAACCTTAGGGTTTTCTCCATTCTGCCATTTTACTGAGCAACCAGTGAAAAGTGGATCTTCTGGTCTGTCAACATTGACAAATCGCAGCTTGACTCTAGTGATGCCTCCAGTTTCAGGAAAACCCCCCGATATCTGCCTAAATTTTTAAAGAAGCTGAGAGTGAGACAACAATGAAAGGAGATTTCCAGGATTATGTGGTAAGCAAATACTTGGTTTGGCTAGTTTTTAGTATCATAGCATGAATAAAAAGAAAACCTGTCGAGCGTATATATTTTACAAAGGAACTATGCATGTCCAGAGCTCAACTTTTAATGCTGAACTATAGTGTTGACGACTGTAGGAGGACACGGGAGAAAATTATAATGTCAGATATATACCTAGGAGGTTCGTAAATGCCACTAGGAAGCGAAGCAGCTTGTTGTTCCTGCATCTATTGCATGATATAACGAAAAGGAGTTAGAATAGAGTACAGGTGCACCAGAATAAAAGAAATACTCCCTCCGTCCCAAAATAAGTGTGTTAACTTTGTACTTTTAGTGCAAAGTTGTACCAAAGTAAAGACACTTTTTGGGACAGAGGGAGTACAAAACATGTTTCATGGATACTAACCTCTGTCTTTACAATTGATTGAACCTTGTCTTCTATGCATCCCATAATAGAACTGTTGGATTCAGCACAACAAGAGATGCAATTAATTAATTAACTAAACATAGGAAGCATTATCCATCAAGACCATTTCCATATATATTATGCAGTTATGGTTACTGAAAGAAGAACAAATCCATGGTTTATCCATACTCCATGAATACAACTTGTTTATCTGAACTTGAAGTAGTGTGATTGTCAAGTTTTCCGTTCTATATGAGCTCGTGCATTGCTGATAGCATTCTTATGAAAGAAAAAAAAAATAGATGTGTGTTTTTCAGAGGATAAGACAGGCAAGCAAGTCAGCACTTGAATCGTCACTTTCCTGAAATGTGCATTTCCTCTAAAGTAGTGGTTTATAACGAATTCCTAGGAGGGAAAGTTGAATTACGCCGATCCAAAATTCTACTACTAATAAGCAGAGCATGTCAACCGTGACATGGATACGTGTGCATGAGAGCATGTGTACGTACCTCTGGAAAGAAGCAAAATGCTCCGGCAAAACGCCGTGGAGTATGTTGGGGAGCACCCCCATGAAGTAATTTGCCGCATCGAGCTGCGCCTGTCGAACGAGATTAGAACAATGCGGAACCCACCAAACTCGTCAGCTATCGCTCGCGGCGGGGGGAGAGGTGGAAAATCAAAATCAAAATCAAAATGCGGGGGACAGGAACGGGGAGCCAGGACGGATCGCCTCACCTGACGAATCATCTGCGCCATCTGGCCGACGCCGACGGTGACCAGCCTCGCCTTGCCCTTCTCCCTGCGGCGGCAGATCCGCGCGAAGCAAACGCGAGCGGTGAGTCTCTCTCAAATCGGGGAAGCAATCGAATGGCCGAGAGAGAGAGAGAGAGAGAGAGAGAGAGAGAGAGAGGGGAGCAGCGGCTAACGCGGGCAGGAGGCACTCACAGCCACATGACGAGGAGCCCCGCCCGGCGCAGCCGCTTCCTCGGGGAACAGGCCGCCTCCTGCTCCTGCTCCGGCGCGACGGCGCCCAGCGGCCGCTTGTGCGTGTGCGCCGCCATCACGCACGCGCTTCGGGCGGGGTCGGTCGGGTGGAGCGCGCCGCTGCGGCGTGAGAGAGAGAGAGAGAGAGGCCGCGGCGGGCTAGCACGGGCGGATGGGGAATGGCGATGGGAGGGCGGACAGGTCAGAGGCCACAGGTGGCCGTGGGGACAGTGGGGTTCGGGGAGCTCGGAGCTTGCCGCTTGTTAACTTGAGCCGCTCGCCTCCTTCTTTTAAATACTGTAGGAGCAGGAGGCAGGCAGGTCCAGCTGAAGCGAAGCCAGAGAGGGAAGCCTCCTTCCTACCCGGGCGGGGCAAGGGACCGTTGCGCGTGGCGTGCGACGGTAGGGGACTGCGCCGTGCCGGGCTCGGGTTCGCGCCACGGCTGGCTACGCAGTGGTGATCTCATCTAATCACCCCCGCACAGCAAGTTCGGCGAAATTTACCCAAAACAAAAGAGAAACAAGTTCTAATTTTTTTTCTTTTTGCGGGTAAGTTCTAATTTATTAACTGGTGACAATGGCATTTATCTCTCGCAACTAATCACCGCTTCGAATTTGTAGACGTTCTCGATGGTTGACATCGGGTTGCTGATGGCATGACCTCTTTTTTAATATAACCTTGATAACATGAACGAAAAACATTGCATAAGAAAACACTCGTCCGAATCAACAGGCTCAAACAATAAACCAACTTGTACCTCAAATCCCCGTTCAAGGAAATCTTCAGCGTCATCGTATCAACATCGTTTCTTTTTTTAGAAAAAGAGGCTGTCGTCCGGCTTTAAATTAATGAAGCCCTTACAATCAATGAAACAACACAACGCCAGCACGAAAATAAAAAGAAAAGGAAAGAAAAAAATCGACAAGATACAGAGGTGCTAGGACAGCAACAGCAAAGCGCCTGAGACCACTAGCAAACAACGAGGGAAGACTTGAAGCACTGCCTGGAATCACAGGAGCCCTCAAACATGATCGAGCAGCCGGAGCAAAGAACGAAGCCACTCACGAAGGAGACTAGCCGCCAAAGGAGGCCATGCCATCGCCATCACCTGGCCGTCGAGCGAACAAGCTCCAATCATCTCCATCGTCGAGAGGAGCCCCCTGCCCCCTCGCCCTGGCTCGAAGGGCGACGCACCGTCGGACAATGAAGGTGCCCACACCCAGAGCTCGAATGGAAACTGCCGCCGAGCGAGGGAGGCATCCGAACACAACCCCTTGGCGAAACTAGCACACCTAGAGAGCACCACCGTCAAGGCCCGAGAACCAAGAACACGAAGAGAAGGAGTTGCTGTCCACCGACGCAATCGACCACCAATAGACAGGGACCTTGCTCACAAGACAGAGCCTCCAAGAAGGTAACGACGCGGCTGCAGCGTTGCCGCCGCCCGGTCCGGCAGGCCGAACCAACGGTTTTCACCCCGAGCACATGGAAGGGAAGGACAACCCACGGTGACGCCTCCAGGGAGGAAAACGGCGCTCAAGAGCGTCGTTGACACCGGCACCGACACCGTCGGGCAGAGCTTTCGCCCGGGAGAATGCCTCTCCACGACCAAGATCCACTATCCAAACACCACAAGCATAGCCCAAAGCCAGCGAGTAGAGGTAGTCAAGACGACAAAGACGACGCCCAGATCGGAGGGCTGGTCACAAGCAGAACCCGATGACCAAACCCACACCACGGACGCCTCCACGTGAACCATCTCGCCGCCCTCACGGCCAAGACGACCCACCAGCACCTGCATGACGGCCCCGTCGCAAGGGCGGCACCATGCCAACCACCCGAAGCCGCCGCTCCGGAGCCCGAAAGGCCAAACCTTGCCCGCCTCCCACAGAGATGGGCCGCCGATGCTCAGCCGGCCAGCCCCGCTGTCGCACCGGCGCACCACCACACCTAGCGCCCCAACCTCCCATCAGCAGCAACCAAAGAGAATCCCGCCAGAGCAACACACAACCCAGATCCGCGCGCCCCCTTGAAGGACTGTGCATGAGGCAGCCTGACGGCGGTCGGCCGAGTCCATGGACCGACCCCCTGTCAGATCCATTGTTCTCGGGGGTTGCCATGGTCGTCAAGTCTAGCAACAATGCCACTAGATGAGGTCAACCCTCTAAACCACACCTCCCTGCAACGGCCCTCTCCCAACTCCGATGACACCTTTCTATGAAACACAAAGAAATCACACAATTGAACAATCAGCTGTGGTTTGCGGAGATCTCGGTCACCTACACTTTAGCAAATGCACGTATTTTTACCAATCCAACTCATGTCGTGGCCAATTTTGCTTCGAATGTTGTAAACTGAAATGATAGTTGATATTGTGTGTGTGATGTCATTTCAGATGCAACCGCTTGTCATTAGAGGATATACAGTGGTTCAACATTCTATCAAATGATAGGATTGTCTTATAAAGTGAACATAGGAGATCAAGTTTATAAACTAAGTTTTCTATTACTTCACAAGCAACCCCTAAGATTTTTATAGAGTTTTCGGAAAAAAAAACATATGGCGTAGATATTTTCCAAATAAGGGCCATGCTTATATTAAACGGAACATGTGGCAACTAGAAGGCTCCATGGACAAATACAACCCATTACATTGAATAAGACACAAGCAAACTTAGAACTACTAATTTGCTCATCTAGAGCAGATGTACACCCAAGTCGATCGCAGGGGTGGTCGAGTGAAACCCTAGCCACCACCCTCGTCTCCTTCCCTCCTTGCTCACCTCGCTGCAGTTGGAGTAAGCTGGCGGGCAAAGTATGCCTCGCGGATGGCTGGCGGCCTCGACTCCTTGCGTTATAGGAGTCCTAGCAGTGGACATCACAAGCATCGTTGGAGGTTAGACACCAGGCCGGCCGCTTCGGGACATCTCGGCGGTGGCCATGTGCTAGTCGTGGCATCGGCGGTGGTGGTGTTGGTTTGCAGTGGAGACATCTCATTCCCCGATTTGTGGCGACAACGGATCTTCTTGGTTCCCGTTTCCCAGTGGTGGTGGCAACGACACGTCGTCCTGGTCCTTGGAAGGAGGTGATTTGCAGACTTGCGTAAGCATGTATGTGTCGGCTATTTTGCTCCCAGCGTCGCAACTCCAAGCTCTAGCTCTGCTCCTTCTCGTTTACTATAGCCAGTGAAGTTGGTGCGGCGGTGAAGAAGAGAGGCCAAAACTTCTCGTTCTCCTTCCTCTTCTTTCCTCTTCCTCTTCTTCTTGCTTTCCAAGTCCTCCACTGCTCATCTCGTGACGTCGGGCGGCACCGAATGGTTCACTTCTAGCGTTACATACCAAATGTGGGGTTCGAAATATTTTACCCGTTTCCTAGTACCGTTATGTTCATATACACCAATTAGCATTCTAACCGTCCCTAATCCGCTTATCATAACTTCTTGAGAACCATAACAAACTCTCATCTTTTTACATTAGTACTACTCCTTTCGTCCCGAAATGTAGTAATGTACCACAGTATCAAAAAACATCTTACATTTCGGGACGGAGGGAGTACCTCCTTTCGCCTTCCGTTCCGTTAAAAGCGTGAGAGTGGGTGTGGGTGGCGCTCAGCTCGTTCTGTCTTCTGGCATTGATCAAGTCAGCATTCGGCCCTCCGTGAAAAAGTTAATTCAAGTAATTCTCTTGCTTAACTGAGAACATGTAGTTCCCCAACATAAAAAGACAAAAAAACTGACAACATGTAGCAACACAGACAGAATCCTATTAGCTTGTAGAGAATCGAGTACCCAGCTTGTTATGATCAGATCAGTCCTGTATATATACAACCTCTCCGACAACATTAGCGACCCCATCTGGGGAGGACACACTGCCATTTGGCTGGCTGGTCAGGTCGTCTTCGTCCGTCGTAGCTCGTAACTAACCCCATTGCTCTTGCGTCGAGAAAAACACAGAGATCATTATGAACACGAAATGCAGAACTCGCATAAGGTACCACCACCTGGAGAAGATGATGGCCTTCCACACTGATCTGAACTAGCTTGGTGGATCATCCTCCCGGAACAAACAACAATTAATGGTGTGGCAGCCGACGGGACGAGGGAGATGCCACAGTGTTGGTTTGAAGCGCGCGAACATGAAGAACTGAAGATGGAGGGAGGCATGATATATAGAGAAAGCAAAAGCCGCCATGAAGGATACAAGTCATGTGTGAACGACGGAGACGCCGCGCCGACTGCGCGCGCGCGCGGATCGGACGCGGAAATCCCTGCGATGCTTCCCTCTGCTTTTAAAAATAATTCGGAGAGATTACAGCGAACCGCGTGGGGACGGGAGGGAGGAGAAGACTAGACTGCGCTGGTGCGTAGGACGGGGGATTTCTGTTCTTTTTCCATCCAGTTTCCGTGGGGTTTTCCGGGGATGTTCTGGGCAATTTTTGGTCTGACTTTACATATTTCATCGAGTCGAGATTACCTAGAGGCTAGAGCTAGCTCGTCTCCAAATCCTCCAACGGAGGAAGATTCGAGCATTTTTTTTTAATAAACAAATAATACATTCTTCCTGGAAAGTTGAACGGAGCTTCAAGCATTTTTTTTTACCCTCCAGACTTTTCTTCGCTAGCCTGGGCAGATTGTAATGCATAGGTTCTTTCTTCACTAGTGAAAAAATAGGATATTTTTGGCGAAACTGGTAGAAAAATTAAGATGGAGCTGAATGAACTTTTTATTTATTTTTGAGCAAAAGCTGAATGAACTAGCCAATTGGAGAGATTAAACGGTACAATGAATTGAACGTCAATATTTGGGTTGTTAGATAGTTCGGAGAACAGTGGTACCCTCACCCATCAGGTATCAAATCCAGGTTTGATACTTTGGTGTCTCATAAAGGCGTGATATTCTCTTAGTGGGAGATGACGTTTCCATCGATAGGGAGACATCTATGGTGACTCCGACAATCTAATGACCCGCCAACTCAGTCTCTCCGAGGTGCGCATATGGGTATGGTGTGCATGTGTGGTGTTCATAGGGATGAGTGTATGTGAGTGTACTCTGTTTCTAAAAAATCATTTGGCCTTTGGCACGACCTTGCCGTGATTCGGCTAGAGAGATATATGATTGGAGAGGGAAGGAGAACTCGGGAGCGAGACAGAAGCAATAGAGACCAATGATTCACATAGAGATAGGTTGAGGGTTGAGATGAGAGATGAATACAGTAACAGTCATTGTACTTGTCGCAAAAAAACATACTTTGGTTCAGCTACTTGTCGCAAAAACATAGTTTGGTCACCCAAACTCTCCTTCCCTCGGATCTAGCCGAGAAACGACTGGGAAAAGATAACGGGCCAGATCAAACGGTGGATGCCCAAATCAAGTGAGAGGCGGCCAAGAGAGGTGGGGAACGGGAGTGGAGCACCTAATACAGGTCACCACGAGGCCATATACCGGTAGTGCTCCACCTGGAGGAGGGGCGGAGCAGCGCCGACAAAAATGGCAACTCCAAGACGCAACCACAAAGGAACCAATGGAGAGCACGACGACGTTGCTCAATACAAAGAGGCGCACCAACAACCAAGGGGTAGATTGAGGAGGGAGCCTCGCTGCTGCTGTCCTTGGAGGTCGTGTGGGCTTTGCCGACGGCGATCTCTGGCGGTTGCGAGGAGGGATGGGATGGGGTGATCGAGGGAGGCCAGGCTTTGGTCAATGGCACTCACAAGCGTTGTGGAGCATTTTTCCTTCTAGGGCTCTGTATTTTATCTATGTGACACTCTATTAACCGGTTAAATAGTCCACATGGCAAATAGTGCGGCCTCATCAACACAAGCTCTCTCTACCCATGCAGGGCCCACTTGTCACAAGGAAACACCAAAAAAGACACCGTAGATATGATAATTATATTGGGTTTTTATCATTTATGCCACTAGTTGCGTCTCACTACTCAGTTTTGCCATTAAAAGTTACAACTGCTCAAAAATGCCATCGTTCCATGAGATGCTTGCTCAAAAATGCCATTAGATACCTAAAAAGTGCCATCGTTCCATTAGATGTTTGCTAAAAAATGCCATTAGAAATCATTATTGTCAGTTCAAAACTGTTGACCATGTTATATGACCAAAATACCTAAGACCCACATGTCAGATCTCTTTATCTCATAATGATAAGTGTGGAACTCACTTGTCAGGAGTAAGTAAGCGAACAATTTTAGAGAAAATAAGAACATTGTTGGGGACCGAGTGGAACCCACTCTTTATCATAATGAGATAGAGGGAGATCTGACATGTTGGTCCATGGATATTTTTGGCCATTATAACATGGTAAACGGGCTTTGAGCTGACAGTAATAATGTCTAGTGGCATTTTTGAGCATGCACCTAACGCATTCATTGCATTTTTAAGCAGTTGAAATTCCTAATGACAAAACTTAGTAGTAGGACACAACTAGTGGCATATATGATACAAACCATTATATTTATGAAGACAAGCAACACATTGAAAAGATAGTAAAATAATCCAGATGACATGAGTTAAAGAAAAAAATCGCTCTGATGCACAACATGTGCTTCACATGTTTGTTTTATTTCCAGGTTTGAACAATAACTACGCCTTCCGATCCAAATTAAGTGTCGCTGCTTTAATATAACTTTAGTACAAAGTTATACTAAAGCAGCGTTCCTGGTTCTTTGACAGAAATGGTCCACGCAGCTTACAAAACCAGCAGGGTTGCCGGTTTTGTTTTTTTTCCTGTCCGACCGGCGGTCTAATCTGATTTTAAGGTGGTGTTTGGTTGGGCTGTGGATTTTCTGGAAGTTGCCGCAGGAAATCTGTTGTGGAAAAGCAGCTGCAAACTAGGTGCTGTGAGAAAACTGTAAGCCGTTTGGCAAACTATGATTCGCACCGGTGAGGGGACTTTCAGCACTCTCAACTTGGACCGCTTTCGCTCGCATAAGACTTGCTTACACCACCTATAAGTCCCGAGCAATACCACCCACGCATGAGTAGAGAAAATGGGATCTGTACCTGTTCCTATGCATTAGGCTGGTCGTACTCACAGCACCTAGTTTGCAGCTGCTTTTCCACAACAGATTGCATCTCGAGATGAGATCCATCTCCGAGAGGGCAGCAATGAGAGCCGGGATCTCGCAGGGTTGAAGCTTTTGGTCAAGATCTCAGAAGGAGACGCTTCAACGGCGACCTTCGTCGACGATGGCACAGGCATCGGCTACGTACTAATTAGCGGCCCTTCTTGCTCGCATGGTTGGCTAGTCAGTCCCTACTCTGGTGAACCCTGCATCCATGACTGAATGTGCTCTGCCCAGCATCTCTGTTATACCATGGCTCAACTAACTGATGTATCTTGTGTTCTTGCTTGCTTTCGCGGTCGCAGGTGGGGCAACTGAGGATGAGGGCTTGCGGTGTGTGTGGCCTTGGTGTAGGAGGAATGGAAGCTCTGTGGTATTTAAGAAACTGAAATCTTGTACAACAATCATGCTCTCTCCCTTCTTTTCTGTGTATTTTACCTCGTTCAAATTGTGGAGAACGATTTCCTGATGCGCAGCATACTATAGCTGAAAATGTGTTGACATCCATAGGAAAAACTCAACTTAGAGAATGATTGATTAACAAGATTACACCATGAGAAGTTGTGCAATACGAATATCTGCTGAACTTAGAAAAGGATTAAGGATGGATTAACAGGATTGGACGAAGTCCGTCAATCAATACAAATATTCGATCTAGGTATTCGATACAAGCCGCATGTTTTCTTGTTCTGAAAGGTTCGCTTTTAAGAATACAAGCCAAATGCCTATTACAACCAATAGCAAATTCAGCATTTACTGAACAACATTGTCTATTAGTGCTCGCAACACTACCAATATTTACAGACGAAATGTTTAATCACACTGAATACTGTAATCACCGACTGCCATCATCATGTTTAGTAGAGGAAAGCCTGTTGCAGCGGTCTCAAGTTTAATCTGTCACTAGTTGCCGCCATCATGTCCATGACCATCAAATGGGCTGTTGGAATTCGGCAGTTCTGCTGAAATGAAGGAAACACAGCATTAGTGCACGGATCGAGAGGAACATCTTAAATCCAGGCCCAAATTTAACTTTTAATATACAGTTTGGTAGTCATCAGCCAAGCATACACACTCCAGATTTAATGAAGGTAAACATCAATTTACTATCATCCTAGATTGAAATGGGAAGAGTTCTGATTATAGAAGATGATTGCAACAGAGGTTATCGCTCTGGCATTGAAAATTGCATAAGTTATCGGCTTTTCATTGTGGTTACCATGGGTACTGGAAATTCGAAATTGCATACCGTTGTTAGCTGGTGCAATGCCATAGTCTGTCAGATAGTCGGTTACATCCAGGCTGCTGTAGTCCTCGAACTGCAAGAACAAACACCATCATGACATAACAAAGAAAAAAAGGCTAAAGCCAAGAGGGACAAGCTTTTTCGGACGGAGGCTAGATACATCCATTTGAGGGACAAGCTTGGGACAAGCTTTTTCGGACGGAGGGAGTATTTCAGTGCACCAGCTTTATATGGGAGGCCGTACGTCTTCAACCTCCATGTGGGAGGCCCTTTGCTCCTTGCCTCATGGCGAGGATTTGGCAGGAGATGGTGGCAAAGCATCTCTTTGGAGGTCGTCGGTCGATTTAGGGCCCAATTATCGTCTTGTTTTCTCTCTTGGGGTCATGATGTGTCCTCATGTAAAATGGGAGGATTCCTTTGTAATTAAAAAGAAAAGAATTCTCTCCAACCGCAGAATAACATCGTCTATGCCACCGATATAAGTCATGAAGAAATCAAGATGATCAAATCTTATGGAAAATGCCTCCAAAGAAGTCACAACGCGGAATACAGCCACCTCACAATCTAATAGAGCGAATGAGGGTTTTTACCTTGAGCATGAACCGAGGCATTGGCTCCATGTGGGGGGAATCAGCACCTGTGAAGGGTGATGCCGGCAATGACATCGATAATGCTGAATAGTTCACGAACTTTGCTTCGGTACGACCCCATAGAAAAGTTTAGATACTTCGATGCAAATTAAAGGTGAAGGTTAGAAGTTAGCCCTTTCAATAAAATAAGGTAATATAGTCTATTGTATCCAAATCAATCTATTCAATACGTTAGCCTTTTTAAGTAACTTAGGGGGATGTATTGAAGCAAAACTCATAGTTCACTTCACAAAACTAAGTAGGAGTACCAACAGAACTTCATAAGAAAATTCCCTTTGTACTAATACTGTTTATGCCGGTACACTTAATTAAGCGTAAAGCACACCAGAGGTCCATGTACTATTGCCGATGGTCATGGCACTTTCAAATGTAATATAACGATCCGGAGCACATTAAGTGACTCATTTTAGGAAAATCGTGCACTAATGGCGTTTTGACTGACACCACGTCGGTCAGTTGGTCTTGGCGCAAATCCTTCCAACCTGTATGGTCTAATGTTTTGATACACTCCCGCCGTTCCTAAATATAAGACATTGAACTACCAAAACGTCTTATATTTAGGAATGGAAGGAGTAGAATCCTAGAAGGCTTCAAAATGACTATTGTTTCCCTCTTGGGCCTCTACTCCCACTAGCCACCATGATCGATAGCTTGCGAGCATCTTCGTTCCTCCTCATTCAATCCACAAGTACCACTGATGAAGTGCCATGACTGCCCTCTGGAATTTCAAGTCAAAGGTCAACAATCTCTACAAAGTTAAATGCCCAATCACCAGCTGGTAAGTTTAGTTATAGACCTGTTCTTCGCTTGCTAAGGCCCTTCCCAGTGCTTCACCGTGGACAGGTGCTAAGCATGCCACATAAGCGAAAACATGACATGGCACAACAATTAAGGAGGAGAGAGAGCACTTTGATGACCCCAGGAAGAACCAACGCCAAACGCGTGAACCTAGGCAAACCACTTAAATGAAACAAATTGACCAATGCATGAAAAACTTTAGGTGCTAACTCATTAAATAAAATGTGCTTAGCAGCAACAAGTTAAGCACCTATGCATTGAGAAGTTAAGTTGCTAAGCTATTTAATACACTTAGCATCTCATTTAAGCACCTTTGTATTGGAAGAGGCCTAAAGCCAGCTCGAGATTATTGAACTGTACTCATATGCAGCAGACTCGTTAGACATTTTGGTCAACTCAGCATTCCGCCCTCTGTGAAAAAGGTAATAATTCTTCTCTTAAATCATGTACTAGCACAGAACCCTCCTAGCTTGCATCGACAGAGCGATTAACAATATCCTGTATACAATCTCCGTGCGTGGTAACATTAACGGCCCAGAGGATATACACTGCCATGTATATGGCTGATCGTCTTGGTATAGTGCTCCTGCATGCGTCACAACTAACCAGTATAAGATCGAAATACAAAATGCATATATAGTAGTAACTTACAAAAGGTACAAACCAGCTTGATGCATCGATGGTCCCTCTGAAAGAAACAACAATGGTGGCGAGTGAGAGGCTGCAGCCAGCCAGCTAGCGCGCGCGAATTTGAGGAACAGGAAATGGCGGGAGGCAAGATATATAGGCATAGCACAAGCCGCCATTAGCTGAAGAAGTCGTGCATGTGTGTGTGAACGATCGAGACTCTGCGTCGCCTCCGCGCCTGCGGGGATCCGACGGGGTAATCCCTGCGATGCTTCCGTCTGCTCTGATAGACGGATTAGATTAGAAGAAAAAAAAAACAGAGTTCGGGGAAATTGAAGCGTCCGGGCCGCGTAGGCGGGGAGCGGAGACTTGACTTGGCGGCGTATGTAGGCCTTGTGGGGATCTTGGAAGCGGAGACATGTTTTTCGGTGCCTTTTCCATCCATTTTCCGTGGGGTTTCAGGGAATCTTCTGGGCATTTTAGGCCCACTTTGCGGGATGGGCGCTGCTACAAATCATCCGGCTGACGCTAGTCAATTTTAAACCTCCTCGTGAGCCGTTAGATGAGGCTTTGTGCAGCCGTCCGGCCAGCTAGGCCACGTGCACAACCCAACAGAAAATTGAATCCTCGTCTCTTCGGTGTGGAAGACCACGTGCACGACCCCCCGCTGCGCTTCATTGCAGCTCCGGCGACGCTTCGTTGCAACTCCGGCGGTGCTTCATCGACTCTGGCGAAGCTTCAACGACCCCCCGCTGCGCTTCATTGCAGCTCCGGCGACGCTTCGTTGCAACTCCTGCGGTGCTTCATCGACTCCGGCAAAGCTTCAACGACCCCTGCTGCGCTTCATTGCAGCTCCGGCGGTGCTTCATCAACTCCGGCGAAGCTTCAACGCCCCCCCGGGCTGCGCTTCTTTGCAGCTCGAGCGATCCGATGATGCTTCGTCACAAAGCCGGTGAGCCCCCATCTGCAGCACCCGCCAATAGCTTGAAGCACCCGACCGTCGCGCGGCCGTCGCCCCTCACATCAGTGCCATTGCTTGCCGTCTCGCAGCACCGGAAGCGGGAGAGAAGCAGCACGACGCAGAAAAGCTTTCCGGTGTGGAGCTCTTTGCGTGTTACAGTGGTGGATTGGATGGGATCCAGAGGTGAGAGAGAGAGAGGAGAGATTGGATCGAGAGAAGAGCTCAGGGGAATGAGATGCGTCAATACAGAGTAGTAAGAGATAAGGTTGTGGACGCGTGCGTGGGTGGGCACGTGGCATGCTACGGAGGAGGTTTGCGTGACTGAATAATCAGCCGGTTGAAACGGAGAGTTTTCCTTGCGGGATTGCATTTCATCGAGATTACCGCTAGAGCAAGTCTCCAATCCTCCAACGGATATATATGCACCTGAGACTTTTCTCTTCGCCAAGTCAATCCTTTTCTAGAGCAACCAAGAATATTACCTTGCTTTAATAGTAGGTATAGAAGTCTGGAAAGCTGAACACGGTTTCGGTTTACACCTAAGACTTTTCTTCGCCAGCTAGCCTGGGCGGATCGTAATACAGTACATGAGTTCATCTGCCCTAGTGAAAAATGGAGATGCAGCTGGATGAATTAGTTTTCTCCCTTATTGGGACAAAACAAGGTTTAAGTATCTCGTCCCTAAAAAAAGGGTTCAAGTATCTCGAAACAGTCTCAGAACGGACGTCAAAGAAGAGAAATAGTGTTCCGACAATGAAACTGGCCAATAAAAAAGACTGAACTCCAAAGCCAACTGAACAACATCAACATTGCGTTTTTAGACGTTTCCCGCAAAAAACAAAAATGGAAGTAGGCTCTTTATTGTCCTTTTCGATTTTGGAAGGAAAAAAGTGGGAATGATTATGCATGAAAATTTGAATAATCCAATTCCGACATATTTGAGCAATCAAATCCCTCAACACATAGTTTTCGAGAGATCTTGTAAATTCCAACTAAGAGGGTGATACTCGAAAAATATTTTCGAGTTACCCTAACAATAACAATGTGTTCACATCTAGCCAGAACAAAACCAAAACTATAAACTTTAACTATATAGCTTTCCTTTTCCTTGTTAACAACATAGAAGGCTGCCGTCTCTTATGTTGACTCTACAATTTTAGTTCCTTGGAGCATCTACAGCCGGGCGCTCCAAACCGGCCTCAAATGCCTGGTCGACATGCCCTGTCACTGACCGGTAACAAAATTTCGACCAAGATGGGCGTCTCAAATGGGTCTCAAACGCTCGGACTGGCACCCCTCATATCCAGCTTAAATATGAGGCGGATATGGGGGCGCCCAGACGCACCCGCCACGTCGGACTGACGTCGGGGTCCCATGCGGAATCGCCCGGAAACCCGGCGGTCTGAAGCTCGTCTCCTCTGTCGGACCGATGTCATCATGTGGCGCCGCTCCGGTGGGCCGCGTACTGCCTAGTCCGGCTATTTAAGCCGACCGCAGGCACCAAAACCCTACCCCTCCACATTTTCCTCCGCCCGTCCGCCGCCTCTTGATAACCCACACGTATATGGGATCAATTGTAGTTTTTTCGATAAATAAGAGTGTCGAACCCAACAAGGAGCTAAAGGTAGAATTATTATTCCTTTCAACTTCTATCGACCACCGATACAACTCTACGCGCACTTAACGTTCGCTTTACCTAGAACAAGTATAAAACTAGAATTACTTTGTAGGTGTAAAGGGATAGGTTTGCAAGATAATAAAGAACATTTAAATAAAACTTAGGGGATGTTTTACTAAAAGTACAATTAGGTTAGTATAGCGAGTGTGGAAAAGTGATGGTAGGATTTGCAGAATTGTCCCTAAGCAATTGGCTAAGTTACTAGACCGATAGAAAAATTTTATGTGAAAGAAGCCACTGCTAGCATGTCATCCCTTACTTGGAATTCTATGCACTTATGATTAGAACTATTAGCAAGCATCCACAACTACTAAAGCCCATTAAGGTAAAACCTAACCATAGCATTAAGATATATTGGTCCCCTTCAATCCTATATGAATCAATTTCTATGGTAGGAAGAAGCTTCTGTCGCTCTTGCCCTCCAATGAATAGTCCTATCAACATACAACTAACCCTATGATGTGATCCACACGCGCGCTCATATGATAGGCATCAAAGGATAGCAACATAACCACAAGCAAATTAAACCAATCATAGCAATTCACCAATCACCCATAGGACAACAAAAATCTACTCATGCATCATTGGATAACAATATGAAGCATAAAGCACCATGTTCAAGTAGAGAGTACATCGGGTTGCGGGAGAGTGGACCGCTGAATATAGATGGGAAGGTGATGGAGATGTTGAAGAAGATGACAGAGTTGTTGATGTAGATCGCCATCACACAATGATTGCCTCGGTGGCGTTCCAGCGCCACCGAGAGAGAGGGAGAGAGAGCCCCCTCCTTCTTCTTCTTCCTTGACGTCCCCCCTAGATGGGAGGAGGGTTTTGATACGTCTCCAACGTATCTATAATTTTTGATTGTTCCATGCTATTATATTATCTGTTCTGAATGTTTTATATGCATTAATATGCTATTTTATATTATTTTTAGGACTAACTTATTAATGTAGAGCCCAGTGCCAGTTTCTGTTTTTTTCCTTGTTTTTGACTTCTACAGAAAACAAATATCAAACAGAGTCCAAACGGAGTAAAACTTTACGGTGATTTTTCTTGGACCAGAAGAAACCCACGAGACTTGAAGAGGAGGCCAGAAGATCCACGAGGAGGCCACAAGCCGTAGGGGTGCGCCCCCAGGGCTTGTGGGCCCATCGGATACCTCCTAACCCTAATCTTCGCACTACAAATCCTCAAATATTCCCCCTATGCAAGGGGGCACACTGATACGTTTCCAACGTATCTATAATTTTTTATTGTTCCATGCTATTATATTATCATTCTTGGATGTTTTATAATCATTTTATAGCAATTTTATATCATTTTTTGGGACTAACTAGTTGACATAGTGCCTAGTGCCAGTTGTTGTTTTTTACTTCGCAGAATATCAGTACCAAACGGAGTCCAAATGCAGCGAAACTTTTTGGAGAATTTTTCTGGACCAGAAGGCACCTGTTGGGCCAAAGAAGTACCAGAGGGGGGCTCCGAGGGGAGCACAACCCACTTGGGCGCGCCTGGGGGCCCAGGTGCGCCCCGGTGGGTTGTGCCCACCTCGGCCGCCTCCCGCACTGCCTCTTTGCTCTCTAAATACCCCGAAAATCCAAAAACCCTAGGGGAGTCGACGAAACACAATTCCAGCCGCCGCAAGTTCCAGAACCACCAGATCGAATCTAAACACCATCACGGAGGGGTTCATCATCCTCATTAGTGCCTCTCAGATGATGCGTGAGTAGTTCATTATAGACCTACGGGTCCGTAGACAGTAGCTAGATGGCTTCTTTTCTCTTTTTGATTCTCAATACAATGGTCTCTTGGAGATCTATTTGATGTAACTCTTTTGCGGTGTGTTTGTTGGGATATCAGATCTTTATATCCATAAAAATTATTTGAGTTTCTTTGATCTCTTATACGCATGATTACTTATAGTCTTGTATTTCTTCTTCAAATCTTTGGTTTAGTTAGGCTAACTAGATCAATTTTTCTTGCCATGGGAAGAGGTGCTTTGTGATGGGTTCGATCATACGGTGTTCTTTATCGTTGCTATTAAGGATAACAAGATGGGGGCTATTCCTACATGAATAGATCTCGTCTACATCATGTCATCGTTCTTAATGCATTACTCCGTTTCTCCATGAACTTAATACACTAGATGCATGATGGATAGCAGTCGATGTGTGGAGTAATAGTAGTAGATGCAGGCAGGAGTCGGTCAACTAATCTTGGACGTGATGCCTATATAATGATCATTGCCTAGATATCGTCATAATTATTTGAGGTTCTATCAATTGCCCAACAGTAATTTGTTTACCCACCGTATGCTATTTTCTCGAGAGAAGCCACTAGTGAAATCTACGGCCCCCAGGTCTATTTTCTCATCATATATTTTCAGATCTATATTGCTATTTACCTTTTTATTTATTTGCATCTTTTATTTTCAGATCTATATTATCAAAAACCCAAAAATACCTCGCTAAATTTTATTTGCCTTTATTTTATTTGCGTCTACCAATCTATCACTTTACCAATCTATTACCCGAGAGGGATTGACAACCCCTCTTTCGCGTCGGGTTGCAAGTATTTGTTCTTTGTGTGCAGGTACCGTTTACATAGTGTTTCTTGGTTCTCCTACTGGTTCAATAACCTTGGTTTCATAATTGAGGGATCTACCTACCTTAGCTGTACTGAATCATTCCTTACTCTTTGGGGAAAATACTAACGCGGATTCAAGACATCGAAAAGGGAGAGTCAAGAGATCTGGCGCCGTTGCCGGGGAGACATCATCAACATCTATCATGTTCCTAATCACAAATCTCATCTCCTTGCAATTTACATTATTTTTCATTTGTCTCTCGTTTTCATCTCCCCCACTTCATAAAAAATTGCCGTTTTATTCGCCCTCTTTTTCGTTCGCCGTTTTCTAGTCAGATCTCTTATTTTCTTAAACTTGTCACCATGAGTGACTTTGGTATGGTAGAAACAGATGATGGCCTAACTCCTAAAATTGGACGATCTGGCAATCTGGATGCTAAAACTTTTGTTTTGGGGCAAGGGAACGTTATGGGAAAAGAACATATCCAAGAATTTTTCAATAGTGTTGGGAATTTGACTCTTGATGATACTCCTATACTTAAAAGAACTAAATCTTATGCGGAAGCTATTTCGGCACTAGTTCTAAAACTTGAAACTAGATTTATCCGTACCCATCCTACCTTGCAAAGATTGTTTTATGAGCTACCATCTATAAAAGATCCTAAAGCTAAAAAGATAGCTACCCAGGTTCTTATGAATGAATTTGATCACATAGTCCGGGAAGCTAGGGATATTTTTTATTTTATGGCATGAGCCATGAAAAACCGGTAATAGATGAGATCCTTTACAATAGTGATTACATGTTGAGACATTTGCTTGGTAATGACCAAATTTTTGATGAGAATCTTAAAAAGGAGATCCCCGTTTTAGATATAATCCAACAAGTTTTCAATGATGTTAATCAGCAATATTCTTGGATTGTTGCCGGAAATCAAAGGGGTTACGTAGATGGGCAACTTGATAATACTAAAATTTCTATGGATAATGTGTTTCAAGTTATTTTTTCAAAACCTCCTGACAAGAACACATCTATGGAAAATAAGAAGGATGACAATACTTGAAACCTTGCATTATGCCTAGCTAGGGGCATAAAACTATAGCGCTTGTTGGGAGGCAACCCAATGAATAAAATTTATTTTTGCCTTTTTCTTTCTGTTTTTGAGTGTTTGCACAATTATGCTACTGTTATGATTGTGTTTTTTTATGTTTTAATTAGTGTTTGTGCCAAGTAAAGCCTTTGGGATAGCTTTGGTGATAGTTGATTTGATCCTGTTGAAAAACAGAAACTTATGTGTCCAGTAACAGAATTGTTTAAATTCACAGAAGCGACGAAAAATTCTGAAGTTTTTACACAAGATTGATATACAAATTTTCTCTGCTGTACTGATTTTTCAGCATTTTTGGATTACGGAAGTATGAGAAAAATTTGCATCTTTACAAACTGTTCTGTTTTTGACAGATTCTGTTTTCTTTGCATTGTGTGCTTATTTTGACGAATCTATGGATTGTATCGGGGGGTATAAGCCATGGTAAAGTTAGAATACAGTAGATATAATGCAATAATAAAATATTAATGGGTTTGCAACAGTACTTAAAGTGAAGATTGGTTTTCTTATACTAACGGATCTCACGAAGGTTTTGTTAAGTTTTGTGTGATTGAAGTTTTCAAGTTTTGGGTGAGATCACGATGGATGAAGGAATAAGGAGTAGCAAGAGCCTAAGTTTGGAGATGCCCCATGGCACCCCAAGATAATATCCAAGGAGAAACAAGCAACTAAGCTTGGGGATGCCCCGAGTGGCATCCCCTCTTTCTTCTAATGACCATCGGTATTTTACTTGGAGCTATATTTTTATTCGTCACATATCATGAGTTTTGCTTGGAGCGTCTTATATTATATGAGTATTTGCTTGTTTTGCTTTTTAGTTTTTCACAAGTATCCTTGCTGGACACACCTATTTGAGAGAGCCAAAATTAAGCTATGATTTGTGAGAATTGCTCTTTATGCTTCACTTAAATTTTTTGAGCTATGGAATTACTCTAGTGCTTCACTTATATATTTTTGAGCACGGTGTGCTTTAATAATTTTGAAGAAATTCTCTCATGCTTCACTTATATTATTTTGAGAGATGAAAATCTTTATGCTCATGTTCTTCACTTAAATTTGTTTGAGCTTAGCAAAAGCAACATATAAAACTAGTCCCAAAGTGATAAATATTCAAGAGGGATATAATAAAAACTTTCATGAAGATCATTGGACAAAAAAAAATTGATTCTTTGTAATAGTTTTGAGATATGATGATAGTGATATGTGAGTCATGTTGATGAGTAATTATGCTTTAGGAAGAATATTGATGTTAAGGTTTGTGATTCCCTATGCAAGCACGAAAGTCGATAGTTATGCAATGAAATTACATCCTACTTGTGGTGCATTACTCGGTGTTAGTTATGCTTAATCCTCGCTTATGTGATTTTTTGTTTCTTGGTTGGTTGCTTCTCAATCTTTTTGCTAGCCTTCACTTGTACTAAGTAGAAATACTACTTGTGCATCCAGAATCCTTAAACCCAATTTTGCCACATGAGTCCACCATACCTACCTATATGTGGTATTTTCGTGCTGTTCTAAGCAAATTTGTATGTGCCATCTCTAATTTTCAAAATAATTTCCTTTTTGTGTGCTCGTACCACTCATGAAGCGACCGGGGGGGGGGGGGGTGGCCAATATTTTCCATGCTAGATGTGTTATTCTCAAGATGAGTGTTTATTCACTTGTCATTGCACGAGAGCACGACAAAGGTATTAGGGATGCCCAGTCCCGAAATGACAAATGAATTTACTTTATGTTGTCAAATAATAAATTCCTTGGAAAGTGTTGGTATGGACGGTACCTGTGGATACGGCTAGACGTGGAATGTGAAAGAATGGTGGAAAAAAGAATAAAATTTATTTTCTGTTTGGGAACCGCCTATGATATATCTAGCATGGAAAGTGTTGGGAATTACTCGGTCATTTTCGTTGACAGGAAAAGTATGCCTCTCAAAAAAAAATTATCTCTCAATTTAAATTTTGAGCTCTGGCACCTCTACAAATCCCTACTTCCCTCTGCGAAGGGCCCTTCTATTTTCTTTATGCATTTTTTTGAGTCTCCACCTTCTCTTATAAAGCACCAACTAAGGGGTACTATGATCGTACTTGAGCATTGGATGTAGCTAATATGCGAGTGTGTTTCATGAATGGATAAATGATTGAGCTTGATGGGCTAGGGATAACTTTCTTTAGTGTTGATATTTTGAAAGACATGCTTGCTTGTTGATATGCTTGAGTATTGAAATCTTCATGTCAAAACTAGACTATTGCTTTGAACCATATAAAAGTCCATATGTCCATGCTACAAAAGAAAAGAATGTGATGAACATGATAGGCAGCATTCCACATCAAAAATTCTGTTTTTATCATTTACCTACTCGAGGATGAGCAGGAATTAAGCTTGGGGATGCTGATACGTCTCCAACGTATCTATAATTTTTTATTGTTCCATGCTGTTAAATTATCATTCTTGGGTGTTTTATAATCATTTTATAGCAACTTTATATCATTTTTTGGGACTAACGTATTGGCGTAGTGCCCAGTGCCAGTTGCTGTTTTTTGCTTGTTTTTTACTTCGTAGAATATCAGTACCAAACAGAGTCCAAACGCAGCGAAACTTTTTGGAGAATTTTTCTGGACCAGAATACACCTATTGGGCCAAATAAGTACCAGAGGGGGGCTCCGAGGGGAGCACAACCCACCTGGGCACGCCTGGGGGCCCAGGCGCGCCTTGGTGGGTTGTGCCCACCTCGACCGCCTCCCGCACCGCCTCTTTGCTCTATAAATACCCCAAAAATGCAAAAACCCTAGGGGAGTCGACGAAACACAATTCCAGCCGCCGCAAGTTCCAGAACCACCAGATCCAATCTAGACACCATCACGGAGGGGTTCATCATCCTCATTGGTGCCTCTCGGATGATGCGTGATTAGTTCATTGTAGACCTACGGTTCCGTAGGCAGTAGCTAGATGGCTTCTTCTCTCTTTTTGATTCTCAATACAATGGTCTCTTGGAGATCTATTTGATGTAACTCTTTTGCGGTGTGTTTGTTGGGATCCGATGAACTTTGAGTTTATGATCAGATCTTTATATCCATGAAAATTATTTGAGTTTCTTTGATCTCTTATATGCATGATTACTTATAGCCTCATATTTCTTCTTCGAATCTTTGGTTTAGTTAGGCTGACTAGATCAATTTTTCTTGCCATGGGAAGAGGTGCTTTGTGATGGGTTCGATCGTATGGTGTTCTTTCCCAGTGACAGAAGGGCAGCAAGACACGTATGTATCGTTGCTATTAAGGATAACAAGATGGGGGCTATTCCTACATGAATAGATCTCGTCTACATCATGTCATCATTCTTAATGCATTACTCCGTTTCTCCTTGAACTTAATACACTAGATGCATGCTGGATAGCGGTCGATGTGTGGAGTAATAGTAGTAGATGCAGGCAGGAGTCGGTCTACTAATCTTGGACGTGATGCCTATATAATGATCATTGCCTGGATATCGTCATAATTATTTGAGGTTCTATCAATTTCCCAACAGTAATTTGTTTACCCACCGTATGCTATTTTCTCAAGAGAAGCCACTAGTGAAATCTACGGCCCTCGGGTCTATTTTCTCATCATATATTTTCAGATCTATATTGCTATTTGCCTTTTTATTTATTTGCATCTTTTATTTTCAGATCTATATTACCAAAAATCCAAAAATACCTCGCTGAATTTTATTTGCCTTTATTTTATTTGCACCTAACAATCTATCACTTTACCAATCTATTACCCGAGAGGGATTGACAACCCCTCTTTCGCGTCGGGTTGCAAGTATTTGTTCTTTGTGTATAGGTACCGTTTACGTAGTGTTTCTTGGTTCTCCTACTGGTTCGATAACCTTGGTTTCATAACTGAGGGATCTACCTACCTTAGGTGTAGTGCAAATTCCTTACTCTTTGGGAAAAATACTGACGTGGATTCAAGACATCGAAAAGGGAGGGTCACACACCAAAAATACTTTTCCGCCGCCGCAAGCCTCTGTTCCCGTGAGATCCCATCTTGGGGCCTTTTCCGGCACTCCGCCGTAGGGGGATTCGATCACGGAGGACCTCTACACCAACCTTGCTGCCCTTCCGATGATGTGTGAGTAGTTTACCACAGACCTACAGGTCCATAGCTAGTAGCTAGATGGCTTCTTCTCTCTCTTTGATCTTCAATACAATGTTCTCCTCGAAGTTCTTGGAGATCTATTCAATGTAATCTTCTTTTGTGGTGCATTTGTTGAGATTCGATGAATTGTGGATTTATGATGAGATTATCTATGAATATTATTTGAGTCTTCTCTGAACACTTTTATGCATGATTAAGATATCTTTGTATTTCTCTTCGAACTATCGGTTTGGTTTGGCCAAATAGATTGGTTTTTCTTGCAATGGGAGAGGTGCTTAGTTTTGGGTTCAATCTTGCGGTGGCCTCACCCAGTGAAAGAAGGGGTAGTGAGGCACATATTGTATTGTTGCCATCAAGGATAAAAAGATGGGGTTTATATCATATTGCTTGAGTTTATCCCTCTACATCATGTCATCTTACTTAAAGCGTTACTCCGTTCTTGTTAACTTAATTCACTAGATGCATGCTGGATAGCAGTCGATGTGTGGAGTAATAGTAGTAGATGCATGCAGGAGTCGGTCTACTTGTCACGGATGTGATGCCTATATTCATGATTATTGCCTTAGATGTCTTCATAATTATGCGCTTTTCTATCAATTGCTCAACAGTAATTTGTTTACCCACCATATGTTTTCTTCAAGAGAGAAGCCTCTAGTGAAACCTATGGCCCCCGGGTCTATTTTCCATCATATATTTTCAGATCTATAAACCAAAAAAAACCAAAAAGACCTTGCTGTAATTTATTTATATTTACTTTAGTTTGCTCTTTTATTTATCTTTTATACCTATCTCTATTAGATCTCACTCTTGTTTGTGACCGTGAAGGGATTGACAACCCCTTTTTCGTGTTGTGTGCAAGTGTTTGTTAGTTTGTGCAGGTGCATATATTGGGGACTTGCTTGTGCCTCCTACTGGATTGATACCTTGGTTCTTAATTGAGGAAAATACTTATCTCTACTTTGCTGCATCACCCTTTCCTCTTGAAGGAAAAAATCAATGCAAGCTCAAGAAGTAGCAGGTTTCCCCTATGGTCCATGGCGGCGAAGGGGCAGGAGCCCCTTTGAGATTGGATCTCTCTCTCTCTCTCTGTGTTTCTCTTGTGTTTCGCGTTTATGTTTTCTGGCCCTTCACCATTTCTTAAATTCCCGGAGATCCGTAACTCCGATTGGGCTAAAATTTCAAGGGGATTTTATTCCGGATATTATCTTTCTTGCGGCAAAAGAAGGGCACCAACCACCTTATAGGGGACCCACAAGACTGTCAGGCACGCCCTGGGTAGGGGGTGCGCCCTCCGGGCTTGTGCCCCCCTCGGGCATCGTCTCGCGTTGATTTTTTTTTTCCAAAAATCACATATATTCCAAAATAAATCTTCATAAATTTTATCGCGTTTGGACTTCATTTGATATGGATATTCTGCAAAACAAAAAACATGCAACAAACAGGAACTGGCACTGAGCACTATATCAATATGTTAGTCCCAAAAGTAATATAAAAAGTTGCCAAAAGTATATGAAAGTCGTAGAATATTGGCATGAAACAATAAAAAATTGTAGATACGGCGGAGATGTATCAACATCCCCAAGCTTAATTCCTGCTCGTCCTCGAGTAGGTAAATGATAAAAAGATAATTTTTATGTGGAATGCTACCTATCATAATCTTGATCATATAATCTAATCATGGCATGAATATTAAGATAAGAGTGATTCAAAGCAATAGTATATAACTTGATATAAATACATCAATACTCAGGCATACCAACAAACAATAATGCCTTCCAGAATAAAAATGCTAAAGAACGCTATCCCTACATAATCATATTGTCTTGTCATGCTCCATCTTCTTAACACAAAGTATTTATCATGCACAACCGTGATCACAAGCCGAGCAATTGGCTCATACTTTTTAACGGGCTTCATAGCTTTTTCAACTCCCACGCAATACATGAGTGCAAGCCATGGACATAGCACTATGGGTGGAATAGAACGTGGTGATAGAGATTAATAAGGAGAAGTCAAAAAAGAAGATAGTCTCACATCGATGAGGCTAATCAACGGGCTATGAAGATGACCATCAATTATGTCAACGCAAGGAGTAGGGATTGCCATGCAACAGATGCACTAAGAGCTATAAGTGTATGAAAGCTCAAACTGAAAACTAAGTGGGCGTGCATCCAACTTGCTTGCTCATGAAGACCTCGAGCATTTGAGGAAGCCCATCATCGGAATATACAAGCCAAGTTCTATAATAAAAAATTCTCACTAGTTATATGAAAGTGACAACATAGGAGAGGCTATCCTTGGAATCTCACCCTCCACCAAACAATCATCAACACCCCCGGACAACGACACTGAGATCCTGATGATCTACGAGATGTTTTCCTCCAAGAAACAGAGGAAAAGAGCCCTTCGAGAGCTCGGTCAAATTCACCAGGTGACAGCAGCAAATTCATGGACGGATACACCAATCACCTTCGATGAGGAAGACGAGCCAAGGGTCCGCCCCGTTCGAGCACCCGCCGCCCTAGTCCTCGATCCCATAGTGGACGGTTTCAGACTCCACAAGGTGCTAATGGACGGGGGCAGTGGTTTAAACATCATCTATGAGGACACCCTTGACAAAATGCAATTCGACAGATCTCGCGTCGAACAAAGCAACACTACCTTTCGAGGGATTATCCCCGAAAAAGAGGCGCGCCGCTCCAGACGAGTCACTGTTGATGTAGTATTCGACATCCCCGAGAACTACAGGTCCGAGGAACTACTCTTCCACATTGTGCCCTTCCATAGCGGTTACCACGCCCTATTGGGGCGTGACACGTTCACAAGATTTCAAGCTATACCACATTATAGGTATATGAAACTTAAAATGCCAGGGCCCAATGGCGTGATCACAATCACAAGTGATCCGGACAGAGCTCTACGAGCCGAAAACAAAACAACACCCCTCGCCCTCGAAGCACTGTCCGAGGCCCTTGCAGCCGAGGAATTAACCACTCTCCGCTCAATGGTGGATAGTGACGATGTAATCCTGAGTAAGAGGCCCAAATCCACATCCTTCAAACCAGCAGATGAAATCGTCAAATTTCAAGTGCATCCAATGGACCCCGACAAAACAGCGTCGATTGGAGCTCAACTGGAACCCACGGTTGACGAAGCATTGCGCACGTTCTTACGCGAAAACTGAGACATATTTTCCTGGCACCCCTCGGATATGCCAGGAATCCCACGAAGGTTAGCGGAGCAGAGCCTGAACATAATAAAGGGCTTTAAGCCAGTGAAACAGGCGCTTCGCCGATTTTCCGAACCCAAGCGTCAAGCTATGGGTGAAGACTTAGCAAAACTACTCAAAGCTGGATTCATCCGCGAAATCAAACACCCCGAGTGGTTGGCAAATCTGGTCATGGTGTCCAAGAAGGATAAATCCTGGCGGCTGTGCGTCGATTTCAAAGACCTAAATAAAGATTACCCTAAGGATCCTTTTCCTTTACCTCGCATAGACCAGATCATTGACGCCACCGTCGGACACGACTTACTGTGCTTTCTCGTACACCTACTCTGGGAACCATCAAATCAAGATGAAGGAGTCCGACCAAGCCGCAACCACCTTCATCACCCCCTACGGGCCATTCTGCTTCAACACAATGCCCTTCGGGTTGAAAAACGCAGGCGCCACATACTAGCACATGATTCAGACATGCCTAGAAAATCAAATCGGTAAAACAGTTGAAGCATACGTGGACGGCGTGGTCGTCAAGACTAAACACGTTAGCCAGTTGGTGGACGACCTCCGCCAAACCTTCAATAATGACACTGACAGAGGGATCGAGCCACAAAGCAGTGGCAGCAGCGTCACAAGAAGTAGATGATTAGATGATCGTTTCTCCCAGTTTAGAATGCATGTAATTATTTATTGAGGTGTGTGTGAACATTTTCTATAGTCACTTATGTAATTGGATGTTTATTTTGGTTATATATGTTGTTTTTATGTAGACAAAGCATATCACATCGCACATAGACTAAACTAGGGAACCCGTCGGTGATGATTTCATTAATCGCTGACAATTGTATACCAGCAAGCGTTTACCCACAACACACACGGCTTATTAGCAACAATCGTCTGTGTTATTATCGGTCTTCACACACATTTCTGATTATGGACCTATTTGCCGCATATCACACACATGTTGTTAAGTTGAACCGTTTCTGTTGTTTTCACTCATCGCAAACAGTTCATCCGAGTGAACTTTATGTCGTCTATCGCACACATCTTTATCTGGCTGGCCGTTTCTGTTGTGTTGCCTAATCAAAAACAGTTCATCCTAGTGAACTGTATATCGTATATCACACACACCTTGATCTAGCTGACCATTTCTGTTATTCTGGTCATCGCAAACAGTTCATATGGATGAACTGTATACCACGTATCACACACGCAACTTTAATCGGAATCGTGCTTGATGTCTCCGCCGTCGCACACAGTTCGTCTTATTGGCGGCGGTTTTATTACGACGCCGTTTGCGATGCATGCATCGCACACAGTTTGGTCGAAGGGTCTCTAATTCATGTGTCGCGTTAGCAGGTCGCTGCACCAGTGGTTATTGCTCTTTTCTTATAACATGCAAGAATAAGTATATAATAGTGGAATTTCACAAAAAACAAAAAAGAAGTTTCGTAACAAGTAATGAATTAGGGCACTGGTGTTATCCTTAAATAGGAAATAAAATAAAATAAAATCAAAATAATGAAGTTTCTAAGAAAAATAAGTTGTTGTCATTGGTACTAACCTTTAAGAAGAAAGTCCATGCTAAATAATAAAAATAATAATGAAAAAATTTGCACACAACTTACACCCATATTACACCTTTTTATAATATGGAAGAATAAGCATATCATAATGGAGTTTTCACAAAAAAAATTGTAAGAAGGAATGAATTATTGACATTGGTATTTCTATTAAAGAAGAAATAAAATAAAATCAAAATCAAAATAATGAAGGTTGCTAAGAATGAATGAATTAGTGGCTTTGGTATTACCTTTAAGAAGAAGTAAAATGCAATAAAAATGAAAAAAAATTAAATATTTCCAAGAAATAATGAATTAGTGGCTTTGGTATTACCCTTTTAATAGGAAATAAAATGAAATAAAAACTAAAAGAATCCAAAAAATGAGGTAAAACAAATATTGTGGTGGGTCTTTTCTCAAGCATGATTACATGTTGAGATGGACTTATAGGATCGAGAGTATATCGAGCAGGGGGGATAAATGGAAGATTTAAAATTTCTTTTGGAAACTTGAAATCTCTCAGTACACAGCAGCGGAAAATAAACTAAATAGAAACAAATCTACAAAAGAAAACGTCTTGAAATAGATAGACAGGAGATAAAAACAAAATGACTACGAGTACCGAAGATAAATCACATGATTGAAACACTACAGAAGATAAACTACTGAAAGTATTGCAGAGGCGAAGATGAAATTGGTGGTGCTCGAGGCGACCAGGTATTTTTTGGACCATTTTCACTCTTCTACAAAAGAGCTACGTCTAGTTGGAGGGACTTGTAATTTAACACAGAAGGTAAACTCCCTTCGTCCTATTCTCCTTGACAACAAGTTCGTCAACATGTGCCGATTACTCAAGATAGATACTTCAGGCGATCTCCATAACCTTCAAAAATTGTCTTCACGAACCACAATGACTACTGGTTGCTGAAGACTTTGATTCCTAACCGTCTAGACAGTTAGTAGCTCTCAAGAATAATAGACCGAGCGTACCATACTTAGATCTCTGTGATGCACAACCACTATCTAGTTTTTTGTCTCTAGAGTTTTCTCTCGCTGGATTAACTCTAATATTTTGGAAAGAGGGCGCTCTGACAACTCGTCAAGATCACATTGAGCAGCCAACCATCTCGGATAGCACAGGGTGACTATTTCTAACAGGAGAAATCCTAAGGGGGAAATGACCATTCAGGACACGACATCAAGTCAATGACCATCCGACACACATCTGACGGTCGGATTTCAAATGCACCCACAAATTTTACTTGAGGAACAAGTAAAGCTGACTCCTCGGTTTGAGCATTTCCCTCTCAGTCCAGAAAATCATCGTCTCTGTCTGACCAGTAAATTATTCTTAACACAAAGAGATTTCTCTCACATCTCACAAAGGATATGTTTCAGTTAAGCATCCGAGAAACATAACTTTCGAAAAAAATTGACCCGTATTATTAGTAAAGTGGCCATGTGACTCAAATTAGAGAAAAAGAACTATGAAAGAAAATGCTACGTCTTTTCTTCGTCTTCTTTCTTCTCGGCTGCAGTCAACACTCTTGGACCGGGCTCCGACTTAATTGCTTCGTGCCAGCAATTTTTGCGGTCACTTCCATCTCACAATCTTCTTGAGTGCCTTAGCATTCTTCTCTGTTGCGTATATAATAATGTTCTGATTTTATCAAACTCCTCTGAACTCCAGGGACCTAATCTCTCTATGTGCACTAGCAAATACATTGGTCCCCCACTGATTCTGTCCAACAAACTCCAAAACTCTAGGGGCACTCAATTGCACCAACAGGGCCTTATCTCATTCATAATTGTATGTTTAGATGTCATGCTTGCATGATATGAGATATATAAATTAGTGGCGATGAGTCTCTTGGGTAGGGAAGAGATACACCCAATCGGGGGAGAGCTATATTTTCCTTTTTCTAGAGGGCTAAACACGGAATTATGAGGAATTAGAATAAATACACCTTACATTCTGGATTTTTATCAAAAAACAAATGCACCTTATATAAAGGAACGGAGGGAGTATATAGAATTCCCCTTGGAATGATTGACACGGTGCACTATCTCACCGATGTGTCATGTGGCATCAACCAGATCCTCTACCTACAGTAGGATGAACATGGGGCAATATAGTACAAACATGAGCCACACGATCATCTGTCCAATGTCACTGTGACAATGTTGGTCGGGTTGCAGCCCTCTGGTGTGGCTTCACGCGGGGGTTGGGGGGTCTTAGTTGCATCTCGTCATGATCTACTGATAGTTAGCCTCAAAATCTTATAATGCATCCAAAAAAATAACCCTATCATGCCGGAATACTAATCGGTTGTCCTCTTTTAGATATGCATTATTCATTTAATCTAAACGCCGCTTTAAGCTTTGAGACTTTTTTCTCCAGTAGCCTAGCCAGATGGTAAGCCCCGTGTTTCCTTCTCTAGTCCAAATTAAAAAGACGCGACTGGATGAACAGTTGTCCCCTCTCGCAAAAAGAAATTTATACGTTTACATGGCAATATCAGAACCGAAGCAGAGGAAGAATGTTAAGAGAACTAAACTAACCAATCAAAAAGATTAAATTGTACAACAAACTGAACATCAATATTTGGGCCTCAAATTTTGTTAATGTTCACGGCTAAGCAAAGAAGACCATAAACTACACACCATTATTATCCTTTTTAGAATAAAACCAAGAATGGAAAGAAGACAGTTATCTATTATGATTAACTCTTTGTGTATAGAAAGTTTATCCGTCTATAGAGGTATCCTTTTAACTACAAGATAATTTAGCCAACAGAATTGGAATGGTAGTAAACTTTGTACATTCTGCAATCAGAAGGAGATTATTCAACATCTTTTTTGTAGGCAATCTCGTATATGTTTGATAATTAATTGGAGGGGATTTTTGGTGGGGTAGCACATTATGTTGGTAATTTTGTGTATGTCTTAATGATGTTTTTTATTAAATGAAAGAATATCTAATCCTTTGTAGGTTACATTCTTGTCCATGGGTTGGTTGTGTTCTTGGTCTATGGGTTGGTTGTGTTCTTGGTACATGGTTGCAGGGAGTAGCCCGCTGGAGCGATTTACTGGGATAATTACGTCCCAACATGGATGGTGAGTGTGTTAGTTCCTTGTTGCTTTTGTTTTGTTTTATTATTTTCAGTGACCTCTCAAACTTTGTAACAATGGAATGTCTACATATATGTGCATGCAACTTCGCAAGAGAGTATGTGCATCTTTTTAGAGGTATATCATATACTCCCTCCGTTCCTTTATATAATTTGTATTTGTTTTTTGATAAAATTCCAGAATGTAAGGTGCATTTCGTCTAATTCCTCATAATTCCCTTATTAGCCTTCCAGAAATAGGGAAAGTATCCCTCTCCTCATTGCATGTATCTCTCCTTGTAGCAAAAGAAGGAAAGTATCTCTCTGTTGATTGCATGTATCTCTTACTTTCCTGTACTAACAGATTTACTTTCCACTAACAATAAATTTGCCAAGGGTTATTTCGTCATAACATGTCTATAATTATGTGCCTTGGTCACCGTGCCGAAAACAATACACCTTACATAAAGGAACAGAGGGAGTATATGTATAACTGCCTTCCAATCGTTAGGGGCGCAATGAACAATCAATTTCCACATATGCCCCTGGGTAATCTCATGGCATTAATTCTAGGTGCCACCTCCACCTCATGAAAATTTAATGTCCTCTTCTCCCTTTGTATGCCTCCATCTCTTATATACGAATCTCTTGCTCCTGCTGCATCTCCGTCCATCTCTTACTCAGTTACTCATTTACTCGGCTACCATATCTCTATGCGAGAAGAGCATGTAGGAAGGAGTCAAAATAGATTACTTTCCAACAAATCAATTAAGGTTCACACTAAGGCCTAGACCATGCCATGCGTCCTTGATTTCTTACATTAGTTTCCCTTATGAATGAGTGGCATCAGGAAGAGATACACCGTGCATGGCCTTACCGCACCAACGTGTCATGTGGTATCAACCAGGTTCCAAGTGTGCACTTGAAGGGGCAGGATATTATGAAGTACAAAGCAGGACCACACAAGTATGATGATCGTTGGCTGGGTTGCAGCACTGTGGTATGACTTCGCCAGCATGGAGACTTTACCTTGGAGGAACTGTCCTGCCAGATAGTCTCACAATCCTAGAATGCAGGAACACTGATTCGGCCATGTCTTTTAGATATGCATTCTTCATGGGAATCTGTTTCCTTCACTAGTCCAAATTTAAAAGGTTGATGCAGCTTGATGAAGTAGTTGTTGCTTCACACAAAAAATGTAATAAGCTTGAGGAATATCTAAACCGAAGCGGAGGCAGAATGTTTAGAGAACTAAAACTGACCGGTAAGAAAATTGTACTCGACGACAAATTGAACATCATAAATTTAGTGAAATTTTGCGAACGTCAACGGCTAATCATAGAAGCCAATGAGCGCATAAAATAGTGTATAAGATTCTTGATTGTCCTTTTGGAATAAAACTTGGAATGACCGGGTAATGAAAATACGTATTTTCAAATATACTTACTAATCCATTGTAGCCAAATATTGAGTAATGTAATCCCTCAACTCATAGTTTTCGACTTTACAGAATTCGAGTTGGGATGGTTGTAGCAGGATGCCTTTGCGGCTATTATGAAGAATTTGTGAAAGGCCTTCCATTGGTGGAATGACGATTCAGAGATGAAATTCTAAAATTTGCACCACACGACAATTCCTAACTGGTGATTGAAACATATCAGCGGGATATACAAAAAAGAAAAGCAACACCTCACTACTATCATCGACAACCTTGATAAAATCACAGAGACTCACACACTATCCACACAAGCGATTGATGTGAAAAACTCAATCCAATGAGCAAATAACATGTCTCAGGTGAGAGGAGGATCAAGAGGCACGAGAGATCCAAAGCTCAGTTCATCTTAGAAATGCCTCACATAGTGGTCCAAGGGCAAGCGCCTTGAATATGTCGACGAAGACCATAAAATTCTCAAACCCAAGGCCCCCTCATTTCACAATGGCAAGATGACAGCTGGGGACGCGGAGACTAGGTAAATCTCCAACCACCACCCGTCTCTCCCAAACTCTAGCCACCTCATTTGTATCTACGGGCTATACACAAGACATGTTTGGTTCATGTCCTCGTCCCTTCGCGCCTGACCTAGAGGTTGTCTAAAGGAGTAGAAACTAACCTAGCCTTGTGACCTCAAAGCCCTGCTTAGCTTGGCCCATAACTGAGGCGCATTCATTAGTCTAGCCTAGGAGCTAGGAATCGGCTGTTTGGGAACAACCTGGCAATAAATCCTACTTTAATCAGCTTGTTTCCCATGTGCTAGGTCTGAAATGAAGTTTGTTTTTCACAGTAAACCTTTTTCAGGCCAGGTATGCAGCCAAACAAGGTAATCCCTATTTGATGCTCTTTGGAATAAATTGTCGACAACACACACAATGATTGTTTTCGGGCTGGCCCAATTAGCGTTAGCTCGGTTTTTGGTTTTGGGAAGGCTTGAGTCAGGTTTTTTGTTGGTTTTAGGAAGGTTCTCTCTCTCTCTCTCTCTCTCTCTCTCTCTCTCTCTCTGTTTCTCTTTCGTTTCGTGTTTTTGTTTTCTGGACCTTCATCATTTCTTAAATTCCTAGAGATCCGTAACTTCGATTGGGCTGAAATTTCGAGGGGATGTTATTCCGGATATTATCTTTCTTGCGGCGAAAGAAGGGCACCAACCGCCTTATAGGGGACCCACAAGCCTGTCAGGCACGCCCTGGGTAGGGGGGTGCGCCCTCCGGGCTTGTGCCCCCTCGGGCATCATCTCGCGTTGATTCTTTTTTTTTCTCCAAAAATCACATATATTCCTAAATAAATCTCCATAAATTTTTATCGCGTTTGGACTTCGTTTGATATGGATATTCTGCAAAACAAAAAACATGCAACAAACAGGAACTGGCACCGAGCACTAGATCAATATGTTAGTCCCAAAAATAATATAAAAAGTTGCCAAAAGTATATGAAAGTCGTAGAATATTGGCATGAAACAATAAAAAATTGTAGATACGGCGGAGATGTATCAGCATTCCCAAGCTTAATTCCTGCTCGTCCTCGAGTAGGTGAATGATAAAAAGATAATTTTTTACGTGGAATGCTACCTATCATAATCTTGATCATATAATCTAGTCATGGCATGAATATTAAGATAAGAGTGATTCAAAGCAACAGTCTATAACTTGGTATAAAGACATCAATACTAAGGCATACCAACAAACAATAATGCCTTTCAGAATAAAAATGCTAAAGAACGCTATCCCTACAAAATCATATAGTCTTTTCATGCTCCGTCTTAACACAAAGTATTTATCATGCACAACCCCGATGACAAGCCGAGCAATTGGCTCATACTTTTTAAAGGGCTTCATAGCTTTTTCAACTCCCACACAATACATGAGTGCAAGCCATGGACATAGCACTATGGGTGGAATAGAATTTGGTGATAGAGATCAATAAGGAGAAGTAAAAAAACAAGATAGTCTCACATCGACGCGGCTAATCAACGGGCTATGAAGATGCCCATCAATTATGTCAACGCAAGGAGTAGCGATTGCCATGCAACAGATGCACTAAGAGCTATAAGTGTATGAAAGCTCAAACTGAAAACTAAGTGGGCGTGCATCCAACTTGCTTGCTCATGAAGACCTCGAGCATTTGAGGAAGCCCATCATCGGAATATACAAGCCAAGTTCTATAATAAAAAAATTCTCACTAGTTATATGAAAGTAACAACATTGGAGAGGCTATCCTTGGAATCTCACCCTCCACCAGACGATCAGCAACACCCCCGAATAACGACACCAAGATCCTGACAATCTACGAGATGTTTTCCTCAAAGAAACAGAGAAAAAGAGCCACTCGAGAGCTCGGTCAAATTCACCAGGTGATAGCAGCAAATTCATGGACGGATACACCAATCACATTCGATGAGGAAGACAAGCCAAGGGTCCACCCCGTTCGAGCACCCGCCGCCCTAGTCCTCGATCTCATAGTGGACGGTTTCAGACTCCACAAGGTGCTAATGGACGGGGCAGCGGTTGAAACTTCATCTATGAGGACACCCTTGACAAAATGCAATTCGACAGATCTTGCGTCGAAGAAAACAACACTACCTTTCAAGGGATTATCCCCGGAAAAGAGGCGCGCTGCTCCGGACGAGTCACTGTTGATGTAGTATTCGACACCCCCGAGAACTACAGGTCCGAGGAACTACTCTTCCACATTGTGCCCTTCCATAGCGGTTACCACACCCCATTGGGGCGTGACACGTTCAAAAGATTTCAAGCTATACCACATTATAGGTATATGAAACTCAAAATGCCAGGGCCCAATGGCATGATCACAATCACAAGTGATCCAGACAGAGCTCTACGAGCCGAAAACAAAACAACATCCCTCGCCCTCGAAGCACTGTCCGAGGCCCTTGCAGCCAAGGAATTAACCACTCTCCGCTCAATGGTGGATAGTGATGATGTAATCCTTAGTAAGAGGCCCAAATCCACATCCTTCAAACCAGCAGATGAAATCGTCAAATTTCAAGTGCATCCAACGGACCCCAACAAAACAGAGTCCATTGGAGCTCAGCTGGAACCCGTGGTTGAGGAAGCATTGCGCATGTTCCTACGTGAAGACTGAGACATATTTTCCTGGCTCCCCTCAGGTATGCCAGGAATCCCACGAAGGTTAGCGGAGTAGAGCCTGAACATAATAAAGGGCTTTAAGCCAGTTAAACAGGCGCTTCACCGATTTTCCGAACCCAAGCGTCAAGCTATGGGTGAAGACTTAGCAAAACTACTCGAAGCTGGATTCATCCGCGAAATCAACACCCCGAGTGGCTGGCAAATCTAGTCATGGTGTCCAAGAAGGATAAATCCTGGCGGCTATGCATCGATTTCAAAGACCTAAATAAAGATTGCCCTAAGGATCCTTTTCCTTTACCGCGCATAGACCAGATCAATGATGCCACCGTCGGACACGACTTACTGTGCTTCCTCGATGCCTACTCCGGGAACCATCAAATCAAGATGAAGGAGTCCGACCAAGCCGCAACCACCTTCATCACCCCCTACGGGCCATTCTGCTTCAACACAATGCCCTTCGGGTTGAAAAACGCAGGCGCCACATACCAGCACATGATTTAGACATGCCTAGAAAATCAAATCGGCAAAACAGTCGAAGCATACATGGACGACGTGGTCGTCACGACTAAACACATTAGCCAGTTGGTGGACGACCTCCGCCAAACCTTCGATAATGACACTGACAGAGGGATCGAGCCACAAAGTAGTGGCAGCAGCGTCACAAGAAGTAGATGATTAGATGATTGTTTCTGCTAGTTTAGAATGCATGTAATTATTTATTGAGGTGTGTGTGAACATTTTGTATAGTCACTTATGTAACTGGATGTTTATTTTGGTTATATATGTTGTTTTTCTGTAGACAGAGCATATCACATCGCACATAGACTAAACTAGGGCACCCGTCGGTGATGATTTCATCAATCCCTGACAATTATATACCAGCAAGCGTTTACCCACAACACACATGGCTTATTAGCAACAATCGTCTGTGTTTTCATCGGTCTTCACACACATTTCTGATTATGGACCTATTTGCCGCATATCACACACATCTTGTTAAGTTGAACCGTTTCTGTTGTTTTCACTCATCGCAAACAGTTCATTCGAGTGAACTTTATGTCGTCTATCAAACACATCCTTATCTGGCTGGCCGTTTCTATTGTGTTGCCTAATCGAAAACAGTTCATCCGAGTGAACTGTATATCGTATATCACACACACATTGATCTGGCTGACCATTTCTGTTGTTCTGGTCATCGCAAACAGTTCGTATGGATGAACTGTATGCCACGTATCACACACGCAACTTTAATCTGAATCGTGCTTGATGTCTCCGCCGTAGCACACAGTTCGTCTTATTGGCGGCGGTATTATTACGACGCCGTTTGCGATGCATGCATCGCACACAGTTTGGTCGAAGGGTCTCTGATTCATGTGTCGCGTTAGCAGGTCGCTGCACCAGTGGATATTGCACTTTTCTTATAACATGCAAGAATAATTATATAATTGTGGAATTTCACAAAAAAACAAAAAAGAAGTTTCATAACAAGTAATGAATTAGGGCACTGGTGTTATCCTTAAAGAGGAAATAAAATTAAATTAAATCAAAATAATGAAGTTTCTAAGAAAAATAAGTTGTTGTCATTGGTACTAACCTTTAAGAAGAAAGACCATGTTAAATAATAAAAATAATAATGAAAAAAATTTGCACACAACTTACACAAATATTGCACCTTTTTATAATATGCAAGAATAAGCATATCATAATGGAGTTTTCACAAAAAAAATTGTAAGAAGGAATGAATTATTGACATTGGTATTTCTATTAAAGAAGAAATAAAATAAAATCAAAATCAAAATAATGAAGGTTGCTAAGAATGAATGAATTAGTGGCTTTGGTATTACCTTTAAGAAGAAGTAAAATGCAATAAAAATAATAAAAAAATATTTCCAAGAAATAATGAATTAGTGGCTTTGGTATTACCCTTTTAATAGGAAATAAAATGAAATAAAAACTAAAAGAATCCAAAAAATGAGGTAAAACAAATATTGTGGTGTGTCTTTTCTCATGCATGATTACATGTTGAGATGGACTTATAGGGTCGAGAGTATATCGAGCAGGGGCGATAAATGGAAGATTTGAAATTTCTTTTGGAAACTTGAAATCTCTTAGTACATAGTAGTGGAAAATAAACTAAATAGAAACAAATCTACAAAAGAAAACATCTTGAAATAGATAGACAGAAGATAAAAACAAAACGACTACGAGTACCGAAGATAAATCACATGACTGAAACACTACAGAAGATAAACTACTGAAAGTATTGCAGAGGCGAAGATGAAATCGGTGGTGCTCGAGGCGACCAGGTATTTTTTGGACCATTTTCACTCTTCTACAAAAGAGCTACGTCTAGTTGGAGGGACTTGTAATTTAACACAGAAGGTAAACTCCCTTCGTCCTATTCTCCTTGACAACAAGTTCGTCAACATGTGCCGATTACTCAAGATAGATACTTCAGGTGATCTCCATAACCTTCAAAAATTGTCTTCACGAACCACAATGACTATTGGTTGCTGAAGACTTTGATTCCTAACCGTCTAGACAGTTAGTAGCTCTCAAGATTAATAGACCGAGCATACCATACTGAGATCTCTGTGATGCACAACCACTATCTAGTTTTTTTTCTCTAGAGTTTTCTCTCGCTGGATTTTAACTCTATTATTTTGAAGATAGGGCGCTCTGACAACTCGTCAAGATAACATTGAGCAGCCAACCATCTCGGATAGCGCAGGGTGACTATTTCTAACCGGAGAAATCCTAAGGGGGAAATGACCATTCAGGACACGACATCAAGTCAATGACCAACCGACACACATCTAAGGGTCGGATTTCAAACGCACCCAACAATTTTACTCGAGGAACAAGTAAAGCTGACTCCTCGGTTCGAGCATTTCCCTCTCAGTCCAGAAAATCATCGTCTCTGTCTGACCAGTAAATTCTTCTAAACACAAAGAGATTTCTCTCACATCTCACAAAGGATATGTTTCAGTTAAGCATCCGAGAAACATAACTTTCGAAAAAATTAGACCCGTATTATTAGTAAAGTGGCCATGTGACTCAAATTAGAGAAAAAGAACTACAAAAAAATTGCTATGTCTTTACTTTGTCTACTTTCTTCTCGGCTTCAGTCAACACTCTCGGACCGGGCTCCGACTTAATTGCTTTGCGCCAGCAATTTTTGCGGTCACTTCCATCTCACAGTCTTCTTGAGTGCCTTAGCATTCTTCTCTGTTGCATATATAATAATGTTCTGATTTTATCAAACACCTCTGAACTCCAGGGACCTAATCTCTCTATGTGCACTAGCAAATACATTGGTCCCCCGCTGATTCTGTCCAACAAACTCCAAAACTCTAGGGGCACTCAATTGCACCAACAGGGCCTTATCTCATTCAAAATTGTATGGTGAGATGGCATGCTTGCATGTTCTGAGATAAATAAATTAGTGGTGATGAGTCTCTTAGGTAGGGAAGAGATACACGCAATCGGGGGAGAGGTACTTTCATTTTTCTCTACAAGGAGATATACATGTAATCAGGGGAGAGATATATTTTCCTTTTTCTAGAGGGCTAAACACGGAATTATGAGGAATTAGAAGAAATACACCTTACATTCTGGATTTTTATCAAAAAAAAAATGCACCTTATATAAAGGAACGGAGGGAGTATATAGAATTCCCCTTGGAACGATTGACATGGTGCACTATCTCACCGATGTGTCATGTGGCATCAACCAGATCCTCAACCTACAGCAGGATGAACATGGGGCAATATACTACAGACATGAGCCACACGATCATGTGTCCAACGTCACTGTGACAATGTTGGTCGGGTTGCGGCCCTCTGGTGTGGCTTCACGCGGGGGTTGGGGGGTCTTAGATGCATCTCATCATGATCTACTGATAGTTAGTCTCTAAATCTTATAATGCATCCAAAAAATAACCCTATCATGCAGGAATACTAATCGGTTGTCCTCTTTTAGATATGCATTATTCATTTAATCTAAATGCTGCTTTAAGCTTTGAGACTTTTTTCTCCAGTAGCCTAGCCAGATGGTAAGCCCCGTGTTTCCTTCTCTAGTCCAAATTAAAAAGACGCGACTGGATGAACAGTTGTCCCCTCTCGCAAAAAGAAATTTATACGTTTACACGGCAATATCAGAACCGATGTAGAGGAAGAATGTTGAGAGAACTAAACTAACCAATCAAAAAGATTAAATTGTACAACAAACTGAACATCAATATTTGGGCCTCAAATTTTGTTAATATTCACGGCTAAGCAAAGAAGACCATAAACTACACACCATTATTATCCTTTTTAGAATAAAACCAAGAATGACAAAGAAGACAGTTATCTATTATGATTAACTCTTTGTGTACAGACAGTTTATCCATCTATAGAGGTATCCTTTTAACTACAAGATAATTTAGCCAACAGAATTGGAATGGTAGTAAACTTTGTACATTCTGCAATCAGAAGGAGATTATTCAACATCTTTTTTGTAGGCAATCTCGTATATGTTTGATAATTAATTGGAGGGGATTTTTGCTGGGGTTAGCACATTATGTTGGTAATTTTGTGTATGTCTTAACGATATTTTTTTATTAAATGAAAGAATATCTAATCCTTTGTAGATTACATTCTTCTCCATGGGTTGGTTGTGTTCTTGGTCTATGGGTTGGTTGTGTTCTTGGTACATGGTTGTAGGGAGTAGCCCGCTGGAGCAATTTACTGGGATAATTACGTCCCAGCATGGATAGTGAGTGTGTTAGTTCCTTGTTGCTTTTGTTTTGTTTTATTATTTTTAGTGACCTCTCAAACTTTGTAACAATGGAATGTCTACATATATGTGCATGCAAGTTTGCAAGAGAGTATGTGCATCTTTATAGAGGTATATCATATACCCTCCGTTCCTTTATGTAAGGTGTATTATTTTTGGCACGGTGACCAAGGCTCATAATTATAGACATGTTATGACGAAATTACCCTTGGCAAATTTATTGTTAGTGGAAAGTAAATCAGTTAGTACAGGAAAGTAAGAGATACATGCAATCAACAGAGAGATACTTTCCTTCTTTAGCTACAAGGAGAGATACAAGCAATGAGGAGAGGGATAATTTCCCTATTCCTGGAGGGCTAATAAGGGAATTATGAGGAATTAGAAGAAATGCACCTTACATTCTGGAATTTTATCAAAAAACAAATACACCTTATATAAAGGAACGGAGGGAGTATATGTACAACTGCCTTCCAATCGTTAGGGGCACAACGAACAATCAATTCTAACATATGCCCCTGGGTAATCTCATGGCATTATTTCTAGGTGCCACCTCCACCTCATGAAAATTTAATGTCCTCTTCTCCCTTTGTATGGCTCCATCTCTTAATATACGAATCTCTTGCTCCTGCTGCATCTCCGTCCATCTCTTACTCAGTTACTCATTTACTCGGCTACCATATCTCTACGCGAGAAGAGCGTGTAGGAAGGAGTCAAAATAGATCAATTTCCAACAAATCAATTAAGGCTCACACTAAGGCCTAGACCATGCCATGTGTCCTAGATTTCTTACATTAGTTTCCCTTATGAATGAGTGGCATCAGGAAGAGATACACCGTGCATGGCCTGACCGCACCAACGTGTCATGTGGTATCAACCAGGTTCCAATTGTGCACTTGAAGGGGCAGGATATTATGCAGTACAAAGCAGAACCACACAGGTATGATGATCGTTGGCTGGGTTGCAGCCCTGTGGTATGACTTCGCCAGCATGGAGACTTTACCTTGGAGGAACTATCCTGCCAGATAGTCTCACAATCCTAGAATGTAGGAACACTGATCCGGCCATGTCTTTTAGATATGCATTCTTCATGGGAATCTATTTCAATCTTCTTCTTTTTACACTTGAGACGTTCATAATTAAGCTAGTGTAGCTAGATTGTCACACTAGAGTTCCCTTCACTAGTCAAAATTAAAAAGGTTGATGCAGCTTGATGAAGTAGTTGTTGCTTCACACAAAAAATGTAATAAGCTTGAGGAATATCTAAACCGAAGCAGAGGAAGAATGTTTAGAGAACTAAAACTGACCGGTAAGAAAATTGTACTCGACGACAAATTGAACATCATCAATTTAGTGAAATTTTGTGAACGTCAACGGCTAATCACAGAAGCCAATGAGCGCATAAAATAGTGTATATGATTCTTTATTGTCCTTTTGGAATAAAACTTGGAATGACCGAGTAATGAAAATACGTATTTTCAAATATTATTACTAATCCATTGTAGCCAAATATTGAGTAATGTAATCCCTCAACTCATAGTTTTTGACTTTACAGAATTCGAGTTGGGATGGTTACAGCAGGATGCCTTTGCGGCTATTATGAAGAATTTGTGAAAGGCCTTCCGTTGGTGGAATGACGATTCAGAGGTGAAATTCTAAAATTTGCACCACACGACATTTCCTAACTGGTGATTGAAACATATCAGCGGGGTATACAAAAATTAAAAGCAACACCTCACTACTATCATCGACAACCTCGATAAAATCACAGAGACTCACACACTATCCACACAAGAGATTGATGTGAAAACTCAATCCAATGAGAAAATAATATGTCTCAGGTGAGAGGAGGATCAAGAGGCACGAGAGATCCAAAGCTCCGTTCATCTTAGAAAGGCCTCTCGTAGTGGTCCAAGGGCAAGTGCCTTGAATATGTTGACGAAGACCATAAAATTATCAAACCCAAGGTCCCCTCATCTCACAATGGCAAGATGACAGCTGGGGGCGCGGAGACTAGGTAAATCTCCAACCACCACCCCTCTCTCCCAAACTCTAGCCACCTCATTTGTATCTACGGGCTATACACAAGACATGTTTGGTTGATGTCCTCATCCCTTCGCGCCTGACCTAGAGGTTGTCTAGAGGAGTAGAAACTAACCTAGCCTCGTGACCTCAAAGCCCTGCTTAGCTTGGCCCATAACTCAGGCGCATTCATTAGTCTAGCCCAGGTGCTAGGAATCGGCCGTTTGGGAACAACCTGGCAACAAATCCTACTTTAATCAGCTTGTTTCCCATGTGCTAGGTCTGAAATGAAGTTTGTTTTTCACAGTAAACCTTTTTCAGGCCAGGTATGCAGCCAAACAAGGTAATCCCTATTTGATGCTCTTTGGAATAAATTGTCGACAACACACACAATGATTGTTTTTGGGCTGGCCCAATTAGCGTTAGCTTGGTTTTTGGTTTTGGGAAGGCTTGAGTCAGGTTTTTCGATGGTTTTAGGAAGTTTCTCTCTCTCTCTCTCTCTCTCTCTCTCTCTCTCTCTCTGTTTCTCCTCTGTTTCGCGTTTCTATTTTCTGGCCCTTCACCATTTCTTAAATTCTCGGAGATCCGTAACTCCGATTGGGCTGAAATTTCGAGGGGATTTTATTCCGAATATTATCTTTCTTGCGGTGAAAGAAGGGCACCAACCGCCTGATAGGGGACCCACAAGCCTGTCAGGCATGCCCAGGGTAGGGGGTGCGCCCTCTGGGCTTGTGCCCCCCTCAGGCATCGTCTCGCATTGATTCTTTTTTCAAAAAATCACATATATTCCAAAAAAAATCTCCATAAATTTTTATCACGTTTGGAATTCGTTTGATATGGATATTCTTCAAAACAAAAAACATGCAACAAACAGGAACTGGCTCTGAGCACTAGATCAACATGTTAGTCCCAAAAATAATATAAAAAGTTGCCAAAAGTATATGAAAGTCGTACAATATTGGCACGAAACAATAAAAAATTGGTGATACGGCGGAGATGTATCAGCATCCCCAAGCTTAATTGCTGCTCGTCCATGAGTAGGTAAATGATAAAAAGATAATTTTTTATGTGGAATGCTACCTATCATAATCTTGATCATATAATCTAATCATGGCATGAATATTAAGATAAGAGTGATTCAAAGCAATAGTCCATAACTTGATATAAAGACATCAATACTCAGGCATACCAACAAACAATAATGCCTTTCAGAATAAAAATGCTAAAGAACGCTATCCCTACAAAATCATATAGTCTTGTCATGCTCCATCTTCTTAACACAAAGTATTTATCATGCACAACCCGATGACAAGCTGAGCAATTGGCTCATACTTTTTAACGAGCTTCATAGCTTTTTCAACTCCCACGTAATACATGAGTACAAGCCATGGACATAGCACTGATGACCCACAAGTATAGGGGATCAATCGCAATCCTTTCGATAAGTAAGAGTGTTGAACCCAACGAGGAGTAGAAGGAAATGACAAGTGGTTTTCAGCAAGGTATTCTCTGCAAGCACTGAAATTATAAGTAACGAGTAGTTTGATAGCAAGATAATTTGTAATGAGCAAGTAACGGTAACGGTAACAAAAGTGCAGCAAGGTAGCCCAATCCTTTTAAGGCAAAGGACAGGCCAAAACAATCTCTTATGATAAGCAAAGTGTTCTTGAGGGTACACAGGAATTTCATCTAGTCACTTTCATCATGTTGGTTTGATTTGTGTTCGCTACTTTGATAATTTGATATGTGGGTGGACCGGTGTTAGGTGCTATTCTTACTTGAACAAACCTCCTACTTATGATTAACCCCCTCGCAAGCATCCGTAACTACGAGAAAAGTATTAAGAATAAATCTAACCATAGCATTAAACTTTTGGATCCAAATCAGCCCCTTACGGAATAGCGCATAAACTAGGGTTTAAGCTTCTGTCACTCTCGCAACCCATCATCTAATAAATACTCCACAATGCATTCCCTTAGGCCCTAATAAGGTGAAGTGCCATGTAGTCGACATTCACATGACACCACTAAGGGAATCACAACAAACATACCATCAAAATATCGAACACATATCAAGTTCACATGATTACTTGCAACAAGATTTCTCCCGTGACCTCAAGAACAAAAGTAACTACTCACAAATGATAATCATGCTCATGGTCAGAGGGCTATTAAATAGCATAATGGATCTAAACATATAATCTTCCACCAAATAAACCATATAGTAATCAATTACAAGATGTAATCAACACTACTAGTCACCCACAAGCACCAATCTAAGGTTCCGGTACAAAGACTGAACACAAGAGATGAACTAGGATTTGAGAGGAGATGGTGCTGTTGAAGATGTTGATGGAGATTGCCCTCCCTAAGATGGGAGAGTTGTTGGTGATGATGATGACGATGATTTCCCCGGCGGAATCGCTCCGCCTGAGGGCAAAAGTGCTCCTGCCCAAGTTCCGCCTCGAGACGGCGGCGCTTCGTCCCAAAAGTCCTCTCTTGATTTTTTCTAGGTCAAAATGACTTATATACCAGAAGATGGGCACCGGAGGTGGGCCGAGGAGGGCACAACCCACCAGGGCGTGCCTGGGCTCCCTGGCGCGCCCAGGTGGGTTGTGCCCACTTGGTGGGCCCCTCTGGTGGTTATTTGCTCCAATAATTCTTATTTATTCCATAAAAAATTCCCGTGAAGTTTCAGCTCATTTGGAGTTGTGCAGAATAGGTGGCCTGACATAGCTTTTTCAGGTCCAGAATTCCAGCTGCCGGTATTCTCCCTCTTTGTGTGAACCTTGCATATTATGAGAGAAAAGGCATTAGACTTACTCCAAAAAGCATTATTATGCATAAAAACATTATAAATAATAGTAGGAAAACATGATGCAAAATGGACGTATCAACTCCCCCAAGCTTAGACCTCGCTTGTCCTCAAGCGAAAACCGAAATCGAAAAACATGTCCACATGCTTAGAGAGAGAGGTGTCGATAAAAAGAAAATACGAACATAGAAGCATCATGTATATTATTGTAACAGCAACAAGCTTTAACATAAAACTTTATCAAAGAACTTTTATCATAAAACTTCTATCATATAACTTCTCATGACTAAGTAACAATTCATCACAACATCGATGTACAAAGCATAAACTCTATTGAAAACTAACAAACTATGTTCTCATTCAACTTTGCAACTACAATTCATCATCTTTTTAGGGAAGGGTCACGTATTGGAGCCTTTTGGCAAGTCCACAAACTCAACCATCATATAGTCTTCTATGATTGCTAACACTCACCGAATACACATGAGCAAAAAGTTTCAACCGGAAACATAAAAAGATAGGGGCTTATAGTTTCGCCTCCCAACGTATTCACCTCAAGGGTGATGTCAACAATAATAACTCATGCCACCCATATCCAACTGGATATTTGTGCCTAGATCTTTCCTCACCACATGATGCTTACCAAAAGAGAAAATAAAAAGGAATAGAGGGAAATACTTTGAATCTTGCATAAAAGTAAATACATAAAAGTAAAAGATAGGCCCTTCGCAGAGGGAAGCAGAGGTTGCCATGCGCTTTTTGTTTGTATGCTAAATCTCTTAGTGCAAAAGAACGTCATGTTATATTGCCCCTTATGATAGCAACCTTTATTATGCAGTCTGTCGCTTTTATTCTTTGCCATCACAAGTTCGTACAACGCTCAATTTTCTCTTACACTAAATGATCCAACATTTTAGAAGCAATTTTTATTGCCTTACTGCACCGATGACAACTTACTTGAAGGATCTTACTCAATCCATAGGTAGATAAGGTGGACTCTTAAAACAAGATGTGGGTTTAAGGGTTTTTGGATGCACAAGTAGTATCTCTACTTAGTGCGGAATTTTTGGCTAGCAAAGATGGGGGGCAAGCACCACATGTTGAAGGATCTATGACAATATAACTTCTATGTGAATATGAACAAACATAAATCATTACCTTGTCTTCCTTGTCCAACGTTAACAATTTTGGCATATAATATTTTGATGGGGGCTCACAATCACAAAAGATGTCCAAGATAGTATATTTGCATGTGAATCTTCTCTTCCCTTATTAATTCTTTCATGAATTGCATCATTGACCAATGCTATGTTTGTCAATCTCCAATAAAATCTTCTACTTATACTCTTCCTTATGTGATGTCATTACTTACCATAAGATTAGCATATGATCTTTTTCATTTATTTCCTTTCTTTTTATTGAACATGGAAGTAAAGAAAACAAAACTCAAACTAAACTTTATTATATAACTTGCACACGATTACAAGGATAGATAGCTAAGCAAATAATCGAAAAGAAAGGATCGAACTAAACTTTTATTCATCTAAAGCAAAAGATAGCTATGGATCGAACTAAGATAAGTAAATGTAAAAGATAATGGAGGTGATACGATACCGGGGCACCTCCCCCAAGCTTGGCACAAGCCAAGGGGAGTGCCCATACCCGATACTCAAGTCTCCTTTGGTGATGAAGACGGAGGTGGTGGTGATGAAGTGGAGGATTTACCCTTCTTCTCCTTTTCCAGCTTACGTCGGAGAGTAAAATTGTCTATCCTCAACTCGTCGTTCTCCATCTCGAGCTTTATTATCCTCTTGCATAATGCCTCCATGCTTTCATTTTTGAAACGAGGAGGGACTGGTTCGTCTTCATCTTCCTCATCAGAGAACCATATGTAGGGATAGGTGTCCTTGAAGATATTTTTATCTAAAGGCTGGTAAGAAACTGGACACTCGTCCTCGGAATCTTGAGATGACATATTTTCAGATCTGTCAAGAAAACAGCGAGAAAGAAGAACAGAAGACTTCTCTGCGATACGGTGGTCAATAGGTTCGGGGGGTATATAAAGATTTTTTATCTTGGGAAACAAGCAAACGGAAGAAAAATGGAGTATGGAAGGTACCCGAGGTGGGCACAACCCACCTGGGCACGCCTGGCTTGCCAGGCGCGCCCTAGTGTCTTGTGCCCACCAGGGTTACCTTCCTGGCTGTTTCTTATTTTCCTAATTTTTGATATATTCCAAAACTGACAGAAAATATTTTTGCGGATTTTTTGGAGTCCGTTTACTTACCGTATCACGTACCTCCTCCTTTTCATTTATTCTGGAGTGTTCCGGAAGATTTCTTTTATGTGTTCTTCCGGTGTCATAGTTTGGAAAATATTACTTTCAACATTAATGGGCGTACCTGAGATGTAGTGTTTTATTCTTTGCCCGTTGACAACCTTCGGGTTAGTACCTTCGGCATTATTTATTTTGATGGCTCCAGATCGATAAACCTCCTCGATAACATACGGTCCTTCCCATTTCGAGAGAAGTTTGCCTGCAAAGAATCTAAAACGATAATTGTACAAAAGAACATATTCTCCAACTTTAAACTCACGCTTTTGGATTCTCTTATCATGCCATCTTTTAACTTTTTCTTTCAATAACTTGGCATTTTCATAGGCTTGGGTTCTCCATTCATCTAATGAGCTAATATCAAATAACCTCTTTTCACCGGCAAGTTTGAAATCATAGTTGAGTTCTTTGATTGCCCAATATGCTTTATGTTCTAACTCAAGAGGCAAATGACAAGCTTTTCCATAAACCATTTTATAAGGAGACATACCCATAGGATTTTTATATGCTGTTCTATAAGCCCAAAGTGCATCATCTAATTTCTTAGACCAATTCTTTCGGGACCTATTGACAGTTTTTTTAATATTAACTTTATTTCTCTATTGCTAAGTTCAACTTGACCACTAGACTGAGGATGGTAGGGTGATGCAATTCTATGGTTGACATCATATTTAGCAAGCATTTTACGGAAAGCACCATGAATAAAATGTGAACCACCATCAATCATTAAATATCTAGGGACTCCAAACCTTGGGAAAATGACTTCCTTAAGCATTTTAATAGAGGTGTTGTGATCAGCACTACTGGTTGGAATAGCTTCTACCCACTTAGTAACATAATCAACAGCAACCAAAATATGTGTATACCCATTACAGGAAGGAAAAGGTCCCATGTAATCAAATCCCCAAACATCAAATGGTTCAACAGCAAGAGAATAATTCATAGGCATTTCCTGACGCTTACCAATATTGCCAATTCTTTGACATTCATCACAAGATAAAACAAACTTACGGGCATCCTTGAAGAGAGTAGGCCAATAAAAACCAGATTGCAATACCTTGTGAGCAGTTCTATCTCCCGCATGATGCCCTCCATAAGCTTCGGAGTGACATTTTCGTAGGATTTGTCCCTGTTCATGCTTAGGTACACAGCGTCTAGTAATACCATCTACTTCTTCTTTATAAAGATGTGGATCATCCCAAAAGTAATGTCTTAAATCATAGAAGAATTTTTTCTTTTGTTGGTAAGTGAAGCTAAGTGGTATATATTTAGCAACAATATAATTAGCATAGTCAGCATACCAAGGAGTGTTATGAGAAACATTTATTGCAGCTAATTGTTCATCAGGAAAACTATCATTAATAGGTTGTGGGTCATCAAGAATATTTTCTAGCCTAGACAAGTTATCAGCCACGGGGTTCTCAGCTCCCTTCCTATAAGTGATATGTAAGTCAAATTCTTGTAGCAAGAGAACCCACCTAATGAGTCTAGGTTTAGCATCTTTCTTTTCCATAAGATATTTTATAGCAGCATGATCGGTGTGAACAGTAACTTTACAATCAACAATGTAAGATCAGAATTTATCACAAGCAAACACAACTGCTAAGAATTATTTTTCAGTGGTAGCATAATTTCTTTGGGCACTGTCTAGAGTTTTACTTGCATAATGAATAACATTTAGTTTTCTATCAACTCTTTGTCCTAGAACAGCACCAACAGCATAATCACTAGCATCACACATAATTTCAAAAGGCAAGTTCCAATCAGGTGGTTGAACAACAGGTGCAGAAATTAAGGCTTTCTTAAGTGTTTCAAAGGCTTCTACACAGTCATCATAAAAAACAAATGGAACATCCTTTTGTAAAATATTTGTAAGAGGCCTAGAAATTTTAGAGAAGACTTTAATAAACCTCCTATAGAAACCAGCATGACTGAGGAAACTACGAATACCGTTGATATCTTTAGGACATGGCATTTTCTCAATTGCGTCAACTTTAGCTTTATCCACCTCAATACCTCGTTCAGAAATTTTATGTCCCAAGACAATACCTTCATTAACCATAAAGTGGCACTTCTCCCAATTCAAGACAAGATTAGTTTGCTCACATCTCTGCAAAACTTGATCAAGGTTGCTTAAGCAATCGTCAAAAGAAGTTCCGTAAACAGAAAAATCATCCATGAAAACCTCAACAATCTTTTCACAAAAATCAGAGAATATAGCAGTCATACATCTTTGAAAGGTAGCAGGTGCATTGCATAAACGAAAAGGCATTCATCTATAAGCATAAGTTCCAAAAGGACAAGTAAAGGTGGTTTTCTCTTGGTCAGGTTGTGAAACAGGTATTTGAGAAAAACCAGAATATCCATCAAGGAAACAAAAGTGTGTGTGCTTTGACAGTCTTTCTAACATTTGATCAATAAAAGGCAAAGGGTAATGATCTTTTCTAGTAGCTTTATTTAATTTTCTAAAATTGATTACCATTCTATAGCCAGTGACAATTCTTTGTGGAATAAGTTCATTCTTATCATTAGGAACAACGGTAATACCTCCCTTTTTAGGGACACAATGAACGAGACTTACCCATCTACTATCAGCTATGAGATAGATTATACCTGCTTCCAGAAGCTTCAGTATTTCTGTTCTTACCACTTCTTTCATTTTAGGATTTAAACGTCGTTGGTGATCAACAACGGGTTTAGCATCAGGTTCCATATTAATTTTGTGCTGACAGAGAGTGGGGCTAATGCCCTTTAAATCATCAAAAGTATACCCAATGGCAGCTCGGTGATTCTTCAGAACCTTCAATAATCTTTCTTCTTCATGTTCTGAAAGGTTAGCACTAATAATAACAGGATATATCTTTTTCTCATCAAGATAAGCATATTTCAAAGTGTCTGGCAATTGTTTTAATTCAAACACATGATCACCTTTAGATGGAGGACGGCCTCCTAGAGTTTCAATAGGCAAATTGTGTTTAAGCAAAGGTCGCTGTTCGAAGAAATTTTTATCTATTTCATTTCTTTCATGCAGATGCATATCATTTTCATGGTCTAGCAAATATTGTTCTAGTGGATCAGTAGGAGGCACGGCAATAGAAGCAAGACCAATTATTTCATCCTTACTAGGCAACTCTTTCTTATGATGCTTTCTACTAAACTTAGAAAAATTAAACTCATGAGACTCATCACCAAAACTTACACCGATAGTTTGTTTCTCACAATCTATTTTAGCATTAACGGTGGTCAAGAAAGGTCTACCAAAGATAATGGGACAAAAGTCATCTTGTGGGGAACCAAGAACTAGAAAATCGTTAGGATATTTTATTTTCCCACACAAGACTTCAACATCTCTAACAATCCCAAGTGGTGTGATGGTTTCTCTATTAGCATGTTTAATAGTAACAACTATGTCTTCTATTTCAGCGGGTGCTATATCATTCATAATTTCTTGATATAACATAAAAGGAATAGCACTCACGCTAGCACCCAAATCGCATAAACCATGATAACAGTGATCTCCTATTTTGACCGAGACAACAGGCATGCCAACAACGGGTGTATGTTTATCTTTTTCACCGGGTTTGGAAATTCTAGCAGCTTCATCACAGAAGTAAATAACATGCCCATCTATATTTTCTACCAGGAGATCTTTAACCATAGCAACACTAGGTTCTACCTTGATTTGTTCAGCAGGTTTGGGTGTTTTAATATAGCTTTTATTGACCACAGTTGAAACTCTAGCATGTTCCTTAATCCTAACAGGGAAATGTGGTTTTTCAATATAAGCAGTAGGAACAACTGGATCAACATTATAGATAATAGTTTCATCTTTAGCTATTACCGTTTCTTTAATTTCTTCTTTAATAGGTGGGTGATATTTAAACCACTTCTCCTTAGGAAGATCAACATGAGTAGAAAATGATTCACAAAAGGAGGTTACTATCTCAGATTCAAGTCCATATTTAGTGCTAAACTTTTGAAAAGCATCGGTATTCATCAAAGATTTAACACAATCATACTTAAGCTTAATACCTGACTCCTTACCTTCGTCGAGTTCCAAATCTTCAGAGTTGCATTTAATTCTTTCTAAAAGATACCACCTAAATTCAATAGTCTTCTTCATAAAGGAACCAGTACAAGAAGTATCAAGCATGGATTGATCATCACGAGAAAGCCGAGCATAAAAATTCTGAATAATAATTTCTTTTGAGAGCTCATGATTGGGGCATGAATATAACATTGACTTAACCTACCCCAAGCTAGAGCGATACTTTCTCCTTCACTAGGCCAAAAATTATATATGTAATTCTTATCACGATGAACTAGATGTATAGGATAAAATTTTTGGTGAAATTCCAATTTCAATCGATTCGAATTCCAAGATCCAATATCATCGCATAGCCTATACCATGCCAATGCTTTTCCCTTCAAAGATAAAGGGAAAACCTTCTTCTTAGCTTCATCTCCGGGTAAACCTGCAAGCTTAAATAATCCACAAATTTCATCCACATATATCAAGTGCATATCAGGATGTTCGGTTCCATCTCCTGCATAAGGATTAGCTAGCAGTTGTTCTATCATACCCGAAGGACTTTCATAACCAATATTTTCAGTAGGTGCAGTAGGTTGAGGGGTAACTAATTGTGGTTCTGGTCGAGGTGAAGATACCCCGAACAAACCCCTCAAAGGATTGTTCTCCATAGTAACAAGTGACAATAAATTTCAGCACGTAGTAATAATTTTTCCTTACCGATTTCCACTTACCAAGAGCGCTTCACTCCCCGGAAACGGCGCCTGAAAAGAGCCTTGATGACCCACAAGTATAGGGGATCAATCATAATCCTTTCGATAAGTAAGAGTGTCGAACCCAATGAGGAGCAGAAGGAAATGACAAGTGGTTTTCAGCAAGGTATTCTCTGCAAGCACTGAAATTATAAGTAACGAGTAGTTTGATAGCAAGATAATTTGTAACGAGCAAGTAAAGGTAATGGTAACTAAAGTGCAGCAAGGTAGCACAATCCTTTTAAGGCAAAGGACAGGCCAAAACAATCTCTTATGATAAGCAAATTTTTCTTGAGGGTACACGGGAATTTCATCTAGCCACTTTCATCATGTTGGTTTGATTTGTCTTCGCTACTTTGATAATTTGATATGTGGGTGGACCGGAGCTTAGGTCCTGTTCTTACTTGAACAAACCTCCTACTTATGATTAACCCCCTCGCAAGCATCCGCAACTACAAGAAAAGTATTATGAATAAATCTAACCATAGCATTAGACTTTTGGATCCAAATCAGCCACTTACGGAATAGCGCATAAACTAGGGTTTAAGCTTCTGTCACTATCGCAACCCATCATCTAATAACTACTCCACAATGCATTCCCTTAGGCCCTAATAAGGTGAAGTGCATGTAGTCGACGTTCACATGACACCACTAAGGGAATCACAACATACATACCATCAAAATATCGAACACATATCAAGTTCACATGATTACTTGCAACAAGATTTCTCCTGTGACCTCAAGAACAAAAGTAACTACTCATAAATGATAATCATGCTCATGGTCAGAGGGGTATTAAATAGCATAATGGATCTGAACATATAATATTCCACCAAATAAACCATATAGTAATCAACCACAAGATGTAATCAACACTACTAGTCACCCACAAGCACCAATCTAAGGTTCCGGTACAAAGATTGAACACAAGAGATGAACTAGGGTTTGAGAGGAGATGGTGTTGTTGAAGATGTTGATGGAGATTGCCCTCCCCAAGATGGGATAGTTGTTGGTGATGATGATGAGGATGATTTCCCCTTCTGGGAGGGAAGTTCCCCCTGCGGAATCGCTCCACCGGAGGGCAAAAGTGCTCCTGCCAAGTTCCGCCTCGAGACAGCGGCGCTTCGTCCCGAAAGTCTTCTCCTGATTTTTTCTAGGTCAAAATGACTTCTATACCAGAAGATGGGCACCGGAGGTGGGCCGAGGAGGGCACAACCCACCTGGTGGGCCCCCTCTGGTGGTTATTTTCTCCAATAATTCTTATTTATTCCATAAAAAATCCCAGTGAAGTTTCAGCTCATTTGGAGTTGTGCAGAATAGGTGGCCTGACATAGATTTTCAGGTCCAGAATTCCAGCTGCCGGTATTCTCCCTCTTTGTGTGAACCTTGCATATTATGAGAGAAAAGGCATTAGAATTCCTCCAAAAAGCATTATTATGCATAAAAACATTATAAATAACAGTAGGAAAACATGATGCAAAATATACGTATCAAGAACTATGGGTGGAATAGAATGTGGTTATAGAGATTAATAAGGAGAAGTCAAAAAAAGAAGATAGTCTCACATCGACGCGAGTAATCAAGGGGCTATGAAGATGCCCATCAATTATGTCAACGCAAGGAGCAGGGATTGCCATGCAACAAATGCACTAAGAGCTATAAGTGTATGAAATCTCAAACTGAAAACTAAGTGGGTGTGCATCCAACTTGCTTGCTCATGAAGACCTCGAGCATTTGAGGAAGCCCATCATCGAAATATACAAGCCAAGTTCTATAATAAAAAATTCTCACTAGTTATATGAAAGTGACAACATAGGAGAGGCTATCCTTGGAATCTCACCCTCCACCAGATGATCAGCAACACCCCCGGAAAATGACACTGAGATCCTGACGATCTACGAGATGTTTTCCTCAAAGAAACAGAGAAAAAGAGCCCTTCGAGAGCTCGGTCAAATTCACCAGGTGACAGCAGCAAATTCATGGACGGATACACCAATCACCTTCGATGAGGAAGACGAGCCAAGGGTCCACCCCGTTCGAGCACCCGCCGCCCTAGTCCTCGATCCCATAGTGGACGGTTTCAGACTCCACAAGGTGCTAATGGACGGGGGCAGCGGTTTAAACTTCATCTATGAGGACACCCTTGACAAAATGCAATTCGACAGATCTTGCGTCGAAGAAAGCAACACTACCTTTCAGGGGATTATCCCCGAAAAAGAGGCGCGCTGCTCCGAACGAGTCACTGTTGATGTAGTATTCGACATCCCCGAGAACTACAGGTCCGAGGAACTACTCTTCCACATTGTGCCCTTCCATAGCGGTTACCACACCCCATTGGGGCGTGACACGTTCAGAAGATTTCCAGCTATACCACATTATAGGTATATGAAACTCAAAATGCCAGGGCCCAATGGCATGATCACAATCACAAGTGATCCAGACAGAGCTCTACGAGCCGAAAACAAAACAACATCCCTCGCCCTCGAAGCACTGTCCGAGGCCCTTCCAGCTGAGGAATTAACCACTCTCCGCTCAATGGTGGATAGTGACGATGTAATCCTCAGTAAGAGGCCCAAATCCACATCCTTCAAACCAGCAGATGAAATCGTCAAATTTCAAGTGCATCCAACGGACCCCAACAAAACAGAGTGCCTTAGAGCTCAGCTGGAACCCGCGGTTGACAAAGCATTGCGCATGTTCTTACGCGAAAACTGAGACATATTTGCCTGGCACCCCTCAGATATGCCAGGAATCCCACGAAGGTTAGCGGAGTAGAGCCTGAACATAATAAAGGGCTTTAAGCCAGTTAAACAGGCGCTTCGCCGATTTTCCGAACCCAAGCGTCAAGCTATGGGTGAAGACTTAGCAAAACTACTCGAAGCTGGATTCATCCACGAAATCAAACACCCCGAGTGGCTGGCAAATCTGGTCATGGTATCCAAGAAGGATAAGTCCTGGCGACTGTGCATCGATTTCAAAGACCTAAATAAAGATTGCCCTAAGGATCCTTTTCCTTTACCTCGCATAGACCAGATCATTGACGCCATCGTCGGACACGACTTACTGTGCTTCCTCAACGCCTACTCCGGGAACCATCAAATCAAGATGAAGGAGTCCGACCAAGCCGCAACCACCTTCATCACCCCCTACGGGCCATTCTGCTTCAACACAATGCCCTTTGGGTTGAAAAACGCAGGCGCCACATACTAGCACATGATTCAGACATGCCTAGAAAATCAAATCGGCAAAACAGTCAAAACATACGTGGACGACATGGTCATCAAGACTAAACACGTTAGCCAGTTGGTGGACGACCTCCGCCAAACCTTCGATAATGACACTGACAGAGGGATCGAGCCACAAAGCAGTGGCGGTAGCGTCACAAGAAGTAGATGATTAGATGATTGTTTCTCCTAGTTTAGAATGCATGTAATTATTTATTGAGGTGTGTGTGAACATTTTGTATAGTCACTTATGTAATTGGATGTTTATTTTGGTTATATATGTTGTTTTTCTGTAGACAGAGCATATCACATCGCACATAGACTAAACTAGGGAACCCGTCGGTGATGATTTCATCAATCCCTGACAATTGTATACCAGCAAGCGTTTACCCACAACACACATGGCTTATTAGCAACAATCGTCTGTGTTTTTATCGGTCTTCACACACATTTCTGATTATGGACCTATTTGCCGCATATCACACACATCTTGTTAAGTTGAACCATTTCTGTTGTTTTCACTCATCGCAAACAGTTCATTCGAGTGAACTTTATGTCGTCTATCGCACACATCTTTATATGCCTGGCTATTTCTGTTGTGTTGCCTAATCCAAAACAGTTCATCCGAGTGAACTGTATATCGTATATCACACACACATTGATCTGGCTGACCATTTCCGTTGTTCTAGTCATCGCAAACAGTTCGTATGGATGAACTGTATGCCACGTATCGCAGATGGAACTTTAATCTGAATCGTGCTTGATGTCTCCGCCGTCGCACACAGTTCGTCTTATTGGCGGCGGTTTTATTACGATGTCGTTTGCGATGCATGCATCGCACACAATTTGGTCAAAGGGTCTCTGATTCATGTGTCGCGTTAGCAGGTCGCTGCACCAGTGGATATTGCTCTTTTCTTATAACATGCAAGAATAATTATATAATCATGGAATTTCACAAAAAAGCAAAAAAGAAGTTTCATAACAAGTAATGAATTAGGGCATTGGTGTTATCCTTAAAGAGGAAATAAAATAAAATTAAATCAAAATAATGAAGTTTCTAAGAAAAATAAGTTGTTGTCATTAGTACTAACCTTTAAGAAGAAAGACCATGTTAAATAATAAAAATAATAATGAAAAAAATTTGCACACAACTTACACAAATATTGCACCTTTTTATAATATGCAAGAATAAGCATATCATAATGGAGTTTACACAAAAAAAATTGTAAGAAGGAATGAATTATTGACATTGGTATTTCTATTAAAGAAGAAATAAAATAAAATCAAAATCAAAATAATGAAGGTTGCTAAGAATGAATGAATTAGTGGCTTTGGTATTACCCTTGACAAAATGCAATTCGACAGATCTCACGTCGAACAAAGCAACACTGCCTTTGGAGGGATTATCCCTGAAAAAGAGGCGCGCTGCTCCGGACGAGTCACTGTTGATGTAGTATTCGACACCCCTGAGAACTACAGGTCTGAGGAACTACTCTTCCACATCGTGCCCTTCCATAGCGGTTACCACGGCCTATTGGGGCGTGACACGTTCACAAGATTTCAAGCTATACCACATTATAGGTATATGAAACTCAAAATGCCAGGGCCCAATGGCCTGATCACAATCACAAGTGATCCGGACAGAGCTCTACGAGCCAAAAACAAAACAACATCCCTCACCCTCGACACACTGTCCGAGGCCCTTGCAGCCAAGGAATTAACCACTCTCCACTCAATGGTGGATAGTGACGATGTAATCCTCAGTAAGAGGCCCAAATCCACATCCTTCAAACCAGCAGATGAATTCGTCAAATTTCAAGTGCATCCAACGGACCCCAACAAAACAGCGTCCATTGGAGCTCAGCTGGAACCCGCGGTTGACGAAGCATTGCGCATGTTCTTACGTGAAAACTGAGACATATTTGCCTGGCACCCCTCGGATATGCCAGGAATCCCATGAAGGTTACCGGAGCAGAGCCTGAACATAATAAAGGGCTTTAAGCCAGTTAAACAGGTGCTTCGCCGATTTTCCGAACCCAAGCATCAAGCTATGGGTGAAGACTTAGCAAAACTACTCGAAGCTGGATTCATCCGTGAAATAAAACACCCCGAGTGGTTGGAAAATCTGGTCATGGTGTCCAAGAAGGATAAATCTTGCGGCTATGCATTGATTTCAAAGACCTAAATAAAGAATGCCCTAAGGATTCTTTTCCTTTACCTCGCATAGACCAGATCATTGACGCCACCATCGGACACGACTTACTGTGCTTCCTCGACGCCTACTCCGAGAACCATCAAATCAAGATGAAGGAGTCCGACCAAGCCGCAACCACCTTCATCACCCCCTACGGGCCATTCTGCTTCAACACAATTCCCTTCGGGTTGAAAAACGCAGGCGCCACATACCAGCACATGATGCAAACATGCCTAGAAAATTAAATCGGCAAAACAGTCGAAGCATACGTGGACAACGTGGTCGTCAAGACTAAACACATTAGCCAGTTGGTGCACGACCTCCCCCAAACCTTCGATAATGACATCGACAGAGGGATCGAGCCACAAAGCAGTGGCGGCAGCGTTACAAGAAGTAGATGATTAGATGATCGTTTCTTCTTGTTTAGAATGCATGTAATTATTTATTGAGGTGTGTGTGAACATTTTGTATAGTCACTTATGTAATTGGATGTTTATTTTGGTTATATATGTTGTTTTTCTGTAGGCAGAGCATATCACATCGCATATAGACTAATCTAGGGAACCCGTCGGTGATGATTTCATCAATCGCTGACAATTGTATATCAGCAAGCGTTTACCCACAACACACACGGCTTATTAGCACAATCGTCTGTGTTTTTATCGGTCTACACACACATATTTCTGATTATGGACCTATTTGCCGCATATCACACATCTTGTTAGGTTGAACCGTTTCTATTGTTTTCGCTCATCGCAAATAGTTCATCCGAGTTAACTTTATGTCGTCTATCGCACACATCTTTATCTGGCTGGCCGTTTTTGTTGTGTTGCCTAATCGAAAATAGTTCATTCGAGTGAACTGTATATCGTATATCACACACATCTTGATCTGGCTGACCGTTTTTGTTGTTCTGGTCATCGCAAATAGTTTGTATGGATGAACTGTATGCCACGTATCGCACACGCAACTTTAATCTGAATCGTGCTTGATGTCTCCGCTGTTGCACACAGTTCGTCTTATTGGCGGCGGTTTTATTACGAAGCCGTTTGCGATGCATGCATCGCACACAGTTTGGTCGAAGGGTCTCTGATTCATGTGTCGCGTTAGTAGGTCGCTGCACCAGTGGATATTGCTCTTTTCTTATAACATGCAAGAATAATTATATAATTGTGGAATTTCACAAAAAAAAATTCGTAACAAGTAATGAATTAGGGCACTGATGTTATCCTTAAGGAGGAAATAAAATAAAATAAAATCAAAATAATGAAGTTTCTAAGAAAAGTAAGTTTTTGTCATTGGTACTAACCTTTAAGAAGAAAGACCATGTTAAATAAATAAAATAATAATGAAAAATTTGCACACAACTTTCACAAATATTGCACCTTCTTATAATATGCAAGAATAAGCATATCATAATGGAGTTTTCACAAAAAAAAATGTAAGAAGGAATGAATTATCGACATTGGTATTTCCATAAAGAAGAAATAAAATAAATCAAAAACAAAATAATGAAGGTTACTAAGAATGAATGAATAGTGGCTTTGGTATTACCTTTAAGAGAAGTAAAATGCATAAAAATGAAAAAAAATATTTCCAAGATAATTAATTAGTGGCTTTGGTATTACCCTTTTAATAGGAAATAAAATGAAATAAAAACTAAAAGATCCAAATTAGGTAAAACAAATATTGTGGTGTGTATTTTCTCATGCATGATACATGTTTGATGGACTTATAGATCGAGAGTATATCGAGCAGGGGGATAAATGGAAGATTTAAATTTCTTTTGGAAACTGAAATCTCTGTCCACAGCAGCGGAAAATAAACTAAATAGAAACAAATCTACAAAAGAAAATGTCTTGAAATGATAGACAGGAGATAAAAAAAAACACTACGAGTACCGAAGATAAATCACATGACTGAAACACTACAGAAGATAAACTACTGAAAGTATTGCAGAGGCGAAGATGAAATCGTGGTGCTCGAGGGGGCCAGGTATTTTTTGGACATTTTCACTCTTCTCAAAAGAGCTACTCTAGTTGGAGGCCTTGTAATTAACACAGAAGGTAAACTCCCTTCGTCCTATTCTCCTTGAAACCAAGTTCGTCAACATGTCCGATTACTCAAGATAGATCTTCAGGCGATCTCCTAACCTTCAATTGTCTTCAGAACCACAATGACTATTGGTTGCTGAAGACTTTGATTCCTAACCGTCTAGACAGTTAGTAGCTCTCAAGAATAATAGACCGAGCGTACCATACTTAGATCTCTGTGATGCACAACCCTATCTATTTTTTGTCTCTAGATTTTTCTCTCGCGGGATTAACTTAATATTTCGGAGAGAGGGCGCTCTGACAAACCTCGTCCAAGATAACATTGAGCGCCAACCATCTCGGATAGCGCAGGGTGACTATTTCTAACTATAGAAATCAATGGGGGGAAATGACATTCAGGACACGACATCAAGCAATGACCAACCGACACACATCTAAAGGTCGAGATTTCAAACGCACCCAACAATTTTACTTGAGGAACAAAGTAAGCTGACTCCTCGGTTTGAGCATTTCCCTCTCAGTCCAGAAAATCATTGTCTTGTCTGACCAGCAAATTCTTCTAAACACAAAGGATTTCTCTCACATCTCACAAAGGATATGTTTCAGTTAAGCATCCCAGAAAACATAACTTTTGAAAAAATTTGACCGTATTATTAGTAAAGTGGCCATGTGACTCAAATTAGAGAAAAGAAACTACAAAAAAAATGCTACGTCTTTACTTCGTCTTCTTTCTTCTCGGCTCAGTCAACACTCTCGGACCGGGTCCGAATTAATTGCTTTGCGCCAGCAATTTTTGCGGTCACTTCCATCTCACAATCTTCTTGAGTGCCTTAGCATTCTTTCTTGTTGCGATTATAATAATGTTCTGATTTTATCAAACACCTCTGAACTCCAGGGACCTAATCTCTCTATGTGCACTAGCAAATACATTGGTCCCCACTGATTCTGTCCAACAAAACTCCAAAACTTCGGGGCACTCAATTGCACCAACAGGGCCTTATCTCATTCAAAATTGTATGGTGAGATGGCATGCTTGCATGTTCTGAGATAAATAAATTAGTGGCGATGAGTCTCTAGGTAGGGAAGAGATACACGCAATCGGGGGAGAGGTACTTTCATTTTTCTCTACAAAGGAGATATACATGTAATCAGGGGGAGAGATACATTTTCCTTTTTCTAGAGGGCTAAACACGGAATTGTGAGGAATTAGAAGAAATACACTTACATTCTGGATTTTTATCAAAAAAAAACAATGCACCTTATATAAAGGAACGGAGAGGAGTATATAGAATTCCCCTTGGAACTATTGAATGGTGCACTATCTCACCACTGTGTCATGTGGCATTAACCGATCCTCTACCTACACTAGGATGAACATGGGGCAATATAGTACAAACATGGTTACACGATATATGTCCAATGTCAGTGTGACAATGTTGGTCGGGTTGCGGCCCTCTGGTGTGGCTTCAAGCAGGGGTTGGGGGTCTAGTTGCATCTCGTATACACACACACCTTGATCTGGCTGACCGTTTGTTGTTCTGGTCATCGCAAATAGTTTGTATGGATGAACTGTATGCCAAGTATCGCACACGCAACTTAATCTGAATCCTGCTTGATGTTCCGCCGTCGCAACACAGTTCGTCTATTGGCGGCGGTTTTATTACGAAGTGTTTGCGATGCATGCATCGCACACAGTTGGTCGAAGGGTCTCTGATTCATGTGTCGCGTTAGTAGGTCGCTACACCAGTGGATATGCTCTTTTTCTTATAACATGCAAGAATAATTATATAATTGTGGAATTTAACAAAAAAACAAAAAAGAAGTTTCATAACAAGTAATGAATTAGGGCACTGGTGTTATCCTTAAAGAGAAATAAAATTAAATTAAATCAAAAATGAAGTTTCTAAGGAAAATAAGTTGTTGTCATTGGTACTACCTTAAGAAGAAAGACCATGTTAAATAATAAAAAATAATAATTAAAAAAATTGACACAACTTACACAAATATTGCAACTTTTTATAATATGCAAGAATAAGCAAAATAATGGACTTTTCACAAAAAAAATTGTAAGAAGGAATGAATATTGACATTGGTATTCTATTAAGAAGAAATAAAATAAAATCAAATCAAAATAATGAAGGTTGCTAAGAATGAATGAATTAGTGGCTTTTGTATTCCTTAAAGAAGAGTAAAATGCATAAAAATGAAGAAAAAATAAATATTTCCAAGAAAAATGAATTAGTGCTTTGGTATTACCCTTTTAATAGGAAATAAATGAAATAAAACTAAAAGAATCCAAAAAAATGAGTAAAACAAATATTGTGGTGGATCTTTTTCATGCATGATTACATGTTGGGATGCACTTATAGGATCGAGAGTATATCGAGGCAGGGGGGATAAATGGAAGATTTAAAATTTCTTTTGGAAACTTGAATCTCTCAGTACACAGCAGGGAAAATAAACTAATAGAAACAAAATACAAAAGAAAACGTCTGAAATAGATAGACAGGAGATAAAAACAAAACGACTATGAGTACCGAAGATAAATCACATGACTGAAACACTACAGAAAGAAAATACTGAAAGTATTGCAGAGGCGAAGATGAAACGGTGGTGCTCGAGGCGACCAAGTATTTTTTGGACCATTTTCACTCTTCTACAAAAGAGCTATGTCTAGTTGGAGGGACTTGTAATTTAACACAGAAGGTAAACTCCCTTCGTCATTCTCCTTGAGAACAAGTTCATCAACATGTGCCGATTATCAAGATAGATACTTCAGGCGATCTCCATAACCTTCAAAAAATTGTATTCACGAACCACCTGACTATTGGTTGCTGAAGACTTTGATTCCTAACCGTCTAGACAGTTAGTAGTTCTTCAAGAATAATAGACGAGCGTACCATACTTAGATCTCTGTGATGCACAACCACTATGTAGTTTTTGTCTCTAGAGTTTTCTCTCGCTGGATTAACTCTAATATTTTGGAGAGAGGGCGCTCTGACAACTCGTCAAGATAACATTGTGCAGCCAACCATCTCGGATAGCGCAGGGTGACTTTTTACCCGGAGAAATCCTGAATGGGGAAATGACCATTCAGGACACGACATCAAGTCAATGACCACCGACACACATCTAAAGGTCGGATTTCAAACGCACCCAACAATTTTACTTGAGGAACAAGTAAAGCTGACTCCTCGGTCGAGCATTTCCTCTTCAGTCCAGAAAATCATCGTCTCTGTCTGACCAGCAAATTCTTCTAAAACACAAGAGTTTCTCTCACATCTCACAAAGGATATGTTTCAGTTAAGCATCCAGAAACATAACTTTTGAAAAAATTTGACCCGTATTTAGTAAAGTGGCCATGTGACTCAAATTAGAGAAAAAGAACTACAAAAAAAATGCTACGTTTACTTCGTCTTCTTTCTTCTCGGCTGCAGTCAACACTCTCGACCGGGCTCCGACTTAATTGCTTTGCGCACAGCAATTTTTTGCGGTCACTTCCATCTCACATATTCTTGAGTGCCTTAGATTCTTCTCTGTTGCGTATATAATAATGTTCGATTTTATCAAACACCTCTGAACTCCAGGGACCTAATCTCTCTATGTGCACTAGCAAATACATTGGTCCCCCACTGATTCTGTCCAACAAACTCCAAAACTTAGGGGCACTCAAATTGCACCAACAGGGCCTTATCTCATTCAAAATTGTATGGTGAGATGGCGCGCTTGCATGTTCTGAGATAAATAAAATATGTGGCGATGAGTCTTAGGTAGGGAAGAGATACACGCAATCGGGGGAGAGGTACTTTCATTTTTCTCTACAAGGAGATATACATGTAATCAGGGGAGAGATAATATTTCCTTTTTCTAGAGGCTAAACACGGAATTGTGAGGATTAGAAGAAATACACCTTACATCTGGATTTTAATCAAAAACAAAGCACCTTATATAAAGAAACGGAGGGAAGTATATAGGAATTCCCCTTGGAACTATTGACATGGTGCACTATCTCACCATGTGTCATGTGGCATTAACCCAGATCCTCTACCTACACTAGGATGAACATGGGCAATATAGTGACAAACATGAGTTACACGATCATATGTCCAATGTCAGTGTGAACAATGTTTGGTCGGGTTTGCGGCCCTCTGGTGTGGCTTCACGCAGGGGTTGGGGGTCTTAGTTGCATCTCGTATATCACACACACCTTGATCTGGCTGACCGTTTTTTTGTGGTTCTGTACGCAAATGTTTGTAGGTATGAAACTGTTATGCCACGTATCGCACACGCAACTTTAATCTGAATCGTGCTTGATGTTCCGCCGTCGCACACAGTTCGTCTTATTGGCGGCGGTTTTATTACGACGTCGTTTGCGATGCATGCATCGCACACAGTTTGGTCGAAGGGTCTCTGATTCATGTGTCGCGTTAGTAGGTCGCTACACAGTGGATATTGCTCTTTTCTTATAACATGCAAGAATAATTATATAATGTGGAATTTAAAAAAAAACAAAAAAGAAGTTTCATAACAAGTAATGAATTAGGGCATGGTGTTATCCTTAAAGAGGAAATAAAATTAAATTAAATCAAAATAATGAAGTTTCTAAGGAAAATAAGTTGTTGTCATTGGTACTAACCTTAAGAAGAAAGACCATGTTAAATAATAAATAATAATTAAAAAAATTGACACAACTACACAAATATTGCACCCTTTTTATAATATGCAAGAATAAGCAATACATAATGGACTTTTCACAAAAAAATTGTAAGAAGGAATGAATTATTGACATTGGTATTTTCATTAAAGAAGAAATAAAATAAAATCAAATCAAAATAAGAAGGTTGCTAAGAATGAATGAATGAATTAGTGGCTTTGGTATTACCTTTAAGAAGAAGTAAAATGCAATAAAAATGAAAAAAAATATTTCCAAGAAATAATGAATTAGTGGCTTTGGTATTACCCTTTTAATAGGAAATAAAATGAAATAAAAACTAAAAGAATCCAAAATATGAGGTAAAACAAATATTGTGGTGGGTATTTTCTCATGCATGATTACATGTTGAGATGGACTTATAGGATCGAGAGTATATCGAGCAGGGGGGATAAATGGAAGATTTAAAATTTCTTTTGGAAACATGAAATCTCTTAGTCCACAGCAGCGGAAAATAAACTAAATAGAAACAAATCTACAAAAGAAAATGTCTTGAAATAGATAGACAGGAGATACAAACAAAACGACTACGAGTACCGAAGATAAATCACATGACTGAAACACTACAGAAGATAAACTACTGAAAGTATTGCAGAGGCGAAGATGAAATCGGTGGTGCTCGAGGGGGCCAGGTATTTTTTGGACCATTTTCACTCTTCTTCAAAAGAGCTACGTCTAGTTGGAGGGACTTGTAAGTTAACACAGAAGGTAAACTCCCTTCGTCCTATTCTCCTTGAAACCAAGTTCGTCAACATGTACCTATTACTCAAGATAGATACTTCAGGCGATCTCCATAACCTTCAAAATTTGTCTTCATGAACCACAATGACTATTGGTTGCTGAAGACTTTGATTCCTAACCGTCTAGACAGTTAGTAGCTCTCAAGAATAATAGACCGAGCGTACCATACTTAGATCTCTGTGATGCACAACCACTATCTAGTTTTTTGTCTCTAGAGTTTTCTCTCGCTGGATTAACTTTAATATTTCGGAGAGAGGGCGCTCTGACAACTCGTCAAGATAACATTGAGCGGCCAACCATCTCGGATAGCGCAGGGTGACTATTTCTAACTATAGAAATCCTAAGGGGGAAATGACCATTCAGGACACGACATCAAGTCAATGACCAACCGACACACATCTAACGGTCAGATTTCAAACGCACCCAACAATTTTACTTGAGGAACAAGTAAAGCTGACTCCTCGGTTTGAGCATTTCCCTCTCAGTCCAGAAAATCATCGTCTCTGTCTGACCAGCAAATTCTTCTAAACACAAAGAGATTTCTCTCACATCTCACAAAGGATATGTTTCAGTTAAGCATCCCAGAAACATAACTTTTGAAAAAATTTGACCCGTATTATTAGTAAAGTGGCCATGTGACTCAAATTAGAGAAAAAGAACTACAAAAAAAATGCTACGTCTTTACTTCGTCTTCTTTCTTCTCGGCTGCAGTCAACACTCTCGGACCGGGCTCCGACTTAATTGCTTTGCGCCAGCAATTTTTGCGGTCACTTCCATCTCACAATCTTCTTGAGTGCCTTAGCATTCTTCTCTGTTGCGTATATAATAATGTTCTGATTTTATCAAACACCTCTGAACTCCAGGGACCTAATCTCTCTATGTGCACTAGCAAATACATTGGTCCCCCACTGATTCTGTCCAACAAACTCCAAAACTCTAGGGGCACTCAATTGCACCAACAGGGCCTTATCTCATTCAAAATTGTATGGTGAGATGGCATGCTTGCATGTTCTGAGATAAATAAATTAGTGGCGATGAGTCTCTTAGGTAGGGAAGAGATACACGCAATCGGGGGAGAGGTACTTTCATTTTTCTCTACAAGGAGATATACATGTAATCAGGGGAGAGATACATTTTCCTTTTTCTAGAGGGCTAAACACGGAATTGTGAGGAATTAGAAGAAATACACCTTACATTCTGGATTTTTATCAAAAAACAAATGCACCTTATATAAAGGAACGGAGGGAGTATATAGAATTCCCCTTGGAACTATTGACATGGTGCACTATCTCACCACTGTGTCATGTGGCATTAACCAGATCCTCTACCTACACTAGGATGAACATGGGGCAATATAGTACAAACATGAGTTACACGATCATATGTCCAATGTCAGTGTGACAATGTTGGTCGGGTTGCGGCCCTAACCGTTTTTATAATATGCAAGAATAAGCAAATCATAATGGACTTTTCACAAAAAAAATTGTAAGAAGGAATGAAATATTGACATTGGTATTTCTATTAAAGAAGAAATAAAATAAATCAAAATCAAAATAATGAAGGTTGCTAAGAATGAATGAATTAGTGGCTTTTGTATTACCTTTAAGAAGAAGTAAAATGCAATAAAAATGAAGAAAAATAAAATTTCCAAGAAATAATGAATTAGTGGCTTTGGTATTACCCTTTTTTATAGGAATAAAATGAAATAAAAACTAAAAGAATCCAAAAAATGAGGTAAAACAAATATTGTGGTGGATCTTTCTCATGCATGATACATGTTGGGATGCACTTATAGGATCGAGAGTATATCGAGCAGGGGGGAAAATGGGAGATTTAAAATTTCTTTGGAAACTTGAAATCTCTCAGTACACACGCGGAAAATAATAAAATAGAAACAAATCTACAAAAGAAAACGTCTTGAATAGATAGACAGGAGATAAAAACAAAACGACTATGAGTACCGAAGATAAATCACATGACTGAAACACTACAGAAGATAAACTATGAAAGTATTGCAGAGGCGAAGATGAAATCGGTGGTGCTCGAGGCGACCAAGTATTTTTTGGACCATTTTCACTCTTCTACAAAAGAGCTATGTCTAGTTGGAGGGACTTGTAATTTAACACAGAAGGTAAACTCCCTTTGTCCTATTCTCCTTGAGAACAAGTTCATCAACATGTGCCGATTACTCAAGATAGATACTTCAGCGATCTCCATAACCTTCAAAAATTGTATTCAACACCACAATGACTATTGGTTGCTGAAGACTTTGATTCCTAACCGTCTAGACAGTTAGTAGTCTCAAGAATAATAGACCGAGCGTACCATACTTAGATCTCTGTGATGCACAACCACTATGTAGTTTTTTGTCTCTAGAGTTTTCTCTGCTGGATTAACTCTATATTTTGGAGAGAGGGCGCTCTGACAACTCGTCAAGATAACATTGTGCAGCCAACCATCTCGGATGCGCAGGGTGACTATTTCTAACCGGAGAAATCCTAATGGGGGGAATGACCATTCAGGACACGACATCAAGTCAAGACCAAACCGACACACATCTAAAGGTCGGATTTCAAACGCACCCCACAATTTTACTTGAGGAACAAGTAAAGCTGACTCCTCGGTTCGAGCATTTCCCTCTCAGTCCAGAAAATCATCGTCTCTGTCTGACCAGTATATTCTTAAACACAAAGAGTTCTCTCACATCTCACAAAGGATATGTTTCAGTTAAGCTCTCGAGAAATAACTTTTGAAAAAAATCAACCCGTATTATTAGTAAAGTGGCCATGTGTCTCAATTAGAGAAAAAGAACTACAAAAAAAATGCTACATCTTTACTTCGTCTTCTTTTCTTTCGGCTGCAGTCAACACTCTCGGACCGGGCTCGACTTAATTGCTTTGCGCCAGCAATTTTGCGGTCACTTCAATCTCACAACTCTCTGGAGTGCCTTAGCATTCTTCTCTGTTGCGTATATATAATGTTCTGTTTATCAAACACCTCTGAACTCAGGGACCTAATCTCTCTATTGCACTAGCAAATACATGGTCCCCCATGATTCTGTCCAACAAACTCCAAAACACTAGGGGCCATCAATTGCACCAACAGGGCCTTATGTCATTCAAAATTGTATGGAGGATGGATGCTGCATTGTCTGAGATAAATAATTAGTGGCGATGAGTCTCTTTAGGTAGGGAAGAGATACACGCAATGGGGAGAGGTACTTTCATTTTCTTCTACAAGGAGATATACATGTAATCAGGGGAGAGATATATTTTCCTTTTCTAGAGGGCTAAACACGGAATTATGAGGAATTAGAAGAAATAACACTTACATTCTGGATATTATCAAAAAATAAATGCAAAATATAAGGAACGGAGGGAGTATATAGAATTCCCCTTGGAACATTGACATGGTGACTATCTCACTGTGTCATGTGGATTAACCAGATCCTCTACCTACATAGGATGAACATGGGGCAATATGTACAAACATGAGCACAGATCATATGTCCAATGTCAGTGTCACAATGTGGTCGGGTTGCGGCCCTCTGGTGTGGCTTCATGCTGGGGTTGGGGGGTCTTAGTTGCATCTCGTATATCACACACACCTTGATCTGGTTGACCTTTTTGTTGTTCTGGTCATCGCAAATAGTTTGTATGGATGAACTGTATGCCACGTATCGCACACGCAACTTTAATCTGAATCGTGCTTGATGTCTCCGCCGTCGCCACACGTTCGTCTTATGGCGGCGGTTTTATTTCGACGCCGTTTGCGATGATGCAGCGCACATTTTAATAGGAAATAAAATGAAATAAAAACTAAAAGAATCCAAAATATGAGGTAAAACAAATATTGTGGTGGGTATTTTCTCATGCATGATTACATGTTGAGATGGACTTATAGGATCGAGAGTATATCGAGCAGGGGGGATAAATGGAAGATTTAAAATTTCTTTTGGAAACATGAAATCTCTTAGTCCACAGCAGCGGAAAATAAACTAAATAGAAACAAATCTACAAAAGAAAATGTCTTGAAATAGATAGACAGGAGATACAAACAAAACGACTACGAGTACCGAAGATAAATCACATGACTGAAACACTACAGAAGATAAACTACTGAAAGTATTGCAGAGGCGAAGATGAAATCGGTGGTGCTCGAGGGGGCCAGGTATTTTTTGGACCATTTTCACTCTTCTTCAAAAGAGCTACGTCTAGTTGGAGGGACTTGTAAGTTAACACAGAAGGTAAACTCCCTTCGTCCTATTCTCCTTGAAACCAAGTTCGTCAACATGTACCTATTACTCAAGATAGATACTTCAGGCGATCTCCATAACCTTCAAAATTTGTCTTCATGAACCACAATGACTATTGGTTGCTGAAGACTTTGATTCCTAACCGTCTAGACAGTTAGTAGCTCTCAAGAATAATAGACCGAGCGTACCATACTTAGATCTCTGTGATGCACAACCACTATCTAGTTTTTTGTCTCTAGAGTTTTCTCTCGCTGGATTAACTTTAATATTTCGGAGAGAGGGCGCTCTGACAACTCGTCAAGATAACATTGAGCGGCCAACCATCTCGGATAGCGCAGGGTGACTATTTCTAACTATAGAAATCCTAAGGGGGAAATGACCATTCAGGACACGACATCAAGTCAATGACCAACCGACACACATCTAACGGTCAGATTTCAAACGCACCCAACAATTTTACTTGAGGAACAAGTAAAGCTGACTCCTCGGTTTGAGCATTTCCCTCTCAGTCCAGAAAATCATTGTCTTGTCTGACCAGCAAATTCTTCTAAACACAAAGGATTTCTCTCACATCTCACAAAGGATATGTTTCAGTTAAGCATCCCAGAAAAATAACTTTTGAAAAAATTTGACCGTATTATTAGTAAAGTGGCCATGTGACTCAAATTAGAGAAAAGAAATACAAAAAAAATGCTACGTCTTTACTTCGTCTTCTTTCTTCTGGCTCAGTCAACACTCTCGGACCGGGGTCCGAATTAATTGCTTTGCGCCAGCAATTTTTGCGGTCACTTCCATCTCACAATCTTCTTGAGTGCCTTAGCATTCTTTCTTGTTGCGTTATAATAATGTTCTGATTTTATCAAACACCTCTGAACTCCAGGGACCTAATCTCTCTATGTGCACTAGCAAATACATTGGTCCCCCACTGATTCTGTCCAACAAAACTCCAAAACTTCGGGGCACTCAATTGCACCAACAGGGCCTTATCTCATTCAAAATTGTATGGTGAGATGGCATGCTTGCATGTTCTGAGATAAATAAATTAGTGGCGATGAGTCTCTAGGTAGGGAAGAGATACACGCAATCGGGGGAGAGGTACTTTCATTTTTCTCTAAAAGGAGATATACATGTAATCAGGGGGAGAGATACATTTTCCTTTTTCTAGAGGGCTAAACACGGAATTGTGAGGAATTAGAAGAAATACACTTACATTCTGGATTTTTATCAAAAAAAAACAATGCACCTTATATAAAGGAACGGAGGGAGTATATAGAATTCCCCTTGGAACTATTGAATGGTGCACTATCTCACCACTGTGTCATGTGGCATTAACCAGATCCTCTACCTACACTAGGATGAACATGGGGCAATATAGTACAAACATGGGTTACACGATATATGTCCAATGTCAGTGTGACAATGTTGGTCGGGTTGCGGCCCTCTGGTGTGGCTTCAAGCAGGGGTTGGGGGTCTAGTTGCATCTCGTATACACACACACCTTGATCTGGCTGACCGTTTGTTGTTTGGTCATCGCAAATAGTTTGTATGGATGAACTGTATGCCACGTATCGCACACGCAACTTAATCTGAATCCTGCTTGATGTTCCGCCGTCGCACACAGTTCGTCTATTGGCGGCGGTTTTATTACGAGTGTTTGCGATGCATGCATCGCACACAGTTGGTCGAAGGGTCTCTGATTCATGTGTCGCGTTAGTAGGTCGCTACACCAGTGGATATTGCTCTTTTTCTTATAACATGCAAGAATAATTATATAATTGTGGAATTTAACAAAAAAACAAAAAAGAAGTTTCATAACAAGTAATGAATTAGGGCACTGGTGTTATCCTTAAAGAGGAAATAAAATTAAATTAAATCAAATAATGAAGTTTCTAAGGAAAATAAGTTGTTGTCATTGTACTAACCTTAAGAAGAAAGACCATGTTAAATAATAAAAAATAATAATTAAAAAAATTGACACAACTTACACAAATATTGCAACTTTTTATAATATGCAAGAATAAGCAAATCATAATGGACTTTTCACAAAAAAAATTGTAAGAAGGAATGAATTATTGACATTGGTATTCTATTAAGAAGAAATAAAATAAAATCAAAATCAAAATAATGAAGGTTGCTAAGAATGAATGAATTAGTGGCTTTTGTATTACCTTAAGAGAAGAGTAAAATGCATAAAAAATGAAGAAAAAATAAATATTTCCAAGAAAAATGATTAGTGCTTTGGTATTACCCTTTTAATAGGAAATAAAATGAAATAAAAACTAAAAGAATCCAAAAAATGAGGTAAAACAAATATTGTGGTGGATCTTTTTCATGCATGATTACATGTTGGGATGCACTTATAGGATCGAGAGTATATCGAGCAGGGGGATAATGGAAGATTTAAAATTTCTTTTGGAAACTTGAATCTCTCAGTACACAGCAGGGAAAATAAACTAATAGAAACAAAATACAAAAGAAAACGTCTTGAAATAGATAGACAGGAGATAAAAACAAAACGACTATGAGTACCGAAGATAAATCACATGACTGAAACACTACAGAAAGATAAACTACTGAAAGTATTGCAGAGGCGAAGATGAAACGGTGGTGCTCGAGGCGACCAAGTATTTTTTGGACCATTTTCACTCTTCTACAAAAGAGCTATGTCTAGTTGGAGGGACTTGTAATTTAACACAGAAGGTAAACTCCCTTCGTCATTCTCCTTGAGAAAAGTTCATCAACATGTGCCGATTACTCAAGATAGATACTTCAGGCGATCTCCATAACCTTCAAAAAATTGTATTCACGAACCACCTGACTATTGGTTGCTGAAGACTTTGATTCCTAACCGTCTAGACAGTTAGTAGTTCTCAAGAATAATAGACGAGCGTACCATACTTAGATCTCTGTGATGCACAACCACTATGTAGTTTTTTGTCTCTAGAGTTTTCTCTCGCTGGATTAACTCTAATATTTGGAGAGAGGGCGCTCTGACAACTCGTCAAGATAACATTGTGCAGCCAACCATCTCGGATAGCGCAGGGTGACTATTTACCGGAGAAATCCTAATGGGGAAATGACCATTCAGGACACGACATCAAGTCAATGACCACCGCACACATCTAAAGGTCGGATTTCAAACGCACCCAACAATTTTACTTGAGGAACAAGTAAAGCTGACTCCTCGGTCGAGCATTTCCTCTCTCAGTCCAGAAAATCATCGTCTCTGTCTGCCAGCAAATTCTTCTAAAACACAAGAGTTTCTCTCACATCTCACAAAGGATATGTTTCAGTTAAGCATCCAGAAACATAACTTTTGAAAAAATTTGACCCGTATTATGTAAAGTGGCCATGTGACTCAAATTAGAGAAAAAGAACTACAAAAAAAATGCTACGTTTACTTCGTCTCTTTCTTCTCGGCTGCAGTCAACACTCTCGGACCGGGCTCCGACTTAATTGCTTTGCGCCAGCAATTTTTGCGGTCACTTCCATCTCACAATTCTTGAGTGCCTTAGATTCTTCTCTGTTGCGTATATAATAATGTTCGATTTTATCAAACACCTCTGAACTCCAGGGACCTAATCTCTCTATGTGCACTAGCAAATACATTGGTCCCCCACTGATTCTGTCCAACAAACTCCAAAACTTAGGGGCACTCAAATGCACCAACAGGGCCTTATCTCATTCAAAATTGTATGGTGAGATGGCGCGCTTGCATGTTCTGAGATAAATAAAATATCTGTGGCGATGAGTCTTAGGTAGGGAAGAGATACACGCAATCGGGGGAGAGGTACTTTCATTTTTCTCTACAAGGAGATATACATGTAATCAGGGGAGAGATAATTTTCCTTTTTCTAGAGGCTAAACACGGAATTGTGAGGATTAGAAGAAATACACCTTACATCTGGATTTTATCAAAAACAAATGCACCTTATATAAAGGAAACGGAGGGAGTATATAGAATTCCCCTTGGAACTATTGACATGGTGCACTATCTCACCATGTGTCATGTGGCATTAACCAGATCCTCTACCTACACTAGGATGAACATGGGCAATATAGGACAAACATGAGTTACACGATCATATGTCCAATGTCAGTGTGACAATGTTTGGTCGGGTTGCGGCCCTCTGGTGTGGCTTCACGCAGGGGTTGGGGGTCTTAGTTGCATCTCGTATATCACACAACCTTGATCTGGCTGACCGTTTTTGTTGTGGTTCTGTCACGCAAATCAGTTTGTAGGATGAACTGTTATGCCACGTATCGCACACGCAACTTTAATCTGAATCGTGCTTGATGTTCCGCCGTCGCACACAGTTCGTCTTATTGGCGGCGGTTTTATTACGACGTCGTTTGCGATGCATGCATCGCACACAGTTTGGTCGAAGGGTCTCTGATTCATGTGTCGCGTTAGTAGGTCGCTACACAAGTGGATATTGCTCTTTTCTTATAACATGCAAGAATAATTATATAATGTGGAATTTAAAAAAAAACAAAAAAGAAGTTTCATAACAAGTAATGAATTAGGGCACTGGTGTTATCCTTAAAGAGGAAATAAAATTAAATTAAATCAAAATAATGAAGTTTCTAAGGAAAATAAGTTGTTGTCATTGGTACTAACCTCTAAGAAAGAAAGACCATGTTAAATAATAAATAATAATTAAAAAAATTGACACAACTACACAAATATTGCACCCTTTTTATAATATGCAAGAATAAGCAAATCATAATGGACTTTTCACAAAAAAATTGTAAGAAGGAATGAATTATTGACATTGGTATTTTCATTAAAGAAGAAATAAAATAAAATCAAAATCAAAATAATGAAGGTTGCAAGAATGAATGAATTAGTGGCTTTTGTATTACCTTTAGAGAAGTAAAATGCAATAAAAATAGAAGAAAAAATAAATATTTCCAAGAAATAATGAATTAGTGGCTTTGGTATTACCCTTTTAATAGGAAATAAAATGAAATAAAAACTAAAAGAATCCAAAAAATGAGGTAAAACAAATATTGTGGTGGATCTTTTCTCATGCATGATTACATGTTGAGATGCACTTATAGGATCGAGAGTATATCGAGCAGGGGGGATAAATGGAAGATTTAAAATTTCTTTTGGAAACTTGAAATCTCTCAGTACACAGCAGCGGAAAATAAACTAAATAGAAACAAATCTACAAAAGAAAACGTCTTGAAATAGATAGACAGGAGATAAAAACAAAACGACTATGAGTACCGAAGATAAATCACATGACTGAAACACTACAGAAGATAAACTACTGAAAGTATTGCAGAGGCGAAGATGAAATCGGTGGTGCTCGAGGCGACCAAGTATTTTTTGGACCATTTTCACTCTTCTACAAAAGAGCTATGTCTAGTTGGAGGGACTTGTAATTTAACACAGAAGGTAAACTCCCTTCGTCCTATTCTCCTTGAGAACAAGTTCATCAACATGTGCCGATTACTCAAGATAGATACTTCAGGCGATCTCCATAACCTTCAAAAATTGTATTCACGAACCACAATGACTATTGGTTGCTGAAGACTTTGATTCCTAACCGTCTAGACAGTTAGTAGTTCTCAAGAATAATAGACCGAGCGTACCATACTTAGATCTCTGTGATGCACAACCACTATGTAGTTTTTTGTCTCTAGAGTTTTCTCTCGCTGGATTAACTCTAATATTTTGGAGAGAGGGCGCTCTGACAACTCGTCAAGATAACATTGTGCAGCCAACCATCTCGGATAGCGCAGGGTGACTATTTCTAACCGGAGAAATCCTAATGGGGAAATGACCATTCAGGACACGACATCAAGTCAATGACCAACCGACACACATCTAAAGGTCGGATTTCAAACGCACCCAACAATTTTACTTGAGGAACAAGTAAAGCTGACTCCTCGGTTCGAGCATTTCCCTCTCAGTCCAGAAAATCATCGTCTCTGTCTGACCAGCAAATTCTTCTAAACACAAAGAGATTTCTCTCACATCTCACAAAGGATATGTTTCAGTTAAGCATCCCAGAAACATAACTTTTGAAAAAATTTGACCCGTATTATTAGTAAAGTGGCCATGTGACTCAAATTAGAGAAAAAGAACTACAAAAAAAATGCTACGTCTTTACTTCGTCTTCTTTCTTCTCGGCTGCAGTCAACACTCTCGGACCGGGCTCCGACTTAATTGCTTTGCGCCAGCAATTTTTGCGGTCACTTCCATCTCACAATCTTCTTGAGTGCCTTAGCATTCTTCTCTGTTGCGTATATAATAATGTTCTGATTTTATCAAACACCTCTGAACTCCAGGGACCTAATCTCTCTATGTGCACTAGCAAATACATTGGTCCCCCACTGATTCTGTCCAACAAACTCCAAAACTCTAGGGGCACTCAATTGCACCAACAGGGCCTTATCTCATTCAAAATTGTATGGTGAGATGGCATGCTTGCATGTTCTGAGATAAATAAATTAGTGGCGATGAGTCTCTTAGGTAGGGAAGAGATACACGCAATCGGGGGAGAGGTACTTTCATTTTTCTCTACAAGGAGATATACATGTAATCAGGGGAGAGATACATTTTCCTTTTTCTAGAGGGCTAAACACGGAATTGTGAGGAATTAGAAGAAATACACCTTACATTCTGGATTTTTATCAAAAAACAAATGCACCTTATATAAAGGAACGGAGGGAGTATATAGAATTCCCCTTGGAACTATTGACATGGTGCACTATCTCACCACTGTGTCATGTGGCATTAACCAGATCCTCTACCTACACTAGGATGAACATGGGGCAATATAGTACAAACATGAGTTACACGATCATATGTCCAATGTCAGTGTGACAATGTTGGTCGGGTTGCGGCCCTCTGGTGTGGCTTCACGCAGGGGTTGGGGGGTCTTAGTTGCATCTCGTATATCACACACACCTTGATCTGGCTGACCGTTTTTGTTGTTCTGGTCATCGCAAACAGTTTGTATGGATGAACTGTATGCCACGTATCGCACACGCAACTTTAATCTGAATCGTGCTTGATGTCTCCGCCGTCGCACACAGTTCGTCTTATTGGCGGCGGTTTTATTACGACGTCGTTTGCGATGCATGCATCGCACACAGTTTGGTCGAAGGGTCTCTGATTCATGTGTCGCGTTAGTAGGTCGCTACACCAGTGGATATTGCTCTTTTCTTATAACATGCAAGAATAATTATATAATTGTGGAATTTAACAAAAAAACAAAAAAGAAGTTTCATAACAAGTAATGAATTAGGGCACTGGTGTTATCCTTAAAGAGGAAATAAAATTAAATTAAATCAAAATAATGAAGTTTCTAAGGAAAATAAGTTGTTGTCATTGGTACTAACCTCTAAGAAGAAAGACCATGTTAAATAATAAAAATAATAATTAAAAAAATTGACACAACTTACACAAATATTGCACCTTTTTATAATATGCAAGAATAAGCAAATCATAATGGACTTTTCACAAAAAAAATTGTAAGAAGGAATGAATTATTGACATTGGTATTTCTATTAAAGAAGAAATAAAATAAAATCAAAATCAAAATAATGAAGGTTGCTAAGAATGAATGAATTAGTGGCTTTGGTATTACCTTGAAGAAGAAGTAAAATGCAATAAAAATGAAAAAACATTAAATATTTCCAAGAAATAATGAATTAGTGGCTTTGGTATTACCCTTTTAATAGGAAATAAAATGAAATAAAAACTAAAAGAATCCAAAAAATGAGGTAAAACAAATATTGTGGTGGATCTTTTCTCATGCATGATTACATGTTGAGATGCACTTATAGGATCGAGAGTATATCGAGCAGGGGGGATAAATGGAAGATTTAAAATTTCTTTTGGAAACTTGAAATCTCTCAGTACACAGCAGCGGAAAATAAACTAAATAGAAACAAATCTACAAAAGAAAACGTCTTGAAATAGATAGACAGGAGATAAAAACAAAACGACTATGAGTACCGAAGATAAATCACATGACTGAAACACTACAGAAGATAAACTACTGAAAGTATTGCAGAGGCGAAGATGAAATCGGTGGTGCTCGAGGCGACCAAGTATTTTTTGGACCATTTTCACTCTTCTACAAAAGAGCTATGTCTAGTTGGAGGGACTTGTAATTTAACACAGAAGGTAAACTCCCTTCGTCCTATTCTCCTTGAGAACAAGTTCATCAACATGTGCCGATTACTCAAGATAGATACTTCAGGCGATCTCCATAACCTTCAAAAATTGTATTCACGAACCACAATGACTATTGGTTGCTGAAGACTTTGATTCCTAACCGTCTAGACAGTTAGTAGCTCTCAAGAATAATAGACCGAGCGTACCATACTTAGATCTCTGTGATGCACAACCACTATGTAGTTTTTTGTCTCTAGAGTTTTCTCTCGCTGGATTAACTCTACTATTTTGGAGAGAGGGCGCTCTGACAACTCGTCAAGATAACATTGTGCAGCCAACCATCTCGGATAGCGCAGGGTGACTATTTCTAACCGGAGAAATCCTAATGGGGAAATGACCATTCAGGACACGACATCAAGTCAATGACCAACCGACACACATCTAAAGGTCGGATTTCAAACGCACCCAACAATTTTACTTGAGGAACAAGTAAAGCTGACTCCTCGGTTCGAGCATTTCCCTCTCAGTCCAGAAAATCATCGTCTCTGTCTGACCAGTATATTCTTCTAAACACAAAGAGATTTCTCTCACATCTCACAAAGGATATGTTTCAGTTAAGCATCCGAGAAACATAACTTTTGAAAAAATTCAACCCGTATTATTAGTAAAGTGGCCATGTGTCTTCAATTAGAGAAAAAGAACTACAAAAAAATGCTACATCTTTACTTCGTCTTCTTTCTTCTCGGCTGCAGTCAACACTCTCGGACCGGGCTCCGACTTAATTGCTTTGCGCCAGCAATTTTTGCGGTCACTTCAATCTCACAATCTTCTGGAGTGCCTTAGCATTCTTCTCTGTTGCGTATATAATAATGTTCTGATTTTATCAAACACCTCTGAACTTCAGGGACCTAATCTCTCTATTTGCACTAGCAAATACATTGGTCCCCCACTGATTCTGTCCAACAAACTCCAAAACACTAGGGGCACTCAATTGCACCAACAGGGCCTTATGTCATTCAAAATTGTATGGTGAGATGGCATGCTTGCATGTTCTGAGATAAATAAATTAGTGGCGATGAGTCTCTTAGGTAGGGAAGAGATACACGCAATCGGGGGAGAGGTACTTTCATTTTTCTCTACAAGGAGATATACATGTAATCAGGGGAGAGATATATTTTCCTTTTTCTAGAGGGCTAAACACGGAATTATGAGGAATTAGAAGAAATACACCTTACATTCTGGATTATTATCAAAAAATAAATGCACCTAATATAAAGGAACGGAGGGAGTATATAGAATTCCCCTTGGAACGATTGACATGGTGCACTATCTCACCGATGTGTCATGTGGCATCAACCAGATCCTCTACCTACAGTAGGATGAACATGGGGCAATATAGTACAAACATGAGCCACATGATCATATGTCCAATGTCAGTGTCACAATGTTGGTCGGGTTGCGGCCCTCTGGTGTGGCTTCATGCTGGGGTTGGGGGGTCTTAGTTGCATCTCGTATATCACACACACCTTGATCTGTCTGACCATTTTTGTTGTTCTGGTCATCGCAAATAGTTTGTATGGATGAACTGTATGCCACGTATCGCACACGCACCTTTAATCTGAATCGTGCTTGATGTCTCCGCCGTCGCACACAGTTCGTCTTATTGGCGGCGGTTTTATTTCGACGCCGTTTGCGATGCATGCATCGCACACAGTTTGGTCGAAGGGTCTCTGATTCATGTGTCGTGTTAGCAGGTCGCTGCACCAGTGGATATTGCTCTTTTCTTATAACATGGAAGAATAATTATATAATTGTGGAATTTCACAAAAAAAAAGTTTCATAACAAGTAATGAATTAGGACACTGGTGTTATCCTTAAGGAGGAAATAAAATAAAATAAAATCAAAATAATGAAGTTTCTAAGAAAAATAAGTTGTTGTCATTGGTACTAACCTTTAAAAAGAAAGACCATGTTAAATAATAAAAATAATAATGAAAAATTTGCACAGAACTTTCACAAATATTGCACCTTTTTATAATATGCAAGAATAAGCATATCATAATGGAGTTTTCACAAAAAAATTGTAAGAAGGAGTGAATTATCGACATTGGTATTTCTATTAAAGAAGAAATAAAATAAAATAAAAATCAAAATAATGAAGGTTGCTAAGAATGAATGAATTAGTGGCTTTGGTATTACCTTGAAGAAGAAGTAAAATGCAATAAAAATGAAAAAACATTAAATATTTCCAAGAAATAATGAATTAGTGGCTTTGGTATTACCCTTTTAATAGGAAATAAAATGAAATAAAAACTAAAAGAATCCAAAAAATGAGGTAAAACAAATATTATGGTGGGTCTTTTCTCATGCATGATTACATGTTGAGATGGACTTATAGGATCGAGAGTATATCGAGCAGGGGGGATAAATGGAAGATTTAAAATTTCTTTTGGAAACTTGAAATCTCTCAGTACACAGCAGCGGAAAATAAACTAAATAGAAACAAATCTACAAAAGAAAACGTCTTGAAATAGATAGACAGGAGATAAAAACAAAACGACTACGAGTACCGAAGATAAATCACATGACTGAAACACTACAGAAGATAAACTACTGAAAGTATTGCAGAGGCGAAGATGAAATTGGTGGTGCTCGAGGCGATCAGGTATTTTTTGGACCATTTTCACTCTTCTACAAAAGAGCTACGTCTAGTTGGAGGGACTTGTAATTTAACACAGAAGGTAAACTCCCTTCGTCCTATTCTCCTTGACAACAAGTTCGTCAACATGTGCCGATTACTCAAGATAGATACTTCAGGCGATGTCCATAACCTTCAAAATTTGTCTTCACGAACCACAATGACTCTAGGTTGCTGAAGACTTTGATGCCTAACAGTCTAGATAGTTATAGCTCTCAAGAATAATAGACCGAGCGTACCATACTTAGATCTCTGTGATGCACAACCACTATCTAGTTTTTTGTCTCTAGAGTTTTCTCTCGCTGGATTAACTCTAATATTTCGGAGAGAGGGCACTCTGACAACTCATCAAGATCACATTGAGCAGCCAACCATCTCGGATAGCGCATGGTGACTATTTCTAACCGGAAAAATCCTAAGGTGGAAATGACCATTCAGGACACGACATCCAGTCAATGACCAACCGACACACATCTAACGGTCGGATTTCAAACGCACCCGACAATTTTACTTGACGAACAAGTAAAGCAGACTCCTCGGTTCGAGCATTTCCCTCTCAGCCCAGAAAATCATCGTCTCTGTTTGACCAGTAAATTCTTCTAAACACAAAGATATTTCTCTCACATCTCACACAGGATATGTTTCAGTTAAGCATCCGAGAAACATAACTTTCAAAAAACATCGACCCGTATTATTAGTACAGTGGTCATGTGACTCAAATTAGAGAAAAAGAACTATGAAAGAAAATGCTACGTCTATTCTTCGTCTTCTTTCTTCTTGGTTGCAGTCAACACTCTCGGACTGGGCTCCGACTTAATTGCTTCGCGCCAGCAATTTTTGCGGTCACTTCCATCTCACAATCTTCTTGAGTGCCTTACCATTCTTCTTTGTTGCGTATATAATAATGTTCTGATTTTATCAAACTCCTCTGAACTCCAGGGACCTAATCTCTCTATATGTGCACTAGCAAATACATTGGTCCCCCACTGTTTCTGTCCAACAAACTCCAAAACTCTAGGGGCACTCAATTGCACCAACAGGGCCTTATCTCAATCATAATTGTATGGTGAGATGGCATGCTTGCATGCTCTGAGATAAATAAATTAGTGGCGATGAGTCTCTTAGGTAGGGAAGAGATACACGCAATCGGAGGAGAGTTACTTCCCTTTTTCTCTACAAGGAGATATACAGGTAATCAGGGGAGAGATATATTTTCCTTTTTCTAGATGGCTAAACACGGAATTATGTGGAATTAGAAGAAATACACCTTACATTCTAGATTTTTATCAAAAAACAAATGCACCTTATATAAAGGAACAGAGGGAGTATATGGAATTCCCCTTGGAATGATTGACATGGTGCACTATCTCACCGATGTGTCATGTGGCATCAACCAGATCCTCTACCTACAGTACGATGAACATGGGGCAATATAGTACAAACATGAGCCACACGATCATCTGTCCTATGTCAATGACAATGTTGACAGGTTGCGGCCCTCTGGTGTGGCTTCACGCTGGGGTTGGGGGGTCTTAGTTGCATCTCGTCATGATCTACTGATAGTTAGTCTCAAAATCTTATAATGCATCCAAAAAATAACCCTATCATGCATGAATACTAATCGGTTGTCCTCTTTTAGATATGCATTATTCATTTAATCTAAACACCGCTTTAAGCTTTGAGACTTTTTTCTCCAGTAGCCTAGCCAGATGGTAAGATTCGTGTCTCCTTCTCTAGTCCAAATTAAAAAGACGCGACTAGATGAACAGTTGTCCCCTCTCGCAAAAAGAAATTTATAAGTTTACAGGCAATATCTGAACCGAAGCAGAGGAAGAATGTTAAGAGAACTAAACTAACCAATCGAAAAGATTGAATTGTACAACAAACTGAACATCAATATTTGGGCCTCAAATTTTGTTAATGTTCACGGCTAAGCAAAGAAGACCGTAAACTACACACCATTATTATCCTTTTTAGAATAAAACCAAGAATGACAAAGAAGACAGTTATCTCTTATGATTAACTCTTTGTGTACAGACAGTTTATCCGTCTACAGAGGTATCCTTTTAACTACAAGATAATTTAGCCAACAGAATTGTAATGGTAGTAAACTTTGTACATTCTGCAATCAGAAGGAGATTATTCAACATCTTTTTTGTAGGCAATATCGTATATGTTTTATAATTAATTGGAGTGGATTTTTGCTGGGGTTAGCACATTACGTTGGTAATTTTGTGTATGTCTTAACGATGTTTTTTTATTAAATGAAAAAATATCTAATCCTTTGTTGGTTACATTCTTGTCCATGGGTTGGTTGTGTTCTTGGTCTATGGGTTGGTTGTGTTCTTGGTACATGTTTGCAGGGAGTACCCCGCTCGAGCGATTTACTGGGATAATTACGTCCCAGCATGGATGGTGAGTGTGTTAGTTGCTTGTTGCTTTTGTTTTGTTTTATTATTTTCAGTGACCTCTCAAACTTTGTAACAATGGAATGTCTACATATATGTGCATGCAACTTCGCAAGATAGTATGTGCATCTTTATAGAGGTATATCATATACTCCCTCCATTTCTTTATATAAGGTGTATTTGTTTTTTGATAAAATTCCAGAATGTATGGTGCATTTCTTCTAATTCCTCATAATTCCCTTATTAGCCCTCAAGAAATAGGGAAAGTATCCCTCTCCTCATTTCCTGTATCTCTCCTTGTAGCAAAAGAAGGAAAGTATCTCTCTGTTGATTGCATGTATCTCTTACTTTCCTGTACTAACTGATTTACTTTCCACTAACAATAAATTTGCCAAGGGTAATTTCATCATAACATGTCTATAATTATGTGTCTTGGTCACCGTGCCAAAAATAATACACCTTACATAAAGGAACAGAGGGAGTATATGTATAAATGCCTTCAAATCGTTAGGGGTGCAACGAACAATCAATTTCCACATATGCCCCTGGGTAATCTCATGGCATTAATTCTAGGTGCCACCTCCACATCATGAAAATTTAATGTCCTCTTCTCCCTTTGTATGCCTCCATCTCTTATATACGAATCTCTTGCTCCTGCTGCATCTCCGTCCATCTCTTACTCAGTTACTCATTTACTCGGCTACCATATCTCTATGCGAGAAGAGCGTGTAGGAAGGAGTCAAAATAGATCACTTTCCAACAAATCAATTAAGGCTCACACTAAGGCCTAGACCATGCCATGCGTCCTTGATTTCTTACATTATTTTCCCTTATGAATGAGTGGCATCAGGAAGAGATACACTGTGCATGGCCTTACTGCACCAACGTGTCATGTGGTATCAACTAGGTTCCAAGTGTGCACTTGAAGGGGCAGGATATTATGCAGTACAAAGCAGAACCACACAAGTATGATGATTGTTGGCTGGGTTGCTGCCCTGTGGTATGACTTCACCAGCATGGAGACTTTACCTTGGAGGAACTATCCTGCCAGATAGTCTCACAATCCTAGAATGCAGGAACACTGATCCGGCCATGTCTTTTAGATATGCATTCTTCATGGGAATCTGTTTCAATCTTCTTCTTTTTACACTTGAGACTTTCATAATTAAGCTAGTGTAGCTAGATTGTCACACTGGAGTTCCCTTCACTAGTCCAAATTAAAAAGGTTGATGCAGCTTGATGAAGTAGTTGTTGCTTCACACAAAAAATCTAATAAGCTTGAGGAATATCTAAACCGAAGCAGAGGAAGAATGTTTAGAGAACTAAAACTGCCCGGTAAGAAAATTGTACTCGACTACAAATTGAACATCATCAATTTAGTGAAATTTTGTGAACGTCAACGGCTAATCACAGAAGCCAATAAGTGCATAAAATAGTGTATAAGATTTTTTATTGTCCTTTTGGAATAAAACTTGGAATGACCGGGTAATGAAAATATGTATTTTCAAATATTATTACTAATCCATTATAGCCAAATATTGAGTAATGTAATCCCTCAACTCATAGTTTTCGACTTTACAGAATTCGAGTTGGGATGGTTACAGCAGGATGCCTTTGCGGCTATGATGAAGAATTTGTGAAAGGCCTTCCATTGGAGGAATGACGACTCAGAGATGAAATTCTAAAATTTGCACCACACGACAATTCCTAACTGGTGATTGAAACATATCAGCGGGATATACAAAAAAGAAAAGCAACCCCTCACTACTATCATTGACAACCTCGATAAAATCACAGAGACTCACGCACTATCCACACAAGAGATTGATGTGAAAAACTAAATCCAACGAGCAAATAACATGTCTCAGGTGAGAGCAGGATCAAGAGGCATGAGAGATCCAAAGCTCAGTTCATCTTAGAAAGGCCTCTCGTAGTGGTCCAAGGGCAAGCGCCTTGAATATGTTGACGAAGACCGTAAAATTCTCAAACCCAAGGTCCCCTCATCTCACAATGGCAAGATGACAGCTGGGGGCACGGAGACTAGGTAAATCTCCAACCACCACCCCTCTCTCCCAAACTCTAGCCACCTCATTTGTATCTACGGGCTATACACAAGACATGTTTGGTTGATGTCCTCGTCCCTTCGCGCCTGACCTAGAGGTTGTCTAGAGGAGTAGAAACTAACCTAGCCTCGTGACCTCAAAGCCCTGCTTAGCTTGGCCCATAACTCAGGCGCATTCATTAGTCTAGCCCAGGTGCTAGGAATCGGCCTTTTGGGAACAACCTGGCAACAAATACTACTTTAATCAGCTTGTTTCCCATGTGCTAGGTCTGAAATGAAGTTTGTTTTTCATCGTAAACCTTTTTCAGGCCAGGTATGCAGCCAAACAAGGTAATCCCTATTTGATGCTCTTTGGAATAAATTGTCGACAACACACACAATGATTGTTTTCGGGCTGGCCCAATTAGCGTTAGCTCGGTTTTTGGTTTTGGAAAGGCTTCAGTCAGGTTTTTTGTTGGTTTTAGGAAGGTTCTCTCTCTCTTTATCTATCTATCTATCTATCTATCTCTCTCTCTCTCTCTCTATCTATCTATCTATCTCTCTCCCACTCTGTTTTCTGGCCCTTCACCATTTCTTAAATTCCCGAAGATCCGTAACTCCTATTGGGCTGAAATTTCGAGGGGATTTTATTCCGGATATTATCTTTCTTGCTGCGAAAGAAAGGCACCAACCACCTTTTAGGGGACCCACAAGCCTGTCAGGCACGCCCTGGGTAGGGGGAGCGCCCTCCGGGATTGTGCCCCCCTCGGGCATCGTCTCGTGTTGATTCTTTTTTCCAAAAATCACATATATTCCAAAATAAATCTCCATAAATTTTTATCGCATTTGGACTTCGTTTGATATGGATATTCTGCAAAACAAAAAACATGCAACAAAGAGGAACTGGCACTGAGCACTAGATCAATATGTTAGTCCCAAAAATACTATAAAATGTTGGCAAAAGTATATGAAAGTCGTAGAATATTGGCATGAAACAATAAAAAGTTGTAGATACGGCGGAGATGTATCAGCATCCCCAAGCTTAATTCCTGCTCGTCCTCGAGTAGGTAAATGATAAAACGATAATTTTTTATGTGGAATGATACCTATCATAATCTTGATCATATAATCTAATCATGGCATGAATATTAAGATAAGACTGATTCAAAGAAATAGTCTATAACTTGATATAAAGACATCAATACTCAGGCATACCAACAAACAATAATGCCTTTCAGAATAAAAATGCTAAAGAACGCTATCTCTACAAAATCATATAGTCTTGTCATGCTCCATCTTCTTAACACAAAGTATTTATCATGCACAACCCCGATGACAAGCCGAGCAATTGGCTCACACTTTTTAACGGGCTTCCTAGCTTTTTCAACTCCCACGCAATACATGAGTGCAAGCCATGGACATAGCAGTATGGGTGGAATAGAACGTGGTGATAGAGATTAATAAGGACAAGTCAAAAAACAAGATAGTCTCACATCGACGCGGCTAATCAACGGGCTATGAAGATGCCCATCAATTATGTCAACACAAGGAGTAGGGATTGCCATGCAACAGACGCACTAAGAGCTATAAGTGTATGAAAGCTCAAATTGAAAACTAAGTGGGCGTGCATCGAACTTGCTTTCTCATGAAGACCTCGAGCATTTGAGGAAGCCCATCATCGGAATATACAAGCCAAGTTCTATAATAAAAAATTCTCACTAGTTATATGAAAGTGACAACATAGGAGAGGTTATCCTTGGAATATCACCCTCCACCAGACGGTCAGCAACACCCCCAGACAAAGACACTGAGATCCTGACAATCTACAAGATGTTTTCCTCAAAGAAATAGAGGAAAAGAGCCCTTTGGGAGGTCGGTCAAATTCACCAGGTGACAGCAGCAAATTCATGGATGGATACACCAATCACCTTCGATGAGGAAGACGAGCCAAGGGTCTGCCCCGTTCGAGCACCTGCCCTCCTAGTCCTCGATCCCATTGTGGACGGTTTCAAACTCCACAAGGTGCTAATGGACGGGGGCAGCGGTTTAAACCTCATCTATGAGGACACCCTTGACAAAATGCAATTCGACAGATCTCGCGTCGAACAAAGCAACACTACCTTTCGAGGGATTATCCCCGGAAAAGAGGCGCGCTGCTCCGGACGCGTCACTCTTGATGTAGTATTTGACACCCCCGAGAACTACAGGTCTGAGGAACTACTCTTCCACATTGTACCCTTCCATAGCGGTTACCATGCCCTATTGGGGCGTGACACGTTCACAAGATTTCAAGCTATACCACATTATAGGTATATGAAACTCAAAATGCTAGGGCCCAATGGCGTGATCACAATCACAAGTGATCCGGACAGAGCTGTACATGCCGAAAACAAAACAACATCCCTCGCCCTCGAAGCACTGTCCGAGGCCCTTGCAACCGAGGAATTAACCTCTCTCCGCTCAATGGTGGATAGTGATGATGTAATCCTCAGTAAGAGGTCCAAATCCACATCCTTCAAACCAGCAGATGAAATCGTCAAATTTCAAGTGCATCCAACGGACCCCAACAAAACAGCGTCCATTGGAGCTCAGCTGGAACCCGTGGTTGACGAAGCATTGTGCATGTTCTTACGCGAAAACTGAGACATATTTACCTGGCACCGCTCGGATATGCCAGGAATCCCATGAAGGTTAGCGGAGCAGAGCCTGAACATAATAAAGGGCTCTAAGCCAGTTAAACAGGTACTTCACCGATTTTCTGAACCCAAGCGTCAAGCTATGGGTGAAGACTTAGCAAAACTACTCGAAGCTGGATTCATCCACGAAATCAAACACGCCGACTGGTTGGCAAATCTGGTCATGGTGTCCAAGAAGGATCAATCCTGGCGGCTGTGCATTGATTTCAAAGACCTAAATAAAGATTACCCTAAGGATCCTTTTCCTTCACCTCGCATAGACCAGATCAATGACGCCACCGTCAGACACGACTTACTGTGCTTCCTCGACGCCTACTCCGGGAACCATCAAATCAAGATGAAGGAGTCCGACCAAGCCGCAACCACCTTCATCACCCCCTACAGGCCATTCTACTTCAACACAATGCCCTTCGGGTTGAAAAACGCAGGTGCCACATACCAGCACATGATTCAGACATGCCTAGAAAATCAAATCGGCAAAACAGTCGAAGCATACGTGGACGACGTGGTCGTCAAGACTAAACACGTTAGCCAGTTGGTGGACGACCTCCGCCAAACCTTCGATAATGACACTGACAGAGGGATCGAGCCACAAAGCAGTGGCGGCAGCGTCACAAGTAGATGATTAGATGATCGTTTCTCCTAGTTTAGAATGCATGTAATTATTTATTGAGGTGTGTGTGAATATTTTGTATAGTTACTTATGTAATTGGATGTTAATTTTTTTTATATATGTTGTTTTTCTGTAGACAGAGCATATCACATCGCACATAGACTAAACTAGGGAACCCGTCGGTGATGATTTCGTCAATCGCTGACAATTGTATACCAGCAAGCGTTTACGCACAACACACACGGCTTGTTAGCAACAATTGTCTGTGTTTTTATCGGTCTTCACACACATTTCTGATTATGGACCTATTTGCCGCATATCACACACATCTTGTTAAGTTGAACCGTTTCTGTTGTTTTCGCTCATCGCAAACAGTTCATCCGAGTGAACTTTATGTCGTCTATCACACAAATCTTTATCTGGCTGGCCGTTTCTGTTGTGTTGCCTAATCGAAAACAGTTCATCTGAGTGAACTGTATATCGTATATCACACACACCTTGATCTGGCTGACCGTTTCTATTGTTCTGGTCATCGCAAACAGTTCGTATGGATGAACTATATGCCACGTATCGCACACGCAACTTTAATCTGAATCATGCTTGATGTCTCCGCCGTTGCACACAGTTCGTCTTATTGGCGGCGGTTTTATTATGACCTCGTTTGCGATGCATGCATCGCACACAGTTTGGTCGAAGGGTCTCTAATTCATGTGTCACGTTAGCAGGTCGCTGCACTAGTGGATATTGCTCTTTTCTTATAACATGTAAGAATAAGTATATAATAGTGGAATTTCACAAAAAACAAAAAAGAAGTTTCGTAACAAGTAATGAATTAGGGAACTGGTGTTATCCTTAAAGAGGAAATAAAATAAAATGAAATCAAAATAATGAAGTTTCTAAGAAAAATAAGTTGTTTTCATTGGTACTAACCTTTAAGAAGAAAGACCATGTTAAATAATAGAAATAATAATGAAAAAAATTGCACACAACTTACACAAATATTGCACCTTTTTATAATATGCAAGAATAAGCATATCATAATGGAGTTTTCACAAAAAAAGTTGTAAGAAGGAATGAATTATTGACATTGGTATTTCTATTAAAGAAGAAATAAAATAAAATCCAAATCAAAATAATGAAGGTTGCTAAGAATGAATGAATTAGTGGCTTTGGTATTACCTTTAAGAAGATGTCAAATGAAAAAAATGAATTTTTTTAAATATTTCCAAGAAATAATGAATTAGTGGCTTTGGTATTACCCTTTTAATAGGAAATAAAATGAAATAAAAACTAAAAGAATCCAAAAAATGAGGTAAAACAAATATTGTGGTGGGTCTTTTCTCATGTATGATTACATGTTGAGATGGACTTATAGGATCGAGAGTATATCGAGCAGGGGGGCTAAATGGAAGATTTAAAATTTCTTTTGGAAACTTGAAATCTCTCAGTACACAGCAGCGGAAAATAAACTAAATAGAAACAAATCTACAAAAGAAAACGTCTTGAAATAGATAGACAGGAGATAAAAACAAAACGACTACGAGTACCGAAGATAAATCACATGACTGAAACACTACAGAAGAGAAACTACTGAAAGTATTGCAGAGGCGAAGATGAAATCGGTGGTGCTCGAGGCGACAAGGTATTTTTTGGACCATTTTCACTCTTCTACAAAAGAGCGATGTCTAGTTGGAGGGACTTGTAATTTAACACAGAAGGTAAACTCCCTTTGTCCTATTCTCCTTGACAACAAGTTCGTCAACATGTGCCGATTACTCCAGATAGATACTTCAGGCGATCTCCATAACCTTCAAAAATTGTCTTCACGAACCACAATGACTCTTGGTTGCTGAAGACTTTGATGCCTAACAGTTTAGATAGTTAGTAGCTCTCAAGAATAATAGACCGAGCGTACCATACTTAGATCTCTGTGATGCACAACCACTATCTAGTTTTTTGTCTCTAGAGTTTTCTCTCGCTGGATTAACTCTAATATTTCAGAGAGAGGGCGCTCTGACAACTCGTCAAGATCACATTAAGCAGCCAACCATCTTGGATAGCGCAGGGTGACAATTTCTAACCGGAGAAATCCTAAGGTGGAAATGACCATTCAGGACATGACATCCAGTCAATGACCAACCGACACACATCTAACGGTCGGATTTCAAACGCACCCGGCAATTTTACTTGAGGAACAAGTAAAGCTGACTCCTCGGTTCGAGCATTTCCCTCTCAGCCAATTGAAAGGTCGTGGATGTCGCCTAGGAGGGGGGTGAATAGGTGCTTTAAAATAATTATGGTTTAGGCTTGAACAAATGCGGAATAAAACTGACGTTTAATTTGTCAAGCACAAAACCTAAATCAACTAGGCTCGCCTATGTGTGCCAACAACTTATGCTAAGCAAGATAAACAACTAAGTGATAGGAAGATATATAACATGCCATACTATGGCTATCACAACGTAAATTGCATAAGTAAAGGGATCGGGTCAGGGATAACCGAGGGACGCAGAGACGATGATGTATCCCAAACTTCACACCCTTGCGGATGCTAATCTCCATTTGGAGTGGTGTGGAGGCACAATGCTCCCCAACAAGCCACTAGTGCCACCGTAATCTCCTCACGCCCTCGCACAATGCAAGATGCCTTGATTCCACTAAGGGACCCTTGAGGGCGGTCATCGAACCCGTACAAATGGCAACCCTTGGGGGCGGTCACCGAACCCATACACTTTGGCTACCCTTGGGGGCGGTCACCAAAACCCATCAAATTGCTCGGGGTGATCTCCACAACCTAATTGGAGACCCCGACGCTTGCCCGGAGCTTTACACCACAATGATTGAGCTTCGAACACCACCAACCGTCTAGGGCACCATGGCACCCAAGAGGAACAAGCTCAAGGGTACCAAGCACCCAAGAGTAATAAGCTTCTCAACTTGAAACTTCCACGTACCACTATGGAGAACTCAAACCGATGCACCAAATGCAATGGCAAGGGCACACGGAGTGCCCAAGTCCTCTCCCAAATCCCACTAAAGCAACTAATGCTAGGGAGGAAAATGAGAGGAAGAATGAAGAAGAGAACACGAAGAAGTCCAAGATCTAGATCCAAGGGGTTCCCCTCACATAGAGGAGAAAGTGATTGGTGGAAATGTGGATCTAGATCTCCTCTCTCTTTTCCCTAGAGAACTAGCAAGAATCATTGGAGGGATTGAGAGTTAGCAAGCTCGAAGAAGGTCAACAATGGGGGAAGAACACGAGCTTAAGGGATAATGTTCAATGGGGAAGAAGACCCCCTTTTATAGGTGGGGAAAAATCCAACCGTTATGTGCTCAGCCCGCACCGCGCGGTACTACCGCTCAAGGGAGCGGTACTACCACTTGGCTGTAACGGGCGGTACTACCGCTCAGGCGAGCGGTACTACCGCTGGGGACAGAGCACACCGGGGAGAGAAGGAGAGAGACACCACGAGCGGTGGTAGGCGCGGTACTACCTCTTATAAGCAGTACTACTGCTCCTACTGCCGCTCGTACTGCCGCTGAACCCGATATGAAAAAACGCAACTCCGAAGGCAGCGGTACCACACACGGCACTGCCGCCCAGCTCAGCTAAGCGGTACTACCGCTCGGGTAAGCGGTACTACCGCTTTGGGTGCTACAAAGAAGCCCAAGCAAACAGATGGAAACAGTAAAACCTGAACTGCCATAACTTCTACAAATGAGCTCCGAATTGAGGAAACTCAAGCTTGTTGGATAGAGGAGGAGAAGAACTATCCAACAACGGCTGGTATAGTAAGAAGAGGCAGTAGAAAAAATGCCAAAGGTATAGAGATGTGAAACCTCTATGAATGAATAACCGACAAAAACCCCAATATCGAAAACATCATAGAAGATGCATGTGAACTCCGTTTTTGATGAACTCGAGCTTGTCATCAAGATGACTGTCGCGGGAAACCGCGGCCACCTATGGGACTAGAGGGCCCCTTGCTGGTTCGGCAGGGGGGATGTCGTGTTGCACAAAGAGCAGACAAGCGTGGGACTTCATGGCAGAGATCACGCAGGCAATTTTACCCAGGTTCGGGCCGCTGTGAGGCGTAAAACCCTACTCCTGCTTTGGTGGATTGATGGTGGAAGAATGGTGGTGGAGCGTAGTACAATTGCCCACCAGGGGCGGCAGGGGCTACGCTCGTACGGGCGTGTGTGTTGTCTAACCTTCTAACCCTTTCTACGGTTGCCATGGGCCTCCTTTTATAGATTAAGGGGTTACCACAATGGCAAAGTAGTCATTATGCACTGATAAGATAGCAAACAGTGCTATCATACCTAATTCTGCAGGCTGACAGGGTGCATTAAATGCACCGCTTAACGTCACGTCGTTGGCTGCCCGGCAAGCCTTGCCGGGCTGTCTCACCAGCTCCACGCCTACTCGCTTGACACGTCGCAGGATGGGTGTCATTTGTAGGCATTTCCTGTATAAAGAGGCCGCCATGTGGCAAATGGTTGCCACTTAGTCACTTTGCAGCTTGACACCGCACTGATTGACGACGTGGGTCGTGGCGGAGTGATTGGGTGAGGTGTTTTTGCCTCCGTGAGCCCCGGCAGGCCCTGCCGGGACGTCTCGTATGTCTTCTTCCAGAGGCGACCCCGTCCTTGTCGAGCTCGCCTGCCTGGCAAGGGAGGCTTTTCTCCTGGTGGCATCTTGTTTCTCTGGTTTGATCTTGGTCCTCTTAATCTGCATGTTGGTCCTTCGAAGCTCTTGGTCTCTTGTACTCTGACCTGGGTTGGCGCATCAATCCTGCTCCCGAGCCTGTGCACAGTCTGGGCAACAGACCCATGGTTTGTTGCACCGATAGAAGCCCCCGGGCTTGCCCTGACCGCGCTGTCGAGCGTCATCGGGGTAGGCCCTAATAAGTGCACAGGCAGGGTTGCTGAAGAGGCTGGTCTCTTGGAGTCTTCTTTGCTTCTTCATTAGCCTTGATTCTGGGTCGGTTTCCAGTTTCCTCGCGCGTCGTGCGCGATGCTGTGGAAGAACCTAAATCGTGGCCCGTGGATTGCCCGCGCCCACGATCACGGGGCAGAAACTGCCATTCCACTTGCCTCCTGTTTCGCACGCACCTGCCACGTGTTTTGCATGCATTGAGCGTGGTAGGTGGTGGATGCGGAGGGCGCGGGGAGGAGTGCCATGGCCGAAAACCAGGCGCCGATGGTTGGAGCAGAGGGTTGGCCTTCATTCTTAGAGACACAGAAGGTGCAGAGATGCCGTATTGGAGGAGCGGGGCGGCCATTTCCTCTGAGAGAAGCCAGCCCCCTGCCTCTCCCTCCCATAAAAAGGGGCAGGGGCAGTGCCTCTCCGCACACACTTCTTCTTCTTCTTCTTCTTCTTCTTCTCTGCAATCCTTCCCTTCTAGTCATGGTGAGAGGGCGAGGGCGCGGCGGTGTCCCAGTGGCGACGACGAGGGTTTCTACTCGACAGCGCATCCCTCCTCCTCTGGATCCTGCTGTGGCGGAGCCCGCCGTGAGAGGAGGAGGGAGGGGCGAGGCCGAGGTTGCCGTGGCGCTTGGGGAAGAGGAGGGCGGGGCGGTGCCTTGGCTGCGCCCCCACCGGCGGCTCCTCCCCCAATGGAAGGCCATGTCAGGGACCAACCTCGAGAGTTCATCATCAGGCTGTATAAACCTCTATGCGGTCATCTTCGCCTTCCAACTCCCTTTGCACGGGAAATGGAGTTTGAATAGCCACGCGCTCTGAGGTTGCATATGAGGGGCTGTGGGAATGGCAGAATGTGGGTTGATGTCGACTTCCCTGCTCCTCACATGATGTACTTCCGCCGTAGTTGGAAGACTTTCGCTTGAGGCCATGGCTTCTCGGAGGGGCCTGTCCTGCATTTCAAATTAATGGAGAGCGGCCTGCTATCCGTCAAGATCTTCAGGCACTCAGGAGGTCGCTTGGGGTGCTGCGCGGAGAGCTCAACCGACGACGAAAGCTCCTCCTCGAGCGAAAGCGACAAGGAGGACAGTGACGGGGATGATGACGGTAGTGGGCGGGAGGGCGACGACTCTGACTCCGGCTGAGTGCCGCCTGCACCATCTTCATCAGGCGGCAGCACCATCATCTGCATCCGCATCTCCTTCCCGGCAATGCAATTTGCCGGGGAGTTGGATGCAGAGGTGTGTATGGTGCTCCCGGTCTCCCCCAGCAGCCCTCCAGCTGGACCCCGATAGGCTTCCTCCCGGGCTGCAGCTCCGTTAGCCCTGCCGAGCCCTGCTGGCCCTGGTGGCGGTGGTCGACGGGTCGCCTCCGCCGTGCTCTCCATCAACGCGTCCCCCAGCGCCCTCCCGCTCCCGTCGGGCTACCTCTCCTGGAGCCCGAGGGGGGTGGGCTGGGCTTCTGTCTAGGCGCTCCTTTTGCCCTCCTCGCCTTCGACGGCCATGCCTAGGAGGAGAGGGACAAGAAAGGGCATTATGGGGCACTTAACTTTTTTCAATCTTAAATCTGTAGGCATTTGCCAAATTTTAATTCAAATAATGTAATCTCTCTAGTCCATGTTTGTGTTCTGTAATGCTTGTACTTGCGTTATCAGCATATTAATGAAAAAGATGAACCTTGCCGGGAACCCGTGCATGTATATGTCCATGCAGAGGTGGGATGCCTCCTTAGTGTAAATAAACGAGTTTTCCCCGGCAGGCTATCTTGCCGGCACCCTTTTGCTTGCCAGAGAACTGCATCTACCGGGCAAAAAATAAGGGGACCAGCCCCCCGCCAACTTCCTTTTACCAAAGGCAACTACGACCATCCCGACTGAAGCAGCGTTCGAGTCAAGGATGGGAGCACCTAAGTCTCAAAAGAGTGGCGAGGTTTTCTCATGCACAAGTTATAGCTTACAGAACACTAATGGACAAGAGGTAGAACTTATCTATTTGGCTTGCCGGAGATCGCAATGTTGGTTCATCTTCCCAACTCCTTGTAGAGGCCAAGTTCACGGCAGGAACCTGCAGCTTCATGCAGATGGGAATGATGCAAGATGCGATCCTATCTATATGCATATGCAAATGCTCATGAAATGCTTATGCAATGCTCTTGGAATGCTCATGCATGCATGCAACTTGGTCGGGGGCCCCCCAGCGCTTCGTTTATTTCTCTCTTGCTCAAGGTCATTGCCCTGGCTTTGTACAAGGGGTTACATGCAACTGAGGCAAGGCCTGTACAAAAGGGTGGCTGCCGGGCAGGGCCCGACAGCCACGCCTTACGGGTAGAACTTGTGGAGATGCTCAATATTCCATGAGTTTTGCAATTGAATGCCATCTCCGGTCTCCAGACGGACTGCGCCAGGTCTGGTGACTCATACTACCCGGTAAGGGCCTTCCCACTTCGGCGTCAACTTGTTTGTACCCTTGGCGGACTGAACGCGCCTAAGGACAAGGTCACCTTCCTCCAAACACCGGGCATGAACCCTGCGGCTATGATAGCGACGCAGGGCTTGCTGATAGCGTGCAGCACGCGTAGCAGCCCGGAGACGGTTCTCCTTGAGTAGCACAGCGTCATCACGCCGGTGCTGATCTTGTGCTACTTCATCGTAGGCAAGCACTCGAGGCGACCCGTAAATGAGTTCCGTGGGGATAACTGCTTCTGCCCCATAGACTAGGGAGAAGGGAGTCTGCCCGGTAGCTCGATTTGGTGTCATTCTGAGGGACCAGAGATCTACCGGCAGCTCATTGATCCACCGCCTGCCGTGCTTCTGCAGCGTATCAAAGGTTCTTGTCTTGAGTCCTCGCAGCACTTCAGCGTTCCCCCTCTCAACTTGTCCATTGCTTCTGGGATGTGCGACAGAGGCAAAAGAGATCTTGCATCCGAGGGCATGAACATATTGCATGAAGGCGCGGCTCGTGAACTGGGTGCCGTTGTCGGTAATGATCCTTGCCGGGACTCCAAAACGGCACACCAATTCTTTCAAGAACTTGATAGCTGACTGAGCAGTCACCTTTCTCACGGCAGTCACTTCTGGCCACTTTGTAAACTTGCCGATGGCAACGAACAAGAATTCAAAGCCCCCGATTGCTCGGGGGAAGGGGCCGAGGATATCGAGCCCCCAGACCAAAAATGGCCATGAGAGAGGGATTGTCTGAAGAGCTTGGGCAGGTAGGTGGATGTTCTTGGAATGGAACTGGTAGGTTTCACACTTGGTGACTTGCTCGACCGCATCTTGGAGGGCTGTGGGCCAATAGAATCCTTGCCGGAATGCTTTCCCAACTAAAGCCCTTGATCCAATGTGGGAGCCACACATGCCTTTGTGTATCTCAGCCGGCAGTTCCTTTCCTTCTTCCCGGCAGATGCACTTCAATTTCACACCGTTGGGCCTCCTTCTGTATAGAGTGCCATCGACAAACTGATATATACTGGCCCTCCGGGCTACTCTTTCGGCTTCATCTTGGTCGCCGGGAAGCTCTCCGGTTTGGAGGAAGTGGACTATGTGCCTTGCCCAAGTTGGAGCCTGGGGCTCGGCAACGAGGACTAGCGGCACCTCCTCTACTGCGGGGGCACATTCCTTGTTCGTGGGGACCATGGGCCCGGCTGGAGGGTGCGGTCCGGCAGGTGGCGAGGAGTTGTTTCCGGCAGGGTCTCTACCGGGAGCGGACGGCTCTACCGGGAGAGGCTTACCGGAGTCCAACTTTCTCCTTTTCCGGGCCATTGTTGCTGGGGATACGGAGGGCTGAGTAAGATGGAGAACAAAAGTCCCTGGTTCCACAGGAAGCTTCTGTGCAGCACACTTTGACAGATGATCAGCTATGCTATTTTCCGCATGGGGTACGTGCTCTGTTTGCAATCCATCAAAGCGTTCCTCCAATCTTCTCACTTCCTCGACGTATGCCTCCATCAATGGGCTTTGGTAATCCTTGTTGACTTGTCTCACCACGAGCTGTGAATCTCCTTGAATGATCAGCTTCTTAATTCCCAATTCTGTGTCAATCCTGAGCCCGGCAAGGAGCCCTTCATACTCTGTTGTATTGTTGGTTGCCTCTTCCCGAGCAAAATGCATCTGGATGACGTACTTCAAGTGCTCCCCGGAGGGGCGACAAGAAGCACGCCAGCCTCTGCACCTTGTAGGGAAAAGGCACCATCGAAATACATAATCCATTCTTGGGGGGATTCCTTGCCGGGGATAGCTGTCTCTGGTACTTCCTCATCAGGGGTTGGCGTCCATTCTGCAATAAACTCTGCCAACGCCCTGCTCTGGCTAGTTGATGAGCTCTCAAACTTCAAACCAAAACTGGACAACTCCAAAGCCCACTCCACTATTCGACCAGTAGCCTCAGGGTTTCAGAATATCCTTTGCAACGGGAAACGAGTGACAACCGCAATCTCATGGGCTTGGAAGTAGTGGCGCAGTTTCCATGAGGCCATGATGAGACCAAAGATCAACTTTTGCACGCCAGAGTACCTCGTTCTAGCCCCCTGTAACAAGGAGCTGACGAAGTACACTGGGCGCTGCACCACTTTCTTCCTTGCCACGTCCTTGGGGTTGCTCTTGCTGCCGTGCTCATTGCTGTCTTGATCCCTCTCTAGCCTTGTCGGTCCTTGCTCACTCTCTGCCTCATCCACTTCTCGCTGCGCCACCAAGGCTGCACTAACCACTTGGTTGGTTGCCGCTAAGTATAGCAGTAATGGCTCTTGTGGTTTGGGAGCAACCAGGGTAGGCACGAAAGACAAGTAGGTCTTCAACTCTTGCAAAGCTGCATCTACTTCCGGAGTCCACTTCATGGGCTCTGCCTTCTTCAAAATTTTGAAGAACGGCAGGGCGCGCTCAGCAGACTTGGAGATGAGTCAGCTCGCGGCAACACATCCTGTCAAACGCCTCACATCCCTGACTGTCCTTGGCACTTGGATCTGCTCGATAGCTTTAATCTTATCGGGGTTGGCTTCGATCCCCCGATGGGACACAAAGAACCCAAGTAGCTTGCCGGAGCGAACACCAAACACACACTTCTCCGGGTTGAGCTTCAAGTTGATCTTGCGCAAATTAGCAAATGTCTCCTCCAAATCCTGAATAAGGGTGGCTCTATCCTTAGTCTTGACCACAATATCATCCATGTAAGCTTCGATGTTTCTGTGCAGCTGTGGCTCGAAACCAATCTAGACTACTCTTGCAAAAGTGGATCCGGCACTCTTTAATCCAAACGGCATGCGGACAAAACAGTACGTACCACATGGAGTGATGAACGATGTCTTCTCTTCGTCTTCCTGGGACATGAAGATTTGATGATATCCAGAATATGCGTCCAGAAAGGAGAGCAAATCGCAGCCTGAAGTGGAATCCACAATCTGATCGATGCGCGGCAAGGGAAACGCGTCCTTCGGGTAAGCTTTGTTGAGATCTGTGTAATCTATGCAAAGCTTCTACTTCCCGTTAGCCTTCTGGACTACCACTGGATTTGCCAACCATGTGGGATGTAGCACTCCTCTGACCAAACCAGCTGCTTCAAGTTTCTTGAACTCTTCCGCAATGAACTGCTGCCTCTCCAAGGCCTGCTTTCGGACTTTCTGCTTGACAGGTCGGGCATGTGGGCAGACAGTAAGGTGGTGCTCGATTACCTCCCTGGGAACACCAGGGATATCAGATGGTTGCCAGGCAAACACATCAATATTCGCCCGCAGGAAGGCAACGAGCGCGCTTTCCTATTTGTCATTGAGGGTGGCGCTGATAGTGAAAGTACCATCAACGCCAGCCAGCCCTGCCGAGACCTTCTTCACTTGGGGTGCAGTGACCTTGGATCTCTTACTGTTGGAGCTCTCCGGCGAGTCATCAACAGGCGCAGCGCACTCCGAAGTGGTACGCTTCCCGGATTCCTTGCCGGCGTCCTTGCTACCCTTCTTCTTTCCTCTGTCCTCCTTAGCGGGAACCGCTGCTACCGCTGCCTCGGCCGCGACTGTGTCCCGGTACATTTTGTCCACGTAAATGATTGCATCCTTCTCATCTGATGGGATGGTAATGACTCCCACGGGCCCAGGCATCTTCAAGGTGTTGTAGGCATAGTGGGATGCCGCCGTGAATTTAGCCAGGGCTGGGCGTCCAAGAATCCCATTGAACGGCAGGGGGAGGTCGACCACATCAAACACAATCTTCTCAGTCCGGTAGTTCATCTCTCCCCCAAACATCACAGGCAACGTGATCTTTCCCTTAGGATGACTCCTGCCGGGATTAATTCCTTGAAATGTGCCGGTGGCCTTCAACTCATCTTCTGCTATCTGAAGTTTGCTGATAACTACCGGGGAAATCAGATTCAACCCAGCCTCGCCGTCCACCAACATTTTTGTGACCTTGAGGTTGCGAATTGTCGGAGAGACCAACAACGGCAAACACCATACTGCAGTGGTACGGTTAGGATGATCCTCTTCGTCAAAGATGATGGGCATGCGTGACCATTTGAGCGGCTTCCGAACCTCTGGGGCTGGTTCCACGGCATTGACTTCTCGTGCCCACCGTTTGAGCTGGCGGTGAGAGGCATGCAGAGATGCACCCCCGTCAATGCACAGGGTGTCAGTGGCCTTCTGAAACTCCTGCTCACTGGTTTCCTCTTCATCCCCTCCATCACTCTCATCATCACAGGTCTCCTTCTCTCGACCTCTGGCGGGTTTTCCTTTGTTCCCGAGGGGTTTGCCGGGGCGATTTACTTCACCGCCTCGGCCCTTACCGCCAGTGACATTCTGACCCTTTTCCTTGTCGCGCTTCTCATATTCTGCTCTCTGTCTCTTAACAAGCTGCTCAACCTGATAACACTCTTGAAGGTCGTGGCCCTTGGTCCGATGAATCTTGCAATACGGCCCATCACCTTTCCCAGCCTTCTCGGTAGCCGCGGCCTCCCCGCAGTCAGCGCACATGGCAGCTTCCTTGCCGGGGACCTCAGCTTTAGCCTTCTTGCCGGTACTAGGTGTACCCGATCCTTCAACAGTCACCACTGCCTTATCCTTCCGCTTCTTACTGCTCTTCTTGCTCTTCTTCTAACTGGTCGATTCATCATCATCCTCTGAATCGACATTGGTGCAATCTTCCTCTCCAGGCAACTTCCTTCCCTCCTCCATCCGAGCACACTTATCCACCAAGGTGTAAAGCTCCTTCACAGTCTTGGGTAGCCGCACATTCATCTTGGAACGAATCCGGCGGTTGCGCACATTGGACTGGAAGGCAGCTATCACAGCTGCCGGATGGATATTTGGGATGTTCCTATGGACCTTGCTGAATCTCTGTAAATACTTACAGAGGGACTCTCCTTCCTTCTGTTGGAGAAGCTGCAAGTCGCTGGGTCGGCCTGGCTCTTTATGGCCACCGGTGAAAGCGCCAATGAACTCATGGCACAGGTTGGCCCACGACGAAATGGAGTTCTCCGGCAGGTGCATCAGCCAAGACCTCACATTGGACTTGAGAGCCAAAGGGAAGTAATTGGCAAACACCTTCTCATCTCTTCCCCCGGCAGCCTGAACAGCGATGGTGTAGATGCTCAGAAACTCTGCCGGGTTCAGCCTCCCATCGTACTTCTCGGGTATCTATGGCTTGAACGTGCGAACGGACGGCCAACGGACTTGCCGCAGCTCACGAGTAAAGGCAGGGCACCCAACCTCGAAAGGTAGGCACCCGTCAATACCGAGCGCAGGCTCGTCGATGTCGGGGCCGTCGCGCCCATTGGTCCGGCAATGGTCGTCGCGGCGTCGCTCGACGAAGAAGCGAGAATATAAAAATCAAAAAACAAACCATAAAAAGAAACCCAACCCACAAAAAAAACCCCCCGCCTATCCTCCGGGGCTCGCCGTCGGCCTGGACATGCTCGAGCATCAGAAGAGGCCATTGAGATGTCCTCAGGTTCTTGATTCTGCCGTGCTCACGCTGTCTGCCATGGTGGGGACTGCACCGTGGGGGTGGCCCCTTCCGTACGGCCAGCAGCATGAGCCGTCGTCGTCGTCGCTTGGGGAGACCATGGTGGGCCAGCTCGCTGCGAGCCCCCGGCCTCGGCGAAACCGAGCAGACATTGGATGGTGGCACGCCATTCGTCCATCTGCTCGGCCGCCGGTGGGAATCTCAGCAACAGCTAAGCCCACGCCATGGCCTCCGTGGCTTTACTTCGCATGGGTGATGATGAAGTAGATCGTACCATCGCTCGGCTCCTGACGGTGCCAGCAGCGGCAGCACCGCGCCCCCACTGTTGTGGAGCGGGCACCTGGATGGCAGGGTGGTGCGGCGAAGGCGCTCGAGGGCCAACAGCTCCGTCGGGCGCAGCGACTTGGTCCACCCGTCCCGGGGGAGGCGCACGCGCTGCAGTCGCTCCCATGGTGGGAGCGGCCGGAGGGTGGCGATCCGCCCCGGACCGAGCGCCGTTGCTGCGACTGTGCCCGTCGGCGAGAGGAGGGGGCGCGGATGAAGTAACCCCCTCACCCGTACCTCGTGGAGCGTGGCCGTCGGGACATTGCTGATGCTGTTCTCCTTCGGTGTTTCCCGCCCTTGTGTCGGCCGCGGGGGAAGTGGTGACGGTGCCGCCTGCTCCGACCACATCACCAGCGACGTCCACGTCCTCGCGGGCCTCCGTGTCCCTCGCAGCATTAGAGGCCGCGGGCGGCGGAACCTTCAAGGTGGACGGATGAGCCAAAGCACCGGCTTTCTTCTTGGGCGCCATGGTCGATGGCGCTGTCGAAGGTGAAGATGGTGATGAAGATGACACGTTGCGCACGCTTTCAGGTTCGCGCAAGCGTTCCCCCTACCTGGCGCGACAAATATGTTGCGGGAAACCATGGCCACCTATGGGACCAGAGGGCCTCTTGCTAGTTCGGCAGGGGGGAAGTCGCGTTGCACAAAGAGCAGACGAGCGTGGGACAGCACGGCAGAGATCACGCAGACAATTTTACCCAGGTTCAGGCCGCCGTGAGGCGTAAAACCCTACTCCTGCTTTGGTGGATGGATGGCGGAAGAATGATGGTGGAGCGTAGTACACTTGCCCGGCAGGGGCTGCAGTGGCTACGCGTGTATGGGCGTGTGTGTTGTCTAACCTTCTAACCCTTTCTATGGTTGCCATGGGCCTCCTTTTATAGATTAAGGGGTTACCACAATGGCAAAGTAGTCATTATGCACTGATAAGATAGCAAATAGTGCTATCATACCTAATTCTGCAGGCTGACAGGGTTCATTAAATGCACCGCTTAACGTCACGTCGTTGGCTGCCCGGCAAGCCTTGCCGGGCTGTCTCACCAGCTCCACGCCTGCTCGCTTGACATGTCGCAGGACGGGTGTCATCTGTAGGCATTTCCTGTAGAAAGAGGCCGCCATGTGGCAAATGGCTGCCACTTAGTCACTTTGCAGCTTGACACCGCACTGATTGACGACGTGGGTCGTGGCGGAGTGATTGGGTGAGGTGGTTTTGCCTCCGTGAGCCCCGGCAGGCCCTGCCGGGACGTCTCGTATGTCTTCTTCCGGCGGCGACCCCGTCCTTGTCGAGCTCGCCTGCCTGGCAAGGGAGGCTTTTCTCCTGGTGGCATCTTGTTTCTCTGGTTCGATCTTGGTCCTCTTGATCTGCATGTTGGTCCTTCGAAGCTCTTGGTCTCTTGTACTCTGACCTGGGTTGGCGCATCAATCCTGCTCCCGTGCCTGTGCATAGTCTGGGCAACAGACCCATGGTTTGTTGCATCGATAGAAGCCCCCGGGCTTGCCCTGACCGCGCTGTCGAGCGTCATCGGGGTAGGCCCTAATAAGTGCACAGGCAGGGGTGCTGAAGAGGCTGGTCTCTTGGAGTCTTCTTTGCTTCTTCATTAGCCTTGATTCTGGGTCGGTTTCCAGTTTCCCCGCGCGTCGTGCGCGACGCTGTGGAAGAACCTAAATCGTGGCCCGTGGATTGCCCGCGCCCCACGATCACGGGGCAGAAACTGCCATTCCACTTGCCTCCTGTTTTGCACGCACCTGCCACGTGTTCTGCATGCATTGAGCGTGGTAGGTGGTGGATGCGGAGGGCGCGGAAAGGAGTGCCATGGCCGAAAACCAGGCGCCGATGGTTGGAGCAGAGGGTTGGCCTTGATTCTTAGAGACACGGAAGGTGCAGAGAGGCCGTATTGGAGGAGCGGGGCGGCCATTTCCTGTGAGAGAAGCCAGCCCCCTGCCTCTCCCTCCCATAAAATGGGGCAGGGGTAGTGCCTCTCCGCACACACTTCTTCTTCTTCTTCTCTGCAATCCTTCCCTTCTAGTCATGGTGAGAGGGCGAGGGCGCGGCGGTGTCCCAGCGGCGGCGACGAGGGTTTCTACTCGACAGCGCATCCCTCCTCCTCCGGATCCTGCTGTGGCGGAGCCCGCCATGAGAGGAGGAGGGAGGGGCGAGGCCGAGGTCGCCGTGGCACTTGGGGAAGAGGAGGGCGGGGCGGCACCTTGGCTGCGCCCCCACCGGCGGCTCCTCCCCCAATGGAAGGCCATGTCAGGGACCACCTCGAGAGTTCATCATTAGGCTGTATAAACCTCTGTGCGGTCATCTTCGCTTTCCAACTCCCTTTGCACGGGAAATGGAGTTTGAATAGCCACGTGCTCTGAGGTTGCATATGAGGGGCTGTGGGAATGGCGGAATGTGGGTTGATGTCGACTTCCCTGCTCCTCACATGATGTACTTCCGCCGTGGTTGGAAGACTTTCGCTTGAGCCCATGGCTTCTCGGAGGGGCCTATCCTCCATTTCAAATTAATGGAGAGCGGCCTGCTCTCCGTCAAGATCTTCAGGCACTCAGGAGGTCGCTTAGGGTGCTGCGCGGAGAGCTCAACCGACGACGAAAGCTCCTCCTCGAGCGAAAGCGACGAGGAGGACAGTGACGGGGATGATGATGGTAGTGGGCGGGAGGGCGACGACTCTGACTCCGGCTGAGTGCCGCCCGCACCATCTTCATCAGGCGGCAGCACCATCATCTGCATCCGCAACTCCTTCCCGGCAATGCTATTTGCCGGGGAGTTGGATGCAGAGGTGTGGATGGTGCTCCCGGTCTCCCCCAGCAGCCCTCCAGCTGGACCCTGATAGGCTTCCTCCCGGGCTGCAGCTCCGTTAGCCCTGCCGAGCCCTGCTGGCCCTGGTGGCTGTGGTCGATGGGTCGCCTCCGCCGTGCTCTCCATCGACGCGTCCCCCGGCGCCCTCCCGCTCCCGTCGGGCTACCTCTCCTGGAGCCCGAGGGGGGCGGGCTAGGCTTCTGTCCAGGTGCTCCTTTTGCCCTCCTCGCCTTCGACGGCCATGCCTAGGAGGAGAGGGACAAGAAAGGGCATTATGGGGCACTTATCTTTTTTCAATCTTAAATCTGTAGGCATTTGCCAAATTTTAATTCAAATAATGTAATCTCTCGAGTCCATGTTTGTGTTCTGTAATGCTTGTACTTGCGTTATCAGCATATTAATGAAAAAGATGAACCTTGCCAGGAACCCGTGCATGTATATGTCCATGCAGAGGTGGGATGCCTCCTTAGTGTAAATAAACGAGTTTTCCCCGGCAGGCTATCTTGCCAGCACCCTTTTGCTTGCCAGAGAACTTCATCTACCGGGCAAAAAATAAGGGGACCAGCCCCCCGCCAACTTCCTTTTACCAAAGGCAACTACGACCATCCCGACTGAAGCAGCGTTCGAGTCAAGGATGGGAGCACCTAAGTCTCAAAAGAGTGGCGAGGTTTTCTCATGCACAAGTTATAGCTTACAGAACACTAATGGACAAGAGGTAGAACTTATCTATTTGGCTTGCCGGAGATCGCAATGTTGGTTCATCTTCCCAACTCCTTGTAGAGGCCAAGTTCACGGCAGGAACCTGCAGCTTCATGCAGATGGGAATGATGCAAGATGCGATCCTATCTATATGCATATGCAAATGCTCATGAAATGCTTATGCAATGCTCTTGGAATGCTCATGCATGCATGCAACTTGGTCGGGGGGCCCCCAGCGCTTCGTTTATTTCTCTCTTGCTCAGGGTCATTGCCCTGGCTTTGTACAAGGGGTTACATGCAACTGAGGCAAGGCCTGTACAAAAGGGTGGCTGCCGGGCAGGGCCCGACAGCCACGCCTTATGGGTAGAACTTGTGGAGATGCTCAATATTCTATGAGTTTTGCAATTAAATGCCATCTCCGGTCTCTAGACGGACTGCGCCAGGTCTGGTGACTCGTACTACCCGGTAAGGGCCTTCCCACTTCGGCGTCAACTTGTTTGTACCCTTGGCGGACTGAACGCGCCTAAGCACAAGGTCGCCTTCCTCCAAACACCGGGCATGAACCCTGCGGCTATGATAGCGATGCAGGGCTTGCTGATAGCGTGCAGCACGCGTAGCAGCCCGGAGACGGTTCTCCTCGAGTAGCACAGCGTCGTCACGCCGGTGCTGATCTTGCGCTACTTCATCATAGGCAAGCACTCGAGGCGACCCGTAAATGAGTTCCGTGGGGATAACTGCTTCTGCCCCATAGACTAGGGAGAAGGGAGTCTGCCCGGTAGCTCGATTTGGTGTCATTCTGAGGGACCAGAGATCTACCGGCAGCTCATTGATCCACCGCCTGCCGTGCTTCTGCAGCGTATCAAAGGTTCTTGTCTTGAGTCCTCGCAGCACTTCAGCGTTCGCCCTCTCAACTTGTTCATTGCTTCTGGGATCTGTGACAGAGGCAAATGAGATCTTGCATCCGAGGGCATGAACATATTGCATGAAGGCGCGGCTCGTGAACTGGGTGCCGTTGTCGGTAATGATCTTTGATGGGACTCCAAAACGGCACACCAATTCTTTCAAGAACTTGATAGCTGACTGAGCAGTCACCTTTCTCACGGCAGTCACTTCCGGCCACTTTGTAAACTTGCCGATGGCAACGAACAAGAATTCAAAGCTCCTGATTGCTCGGGGGAAGGGGCCGAGGATATCGAACCCCCAGACCGAAAATGGCCATGAGAGAGGGATTGTCTGAAGAGCTTGGGCAGGCAGGTGGATGTTCTTGGAATGGAACTGGCAGGCTTCACACTTGGTGACTAGCTCGACCGCATCTTGGAGGGCTGTGGGCCAATAGAATCCTTGCCGGAATGCTTTCCCAACTAAAGCCCTTGATCCAATGTGGGAGCCACACATGCCTTTGTGTATCTCAGCCGGCAGTTCCTTTCCTTCTTCCCGGCAGATGCACTTCAATTTCACACCGTTGGGCCTCCTTCTGTATAGAGTGCCATCGACAAACTGATATATACTGGCCCTCCGGGCTACTCTTTCGGCTTCATCTTGGTCGCCGGGAAGCTCTCCGGTTTGGAGGAAGTGGACTATGTGCCTTGCCCAAGTTGGAGCCTGGGGCTCGGCAACGAGGACTAGCGGCACCTCCTCTACTGCGGAGGCACATTCCATGTTCGTGGGGACCATGGGCCCGGCTGGAGGGTGCGGTCCGGCAGGTGGCGAGGAGTTGTTTCCGGCAGGGTCTCTACCGGGAGCGGACGGCTCTACCGGGAGAGGCTTACCGGAGTCCAACTTTCTCCTTTTCTGGGCCATTGTAGCTGAGGATACGGAGGGCTGAGTAAGATGGAGAACAAAAGTCCCTGGTTCCACAGGAAGCTTCTGTGCAGCACACTTTGACAGATGATCAGCTATGCTATTTTCCGCATGGGGTACGTGCTCTGTTTGCAATCCATCAAAGCATTCCTCCAATCTTCTCACTTCCTCGACGTATGCCTCCATCAATGGGCTTTGGTAATCCTTGTTGACTTGTCTCACCATGAGCTGTGAATCTCCTTGAATGATCAGCTTCTTAATTCCCAATTTTGCGGCAATCCTGAGCCCGACAAGGAGCCCTTCATACTCTGTTGTATTGTTGGTTGCCTCTTCCCGAGCAAAATGCATCTGGACGACATACTTCAAGTGCTCCCCGGAGGGGGCGACAAGAAGCACGCCAGCCCCTGCACCTTGTAGGGAAAAGGCACCATCGAAATACATAATCCATTCTTGGGGGGATTCCTTGCCGGGGATAGCTGTCTCTGGTACTTCCTCATCAGGGGTTGGCGTCCATTCTGCAATAAACTCTGCCAACGCCCTGCTCTGGATAGTTGATGAGCTCTCAAACTTCAAACCAAAACTGGACAACTCCAAAGCCCACTCCACTATTCGACCAGTAGCCTCAGGGTTTCAGAATATCCTTTGCAACGGGAAACGAGTGACAACCGTAATCTCATGGGCTTGGAAGTAGTGGCGCAGTTTCCTTGAGGCCATGATGAGACCAAAGATCAACTTTTGCACGCCAGAGTACCTCGATCTAGCCCCCTGTAACAAGGAGCTGACGAAGTACACTGGGCGCTGCACCACTTTCTTCCTTGCCACGTCCTTGGGGTTGCTCTCGCTGCCGTGCTCATTGCTGTCTTGATCCCTCTCTGGCCTTACCGGTCCTTGCTCACTCTCTGCCTCATCCACTTCTCGCTGCGCCACCAAGGCTGCACTAACCACTTGGTTGGTTGCCGCTAAGTATAGCAGTAATGGCTCTTGTGGTTTGGGAGCAACCAGGGTAGGCACGAAAGACAAGTAAGTCTTCAACTCTTGCAAAGCTGCATCTACTTCCGGAGTCCACTTCATGGGCCCAGCCTTCTTCAAAATTTTGAAGAACGGCAGGGCGCGCTCTGCAGACTTGGAGATGAATCTGCTCGTGGCAACACATCCTGTCAAACGCCTCACATCCTTGACTGTCCTTGGCGCTTGGATCTGCTCGATAGCTTTAATCTTGTCGGGGTTGGCTTCGATCCCCCGATGGGACACAAAGAACCCAAGCAGCTTGCCGGAGCGAACACCAAACACACACTTCTCCGGGTTGAGCTTCAAGTTGATCTTGCGCAGATTAGCAAATGTCTCCTCCAAATCCTGAATAAGGGTGGCTCTATCCTTAGTCTTGACCACAATATCATCCATGTAAGCTTCGATGTTTCTGTGCAGCTGTGGCTCGAAACCAATCTAGACTACTCTTGCAAAAGTGGATCCGGCACTCTTTAATCCAAACGGCATGCGGACAAAACAGTACGTACCACATGGAGTGATGAACGATGTCTTCTCTTCGTCTTCCTGGGACATGAAGATTTGATGATATCCAGAATATGCGTCCAGAAAGGAGAGCAAATCGCAGCCTGAAGTGGAATCCACAATCTGATCGATGCGCGGCAAGGGAAACGCGTCCTTCGGGCAAGCTTTGTTGAGATCTGTGTAATCTATGCAAAGCCTCTACTTCCTGTTAGCCTTCTGGACTACCATTGGATTTGCCAACTATGTGGGATGTAGCACTCCTCTGACCAAACCAGCTGCTTCAAGTTTCTTGAACTCTTCCGCAATGAACTGCTGCCTCTCCAAGGCCTGCTTCCGGACTTTCTGCTTGACAGGTCGGGCATGTGGGCAGACAGTAAGGTGGTGCTCGATTACCTCCCTGGGAACACCGGGGATATCAGATGGTTTCCAGGAAAACACATCAATATTCGCCCGCAGGAAGGCAACGAGCGCGCTTTCCTATTTGTCATTGAGGGTGGCGATGATAGTGAAAGTACCATCAACGCCAGCCAGCCCTGCCGAGACCTTCTTCACTTGGGGTGCAGTGACCTTGGATCTCTTACTGTTGGAGCTCTCCGGCGAGTCATCAATAGGTGTAGCACACTCCGAAGAGGTACGCTTCCCGGATTCCTTGCCGGCGTCCTTGCTACCCTTCTTCTTTCCTCTGTCCTCCTTAGCGGGAACCGCTGCTGCCGCTGCCTCGGCCGCGACTGTGTCCCGTTACATTTTGTCCACGCAAATGATTGCATCCTTCTCATCTGATGGGATGGTAATGACTCCCACGGGCCCAGGCATCTTCAAGGTGTTGTAGGCATAGTGGGATGCCGCCGTGAATTTAGCCAGGGCTGGGCGTCCAAGAATCCCATTGAACGGCAGGGGGAGGTCGACCACATCAAACACAATCTTCTCAGTCCGGTAGTTCAGCTCTCCCCCAAACATCACCGGCAACGTGATCTTTCCCTTAGGATGACTCCTGCCGGGATTAATTCCTTGAAATGTGTCGGTGGCCTTCAACTCATCTTCTGCTATCTGAAGTTTGCTGATAACTGCCGGGGAAATCAGATTCAACCCAGCCCCGCCGTCCACCAACATTTTTGTGACCTTGAGGTTACGAATTGTCGGAGAGACCAACAACGGCAAGCTCCCTACTGCAGTGGTACGGTTAGGATGATCCTCTTCGTCAAAGATGATGGGCGTGCGTGACCATTTGAGCGGCTTCCGAGCCTCTGGGGCTGGTTCCACGACATTGACTTCTCGTGCCCACCGTTTGAGCTGGCGGTGAGAGGCGTCCAGAGATGCACCCCCGTCAATGCACAGGGCGTCAGTGGCCTTCTGAAACTCCTGCTCACTGGTTTCCTCTTCATCCCCTCCATCACTCTCATCATCACAGGTCTCCTTCTCTCAACCTCTGGCGGGTTTTCCTTTGTTCCCGAGGGGTTTGCCGGGGCGATTTACTTCACCGCCTCGGCCCTTACCGCCAGCGACATTCTGACCCTTTTCCTTGTCGCGCTTCTCATATTCTGCTCTCTGTCTCTTAACAAGCTGCTCAACCTGATAACACTCTTGAAGGTCGTGGCCCTTGGTCCGATGAATCTTGCAATACGGCCCATCACCTTTCCCGGCCTTCTCGGTAGCCGCGGCCTCCCGGCAGTCAGCGCACATGGCAGCTTCCTTGCCGGGGACCTCAGCTTTAGCCTTCTTGCCGGTACTAGGTGTACCCGATCCTTCAACAGTCATCACTGCCTTATCCTTCCGCTTCTTACTGCACTTCTTGCTCTTCTTCTGACTGGTTGATTCATCATCATCCTCTGAATCGACATTGGTGCAATCTTCCTCTCCAGGCAACTTCCTTCCCTCCTCCATCCGAGCACACTTATCCACCAAGGTGTAAAGCTCCTTCACAGTCTTGGGCAGCCGCACATTCATCTTGGAACGAATCCGGCGGTTGTGCACATTGGACTGGAAGGCAGCTATCACAGCTGCCGGATGGATATTTGGGATGTTCCTATGGACCTTGCTGAATCTCTGTAAATACTTACAGAGGGACTCTCCTTCCTTCTGTTGGAGAAGCTGCAAGTCGCTGGGTCGGCCTGGCTCTTGATGGCTGCCAGTGAAAGCGCCAATGAACTCATGGCACAGGTCGGCCCACGACGAAATGGAGTTCTCCGGCAGGTGCATCAGCCAAGACCTCACATTGGACTTGAGAGCCAAAGGGAAGTAATTGGCAAACACCTTCTCATCTCTTCCCTCGGCAGCCTGAACAGCGATGGTGTAGATGCTCAGAAACTCTGCCGGGTTCAGCCTCCCATCGTACTTCTCAGGTATCTATGGCTTGAACGTGCGAACGGACGGCCAACGGACTTGCCGCAGCTCACGAGTAAAGGTAGGGCACCCAACCTCGAAAGGTAGGCACCCGTCAATACCGAGCGCAGGCTCGTCGACGTCGGGGCCGTCGCGCCCATTGGTCCGGCAATGGTCGTCGCGGCGTCGCTCGACGTTGACGCGCGCGTCTGCCCCCCCCCCGCCTATCCTCCGGGGATCGCCGTCGGCTTGGACATGCTCGAGCGTCAGAAGAGGCCATTGAGATGTCCTCAGGTTCTTGATTCTGCCGTGCTCACGCTGTCTGCCATGGTGGGGACTGCACCGTGGGGATGGCCCCTTCCGTACGGCTAGTAGCATGAGCCGTCGTCGTCGTCGCTTGGGGAGACCATGGCGGGCCAGCTCACTGCGAGCCCCCGGCCTCGGCGAAACCGAGCAGACTTTGGATGGTGGCACGCCATTCGTCCATCTGCTCGGCCGCCGGTGGGAATCTCAGCAGCAGCTAAGCCCGCGCCATGGCCTCTGTGGCTTTACTTGGCATGGGTGATGATGAAGTAGATCGTACCGTTGCTCGGCTCCTGACGGTGCCAGCAGCGGCAGCACCGCGTCCCCACTGTTGTGGAGCGGCCACCTGGATGGCAAGGTGGTGCGGCGAAGGCGCTCGAGGGCCAACGGCTCCTTCGGGCACAGCGACTTGGTCGACCCGTCCCGGGGGAGGCGCACACGCTGCAGTCGCTCCCGTGGTGGGAGCGGCCGGAGGGTGGCGATCTGCCCCGGACCGAGCGTCGTTCCTGCGACTGTGCCCGTCGGCGAGAGGAGGGGGCGCGGACGAAGTAACCCCCTCACCCGTACCTCGTGGAGCGTGGCCGTCGGGACATTGCTGATGCTGTTCTCCTTCGGCGTTTCCCGCCGTTGTGTCGGCCGCGGGGGAAGTGGTGATGGTGCCGCCTGCTCCGACCACATCACCAGCGACGTCCACATCCTCGCGGGCCTCCGTGTCCCTCGCAGCATTAGAGGCCGCGGGCGGCGGAACCTTCAAGGTGGACGGATGAGCCGAAGCACCGGCTTTCTTCTTGGGCGCCATGGTCGATGGCGCTGTCGAAGGTGAAGATGGTGATGAAGATGACGTGCTGCGCACGCTTTCAGGTTCGCGCAAGCGTTCCCCCTACCTGGCGCGCCAAAGATGTTGCGGGAAACCATGGCCACCTATGGGACCAGAGGGCCTCTTGCTAGTTCGGCAGGGGGGACGTCGCGTTGCACAAAGAGCAGACGAGCATGGGACAGCACGACAGAGATCATGCAGGCAATTTTACCTAGGTTCAGGCCGCCGTTAGGCGTAAAACCTTACTCCTGCTTTGGTGGATTGATGGCGGAAGAATGGTGGTGGAGCGTAGTACACTTGCCCGGCAGGGGCGGCAGTGGCTACGCGCGTACGGGCGTGTGTGTTGTCTAACCTTCTAACCCTTTCTACGGTTGCCATGGGCCTCCTTTTATAGATTAAGGGGTTACCACAATGGCAAAGTAATCATTATGCACTGATAAGATAGCAAATAGTGCTATCATACCTAATTCTGCAGGCTGACAGGGCGCATTAAATGCACCGCTTAACGTCACGTCGTTGGCTGCCCGACAAGCCTTGCCGGGCTGTCTCGCCAGCTCCACGCCTGCTCGCTTGACACGTCGCAGGACGGGTGTCATCTGTAGGCATTTCTTGTAGAAAGAGGCCGCCATGTGGCATATGGCTGCCACTTAGTCACTTTGCGGCTTGACACCGCATTGATTGACGACGTGGGTCGTGGCAGAGTGGTTGGGTGAGGTGGTTTTGCCTCCGTGAGCCCCGGCAGGCCCTGCCGGGACGTCTCGTGCGTCTTCTTCCAGGGGCGACCCCGTCCTTGTCGAGCTCGCCTGCCCGGTAAGGGAGGCTTTTCTCCTGGTGGCATCTTGTTTCTCTGGTTCGATCTTGGTCCTCTTGATCTGCATGTTGGTCCTTCGAAGCTCTTGGTCTCTTGTACTCTGACTTGGGTTGGCGCATCAATCCTGCTCCCGTGCCTGTGCACAGTCTGGGCAACAGACCCAGGGTTTGTTGCATCGACAATGACCATAAGCTCTAAGACTCACAAAGAGAACCGGCAAAAACCCCAACATCGAAGACATCATAGAAGATGCATGTGAACTCTGTTTTCGATGAACTCGAGCTTGTCATGAATATGACCATAAGCTCCAAATCTCACAAGGAGAAGAACCAAACAAGAACCAATAAAGATGATACAAGGATGCAATGGTTTGAGCTCTCTACGAACAATACGATCAAGCTACTCATCAAAAGCCCCCCTTGATAGTATGGCAATCAATCCTATAACCCGGTCTCCTAACTACCACCATGAGACCGGTAAAATAGAAAACCTATCAAGGGCAAACCTTTGCCTTGCACTTAGTCCACTTGAGCTAGATGATGACGATCTTGACTCCCTCAAGTTGGACCACCTTTCTTGATTGCGTTGCTCGATGAAGACTAATTGATTGCTCCCCCATACTCCACTATGGGTGAGCCACTCTGTGGCACGTCTTCACAAGTCCATTGACACCACAATGTACGGCAAGCTTCAAGGAATGGGCTGGATACTTCACTGACGAGTTCAGTGTCGTGCCTGCACCCCGGCCAGCCACGCAACACGCAGGGTGCCCAGGGCGATGGCCCAAGACCTCTGGGTGCATAGGTTAGTCCGGCGTGCTGACCTCTCTGCTGAGCCTAGGTAGGGCGTTGTTTCGTGTTGATCTCCCGAGGCCGGGCATTACCCAGCAAGTGTGTCCGGCCAGAGGTGATCGAGCGTGTTGGGTAACAATAGTGCACCCCTGCAGGGAAGAATGATCTATCGATAGCTGGTCCTACGGTAAAGGACGCTCAGTTTGTGTATCCCGATCTACTACTTGAACCGGATACTTGTTACTTAATTGAAGCTTCGGGATCGCTTTCTCGCAGGGAGTCGAGGAAGGATCTCTAGGCTTGCCTCAACATGTTTGCTTAATAAAATGCTATTCTACTCTCTTCTATTGCTGCAAGATGATGGCTTCGTGAAGATGCTAGTCTTCGATAGGACTAGGCCTTCTCTCTATTCTGGCATTTCTGCAGCCTAGTCCACATATACAGCCTTTCCCCTTTGATAATGTTGCAGATGTAGTGTAGATCCTTGCTTGCTGAGTACTTCGGATGAGTACTCATGGTTGCTTTGTTACTTCTTTTTCCCCATACCCCACTTTGATGATACATCAGACGACGGAGCCCCGGAGCCAAATGTCCCCGCAGGAGCTTACTACCAGGAAGGTCCAGACGGCACGTACTACTGGATCGAGCCAGCCGACCAGGAGTAGGATCGGAGGCTCCCAGGCAGGAGGCCTACGCCTTTCGATCTAGAGTCGTTGTTTGTGCTAGCCTTCTTAAGGCAAAACTTGTCTAACTATATCTGTACTCAGATAATATTTGTATGACTGACTTATGTATTCGGATCTTCGGATCCCTGGTCTGTAATATTGTGGATCTCCGTTTATTTGTGTTAGAGTTGTGTTGTGATATCTTCCCGTGAGTCCCCGTGCTTGATCGTGCATGTTTGCGTGTATGATTAGTGCACGATTGAGTCGGGGGCATCACAAGTTGGTATCAGAGCCGACTGCCTGTAGGACGCCCCCTTCCAATTCCTTGGCCGAAGTTGAGTCTAGACATCGAACAACTAATTTCAATGCACACTCAAGATATTGTTGAGTGTGGACTTCCCAGCATGACTCTTTTCCAAGTCTTTCTTCAAGGAGGTGACTTGGGCCTTGAGCTCTTTGATTTCCTCTACATGGTTAGTATCAATACAAGTAATAGAGGAAGTATAAGCTTCATCGTTAGAGCAACAAGGCAAGGAAAGCAATTCATCACAAGATGGACCAATGTTATGCATAGATGAATTACGAGGACTAGCACATGACAATATAGCATTTTGACTAGAAATAGTGCTAGTATCCACATGACGCTCACTAGGTGTTACCTTAGTAATCATAGCCTCATGAGCTATCTTTAGCACATTATGGGATACTAGAATATCATCATAAGAGCTAGAAAGCTTTTCATGACTTTCTTCCAATTTCCCATAATTGCTAGATAGCAACGCAATTTGAGCCCTTAGCTCAACATTCTCCTTCAAAATGGATGCTTCACAAGAAATAGAGTTAGTAGCACAAGCATCATCATTAATAACAAGAGGAGAAGGCAACTTTGCAAGCTCTTTTGAATATGAAGCTTTAAGTTGAGCATGAGACTCGGTGCGTTTCATGAGCTCACTCTTAATGACCCTTGAGCCATTGTCGAGGTGCTCAAAGTCCTCAAGGAGTTTAGTATGCACAACTTCAAGCTTCTCATTTTTAGTATCAAAATCATTGGCCACCTCAAGAGCTCTATCATGAGATTCCCTCACTCTAGATAATTCTAGAGCAAAAGTCTCCTCAAGAGATTCCTTGGTGGTTTGTTCAAGTTCAAGAGCTTGAGAGAGGTCCGCAATCTCGTTAGCATGATCACGCTCATGACCTTCCATTTTTCTCAATGGTGACCTCATGCTCCTCGATATGAGATTCCAACTCCTCAATATATTTCTTGCCCTCAATAGCAATAGACATGATTTCCATGAAGTTGGAACGAGCAATGTTATTCTTATGAAGAGCTTTAAAAATCATTTCTCCCTTAATTTTTAAGGAAGCAACATTATAGTTCTCTCCATCATTATCCTCATCATCATTAGCATTAACATCATCATCCAGAGACATATTGGGGTTCAAAATAGGAGATACCTTTGAAGCCTTAGCCATAAGGCAAAAAGCAATAGATGATGATGTAGGATCCCTTGAAGCACCGTTCAAGACCACATCTTGTTCCATGGAGTGTTGGGTTTCCTCTACATTGTTAGCACAACAACTCGAGGAAATACATGCATTTTTATCATGGCAACAAGATATAGCAAGCATATCATCATGAGATTTAGTCAAGCAATTTCTACATGATATGCACGGACTATCAACACAAGCATGTGAAACATGTAAGGTGCACGAAGTGTTAAAGTCCAAAGATGGAGCATTGCAATAAGATAGTGATGAAGAGTCATCAACGATAAGCACACTATCATCATTGCAATGACCAACACTACTCAGCGTAGCATTACCTTGTGGCGATCCACATGTAGGTGAAGTAGAAGAAGTTGAGAAGGCAACACGGCCGGAGGTGGAGGGAGAACAATCATCCCCACAAATCTTGGACACACCATATTTATCTTGAAGCTTTGTCCACAACTCATGAGCATCCCGGAACAGCATGAGTTGAAATATAACTACATTGCTCAAAGCATCGAAAATCACATTAGAAGCTTGAGCATTGAGATAAGAGTTTTTCTCATCCTCTAAAGATAATCTTTGGGGATCCTTTGGAGGAGAAAAACCCATATCTACAATTTGCTCTAAATTTGGGTCCATGACCCTAAAGGGATTAAGCATGTGAATTACCCAAACATCAAAATGTGTGCCATTGAAACTAAGAGTGTCAGAGAATCCTAATCCCCTAGTCGACATCTTTACTCTCTAGGCGGTTAAGCCTAATAAAGAGAGACAAGGCTTTGATACCAATTGAAAGGTCGTGGATGTCGCCTAGAGGGGGGTGAATAGGCGCTTTAAAATAATTACGGTTTAGGCTTGAACCAATGCGGAATAAAACTAGCGTTTAATTTGTCAAGCACAAAACCTAAATCAACTAGGCTCACCTATGTGCACCAACAACTTATGCTAAGCAAGATAAACAACTAAGTGATAGCAAGATATATAACATGCCATACTATGGCTATCACAAAGTAAAGTGCATAAGTAAAGGGCTCGGGTAAGAGATAACCGAGGCACGCAGAGACGACGATGTATCCCGAAGTTCACACCCTTGCTGATGCTAATCTCCGTTTGGAGCGGTGTGGAGGCACAATGCTCCCCAAGAAGCCACTAGGGCCACCGTAATCTCCTCACGTCCTCGCACAATGCAAGATGCCGTGATTTCACTAAGGGACCCTTGAGGGCGGTCACCGAACCCGTACAAATGGCAACCCTTAGGGGCGGTCACAGAACCCATACACTTTGGCCACCCTTGGGGGCGATCATCGGAACCTGTCAAATTGCTCGGGGTGATCTCCACAACCTAATTGGAGACCCTGATGCTTGCCCAGAGCCTTACACCACAATGATTGAGCTCCGAACACCACCAACCATCTAGGGCACCAAGGCACTGATACGTCCATTTTGCATCATGTTTTCCTACTGTTTTTTATAATGTTTTTATGTATAATAATGCTTTTTAGAGTAATTCTAATGCCTTTTCTCTCATAATATGCAAGGTTCACACAAAGAGGGAGAATACCGGCAGCTGGAATTCTGGACCTGAAAAAGCTACGTCAGGCCACCTATTCTACACAACTCCAAATGAGCTGAAACTTCACAGGGATTTTTTATGGAATAAATAAGAATTATTGGATCAAATAACCACCAGAGGGGGCCCACCAGGTGGGCGCAACCCACCTGGGTGCGCCAGGGAGCCCAGGCGCGCCCTGGTTAGTTGTGCCCTCCTCGGCCCACCTCCGATGCCCATCTTCTGGTATATAAGTCATTTTGACCTAGAAAAAATCAGGAGAGGACTTTCAGGACGAAGCGCCGCCGTCTCGAGGCGGAACTTGGGCAGGAGCACTTTTGCCCTCCGGCGGAGCGATTCCGCCGAGGGAATCATCGTCATCATCATCACCAACAACTCTCCCATCTTGGGGAGGGCAATCTCCATCAACATCTTCAACAACACCATCTCCTCTCAAACCCTATTTCATCTCTTGTGTTCAATCTTTGTACCGGAACCTTAGATTGGTGCTTGTGGGTGACTAGTAGTGTTGATTACATCTTGTAGTTGATTACTATATGGTTTATTTGGTGGAAGATTATATGTTCAGATCCATTATGCTATTTAATACCCCTCTGATCATGAGCATGATTATCATTTGTGAGTAGTTGCTTTTGTTCTTGAGGTCACGGGAGAAATCTTGTTGCAAGTAATCATGTGAACTTGACATGTGTTCGATATTTTGATGGTATGTATGTTGTGATTCCCTTAGTGGTGTCATGTGAACGTCGACTACATGACACTTCACCATATTTGGGCCTAAGGGAATGCATTGTGGAGTAGTTATTAGATGATGGGTTGTGAGAGTGACAGAAGCTTAAACCCTAGTTTATGCGCTATTCCGTTAGGGGCTGATTTGGATCCAAAAGTTTAAAGCTATGGTTAGATTTATTCTTAATACTTTTCTCGTAGTTCCGGATGCTTGCGAGGGGGTTAATCATAAGTAGGAGGTTTGTTCAAGTAAGAACAACACCTAAGCACCGGTCCACCCACATATCAAATTACCAAAGTAGCGAACACAAATCAAACCAACATGATGAAAGTGACTAGATGAAATTCCCGTGTACCCTCAAGAACACTTTGCTTATCATAAGAGATTGTTTTGGCCTGTCCTTTGCCTCAAAAGGATTGGACTACCTTGCTACACTTTTGTTATCATTACCGTTACTTGCTCGTTACAAATTATCTTGCTATCAAACTACTTGTGACTTATAATTTCAGTGCTTGCAGAGAATACCTTGCTGAAAACCACTTGTCATTTCCTTCTGCTTCTCATTGGGTTTGACACTCTTACTTATCGAAAGGACTACGATTGATCCCCTATACTTGTGGGTCATCAGGCACTCAAGAGGAACAAGCTCAAGGGTACCAAGCACCCAAGAGTAATAAGCTTCTCAACTTGAAACTTCCACGTATCACCGTGGAGAACTCAAACCGATGCACCAAATGCAATGGCAAGGGCACACGGAGTGCCCAAGTGCTTCTCTCCCAAATCCCACCAAGGCAACTAATGCTTGGGAGGAAAATGAGAGGAAGAACGAAGAAGAGAACACGAAGAAATTCAAGATCTAGATCCAAGGGGTTCCCCTCACATAGAGGAGAAAGTGATTGGTGGAAATGTGGATCTAGATCTCCTCTCTCTTTTCCCTCAAGAACTAGCAAGAATCATTGGAGGGATTGAGAGTTAGCAAGCTCGAAGAAGGTCAAGAATGGGGGAAGAACACGAGCTTAAGGGATAAGGTTCAATGGGGAAGAAGACCCCCTTTTATAGGTGGGGAAAAACCCAACCGTTATGTGCTCAGCCCGCACCGCGCGGTACTACCGCTCAAGGGAGCGGTACTACCGCTTGGCTGCAATGGGCGGTAGTACCGCTCAGGCGAGTGGTACTACCACTGGAGACAGAGCACACCGGGGAGAGAAGGAGAGAAACACCACGAGCGGTACTAAGAGCGGTGGTAGGCGCGGTACTACCGCTTATAAGCGGTACTACCGCTCCTACTGCCGCTGAACCCGATATGAAAAAATGCAACTCCGAAGGCAGCGGTACCACGCGCGGCACTGCCGCGCAGCTCAGCTAAGCGGTACTACCGCTCGGGTAAGCGGTACTACCGCTTGGGGTGCTCCAAAGAAGCCCAAGCAAACAGATGGAAACAGTAAAACCTGAACTGCCATAACTTCTACAAATGAGCTCCGAATTGAGCAAACTCAAGCTTGTTGGACAGAGGACGAGAAGAACTATCCAACAGCGACAGGTATAGTAAGAAGAGGAAGTAGAAAAAATGCCAAAGGTATAGAGATGTGAAACCTCTATGAATGAAGAACCGGCAAAAACCCCAACATCGAAAACATCATAGAAGATGCATGTGAACTCCGTTTTCGATGAACTCGAGCTTGTCATCAAGATGACCATAAGCTCTAAGACTCACAAAGAGAACTGGCAAAAACCCCAACATCGAAAACATCATAGAAGATGCATGTGAACTCTATTTTCGATGAACTCGAGCTTGTCATGAAAATGACCATAGGCTCCAAATCTCACAAGGAGAAGAACCAAACAAGAACCAATAAAGATGATGCAAGGATGCAATGGTTTGAGCTCTCTACGAACGATACGATCAAGCTACTCATCAAGAGCCCCCCTTGATAGTACGGCAATTGATCCTATAACCTAGTCTCCTAACTACCACCATGAGACCGGTAAAATAGAAAACCAATCAAGGGCAAACCTTTGCCTTGCACATAGTCCACTTGAGCTAGATGATGACGATCTTGACTCCCTCAAGTTGGACGAACTTTCTTGATTGCGTTGGCTCGATGAAGACTAGTTGATTGCTCCCCAATACTCCACTATGGGTGAGCCACTCTTTGGCACATCTTCACAAGTCCATTGACACCACAATGGACGGCAAGCTTCAAGGATGATCTCTTCGTGATGCTCCACTTGAACTTACACACCGCAATCTTGATGACGATCACCACTTGATGTCATCCTCCATGGGTTGTATGAAATCTTCCTCTTGATGCCAACCCATGGAAACAAACCTAACCCCACATAGAACTCACACGTAGATCATGGGTTAGTACACACAGCGTAATGGACAATGCTTATCATACCATGGGATCACTTGATCCCTCTCGGTACATCTTGTACGCTTTGTGTGTTGATCAACTTGATTCACTCTTGACTTAGTATTGATCAACTTTGTATCCTGTCTTCTACATGACCACTTTTTGGATAATTCCTTGAATAGCACATTGGTCAACATATAAACTCCTTGAAACCAACAAATGGACTTCAAGAAATTCCTATGGACAAATCCTTCAAATATAACTCAAGACAACCATTAGTCCATAGAGATTGTCATCAATTACCAAAACCAACCATGGGGGCACCGCATGTTCTTTCAATCTCCCCCATTTTGATAATTGATGACAATAACTTTCAAGAGAGTTTATACAAGGAATTATGCATCACCAACCATGCAGTGCAACAACCAATGATGCATGCGTATGAGATGCAAATGCTAAGGAACAAGACCAAAGCAAGAAAAAATAACTCTATAAACTTCTCCAACAAACTCTCTGAAACTTCTCCCCCATTGGCATCGATTGCCAAAATGGGCAGAAAGCTTACAAGGCCAATATAAAAAGTGTTCCTCCATAAATTGTGTATTTCTCAAGAAGAGAGGAATGCAATACACATACCCAAATATAAATACTTGGAGGAAGACAAACTATATTGAGGATCCAAAGATTGCGAAAGGATGATATGCCACAAAGACATAACAAAGAGAGAAACAAGCAATCAAAAGATACCAATTGAAACAAGCAATCAAATGATACCAATTGAACCAACTAAACCAATGATCCTACGAGCCACATGAAAAAAAAAGATATTATGATAAGAGCATATAAGTGTTCTATAGAAACTAGAGAAGCTCCCCATGTTTTGTGCATTATTTAGTTTTCTATTTGGATACAACGAGCACAAAATAGGATCGTCACTCCCCCAAAATCACTAGAACCTCACGACAAGTGCAAGAGAGCAAATAGAAAATTTCAGCCTAACACTTGCAAGAGAGCAACAGAGTGTTCTAAAGACACTAGTGAAGCTCCCCATGATTTGTGCACCACTTAGAATATTTGCATTATGATACCAAGTGCACAAAATAGGATCATCACTCCCCCAAAATCAATAGAAACTCACAACAAGTGCAAGTGGGCTAAGATAAGAGACAAGGCATAGCTCTTGCAACAAGCACATGGTTGAGCAACATGTAAAAGAGGCAACTTACAAATGGGCTCAACCAAAAGGATGTGTGTGAGTCATGGCAAAGCACTTGATAAGACTAATATATGGATGAGCATTAAGCATCAACATAGTCTTAAATAAAGAGATACAAGGTGCAAGACATGTCCTTCCCACACACACACACTCAACTAGCAAATGGGTTCACAAGCTATCTAAAAAGCAACTTTAAAACCAAAGCTTCTGACGACCCATGGTGAAGATAGACAATGATGGCTTTGTCAAGAGGAGGGATACCAAACGAAATGGAAAGCCTTGTCAAGACAAGCAAGAGAAAAAGAATCTTCACCACAAAAGAGTGCATCAAGGTGCAACTATATAAGACCCGCACTCAAGATAAATCCTATCACGAAACCACCAAGGAAAAAGGTGGACTGAAAGAATAAGGATATCAACTAGAGATGTAACTTCTCTCAAGTGTATAAGATTCTAGGTAGATCAAAATCATGATGATATCAATCCACAAAGAAGGATGAACACACGAAATAGTTACACAAAGGAAAGAACAAGATATCCACAAGGAAGTCATAAATATACCAATAAGATGTTTGCTTGAAAGCATAGCACATGGCTAGATATGGTCTTATTGTATATAAATGAACTCCTACCACACCTCCATAAAAGACATCATAACTAGCAACAAGAGATCATCGGTTGGATTCTTTGAGAAAGGAAACAAGTATCACAAGATGAAAAGAATATCATGCCAAGATGCAACCTACACAAGGTTGAATGCAAGAGAGGAATGCATGAATAGATACTTGTTACCGAGATAGCGTTGGAAGGATGTAGAAGATACCAATTGAAGGTATTAGATAGGAGTTCATTGAACTTCCTAGCTTGACTCCAATAAGCACATGGTGACACCACCTTCCTTGTGAGTGAGCCGAACCTCCAATGCATCTCCAATTGTTCCTAGAACAACAACACAAACAAATGGTACCGAAACTCATTGGGACCAAAGAGTTAGAAACACCAATACATAGGACAAACTCCACATACATATGTGCATATATATATATATATATATATATATATATATATATATATATATATATGTATGAAAATGAATTTCATGCACATCTCATCCAAATTGAGACTCGGTGGAGTTTCCCCTATATATTGTGTCAAAGAAAGAAAACATGCCAAATAAAATACATGAAGTAAATATGCATACTCGAAACTTTCAAGGACCGAAACCAAAAGAAAAAGAAATACCAAGTGGAGAAATCATCACTTGGAAGATATCATTAAAAGATACATCAAGGAATAGATATCCATTGATACACGCAAAAGGAAGATATCAAACTCCCAAAAGAGAGAATGGTTCCAAACAAACCAAGCCCTCTACAAAATTTTATGATGGCACAAAGTACCAAAAAGAAACGGCTTTCCCTCCACCAACACACACTTGATAAGGATCATAAGATGAGTGTTTTATAGAAAATAGGATAGCTTCCCCAAGAGTAGTGCATTATAGAGAATTTGTATTTGAATACAAAATGCACAAGGTGGGATCACCACTTTCACTATATCTAGAAAACACTAGACAAGATCAAGAAATTAACAAGATCCACAAGTGGTATGGAAGACAACGGGAGATGACACAAACCTTGGCAAGAGATAAGGCAAGAAGAAGCAAAAGCCAATGTGAAGATGATCAATAATTTCTACCACATAGGTGAGTACCAATTGTCAAAAGACAAGAAGTATTTGGAAATAATTCCCGGTGGTAGATAGCAAGGATATCCAACATCATCTTCTGTAACACCCCATGTCATTAGCCACAGTAATCACCTTTGATAATGACAAGTCAGCATGATTAACAGTGCATAATCATCATTTGCATCATATTGCATTTCAACTCCTAACTCAAAATTCAAATTAAATTAAAGTGGAAAAATAAAAGTTGTTCAAACATAGAAACTAAAATGTTCATTAGGTGACAAATATTCTAGAGACAATGCTAAAATTGTAACCAACATTTAATAAATTAATTAAGTGACTCTAACAGTGCCAAAACAGCAATATTCAATCCCATTTAGTTTTATAAAATTGCAAATGAAATGATATGAACTCAAAACCATTTTATGGCATTAGTAGATGTTGCACTGGAGTTTTGTGACTAGTTCACATATTTTACAAAACTAAATATGAGGCCACACAATTTTGCAAAAACAGAAAACAGGAAAAGAAAAGAAACAGAAAAGAGAAAATAGAAAACGGCCTAAAAGCTACTGTGCACTCGGGCCTGCTTGCTACAGCGCCGGCCCAGCCCACTCCCCACGTCGTCTCCCTCCTACTGCTCATCCCCCCCCCCTCGCTGTCGAACATGCACGCACGCGCGCACCCGGCCCCCCCTCGCCTACGCTCGACAACGCACGCCGCACGCGGCGGACACCTACAAGGGGGCCCCCCTCGACCCCGCGGACGAACCCTAGCCACCATTCCCCCCCGTTCTCCCTCATTCCCCACCTCGCCCGACGCCACCATGATCGGCCTCCGTTGAACCTCGCGGCCACCGTACTCCGTCCGCCTCCCCGACGTGTCTCCGAGGCTCGCCGTCGTCCGCTACGCCGCCTGCTACCTCGGGTTGGAGCTCGGAGCCCCTGCAGCGACCGCGGCGACCGCATCTTCCTCCCCGGCTCCGTCGTCTTCATCGCCGGATCCCGCCGCCCTCCGACCACCACCGGCTTCACCGGGCCTTCCCAGCAACGGCAGTGAGCCCCTCTCTCTTTCCCCTCATTCCCCACGCTCGATTTCAAGCTCTGGCGCCCGCTCCACCGTAGCCCGATCCCTCCGCCGCCTGGCCTCATCGCCGGCGTGGCCACGGCGACCATAGGGTCCCGTGTGCACCACCATCACGCTCGCCGCATCGCGTAGAGGCCGTCTGGCCATTTAGTTGCTCGCTAGCACGCCCGCATCGCCGTTCGCCATCGCTCCCGTATGCCGCCGTCCGCCGATGAGCTCGCCGTTGTTGCTACGGTGCACCTCTAGCCCTGCCACCACCACCGCTCGAACCGCCGTCGAGCCCCCGTTCGAATGAGCCCAACCTCGCCCCCGGAGACGCCCTGTGGACGAAACCCGAACCCATCCCGACACGCGCCGCCGCGTTTTGGCTCGCCGGAGCCAACTCCGGCGCATCTCCGGCCGTCGCTGACCTGGCCTTGCTGGGCCCCGCCCCATGCCACTGACCCCTGGGCCCCAGTTGACCTGTTGACCAGGTCAACTGCTGACTGGGCTGGCCCCTGTCTATGACATGTGGGTCCTGCCTGTAATAATGAATTAAAATAAAACAATAATTAGTTAATTAGTAAACTAACACTCACTGACCAGTAGGCCCCACCTGTTAATTAGTTTAGTTAGATTAAGTTAACCCTGTTTAATTAGCTCTATCAATGACATGTGGGTCCCACTGGACCCACCTGTCAGGTTTGACCCTGGTCAGCCGGGTTTGACCTGCTGACGTCATGGTGATGTCATGCTGACATCATCATTTACTGTTCTGGATAATGTTGGATTAAATAAATAATTAAATTCAGAAAATGATTAAAACTTTAGAAAATCATATAAATTAAACCGTAACTCCGATAAAAATAATTTATATATGAAAGTTGCTCAGAATTTCGGTATGAATCGAAATACGCCCTCCGTATTCCTGTCTGATGCCCCTAGCTAGATGAACAAGGAACTTTTAGACCGATTTCAATAAATGAATAGTGCCCGACTTTAATTAAATAAATCTGAATAATTCCTAAATTAACTAAATCGTTTAGTTAGGCAATAGAACACCTCTGCATAGCATTTAGGCATGTCGTACATATTGTTTGCATTTTTGCTGTGGATTTATTGTTTCTCTCCCCCTCCTTCTCTCTCGATAGACACCGAGACCGACGACGTTGCAGCCGGGTACGACTACGCTACAGACGAGCAGCCCGTTGACGATCCCTCTCTCTTGGAAGAGCAAGCAGGCAAGCCCCCCCCCCCTTGAGCATCCAGATATCGCCCATTGCATTTCTCCTGCTTGCATTAGATATTGCTACTGTTAATGTTTGCTCCTATTCTGATGCATAGCTTGCTTTTGTAACCTGTTTAATGTTACCTTACCTGCCTATGATAAACTGTTTAGTATAGGTTGGTAATGAACCATCAGTGACCCCCACCACCTTACCCTTGTTGCCCCTGCTTGATCATCAATGACTCGATCAATGTGATCGTCGACCAGAGACCGACACAACACTTCACCCCCCCCCTTAGTGGTACGACTCTGCATAGTAACTATCGAGTGTCGAGGGTGATACCTCGTAACGCACTCCTGATGATTACTCTGCAGTGTAGCTGTTCAGTCATGGTCATCGAGGGTGATTCCTCCTTCTCCACTTCCGATACGACTCTGTCGTGCAACCCCTCAGTGTGAACCTCGAGGGTGATGCCTCATACGTTCACCCTGATGTTTTCATCGAGTGGAATTCACCAAGGGTGATTCCTCGGGGTTTCCCCCCTTGATGTTATGACCACACGGTTACTTTGACCCTTGTTACAGGCGGGTCGACCTTGATGGGTACCCGCAAGGGGATCTATGATGTCGGGTGTGCCGGAAGGGCACTCGAGTATGATATTGTGGCGGAGCTTCAGAAACTCTGATTGTCTCCGCGTGTTACTAAATGAGCTTATTGGATTTGGGTGTGTGATCTGAGTGGGTCAACGTGCCCTATACGCACTACCACCACGCGGGATAATGGTTTATGGGGCCCTCTGCGTTGTACGTTTCTCCCGAAAGCTCTTCAGACGTCACGTTTCACCGTGCGGGCTGATCACCAGGAATGGGCTGGATACTTCACTGACGAGTTCAGTGTCGCGCCTGCACCCCGGCCAGCCACGCAACGCGCAGGGTGCCCAGGGCGATGGCCCAAGACCTCTGGGTGCATAGGTTAGTCCGGCGTGCTGACCTCTCTGCTGAGCCTAGGTAGGGCGCTGCTTCGTTTTGATATCCCGAGGCCGGGTATTACCCAGCAAGTGTGTTCGGCCAGAGGTGATCGAGCATGTTGGGTAACAGTAGTGCACCCCTGCAGGGAAGAATGATCTATTGACACTACGGGAAACAACTAATTTGCCGTCAGTGGACATCTTTGCCGTCAGCTTTTCGTCGGGACAGACGGCAAAGAGCAGTTTTGCCGTAAACTGCTGACGGCAAAAAATGACTAATGGCAAAACATATTTTGCCGTCTGCATTTTTTATTACAGACGGCAAAGTAGTCTTTGCCGTCTGTGTTTTTTATTACTGACGGCAACGATCATATTTTGCCGTCTATAAAAGAAAACACAGACGGCAAAGACTTTGCCGTCAGCGTTTTTTATTACAGACGGCAAAGTATGACATTTCCGTTTGTAATAAAAAAAAGCAGACGGCAAAGACATACTTTGCCGTCTATATAAAAACCGCAGACGGCAAAGAAGAAGCACAGCCCACGGATCGATCCCACGGATCGATGACGTGGCAGCAATATCCACCACAGATGCGCAACCCACCCCATCCCACGATCTCTCTGTCCCCACCCCACCACCCGCAGCCCAACCACCCCACCTTATCCTCCCCCAGCCCACCCCACCGCACGTTCTCTCTCTCTCTCTCTCTCTCTCTCTCTCTCTCTCTCTCTCGCCGGCGTATCCAGCTCGCCCGCCTTCCGAATTGACCCGCCGGCGCCACCAGCCTCGGTCCTCCGGCCAGCGAATCCTCTGCCACCGTCGCCAGGCCTTCGGCCTCCCCTTCCTCTGCTCCGCCCCTCTCTGAATCCTCCCTCTCTCTTTCTCCAGGAACCACCAAGGCGGGCGGCGCGAGCAGGGCACGGGCGCTGCGGGCTGCGAGCGACGCGCGGGCGGGCGGCGCTAGCAGGGCAGCCGGCGCGGGAGGCCGCTGCGAGCGACGCTCGGGCGGGCGGCGCTAGCAGGGCGCGGGCGAGCAGGGTCGTGCGGCTACGTGGGGAGCATGGCTGGGCGGCGGTTCGGAGACCAGGGTCGGGCGACCAAGGCACGGCTGCTGCGGGCCTGTGCGGGCAGGGCAGCCGGCGCGGGAGGCCGCTGCAAGCGACGTGCGGGCGGTTGGCGCTAGCAGGGCGCGGGCGAGCTGGGCCGTGCGTCTGCGCGGCGAGCATGGCCAGGCGGCTGTGCGGTGGCGCAGCTAGGCGAGCAGGGCAAGGCGGCGGCAGTGGATCCTCGGCCAGAAGAAGGACGGCCGGCGGCCAAGTCCCTATTCCTGCAGTGGAGAAGGACTTGATTGCTTTTATTTTTACTTTCTAGGGTCCTTTGTGTAAATTTTCAGGACAGCTGTGTAACTTCTCTGTAACTCCACCTACAATGAATGAAAGGTAGCACGGCCGTGTTGAATCCAAAATCTACGTGAGCTGAACTTGCTCTCTTTGATTTGATGTTCATGTGTCCGGCGAGATGCTCTGCTCTGACGTAAAAATGCAAAACAGTCTTTGCCGTCTGTACTTTAGTCTAGATGACAGCAAAGAACAAGTTTTGACTGACGGCAAACAACGCGGGTTTGCCGTCTGTTATTTTTGCGGCAGACGGCAAATCTATAGTTGGCTGACGGCAAAATCTTTGCCGTCTGCCTGATCAAAAGCTGACGGCAAAGTATTCTTTGCCGACTTATCTTTGCCGTCTGACTTTGCCGTCTGCTTCCTGACGGCAAAATCTTTGCCGTCTGTATTCAGGTCTTTACCGTCTGTGATCCATAGACGGCAAATTATCTGATTCCTGTAGTGTGATAGCCGGTCCTACGGTAAAGGACGCTCAGTTTGTGTATCCCGATCTACTACTTGAACTGGATACTTGTTACTTAATTGAAGCTTCGGGATCGCTTTCTCACAGGGAGTCGAGGAAGGATCTCTAGGCTTGCTTCAACATGTTTGCTTAATAAAATGCTATTCTACTCTCTTCTATTGCTGCAAGATGATGGCTTCGTGAAGATGCTAGTCTTCGATAAGACTAGGCCTTCTCTCTATTCTGGCATTTCTGCAGCCTAGTCCACATATACAGCCTTTCCCCTTTGATAATGTTGCAGATGTAGTGTATATCCTTGCTTGCTGAGTACTTCGGATGAGTACTCACGGTTGCTTTGTTACTTCTTTTTCCCCATACCCCACTTTGATGATACATTAGACGATGGAGCCCCGGAGCCAGATGTCCCCGCAGAAGCTTACTACCAGGAGGGTCCAGACGGCACGTACTACTGGATCGAGCCAGCCGACCAGGAGTAGGATCGGAGGCTCCCAGGCAGGAGGCCTACGCCTTTCGATCTAGAGTCGTTGTTTGTGCTAGCCTTCTTAAGGCAAAACTTGTCTAACTACGTCTGTACTCAGATAATATTTGTATGACTGACTTATGTATTCGGATCTTCGGATCCCTGGTCTGTAATATTGTGGATCTCCGTTTATTTGTGTTAGAGCTGTGTTGTGATATCTTCCCGTGAGTCCCTGTGCTTGATCGTGCATGTTTGCGTGTATGATTAGTGTACGATTGAGTCAGGGGCGTCACAAGTTGGTATCAGAGCCGACTGCCTGTAAGACGCCCCCTTCCAATTCCTTGGCCGAAGTTGAGTCTAGACATCGAACAACTAATTTACTAACTTGGCTGTGTGGCTTACGGGCCCACGTTGCCAATTGGGTGATATTAGGATCTTTTATTCCTTGTCTATACTCTGGGACCCTGATCTCTCTTCTATTCGGGTTAAATAAAATTTTACTAACGCCGACACTTAGGATCTCGTAAATCCTGTCTACCCGGAGAGCTGGATATCTGTGCGATTTCCCTGTCATTGATCTGATTAGTCTGATAATCATTTTCCTTTCCATTATTTTGTTTAACCTTTCTCTCCGTGTTGTATTAAACTTCTCATTGTCGTTTGACAAACCTGAATTTCCTCTGTTTCAGATGGATCGTTTGTTTCCACTGCGTCCTATGACACAGCTTGTGCTTCGCACTTGGGCTCGTGATGCCCTTGGTTTTCCAGCTGTCCTGATCGCCCTCCTGACCAGACTTGGCTACCGCTGGTACCCCGAGTACATGGTCTACGAGGATTACCGCGAGTTCAACCAGGAGCAGTACCATGCTGATGTTCGTATCTATGATCAGCAAGATGACTCAGACACTGAGCTGCACCTTTTCCACGGTATCGGCGTGACGATTGAGATGGCAGTACATGATGCCGCCTACTCTGCTATCGCACGTCTCCGAGGAGAGTTCAGCAATATCTTGGATGACTCTGAGTTCCGATACATTCAGTATGCCCCTGTTGGAGATGCTACTGGATACTACACAGCTATCTGTGCCCCGTACGAGCCTCGTCGCTACGACCCGCGCGTTCTGATTCAGTGCACGAAGGCTCTGGATCGCACTGTTCGGGCTCTTGCCGTCGAGTTGGTTGCCACTTGAGCACGTCTCTACGATGCTATGACGCAGTTGCTACCCGCTGTTCGTGCAGGGATACATCCGGAGCACATCCTTTACCCGCGCAGGACTCAGATGTATGCTGGTATTGATTGGCCTGCTGTTGGAGGTCACACACCTACACGTGGACCTCTTCTTACAGCTCGAGACCGGGTTCTGCATCAGAGTGCACATGGAGCGCAGGATCCTACCGCGACGAACATTCGTCGTCCGCACTCACAGTTACCCCGTTTCAGTGGTTTTCCCCGACGTTGATGTAGCCTTTGCTATGTCTCGTTGTGTACTTCCTTACCGCGTGCCTGCGCGCCGCCTAGTATGTCTAGTTCTAAATTTGCGTCGTTATGCTGTCCGCATGTACCCGACTCTGTGTATGGATCTGTATGTCTAAATTAACTACTGTTATGTATCTGTTACACTGCTTAATTGTTGTCGAGTTACATCATGCTTGTCGCTAAACACTCGCAATTGCTTTTACTAAACTACCCCCTGTTGATACTTAGCAGGATGGTTAGACCAGGTGGTCGTGGTCGTGGTCGTGCTCCTGAACGCCCACCACCGCCAGACTATATGGCAGCTATGATGCAACAATTCGAGCTCAACTGTCAGTTCATGACTGGGATCATGGCTTAGTTTTCGCATCAGAACAACCAGAACCAGAACCCTCCTTCAATAACTCTGCCGGAGTTTATGCGACTTAACCCTACTCACTTCCGCAACTCTGACAAGCCACTGGATGCTGATGACTGGCTCCGCGACATCACTCACGAGATGGAATCTGCTAATGTCACCCCTGCCAACTTTGTCACCTTCGCATCCTTTTTCTTAAAGGGGCCCGCTGCTCAATGGTGGGACACCCACAAGCGTACACTGCCTGCTGGAACAGTCGTTGCCTGGTATGAGTTCCAGGCTGCTTTCCGGGCCCGTTATATTCCTCAGGCAATTATGGAACGGATGAAGACCCAGTTCCGCAAGCTCACTCAGGGCAACAAGACTGTCGAAGCTTATCAGCGGGAATTTCTTGACCTCTCCCGCTATGCTGAAGAAGACATCGCCACAGATGCCCGTAGACAAGAGAAGTTCCGTAATGGACTCCACCCAGACCTCGAGCTTGCCCTTGCTGCTCAAGACTTCAACGACTTTTCCACTCTTGTGAACAAGGCTATTCTTGTTGAGACCGCTCAGATGAAGCACAAGGACTCGCAAAAGCGCTATCGTGATGCTGGCTCATCTTCGGGCTCAGCACAGAAGCGTCGAGTCTGGATTCCCAACAACGTGTTCCGTCCAAATGCACCTGCGCCAAAGAACAACTATGATGCACCACGTCTGCCTCCTCCACCACCGAGGCAGCCAAGAGCTCAAGCTATTCAAAACAATGCTCCTCTTCGTCCTGAAGATGGTCTGTGCTTCAAGTGCCGCAAACCAGGTCACCTTGCTAAGGACTGCCGCCAGCCTCAGAATCAGTTAGCTTTTCCTCGTACTGGCCGTGGCAACAATCAGGCCCGCAACTATAATACTGGGTCTGCTGCACATGGTCATGGACACGCTTACAACATTGATATTGAAGAAGTCCAGGATCAACCTGCTACTGTGATGGGTACCCTTTTTGTTAACTCAGTACCCGCTTCTGTATTATTTGATTCAGGAGCATCGCATTCATTCATATCAGAAGCATTTGCATTATCGCATGACATTGCATTTCAAAAGATGAATCTGCCAGTAGTAATCAGCACCCCTGGAGGCCAGTGTCAAACCACTATGATGGCACACAATGTTCCCGTCGAAATTAAGGGATTAGAATTCCTTGTTTCGCCCATTATCCTGAAGTCTTCCACCATAGACCTCATACTCGGAATGGATTGGTTGAAAGCTCACATTGCTTCGATCAATTGTGCCACTAAAGTTATCCAACTTCTTCACCCCTCCGACAAGATAGTGAACTATACCGCCCGCATTACACGGGACGCTGAAGCTCAGATACATGTTCTGAATGCTTTGAACGCCTCACCTCTGGAAGGGATCGAGAACGTTCCTGTCGTTCGAGATTTTCCAGACGTCTTTCCGGAAGAACTTCCAGGAATACCCCCGGCAAGAGCTGTCGAGTTCGTCATTGACTTGAAGCCTGGCACTGTCCCTATTGCGAAGCGTCCTTATAAGATGCCTCTGCACCACCTTCTCGAGCTTAAGGAAGAAATCGACAAGTCACTTAAGAAAGGTTTCATCCGCCCAAGTTCCTCTGCTTGGGGAGCACCTTCACTCTTTGTTAGGAAGAAGGATGGAACTAACCGATTGGTTCAGGATTACCGGCCCATTAACCAAGCCACAATCCAGAATAAATACCCACTACCCCGGATCAATGATCTTTATGATCAGCTCGCTGGATCCTCTGTCTTCTCGAAACTCGACTTGAGGTTGGGTTATCATCAGATCCGTGTTCGCAAAGAGGATATTCCGAAGACGGCCTTTGTTACTCGATATGGCTCTTATGAGTACACTGTCATGTCATTTGGCTTAACAAATGCTCCAGCAACCTTCTCCCGGTTGCTGAACTATATCTTCATGGATTACCTCGACAAATTCATCGTGGTTTATTTGGATGATATCCTTATATATTCCAAGAATGAAGAAGAACATGCTGAACATCTTCGGCTTGTATTGGAGAAGCTACGAGAACATCAGTTGTATGCTAAATTCTCCAAGTGTGAGTTTTGGTTATCTGAAGTGACCTATCTTGGTCATGTGATTTCCAAGAATGGCATTGCTGTTAACCCTGAGCGAGTTCAGGCTATTCTTGATTGGACTCCCCCAAAGAATGTCAAGCAAGTCAGAAGTTTTCTCGGACTCGCTAGTTATTGTCGTCGATTCGTTGAGAATTTTTCAAGATTGCAAAACCATTGACGAATTTGCTCCACAAAGGTGTTAAATTTGAGTGGACAGAAAAATGTCAAGAAAGTTTTCAGACACTAAAAGATAAGTTAACATCTGCCCCAGTGCTAGCACCCCCGGATTCCCAAAAGGATTTCGTGATATACTGTGATGCATCTCGTCAAGGATTAGGCTGTGTCCTAATGCAAGAGCGCAAAGTGATTGCTTATGCCTCTCGACAATTGCGTCCTCATGAAGAAAATTATCTAGTGCATGATCTTGAACTTTCTGCGGTTATTTATGCCCTGAAGCTATGGCAACATTTTCTTCTCGGTAACCGTTGCGAGATATACACGGATCACCAAAGTTTTAAGTATTTATATACTCAACCAGATCTAAACCTTCGTCAACAAAGATGGCTCGAGACAATTGCCGATTATGATATGAATATTTCATATACCCCTGGCAAGGCTAATGTAATGGCCGATGCTTTGAGTCGCAAGGCTTATTGCAGCAACCATATGGTTCAGGAAACACAACCTCTTCTCCATGAAGAGCTTCGCAAATTGAACCTCCATATTGTTCCACAGGGTTGTCGCAAAACCCTGGTTGTTGAACCAGATTTAGAGCACAGCATTAATACTATGCAACGGTATGACTCTGAAGTTGAAAGGATTAAGCGATACCTCAAAAAAGGAAAGCCGTCGGAATTCCATCTTGATGATGATGGGATCCTATTCTTCCAACACCGTCTCTTCGTACCCAAGTTCAAGGATGAGAGGGAACACGTTATGAAAGAAGCTCATGACACTCCTCTGTCTATTCATCCTGGTAGCACAAAGATGTACCATGACATTTGTCAGATATACTGGTGGCCTAATATGAAGCGAGACATTGCCCGTTATGTTTCTGAGTGTGATGTCTGTCGCCGCTTAAAGCAGAACATCAAAGGCCTGCTGGAACTCTGCAACCCCTTGCAATTCCTGAATGGAAATGGGACAAAGTCCAAATGGATTTCATTACTGGTTTTCCCAGATCTCAGAAGGGTCATGATGCTATTTTTGTTTTCATTGACCGATTCTCAAAGGTTGCTCACTTTCTGCCTGTTAAGGAGACAATCACTGCTAGCCAGTTAGCAGAATTGTATGTTTCCTGAATTGTGTCACTCCACGGTGTTCCTTTGGAGATCAGTTCTGATCATGGTAGCCTCTTCACCTCCAGATTCTGGAATAGTTTCCAAGAAGCTATGGGAACTCACCTGTCGTTCAGCACCGCTTTTCACCCTCAGTCACAGGGTCAAGTCGAACGAGTTAATCAAGTGCTCGAAGATATGCTTCGAGCTTGCGTCATCTCTTTCGGTAAGAAATGGGAGGAATCTCTCCCGTATGCCGAATTCTGTTACAACAATAGCTACCAAGCTAGTTTGAAAATGGCACCGTTTGAAATCCCATACGGACGTAAGTGTCGAACCCCTCTGAATTGATCAGAAACTGGGGAACGCTCACTCGTCTGACCGTACATTATTCAGCAAGCTGAAGAACAAGTCCGCATTGTCCGTGAACATCTGAAAACTGCTCAGTCTCGTCAGAAGAGCAACTATGACCGAAAGCACCAGGTAATGGTCTATCAACCTGGCGGGCAAGCTTACCTTCGCGTCACTCCGTTGAAAGGCACTCATCGGTTCGGAATCAAAGGCAAGTTAGCTCCTCGCTACATTGGCCTGTTCCGTATTCTTGCCCATCGAGGAGAAGTGGCATATCGGTTGCAATTGCCGCCAAATCTTTCTCAAGTGCATGATGTCTTTCATGTATCCCAACTCCGTCGCTGCTTCAAGGATCCTATTCGAGCTGTGGATCATGAAATGCTTGAATTGCGAGAAGATCTATCTTATCCAGAATATCCCATCCGTATTCTTGATCAAGCTGAACGCCGGACTCGTCAGAAGTCAATCAAATTCCTCAAAGTTCAGTGGTCAAATCATTCTGAAGATGAAGCCAATTGGGAACGCGAGGATCGTCTTCGTGAAGAATACCCCGCTTTCTTTCAGTCTTCCTCTTAATTCTTAGGACGAGAATTCTTGATAGATGAAGAGAATTGTAACACCCCATGTCATTAGCCACAGAAATCACCTTTGATAATGACAAGTCAGCATGATTAACAGTGCATAATCATCATTTGCATCATATTGCATTTCAACTCCTAACACAAAATTCAAAATAAATTAAAGTGGAAAATAAAAGTTGTTCAAACACAGAAACTAAAATGTTCATTAGGTGACAAATATTCTAGAGACAATGCTAAAATTGTAACCAATATTTAATAAATTAATTAAGTGACTCTAACAGTGCCAAAACAGCAATATTCAATCCCATTTAGTTTTATAAAATTGCAAATGAAATGATATGAACTCAAAACCATTTTATGGCATTAGTAGATGTTGCACTGGAGTTTTGTGACTAGTTCACATATTTTACAAAACTAAATATGAGGCCACACAATTTTGCAAAAACAGAAAACAGGAAAAGAAAAGAAACAGAAAAGAGAAAATAGAAAACAGCCTAAAAGCTACTGTGCACTCGGGCCTGCTTGCTACAGTGCCGGCCCAGCCCACTCCCCACGTCGTCTCCCTCCTACTGCTCACCCCCCCCCCCTCGCTGTCGAACGCCAACGCACACGCGCACCCGGCCCCCCTTGCCTATGCTCGACAACGCACGCCGCGGACGCCTACAAGGGGGCCCCCCTCGACCCCGCGGACGAACCCTAGCCACCATTCCCCCCCGTTCTCCCTCATTCCCTACCTCGTCCGACGCCGCCATGATCGGCCTCCGTTGAACCTCGCGGCCACCGTACTCCGTCCGCCTCCCCGACGTGTCTCCGAGGCTCGCCGCCGTCTGCTACGCCGCCTGCTACCTCGGGTTGGAGCTCGGAGCCCCTGCAGCGATCGTGGCGACCGCATCTTCCTCCCCGGCTCCGTCGTCTTCATCGCCGGATCCCGCCGCCCTCCGACCACCACCGGCTTCACCGGGCCTTCCCAGCAACGGCAGTGAGCCCCTCTCTCTTTCCCCTCATTCCCCACGCTCGATTTCGAGCTCTGGCGCCCGCTCCACCGTAGCCCGATCCCTCCGCCGCCTGGCCTCGTCGCCGGCGTGGCCACGACGACCATAGGGTCCCGTGCGCACCACCATCACGCTCGCCGCATCGCGTAGAGGCCGTCTGGCCATTTAGTTGCTCGCTAGCACGCCCGCATCACCGTTCGCCATCGCTCATGTATGCCGCCGTCCGCCGATGAGCTCACCGTTGTTGCTACGGTGCACCTCCGGCCCTGCCACCACCATCGCTCGAACCGCCGTCGAGCCCCCGTTCGAATGAGCCCAACCTCGCCCCCGGAGACGCCCTGTGGACGAAACCTGAACCCATCCCGACGCGCGCCGCTGTGTTTTGGCTCGCCGGAGCCAACTCCGGCGCATCTCCGGCCGTCGCTGACCTGGCCTTGGTGGGCCCCGCCCCGTGCCACTGACCCCTGGGCCCCAGTTGACCTGTTGACCAGGTCAACTGCTGACTAGGCTGGCCCCTGTCTATGACATGTGGGTCCCGCCTGTAATAACAAATTAAAATAAAACAATAATTAGTTAATTAAGTTAATTAGTAAACTAACACTCACTGACCAGTAGGCCCCACCTGCTAATTAGTTTAGTTAGATTAAGTTAACCCTGTTTAATTAGCTTTGTCAATGACATGTTGGTCCCACTGGACCCACCTGTCAGGTTTGACCCTGGTCAGCCGGGTTTGACCTGCTAACGTCATGGTGATGTCATGCTGATGTCATCATTTACTGTTCTGGATAATGTTGGATTAAATAAATAATTAAATTCAGAAAATGATTAAAACTTTAGAAAATCATATAAATTAAACCGTAACTCCGATAAAAATAATTTATATATGAAAGTTGCTCAGAATTTCGGTACGAATCTAAATATGCCCTTCGTATTCTTGTCTGATGCCCCTAGCTAGATGAACATGGAACTTTTAGACTGATTTCAATAAATGAATAGTGCCCAACTTTAATTAAATAAATCCGAATAATTCCTAAATTAACTAAATCATTTAGTTAGGCAGTAGAACACCTCTGCATAGCATTTAGGCATGTCATACATATTGTTTGCATTTTTGCCGTGGATTTATTGTTTCTCTCCCCCTCCTTCTCTCTCGATAGATGCTGAGACCGATGACGTTGCAGCCGGGTACGACTACGCTACAGACGAGCAGCCCGTTGATGATCCCTCTCTCTTGCCAGAGCAACCAGGCAAGCCCCCCCCCCCACCCCCCTTGGATCCAAGATATCGCCCATTCTATTTCTCCTGCTTGCATTAGATATTGCTACTGTTAATGTTTGCTCCTATTCTGATGCATAGCCTGCTTTTGTAACCTGTTTAATGTTACCTTACTTGCCTATGATAAACTGTTTAGTATAGGTTGGTAATGAACCATCAGTGACCCCCACCACCTTACCCTTGTTGCCCCTGCTTGATCATCGACGACTCGATCAATGTGATCGTCGACCAGAGACCGACACAACACTTCACCCCCCCCCCTTAGTGGTACGACTCTGCATAGTAATTATCGAGTGTCGAGGGTGATACCTCGTAACGCACTCCTGATGATTACTCTGCAGTGTAGCTGTTCGGTCGTGGTCATCGAGGGTGATTCCTCCTTCTCCACTTCCGATACGACTCTGTCGTGCAACCCCTCAGTGTGAACCTCGAGGGTGATGCCTCATACGTTCACCCTGATGTTTTCATCGAGTGGAATTCACCGAGGGTGATTCCGCGGGGTTTCCCCCCTTGATGTTATGACCACACGGTTACTTTGACCCTTGTTATAGGCGGGTCGACCCTGATGGGTACCCGCAAGGGGTTCTATGATGTCGGGTGTGCCGGAAGGGCACTCGAGTATGATATTGTGGCGGAGCTTCAGAAACTCTGATTGTCTCCGCGTGTTACTAGATGAGCTTATTGGATTTGGGTATGTGATCTGAGTGGGTCGACGTGCCCTATACGCACTACCACCACGCGGGATAATGGTTTATGGGGCCCTCTGCGTTGTACGTTTCTCCCGAAAGCTCTTCAGACGTCACGTTTCACCGTGCGGGCTGATCGCCGGGAATGGGCTGGATACTTCACTGACGAGTTCAGTGTCGTGCCTGCACCCCGGCCAGCCACGCAATGCGCAGGGTGCCCAGGGCGATGGCCCAAGACCTCTGGGTGCATAGGTTAGTCCGGCGTGCTCACCTCTCTGCTGAGCCTAGGTAGGGCGCTGCTTCGTGTTGATCTCCCGAGGCCTGGCATTACCCAGCAAGTGTGTCCGGCCAGAGGTGATCGAGCGTGTTGGGTAACAATAGTGCACCCCTGCAGGGAAGAATGATCTATCGATAGCCGGTCCTACGGTAGAGGACGCTCAGTTTGTGTATCCTGATCTACTACTTGAACTGGATACTTGTTACTTAATTGAAGCTTCGGGATCGCTTTCTCGCAGGGAGTCGAGGAAGGATCTCTAGGCTTGCTTCAACATGTTTGCTTAATAAAATGCTAATCTACTCTCTTCTATTGCTGCAAGATGATGGCTTCGTGAAGATGCTAGTCTTCGATAGGACTACGCCTTCTCTCTATTTTGGCATTTCTGCAGCCTAGTCCACATATACAGCCTTTCCCCTTTGATAATGTTGCAGATGTAGTGTAGATCCTTGCTTGCTGAGTACTTCGGATGAGTACGTCTTCTTCCGGGGGCGACCCCGTCCTTGTCGAGCTCGCCTGCCCGGTAAGGGAGGCTTTTCTCCTGGTGGCATCTTGTTTCTCTGGTTCGATCTTGGTCCTCTTGATCTGCATGTTGGTCCTTCGAAGCTCTTGATCTCTTGTACTCTGACTTGGGTTGGCGCATCAATCCTGCTCCCGTGCCTGTGCATAGTCTGGGCAATAGACCCAGGGTTTGTTGCATCGACAATGACCATAAGCTCTAAGACTCACAAAGAGAACCGGCAAAAACCCCAACATCGAAAACATCATAGAAGATGCATGTGAACTCTGTTTTCGATGAACTCGAGCTTGTCATGAATATGACCATAAGCCCCAAATCTCACAAGGAGAAGAACCAAACAAGAACCAATAAAGATGATGGAAGGATTGAATGGTTTGAGCTCTCTACGAACGATACGATCAAGCTACTCATCAAAAGCCCCCCTTGATAGTATGGCAATCAATCCTATAACCCGGTCTCCTAACTACCACCATGAGACCGGTAAAATAGAAAACCTATCAAGGGCAAACCTTTGCCTTGCACTTAGTCCACTTGAGCTAGATGATGACGATCTTGACTCCCTCAAGTTGGACCACCTTTCTTGATTGCGTTGCTCGATGAAGACTAGTTGACTGCTCCCCCATACTCCACTATGGGTGAGCCACTCTGTGGCACGTCTTCACAAGTCCATTGACACCACAATGTACGGCAAGCTTCAAGGAATGGGCTGGATACTTCACTGACGAGTTCAGTGTCGTGCCTGCACCCCGGCCAGCCATGCAACACGCAGGGTGCCCAGGGCGATGGCCCAAGACCTCTGGGTGCATAGGTTAGTCCGGCGTGCTGACCTCTCTGCTGAGCCTAGGTAGGGCGCTGCTTCGTGTTGATCTCCCGAGGCCGGGCATTACCCAGCAAGTGTGTCCGGCCAGAGGTGATCGAGCGTGTTGGGTAACAATAGTGCACCCTTGCAGGGAAGAATGATCTATCGATAGCCGGTCCTACGGTAAAGGACGCTCAGTTTGTGTATCCCGATCTACTACTTGAACCGGATACTTGTTACTTAATTGAAGCTTCGGGATCGCTTTCTCGCAGGGAGTCGAGGAAGGATCTCTAGGCTTGCCTCAACATGTTTGCTTAATAAAATGCTATTCTACTCTCTTCTATTGCTGCAAGATGATGGCTTCGTGAAGATGCTAGTCTTTGATAGGACTAGGCCTTCTCTCTATTCTGGCATTTCTGCAGCCTAGTCCACATATACAGCCTTTCCCCTTTGATAATGTTGCAGACGTAGTGTAGATCCTTGCTTGCTGAGTACTTCGGATGAGTACTCATGGTTGCTTTGTTACTTCTTTTTCCCCATACCCCACTTTGATGATACATCAGACGATGGAGCCACGGAGCCAGATGTCCCCGCAGGAGCTTACTACCAGGAAGGTCCAGACGGCACGTACTACTGGATCGAGCCAGCCGACCAGGAGTAGGATCGGAGGCTCCCAGGCAGGAGGCCTACGCCTTTCGATCTAGAGTCGTTGTTTGTGCTAGCCTTCTTAAGGCAAAACTTGTCTAACTATATCTGTACTCAGATAATATTTGTATGACTGACTTATGTATTCGGATCTTCGGATCCCTGGTATGTAATATTGTGGATCTCCGTTTATTTGTGTTAGAGTTGTGTTGTGATATCTTCCCGTGAGTCCCCGTGCTTGATCGTGCATGTTTGCGTGTATGATTAGTGCACGATTGAGTCGGGGGCATCACAAGTTGGTATCAGAGCCGACTGCCTGTAGGACGCCCCCTTCCAATTCCTTGGCCGAAGTTGAGTCTAGACATCGAACAACTAATTTCAATGCACACTCAAGATATTGTTGAGTGTGGACTTCCCAGCATGACTCTTTTCCAAGTCTTTCTTCAAGGAGGTGACTTGGGCCTTGAGCTCTTTGATTTCCTCTACATGGTTAGTATCAATACAAGTAATAGAGGAAGTATAAGCTTCATCGTTAGAGCAACAAGGCAAGGAAAGCAATTCATCACAAGATGTACCAATGTTATGCATAGATGAATTACGAGGACTAGCACATGACAATATAGCATTTTGACTAGAAATAGTGCTAGTATCCACATGAGGCTCACTAGGTGTTACCTTAGTAATCATAGCCTCATGAGCTATCTTTAGCACATTATGGGATACTAGAATATCATCATGAGAGCTAGAAAGCTTTTCATGACTTTCTTCCAATTTCCCATAATTGCTAGATAGCAACGCAAGTTGAGCCCTTAGCTCAACATTCTCCTTCAAAATGGATGCTTCACAAGAAATAGAGTTAGTAGCACAAGCATCATCATTAATAACAAGAGGAGAAGGCAACTTTGCAAGCTCTTTTGAATATGAAGCTTTAAGTTGAGCATGAGACTCGGTGCGTTTCATGAGCTCACTCTTAATGACCCTTGAGCCATTGTCGAGGTGCTCAAAGTCCTCAAGGAGTTTAGTATGCACAACTTCAAGCTTCTCATTTTTAGTATCAAAATCATTGGCCACCTCAAGAGCTCTATCATGAGATTCCCTCACTCTAGATAATTCTAGAGCAAAAGTCTCCTCAAGAGATTCCTTGGTGGTTTGTTCAAGTTCAAGAGCTTGAGAGAGGTCCGCAATCTCGTTAGCATGATCACGCTCATGACCTTCCATTTTTCTCAATGGTGACCTCATGCTCCTCGATATGAGATTCCAACTCCTCAATATATTTCTTGCCCTCAATAGCAATAGACATGATTTCCATGAAGTTGGAACGAGCAATGTTATTCTTATGAAGAGCTTTAAAAATCATTTCTCCCTTAATTTTTAAGGAAGCAACATTATAGTTCTCTCCATCATTATCCTCATCATCATTAGCATTAACATCATCATCCAGAGACATATTGGGGTTCAAAGTAGGAGATACCTTTGAAGCCTTAGCCATAAGGCAAAAAGCAATAGATGATGATGTAGGATCCCTTGAAGCACCGTTCAAGACCACATCTTGTTCCATGGAGTGTTGGGTTTCCTCTACATTGTTAGCACAACAACTCGAGGAAATACATGCATTTTTATCATGGCAACAAGATATAGCAAGCATATCATCATGAGATTTAGTCAAGCAATTTCTACATGATATGCACGGACTATCAACACAAGCATGTGAAACATGTAAGGTGCACGAAGTGTTAAAGTCCAAAGATGGAGCATTGCAATAAGATAGTGATGAAGAGTCATCAACGATAAGCACACTATCATCATTGCAATGACCAACACTACTCACCGTAGCATTACCTTGTGGCGATCCACATGTAGGTGAAGTAGAAGAAGTTGAGAAGGCAACATGGCCGGAGGTGGAGGGAGAACAATCATCCCCACAAATCTTGGACACACCATATTTATCTTGAAGCTTTGTCCACAACTCATGAGCATCCCGGAACGTCATGAGTTTAAATATAACTACATTGCTCAAAGCATCGAAAATCACATTAGAACCTTGAGCATTGAGATAAGAGTTTTTCTCATCCTCTAAAGATAATCTTTGGGGATCCTTTGGAGGAGAAAAACCCATATCTACAATTTGCTCTAAATTTGGGTCCATGACCCTAAAGAGATTAAGCATGCGAATTACCCAAACATCAAAATGTGTGCCATTGAAACTAAGAGTGTCAGAGAATCCTAATCCCCTAGTCGACATCTTTACTCTCTAGGCGGTTAAGCCTAATAAAGAGAAACGAGGCTTTGATACCAATTGAAAGGTCGTGGATGTCGCCTAGAGGGGGGGTGAATAGGTGCTTTAAAATAATTACGGTTTAGGCTTGAACAAATGCGGAATAAAACTAGCGTTTAATTTGTCAAGCACAAAACCTAAATCAACTAGGCTCACCTATGTGCACCAACAACTTATGCTAAGCAAGATAAACAACTAAGTGATAGCAAGATATATAACATGCCATACTATGGCTATCACAAAGTAAAGTGCATAAGTAAAGGGCTCGGGTAAGAGATAACCGAGGCACGCAGAGACGACGATGTATCCCGAAGTTCACACCCTTGCTGATGCTAATCTCCGTTTGGAGTGGTGTGGAGGCACAATGCTCCCCAAGAAGCCACTAGGGCCACCGTAATCTCCTCACGTCCTCGCACAATGCAAGATGCCGTGATTTCACTAAGGGACCCTTGAGGGCGGTCACCGAACCCGTACAAATGGCAACCCTTAGGGGCGGTCACCGAACCCATACACTTTGGCAACCCTTGGGGGCGATCATCAGAACCTGTCAAATTGCTCGGGGTGATCTCCACAACCTAATTGGAGACCCTGATGCTTTCCCGGAGCTTTACACCACAATGATTGAGCTCCGAACACCACCAACCATCTAGGGCACCAAGGCACTGATACGTCCATTTTGCATCATGTGTTTCCTACTGTTATTTATAATGTTTTTATGCATAATAATGCTTTTTAGAGTAATTCTAATGCCTTTTCTCTCATAATATGCAAGGTTCACACGAAGAGGGAGAATACCGGCAGCTGGAATTCTGGACCTGAAAAAGCTACGTCAGGCCACCTATTCTGCACAACTCCAAATGAGCTGAAACTTCACGGGGATTTTTTATGGAATAAATAAGAATTATTGGAGCAAATAACCACCAGAGGGGGCCCACCAGGTGGGCACAACCCACCTAGGTGCGCCAGGGAGCCCAGACGCGCCCTGGTGGGTTGTACCCTCCTCGGCCCACCTCCGGTGCCCATCTTCTGGTATATAAGTCATTTTGACCTAGAAAAAATCAGGAGAGGACTTTCGGGACGAAGCGCCGCCGTCTCGAGGTGGAACTTGGGCAGGAGCACTTTTGCCCTCCGGCGGAGCGATTCCGCCGAGGGAACTTCCCTCCCGGAGGGGGAAATCATCGTCATCATCATCACCAACAACTCTCCCATCTTGGGGAGGGCAATCTCCATCAACATCTTCAACAGCACCATCTCCTCTCAAACCCTAGTTCATCTCTTGTGTTCAATCTTTGTACCGGAACCTTAGATTGGTGCTTGTGGGTGACTAGTAGTGTTGATTACATCTTGTAGTTGATTACTATATGGTTTATTTGGTGGAAGATTATATGTTCAGATTCATTATGTTATTTAATACCCCTCTGATCATGAGCATGATTATCATTTGTGAGTAGTTACTTTTGTTCTTGAGGTCACGGGAGAAATCTTGTTGCAAGTAATCATGTGAACTTGATATGTGTTCGATATTTTGATGGTATGTATGTTGTGATTCCCTTAGTGGTGTCATGTGAACGTCGACTACATGACACTTCACCATATTTGGGCCTAAGGGAATGCATTGTGGAGTAGTTATTAGATGATGGGTTGCGAGAGTGACAGAAGCTTAAACCCTAGTTTATGCGCTATTCCGTTAGGGGCTGATTTGGATCCAAAAGTTTAAAGCTATGGTTAGATTTATTCTTAATACTTTTCTCGTAGTTGCGGATGCTTGCGAGGGGGTTAATCATAAGTAGGAGGTTTGTTCAAGTAAGAACAGCACCTAAGCACCGGTCCACCCACATATCAAATTACCAAAGTAGCGAACACAAATCAAACCAACATGATGAAAGTGACTAGATGAAATTCCCGTGTACCCTCAAGAACACTTTGCTTATCATAAGAGATTGTTTTGGCCTCTCCTTTGCCTCAAAAGGATTGGGCTACCTTGCTACACTTTTGTTATTGTTACCGTTACTTGCTCGTTACAAATTATCTTGCTATCAAACTACTCATTACTTATAATTTCAGTGCTTGCAGAGAATACCTTGCTGAAAACCACTTGTCATTTCCTTCTGCTCCTCGTTGGGTTTGACACTCTTACTTATCAAAAGGACTACGATTGATCCCCTATACTTGTGGGTCATCAGGCACCCAAGAGGAACAAGCTCAAGGGTACCAAGCACCCAAGAGTAATAAGCTTCTCAACTTGAAACTTCCACGTATCACCGTGGAGAACTCAAACCGATGCACCAAATGCAATGGCAAGGGCACACGGAGTGCCCAAGTCCTTCTCTCCCAAATCCCACCAAGGCTACTAATGCTAGGGAGGAAAATAAGAGGAAGAACGAAGAAGAGAACACGAAGAACTCCAAGATCTAGATCCAAGGGGTTCCCCTCACATAGAGGAGAAAGTGATTGGTGGAAATGTGGATCTAGATCTCCTCTCTCTTTTCCCTCCAGAACTAGCAAGAATCATTGGAGGGATTGAGAGTTAGCAAGCTCGAAGAAGGTCAAGAATGGGGGAAGAACACGAGCTTAAGGGATAAGGTTCAATGGGGAAGAAGACCCCCTTTTATAGGTGGGGAAAAACCCAACCGTTATGTGCTCAGCCCGCACCGCGCGGTACTACCGCTCAAGGGAGCAGTACTACCGCTCAAGGGAGCGGTACTACCACTTGGCTGCAATAGGCGGTACTACCGCTCAGGCGAGTGGTACTACCACTGGAGACAGAGCACATCGGGGAGAGAAGGAGAGAAACACCACGAGCGGTACTAGGAGCGGTGGTAGGCGCGGTACTACCGCTTATAAGCGGTACTACCGCTCCTACTGCCGCTGAACCCGATATGAAAAAATGCAACTCCGAAGGCAGCGGTACCACGCGCGGCACTGCCGCCCAGCTCAGCTAAGCGGTACTACCGCTCGGGTAAGCGGTACTACCGCTTGGGGTGCTACAAAGAAGCCCAAGCAAACAGATGGAAACAGTAAAACCTGAACTGCCATAACTTCTACAAATGAGCTCCGAATTGAGCAAACTCAAGCTTGTTGGATAGAGGATGAGAAGAACTATCCAACAGCGACTGGTATAGTAAGAAGAGGAAGTAGAAAAAATGCCAAAGGTATAGAGATGTGAAACCTCTATGAATGAAGAACCGGCAAAAACCCCAACATCGAAAACATCATAGAAGATGCATGTGAACTCCGTTTTCGATGAACTCGAGCTTGTCATCAAGATGACCATAAGCTCTAAGACTCACAAAGAGAACCGGCAAAAACCCCAACATCGAAAACATCATAGAAGATGCATGTGAACTCTGTTTTCGATGAACTTGAGCTTGTCATGAAAATGACCATAGGCTCCAAATCTCACAAGGAGAAGAACCAAACAAGAACCAATAAAGATGATGCAAGGATGCAATGGTTTGAGCTCTCTACGAACGATACGATCAAGCTACTCATCAAGAGCCCCCCTTGATAGTACGGCAATTGATCCTATAACCCAGTCTCCTAACTACCACCATGAGACCGGTAAAATAGAAAACCAATCAAGGGCAAACCTTTGCCTTGCACATAGTCCACTTGAGCTAGATGATGACGATCTTGACTCCCTCAAGTTGGACGAACTTTCTTGATTGCGTTGGCTCGATGAAGACTAGTTGATTGCTCCCCCATACTCAACTATGGGTGAGCCACTCTTTGGCACATCTTCACAAGTCCATTGACACCACAATGGATGGCAAGCTTCAAGGATGATCTCTTCGTGATGCTCCACTTGAACTTGCACACCGCAATCTTGATGACGATCACCACTTGATGTCATCCTCCATGGGTTGTATGAAATCTTCCTCTTGATGCCAACCCATGGAAACAAACCTAACCCCACATAGAACTCACACGTAGATCATGGGTTAGTACACAAAGTGTAATGGACAATGCTTACCATACCATGGGATCACTTGATCCCTCTCGGTACATCTTGTACGCTTTGTGTGTTGATCAACTTGATTCACTCTTGACTTAGTATTGATCAACTTTGTATCCTGTCTTCTACATGACCACTCTTTGGATAATTCCTTGAATAGCACATTGGTCAACATATAAACTCCTTGAAACCAACAAATGGACTTCAAGAAATTCCTATGGACAAATCCTTCAAATATAACTCAAGACAACCATTAGTCCATAGAGATTGTCATCAATTACCAAAACCAACCATGGGGGCACCGCATGTTCTTTCATCATGTGACTCAAATTAGAGAAAAAGAACTACGAAAGAAAATGCTACATCTTTTCTTTGTCTTCTTTCTTCTCAGCTGTAGTCAACACTCTCGGACCGGGCTCCGACTTAATTGCTTCGCGCCAGCAATTTTTGCGGTCACTTCCATCTCACAATCTTCTTGAGTGCCTTAGCATTCTTCTCTGTAGCGTATATAATAATGTTCTGATTTTATCAAACTCCTCTGAACACCAGTGACCTAATCTCTCTATATGTGCACTAGCAAATACATTGGTCCCCCACAGTTTCTGTCCAACAAACTCCAAAACTCTAGGGGCACTCAATTGCACCAACAGGGCCTTATCTCATCCATAATTGTATGGTGAGATGGCATGCTTGCATGCTCTAAGATAAATAAATTAGTGGCGATGAGTCTCTTAGGTAGGGAAGAGATACACGCAATCGGGGGAGAGGTACTTTCATTTTTCTCTACAAGGAGATATACATGTAATCAGGGGAGAGATATATTTTCCTTTTTCTAGAGGGCTAAACACGGAATTATGAGGAATTAGAAGAAATACACCTTACATTCTGGATTTTTATCAAAAAACAAATGCACCTTATATAAAGGAACGGAGGGAGTATATAGAATTCCCCTTGGAACGATTGACATGGTGCACTATCTCACCGATGTGTCATGTGGCATCAAGCAGATCCTCTACCTACAGTAGGATGAACATGGGGCAATATAGTACAAACATGAGCCACACGATCATCTGTCCAACGTCACTGTGACAATGTTGGTCGGGTTGCGGCCCTCTGGTGTGGCTTCACGCGGGGGTTGGGGGGTCTTAGTTGCATCTCGTCATGATCTACTGATAGTTAGTCTCAAAATCTTATAATGCATCCAAAAAATAACCCTATCATGCAGGAATACTAATCGGTTGTCCTCTTTTAGATATGCATTATTCATTTAATCTAAACGCCGCTTTAAGCTTTGAGACTTTTTTCTCCAGTAGCCTAGCCAGATGGTAAGCCCCGTGTTTCCTTCTCTAGTCCAAATTAAAAAGACGTGACTGGATGAACAGTTGTCCCCTCCCGCAAAAAGAAATTTATAAGTTTACACGGCAATATCAGAACCGAAGCAGAGGAAGAATGTTAAGAGAACTAAACTAACCAATCGAAAAGATTAAATTGTACAACAAACTGAACATCAATATTTGGGCCTCAAATTTTGTTAATGTTCACGGCTAAGCAAAGAAGACCATAAACTACACACCATTATTATCCTTTTTAGAATAAAACCAAGAATGACAAAGAAGACAGTTATCTCTTATGATTAACTCTTTGTGTACAGACAGTTTATCCGTCTATAGAGGTATCCTTTTAACTACAAGATAATTTAGCCAACAGAATTGGAATGGTAGTAAACTTTGTACATTCTGCAATCAGAAGGAGATTATTCAACATCTTTTTTGTAGGCAATCTCGTATATGTTTGATAATTAATTGGAGGGGATTTTTGCTGGGGTTAGCACATTATGTTGGTAATTTTGTGTATGTCTTAACGTTGTTTTTTTAATTAAATGAAAGAATATCTAATCCTTTGTAGGTTACATTCTTGTCCATGGGTTGGTTGTGTTCATGGTACATGGTTGCAGGGAGTACCCCGCTGGAGCGATTTACTAGGATAATTACGTCCTAGCATGGATGGTGAGTGTGTTAGTTCCTTGTTGCTTTTGTTTTGTTTTATTATTTCCAGTGACCTCTCAAACTTTGTAACAATGGAATGTCTACATATATGTGCATGCAACTTCGCAAGAGAGTGTGCATCTTTATAGAGGTATATCATATATGTATAACTGCCTTCCAATCGTTAGGGGCGCAACGAACAATCAATTTCCACATATGCCCCTGGGTAATCTCATGGCATTAATTCTAGGTGCCACCTCCACCTCATGAAAATTTAATGTCCTCTTCTCCCTTTGTATGCCTCCATCTCTTATATAGGAATCTCTTGCTCCTGCTGCATCTCCGTCCATCTCTTACTCAGTTACTCATTTACTCGGCTACCATATCTCTATGCGAGAAGAGCGTGTAGGAAGGAGTCAAAATAGATCACTTTCCAACAAATCAATTAAGGCTCACACTAAGGCCTAGACCATGCCATGCATCCTCGATTTCTTACATTAGTTTCCCTTATGAATGAGTGGAATCAGGAACAGATACACCGTGCATGGCCTTACCGCACCAACGTGTCATGTGGTATCAACCAGGTTCCAAGTGTGCACTTGAAGGGGCAGGATATTATGCAGTACAAAGCAGAACCACACAAGTATGATGATCGTTGGCTGGGTTGCAGCCCTGTGGTATGACTTCGCCAGCATGGAGACTTTACCTTGGAGGAACTGTCCTGCCAGATAGTCTCACAATCCTATAATGCAGGAACACTGATCCGGCCATATCTTTTAGATATGCATTCTTCATGGGAATCTGTTTCAATCTTCTTCTTTTTACACTTGAGACTTTCATAATTAAGCTAGTGTAGCTAGATTGTCACACTGGAGTTTCCTTCACTAGTCCAAATTAAAAAGGTTGATGCAGCTTGATGAAGTAGTTGTTGCTTCACACAAAAAATGTAATAAGCTTGACGAATATCTAAACCGAAGCAGTGGAAGAATGTTTAGAGAACTAAAACTGACCGGTAAGAAAATTGTACTAGACGACAAATTGAACATCATCAATTTAGTGAAATTTTGCGAACGTCAACGGCTAATCACAGAAGCCAATGAGCGCATAAAATAGTGTATAAGATTCTTTATTGTCCTTTTGGAATAAAACTTGGAATGACCGGGTAATGAAAATACGTATTTTCAAATATTATTACTAATCCATTGTAGCCAAATATTGAGTAATGTAATCCCTCAACTCATAGTTTTCGACTTTACAGAATTCGAGTTGGGATGGTTACAGCAGGATGCCTTTGCGGCTATTATGAAGAATTTGTGAAAGGCCTTCCGTTGGTGGAATGACGATTCAGAGATGAAATTCTAAAATTTGCACCACATGACAATTCCTAACTGGTGATTGAAACATATCAGCGGGATATACAAAAAAGAAAAGCAACACCTCACTACTATCATCGACAACCTTGATAAAATCACAGAGACTCACACACTATCCACACAAGAGATTGATGTGAAAAACTCAATCCAACGAGCAAATAACATGTCTCAGGTGAGAGGAGGATCAAGAGGCACGAGAGATCCAAAGCTCAGTTCATCTTAGAAAGGCCTCTCGTAGTGGTCCAAGGGCAAGCGCCTTGCATATGTCGACGAAGACCATAAAATTCTCAAACCCAAGGTCCCCTCATCTCACAATGGCAAGATGACAGCTGGGGGCGCGGAGACTAGGTAAATCTCCAACCACCACCCCTCTCTCCCAAACTCTAGCCACCTCATTTGTATCTACGGGCTATACACAAGACATGTTTGGTTGATGTACTCGTCCCTTCGCACCTGACCTAGAGGTTGTCTAGAGGAGTAGAAACTAACCTAGCCTCTTGACCTCAAAGCCCTGCTTAGCTTGGCCCATAACTCAGGCGCATTCATTAGTCTAGCCCAGGTGCTAGGAATCGGCCGTTTGGGAACAACCTGGCAACAAATCCTACTTTAATCGGCTTTGTTTCCCATGTGCTAGGTTTGAAATAAAGTTTGTTTTTCACAGTAAACCTTTTTCAGGCCAGGTATGCAGCCAAACAAGGTAATCCCTATTTGATGCTCTTTGGAATAAATTGTCGACAACACACACAATTATTGTTTTTGGGCTGGCCCAATTAGCGTTAGCTCGGTTTTTGGTTTTGGGAAGGCTTGAGTCAGGTTTTTTGTTGGTTTTAGGAAGGTTATCTACTGTTTTTTCTTTCTTTTCTTGTTTTCTGTACCCGCTTTTACCGGTTATCTTTTTCTTTTTTTTATTTATCTCATGTTTGTCCTTTTCTTTTTTCATTCCTATTTTTTCTTTCCTTAAAAGTATTCAAAATATTTTTAAAATGTTCCCAAATATTTAAAACGTTCACTTTTACAAAAAATCTGATGTTTTTTATGAAAAATCCATTTTGATTTTTTTTAGAAACACAACTGTTTAAAAGATGATGCGAACATTTCTTAAAAACATATATTTTTTAATTCACAAGAGTTGTAAAAAAAATGTTCGCAATTTTTCAAAAACCAACAGAAATACCAAAGGGACAGGAAAAAACGAAGATAAATTTAAAAAACCCACTGAAACTGTTGGATGTAGTATCGCAAATAACCCTCGCCAAAATGGGCCGGCCCATGCAGCTCACCTTGTGCGTTTCGCAGCCAATTTGATGTAGTTAGTGTCAAATAGGGGCTCCCACACAAAAAAGGAAAAATCTATGCTTGGCCAGGCACAAAACTGCTACTCCCTCCATCCGAAAATACTTCTAGTACATCGTTTGAGCAACAAGTATTTCTGGACAGAGGTATTACTTTTCGGGTGAGAATGACTTTTGCCAGGTATGAAGTCACGATGTGGACCAACAAGGTCCACAATACATGAGTTCTCTTAAGTGGTTTGAAAATTAAGAAGACACAACTGGATGAAGTAGTTGTCCCTTCTCTCACACAGCAAAAAGTTATATGTATCTCGGTACAGTTTTCGGGCCGATGTCGAATCGTTGTTTTGGAAGCACAGTACAAAGCCAGATACTCACAACTGCGCAAGACATAGGGCAGTCGAAATGGAACCAAGCAAAGTAAGGATCAATGGACGGAGGAAGCAGAGGATGCTGTTCGGCCAATGCCTGACGAAACAGAAGATCTTCGAAGCAGTTAAAGAGACAGGCCAAGGCAGGAGACCAGTTAACTCGGTCTCGAGTTGTTGGGTGTGGACCCAGTGGTCAGTGGGTGAGTAGGCGCTGTTATAAGAAATGAACATCTGAATCCATCCCCTCTGTTCGTTCTTCTTCTTCCCCAAGTTCTGTTCTCCTACCCCTGCTCTTGTTGTTTAAACCCCAATTCGCTGCTACATCTAACCCAATCATACGTTAGGTCGTAACAGATTGCCATCCTCTTGCCGCTATCAGGTTGAAGGGTCTCCTTCTGACATCTTGAGGAAGCACTCCAACAGCTTCAGCCCAGGACACCGTATGATCAATCTCCGCGTGGTTGTTACATACATCATTTTTTTTTTTAGAAAAGGAGGATTATCCCTGGTCTCTGCATCTGGACGATTCATGCAGCCATTTTATTAATTATTCACAAAGACCTTACAAAGTAGTACATTAGGTAGTCTGAAGCCACCATCTTAGCAACAACCAGTGGCGGCGCCAGGTTTTAGAGGGTGGGTATTCATTTTGCCAAAATCATCATTGTTTTGTAAAAAAAATCGCCTGTTTTATATAAAATTTCAATGGTTTGTCAAAATCTTGGGTATTCAGCCGAATACCCAAGAATACCCTCAGCGCCGCCCCTGGCAACAACTGTCGCTACTCCTATCCACCTGATGAATGGGTACCGATAGTCCGAGCCTAATACCAAACAGACATTGCACAAATGCCTAACATCTAAAGACAGAGACCCCAACCAAGCCACATACTGGGTTTGGGGCACAAACTGGTCCGACGTACTCTCTGTGTCGTCGCCGCCATCTTCCACCAATCCATCTTCAGAGCAGAAACTAATGCACCGACCTTGCCAGGCCTCTCTGCCATCAACGCCACCATGACGCCAGACAACATCCTCCTCCTGCGCGAGTCCATCTCCGTGCATCGGACTCCGAATCTCCACAGCGCCACGCCGCCGAGATCCGCCGCCATCAATGTACAAGATGAATTACCGCTCCACCAAAGAAGCCGTCCTCTGTTCCCTGAGCCCGTGTGTACCTCCATGAATGACGCCCCCAAGGGGGAAACGACACCTGAGCGTTGCCGTCATCCGATCAACTGATCTAGGGTTTCCCCCGGAGGTAGCAGAGAGTGGCCTTGAACTTCTCCACGACGATGCCTTCAAGAAGGGAACGACGCAGACAACGCCGCCACCGCCGGCCTTGGCAGTAGCCGAAAGCAAGTTTTCACCCAGATCTGTTCAAAGAAACTCCATCTCTCGTGCACGGGCCGCCGCGTCCTGCGACGTCCCCGGGAGCGGGATCCCAAGATCCGCCGTCACAAGGACCCACCACCTGGCCGTCATCCCTGAAGGGGACGGTGCCACCACCGTGCTCGGATCCGGCATCACGACAACGCCTTCGGCCGCCCACACCGCTTAGGGCCGCCGGACAGCGCCCGAGCCCGACCACCCGAAGGAGAACCGATCTGGGGTGGGAAACCCCAGATCCGCCGCCGCCAGCCCCCGCAGCGCCGCCGGGATCCCATCGGGCCGCCACCCGAGCGCGCCAACTCCGCCTCCATGTTGTACGCCCAGGGACGCCGACGCATCTCAGCCAGAGGATCCCCTCGTGAAGAAAGGAGGAGGGCTCGTCGTCCGCCGTCCGCCGGGCGAGCTTCGCTCGCCGGCCTCCTTCGGTGGCGGCGGGGAAGAACGGGAGGAGGAAGGTCGAGGGCGGCGGCGGTTGGGGCGCCCGAGTCGCCCCCCAGGAGGCGACGTGAGCGAGCGCTCTCGTTCTTGTTACATACATCATGGCTCAACTAATTAATGTACTATCTTGTGTTGATAGGATTGTCCAGAAATGGAACTTGTGTTTAAGAAACAAACTGAAATCTTGTAGAACTAATGTAATCTCTCTTCTGCTGTCAGTATTTTACTACCATGTTATGTTAACAATTTCATGATTCAGAGCATACTATTGACTGAATGTGTGAAGATACCCAGGAAAAACTCAACTTGCAAAAAGATGGATTAACAGGATTACACCAACTTCTGCAATACGAATATCTGCTCTTGGAATTCAATGCAAGCCAAATACTGTCTTTTTTCTAAAAGGTTGCTCTTTAAGAATAGTACAAGACAAATGTCTACTGCAACAGGAGCAAATTTAGCATATATGGAGCAATCTGAAAAATACGTGTTGCCATTTACAAATTATTCATATCTACAACCAAATGTTTAGTTACACTGAATACTTGACTATGGTAGAGGACAGCCTGTTGCAGTTGCTTCATGTTTAGTCAGCGGTCGCCACCGTCATGTTCATAACCGTGAAATTGGCTGTCGGAATTCGGCAGTTCTGTGGCATGGAACAAAAGGAAGATCTTAGATTCACACCTAATTCTAACTTTTAAGGAGCCAGCATTTCAATAATTTGGTAGTCATCAATTATTCTGTAGATATAAACACTAATTTGCTATCATCTTATCTTAGTCTGGAAGTCAGAAAGAATTCTGACTGAACAGAACTTCTGTGGCAGCTTAACTGTCAACAGAATTTATCACAAGAGAAGGTAACTTAAATATCACATACCGCTGTTAGTTTGAGCAAAATCCTGGTCTGCCAAAGTTGCTTGTAGTTCTAGCCATACCTGGAACTGCAAGAACAAATTTCATCATCACATAGAGAAGGGGAAAAACAACTTCCATAATATAATTCGTGATGATGGTGCCGGGGCTATCCCCTTTTCCAAAAATTAAATAACTCGTGATGGTATTTGTTATGATCTTAAGAATAATTCCCATGACATATTGAAGAAAACATACTTCAATCGGAGTTAACCCACTGAGGATGTCAGTCTGCACATGGTTAGGTGAAGAGGTTCCCAGACTAACTCCATCTGAGGAAGTCCCAGCAACACCTTCAGCACCCAACATTGCATAATGGAGAAGTGATTTGAGTATTGATGATCAAGCACACTGCATATACTGTGAAATTAGAAAAACTGGGTGTAGCAAGCAGACCTGCTACAGGATAAGAAGTAACAGGAGCATCGGTTGTCGAGAGGCTGAAGTGTCCATTCTGTTGGCCAGTTAGACTTGCAGCTGTGAATGTGATCTGGTCATCCTCTGGAACCTACCATCCAGGAAACATCTTGGGGTATGTGTTCGTCTGTGGTGGTGTTCGTCGGTGTCACCCCTGTTGCTGTGCATGCTCAAGACCTCCATGGCTGCCGTTGTGGTGCGGCGAGCTTCGTGCTCTTGGCGTTGTCTCGGTTCATCTTTGCTCAATGATGCCGCAGGTTTCCTCCCCAACTTGCTAATCGTTCCCGATTCTCCATGGCGGAGTTCCCTGTCAAGGTTCGTGCTAGTCACTCGTTGATGTGGATGCTGCTCTGTTGCGCCGTGATGCTCAGTACGCACGCCGGTGTGGTGCGTTAGGCTGCTTGTCAAGTCTTGGTATTGTGACCCCTCGACGACTCCCCTCATCTACTTGTGCCTCTCGTGATGATGTCCTTCGGTTTGCTAGCTAGGCGTGCCTTGTCTTGGGCGTCCTTTGTTTTGGTTTCTCTTCTTTTACCCTCTCTTGTATGGTTTTCGGCCCGGTTTCCCTCATAAACGGGGTCAAATTGTCTAGGTTTTCGACCCGGTTTTCCTTATAAACTAGATCAATCTCATGGCATTAAGGCCACTTTGAAATATATTCAGGTGGGGAGCCTTCCCCCCCCCCCCCCCCCCCCCCCCCCCCCCCCCCCCCCCCCCCCCCGGTGACCATTTAAAAAAAAATATAATTTTGTCAGATCCAAAGTACCACTAGGCGGTTGGCCTTTGCCTAGCACCTAGGCGGTCACACAGTTTTGACTGTCAGTGTGTATTTAGGATATGATATGCATATAGACTTTATTTTACAGAATTTTGTCACGGAACAAGCCATTCCCTTCTAAAAGCAGAACATTTAGTGCTAAGACATCATATTTTCATATGAAATAATGTCACTCAGAAGGCCATAAAAGTTTATGGAAGATATGATATGTGTTTAACATTTTTTTAAACTTAAATTAGCCTGGCAGCCACTTAAAGGACGAGCGTGTTCTTCAGCTAACTATGGGAAACAATAAATGTTTAATTGAATGAGCAAAAAGTAAAAAATAGAAGAACATGGAGGCCTCCATCACGAATGAGCAAATTGCACAGTGTACTAAATTTCCAATGCAATATAGTTAAAAAAAATGGTGCTCAGAATGGATAACTGGATATACTCACATTCGCTTCGGTGAACTCTGGTACTACGAACCTGCCTTTTCACTCGTGCTGTCAATCTTAACCTTTTCCTCTGGGAGCTCTCAGTAAAGAAGAAGGAACCAATATAGGCCTCGCCTTTTTCTAGATTAACAGTTGTCAACACTGACTCTTTCCCCTTATACAAATATATGTGCTTGTTGAATTGCTCTTTGGTGAAGTCTTCTTGTCCTTGCTCAGTAAAAAAATCAGCATAGACTGCTAAAATCTCAATTTGCAACTTAGAAAAGTCGCCCTGTGTGATTTGCGTATCATTTTCAAATATCGCAACCTTAGGGCTTTCTCCATTCTGCCATTTTACTGGGCAACCAGTGAAAAGTGGATCTTCTGGTCTGTCAACATTGACAAAGCGCAGCTTGACTCTAGTGATGCCTCCAGTTTCAGGAAAACCTTTTGATATCTGCCTAAATTTTTAAATAAGATGAGAGTGAGAGAGTAACAAAAGGGAACTTCCTGGATTATGTAGAAATCAAATACATGGTTTGGCAGGTTTTTAGTATCATATATAGCATGAATAAAAAGAAAACCTGTCGAGATTACATATTTTACAGAGGAAAGTATGCATGTCCAGTGCTCAACTTTTAATGCAGAACTAGTGTTGACAACTGTAGGGGGGCATAGGAGAACATTATAATGTCAGATATATACCTAGGAGGTTTGTAAACGCCGCCGCTAGGAAGCGAAGCAGCTTGTTGTTCCTACATCTATTGCATGATATAAAAAAAGAGTTAGGGTAGAGTACAGGTGCAGAACAAAAGAAATACAAAACATGTACTCCCTCCGTAAAGAAATATAAGTGTTTAGATCACTAGTTTAGTAATCTAAATGCTCTTATATTTCTTTACAGAGGGAGTACGTATCATGGATACTGACCTTTGTCTGTACAATGGATTGAACCTTATCTTCTATATATGCATCCCATAAAAGAACTGTTGGATACAGCACAACAAGAGATACAAATAATTAATTAATTAAAAAAAGTAAGCATTATCCATGACATCCACAAAAGTTTATACCTAGGAGGGAAAGTTGAATTAGGCCGATCCAAAATTCTAAGTAGAAGGACGTTCCAAAGTGTGACATGGATATGTGTGCAGCATGAGAGCATGTGTACGTACCTTTGGAAAGCAGCAAAATGCTCCGGCAAAACGTTGTGGAGTACGTTGGGGAGCATCCCCATGAAGTAATTTGCCGCGTCGAGCTGCGCCTGCCGCACGAGATTAGAACAATCCGGAACCCAAAGAACCCGTCAGCTATTGATCGCTCGCAGCGGGGGAGAGAAGCAGAAAATCAAAATTGAAATGCGGGAACAGGAATGGGGAGCAGTCAAGACGAACCGCCTCACCTGACGAATCACCTGACAAACCCGTCAGCTATTATCACTGTTCATCGAAGAAGAAATGAACATCTGAATCCATCCCCTCTGTTTGTTCTTCTTCCCCAAGTTCTCTTCTACCCCTGCTCTTGTTGTTGAAATCCCCAATTCGCTGCTACATCTAACCCAATCATACGTTAGGTCATAACAGATTGCCATCCTCTCGCCGCTATCAGGTTGAAGGGTCTCCTTCTGACATCTTGAGGAAGCACTCCAACAGCTTCAGCCCAGGACACCATGTGATCGATATCTCCGCGTGGTTGTTACATACATCATGGCTCAACTAATTAATGTACTATCTTGTGTTGATAGGATTGTCCAGAAATGGAACTTGTGTTTAAGAAGCAAACTGAAATCTTGTAGAACTAATGTAATCTCTCTTCTGCTGTCAGTATTTTACTACCATATTATGTTGGCAACAATTTCATGATTCAGAGCATACTATTGACTGAATGTGTGAAGATACCCAGGAAAAACTCAACTTGCAAAAAGATGGATTAACAGGATTACACCAACTTCTGCAATACGAATATTTGCTCTTGGAATTCAATGCAAGCCAAATACTGTCTTTTTTCTAAAAGGTTGCTCTTTAAGAATAGTACAAGACAAATGTCTACTGCAACAGGAGCAAATTTAGCATATATGGAGCAATCTGATAAAATGTGCGTTGCTATTTACAAATTATTCATATCTACAACCAAATGTTTAGTTACACTGAATACTTCACTATGGTAGAGGACAGCCTGTTGCAGTTGCTTCATGTTTAGTCAGCGGTCGCCACCGTCATGCTCATAACCGTGAAATTGGCTGTCGGAATTCGGCAGTTCTGCGGCATGGAACAAAAGGAAGATCTTAGATTCACACCTAATTTTATCTTTTAAGGAGCCAGCATTTTAATAATTTGGTAGTCATCAGTTAGTCTGTAGATATAAACACTAATTTGCTATCATCTTATCTTAGTCTGGAAGTCAGAAAGAATTCTGACTGAAAAGAACTTTTGTGGCAGCTTAACTGTCAACAGAAGTTATCACAAGAGAAGGTGACTTAAATATCACATACCGCTGTTAGTTTGTGCAAAATCCTGGTCTGCCAAAGTTGATTGTAGTTCTAGCCATACCTGGAACTGCAAGAACAAATTTCATCATCACATAGAGAAGGGGAAAAACAACTTCCATAATATAATTCGTGATGATGAGGCCGGGGCCATCCCCTTTTCCAAAAATTAAATAACTCGTGATGGTATTTGTTATGTCCTTAAGAATAATTCCCATGACATACTGAAGAAAACATACTTCAATCGGAGTTAACCCACTGAAGATGTCAGTCTGCACATGGTTAGGTGAAGAGGTTCCCAAAGTAACTCCATCTGAGGAAGTCCCAGCAACACCTTCAGCACCCAACATTGCATAATGGAGAAGTGATTTGAGTATTGATGATCAAGCACACTGCATATACTGTGAAATTAGAAAAACTGGGTGTAGCAAGCAGACCTGCTACAGGATAAGAAGTAACAGGAGCATCGGTTGTCGAGAGGCTGAAGTGTCCATTCTGTTGGCCAGTTAGACTTGCAGCTGTGAATGTGATCTGGTCATCCTCTGGAACCTACCATCCAGGAAACATTTCAGGTTATCAATGAAAAACTGTGGGATGGAATTGTTGATTATGCCATAGGTAACTTTACTTACTGGTACAGGAATGTGGGACGGAATAGTTGTCTCTGCTGAAAATGATCCCTGTCCCTGATCATTTATGAAATTTCCCTGGGGCAGATAGTAAGGAGTTCCGCTCTGTGACGTACAAGGATCGTGCTGGCCAAGTCCTACAGCAAGTTGATCCCCAAAACTATCAGAATCAATACTAATAATAACTTCCTGTGATGCTCGTTTCAAAAATATTTTTCTTGCGATGAAGCAGGAATTACAGTATGGAGGATGCGTGATACAAAATTATGCAGGTGTTTAGTATTGACCTTGATGCACACTCTGTTCATATCTGGGCTGTGAAAACGGCAGTGTTTCTTGGTTTGAAGGACCAGCGTCGTTGTTTGACAGGACTACCGCCTGTGAGTACCCATTCAATGGACGTCGATCACCAAATTCTGCAATACGTCGAATTTAGAGAAACATATAGCGCAATGGAACAAAGTATTAAAATTTGTCATGTCGTTGTACCTTGGACCGAAGGACCCGCATCATGGGGCACTGCACGGACTGGACGGCCATTGATCATGAAGTAATCAGGGGTAAGATGCCCTGAGCTCTCGCGCTCGTCAAACTTCTTATACGCAGACTTTTTCCAGTTGTTCACTTTATGCTGTAAAAGAATATATGGAGGTAATTGCCAGCACTATTATTTCAGTGACTATCAACTGCCGAACTGTGATGGAAGTGGAACAGTGTTAGGTATAATACCTGCGGAAACTGATCGACGTCATTGACACTGTACGGAACATAGTCATCATCAGTCATCTTACCGACGAGATCATATAAATCATTGAATACGATTTCACATTTATCCTCTGGAACCCAATAGGAATATATCTCATTCCCAGGAGCACACGTGGTGGCATGATTAATCATGGTATTCCAAGCCCCCTTCTTCATGCCAGTAAGCTAATTGCCATAAATTAAAAATTATCTTATCAGTTCATGAAATGCTACCAGATATTATAGTGCATATTAAAACATTTAGCAGTGCATGTCCAAATAAGTCCTAAGAGATGCTGGATATCTTATTTCGATCAGGGACAATGATTAACTAATAACTAATATCTATTGCAGGTAATTTGAAACGCTGAAGACTGTAGAAACATCATTATGAATGTATTTTACCTTTTGGAGACCGGATTCATCTCTGTGATAATGACGCATCAAATGCTTCACTGTAGTGATATTTTTTTCAACAAGGATAGCACAATGTTTTCCCTTTAGAGAAATTTTCTCCAAACAATGTACCGCTTCTTCTTTAGATGGAGGATAGCTCTTTTTATTTACTGAAAGTGAACAAAAATGTAGGATGTGTTAAAATAAGATTTCTAAGATGCAATTGCTTGATTCTGGCTATCATTGCATCTGATGATAATGGCACTGAGAAAAGGATTAATGTACATGGTAAACTACAAATCGATTTACCATGCTTAGTATTAATCTACAACCTAATAGACAACTCAAAATAAGATCTGTATTGACCAAAGAAAAGTGCAATCCCAAATCCAAGGTATGAAGTATAATTTTGTCAGATCCAAAGTACCGCTAGGCGGTTGGCCTTCGCCTAGCACCTAGGCGGTCATACAGTTTTGACTGCCAGTGTGTATTTAGGATATTATATGCATATAGACATTAATTTACAGAAATTTTGACCGAACAAGCCATTCCCTTCTAAAAGCAGAACATTTAGTGCTAAGACATCATATTTTCATATGAAATAATGTCACTCAGAAGGCCATAAAAGTTTATGGAAGATATGATATGTGCTTGAACATTTTTTTAACTTAAATTAGCCTGGTAGCCACTTAAAGGACGAGCGTGTTCTTCAGCTAACTATTGGAAACAATAAATGTTTCATTGAATGAGCAAAAAGTAAAAAATAGAAGAACATGGAGGCCTCCATCACGAATGAGCAAATTACACAGTGTATTAAATTTCCAATGCAATATAGTTTAAAAAAAATGGTGCTCAGAATGGATAACTGGATATACTCACATTCGCTTCGGCGGTCTTTGACAACAAAAGGATCAGTGATTGCTTCCTGAACTCTGGTAGTATGAACCTGCCTTTTCACTCGTGCTGTCAATCTCAACTTTTGCCCATGGGAGCTCTCTGGAAAATGGAAGGAACCAAGAGAGGCCTCGCCCTTCATTAGATTAACAGTTGTCAACACTAACTCTTTCCCTTTGTGCATATATATCTGCTTGTTGAATTCCTCTGTGGTGAAGTCCTCCTGTCCTTGCTCAGTAAAGAAATCAGCATGGACTGCTAAAATCTCAATTTGCAATTTAGAAAGGCCGCCCTGCATGATTTGCCTATCATTTCCAAATATCGCTACCATGGCGTTTCTTCCATTCTGCCATTTTACTGGGCAACCAGTGAAAAGTGGATCTTCTGGTCTGTCAACATCGACAAAGCGCAGCTTGACTCTAGAGATGCCTCCAGTTTCAGGAAAACCTTCTGACATCTGCCTAATTTTTAAATAAGATGAGAGTGAGATAGTAACAAAAGGAAACTTCCCAGATTATGTAGAAAGCAAATACTTGAGTTGACAGTAAGTATCAAGACATAAATCAAAAACATGTACAATAAGAAAAATAAAATGGCAGGTACCTAGGAGGCACATTAATGACATTAGGAAGCAAAGCTGCTTGTCGTCCCTGCATCTATTGCATGACATAGCAACATTGAGTTAGGATAAAGCGCAGGCACAGATATACTCCCTCCGTTCCGATTTACTCGTCGTGGTTTTAGTTCAAATTGAACTAAAACCACGACGAGTAAATCGGAACGGAGGGAGTACAAAATATATTACACGGATGAAGATCCAGACTCCTAACCTCTGTCTGTACTGTCGATCGAATTGTGTCTTGTATGGATGCCATCAAAGAACTGTTGGATACAAAGGAATACACAACACGAGATAAGATTAATTAATTAAACCAAGGAAGCATCGGTCCATCACATCACATCCACAACATTCCAAAGTACTCCCTGGAAAAAAAAACATTCCAAAGTACTCCCTCCGTCCCATAATATAAGATCTTATTACGGTCACAAATAAATAGACTCATAGAGACAATTTCCATATATTTAGGAAGAACAAATCCATGATTCATTAACTCACTCCATGAATATAACCTGATAACCTGAACCTTTCCAAAAAAATGAGCTGCTATGTTGCCAATAGCAATGTTATCAGCATCAATCAAAAAGACAGAAAGATGGATGTTTATTTCTCATCACAGGATAAAACTGGCAGTTCTCAGAAAGCAAACAAGGACTTGAATTATTACTCCCTTAGTTTCGTAAAATAAAATGCGCCATTTCCTTGTGCTTGCAAAACATAGATATGTGTACGTACCTCTGAAAAGAAGCAAGCTGCTCCGCCAACAATCTCTGGATTATGTTGGGAGGTCGAGGAGCAGCCTCTCCATGGAGCCAAGCTGCGCGACAAGCAGCGTGAAGAGCATAAACAGTTTCACCAAATCCAGTTGCGCCTGTCGCACCGTAACAATTCAATCAGAAGTTCAGAACCCACCGCCAAACTTGATGAGGAGACGACTGGGGAAAAAAAATCGAAATGCCGAGAGGGGATCCGGGAGGCACGACCGCACGAGGAATGGCCTCACCTGGCGAACCATGTGCGCCAGCTGCTCGACGGTGACCGGGCTCGCCCTCCTCCTCTCCCTGCGGCGCAGATCCGCGCGAATGAAGCAGGCGCAACCGGTGAGTTCAAATCAAGGAAGGAAGCGAGAGAAGGAGGCGAACGGCTAGGTGAGGTAGGTGAGGGTACTGACAGCCACATCATGAGGAGCACCGTCCGGCGCAGGCGCTTCCTCGGGGACCGCGGCCCCTCCTGCTCCGGCGGGGCGGTCTCCAGCGGCCGCTTGGGCGCCATCGCGCGCTTCCGCCCACCGAGCGCGAGGTTGGGGGCGGGGGCGCTGCGGCTGCGGCTGCGGCGGCGGAGCTGAGTGGCAGTCGGGTAGCGTGTGGGGAATGGCGATGGGTGGCGGGTGGTCGTCGGGGCGGGGGAGGAGCGCTGCCCTGTGGGTTCGGGGCTTTGGGAAGCGTACGTGCTGTATATATACTGTACAAGAAAAAAAAAAGCGGAGCGGAGGGGGAGCGAAACGGAGAGGCACACGCGGCGCGGCCACCCACACCACTCTTGGCTCGCGTCGCTCGGCACCGCGTCGGATGGTGGTTGGTGTGGTGGCTCCTTGGATTTGCCTGCGCGACGGCCAGCCGGCTGCCTCCTTTCCTTTTCGACCATCACCAACGCGCTTCCCTTCCCTTGTTCGATCGCACTTTTTTAGTATTTCCTCTTGGCTGATCTGGTGCTTATTCTTTTCACTTCAACGGACGTTCTGGCTTCTTTTGCCAAGAAACTGACATTCTGACAACGACATTCACCCCTCAAATTACTCGTCATCTGGAATTTATCTACTAAAGAAGTTTGAGATGGTTGACATCGAGTTTTTTCTTATATTTTTCATAAATAAAAGGCTGTGTGTTTCAACTTTATATAAAATTAATAAAGTCAAAGCGATTGAACAATACATGGTGTAAGGAGAACGTCTAATTTCTCCTCTCATGTTCTCTCCCCCCCTCTCTCTCTCTCTCTCTTCCTTCTCTTGAGAGTCCTCCCGAGATCCCCACCTCTTCTCCCCTCCTGCTTCGACGGCCTTGCCGGTCAGAGTGGTGGTGGGGGGAGTGGTAGTAGCACTAGGTTATGGTTTAGGGTTTGGTTTACCTTGGGGGCATATGGCGCTATGCCGTGTTCGGCGTCATGCCATGGCGAAGCTCTCCTCCGACGCTCGCAAGTGGCATCGGAAAGCCCGCCTTCTCCCTCTTTCGGCCGTATTCCATGGTGCACAACGACGGCTAGCGGTGGAGCTTCAAAAATAAGCTCGGTCAATAGTCCGTCAGTGCAAATCGAACCGGCTTCCTCCCACTTTTTTTCTCAACATGATGGCGGCAAAAGAAGAGAGTGGGATGGATTTTTTTCGTTCAGCCATATTGATCTGACATGATGCAGGGAACGTTGCTGGATTCGGTGCTTCTTCGACATCTTCTTCCGGTGCCTCGACCTCCGTTACCATAACTACGTATCAAACTTGGATATGTCTCCAGCAAGCGACAGGGGTGGCTAGGGTGGTTTGCTGGCCTCCAAAGGATCCTTCGGTTGTTTACGAAGCCTCAGTCTTCAACCTCTATGTGGGAGGCTCTTTGCTCCTTTCCTCATGGTGAGGTTTGACCAGAGATGTTTCCTAATCATCTCTGGGGAGGTTGTTAGTGGATTTGGGACACAATTGTTGTCTTGTTTTCTCTCTTGGGGTCTTAATGTAAATTTGGACGATTCTTTTGTATTTCTTTTCAGTTCCTCTTGTTTTTATAATTGCGCCAGCTTTGATACCTTCTGGTCCCTTAGAGCATTTACAACCGGACCCCTCAAACCCCTCTCAAACGCCCGGGCAGGCCGCCCGGTCTCACTACCCGGTCACGATTTTTTGACCCAGACGGGCCTCTCAAACGGCCCTCAAACGCCCGGGCTGACCGGCACCCCCCATATCCAGCTCAAATATGGGGCGGATATGGGGGCGCCCGGGCGCGCCCGGACACGCCCGTCTAAAAGCACAAGTGCTCCCTGGGTGATTTTGGTAATTAATGTCAACATATCTCTTGTTGGACTAATACTTCTATCTAGTATATTTCAGAGAGTTCAACAAAGGCGTGGCATGGACAAGAGGATGTGGAACCCCTTCAAGATGCTAAGGACACATGTTGGCAAAAGCTCAAGACTCTACATTTTTTCATTTTAGTGATCCAAGATCACATTGAGTCTATAGGAAAAGCCAATACTATTAAAAGGGGATGAGGTGTTGCTTAATGGCTTGCTTGCTCAAAATGCTTAGTGATATGCTCCAAAAGCCCTCAACCACTTTCTCATTTTCACATTTGTCCTAAACCTAGAGTCAAACTCGGCCCCACCGATTTGATCTATCCGGCGCCACCGAGTTCACTTGACATAGCCACTGCTAGAAACCCTAATCAGTTCGGTCTCACCGATGGGATCTCAGTCTCACCGAGATGGGCTTGCAAACTCTCTGTTGCCTGTTGCAATCATTTCGGTCCTACCGAGATATGCAATCGGTCCCACCGAGTTTGCTTGACCAACTCTCTGTTTTGCTTATTACCAAAATCAGTCTCACCGAGTTTGTGTAATCGGTCAAACCGAGTTGAGGTTTTACCCTAACCCTAGCACATCGGTCCCACCGAGTTAATCATGTCGGTCCCACCGAAAAGCCTAACGTTCACATTTTGAACTAAATCGGTCTGACCGAGTTTCAGTATTCGGTCCCACCGAGTTTGGTAAATTGTGTGTAACGGTTAGATTTTGTGTGGAGGCTATATATACCTCTCCACCCATTCTCCATTAGTGGAGAGAGCCATCAGAACGTGCCTACACTTCCACTATTCATTTTCTGAGAGAGAACCACCTACTCATGTGTTGAGACCAAGATATTCTAATCTAACCACAAGAATCTTGATCTCTAGCCTTCCCCAAGTTGCTTTCCACTCAAATCATCTTTCCACCAAATCCAAATCTGTGAGAGAGAGTTGAGTGTTGGGGAGACTATCATTTGAAGCACAAGAGCAAGGAGTTCATCATCAACACACCATCTATTACCTTTTGGAGGGTGGTGTCTCCTAGATTGGTTAGGTGTCACTTGGGAGCCTCCATCAAGATTATGGAGTTGAACCAAGGAGTTTGTACAGGCAAGGAGATCGCCTACTTCGTGAAGATCTACCCTAGTGAGGCAAGTCCTTCGTGGGCGATGGCCATGATGGGATAGACAAGGTTGCTTCTTCGTGGACCCTTCGTGGGTGGAGCCCTCCGTGGACTCGCGCAACCGTTACCCTTCATGGGTTGAAGTCTTCACCAACGTGGATGTACGATAGCACCACCTATCGGAACCACGCCAAAAATCTCCGTGTCTCCAATTGCGTTTGCACACTCCAATCCCATCCCTTTACATTCTTGCAAGTTGCATGCTTTACTTTCCGCTGCTCATATACTCTTGCCATGCTTGCTTGATATGTATTGTGAATGCTTAAACTTGTGCTAAAACTCCACCTTAACTTGAAGAAATTAAAATTTGCCACCTTTGTTCGTTGAGGGTCTAATCACCCCCCTCTAGACACCTCTTCTCGATCCTTTCACCGTCACGTCGAACCCGGTCCACGCTGGCCCACTCGACCCCACATAAAATCCTCCCCATCCGCTGGCCGGACCAAACCCTAGTCACTTCACTCCCCTCCCCTCCACTCCCCTCCGCCACCCAATCTCGTCTCCGGCTCCTTTCGGTCCTCTCCGGCATGGCGGGCAGCGGATCCGAGTCCTTCACCTCCAGATCTGTCGACCCCGAGCTCATCCCGCGCGACCCCAAGGAGGAGATGGCCGTTCGGCTTGCGCTCCGCTGTACCCGGGAGGAGGCCCAGGGACGGCTGCGCTCGGACTCCATCCGTCGGGAATCCATTGCGTCCGCCCAAATGGGGCATGGATCCGGCGCTAGGCCGGCCATAGCTGCCTCGCCGGAGGCCGTGCGGTCCGTCTGGCGTTCGAACGCGCTGGCGGACGCGCAACCCCTCCGGTGGCGCGCCGAGCATCGTGACGCACCATGGGCCTCGTCCGACGAGGCCATGGCACGGCGTGCCCATCGTGCAAGGCACCGGGCGCGGGAGGCGGCGGCAGCCCTCGCGGCGGTGGATGTCTGCAAGGCGGAGTCGCATTCTCCGGCGCCCCGTATGGCGCATCAGTCCGGGCGCCGCAACCGCATCGTGGTGGACGTCGGCGGCTTGTCCCCGGATGGATCCATCATCGATCTGACGTCCACCGGCAGCGTTCGGGTTCCGGTCTCCGACGAGGAAGAGTAGGGCATGGGAGACGGCGGGGCCTTGAGTCCCGTGAGCCAGCTCGTGTCCCGTGCCCTACCCTACCTTGCCGGTGACTGGCCAAATACTCTGAGGAGCGCAGCCGGCCGCCGGACATGGCCAGCGCGGAGCCGGGCGAGCGGGGAGCGGAACCGGACGAGCTCCGCGTAGATTAGGTTTCATGTTGCATGTAATAATATGGATTTGAAATTTCTAATTTGAGGTATCCGGATGTGGAATGCGTTTTTTGAGGGGTGACCGGTCACCGTCCGCGGACGCGCTTGGGCGCGTCCGCGGGCGTTTAAGCGGTCGGATTTGCCAAGTCTGATTGTAGATGCTCTTACCCGGTTAAAAAAATGTCCAACCACAGAAAAATATCGTCTTTACCACTGATCTAAGTCATGAAGAAATCAAGATGACAAAATCTTATGGGAAATGCCTTGAACGAAGTCACTACATGGAATGTAGCAACCGCCCAATCTAACAGAGCGAACGAGGTTTTTTTTTTACCTTGAGCATGAACTAGGGGCGAGGTGGAACCGCGGCATTGGCCCATGCAGGGAAATAACACCTATGGACGGTGATGCCAGCAATGATATCCAGTAGTGCTGAATAGTTCAACTCATAAAACTAAGTATCAACAGAAGTTCATACGAAAATCCCCTTTATACTTATGTTTGTACACTTAATTAAGCGTAAAGCGCACCTGAGGTCCATGAACTATTGTCGTTAGTACATTTAGGTCATGGCACTTTGAAATGTAACTACTCCCTCCGTTTTTATTTACTCCGCATATTAGCTTTGTCTAAAGTCAAAATTTATAAACTTTGATCAAATTTACAGAAAACAAATATTAACATATACATCATCAAATTAATATGATTAGATTCATCATTGAACATATTTTCACATCATATAGACTTGTTATTGTAAATGCTCATATTGTTCTCTATAAACTTGGTTAAAATTTTATAAAGTTTGAATTCTGCCAAAGCTAATATGCGAAGTAAATAAGAACGAAAAGAGTATGCAACATAATGATAGGGAGTACATAGGTGACTCATTTTAGTCACGAGCACACATGTAGCTAGGCGTCAAATTGTGCACTAATGACATTTTGAGTGACACCACGTCGGCAAGCTGGTTTTGGCGTAAATCCTTCCCGCCTGTATCGGTTAAATGTTTTGATCTAGAATCCTAGAATGCTTCAAAATGACTTTTTTTTCTCTCTCTCTCTTCTTCGTCAGGCCTCTACTCCCACTATTCACCATGATCGATAGCTTGGGAGCATCTTGCTTCTGGTTCAATCCACAAGTACCATTGATGAAGTGCCATGACTGCCCTCTGGAATTTCAAGTCGAAGGTCGATAATCTCGACAAAGTTAAATGCCCAAATCAGCAGGTAAGTTTTGTTAGATACTTAGATATGTTCTTGGCTTGCTTCATTTTTATTTACTCCGCATATTAGCTTTGTCTAAAGTCAAACTTTATAAACTTTGATCAAATTTATATAAAACAAATATTAATATATACATCATCAAATTAATATGATTAGATTCATCATTGAACATATTTTCAGTAGTGTTCCTGCATGCGCCGAGAAAATGCAGAGACCATCAATTCACAACCAGTATATATAATAAGAAGTACAAAATCCATAGTAACTTACAAAAGTTGCCACACCTACTGATCCTAACCAGCTTGGCGCATCGATCGTCCTTCATCCCTCTGGAACAAACAACAATGGTGGCGAGTGAGAGGCTGCAGCGTGCTGGCAGGCAGCTAGCGCGCGGGAACATGAGGAACAGGAAATGGCGGGAGGCAAGATATATAGGCATACCATAGCACAAGCCGCCATTAGCTGCAGAAGTCGTTCATGTTTGTGTGAACGATGGAGACGCTTCGCCGCCCGCGCGTTTGCGGGGATCGGACGGGGTAATCCTAATCCCCGCGATGCTTCTCCGTCTGCTAGACTGATTTAAATAAATAAAGAACAGAGTTCGGGGAAATTGAAGCGGCCGGACCGCGTAGACGAGGAGCGGAGCGGAGACTTGACTTGGCGTCATACGTAAGGACTTGTGGGGAGCGGAGAGTATGATTTTTCCGTGCCTTTTCCATCCATTTTCCGTGGGGTTTCAGGGGATTTTCTGACTCTGGGTCCGACTTTGCGGGGCTGCATTTCATCGAGATTACCGGTAGAGCTACTCTCCAATCCTCCTACGGATATATATGCACTCTTTCTGGAAAGCTGAACGCGGTTTCGATTTACTCCTGAGACTTTTCTTCGCTAGCTAGCCTGGGCGGAATGTAATACTACATGAGTTTTTGGACCCTGAGGCCAATTGAACATCAACATTGCGTTTTTGGACGTTTCCCGCAAAAAAACAATGGCGTAGGCTCTTTATTGTCCTTTTCGATTTTGGAAGAAAAAAAAAGCTAGGAATGATTATGTATGAAAATTTGAATAATCCAATTCCGACATAGAGCAATCAAATCCTTCAACACATAGTTTTCGAGAGATCTTGTAAATTTCAACTAAGAGGATGATATTCGCAAATATTTTTCTAGTTATCCTAACAACAATAATGTGTTCGCATCTAGCCAGAACAAAACCAAAAGTACAAATTTTAGCTATATACCTTTCCTTTTCCTTGTTAACAACATAGAAGACTACTGTCTCTTATGTTGACTCTACGATTTTAGTTCCTCTATGGGCAATAATAAGAGGAATTTTAGTTTTCTATCGGCATAATAAGAGAACAGCAGTTCATTCCCTTTTTCTTCTATGGGCAATGATAAGAGGATCAATTGTAGTTCCTCTATGGACAATAAATTTTCTAGTTCCTCTTACTATTCCTAAGAGGAAAATTTGCTAGTTTTCTGTCGGCATAATAAGAGACGGCAATTCATTCCTAGTTTTCTTCCAAACTGGGAATGATTTTAGTCTCTTGTTATTTCTAGTTCCTCTATGGACACCAGTTTCAAAATAATTTTAGTTCGGTCACATTGAAAATAATTTGTTCTCTGCCACCCTTTTGGAAGAAAGAAAAACTGGCAATGATTACGTAAGGAAAATTTCAGATTGTTGCAGATATTATTATTGTGAATCCAATGTGACCAAACATTGAGTGGTCAAATCCCCCCGCTCATTAAGATTAGTCTAGTGGTGGAAAAAATTGATTGACTAGTCAAAAGAGTTGTTCACTAAAATTAATCTAGTGATAGAAAAATAGGAGGTACCAACATCAAAGTACTGATAAGTACCAAATAGTTGGGACCAGTGCCCAAAAATAACGGGACCAACAGCCATATTATTGGACGCTCGAACATGCTCGATCCCTCCATCATCGCCAACACGAACATGGTTCTCTCATACAATAAAATCCGTGAAATCACTAGTTAGAAGGTATCCCTTACAAAGTTCACTCTCACCTCCTCTCCGGGTGATAAGTGGCATATTGCATGTCTGACACTTGTCACAATTGGAGAGTTTTGTGCTTTTTTGTTCATTCTTTTTTCAAATGTTTTATCTCTTGAACCGTGTGCCCAAATCATGAGCCGTTTTCACCGTTGTGTTTCTTACATTGGGATTTGTGAAACTAGATCCCAGGTTATACGTTTGGGCAACTTTTTTTCTTCAGAAAACCCCAAAAAAACAAAAATCCAATAAAACCAGAAAAAATGGAGTCAGGAAAAAACGAAAACCAATGTTGGGGATATCGCTTATCGGGAACTTATCGGTCGACCCATGATAAGGGGTAAATCGGCCAGTTTATCGGCATATCGGCCGATTCATCGCCATATCGACTGATTTATCGGCCGATTTATCTTATCGGTCAGATAACGATAAGCGATAAATCGGCCGATTTATCGGAATATCGGAAGATATCTTGAACAGAGACGAAAACAAAAAAAAACATAAACAAAAAAAGACATGGAAAAACCAAAACAAAAAAGGGAATCCAGAAAGACATTTATGTTTTTTTTTTGTGAAGCACACCTATGTTTTTTCACTTTATTGAAAGCACCCGTGATTTTCACTTTTGTTATAAACATGGAACAATTTTCATTTACGCCAAACTTTCTTTCAATTACGCGACAAATATTTTTATAACACAGACCAAAATTTTAAATACAAATTGAACTTTCTATGTACAATGAACTTTTCTATATATAACACATACTGAACAATTTCTAAAATATATATTTGAATTTTTTAATCAGTTTAGAAATATCTAGCTTCTAAAAACAACAGCCCTTTTTTGGGTGAAAACAATCTAAAAACCAAAGAATTTTCGTTCAAAACCGGGTCAGGGTAGAGTGGGCCGACTTATGAGTGCTGGATTTCTGCATACTCTCCCTGTTCGACGCCAATGGGCGTCATAAAGCCCAATTTCTATATCACCCCAGTCCTACTTATTGGCTTATTTGCAGTCGGCTCACTGCAATCCCACGAAATCAGTAATTAAGGAGTACTTCTTGTAAAGGTCACTCCCACTTTTCCAGGCTGCAACAAGTATCGCACTGCATATGCACCATTTGTCGCAAGCTGGGAGTTTTTCCTTTTTTTCGTAGATTCATTTATTAAAAACGTTTTATCACTCAAACTGTGCATCCAAATCTCGACCAGTTATCACCGATGGATTCCTTACGTCGAGACTTTCAAAACTAGATTCCATGTTGATAGGTTCACGAACTTTTCTTCACGAAAAAATGGACGAAAAAATCAAATCGGGAGCACGTTTTTTCCCTTTTCGAGAAGCACGCCCGTGCCTCTCACAGAACCAAATTTGTGCCACCACGAGAAGTAAATCCATGCCTCTCGTGATACGAAAAAAAAGAAAACACAATTTTCCCTCTGTGCCTCTCACGTAAGCAAATCCCTGCCTCCACGAGAAGTTAATCCGTGCCTCTCGAGAAAAAAAAAAGAGAAAACATTTTTTTCAAGAGGCATGGCTGTGCATCTCGCGCAAACAAATCTGTGCCTCCACAAGAAGTAAAAAACGTGCCTCTCGTAGTAGGAAAAAACATGTTTTTTTCTTTTCCAAGAGGCACGGCCGTGCCTCTCGCGGAAGCAAATTCGTGCCTCCACGAGAAGTAAATATGTGCCACTCGGAAGAAAAAAAAGAAAATGCATTTTTTTTACTTTTCAGAGAGTCACGACTATGCCTCTCACGGAAGCAAATCCGTGCCCCCAAGAGAAGTAAATATGTGCCTCCCGCGAAAGGAAAAAACGCGTTTTTTTTGTGTCAATCTTTTCAAAACCTAATAAAAACTGAGGGAAAACCAAAAAGCCAAAAAAATCGAGATAAAATCATCTAAAAGCCGAAAACGCGTACACAAAGAAACAACATCCGGACGGAGCGCTCAAAGCGCGACACGTGGCGGCGGCTAAGAGCCCAAGTGACCCTTGTGGGAAGTCCCGAAGGAGTACTCCTTGAGAAGGCACTCCCGCAATCCCAGCGCATATCATAGTGAATGGGCCGGCTAATGTAGTGTCGTGCTTTTTTCTAATCACAAAATCTTTTCAGGAACCGATTTTGTCAGAAAAAACAACTATTTTTGTCAAGCTTCCAAAAGCTTCCGAATGATTTTGCTAGTTTTTTTGTTTTCTTTGTCTTTTTGGTTTATTTTGTAGTTTGATTTTTTCAAACACATGAACATTTTTCAAAATCATGATTTTTTAATACATACTTGGCTTTCAATTCTTGAACATATTTTTTAAATTTCTGAACCTTTTGGGGAAGACATGAACAACCTTCAACGTCACGAACTATTTTCAAATTCATGAACTTATTTGGAAACTATGCTTTTTTTCAAATATGCTATTGTTTTTCAGATTCCCGAATAATTTCCAAATGTATGAACATTTTTCAAAATCCACCAATATGTTTGAAATTCTTGTACTTTTCTAAAAAAAATGAACTTTTTAAAATTCATTTACTTTTCATTCAAAGTCATGAACTTTTTTAACATTCATAATTACCTTTCAAATTTGCAAAGTTCATAATTTTATTTAAATGGCCAATGACCGTCGGTCAGCCGCGAATGGTGAATGGCGGACCAGCCGAATGCCAGACTGAGCGAACCAGCTGGAGTCCAACTAGGCACTTTCGGGTGCATAAGGCCGTCGGAGCTATACGCCGCCCGTACCGACTTTCACGCTATTTTTCTTTTTCTTTTGTCTTGTACTATTTTGTTTTTTTCATTTTTTTTGTTTTCTCTGTTTTCATAGGGTTTGTTTTGTCTAGCTTTTTTCATACACGATGTACATTTTTAATATGTATTTAAAACATTTTCTGTTCCGGTTTAACATTTACCAAATATATATTATCATTATTTACAAAAATATATTTTGAATTATTTTCAAGTGCATGTTGTAACATTTTTTATATGTGAAAAAAACATTTTTTTATCTATGCACATTTTTGTACATTGTAGAAACATTTTTTGGAAATGTCACGAGCACATTTTCAAAGCTTGTGATCCTTTTTTATTTTCTTTTCTTGCTTATCTTTTTTTACTTATTGGTTTAATTTGTTTCATCGTCAACTTTTATCAGTTTCTTTTTCATTCAACACAGGTCAATGTTTTTCAGTGCACATTTAACGTTTTTTGTATACAACAAAAAGATATGACATATACACATTTAACATTTTGAAATACATGATAACCATTTTTTGATAACTTATATTTTTTATGCCTAATGTTTTCCATACACAATACATATTTCTGGTGTATAAATAAAACATTTTAATACAACTTTAATATTTAAAAAATAGAAGATTAACATTTTTTTGAATACAATGTCAACATTTTTCAATACACGGTTTAATTTTTTTAATGAAAATATATATTTTTGCGCACACAATATAATTTTTTGTTTACAACAGGATCATTTTATACACATTTTTGACATATTTTAAATACAAAATTAATTTACTAAAACTAATGTTTGTGATATCTACTTTTAATTAATGTATATTGTATATTTTTTGTGTACGCCAGAAACATTTTTTATATATGTGGAACATTTTTTAATTGAATGATCAACATTTTTGCATACATATTTTTTTTTTGTATATATTTTTTAGGTAATATCATTGGGGGGTCATAGAACTTTTGATGAATGTTCAGTTTGGTGTTAGAACTTAAAAACTATGAATTTATGGTTATCTAATTTGACTCAAGTGTGCAGATACGTTCACAACACGTGTATGCGGACGTATCTGTGTGTATGGCCCCACCTGTCAGTAAGTGCATGATGCATTTTTGTCCAGAACACCTTTGTATTTTTCTGCAAAAAAAGCCAAACACTGCAACAAATTTTTGCACGAAACAACCACCTTCTTTTTTATTTATGGAAAAGACTGACCACTGTACTGCTCATAAATGAGCAGATTATAACACAAAAAGACGGCAGCGAGGTCTCAAACCGGCGACCAACAACTAACAAATGAGCGGCTACAGCAATTACACTATTCAAGTTCTTCTGTCCCACTAGGATAACCAAGCAGCCTGCGGACCTTAAACGGGCTGCAGACACTACAGCCCATTTTGCACACACTATTTTTTTAAAATAATTGTAAAGCGTAGGTAATAAAGTTATGCTAAAATATTTGTGTGTTAAAAATATACATACAAACAATGATTAATAACTAAAACATTTACATATAAATGTAAAAAATGTTAGTTAATACAGACATTTAAATTCTTTATTAAATAAATAAGTTTAATGTATCCAATATATTACAATGTTTAATTAATACGGATATATAATTTTATACTTATGAATTATATTCAAAAATATTATATAATTTAAATATTATACACGATTGAATATCCATATCAAGAGTTCAAAATTTTAGTTATGAATATTTTTAATTATACAAACATTGAATTATAAAATGTGCGTGCAATTATTGAAATGTTTGTATTATTAAAATACTATTTTGAATTGTAATTCCACAAGTATTTGTATTATTTTAAATTATACAAAAAATTTGAAAATTCAAAAATATGTTTGAAAAATATACATGAAAAATTAAAACTAAGCTATTTCATTTCTATTTACAATATTTATAACACACGAATATTTATTTTTGTTACCGAGATCATAATTGACATACTATATAGGTCTGAACCCTGCCGCTCCTCAGCGTAATGTATAATTTTTCTCTTTATACCGTTAACTGACATGTAGGTCCCACCTGGGCTTTTCTGCCTAATTAAAATTAATCCAGGGACTTTTCTTAAAAAATCTACTTGCAGCGACTGCCATATGGGCCACTGCCATGCTGGCAAGGCAAGGTGTATGCCCGGATAGTAGAAAGCACCGTATTTGTACCAGACAACAAGTTAGATGACCATAAATCCGTATTTTTAAAGTTCTAGCACCAAACTGAACATCCAGCGCAAGGTCTATGATTTCTGGTGATATTACCTCTATATTTTTCGTATGCGTGAGGCGCATTTTTTGGAACACATTTAACATTTTTCAATACTTGATTAACATTTCTTTTCTAATGCTTGATTTACCTTTTTTAAATACATGATAATTTTTTATACCAATTGTATATTTTTTGTATACATGAGAAACATTTTTTATGCATATTTAACATTTTTCAAATGATTTAGATTTTATCCAATATTTTATGTAAAGTTTTTTTAATATATATAATCTTTGGAAGTATAAAAAAATAAAAAAAGCAAACAAAAAAATGAAAAACAAGAAACATGAAATAAATAGCAAACCCAAGGCAGTGGCCTGTGGCCTCCTGCGCAGTGGGCTGGCCCATTTAGGGAGGCTGTGATTCGAGCGAACGCTAGATCTCGCTATAAGCGAGACATAATGCTGCCATGATGATCGTACACTCGTAATGTGGAGGGCGCGATAGCCAACCCCTGCTGGGCTACTCAAGCAAGCCCACAAATATTATTGCATCAGCCCACCAATTTATTTTGGCCAGACCGCCTATCCCTTGTGAAACAAAGAGAAAAGCGCATGACCTTGGACTAATCTTCGCTAGCTAGTGTGGGCGGGTTTCAATACTGGTACTCCCTCTGATCCACATTACTTGTCGCTCAAACGGATATATGTAGCACTGAAATATGTCTAGATGCATCCGTTTGAGCGATAAGTATATGGATCGGAGGGAGCCATAAGTTCTCTGCAATAGCAAAAAATTAAGATGGAGCCGAATGAATGAGTTTTTCCCCTACTGGCCAATAACAAGGTTCAAATATTTGGGAACAACCTCAAAACGGATGTCATAGAAGAGAAACAAATGTTCAAAGAATGAAATTGGCCAGTCAAATAGATTGAAATGTGGAGCCAATTGAACATCAACATTCAGGCCTCAGTGTTTTTGAACATCAATAGGTGTATTCTCTTTATTGTCCTTTGCGATCTTGGAAGAAAAAATAACTAGGAATGATTATGTGATAAAAAAATTTGAATAATCCATATTTCCTCGCATTTGAGCAATCAAATCCCTCAAAACATAGTTTTCGAGAGATCTTGTAAATTTCAACTGAGAGAGTGATATTTCACAAATATTTTTCTAGATATTGTAATGAAAATAATGTGTTCACATCTAACCAGAACAAAACCAAAACTTTTTTTTAGCTATATAGCTCTTCTTTTCCTTGTTAACAACATAGAAGACTGTCGTCTCTTATGTTGACTCTATAATTTTAGTTCCTCTATGGAGGTGTCCTTGTGATTGAAGATAATTTAGAAAAATATACAACTAGTAGAATGGTAGTAAACCTGGTGCATTCTGCGATCAAGATAAGACTCTTGATTGTATCTTATCTGATTGCCACTTTGCGTTATGGCTTGATTTATGGTATGGATAAGTATTTGAATTTACATGTCTCAGTTTATCTTATAGCAAAACGCATAAGCGTTATGGTTTGGTTTACAATTCTGCCAAAAGGGTGGGTGCAACTAGCTTTCTAGGCATCCAGCCCGCGCGCTACTAGGAAAAAGATTCTTGGTGGGTCACATTAGTGGCAGGCGAGGCCTAGTACCCGCCACACCTATTTTGGAGAAGTACCAGTGGCAGGTGAAAAAAACGCTTGCCACTGCTAAATGCACACCAGTGGCAGAGAATATTTTGCACCCGCCGCCCATAAGTTTTCACAGAATTAGTCGTGGGATAAAAACATCAGTGGCGCGCGACGGGAAGCAGCCCGCCACTAGTTATCAAGGTACCAGTGGGTGGAAGAAATAGCGACCGCCACTGCAATATTTTTCTAACCAGCGCCAAAATTTTCAAAATAAATATTCAAAGTTAACAGTGGCGGGCACTTCTTGGTGCCCCACAGATCAAGTAAGTAAGGAAAGTGCTTGAACAAATCATATTTATTAACCTAGAATAGTCTGAAGCTTGATCATGGTGCTTTTAATGGTGTATATTCAACATAGAAAAAGTTTAAAGGGGTAGTGAGGTAAAAAAATGATTTTTGTGTGAAAGGCGACTATTTCTGTTCACTTGAGAGTGTTCAGTTTGTACACGAAGTGCTTCCAGTTTTTCTCATAACACTCTCAAATGTTTAGCACAACCAAGACATATAATAGTGCCATACCAAGTTTCATCCTTTCCAGAGCTCATTTGCATGTTATTTTGACTTGAAGACCTTTTTACCCTTTTTAATAGCAAAAAAATCAACTAATGCTTTACAAATAACAAACAAACTCAAATTGTGGCCAAATTTGGGCATTACACTTTGAATGGTGTGTGCTAAACATAAAAAATGTATAAAAGGGGAATGATGTAAGTAATTGAGTTCTATGTGGAAGTCCATGGCTTCCGTTCGACACCCTGTAAGTATGATTAAGTTACGCATATGAAGCCAACAAATGCCGCATGACGCTTTCCACTACTCTCGACAGTGTGTAACCAGATGCTTGGGGTGGAATAAGTTCAGGTGCCAAGGCCTACCACACATGCAACATGAGTAGTAACATTGGAACAAAATGTGAGTAGATTCATATGCCAATTGAGAAGATGGCATAACTGCTAGTGAGGTCATCCCTTGGCAGGTCTATCAGATGGTATACGGCCGGTCATTTTTTAAACTTTTTTTCGCAAATCTGTCATCTTTTTAACTAAACACCCCACTTGTATACTAACTACAAACTCACTGCATGACTTTATAATTTTATATTAAAGTCTAGATGGAAAAAGGGTGCATAAGTCCTCACATATCTCTATATTTATTGTGTGTGCCCAAAGATGCTTTATGGTTCAAGGTGATCTAGAGTAACCATGCAAGAATTGAAACAACTCCAATTTTTATATTTTTGCAGGGAATTGAAACAACTCCTATTAACATACGGTGGGCGCATACAAACAAACGAAACAGCCATAGCTTGCATCTCACATAACTAATCGGTTGATGCAGCCTACCTATCATTCCAAAGTCTCTTGTAAAGTTTTGACGGAGCAGTATGTCCAATTATTTATGTGCAGCTAGGCAGTTACATATTTCCACCTCTCATAATTCTTCCTTGATTTTTGCGACTCTTCCTTGATATTCTACATCTATAAATAAGTACATACATGCTTATCTTTTTATCATGTGACACACCGGCTCAATCCTCTCTCGGCGAGAACACACGAGTGTCTTAGATGCCCAAACGGAGGCGGAAATTTGTTTTGCTTTGCTTCTTCCGAATGGCTGCCATCGAGAAGCATGTCAACAGTATGTGACTGTTGTACTATGTCCCGAGATATATTTCCGTATGAATGCTTGACCACTGTTGTACAGTGGCATTTGGACAGACACCACATCGGCCAGGTAGTTTTGGCCCAAATCTCCCCCCCCCCCATGTATCAATAAAAAGTTTTGGTCTAGAATCCTAGAGGGTATATGATAAGGCCTCAAATTGATTTTCCCTTTTATTTGTCGTGCCTCTACTCCCACTATCCACCATGGTGGATAGCTTGCGAGCATGTTCCTCCTCTTTAAACCCACAACTACCATTGATGAAGTTCCATGACTGCACTCTGAAATTTCAAGCCAAAGGACAATCTCTAACAAAGTCAAATGCCCAAATCACCAGGTATGTTTTGATACATCCTTTCGATTTTGGAAAAAAAAATAACTAGGAATGATTATGTAATGAAAAGTTGAATAATCCAATTTCTACATATTTGAGCAATCAAATCCCTTAACACATTTTGGTTTTAGATAGGGTGAAGCAAAAAGTCCCTCGACACATAGTTTTCAAGAGATTTTGTAAATTTCAACTAATAGGGTGATATTCACAAATACTTTTCTAGGTATCCTAACAACAATATTGTGTTCACATCTAGCCTGAACAGAACCAGAACTACAAATTTTATCTATATAACTTTCATTTTTCCTGTTTAACAACGTAGAAGACTATCTTCTTTTATGATTGACTCTACAATTTTAGTTCCTCCATGTAGGTGTCCTTGTGATTGAAGATAATTTAGATAAACACAACTAGAATGGTAGCAATTTTTTTGCATCCGGCGATCAAGAGAAGACTATTTAACGTATATTATTTGATTGCCACTTTGCGTCATGGCTTTGTTTATGCTACGGATGAATATTTAAATCTAACATCTCTCAACTTATCATACGGAGAAACACATAAGGGTTACGACTTGGTTTATCTATTCTAACCAAAGGGTGGGTGCAACTAGGGTTTCGGGCATCAGTTTGTGTCAATGTTGTAGCTTGCAATGTGAGCGTTAAATGTTGGGACGGTGGCTTGGAAAATATGTCGCGGCAGGCTCCGCGGGTAATCATGGTCTATCTGGAAGTCGGGGTGGTGACCCTGGGAATGTTGTTCTGTTTCGGTTGTAGTTTAACTAGGAAGGTCTAGCTTGTCTTGTGGGTTTTCAGACCATTTTCCATATTGACCAATTATTATTATTAAAGGCCCAGGTGTTCCATCCTTTCCAAAGCCCGAGCAAATTAACAAGTATGATCAAGATACAAAGTCCCTTTCCCAACACCAAGTAGTACTGCCGCATGATGCTTTCCACTACTCTTGACAATGTGTAACCAGATGCTTGGAGCAGAATCACTTTCGAGTGTTCTAGTGAGGAGCCAAAGCCTACTACACATGCAACATGAGTAGTAACATTTGAAGAAAATTTGAGTTGATTCATATGCCATACTGCAAAGAGGGCATAACTGCTAGTGAGGTTGTCCCCTTTTGACATGTCTTAAGTCTCTAAGAGATGGTATATGGTCGAAACACACCAATGGGTTGTACAAAAAAGAAATGCAATGCCTCTCAACTATTATTAACGACCTCGATAAAATCGCAGAAACTTACATCTTGTCTCAACAAGAGATTGAATTGAAAAATTAATCCAATGAGAAGATTGCACGTCTTTTGCGTGAAGAGGAAATCAAATATTACCAAAGATCCAATGCCGACTTCATCTTGAAGGGAGACAGTAATACATGATATTTCCAATTGCTCACCAATGGTCGGCATAGGAAGAAGTGTATTTTTAGTCTCCAACAAGATGAGGGGAGGATCGAAGGTCAGGCAGAGCTCAAAAGTTATATCACTAAATACTACAAATCTCTTTTCAGGGCGCTGGATGAAGGGAATTTCACCCTTGACGAGACCCGAATAGATGATATTCCACAGGTCACGGCAAAAGAGAACATTATCCTCACGACACCTTTCTCTGAAGAGGAGGTGGGAGCTGTGGTGTTCCAAATGGAACATAACAAAGCTCCTGGTCCTGATGGCTTCCCCGCAGTATTCTATCAGAATTTCTGGGATATCATTAAGATTGACCTTTTGGAGTTGTTTAATTGTCTTCATGCCAACCAACTTGAACTATTCAGACTTAATTTTGGTGAAAGTGGATTCAGCAATATGGACCCATATGTCTCCTTAATGTCAGCTTCAAGATTTTCACGAAAGTGGCTACTAATAGGTTCAACACGGTTGCTGACCATGTCGTACGGCCATCTCAAACAGCTTTCATGCAAGGAAGAAATATACTCGATGGAGTAGTAATCCTACATGAGACCGTTCATGAGATGCACCGAAAAACATGAGTGGAGTAGTTTTAAAGATTGACTTTGAAAAGGCCTATGACAAGGTCAAATGGTCATTTCTTCAACTGGCCTGAGAATGAAAGGATTCTCCGATAAATGGCGCGAGCGGATCCAAAATTTTGTCACTGGAGGTAGTGTGTCCATCAAGGTCAATGATGATGTAGGCCATTACTTTCAGACAAAAAAAGGATTACGCCAGGGTGACCTCATGTCTCCAATGTTATTTAACATTGTTGCTGACATGTTTGCTATTCTGATTGATCGTGTCAAGCAGGACGGTCAGATTGCAGGAGTAGTGCCACATCTTGTGGATGGTGGCATCTCTATTCTGCAATATGCCGATGATACAATTGTTTTTATGGAACATGACCTGGACAAGGCTCGAAACCTGAAACTATTGCTTTCAGCGTTTGAGCAAATGTCGAGCCTTAAAATTAACTTCCATAAAAGTGAACTGTACTGCTTTGGAGAAGCCAGTGAGGCGGCAACCGATTACTCTAACCTGTTTGGGTGTGCGCAAGGCCAATTCCCAATAAAATATTTGGGAATATCGATTCATTATCGGCGTGTCACAAATGCGGAATGGAAACATGTAGAGGAGCGCTTAGAGAAAAGGTTGAGCAGTTGGAAAGGCAAGTCGCTCTCTGTTGGAGGATGACTGGTCTTGATCAATTCTGCACTCACAAATATGGTTCTCTATATGCTTTCTTTTTTCCAAATCCCAAAAGGGGTCTTGCAAAGGCTGGATTATTTTAGATCCAGATTCTTTTGGCAAGGAGATAGTGAAAAGAAAAAGTATAGACTGGTCAAATGGAGCATGGTTTGTAGGCCAAAAGACCATGGTGGCCATTGGTGTGTTTCGACCATATACCATCTCTTAGAGACTTAATCACCCCTCATCATTCCAAATCGTCTAACTTCCCGGCCGGTCATCCATCCTCTCACTACTCCAGCCTGAGCACGCTTAACTTTCGAGTTCTATTCCCCCTTGTTTTCAAGTCTGCACTTGTTGTTTTCCTGACAATAGTAAGCTGTCAATCCTATTAACCCTTAGGAGTTGAAGTTGAGCATGAAGTCACACGTTACACCGTTTGAGTTTGAAACTATTATTCTTAAAACCAATAATTATTTAGTAACACTAATATTTCTTGACTAAGTAGTTTGACCATAGTTTGACTAGATTTGACCAAAATTCAAAAAAACTGAAATAATTATTTAGTAACACTAATATTCTTGAATAATTATTTAGTAACACTAATATTTTTTGAATAAGTAGTTTGACCAGATTTAACCAAAATTCAAAAAAACTGTAATTTGAGCATAACTTTTTTTCCTTTTAGAATTTGAGGATTCTAAAAAATTGCAAAACGGCCTATGGCCGTCAAAATCGGATGCGGATTCTCGTGCTGAACATTTTGATATATTATACGTTTTTTTTCGACATCGTATGCAAAAGATATAGTCGTTTTACTTTTTCATCACACTTTTTTGCAAAACATGTCCAAATTTATGTTTTTTAATTTTCCTAACTAGTAGATGTAGTAACATAACTACATCTCGAAGGATTTTAATTTTTGAAGTTTTTATCATTCTCTTTTGTTTTTTTCAAAACTGAAATGGCGATACAGGGGTGGTAGAGTTTGAACCCCTTTAGTCCGGGATGGTGTCCATCCAATCCTACCGTCGACTACATCTGCTAGCACCGTCCCAGCAAGAGTCACAACTAAGGTTAACCAAGCCAGAGTCATGTTCTATTAAAGTGGCAAAAAAATTACATTTTAATATAGCAAAACTAATTCTATCAACTATTATTATAGACTAAACAACTATTAATACAAAACAGTACAAAACACTAGCAAAATTAATATTAATTAATTATAAAAATTTATCTACTATTGTCTAACAAAAGCATACTACAACATGTTAAAATCTACAGAAAGAACTAACTAAAAATAATTGAAAACAACAATTAAAGGACTAAAACAACTATATAAGCAAAGCAGTACTATTTTAATTAAAATCCTAATTTATATTATTCTAAAAATAACCAAATTAATCTTACTGTGACAACAATCTGACATGTGACTAGGAGCAAAAAGAATTAAATAAAAAACTATTTTTAAACTCAAATTATTCACAATCTAGTGTTTGAAGCAAATTTGAATAAATTCATATTTAAATCATTCAAATTGAAAACTAATGGCACAAACAGAAACTAGACAAAATTTGGAATCTAATGCAAAAAGAATCACTCAAAAACATCAAATATCCTAAAAGATATAAGCAATTTGAAACAAAAACTAAAAACAAAAAACAAATGGAAAAACAAAAAACAAATTTCAGAACCCCGACTAGTCCCGGTTCGTGTCTCAAACCGGAACTAAAGGTCTAATCTTTAGTCCCGGTTTGAGACACGAACCGGGACTAAAGGGCATCGCGCCCTTTAGTCCCGGTTCGTATCTCAAACCGGGACTAAAGGTCTCATTTGAACCGGGACTAATGCCTTCCCGACGCCCTAGCCGCATGAACCGGGACTAATGCTCACATTAGTCCCGGTTCGTAATGCAACCGGGACTAATGTGTACATTGAGAGTGGACGAAAGCCCTGTTTTCTACTAGTGTTTGGATCATTTGAGATAAATGACGGGTCGGAGATTCGTTTCTAGGAGGACAACTGGCTAGGCAATGCCAGCCTCCGAGAACAATATCATGCTTTGTACCGCATTCTTTGCAGTAAGAATGATACTCTTGCACAGGTCCTCAGTTCATCCCCGCCAGATATTTCTTTCAGGCAGCATTTGACCGCCCCCGTCTTATGTCATGGCAAAATCTTTTGTCCAGATTGGATTCGATTAACTTGACAGAAGGATGGGATGTGTTCCACTGCAACCTCACTACATCTGGGTCCTTCACATTCGACTCTATGTAGCATGCGCTCACGCATTCAGAGGTCCCAGTGGATAATAACAAGAAAATTTGGAAGTCGAAGATTCCACTAAAAGTTAAAATCTTCATGTAGTATCTTCGGAGGGAAGTTGTGCTAACCAAAGACAACCTCGCCCGTCGCAATTGGCATGGAAGTGTGTAGCTTTTGTGCTCACGATGAGACAATCAAATACCTCTTTTTCCAGTGCAAGCTTGCGCGCTCTATATGGTTAATCATCCAAATAGCGTCCAATTTATATCCGCCCACAAGTGTTGCCAACATTTTTGGTCATTGATTGGACGGTATTTCAAATAGGTTTAAAACGTTATTAAGGGTGGGAGCGTAAGCCTTATTGTGGTCGCTTTGGCTATGTAGAAATAATTTGGTTTTTACTAACATAAACTCTACTGCTTTGCAGGTTATTTTCCGCTCTATGCACTTGCTTCGTATGTGGTCTACGCTACAACGAACGGAGTACCAACTGCTGTTCAAGGCAGTGTGTACGCGGTTGGAGCGGGTGGCCAAGGAGGTTTTTACCCAACAAGGGTGGCAAGCATAATCTCCGGATCGGTCCACCACCTTCTTCGACATAGGCAAAGCGTTGGTCCTATATGACTATATATGTTGCCGATATGTCGGTTTCTCGTTTTTTTTGTCAGACTTTTGGTGTTTGGCTGTGTGCATCTTCGTTATGCAGAGGCCGGGTGTTACTCATCATGCTTTGTATCCGCTTGCTGCTACATTTTGAGTTAATAAAAGCGCCCTTTATCGAAAAGAGATGGTATATGGTCATTTTTCTAACTACAAACCTTATTGTACAACCATATACTTTTATGTTAAGTCTAGATGATAAAAGTTCAGGAGTCCTCAGATATATTTGTATGCCCAATGATGCTTTAAGGTCATGTTGGTCTGGTCCAGAGTAGTCATGCAAGCAATCAAATGACTCGTATTAACATTTGGTGGGCGCATATAGACAACCAAATACTCATAGCTTATCTGACATGCCTGATTGGTGTTGATGCAACCTACCTATCAATCAATCATGCCTAAAGTCTCTCGCGAAGTTTTATGGATCAATACCTCCTATAATTCAAGTGCACCTAGGTTCTTAAATGTTTCCACCTTTCCCTACTCTTGCTTGTTTTTTTTTCTCTTTTGGTGACTCTTCATTCTTATTCTGCATCTATAAATATATACATACACGCTTCTATTTTTTAGTCATGTGACGCACAAGCTCAATCCTCTCTCGGCCAGAATGCATTACTGTCTTAGATGCCCAAGCAGAGGCAGCATTTTGTATTGCTGTGCTTCTTGGGAATGGGCAGCATCGAGAAGCATATTAACAGTCTGTGAGTCTTGTACGGTGTTGTGCGATGCACTTCCATATGTATGCCTGACCTTTTCCGTAGTAGGTCCTAGCTAACCCCCGGCTCCTGCATCGAGATAATGTAGTGATCATTAACTGGTATAAGGAATACGAGATTGGTATATCGGAAAAGGAACTGCATACCAAAGGCGATCATCCACATCTGTAGTGCATGTCGCGCCGCTTGTCAGTGGTGTGTTAGCAGCACGCGGGAACATGAAGAAGATGGGGAGAGCAAGTTATATAGATTTGTACTGCGCGTGCGGGGATCGCATGGGGTAATTCTTGTGATGCTTCCGTCTGCTAAACTAATGAATAAAAAAGAATTGGAAGAAATCTAAGCAAACTACATGGGAATGGGAACGACTAACTACGACAGTAGTGTAGCCGGTAGTGCGGGCAGTTTCTGTTCCTTCACCATCCATTTACGCCGGTTTACAGGGGATCTTCTCAGCATTTTGGCTTTGCCTTCACGGGATGGGAGACTGCAGTTCACTGAGGTTACCAAGAATCCCCTAATCTTATACGAGGAACACTAATCGGCCTGCCTCTTCCTGGAAACTCGAAGGCAGTTTCAGAGCCGTTTTTTACACTTGAGACTTTAATTCACTGGCCAAAAATTAAGAAGATGCACCTGGATGAAGTAGTTGTTCCTTCTCGCAAAAACAGTCATACACATCTCAGAATCGACATCAAAGAAATGATGTTAAGAGAATTAAACTAACCAACTGAAAATATTAGGTTTGCAAAAAAAAAAAATTGAAACATTAAACTCTACAATGAGTGGAACATCATTTCGAACCTCAAAATAATTGAACGGCTAATCACAGAATGCTCTAAGCGCATATAATAGTGTATCTTCATTTTAGTGTCCCTTTGGGGATAATAGAAATGTTTATGTAATTAAAAAATCCGGATTGTCTCAGAAATTGTTGATCAATTGCCTCTGAATGTTGAATAATCGCATCCCTCGGTTCATAGTTTACGTGATCTTGTAAATTTCGACTGATAGATAGGGTGATATTCAATAAATAATTTTGTATATATCTACAAATTTTAGCTATTTAGCTTCCAGAAGATTGATGTCTCTTACAATGTGGTCGTCAGTTATTTTAACTACAAAACCCGTTGCACGACTATATACTTTTATGATAAGTCCAGATAGTAAAAAGGTGCAAGAGTCCCCAGATATCTCTATGTTTTTTGTACATGCCCAAAGGTTCATGTTTTCTTTTTGCGATCCCAAAGGTTCATGTTAGCCTGGTCTAGAGTAGTCATGCAAGCAATCAAACAACTCCTAGTAATATCTGATGGGCTTATATAGACAGCCAAACAACCATATAGCTTGCATCTGACATGCCCGATCAGCATTTTCACGGTGCAGTACCTCCGCTTATTTATGTGCACGTAGGCTCTTAAATGTTTCCACCTATCATTACTCTTTTTTTGGCGGATCTTCCTTTTCATTCTGCATTTATAAATATATGCATACACGCTTCTCTTTTTCAGTCATGTGACACACAAGCCCAATCCTCTATTGTCGAGTACACGTGAGTGTCCTTGCTGCCCAAGCGGAGGCCAAAAATTGTTTTTCTTTGCTTCTTCAGAACTAGCGGCATCAAGAAGCATGTTAACTGTCTGAATGACCCATACAGTGTCTTGAGATAACCTGCCGTATGAATATTTGTTCATTCCTGTCGTAGGTCCTAGATAACCCACCGCTCTCGCACCGAGAAAATGCAAATATCAATAGCATAAGGAATACGAGATGCATAATTCACAAAAGGTACTGCCTACAAAAGACCATGATTGACACTGACCCCAGCCAGCTCGGTGCAGACAGAACAAGGGAGAGGCCAGAACTTGTCAGCAACAGATGGGAAATGAAGAAAAGGAGATGGCGGGAGGTAAGATATGTAGATAGCACAAGCCGCCATAAGGAGAAGTATAATGTGTAAACCATAGACACATCGCGCCGCCTGCGTGGGGATCGGACGCTTCCATCCACTAAACCTAAATAAAAAGTAGTCCATGGAAATTAATGGCAACTTCATGGGGACAGGGAGGTTTTGTTCCCTTACCATCCATTTTCCGTCAGTTTTCAGATCTCAGCATTTTTGGGCCATGCCTTCTAGAGGAGCAGGACTGCTGCATTTCACCGAGATTTTCTAGAATCTCCAGATCCAAGACGGGGGAACATTAAGAGCAACTCCAACGCGCCGACCCATTTCGTCCGCGCGCGTTTGTTTGGGTCGACACGGACAGAAAAGTCGGCCCAACGCGCCGACACAAACGGACGCGCATCCGCTTTTCGTCCGCCTGCCGACCCATTCCCGGCTCATTTTTGAGCCGGATTTGCGTCGGCGCGGACACGAGACGGACGCGCGCGTGCCCGCCTACTCCTCCCCCGGCCCGCTAGTCGGTGGCACATTGGTCATCATCTCCCATTCCAACATCAAACCCTCGCCCGCCTCCTTCGTCGTCGCCGCCGCCGCCGCCGCCCATTTTTCCGGTGCCTCTGCCAGCTTCCCGGTGCCGCAACATCCCCCCTGCAACGCCGCCACCTCCCACGTCGCCGCCAACGCCGTCTTGCCGCCGGGGATTCGAAAGCTTCCGACCTCCACTCCCCGACACAGCCGCGACCGAGAAGCTGCCTCGCCGCCCCAGCCAGCTCCTTCGTCCTGACACCAGCACGCTCGTCGGACGCCGGCACGCTCGTCGGACGCCGGCACGCTCGTCGGACGCCGCCAGGGCAGCTAGCTGGTCCGAGGGCGGCGCGACTCCCTTCGCCGGCCGGCTCCTTCGTCGACGCCCGCAAGCTGTTCGACAGTTTGCCAAGGTACAAAATGGACTCCTCCGACGAGTTCTTTTTTCACAATTTCCTTTGCGACTCCAACGATTCCTCGTCCGATGATGAGGAGGAGATCTTGGCTGCCGTGTTGGCCCATCACCACCTCAATAGCCAGCGGCCGTTGTTCCGTGGCTGCATTCCGGGGCACCTTCCGGCGTTGAATCGCAACCGAGAGAGAGGGCATTTCCTTCTTTGGAAGGACAACTTTGACAGAACGAACCCGTTGTTCAAACATCAGAAATTCCGCCGCCGTTTCTGTATGAGTATGCATTTTTTCAACCGTATTAGAGAGGGGGTGGTCGGCTACGATGACTATTTCGAGTGCAAAGAGGATGCCCTTGGAAAGATTGGCTTCTCCTCTTATCAGAAATGCACTGCAGCCATCCGAATGCTTGCATACGGAGTGCACGGTGATCTCATTGACGAGTACGTCCGTATGAGCGAGTCTACATGCCTAGACTCCCTGTACAAGTTCTGCAAGTCTGTTATTGTTGTGTTTGGCCCTGAGTACTTGAGAGAGCCGACTGCTCAAGATACAGCCCGTTTGTTGGCGATGAATGCCAGCAGGGGCTTCCCAGGGATGCTTGGCAGCATAGACTGCATGCACTGGGAGTGGAAGAACTGCCCTTCTGCTTGGCAAGGGCTTGCACTATCATACTTGAGGCCGTGGCATCTCAAGATCTCTGGATTTGGCACTCTTTCTTTGGCATGGCCGGATCACACAATGATATCAACGTGCTTCAGCGCTCGCCGGTGTTTGCTAGGCTTGCCGAAGGCAACAGCCCACCGGTTAATGTTACCATCAACGGCCACAACTATGACAAAGGATACTACCTGGGTGACGGTATATACCCTCAGTGGACCACTATTGTGAAGACAATCCCCAACCCTGTCGGAGAGAAGAGGAAAAGATTTGCCCAAGAGCAAGAGAGTGCTAGGAAGGACGTCGAGTGTGCCTTTGGTGTTTTGCAATCTCGATGGGGCATCGTTCGGTATCCTGCTAAGACTTGGAGCACGAAGAAACTGTGGGAGGTGATGACTGCTTGTGTGATTATGCACAATATGATCGTAGAAGATGAGCGCCCGGAACGTCTCTACGATCAAGGGTTTCAGTTTCAAGGTGAGAATGTTGTGCCTGATGGAGGAGCGGCAACGTTTGAACAGTTCATGCAATTTCATCATGACATGCGTGATTGGAAAACTCACATGCAACTGCAAAATGATTTGGTTGAGCATATGTGGGATCATGTTGACAACCAATAGATGTATTTTTTTTATTCGGCTTGCAAAACTATGTGAGACCATTTTATTTTTATTCGGCTTGTAAAACTATGCTATTTATTTGGTTGAAACTATACTATTTATTTGGTTGTGGACTATATGTTTGCTCACAAAATTGTGTAAAACTATGCAAAATTTGTGCTATTTGTTGAAAAGGGCGGTCAGCCGGCCACGCCGGCATATATGGATCGGCACGTTGGACGCACTGCCGACCCAAACCTCAAACAGGGCGGACGCCGAGCGGACGGCCGACCCAAACGAACAAAAAACGGACAAATGCGCCGTCCGTTTGGGTCGACGCGTTGGAGTTGCTCTAACTGGCCGACATCTTCCTGGAAAGTTGAACGCAGTTTCGAACGTTTTTCTTACACCCGAGACTTTTCTTTAGTAGCCTGGACAGATATATTGTAATACGTGCCTTTTTCTTCACTACAGAAAAATAGGAAAAAAATGCGGCTGGACAAATTAGTATTGTCCTTGCCAAAAAATAATAATTCTATGTATCTTGGAACAGTGTCAGCATCAACTTAGAAGAGAGAAATAATGTTTAGAAAACCATTTTATTTAGGCAACACTGCTAGATTTTATTGATCAATCAAAATGTTTACTGGTAATGAAATAGGATCATATGGGCGGTCAAGCCACCTGTGGTGCCCCATTCCTAAATAAGTAGCGTACTTATCAATGTTGTGAGCTTTAAAATTGTGATTACGAGGCTCATGAACATAAGTGCATTCGACAAATGACGACGATCCTCCATGACAATGCCAACATGCTTCGATCGATCCTTGCTTGATATCACCTACTACGGTTTTGCAGTGAGAAGCTACTCATAGATGTTGCAGTGTGAGATCAGCTGCAAGTGTGAATCCTTCATGGCGTGCGATCACTTCCAGGATAACTGGATCGATGACTCCTTTGATCACCAATGTCGAAGCCCCCAAATAAGTCCCTCTTGCATCACAACAGATTTCTGCTACTATTGCTGCCGTTTCTACATCCCGAGAAAAGGCGCCATCTACTTTGACCTTACCACAATTGCCTAGCGGAGCTAGCCAAGCTCTCTCAACTTCGAGTCTTTTTTTTGTTTGCATGTTTTGGAGCTTTTCCCAAAAACATTTATTTCATCCAGGTAAGATTGGTTGAAGCCCCGGGACAAGGCAAAAGTGATCACCAAGATAACGTCATGGTTGTGCGAACCAGGCAATCCCTCAATGAAATCCATACTAATCATAGCCTAGGGCTGAGTGGGAACGAGAAGGTGTTGCAAAAGTTGAGACGACTTGACATATTATGCTTTAGTATTTTTTGGCAAATCTCACACGATGTCACATAGTGTTGCACGGTTTGCTTGAGCTATGGCTAGGTAAAGAATTGCTCAAGATTTGTATGCCATCTTGCAAAGATGATATAACTACTTGCGAGGCAATTCCTCTTTGGCAACTCTATCAAATGGTATATGATATATTTTCACCACAAACAACATTGTACGACTATACATATATTATGCTAGTCTGCTAACGTTAGCCGATCTATTCTGCTAACATTAACAGCATAATATTCTGCTAACACTTTCGAACTGCATGCTCAACGCAAATGCACTGGATTTCAAAGCAAGTGAGCTGCAATGCTGGAAGAGGGGAACTGCTTGTTCTCAGAAAAAATGCACAAGTTTTTTAGTACTATTGTCGACCCAATTTTTTAACGGTTTGTCGAAACGAGGCATATGATATACCGTTAGAAAGCTATGAATTAGGCGCAACTTTTTCATAAATGAGACAACTCCCGATGAGTGGAAGCAAGCGTATTTTCACGAATTTTTTCAAATCGCTTGTCGAAATGATGCAAATGATATGCTGTTGGAAAGACATCGACGAGCCACAACCTTTTCATGTAGAACACCCTTTCTAATTTCTTATGGTTTAAGAGCGATTTTGAATTTACTGAAACACGGACACTGATTTTTCGCGGACCCAAAATCAACGAAGTGACCAACATCAGACGGAAACCCCACTACAATGTTGACGAAGGGGACCTTGCGTGGTTTTTTCAGTATTGTTTTCACTGTAATTTTTGAACCATTTGTCGAAATAAGGCGTGTGATACGCCGTTGGAAAGCTACGGAATAGGCGCAACTTATTCACGTATAAAACTTTTGAAATTTCTTCTATTCTTATATGAATTTTGAATACGACGTGGTGCGCGTCAGGTGGCAGCGGGCGTATTTTCACGATTTTTTGAACCGCTTGTCGGAATGATGCAAATGACACACAATTGGAAAGATATCGACGGGGCGCAATTTTTTCATGTAGAACAGTCTCTCTAATCCTCACGATTTACGAGCCAGTTTCGAATTTACTGAAATGTGGACACTACATTTTTCACGGACCCAAAATCGACGGAGTGAACTGCATCAGACGGACAACCGCACTGCAATGTCGACAAAGAGAACTGAAGTTGATTGATTCTAAAACATGCAGTTATGCACGGGGCGAGTGTAGTTCACATCATGGGGAACTGAACCACTATACAAATTGAAGTGAGCTGCAAGACATTTTTGTCGTTTACTTAACAACGCATCCGAACTGAATGGTCGAGGCCAGTGAAGCTCATAAACTTTTTTATAAACGCGTCTTGACTGCATAGTTGATGCTAATGTATTGCATTATCTTTTTTATTTCTTCATAATTTTTTAATCAATGAATATGTAGTGAGGAGACGAGACGAGTGAACTGCATTTTTGGCATGAATTTAAACAAACTTCTCGACGATGGCAAACCGAACTGCATCTCTTTTTTTCCAAATGCTTTTTGGTGCAGTTTGACGCGCTGCTCTAAAAAAGTACTCCATCATGAGTTTTCCCATTCTTTTTTACAAAGAACCACAAGGCTTCATACAAATGAACTGCATGAGATTTCTTCAATAATTATAAACAAATCTTGCATTTTTTGCTTGAACACCCTCAAAACAAAACAAAAAGTATAGCAAGCCTCCCAAAAGGGAGCAGTGAACTGCAAAGGTGAACGGTTGCCAGTGCACGTCGTCATCTCTGGTGAGCCGTGAAATGCAAGACCGCACTACTGAACCGCACACCATACATCGGCAAGAGGTTTTGGAATGAACTGCAGCAACTTCATTTTTTCCCTTCTTTTCAAAACAAAGTGAACCACAGACACAGGAAACACGAAACTGTTCACACATACATAGTTCACTTTTTTCTAATGTTCTCTGTCATTAAAAAACAACACAAAATGAACTGAAGAAAATAGCGAGTGGACTACATGTCCAAATAACAAATTATAATAGGGCATTTTTTGTGCATTGCTTGTATCGAAAAAGTGTATTTTTTAAAGGAAGATAGCTTGAAAATATCCTCGATGAACCGCCCATGTAGCGGAACCAAACTTCTGATAGAGGCACAAACACTGGAACATCTAAAGCACCCATCCTGTAAATAGGATAACCCAGTCCTATATCCCACCTGAGGTGTATGCTCTAACTTGCAATGTTTATATTTCTCATATCATGCATCTGGTGTCTTGCATTGCTTAGTTTAGACATCATATACACAATATTCAATGACATCTGCTTAGTTTAGAGATCATATATGCGAGTGCCAGCTGCTTAGTATATCAATCACATAATTACTCAGTCGAACGAGCGACGAACTATACTACAACACAACAACACATTTTTGAAATCCGAAATATCTTACAGTACTGCAAAAAAACAATGAGAGAACCGCACGACCGCTTTTTGCTTTGGTGATCCGGTATCCTTCTTTGTCTCCCCTGGGGCGTCGTCGAGTAGTGCCGTCCTCCCTCTGCGCCCTCCCCGTCGCCGTCGGCGAATGCTCTGTGGCCGTTGAGTATGGGGGATGGGTGGGTGAGAGAGAGATAGATTCACCTACTGGATGGGTTTCGGGTGGAGGTCTGCCCAAGTCTCCCAAGAGAGGATGAAGAGAGCAGGCTGCTCTCCTCCCCCTAGGTGTCATATTCGGTGCTTATGGCCCCGCCCAGGGCTAGTGGTGGTCAGAACTTGCATTGGCCGGAGTCGATGAGGGACTCGAGGGCCATGTTTTCGTAACCGGATCTTCTGCCGGGTGGCCAAATCATGTGCTCGAAGTGACCTCCCTGGTGTAGAGTGACGGGGAGGAAGAGTCGGGGGGTTGACCATGGTTGGGAAGCACTGCGGCGGTTGGAGGACCTCCAGTGGCAGAGATCTAGGGCTCGGTCTTAGGCACAGGAGACAGCGGGAGGGGGTGGCGCGGCAAGCGACGGGGTCTGGCCGTGTAGTGCACGATGGAGTCCATTGATGCTGAAAGATGACGGGGTGGGGTGTCGACCACTCTTGGTATAGGTAGGCAGAAGGCAGCGTGGGGTTGCCGTCCCCGACCTGACGGCAGCTAGATCCGGCGGAAGGATCAAGCCAAGGTGTCCGGGATGCCAGGAGGGGAACCGTGGCTCGCCAGCGAGGGGGCAGGAGCTGGGGGAGGAAGGTGGTCATGGGAGGTGGGCTGGTTCTACTTGTGATAGTGTTGGGCTTTTCCCGAAGAGGAAGGGTGATGTAGTATAGTACTCCCTCCGTCCCACAATATAAGACGTTTTTCCAAGCTAAACTAGCTTGCATAAACGTCTTATACTGCGGGATGGCGGGAGTAGCATATAGTATTTTCCTCAGTTAAGAAACAAGGTTTATCGAACTAGTAGGAGACACAAACAACATAAGCGATACCTGCACACACACACAAAGCAAATGCTTCCACCCAACGAAGGCAAGAGGGTTGTCAATCCCGTTGTTCTCGCAAATTGCAAGGATTAAATCTGATAGTGGTGGATATATAAAATAAAATAAAATAAAAATAGTGATAATTCTTTTAGGGTTTTAGTAAATGTGGAAGATGGACCCGAGGGCCATAGGTTCACCAGAGGCATCTCTCTCATGATCATAGCGATGGTGCGTAAACCAATTACTGTTGGACAATTGATTGAATAGCGCATAGTTATGATGATTCTTCATGGCATGATCAATACATAGGCATTATGTCCATGATAAGTAGATGACACGTCTCGAACATATCTATAATTTATGAAGTATTCATGCCATGTTTACAATAATTTTATATGATTTAGGTGTAATTTATATGATTTAAATGAAACTAACCTGGACTGACGCTGTTTTCAGCAGAACTAGTATGGTGTTGTTTTTTGTGCAGAAATCAAAGTTCTCCAAATGCAGTGAAACTTTTTGATGATATTTTTGGGAAGAAAAGAGGCACTAGAAGCTTCATGGGAGGGACAGAAGAGCCACGAGGTGGCCACTACCCACCAGGGCGCGCCAGCCCCCTCCGGCGTGTGCTGGTGGGTCGTGGGCCCCTCGAAGCCCATCTAGACGTGGACGCCAAAAAATCCTATAAATACAGAAATCCCCAGAAATAACCCTAGATCAGAAGTTCCGCTGCCGCAAGCCTCTGTAGCCACGAAAAACAATCTGGACCCTGTTTTGGCACTCTGCCGGAGGGGGAAATCATCACCGGAGGCCATCTTCATCATCCCGACGGCCACCATGATGAGGAGGGAGTAGTCCATCCTCGGGGCTGAGGGTTTATACTAGTAGCTATGTGTTTGATCTCTCTCTCGCACGCGTTCTTGATTTGGCACGATCTTGATGTATCGCGAGCTTTGTTAATATAGTTGGACCATATGGTGTTTTTCCCTTTCTATCTTGTCGTGATGAATTGACTTCTACCTTTGAGATTTCACTTTTATCGGCTTGAATACTTTGTTGGATTTGAGAGCACTAGATGTATGTTTTGGCACTCAACTCGCGGATTCCGGAGGTGACATTGGGGTAATCTATGCATAGGGGTTGATGCATGTTTTTGTCCTTGTTTCTCCGGTAGAAGTCTTGGGGCACTCTTTGAAGTTCTTTGTGTTGGATTGAGTATTATGAATCTGAAATTATTTGATGCATATCGTATAATCAACTCACGGATACTCATGGTGACATTGGAGTATCTAAGTGACATTAGAGTTGGTTGATATGTATCATATGGTGTTATTTTAGTATGAACTCTTGGGCTGTTTGTGACACTTATAGGAATAGCTCGATAGATCGATCGGAAAGGATAACTTTGAGGTGGTTTCGTACCCTACAAACAATTTCTATCTTATGTTCTTCGCTAATAGGAACTTGGGAGTGATTCTTTATCACATGTTGAGGGATCGTTATATGATCCAACTATGTTAGCATTGTTGAGAGATTGCAGTAGCGAAAGTATGAACCCTAGGCCTTGTTTCTAAGCATTGCAATATCGTTTGTGCTCACTTTTGTTACTCGTTACCTTGCTGTTTATTTATTGCTACTATTATAAAAATCAATATCTACTATCATTACTACACTTGTATCACCATCTCTTCGCCGAACTAGTGCACCTATACAATTTACCATTGTATTTGGTGTGCTGGGGACACAAGAGACTTTTTATTATTTGGTTGCAGGGTTGTTTGAGAGAGACCATCTTCATCCTACGCCTTCCACGGATTGATAAACCTTAGGTCATCCACTTGAGAGAAATTTGCTACTGTCCTACAAAACTCTGTGCTTGAAGGCCCAACACGAGTCTACAAGAACAAGTTGTGTAGTAGATATTAGTAGACAGTTAAACTTACTGGCGCCTACTACTATTCCTCCAACCCAAGACCGCTATCCAGCATGCATCTCAAAGTATTAAGTTCATAACAAACTGAGTAATGCTTTAAGCAAGATGAGATAATGATGTAGACAAAGCAAGGTCAATTAATATGTTCTAGCCCAATCATTTTATCCTTAGTAGCAATAATACAAATACGTGTCTTGCAGTTCCTCCTGTCAAAGAGTAAGGACACTGCAAGATTGAACCTACTACCAAGCACCTCTCCCATTGAAGATAAATTGATTTAATTGGACAAAAGAGATAGATAGATTGCTGGGAAATACAAGGCTATAAAATCACACATATATAAATCTCAGACAAGACTATATACTTTTAATGAATAATTTGATCATAAACCCATAATTCATCGGATCCCAACAAACACACCGTAAAAGTTTACATCAGTTTGATCTCAAAGGAGATCATTTTATTGAAGATCAAGAGAGAGAGAGAGAGAGAGAGAGAGAGAGAGAGAGAGAGAGAGAGAGAGAGAGAGAGGGAGAGAGAGAGCCATCTAGCTACTGCTATGGACCCGTAGGTCCTGTGGGAACTACTCACACATCATCATGGAGGCAGCAAGGTCGATGAAGATTGCCTCCCCAATGGTTTCCACCTCTAGCAGAGTACCGAAAAAGGCCTCTAGATGGGATCACGGAAGAACATAAACTTGAGACAGCGATAAAATTGTTTCGTGGAAGAACAGATCCTTGATGTCCGTCATGGCCTGCCTGATGTTCCTCATGATATCTACCTGAGAATTAAGGATGCACCTCTCCTCCTTGGTCAACTTCAACTTCTCCATCTTCAGCTCCATCTTACACTGCTTATCTCGCTATGCTATCTTCTTTTCACATCTTCAACATCCTTTGCCGAATTCTCATAGTCCATATCTGCTGCATGTTTGCATCTTGCCACTAAAATAACTTGCTAACATATTCAAAAAGATCACTGTACTCTTGCACAGGAACTCAATCTGCTTTTATGCTGGGCTATTTCTTTGTCATAAGCTTTTCTGTTCATCACCCTTCCATCATTTCGCTAATGAAACATGTCCCAAAGTTTTATCAGTCACCTCTGCAGTATAACAGGGCAAGGCCCATCAACCCACTCAACCACTCCATCGTCAATACCTCAGTGCAAACAATGTAGATTTCAATTACCACTACCAAAATGCAGTTAACTAGTGCACCTACAAGATCTAGTGAAAGCCAAAATTCAGTTCAATATTTAACTAGTGCAACTAAGATTCAGTGAAAACCAAAATTCAGTTCACTATTTAACTAGTGCACCTACAAGATTCAGTGAAAACATAATGTCAATTAGCTAGTCAGCTAGTGAACTAGAACCTACAAGATTCAGTCAAACCAATAGTCAGTTAACTAGTTAGCTAGTGAACACCTACCTACAAGATTATCTTAAAACTAGTAGTCAGTGCACACCTACAAGATTTAGTTCAAACCAATACTCAGTGAACATCTATAGGATTATGTTCAAACCAAAAGTAAGTTAACTAGTTAGCTTAAAACCTACAAGATTTAGTTAAACTAAAATTCAGTTAACTACTTTGCAGTAAACAACTATAAGATTCATTACAATACTAAATTCAATTAACTAATTTGCAAGTCAACAACTACAAGATTTAACACCTAGAATACTAATTTTAGTTAACTAATTACAATAATAATTTACAAGTCAGCAACTAGAATACTAAATTTAGTTAACTAATTTGCAAGTCAGCAAAACATCAAGATTCAACACAAAACTAATATCAGTCAACAATACAAAGATTAGTAAACATTGAAATCAAACTAATTCAGTTATATACCAAAATTCCTAGCTTAAACAAGAAGGCAAGGACAAATTACGTGCTTACTATAGCCATAAATCTCTTGCCCGTGTCTATGCCATTAAATGCAACAAATTTCTTGGCCCTAAACTAGTGAAGCTTTCATTCGGTGTCCGGATGAGCCAATGAGCCATAGAAGGAAGCATCAATGGTGGTCTCAGGGTTTTCCTGCTTTGACAAGAAGCATCAATATAGCTTAACTCGGATCTGAAATGGAAAATACCAAAACCCATACCCTAACCCAATCTCAAACCCAAACCGGTGCAAAATGTTACCCATAGATCCGTGCCCATGCCAGTGTAGCTCAACTCCTCCTCGCTGCTCTCCTCCCCGTCTTTCCACAAAGACATTGCGAGCCGGTGGCAACGTTGGGCAGCGAAGGTGTAGAGGCGAGGGAGTGGAGTGGGGCGTGAGCGAGTGGGCGAGCTAGTTGCGTCACCCGCGGTTTCCCTTTTGGGAAATGTGTTCTGACTGCGCCGGTCGGATGATCGTTAATGGCCGTTAGGTGTTGCGTCATCCATGCACGTTCTTTTTCACATCAAATTCTGTTCAAAAAATCATGTAGTGTTTTTTGACAGTGTCAAAATTTCGGCGAGGTGCAAAGTGCAACGATTTCTATAGTGATGGTTTTCTGCTAATCATGCCGCAATTTTGGTGGTTCTATGCATTTTACTCCCTAATCCTCGAATGGAGGGACGATGATCAAAACGGTGGGTGAAACTAGGGTTCTGAGGCATCCAGGCCAGGCCAGCGTTGTAGCTTGCAATGTGAGCGGTGGATCTCGAGACGGTGGCTTGGGAAGGTGGTGCCGATAGGCTGCATAGGTTGTAGTGGTGTATCTAGAATTTGGGCTGGCAACCCTAGAGATGTTTGTGTAGTTTAACTAGGAAGGTCTTGCTTGTCTTGTGAATTTTTGTCCGACTTTCCATATTGATCGATCAATTATTTTCTTCTTAATAAAGTAACTAGTAGAGTTCTTGGTGGTTCCTCAACAAAGTCTGAAGGCTTAGGTGTTCTATCCCTTCTAAAGATCCATCATATTAACAAGTATGATCAAGATACAAAGCTCCCTCCCCTATACCAAGTAGTATTGTCGCATGATGTTTTCCACTGTTCTTGACAATTCGTAACCGGATGCTTGGAGCGAAATAAGTTCCGAGTGTTCTAGTGAGGTGGCAAGGCCTACTAGACATGCAACATGAGTTGTAACATTTGAACAAAATGTGAGTTGATTCATATGCCACACTACAAGGATGGCATAACTTCTAGTGAGGTCATCCCTTTTGTCTGGTTTATCAGATGGTATACGTTAATTTTTTGAATCTATAAACCCCGTCGTGCGACTGTATACTCTCATGTTCAGTCTAGATGATAAACAAAATGCAAGGGTCCTTGATGTCTCAAAGTAGACATGCAAGCAATCAAACAACTCCTATTAACATACGGGCAGGGTGCATACAGACAACCAAGTAGCCATAGCTTCATCTGAGTTGCCTAATCGGCGCTAATGCAGCCTACCTGTCAATCTATCATGCCGAAAGTTTTTAAAGCAGTGCCTTATCTTATTTATGTGCGCCTAGGCTCTTAAATGTTTCCACCTCTTGTTGATCTTCCTTGTTTTTTTATCACTCACCCTTCTTATTCTGCATCGATAAATATACACATATACACTTCACTTTTTTCAGTCTTAGATGCCCAAGCAAAGGCATAAACTTTGTTTGCTTTGTTTCTTCAGAATGAGGGACATCAAGAAGGTTGTAAACAGTCACTGAGTCATATCAAGTGTCATGAGATACACTGCCATCTGACTCACTGGTTATCATTGTCCTATGTCCTAGCTACCAAACTGCTCCACCATTGGGAAAATGCAGAGATCATTAGCTAGTATAAGGAATACAAGATGCATAATTCACAAGCGTACCAAAGATGATCGTTCGGACACCTGTAATATATCATGTGCTATCTGCTTGTAGTGTGCTCGAAGCATGCGGGAACATGAAGAAAATGACAGAAGGCACGATATAGATCTATGTTCCATGTGCGGGGACCAGACGGGGAAATTCCTAAGATGCTTCTGTCTGGTAAACTACTGGCTAAAAATAACTGGAAGACATTTAAGCCAATCGCGTGGAGATGGCAGGGGACGATTAGACTGCTGCGATAGGGTAGCCTGTAGGATAAGGAGTTTTTGTTCCTTCACCATCCATTTTTCCATCGATTTTCAGGGTTTTTTCTCACCATTTTGGCATTGCCTTCGCGGGATGCCTCCCCTAATCTGAGATTGAGGATGATAGTGGCAAGGGTGTCCCAATCTTTCGATGAGAATCACACTCTTCCGATTAGGGTGATGAACAACTTTGATGATCCGAATACAAACGTGTAATGACGTTGTGCCTTATCAATTGCTAAACCAATCTTCTGGAGGTTACTGGGAATTGTGAAATCATTTTCATCCTGATAATGAAGGTCTAGTCCCTACAAGCAAAACTATGATAAAAGCAATCTGAATATTGCCAATATATAAATGAAGTGTGGACAAAATATGGGGTTTCAAAAGTGGTCTAGGCCTGGTCGTTGGACATGCACGAAGTACACAGAGTTACAATAGCTAATTTTAACTAAACAAAACATAAAGAAAACATTAGAGATTGATCTACTTGCAAAGCCTAAGGGGTGACAACCAAGTGGGTGGACGCACATTCCAAGGAAACTAAAACCCGACCCTAGGCCGTACAAGGTCCATGGGCCTAGCTGGAGGTGACACATCACCTTTTAACTTGAATTTTGACTCAAATTCTGCAGCAGCATTGCATCGCTTTTGCTCGATCTCCATGCTCGGGAGTAATTTGAAGGTGAATCATAGTGTGTTGGAAAGTTCACGACATAAAAGTTTCAACAAAAAAAAAAAGATTCGTCCAATTTTGAGTCCCTATTCAAAAGTTATACCCGTTTGTGAATCTAAGTCCAGAACTTGGGGGACTTGATCTTTAATTTCTTTTGGGCCCAAAGTCATGTTTGAGAATTTATTGTACAATCCAATCATGTCCCTTTGCTTTACCATCACACATGATTTGTACAAAGTGTCCAATACTTTTGCAACTAGACATAAAATAAAAATAGTTGAAGTATTTTTGTTCTGAATAACATAAATGAATCATCGTATAATTAGAAATCATCTTTAAAATCTATATTTGTATGCAATATTTTTAGTCGCATCCAACGTAGTATGTCCTCATCAGAGGAATTCTGATCGACCTGCCTCTTCCTGAAAAGTCGAGTCAGTTGCGAGCCTTTTTCTTACACTTGAGACTTTTCTTCACTGGCCAAAAGATAAGATGTGGCTGGATGAAGTAGTTGTCCCTTCTCACAAAAAAAAGTCATACACATCTCAGAACCGACGTCAAAGAAATGATGTTCCCTAAACTAACCAACTGATAATATTATGTTTCGTATTTTTTTTAAATGATTAAACTACACAAGAGCATCAATTCGGGCCTCAATGCATTTCAGCGGCAAACCACAGAAGTCCATTAGCGCATATAATAGGGTGTCTCCATTTTATTTATCCTTTCGGGTAGAATAGAAATGATTATTTTAGAAATTGTTGTGAATAGTTGTATCCCTCGGCTTGGATCATTCTCCAGGGCTTGATGAACTCCGGGCAAGATCCGACACGCTGCCATGGCACAAGTCCTGGACCAGTAGGCATGTTCAGAATTGGAACGAGCTACCCCTAAAAAAAATGAACGAGTTTGGGATGGCCCCGCGGAAGGAAGACATTCGTGATTGCCTTGTGGTAGGTTTGGTTGGTCAGAGAGCGTAATGTGGCGCCATCCATGTGACAAAATCACCTTTCGTAGGAGTCAAGGGGGTCGCAATGCGCTGGTTTTGGTATTCAATGTGGTAGAACGGTCAGAGAAAATTGGTACAAAATAAAGTGTGCCTCGGACGATATTTCGAGTGGTTAAATACACAATAGCAGTCACTTTACACACTACCGAATCATATTTGCCTATATCTTTTTCTTTTTGTCAGACATATTCGCCTATATCTAGCTATCTCATATACTTTCCCCGCGCTGTTATGCATCCACTTATTTGTAGACATTTCACACCTCCCTTATCTTGCTCCTGCCAAAGGTGCATGTTTTTTTTTGATAAAAGAAGGGTTTTGCACCCTTCTGATTTTCATTAATGAAAACCATAAAGTTCCAGAGCTACAAGGCAGCAATGATCAGAACTACCAGCGCCACCAAAAACTACAGCAGCTAAGAGAAGCCAAAGGTGCATGTGCAGACACCTTCGTAGAAACAGCAATATCTATGACATGTATGATGCGTGTAGCCATCTTGCTATATGTTTCTTGATAATTTCTAGCTGTAACTGACGTCTGTCTTATCTCACTTGGGTTCTTCCACCTCTGTAGATTCCAACTCCCAGGCGACACTTCTCATGGTGAATCTTGTTGGAAAATTAGGCAAGTTCATGATTAATTTCGGTAAATAATTCATGACTAGAACAGATACTAGCATGCAACAATCTATCAAACTAGAAGAACAACAAGACATGCATAACAACAGCGAATACGAAACAATAGCTGTAGAGACAGACATGAACAGATGATGTTGGACGTACTGTTCGTTAGCTATTGTGGCTGCGACGGTGTTGATGACGATGTTGGCGACGATCTGCTGCTGACGGCGATGAAGACGACGATGAGTAGCACCGCCCGACTTGGACGAAAGACGACCCGTGATGACGAATTTGAGTAGTCGCGCAGAGCGCTTCCCAAAAACCTAATTCGTCCTCTCCCGGTGCAGGATCGCAAGGACGAACGGTTCCGGAGATCTGCTCTCCCACGCCCCGATGCACGCTGGCGTTTGGGATGAAGTAGACTACGACGGCGGCGCAAGTTGCGAGATGAGGCAAAACCCTAGGTGTTTTTCGGTGTGTCTTTGGCCGCAGCCGGTAGCTGTATATATATTAGGACCAGAGGCGGTATTGTGTCGCGATCACAATCCCAAACCGACTCGGTTTCTAATTCGTATACTTACCGGACAAGAAATCAAAAACTTGTCTGCCAAGACATAAAAAATAAAACAGCAAAAGGAAGCTGCGCCCCTGCAAGGAGACGGATCGGATTTCGGCGGACCATTCACGCGCATGTCGCACGTACGCGCCGCCTCGCCTCGCCGGCCCGGCGAGGCGAGCGAGCGCGCGCGTGTGGTCTTTCCTTTCTCTTCTCACACACCACTTAGAGTGGTGGAGAGAACCCACTATATAAAGAGGTCCAACTCTTCTTCAACTTCCGGGGTGGGACTAAACTTTAGCACCACCACTTGCCATTTTACACATGGGCTTTGAGATTTCAGAAATTGCTATGGGCCTAGCCCATTAATTCTAACAATCCCCCACCAGATCTCAAATACCCATTTAGAGATTTGCCTTCTCTCACCACTTATTTAATATACCAGTGTTTCAGCAGAGACTGTTAAGTTGAACTTCTGCCTAGAACTTTAAGCTACATCCATTCATAACTTGACAATGGACTATGCCTTGAATTGCTAGTTTTGTGTGAACAGGTTTCACTCAAAGTCTTAACCAGTACCTGGCCGCCAGTAGGCTACCCCGCGGTTTGGAGCTTATACGTCATACTCCCTGGTCTCTTCGTGAGCTTACTAGAGATCACCCAAATCTCATAGACTGCGACGTTTACAGTCAGAACTCATATAGGTGTGTTCTTTCAAGACTGCTCTGTAGGACAGCATCTTTGCTAATTATAGCCAATAGAACCACATTAAGGCATGTTGCCAACCTGCCTTACAGCTCTGAGCCTTACAGCTCTGAGAGTTTTGCATCTTCACTTAGAGACGGTCATTAGTTATTACTCTCCTCAGTTAACCAATAGCTTGTTCTTCCCAGATTCTAATTCACGGGATCTCCGATCACAAAGGTTGGGTTACTACTATGGTGTAACATCTATGGGTCTCATACCCATCTCCCTCGATGCAATATCTATCACATTTCGTGATAGTCCCTTTGTAAAGGGATCTGCCAGGTTTTTGTCTGTTTGAATATACGTAACAGTTATTACTCTGGAGTTTCTCAACTTCCTGACAGACTTCAAACATCTCTTCACGTGTCTTGATGACTTCGCATTATCTTTAGAATTGTTTACTTTAGCGATAACCGTTTGGTTGTCACAATTCATAAGAATAGCCGGTACAGGTTTTTCAACCACAGGCAAGTCCATCAAGAGCTCACGCAGCCATTCTGCCTCAATAGTAGCTGTGTCTAAAGCAGTTAATTCTGCTTCCATAGTTGACCTCGTCAATATGGTTTGCTTGCAAGACCTCCATGACACTGCGCCACCTCCATGAGTAAATACATACCCACTTGTTGCGTAGAGTACATCAACATCGGAGATCCAGTTTGAATCACTATATCCTTCTAGCACAGCAGGATGCCCTAAATAAGTAATTCCGAAACTCATAGTACCTTTCAGATAGTGCAAGACCCTTTCTAGTGCATGCCAATGATCATCACCCGGGTTGGACATGAATCTACTCAGCTTGCTCACAGCAAAAGAGATATCTGGTCTTGTAGCTCTAACTAAGTACATGAGTGAACCGACAATTTGAGAGTATCTTAATTGATCTCTTGTTTCTTTCTTATTCTTTCTGAGTGTCACACTGGGATCATAAGGTGTTGGAGAAGGCTTGCTATCCATAAAGCCGAACCGGCTCAAGACCTTCTCAACATAGTGAGATTGCGTTAGAGTAATCCCACTCTCATCCTTAATAAGTTTGATGTTTAGAATTACATCGGCTTCTCCCAGATCTTTCATGTCAAAACTTTTTGATAGAAAAGACATGACCTCATTGATCGCATTAATGTTTGTACCAAAGATCAGTATGTCATCCACATACAAACATAATATGACACTATTGCCCCCACCATGGCGATAGTAAACACACCTATCAGCCTCGTTAATGACAAATCCTGCAGAAGTCAGGGTTCTTTCAAACTTCTCATGCCATTGCTTAGGTGCCTGTTTCAGGCCATACAAAGATTTTAACAACTTGCACACTTTTCTCTCTTCACCCTTTACCACAAACCCGTCAGGCTGATCCATATAGATTTCCTCTTCCAACTCTCCATTGAGGAAAGCTGTCTTTACATCCATTTGATGAATGATAAGACCATAAGAGGCAGCCAAGGAAAGTAACACTCGAATGGTGGTCATTCTAGCAACGGGTGAATAGGTGTCAAAGTAATCTTCGCCTTCTTTCTGAGTGTAGCCCTTGGCCAGTAGCCGCGCCTTGTACTTATCAATAGTACCATCAGGCTTTAGCTTCTTTTTGAACACCCACTTACAACCCACAGGTTTACAACCATATGGTCTATCAGTTAGTTCCCAAGTTCCATTAGAAAGAATTGATTCCATCTCATTATGAACAGCTTCTTTCCAATCATCTACATCCGGAGATGCATATGCCTCTGCAATCGTCTTGGGTGTGTCGTCCACAACGTATACAATGAAATCATCACCAAAGGATTTTGCAATCCTTTGTCTCTTGTTCCTTATAGGAACTTCATTGTTATCCTTCTCAAGGACTTCCTCATGTGATTGTTCGAAATATTCATCAGTTGTACTAGATTCAGGAATTATCTCAGAAGAAAATCTAGCAATGATATGCATATCTTTCATAGGAAATATGTTCTCAAAAAATGTTGCATCATGAGATTCCATTATAGTATCAACATGCATATCAGGTACTTCAGATTTTACCACTAAAAATCTATAAGCAATGCTCCGTTGAGCAACCCTAGAAAGACACAATCCACTGTCTTTGGTCCAAGTTTGCGTTTCTTAGGAATAGGAATATTGACCTTTGCCAAACATCCCCAAGTGCGCAAATAAGAAAGTGATGGTTTTCTCCCAACCCACTCCTCATAAGGGGTTTTCTCCTTATTATTTTTAGGAACCCTATTCAGGACATGACATGAAGTCAATAGAGCCTCCCCCCACCATGCCTTAGATAAACCAGCAGTGTCTAACATGGCATTCACCAAGTCAGTCAATGTGCGGTTTTTCATCTTGGCAACTCCATTTGATTGAGGTGAATAGGGAGGCGTCCTCTCATGAATAATACCATGTTCCTCACAAAATTCATCAAATACTTTGGGAAAATACTCTCCACCACGATCGGACCTAAGACGCTTGATCTTTCTCTCTAGTTGATTTTCAACTTCAGCTTTATAGATTTTAAAGTAGTCTAATGCTTCATCTTTAGTTTGCAACAAATAAACATAGCAAAATCTAGTCGCATCATCAATCAAAGTCATGAAATATCTCTTTCCACCTTTTGTCAACACACCATTCATCTCACAAAGATCAGAATGTATGAGTTCTAGAGGTGCCAAGTTTCTCTCCTCGGCAGCCTTATGAGGCTTTCGAGGTTGCTTCGATTGCACACAACTATGGCACTTAGAACCTTGGGCAACAGTGAAATTCGGAATTAAAACCCATACTGGATAGCCGAGACATTAAACCAAAATTAATATGACATAAACGAGAGTGCCAAATACTTGCATCATCATTAACACTAGCACAAATTTGGTTTACTGACTTATTGCAAAAATCTGAAAGGGAAAAGCGGAACAAGCCTCCGCACTCATAGCCTTTGCCTATAAATTGTCCAAATCTTGACACGATTACTTTATTCGACTCTAAAACTACCTTAAACCCATCTCGACATAGAAGGGAGCCGCTAACTAGATTCTTGTTCATAGTAGGGACATGCTGCACGTTCCTTAATTGCACGATCTTTGCCGAAGTAAACTTCAGATCCACCATGCCAATGCCATGAATAGAAGCATGTGACCCATTCCCCATTAGGACGGAAGAATCCCTTGCGACCTGATAAGAAGTAAATAGGGAGACGTCAGCACACACATGAACGTTAGCACCCGAATCAATCCACCATGAAGATGATTGAAATACTGAAAGCACAATAGGTAAATTACCATACCCATCAGTATTGCTAGCGGTCACCATGTTGATAGTCTTGGAGCTCGTTTTCCCTCTGCGGTCTGCACGTTCAGGGCATTCCTTGGAAAAGTGTCCGGGCTTCCCACAGGCGTAGCACTCTAGCTCAGCCTTGTTGAACTTCTTCTTCTTGAAGGTAGTAGTCTTGGTAGGCTTGTTGAAAATAGGTTTGTTTTTCCCTTTGTTCTTGTTCTGTGGGTACCTCTGCACCATATTGGCGGTAGGCTGAACCTCATCTCCTTTCTCAGTAGTGTCTTTAGCCCGAGCTTTTTCTTCAACATCAAGAGATGCAATCAGATTTTCAACTGATATCTCCTGTCTCTTATGTTTCAGAGTTGTGGCAAAATTCCTCCATGAAGGAGGCAACTTTGCAATCATGCACCCAGCCACGAATTTGTCGGGTAGAACACACTTAAGGAGTTCAAGTTCTTTCACAATGCACTATATCTCATGAGCTTGTTCAACCACAGAACGGTTATTCACCATCTTATAGTCATGAAAACTCTCCATGATGTACAGTTCACTGCCTACATCTGTTGCACCGAATTTTGCATTCAGTGCATCCCACAGAGTCTTTCCGTCATCTATGTGCATATACACGTCACACAGACGGTCAGCAAGAACACTCAGAATGCATCCCACAAACATAGTATTGGCTTCCTGGAATTTTCTCTGATCTTCGTCAGACATTCCCTCTGGAGCACCAACACTAACGTGGAAAACTTTCAGAGCAGTAAGCCAGAGCGTGGTCTTCACCTTCCACCTCTTAAAGTGCACACCGGTAAATTTATCCGGCCTCAGTGCATCAGCGAATCCAGCCATAGTTAACTCAGGAAATTGCCTACATTTAGGTTTTTGGATTGTTGGAAAATTAGGCAAGTTCATGATTAATTTCAGTAAATAATTCATGACTAGAACAGATACTAGCATGCAACAATCTAGCAAACTAGAAGAACAACAAGACATGCATAACAGCAGCGAACACGAAACAATAGCTGTAGAGACAGACATAAACAGATGATATTGTACGTACTGTTCGTTAGCTATTGTGGGTGCGACGGTATTGATGACGATGTTGGCGATGATCTGCTGCTGACAGCGATGAAGACGACGATGAGTAGCACCGCCCGACTTGGACGGAAGACGACCCGTGATGACGAATTTGAGCAGTCGCGCAGAGCGCTTCCCAAAAATCTAATTCGTCCTCTCCCGGTGCATGCAGGATCGCAAGGACGAACGGTTCCGGAGACCTGCTCTCCCACGCGCCGATGCACGCCGGCGTTTGGGATGAAGTAGACTACGACGGCGGCGCAAGTTGCGAGATGAGGCAAAACCCTAGGTGTTTTTCGGTGTGTCTTTAGTCGCAGCCGGTAGCTGTATATATATTAGGACCAGAGGCGGTATTGTGTCGCGATCACAATCGGAGACGGATCGGAATTCGACGGACCATTCACGCGCATGTCGCACGTACGCCACGCCCCGGCCCGGTAAGACGAGGCGAGCGAGCGCGCGCGTGTGATCTTTCCTTTCTCTTCTCACACACCACTTAGAGTGGTTGAGAGAACCCACTATATAAAGAGGTCCAACTCTTCTTCAACTTCCAGGGTGGGACTAAACTTTAGCACCACCACTTACCATTTTACACATGGGCTTTGAGATTTCAGAAATTGCTATGAGCCTAGCCCATTAATTCTAACAAATCTTTCACCAACTGACAATATTCAGTGATTGCAATCACATGTTTGCGAACGCGTGGCGTCGGGACAACGAACTTTCCTATGTGGTTTGTCCTTGACCATGCCAAAGCTGTGGCACGACAGGATCCCTTGGTGATGTCCAGCCTGCATGTTCTTCGTTAAAGCAACGTACTAATCTACTATTTCTAAGTAGATGATTTCCACTGACTATAATTCTCTCAACATGCGGTCTTTCACCTCAGCAAGTGTGCCATGTCAGAATCCAGTAACGCTATTTTACAGTCCCATGCAAATCGCATGCATACTCTTTGTTCACACACGGTGCCATGTGGTATAAAACATTTCTACATTAAAAAATAGTAGCTTTTGATTTAGATCATTTTCTTCATACACAATTCATCTGAAATTAATCTGTAAATTCCCGCCGCAACGCGCAAAGAAATCACCTAGTTAATCATGTTTTGTGGGACTAGCAGGCCTTCAGCATCCCTATTTGTCCTGATGGACGTGGTCGTGGCTGCCTGACGTCTACTGCATGCTAGACTTCATGGTTGAACACTTGGCCATGTTTTCCTAAAAAAAAACACTTGGCCATGTCGTATATGCTGCAATTCCACTGTTTATGTCTCAACGACCGCTCCCGTAAGCTAATCAACCATCTTTGTGTGCTTCGTCTGACAAAATTCGAACAACATGTCCATTTGAATAGTGTGCTCGATCTGGTAAGGATTTCTTTTCTTAGGGTAACGCGTCGAACAGTCGAGGTAACACGCCCCTCGTGCGCCCCGTGGGCCGGCCTGCCACATGTTTAGGCCAATTATTTTCTTATTTTCCGGTTCTTTGAGATGTAGGTCATAGCTCACACCGTCATGGTAGCTATGAGCGAAACCTGCGCTAGTTTTGAGCCGGTTTTACATTTTTGCAGAAAAGATTTTATATTCACAGTTTTTAAAATTATTCAAATAAAAAATATGGAAATATTATATTGTGGAGAACAAAAAACAAATGTACACATATTTAAAAATATAGTTGCGAAGTAAAATCATATATACATAAAATATTCATCTCATATTTTTAAAATGTTCACAAACTCTATCAATGTTTACGAATTTTAATAATGTTAACCAAATTTAAAATGTTCACGAATTTCAAATGTTTTTAAATTTCTAAAATAATTAAATAACAAAACTGCAATTTTAAAAAATTATTCTAAATTCCAAATAGTCCATTTTTTAAAAATATTTTATTTTATAAAATGTTCATGAAATTTTAAGACGTTCATTCGTTTTTTGTAAACCCGTTTTTGAATTGTTACTACCTAATATGTAAATGTTTATTGTGTATTTGAAAAATTCCAACACATATTTATAAAAGTTTCCCACATATTTATAAGAAAATGGTTATTACATTTATATAAAAATGTTAATCATGTATTTACAAAATTTATCTGTATAAAATAAATGGAAAAATAAAAAGGTAAAAAGGAACATAAAAATAAAAAAAAGGTAAATAAAAATGAAAGGAAAGACTAGTAGGAAAAGAAAGAAAGAAAGGAACAAGAAAATGAAATCGGCCACATCCGCACAAGATTTCCTATTTACCACATCGAATTGTTTTTTTTAACACAATACAGACTTAAACGCTCATACATACGCACATAAACTCACTCCTATGAATGCATGTATGCATACCAACCCCTATGAGCATCTCCGATAGATCGAGCCAACACATCATCTTGAGATTGACAAAATCGCCACAGACGCCTTTGTAGTCGATGGAAACGTCTGCTCGCACTAAACACATTTCGCGGGAATCCAGAAAAATGCGAGCACCAATGTCGAGTCTAGGATTTGAATTCTGGTAGGCTGAGGATACTATTGTCCTCATAGCTATAAAACCAAAGGTTGGTTCACGCGTTGAATTGTTTTTTTTTTGAGAAAGTGCGCGTGATATTCATGTCAAAGCCAGCACATACAACACGCACACACCACACTAGAAACTCCCAGTACACCTGTCCCAGGACAAAAGCAAAAACAACCCCAGGAAAAAAGAAAAACGCAGTGAAGCCCTCCTGGGTCGTCGATTGCACAGGGCATCTTCATCGACTCCGGCCGCGTCGCCGCCGAGCGTCTCGTCCTCATCTCAGTTGCAGCTGCAGAAGGAAACCAATCACCTGCATACGCGTTGAATTGTTGCTGAAATGCACAGAGATACATAGCGATATCTATTGGGTTGGCCCATTTAGGAAAATACATACTGCACCACCAGGTTTTGGAAACCTTCTTGAAGGTTTTTTGTTCTCTCAAAATGTTCAATTTCTTTTAAAAAAATGTTCTAAATATTTGAACATATTCCAAAAAACATATTCGAATTTCCAGAGAATGGTCAAAAGTTTCAAAAACAAATTGTGTTTATAAAAATGGTTTGAACTTTCAAAAAAACATATTGTGTTTATGTTCAATCCTTTGCGGTAATGTTCTTGTCTATCAGTTAGTTTTAGTCTTGGCCCATGATGCAACGTTAGAGCACTAGGAGCACATGTTAGCAGGGGGTACCCAAATGGAGCAAGTTATCAGTGTATTAATAACCTAACATGGGTGGTGACTTAGTGTGGTAGTTGAACACTGCTTTTGTCTTATTTTCTTAGAGAAATCTCAAACATGGTAATACTGGATTTGCACACTTTTTGGTGCAATGACCAAGGTATTATTCTTTTATATCTATAAAAATACATATGTATTTTTTAGTAAAAATGAGAGTACTATGTTCAGTATTGGTACCTAAGGACTAGAAACTATGGTTGTAACCGAAAGGTGAAAAGGGAAAAACGGGCCGAAGCTACATTATGTCATGATATTTACAAACTTCCTTGCTTAGGTGGCAACCAAGTAAAACTTTCTTCCTAGACTCTATTCAAAGGGTGGATAAAACTAGGGTTCCATATTAATTGATCAATTTGTAAGATTTTCTCGAGGTTTCCGTTATAAGGCGCTTCAATTATTTTCAACCTAATGTATAGCTAGAGCTCTTGGTGGTTCTTCAAACGAAATATTGAAGGCTCGGGTGCTCTATACCTTCTAAAGTTCCAGCAAACAAGTGTGACTAAGGTACGAAGTACCTTCCCAAAGATCCAGTATTATTGTCACACGGTGGTTTCCACTATTCTTGACAATACATAACTCGGTGCTTGGAGCGAAGTAAAGTCTGAGCATTCTAGAGCGTTGCTAACATGTGACATGAGTAGAAATATTTGAACAAAATGTCGGTCGTTGATTTGTATCTCGTTTTACAAAGATGGCATAACTGCTAGTGAGGTCATTCCTCTTTGACAAGTCTATCAGATCTACTCAGGATGCAAACCACACTTTATGATGTTTATTTTTATGTTAACTTTTTATGGTACTGAAAGTTTAAGAGTCCTTAGTTATCTCCATCTCTGAAATTAAAATGTTCATGAATTTTAAAACTTGTCTAAAATTTCTAAAAATGTTCAAGAAAAATGTTCCAAATTTCACACATTGTTCGCTTTTTACATGAATGTTCGCATTATGAAAAAAAATGTCAAAAATTTAAAAACAGAATGCTTTTTGAAAAAATGTTTCTATTTTATAAAAAGTATTTGCATTTCAAAATATTTTCAGATTTTTTTCAAAAATTGTACGAAGACATTTAAAAAAATGTTCATGTTATTTAAAAATATCTTTTTTGGAAAAATGTTTGCATCTTTTACAAAAGGTGTGGTTCAAAAATATTCAAAATCTTCATGTTTTCCAAAAGTTGTCCACATACATTTTTAAAATGTTCGTGTTTTTCATAAAATGTTCATGTTTTATAAAATTGTTTGCATTTCTAAATAACATTTGTGTTTATTTTTTATGTTTTTAGAAAATAGTTTAGAGCCATTTTGCAATAATTCACTTTTTTCAAAAAATATTCACTGGTTTAAAGTTTTTTTTTTTGCATTTTTCTTTAAGATTGAAATTTCAAAACCGTAAAAAACGAACTGCTATTGTGCCTAACCAACAACATACCGACCAGGTACAGTACCGAGTGGCTACAATAAGCCAACTCGTGACAGGATCGCTAGTTGGGCCTACTCAGCCGGGTGCTACTTATGAGTCGAGCTCGCTATTTGCCCAAAAAAAAAATGCATGGACCTCTCTTGAAAAAGAGCGGAAAATGGCAGAATATAAACCAGAAAGAAAGAAACAGAAACGAGGAAAAGGGAGGAATACCAGCTACACACCCGTAATGGGTCGGCCCAATAGCAAAATCGATTGCGTGTGGTTTCCGTATCGGCCTTGTCGCCTTGAACAAGATATTTATTGGATTGCTTTAAATCTGATTACAGACCGTGTGATCTGAACACATATTAAAAAAAAGTTGTCAACTTACACCTTTTAGATGAGTGGTCTATATATGTAGCTAGCTTTCACTAAAGAAAACGTATGTAGGTATGAACATGGAGTTTGTGAGCTCTCACATGCATCCTTTGCTACAGTAAAATTCAAAAAATACTACTCCCTCAAAGTTGTACTAAGAGATCGTCAATTAATTTGGATCGGAGGGAGTAATTTTTTTTTCAGAAAAAGTGGTTTATTTTTTTGCAACAAACATTGATGTGTGTTTCACATGGATGCAAATTTCGTAATGGAATGATATTGGTGGAGGTATCAGCAAAAAAACAAAATCGATGCTGCAAAAATATTGTTTTTTGGGAGCATTTTGGAGCATTGATTTGTTTTTCAAGACTTGCATGAATGTCATTCTGTCACAAAAATTTGCACGCATGTGAAACACACGTCAATGTTTGTTGCCAAGAAATTTTAGATATTTTCGAATTTGCTTAGTACTTTTTTGGATTTTTCTGTAGCAAATTGTGATCCCGAGATCACAAGAGCACTTTCAATGTAGCTGACCAGGTGTTAAGAGTTCATTTGCTGAAAGAAGTTTTTAGAGTTCCTTGTTTATCTTACAGACTTGCATGCAACCTTCCAACACAATATATATGTATAGGCTAAAAAAACACAGTATATATGGGATATTCAATTTGGCACTCGGGAGCACATGCTCCTGTGTGTCAAAATGGATTCTACAAATGTCATTTTTTTAAACGATTAGATGTTGCCGGGGCTGGGACACGAAATCCCAGAAATTAACCCCTCGTGTCATCACCAGCCCAGGATTACCGTTACTGGTGGACACGTCCTTGTTACAGATTACCAAGCTATTACAAGAATTGGATACAAAACCATACAGGTCTAATGATACAACAATGACTCCGGTGGTGGATGACGGAAGCGACTCGTGGTTCTCCAACATCGATGGGGCTCCATTCCCACAGGAACGGCTGACCTGAATAATTCCTATCCCGCGTGGTTGCCATCCTAGGCTACGCACGGACATCGCTGTGGTACTCCTTGTAGAAATCCTGACCTGGCCAAGTAAATAGCCAGGGACAAGCCTGTGAGTACGTTTGAATGTACTCGCAAACATCATGAACAAAAGATATACCGAATGCAACAATTAAATTATATGATCATGATGAACCACACTATATGCGTATGCTCATGATGGACTTAAATGCCTACTGACAGGAATTAAATCATGGCATGATAAAATATTAGCATATGCAAACATATAAAATTGTTAGTGATAAACAAGGAAAGTCAAAGGAAACAAAATAAAAGAAATGCCGGTCGGATGTCAAGTGACACCACGGTAGGTCTTGAAGAGAAATGCCAATCGGGTGTCTAAAAGAGAAATCGGACGAGACAGGACCATCCGAGAACTCAGGCGACGCCACGAGAGGTCTTGAAAAGAAATGCCAGTCGGGTGTCAAGTGACGCCACGGTCGGACTTGAAGAGAAATGCCAATCGGGTGTCCACAAGAGTAGTGGCGTGATAAACCGCCTGTTAACTCGAGGGACGCCACGAGAGGTCTTGAAAATAAATGCCAAACGGGTGTCCACAAGAGTAGTGGCGTGACAGACCACCTAGTAACTCAAGGGACGCCACGGAGAGGTCTTTAAAATAAAATTGAGTGTCCGGGGTAGTCTAGCCAGTCCCTGAGACACTCAGGAATATAAAATAAGAGAAATGGGTTAGTCCACAATAATATGTATAACCACAGTAATATTAACAAGCATAGCAAAATATTCATGATAGCATCAGGGTGACAATAAATATTCAGCAAAAACAATTCAGGCACATTTTAAGTATTTCCTCCGGAGACCGACACTAAGACCGACACTTGACCAACCCAGACTGTAGCCCTTAACCGCGGACACGGCTATTCGAATAGGTTTAAACTCTGCAGAGGGTGTACTCTTTACCCACAAGTAAAGGATTTCTTTAGTCAGTACCGTGACACTGACTAATTCCCATTATGGTCTTTGGGTTGAAAACACACCTGACCAGCACACACCAGATTAACTTTCCGGATGCCTGGAATCACCCAAGGCATCGTTCAAGAAAAACTCTGAGACGGAGAGACCAACGTCCTGCATGGGATCACTATTAATACGCGCGGATTACAAGGGGTGCCCCCCTCTCAATCACAACTGGAAACACCCATGCCCCCTAACCCGATGACAGGATTTAGTCCCGGATCCCTGGGAAACCCTCATCGTGGCCCTCTGTACGGTGTGTGCATGGAAAGGGGTTATCAACTTACTGAACCATACCCTACCTGTGGCAGGGACCTGTGGCAGCACGAAACAAGTCTGGGTGTTACCGGAACAAGACTCGATCTATGGTCGACTCAGGAGGCATTAAGTTTCCTGCAACGGTTAGCACAACAAGGTATTCCTTCAACAACAATCCCAACAGGGCCACAACCCTTGCATGCTCCAACATGCACAACAAACAAGACATGACCACGCTCCAACGTGATCATCCTCCTGCCGGTAACGGTATTTTTCTTATGCCTGCTCCTGCAAGTTAGTCATGGCAACACACGATGCATGGTACGATGAAACATGCCAACACTACACACATGCAAAATTAGCCATATGCCAGTTTTATTTGAATTCAACTTAGTCATGATCAAATTATTCTAGCAAATAAACTACCATGCATTCACCATATCAAGTGTTCAAGATGCTTGCCTTGTGCATGCAGAAATATTGGGTGCACTTCAAAAGTTTGAAAACTTTACCTTCCCTCCATTTCCTATTTTCAAAAATATTTGAATTACCACATAATTCAAAAACAGTGGCAAAAATTGTTTTAAATATTTTTGAAATAAATACTATAATAAACTAGATGAAAAATTAGAAATACCAGAAAAAGAATTAAATTATTTGGAGTTCATATGATTTATCTAGAGGGTTTCTAAGCTGTAACAATTGATTAAAAGGACTTTTTAATTGACCTAGTGATCATAATGCTCAGGAAAAATGTTCACCTAATCTAGATAAATAGAGAATATTTTTATGAGACTGTAGAAATTTTAATCACTGGATTTGGATGTGAAATGGAGGTTGTGGAATTATTGAAAGTTACTGGAAAAAAAAGAGAAAGGTAGGGGGGGCGCCCTGAGCGCTGTTTAACCGAGAAATGCTATTGGGCCGAGCCCAGTCGACCAGCTGCGTGGGAGGGGTCGACGTCGAAAGCGTATTATGGGAATACGCTTTCACTTACGCCGCGCTGGCGTCGACCTCCTGTCACTGACGGTGGGCCCCACGGTCCCACCAGTCAGGTTTGACTGGGTCAGCGCCGGCGCTTCCTCCCTCCTTTCCTCTGGCCGAACAGGGCACGGCTTCCGGCGAAGCTCGCCGGTGAACGGCGGCTCCCCTCGACGAGCCGAGCCCTCCAGAGTGCTTGGTTGGTCCGTGTGGTCCCTCCGGTGTACGGGTTGGTCGGCGGGGAGCACGGGATTGCCGGCGGCGGGGCCTTCCCGAGAAGCTCCGGCGGAAGCGAATTTGGATCTCTGTCTACGGGCTAGCTCCGGTGGAATTGACGCACGGGATGAACCAGCGCATGCTTATGGAAGCTGATGGTGGAGAGAATTGAGAGGAGAAGGTCCTGGTGGCATGGGAATCTCCGAGCAGGTGGTGGTGGTGGATTTCACCGGGGACGGGGAAGAAGAGAGCTCCCGGTGATGTGGTTGCTTAGTGTGGCTTCTGGAGGGTGAGTGAATGACGTGCGACGATCGAGATGAGCTCGGGCGGCTTATATAGGCACGGAGGAGGTCGGTTGCGTGGCTTCCAGTGACGGCCATGGCGACAGTGGCCATTAATGGCGCCGCCAAGGTGGTTGAGGACGGTGGAGGTCGGTGGAGTGGTCGGCGGGCTATGGATAAGGTCGGTGGAGACAGCGGCGACCGTAGTTAAGGCGAGGGCGAGCTGGCAAGGCCAGGCGGCTCGGGCGGTGCCGTGCCCGAGTCGGCGACCGCGGTGGCGGCTCTGGTCGATGATGGCCGGCACCAGCGGCCAAGCGTGGGTGTCAGCAAGCTTCCAGAGGGTCGCAGTGATCAAGGGGTGGATCAGGACGGGCGAGGGAAGCAGCGGAGTGAGCGGCAGGACTCGATGCCAGAGGCTGCAGAACACGTGCTCTGGACGTGCTCCGTGTACGCGCGCAACCTGTTCGAGGCAATGCCAGTGGCATCTAGAGGTGTCGGTTGCAAGGGAGAGTTAACAGGGTGTGGCTCCTTTAGATGGCAAGACTGGTGGACATGTTAAAATGGCCAGGGAAGCAGGTGTGCAATGCATGACAAAAGCTTTGCCAAATTCTGCCATGCACCTCACCTGTTTCTGGGCATCAATATTTCCAGGATGGTGTCTCCTTAGATGAATAAAATGATGATGTGATTGGTTTGGCAAAATGCAAAACTTGCTAGTGCAAGTTTGGGGGAATTTCAATTCTGGACAGAGAATGTAGGGGAATATTTGGTGAACTAAAAAGAGGAAATTGGAGCTGATCTTATGGACTTAAGGTTTTGGTAGGAAGGACTATAAGTGGGAAAAATTTCAGAATTTCTGGGGCAAGGAAAATTGGGGTTGCAGTAGAAACTCAAAAAGAGGACAGAATTGAAAAGAGGTTGTTTCACTCAAAATTCCCAAAAGATCAAGTTGGGTTTTGCATAAAAGTGATTTGTAGGCATCACATGACCTCTCATAATTTTTGTGGGATATTAAAAACAATTATTTAAAATAGTTGTAGTGCAACAAAAGCATTTAAAGTGTTGAAATAGCTGTTAAAAGAATTGTTTTAAGCAAAATTTTATTATGAAAATAGTTTCTACTGTTATTAAAATATAAATAAAATGTTTTAAGAAAACTACCAGAGCCCACAATATTATTTCCAAAAATTTCTATATGGATGGAAGAATTAGAAAAACAGAGGGCAGAAAATACTCCAAAAATAATAAAGGACTTGATATATTTCAAAATTTTATTTTCTGGCCAAATTTTAATTAGTAAAAACATGATTAAAATTTTGGGGTGTTACAGATGTATTCATTGTCACACCCAAATGGTATATGCAAATATGCAGGTGAAAAACTTAAGCATTTTGACCTATGCAAAAAGACCAAATGTTACACTTAATTTTGTTTTTTCACCGACGAAGCACCGCTATCCCATATGGCATGAAAATTGTCAAGCACACTCGCCACACTAATATGAACATGTACAAAAAAATTAGAATTTCTAAAATTTATTTATTATTTGTTTTGTGTTAATTTTCATTACGGATCATATGCTCTCCAGAGCCAAAAATCCGCGTCCTTATAACTGTTTCGCACCCTGATGGACACAACCATAAATTAATGTCCACTTTCACCCCTGCTTGGTAATAACATGGCATTAATTCCAGGTGCCAACTACATAGGGTCGTCCTTCCTTTGTATGCCTCCATCTCTCTTATATATACACGAGACTCTTGCTCCTGCTTCATCCCCATCCATCTCTTATTTGGTTACTCATCTCGTCTTTCATATCTCTATGCTTGAGAGAAGAGCGTGTAGGAAGAAGTTAAGCCATGACACTAAGACCTCGACCATGCCATGGATTTCTTTCATTGATCCCCCTTTGGAATAAGTGGCATTGGAAATCGATTGTATGTCCAGGGTCTCTATGACGATTGTTAGCTGGGTTACGATCGTTTGATTCTTTGCTGGACTGCTTCTGGTTGGGGTTAGCTAGAGGCAATCTCCAAATTCAATGCTTGGAGGATCATGTGCCCGCAATGGGATGGAGAGGGTGCTACAATGTATAAAGATAGCCTTTTGGGTTGGTTTTGCGGGAATGCATCTTATCGAGATTACCTAGGGCTACCTAGTCTCATAATTCTATATTGTAGGAATCATGGAAACTTAAAACTACTTCAACTGTTCTTTCACACTTGAGACCTTTTTTCACCAGCCTGGCTGGATTATAGGACCCAAGTTTCCTTCACTAGTCCAAATTAATAAGATTGATGCGGCTTGATGACGTAGTTGCCCTTGTTACAAAAAAAAAATTATAAGTTTATGAGAGCAATATTAGAACAGAAGCAGTAGGAACTACAGTTGAGAACTAAAGTGACGGGTCGAATAAATCATACCACAAATTGAACATTAGCAGTTGGGTCAAAAAAATATGAACATCACCGGCTAAACACATAAGTCCATAAGCGCATATAATAGTGTAGGTTCTTTATTGTCCTTTTTGAAGAAAATAAAACTAGGAATGACTATGTTAATGAAAAAACAGATTGTTTAAATGATCATTGTGAATAATATATCTGATGTGGCCAAATATTGAGTAATCAATTTCCTGAAATCCTAGTTTTTGAGATCTTGTAAAATTTGACCAATAGAGTGGTTTCTCGAATATTTTTTCTAGATTTCATAAGAAAAATAATGTGTTTGCATCAAGCTAGAACAATACCAATACTATAAATTTTAGATAGTTAGCTTCCATTTTCTATTTTACTAAAAGAATGTTTATTGTCGCTTATGATCAACACTCTTTGTACTGTCACTTTTTAATTCTTCCATAGTGGTGTCGTTTTGGCTGAAGATTATTTAGCTAAACTTAACTGAAATGGCAGTAAACTTTGTGCATTATCCAATCAAGAGATGATTGCCACTTTGCAATATGGCTTAGTTTATGTATCGATAAACATTTAAATTTAGTACATGTGATTTCTCGTGCACTACACTTACATTATTTTTTTGCCATAGTTAGTGCATTATTTTAGTAAATTGCGACATGTTGTAATGATGTATTCTCATTAGAAGAGAATTCCTGATCTTTTGCAGGCCGTGTTCTTGTCTATTAGTTGGTTGCAACCTTGGTCCATGTTAAAGCATTAGAGCACAAAAGCACATGTTGGCTGGGAGTACCCTGCCAAAGTAAGCTACCTGCATATTAATAACCCAACATGAGTGGTGATTTGGTATGTTAGTTTCTTGCTGCTTTTGTAGTTTCTAAAAGACCTCTCAAACGTGGTAATAGTGGATGCCCGCACTTTCTGGTGCGGAGACCAAGAGATTATTATTCTATCACCTATAAAAGTGCATATGTATTTTTTTCAGAAAAAAGCTAATGAGTCATCTTTAATATTGGTAACGTTGGAGTAATTATGGTTGTAGCCGAAAAGGTCAAAAGGGGAAAGGAGACCAGAGCTACATTAAGTCATGATTTGGGCCAACTTTGATGCTTTGGTGGCAACCAAGAAAAAAATCTTCATATATTCTACTAAAAGGGTTGGTGCAGCTAGGGTTTTGGGGGCATCCAGTCCGTGCAACATTCTTGTATCTAGTGTGAGTGGTGGATGCCGCGGTGATGAATCACACATAAATGTGGTGCCGCCTGACTGAATACATTGTGATGGTGTATCTAGAAATCAAGGGGCCCTAGAAATCTTCTTGTAATCTATGTGTAGTTTAGCTGGGCAGTAGTAGCTTGTCTTCTGGATTTTCTACTACCTCCATTCACAAATATAAGATGTCATAACTTCTTTCTGAATTGGATGCATGTACAGACATTTTAGTTTGTTTGTTCACTCATTTCAGTCGGTATATGGTCCATATTAAAATATCTAAAACATCTTATATTTATGAATAGAGGGAGTATTAATTAATCAATTTATGAGATTTCCCTTACAAGCTTGAATTGTTGTTTTTAGCATAATGAATATCTAGAGCTATTTTTTTTTCAAAAGGAAGTTTATTGAAGGCTTAGATGTTCTATTCCTTTCAAAGCTCCAGCTAACAAGTGTGACGACCAAGGTACGAAGTACCTTCTCCGGGAATGAGTATTATTGCCGCATGATGGTTTCTCACTTTGGTTGGCGTTTAGGTTTCAATTTTTGTTTTTTTCATCAAATAGGTTAGAAAAAGGGAAATTGAAATCACTATTAAAAACTAAAACCCAACAATTCAGTCACCCGATAACTTCGGTTCGGTTTTCGCGTTAACACAAATTATGGTGCAAATGAACCGACTTATCCCAAATTATGGTGCAAACTAAAACCCAACACTTCAGTCACCCGACACAATTTTCACAACATTTTGACAGACTTATCCCAAATTTGGACACCATAACACTACCAAAATTCATATGGCAGTTGACATACAACACACGATACTTGGCCGAAAATTCTGCCTTTAGTTTATTAAACAAGTTTGGAATGACAAGTGCAAACATACTATACAAAATAGAGCAGACAGACACAATGCAGAAAATGACAACAACTAACAACCTTGCACACAGAGACACACACATACTGACATACGGGCATAATGTAGGCCACAGATAGTAGCACAAAAAGCAGTAATAGATAGCAGCAAGGTTAACACAACAAACATTGACAAGCAGTGTAGCATAGTAGCACCAGCCACAAGAACTCTTGGTCAACAACAGTGTAAGACACTCTCCATGCAAGCAGGTTAGCACTTAGCACCTCCTCCAAATCCAGCCTGTTTTAACTCCAAGTCTCCAACCATGCCTCATTGCACAACAACATAAGCGTGCAACTTAGAATGTTAGCATAATGTGAGATTGGCTTGGAAGAATGTGGTGTTTTGTTAACAATTCAAGTTCCCAACTCACCAATATTTAGGAAGTAGATCATTCTACTATAGTTGTGTAGATGGACCTTTAATGGTGACAGACTTGCTAGTACTAGTTTGATATGACTCTGACTTTGAAGAACTTCCACTATCATGTCGAAATTGTTTAATTAATTCTTAAAACAAATGAAAGAAACAAAAGATACAAACAGGAGGTAACAACTAAGAAAGATGGTACATATAAAGACAAGTAATAAAAAGTACGAAGATAAAATAGTATTTGTCAATAAATCACATTGTTCTAAGATTGCTAATTCCTCCATGTCATCTTTAATCTTGACTGGAGTAGAACACCTTAGCCAATCTTTATACAAACAAGAACTTGGACCATGAATAGTGTAAGAGAAATCATAAAATCATCTAGGACACGTCCGCTTGTACTAAATGACGACTACAATGCAACTTTTGATATCGAGATTGCTAACACGTCATGCCGCAATCTTGATAATGTTGGAAATCTAGAAGTACTCAACCTCCACCATCCTAGAATAGAAAATTCGTCATTTTCCCTTTACATCTCTTCGGTAAGATATATGTGAATTTCATATTTTCTTGTGCTAAGTTCACCACCAATTTTTTTTAATTCAAGATGGATACTTCCTCCCAACACCATTTTGAACACCTTGTGAGTCATTTACTTGAATTGCATAGTTTCAAGCATATTGAGCGTTGTAGTCATCAATTAATGCCTTATTGTTGACCATGCATAACTGGATGCTTGGAACGAAATAAGCTATGCACATTCTAGAGTGGTGCTAGGACCCACCACATGTGACATGTCTACTAACAATTGGAAAAAATGCCTTTGCATCCTGTCTTACAAAGATGGTATAATTGCTAGTGGACCATCTCACTTTGGCAAGTCTAGCGGAAGTTATGCGATCTATTCAGGATGAAAATCACACTTTATGATTATTATTTTTTGTTGGGGAACGTTGCATGGATGGGTGCGGCTGCCCTCCCCCTTCCCCTCTATATATAGGGGGAAGGGAGGAGGGGGGGCGCCCTAGGGTTTCCCCTAGGGGGGAGGGCGGCGGCCACCAGATGGGGCGCCCCCTAGGGAAACCCAAGGGTGGCTTGGCCCCCAAGCCACAAGGTGGCCGGCCCCCTAGGTGGGCTCCCCAATCCCTTGGCTGAGTGGGCTAGGGTTTGGGTGGCGCTCAACCCCTTGTGGTCTGGTGTGCCCCCTTCCCTTGGCCCATGAGGCCCCCCAACACTTGCCGGCCCCCCCCCCCCCGAAACTCTTTTTGGTTCTTCGACGAAAACCCGGTACCTCCCGGAACACTTCCAGAATCTGAATCCCTTCATCCTATATATCAATCTTCACCTCCGGACCATTCCGGAGTTCCTCGTCATGTCCGGGATCTCATCCGGGACTCCGAACAACCTTCGGTCATCAACACAATAACTCAACTGTACTTAGATCGTCACCAAACGTGAAGTGTGTGGACCCTGCGGGTTCGAGAACTATGCAGACATGACCGAGACACTTCTACGGTCAATAACCAATAGCGGGACCTGGACGTCCATATTGGTTCCTACATATTCTATGAAGATATTTATCGGTCAAACCTCGATGTCAAGGATTCAACTAATCTCGTATGTAGTTCCATTTATCCATCGATATGTTACTTGCCCGAGATTCGATCGTCGGTATCTCCATACCTAGTTCAATCTCGTTACCGTCAAGTCTCTTTACTCGTTCCGTAATACAAGATCCCATGACTAACTTCTTAGTCACATTGCTTGCAAGCTCATTGTGATGCTGTATTACCGAGTGGGCCCTCAGATACCTCTCCATCATACGGAGTGACAAATCCCAGTCTTGATCCATGCCAACTCAACAGACACCCTCGAAGATACCTATAGAGCATCTTTATAGTCACCCAGTTACGTTGCGACGTTTGATACACACAAGGTACTCCTTCAGTGTCAGTGAGTTGCATGATCTCATGGTCATAGGAACAGATACTTGACATGCAGAAAGCGATAGCAATAAACTTGATACGATCATATGCTACATTTATAGTTTGGGTCTTGTCCATCACATTATTCTCCTAATGATGTGATCCTGTTATCAAACTACAACTCATGTCTATGGCTAGGAAACCATAGCCATCTTTGATCAACGAGCTAGTTCGGTAGAGGCTCACTAGGGACATGTTGTTGTCTATGTATCCACACATGTATTTGAGTTTCCAATCAATACAATTATAGCATGGATAATAAATGATTATCATGATCAAGGAAATATGATAATAATCACTTTATTATTGCCTCTAGGGCATATTTCCAACAGTCTCCCACTTGCACTAGAGTCAATAATCTAGTATTACATGGTAATGAATCTAACACCCATAGAGTTTTGGTGTTGATCATGTTTTGCCTGTGGAAGAGGTTTAGTCAGCGGATCTGCAACATTCAGATCCGTATGTACTTTGCAAATGTTTATGTCCTCCTCCTTGATCGCATCGCGGATGGAATTGAAGCGGCACTTTATGTGTCTGGTCCTCTTGTGAAACCTTGGTTCCTTGGCTAGAGCAATGGCGCCAGTGTTGTCACAGAACATAGTCATTGGGTCCAGTGCACTGGGCACAACTCCAAGATCTGTCATGAACTGCTTCATCCAGACACCTTCCTTCACTGCCTCCAAGGCAGCTATGTACTCCTCTTCACATGTAGAATCAGCTACCATGCTTTGCTTGGAACTGCACCAGCTTACCGCACCCCCATTTAGAATATATACGTATCTCGTTTGAGACTAGAGTCATCTGAATCAGTGCCAAAGCTTGCATCGACGTAACCCTTTACGATGAGCTCTTGATCACCTCCATAAACAAGAAACATTTCTTAGTCCTTTTCAGGTACTTAAGGATATTCTTGACCGCTGTCCAGTGTTCCACTCCTGGATCACTTTGAAACCTTCCGACCATACTTATGGCAAGGCTGACATCTGGTCTTGTGCACAGCATCGCATACATGATAGATCCTATGGCAGAAGCATAGGGGATGACACTCATCTTCTCTCTATCCTCTGTAGTAACTGGGCATTGAGTCTTACTCAACTTCACACCTTGCAAAACAGGCAAGAACCCCTTCTTGGGCTGATCCATTTTGAACTTCTTCAAAATCTTATCAAGGTATGTGCTTTGTGAAAGTCCTATTAGGCGTCTCGATCTATCTCTATAGATCTTGATGCCTAATATGAAAGCAGCTTCTCCTAGGTCCTTCATTGAAAAACTCTTGTTCAAATATGCCTTCATGTTTTCCAAAAGTTCTATATTGTTTCCAATCAGCAATATGTCATCCACATATAATATTAGAAACGCTATAGAGCTCCCACTCACTTTCTTGTAAATACAAGCTTCTCCATAAACTTGTATAAACCCAAACGCTTTGATCACCTCATCAAAGCGAAGATTCCAACTCCCAGATGCTTGCACCAGTCCATAAATGGATCACTAGAGCTTGAACACTTTGTCAGCATTCTCTGGATCGACAAAACCTTTCGGTTGCATCATATACAATTCTTCCTTAAGGAAACCGTCAAGGAACGCTATTTTGACATCCATCTGCCAGATTTCATAATCGAAAAATGCAGCTATGGCCAACATGATTCTAACGGACTTAAGGATCGCTACGGGTGAGAAAGTCTCATCGTAGTCAACTCCTTGAACTTGTGAAAACCCCTTTGCCACAAGTCGAGCTTTATAGACGGTGACATTACCGTCCGTGTCCCTCTTCTTCTTGAAGATCCATTTATTCTGAATGGCCTTTCGCCCTTTAGGTAATACTTCCAAAGTCCATACTTTGTTTTCATACATGGATCCCATCTCGGATTTCATGGCCTCTAACCATTTGGCGGAATTCGGGCCCACCATCGCTTCTTCATAGCTCGTTGGTTCATCGTTGTCCAACAACATGACCTCTAAGACAGGGTTACGTACTACTCAGGAGTAGTACGTATCCTTGTCGACCTACGAGGTTCGATAGTAACTTGATCTGAAACATCATGATCACTATCATTAACTTCCTCTTCAACTGACGTAGGTGCCACAGAAACATCTTTCTATGTTATGCTACTCTCTGGATGAAGTAAAGGTTCAACAACCTCATCAAGTTCTATCTTCCTCCCACTCAATTCTTTCAAGAGAAACTCTTTCTCAAGAAAGGCCCTGTTCTTAGCGACAAACACTTTGTCCTCGGATCTGAGATAGAAGGTATACCCAATCGTCTACTTTGGGTATCCTATGAAGGCGCATTTGTCCGATTTGGGTTTGAGCTTTTCCGGCTGAAGCCTTTTGACATAAGCATCGCAGCCCCAAACCTTAAGAAACGACAGCTTAGGTTTCTTGCCAAACCATAGTTCATACGGTGTCGTATCTACAGACTTAGATGGTGCCCTATTTAAAGTGAATGCAGCTGTCTCTAATGCATAACCCCAAAACGATAGTGGCAGATCGGCAAGCGACATCATAGAATGCACCATATCCAATAAGGTACGATTACGACATTGGGACACACCATTACAATGTGGTGTTCCAGGTGGCGTTAGTTGTGAAACAATTCCACATTGTCTTAAGTGATTGCCAAACTCATAACTCAGATATTCTCCCCCTCAATCGGATCGTAGGAATTTGATCTTCTTGTTACGATGATTCTCAACTTCACTCTGAAATTGCTTGAACTTTTCAAACGTTTCAGACTTATGCTTCATTAAGTAAATATACCCATATCTACTCGAATCATCGGTGAAGGTGAGAAAGTAATGATATCCACCGCGCATGTCAACACTCATCGGATCGCACACATCAGTATGTATGATTTCTAACAAGTCACTTGCTCGTTCCATTGTCCCAGAAAATAGGGTTTTGGTCATCTTGCCCATGAGGCATGGTTCGCACGTGTCAAGTGATTCAAAATCAAGTGACTCCAAAAGTCCATCAGCATGGAGTTTCTTCATGCGCTTTACACCAATATGACCTAAACGGCAGTGCCACAAGAAAGTGGTACTATCATTATCAACTCTACATCTTTTGGCATTAATGTTATGAACATGTGTATCATCACTATCAAGTTTCAATAAGAATAAACCCCTCACAATGGGTTCATGACCATAAAAGATAATACCCATATAAATAGAACAACCATTATTCTCTGATTTAAATGAGTAACCATCTCACATTAAACAAGATCCAGATATAATGTTCATTCTCAACGTGGGCACTAAATAACAATTATTCAGGTTTATCACTAATCCCGATGGTAATCGAAGAGCGAGTGTGCCGACGGCGATCACATCAACCTTGGAACCATTTCCCACGCGCATCATCACTTCGTCCTTCGCCAGCCTTCATCTATTCCGTAGTTCCTATTTAGAGTTGCAAATGTGAGCAACCGCACCGGTATCAAATACCCAGGCACTACAACAAGAGCTGGTAAGGTACACATCAATAACATGTATATCATATATACCTTTGTTGACATTGGCCCCCTTCTTGTCGGCCAGATACTTGGGGTAATTCCGCTTCCAGTGGCCAGTTCCCTTGCAATAGAAGCACTCAATTTCCAGCTTGGGTCTAGCCTTGGGTTTCTTCACGGGAGGAGCAACTGCTTTGCCACTCTTCTTGAAGTTTCTCTTCTTTCCCTTGCTCTTCTTGAAACTAGTGGTTTTATTGACCATCAACACTTGATGCTCCTTCTGGATGTCTGACTCCGCGACTTTCAGCATCGCGAACAGCTCGGAGACTGACTTGTTCATCCCCTGCATGTTATAGTTCAACACAAAGCTCTTGTAGCTAGGTGGTAGCGATTGAAAAACCCTGTCAGTGACCGCCTCAGGTAGGAGCTCAACTCCCAACTCAGCCAGACGGTTGTAATACCCAGACATTCTGAGTATGTGCTCACTAACAGAGCCGTTCTCCTCCATTTTGCAGGAATAGAACTTATCGGAGGTCTCATACCTCTCGATCCGGGCATTTTTCTCAAAAATAAACTTCAACTCTGGGAACATCTCATATGCTCCATGACATTCAAAACACCTTTGAAGTCCCGGTTCTAAGCCATACAGCATGGCGCACTGAACTATTGAATAGTCATCAACACGCGACTGTCAGGTGTTCACAACGTCCACAGTCGCTGGAGGGGGGTGGCGCACCAAGTGGTGCATCAAGGACATAAGACTTTTAGGCAGCCGTGAGGATAATCCTCAGATTGTGTGCCTAGTCCACAAAGTTGCTTCCATCATCTTTCAGCTTAGCTTTCTCTAGGAACGCATTGAAATTCTAGGGAGCTACTGCGCGAGCCATTGATCTACAACATAATTTGCAAAGATAACTTAGACTATTGTTCAAGATAATGAGTTCAATTAATCATATTATCTAAGAACTCCCACTCAAATCAACATCCCTCCGGTTGTCCGAGTGTAACATGATCCAAATTCACCAACCCAAGTCCGATCATCACGTGAGATGAGGTGGTTTCAATGGTGAACATCTCCATGTTGATCATATCTACTATATGACTCATGTTCGACCTTTCGGTCTCTTGTGTTCCGAGGCCATGTCTGTACATGCTAGGCTCGTCAAGTTTAACCCAAGTGTTCCGCATGTGCAAAACTGGCTTGCATCCGTTGTATGCGAACATAGAGTCTATCACACCTGATCATCACGTGGTGCTTCGAAACGACGAACTTTCGCAACGGTGCACACTTGGGGACAACACATTTTTATTCTTGAAATTTTAGTGAGGGATCACCTTATAATGCTACCATCGTCCCATGCAAAATAAGATGCATAAAAGGATTAACATCACATGCAAATCATAAGCGACATGATATGGCCATCATCTTGTGCTTTTGATCTCCATCTTCAAAGCACCGGCATGATCTCCATCGTCACCGGCATGAGACCATGATCTCCTTCATCGTGTCGCCATTAGGGTTGTCACGCCAACCATGCTTCTACAACTATTGCTACTGTTTAGCGATAAAGTAAAGCATTAATAGTGCTTAATGATGACACGCAGGTCATACAATAATTAAAGACAACCCTATGGCTCCTGCTGGTTGCCGTATTCATCGACATGCAAGTCGTGATAATCAATACAAAACATGATCATCTCATACATCAAATATATCTCATCATGTCTTTGGCCATATCATATCACAACACACCCTGCAAAAATAAGGTAGACGTCCTCTACTTTGTTGTTGCATGTTTTACGTGGCTGCTATGGGTGACTAGTAAGAACCGTTCTTACCTACGCAAAGCCACAACGGTGATATTCAAGTTGCTATTTAACCTTCTACAAGGACCGCCTTAGTCGAATCCGATTCAACTAAGGTGGGAGAGACAGACACCCGCCAGCCATCTTTATGCAACAAGTTGCATGTCAGTCGATTGAACCGGTCTCATGTACGTGGACATGTAAAGTTGGTCCGGGCCGCTTCATCCCACAATACCGCTGAATCAAAATAAGACTAAGGAAGAAAACAATCTAAATATCAACGGCCACAAACTCCTTTGTGTTCTACTTATGATGTCATCTACGCATAGACCTAGCTCTGATACCACTTTTGGGGAACATTGCATGGATGGGTGCGGCTGCCCTCCCTCTCCACCTATATGTATAGGGGGAAGGAAGGACGGGGGGTGCCCTAGGGTTTCCCCTAGGGGGGGCAGCCACCAGATGGGGCGCCCCCTAGGGAAACCCTAGGGTGGCTTGCCCCCCAAGCCACAAGGTGGCCGGCCCCCTAGGTGGGCTCCCCCACCCCTTGGCCGAGTGGGCTAGGGTTTGGGTGGCGCCGAGCCCCTTGTGGGCTGGTGTGCCCCCTTCCCTTGGCCCATGAGGCCCCCCAACACTTGTCGTGGCCCCCCGAAACTCTTTTCGGTTCTTCGCCGAAAACCCGGTATCTCCCGGAACATTCCGGATTTCGAATCCCTTCATCCTATATATCAATCTTCACCTCCGGACCATTCCGGAGTTCCTCGTCATGTCCTGGATCTCATCCGGGACTCCGAACAACCTTCGGTCACCAACACAATAACTCAACTATACTTAGATCGTCACCAAACGTTAAGTGTGTAGACCCTGCGGGTTCAAGAACTATGCAGACATGACCGAGACACTTCTACGGTCAATAACCAATAGCGGGACTTGGACATCCATATTGGTTCCTACATATTCTACAAAGATCTTTATCGGTCGAACCTCGATGTCAAGGATTCAACTAATCTTGTATGTAGTTCCCTTTGTCCATCGGTATGTTACTTGCCCGAGATCCGATCGTCGGTATCTCCATGCCTAGATCAATCTCGTTACCAGCAAGTCTCTTTACTCGTTCCGTAATACACGACCCCATGACTAACTTCTTAGTCACATTGCTAGCAAGCTCATTGTGATGTTGTATTACCGAGTGGGCCCTGAGATACCTCTCCGTCATACAGAGTGACAAATCCCAGTCTTGATCCATGCCAACTCAACAGACACCCTCGAAGATACCTGTAGAGCATCTTTATAGTCACCCAGTTACGTTGCGACGTTTGATACACACAAGGTACTCCTTCGGTGTCAGTGAGTTACATGATCTCATGGTCATAGGAACAGATACTTGATATGCAGAAAATGATAGCAATAAACTTGATACGATCATATGCTACGTTTATAGTTTGGGTCTTGTCCATCATATCATTCTCCTAATGATGTGATCCCGTTATCAAATTACAACTCATGTCTATGGCTAGGAAACCAAAGCCATCTTTGATCAACAAGCTAGTCCGGTAGAGGCTCACTAGGGACATGTTGTTGTCTATGTATCCACACATGTATTTGAGTTTCCAATCAATACAATTATAGCATGGATAATAAACGATTATCATGAACAAGGAAATATAATAATAACCACTTTATTATTGCCTCTAGGGCATATTTCCAACATTTTTTCTGTTCACTCCAGATGGTATGAAAAGTTCCTTAGCTATCTCTATCTTTGTTGTATGTGCCCAAGGGTCTAGAGTGCTCATTCAAGCAATCAGACAACCTCTCTTTTGATCTAGTGGGCGCGTATAGGCAACCAATCGTCAAACAACTGTAGGTTGCATTTGACAATGCTTGGTGGGGGTTGAGGTAGCCTACCTATCATTCCCAATGTCTCTCTCGAGGAAGTGGAGTTTCCGAACTCGAACCCAGGTGTGCTCATTATCTGAGCGGTGTAGTGCAGCTTCAGGATGTGATTTATTCCCGAGCAAGGCCACATGTTGGCGCGTTTGTAATGGCGGAAATGATGATATGTGTATGCCATGAAGTATGAGCGATGGGCTAATTCAGTAATGGGAGATAGACCGTGGTGGATGGGAGGGCACAATTTTGTGGCTCATGATGTCATGACCATTCTGGTTAGTGGATCAGGAAACCCGCTTCCATGTGTAGTGCAGAAGAATAGGAGTAATTGCAGGGATGGATTTCCAGGTGGGTTTGTCTCCTACCTCGGTCAGCTTTATTAGTCCATTCGTGATAGCGGCTACCTCAGGGACCTGGTTCTCCGGGAGGAAGGTTGTTGCTGACGATGAAGATGGAGTTTTTGACGCAGTAGAATAGGAGGTGAGAATATGAAACTTCCATTATGTATTGCCTTATCTTGTTTTGTCTGTGTACCCTAAAATCAGTTTTCCATTTGTCGTTTGTCCATGAGCAGATCTGTCATGCTGGACGGATCGGCGCATGGCGGATCTACCGCATTACCTCGTCGCCCACCCATTGGTGGGGAAGGACCCTGACTCCTATGAAGGCACTAGGCATGGATGCTGAGATCAGTGTGGTGGAGACTGTTGTGGAAGCGGAAATGGAAGGTTCACCGCAGGCATACGAGAAATTGATTGAGCGGATTGACCCTAAAACTCCTTGATGGACACGAAGGTATGCTAGTGTTCAACCTTGCACTCCATGGTATTACTCAGATAAGAAATAGTTAGTACAGCTTGGCTTGGCAATAGACTGTTGTGCATGTGTTGTACAGTGCAAAATTGGCATGAAATTTAGTTGTTTGCGGTGTAACCTAAGTAGCTGAGAATAGCAAATTAGTTGTCGGACAACCTAAGTAGCAAACATGGTCATGTGCAACTAAGCATGGAGGTAGTTTGCTCTAAATTAACCGTTTTGAGAATTACTCCCTCCGTCACATAGCATAAGATGTTATTTCAACTGATATGTGAGTGCTTGCTCTACTGTAAGAGTGGTTGGGTAATGCCCAAGTGTAAGGGTGAAGTAACCTAGTAATAAGTATTTCCCTCGATTTGAGAACCAAGGTTTATCGAATCAAAAGAAGTTCTTGCAGCAAACAAAGTCACGGGTACCTACACACAAAACAATCTTACTCCAATGTTTCAATAAGGTTGTCATAGTTACAAGGGTAAATTGCACGGTATGGTAGAAATTGATAGATAGATAAAATAAATAAAATGGTACAATAAACAAAAGTATTTCGTTGATATTTTCAGCAATGCAAATTAAACCCTTGGGGCCATAGGTTCACGAGTAGCATCTCTCCGAGCGGATAAGTTTGGTGTGGTGAACAAATTACAGTTGAGCAGTGATTAAATTCAATATTTATATTTATGACTATGATCATTCATGGGATAATCTTGCATAGGCATTACATCCGTGATATGTAGACCATTATCCAACTACATTTAAAACTAATACTACACCACAAGACCTCTATCGAACATGCATCTCGAAGTATTTAGTTTACAATAAACAGAGCATTGCAATAAGTATGGTGATATAATGTTGACAGTAAAACTATCATCTAAGTGTGATAATACAACACGTGTCCAATCTCTTAGTATCGCTAGGATCAAATTCACCGGAAGATTGAACCCACTACCATGCACACAACTCCCTCTGAAGAACCACCTATCAATCTTGGCCGAGGCGACAAATAGATTGGAAAGCATATATGGCTACTTAATTATGCAGCAAAGAGACTTCAAAAGATTCAATACAATTCAATGAAAACTCTGATCATAAATTGACAATTCATCATATGCCAACAACACAACCACCAATTACAACATATTGATCCCGATCATGTGACACAGCTGACGAGAACTCTGTATTGTATCACAAGGGAGAGAGGATGTCATCTAGCTACTCATATGGACCCTAAGGTCCAAAGAAAACAACTCACGCATGATGAAGATGGTTCCGGTGATGGATTCCTCCTCCGGAAGGCTTTCGAAACATACCTCTAGATTGGATCTTCCAGGAACAGGAAGTTACGACGGCAGAAAAAACCATGAAAAATGGTACTAAGGGTTCCATGAAATATATGATTTATAGGCGAAAGAATCAGTGTAAGGCGGTGCCAGGGGGCCCGACATGGTCACCCCATGTGGGTGGGCCCCTGGCCGACTGGCTTGGCCGCATGGAGACCAGGGGTGGCCCTCCGATGGCTCCCAACACTTTCTAGAATCCTCATGTCTTGGAAAAAATCATATTAAATTTCCATTTTTTTACCTCCGCAAATATGGATTTTCTGAAATGTCAAAAGCATTCAGAAAACATGAACGGGCTATGGGCACTGAATTAATAGGTTAGTCCAAAAAATAATAGTAAAATTGCTGTAAAAGTATTCAAAAGTGATAGTATAATAGCATGAAACAATAAATAATTACAGATACGTTTGAAACGTATGAGTGAGCATGTCTGTTGTAATAACATCTTATATTCTGGGTCGAAGAAAGTATTAAACTATGAATTGCACAATGATTGTATCATGTTAGAATAAGTTTTTTTTTTGGAAAAGCCTAAGACTAGCCACAGTGGGGAGTAACTTAGAGTAGTAACATGCATATGTTACTAGTCTATGTTACTACCTCTACAATGGGGAGTAACATATGTGTGGTATCATGCAACACTTTATTTATTAGGTTATAGACTCATCTTGCCTTGATATGTGTGATGTTACTCATAGTACTAGTAACTAGCTATGTTACTACATGCCTCTCTTTCTTCATTAATTGCTTGCCACATCATCTATTTTATCTAGATATGTGTGATGTTACCACCTATGTTACTCCCACTGTGGGTAGTCTAATGCTCAAACAGGGATGATTTTAAGGGTGGGCCAGGGGGCTAGACCCCCCAACGATCTCGTTATCCCTTGATAGCGATTAGTTACGAGCGATATTTTTCTTCGTACGCACACAATTTCTAGTTTCTCGCCCCCCATGCTGCCATAGGCAGAGGCCCAGAGTCATGTACGTACACAGAACACCAAAGGCCCAAATATATCAGCAAAAGGGAAAAAGAAACACAACCCACCGTGGTCCCTGGATGGAAGACAAGGAGTTGGAAGCAATACGCACGACCTACACAAAGGCAGCGCCGCAGCGGCGTGTACCAGGTATTTTGCTTCGTTTTCAATCTGCTTGTTCTTGCGATCCGAAATACTTGCTCGCTGCCGCCGGCCGCCTCTATCCTCTATCTAGTCTCTCCATCCGTTGAGAAGGGAAGGCCTCCGTCCGACCGTCCCTGAGACCTTGATGGCCACACTCCCCTGCGGCCCGAAGTATTCCGGCGGGCCACACTAATGAGCGACAAAACAAGGAACAATTAAAGGTCAGTTTTTTTGCAGCACCAACATTAGATTAATTTCTGTCTTGGAATGTAATTGTAAGAATATAGACATTAAAAACTAATTAGAATTTTTTTATTGTCTAATTGTGTTCTGTAGACATGAAGAGGAAGAGAGCTCAATCAATCCATACTTTTTTCAAGCCAATTAGTTCAAGCTCTCAGCCATGTGAACATGGTGATGGTGCTAATACAAATGATATGCAACCTAGCGAAGAGAACCACCCTAGTCATGCTTAAGGTGATGCTCAAGATGTTCCAGTGCCAGAAGTTATAGAAGAAGCTACAGTCATAACCACAAAGTATGATCGAGACCCAGGGAGGCGCCCTCAAATTTGGCAACTCCCTCCAGAAAAGCAAGATGATGCTAAGCATTTTATATATGTGAGGGTGCCTATTAGCCCGTATTGGAAAATTATGAATATAATGAAACAAGTGTTGTTCGTCGGCGATTCCAAAAAGATTGGTACACAAATTTTTGGTGGTTGGAATATTCGATTGATACAAAATGTGCCTATTGCTTGCCTTGTTTTCTCTTTTCGAAGAAGCTAGTTGGGAAGTGTGGTTCGGACACATTCACTGTCAAAGGATTTGATAAATGGAAGACGGTTAACAATGGAAAAGAATGTGCTTTTCTCAAACATATGAGCATTACTTCTAGCTCGGCTCATAAATTTGCAGTTTGGTGTTACGAAAATCTGAAAAATAATGCAACTCATATTGACAAGATGATGAAAAAGCAAACTAAGCAAATGATTCTTGATGCAAGACCGAGGCTTAAGACTTCTATCGATGTCATGAGGGAAGCAACAAATATTTAATTTAAGACAATTTTCTTAATACATTTTATCTAATAATTATTCTCTATTGATGGCATCAGGTGGTTAATGTTCCAAGCATGTCCATTTAAAGGAAACGATGAATCTGAGGATTTAGAGAATCAAGGTAATTTCAAGGAAATGATTAAGCTTTTGGCTTCTTATAATAAGGATGTACAAGAAGTTGTACAGAATGCTCCTAAAAATGCAAAGTACACCTCCTCAACTATTCAGAAGGAAATTGCTTGCATAATTTCACGAAAAGTGCAAACCTTAGTTAAAGAAGAAATGGGTAATAGCAAGTTTGCAATACTGGTTGATGAATGTCGGGATGAGTCTAAAAAAGAGCAGATGGCCGTAGTTCTTCGGTTAGTGAACATAGAAGGGTTGATAAGGGAGCATTTTCTAGATCTTGTTCATGTTGGTGACACTTGTTCTTTGACTTTCAAGAATGAAATCATTGCCGTCCTATTTGATAATGGGTTGAATGTGCAAGATATTAGAGGCCAAGGCTATGATGGAGAAAGCAACATGAGAGGGGAGTGGAATGGGATAAAGGCTCTAATTCTCCAAGAGTGTCCTTATGCTTATTATATCCATTGTCTAGCTCATCAACTCCAATTGGCTTTGGTTGGCGCTTCAAGGGGGTAAATGAGGTTCACAATTTTTTCTAACATGCAAATTTTGTTGTGAATACAACTAGTGCATCTCCCAAACGTAATGATGAGTTACTAGAAAACCAGGCAGCTGAAATTGCTAGAGAGATTGAATTGGGAGAGCTTAACACCGGAAGAGGGGCTAATCAAATAGGATCTTTACAAAGGGCCGAGGACACGAGATGGAGTTCACATTATAAGTCAATCAAAAGTTTGCTCAAGATGTTTGCTGCAACTGTTTTAGTTCTAAGAAGTGCAGCAACTGATCGCTCAGCTACAAAGAATTCAAGAGGAGACGCTGCAGGTACCTTGAAGATATTAAACACATTTGATTTTATCTTCATTCTGCACCTAATGGAAAGAATTATGAAAATCACGGATATCTTGTGTGTCAAACTTCAAAATAAAAGTTTGGATATTGCTAATGCACTGGATTGTGTTTCTAACACAAAGTCGTTGGTTGCTGAACCACGAGAAGATGGATGGTAAAGTCTTTTTAAAGATGTCAAATCATTTTGTGTGAAACATGAGATTGATATCCCGGGCATGGATCAAAGGTATGTCTCTTTCCCTATCTCTATGTTCATTAAATTCCAATGTAGAGATTTAATCACTTACAAACTTACTCATTATTGTCTAAATCATGCAACTAATTCATGTTTTTCATATATATATATTGCAATTATAGGTTTGGTGATGTAACAAAACCAATAAATAAGTATGACAACACCACCGTTATCCATCACTACAAAGTAGACATGTTTAATGTTGCAATAGATCAACAAGTGATAGAGTTGAATGATCGATTCAGTTCTCAAGTTATAGAGCTTCTAGATCTTTGTTCATCATTGGACCCAAGACATGATGCCTTCGATAAGTCAAAGATATGCATTCTAGTGAAAAATTCTATCCTGCTGATTTTTCTAGTCAAGAAAGAGATTGGTTGGAGTGTGAATTACCACATTTCTAGCTTGATACATTGAACCATCCAGAGATCAAAAATTGCAAATCACTTGCTAATATGAAAAAAGGAATCATTAAAACCGGCAAGTCTTCTCATTATCCTATGGTTGAGAGGTTGTTACGATTAGTAATAACTCTTCCGGTGTCTGCAATAGCAGAGTGAGCCTTTTTTGCAGTGAAACTTGTCAAGACACGTCTTCGAAGTAAATTGGGAGATGATTTTCTTCGTCATTGCACTATAGTCTACATTGAGAAGGAAATAGCAGCCAAGTTTAGCTCCGAAGATATTATTGAGATATTTGATACTGGCGCTCGTAAATCCAGCTCCAAATTAATAGATATGTAATTTTTATTCTTATTGTGGAGCAATAGACATACATTGATTATCTATATCTTCCAATATTTACTAAGTTATGTGACTATGTATCCAAAGATGAAGCCAGAAAATAGAGATAGGGGGCAAGAACTAAAAACATCAAAATCTTTGGATACATAGTCACATAACTTAGTAAATATTGGAAGATATAAATAGTCAATGTATGTCTGTTGCTCCACAATAAGAATAAAAATTACATATCTATTAATTTGAAGCTGGATTTACGAGCACCAGTATCAAATATCTCGATAATATCTTCGGAGCTAAACTTGGCTGCTATTTCCTTCTCAATGTAGACTATAGTGCAATGACGAAGAAAATCATCTCCCAATTTGCTTCGAAGACATGTCTTGACAAGTTTCATTGCGGAAAAGGCTCGCTCTGCTATTGCAGTTGACACCGGAAGAGTTATTACAAATCGTAACAACCTCTCAACCATAGGATAATTAGAAGACTTCGTAATTTTAACTATTCTTTTTGTCATATCAGCAAGTGATTTGCAGTTTTTGATCTTGATTACCCACAAGTATAGGGGATCGCAACAGTTTTTGAGGGTAGAGTATTCAACCTAGATTTATTGATTCGACACAAGGGGTGCCAAAGAATATTTGCAAGTATTAGCAGCTGAGTTGTCAATTCAACCACACCTGGAGATTAATTATCTACAACAAACTGATTAGTAGCAAAGTAGTATGATAGTTTTGATAGTAGTAGCAATAGTAATAGTAACGATAGCAGTGATAGCAATGATTTTGTAGCAAGTGCAACAGTAACAGTAGCAGTAGTAACTTAGCAGGAAAAGTATAAGAGAAAATTGTAGGCATTGGATCGGTGAATTCGTTGGATGATATTCATCATATAACAGTCATAACCTAGGGCGATACGACACTAGCTCCATTTCATAAATATAATGTAGGCATGTATTCCGTAAATAGTCATACGTGCTTATGGAAAGAACTTGCATGGCATCTTTTGTCCCACCCTCCCGTGGCAGCGGGGTCCAAAAGGAAACTAAGGGATATTAAGGCCTCCTTTTAATAGAGAACCAGAACAAAGCATTAACACATAGTGAATACATGAACTCCTCAAACTACGGTCATCACCGGAAAGTATCCCGAATATTGTCACTCCGGGGTTTGCGGATCATAACACGTAATAGGTGACTATAACTTCCAAGATCGGATCTAGAACATAGATATAATGGTGATAACATAAACGGTCCAGATCTGAAATCATGGCACCCGGGCCCAAAGTGACAAGCATTAAGCATGGCAAAGTCAAAGCAACATCAATCTCAGAACATAATGGATACTAGGGATCAAGCCCTAACAAAACTAACTCGATTACATGATGAATCTCGTCCAACTCCTCACCGACCAGCGAGCCTACAAAAGGATTACTCACTCCCGGTGGGGAGCATCATGGAATTGGCGATGGAGAAGGGTTGGTGATGACGAAGATCGAAGATCCCCCTCTCCGGAGCCCCGAACGGACTCCAGATCTGGCCTCCCGATGAAGAACAGGAGGTGGCGGCGGCTCCATCTCGTGAAATGCAATAATTCTTCCTCTCTTATTTTTTCTCCGAAAATGTGAATTTATAGCGTCGGAGATAGGGTCAGCGGGGCCACTAGGTGGGGACAACCCACCTGGGCGCGCCAGGAGGGGTGGGGGAGCGCCCTGGTGGGTTGTGTTCACCCAGGGGCCCCCCTCCAGTGGTTCTTGGCTCCAGTATTTTTCTTTTATTCCATAAAAAATCTCCAAAAAGTTTCGTTCCATTCCGAGAACTTTCATTTCTGCACAAAAAACAACACCATGGTAGTTCTGCTGAAAACAGCGTCAGTCCGGGTTAGTTTCATTCAAATCATGCAAATTAGAGTCCGAAACAAGAGGAAAAGCGTTAGGAAAAGTAGATACGATAGAGACGTATCAACTCCCCCAAGCTTAAACCTTTGCTTGTCCTCAAGCAATTCAGTTGATAAACTAAAAGTGAAAAAGAAAAACTTTTACGAACTCTTTTGCTCTTGTTTACATAAATAAGCTTAAGTAGCACCCAGGTTTTCAGCAAAGATCATGACTAACCATGCCAACAATAACTCTTAAAAATTATATTAACTCATATCAATGACATAAACAACTAGCGAGCAATAATAAAGTATCTCAAATGACAACACTTTGTCAAAACAATCATGATACAATATGACAACAGTGGTATCTCGCTAGCCCTTTCCGAGACCGCAAAACATAAATGCAGGTCACCTCCAAAGTTCAAGCAGCGACTAGACATTGTAATTCATGGAAGAAAAGATCCAGTCATGATGCATCCAACATTAGCTATACACAATGCATGAGGATGACAATAGTGCTCTCAGGTTCTGGCGCTTATTTGAGGAGGTGCTGACACAACATAAATAGATAATCCCTTCACAGAGGGAAGCAGTGATTTGCAGCGGTGCCAGAGCTCATATTTTTAAAAACAGAGATAAATGAAATTTTGAGAAATGCACCCTTCCTGTTCACTTCGCGACCATTAGTTATCGGTATCTTCCATGCTAAACACATTAGTGGCGGTTCCCAAGCGATAAAAGTAAAGGTTTACTCCCCCTCCACTAACAAACACATTCCATGGCTAGCCGAATCCACGGGTACCGTCCATACCAACATCAGTCTTGGGGGAGTTTTGTTTAATTATTTGCAATTTTGAATTCGGGACTGGGAATCCCTATTACCGCCCCTCTCGTGCAAGGACGAGTGAATAAACACTCATCATGAGAATAACCCGCTTAGCATGGAAGATACTGACTACCTCCTGTCACTCTATGAACAATCCAGGCACACAAAAACGATGTTTATTTGAAATTTTTAGAGGTGGCACATGCAAATTTACTTGGAACGGCAGGGTAATACGCATATAGGTAGATATATGGTGGACTCATCTAGAATAACCTGGGTTTCAGGATTTTGATGCACAAGCAGTATTCCCGCTTAGTACATGCGAAAGCTAGCAAATAGGTTGAGAAGCGGCCAGCTAGAGAGCGAAAACAGTCATGAACATGCATAATGCATAAGTAACATTGGATACTAGCATGAGTAGGATATGAACAGCATGAACATAAATATCATAGAGGCTATGTTGGTTTTGATTCAACTACATGCATGAACATGTGCCAAGTCAAGCCACTCGAACATTCGGAGGAGGATACCATATCATCATACCACATCACAATCATTTTAATGCATGTTGACATCCAAGATAAATCATTATCCACTCCTAGCTACTTAAGCATGGCATGATAAACTATAATCTCTAATCGTCATTGCAAACATGTTTAATCATAATAGGTTGAATCATGGATACTAGGTTAAACATATTTACAAAAACAGAACAAGTTGAGTTCATACCCGTTTGTCTCTGCCCCAGCCAGTTCATCAAATATCGTCATCATTGCCTTTCACTTGCACGACCGAATGATATGGAAATAATAATAGTGCAAGAGTGCCGTGGACAAAGCTGGAATCTGCAAACATTTTATTCAAAGGAGAAGACAAGGTAATTTGGGCTCTTCGTTAGATCAGTAATAATGCATATGAGAGCCACTCAACGTTTTCATCATGGTCTTCTCCTTAGTAAGACTTAATAAAAAGAAAAGAAATTCAGAGAAACACACTGAAATATTTTTGGATTTTTTAGTTTTTCTAGAAGAAAGCAAATTAAAGAGGGAAAAACAAAAACAAGAAAAACTATTTACACGGGAAAGCTCCCTGATAACCCACAAGTATAGGGGATCGCAACAGTTTTCGAGGGTAGAGTATTCAACCCAAATTTATTGATTCGACACAAGGGGAGCCAAAGAATATTCTCAAGTATTAGCAGCTGAGTTGTCAATTCAACCACACCTGAAAGACTTAATATCTGCAGCAAAGTATTTAGTAGCAAAGTAGTATGGAAGTAACGGTATCGGTGGCAAAAGTAACAGTAGCAGTTTTATAGCATTTGTAACAGTGGCAACGGAAAAGTAACAAAGCAAAGATCAATATGTGAAAAGCTCGTAGGCAATGGATCAATGATGGATAATTATGTCGGATGGCATTCATCATGCAAAAGTTATAACATAGGGTGACACAGAACTAGCTCCAATTCATCAATATAATGTTGGCATGTATTCCGAATATAGTCATACGTGCTTATGGAAAAGAACTTGCATGACATCTTTTGTCCTACCCTCCTGTGGCAGCAGGGTCCTATTTGAAACTAAAGGATATTAAGGCCTCCTTTTAATAGAGTACCGGACCAAAGCATTAGCACTTAGTGAATACATGAACTCCTCAAACTACGGTCATCACCGGGAAGTGTCCCGACTATTGTCACTCCGGGGTTGCTGGATCATAACACGTAGTAGGTGACTATAACTTGCAAGATAAGATTAATAACACAAATATATTCATGGAAACATAAAGGGTTCAGATCTGAAATCATGGCACTCGGGCCCTAGTGACAAGCATTCAGCATAGCAAAGTCATAGCAACATCAATCTTAGAACATAGTGGATACTAGGGATCAAACCCTAACAAAACTAACTTGATTACATGGTAAATCTCATCCAACCCATCACCGTCCAGCAAGCCTACGATGGGATTACTCACGCACGGCGGTGAGCATCATGAAATTGGTGATGGAGGATGGTTGATGATGACGACGATGACGATTTCCCCTCTCCGGAGCCCCGAACGGACTCCAGATCTGGTCTCCCGAGGAAGAACAGGAGGTGGCGGCGGCTCCGTATCGTAAAACGTGATGAATCCTTCTCTCTGATTTTTTCTCCCCGAACGTGAATATATGGAGTTGGAGTTGAGGTCGGTGGAGGTCCAGGGGGCCCACAAGGACAGAGGGCGCGCCCCAGAGGGGTGGGCGCGCCCCCACCCTTATGGACAGGGTGTGGGCCCCCTTCGGTTGATTCTTTCGCCAATATTTTTTATTTATTCCAAAACTAATTTCCATGAAGTTTTAGGTCATTCTGAGAACTTTTATTTCTGCACAAAAATAACACCATGGCAATTCTGCTGAAAATAGCGTCAGTCCGGGTTAGTTCCATTCAAATCATGCAAATTAGAGTCCAAAACAAGGGCAAAAGAGTTTGGAAAAGTAGATACGATGGAGACATATCACTCCCAACAAGCAAAAGAAGAACAAGGAAATCTTTTTGGGTTTTCTTTTTTTAATACTACAACTAACTATACTAGAAAGAAAAACCGAAAAGAAGCAAGCAACAATTTTTTTTGGATTTTTCGAAGTTTTTCAAACACACAAGAAGAAAACGAGAAAATAAATCTAGCATGGATGATACAATGAAAAAGTGTGAACACCGACAACTGGAATGAGATGTGTGAACATGAATATAATGTCGGTGGAAATACGTACTCCCCCAAGCTTAGGCTTTTGCCTAGCTTGGTAATCACCACTTGTAGTAGCCATCGAGACCCATGTTGAAGTGCTGCGGCACGGGAACCTGAGCGTCCCACTCCTGAGGTTCCTCCTCAGCTGCTGCCTGAGCGTTCTGATAGGCAATAATGTCCTCAGGCATGATCCTGTATCCTCTCCTGGCAATAGAATCAAACAAAGCAGGCGCGGGCAAAGGGATAATATCACGGGTGTTCTCACTAAAAACCAGGTTGTAAGGAATAGGATTAATAGAATCATTAGTATCAGTAAAATGGTGATCCCTCATCGCCTGGTGGTCTAGATAAACCTTGGTTAAACGATAATCATCCTGGTGAATCTTAATGTTAAAGTGACTCGCTAAACGAGTCGCATAAATACCGCCATGAATTTTACCCTTAGATCTGTTAAGGTGCAGGCGACGTGCAATGATAGCCCCAAGGCTATAGCTAGTATCGCCGTAGAGTGCACGACGTAAGATGGCGAAGTCCGGAGCATAGAGTGCACCGACCTTCTCTCTAGCGATTAAGCACTTAGCAATAAACAGAGCAAAATAATGCACATCAGGAATCTTCAGACTAGTAGCGGTGACACTCGATACGCCTCTCTCATCCCCTACTGACAGAGTACGATAAAAGCCCTCGAACTCTGCCGGCCTTGGCTCTCCTATTTCCCCGTCAGAAGGAATTAAGCATATGTCACAAAAATCAGTGAGTGGTATCTGACAGGTTTCAGTATTGAAATTAAATTGCACCTCAGGGGGGTTATTCCTACTCAGAAAATGAAAACTTTGCACAAAGGAATTTGTAAGGAGAAGGTATTGTTCACACTCAGCTGCGATGAAGTCCGTGAGACCAGCATTAGCAGCAAATTGTGCGAACTCTTGACGAATTCCGGCCCCATCCATGAAGGGGTTGTGCGGCCATTTGCACGGGCGCACCTCCGCCATTGTCCGGGTGCGGAGATCATTGTTTGATGACTCCCCAATAACTCCCTTGGAGTTCTTCTTGGAAGCAAACTTCCTAAAGAAACTCATCTTATTCCTACACACAAAATTCTGAAAATTTTAGTCCACAAATATTTTAGTCAACAAAACTTTGCAAGATTGAAAGCAACTACTCATAGGGATGTATAGAGGCCATATTGAGCATTCAAACTACTTATAACTCTAAGAATTCAACATGCAAGCTCATCTACAACAGCACCAAGAGTAGCTAATTATTCAAAATATAAACCACTAAAGCAAAAACTAATTGGACAAACAGGGGAGTCACATACCAAGTAGCAATTCCCCGAAACAGTTTTGGAAATGGAGCTTCGAGCAAAGAGATCGAAATCCACGGGTTTGAGAGCAAGAACATGAGAGAGAGAGAGCAATGGTGAATTTTTTCTGGAGGTAGGTGATGGTGTGGACTAAAGAGATAAGTGAGGGGGCCTACATGGGGACCACAACCCACCAGGGCGCGCCTGGGGCTGCTGCCGCGCCCAAGTGGGTTGTGCCCACCTGGTGCACCCCCCCTCTGATGTTATTTGCATAAAAAATTCTTAAATATTTAGAAAAAAATCGTATTAAATTTTCAGGGCATTCTGAGAACTTTTATTTTTGAGTCATTTTTTTATTGCATGAGAAAATCAGAAAACAAACAAAACAAGTCAATTTATTTTATTTAACTAAGAAAAACAGAGTGCCTACTAAATTCATCAACTTCATACCTCTCAAGAATGATCCATTAATAAGGTTGATCAAGTCTTATTAACAACCACTTTCGATTAGCATGAAACCGAAGAACTTTCATAAAATACTAAGTTACCTCAACGGGGATATGCATGTCCCCCACAGTAAGCATTTCATATTTCTTTTTGGGCAGTAGATAGAGGTAGTTGAAAACTTCCAATAGTGATTGTCGGAGATTTTTCAATAACATTAATACCATTCACTTGGAATTGTTTCTTTGGAAAGTGCACCGTATGCTCATTACCATTGATATGAAAAGTGACCTTGCTTTTATTGCAATCAATAACAGCCCCTGCAGTATTCAAGAAGGGTCTACCAAGGATAATCGACATGTTGTCGTCCTCAGACATCTTAAGCATAACAAAGTCAGTCAAGATAGTAACATTAGCAACAACAACGGGCACATCCTCACAAATACCGATAGGTATGGCAGTTGATTTATCAGCCATTTGCAAAGATATTTCAGTAGGTGTGAGTTTATTCAAATCATGTCTTTTATATAAAGAGAAAGGCATAACACTAACACCAGCTCCTAAATCACATAAAGCAGTTTTCACATAGTTTCTTTTTATGGAGCAAGGTATAGTTGGTATTCCAGGATCTCCAAGTTTTTTAGGTACTCCATCCTTAAAAGAATAATTAGCAAGCATGGTGGAGATTTTAGCTTCCGGCATTTTTCTTTTATTAGAGATGATGTCTTTCATGTACTTTGCATAAGGGGCCATCTTTAATATATCAGTCAAACGAGTGCGCAAAAAGACTGGCCTAAGCATTTCAGCAAAGCATTCAAATTCTTCATCATCTTTCTTCTTAGTTGATTTAGGTGGAAAGGGCATGGGTTTTTGAACCCATGGTTCTCTTTCCTTTCCATGTTTTCTAGCAACAAAGTCTCTTTTATCATATCTTTTATTTTTAGGTTGTGGGTTATCAAGATCAACAGCTGGTTCTATCTCAACATCATTATCTGGGTGTTTATCATTGTCTGGTTGAGTATCTTCATGAACATCATCATTATCTTTTTCATTATCACTAAGTGAATGTTCATTACCAGATTGAGTTTCAGGAGATAGAAACATCATTATCATTATCAGGAGGTTTTTCTATTTCAGGTTCACTAGAGGCATGCAATGTCCTATGATTTTTCTTTTTCTTCTTCTTTTTAGAAGGACTAGGTGCATCCATATTAACTCTTTGAGACTCTTGTTCAATTCTTTTAGGGTGTCCTACAGGATAAAGTGGTTCCTGAGTCATTTTGCCTCCTCTAGTTGCTACTCTAACAGCAAAGTCATTTATATTATTATTCATTTCATCTAGCAAATCTCTTTGCGATTTAGCAACTTGTTCTAGTTGAGTTTGAATCATAGAGGCATGTTTTTCTACACCTCTAACATTATTGGTAATTCTAAATAACAAGTCACTCAAGCGAGCAATCATATCAGAATTATTTTTCAATTGTTTCATAACATTTTCATTGAAGAAATCTTGCTTTCTAAAGTAATTATCAAACTCATAAAGGCATTGACTAGGATGCATATTATAGGGATTGTCCTTTTCATTGAATTTCATTAAATAATTTACCTCTACCACCTTGGGTGGTGGTGTGTCAAGTCCATGTATCTCTTCAATAGGAGGTAAATTTTTAACATCCTTTGCCTTAATACCTTTTTCCTTCATGGATTTCTTTGCCTCTTGCATATCTTCAGGACCGAGATATAAAATACCCCTCTTCTTTGGAGTGGGTTTATGTGGTGGTTCAGGAAGAGTCCAATCATCATAATTTTTCAATATATTATTCAGTAATTCCTCAGCTTGTTCAACAGTTCGTTCCCTAAAAACACAACCAGCACAACTATCTAGGAAGTCCCTAGAAGCATCGGTTAGTCCATTATAGAAGATATCAAATATTTCATTTTTCTTAAGAGGATGATCAGGCAAAGCATTTAGCAATTGGAGAAGCCTCCCCCAAGCTTGTGGGAGACTCTCTTCTTCAATTTGCACAAAGTTAAATATTTCCTGTAAGGCAGCTTGTTTCTTATGAGTAGGAAAATATTTTTCAGAGAAGTAATAAATCATATCCTGGGGACTACGCACACAACCAAGAGCAAGAGTATTGTACCAAGTCTTAGCCTCACCCTTTAATGAGAACGGGAATAACGTGAGAATATAGTAGTAGGGAATTTTATCCTCATGAGCAAAAAGGGTAGCTATATCATTCAATTTAGTGAGATGTGCCACAACAGTTTTAGTTTCATAACCATGGAAAGGATCAGATTCAACCAAAGTAATTAACTCTAGGTCGACAGAGAATTCATAATCCTTATCATCAACAAAGATAGGTGAAGAAGCAAACTTAGGATCGCATTTCATTCTAGCATTCAAAGATTTCTCCTTCAGTTTGCATAATAATTTCTTAAGATCATCTCTATCATTGCAAGCAAGAAAATCTCGAGCTGTCTCCTCATCCATAACATAACCCTCAGGTACCTTAGGCAATTCATATCTAGGAGAGCTAGGTCTGATAGGTGTCTCAAGATTTTCAGTTTCAAGTACTTCATCAGTTTCAATAATTTCATCAGTTTGAGCATTCTCAATATCTTTAGCTCTAGCAATTTGTTCATCAAGAAAGTCACCTAGTGGCACATCATCATCAAGCAAGGTACTAGCATCATCATGAGTAACATTCATAGAAGTAGCATCATCAATAACTTGTCACTTATCAGGATTAATAGCATGTGGTGGTGTTGCAAGTCTACTCAAAATAGAAAGTGAAACAAGTGCAGAGCTAGATGGCAGTTCCTTACCTCCCCTCGTCTTAGAGGAAAATATTTTAGTCTTGGTATCCTTCAGATTCTTCATAGTTATAAATTGATAATAATCCCAAGTGACTCAACAAATACAGCTATGCTCCCCGGCAACGGCGCCAGAAAAAGGTCTTGATAACCCACAAGTATAGGGGGTCGCAATAGTTTTCGAGGGTAGAGTATTCAACCCAAATTTATTGATTCGACACAAGGGGATCCAAAGAATATTTGCAAGTATTAGCAGCTGAGTTGTCAATTCAACCACACCTGGAGATTAATTATCTGCAGCAAAGTGATCAGTAGCAAAGTAGTATGATAGTTTTGATAGTAGTAGCAACAGTAGTAGTAACGGTAACAGTGATAGCAATGATTTTGTAGCAAGTGCAACAGTAACAGTAGCAGTAGTAACTTAGCAGGAACAGTATAAGAGAAAATCATAGGCATTGGATCGGTGAATTCATTGGATGATATTCATCATATAACAGTCATAACCTAGGGCGATACGACACTAGCTCTAGTTCATAAATATAATGTAGGCATGTATTTCGTAAATAGTCATACGTGCTTATGAAAAGAACTTGCATGGCATCTTTTGTCCTACCCTCCCGTGGCAGCGGGGTCCATAAGGAAACAAAGGGATATTAAGGCCTCCTTTTAATAGAGAACCGGAACAAAGCATTAACACATAGTGAATACATGAACTCCTCAAACTACGGTCATCACCGGAAAGTATCCCGAATATTATCACTCCGGGGTTTGCGGATCATAACACGTAATAGGTGACTATAACTTCCAAGATTGGATCTAGAACATAGATATAATGGTGATAACATAAACGGTTTAGTTCTGAAATCATGGCACCCAGGCCCAAAAGCATTAAGCATGGCAAAGTCATAGCAACATCAATCTCAGAACATAATGGATACTAGGGATCAAGCCCTAACAAAACTAACTCGATTACATGATGAATCTCCTCCAACTCCTCACCGAGCAGCGAGCCTACAAAAGGATTACTCACTCCCGGTGGGGAGCATCATGGAATTGGCCATGGAGAAGGGTTGGTGATGACGAAGATCGAAGATCCCCCTCTCCGGAGCCCCCCTACGGTGGTTCTTGGCTCTAATATTTTTTTATTCCATAAAAAATCTCCAAAAGTTTCGTTCCATTCCAAGAACTTTTATTTCTGCACAAAAAACAACACCATGGTAGTTCTGCTAAAAACAGCGTCAGTCCGGGTTAGTTTCATTCAAATCATGCAAATTAGAGTCCAAAACAAGAGGAAAAGCGTTAGGAAAAGTAGATACGACGGAGACGTATCAGATCTCTGGATGGTTCAATGTATCAAGCTAGAAATGTGGTAATTCACACTCCAATCGATCTCTTTCTTGACTAGAAAAATCAGCAGGATAGAATTTTTCCACTAGAGTGCATATCTTTGACTTGTCGAAGGCATCATATCTAGGGTCCAATGATGAACAAAGATCTAGAAGCTCTGTAACTTGAGAACTGAATCGATCATTCAACTCTATCACTTGTTGATCTATTGCAACATTAAACGCGTCTACTTTGTAATAAGGGATAACAGTGGTGTTGTGATGCTTATTTCTTGATTTTGTTACATCAACATACCTATAATTGCAATATATATGAAAAACATGAATTAGTTGCATTATTTAGACAATAATGAGTAAGTTTGTAAGTGACAAAATCTCTACATTGGAATTTAATGAACATATAGGGAAAGAGACATACCTTTGATCCATGTCCGGGATATCAATCTCATGTTTCACACAAAATGATTTGAAATCTTCTAAATGACTTTCCCATCCATCTTCTCTCAGTTCAGCAAGCAATGACTTTGTGTTAAAAACACAATCTAGTGCATTAGCAATATCCAAACTTTTATTTTGAAGTTTGACACACAAGATATCCGTGATTTTCATAATTCTTTCCATTAGGTGCAGAATGAAGACAAGATCAAATGTGTTTAATATCTTCAGGGCACCTGCAACGTCTCCTCTTGAATTCCTTGTAGCTGAATGATCAGTTGCTACACTTCTTAGAACTAAAACAGTTGCACCAAACTTTTGATTGACTTATGGTGTGAACTCCATCTCGTGTCCCCAGGCCTTTGTAAAGATCCTATTTGATTAGCCCCTCTTTCGGTGTCAAGCTCTCCCAATTCAATCTCTCTAGCAATTTCAGCTGCCTAGTTTTCTAGTAACTCATCATTACATTTGGGAGATGCAATAACCATATTCACAACAAAATTTGCATGTTGGCAAAAATTGTGAACCTCATTTACCTCCCTTAAAGCGGCAACCAAAGCCAATTGGAGTTGATGAGCTAGACAATGGATATAATAAGCATAAGGACACTCTTGGAGAATTAGAGCCTTTAGCCCATTCCACTCCCCTTTCATGTTGCTTGCTCCGTCATAGCCTTGGCCTCTAATATCTTGCACACCCATTATCAACTAGGACGGCAATGCTTTTATTCTTGAGAGTTGTCGGCGTTCTGGGAACGGGGGTACCAAGACTTGCCTGCCTGCGGCCCATGGCGTGGCTCCATTGGCGGCCTGGTGCGGCCCAGCTTCAGCGACAACAACTCGACAAAGTCCAGGCGGGCGCCAGTGGGCGCAGTGTACCAGTTTCCTCTTTGGTGCTAAAGAGGCAAGCGCAGGACCGGAGTCCCGAGGAATTAGCCAAAGGTTCCCATTCCTGTGCAACAAGACCAAGACCGCCAGGACGGCAAGATGGAGGTCATCACCGAGCCCACCACGGCATCACAACCAGAGGCTTTTGCAGGCGAAGACTACTTTTGTCAGGATAGCATGTACTAGTTGTCTCCCTTCGAATTTGGCCGTTGTGGGATCCCTTCCCGCCTTTCATTTGGGAAGAGGACCAAGGCCACTATAAATAGGACTTAGCCACCACCATAGGGGGGGGGGGACGGCGGATCATTCAGATCACCCACTGACTCCACCAGTTCGCTCGAGCATAAGAACACCTCTCCTCCTGAGGCTGTTCGCCACTGTACTAGTTCATCCTCAGCCCCTCGAAGCCAATCCACCACAAAGCAGGAGTAGGGTTTTACACCGCAAGGTGGCCCGAACCTGGGTAAACTATTGTGTATCTGTTCCTTACAGTTCGTCGAGCTAGGCTGTGAGATTAGCGAGTAGGCAGACTGGGGAGGACGAGTTCTTCACACGCACCCCAGAGTTCGAACCTCTCAAGGGTTTGCGGAACCCGAAATCCGACATTTGGCGCGCCAGGTAGGGGTGCGTCGGAGACTCTCTTCTGCCAGCAGATTCGCCACCACCCAGCAGTTCTCATGGCCGACGCCCCGAGGGCGCATGTTGAGCACTGGGTTGTTCGGCCTGCCCGAGCAGTGTCGTCAGCCCAAGAGGATCTCCACTCCGCGCTCCACGCCGCCCGCTCACCGCCCGGTGCTATCGGTCGCGGGCGGCGGGGGCCGTCATCGCCTGCCCTCGCGCCACGCCGCAACCGCGCCACCACGCGATCTTCGAGCTACGCCACGGTGATGGCGCCACACTCTCGCCGGGAGCAGGCGAACATGCGAGCCGCGCTCATCGTGGCACGGGAGCTGCTACGGTGCCGGTTGGCGGAAGGCGGCCGCGATGCCCTGCTAGAGCGGGTCGCCGAGCTGCTTGAGGCCTCCTGTAAGGGCACGACACCTTTCTGCACCCTGCCTATATCGCAGGCTATGACAGGGGCGCGCGGGGGCCCCCACCGCGCCCGCGCGCCCCTCCCTGGAGCACCTGAGGGACCTAGCGGCGCCAACCCGGCCCGCAGCGTTGATCATCCTTTCCCGACCACGCTACCCCCGGGCGAGGCGAGCTCGGGCGGTCCCTCCTGGGGCCGCACCGGGGCGCCACCCTGCGGCCATCAGAGCCTGGCACCGAGCCCGGTGGCCAACAACGCGGGGCACCCAGACAACGACCCTGGCGCGGCAGTCCCAGATGCCTACGTACACCCCATGATGGATCTACAGTACGCGTCAAGAGAATGCCCTGGCGGGTTCCCCTCATCAGGCTGGGCATCGGGGGCACATGAAGCCGAGGCTCTCCGCGAGCCGCCCCGAAACTTCACCGACACCTTCAACGACAACAGCCACTGGGTACAGCCGATATCTCAGGAGCACGATTACGCTAACCATGGACCGCAGGTGAACCAAGCCACAGTAGTGGCCAGGGACCCCAGGGCGATGGCCCCGCTGCCGGCGGGCAAAGCACATTAGGGGCTGCACGGGGGGAGCCTGGGGCCAGGGCCTCCCCCGCACCGCATGGAGCAAGGCGCTGCACGGAGGTAGTTCCTCCGCCGGGGAAGGCGCCGGCGAGCCCTTCCCCCTGGCGGAGGGCCTGCGGTTGCCGAGGGCACCGCTAGCGTCCCCCTTGCCACTTGGTCTCGTCCTGGTTTCCGAACGCCCCAACGGTGGTCGGGGGAGGCGTAGGGTGGGGCCCTCGTCAGGCGACGTGAAGCAAGGCCCCGCGCATGTGAAGGTCTCCGCTCGTGACACTCTCACGTAATAATGAGTGGGGCTGTACATGCCCCGGAGTCTCCTGAGTGCCGCCATCGGGCCTCACGGGGGCTCCCACCCATGTCCAAGTGGAAGCACCATGCTCCGCGCTGGTGAGAAGACAAGAAGACTAGCTAGGTGCCGGACGCGGCCATTTGATTCCGCCTTTCTTTCTGTAACTCGTCTTGCCGCCTTTTGGAATGAGATTTGGAATTTTGTGTGTTTTTTAAAAGAAAAATGGGGGGAATTTTTCTCGTCTCGTGGCGATTTCTTGCTTTCTGGCTTTGTGTTTTAAGAGTGAGGCTCGCGCCTGCTACCCCTTCCCGCGAGCGCCACGCGAGCGGGGGCTGGGCATGGTATGCGTGCGTCCAAGCATGCCTGGGCTGGCTCCAGAGATGCCAAGGCCCCCCCAGGGGGCTAGAGCGCGATCACTGCAGGATCGTCGCGCGCACACCTTGCCGTGCCGGCAAGCAGCTCCTCGCGAGGCCCTCTTGGGCGGGCCAGCAGTCTCCTCGGGAGACTTAAAACCTTGCGAGCCTCCGCGGGCTTGCCTCAGGAGGAAGGCGTGTCCGCGACCTCAAGACTCGCTCAAGACCTAAGGAGCCAAGATAAGTTGCAACAACTACCCCGCTTGGGAGCCCGCGGGCTCGCGACGGCATATTCCAAATCCTATTTTCAAAAGGCATATCATCATTTCATACATCATAAGGGGACCCCCCTTCAAAAATGCTTTTACGCCCCGCAGGGCTATGCTTGAAGGTTTTTTGCATATAGATTAAGGTAAAGGGAAAGGCAGGCCTAGCCAGAGGCGCTGCCTTCAGCGCTCTCCTCGCCACCTTCATCCGCGCCACCTGCGGTGTCACTGGCGTCGTCTTCATCATCGTCATCTGCATCGCCTTCTTCGGTCGCGATCATGGCCGCGTCGTCCTCAGGAGCAAACTCTGCGACCAGGTCATCGACATGAGCATCCACCCATTCCGCTAGATTGCCCTGGATGACCCAGGGTACGGGGGCTATTGCGGTGTCGAAATCAAAATGGGGATCAAGGTTCTGGAGGTGACTAAAGATGCGTGAGAACGCGCGCCCCAGGAGGCCCCGGCTTCTCTCTGCAATGAGCTCGCGAGCCCTCGCTTCCCGGTCCTCCAGGCGGGTCATGACCAGGGTGAAGAAGCGGAGGTGGCTGGCTTCGTCGTCCTCGTCCGGGTGTGCGACGCTCTCCTTGTAGATCGCGCCCAAAGCCTGGTTGGCCCTCACCCTGAGGTCCTCGAGCATCGAGGAGCGCTCACGCTGCATCGTCCGGTGGTAGTTTTCTTTGTTCGCGGTCTTCTTCGCAAGGGACGTGACGGCCTCAACTTGCTGCTGGAGTGAGGACAGCTCGGCGCGGGTGGAGGCCAGGTCAGCTTGAGTGGAGGCCTGAGCTTCCTTGGCGGCCCTCTCGCGCTGCTCCGCCTCGTCCAGCTTTGTCCTGAAGGCAACGGTCCTGCCCTCGACCTCGGCCTTCAGGAGCTCCAACTTCAGGCGGTACTCGTTGGTGAGAGCCGCACGGGCACTTTTCACCCTCTGGTCAACCTCCTCCTGGATCTGGGCCTCCCGTGCAGCGACGACATCCTCAGCCGTGGCTACCTGGCACTCGCTCACCTCCAATCGCTCAAGCTCCAGGCTGCGCTCCAAGACCTCCAGCGCCAGCGTCTCCTCGCGTTCCTGGACCTCTTTCTCATCGGAAGGGGCCTCGCTTGGTGATGCTGCCAGGGCGGCCCTGCGTGCTTCGATCTGCTGCTCAAGGTCGGCGTTCGAAGCTTGGAGCTCCCGCTCTCGCTCCTCGGCCACCTCACGACAGCGGTCGGTGGCTCTGGCCTCCTCCAGGGCACGGGCGCAAGCCTCGCAAGAAATTGCAAGGGACACTGCGGCGCTCACGCTGGCGCGGTCATGCTGAAGGTGCACGAGGTTGATGGCAACCTTCAACTGGTGCCACTCGTGTGCCAAGCGCAGGTCCTCCATCTCGAGGCGGGCGTCGACGTCGGCAAGCTCTTCTCTGAGCCGGCTCAGCGCGCCCATCGCCTCCCGGAAGAGCCCATGATGGACGACGCCGCGCCCGCGCGCAAGCTCCAACACGCAGCCAAGCCCATCCTTCACGCCGGGGGTTGTTGGAGGGGCTTGGAGCGGCTCGCGTGCCTCTGGCGGGGGGCTGGAGGCCGGTGCCTTCCCGGCCGCTCTCCCGGCCTCGGCGAAGGTGCTGGGCGGAGCGGTCTTGCTGCTCGAAGACGAAGCCGATGCCGAGATCGCCCAGCTACCGATGATGACCAATGAAGGAGCCCTCGGCACGCCTCCTGTGCCCCAAGCAAGACCGCGAACGAAGGATGCTGGAAGCACAGGCTCACGGCCCCTCAGCGCCGCATCCGCCTCTTGGACCAGCCCCGTACTTCGCGCAGGGGTCTGGTGCAGGGGGCTTGGAGTCGAGGGCGGGCCAAGGACTTCTGGAGGTCGCTTCTCAAGAGGTTTCGTCGCCTTAGCCGAAGGGATCCTGAGGAGCCATTGTCAGGAAAGAACGCAATTCGCGGGAAATCACGAAGATAAGGTACTTACGCATCTACAGCTATGTACTTCCTCTGCTTCAGCGGCCGGTAGGCATCACCACTGCAGCTCGGAGGCCCCTTCCTCTTGCGGAGCGCTTCAAAGTTCAGGCGAAGCTGGCCGAGATTTGGGGCGCAACTCTCAGCAGCCGAGGGGCCCGGCGGGGCTTCTGGGTCGGTGGCCTCAGGGGCACCAGGCCGCGCCTGCCCACCAGCCGCTACCTCAGGACCGCTCGCCCAAGCTGCGGGGGTAGTATCCTCAGGAGCGTCGGGTCGCACCAGCTCTCCGGTGACCTCCTCAGGAGCGCTCACCAGAACCTCATAAGCCAACACCTCGGGAGCACCTGGCGACACCCGCTCCCCAGCAGTCGCCCCAGCAGTACCCGGTGGCGCTCGCCCCCCTGCATCCACATCCGAGGTGCGCACCACAGGGTCGACAAGCAAGGGAGCCACCAAGATGGGATTCTCGCGGGGCCCTTCAAGGCCCTTCGGGCGCAGCCCCCACTCGTCAAAGGGGGGCATCTGCCTCACGAAGTCCTCCTTGTTCGAGCATCGGTACAAGAGGCAGCCCTCCTCAGGAAAAGCGGCCGGCGCCGGGTCGCCCGTCAGGAGCTCAAGCATCGTGCGCAGCGTCTTGGAAGGAAGCGAAGGCACCTGGAGCCTCATGCGGTCCTTGCTGCCGGTGAAGGCCCACATTGGGCGAGAATGGCGTTGGAGCGGGGCAATGCGCCACCGAACAAACTCCCTCACCACCATCGGCGTCGTCACCCCGACCTTCTTCAACCTGGTTAGCCTAGACCAAACATGGGCGAGCCGACTGTCGGTGAGCCTCACGTGCCCCCAGCCGGAGTTGGGCACGGCCGGCGCTCACGGGAGCAGAAGCAAGGAGTTGCGCACGCCGACATCCACGAACACCCATTGCTTCTGGAATCCCCTCATGTCCGGGCGGAGTGTGAAGTCGATGCCCGATCCAGCTGTCGCCGCCACAACCTGGAAGGCCACGCACCCCAAGCACTGGCGGTCATCGGCCATCTGGAGCAAGAAGAAATGGCGGAACAAGGCGACAGATGGGGCAATGCCCACCATGGCTTCGCACAGGAAGGCGAAGACAACAAGGAGGATGATGGACTGAGGGTCCAGATGTAGCACTTGGATCTGGTAATGCGAGAGTATAGCATTGAAGAAATCGGAGAAGGGGGGGACCAAGCTGGCCGAGAGAGCATGAAGATGGATGGGGATCTCGGTGGCCTCCATGTCAATCAAAGCTCGAGAAGCAGGCCAGACCGTCGTCGCCTTCCACTTATTGAAATCGGTGGCAAGGGCCGGCCGGACCTTATCCAACACCTCCTGATTGACCACCGTCGACCGATCGAGAGCACGCTCCAGGCCCGGCCGGGATTCGGCAGGAGCGCAGGCCTTGCTCTTCTTCGTCGACCTCGGGGCCATGGCGTCAAGGGAGGATTGGCGCTGTGCTGGATCCAGGAGAAGAGCCGTGAGTTCAAAGAAAGGAGGGGGAGTCAAGGGTGAGCACGGCGGGCGGCAATGGCGAAACTACGCATACAACAGGCAGCCGTCAAGTCTGGCGGTTATCGAGGCCACGCGGGGAAGTGCAGGCGCCCACGTCCCATCCAGCGCCATGTGTCGATCGGGCCCGCAGGTGGTGGGGGCCCGCGGCGCTCCGCACTTGCCCCTTGGCTTCGCCTCGAAGCCAGGTGCGAGCGCGCCTTGGGCCTAGGGGCTAGTGTCGGTGTTCTGGGAACGGGGGTACCCAGACTTGCTTGCCTGTGGCCCATGGCGTGGCTCCATCGGCGGCCTGGTGCAGCCCAGCTTCAGCGACAACAACTCAAGACCCTCGCGAGGAGCCAAGCCTCGCGAGGCGGACGACACCAAGACCTCCGCGAGGAGCGGCCTCCTCAGGCTGGCTCCCGAAGAGCGGAGATCTCTATGCAAGCCTCACCTCGTGAGGTCCGGATGATGTGAGCCATGACGACCAAGGCCAGGCGGGCGCCAGCAGGCGCAGTGTACCAGTTTCCTCTTCGGTGCTAAAGAGGCAAGCGCAGGCGCGGAGTCCCGAGGAATCAGCCAAAGGTTCCCATTCCCGTGCAACAAGACTAGGACCGCCAGGACGGCAGGACGGAGGTCATCACCGAGCCCACCACGGGGTCACAACCAGAGGCTTTTGCAGGTGAAGACTACTTTTGTCAGGATAGCATGTACTAGTTGTCTCCCTTCGAATTTGGCCGTTGTGGGATCCCTTTCCACCTTTCATTTGGGAAGAGGACCAAGGCCACTATAAATAGGACTTATCCACCACCATAGGGGGGACGACGGATCATTCAGATCACCCACTCACTCCACCAGCTCGCTCGAGCACAAGAACACCTCTCCTCCTAAGGCTGTTCGCCACTGTACTAGTTCATCCTCAGCCCCTCGAGGCCAATCCACCACAAAGCAGGAGTAGGATTTTACACTGCAAGGTGGCCCAACCCTGGGTAAAATGCTGTGTATCTTTTCCTTACAGCTCATCGAGCTAGGCTGTGAGATTAGCGAGTAGGCAGACTGGGGAGGACGAGTTCTTTGCACGCACCCCAGAGTTCGAGCCTCCCAAGGGTTTGCGGAACCCGAAATCTGACAAGAGTCAACGCACAAGTGTCACTAACATGAACAAGATCAAGAAAACGCTCCCTCATCAACCCTTCTATGTTCACAAACCGAAGAGCTACTACCTGATGCGGCTAGAACTACGTCGGTATTTCCCCAAAGAGGAAGGGATGATGCAGCACAGCTACAAGAGATATTTCCCTCAGTGATGAGACCAAGGTTATCGAACCAGTAGGAGAACCACGCAACACTATGTAAATGGTACCTGCACACAAAGAACAAATAGTTGCAACCTGACATGTAAGAGTGGTTGTTAATCCCTCCCGGGTAAAAAGATAGATAAAATTGTAGTAGATTGGATAAATAGATCTTGCAGGAACGTGAGATAAAATAAATAGCAAAAAAGTGCAGCAAGGTATTTTTGGGTTTTTGGATTAATAGATCTGAAAATAAAAGTGAATAAAAATAGAACTCAAAGGTAAATATGATAAAGAATAGACCCGGGGGCCATAGATTTCACTAGTGGTTTCTCTCGAGAAAAATAGCATACGGTGGGTAAACAAATTACTATTGGGCAATTGATAGAACTTCAAATAATTATGACGATATCCAGGTATTGATCATTATATAGGCATCAAGTCCAAGATTAGTAGACCGACTCCTGCCTGCATCTACTACTATTACTCCACACATCTACCGCTATCCAGCATGCATCTAGTGTATTAAGTTCATGGAGAAACGGAGTAATGCAATAAGAACAATGACATGATGTAGACAAGATCTATTCATGTAGGAATAGACCCCATCTTGTTATCCTTAATAGCAACGATACATACGTGTCATTTTTCCTTCTGTCACTGGGATTGAGCACCATAAGATCGAACCCATCACAAAGCATGCCTTCCCATGGCAAGAAAAAATGATCTAGTAGGCCTAACTAAACCAAAGATTCAAAGAATAAATATGAGGCTATAAGTAATCATGTATATAAGAGATCAAAGAAACTCAAATAACTTTCATGGATAAAAATATAGATCTGATCATAAAATCAAAGTTCATCGGATCCCAACAAACACACCGGAAAAAGAGTTACATCAAATAGATCTCCAATAGACCATTGTATTGAGAATCAAAAGAGAGAGAGAGGAAGCCATCTAGCTACTAACTACGAACCCGAAGGTCTACAATGAACTACTCACGCATCATCGGAGAGGCACCAATGAGGATGATGAACCCCTCCGTGATGGTGTCTAGATTGTATCTGTGGTTTCTGGAACTTGCGGCAGCTGGAATTGTGTTTTGTCGACTCCCCTAGGGTTTTTGGATTTCCAGGGTATTTATAGAGCAAAGAGGCGGTGCGGGAGGCGATCGAGGTGGGCACAACCCACCAGGGCGCGCCTGGGCCCCCAGGCGCACCTAGGTGGGTTGTGCTCCCCTCGGAGCCCCCCTCTGGTACTTCCTTGGACTCCGTTTGGTATTGATTTTCTGTGAAGTAAAAAACAAGCAAAAAACAGCAACTAGCACTGGGCACTATGTCAATAGGTTAGTCCCAAAAAATGATATAAAGTTACTATAAAATGATAGTAAAACATCCAAGAATGATAATATAACAGCATGGAACAATAAAAAATTATAGATACGTTGGAGACGTATCAGCATCCCCAAGCTTAATTACTGCTCGTCCTCTAGTAGGTAAATGATAAAAACATAATTTTTGATGTGTTATGCTGCCTAACATGTTCATCACATATTCTTTTCTTTTGTAGCATGGACATTTGGAATTTTATATGATTCAAGGCAATAGTCTACTTTTGACATGAAGATTTCAATACTCAAGCATATCAACAAGCAACCATGTCTTTCAAAATATCAATACTAAAGCAAGTTATCCCTAGCCCATTATGCTCAATCATTGATCCATTCATGAAACACACTCGTATATTAGCTACACCCAATGCTCAAGTACGATCATAGTGCCCCTTAGTTGGTGCTTTATAAGAGAAGATGGAGACTCAAAAAAAATAAAAATTGCATAAAGTAAAAAAGAAAGGCCCTTCGCAGAGGGAAGTAGGGATTTGTAGAGGTACCAGAGCTCAAAGCGAAAAATTAAGAGATAAAACATTTTGGGTGGCATGCCTTTCCTGTCAACGAAAACAATCGAGTAGTTCCCAATACTTTTCATGCTACATATATCATAGGCGGTTCCCAACCAGAAAGTAAAGTTTATTCCTTTTTCCACCACACTTTCACATTACACGGCTAACCGAATCCACGGGTGCCGTCCATACCACCACTTTCCAAGGAATTTATTATTTGACAACATAAAGTAAATTCATTTTTCATTTCGGGACTGGGCATCCCTAATACCTTTGATGTATTCTCATGCAATGAAAAGTGAATAAACACTCATCTTGAGAACAACACATCTAGCATGGAAAAATATCAGCCTCCCCCTACCGTTTCATGAGTGGTACGAGCACAAAAAAAGGAAATTTATTTTGAAGATTAGAGATGGCACATACAAATTTGCTTAGAACGGCAAAAGAATACCGCATATAGGTAGGTATAGTGGACTCATATGGCAAAACTGGGTTTAAGGATTTTGGATGCACAAGTAGTGATCATACTTAGTACAAGTGAAGGCTAGCAAAAGATTGAGAAGCATCCAACCAAGAAACGAAAAATCTCATATGCGAGCATTAAGCATAACTAACACCGAATAATGCACCACAAGTAGGATGTAATTTCATTACATACCTATTGACTTTCGTGCTTGCATAGGGAATCACAAACCTTAACACCAATAATCTTACTAAACCATAATTACTCACCAACATGACTCACATATCACTATCATCATATCGCAAAACTATTACAAAGAATCAAGTTTATTTTGTCCAATGATCTTCATGAAAGTTTTTATTATATCCCTCTTGAATATCTATCACTTTGGGACTAGTTTCATATGTTGCTTTTGATAGCTCAAACAAATCTAAGTGAAGAACATGAGCATAAAAATTTTCTTCTCTCAAAATAATATAAGTGAAGCATGAGAGACTTTCTAATTTTTTTACTAACTCTCAAATAAATCTAAGTGAAGCATGAGAGCATTTCTTGAAAAATAATAAAGCACACCGTGCGCAAAATGATATAAGTGAAGCACTAGAGCAATTCCATAGCTCAAAAAATTTAAGTGAAGCATATAGAGCAATTCTAGCAAATCATAGCATAATTTTGGCTCTCGCAAATAGGTGTCTTCAGCAAGGATACTTGACACAAACTAAAAAGCAAAACAAGCAAAGACTCATATAACACAAGACGCTCCAAGCAAAACTCATGATATGTGACGAATAAAAATATAGTTCCAAGTAAAATACCAATGGTCGTTAGAAGAAAGAGGGGATGCCACTCAGGGGCATCCCCAAGCTTAGTTGCTTGTTCAACCTTGAATATTATCTTTGGGGTGCGGTAGCATCCCCAAGCTTAAGCTCTTCTTACTCAATATTCCTTCATTCATCGTGATCTCACCCAAAACTTGAAAACCTCAATCACACAAAACTCAACAAAACCTTCGTGAGATCCGTTAGTATAAGAAAACCAATCTTTAGTTTAAGTACTGTAGAAAACCCATTCAAATTTTGTTATTGAATTATATCTACTGTATTCTAACTTTACCATGGCTTATACCCCCCGATACAAACCATCGATTCATCAAAATAAGCACACAATGCAAAGAAAACATAATCTGTCAAAAACAGAGCAGTCTGTAAAGATGTGAATTGTTCTCATACTTATGTAACTCCAAAATTGCTGAAACATTAGGAAAACAGAGGAAATTTGTATATAAATCTTGTGTAACAAATTCAGAATTTTTCATCGCTTCTGTGAATTTAAACAATTATTTTACTGGACGCAAAAGTTTCTGTTTTCCAACAAGATCAAATCAACTATCACCAAAGCTATCCCAAAGGATTTACTTAGCACAAACACTAATTAAAACACAAAAAACACAATCATAACAGTACCATAATTGTGCAAACACTCAAGAACAGAAAGAAAACGACAAAAATAAATTTTATTCATTGGGTTGCCGCCCAACAAGCGCTATCGTTTTATGCCCCTAGCTAGGCATAATGCGTAGATCTAAGTGTTGTCAGCTTTAGTTCTAGATCCATAAGGTGCCCTCATGATTGATTCATATGGTGGCTTAATTCTTGTTGTAGGGAAGTTTTCCATACCCTTCCTTAGTGGAAATTGGAATTTAATGTTGCCTTCTTTCATGTCAATCACGGCACCAATAGTACATAAAAACGGTCTACCAAGTATAATTTGACAAGACGGATTGCAATCAATATCAAGAACAATAAAATCTATGGGCACATAGTTCCTATTTGAAATAATAAGAACATCATTAATTCTTCCCAAAAGCTTTTTAATAGTAGAATCCGCCAAGTGTAAATTTAAAGAACACTCTTCAATATTGGTAAGACCAAACACATCACATAAAGATTTCGGAATTTTGGAAACACTAGCACCCAAGTCACACAAAGCAAAACACTCATAATTTTTAATCTTGACTTTAATGGTAAGTTCCCATTCATCATGTAATTTTATAGGAATTGAAATCTCTAATTCCAACTTTTCTTCCAAAGCTTTCATCATAGCATCAACGATATGTTTAGTAAAAGCTTTATTTTGTTCATAAGCATGGGGTGAATTTATCATGGATTGTAACAAAGAAGTACAATCAATCAAAGAGCAATTATCATAATTAAAGTCTTTGTAATCCAAAAGAGTAGGCACATCACTAGTTAAAGTTTTGATCTCTCCAAACCCACTTCTATCAATTTTTTCAACAAGATTTTCACCCTCCGAATTATCGGGAAGCCTTCTAACTAAAGTTGACTCTTCTTTAGTCCCTTTATCATCAATTTTAATTTTACTAAACAAGGAATCAATAGAAGAAACACCAATCACTTTAAGATCTTCATCATTTTTATGAAAGTAATCACTAGAAAACGCTTTTTCTAAGAATTATCTTTTAACTCTAAGCATAGCTGTTCTTTTCTTACTTTCATCCATAGAAACATATAAAGCTTTAATTGATTACTCAACCTTAGGCACAAAAACTTTCAACTTGAGATTTTCTACATCATGAGAAATTCTATCAATGCTTCTAGACATATTATCAATCTTACTCAACTTTTCTTCTATCATATTGTTGAAAACTTTTTGAGCATTGATAAATTCTTTAATATTATTCTCAAGATCAGAGGTGTTCCTATTATTATTATAAGAAGGATTACCATAGGAATTACCATAATTATTAGAGGAATTTCCCGGAAAAGGTCTAGGATTAAAATTACCTCTATAAGCATTATTATTAAAATTATTTCACGAAACAAAATTCACGTCTACGGCATCACTATTTTGCTCAATCAAAGTAGACAAAGGCATATCGTTAAGATCAATAGGAGCACTTTTATTAGAAATCAACTTCATAAGAGCATCAACTTTTTCACTCAAAGTAGAAATTTCTTCAACCGAATTAACCTTTTTACTAGTAGGTGCTCTTTCGGTATGCCATTGTGAATAATTTGCCATAATATTATCAAGAAATTTAGTAGCTTCACTGATACGTCTCCGTCGTATCTACTTTTCCTAACACTTTTCCTCTTGTGTTGGACTCTAATTTGCATGATTTGAATGAAACTAACACGGACTGACACTGTTTTCAGTAGAACTACCATGGTGTTGTTTTTGTGCAGAAATAAAAGTTCTCGGAATGGAACGAAACTTTGCGAGGAATTTTCATACAATAAAAGAAAAATACTGGAGCCAAGAACCACCAGAGGGGGGCACCTGGGTGGGCACAACCCACCAGGGCGCGCCACCCCTTCCAGGTGCGCCCAGGTGGGTTGTCCCCACCTGGTGGCCCCACAGACCTTGAAACCGACGCTATAAAATCCTATTTTTTCAGAAAAAAATCAGAGAGAAAGAATTATCGTGTTCCGCGAGACGGAGCCACCGCCACCTCCTGTTCTTCATCGGGAGGCCAGATCTGGAGTCCGTTTGGGGCTCCGGAGAGGGGGATCTTTGATCTTCGTCATCACCAACCCTTCTCCATCGCCAATTCCATGATGCTCCCCACCGGGAGTGAGTAATTCCTTCGTAGGCTCGCTGGTCGGTGAGGAGTTGGATGAGATTCATCATGTAATCGAGTTAGTTTTGTTAGGGCTTGATCCCTAGTATCCATTATGTTCTGAGATTGATGTTGCTATGACTTTGCCATGCTTAATGCTTGTCACTTTGGGCCCGGGTGCCATGATTTCAGATCTGAACCGTTTATGTTATCATCATTATATCCATGTTCTAGATCCGATCTTGCAAGTTATAGTCACCTACTACGTGTTATGATCCGGCAACCCCGGAGTGACAATAGTCGGGACCACTCCCGGTGATGATCGTAGTTTGAGGAGTTCATGTATTCACCGTGTGTTAATGCTTTGTTCCGGTTCTCTATTAAAAGGTGGCCTTAATATCCCTTAGTTTCCAATATGGACCCCGCTGCCACGGGAGGGTAGGACAAAAGATATCATGCAAGTTCTTTCCATAAGCACGTACGACTATTTACGGAATACATGCCTACATTATATTTATGAACTGGAGCTAGTGCCGTATCGCCCTAGGTTATAACTGTCTCATGATGAATATCATCCAACAAATTACCGATCCAATGCCTACGATTTTCCTACATATTGATCTTGCTAAATTACTACTGCTGCTGTTACTATTGCACTTGCTACGAAACTACTGCTATCACTGTTACCGTTACTGTTGTTGCTGCTACTATTATCAAAACTATCATACTACTTTGCTACTGATCACCTTGCTGCAGATAATTAATCTCCAGGTGTGATTGAATTGACAAATCAGTTGCTTATACTCTCAAATATTCTTTGGCTCCCCTTGTGTGGAATCAATAAAATTGGGTTGAATACTCTACCCTCGAAAACTGTTGCGATCCCCTATACTTGTGGGTTATCAAGACCTTTTTCTGGCGCCGTTGCCAGGGAGCATAGCTATATTTGTTGAGTCACTTGGGATTATTATCAAATTATCACTATGAAGAATCTGAAGGATGCTAAGACTAAGATTTCTCCCTCTAAGACGAGGGGAGGTAAGGAACTGCCATCCAGCTCCACTTTAGATTCACCTTCTGTTATAAGTAAACTTGCAACACCACCACATGCTATTAATTCTGATATGTCGCAAGTTATTGATGATGATACTTCTGCTATGAATGATGCTTATGATGATGCTAGTACCTTGCTTGATGATGATGTGCCACTAGGTGAATTTCTTGATGAACAAATTGCTAGAGTAAGACAACATGATATTGTTGAAACTGATGATGAGCTTGAAACTGAAAATGTTGAAACACCAACTAGAACTAGCCCTCCTAGATAAGAATTGCCTAAGGTACCGGAAGGTTATGTTATGGGTGAGGAGGCAACTAGAGATATTCTTGCTTGCAAAGATAGAGATGATCTAGAGAAATTATTAAGCAAGTATAAAGAAAGATCTTTGAATGCTAGAATGAAATGTGATCCTAAGTTTGCTACTTCACCTATCTTTATTGATGATAAGGATTATGAATTCTTTGTCGACCCAGAGTTAATTACTTTGGTTGAATCTAATCCTTTCCATGGTTATGAAACTGGAACTGTTGTGGCACATCTTACTAAGTTGAATGACATAGCCACCCTTTTTGCTCATGATGAGAAAATTCGCTATTATTATATTCTCAAATTATTTACGTTCTCATTAATGGGTGATGCTAAAGCTTGGTACAATACTCTTGCTCCTGGTTGTGTGCGTAGTCCCCAGGATATGATTTATTACTTCTCTGAAAAATATTTCCCTGCTCATAAGAAACAAGCTGCCATGCAGAAAATATTTAACTTTGTGCAAATTGAAGAAGAGAGTCTCCCACAAGCTTGGGGGAGGCTTCTCTGTTTGCTTAATGCTTTGCCTGATCATCCTCTTAAGAAAAATGAAATACTTGATATTTTCTATAATGGACTAACTGATGCTTCTAGGGATTTCCTAGATAGTTGTGCTGGTTGTGTTTTCAGGGAACGAACTATTGGGCAAGCTGAAGAATTATTGAATAACATATTAAAAAATTATGATGATTGGACTCTTCCTGAAACACCATCTAAACCCACTCTGAAGAAGAGGGGTATTTTATATCTCAGTTCTGAAGATATGCAAGAGGCAAAGAAATCTATGAAGGAAAAAGGTATTAAAGCCGAGGATGTCAAAAATTTACCTCCTATTGAAGAAATACATGGGCTTGATACACCACCACCACCTAAGGTGGTAGAGGTAAATTCTCTAAAGAAATTCAATGATAATGATAATCCTCACAATATGCACCCTAGTCAATGCCTTTATGAGTTTGAAAACTACATTAGAAAGCAAGATCACTTCAATGCAAATGTTATGAAATAGTTGAAATATAATTCTGATATGATTGCTCGCTTGAGTGACTTGTTATTTAGAATATCAAATGATGTTAGAGGTGTAGGGAAGCATGCTTCTATGGTTCAAACTCAGTTATAACAAGTTGCTAAATCTCAAAGAGAATTGTTAGATGAAATGAACAATAATATCAATGATCATGCTGTTAGAGTAATGACTAGAGGAAGTAGAATGACTCAGGAACCACTTTATCCTGAGGGACACCCAAAAAGAATTGAACAAGACTCTCAAATAGTTGACACCGATGCACGTAGTCCTTCTAAAAAGAAAAAGAAGAAGAAAAATGATAGGACTTTGCATGCCTCTAGTGTACCTGAAGTAGAAAAACCTCCTGATAATGATAATGAAGTTTCTATCTCTGATGCTGAAACTCAATCTGGTAGTGAACACTCACCTTCTGATAATGAAAAATATAATGATGAGGTTCATGAAGAAACTCAAACAAATAATAAAGAACCGGACAATGATGTTGAGATAGAACCAGCAGTTGATCTTGATAACCCACAACCTAAGAATAAAAGATATGATAAAAGAGACTTTGTTGCTAGAAAACATGGAAAGGAAAGAGAACCATGGGTTCAAAAACCTATGCCCTTTCCACCTAAGTCAACTAAAAAGAAATATGATGAAGAATTTGAATGCTTTGCTGAAATGCTGAGGCCAGTCTTTCTGCGTACTCGCTTGACTGATATCCTTAAAATGCCTCCTTATGCAAAGTACATGAAAGACATCATCATCAATAAGAGAAAACTACCGGAAGCTGAAATATCCACTATGCTTGCTAATTATACCTTTAAAGATGGAGTACCTAAAAAACTTGGAGATCCGGGAATACCAACTATACCTTGCTCCATCAAAAGAAATTATGTGAAAACTGCTTTGTGTGATTTAGGAGCTGGTGTTAGTGTTATACCTTTCTCTTTATATAAAAGACTTGACTTGAATAAACTCACACCTACTGAAATATCTTTGCAAATGGCCGACAAATCAACTGTCATACCTATCGGTATTTGTGAGGATGTGCCCGTTGTTGTTGCTAATGTTACTATTTTGACTGGCTTTGTTATACTTGAGATGCCCGAGGACGACAACATGTCGATTATCCTTGGTAGACCCTTCTTGAATACTGCAGGGGCTGTTATTGATTGCAATAAAAGCAAGGTCACTTTTCATATCAATGGTAATGAGCATACGGTGCACTTTCCGAAGAAACAATTCCAAGTGAATGGTATTAATGTTATTGAAAAATCTCTGACAATCACTATTGGAAGTTTTCAACTACCTCTACCTACTGTCAAAAAGAAATATGAAACGCTTATTATTGGGGACATTCATATCCCCATTGAGGTAACTTAGTGTTTTACGAAAGTTCTTCGGTTTCATGCTAATCGAAAGTGGTTGTTAATAAGACCTGATCAACCTTATTAATGGATCATTTTTGAGAGGTATGAACTTGATGAATTTAGTGAGCACTACTTTCTGTCCCTACTCTTTGTTTTCTGTTTTTATTAGTTAAATAAAATAAAATGCCATGCCCTTCCTGTTTTCTGAGTTTTCCATGCAATAAAAAATAATCCAAAAATAAAAGTTCTCAGAATGCTCTGAAAATTTAATACGATTTTTTTCTGATTATTTAAGAATTTTTGGTGCAAATAATATCAGAGGGAGGTGCACCAGGTGGGCACAACCCACCTGGGCGTGCCAGGACCCCTAGGCGCGCCCTGGTGGGTTGTGGTCCCCACGTGGGCCCCCTCACTTATCTCTTCATCCCACATCACCACCTACCTCCAGAAAAAAATCACCTTTGCTCTCTCTCTCGTGTTCTCGCTCTCAAACCCGCGGATTTCGATCTCTTTGCTCAAAGCTCCATTTCCGAAACTGTTTTGCGGAATTGTTGCTTGGTATGTGACTCCTCCGTTTGTCCAATTAGTTTTTGCTTTAGTGGTTTAGATTTTGAATAATTAGCTACTCTTGGTGCTGCTGTAGATGAGCTTGTATGTTGAATTCTTAGAGTTTTAAGTAGTTTGAATGCTTGCTATGGCCTCTACGCTTCCCTATGAGTAGTTGTTACCAATCTTGTAAAGTTTTGTTAAGAAAATTTTATGGACTAAAAATTTCAGAATTTTTGTTCATAGGAAAAACATGAGTATCTTTAGGAAGTTTGCTTCCAAGAAGAACTCCAAGGGGGTGATTGGAGAGTCATCTGAGAGTGATCTCCCCACCCGGAGGTTGGCAGAGCTACGGCCGTGTGAATGGCCGCATACCCCGTTCATGGAAGGGGCCGGAATCCTCCAAGAGTTTGCACAATATGCTGCTAATGCCGGCCTCACCGACTTCATCACAGCTGAATGTGAACAGTATCATCTCCTCACAAATTCCTTTGTGCAAAGTTTTAATTTCCTTCCTAGGAATAATCCCCCTGAAGTGCAGTTTAATTTATACGCTGAACCCCATCATATACCGCTTACCGAATTCTGTGAAATATGCTTGCTTCCTTCTGATGGTGGGTTAGTAGAGCCTAGGCCTGCAGAGTTTGAAGGTTTTTATCGTACTCTGTCTGTGGGGGATGAGAGAGGAGTGTTGAGTGTCACCGCCACTAGCTTGCAATTTCCTGCTGTTCATTATTTTGCTCTTTTCATTACAAAGTGCTTGCTTGCTAGAGAGAAGGTGGGTGCACTCAGTGCCCCAGACCTTGCCGTTTTACATTGTGCACTGGAAGGCGACAACACTTATAGCTTGGGAGCTATTATGGCATGCCACCTCCACATTAATAAATCCAAGGGTAAAATACATGGTGGTATCTACACTACTCGCCTGGCAGCTCGCTTTAATATTCAGATACGCCAGCATGATTATCCTTTGCCCAAAGTCTACTTAGACCGCACGGCCATGGAACACCACCAGTTTATTGCTGCTGACTACCCTGATATTTCTATTCCTTATAACTTAGTTTTTAGTGAGAAAACTTGTGATATTATTCCATTACCTGCACCTGCTTTGTTTGATCCTTTTGCCAGGCACGGATGCAGGATTATGCCTGAGGACATCATCGCTTACTGGAACAACCAGGCTGCAGCACAGGAGGAGCCTCAGCAGTGGGATCCACAGGTGCCCGCACCTCAGCACTTCAACATATAACCTCATGGTTTCTACGACTGGTGATTACCAAGCTAGGCCAAAAGCCTAAGCTTGGGGGAGTACGTATTCCCACTGACATTACATTTATGTTCACACATTTCATTCCAGTTGTCGGTGTCCACACTTTTTCATTGTATTATCCATGTTAGATTTATTTTCTTGCTTTCTTCTTGTGTGTTTGAAAAAACTTTGAGAAAATCCAAAAATATATTTCCTGCTTCTTTTTTATTTTTCTTCCTAGTTTAAATTCTTGTAGCACTAAAAAGAAAAACCCAAAAAGATTTCCTTTTGCTTGCTGGGAGCTTTCCCGTGTAAATAGTTTTCTCATTTTTGTTTTTCCTCTTTTATTTGCTTTCCTTCAGAAAACCAAAAACTCCAAAAATATTTCAGTGTGTTTCTCTGAACTTCTTTTCTTTTATTGAGTCATACCAAGGAGAAGACCACGATGAAAATGTTGAGTGGCTCTCATATGCATTATTGTTAATCTAACAAAGAGCCCAATTTACCTTGTCTTCTCCTTTTGAATTTTTTTTTGCAGATTCCAGCTTAGTCCACGGCACTCTTGCACTATTATTATTTTCACATCGTTCGGTCATGCAAGTGAAAGGCAATAATGATGATATTCGATGAACTGGCCGTGGCAGAGAGAAACGGGTATGAACTCGACTTGTTCTGTTTTTGTAAATATGTTTAACCTAGTATCCATGATTCAGCCCATTATGATTAAACATGATGGCAATGACAATTAGAGATTATAATTTCCCATGCCATGCATAAGTAGCTAAGAGTGGATAATGATTTATCTTGGATGTCAACATTGCGTTAAAATGATTGTGATGTAGTATGATGATATGGTATCCTCCTCTGAATGTTCGAGTGGCTTGACTTGGCACATGTTCATGCTTGTAGTTGAATCAAAATTGAAAGTGCGTTATATCGACTAGAGGGGGGGGGGGTGAATAGGCAATTTTTATGAATTCGTCGCTGAGGAAATACTACTTGAGGAATTTCCTAAGCAATGAACTACAAGCAGCGGAATAAGTACTCAGGTACAGGGATAACAAAGCAGTAGCAAAGTCATCATGATGAAATGAAACAAAACAGAGCACAGGTAGCGTGTAAACAGAATAAGTAGGCTGAAGACAAAGTGACTGAAGAAATAGCGATGAGGAAATTGAGAAAGTCTTCAGTCAAAGTCTTCAAACAGTAACGATCAAGTACACAGCAAGTATGCGAGGAAATGAAAGGATTGAGGAAATAGAACCAGTAGCTTGGTGAAGACAGTGATTTGGTAGACTAGTTCCAACTGCTGTGACAGTTGCACGTCTGGTTGGTGCGGCTGGATATTTAAACCTGAGGACACACAGTCCCGGACACACAGTCCTCACCGTATTCTCCTTGAGCTAAGGTTACACAGACCTCGCCCAATCACTCATGGTAAGTCTTCACAGGTGACTTCCAAACCTTCACAGACTTGGTCACTCGGTGATCCACAATTCCTCTTGGCTGCTCTAGACCATGACGCCTAACCGTCTGGAGGATGCACAGTCCTCAAAGGTAACAAGTGTTGGTTCAACACAGGAACAATTTCTTCAGTGATGCTCAATCACTTTGGGTTTTAGGTGTTGGGTTTGGGTTTTTCCTCACTTGATGATTTTTGCTCAAAGTCCTCGGAGGATGGGATGCTCTAAATGACAAGTGTCAGTTTCTCTCAGAGCAGCCAACCAGCTAGTGGTTATAGGGGGTGGCTATTTATAGCCTAGGAGCAGCCCGGCATGATAAGACATAAATGCCCTTCAATGATATGACCGTTAGGTGGATAATATATTTGGGACAGCTGGCGCGTAGCACAGCAACGGTCGGAAATTTGAGATCTCAAATTCCTCAGGGCTATCATGGTCCTCACTTGTAGGCAATCCGCACTGGCGAATTCCTAATTCCTCAGACAGAACAAATTCCTCAGAGAGCAGAAGAACTTCGTCTCTGTCACTGAAGAACTTGACTGAACTGTATGAGATTTCCAATGGCTTCACTCGAAAGGATTGGTAGGTGTAGGATTTGAGTTGAGCATCACTTGGAAACTTTTCCTTAGTTTTACCTCGACCCCCTTTAACAGTACGGTGTTTCCTATGACTCAAGAAAGGAAAAACAAAACTATGAAAACAAAAGTCTTCACGCTCCATAATCCTCGCATGAATATCAAGTCTTCAAGGTCACACCAATTTCCTCATTTTCAAAGTCTTCAACTGAAGACATTCATTTTTAGGGGTCGACTTTCTTCGTAAATATCAAACTCCTCATAGCCTTATAGAACCTGTGTACACTCACAAACACATTAGTCCCTTAACGTATAAGTCTTCAATACACCAAAATCACTAAGGGGCACTAGATGCACTTACAATCTCCCCCTTTTTGGTGATTGATGACAAATAGGTTAAGTTTTCAATGGGGATAAAACATATGAAGTGTAAATACTGATATTGAGGAATTTGATTGCAAGATATAGAAGAACTCCCCCTGAAGATGTGCATATGAGGAATTTGCTTTGGATTGCAAATGCACCTTGTAGAGTAATATCATTGAGATCTCCCCCTATATCTTGTAATTCATACACACATTTAACATATGATATGAAGAATTCGAAATGCATGATGAAATATGGTGTCTGACGAAATTCAGCATGTGTGCATTAAGGTACTTGAGGAAATATGCATGCTAAAAGCAGTTCAAAAGTATCAGACCACCATAGGACTTAAGTTTACAACTCAACCAACAAACACTTTAGAAGAGCGAGAGTTGTAACTTAACAAAAAATAGCCCATATATAAGACCCGCTTCAAGACTAACTCAAATTTCTCCCCCTTTGTCATCGAATGACCAAAAGGGACGACAAATGAGGACTAACGCCCCTGAAGAATATCATCATGATGTCGATGGAGGAGCGCCAGCGTTGTTGGGGTCGTCCGTTGAGGTAGGGCCTGCCGCAGGGTCGTTCAAATCTTCAGCTTCATCCCTCTCGCGCGATGAAGAATATGAACTGGTAACAAGCTGAGGAACTTTGACCTTCTTGAATTTCTTCAAAGGTGGCTGAGACCAGTCAAAGTTCTGTTGAAATCCCATCTCCATGAGATCTTCAGCACTGTAGAGATTCAACAGAATAGCCCAAGTGCGGTCAAAGACTTCATGCATATAGTAGTGATTCTTCTTCACAGTATTTTGAGTGACTCTCATGTTCTGAAGAATTGCACCAAACTGACGCTTGACCCACTTGTGATTTTGATCAACTTTCTGATGAAGACTGAGGAGAAGTTCATGATCAGTCATCACTCACGGAGCTGTGGCTTGAGGATTTTGTTTCGAAGCTTTGGCGGCAGAATCTTGTGTTGCAGAGTCATCATTGGTGGAATAGGATGCAGCTTTGCGAAACTGTCCATCCAATGGATGAGTCCCTTCATCTATAATAGCAGCCTTGCCCTTCTCATCAGCTGAGGAAATAGTCCACTTGAGGACTTCAATAGGTGGCAAACAACTGAGATGATTCTGAAAGTCAGCCTGATAATGAATTGAAGACCTTGATCTGATGAATTTCATGATCCAGGGAGCGTAAGGCTTCAACTCAAAAGGTGACAGAGCAGCATTGACCAAAGTCCTCATGAAGAAATCGTGATAGTTGATAGGAATACCATGTATCATGTTGAACAACAGATTCTTCATGATGCCAACAACTTCTTCTTCATCAGAGTTGTGGCCCTTGATTGGACTGAGGGTTTTGGTCAATATGCGATGCACAGTCCTTGGTACATAGAGCAATTCTTTCACAAGGAAGGTGGTCCTTGGAGCTTGGCCAGCCTTCAAAGGCTTCATCATCACTTGCATTAAGTGATTTGAGAGTTCAGGTTCAGCATACATGAGTCTTGCGCCTTCAACCGGAGGACTAACTGGAACGGCGTGAAGCAATTCAGAGGCCGGTGCTTTGTAATGTGTATTTTCGGTCATCCAGTCTAGCACCCATGAATTCACATCTTCAACATTTCCAGTGATATGCAGTGTGGCGTAGAATTGAAGAATGATTTCTTCGTTCCAGTCGTAGATGTCAGTGCAGAAGTTAAGCAGCCCAGCGTCATGAAGAACATTGAGGACTGGATGGAAACAAGGAAGCGACTCCATATCCACATGAGGAATTTGCTCGTGGTTAAATACCTTGTTCTTACCAAACAGAACGGTAGAGTAAAAGTTCATTTGACTTGCTGTCCAGAAGCGCTTGCGTCGCAGTCTTGCAGAGTCATAGGGATTGTAATCCGTGAAGAAATGATGCTCAGCAAAGAAATCATCAGCGTTGAATTTCTGCTTCTTGGTATGAGGATTTTGTGGCTTGGGCTAAAGATTAACAGTTGAAGTCTTCACAGCAGCTTGGCGCACAACCTCTGGAGCCACAGACTGAGGAATTTCCGTAGCAATTTCATCAGCAGCAGTCTTGGCCTCCAATTCTTCAGCATTAGTAGCTGGAAATTCTTTTGGAATAGAATGAAGGGAAGATTGATGTCCTTCAGAGCCCGTATGAATTTCTTCAGTCTGCACAGGGGACTGAGGAATTTTTTGCAGAGGAGTGGTCAAGGGTGAATTTGGATGATGTCTTTCCCAATAATCATCATTGAGAACTGGTGTAGTAGACCCAATGTCCACATCCTCATCTTCTTCATCAATTTCTTCAACGCCTGCCTCTTCAGCTGTGAACTGAGGCACGGGCGATGATACTAGTGGGGTTGAAGGGATATCATCCACTTCAATTTCTTCATCCAACTGCTCTGAAGTAGTAGCAGAAGGATTTGCTTCATCACTGTCATCTGGAATGTCATATTCCTCACCAAAGGGAACAATTTCCTTTGATGGCATGCTTGAGATAGGAACATCATCAATGGGGTTGGTGTATGAGCTTGTCAAAGTCTTCACTTTCTTGGGAGCTGAAGACTCTGCAGTTTCTGATGCTTTCCTTTTCTTCACAGCTGCCTTTTCTGCAGCTTTGGTCTTCTTCGCTTCTGATGCAGAAGGAAGGTGGATATCTTTCATATGTGATGACTTTGCAGGAGGAGCAGATGAAAGAGGTGCAGTTTCTTCAGGAACAACTGATGCAGTTGCCCTGGCTTGTTCAGATTCTTCAGGCGCAGGTTCATATGCTTCAGCTGACCTGAGTTGTTCTTCAGGCGCAACATTGGAGGTTGCCCTGGCATTTTCTTCAGGAGCTGGAATTTCTTCAGCAGCCCTGGAACTTTCAGTTTCTTCAACAGACTGATTTTCATCAGCTGTGCTAGCATTCTCTTCAATAGGCTGAGCAGATGCATCAGCCTGAGGAATTTGTTGTTGCGTTGGAGCTGCAACATTTGGGTTGAACCCCTTGGCCATTCTGACAAGTCTGACTTTAGCACCTAGCCAATCTGCACGATATGCGTCAAATTCATTGATGAGAGCTTTGATCTCCTTTTGCAGATTCATAAGTTCTTCAGGAGTCATCTTCACAACATGCTTCTTCAGAAAGCGCTCCTTCTTGTATTGAGCTTTCTTGACTTTCCTTGGGTTGAACCCCTTGGCCATTCTGACAAGTCTGACTTTAGCACCTAGCCAATCTGCACGATATGCGTCAAATTCATTGATGAGAGCTTTGTCTCCTTTTGCAGATTCATAAGTTCTTCAGGAGTCATCTTCACAACATGCTTCTTCAGAAAGCGCTCCTTCTTGTATTGAGCTTTCTTGACTTTCCTGGCCTTCTCAAATTTCCATTTTTCTTCAGCTATGAAGGCCGTCAACGTGTGGCTCTGGCCAGGAGTGAGGTTCAATTCAGGCAAAGGAGTATTTGGATTCTTGTGCCATAGATCGATGAAATCAAGGATCCTTTTAGGATCCAGCAAGAGTGGCATAGCACTGCCTTTGGCTCTAGCGGCATTTTCTTGCCTGTCTTTGATGATCTCAGCAAGTTCTTCATCATCAGCTTCATCGTCATCAGACGGAACTTGGAAGGCAACTTGCTTCTTGTGAGGACTTGGCCTTGGGCCTCGTCCAGCAGTGGCCTTTTTCTTCAGCAAGATTGGACCAGTTGAAGATTGTGGCGGAGCTGAGGAACTTGCAGTTGCTCCTGAGGCAATAGAGATTCCTGTAGTCCGTTGGCACGTGGCAAGATGCATAGGTGTTGAGGACTTAGCAGTAGCAATTGAGGATTTTGTGGCAACAGAGGGAATTGGAGCTGCCCTTGAGGAGGTTGCCTGAGGAATTTGCTTAGAGGGCTTTGAGGAACTTGGCCGTGAGGGCATTGCTGTTGAGGAACTTGGCTTCACAGCTGATTTCTTCGGCAAAGCCTTTTTAGGATTACTGGCAGAGGCCTCAGCAGTAGCAGTAGCAGAATCTTCATTGAATTTCTTCACTGCTTCTTTTGCCAATTTAGCCAATTTGGCTTGACGCTTAGCCCATTCTCTGGGAAATTCCTCACCGCGCCTGATACTTGAGCGATCAGCTTCTTGGCCTGGTGCCAATGGAGGTCTTGGATATGGAGGGTTAACAGCGAATTTCTTCATGTACTTTGGAGTGACATAGCGATATTCCCTCCATTCCCTTGCCCATCTCCTCTCAATCCTCTGTATGCGCACTTTGCGCTGATTTTTGTTCTCCTTGCCATGAGTTGCTTCATCAGGAGTACAATATTCATCATAGATGTCTTCAGGGATTTCAAAAGCTGTATTAGTTTCTGGCCTCTTTCCTCCCTTCTGAGGTCTCTTCCCATCAGCCATTTTCTTCACTTGAGGATTTTGAACAATGGATGTTTCTGAGGAAGTGTGCAACTTATCTTCGAGAAATGCTGCAAATGACTTAAGTTGATGAGAACCTAGTGATTCAGCAGCAGACATTTTGTACCTATGAACAGAGTATAGGTGCGAAGAATTTGGAGAGGTCATATGCGTTCTCAGAAATTTTTCAAAAGAAATCAAGTTTGAGGAATTTGAACAGGGGAGTCTTGAGGATTAGAAAATCCACACAATTGAGGAATCTTGAAGAAAAACATAGCTTAGAGAAACAAATCAAGAACAGATACAACTTGGTGTTTAAGGATGCGGAAGTTGAAGAATAAACACCTTTTGAAGATTTTGTGAAATCATCAGAATCAAAGTAGGGCAGTAAAATCAGATTTTAATTACCCTGGGCGAAGAACACGACGAACTGGAAGTGGAAGTGGAGAAGTTTGTCCGTTCAGATCTCCCACGCCCTAATTTGGCGATGAGAGACAGCTACGGCGGTGGCGGAGTGAAGATTTCCGCGGCCGGCGTGAGTACGACGGCGACGAGGTCGAGGCGGTGAAGCTCTTCCTCACCGGCGACAATGGAGAGTAGCGGTGACGCTAGGTCAGAGAGCTCGAGCAAGGGGAGTGCGTTCGAGCGGAGTAAATTAGGTCTGAGGAGGGCGAGGGGTATTTATAGCCGAGGTGAAAAGACTGCCCGTCCGAAATTTTTGGACGAACATGCCCCTAACCCTTGCCATCCTAGCGACATGTGTCACCCATGTACTAGTGGTGGAGATCATGGGCGATCATGGGTGAATATTTTAATCCATCGTGGGATGCGGAATGGTTTGAGCGGCAAAAGCCGAAAATTCAGATATGAAAGTTTTAATGTTTCGTTTGCAAATTCTTCAGCTGTCAAGGACACAGTGAATATTTTGAACGGGTTTCAAATAGAACACACATGAAGAATTTGTGAATAGACTGGGTTGAGTTTAGCATAGAGGGGGAAAGGGTCCAATCACATTCACTTAAGAGGAAAAAGTCAACTTGAAGAATTAGCAATAAGTGAATGCTGTTGAGGACATGAAAAACTCAAATATATATGTATATAGTTAATGAAGAACACCGGTCGAAAAGGTGAAGACTTTGCAAGTTGAAGAATTTGAAAATTGAAGAATTTGCAAAATGAAGAAAAACTCAATTTTGAAGATTGTCAACTTTTGTTGGTGGCGTGTCCCACCGTATAAGAATGATGATTTTAGACACCGCGTACAATTGTTGTAGGGCTCTGAGAATCAAATTCGTCGTTAATTTCTTCACACTTAGAGGGTTAGTCTTCATTGATTGAAGAAAAACATGACTTCGTGTGTTGCACATCTAAGTCATCAATTTTGCATAAGTGTTAGGATGTGTGTCCTTTCAAAGAACATTCAAAAATTCTAAGATATTTAGCTCACACCGCAACTTGCTAAATCTGTTCTCATCCAAGGGCTTGGTGAAGATATCCGCTAGCTGTTCTTCAGTCTTCACGTGATCAATAGAGATGTCGCCCTTCAACACATGATCTCGAAGAAAATGATGACGTATCTGGATGTGCTTTGTCTTCGAGTGCTGAACTGGGTTATGAGCAATCTTGATGGCACTCTCATTGTCGCAGTAGAGTGGCACATTCTTCATGTTGATGCCGTAGTCCTTGAGGGTTTGCTTCATCCACAGCAATTGAGCACAGCAAGAACCAGCAGCAATGTACTCAGCTTCAGCAGTAGAGAGTGATACGCAGTTCTGCTTCTTCGAGGACCAACATACTAAAGATCGTCCGAGGAAATGGCATGTGCCTGATGTAGACTTGCGATCCACTCGATCACCAGCATAGTCAGAGTCAGAATATCCAATGAGATCAAAAGCCGAGCCCTTGGGATACCATAATCCAAGTGTTGGAGTGTGAGCTAGATATCGAAGAATATGTTTCACAGCCTTATGGTGTGATTCCTTCGGTGTAGCTTGAAAACGGGCACACATGCAAACACTAAGCATAATATCTGGCCTAGATGCACATAGGTACAATAAGGAGCCAATCATGGAGCGGTATACCTTTTGATCGAAGTCTATACCATTTTCATCGATGCATAGATGGCCATTTGTGGGCATAGGGATTTTGATGCCTTTGCAATCTTGCATTCCGAATTTCCTCAGAACGTCCTTGAGGTATTTCTCTTGAGAAATGAAGATGCCATTGCGTTGTTGACGAATTTGAAGACCTAAGAAGAATTTCAATTCTCCCATCATGGACATTTGATATTCCTCACTCATCATATAAGCAAATTCGTCACTTTAATGTTGGTTAGTACGGCCAAAGATAATATCATCAACATATATTTGGCACATGAATAATTCATCATCATATGTTTTGGTGAAAAGAGTTGGGTCGAGTGAACCGGGTTTGAAGCCTTACTTCATGAGGAATTCCTTCAGAGTATCATACCACGCCCGAGGGGCCTGCTTGAGGCCATAGAGGGCCTTATTGAGTCTGAAGACTTGATCAGGATGCTTAGGATCTTCAAAACCTGGGGGCAGAGCAACATATACTTCTTCCTCAAGCTTACCATTGAGGAATGCACTTTTCACATCCATTTGATATAAGATGATATTATGATGGTTAGCATAGGCAAGCAATATGTGAATAGCCTCAAGTCTAGCAACAGGTGCAAAAGTTTCATCGAAATCAATTCCTTCAACCTGTGTGTAGCCTTGAGCTATAAGATGAGCCTTGTTCCTCACCACTAGGCCATTTTCATCTTGCTTGTTGCGGTAGATCCATTTGGTGCCGATGATATTGTGCTTGCGTGGGTCTGGTCGCTTGACAAGCTCCCACACATTGTTCAGCTCGAATTGATGTAATTCCTCTTGCATCGCTCGAATCCATTCAGGCTCCAGAAATGCCTCATCTACTTTGGTGGGCTCTGTGATAGAGACGAAAGCAAAATGCCCACAAAAGTTAGACAAATGTGAAGCTTTTGAGCGAGTGAGAGGACCTGGTGCGTTGATGTCGTTGATGATTCTCTCAATCTGCACTTCATTTGCAACGCGAGGATGAGCAGGTTGGCATCTTTGATTTGGCTCAGCATTTTCTTCAGAGCCATTTTCCTATTGATGATGTGGCATGCAGTATCAATTGCCTCAGGCCAGAAGCGACGAGGTGTCTTGTATTCATCAAGCATAGTGCGAGCCATCTCAACAAGAGTCATGTTCTTGCGCTCCACAACGCCATTCTGCTGAGGAGTGTATGGGGCAGATAACTCATGAGTAATACCAAGTTCATCAAGATAGTCATCAAGACCAGTATTCTTGAACTCGGTCCCATTGTCACTGCGTATATGCTTGATCTTTACACCGAAATTCATCGAAGCCCTTGAAGAAAATCGTCTGAAGACTTCCTGCACTTCGGTTTTGTAAGTAATGACATGCACCCATGTGTAATGAGAATAATCATCAACAATAACAAAGCCATATAGAGATGCTGCATTTGTTAGTGTGGCATAATGAGTAGGGCCAAAGAGATCCATATGAAGCAATTCAAAAGGACGAGAGGTAGTCATGATAGTCTTCGAGGGGTGCTTGGCTCTGGTCATCTTTCCAGCCTCACAAGCCCCACAAAGATGATCTTTGAGGAATTTGACACCCTCAATGCCAATGACGTGCTTTTTCCTCACGAGCGTGTGTAAGTTCCTCATGCCAGCATGACCCAGTCGTCGATGCCATAGCCAGCCTTCTGAAGCTTTTGCAAGTAGACATGTGGCAGACTGTGGTCCTGCAGAGAAATCAACAATATACAAGTCTCCTCTCCTAAAGCCTTCGAAGACTTTGGAATTGTCAGATTCCATGAGCACTAAGCAGTGATATTTGCGAAAGACAACAACCATATCAAGATCACAAAGCATTGAGACAGACATTAGGTTGAATCCGAGGGACTCGACAAGCATGACTTTGTCCATGTGTCGATCCTTTGATATTGCACCCCTACCTAGACCCAATACCTTGCTTTTTCCTTTGTCAGCGTAGGTGATATGCTTCAAATGTGACGGAGATAAAGGAGAATCCATCAGTAAGCTCTTGTCACCGGTCATGTGATTAGTACATCCACTGTCGAGGACCCACTCAGTAGCTTTGGGTAAATCATCCTGCAGATGAATTAGTGCTTCTTACGAACTCATATACTTCAGAGTGAAGAATATGACATCAAATTCATCAGACAGAATTTCATCAATTAATGCAATATATGTATATATAGCAGTATGAGGACGTGAGAAATGAATGAATCATTTCTTCATGATTAGCTTGCGTCCTATCAAGCGTTTCAGGTCTCCCAAAAATTCAGACGATTTAGTTCGTCTGGATACCTGACCCTGCATAAGAAGTTAGTTCTTTTTCTTCACCACCCACATCTGGAGGGGTGGCAAAGAGTTCATCATTCCACGAGCTCCATAAGAGAAAGGTGGCATTGAAGTCAAAGCGCTTCGTTTCATAGGAGAGGGATTAGTATAGGCATATGAGTAAGTAGAGAAATTCTTCGAGGACTTATGAACATAATGATTTGAAGAATAATGCACATAATCAGAACTCTTAGATTTTCCCTGTGAAACAGAAGCATTAGCATGATGATGATCTTATGAGGACTTGGATCCACGTGAGAAATTTGATCCATAAGAGGACTTGGATCCATATGAAGACTTTGGTCCATATGAAGAATTTGATCTGGGGTTCCTATTCTTCACAGGTGGTGTCATGAGGACATTTACCTTAAGACTTTCAAGGCACCTTTTGGGAACCCAGATTTTCTTCATAGGGGGACCATTCCTGCAGTTAGTTCCAACATATCTAGCAAATACTTCACCATTCTGATTTTTGAACAGTTTATAGTTGGAGTCAAATGACTCATCAGATGAATATGAGGATTCACAAGTAAAGCCAGATAAAGTGGATGGGTCTATGGGAGGTCCCTTCGCAGCAACCCATGAGGTTTTGGGATATTGCTCAGGTTTCCAGTAGGTTCCATCAGCATTGAGTTTCCTCTCAAAGGCAATACCCTCTTTCCTAGTGTGACGCCCCCGGCTTAATCGTGCACTAATCATACACGCAAATGCACACGATCAAGCCTAAGGACTCACTTGAAGATATCACAACACAACTCTAAAACATAAACAAAATCATACAAGCATTTATTACAAGCCAGGGCCTCGAGGGCTCGAATACAAAGCTTGATGACAACAAGCATTAGCGGAAGCGTTAGATATCTGTGTATAGATATAACACAGAAAACAGAGAAGCCTTTAGAAAGGCGGGACAAAAATAAAACACTACGATCGAAAGGCGCAGGCCTCCTGCCTGGGACCCTCCGTTCCTACTCCTGGACGTCGGCCAACTTGTAGAAGGATCCACCCTCGAGGAAGTAGTGGAAGTCGTCGACGGGGCAGCTGTCTCAGGGGCTCCGTCAGCTGGTTGCATCAAATGAAAATGGGGGAAAAAGAAAGTAAAGCAACCGTGAGTACTCATCCGAAGTACTCAGCAAGCCAAGGATCTACACTACATATGCAACATAATCAAAGGGAGGCTGTATATGTGGACTGGGCTGCAGAAATGCTAGAATAGGGGGGGGGGGGGAAACCTAGTCCTAGCGAAGACTAGCATCTTCAGCATCTTCACTGGTCTTGTAGCATTAGAAGAGTGCAGATTAGCATAATGTAAAGTAGTAATAGTATCAAGTAACAGTCTCGCCCAGAGATCCTTCCTCGACTCCCTGCGAGAAAGCGATCCCAGAGCCACATATCCAGGTATCATCTCAAGTTCTAGCTGTATCGATCGGGATACAACTCTGAGTGTCCTTTACCGTAGGACCGGCTATCGATAGATGTGTTCTTCCCTGCAGGGGTGCACCAACTTACCCATCACGCTCGATTAACTCCGGCCGGACACACTTTCCTGGGTCATGCCCGGCCTCGGCCAAACGATACACCGCAACCCTACCTACAGCTCAGCTGAGAGGTCCCCGCCGGTCTACCTCCTAAGCGCAAGGGGGTCTTGGGCCATCGCCCCTCGCCCTCCGGGTCGTTGTGTGCAGGGTGGATACCAGCACCGCCTCAAAAGGCCGGTACGATCCGACCGTGCCACAAAGCTGAACTGGACGTCTGACAGAGCTTTCGACTAACGTTACGATGTAGAACGCCCATACTATGCCCATGTGATGGTTAGTGCTATCAGGCCAGAGGCCTGCTCGGATCAAATATCCGAATCGTTAGGACTAGGGGCTTGCAGAAACGAGCAGAGACTCATGATCGATGTGACCCCGTCGCCCCGTCTCGAGGACTTGTTGCAAGGGCTAAGAATGCCCGGCTGCGCCTCGTAGAATAACTCACGGGTATCTATCCATCATTCGCGGGTACCCCTCAGGGTCGACCCGCCTTTCCAAGCATCAGTGTCAGCAGTAATGTAAGGCATCCGTGTGGTCACCATATCAAGGGGAATCTGAGGCATCACCCTCGTTGGACTCCCACCTGATGTAACATCTAGATGGACGTAGGAGGCATCACCCTCAAGGTCCACACGTGGGGTGTTGCGCGGCTTTGTCATTATCGGGGGTGGTGTAGGAGGTATCACCCTCGCTTACCACGATCGATCAACTAACCTACAAGGTTATCATCAGAAGTGCTGATGAGGTATCACCCTCGGCACTCGATAGTAACCCAGTAGTGTCGAGCAACTAAGGGGAAAGTGAGGTGCGGTGCCGGGGTCCGGTCTTCGATCCCGTTGATCGGGTCTTCTGAGAATCCAGCAGGGCAGCCAGGACAAGCGGGGGTCTCTGATGGGTCTCTACCCAGTCTATTCTAAACAGTTTAGGATAACAGTAAGGTATCAACAGCAGGTTACAATAAACAGGCTATGCAGCAGAAATAGGTAAAACAGTAACAGTAGCAAAATCTAATGCAAGCAGGGGATATTAGAATGGGTGATATCGATAAGATCAAAGGGGGGGGGGGCTTGCCTGGTTGCTCGGCGGCAAAGGCAAGGTCGTCGGCGGTGTAGCCAATCTCCGGAGCTGCGTCGGTCTCGGAGGCTACGTCGGTACCGAGATCTAACGAGAGAGAAGAGGGGGAAGAACAGTAAATACAAAGCAACAGGTGCATGACATGTCAACAAGCAGAGCTAGCGGTGTTCTATCGCAGGGCTAGGTAATACCGGCGAAAGAGAAAAACATCCGGGAAAGTATTCTCGGTGTCCGGCATTTCGGACAGTCAAAAGGAGGGGAATGGTTGCAGGTTCGCTATGTTAGGGACGTGTGGCGGACGAACGGACCGCGTATTTGGATTCGTCTCGTCGTTCTGAGCAACTTTCATGTTTTATGTTTTTCAATCTGAGCTACGGTTTAAAAGTTACAAATTTTTGAAGTTTAAATGATATTCTGAAATTTATATATTTTAACAGAAATTGATATGTGACGTCAGCATGAGGTGTGAATGACGTCAGCATTCAATAGTGACGCTGACCATAGTCAAACCTGACATGTGGGTCCAGTGGGACCCACACGTCAGTCTCCATTAAGATTAACAGTGTGTTAATTAAACTAACAGAGTTAATTAGGGGGTGGGCCCCATATGTCAGTGAGTGCTTAGCCACTTAATTAGCTAAACTAATTATTTATCTATTCATTTATTTATTTTAATTAGTTTATTGGAGTGGGGCCCATGTGTCAGTGACACTGGACCACCACGTCAGCGGCGCTGACCGCGGTCAACGAGTCAACCGTGGCGCGGGGCCCATCGGTCAGCGACTCAGGCGGGCCCCACTGGTCAGTCCACGTGGCAGCGGCGCCGGAGACGGCTCCGGCGAGCTCCCGCGGCGGCAACCTCGCCGGAGAGACTCGGGCTTCTGCTGTGGTGCTCTGAATCGTGTGTTTTTGGTCGCCTTCGAAAGAGCGAGGTGCGGCGCATCGAGTGGAGCTAACGTGCGGCCGCGAGGGCGACCGAAAGTGGCCGGATGTCGAGGTGCCGCGGCGGCCAGAATCGGGCTCCCGCGAACTCGCCGCTACGGGGCTCAGGGAATCAAGCAGAGGGCACAGGCGGCTTCAGAGAGCCGCTCGGAGCTCGTTGGTGAGCTCAGCGGGCAACGACGAGCACTACTGCGACGGCAGCAGTCACGGCGGCGGAGCTCCGTTCGGGAGGTCATGGCGCGGTTAGCTAGCTACGGCTCGTGCTCGTGCAAGGTGGAGAACGGGGAAGGGAGCGGAGCTCACCGAGTGGACGCACGATGGTCCGGTGGAGGCTTTGGAGCTACAGTGCAGGAGATCGACACCGGCGAGCTTCCGTGTTCCGAGATGGGGATCGGCCGACTCCGGGCGTTGTAGTGGCCTGCAGCTCGTTCACGTGGTCGAGGAGGAAGAAGCAGGCACCGGCGAAGCTTCTGGACTCCACAGAGAGGCTCAAGGACGCCAGTAGCCGCGAGGCTGACGGAGAAGCGGCAGCGAGTGTGCTCGGACAGAGAGGATCTGCGAGGCGGGCGTGTTTGAGGGAAAAAAGAGGGGGGAAGAAGAAGTGGCGAGGGAGGCCAGGGGGAACGGCTCGGCGCGGCCTTATCCCCTCGCGCTCCTGCTCCCCGTCGCGATGGTGCGCTGCGGTTGACGGAGCGCCGTCGTCCATGGAGACGACGACACGGAGGGGAGAGTTGGTGGAGGTGGGCTGGGCCGGCCACTGCTGCACGGCCCAGGGAACAGGTAAGTGGCCTTCTCCCCCTTTCTTTCTTTTATCTCATTTTTGTTTCTGTTTCTTTTATTTTTTTATTTTACAAAGAGGGGAAAAGAATTGTTTGGGCATCCTATTAGCTTAGGAAAAATATGGGAAGTGTCCCACTAATTCCCTGATGTTTTTAGGCTGTGCCACAAAAAGTTTGGGAATCTTTGGAACTCTTTTGAATTTTCCCAAAAATGGAATAGCATTTAAAAATGCTGAAATGGTGCTGTTGTAATTGATAATGCCCATCCTTGTTAATGAGTGATGTTGTATTCCTTAACACCTAATTGTTTTGGAATATTTTCTATTTAATGAACATTTTAGTTTCCACTTTGGAACAACTTTTATTTTTACTTTGAATTTGAATTTATTTCAGAGAGGGAATTTGAAATGAAGTGTTTAACCACTGTGATCTAACATTGCAAATGGATATGACTTGGCATGATTATCATTATGTCACAGTGCTTATTACATACGGGTGTTACACCTAGGGTTCCTATTCAAGATCTGCTTTTTGAGCACATCACAAAGAGTCTGATGCCCTTTGAGGCTTTTGTATATGCCTGTCACATACAATTCCTTCAACCCTGCATTTTCATCAGTGATACTAGTGGTATCCTCAGATGAGGAATTTGTGACCACAGAGATAGTTGAAGAATTTGCAGCAATAGAAGCATTTGAACTTTTAGGTGAAGAATTAGCAGTTTCACGTTCAATGCATTTCAAGCATGGTGGAATAAATTCTTCCTGAGCGGAACTGATCTGTTGAGCAAGTAATGAATCATTTTCCTTCTGAAGATCTTCATGACTCACCCTTAGCTTCTCAATATCTTGCTTTCTTTGAAGAAATTCATAAGAAAGCTTCTCATGATCGGCTAAGAGAGTTTCATGACGACTTTGAAGGTTGTCAAACTTAGACTGTAGTTGCTGAAGATTATCAGTCAGTGTTTGAGTTCGATCCATTTCCTCACCTAACAGGACATCGCTTTTGTCTAGCATATTTTGAACCTTTTCCAAAGCCTTTTGTTGTTTAACAGCAATATTAGCAAGTTTGGAATAGCTGGGTTTGAGGTTATCATCAGATTCATCCTCACTTGATTCAGAGGAGGGATATTTGAATACCTTGGCACCTTTTGCCATGAAGCAATAGGTGGGAGCATAGACATCATTGCCGTCATCAGCAGTGTTGGGGAAGCCATTTTCCTCAGTGTTGAAGATGGACTTGCTGACGTAAGCAGTAGCGAGGGCTAGGCTCGCCACACCAGAGTCTGACTCCTCAGATGCCTCCTCTTCCTCATGTTCCTCAGATTCAGCTTCAGAGTCCATTTCCTGTCCAATGAATGCCCGAGCCTTCTTGGAACTACTCTTCTTGTGAGATGAAGACTTTGAAGATTTTGATGATGAGGACTTTGAAGATTTCTTCTTCTTCTTAGAGTCATCTGAACTATCATCCTTGTATTTCTTCTTCTTTGATTCCTTTGCCCACTGAGGACAATCAGTTATGTAGTGACCAGGTTTCTTGCATTTGTGGCAAGTCCTCTTCTTGTAATCACGGGATGAAGAATCTAATCTTGTGTCATCACCTTTTGAAGATTTTACAAAGCGACCACGCCTTGAGAACTTCTGGAATTTCTTCACGAGCATTGCTAGCTCCTGGCTTAGTTCTTCAGGGTCACCAAGGCTGCTATCGGAATCTTCTCCTTCAGATGAGGAAACTGCCTTGGCCTTCAGTGCGTGTGATCTTCCATAGCTTGGCCCGTAGAGATCTCTCTTTTCAGCTTGTTGGAATTCATGAGTGTTCAGCCTCTCAAGGATATCAGCAGGATCTAGTGACTTGTAGTCTCCATGTTCTTGAATCATCAGTGCCAGTGTATCGAATGAAGAATCGAGTGACCTCAGCAATTTCTTCACCACCTCATGGTCGGTGATGTCAGTGGCACCCAGTGCTTGAAGCTCGTTTGAAATGTCAGTGAGGCGATCAAAGGTTTGCTGGACATTCTCATTGTCGAGTCTTTTGAAGCGGTTGAAGAGATTGCGAAGAACGTCAACTCAAGAATCATGTTGGGTTGAGATTCCTTCGTTGACCTTGGACAGCCTGTCCTAGATAAGCTTTGCAGACTCCAAAGCACTCACTCTGCCGTACTGTCCTTTGCTCAGATGGCCACATATGATATTCTTCGCTTGAGAGTCGAGTTGCTTGAATCTCTTCACATCAGCAGCGTTCACGGAAGGAGAGACAGGGGGAACGCCATTTTCCACAACGTACCAGATCATTGTCAATTGCCTCAAGATGCATGCGCATCTTATTCTTCCAGTAGGGGTAGTCCGTCCCATCAAAGGTAGGACACCCAGCCGAGACCTTGATCATGCCTGCAGTCGACATAACTAAAACTCCAGGTGGTTAAACCAAAATCACACAGAACAAGGGAGTACCTTGCTCTGATACCAATTGAAAGTGCGTTATATCGACTAGAGGGGGGTGAATAGGCGATTTTTATGAATTCGTCGTTGAGGAAATACTACTTGAGGAATTTCCTAAGCAACAAACTACAAGCAGGGGAATAAGTACTCAGGTACAAGGATAACAAAGCACTAGCATAGTCATCATGATGAAATGAAACAAAATAGAGCACAGGTAGCGTGTAAACAGGATAAGCAGGCTAAAGATAAAGTGACTGAAGAAATAGGGATGAGGAAATTGAGAAAGTCTTCAGTCAAAGTCTTCAAACAGTAACGATCAAGTACACAGCAAGTATGCGAGGAAATGAAAGGGTTGAGGAAATAGAACCAGTAGCTTGGTGAAGACAGTGATTTGGTAGACTAGTTCCAACTGCTGTGACAGTTGTACGTCTGGTTGGAGCGGCTGGGTATTTAAACCTGAGGACACACAGTCCCGGACACACTGTCCTCACCGTATTCTCCTTGAGTTAAGGTCACACAGACCTCGCCCAATCACTCATGGTAAGTCTTCAGAGGTGACTTCCAAACCTTCACAAACTTGGTCACTCGGTGATCCACAATTCCTCTTGGATGCTCTAGACCATGACGCCTAACCGTCTGGAGAATGCACAGTCCTCAAAGGTAACAAGCGTTGGTTCCACACAGGAACAATTTCTTCAGTGATGCTCAATCACTTTGGGTTTTAGGTGTTGGGTTTGGGTTTTTCTTCACTTGATGATTTTCGCTCAAAGTCCTCGGAGGATGGGATGCTCTAAATGACAAGTGTCAGTTTCTCTCGAAACAGCCAACCAACTAGTGGTTGTAGGGGGCGGCTATTTATAGCCTAGGAGCAGCCCGACATAATAAGACATAAATGCCCTTCAATGATATGACCGTTAGGTGGATAATGTATTTGGGACAGCTGGCGCGTAGCACAGCAACGGTCGGAAATTTGAGCTCTCAAATTCCTCAGGGCTACCATGTTCCTCGCTTGTAGGCAATCCGCACTGGCGAATTCCTAAATCCTCGGTCAGAACAAATTCCTCAGAGAGCAGAAGAACTTCATCTCTGTCACTGAAGAACTTGACTGAACTGTATGAGATTTCCAATGGCTTCACTCGAAAGGATTGGTAGGTGTAGGATTTGAGTTGAGCATCACTTGGAAACTTTTCCTTAGTTTTACCTCGACCCCCTTTAACAGTATGGTGTTTCCTATGACTCAAGAAAGGAAAAACAAAACTATGAAAACAAAAGTCTTCATGCTCCAGAATCCTCGCATGAATATCAAGTCTTCAAGGTCACACCAATTTCCTCATTTTCAAAGTCTTCAACTGAAGACATTCATTTTTAGGGGTCAACTTTCTTCGTAAATATCAAACTCCTCATAGCCTTATAGAACCTGTGTACACTCACAAACACATTAGTCCCTTAACCTATAAGTCTTCAATACACCAAAATCACTAAGGGGCACTAGATGCACCTACAAAAATCAACATAGCCTCTATGATATTTATGTTCATGGTGTTCATATCCTACTCATGCTAGTATCCAATGTTACTTATGCATAATGCATGTACATGACCGTTGTTGCTCTCTAGCTGGCCGCTTCTCAACCTATTTGCTAGCCTTTGCCTGTACTAAGTGGGAATTCTGCTTGTACATCAAAAACCTTGAACCCAAGTTATTCCAGATGAGTCCACCATACCTACCTATATGCGGTATTACCCTGCCGTCCTAAGTAAATTTGCATGTGCCACCTCTAAAAACTTCAAATAAATATCCTTTTTGTGTGCCTGGATTGTTCATAGAGCGACCGGAGGTAGTTGTTATCTTCCATGCTAAGCGGGTTATTCTCATGATGAGTGTTTATTCGCTCGTCCTTGCACGAGAGGGGCGGTAATAGGGATTCCCAGTCCCGAACTCAAAATGCAAATAATTAAACAAAACTCCCTCAGGACAGTTGTTGGTATGGATGGCACCCGTTGTTTCAGACAAGCCGGGGAGTGTGAATGTTGGTGGAGGGGGGTAAACCTTTACTTTTATCGCTTGGGAACCGCCACTAATGAGTTTAGCCTGGAAGATATTGATAACTGATGGTCGCGAAGTAAACAAGAAGGGTGCATCTCTCAAAATTTCATTTACCTCTATTTTTAAAACTTGAGCTCTGGCACCTCTGCAAATCACTGCTTCCCTCTGCGAAGGGACTATCTATTTACTTTTATGTTGTGTCATCACCTTCTAAAATAAGCGCCAGAACCTGAGAGCATTGTTGTCATGCTTATGCATTGTGTGTAGCTAATGTTGGGTGCATCATGACTGGATCTTTTCTACCATGAATTACAATGTTTAGTCGCTGCTCGGACTTTGGAGGTGCTCTGCATTTATGTTTTGCAGTCTCAGAAAGGGCTAGCGAGGTACCACTATTTTCATATTATATCATGGCTGTTTTAATAACGTGTTGTTGTTCGAGATATCTTATTATTGCTCGCTAGCTGATTATGTCATTGTTATGAGTTAATATAATTTTTAAGAGCTATTGTCAACATGGTTAGTTATAATCTTTGCTGAAAACCTGGGTGCTACTTAAGCTTATTTATGCAAACAAGAGCAAAAGAGTTCATAAAAGTTTTTCTTTTTCACTTTCAGTTTATCAACTGAATTGCTTGAGGACAAGCAAAGGTTTAAGCTTGGGGGAGTTGATACGTCTCCGTCGTATCTACTTTTCCTAACGCTTTTCCTCTTGTTTTGGACTCTAATTTGCATGATTTGAATGAAACTAACCCGGACTGACGCTGTTTTCAGCAGAACTACCATGGTATTGTTTTTGTGCAGAAATAAAAGTTCTCAGAATGGAACAAAACTTTGCGAGGAATTTTTATACAATAAAAGAAAAATACTGGAGCCAAGAACCATCGGAGGGGGGGCACCTGGGTGGGCACAACCCACCAGGGCGCGCCACCCCCACCAGGCGCGCCCAGGTGGGTTGTCCCCACCTGGTGGCCCCGCAGACCCTGAAACCGACGCTATAAAATCCTATTTTTCCAGAAAATAATCAGAGAGAAAGAATTATCGCGTTCCGCGAGACGGAGCCGCCGCCACCTCCTGTTCTTCATCAGGAGGCCAGATCTGGAGTCCGTTTGGGGCTCCGGAGAGGGGGATCTTCGATCTTCGTCATCACCAACCCTTCTCCATCGCCAATTCCATGATGCTCCCCACCGGGAGTGAGTAATTCCTTCGTAGGCTCGCTGGTCGGTGAGGAGTTGGATGAGATTCATCATGTAATCGAGTTAGTTTTGTTAGGGCTTGATCCCTAGTATCCATTATGTTCTAAGATTGATGTTGCTATGACTTTGCCATGCTTAATGCTTGTCACTTTGGGCCCGGGTGCCATGATTTCAGATCTGAACCATTTATGTTATCATCATTATATCCATGTTCTAGATCCGATCTTGCAAGTTATAGTCACCTACTACGTGTTATGATATGGCAACCCCGGAGTGACAATAGTCGGGACCACTCCCGGTGATGACCGTAGTTTGAGGAGTTCATGTATTCACCGTGTGTTAATGCTTTGTTCCGACTCTCTATTAAAAGGAGGTCTTAATATCCCTTAGTTTCCAATATGGACCCCGCTGCCACGGGAGGGTAGGACAAAAGATGTCATGCAAGTTCTTTCCATAAGCACGTATGACTATTTACGGAATACATGCCTACATAATATTTATGACCTGGAGCTAGTGCCGTATCGCCCTAGGTTATAACTGTCTCATGATGAATATCATCCAACAAATTACCGATCCAATGCCTACGATTTTCCTACATATTGATCTTGCCAAATTACTACTGCTGCTGTTACTATTGCACTTGCTACGAAACTACTGCTATCACTGTTACCGTTACTGTTGTTGCTGCTACTATTATCAAAACTATCATACTACTTTGCTACTGATCACTTTGCTGCAGATAACTAATCTCCAGGTGTGATTGAATTGACAACTCAGTTGCTAATACTCTCAAATATTCTTTGGCTCCCATTGTGTCAAATCAATAAATTTGGGTTGAATACTCTACCCTCGAAAACTGTTGCGATCCCCTATACTTGTGGGTTATCATTCACCCAAAGTAATTTCCATAAAAGTACCACCCGCGGCGGAATCTAAAAGATTTCTAGAAATAAAATTCAATTTCGCATAAAAATTTTGTATGATCATCCAAAGATTTAAACCATGAGTAGGACAATTTCTTAGCATCAATTTTATTCTTTCCCAAGATTGCGCAACATGTTCATGCTCAAGTTGCTTAAAATTCATGATTTGTGTCCTAAGGGAAATAATTTTCGTGGGCAGAAAATACTTAGTAATAAAAGCATCCTTGCACTTATCCCAAGAATCGATACTATTGCGAGGCAAAGAAGAAAACCAAATTTTTGCACGATCTCGCAAAGAAAACGGGAATAATTTCAACTTCACAATATCATTGTCCACATCTTTTTTCTTTTGCATATCGCATAATTCTATGAATGTGTTAAGATGGGACGCGGCATCCTCATTAGGAGGACCGGAAAATTGATCTTTCATAACGAGATTCAACAAAGCAGCATTAATATCACAAGACTCCGCACTAGTGGCAGGAGGAGCAATCGGAGTGCTAATAAAATCATTGTTGTTGGTATTAGAGAAATCACACAACTTGGTGTTCTCATGAGTCATCGTGACTACGCAAACAAGATTGCACTAAAAAAAAATAGATCTGACGAGAAAAAGCGAACGAAAAAGAGGGCGAATAAAACGGCAAATTTTTGTGAAGTGGGGGAGATGAAAATGAGGGGCAAATGGCAAATAATATAAATTGCAAGGAGATGAGATTTATGATTAGGAACCTAATAGATGCTGATGATGTCTCCCCAGCAACGGCACCAGAAATTCCTTTTGATGCGGCTAGAACTACGTCGGTATTTCCCCAAAGAGGAAGGGATGATGCAGCACAGCTACGGTAGGTATTTCCCTCAGTAATGAGAACAAGGTTAACGAACCAGTAGGAGAACCACGCAACACTATGTAAACGGTACCTGCACACAAAGAACAAATACTTGCAACCCGACGTGTAAGAGGGGTTGTCAATCCCTCCCGGGTAAAAAGATAGATAAAATTGTAGTAGATTGGATAAATACATCTCGCGGGAACGTGAGATAAAATAAATAACAAAAAAGTGTACCAAGGTATTTTTGGGTTTTTGGATTAATAGATCTGAAAATAAAAGCGAATAAAAATAGATCTCAAAGGCAAATATGATAAAGAATAGACCCGGGGCCGTAGATTTCACTAGTGGCTTCTCTCGAGAAAAATACATACCGTGGGTAAACAAATTACTATTGGGCAATTGATAGAACTTCAAATAATTATGACGATATCCAGGTAATGATCATTATATAGGCATCACGACCAAGATTAGTAGACCGACTCCTGCCTGCATCTACTACTATTACTCCACACATCGACCGCTATCCAGCATGCATCTAGTGTATTAAGTTCATGGAGAAATGGAGTAATGCAATAAGAACGATGACATGATGTAGACAAGATATATTCATGTAGGAATAGACCCCATCTTGTTATCCTTAATAGCAATGATACATATGTGTCATTTCCCCTTCTGTCACTGGGATTGAGCACCGTAAGATCGAACCCATCACAAAGCACCTCTTCCCATGGCAAGAAAAATCGATCTAGTCGGCCTAACTAAACCAAAGATTCGAAGAAGAAATACGAGGCTATAAGTAATCATGCATATAAGAGATCAAAGAAACTCAAATAACTTTCATGGATAAAAATATAGATCTGATCATAAACTCAAAGTTCATCAAATCCCAACAAACACACCACAAAAAGAGTTACATCAAATAGATCTCCAAGAGACCATTGTATTGAGAATCAAAAGAGAGAGAGAGGAAGCCATCTAGCTACTAACTACGGACCTGAAGGTCTACAATGAACTACTCACGCATCATCGGAGAGGCACCAATGAGGATGATGAACCCCTCTGTGATGGTGTCTAGATTGGATCTGTGGTTTCTGGAACTTGCGGCAGCTGGAATTGTGTTTCGTCGACTCCCCTAGTGTTTTTGGACTTACAGGGTATTTATAGAGCAAAGAGGCGGTGCGGGAGGCGGCCGAGGTGGGCACAACCCACCAGGGCGCGCCTGGGCCCCCAGGAGCGCCCAGGTGGGTTGTGCTCCCCTCGGAGCCCTCCTCTGGTACTTTCTTGGCCCAACTTGTGTCTTCTGGTCCAGAAAAAATCACCAAAAAGTTTCTCTGCGTTTGGACTCCGTTTAGTATTGATTTTCTGCGAAGTAAAAAACAAGCAAAAAACCGCAACTGGCACTGGGCACTATGTCAATATGTTAGTCCCAAAAACTGATATAAAGTTGCTATAAAATGATTGTAAAACATCCAAGAATGATAATATAACAGCATGGAACAATAAAAAATTATAGATACGTTGGAGACGTATCACTACCATCTGCTCTTTTTAGACTCATCCCGACATTCATCAACCAGTATTGCAAACTTGCTATTACCCATTTCTTCTTTAATTGAGGTTTGCACTTTTCGTGAAATTATGCTAGCAATTTCCTTCTAAATAGTTGAGGAGGTGTACTTTGCATTTTTAGGAGCATTCTGTACAACTTCTTGTACACCCTTCTTATAACAAGCCAAAAGCTTAATCATTTCCTTGAAATTACCTTGATTCTTGGAATCCTCAGATTCATGGTTTCCTCTAAATGGACATGCGTGGAACATTAACCACCTGATGCAGTCAATAGAGAATAATTATTAGATAAAATATATTAAGAAAATTATCTTAAATTAAATATTTGTTTCTTACCTCGTGGCATCGATAGAAGTCTTAAGCCTCGGTCTTGAATCAAGAACCATTTGCTTAGTTTGCTTTTTCATCACCTTGTCAATATGAGTTGGATTATTTTTCAGATTTTCGTAACACCGAACTGCAAAATTATGAGCCTAGCTGGGAGTAGTGCCCATATGTTTGAGAAAAGCACATTCTTTTCCATTCTTAACATTCTTCCATTTATCAAATCCTTTGACAATGAATGTGTCCGAACCACACTTCCCAACTGGCTTCTTCGAAAAGAGAAAACAAGGCAAGCAATATGCACATTTTGTATCAGTCGAATATTCCAACCACCAAAAATTTGTGTACCAATCTTTTTGGATTCGCCGACGAACATCACTTGTTTCATTATATTCATAATTTTCCAATACGGGCTGATAGGCCCCATCACATATATAAAAATGCCTAGCATAATCTTGCTTTTCTAGAGGGAGTTGCCAAATTCAAGGGCGCCTCCCTAGGTCTCGATCATATTTTGTGGTTATGAGTGTAGCTTCGTCTATAACTTCTGGCACTGGAACATCTTGAGCATCACCTTCAGCATGACTAGGGTGGTTCTCTTCGCTAGGTTGCACATCATTTGTATTAGCACCATCACCATGTTCACATGGCTGAGAGCTTGAACCAATTGGCTTGAAAAAAGTATGGATTGATTGAGCTCTCTTCCTCTTCATGTCTACAGAACACAATTGGACAATAAATAAATTCAAATTAGTTTTTAATGTCTATATTCTTACAATTACATTCCAAGACAAAAATTAATCTAATGCTGGTGCTGCACAAAAACTGACCTTTCTTCCTTGTTTTGTCGCTCATCAGTGTGGCCAGCCGGAATACTTCGGGCCGCAGGGGAGTGTGGCCGTCGGGGTCTCGGGGACAGTCGGACGGAGGCCTTCCCTTCTCAACGGATGGAGAGATTAGATAGAGGATAGAGGAGGCCGGCGGCAGCGAGCAAGTTTTTTGGATCGCAAGAACGAGCAGATTGAAAACGAAGCAAAAGACCTGGTACACGCCGCTGCGTTGCTGCGTGTGTGCGTAGGTCGTGCGTATTGCTTCCAACTCCTTGTCTTCCATCCACGGACCACGGTGGGCTGTGTTTCTTTTTCCCTTTTGCTGGTATATTTGGGCCTTTGGTGTTGTGTGTACGTACATGACTCTGGGCCTCTGCCTATGGGAGCATGTGTGTGTGTGTTGGGGGGGGGGGGGGGGGGGGGGGGGGGCGTGTGTACGTCGCTTGTAACTAATCGCTATCAAGGGGAACCCCCCCAGCCCCCCACCCCCCCCCTCCCTTAAAATCATCCCTAGTGGGGGCGTAGAGGTTCAGAAATGCATGATACATATGAACGAATTTGTATACGAACTAGCACCGAAGAAGCGCAGCGTGCGCCGCGCCCGTGATCGATTTTGTGCATATTTTGCCAAAAAAAGCAAGAAAATAATATATATTACGCGAGAAAATAAAATGAAAGGAGAACACGAATTCTATCTTTACTCCATGATCTGCACGTGGCAAACATTAAATGATTTAACAAATAAAGTAAACCGGTTGGCCTATTAATATTTTTTCATAAGCATATATTTCCCCCTTTTGTAAGTAAAAAATAAATGTGATGGTCGAGGTAGCAATATGTATTTAGATTCATTTTCATATGGGCTATTTGATCAACAATGAGATCGAATGGGATTATTACCAATGTATAGACCCTATAGTAGGGGAATATCTCTTGTCCAGTTTGTGCATTTTTTTCACTTACATTTCATATCGAGTTCCTAGTTGGCACTCTTTCATTCTCTCTCAATATAAAATTCAAATTTAGAATTTTGTAAGTAATTTAGACCCCAAATCTATTGTGGTGTAAAAATGGATAGTAATTGTCGAGGAGCTTATTTAAACGAAGCATCTATGAATGGCTAATATGATAATATCATGTTCAACCCAATGCGCTTTCCATACTGCGATATATAGGATAAGTGATATATCCATACTTCAGGAAGTTTTGGTGACTGAGGAATAACTGGTTCTAGAAAAGTTTTTTCAACAAACACTACCCGCCACGGATGATCCACCGTCTTGTATTTTTATCTTTCTCTTTCAATCGACCAAAGAAATAGAATAGGAAATGTTTTTATTTTCATGTTGCCTCATCTCGTTGCCTACTTATAGACTGTCTGGATGGAGCACGTCGTAGAGGTGTTTTAGTGACCGCATTGCGGTTGAAGTCTCGATCTGGTTGGCCACTGGGAAGGAGAAGGTGAGGTAGACGATGGCAACAACATCGGTTATTCTCCTTGCGTAGGTGAACACACCGTGGGAGAAGGAGTCTCAGTTTTTTTGGGGATTTTTTTGGTATTCTTTCTGGATAATGTTCACTTGAATGCATAGTGCTGATTTACTGTTTTTATTGTTCCAGTGTATTGATCTGGGTTACAATTCAGGTATTGCTTCAGTTTATGGTTTAGATGTGTTAATGTTTTAGATTTATTCAGACGTTATTCCGTTTTCAGATGTATTACTGTTCCGGGTCGAGGGAGAAGAGTCTCAGATTTTTCTTTTGTGGTATTTCGTCTAAATTACTGTTCACGTGAATGTGTAGTGTTGATTTATTGTTTTTGTTGTTCCGGTTTATTGGGTGTATTGCTTTGGGTTACAATTTGGTTACTGCTTTGGTTTATGGTTGGGATGGGTAAATGTTAGTGTTCTGAGTTATTCGGGTTTGCTATTTCGGTAATATCTGGGCTATTATTTCGGTTAGTAGTTCTAGGTTTATTCGGATACTGTTTAGGTTTTTGTTCCGGTAATTATGGGGGTACTGTCCATTGATGTTGGTGTAAAAACGGAGAGTAATCGGTCAAGAATTTATTTTTCCCACGGGTACTGTTCATGTAAATATATTGTTCTGGTCTACTGTTTCGTGCCTTGTCAGCACCATCACAGGAAAGGATTGAGAGACTATTGATGCGGTTCTGCATTGGTACACGGGTGAAGAAAAATGATACGTAGGAATATCCTAAATCTTAACCCTCCATATAAGGACGCGAGGCCGGAGGAGAGGGTGAGAAATGATGTGTAAAAAAAATATCACTTTTTTTTCTGAATTACGCGTGTATTTTTTCTTAAATTTATCGTTCCGGTGTTATTGTTTTGTGACACATCAGTACCATCACAGAAAAGGATCAGGAGACGATCGATGCAGCTTTACATCGGTACGCAGGTGGAGAGAAATGATGTGTAAAATAATCCTAAATCTTAACCCTCTATATATAAATATATAAGGACGCGAGGATGGAGGAGGGGGAGATAAATGATGGGTAAAAAAATCCAAGTTTTTTTCTCTGAATTACGCGTGCATTTTTTCTCTAGAGGCACTGTTCACATAGGGTTACTGTTTGCTAACCGATATTGTTCACACCTGGGTTAATGTTCACGCTTGCTATTTATTACCGGGGTACTTTTCATGCGTGCCTACTGTTCATCACCTCTTTTCACTGCTGGACACGTAAATGAATAGTGAAATTTAAAACCCCTGATTGTTCGCTTTGCAGCACTGTTCATGTACGGTGTATTGATTTTCTGCGATTACTGTTCATGCTTACTGAGTCAAAGCCTTCCGATTTTAGTATATGTAAGTATGATGGTAATATTCAGCATATAGAAGAAAAACATGCATATTTTTTCTCCAGCGAAAGACAAAAAACAAGGGACTGTTCATAAGTAATTAGTGTGCAAAAGTAGGTACTGTTTTTCGGCTGTTGGTACTGTTCATAAGTAATTACTGTTTGCTGACACCGACGTAATTGAACAGTGGACGCTGAAAAAAACTCAAAAAAAGAGAAAAATCGAACTCTTCCCGGTTTAGTATATGTACTGATGACTAATGTTGCGCAATCAGTAGTTGTGACAGCAGTGCTGTCCAAAAACATGTTGTATCCTGCAAAATGCCACTACTATTTTCTTTCATTATGCTTGGTAACATGCATTGTGGATCTAGAAACTGAGGACGATGTAGTGGGGGGCAATGGCGTGGATCTGGAACTTGGGATGTTGTAGGGAGGAGCACGACAAAGCTGGATTTAACTGGTGCTGAGAGATGAATTGCGCAGGCGAAGGCACAGGTAGCGCTGTTAGCCCATAATCTTGGGATGTCACGACACAAATGAATTGGTCGGGGTGGGCCAGCATGGGTCCGGACCAACATGGCGGACGCGTCTGGGGCCCCCATATCCGTCTTATATTTGGACTGGATACGAGGGGTGCTAGTCAACCCGACCGTTTGAGGCCCGTGCCCATCTGAGTCGCATTTTCGTGACCGGTCAGTAATCGGGGCGTCCGCCCGGACGTTTGATGTGGGTTTGAAGCACCCGGTTGTAGATGCTCTTAGAGGCCATCTGATCCGGCTTATGGAGGACAAACGGCGTCGTAATTATTGTAATCGGACGTGGGCCGTCGGCACTTGAACAAATTATGGATACATGCAGAATACATGGGCATATAAGGGTGTGTTTGGTAGGGTGCATGAAGGGTGCATGAGGGTAAAAGTTACCAATCCGACCCACTTTTGATTGTTTGGTAGGCTGCATGGGCTCACCTGAGCTATGCCCAACTGATGCAAAAAATGGCCCTCAGCCATGCCCATCTCATGCACCCCAGTGAGGGTGCATGGAGGCAGCCATGCTGGCCCCGACCCTCGTCCCATCCCTTCAGACCATGTCTAGATATGTTTAATTTTTTAAAAAAAAATCAGAAGTTTTCAAAAAAGTACAAAACTTCAAATTTTGTTTAAATTTTTGAAAATTTTCAGAATTTCAAAATTGTTTAAATTTTCAAAAATGTTCAGAATTTCAAAATTGTTTAAATTTTCATAAAATGTGCAGAATTTGAAATTTTATTTAAATTTTCAAAAAATGTTCAGAATTTCAAATTTTGTTTAAATTTTCAAAAAATTCAGAATTTCAAATTTTGTTTAAATTTCCAAAGAATGTTTAGAATTTCAAAAAAAATGTTTAGAATTTCAAATTTTGTTTAAATTAAAGAAATCAAAAAATTGTTTAAATTTTCAAAATGTTCAGACTTTCAAAATATGTTTACATCTTCAAAAAATGTTCAGAATTTTAAAATTTATTTAAATTTTCAAAAAATGTTTAGAATATCATTTTTTAATTTTTCAATAAAAGTTTAGAATTTCAATATATGTTTAATTTTTTGTTCATGTTTTCTTAATTTTGCTCATCATTCAAAAGAATTATTCGAAATTCAAAATTGTTCAGCATGTCTAAACACATGCAGGCTGCCAAACGAAGTCTCAGCTCAGCATGTCTCAGCGCATACACCGCTGCCAAACAACAGCAAATACATGGATTCAGCATGTCTACACTCAGCATGTATCCGAAAAGAACAACTAGACTAGGTCCATACATGCTACCAAATACACCCTAAGTGCCCAGGTGGGAATCTTTTGGCCTACCTGTGCTCGAGCTCAGAACATGACTTTCGCCCGAGAAATATTTATTGCACATTACTTCCTATTATTCGTGTGCCTAGACTCCTAAATATCTCTACCTCTCAGCAACTCTTCGTTCTTTTTCTTGCCAAGACTCTTCGTCATTATTGTATACATATATGCATACTTGCTTCTCTTATTTATTTTTCTCATGTGACACACAAACTCAATCGTCTTCGTGAGAGCAGATAATTGCCTTAGATGCCTAAGTGGAGGCAGAAGTTTGTTTTGCTTTGTTTCCTTGGAATGAGCGGCATCGAGAAGCCTGTAAGCCGTCTCTGCGTCAGATTTCATCCCACGAGAAAACACAAATGGTGCATGGGGAAAATCATAGGCAGGAAGAGAGCTATAGAATAGTTCGGTTTTGCCACCTCGCGTCATCTTAGAAATCCATGTGAAAGAAAATCACATTTCAGAGTGGACCTAGAAGTTTATCATGCAGTGGAATTGGTCTTCAGTGTGGAGAATGGTTAAGAAGATAGGTGCAAAATAGAGGGAGGCTAAAAATGGAGATAATACACCAGCCGTCACTGAAGTTGAGACTAAAACAAACTATGGTCCTCATGCTTCGAAATACACTTGTTACAGTCATTGAATTCGCGTTGCGGTGATTGTACAGTCACTGACTTATCATAGAGCTTTGTATTCTGCTGATTTTATTGGTCAACCGTTCCATTTAAGCACCAGTTAACTGGTCAAACATGCATACATGGCAGCCGATCACACCACTCTCTTTCTACCTTATGCGGGCCTCACCTGTCGGTGGGCGAAAGAGAGTAATAAAAACAATGAAACAAGAGGAATTGAACCCAACATCTCACATATCCATGAGACACATGCTAGCCAGTTAATCACAGAATCAAATGTGATTGATAACAAAGAGTGATAACTTATTGTACGTACTTACAGACTTCAGCGTGACGTGTGCATGCGTGCAAGTGTGTGTTGCGCTGTGTACGTGCTTGACACGTTCGGAACCTATTTTCTCGAAAAAAGGCAAACAATTCCCGTATTCCCTATCACTCCCGTACGTACTATACAGGGCGTTTGCAACCTCCTTCCACGGCTCATCCCCGCAGCGCCCAACTCGATGCTACGCACCATCGACAGAAGCACGCCGACTAGCCCAGCCACCGCCGGCACATCAAGCACCGAGCAGGCGGCAGTACGTACTCTGTCAGCACTGGAGCTCCACGCGCAGCGGCGCGCACGCACGCGACTGGCAACGCGGGAGACGGCAAGTTCGTGACCACCGACTGCGGCATGAACAACAGCTGCGCCTAGGTGTTCCGCTTGAACATGCTCGCGTTTGGTTGCCTACATCGATTTTTAGAGGTTTCATGCCAAAATAAAACACGCTGAGTAGTGCTTGGTTGAGAAGATACACGGTAAAATACGGAGTTCACATGTTGTTTGGTTACCTGCGTATGGATTGTCTACATCCAACAATTTTCCCCTGGTGCTTGATAGCATACATGCATCATGATTAGGAGTTAACAACTGCACTTAAACAAAGAGTTTACAGTAAAACACACATGAGACAGCACACACATGGTTACGAAAACAACACAGGCACACGTGCCAGCACACCCACATGTCCTCATGGACAACACACGCATACGCACACGCACACGCATGATCAGCGCACACACGTGACAACACTCACACAAGTTCGAAGCACCGTTGTATAGTACACTGAGAACATTAGAAGGGACTAGTGAGATGTACATGTATTCGTCTGCAACCTCGAAATATAATACGGGAGATGAAACTACTGGTCAAAGAAAAACTCAAACGATCGACCGTGCGGGATGAATCTGTCGAAATTCATCCAAAATAGTTTCAAACATAAATACGAAATTGAACATTTACAGCCAATGAAATCACGCATCAATCGCCTAAATGGAACCACAACGTCGATGTGCAACTTTTTCGCGTACTACTTATCTCGAATCGAAGTACAATTGTGTAGATTAGATGAGACTAGTGAATGAGATTAGGGGCGAAGGAGGTTAAGAGGATGACATGCATATTAAAGTACACTTGTCACATGTAGATCTACTCGTCTATGATCTGTGAAATAGAAAACGTACAACATGAAAATTGTGTCAAACAACGAGGAGAAACTACTCATCAAAGAAAATTTCGAACAATCGAACGTGTGCCACGATTTTGTCAAAATTCATCTAAAAATGCTTCAAATATGTACACGAAATTCAACACATAGAGTAAACGAAACTATGATCAGATCGCCTGAATGGAATCAGAACATCAAGGTGCATCTTTTTCATGTACAACTTACCTTGAATTGAAGTATGGTTGTGCAGAAGGGATGAAGGAGATTAAGTAGGTGATTAGAGAAAAACACTTGCAAAAGACAAAAAGGCAGAGCCCTACGGCCTAAGGAAAAACCACCCCAGAACCAGCTTGCCCTCACCCAACGCCTCCGAGAAGCCCACAGGCGGAATGCAGTATGGAAGATCTTGGCGTGCCGAGAAGGTGCTCGGCGGGCGTGGGCCATGCTTTAGACGCATTTCCCAACTTTGAAAATTTGTGAAATTGCTGAAGTTGGTCCCAAAGGAACCAACGCGAAGGAAATACACCCGGGCATCAATTTTGAACGAGTCATGCCTTTGCAAGGATGACCGAGAAGGACTGCCGTTTAGATAAAATCATTGACGGCTTGTAAAAACTTCCTTTGGAGTCGAGCTTTTCCTGTAGCAATTCTTTTGTATACCAGTCATGTATCTGGTTTTGTTTCGACTAGTTAATCGTGATTAGGTTGAACGCCACTAGGTTGTGTCTCTCCCTACTTCTTCATGCTGGTCGACAGGGTGTTGATGTACCTATAGTACGGTAGGTGTGAATACCTGAGAGATGTTATAATCTTCGACACTTGATTGGTGGATCGCCCCTGAGAAATTTTCGTGGCTGGTATATATAACCTTGCCACGGGAATCGACTTGCTTCACAAAGTCTTCTTCCTCCAATTCCGTTGCAGGGATTGTTGGTGAGTTGATCATTACTTGTACCTCCTTAATTAGTGTTCTTGGGATTGGATGGTGCACGTATTATTTTTTTGTTCCGTAGCACGTTCCCTTGGACACCCCCCCCCCCCCCCCCCCCCCCCCCCCCCCCCGCGTCCACCAGCAAGCCCATCTCCCCCGCCGGTGGCCACTCCGGCCCCGACGTCCAACCGCAAACCTAGCTCACACGTCGGTGGTCACTCCGGCCTCGACGTACACGCATTCTCTGATACTTTCCGCAACCAAGATGGCTCTGGCAGACCTCAACTTCGACAAGGGACAAGACTTTGCTGCGGAGATCTGGAGGAAATGGGGTGTTCCCATCAACTTTGAAGAGGGTCAAGATCAAGAGGAATTCCCACTCGTGGCAGAGTTCACCAGATCAAGGATAAGCCTCACGGAAGAATCGGTTAGCACTATTCTCTTGGCCTGTTTTGGGGGCAGAGCTTCCTTGTTTAAGGTTCAATTGTTGCAAAATTGGTCGTTTAAGTTCTCTGTCTCGTCCAAAGAAGTTGGGTTCTCCATCATCAAAGGAGGCAACATTTCCATTCCTCTGCTTAATGTCAATTTCCTTCTTTGGGGCAATGGAGGGCCTAACTCTATCTGGGAACTAGATCAATATCTTCAAGAAAAGGAGGATGAATGGACTCATGTCTTTCGTCGTCATCCTAGAAAATCCTATCTCGATGCTCTTAGATCTCCTGTTAGATTTGCAGAATCTGATCACCGGGATCATAGATCCTCTCCTGTTCGTCCCAACAATTCAAACGGAGCGCCATCTCAGGGGATTTTGGGCAGTTATAGGAGTAATAAGCATTCATTGGCTAATTTACATCCTAGCGCGGGATCACAGCGTTTTCAAACTGAGCAGCAGGCCTTCTGCGTGCGTTGTCTCTTATCGGACCACTCTAGGCCCAATTGCACTAATAGGATTAAGTGCAGGATCTGTAAGAAGTGGGGCCACATTGCTAAAGATTGTTACTCTACTACTCGGCCCACTAATGAAGGCCCAATCCTCACGCTTGGCATTCCGAGGTATGACGCCACTGTTCCCACTGCGGAGAAGGCAGGTGCGGTCAATCAAAGGCCAAATCAGGGTAATGCTGATATTTTCTCCTCTGCACCTTCCCGAGTTAGCTCTCTCCTTTACTGTGCCTCCTCCCATTCCATAGCCAGGCGACTCCAAGCTGCAGTCATCTCTTCTGCTCATCCTCCTTCCACCAGATCCTCAGACAGTGCCGCGGCCATGGTGACTTTCCCTTTTGATCCCACCCCTTTCCTCCCACCAAATCACCAAGGCATTGTTGTGGAAGGCAGGCCTGCTCGCACCTATGTGCTCTCTGGTTCTCCGACGCCATTGCATGAAGATTGGGCGATTGCCTCCATTGTGCCGATGCGGAATCTGCCAGTGGAGTTCAACACAGTCCGAGAGGTACTCTCTGATATTCTGACAGATAAGAGATTGGGGTTTTCAGAGATTATTCCGTGCCCTTTTGGGCTGGCATATATTCAGCTTAGCAGTGTTTTCGATCGGGATGAGCTAGTTGCCAACAGTCCCCATCTGTTCACCGATGTGCATGTTATCTTTCAAAACCATGATAAAGGTCTGAACTGGAGAAAGTTAGTGCTGACTAGAGAAGTTTGGATTCTGTTATGCGGTTTTCCTTTTGACAGAAGAAACATTAGAGAAATCAATGAAGCTGTCAGTAAATTTGGAAAGTTTGTGATGTGGGATAGAGTGAGGAGTACTAAAGTTAATCAGATGGTAAAAATTAAAGTTGAAGATCTGAGGGATATTCCAGCAAGTATTGTCTTTGGAGATGGTGAGAACTCTGATTCTCTCACTGTTCCTATAGTGATTTTGCAACATCAGATGATAGGGGCAGAGCCACATGATGAGGACCCTATTCCTCCCCATGGTAACCCTCACCCTATGCCCCTGCAAGCCAATCATCACCCCAACCAGCACAACCACTTCCTTGGTCCTCTGCAGCAGCATGAGGCTGATGATCAACCTGCACCGCATTTGAACCTGAACTTAGATCTGAATGATGAGGAAAATGAGGAGTTCGAAGAGGAAGAGGAGCCAAATGAGATGCCTGGCTAGGGTCACTGGGCTATGCCAGAAGCCAACCCTGAGGTTGATCAAGAGCTCCACCCAGGAGAATTTTTGGAACTACATGATCTAATGGCACCTGTGGAAGAGGAACAACAGAACATAGTTGAGCAAGTCAATCAGAGTAGCCTCACCTTAACACTAGGACAGTCTGAAAACAGTGGCAACACTGGAGCATCTGTTGTGGGGCCTTTGGCACCAAGGATTCCAGATTTAAACCTCATTAATGGGCCTTTTCTAGCCCAACAAATAGAGCCTATGCATGGGCCTGTGGGACAGGTACTTGCAGCACCACCACCTGTGGTATAGGAAGTGGTTTTGGAACCCAGGCTACCCATTTTGGACATGAGTTTGGAGGTAATGTTCATGCAGCAAAACACAACTGACAATGATAGATTGGATGACCCTATGAGCCTTGAACACCTTGCTAGTTTACAAGTTGTTGCAATGGATAAAGTTTCACCTCACAAAGAACCCCTAGACCATGGGGAGTAGTCTACAGTTAATACAAGCACTCACAGAATGCAGTTAGAGTTCAATGTTGATCAGGAAACAGTTGATAACCCACAAGTATAGGGGATCGCAACAGTTTTCGAGGGTAGAGTATTCAACCCAAATTTATTGATTCGGCACAAGGGAAGCCAAAGAATATTCTCAAGTATTAGCAGCTGAGTTGTCAATTCAACCACACCTGAAAGACTTAATATCTGCAGCAAAGTATTTAGTAGCAAAGTAGTATGGAAGTAACGGTAACGGTGGCAAAAGTAACAGTGACAACGGAAAAGTAACTTAGCAAAGATCAATATGTGAAAAGCTCGTAGGCAATGGATCAATGATGTATAATTATGTCGGATGGCATTCATCATGCAATAGTTATAACATAGGGTGACACAGAACTAGCTCCAGTTCATCAATATAATGTAGGCATGTATTCCGAATATAGTCATACGTGCTTATGGAAAAGAACTTGCATGACATATTTTGTCCTACCCTCCCGTCGCAGCGGGGTCCTATTGGAAACTAAGTGATATTAAGGCCTCCTTTTAATAGAGAACCGGACCAAAGCATTAGCACTTAGTGAATACATGAACTCCTCAAACTACGATCATCACCGGGAAGTGTCCCGACTATTGTCACTCCGGGGTTGCCGGATCATAACACGTAGTAGGTGACTATAACTTGCAAGATAGGATCAAGAACACATATATACACTAGTAGAAAACAGGGCTTTGGTCCAGGCCTGCCCAGCCCATTAGTCCCGGTTCAGTTAGGAACCGGGACCCATGGGGGCATACGTCCCGGTTCGTGCGCCCAGGGGGCCGGCCGGGCCTCGTGGGGCATTGGTCCTGGTTCGTCTGGACCCTTTGGTCCCAGTTCCAGACACGAACCGGGACCAATGGGCCTCGCTCCTGGCCCACATCCATTGGTCCTGGTTTGTGGCTGGAACCGGGACCAAAGGGTGGCCTTTAGTCCCGGTTCCAACCACGAACCGGGACCAATGTTGTGCCTATATATACCCCTCGCCCGCGAGCAGAGCACTCCACTGCTCTGTTTTTTACTGGCCGGCGAGGGGAGGGCTTTGTGGTGCTCTAGCTCATCTCCTATGCACATGAGGTGTTCAATGAAATGCCCGAGCCACACTACTTAAGCTTTCTCCTCTCCAAACTCGACCTCCAAGCTCCATTTCACTCAAGATTTGTCTAGGTTTAGCGGTCCGTCACGTCCCGTCCCCGTCTTCACCGCCGTTGATCGCCCGCGCCGATCTCATCTTCGGCACCACCGTGGTGAGCCTCTTGTTCTTATCTTCTTTCTAAAAGAAAAAAATTCTTACTTGTATGATTTAGATAGATACTTGTATAATTTTCTTACTTTTATTATTGTTTGTTATTATATAGTGCGATGGTTTTGGTATCCGCCCCCGTCGGCCCTCGTCCTGTCTATGATTCGGATGTGGTATATATTATATTTTATAACTATTTGGTTCATTTGTTTATGACAATTATGCCGACCAACGTGACATAGATTTTTTTATCTAGGAGGTATGTGAACCGGAAATTCCAACCGACCCTATTGTCGAGAGGTTAAATTTAGTTGAAGAAGAAAACAATTACTTGAAGGAAAAATTGAAAAATATTGAGGAGGAGAAGATGATATTGGAGTTGCATGTTGTGGATGTCGTCGATGATCACAAGATCAAGATGGATGCAATGCGCTTCAAGATTAGAAAGTATAGAAAATATGCCATTCATACCGAGGCTTGGTATCATTATGCCGTTGGATCAATTGTTACCTTGGTTGCGATTATGATCGCATTTGTTGTTGCATTGAAATGTTTTACATAGTTTCAATAATGTATGGTTTAATTAGATGCTCTGGAGAGCTATATGTTGTTCAATGAGAACTATGTATGTACTTTGGTTTTAATGTGATGATGAACTTCTATTAATTTGGTCACTTATCTATTCATGATGTTTTGTAATGGTTTTTGACACACTTAATTATATATAATGCACGCAGATGAACCGGCAATGGATGTACGGTGATAGACACACCTCCGAGTACATTAAGGGCGTGCATAATTTTCTCGAAGTGGCTGAGGCAAACAAGCAGAATGGTTTTATGTGTTGTCCATGCCCTATATGTGGGAATACGAAGTCTTACTCTGACCGGAAAATCCTTCACACCTACCTGCTTTATAAGGGTTTCATGCCACACTATAATGTTTGGACCAGGCATAGAGAAATAGGGGTTATGATGGAAGACAGCGAAGAAGAAGAGGACGATGACAACTATGTGCCCCCTGAATACGGTGATGCTGCAACGGGGGAAGCTGAAGATCAAGAGGAACCAGACGATGTGCCCGATGATGATCTCCGCCGGGTCATTGTTGATGCAAGGAGACAGTGCGAAAGTGAAAAGGAGAAGCTGAAGTTCGATCGCATGTTAGAGGATCACCAAAAAGGGTTGTACCCCAATTGCGAAGATGGCAACACAAAGCTCGGTACCGTATTGGAATTGCTGCAGTGGAAGGCAGAGAATGTTGTGCCTGACAAAGGATTTGAGAAGCTACTGAAAATATTGAAGAAGAAGCTTCCAAAGGATAACGAATTGCCCGACAGTACGTACACAGCAAAGAAGGTTGTATGCCCTCTAGGATTGGAGGTGCAGAAGATACATGCATGCCCTAATGACTGTATCCTGTACTGCAGTGCGTACGAGGATTTGAACGCATGCCCGGTATGCGGTGCATTGCGGTATAAGATCAGACGAGATGACCCTGGTGATGTTGACGGTGAGCCCCCCAGGAAGAGGGTTCCTGCCAAGGTGATGTGGTATGCTCCTATAATACCACGGTTGAAACGTCTATTCAGAAACAAAGAGCATGCCAAGTTGATGCGATGGCACAGAGAGGACCGTAAGAAAGACGGGAAGTTGAGAGCACCCGCTGACGGGTCGCAGTGGAGAAAAATCGAGAGAAAGTACCGAGCTGAGTTTGCAGGTGACCCAAGGAACGTATGGTTTGGTTTAAGCGCGGATGGCATTAATCCTTTCGGGGAGCAGAGCAGCAATCACAGCACCTGGCCTGTGACTCTATGTATCTATAACCTTCCTCCTTGGCTGTGCATGAAGCGGAAGTTCATTATGATGCCAGTACTCATCCAAGGCCCTAAGCAACCCGGCAACGACATTGATGTGTACCTAAGGCCATTAGTTGAAGAACTTTTACAGCTATGGAATGGAAACGGTGTACGTGTGTGGGATGATCACAGACAAGAGGAATTTGACCTACATGCGTTGCTGTTTGTAACCATCAATGATTGTCCTGCTCTCAGTAACCTTTCAGGACAGACAAACAAGGGATACCACGCATGCACGCACTGTTTAGCTGACACCGAAAGTATATACCTGGACAAATGCAGGAAGAATGTGTACCTGGGGCATCGTCGATTTCTTTCGACCATCCTTCTTCAATATCATGACGCACGTCCTAGTTCATCTAGTCGACGAGATTGTCGTTCTGGGCCCCGTATTTCTACACAATATGTTCCCCTTTGAGAGGTTCATGGGAGTCCTAAAGAAATATGTCCGTAACCGCGCTAGGCCAGAAGGAAGCATCTCCATGGGCCATCAAACAGAGGATGTCATTGGGTTTTGTGTTGACTTCATTCCTGACCTTAAGAAGATTGGTCTCCCTCAATCGCGGTATGAGGGGAGACTGACTGGAAAAGGCACGCTAGGAGGGGACTCAATAATATGCAGGGATGGGTATTCTTGGTCTCAAGCACACTACACAGTTCTACAGAACTCTACCTTGGTGACCCCGTATGTCGATGAACACAAGAACATTCTGCACTCCAAACACCCGGAGCAGTGTGACGACTGGATTACATGTGATCACATCAGGACTTTCGGCAGTTGGTTGGAAACACGTCTCAGAGGTGACAACACTGTTTCTGATGAGCTGCACTCGTTGTCCAGGGGACCATCTTCGGCTGTATTGACTTACAAAGGATACGAGATAAATGGGAATACATTTTACATGATCACCCAAGATCAAAAGAGCACCAACCAAAACAGCGGTGTCCGCTTTGATGCAGCAACCAAGAGGGGAAAGGACACATATTATGGTTACATAGTGGATATATGGGAACTTGACTACGGACATGATTTTAAGGTCCCTTTGTTTAAGTGCAAATGGGTCAATCTATCAGGAGGCGGGGTACAGGTAGAGCCACATTACGGAATGACAACAGTGGATCTGAACAATCTTGGGTACACAGACGAACCATTCGTCCTAGCCAATGATGTGGCGCAGGTTTTCTATGTGAAGGACATGTCTACCAAACCGAGAAAAAGAAAAGATAAGGAAGCGAATACATCATACGATGAGCCAAAGCGCCACATAGTTCTTTCAGAGAAAAGAGACATCGTGGGAGTGGAGGGTAAGACAGACATGTCTGAAGATTATGAAAAGTTTCATGAAATTCCTCCCTTCAAAGTCAAGGCTGACCCAAGCACCCTGCTAAGCGATGAAGAATATCCATGGTTACGGCGCAATAAGCAAAGGACACAAGCGAAGAAAAAGTGAAGACAGATGAAGTCAGAAAGGGTTGAAAAATGATGATGTGGCTTTGAATGGTTCATTTTGAACACAAAAAAAGTCTGGAGTTCAAATAAGTTCAAAAAATGAAATCCCTTTGTAACAGATGAGTTTTCGTCCGAAACCCTGATACTTCGAAAGAGATTGTCCATTTTGTACACGAAGTGCATCTAGTTTTTGCCGTAACCCTCTCAACTTTTTAGCACATGCTATGTGGGTGAAATGATGATACCATGCCAATTTTCAACCTCTTCAGAGTTCATCTGAAGTGCTTTTCAATTTCAGGGTCATTTAGCTCAAATAATGAACTAATATAAAAAAGAATGAACGAAAAAACTTTTATGAAACTCTAATAGCAAAAATAATAAACTAAAAGAATGAAATAGAAAACTTTAATGAAACTCTAATAGAAAAAGAATGAACTAGAAAACTTTAATGAAATTCTAATAGCTAGCAAAAGGAATCAACTAAAAAGCTTTTATAAACCTCTAGTATTATTGAAACTAAAATTATATAAAATTTATGCAACTAAAATTAGCAAAGTATTTTCTGTTCAAAACATTAAAAGCAAAAAGAATTTTCATAAAGAACTTTTTTTGTTAGAAACTTTAATAGCAAAAAGAATTATCATAATTTTTTTTTGTTAGAAACTAAAATAACAAAAACTAATGGCACTAATAGAAAGTTTATAATATTTATTACCTAAAAGCAAAAAGAATTAAAAAATAAAGCAAAAAACAAAAGAAAATAAATAAAGCAAAAAACAAAAACAAAAAAACTGGAAAAAAATAGAAAAAAATGCCACCTACTGGGCCACCACGGCCTGAATACGACTAGAAACCCAACCACGGGCCAGGATTCAGGCCCGCAGAAGGCCCAGTAGGCCCACAGGCAGCGGAGAGTCAGGTTAGGCCCATAAGCCTGCATTTGAGAGGAGCTCGAGAGGGCAGCGGCAGTGGGGTTTATAAACCACTCCGCGCCCCTCTCAACTAGCGAGGTGGGACTAAACTTTTGGCCGCGGGCAGCACAAGGCCTTTGGTCCCGGTTGGTGACACCAAACCGGGACTAAAGGGGTGCATTGGTACCGGTTTGTGGCACGAACCGGGACCAATGCCCCCTTTAGTGCCGGTTGGTGGCACCAACCGGGACCAAAGGTCTCTGTTTCCCGCCCTTTGGGCTGCTGAAAAGAGACCTTTGGTCCTGGTTGGTGGCACCAACCGGGACTAAAGGTGCATTGGTCCCGGTTGGTGCCATGAACCGGGACCAATGCTTAGTGTATATTAGCAGCACTTGTGAAAATTTCCATTCAGTTCTTCGATCCTGCGCTCGCTGCCCCGACGGCGCCGACGAACACCTCGACGCCGCCAGGCTGCCGGACCACATCATCGCCTCCCTGAGCCCGTCGTCCTCGTCGCCGGCATTCCCGAGCCCGCCGTCCTTATCCCCGTCCCCGTCGCCTCCCCGAGCCCGCCGTCCTCGTCCCCGTCGCCGCGTGCCGCCCCGAGCCCGCCGTCCTCGTTGCCGGCCTCGAGCCATCGCCGCCCCCCAGTGAGCACCCCCCTTTCCCATGGTCCCCTGCTCCCCATTTCCACGTGCCCCCGAGCTCGGCCTTGCTCTGCCACTGCTCCATGGTCGCCACCGGCCCCGACGCATTGAAGAGCAGCAGCAACGCTGTGCAGGAGAGGAGAAGGAGTGGACAGTGAAGAGCAGCAGCAGCCCCCCCCCCTTCTGAATTTTCTGAAATTTATTTCTGAATTTTTTTACAATGATGAATAGTGCATAGAAGGTGTTTGATGAAATGCTAGATGGCTTTGGGAATTTTTGAAATTTCTGAATTTTTTTGTGGTGAGCTACTGATGCAAGACAAAGGTGATGGCAAAATTTCAGAATTTTTGGAGTGGTTTAGAATAGGTTTTCAGCAAGGAATTTAAATCTGTTTCAAATTTCATTTGAACAAAATTTGAAAATTTTGAACTATGGATCAGAAGGTTTTTGGTGAAATGGAGTGTGGGTACTGTCATGAAGTTGGAGTAATTTTTCAAAAAAAATTAGTAAGGAAAAAATAGGGTTGTAGTTCAATGCCAAGATTGGACCAAAATTGAAAAATGGAAGTTGTGCTCAAAAGTTTCAAATGACCAAAGTGGGTTTTTGCATAAAAATGATCTATAGGCATCAGAGGACTTCTCAAAAAAATTGTGGCATTTGAAAAGAATTATTTGAAATAGTTCTAGTGCAACAGGGTCATTCTAGAGTTTGAAAATACTAATAAAAGAATTTTTTGAGGCCAAATCATTATAAAAATAATTACTACTGATGTGTTTGTTCATAGCATTTTTTTCAATGTATGTATGTATGTATGTATGGATGGATATAGAAAATGTTCATATATGATGTTTTTTTTTTCATAGCAATTTTTTTCCATGTATGTATGTATGTATGTATTTTTTTTAGATGTGCTATGTTTTTTCAGATGAGATGAAATGAGATGAGATGTCCATTTGTTGTATAAACATAACCCCGATAACTTCAATTCCCCTCGGGCTTATATTTTTGTGAGCATAGAAATTTTTGTAACTGTATGTGTTTGATCACCGCGGACTTATATACTTGATTGGACTATGGAGTGCATATTTAGTCGAGTCCAACATCAATATTTGTGAATGATTTCATATTGTTGGGCACCGCGATAGTGTAGAGGAGTTTTTCCTTTGATTTTGAGGTATGTGATCTAGATAATGTCCAATGCCCATTCGCGAACATAGTTATATTGACAATTGATCTTCATAAAATGAAACATAAAAGTTTAGCAAACAGTTTGGCAATCACTTAGAAATTTTCATGTTGTAGGAGTACATGTAAAAAAATCAGAGTTTTCATTCACTTAGAATTTCATGTTGTTCTTGACTTAGCATGAGGGGGAACGTCGATCAACCCCCTCTCACCCAACCACCTCTGGAGTCCACCCAAACCGGGACTGAAAAAGCGTTGTCGAGCCACCCCAAACCCTAGAAGATTTGTCGAGGCCACCCAATTTACCAAGTTAAAAGAGCGTTGTCGGGACCATTTTTGCACTCCAGAATGGCGTCATTTTGTTAAATCCCTTGTCGGTCCGGACGTCGGACATTCATGAGAGAGGCGGTCCGGCCCAAACCCTAGAAGCGTTGTCGAGGCCACCCCAAACCCTAGAAGCGTTGCCTAGGCCACCCCAAACCCTAGAAGCGTTGCCTAGGCCACCCCAAACCCTAGAAGCATTGTCGAGGCCACCCCAAACCGTAGAAGCGGCGAGCTAGCTAGGTCTACGTTTGCACTAATATATCCATCTGTCATGTTTGTATATTAATTGCCATGTTGTAATATTTGCAGAAACTATGGAGCACCGAGACATTGAAGCAGAACAGTTATTGGGGGACATAATCCTCGGCGGAGGTGATGTCTTGTCGTATCTCAACGACGCCGATGGTCTGGAAGGAGAGGGTGAAGCAGGCTCCGGTGATCGAACAATGGAGGTGGAAGGACATGATTATGATGGCTCCGGTGACGGAATGCCGGTGGAAGGAGACCGTGATGACTGCTCCGGTGAGCGAACGGAGGAAGGAGCTGTTGCAAAGTCCGGCGAGGTATATATATTAATTAAGCCTGTGCTGACTAGCTAATTGATGCATTAATTGTTTTGGTATGTACACATATTAACTCTCTTCTTTCTTCTTTTCTAGCCCTCCGGATCGAGCCAAACTTTGGTAATGAGACGAGGCCCAAAGAAAAGGTTGCGCCAGGATGAAAGGTTCACGGTCACAGCAATCAAGGGCGATGGCCAACCGATTGAACCCAGCCGGACCAAGGAAGCATTTTCTGCTCAGTGCGGGGTTCTTGTTAGGGACATGATCCCGATCAGCATCCACCAATGGAATAAGCCTAAGAGCGAAGAACCTCAAGTGTCTTTTGTCAACGATAGACAGAAAGATGATCTTTGGACCGCGTTGAAGGCAAATTTCACCCTACCGCCAGAGGAGGATCCGGATAAGCCAGTTATAGAGCCATTGGTCAAGGCTCATGCTCTTAAGAAGATGGCAGATCTATTCAGGAGGTGGAAGAATGAGTTGAAATCAACGTTTGTCGATAAAGGGAAGACTCCAGAATTCACCGGCCGATTTGAGAAGATAAGAGATCACTGGCCCGCATTTGTGGCCAATAAGACATCGGAGAAGAGTAAGAAGATGTCAGCGACAAACAAGAAAAATGCTGCAAAGAAGGAGCATCACCATCGCACGGGGTCAGGTGGCTACCTCAAAGCCCAGCCGTTGTGGGACAAGGCTGAGAAGGACCTGCTTGATAAAGGGGTCGAACCAGAGACATTGAACTGGCCAGACCGTTCAAGGACTTGGTTCTTCGGGGTTGGGGGAACCTTGGACCCTGAAACAGGGAAGTGCCATTGGACGAAGGAGCAACTTGAAATACCCGTCAAGAAGCTTCAGAAGTATATCACCGCAGCGCAGCAAGGGACGTTCGTTCCCGACAGAGAGAACGACGAGCTCACATAGGCCCTCGGGAATCCTGAGCACCCAGGACGAACACGAGGCACGACAGGCTCTGTTGCGTGGAAGGTTGGGTTTCCCAGCGTAGGCGGTTACAAAACCCGAGAGAGAAGGAGGAAAGTGGAGCAGACCGAACTGCAGAAGCTGAATGCAAGGGTACGAGCGCTAGAGGAACAAGCACTACTAGTTCAGAGCCAGCGACCTGCCGAAGCTACCCCAGAAGCTACCCCACCATCTCAGCGGAGAAGCAGCGTGCTTCCACCGAGCTCCTTCAGCAGCCTGACTTCACGTCTCCCAGCTACCCCGTGGATGCTATCACGGAGGCTCAAGATTGCCACCTTATGACGCAATGGCAGCACCTCAAAGTCACGGCGGCTGGCGGCTCTGTTGCACCTCCTCAACCCGGCGCAAGTTTTCACTGCCTTCCGATTCCACAAGGCTATGCTGTTGTGATGGCGATGAAATAATGGAGGGATTTGAGGAGCTCGAGCTTGACCACCCTACCGGTGAAGGGGAGACTCAGCTGGGTCTTGCTCTGAAGACTCCATGTCTATGGCGGAAGGAGCTCATCAACCTTCCGAACTGGATGCCTCCTCCTCCTCCTCCGGTGAGTCAGGGCACTGTGCCTCCCCCTCCTCCGGCGAGTGATCAGGGCAGTCCGCCTCCTTCTCCGGCTGCTCTAGCGCGTGGCGGCACTCCGCCTCCTTCTCCGCCTGCGCCGGCGCGTCCAAGCAGCCCGCCTCCTTCTCCGCCTTGTCAGCAACAGCGGAAGAAAGCCGCCGCTGCTCCGGCTGCTCCGGCGCGTCGTAGCACTCCGCCTCCTTCTCCGCCTCATAAGCAACAAAGGAAGACAGCCACAGCCGCTCCGGCTGCTCCGGCGTCTAGCAGTACAGCCAGAGGAGGGAGGCAATACATATTCAGTCCATCTCTCAAGCCTCTAGAGAAGTTACCATACGAGATGACCAAGGAGGAAAACGAGGAGATCTGTCAAGCCCAAGTGAAGGACTTTTTGGCAAAGAAAAATCCACCTCCGGAGGAGAAGATAGATCCAGTGAAATTGAAGCGCACTTTGAAGAACCTAAAGCGACCACCACCGCCTCCGCCGGATGACAACCATGTCCGCGCTCTTAAAAAGGCAGTGGAAGGAGCGCGTCGATCGGGAACTACTTCAAGTGACAAAAGGTTACAAGAACGAAGAAGTGGGAACAAAATTCCCCAGCTCGGCGAACAGGCAAACCAATCGTGCCCCCCGCTCAAGGTGTCTAGCGATATCGTCGCAAATCTGTCGGGGATGCTGCCCGGTACCAATCCTGGTGATTACCTGCCTGACGATGCACATTTTGATACAATGGAGGTGGACGAACACAAATACCGGTACGGGAAGCCTCTCGTCAGACCTGGTGATCCTCCTCTAACAACGATGATGCGAAGATTCCATAAGTGGTACATGGACACCTGCAAGTCTGGGAAGGATATTTTGACGCTGAGAGTTAAAGAGGAGCACGACCTCGTTGGAATTGATCTGTTGTCTGTTCCATTTGAGGAGTTCTTCCAGTTTTTCAATCAAAAGGACCTTGATAAAATAATCATCACTTGCTACTGTCTGTAAGTACTATACTTCTGTAATTAAGTCTCTATATATAGCTCAGCTCTTTCATTGCATGTATATATAATTAACCTCACTATATTATGCAGATTGAAGATCGTCGAATGTAGAAATGCACAAATCTATGATATTGGGTTCATTAACACAAATCTCATAGATGAATGGACGGTTAAATATAATGCGAAAGAAACCGAGGCCAACTTGCTACAATCGTTGCTTAAAAATCAAAACAAAGATAAAATACTCTTTCCTTACAACTTCAAGTGAGTGTTACTGTCTTCTGCATATTCGGTTTCCCTTATTACTCGAGGTTATAGTAATGTAAATGATGAGTTATGCATGCGTGCGTAGCTTCCACTTTATTCTCCTAGAGATTAAGCTTGAGCAGGGACTAGTAACCGTCTTAGACTCAAGATGAAAAGATCCCAAGGAGTATGCGGCCATGACTGAAATGCTCCAGAAGTAAGTTCAATCGATCATTATCGCACCATATCGGCAACTTTGTTCATTTCCTGATATCAAGTAATTATTTTCTTTGTCTCGCAGGGTTTGGAAAGTGTTCACCGCAGAAGCTCCGGGACTGCCGGGGGAGCTGCGATTTACACACCCGAAAGTAAGTACTACTAGCTAGTTCCGCGCATCTCCCATTGATTCTAGCTAGTTTCATCAATACCATTTATAATGCTTGATTATCAGTTTGATTGACCTCTATTTCTCGTAAAGTGGTTGTGGCAGGAAGGCGGGAATAATTTTTGTGGATACTATGTTTGCGAGTACATCTACAACGCGACGACCTCTAAGCAGGGCTACTCTGAAAAACAATATGAAGTGCATAAGCAATAATATTCACAATTTTTTTTATTACCAGCATTTGTGTTGATTTTCATTCATATATATGTATTGACCCCCTTCTTCAAATTAGATTTGGCAGATGCGGGATGAACTCCTACCACAAGATCGCATAAAAGCAATTCAAGAGGAATTGGTGGGATTCTTTCTTGACCACGTCATCAATCCAGCCGGAGAATACCATGTGGAACTTGACATCAGATGTTAGGGATTGTAAGAGATCTTATATTGTATATATGTAGCTAGTAGCGTCGGATAGATATACGAAAACTTGTTGTTCGACCAATCTCTCGGAGAAGGAGGAGGTCGATCACTTCTCTCTGTATATGTTCATGACGATCTTGTGTCTTTAATGGTTTCCTTCATTTGCTTACTAGCTAGCGTGTCGAGTCCTCTCTATACGTATAGTACTAGCATCGACCAAGCACGGAGATAAGAGAGGACACTTATCTCTATTAGTAGCTAACACAATATATGAAACCCCTAAATAAACCTACAAAACCCCCAACCCCCCCCCCCTTCAAAAAAAAAACCCCCCAGCTCTGAGCTGTTGACGCGGTGGATGCTTTTGGTCCCGGTTGGTGTTACCAACCGGGACTAAAGGCCTCCTGCTGGGCTAGCGCCAGTGGCCACGTGGAGCCACATCTGTCCCGGTTCGTAAGCGAACCGGGACTAAAGGTGTTGGGCTTTAGTCCCAACCCTTTAGTCCCGGTTCCAGAATCGGGACAAATGGGCCTCTGGAACCGGGACAAATGGGCCTTTTTCTACTAGTGATATTCATGAAAACATAATAGGTTCAGATCTGAAATCATGGCACTCGGGCCCTGGTGACAAGCATTAAGCATAGCAAAGTCATAGCAACATCAATCTTAGAACATAATGGATACTAGGGATCAAACCCTAACAAAACTAACTCGATTACATGGTAAATCTCATCCAACCCATCACCGTCCAGCAAGCCTACGATGGGATTACTCACGCACGGCGATGAGCATCATGAAATTGGTGGTGGAGGATGGTTGATGATGACGACGGCGACGATTTCCCCTCTCCGGAGCCCCGAACGGACTCCGGATCTGGTCTCCCGAGGAAGAACAGGAGGTGGCGGCGGCTCCGTATCGTAAAACGCGATGAATCCTTCTCTCTGATTTTTTTCTCCCCAAACGTGAATATATGGAGTTGGAGTTGAGGTCGGTGGAGGTCCAGGGGGCCTACAAGGACGGATGGCGCGCCCTGGGGGGTGGGCACGCCTCCCACCCTTGTGGACAGGGTGTGGGCCCCCTTCTGTTGATTCTTTCACCAATATTTTTTATTAATTCCAAAAATGATCTGCGTGAAGTTTCAGGTCATTCGGAGAACTTTTATTTCTGCACAAAAATAACACCATGGCAATTCTGCTGAAAACAGCGTCAGTCCGGGTTAGTTCCATTCAAATCATGCAAATTAGAGTCCAAAACAAGGGCAAAAGAGTTTGGAAAAGTAGATACGATGGAGACGTATCAACTCCCCCAAGCTTAACCCATTGCTTGTCCTCAAGCAATTCAGTTGACAAACTGAAAGAAATAAAGAAAAACTTTTACAAACTCTGTTTGATCTTGTTGTTGCAAATATGTATAGCCAGCATTCAGGTTTTCAGCAAAGATTATGAACTAACCATATTCACAATAACATTTAGGTCTCACATTTACTCATATCAATGGCATAATCAACTAGTGAGCAATAATAATAAATCTCGGATGACAACACTTTTTCAAAACAATCATGATATGATATAACAAGATGGTATCTCGCTAGCCCTTTCTGAGACCGCAAAACATAAATGCAGAGCACCCCTGAAGATCAAGGACTGACTAGACATTGTAATTCATGGTAAAAGAGATCCAGCCACAGTCATACTCAATATAAATTAATAACAAAGCATACAAATGACAGTGCTGCTCTCTAACTGGTGCTTTTTATAAGAGGATGATGACTCAACATAAAAGTAAATAGATAGGCCCTTCGCAGAGGGAAGCAGGGATTTGCAGAGGTGCCAAAGCTCGAGTTTTTGAAATAGAGATGAATATAATTTTGAGTGGTATGCTTTCATTGTCAACATAACAACCAAGAGATCTCAATATCTTCCATGCTACATACATTATAGGCGGTTCCCAAATAGAATCGTAAAGTTTTTACTCCCCCTCCACCAACAATCACATTCCACGGCTAGCCGAATTCACGGGTGCCGTCCATACCAACAACTTTCCTGGGGGAGTTTTGTTTAATTATTTGAAATTTTGTTTCTGATCTTTTGATCATAGGACTGGGCATCCCAATTACCAGCCATTTTTTCATGAATGATGAGCGGAGTCCACTCATCATGAGAATAACCCACCTAGCATGGAAGATACTGACAGCCCCTAGTCGCTACATGAGTGATTCGGGCATAAAAAACATATTATCATTTGAAGATTTAGAGTTTGGCACATGCAAATTTACTTGGAACGGCAGGTAAATACCGCATATAGGAAGGTATGGTGGACTCATATGGAACAACTTTGGGTTTATGGAAGTGGATGCACAAGCAGTATTCCCGCTTAGTACAAGTGAAGGCTAGAAAAAGACTGGGAAACGACCAACTAGAGAGCGACAACAGTCATAAACATGCATTGAGATTAACCAACATTGAATGCAAGCATGAGTAGGATATAAATCACCATGAACATAAATATCGTGGAGGCTATGTAGATCTTGTTTCAACTACATGCGTGAACATGTGCCAAGTCAAGCCACTCGAATCATTCAAAGGAGGATACCATCCTATCATACTACATCACAACCATTTTAAAAGCATGTTGGCATGCAAGGTAAACCATTATAAACCCCTAGCTAATTAAGCATGGCATGAGTAACTATAATCTCTAATTGTCATTGCAAATATGTTTCATTCATAATAGGCTAAATCAAGAACGATGAACTAATCATATTTACAAAAACAAGATAGGTCGAGTTCATACCAGCTTTTTCCTCATCTCAATCATTTCATCATATATCGTCATTATTGCCTTTCACTTGCACGACCGAACGATGTGAATAATAATAATAGTGCACGTGCATTGGACTAAGCTGAAATCTGCATACATTTATTCAAAGGAGAAGACAAGGTAATATGGGCTCTTTGTTAGATCAACAATAATACATATGAGAGCCACTCAACATTTTCATCATGGTCCTCTTTTCTCGACCCCCAAAGAAAAGAAAAGAATTTCAAAGAAACACACTGAAATGTTTTTGGAGTTTTTGATTTTCTGAAGAAAGTAAAACAAGAACGAGAAAAACTATTTACACGGGAAAGCTCCCAACAAGTAAAAGAAGAACGAGAAATCTTTTTGGGTTTTCTTTAATACTACAACTAAGCATGGAAAGTAAACTAAGCTACAACTAATTTTTTTCAAATGTTTTCAAACACACAAGAAGAAAGCGGAGAAAAAATAGACTAACATGGATAATACAATGAAAAAGTATGAACACCGACAACTAGAATGAGTGTGTGAACATGAATGTAATCTCGGTGAGAAATACGTACTCCCCCAAGCTTAGGCTTTTGGCCTAAGTTGGTCTAAGGCCACCACTGGCCCGGATGATATCCAAAGTCATAGTTGGGGTCGTATTGTGCTGCGGCAGCCGCTGCTTGGCGGGCTACCTCCTGGAGGCCAGCAGCCTCCGCTGTCCTCTCATACTCGTTCGCCTCCTCTCTAGTTACAAAATATCTCCCATTTACCTGAAAGTTAAAGAAGCAGGAGCAGGAAGGGTAATATGGACGGCACGCCGTCTGTCAAAGATTAGTCGGTACTGGAGGGACTGTTTGTTCCTCTCAAGAAACTGATAGCGTACTAAAGCATCATAATCAAGAAAAGCAGGTGGCAACTCCATGTCATTCTCCCTTATGGGTACTCCAAGATAATTAGCTAGACGAGTTGCATAAATCCCACCAAATAAATCTCCCTCTTTAGCATTATGATGTAACCTCCTCGCAATAATAGCCCTCAAGTTATAACACTTATCACCTAACACCGCACACTTGAGGATACTAAGAACTGGAATGCAAAGGTGGCAGTGATCATGTTTACCGTTAATGCATCTACCTATAAAGAGAGCAAAATAATGTATGGCAGGAAAGTGAATGCTCCCTATGGTAGCTTGTGTGATATTTCTAGTTTCTCCCACGGTGATGCTAGCAAGGAAATCATTATATTCAGATTTGTGAGGCTCACTAAGAAGGCCCCACTATGGGATTTTGCAAGCAGTATTAAAATCTTCAAGGTCCATGGTATATGATTCATCATAAAGATCAAATAAAACAGTATGGGTATTGCGCTTAGATGAAAATTCAAACCTCCGCACAAAGGAATTGGTGAGATAATAGTATTGTTGGCACTTGTCTGACACGAAATCCTCAAGATCAGCATTCCGTACATATGCATCAAATTCATCTTTGAAGCCTGCATGAACCATGAATTCATCCGACGGCCATTCACATGGCCGCACTTGGGCTTCCCTTGGTGGTTCAAGGTCCGGCTCTCGTATCACGAGCCTCGGTGCTTGCTTCCTCGAAGAATCACCTTGGTACATTTTCCTAGACATTTTTCTTCCTCTGAAAAATTTCTGAATTTTTTAGTAACTCAAAATAAAAGTGAACCAAACTCAATAATATTGATAGCAACTACTCCTACAAGTGCCTAGGGCTATATCATGCATCAAAACTACTTTGGACCATATAAATTTGACATGCAAGCTCAAGAACAGGGTCATTACAGCAGCAAAATTTTGCAATAAATAAAGCACTAGAACAAAAACTAATTGGACCATTGGAGGAGTCACAAACCGAAGAACAATCCCCCAAAATAGTTTTGCAAATGGAGCTTTACACAAGGAGATCAAAAATGGCAGGAAAATGAGCAAGAACACGAGTTTGAGCTATGGGATGATTTTTTCTGGAGGAAGACGAAGTGGATGGGTGCTGGAATAAGTGGAGGGGGGCCACATGGGACCCACAAGACTGGGGGGCACGCCCAGGGGGGTAGGGCACGCCCTCCACCCTTGTGGACAGGTGGTGGGTCCCCCTGGTGTGTTCTCAGTGCCAGAAATTCTAAAATATTCTATAAAAAATCATACTAAATTTTCAGGGTATTTGGAGAACTTTTATTTTTGGGACATTTTTTATTTCATGGATAATTCAGAAATAGACAGAAAATACTATTTTTGCTTTATTCATTCTAAATAACAGAAAGTAAAGAGTAGGTACAGAAAGTTGTGCCTTCTAAATTCATCCATCTCATGACCATCAAAAGGAATCCGTTAACAAGGTTGATCAAGTCTCATTAACAAACTTCTTTCGAATAACATGGAACCGGAGAATTTTTGAATAACACTAGGTTACCTCAACGGGGATATGCATGTCCCCAACAATAAGAATATCATATTTCTTTTTGACAGTAGGAAGAGGAATTCAAAACCTCCGATAGTAATAGTTGAAATTTTTCCAATAGAATTGATACTATGAACTTGAGGTTGTTTCTTCGAAAAGTGTACTGTGCGCTCATTACCATTAAGATGAAAAGTGACATTACCTTTATTGCAATCAATAACAGCCCCTGCAGTATTAAAAAAGGGTCTACCAAGGATGATCGACATACTGTCATCCTCGGGAATATCAAGAATAACAAAGTTCGTTAAGATAGTAATGTTTGCAACCACAACAGGCACATCCTCACAAATACCGATGGGTATAACAGTTGATTTATCAGCCATTTGCAAAGAGATTTCAGTAGGTGTCAAATTATTCAATTCCAGTCTACGATACAAAGAGAACGGCATAACACTAACACCGGCTCCAAGATCACATAAAGCAGTTTTAACATAGTTTCTTTTAATGGAGCATGGTATAGTTGGTACTCCTGGATCTCCAAGTTTCTTTGGTATTCCACCCTTAAAAGTGTAATTAGCAAGCATGGTGGAAATTTCAGCTTCCGGTATCTTTCTTTTATTTGTAACAATATCTTTCATGTACTTAGCATAAGGAGGCATTTTAAGCATATCAGTCAAACGCATACGCAAAAAGATAGGTCTAATCATTTCAGCAAAGCGCTCAAAATCCTCATCATCCTTTTTCTTGGATGGCTTAGGAGGAAAGGGCATGGGTTTCTGAACCCATGGTTCTCTTTCTTTACCATGTTTCCTAGCAACGAAGTCTCTCTTATCATAACGTTGATTCTTTGATTGTGGGTTATCAAGATCAACAGCAGGTTCAATCTCTACATCATTATCATTACTAGGTTGAGCATCAACATGAACATCATCATTAACATTATCACTAGGTTCATGTTCGTCACCAGATTGTGTCTCAGCATCAGAAATAGAAATATCATTTGGATTCTCAGGTGTGTCTATGACAGGTTCGCTAGAAGTATGCAAAGTCCTATCAGTTTTCTTTTTCCTTTTATTACTAGCACTAGATGCATCAGTATTAATTCTCTAAGAATCTTGCTCAACTCTCTTAGGATGGCCCTCAGGATACAAAGGTTCCTGAGTCATTTTACCACCTCTAGTCATAACCCTAACAGCATTATCATTGTTCTTATCATTCAACTTATTAAGCAAATCATCTTGTGCCTTAAGTACTTGTTCTACTTGAGTTGTGACCATGGAAGCATGTTTACTAATAAGCTTAAGATCATTAACAATTCTACTCATATAATCACCCAAGTAGTCAAGCATGTGAGCATTACGTTTCAATTGTCTACTAACATAAGCATTGAAATTTTCTTGTTTAACAATAAAATTATCAAACTCATCCAAGCATTGACTAGCAGACTTATTATGAGGAATATAACCTTCATCAAATCTATAAAGAGAATTTACCTCTACTACCTGTGTCGGGTTATCAAGACCATGTATTTCTTCAATAGGCGGTAGATTCTTAACATCTTCAGCTTTAATGCCTTTTTCTTTCATAGATTTCTTTGCCTCTTGCATATCTTCAGGACTGGGAAATAGAATACCTCTTTTCTTTGGAGTTGGCTTAGGAGTTGGTTCAGGAAGTGTCCAGTCATTATCATTACTCAATATATTATTCAATAGCAATTCAGCTTGCTCAACAGTTCGTTCCCTGAAAATACAACCAGCACAACTATCTAGGTGGTCCCTAGAAGCATCAGTTAGTCCATTATAAAAGATATCAAGTATTTCATTTTTCTTGAGAGGGTGATCAGGCAAAGCATTAAGTAATTGGAGAAGCCTCCCCCAAGCTTGTGGGAGACTCTCTTCTTCAGATTGCATAAAGTTAAATATTTCCTGTAAGGCAGCTTGTTTCTTATGAGCAGGGAAATATTTTTGAGAGAAGTAATAAATCATATCCTGGGGACTACGCACACAACCAGGAGCAAGAGAATTAAACCATAACTTAGCATCACCCTTTAACGAGAAAGGAAACAATTTAAGAACATAGTAATAGCGAATTTTTTCCTCATGAGCAAATAGGGTGGCTATATCATTCAATTTAGTAAGATGTGCCACAACTGTTTCAGATTCATAACCATAGAAAGGATCAGATTCAACCAAAGTAATTAACTCAGGATCGACAGAGAATTCATAATCCTTATCAGTAACAAAAATAGGTGAAGTAGCAAAATTGGGATCATATTTTATTCTAGCATTCAAGGATTTTTCTTTCAGCTTAGCTAACAGTTTCTTAAGATCTTCTCTATCATTGCAAGCAAGAAAGTCTCTAGCAGTTTCTTCATCCATAATATAACCCTCAGGTACAATAGGAAATTCATATCTAGGGGGAGAATCATAATCTTCAGTTTCAATAATATTTTCTCTAACCCTAGCAAGTTGTTCATCAAGAAATTCACCTAGTGGCAAAGTATTATCAAGCAAAGCAGTAGTATCATCATTAGCATCATGCATAGCAGAAGTGGCATCATCAATTACTTGCGATATATCAGAATTACTAGCAGGTGTAGGTGTCGCAAGCTTACTCAAAACAGAAGGTGAATCAAGTGCAGAGCTAGATGGCAGTTCCTTACCTCCCCTCGTAGTAGAGGGAAAAATCTTGGTTCTAGTATCTTTCAAATTCTTCATAGTGATCAACAGATATAAATCCCAAGTGACTCAAAGAATAGAGCTATGCTCCTCGGCAACGGCGCCAGAAAAAGGTCTTGATAACCCACAAGTATAGGGGATCGCAACAGTTTTCGAGGGTAGAGTATTCAACCCAAATTTATTGATTCGACACAAGGGGAGCCAAAGAATATTCTCAAGTATTGGCAGCTGAGTTGTCAATTCAATCACACCTGAAAGACTTAATATCTGCAGCAAAGTATTTAGTAGCAAAGTAGTATGGAAGTAATGGTAACGGTCGCAAACGTAACAGTGACAACGGAAAAGTAAGTTAGCAAAGATCAATATGTGAAAAGCTCGTAGGCAATGGATCAATGATGGATAATTATGTCGGATGGCATTCATCATGCAACAGTTATAACATAGGGTGACACAGTACTAGGTCCAGTTCATCAATATAATGTAGGCATGTATTCCGAATATAGTCATACGTGCTTATGGAAAAGAACTTGCATGACATCTTTTGTCCTACCCTCCCGTGGCAGCGGGGTCCTACTGGAAACTAAGGGATATTAAGGCCTCCTTTTAATAGAGAACCGGACCAAAGCATTAGCACTTAGTGAATACATGAACTCCTCAAACTACGGTCATCACCGGGAAGTGTCCCGACTATTGTCACTCCGGGGTTGCCAGATCATAACACGTAGTAGGTGACTATAACTTGCAAGATAGGATCAAGAGCACATATATATATATATATATATATATATATATATATATATATATATATATATATATATATATATATATATTATATCATCTATATAATATATTCATGAAAACATAATAGGTTCAGATCTGAAATCATGGCACTCGGGCCCTAGTGACAAGCATTAAGCATAGCAAAGTCATAGCAACATCAATCTTAGAACATAATGGATACTAAGGATCAAACCCTAACAAAACTAACTCGATTACATGGTAAATCTCATCCAACCCATCACCGTCCAGCAAGCCTACGATGGGATTACTCACGCACGGCGGTGAGCATCATGAAATTGGTGGTGGAGGATGGTTGATGATGATGACGGCGATGATTTCCCCTCTTCGGAGCCCCGAACGGACTCCAGATCTGGTCTCCCGAGGAAGAACAGGAGGTGGCGATGGCTCCGTATCGTAAAACGTGATGAATCCTTCTCTCTGATTTTTTTTCTCCCCAAACATGAATATATGGAGTTGGAGTTGAGGTCGGTGGAGGTCCAGGGGGCCCACAAGGACAGATGGCGCGCCCTAGGGGGTGGGCGCGCCTCCCACCCTTGTGGACAGGGTGTGGGCCCCCTTCTGTTGATTCTTTCACCAATATTTTTTATTAATTCCAAAAATGATCTCCGTGAAGTTTCAGGTCATTCCGAGAACTTTTATTTCTGCACAAAAATAACACCATGATAATTCTGCTGAAAACAGCATCAGTCCGGGTTAGTTCCATTCAAATCATGCAAATTAGAGTCCAAAACAAGGGCAAAAGAGTTTGGAAAAGTAGATATGATGGAGACATATCAACAGTACAAAACAATGAACAGCCGGAGCAGGATTTGCAGGCTACTGGATTGGTTGCAAATGACAGCATGATTCCCATCAGTAAAGATCTCACTGAACATGAGGGTGAATCATCTTATACTTCTGATTTGTCAGCCCTGGTTTCCCCTACCCCTCTTATCTTCAAGATGTTAATGTTACTGTAGGTACAGTGGATGTTACTACTACAGCAGCTGAGCAAAATGGATGAGAGGAAAACAATAAAAAGGTCCATGAGAATGATTTGTTGGGAACAGAAGGTGCTAAGATCTGGAACAAGCACTTTGCTCCAAAAGATAAAGATCAAAACTACATTCACGTACCAGTGGACTAGGTAAACTTTCTCTCAGTCTCTTTTCTCTCACCTGATAAATTTGACTGGGCAAATAAGTTTATCACCTCAAATGTTTGGGATATCATTAAGCAAGGATACACCGATAACAACACCCTTCCATTTGTTATCCCTAGTACATGTCCAGTTACTGAATCTGCAGAACATGTATTGGAACAGGTGGAAATGGAGCAAGAAGTTAACTCCCCCATGAGCTCTGAACAGAGGAAGGCAAAAACTGCTTCTTCCACTTCTGCTGTCCTCAACCTCAAGAAAAGAAAAGACAAGATCCCACTGGTTGATACTGAGGTAAGGAGGAGCTATAGATTACAGAAGCTCTCTAAAGGATATAAGCAAAAAGTCTGTATGAACAGAAACTGCCTTGCATGCCATGCTTTACCACCTATTGTTCCGTCAAAAGTAGTTAAAAGTCTCAATACTTCTTTCTGCAAGGTACCAGCTAAGGACACTACAGAGGAGCTGCTGGCCAGCAAACCCAAAAAGATCAAGAGCACTCCCACCACCAAGGAACCCCCAAGAGAGAAAGTTGCAGATAAATCGAATAGAGTTAGCTCCTAGAGCTTACAAGACTAGATTACCTCATGGGGTCTGCATTTTATTTTGATGTAAAAAGCCACTATCCTTGTCTGAACAGATCTTATGTCTATCTTGCTCTAGTGAACAGTGGACCTATATTTTGCTTTAAGTATGTTACCATGGGAGAGATTTGTATGCCTCTGTTGCTAAGGATCCTTTTAGAAGTTATTATCTGCTTTGTTCCAACTTTTGTGTTGCTTTTGAATCCTGATTTGTATACTAATTCTGAGATCAGATGTGATAGTCTTATCTGCAAAGGCTATGAGAGAACTAGCAATATTGGGAGATGGATAAGTGACAGATGGCACGATAATCCATATTGGTATGGCTAGAGAATGGACTGTTCTAAACTGGAATATTAGAGGGTTAAATGATCCTAAGAAATGGACTGCTATCAGAAATAAAATAGAAGAATCTCAATGTGATGTCCTTTGCCTTCAAGAAACTAAAAGAGAAATCATTGACAGCTGGTATCTGCATAACTTTTGCCCAAAAAGATTCAATAAATTTGAATACCTACCATCAGTAGGTGCCTCTGGTGGATTGTTAATTGCTTGGAACGACCAGATCTTCAAAGGGCAAGTATTTCATATGAATGATTATGCACTTTCTATCTCCTTCACATCCAATCACAATGATGATCAATGAATCCTCTCTAATATTTATGGACCCAGTCAAGGAGAGGATAGGCATAATTTCATTGAGTGGTTCAGAAATTTCCAGATCCATGATGATTCTAACTGGTTGGTGATGGGTGATTTTAACCACATCAGATACCCACATAACAGAAATAATGGGGAAGGTAACATCAATGATATGCTGGCTTTCAATGAAGCCATCAGTAATCTGGCTCTGATTGAGATTCCACTAAAAGGCAGAAACTTTACTTGAGCAATATGCAAGAACATCCTCTTCTGGAAAAATTAGATTGGTGCTTTACCTCGGAAGCCTGGACTCTAAATTACCCCCAAACTTTTGCATACCCTGTGGCTAAAACCACCTCGGATCATGTCCCATTTATGGTCAAGATTGGGACTAGTATTCCCAAATCCCACATTTTCAGGTTTGAAAACTACTGGCTAGAGCACAGTGATTTCCTAGATGTGGTTAAACAAATTTGGACTCAAGAGGTGACAGATAGAGACAGTGACAAAGTAATTGCAGCAAAGTTTAAAAGATTGAGAAAAGGGCTCAAAATCTGGTCTAGAAATATCTCTAACCTTAAGCAGACTATTGAAAATACAAACTTCATGATACTCTGTTATGATCAGCTTGAAGATATCAGACCTCTCACCACTGTGGAATCTAATGGTAGAAATATTCTAAAGGATCATTTGGAGAATATTCTAAAACATCAACGTCTTTACTGGAAACAAAGATCCACCATTAGGAATATTGAGGTTGGGGAAGCTAACACTAAATACTTTCAGGCCAAAGCTACCATCAAACACAGACACAACTGCATTGCTATGCTGAGAGATGAAAATAATCATGAGCATTATAATCATCATGCTAAGGCTGCTATTCTATTCAGAGCTTTCAAAGAGAGATTGGGTACTGCTATAAGATCTCAAAACCCTTTGCAGCTCCAGCATCTTATTCATGCAGAGGAGAACTTGGAAGAATTAGAGGCCCCTTTCACAAGAGAAGAGATTGACCATGTGGTTCATCACATGCCTCCTGATAAATCTCCTGGACCAGATGGGTTCAATGCCACTTTTCTCAAAGCTTGCTGGTCAATCATTGCTCCAGATTTTTATAGATTAATTGATGACTTTTACTCTGGGACAGTTAATCTCCAGAGCATCAATTATTCTTTCATCTCATTGATCCCCAAGACTGATTTTGCTTCATCACCAGCTGAGTTCAGACCCATCTCCCTACTCAACTGCACTCTCAAGATTCTTACCAAATTGCTGGCAAACAGATTGCAGAAATTATCCTTAAGTTGGTTCATAAAAATCAATATGGTTTTCTCAATAACAGATGTATTCAAGATTGTCTTGCCTGGTCCTATGAATATATTCATCAATGCCACCAGTCCAAAAAAGAGATAGTCCTGCTTAAACTGGATTTTGAGAAAGCATTTGATATGATCAACCATGACACCATTATTGAGATACTAAAAGCTAAGGGTTTTGGCAACAGATGGATCCAATGGATCAAAATGATCTATGGCACTGGTTATTCCTCAGTCCTGCTCAATGGGGTTCCAGGGAAACAATTTCTTTGTAAGAAGGGAGTCAAACAAGGAGACCCACTATCACCCCTTATCTTTGTTCTGGAAGCAGACTTGTTACAATCAATGTTCAATGAGGCTATGGCACATTCCATGATCAATCCACCTTTGCAACATAACTCATGCCCAGATTACCCTATCATTCAATATGCAGATGACACAATTTTGGTGGCTAATGCTGATCCTACTCAACTGAGTCATATTAAAAATATGTTATTGCATTATGCTGCTTATATTGGCCTCAAAGTGAATTATGGGAAATCCACCATGATATCTATCAACACTCCACCACAGAAGATGGCTGCCCTTTCAACTCTGCTTGGATGCAAGATTGGTACTCTCCCACACACATATTTGGGCCTGCCACTTTGTCTTCATCAGCCTAAAATTATAGATTTCATGACAATGATGAAGAGAATTGAAAACAGATTAATGAGGTGCTCCACAATGCTATCTACTGGAGACAAACTCACTCTCATCAAGTCTGTGTTTGCCAGCATGCCCATCTACTTCATGTGTTCCCCAACACTGCCAAAGGGTGTGGTCAACCAAATTACTAGCTATTTGAGGAATTGCTTCTGGAGAAAGTATGGTACTCAAGAGTCAGGCTCTGCTCTCATTGCATGGGACTCTATCTGCAAGCCTAAATCTCATGGAGGTTTAGGCATTCTGGATATCACAACTCACAACAAGGCTCTTTTAATGAAATTCCTCCACAAGTTCTTCACAAGGAAGATACCCCATGGGTCAACATTATATGGGAAGCACATTTTCAAGATGCTCTTCCAAGTGATAAAATGGTTGGTTCTTTCTGGTGGAAATCACTGCTGAAACTGCTGCCGCTGTACAAAAGTCAAGCTGTTTGCCACTCTGGTATAGGTGATACAACTTTATTTTGGACTGACAATTGGACAGGACAACCTTTACTAGAGAAATTCCCTGAGCTCTGTTCTTTTGCCATCAACAAGGAGTCTACCTTGTCTCATGTTATTAATCAGACGGAGCTCAGTTTGATATTCCAGAGACCTTTATCATTTCAAGCTTTCCAGCAATTCAATAAGGTGAAAGAACTACTGGACAACAGGGAGATCTCAGAGGATAAGGATATTTGGAAATATTCTTGGAGCACCAATCAATACTCATCAATGAAGATGTACAAGAGTATCATGGGACATAGTTCAGCACATGCTTTTTTTTAAAACTTGTGGAAAACTTCCTGCAGGCTACGTTACAAGATCTTCTCATGGTTCCTTCTTCATGACAGGATTAACACCAGAAACATGCTATCTAGAAGAAAGATGCATCTTCCAGACTATAATTGTGCTCTATGTTCTGAAAAGGTGAAAGAAACGCTGATCCATCTATTTTGGAACTGCTCCTTTGCGCTCTCATGCTGGGACTCTATTGTTCCTGGTAGACATAGAGGCATTTCCACAATTGATGAAATTTCAATCATGTCGAACCATCTACCTAAAGACATTGCTTTCGACATTATCCTTTCGGGTTGCTGGAGCATATGGGCAGTAAGGAATGACAAAATCTTCAGAGCAGCAGCCTCTCATTTGGGCACCTGGAAGTTCTATTTGAAAGAAAGATTATGGGAAGCACAACTACGGGCAAAAGAAGAGAAAGCAGAGCAGCTCAAGTCCTAGACAGATCAATATTTGTAATATGAGTAGCGTTATGTTTCCTAGAACTGGTATTGGTTGACGTGGGATTTTTATTTTTATTTTTATTTTTCTTTTCTGTTGTAACTTTCTTTAATATTAATGAAAATCTACGGTCAAGGCTAACCCCCCCCCCCCCCCCCCCCTGGCCCGGAACACAGATTTTTGACGCGTATGTATGGCGCTATCGAAGATGTTCGTGTGTGTCCATGACTCTTGAGATACTCGTACATCCAGCACACTTTGCCAGAGATTATATTAGCTAAGTGTACAACAACAGAGTAATAGCTTGGTCGGATTTTCTGGAATCGTTACAGGCCATAAGTTCTTCACCGTCCTGTTTTTATGCAGTTGTCCTTGCCAGGACACCTCTCTACAACGTCACCCTATGCAAAAGCCTTGCCCACCATCATACAAAAGCAGTGCACGAGCTTCCTTATTTTTTTTCTTAGCACGCACGGTTGGACTGTTATTTTGCGGCACTTCATTTTGTAGAGACGTGTGCAAGAATTAGTGAATCACAATACCATTACGGGATCACACGTGTACTGTGTAAGTCTAACCTATGCATATGAGGATAATTGAATAAGTTTGTGATGGCAAATAAATGAATCACCATGAATAAAAGGAGAAAGGAAGAACCACAAATCTGCATCTTGTTCACAGCACAAACTATCGTAGATGTATTATTATCAGCGAGATTACCCGCAGCTGGTCTTCATATCCTTATTCATATGCCATATTACAAAGATGGCATAACTGTTAGTGAATTCGTCCTTTTTTGGCAAGTCTATCAGATGGAATGTGGATTTTTTAGCTACAAACCCCACTGTATGACTATGTACTTTTATGCTAAGTCTAGATGATAAAAAGTGCAAGAGTCCTCTAATATCTCCATATTTAGAGCAACTCCAACGCGCCGACCATTTCGTCCGTGCGTGTCCGTTTGGGTCACCGCTGACAGAAAAGTCGGCCCAACGCGTCGACCCAAATGGACGCACGTCCACTTTTTGTCCGCCAGCCAACCCATTTCAGACCCAAATTTGAGTCTTATTTGCGTCGGCGCGGACACGAAACGGACACGCGCGACACGCGCCTACTCCTCTGCCTGACCCGCCAGTCGGTGCCACAACGACCACCATTTCCCTCCACTTTCCCAAAACCCTCCCGCCCGCTCGCGCTCCCGGCCAAGGACGACCACGCGCCGACCCTCGCTGCCGCCGCCGGACTCGCCTACGTCGACTCCGCGAAAGGCAACCCTCGCGCCGCCCGCAAGACCGCGGTGCCGCCCAAGAAGAAGAAGAAGCTGACGCCCGAGGAGCGGGCAGTGTAGTCGGCGAAGAGGAAGGACCGGAGGCACGCGGTGGACGCAAGGGACGAAGCGGCTGCCGCGGTCGCCCTCTCCGCTGCCGCACAGCAAGAGGAAACCAACGCTCGAGTCACCGCCGCAACGAGGGAGGTCCTGATCTACCTAGGGTTGAACCCTAGCCAGCACAGGCTCATCAATGCTACCGTGGCCGCGGCCAGCACGGGATCGTCGGAGTTTCCTCGCATGGTGCTGCCAGATTCGCCGCGCGCATCTGCCACGCAGCCGATTCCCGGCTTCCACGTCTATCTGCAAGCTTCCCGCATCTCCGGGGAATGCTCGCCGGAGGTGAGCGTGGTGGCACCGTACATGCCCGCGCCCGCCTCCATGGCCATCGACCTCAACGCCACGCCGGTGGCCAGTTCATCATCCTCTGGAGGAGCGAGGAAACGCCCGCGGGAGATGCCAGCCGACATGCTCCCCGGTGCCCGCAACCTGTTCGACAGAATGCCGGTGGCCGGCGACGAGGAAACCGAAAGTGCGTTATGTCGACTAGAGGGGGGTGAATAGACGATTTTTACAAATTCGTCACTGTGGAAATACTACTTGAGGAAATTGCTAAGTGACGAAATACAAACAGCTGATAAAGTACTCAGGTGCATGCATATCAAGACAGTAGCACAGTCATCATGATGAAATAAAACATACACAGGGCACAGTTAGCGTGTAAACAGGATAAGCAGGCAGAAGACAAGGTGACTGAAGAAATAGGGTTGAGAAAATTGAGAAAGTCTTCAGTCAAAGTCTTCAAATAGTAACGATCAAGTTTAACAGCAAGTATGCGAGGAAATGAGAGGGTTGAGGAAATAGAACCAGTAGGTCGATGAAGATAGTGATTTGGTAGACCAGTTCCAACTGCTGTGACAGTTGTACGTCTGGTTGGAACGTCCTGGTATTTAAACCAAAGGACATACAGTCCCAGGACACACAGTCCTTACCGTATTCTCCTTGAGCTAAGGTCACACAGACCTCGCCCAATCACTCGTGGTAAGTCTTCAAGGTGATTTCCAAACCTTCACAGATTCGGTCACTCGGCGATCCACAATTCCTCTTGGATGCTCTAGACCATGACGCCTAACCGTCTGGAAGATGCACAGTCTTCAAAGGTAACAAGCGTTGGTTCCACACAGGAACAATCTCTTCAGTGATGCTCAATCACTTTGGGTTTTAGGTGTTGGGGTTTTGGGTTTTTCCTCACTGATGATTTTATCTCAAAGTTCTCGGAGGATGGGATGCTCTAAATGACAAGTGTCAGTTTCTCTCGGAGCAGCCAACCAGCTAGTGGTTGAGGGGGGCGGCTATTTATAGCCAGGGAGCAACCTGACATGATAAGAAATAAATGCCCCTAATGATATGACCGTTATGTGGATAAGATATTTGGGACAGCTGGCGCGAGGCACAACAACGGTCGGAAATTTGAGCTCTCAAATTCCTCAGGGCTATCATGTTCCTCACTGTAGGCAATTCGCACTGGCGAATTCCGAACTCCTCAGTCAGAACAAATTCCTCAGAGACCAGAAGAACTTCGTCTCTGTCACTGAAGAAATTGACTGAACTGCAAGAGATTTCCAAAGGCTTCACTCGAAGGATTGGGTATGTGTAGGCTTTGAGATGAGCATCATTTGGAAATTTTTCCTTAGTATTACCTCGACCCCCTTTAACAGTACGGTGTTTCCTATGACTCAAGAAAGGAAAATGAAACTACATAAACAAAAGTCTTCACGCTTCATAGTCCTCGCATCAATATCAATATCTTCAAGGTCACACCAATTTCTTCATTTTCAAAGTCTTCAAGAAAACCAAAGTCTTCAGATGAAGACATTCATTTTTAGGGGTCGACATTCATCGGATATATCAAACTCCTCAGAGACTTATAAGGCCTGTGTACACTCATAAACACATTAGTCCCTTAACCTATAAGTCTTCAATACACCAAAATCACTAAAGGGCACTAGATGCACTTACAGGAACGGCCAGCCATTTCATCATGGAGAACATCATCTTCCAAGGTGTCGCTGCCTCCCCTGGCAGTGCCGTCGCGGCTGCCTACGATCCCGACGAGACCCAAAGCCAAGATGACCGAGCGCCATTCACGCTGTCGACCTATGATTAAGATGGCATGGAGGACACGTTCATGCAAGATCAGGTCGGCATGGGCAGCTTCGCGCTCGACCACGAGTTCCCGGAGGACTACGGCCTTGAGGAAGAGGATGATATGGACATCGACGGGGAGCCTTTGTTCGAGGACGAGCTCCTCAACCAAGCCGGCGTGAAGCCGAAGCGCAAGAGCAAGCAGACCAAGGCATACACGTCGTCCGAGGACAAGCTCCTTTGCTCGTTGGAGGGACATTGGGCAAACCCCAAGATCGGCGCCGAACAAAAGGCATCAACCTTTTGGATTCGTGTGCATCACGAATTCCATGAACGCAAGAAGTTTGCGCCGTACCAAATGCAAAGCAAGCATGGGTGGGACCCTCTCGAAGCGATGGAGGGTGATACAACAAGAGTGCAACAAGTTTTGTGCCACCCTTGAGACCATCAAGGCGCGCCCCGTGAGTGGCATCGGCATGCAAGATATGGTATACATGTCTATCCGTTTTCGTTTTCGTTTATGCTTCGATGTCCATTCGTATGTCCATTAGCCCATATGCTTGCATGCTATTCATTTGTAAGCATTTCAAGCTTTGGAGGCATTCAAGGCCCAACATGAGGGAAAGTCCTTCAACCTCTCCCATTATTGGATGGTCATCAAGGGGGAGGAGAAGTTCAAGGCGCAATATGCCGCCCTCATGGCGCGCGCGGGGGGGGGGGGGGGCAAGGCAGTCGTGGAGGAGCTTGGGGAGGGCGAAAAGCCACGGCCGCGGGATAAGACCAACTTTAAGAAGGAAGACAAGCATGATGCGGCTTCGATCGCCTTGCTTGCAACCATGGAGGGCATGATGAGCAAAAAAGACACAAGGGAGAAGAAGCACTGGCAAGACAAGGAAGAGCAAATGGATGCCTTCATGGAGTTCCAAAGGAGGAGGCTTGATATGGACGTGGAGAAGTAAGTGAGGATGCATGAGATGAAGGCGGAGAAGCAAACCAAAATGCTCGAGATTGAAGCCACCAATGCCAAGACCAAGGCGAAAGAAGTGGTGCTCGCTAGCATGATGACGGGAATGGAGATCATGAAGGTGGACCTAAACACCGTGTCGCCGAGGAAGAGGCCATGGTTCGAAAAGATGCAGACCGACATGCTCAAATTCGACGACGAGTGATCCATGGCGGAGAGCGCCATCCTTTTTTTGTATGCCGGCAAGTGTGCTGGCATGACCACAGCCGAGATGGCGTGGTCGAGTTTGTGCTCCTTTTTGTGTGCTAGCATGTGTGCCGGCCGCTAGTGAGCCAGCAGAATTGTGTGCTGTTTTTTTGGAGGCTGGCATTGTATGCCGGCCGCTGGCATGGCGCCGGTATGAACTTTATGCATGGCTGCTGGCAATTATCTAGGCCGCGGGCCTTTTAAAATTAATGTGTGGACATGAAATGGGTCGCGCGTATTGGACGCATGGCCGACCCATATCAAAAAAAGGCGGACGCCCAGCGGACGGTCGACCCAAACGAACAAAAAGCGGACAAAGCAAGCGTCCGTTCGGGTCGATGCGTTGGAGTTGCTTTTATTGTACTCCCAAAGATACTTTAAGGTTCATGTTGGCCTAGTCTAGAGTCGGCATGCAAGTAATAAACCAACTTCTATTAACGTCTTGGAGGACCATACAGACAACCAAACAGCCACAGCTTGCATCTGACATAGCCGAACGGTGTTGATGCAGCCTACCTACCAATCTATCATGTCCAAAGTCTCTCGCTATGTTTTTACGTAGCAGTACCTCCTCTTATTTAGGTGCACCTAGGCTCTTAAATGTTTCCACCTCTCATTAGTCGTCCTTGTTTTTTGTTTTCTTTTTTGCAATTCTTCCCCTTCATCTATAAATATACATATAGACTTCTCCTTTTTAGTCATGCGATACACAATCTCAATCCTCTCTTGGCAAGAACGCACGAGTGTCTTAGATGCCCAAGCGGAGGCAGAAATTTGTTTCTCTTTGCTTCTTAGGAATGAGTGGCACCGAGAAACATGTTAACAGTCTCAGTATTTATTGCAGTGTCATGAGATACAATGCCATATGACTGGTCATCATAGTCGTAGGTCCTAGGTAACCCACTGCTCCAGTGTCGAGAGGATGCACAGACGATTAGCTAGCATAAGGAATACGAGATGTGTATATTGTAGAAGGTACTGCATACCAAATATGATCATAGACACATGTAGTATATCATGCTCCTCCTGCGCATAGTGCATTGGCAGCATGCAGGAACATTAAGAAGTTGGTGCCTCCTTCGTGGTTGTGCGGACGGGGCGATCCCTTAATGAAATCCATAATCATCATAGACCAGGGAAGAGTGGGCGTGACAAGGGTTTGGAAAAGTCCAGATGACGACATGCTCTGGTTTCACATTTTGAGAAATCTCGCATGTTGGCACATAGTGTTGCATGTTTTGCTTCATCTTTGGTGAGGTAAAGAATCGCTTCACACGGGTAGACCACTAAGAATGAAAATAGGGGCTCCCCAAGACCCCCCTTGATGCTACCAGTAGATATGACAGAACTGTGTGGAATCAAGCTCAAGTCCACTACCACAGCCTTAATCACAATCCTAGAACAACCATTCGCCTCTTTGTCCCACAACACAAGAGTACCAAAATCCTTGATTGCTTCTCATATATGTGAAATACTCCAAAGATTGAAAGGGAATGACAAAAGCCCCGACCAACATTCTTGATTGTAAGTCAAACTACGATAATTAATAGCAATATTATGATTAACAAAATAAATATGTTGTCCTTTGAAATGGCAAGGGCTGTTATATGCACCAACCAATCCATACCCGAGCTTTAATCTAGTAGCACATATGCATGACCAAGTGGAAAGTGTTGCGATACTTCAAGGGTAAAATGCAGTTCCTCCCCAATAAAGTTGCAGAGGAAAGTTCTTCCATGCACAAACGGAACCTGCTCTCGGGAGGGGGGGTTATTATCACAACAGCAAGGTATTTATTTTTGTCTGGCTAAACTTGATAGAGACCAGACACGAAAGGGAACAGGTCGACACGAAATTTTGCCATGGTATGTGAGTAACCGAAATTGATGGGGAGAAGATGGTGGAGATATCCAAGTGATTATGAGAGCACATAGTGGAAAGGGGGAGGAAGACGAAGTGACCAGGGTGTGCTTATGTGGCATTTCTATTCTTACCGAATTGGTTAAATGCCCAACACCAACCTCCTCCACGCGTCCAAATCTTGATGACAATCGCAAAAGACGTGTCCACCATCCCCATCATTTACACAGAGGGGGTTGAAGTAAACAAATCAGTTTTCCCTGGAAAGATGCGGATTTTCTCTGATCTAGTCATGTCAGTGTAATGCAGGTTTTACCAAAATCAGAATATCTTGCACAATCACCAGGCACCAACATGTTGTTAATCATCTGGAACACTGAATACTTCCATGCGACCTCCCTCGGGCTGCCTCTCACTGCACTAACAATTGGATTGCGCATGCAAGCTACATAACAGACCGATAAAAGAGTGTTTGTCGCAGCTTGTTGAAAACCAAGAATTTGATATCGTGTCATTCGGCTGTTAGACTCATCCAAGTAAGAGGCCATAGCTGACTGGGGTGAGGACTTTACGCTATCATCACCTCTAATTCAATCTTCTGCTTCGCGGCCGGTCAGGCAATAACCCAGAGACAAAGAAATGGATTTGCCTCTTTTTCCCAACGCTAGCCTAAGATCCATCTCTTTTGTTTTTCTTAGTTTTAGTAGGTCTTTGTTTCCCTTAGTGGTTTTCTGAAAATATCAATGAGGTGTGGTGACGATAACACATTGGAATGAGGTCTCTCTGGCCTCTCCCTGCCTCGGCAATGACTGATCCAGCGCTTATAGTGGGCCTGTGAGGGTAGGGGTTGCCATATATGTTGGATCTATTTGGACCTTGGCAGTTGATGTGTCAATCAAGGGAAGTAGTTGGTTGCCTCTTGGTGGGGCAACTTCTCCAACCCTCTAGATTGGTGGTGAAGGATTGCGAACGCTTCATGGGGTGATGCCCCAACCAATGTTTTCGATATTGTTTTAGAGGTGAGTGACTATTGCGATTTTCAAAACATAATATAGCGGGTGTTTGCATGCATCCCTTTCACTTACTGCCGTCTTAGTGCGATTTCCAAACTTTGACGGGCGACATACACTCTTCAGGAAAAAAAAGACGAAGAATGAATTCCCCTTCATCATTGATCCAAGAAATAATCAGATATGTATTTTGTGGAATAACAAATGTAATTAAACCTTCTAAAACATCTTTTTTCTTAGCCGTTACTTTTCCTTGTAAGTTATGCCATATATACTTCGCCCTGAACATCCAATCTAGGGCTGAAATCCAGCTTCCTGAGATCCATCTCCGAGAGAGCGGCAATGAGAGCCGGCACCCGGAGTGTTGCTGGATGCCTAGAGAGCGTCACACTCCTAGATGGCACTAGCAGCATCGGAGAGAACCAAAGCAAGGTGGGGACGCCTAGAGCGTGTCACCCTCCTAGATGACACTAGCAGGATGACCACGGCGCAAGACATAGGCAATCAAAAGTGAACCAAGCAAGGAGCCAAGGATCAATGGGCCGGGCAAGCAGAGCATGCTGTTTCGGCCAATGTTTGACAAAACTGAAGATGTTCAAAGCCAGGTAAGGAGACAGGTGAAGGCCGGAGACCAGTTGACCGCAGCGAGGGGGGTTGTTGGGTGTGGTGTGGACCCCATTGGTCAGTGGATGAGTTAGCCGTCCCTTCTTCGGTTCTTCCCCTACCCCTGTTCTTGTTGAAATCCAGAATTCGCTGTCACATCTAACCCAATCTCAGGTTCGGTCATAACGGATTGCCATCCTCTTGCCAGCTTGAAGCATCTCCTTCTGAGATCTTTTTTTTCTTTTTGCGACGAGTCTCCTTATGAGATCTTGAGGAAGTACTCCAACAGCTTCTGCCCACATCACCGTGTCTTTGTGATCGATCGATATCCCCAGGGTCAACGGCGACCTCCTCGACGAGGGCGCCGACATCGGCAACTACTTAGCGGCCCTGCGTGCGTGCATGGTTGGCTAGCCAGTCCCAAGTCAGGTGAATTCTGCATCCATGGCTGAATGTGCTCCGCTTGTTACATGCATCATGGCTCAACGAATTAATGTATCTTGTGTTGATAGGATAGTCCAGAAACGGAAGGTCTCTTTTGTTTAATAAACAAACTGAAATCTTGTACTCCCTCCATATCAAAATATAAGACGTTTATGAAATCTTTTGTTTAATAAGTAAACAAACCAAGCAAGGAGCCAAGGATCAATGGGCCCGGGAAGCAAAGGATGTTGTTCGGCAAATGTCTGAAAAAACAGAAGATATTCGAAGCCAACGCCTCCGAGAAGCCCACAGGCGGAATGCAGTATGGAAGATCTTGGCGTGCCGAGAAGGTGCTCGGCGAGCATGGGCCATGCTTTAGACGCATTTCCCAACTTCGAAAATTCGTGAAATTCCTGAAGTTGGTCCCAAAGGAACCAACGGGAAGGAAATACACCCGGGCATCAATTTTGAACGAGTCATGCCTTTTGCAAGGATTGCCGTTTAGATAAAATCATTGACGGCTTGTAAAAACTTCCTTTGGAGTCCAGTTTTTCCTGTAGCAATTCTTTTGTATACCAGTCATGTATCTGGTTTTGTTTCGACCAGTTAATCGTGACTAGGTTGAACGCCACTAGGTTGTGTCTCTCCCTAGTTCTTCATGCTGGTCGACAGGGTGTTGATGTACCTATAGTACGATAGGTGAGAATACCTGAGAGATGTTATAATCTTCGGCACTTGATTGGTGGATCGTCCCTGAGAATTTTTCGTGGCTGGGATATATAACCTTGCCACGGGAATCGACTTGCTTCACAAAGTCTTCTTCCTCTAATTTCGTTGCAGGGATTGTTGGTGAGTTGATCACTACTTGTACCTCCTTAATTAGTGTTCTTGGGATTGGATGGTGCGCGTATTATCTTTTTGTTCCGTAGCACGTTCCCGGAACACAGATTTTTGACGCGTATGTATGGCGCTATCGAAGATGTTCGTGTGTGGCCATGACTCTTGAGATACTCGTCCATCCAGCACACTTTGCGAGAGTTTATACTATTAGCTAAGTGTACAACAACGACCCTAAAAAAAAAAACTAAGTGTACAACAACAGAGTAATAGCTTTGGTCGGATTTTGCGGAATCGTTACAGGTCATAAGTTCTGCACCGTCCTGTTTTTATGCAGTTGTCCTTGCTAGGACACCTCTCTACAATGTCACCGTATGCAAAAGCCTTGCCCACCAGCATACAAAGCAGTGCACGAGCTTCCTTGTTTTTTTTCTTAGCACGCACGGTTGGACTGTTATTTTGCGGCACTTCATTTTGTAGAGACGTGTGCAAGAATTAGTGAATCACAATACCATTACGGGATCACACGTGTATTGTGTGTAAGTCTAACCTATGCATATGAGGATAATTTAATAAGTTTGTGATGGCAAATAAATGAATCACCATGAATAAAAGGAGAAAGGAAGAGCCACAAATCTGCATCTTGTTCGCAGCACAAACTATCGTATGTATTATTATCAGCGAGATTACCCACGACTGGTCTTCAAATCTGAAGGAGGAGAGATATTCATATGCCATATTACAAGGATGGCATAACTGTTAATGAGGTCGCCCTTTTTTGGCAAGTCATCAGATGGAATGTGGTTTTTTAGCTACAAACCCCACTGTACGACCGAAAACACTTCCTCTATATACTTTTATGCTAAGTCTAGATGATAATAAGTGCAAGAGTCCTCAAATATCTCTATATTTATTTTACGCCCAAAGATGCTTTAAGGTTCATGTTGGCCTAGTCTAGACTCAGCATGCAAGTAAGAGCATCTACAGCCGGACTTGGCAAATTCGGCCCCTCAAACACCCGCGGACGCGTCCGCGGGCACTGACCGGACATTCCTCAAAAAGTGTAATCCACATCCGGACACCTCAATTATCATATCTTAAATCCATACAAACTCATGCAACTACGTCGACGCACACGCATTGTCCGGCTACTCCATCACACTACAGTAAATATGCCATCGAACTACCAAAATTTGGCATGTTTGGCTATGGTGGAGTTCATCCACGGCAGCCCTTGCCCTTCCCGGCGCCCTCGCCGTCCTTCTCGCGGAAGTACCGGTCGAAGACGCAGTACGGATCGAGTCGGATCTGCTCGTCGCCGGAGCTGTCCTCGCCATCGTTGTCCTCCTTCTCCTCCTTCGGTGGCAGTCCAGCCATGGCACGGACCGCCCGATTCTGCTGACGGGCGAGGGCGCGCGTGTTCCTCCGCTGCCGTTTCTTCACAGTGCGGGCACGGATGGCTTCCTCCTCTGCGGCCGCCCGTGCCGCCGCCTCCGCCGCCATCATTTCCGCCGTGATACGGGCCTCAGCGGCCCTTATCCTCTCCTTCCCATGGCGGGCCGCCTGTTCCCGGTGGGACTCATACTCTGCCCGACCGGTGATGGGGAAGGAGAGGTGTTCCCACCGGGACCGCGAGTGTGGCGCCCCCGGCTCGATCGTACACTAATCATGCACGCAAACGTGTACGATCAAGATCAGGGACTCACGGGAAGATATCACAACACAACTCTAAAACATAAATAAGTCATACAAGCATCATAATACAAGCCAGGGGCCACGAGGGCTCGAATACAAATGCTCGATCATAGACGAGTCAGCGGAAGCAACAATATCTGAGTACAGACATAGGTTAAACAAGGTGCCATAAGATGGCTAGCACAAACAGGGATACAACAGATCGAACAGGCACAGGGCCTCCTGCCTGGGATCCTCCTAACTACTCCTGGTCGTCGGCGTCCTGGACGTAGTAGTAGGCTCCGTCCTGGTGGTAGTAGTCGTCGAAGGTGGCGTCTGGCTCCTGGGCTCCAACATCTGGTTGCGACAACCAGCAAGAAGGGAAAAGGGGAAAAGGAGGGGGAAAGCAACCGTGAGTACTCATCCAAAGTACTCGCAAGCAAGGATCTATACTACATAGGCATGGTATATGTGTAAAGAGGCAATATCGGTGGACTGAACTGCAGAATGCCAGAATAAGAGGGGGATAGCTAGTCCTGTCGAAGACTACGCTTCTGGCAGCCTCCATCTTGAAGCAATAGAAGAGATTAGTTGGAAGTTAACCAAACAACAACGTATAGCATAATCCTACCCGTCGATCCTCTCGTCGCCACCATGCGAGAGAGCGACCACCGGGTTATATCTGTCACTTGTAAGGGTGTGTTTTATTAAGTATCCATTTCTAGTTGTCATGAGGTCGGAATACAACTCCGGGTCGTCCTTTTACCGAGGGACACGGCTATTCGAATAGATAAACTTCCCTGCAGGGGTGCACCACATATTCCCCAACACGCTCGATCCCCTTTGGCCGGACACACTTTCCTGGGTCATGCCCGGCCTCGGAAGATCCACACGTCGCAGCCCCACCTAGGCTCAACAGAGAGGTCAGCACGCCGGACTAATCCTAGGCACTCTGGGGGTCTGGGCCCATCGCCCAGTGCGCTCCTGCACGTTGCGTACGCGGCCGCGAGCAGACCTAGCAACCCACACGATCACGGCGGTTACGTTAGCGCGGTCCAACACGGCGCGCGCCGCTCGGTCGCTGACGTCAAGAAGGCTTCAGCTGATACCACGACGCCGGGATACCCATAACTACTCCCGCGTAGTTGGTTAGTGCGTATAGGCCAGTGGCCAGACTCAGATCAAATATCCAATCTCGTTAAACGTGTTATTATGAAGTAAACGCGAACGCCGACCAGGGCCTGGCCCACCTGTCTCCTAGGTGGTCTCAACCTGCCCTGTCGCTCCGCCACAAAGATCCACACAAAGGGCCGTGGGGACAAAGGTCCTTTCAGCCCCCAATCCGTGAATCACTCGCGGGTACTCTTCGAGCCGACCCGACTTTAGTCACCATTTGTATAGTATGTATATACGTATAGTATAACCCGTGATCACCTCCCGAGTGATCACGGCCCGATAGTATAGCAAGGCAGACTGACAAGAATGCAGGGCCAATGATGATAAACTAGCATCCTACACTAGGCATTTAGGATTGCAGGTAAGGTATCAACAGATGTAGCAACAGTGACAGGCTATGCAGCAGAATAGGATTAACCGAAAGCAGTATCATGCTACACTACTCTAATGCAAGCAGTATAGAGGAGAATAGGCGATATCTGGTGATCAAGGGGGGGGGCTTGCCTGGTTGCTCTGGCAAGTAGGGGTCGTCAACAACGTAGTCGGTCGGGGCACCAGCAGCTGCGTCGGTCTCGTAGTCTACCGAAGAGAAGAGGGGGAAGAAACAGTAAACACACGGCAATAATGCAACAGGGATGCATGACATGTCTAAATGATATGCCGGGGTGATATACAGCCTAACTAAGCGATTTAGTTAATTTAGGAATTTATTCGGATTTATTTAATTAGGGTTGGACACTATTCATTTATCGAAATCGGTCTAATTGTTCAACGTTCTCATAGCTGCGGGCGTCTGACGGAGATACCGAGGGCGTATCCGGGTTCGTATCATCGTTCTGAGCAAGTTTCATGTATAAAATATTTTCATCGGAGTTACGGTTTAAAAGATATGATTTTCTAAAGTTTTTATTAATTTCTGAAATTTTAATTAATTATTTAATTCAACATTATCCGAAACAGTAATTGATGACGTCAGCATGACATCATGCTGACGTCAGCAGTCACCTGACAGGGTGGGTCCCACCTGTCATAGGCTGTTAGGTTAATTAGGTTTAATTAATTTAATTACTGATTACTGTTTAATTAACACTAATTAGTTAATTAGATTAACCTAATCAGGATTAATTAACTAATTAATTAATTAATTAATTAATTAATTATTTTAATTATTTATTTTTATTCTATTTTCTTAAAACTGTTTCTGGGCCGTGGGCCCCATTCGTCAGTCACGGGTTCGGGCCCCACTGGCAGTGGCCCAGGGGCGGACACGTCCGGGGCGTGCCCCTTTCGGGACCGACATGTCCGGTGCCCAAAGGGGACGCACGGGCGGTCGGCGGGCGCGGGCGCCGCGAGGCCACGGCGGGCCGAGGCGGGACGGCGGCGCGGTGGCTTGGAGCGGCCGCGGGCCCGGCAGCCGGTGGCTGAGCTGCACGGGCGGGCGGTCGCCGCAGGCAGCGGGGGGGGCCGAGCGGGCGGTTGGCGGCGAGGAGCGACTGCGGCGCACCCGAGCAAGGCAGTCGCTCGCGCTCAACCGGCTTTCGACAGAGGCGAGGCCAAGGCCGGCGCGGCGCGGCGAGGCCAGGGAGCGCGGGCGCGTGCGCGAGCAGAGAGGGGGGAGAGGCCCGAGGCCTCACCGGATCCGTAGGGACGGGGCAGCGGGGGTCGGGGTGGTCGACGAGGACGACGGCGACGGGAGGCAGGCCCGGGGACAAGGCGGCGACGTAGACGAGGCAGACCGGCGAGGGAGAGCTCCGGCCGGTGGCGTCGTGCGGCGAGGGCGAGGCACGCGCGGTCGGCGCGTCGGGGCGACGGCGTCGAGGGAGCCGGCCGCGAGGGAGAGCGGGATCCGGGCGGCGGCGTCCAACGGCGACGGCGAGGAGCGGACGGTGATCGGGGGATCGCCCCGATCCAGATGGGGGGGGGGGAGGAGGAGAATCGAGGGGAGGGGGGGATCGAGGGGTAGGGTTAGGGTTGGCCGGGGGGGTTTGGCCGGCTAAGTAGGTGCCGGCTGGGCGGCCTGCGGCCCGTGGCTTTGCTGGCCGGCCCCGCAGTCGGGGGGGGGGGGTGTTGCTCTCTTTTTTTTTTCTTTTTTTTTTCTGTTTCTTTTTTCCTTTTCTTTATTCTCTTTTCTCTACTGTTAAATGTTTTAGGCCCAATTGGTTTTTGAAAAAAGTGGTGACCTATTTCATAAATACCATTGCATTATTCCTTAACACCTAAAATTAGTTTGGACAAAACATAATTCCATATTTATTTCAGATTTAATAAATGGTTATTAAATATTATCTTCATCCACTGTTTGAGGTTGTTCGAGTCACTTATCCAATTCCAATGATGTTGGTTTCAATTTTAGAATAGCCTCTGGAATATTTGTTATTTATCTGACATTTTAGTTTCTATGTTGGACAACTTTTATATCCCACTTTCATTTAAATTTGAATTTGACTTAGGAGTTGAAATGCAATATGATGCTAATGATGATTATGCACTATTAATCATGATGACATGGCCTCATCAAAAGGGTGATCTCTGTAGCTTAATACAGGGGGTGTTACAAATCTCCTCCACTACAAGAAATCTCGTCCCGAGATTTAGGAGGTAGAAAGAAACAAAGCGGGGTATTCATCGCGAAGACGATCCTCGCGCTCCCAAATGGCTTCATCCTCAGAATGGTTTGACCACTGTACCTTGAGGAACTTGATAACCTTCTGGCGTGTGCGACGCTCGGCTTGATCGAGAATGCGGACCGGATGCTCTTTATAAGAGAGGTCTTGTTGCAGTTCAAGCAATTCGTGATCTACTCCGCGGATAGGGTCTTTGAAGCAGCGGCGGAGTTGTGATACGTGGAACACATCGTGAACCTGAGAAAGGTTCGGTGGAAGTTCCAACTGATATGCCACCCTACCACTCCTTTCAAGAACAGTGAAAGGACCAATATAGCGAGGAGCTAGCTTGCCCTTGATCCCGAATCGGTGTGTACCTTTCATCGGTGTGACTCGAAGATAAGCCTTTTCGCCAGGTTGATAGACCATATCTTTGTGTTTGCGGTCATACTGACTCTTTTGACGTGACTGAGCAGTCTTCAAATGCTCGCGGACAACGCGAACTTGATCTTCGGCAAGTTGGATAATATCCGGACCGAAGAGTGGACGTTCCCCAGTTTCTGACCAATTTAGAGGGGTTCGGCACTTTCGTCCGTACAATACTTCAAAGGGGGCCATCTTCAGACTGGCTTGATAGCTGTTATTGTAAGAGAATTCGGCATATGGGAGAGATTCTTCCCATTTCCTTCCGAAGGATATGACACAAGCTCGAAGCATGTCTTCGAGAACTTGGTTGACTCGTTCAACTTGTCCTTGAGACTGAGGGTGAAAAGCGGTGCTGAAGGACAGATGAGTTCCCATAGCTTCTTGGAAACTTGCCCAGAATCTTGAAGTGAATAAGCTGCCACGGTCTGAACTGATAACCAGTGGAATACCGTGAAGTGAAAAAATTCTGGACATGTAGAGAGTTGCGAGCTGACTAGCAGTGATCGTCTCTTTGACGGCTAGAAAATGTGCAACTTTGGAAAGTCGGTCAATGACGACAAGAATAGCATCATTACCTTTCTGTGATTTGGGAAATCCAGTGATAAAGTCCATTTCAACATGGTCCCATTTCCATTCAGGAACAGCAATTGGTTGCAGAGTTCCGGCGGGCCTTTGATGTTCTGCTTTGACGCGACGGCAAACATCACATTCAGCAACATAGCGAGCAATGTCTTGCTTCATGTTTGACCACCAGAATCTTTGACGGATGTCTTGGTACATCTTGGTACTGCCGGGATGAATAGACAACGGAGTGTCGTGAGCTTCTTGCATGACCTCCTGAGTCATACCCAGGTTACCTTTAGAGGGGACCACTAGACGACTTTTAAAGAACAATGTGCCAGTATCATCAATAGTGAAGAACGAAGGCCTTCCTTCAGCGAGATAGCGCTTAATCTTGTGGGCTTGAGAGTCATAGCCCTGCAGCGTCTTGATGCTGTCCACGAGATCTGGTTTAGCAACCAGGGTATTAAGTGAACCCTGGGAAACAACGTGGAGGTTCATTTTGTAGAAACCTACAGGAGGGGGAGCGAGTGCTCCAGGAGGAACAATGTGGAGATTCAGCTTTCTGAATTCTTCAATAAGCGAAGGTTGAACTTCGTGAAACTGGAGGTGACTGCAATAAGACTTGCGGCTCAAGGCATCCGCCATTACATTAGCCTTGCCAGGGGTATAAGAAATACCCAAGTTAAAATCCGCTACGGTCTCCATCCATCTCTGTTGACGGAGGTTCAGGTCTGGCTGAGTGAACAGATACTTCAGACTTTGATGATCGGTGTAGATCTCGCAACGATTACCGAGAAGGTAATGTCGCCACTGTTTTAGTGCATGGATGACGGCAGCAAGCTCGAGGTCATGTACTGGGTAATTCTCTTCGTGCGGACGCAATTGACGCGAAGCATAAGCAATTACTCTGCGGTCTTGCATTAGGACACCGCCTAATCCTTGACGGGATGCATCACAATAGATGACAAAATCCCTCTGGGAATCAGGAGGGGCAAGCACTGGGGCAGAAGTCAGATTGTCTTTGAGCGTCTGGAAACTTTCCTGACACTTTTCCGTCCAATCGAACTTGACGCCTTTATGAAGCAGGTTAGTCAGGGGCTTGGCGATCTTGGAGAAGTTCTCGACAAATCGACGGCAATAGCTGGCGAGTCCGAGAAAACTTCGAACTTGCTTGACGTTCTTTGGAGGAGCCCAATCAAGAATAGCCTGAACTCGCTCGGGGTTGACGGCAATACCATCCTTGGAGATGACATGCCCAAGGTATGTTACCTCGGGAAGCCAGAATTCACACTTGGAAAACTTAGCATATAGTTGGTGCTCTCGAAGTTTCTCCAGAACAAGTCGAAGATGTTCAGCATGTTCCTCTTTGTTCTTGGAGTATACTAGGATATCATCCAGGTAAACCACGACGAACTTGTCAAGGTATTCCATGAATATATAATTCATCAGGCGGGAGAATGTGGCGGGAGCATTGGTTAAGCCGAATGACATGACAGTGTACTCGTATGAGCCATATCGAGTAACGAAGGCGGTCTTTGGGATATCCTCTTCACGAACACGGATCTGGTGGTAACCCAACCTTAAGTCGAGTTTAGAGAACACTGATGAACCCGCCAGTTGATCATACAGATCGTTTATCCGGGGAAGGGGATATTTGTTCTGGATAGTTGCTTGGTTAATAGGACGGTAATCTTGGACCAATCGGTTTGACCCATCCTTCTTCCTGACAAAGAGAGAAGGTGCTCCCCAAGCGGAGGAACTTGGGCGAATGAAACCCTTACGAAGTGAAGCGTTGATTTCCTCCTTAAGTTCAAGGAGTTCATGCGGCGGCATCTTGTAGGGTCGCTTGGCGATAGGAGTGGTGCCTGGTTTCAAGTCGATGACAAATTCGACAGCTCGAGCAGGGGGTATCCCTGGGAGTTCTTCTGGGAAAACACCTTGGAATTCGCGAACAACTGGAATGTCCTCGATGCCTTCAAGTGGTGATGCGTTTAACGCATTCAAGGCATAAAGTCTTGCCTCGGCATTTTGGATGATTTGAGCCTGGTAGCTTATTATTTCATCAGAAGGGTGTAGAAGATGGACGATCTTCGTGGCGCAAACTATAGAAGCAGTATGCGCTTTCAACCAATCCATTCCGAGAATGAGGTCGATACTACAAGACTTTAGTATGAAAGGGGAGGCATGAAACTCCAGCCCTTCAATTTCAACGGTGACGTCGTTGCTACCCATGGAGGTTTGACATTGACCCGCGGCTGGCCCTGGTGGTCTTATATCGCAGTGTTCATGACATCCACATTAATGTCGTGTTGTATGCAAATTCTTGACATGAATGAAGCGATGCTCCCGAATCAAAAAACAACAAGAAGGCTACGGTACTGAATTAACAAGGAGAGTACCCATCACGGTGGACAGGCTGGTCCTGAGCTTCATGAAACGGTGTGGTTGGCCGAACTAAGCCCATAAGTCTTGGCATTGTTGTTGCGAGGCTGATTGTTCCTACGGCCAGTTGACAGGAAGTGCCAGTTGGTTCTTGGTTCTGAATGCAGTTCCTGGAGAAAATGACATGGCTGCCCACTTGTAGCAACAGACTATCATTGGGATTAGGGCAGGCAGGACGACCGGGTGGTGGAGCTGGAAGTCCTGGTGCCTAGGTGGTGGAGGCAGGCATGCGTGGTGCATAGATACCGGACCTCGTTTAGCAGGTGCCGCTGGACGGTACACGCTGTTGGAATCCAGATCCGACGCTCTGTGTAGGCTGGCTCGAAGAGAAACCAGTGTCACGGTTGCGCTAAGAGATCCCTGGGTGTGTCGCAGACCAGTCTCGACCTGATAGCCTTGTTCAAAGATGGAGAAATTATCAAATTCATGCACAAGGAGCGCTAGCTTGATGTCAGCTTGAAGTCCTTCGCGAAACCTTTCCTGACGCGCGAGCATCGAGTGGGAATGTCTTCTTCAGCATAGCGGATGATAATTCCAGGAAACTCCCGCTGATAAGCTTCCACTGTTGTTGCCCTGGGTGAGGTTGCGGAACTCTTGCTTCTTCCGGTCCATGATTCCCTGGGGAATGAAACGGGCACGGAAGGCAGCTTGGAAATCCGGCAAGTGGATGACTGTGCCAGCTGGTTGAGTGCGCCTGTGGCTGTCCCCATTGAGCAGCGGGGCCCTGAGAAAGAAGGAGGCGAAGGTGACATAGTTTGCAGGGGGCAACAGCCACCAGATTCCAACTATAGGTGATGTCGCGAAGCCAGTCATCCGCATCCAGGGGCTGAGTTGAGCCGGGTAGACGGTTGGGTTGAGGCGCATAAAGTCCTGCAGGGTCCCCTGGGCCCGATACTGGTAAACGGATATTGGGACGAGGAAACTGATCCATGATCCCTTGCATGAACTGAGAGTGCAGTTCCAAATTGCCGATCATTCCAGCCATATAGTTCGGCGGTGGTGGATCGTTGGCACCACGGCCACGACCCACGACCAGCGGGTCTAACCATCCTGCTAATTTACAACAGGGGGTTAGTTTAGAATAAAGCAAGCGCGAGTGCTTAGTGACAAGCATGATGTAACACGACAATACTCCAAGCAGGTTATAGATACATACAGTAGTCGATTAAGACTACAGATCCATACACAACGTCGGGTACAAGCGGACAGCATAACGGCGAAATCAAAAGCTAGACATACTAGGCGCGCGCGCAGGCACGCGGTAAAGAGAGTACACAACGACGAGATAGCAAAGGCACAACAACGTCGGACGAGAACACATGTATCGGGGGTAGCTGCGAGTGCGGGACGACGAACGTTCGTCGCGGAAAGATCCTGTGCTCCATGTGCACTCTGATGCAGGAACCCCGGTCTCGAGCTGTAAGAAGAGGTCCACCGTGTGGTGTGTGTGACCTCCAACAGTAGGCCAGTCCAATACCACATACAGCACCGCCACTGCGCGGATAAAGGATGTGCTCCGGATGTATTCCCGCACGGACAGCGGGCAGCAAACTGGTCAAGCATCGTAGAGACAGTGCTCGAGTGGCAACCAACTGAGGCCAAGAGCCCGAACAGTGCGATCCAGAGCCTGAGTGCACTGAATCAGAACGCGCGGGTCGTAGCGACGAGGCTCGTACGGGGCACAGATAGCGTTTTAGTAGTATCCGGTGACATCTCCAGCAGGGGCATACGGAATGTAGCGGAACTCGGAAGTCATCCAAGATAGCATTGTGCTCCCCTCGTAGAGCGTGCGACAGCGGAGTAGGCGGATCATGGACTGCCATCTCAATCGTCACGCCTAATCCGTGAAAAAGGTGTGTAGCTCGGTGTCTGAGTTGTTCTGCTGATCATAAATCCGAACTTCAGATAGTAGTGTTCCTGGTTGAACTCGCGGTAAACCTCATAAACCAAGTACTCAGGGTACCAACGGTAGCCAAGTCTGGTCATGAGAGCGATCAGGACAGCTGGAAACCCAGGGGTAATACGAGCCCAAGTGCGAAGCACAAGCTGTGTCGTAGGACGCGGTGGAAACAAACGGTCCATCTGAAACAGAGGAAATTCAGGTTTGTCAAACGACAATAAGAGGTTAACACAACTCGGGGAGAGAAAGGTTAAACAAAACAATGGAAGGAAAATGATTATCAGACTAATCAGATCATCGACAGGGGAAATGCCACAGATATCCAGCTCTCCGGGTAGACAGAAATTTCGAGATCCTAAGTGTCGGCATTAGTAAACTTCATTTAACCCGAGTAGAAGAGAGATCAGAGTCCCAGAGTATAGACGAGGAATAAAGATCCTATAACCACCCAGTTGGCAATGTGGGCCCGTAAGCCAACAGCCAAGTTAGTAAAACGGTTTTCTTGTCTAGACTAACTTCGGCCAAGGAATTGGAAAGGGGGATTCCTACAGGCAGTCGGCTCTGATACCAACTTGTGGGCGCCCCGGCTCGATCGTACACTAATCATGCACGCGAAACGTGTACGATCAAGATCAGGGACTCACGGGAAGATATCACAACACACTCTAAAACATAAATAAGCATACAAGCATCATAATACAAGCAGGGCCCACGAGGGCTCGAATACAAATGCTGATCATAGACGAGTCAGCGGAAGCAACAATACTGAGTACAGACATAGGTTAAACAAGGTGCCATAAGATGGCTAGCACAAACAGGGATCAACAGATCGAACGGCACAGGGCTCTGCCTGGGATCCTCCTAATAACTCCTGGTCGTCGGCGTCTATCGCCTGACAGTAGTAGGCTCCGTCCTGGTTGTAGTAGTCGTCGAAGGTGGCGTCTGGCCCTGGGCTCCAACATTGGTTGCGACAACCAGCAAGAAGGGAAAAGGGGAAAAGGAGGGGGAAAGCAACCGTGAGTACTCATCCAAGTACTCGCAACAAGGATCTATACTAACATAGGCATGGTATTGTGTTAAAGAGGCAATATCGGTGGACTGAACTGCAGAATGCCAGAATAAGAGGGGGATAGATAGTCTGTCGAAGATACGCTTCTGGCAGCCTCCATCTTGAAGCAATAGAAGAGATTAGTTGGAAGTTAACCAAACAACAACGTATAGCATAATCCTACCCGTCGATCCTCTCGTCGCACACCATGCGAGAGAGCGACCACCGGTTAATCTGTCACTTGTAAGGGGGTGTTTTATTAAGTATCCATTTCTAGTGTGTCATGAGGTCGGAAAACAATCTCGGGTCGGTCGTCCTTTTAACCGAGGGACACGGCTTCGAATAGATAAACTTCCCTGCAGGGGTGCCACACATATTCCCCAACACGCTCGATCCCCTTTGGCCGGACACACTTTCCGGGCATGCCGGCCTCCGGAAGTACACACGTCGCAGCCCACCCTAGGCTCAACAGAGAGGTCAGCACGCCGGACTAATCTAGGCACCCTGGGTCTGGGCCCATCGCCCAGTGCGCTCCTGCACGTTGCGTACGCGGCCGCGAGCAGACCTAGCAACCCACACGATCACGGCGGTTACGTTAGCGCGGGTCCAACACGGCGCGCGCCGCTCGGTCGCTGACGTCAAGAAGGCTTCAGCTGATACCACGACGCCGGGATACCCATAACTACTCCCGCGTAGTTGGTTAGTGCGTTAGGCCAGTGGCCAGACTCAGATCAAATATCCAATCTCGTTAAGCGTGTTATTATGAAGTAACGCGAACGCCGACCAGGGCCTGGCCCACCTGTCTCCTAGGTGGTCACAAACCTGCCCTGTCGCTCCGCCACAAAGATCCACTCAAGGGCCGTTGGGACAAAGGTCCTTTCAGCCCCCAATCCGTGAATCACTCGCGGGTACTCTTCGAGCCGACCCGACCTTAGTCAACATCTGTATAGTATGCATATATGTATAGTATACACCCGTGATCACCTCCCGAGTGATCACGGCCCGATAGTATAGCAAGGCAGACTGACAAGAATGCAGGGCCAATGATGATAAACTAGCATCCTACACTAGGCATTTAGGATTGCAGGTAAGGTATCAACAGATGTAGCACACAGTGACAGGCTATGCAGCAGAATAGGATTAACCGAAAGCAGTATCATGCTACAATACTCTAATGCAAGCAGTATAGAGGAGAATAGGCGATATCTGGTGATCAAGGGGGGGGCTTGCCTGGTTGCTCTGGCAAGTAGGGGTCGTCAACAACGTAGTCGGTCGGGGGGCACCAGCAGCTGCGTCGGTCTCGTAGTCTACCGAAGAGAAGAGGGGAAGAAACAGGAAACACACGCAATAATGCAACAGGGATGCATGACATGTCTAAACGCAGGGCCAGGGTGATATACAGCCTAACTAAGTGATTTAGTTAATTTAGGAATTTATTCGGATTATTTAATTAGGGTTGGACACTATTCATTTATCGAAATCGGTCTAATTGTTCAACGTTCTCATAGCTGCGGGCGTCTGACGGAGATACCGAGGGCGTATCCGGGTTCGTATCGTCGTTCTGAGCAAGTTTCATGTATAAAATATTTCTCAGAGTGAGTTACGGTTTAAAAGATATGATTTTCTAAAGTTTTTATTAATTTCTGAAATTTAATTAATTATTTAATTCAACATTATCCGAAACAGTAATGATGACGTCAGCATGACATCATGCTGACGTCAGCAGTCACCTGACAGGGTGGGTCCCACCTGTCATAGGCTGTTAGGTTAATTAGGTTTAATTAATTTAATTACTGATTACTGTTTAATTAACACTAATTAGTTAATTAGATTAACCTAATCAGGATATAAACTAATTAATTAATTAATTAATTAATTAATTATTTTAATTATTTAATTATTTATTTTAACTATTTTTTAAAACTGTTTCTGGCGTGGGCCCCATTCGTCAGCGTCACAGGGGTTCGGGCCCCACTGGGCAGTGGGCCCAGGGGCGACACGTCCGGGGCGTGCCCCTTTCGGGACCGGACATGTCCGGTGCCCAAAAGGGGACGCACGGTTGGGGTAGGCGGGGATGGGGAGAGGAGAGGAAAGGGGGAGGAGGAGGGACGGGCGCGGTGGATGGAGCGGACGGGGGAGGAAAGAGGTGGCTGAGAGGCACAGGGGAGGGCTGCGGTGCTAGGCGAGGCGAAGCGGGGGGCGGACTCGGAGCGGGCGGTTGGCGGCGAGGAGCGAGGAGAGACGCGGAGCGCGCGAGCGAAGGCAGTGGCGGCGCGCGCGCGCGTGCGACAGAGGCGGAGGCCAAGGCCGGAGCGCGGCGCGGCAGGCCAGGGAGCGCGGGCGCGTGCGCGAGCAAGAGAGGGGGGGAGAGGCCCGAGGCCATCACGGGATCCGTAGGGACGGGGCAGCGGGGGTCGGGGTGGTCGCAGAGGAAGACGGCGACGGGGAGCAGGCCGGCGGGGACAAGAGGCGGCGACGTAGACGAGGCAGACCGGCGAGGGAGAGCTCCGGCCGTGTCGGAGGGTGCGGCGAGGGCGAGGCAAGCGGGGGTCGGGCGCGTCGGGCGAGCGGCGCGGGGAGCCGGCCGGCGAGGGAGAGCGGGATCACGGGCGGCGGCGTCCAACGGCGACGGCGAGGAGGCGGACGGGATCGGGGATCGCCCCGATCCAGATGGGGGGGGGGGAGGAAGAGTGAGAGGGAGGGGGGGGGGGGATCGGGGGTAGGGTTAGGGTTTGGCCGGGGGGGGTTGGCCGGCTAAGTAGGTGCCGCTGGGCCGGCCTGGCGGCCCGGTGGCTGGCTGGGCCGAGCCAGTCGGGGGGGGGGGGGGGGGTGGGGTTGCTCTCTTTTTTTTTTTTTTTTTTTCTGTTTCTTTTTCCTTTTCTTTATTCTCTTTTCTCTACTGTTAAATGTTTAGGCCCCAAATGGTTTTTGTAAAAAGTGTGACCTATTTCATAAATACCATTGCATTATTCCTTAACACCTAAAATTAGTTTGGACAAAACATAATTCCATATTTATTTCAGATTTAATAAATGGTTATTAAATATTATCTTCATCCACTGTTTGAGGTTGTTCGAGTCACTTATCCAATTCCAATGATGTTGGTTTCAATTTTAGAATAGCCTCTGGAATATTTGTTATTTATCTGACATTTTAGTTTCTATGTTGGACAACTTTTATATCCCACTTTCATTTAAATTTGAATTTGACTTAGGAGTTGAAATGCAATATGATGCTAATGATGATTATGCACTATTAATCATGATGACATGGCCTCATCAAAAGGGTGATCTCTGTAGCTTAATACAGGGGGTGTTACAGCGAGGATCCAGCACCAGAGGACCCGAGCGCCCGGTGAGCCGACGCTATGGCGTCGCGGCGGACGGATCCGTCCGTCGGCCGGGCGCTGTCCTCCCGGGAGCGGCGGAGTGCAATGCGGACTACCATTGCCTCCTCCAACCCACACGAGACGACACCCCAGTCGACGGATCCGGACTGGTCGGAGTTCAATCCGTTGCCTGCCATGGCGGAGAAGGTCGCAAACCGCTGGAGGTGAGCTCGGGTGGCGGAGGGGAGTGGAGTGGAGTGGCTAAGGTTTGCTCCGGCGAGAGGATGGGGACGAGTATAAGTGGGGTCGGGTGAGCCAGCATGGGCCGGGTCCGACGTGGCGGGCGTGCCCGGGCGCGCCCAGGCGCCCCCATATCCGCCCCATATTTGGACTGGATATGGGGGGTGCCGGGCAGCCCGTGCGTTTGGGGGCCGTTTAAGGGGCCCGTCTGGGTCCAAATTTCGTGACAGGGCATCGACCGGGCGGCCTGCCCGGGTGTTTGAGACGGGTTTGAGGGGTCCGGTTATAGATGCTCTAATCAAACAACTTCTATTAACATCTCGACAACCAAAGAGCCACAGGTTGCATCTGACATGGCCAAACGGTGTTGATGCAGCCTACCTATCAATATATCATGCCCAAAGTCTGTCGACGAGTTTTTATGGAGCAGTACCTCTTATTTAGGTGCACCTTGGCTCTTAAATGTTTCCACCTCTCATTAGTCTTCCTTGTTCTTTTTTTTTTTGAACTCTTCCCTTCATCTATAAATATACATACAAACTTCTCCTTTTTAGTCATATGATACACAATCTCAATCCTCTCTTGGCAAGAACGCATGAGTGTCTTAGATGCCCAAGCGGAAGCAAAAATTTGTTTCGCTTTGCTTCTTAGGAATGAGCGGCATCGAGAAGCATGTTAACAGTCTCACTATCTATTCGAGTGTCGTGAGATACAATGCCATATGACTGGTCATGATAGTCGTAGGTCCTAGCTAGCTCACTGCTCCAGCGTCGAGAGGATGCTAGACCATTAGCTAGCATAAGGAATATGAGATGGGAAGGAATATGAGATGACCATACTGTAGAAGGTACTTCATAGTTCATTCCAAGGACGATCATAGACACATGTAGTATATCATGCGCCTCCTGCGCACAGTACATTGGCAGCATGCAGGAACATTAAGAAGATGCCGCCGCCTTCCTGGTTGTGCGGACGAGGCAATCCCATAATGAAATCCATAATCACCATAGACGAGGGATGAGTGGGGATGACAAGGGGTTGCAAAAGTCCAGATGACTTGAAATGTTCTGGTTTCGCCTTTTTGAAAATCTCGCATGTTAGCACATAGTGTTGGATGGTTTGCTTGATCTTTGGCGAGGTAAAGAATTGCTTCACACAGGCAGACCACTAAGAATGAAAATAGGGACTCCCCTAAGATCCCCCTTGATGCTACCAGTTGATACGACACAACTGTGTGGAATCAAGCTCAAGTCCACTACCATAGCCTTAATCACAATCCCAGAACAACCATTGGCCTCTTTGCCCCACAACACAAGAGTACCAAAATCCTTGATTGCTTCTCCTATATGTGAAATGGTAGAATATCTGGTACTCCCACCACTAGGGTGCTCCCGGTGCTCCAAACTCGATAGCACATTTTTAAATGTTCAAAAAAATCTGAAAAAAAATCTAGCACATTGACACAACATCAATGTATGTTGTCAAAAAAATTCAAAATCAAAAATTAAAACATTGCTCGAGAATCGAGATACAAAAATGACAAAATCGACATCAATGTGATAATGGGCCAAATCTAAAGCCCAACTTATGTTGTGTACTATTTACTGTCGAATTTGTCATTTATATTTCGCAATCTATGTTTCAAAATTTAATTTCAAATTTGTGACAACATACATTGATGTTGTGTCGATGTGTTGGAATTTTTTCAGAATTTTTCGAACATGTAAAAATGTGCTGCCGAGTTTGGAGCACCGGGAGCACCCTAGGGTTGGGAGTACCGGATATTCTCCCAATGTGAAATACCCCAAAGATTGAAAGGGGATGACAAAAGCCCCGACCAACATTCTTGATTTTAAGTCAAACAATGGTAATTAATAGCAATATTATGATTAACAAAATAAACATGTTGTCCTTTGAAATGGCGAGGGCTGTTATATGCACCAACCAGTCCACGTCTGAGCTTGAATCTAGTAGCACATATGCATGACCAAGTGGAAAGTGTTGTGATACTTCAAGGGTAAAATGCAGTTCCTCCCCAATAAAGTGAAGGAAATATGCCCTAGAGGCAATAATAAAGTTGTTATTTTATATTTCCTTATTCATGATAAATATTTATTATTCATGCTAGAATTGTATTGATCGGAAACCTAAATACATGTGTGAATACATAAACAAACACCGTGTCCATAATGAGCCTCTACTTGACTAGCTCGTTCATCAAAGATGGTTATGGTTTCCTAACCATGGACATGAGTTGTCATTTGATAATGGGATCACATCATTAGGAGAATGATGTGATGGACAAGACCCATCCATTAGCTTAGCATAATGATCGTTCAGTTTTATTGCTATTGCTTTCTTCATGTCAAATACATATTCCTTCGACTATGAGATTATGCAACTCCCGAATACCGGAGGAATGCCTTGTGTGCTATCAAACGTCACAACATAACTGGGTGATCATAAAGATGCTCTACAGGTGCCTCTGAAGGTATTTGTTGAGTTGGCATAGATCGAGATTAGGATTTGTCACTCTGAGTATCGAAGAGGTATCTCTGGGCCCTCTCGGTAATACACATCATAAACTTGCAAGCAAACGACTAAGGAGTTAGTCACGAGGTGATGTATTACGGAACGAGTAAAGAGACTTGCCGGTAACGAGATTGAACTAGGTATGAAGATACCGACGATCGAATCTCGGGCAAGTAACATACTGATGGACAAAGGGAATTACGTATGTTGTCATAATGGTTCGACCAATAAAGATCTTTGTAGAATATGTAGGAGCCAATATGGGCATCCAGTTTCCGCTATTGGTTATTGACCGGAGAGGTGTCTTGGTCATGTCTACATAGTTCTCGAACCCGTAGGGTCCGCACGCTTAACGTTCGATGACGATATAGTATTATATGAGTTATGTGATTTGGTGACCGAATGTTGTTTGGAGTCCCGGATGAGATCACGGATATTACGAGGAGTCTCGAAATGATCGAGAGGTAAATATTGATATAGGGCGATGGTATTCGGACACCAGAAGTGTTTCGGGGGTCACCGGGTACTTATCGGGTCACCGGAAGGGGTTCCGGGCACCCCCGGCAAAAGATATGGGCCTTATGGGCCAAGAGGGGAAACGCACCAGCCACAAGGGGCTGGTGCGTGATACATCTCCAATGTATCTATAATTTTTTATTGTTCCATGCTATTATATTATCTGTTTTGGATGTTTTATATGCATTAATATGTTATTTTATATTATTTTTGGGACTAACCTATTAACCTACAGCCCAGTGCCAGTTTCTGTTTTTTTCCTTGTTTTTTTAGCTTCGTGGAAAAGGAATACCAAACGGAATAAAATATTCGCGATGATTTTTCTTGGACCAGAAGACACCTAGGAGACTTGGAGATGAAGTCGGAGGAGCCACGAGGCGGCCACAAGCGCGGAGGGCGCGCCAAGGGGGGTAGGGCGCGCCCCCCTGCCTTGTGGGTCCCCCGTGACCCTCCTGACCTAATTCTTTCGCCTATATATTCACATATGTTCCCAAACCACCAGAAGCATCCACGAAAAGACTTTTCCACCGCCGCAACCTTCTGTACCCGTGTGATCCCATCTGGGGACCTTTTCCGGCACCCTGCCGAAGGGGGATTCGATCACGAAGGGCTTCTAAATCAACTCTATTGCCCTTCCGATGAAGCGTGAGTAGTTTACCTCAGACCTACGGGTCCATAGCTAGTAGCTAGATGGCTTCTTCTCTCTCTTTGATTCTCAATACTCTGTTCTCCTCGATGTTCTTGGAGATCTATTCGATGTAATACTTTTTTGCGGTGTGTTTGCCGAGATCCGATGAATTGTGGATTTATGATCAGCTTATCTATGAATATTATTTGAATCTTCTCTGAATTCTTTTATGCATGATTTGATATCTTTGTAATTCTCTTCGAACTATCGGTTTGGTTTGGCCAACTAGATTGGTTTTTCTTGCAATCGGAGAAGTGCTTAGCTTTGGGTTCAATCTTGCGGTGTCCTTTCCCAGTGACAGTAGGGGCAGCAAGGCACGTATTGTATTGTTGCCATCGAGGATAAAAAGATGGGGTTTTCGTCATATTGTTTGAGTTTATTCCTCTACATCATGTCATCTTACTTAATGAGTTACTCTGTTCTTCATGAACTTAATACTCTAGATGCAGGCAGGAGTCGGTCGATGTGTGGAGTAATAGTAGTAGATGCAGATTCGTTTCGGTCTACTTGACACGGACGTGATGCCTATATTTCATAATCATTGCCTAGGATATCGTCATAACTTTGCGCTTTTCTATCAATTGCTCGGCAGTAATTTGTTCACCCACCGTATTATTTGTTCACCCCCGGGTCTATTTTCCATCATATAAGTTTCCAATCTACCATATTAGTTTCCGATCTACTATTTTGCAATCTTTTACTTTCCGATCTATAAACCAAAAATACCAAAAATATTTACTTTATCTTTTATTTAGTTTCATCTATATCTATCAGATCTCACTTTTGCATGTAACCGTGAAGGGATTGACAACCCCTTTATCGCGTTGGGTGCAAGTTGTTTGATTGTTTGTGCAGGTATTCAGTGATTTGTGCGTTGTCTCCTACTGGATTGATACCTTGGTTCTCAAACTAAGGGAAATACTTATCTCTACTTTGCTGCATCACCCTTTCCTCTTCAAGGGAAAAACCAACGCAAGCTCAAGAAGTAGCAGTGCGCCCCCCATATGGGCCGGCCTAGGAGGAGAAGGAAAGAGTGGAATAGGGAGGAAAAGGAAGTGTAACGATGAGAAAAAAAAATAAAACAAAAAAAAAAAAAAAAAAAAAAAAAAAAAAAAATAAAAATCAAAAAAATCTCAAACAAAAAAAAAAACACTAAAAAAACACAAAAAACAAACAAATAAAAAAATACCACACCACACAAACAAAACAAAAAAAAAAAAAAACAACAACAAACAAACACACAAAAAAAAACAAACAAAACACAACCCACCACCAAAACACCCCCACCAGAACACCACAAAACAACCCCTCCCACACACACACCCCCAACTCCACAAACCCCACCACTCCACCCCACCCCCAACCACCACCACCCCCCCCCCTCCCCCCCCCCCCCCCCCCCCCCCCCACCCCCCCCCCCCCCCCCCCCCCCTCTTTCCTTCCCCATCGGATAAATATGGCAGGGGGCGCCACTTGGGAGGACCCCAAGTAGGATTCGGCCTACTTGGGGCGCCTCCTGGCAGCCTCCCCTCTCCCTCCCACCTATATATATGAGGAGGGGGGTGCCTAGCACATACCAGACAATTGCCTAGCCGTGTGCGGTGCCCCCCTCCACCGTTTACACCCCCGGTCATATTTTCATAGTGCTTAGGCGAAGCCCTGCGGAGATCACTTCACCATCACCGTCACCACGCCGTCGTGCTGACGAAACTCATCTACTACCTCGACGTCTTGCTGGATCAAGAAGGCGAGGGACGTCACCGAGCTGAACGTGTGCAGAATGCGGAGGTGCCTTGCGTTCGGTACTTGATTGGTTGAAGCGCGAAGAAGTTCGACTACATCAACCGCGTTGTGAAACGCTTCCACTTACGGTCTACGAGGGTATGTAGACACACTCTCCCCCTCGTTGCTATGCATCTCCATAGATAGATCATTGCGTGTGCGTAGAATTTTTTTTGTTTTCCATGCAACGTTTCCCAAAAGTGGCATTCGAGCCAGGTCTATGCGTAGATGATATGCACGAGTAGAACACAAAGAGTTGTGGGCGGTGATAGTCATACTGCTTACGACCAACGTCTTATTTTGATTCGGCGGTATTGTGGGATGAAGCTGCCCGGACCAACCTTACATGTCCACGCACATGAGACCGGTTCCACCGACTGACATGCAACTAGTTTTGCATAAAGGTGGCTGGCGGGTGTCTGTTTCTCCTACTTTAGTTGAATCGAATTTGACTGTGGCCGGTCCTTGAAGAAGGTTAAAACAACAAACTTGATGAAACACCGTTGTGGTTTTTGCCGTAAGTAAGAACGGTTCTTGCTGGAAACCCGTAGCAGCCACGTAAAACTTGCAACAACAAAGTAGAGGACGTCTAACTTGTTTTTGTAGGGTATGTTGTGATGTGATATGGTCAAGACATGATGTGATATACATTATTGTATGAGATGATCATGTTTTGTAAGATATCTGGCAACCGGCAGGAGCCTTATGGTTGTCTCTTTATTGTATGAAATGCATACTTCATGTAATTGCTTTACTTTATCACTATGCGTTAGCGATAGTTGTAGAAGCAATAGTTGGCGAGACGACCACGACGCAACGATGGAGATCAAGGTGTCGAGCCAGTGACGATGGAGATCATGATGATGCTTTCGAGATGGAGATCAAAAGCACGAGATGATGATGGCCATATCATGTCACATAATTTGATTGCATGTGTTGTTTATCTTTTATGCATCTTATTTTGCTTAGTACGGCGGTAGCATTATAAGATGATCCCTTCACTAAATTTCAAGGTAAAAGTGGTCTCCCTAAGTATGCACCGTTGCTATAGTTCATCGTGTTGAGACACCACGTGATGATCGGGTGTGATAGACTCTATGTTCACATACAACGGGTGCAAGACAGATTTGCACATGCGGAATACTTGGGTTAAACTTGACGAGCCTAGCATGTACAGACATGGCCTCGGAACACTAGAGATCGAAAGATCGAACGAGAATCATATAGTAGATATGATCAACATAGAGATGTTCACCATTGATGACTACCCCATCTCACGTGATGATCAGACATGGGTTAGTTGATTTGGATCACGTATCACTTAGATGACTTGAGGGATGTCTATTTAAGTGGGAGTTCTTAAGTAATATGATTAATTGAACTTAATTTATCATGAACTTAGTCCTGATAGTATTTGCATATCTATGTTGTAGATCAATGGCCCGTGCTACCGTTCCCCTGAATTTTAATGCGTTCCTAGAGAAAGCTAAGTTGAAAGATGATGGTAGCAACTACACAGACTGGGTCCGTAACTTGAGGATTATCCTCATTGCTGCACAGAAAAATTATGTTCTTGATGCACCGCTAGGTGAAAGGCCTGCTGCAGGAGCAGATGCAGATGTTTTGAACATCTGGCAAGCTCGATCTGATGACTACTCAATAGTTCAGTGTGCCATGCTTTACGGCTTAGAACCGGGACTTCAAAGACGTTTTGAACGTCACGGAGCATATGAGATGTTCCAAGAGTTGAAGTTAATATTTCAAGCAAATGCCCGAGTTGAGAGATATGAAGTCTCCAACAAGTTCTATAGCTACAAGATGGAGGAGAACAGTTCTGTCAGTGAACACATACTCGAAATGTCTGGGTATTATAATCACTTGACTCAGCTGGGAGTTAATCTTTCAGTTGATTGTGTCATTGACAGAGTTCTTCAATCACTGCCATCAAGCTACAAAGGCTTCATGATGAACTATAATATGCAAGGGATGAACAAAACAATTCCCGAGCTCTTCGCAATGCTTAAGGCCGCGGAGGTAGAAATCAAGAAGGAGCATCAAGTGTTGATGGTTGACAAGACCACTAGTTTCAAGAAAAAGGGCAAGGGAAAGAAAGGGAGCTTCAAGAAGAATGGCAAACAAGTTGCCACTCCCGGGAAGAAGCCCAAAGCTGGACCCAAGCCTGAAACTGAGTGCTTCTACTGCAAAGGAACTGGTCACTGGAAGCGGAACTGCTCAAAGTATTTGGCGGATAAGAAGGATGGCAAAGTGAACAAAGGTATATGTGATATACATGTTATTGATGTGTACCTTACTAATGCTTGTAGTAGCGCCTGGGTATTTGATACTGGTTCGGTTGCTCATATTTGTAACTCGAAACAGGAGCTACAGATTAAACGAAGATTGGCTAAGGACGAGGTGGCGATGCGCGTCGGGAATGGTTCCAAGATCGATGTGATCGCCGTAGGCACGCTACCTCTACATCTACCTTCGAGATTAGTTTTAGACCTGAATAATTGTTATTTGGTGCCAGCGTTGAGCATGAACATTATATCTGGATCTTGTTTATTGCGAGACGGTTATCATTTAAGTCAGAGAATAATGGTTGTTCTATTTATATGAATAATATCTTTTATGGTCATGCACCCTTGAGGAATGGTCTGTTCTTATTGAATCTCGATTGTGGTGATACACATATTCATAATATTGATGCCAAAAGATGCAAAGTTGATAATGATAGTGCAACATATTTGTGGCACTGCCGTTTAGGTCATATTGGTGTAAAGCGCATGAAGAAACTCCATACAGATGGACTTTTGGAATCACTTGATTATGAATCATTTGATACTTACGAACCATGCCTCATGGGCAAGATGACTAAAACTCCGTTCTCCGGAACAATTGAGCGAGCCAATGACTTATTGGAAATAATACATACCGATGTATGCGGTCCGATGAGTGTTCAGGCACTTGGCGGGTATCGTTATTTTCTGACCTTCACAGATGATTTGAGTAGATATGGATATGTCTACTTAATGAAACACAAGTCTGAAACATTTGAAAAGTTCAAAGAATTTCAGAGTGAAGTGAAGAATCATCGTAACAAGAAAATAAAGTTTCTATGATCTGATCGCGGAGGTGAATATTTGAGTTACGAGTTTGGCCTTCATTTAAAACAATGTGGAATTGTTTCACAACTCACGCCACCTGGAACACCACAGCGTAATGGTGTGTCCGAACGTCGTAACCGTACTTTATTAGATATGGTGCGTTCAATGATGTCTCTTACCGATTTACCACTATCATTTTGGGGTTATGCATTAGAGACAGCTGCATTCACGTTAAATAGGGCACCATCTAAATCTGTTGAGACGACATCGTATGAACTGTGGTTTGGCAAGAAACCTAAACTATCATTTCTTAAATTTTGGGGATGCGACGCTTATGTCAAAAGGCTCCAGCCTGATAAGCTCAAACCTAAATCGGAGAAGTGTGTCTTCATAGGATACCCTAAAGAAACAATTGGGTACACCTTCTACCACAGATCCGAAGGCAAGGTATTTGTTGCTAAGAATGGGTTCTTTCTAGAGAAGGAGTTTCTCTCGAAAGAAGTAAGTGGGAGGAAAGTAGAACTTGATGAGGTAATTGTACCTTCTCTCGAATTGGAAAGTAGTACATCACAGAAAACTGTTCCCGTGATGCCTACACCAACTAGAGAGGAGGCTAATGATAAAGATCATGAAACTTCAGATCAAGTTACTACTGAACCTTGTAGGTCAACCAGAGAACGATCCACACCAGAGTGGTACGGTAATCCTGTCCTGGAAGTCATGTTACTAGACCAAGGCGAACCTACGAATTATGAAGAAGCTATGATGAGCCCAGATTCCGACAGATGGCTTGAGGCCATGAAATCTGAGATAGGATCCATGTATGAGAACAAAGTGTGGACTTTGGTGGACTTGCCCGATGATCGGTAAGCCATAGAAAATAAATGGATCTTCAAGAAGAAGACTGATGCTGATGGTAATATTACTGTCTACAAAGCTCGACTTGTCACAAAAGGTTTTCAACAAGTTCAAGGGGTTGACTACGATGAGACTTTCTCACCCGTAGCGATGCTTAAGTCCGTCCGAATCATGTTAGCAATTGCCGCATTTTATGATTATGAAATCTGGCAAATGGACGTCAAAACTGCATTCCTTAATGGATTTCTCAAAGAAGAGTTGTATATGATACAACCAGAAAGTTTTTTTGATCCTAAAGTTGCTAACAAAGTGTGCATGCTCCAGCGATCCATATATGGACTGGTGAAAGCATCTCGGAGTTGGAATATACGCTTTGATGAGGTGATCAAAGCATATGGTTTTATACAGACTTTCGGTGAAGCCTGTATTTACAAGAAAGTGAGTGGGAGCTCTGTAGCATTTCTGATATTATATGTGGATGACATATTATTGATTGGAAATGATATAGAATTTCTGGATAGCATAAAAGGATACTTGAATAAGAATTTTTCAATGAAAGACCTCGGTGAAGCTGATTATATATTGGGCATCAAGATCTATAGGGATAGATCGAGACGATTAATAGGACTTTCACAAAGCACATACCTTGATAAAGTTTTGAAGAAGTTCAAAATGGATCAGTCAAAGAAAGGGTTCTTGCCTGTGTTACAAGGTGTGAAGTTGAGTCAGACTCAATGCCCGACCACTGCAGAAGATAGAGAAAAAAATGAAAGTCATTCCCTATGCCTCAGCCATAGGTTCTATAATGTATGCTATGCTGTGTACCAGACCTGATGTGTGCCTTGCCATAAGTTTGGCAGGGAGGTACCAAAGTAATCCAGGAGTGGATCACTGGACAGCGGTCAAGAATATCCTAAAGTACCTGAAGAGGACCAAGGATATGTTTCTCGTTTATGGAGGTGATAAAGAGCTCGTCGTGAATGGTTACGTCGATGCTAGCTTTGACACTGATCCGGATGACTCTAAATCACAAACCGGATACGTATTTATATTAAATGGTGGAGCTGTCAGTTGGTGCAGTTCCAAGCAGAGCGTCGTGGCGGGATCTACGTGTGAAACGGAGTACATAGCTGCTTCGGAAGCAGCAAATGAAGGAGTCTCGATGAAGGAGTTCATATCCGATCTGGGTGTAATACCTAGTGCATCGGGTCCAATGAAAATCTTATGTGACAACACTGGAGCAATTGCCTTGGCGAAGGAATCCAGGTTTCACAAGAGAACCAAACACATCAAGAGACGCTTCAACTCCATTCGTGAATAAGTCAAGGATGGAGACATAGAAATTTGCAAGATACATACGGGTCTGAATATAGCAGACCCATTGACTAAGCCTCTTCCGCGAGCAAAACATGATCAGCACCAAGACTCCATGGGTGTTAGAATCATTACAATGTAATCTAAATTATTGACTCAAGTGCAAATGGGAGACTGAAGGCAGGAAATATGCCCTAGAGGCAATAATAAAGTTGTTATTTTATATTTCCTTATTCATGATAAAGGTTTATTATTCATGCTAGAATTGTATTGATCGGAAACCTAAATACATGTGTGAATACATAAACAAACACCGTGTCCCTAGTGAGCCTCTACTTGACTAGCTCGTTGATCAAAGATGGTTATGGTTTCCTAACCATGGACATGAGTTGTCATTTGATAACGGGATCACATCATTAGAAGAATGATGTGGTGGACAAGACCCATCCGTTAGCTTAGCATAATGATCATTCAGTTTTATTGCTATTGCTTTCTTCATGTCAAATACATATTCCTTCGACTATGAGATTATGCAACTCCCGAATACCGGAGGAATGCCTTGTGTGCTATCAAATGTCACAACGTAACTAGGTGATTATAAAGATGCTCTATAGTTATCTCCGAAGGTATTTGTTGAGTTGGCATAGATCGATATTAGGATTTGTTACTCCGAGTATCGGAGAGGTATCTCTGGGCCCTCTCGGTAATACACATCATAAGCTTGCAAGCAAACGACTAAGGAGTTAGTCACGAGGTGATGTATTACGGAATGAGTAAAGAGACTTGCCGGTAACGAGATTGAACTAGGTATGAAGATACCGACGATTGAATCTCGGGCAAGTAACATACCGATGGACAAAGGGAATTACGTATGTTGTGATAACGGTTCGACCGATAAAGATCTTCATAGAATATGTAGGAGCCAATATGGGCATCCAGATTCCGTTATTGGTTATTGAGCGGAGAGGTGTCTCGGTCATGTCTACATAGTTCTCGAACCCGTAGGGTCCGCACGCTTAACGTTCGATGACGATATAGTATTATATGAGTTATGTGATTTGGTGACCGAATGTTGTTCGGAGTCCCGGATGAGATCACGGACATGACGAGGAGTCTCGAAATGGTCGAGAGGTAAAGATTGATATATAGGACGATGGTATTCGGACACCGGAAGTGTTTCGGGGGTCACCGGGTACTTATCGGGTCACCGGAAGGGGTTCCGGGCACCCCCGGCAAAAGATATGGGCCTTATGGGCCAAGAGGGGAAACGCACCAGCCACAAGGGGCTGATGCGCCCCCCATATGGGCCGGCCTAGGAGGGGAAGGGAAAGGAAAGGAAAGAGTGGAATAGGATTCCCCCTTCCTTCCCCCCTCGGATAAATATGGCAGGGGGGCGCCACTTGGGAGGACCCCAAGTAGGATTCGGCCTACTTGGGGCGCCTCCTGGCAGCCTCCCCTCTCCCTCCCACCTATATATATGAGGCGGGGGGGGGGAGGCGCCTAGCACATACCAGACAATTGCCTAGCCATGTGCGGCGCCCCCCTCCACTGTTTACACCCTCGGTCATATTTTCGTAGTACTTAGGCGAAGCCCTGCGGAGATCACTTCACCATCACTGTCACTACGCCGTCATGCTGACGGAACTCATCTACTACATCGACATCTTGCTGGATCAAGAAGGCGAGGGACGTCACCGAGATGAACGTGTGCAGAACGCGGAGGTGCCGTGCGTTCGGTACTTGATCGGTTGAAGCGTGAAGAAGTTCGACTACATCAACCGCGTTGTGAAACGCTTCCGCTTACGGTCTACGAGGGTACGTAGACACACTCTCCCCCTCGTTTCTATGCATCTCCATGGATAGATCATTGCGTGTGCGTAGAATTTTTTTTGTTTTCCATGCAACGTTTCCCAACATAAAGTTGCAGAGGAAAGTTCTTACATGCACAAACGGAACCTGCTAGGGAGAGAGAGAGGGGGGGGGGGTTATTATCGCAACAGTAAGGTCTCTATTTTTGTCCGACTGAACTTCATAGAGACCAGATATTCAAGTGACTATGAGAGGACATAGTGGAAAGGAGGAGGAAGACGAAACGACCATGGTGTGCTTATGTGGCATTTCTACTCTTACCTAATTGGCTAAATGCCCAACACCAACCTCCTCCACGAGTCCACATCTCGATGACAATCGCAAAAGACATGTCCACCATCCCCATCGTTTACACAGAGGGGGGTTGGAATAAACAAATCCGCTTTTCCTGGAAAGATGCAGATTTTCTCTGATCTAGTCATGTCGGTGTAATGCAGGTTTTACCAAAATCACATTGTTTTGTGCAATCACCAGGCAACAACAGGACCTCCCTCGTGTTGCATCTCGCTGCACTAACAATTGGATTGCGCATGCAGGTTACATAACAGACCGATAGAAGAGTGCTTGTTGCAGCCTATTGAAACCCGAAGAATTCGATATCGTGTCATTCGGCTGTTAGACTCATCAAAGTGGGGTGAGGACTTTACGCTATCATCACCTCTAAATCATTCTTCTGCTTCACGGCCGGTCACGCAATAATCCAAGATAAAGAAATGGATTTGCCTCTTTTTCCAACGCTAGTCCAAGATCCGTCTCTTTTGTTTTTCTTAGTTTTAGTAGGCCTTTGTTTCCCTTAGTGGTTTTCTAAATGTATCAATGAGGTGTGGCGGTGATAGCGCATTGGAATGAGGTCTCTCTGGCCTCTCCCTGCCTCGACCACGACTGATCCAGCACTGACAATGGGCCTGTGAGGGTAGGGGTTGCCATATATGTTGGATCTATTTGGATCTTGGCAGTTGAAGTGTCAATCAAGGGAAACAGTTGGTTGCCTCTTGGTGCGGCAACTTCTCCAACCCTCTCGATTGGTGGTGAAGGATTGCGAACCTGCGCTGCATGGAGTGATGCCCCAACCGATGTTTTAGATATTGTTTTAGCAGTGAGTGACTATTGCGATTTTCAAAACCTAATACAGCAGGCGTTTGCATGCATCCCTTTCACTTACTGCCGGTTTAGTCCAATTTCCAAACTTTGATGGCCGACATACACTCTTCAGGAAAAAAAGACGAAGAATGAATTCCCCTTCATCATTGATCCAAGAAATAATCAGATATGTATGATGTGGAATAACGAATGTAATTAAACCTTCTAAACCATGTTTTTCTAAGCCGTTACTTTTCCTTGTAAGTTATGCCATACTAATATGTATACACGTGCAATGCACGTCTTAATTTAACATAGTGATTTTGGTAAAATGAAGAAAAGCACAAATTTGCTAATAGATTCAAGGCAAACCCGCGCAAACAAAAATAGATTCCAGGCTAAAATAAAATATAGCGATGTACGAATGCATATATTAATTAATTATGATTATTAACTATATTACAAAAATAGGAATTAGCATTCACACCAGAAATTATACTTTCCATTTGAAAAAACTGCATGTTACTTTATTTTCTCTTTTCCCCGTTTTCCTCCTAAACCATCTCACTTGGGCTCGAATTGTCATGCACTCAAGCGGCAATAAGACCCATGAGGCAGCAGACATGGACTTTTTTTTCCTGAAGGAAGGGCCACACGATTGTTCTAGAACACAGTAGAAGCAGCAGCAATTTACTGTTCATGACGAATCCTTATGATCTCAGCCGTTGGATTTAGGCGACCGACGGTTATGATTGATGCTCCAGGTACCATTCAAAATGGGTACACTATATAGTAGTATAGATATAGATATACTTCGCCCTCAACATCCAACCTAGGGCTGAAATCCAGCTTCCTGAATTCCATCTCCGAGAGAGCAGCAATGAGAGCAGGCACCCGGATTGTCGGTTGATGCCTAGAGCGTGTCACACTCCTAGATGACACTAGCAGCTTGACCATGTCGGTGGATGTCGAAAGTGAACCAAGCAAGGAACCAAGGGTCAATGTGCCCGGGAAGCAGAGGATGTTGTTCGGCCAATGTCTGACTAAACAGAAGATGTTCGAAGCCAGGTAAAGAGACGAGTGAAGGCAGGAGACCAGTCGACGGCAGCGAGGGGAGTTGTTGGGTGTGGTGTGGACCCCAGTGGTCAGTGGATAAGTTAGCCGTGATTGAATGCTACAAGTCAGGTAAAGGAGTACTCCTTGACTAGTTACTCACATATTGACCTGCGACTTTTTTTTTTTTGACAAACTCCGAAGCTTTTTATTCAACCATCACAATGTTTACACGGACGAAAGGGAGTCCTTCCGACAGATGCCGGCCAACCGGTAGGTTTTTTTTTTTTTTGAGACAAGCCAACCGGTAGGTAAAGCATGTTTCGCGAGGTTGTGAGCCTCGACCCGTGACTCTTATGATGGAACGGAGGGAATATATTGGGCTCAGCACCCATCGTGGTGGCCTAGTATTGTTTGGGCTCAAACGTTTTCTGTTCCAAAATAACCCGTCCGAGTTGTAATTTGTAAACCTAGCCTAAGCCAACTCACTCACACGAGCCATCCTCTTCCCCCGACGAGACGGCTTACATCCCATTCCATGGCGGCGCACCCTCCTCGCCGGCATCTCCCCTCTCCCTCTAATCCTTGCTCCACCGCCCTCCCTTAGGACCCTCGCCATGGCCGCACACTCCTAGCTCCCTGCCACGGCCGAGACCTCCACTGCTCGACCCCGCTGGATCCGCCCACCGCTGGTTCCCCCGCCACGGTCGCTCTCCCGTCACAACTGCCGTCCACTGCTCGGCCACCATCAGTGAGTAGGGCGAGATGACGGCCAGCCCCGGCCGCCGCCGCCCCTGCTCGCCCGCGTCCGGGCCGCTGGACGACGACGACCTCCTCCGCGAGATCCTCCTCTGCCTCCCGCCGCTCCCGTCCTCCCTCCCCCGCGCCGCCCTCGTCTGCAAAAGCTGGCGCAGCCTCGCCTCCGACCCGGCCTTCTCCTAACGCTTCCGCATCCACCACCGCCGCAACCCCGCCCTCCTCGGTTTCTTCGGCAGTCATCCCGGCGCCCCCTTCGAACCTACTCTGGAAGCGCCCAATCGTGTCCCGCCGGGCCGCTTCTCCTTCAAGTCCGACGACGACGGCGCCCACTATAGCTTCCGGCTCCTTGGATGCCGCCATGGCCTCGTACTAGCCTTGGACCACAGGCTGCTCCGTCAACGTCTCCTTGTGTGGGACCCCGTCACCGGCGACCAACACAGCATGGCCGTTCCCCTGCGGTTCCATCCCAAGGACACCGGTTCCCTGTATGAACCACGGGCCACCGACGTCAACGGGGCGGTGCATCGTGCTGCCGGAAACGTCCGCCACTTCCTGGTGGTCTTGGTAATGGCAGACGACGACCACAAACGGCAAAGACAAGCTTTGGTCTGCGTTTACTCGTCGGAGACTGGCGTGTGGGGCAAGGTCATCTCAACGTCCATTGCTTTCAAGGTTATTAGGAGTAACATCTTTCCCAACAGAGTTTCTAAGGAGCCTGCTGTGCTGGTTGGGGGTTCCCTTTACTGGACACTTACTGGGGTTTCAAGACACGGCTCAAGATTTCATTTCCTCGAGTTTGATTTGGGGAGACACAAGCTAGATTTGATACAGGTGCCACCGTTGGTGGGTGAACGTTATAAAATGACTGTCGTGCGGGAAGATGGTGGTGGGCTAGGTTTGCTCGCCGTGTCACACTTCACTGCCAAACTATGGAAGAGGGAGGTGGATTCTGATGGTGTTGCCTCATGGGAGTTGCAAAGAACTATTGATCTGAATAAGCTTCTATCTATGAACTTAGAGAAGGGCCACAGGATGACACTACGATTTGCCAAGGGCAATAATTTGCTGGTCCTGGGCACCGTTTTCGGCCTCTTCACCGTCCAGCTTCAATCGTTGAAGTTCAAGAAACTTTCTGAAAACAAATTTCTTTCTCCCCATCTTCCATTCGAAAGTGTCTACACCGGAGGTAATGGCATCTCACTAGAATGCCTCCGCACTTTGCCAAGTTATTTTTTGATGAATTAGGACCCTTCCCCATTTCCTATTTGTACATATGCTCATGCCTGCACAGAGATGGTAATGCTATCATGCCAAGTAGAAGCAAATGAAGTGCCTACCAGATGTAGGCAAGTTAAGACCTTTATGCTATCCTACTTGATGGTCATTTTGTCTTTACACATGCAAGATGTAGGCAAACTAAGACTGCTAATATTAGAAGACAAATTACCTATTATTGTTCCATGGTTCAAATGTTGGTTGATTTGTGAAATACTAATGTGGAGATGGTTCAACTTTGACAATTTTGAAGCTATTGTTTTCTGTTTTAGTCGTTTAAAATATAATGAGAACAAGTCGTGATTGAATGCTACAAGTTGGTTTGACTGGTGATATTGCTTGCTCTGCAGGAATCTGTAGTTAGATTCTGGTGGCTGGGATGCAGAAACGGCTTGTTGAGAGCCATCCATTCTAATGGTCGGCCACGCGGACTACCGACCCTCTATATATGTAGCATAGCATATGCACTGGTGAGCTAGCTGTGAAGTGTGACCCTCTATATATCTATAATAAATAATTTCCGTAGACATTCGTCAATGTACGGCACGAAGGAACATTGGGTTGTTTCAGAGTTTCAAGCAAGTATGTTGTGGTGCTTCCAGTTTAACTCGTGTGCCGAATTTTTATCTGATTCTGGCTACTGAATGTGAAGTTGAGCTGTCAGCTGGATGTGGTGGTGCTATTTGCTTTTCCTTTTGTTTCCCTATTATAATAGTTTTGCGCCCAATCAGGCTACAAAATCTGGGCAAAATTGTGTTATAAACTAGGTCTTATTATAGGTGAAGTTAACTACTATGTTGATCACTCGTCAGTGAGTTCGAAACTGCTTACCTGGCCTGGTTATGACAAAGGTCTTGTGGGAGCTCACTCGACAGAAAGAGATGTTCCATCCGAGCAGCTCATCCAAATCCAATTTTCTCAGATTTGGGATTGCAACACCTCCGTCTCCCCTTGTCACGATTTGGAGGTCAGGCCCGACATGCTCAATGGCTGCAGCACCTATGATCCTTGGTTCTTCCAAATTGTGGATCCTGCCCAAACCATCTGGTAGTTGGGTGCAGTAGAGTTAGAGTATGTCCAGTAGGTCAATATCCTTCAAGCTCTTCAAGGTTGTTTCTGCTGGAGACTGCAACCAATTTGCTAGTCGACGACCAAAATATCTTGTTATTCTTCCCCTACCCACGTTCTTGTTGAAATCCCCAATTGTTATCACATCTAAGTATCTAACCCAATCGTAGGTTAGGTCATAACGGATTGCCATCCTCTTGCCAGCTTGAAGCATCTCCTTCTGATATCTTTTTTTCCTTTTTGCGATGAGTCTCCTGAGATCTTGAGAAAGTACTCCAACAGCTTCAGCCCGCAACACCGCTGATGGATCAACGGCGACCTCCTCAACGACGGCGCCGACATCGGCCACTACTTAGCGGCCCTGCGTGCGTGCGTGGTTGGCTAGCCAGTCCCAATTCAGGTGAATTCTGCATCCATGGCTGAATGTGCTCCGCTTGTTACATGAATCATGGCTCAACTAATTAATGTATCATGTGTTGGTAGGATTGTACACAAATGAAAGGTCTCTTTTGTTTAATAAACAAACTGAAATCTTGTACTCCCTCCGTATCAAAATATAAGACGTTTTTGTAGGCTAGTTTAGCCTATATAAAACATCTTATATTTTGGTATCTAGGTAGTATATCTATTTTAATCTCTCTTCTGCTGTGAGTATTTTACTACCATGTTCAAATTGTTGAGAACGATTTCATGATGCACAGCATACTACTGTATGACTGAGAATGTGTCTACATACCCAAGAAAAAATCAACTGACAAAAAGATGGATTAACAGGATTACACAATGTTTAGCAAAGCCAATATTTGCTCTGGGGATTCAATGCAAGCCAAATGCTCTCTTTTTGTGAAAGATTGTTGTTTAAGAATACAAGACAAATGTCTGCTGCAACCAGTAGCAAATTTAGCAGATATGGAGCAATCTGGGAAAAAAATGTGTTGCTATTTACAAATTGTTTGTATCTACAACCAAATGTTTAGTTACACTGAATACTATGGTAGAAGACAGCCTGTTGCAGTTGCTTCGTCTTTAATCAGCAGTCGCCACCATCATGTTCGTAACCACGAAATCGACTGTCGGAGTTTGGCAGTTCTGTAGCATGGAACAAAAGGAAGATCTAAGATTCACCCCTAATTTTAACTTTTATTAAGGAGCCAGCGTTTCAATAATTTGGCATCATCAGGTATACATACTATGTCTAGTTATTCTGTAGGTATAAACACTAATTTGCTATCATCTTATCTTAGTCTGGAAGTCAGAAAGAATTCTGACTGAAAATAACTTTTGTGGCAGCTTAACTGTCAACAGAAGTTATGGCAACAGAAGGTAACTTAAATATCACATACCGATGTTAGCTTCTACAAAATCCTGGTCTGCCAGACGTGCTTGTAGTTCTAGCAATGCTTGGAGCTGGAAGAACAAATCTCATCATGACATGGAAAAGGGAAAAAAGAAACTTCCCATAACAAAGTTCATGATGATATTTGTTATGTTCATAAGAATAATTCCCATAACATACAAGAAAAACACCTACTTCGGTAGGAGTTAACCCACTGAAGATGTCATTCTGAACAAGGTTAGGTGAGGAGGTTCCCAGGCTAACTCCATCTGAGAAAGTTCCAGCAACAGCATCTTCAGCACCCAACAATGCATAATGGAGAAAGTGATTTGGGTACTGATGATCTAGAGCATTGCATATAAATTAGAAAACGTGGGTGTCGCAAGCACACCTGCTACAGGATGAGAAGTACCAGGAGCATCAGTTGTCGAGAAGCTGAAGTGTCCATTCTGTTGGCCAGTTAGACTTGCACCAGTGATCAAATCATCATCTGGAACCTACCATCCAGGAAACATTTTTGGTCGTCAATGAAAAATTGTGGGATGAAATGGTTGATTGTGCCATAGGCAACCTTACTGGTGAAAGAATGTGGGAGAGAACAGTTGGCTGTGCTAAAAATGATCCCTGATCATTTAAGATATTTCCCTGGGGCAGATTGTAAGGAGATCCATTCTGTGGCATAGAAGGAGCGTGCTGACCAAGTCCTACAACAAGTTGATTACTAAACAATCAAAACAAATAGTCAAATAATAGTAATAATTTTCTTTTGATGAAGCAGCATAAAAGTATGGTGGATGTGTGATAAAAAACTACGCAGGTGTTTAATATTGACCTTGACGCACAGTCTGCTGTTCATAATTGTGACATGAGAACAGTAGTGTCTCTTGCTTAGAAGGACCAGCGTCAATGATTGGGAAGACTTCAGACTGTGAGAACCCATTCTGCTGGAGAAATGGATGTTGCTTGCTGAATTCTGCAACAACTTGAATTTTGAGAAATATGTGGCAACCAAGATCTGTGATAGAGTATAATATGAAAATTCACCGTGTTGTGCAGTAATGTCATTAGAACAATTCCATGTCGTTCCAGGTAGTACAGAAGGACCTGCATCGTTGTTCAGAGGCACTTCAGGAAAAGGGCGGCCATTGCTCATGAAATAATCATGAGTAAGACCCCCTGAGTTCTCCCTCTCATCAAAATCCTTGTATGCAGACTTTTTCCACTTGTTCAGTTTAAGCTGTAACAGAATGCTCCATTTATGTCATCGCCATCACAATGTACAAGCACATGCTAGGTTGTCATTTTGGACATAGCAAAGCAACTACTGCTCAGACCATCGGAAAAGAATATTAAGTGGAATAGTAAACTAACAGTGCTAAAAATATATATATATATATATTCTCTCTGGTATTTTTATGATGAATTTGTCTTTTTTTACAGATTTGCATTAGGTGCTCTAAGGTGGTCGTTAGCTCCTCACTTTCTTGAATTCCACTGTCCTTGAAGGGGTTTACATAATGCGGCACAGGAATACCCCAAGGTGGGAATCCAGTTGTTATGTACACTCTAGGTTTCTAGATCTTGGAAACAAAAAGGGATGTTAATTGAACAGTGACACATTTTTAGTCATGAGTGTGTAACGGTAGAAGCAGAGGCTCGATTTAACGATAACAACTATTAGTTTTGAGCCCATGCATTGGTCCAAACTACTATAAGGAAAACAACATCATTATATCATTTTTGGAAGGAAAACTGTAAGGGGAGCCCTGAAAAGTACAAATAGGAACCCAATTCAGGACCACAAGGACTTGAACTCAGGTGGTGCTATTGTAACCCCCCCCCCCCCCCCCCCCCCCCCCGGGTCGCTCACTTCTTTAGGATCATTTACCTTGTTTTTGTTCAGCAATCGCAGAGATAGGTTAGCCAATAGCTGTTCACTAGGACACTGGAGTATTCAAGTTTCCAAAAGTAAATCTTGATATATATATACCTTATAACCTTGATAACATTTGCAAGGTAATTGCCAGCACACTGTTATTTTAGTAATATCAACGGCTTAATTGCGATAAAAATAGAAGAATGTTAAATGCATACCTTTGGAAACACAAGGTCACTGACAGGAACATAGGATCCATTGATCATCATACCGACAAGAGAATAGAAATCATTGAATAAGAGTTCAGAGTTTTCCTCTGCAACTCTATAAGAATAGATCTCATCCCCAGGATCACACGTGCTGGCATGTTTAATCATGGTACTCCAATCCTCCTTCTTCATGCCAGTAAGCTAATTGCCATAAATTAAAAGTGTTATTATCAAAATATGAAATGCTACCAGATATTATAGGACACATATTTAGAATCACATGTAATCCAAAAAATCCTAGTAGGCGATATCGTATTTCCGTCCAGGATAATGATCAACTAATATCTATTGCAGGCCATTTTTCTCGAACATCTATGGCAGGGAATTTGAAATATTGAAGACTACAAAAATATCATTATAACTGTATTTACCTCTTGGAGACTAGATTCATCTCTGTGATAATGACGCAGCAAGTGCTTCACTGTAGTAATATTTTTATCCACAAGGTTATCACGGCGTTTACCCTTTTGGGAAATTTTCTCCAATTGATGTACCGCGTCTTCCTTAGATGGAGGATAACTCTTTTTATTTGCTGAAATTGATAAAAGGGTTATTATCAGCTTAAAATAGATAAATAACTCTTTTTATGTGTTTTACTTAAATCAGCTTGAAAGCCACTTAAAACTTAAAAGCGGAGCATGTTCTTTAGCAGACTATGACAAACAATTATGTTTCATCTAATGAGGAAATTAAACAACGAACCCAAAAAAATTCTAATTGGCATAGTTAAACAAAACTGATGTTCATAATGGATAATAGGATATACTCACATTCACTTCGGCGGTCTTTGACGACAAAAAGATCAGTGACTGCTTCTTGAACTCTGCCCGCAAGATCATGCCTTTTCACTCTTGCTATCAACCTTAACTTTTTCCCATAGGAGCTCTCTGTAAAGGCGAGGGAACCAAGACAAGCCTCTCCATTTGTTAGATTAACAATTTTCAAGACTGACTCTTTCCCTTTATATGTATATCTCTGCGTGTTGAATTCCTCTTGTGCTTGCTCAGAAAAGAAATCAGCACAAACTGGTAAAATCTCAATTTGCAATTTAGAAAGATCACCCTGCGTTATTTGCTCCTCATTTCTGAATATTGCAACCTTAGCAGTTTCTCCATTTTGCCATTGTACTGAACAACCAGTATAAAGTGGATCTTTTGGTTGAACATCAAAGCGTAGCTTGTACAATATAGTGCTGCTTCCAGTTTTAGGAAAGCTTTCTGATATCTGTCTAATATTTAAAACAGGATGAGAGTGAGACAGTAAGAAAAGGAAATTTCCCAGATTATGTAGAAAGCAAATACTTGGTTTGATAGGTGTTTAGTATCATGACATGAATAAAAAAAACTGTAAAAAGCATCTCCAAAACATGAAAAGAGTATTTTTCAAAGGAATCATGCATGTTCAGTTCTGAAATTTTAATGGAGAGCATTCACAAGAGTTGAAGAAAGTATAAATGTTAGATACCTAGTAGGCTCGTAAATGCGATTAGGAAGCACAGCTGCTTGTTGTGCCTGCATCTATTGCATGACATAACAAAAAGGGCTTAGGATAGAAGTACAGGTGAAAGACAAAACATACTACATGGATACAGGTCCAAATACTAACCTGTGTCTGAACAACCGATTGAATCTTATCTTCTAGGGATCCCGTAAAAGACCTTCCGGGTACAACACAAGAAGAGATAAAATGAATTAATTGAACAAAGCAAGTATTTCCATATAATATACTACACAGTTATGGTTACTGAAAGAAGAGCAAATCCATGGTTTATTCACAATCCACAAATATAACCTGAAATAGTACCATGACTGTTAAGTTTTCCTTTGAAACTATGAGGTCATATCGTGCTGATAGCATGCTTATCAAAAATAAAATTGGCTGTGTATCTCTCAGAGGATAAAAACTGTCAGTTCCCACGAGCAAGTCAGCAGTTGAGTCGTTACTTTCCTGATGAAATTCACATTTCCTCTAGTGGTTTATAGCTAAATTCCTATACTAGGAGGGAAATTTTGTAATTACACCGATCCAAAATTCTAAGTAGAACATCATCTCAACTGTGACATGGAAAGCATTTGTACCTGTGAAAAGCATCAAACTGTTCCTGCAGCATTCTCTGGAGTAGGCTGGGGAGCCCGAGGAGCAGCCTCTCCATGGAGCCAACCCGCGCGACAAGCACCATGAGAAGCATAAACAGTTTGGCCATATCCAGTTGCGCCTGCCGCACGGAAACAATCCAAGACCCACCATGCTGCGTCAGTTATCGCCCGCCACAACACCAAACGCAAGGCGAGGAGAAGAAGGCTACTAGTAGTAGAAACAAAAAAAATTCGAAATGCGGAGAGGGGAACCGGCCGGGATCGCGAAGGAATGGCCTCACCTGGCGAACCATCTGCGCCATCTGGCCGACGGTGACCGCCCTCGCCCTCCTCCTCTCCCTGCGGCGGACGGGACGGGGGCGCAGATCCGCGCGAAGCAGCAGCGACGGGTGAGTTGAGAAGGTAAAGGAAACTGTAAACGAGGAGAGGAGAGCGACGGCTAGGTAGGGGTTACTCTACTCACAGCCACATCATGACTAGCACCGTCCGGCGCAGCCGCTTCCTCGGGGACCTCGGCGCCTCCTGCTCCGGCGGGGCGGCCTCCAGCGGCCGCTTGTGCGCCATCACGCGCTTCCGCGGGGGCGCTGCGGCGGAGTAGCAGTCCAGTAGGAGTAGGCAGCACAGCAGCGAGTGGGGAATGGCGATGGCGCGGGTGGGGGTTCTGGAGGCGAGCTTCGGCTGCTTCTATATAGAGTAGAAAAATGGAGGGAAGAGGAGCAGAGGGGCACGCGGCCGCTCGGGGCTCGGCTGCGAGACCCAACCGCGTTGCGTGCGAGTGCGGGGGACTTCTCGGCTCGTTGGATTTGCAGCCCGGCCGGCCCGGCTGCCTCCGCCCCGCCATCGCCATCGCATCGCCATGGCAACGGAGATTACCAACGCGGTCGCTCCACCAAAAGATTCCACTGATTTTGGTGCTTACTCTTTCTTTTCAGTTTGTTAATAAGTGACGACCACATTTATCTCTTTCTCACTCTCAGCTACTCGTCATTTTTTTTTTAAATCTACTCGTCATTTTGACTTTGCTGACATTGTTCTTTTTTATGCCCAACTTTATTAAATTAATAGTCAACCGGATGAATGATACATAGTGTCGTCAAACGAAACCTCTTAGCGTGTGTCGTCAAACAAAATCTCTAACCCATCACCTAAAAGGGGCTAGAGGAGGATAAATTCGGGTTTTCTCCTCTAATCGGCACCTAACCAAACCCGTATCATCGTTAGAGGAGGATAACTTTTACTTCGGAGCCGTCCCGACTCTCAAATATGCTCGGCCGCCCATCTGTGGAGTAAAACTTTTGGCCTCTTCCCGCGCCTGTGATGTCCCCACCCTGCGTCCTCACCAACATTGCATCCGGCGATCACCCAGCGCCTCCGCCGACACCCTGTTGCCTCTGCCGCCCTCCTGCCCGACTCCAAGACGGTCACCGATCGCCGCAATCGCCATTATCGAGCTATATCGCCGCCGCTGCCGCATCGTTCCCATCACTGGAAGGATGAGCCAGATCTTCTTCCTTCGAGCATCTTCGACGACTGCCGGCCATCTTGAAGCCCTGGCGGCTTCGGCATCTACTCAACGTCGCAGGCTGGTCGTGACACCTCTGTCGTCCTTCAAGTATTCGACAGTTTGCCTAGATGAGTTTTTTTGGTGCTTTTTCAACACATTTTTCTTTTGGCAATTGAACCGAGTCATTGGTGCATAGTGTAGACAAAGAGGTTGAGGTAGATGATCTTCCAGGACTCATCAAAGGAAGAGGAGGAAGAAGACAACGACGACTTCAAAGTGGCCATTGGCATGATCTTCAACGGGAATTTTGGCTGTCAAGAAGAGGCTCACAATTCAGTCGTATACACATCAATCTAGATACAATGGAGGGCCATGACAAGATTATGAGAGATTGCTTCAACCTCAATCCAACCTATCCGGAGAAGTATTTTAGTTGGCGATTTTCGGATGCGCACAAGTCTCTTTCTCATCATTGCAAAAGTTGTGAAGAAACATGATGATTGGTTCAAACTCAGGAGGAGTGCATCCGAAGAGATAAGTGTGAGCCATTTGATGAAGTGTATCGCGGTTGTTCGATTGCTCGACTATGGGTGTTCGGCCGACGCCGTTGACAACTATGTCCGCGTTGAGAAGATACAATCGTAGAGGACGTTCGAAGCTACACAAAAGCCATGATTGAGATATTTGTGCCGGAGTACTTGAGGGCACCCACCAATGAAGACATCAAGAGGTTGTTGGGATTGAATGAAGAACGAGGATGGCCTAGGATGCTTGGATCAATTGACTGCATGCACTGGACATGAAAGAATTGTCCTGCGAGATGGAAAGGTCAGTACAAAGGCCACTGCAAAGATCCAGCAATCATTTTTTAGGCTGTTGCTTCAGAGGATCTATGAATTTGCCATTCATTCTTTAGATTGTCTGGTTCTCATACCTTAATGTGCTATCGAGATCACCAATGTTCGCTAGTTGTCGGAGTTGCTCCTCCTTGCAACTATGTTGTCAATGGCCGTGAGTGCACCATGAGTTACTACCTTGTAGATGGCATCTATCCTCCATGGGCCACATTTTTCATGACAATCTCGTGTCCTAATGGTAACAAGAGATCTCACTTTGCAATGCATCAAGAGCCAACAAGGAAGGATGTTGAGAGTGATTTCGGTGTGCTTCAGAAGCGCTTTGGCATCATTTGTGGCCCTGCCGAGTATTGGAAACTCAAGGTCCTGGCAGACAATGACATGTTGCATCATCTTTCATAACATGACCATTGAAGATGACATAGGCATGCTAGAGAACTTTTGGCACATCTCCAATGGGGATCCTATTGAGTCAGAACACGATGCAAGTAGGATACCGAGATTCCTTGCAGTGCATCGCAACACTGGGAACCGAGAAACTCATACCCAACTCCAAGATGATCTTGTGGAGCATAAGTGGCATCTCCATGGCACTTCATAGTTGTGCTTTTATCATGCTCTTTAATAATTCATTTTGTAAACTTTGAATGTGTAATATTCGTGAATTGTGTGAACCTTAATAATTATATTTGGATTTAATATGTGTGCAAATATATAGTTGAAATGTAGTATGTACACTAAAACTAGAAAGATTTGGCAAAACAAAGGGAGAAACCACATTTGTTAGAGGAGAAATATACTCCTTTAAAGGATACTTGGCCATTATTCCTCTAAATTATAGGGGATATGTTAGAGATGCTCTGACAAAAAAGATCAAAGAACAAGTAAAATAGAGGAAGGCACAGTACAACAACAATGAACTGAGCACAGCTCCTGTAACACCCCGAGAATCATGCCACAGTATTCTCCCACTAATCATGCCAAGTCATCATCATTACACCCTAATAAAAATAGTTAAGGAATAATCCAAACTCAATTTCAAATTCCAAACTCAAGTCAAAATAATTATTTCTTCAAACAGCAAATCAAAATAGTTCACCATGTTGAAAATATTCCTAAGGCAATTATAAAATTGAAACCAACATTTTTGAAAATTCCAAATTGCTCCTAGAAATTATTTAGTGGACCAGCAGCAATTATTTTGGCTCTTTTCATTTTCCAAAAATGCCTAACCTTCTCCTTTTAGCCCCAAACTTTTTGTGCCACTTGACAAAATTGAGCCATAATTTTGAGCAAAGTTTCACTTACAGCAAAAATCATTTGCTAGCCCTTTTAATTGCAACAGTAGCTCATCTGGTTTTCTGGAACAGAAAATAGCTAAAACCTCCTGTGTCCCCGGCCCATCTGCTATAGGGCGAAGCCCAGCCCACCAGGGCCCTTCCTCACCTGCCCCGCCGCCGTGTCGCCGTCTCCATGGCCGCTCTCGCCTCCTCCACACGCTGCTCGCCACCGCGACGAGGCGGGTGGATGGGAGGATAAGGGCCGTCCCCATCCATCTCCCCTGGCCCCTCCTTCATTCGCCGTCTCCTTCCCTCACTCAGCTCTCTCCCTCCCTCTCTGCCCCGACAACGTCACCGCCGAGCCCGGCGCCGATCCACGGCCACCGTGCCTCCCCTGTTTCCCCGACCGGCTCATCAGCTCCGCCGTCGCCCCCTCCTTCTGCCTCGACCACGCATGCAAGCCCGAGGCCACGGCGTTGGCCGAATTGAGTCGGCGAACGCCGCAGATCGCCGGAGCACCGCAACTCCGTTCGTCAATTTCTCTGCGCTACAAAGCCACCGAGGGCCACCGTGAGCCGCTGCGGTGAGCTTCATCTCTCCCCTCTCTCTCTGCTGCTCTTTTCGAGCCCGAATGAGGCCGTTGACGTTCCGTTGCTCCGGTTACCGCCGACGCCGACGAGCTGCTCAACGCAGCACCGCCCGAGCCCCTCCGCCTTGCCCGTCGTACTCGTGACGCCCGCAGCAATCCGCTTAGCCGCGTAGGTCGCTCGAAAACGGACTGAAGCCACGATTCCGAGTACGCCCGAAGATCGCCGTCGCCGTCGTCGACGCTCCGCCCTGTTCTGGCCGTCTCCGGTCGAAATAATGGCACCACCCGACGCGCGCCATCGCTAGCTCTCGAACGCAGGTCGCGGCGCACGAAATGGTGGACAGTGGCGCGTTTCCGACGGCTTCCGGCGAGAGCGCCGCCGCGGGAGGCCATCGGAGCCGGTTCCGGCGACGTCCGACGTGTCACCAAGTGGGGTCCACCCGTAGACGCTGACAGCGGGCCCCGCAGCGCGTTTGACCTTGTTGACCGGGTCAACACGTGGGTTACTATTCACCCCCTGACACTGACCAATGGGCCCGTGTAGTTAATTACCGTTAATAGTTAATTAGGCTAAATCTGCTAATTAGCTAACCCACTGACAGGCTGGGCCCACTGACTAATTAACTCAGATTAGTTAAAATAAATTCTGATAATTAACCACAGAGGCTGACAGGTGGGTCCCACCTGGGTCTGTTTGACCAGTCAGCTGGTCAGCCGACTGCTGATGCCAGCATGACCTCAGCCTGACATCATATTCCATTTTAGGCACTTTCTATTGTTTAAATAATTCCAGGAATTGTTATAATCTTTTAAAAGTTCGTAGAAATTAAACCGTAGCTCCGATCGAAAAACTTTATATATGAAAGTTGCTCAGAACGACGAGACGAATCAGAATACGCTCTCCGTTTAACTGTCACATGCCTCTAACTACCTGAACATGTAACCTTTCCCTCTGGTTCATCTGTTTGACAGATGCCCAGAGCCGGGAAAATATCCCAGATATTTTCCCGCTTCATCTACGACGTGTATCACTGCGTTAGGTCACCCCTAACACCGCGTAGTGCCATGTCTTGTTGTGTGATTACTTTCGTTGCCATGTATTTATTTGTTTCTTCTTCCCCTTTCTCTCGATAGACCCCGAGACCGACGATGACCCGAAGATCGTCTACCTCGTTGAAGACCAGTTGGTGTTTGCAAAGCAATCAGGCAAGCACCCCCTTTTGAGCATTCCGATATCGCCCATTCTCTTCTCTCTTATGTTTGCATTAGAATCTGCTGCTGTTATGTATCCTATATCTGCTGCATAGCATGTTCATTTGTAACCTGCTGTTGATACTTACCTGTTATCCTAAACTGCTTAGAATGGGTTGGGTAGAGACCATCAGAGACCCCACTTATCCCGACTGCCCCGCTGGATGATCAGAAGACCCGAGCAACGGGATCGAAGACCAGACCCCGACACCGCACGTCACTTCCCCCTTATTTGCCGACACTACTGGGTTACTATCAAGTGCCGAGGGTGATACCTCGTTAGCACTTCTGATGATAACCTTGTAGGTTAGTTAATCGGTCGTGGTAAGCGAGGGTGATTCCTCCTACACCACCCCCGATAACGACGTCGTCGTGCAACGCTTCAAGTGTGGACCTCGAGGGTGATTCCTCCTTCGTTCACCTTGACGAAAACATCAAGTGGGATTCCATCGAGAGTGATTCCTCAGGGTCCCTTTGGTGTCAGACACATGGATACTTTGGTTACTATGACTATACACTGTAACATGATACTGAAGACGGGTCGGCCCTGAGGGGTACCCGCGCGAGCTTATTAGCGAGAGATGTGGAATCGGGTGGACCTGGATGGTGCCCGAGGGTTGAACACGAGGCGTGGCCGGGCATTCCTAGCCCTTGCCGCAAGTCCTCGAGACTGGGCAATGGGGTCACATCTTTCGTGAGTCTCTGCTCGTTTCCGCACTATCAACACACTAACGGTTTGGATATTTGATCCGAGGGGCCTCTGGCCCGATAGCACTAACCATCACGTGGGCATAGTATGGGCGTTCTGCGTCGTATACATCAGCCGAAGCTCTATTGACGTCAGCGAGGAGCGGCCCGCTTTGGATTGGACTGGGAACGCAACCGCGCTTGTATAAGGGGTTGCTAGGTCTGCTTCCGGAGCGTCCTCGCAACATGCAGGGTTCCTAGGGCGAAGGCCCAAGACCCCTGGGGGCATAGGTTAGTCCGGCGTGCTGACCTCACTTTAGAGCCTAGGTCGGGTTGCGACGTGTTGCTTAGCCGAGGCCGGGCATGACCCAGAAAAGTGTGTCCGGCCGGAGTTAAGCGAGCGTGGTGGGTAACTTGGTGCACCCCTGCAGGGAAGAACTAATCTATCGATAGCCTGTCCTACGGTAACGGACACTCGGAGTTGTATCCCGATCGGTACAACTAGAACTTGAGATGAAATGGATAGTATGGCTCTGGGATTGCTTTCTCGCAGGGAGTCGAGAAAGGATCTCTGGCCGAGGTTGATGATACTACTACTTTACATTATGATAATCTGCACTCTTCTAATGCTGCAAGGCCGATGAAGATGATTGAAGATGCTAGTCTTCGATAGGACTAGGCTTTCCCCCTCTATTCTGGCATTTCTGCAGCCCAGTCCACATATACAGCCCCCTTTGAAAATGTTGCATATGTAGTGTAGATCCTTACTTGCTGAGTACTTCGGATAAGTACTCACGTTTGCTTTATTTTCTTTTTCTCCCCATATCCTTTTGACGCCGCCAGATGACGGAGCCCCTGAGTTAGCTGCCCCCGTCGACGACTACGGCTACTACTACTACCCTCCTGGTGAGTACTACTACGAGGAGCCGACTGACGACCAGGAGTAGGATTCGAAGGGTCCTAGGCAGGAGGCCTACGCCTTTCGGTCGTAGAGTTTTATTTTGCCCCGCCTTCATAAAGGCTTATCTCTATTTCTGTAATATATCTGTACTCAGATATCTGATGCTTCCGCTGACACTTGTATGCCATCGAGCTATGTATTCGAGCCCTCGAGGCCCTGGCTTGTAATATAAAGCTTGTATGACTTTATTTATGTTTTAGAGTTGTGTTGTGATATCTTCAAGTGAGTCCTTAGGCTTGATCGTGTGCATTTGCGTGTATGATTAGTGCACGATTAAGCCGGGGTCGTCACAGGTTCGTATCAGAGCCAGGTTTCGATCCTGGGACCTATGGGTTAATCATGCACTAATCATACACACAAATGCACACGATCAAGCCTAAGGACTCACTTGAAGATATCACAACACAACTCTAAAACATAAATAAAGTCATACAAGCTTAATATTACAAGCCAGGGCCTCGAGGGCTCGAATACATAGCTCGATGGCATACAAGTGTCAGCGGAAGCATCAGATATGTGGGTACATACAGGAACAGAGATAAGCCTTTATGAAGGCGGGGCAAAATAAAATACTACGATCGAAAGGCGTAGGCCTCCTGCCTAGGATCCTCCGAATCCTACTCCTGGTCATCGGTCGGCTCCTCGTAGTAGTACTCGCCGGGAGGGTAGTAGTAGTAGCCGTAGTCATCGACGGGGGCAGCTAACTCAGGGGCTCCGTCATCTGGCAGCGTCAAAAGGGTACGTGGAGAAAAAAGAAAATAAAGCAAACATGAGTACTCATCCGAAGTACTCAGCAAGCAAGGATCTACACTACATATGCATCATTTTCAAAGGGGGCTGTATATGTGGACTGGGCTGCAGAAATGCCAGAATAGAGGGGGAAAGCCTAGTCCTATCGAAGACTAGCATCTTCATCGGTCTTGCAGCATTAGAAGAGTGCAGATTACACAATGTAAAGTAGTAGTAATGTTATCAACCTCGCCCAGAGATTCTTCCTCGACTCCCTGCGAGAAAGCAATCCCAGAGCCATACTATCCATTTAATCTCAAGTCATCAGTTCTAGTTGTACCGATCGGGATACAACTCCGAGTGTCCGTTACCGTAGGACAGGCTATCGATAGATTAGTTCTTCCCTGCAGGGGTGCACCAACTTACCCACCACGCTCGATTAACTCCGGCCGGACACACTTTTCTGGGTCATGCCCGGCCTCGGCCAAATGATACGCCGCAACCCGACCTAGGCTCTAAAGAGAGGTCAGCACGCCGGACTAACCTATGCCCCCAGGGGTCTTGGGCCTTCGCCCTGGGAACCCTGCACGTTGTGAGGACGCTCCGGAAGCAGACCTAGCAACCCCTTATACAAGCGCGGTTGCGTTCCCAGTCCAATCCAAAGCAGGCCGCTCCATGCTGACGTCAATAGAGCTTCGGCTGATGTATACGACGCAGAACGCCCATACTATGCCCACGTGATGGTTAGTGCTATCAGGCCAGAGGCCCCTCGGATCAAATATCCAAACCGTTAGTGTGTTGATAGTGCGGAAACGAGCAGAGACTCACGAAAGATGTGACCCCGTCGCCCCGTCTCGAGGACTTGCGGCAAGGGCTAGGAATGCCCGGCCACGCCTCATGTTCAACCCTCAGGCACCATCCAGGTCCACACGATTTCAGATCACTCACTAATAAGCTCGCGCGGGTACCCCTCAGGGCCGACCCGTCTTTAGTATCATGTTACAGTGTACAGTCATAGTAACCAAAGTATCCGTGCGTCTGACACCAAAGGGACCCTGAGGAATCACCCTCGATGGAATCCCACTTGTTGTTTTCGTCAAGGTGAACGAAGGAGGAATCACCCTCGAGGTCCACACTTGAAGCGTTGCACGACGACGTCGTTATCGGGGGTGGTGTAGGAGGAATCACCCTCGCTTACCACGACCGATTAACTAACCTACAAGGTTATCATCAGAAGTGCTGACGAGGTATCACCCTCGGCACTTGATAGTAACCCAGTAGTGTCGGCAAATAAGGGGGAAGTGACGTGCGGTATCGGGGTCTGGTCTTCGATCCCGTTGATCGGGTCTTCTGATCATCCAGCGGGGCAGTCGGGATAAGTGGGGTCTCTGATGATCTCTACCCATCCTATTCTAAGCAGTTTAGGATAACAGGTAAGCATCAACAGCAGGTTACAAGTAAACAGGCTATGCAGCAGATATAGGATAACAGTAGCAGCAGTAACTTCTAATGCAAGCATAAGAGAGAAGAGAATGGGCGATATCGGAATACTCAAAAAGGGGGTGCTTGGCTGCAAGCTCTGTGGCAAGGGCAAGGTCGTCGGGGACGTAGTCGTACTCCGGAGCTGCGTCTGCCTCGGGAGCTACCTCAACGTCAGGGTCTACCGAAAGAGAAGAGTGGGAAGAAACAGGTAAACATAATGCAAACAGATGCAACACAGTGCGTGCTATGCTATGATGCAGTGCAGGGTTGCCTAAATATGCATCTAAGTCATTTTAGTTATTTTTAGGATTATCGCGGGATTTATTACCCGGTGTGTGTGCACTATTCATCTACCGGAATCGGGCCCGGAGTTACTAGTTCTCCTACGTAGGAGGTTCCGACATGGAAACAGACGGCACGATTAGACTCGTCTCGTTGTTCTGAGCAACTTTCATGTTTTAAGTTTTTCGATCTGAGCTACGGTTTAAAAGTTATTAATTTTCAAAGTTTAAATGATTTTCTGGAATTATTTTAATTAACAGAAAATGATATATGATGTCAGCATGACTCAGAGATGACGTCAGCAGTCAACAGAGACGCTGACCTGGTCAAACCTGACATGTGGGTCCAGCAGGACCCACATGTCAGCCTCTGTTTACTTTTAACAGTGAATTAAATTGATCAGAGTTAATTAGGGGGATGTGGGCCCCACGTGTCAGTGAGACATTAGTCTAATTAATTAGTTTTTATTTATTTAAATGTTTATTAGGTTAATTATCAGAGGGGGTCCCACATGTCAGTGGCAGTGCTTGCCACGTCAGCTGCGTTGACCATGGTCAACGCGGTCAACCGCGACCTAGGACCCACTGGCAGCGACTGCGAGCGGGCCCCATACGTGACACGTCGGTCCCCGGCGCCTACAAGTGCTGCCTCGACACCTCCCGCAACCCTAGCCCCTCAGTCTCTCCCTCGCCCTCCCCTACACTCGAAAAACGGCGGCGCCCGAAAGCTTCGACGCCGCGCAACTCCCACCGTCGCGGCCACCGAGCTCCTCCGGCCTCACCTCCGTGTCCGCGTGCTCCGGGCCCCTCGTCTCCATCGAGTGGGAGCTCTGCGTCGATCCAGGGAGCAGCGCGGTGTGACGACCCCGGCTTAATCGTGCACTAATCATACACGCAAATGCGCACGATCAAGCCTAAGGACTCACTTGAAGATATCACAACACAACTCTAAAACATAAATAAAGTCATACAAGCTTAATATTACAAGCCAGGGCCTCGAGGGCTCGAATACATAGCTCGATGGCATACAAGCGTCAGCGGAAGCATTAGATATCTGGGTACAGATATATTACATAGAGAGAATTAGGCCTTCACAGAGGCGGGGTAAAATAAAATACTACGATCGAAAGGCGTAGGCCTCCTGCCCTGGACCCTCCGATCCTACTCCTGGTCGTCGAACGGCTCCTCGTAGTAGTAGTACTCGCCAGGCGGATAGTAGTACTGGTCGTCGGCTGGGGCTTCTGGCTCAGGGGCTCCGTCGTCTGGTGGCATCAAATGGAAAACGGGGAAAAAGAAAATAAAGCAAATGTGAGTACTCATCCGAAGTACTCAGCAAGCAAGGATCTACACTACATATGCATCATTTTCAAAGGGGGCTGTATATGTGGACTGGGCTGCAGAAATGCCAGAATAGAGGGGGAAAGCCTAGTCCTATCGAAGACTAGCATCTTCAACATTCTTCGACAGTCTTGCAGCATCAGGGAAGAGCAGATGAACATAATGTAAAGTAGTAGTAGTAATATCATCAACCTCGACCTGAGATCCTTTCTCGACTCCCTGCGAGAAAGCAATCCCAGAGCCGTACTATCCAGTTCTCACCATATGTTCTAGTTGTACCGATCGGGATACAACTCCGAGTGTCCGTTACCGTAGGACAGGCTATCGATAGAAGTTTCTTCCCTGCAGGGGTGCACCAACTTACCCACCACGCTCACTTAACTCTGGCTGGACACACTTTTCTGGGTCATGCCCGGCCTCGGCTAAGCAACACGCCGCAACCCGACCTAGGCTTATAAGAGAGGTCAGCACGCCGGACTAAACCTATGCCCCCAGGGGTCTTGGGCCATCGCCCCGGGAACTCCTGCACGTTACGGGGCCACCGAGAGCAGACCTAGCAACCCCTTATACAAGCGCGGTTGCGTTACCAGTCCAACTCGGCGTGCGCCGCTCCTTACTAACGTCAAACAAGCTTCGGCTGATGTGTACGACGCAGAACGCCCATACTATGCCCACGTGATGGTTAGTGCTATCGGGCCAGAGGCCCCTCGGATCAAATATCCAAAACCGTAGTGGATTAGGAGCGCGCGGAAACGAGCAGAGACTCACGATCGATGTGACCCCGTCGCGCCGTCTCGAGGACTTGCGGCAAGGGCTAAGAATGCCCGGCCACGCCTCGTAGTTATCTCGCGGGCACCATCCAGGTCAACCCGACTCCACATCACTTCGCAATAAGCTCGCGCGGGTACCCCTCAGGGCCGACCCGTCTTTAGTATCATAGTTTAGTGCAAGTCATAATATCCAAGGTAACTGTGTGTCTGACACCGAAGGGAACCCTGAGGAATCACCCTCGATGGAATTCCCGCTCGATGTTATCATCAAGGTGAACGAAGGAGGAATCACCCTCGAGGTCCACCTTGAGGAGTTGCGCGACGACGTCGTGATCGGGGGTGGTGTAGAAGGAATCACCCTCGCTTACCACGACCGAGTAACTAACCTACAAGGTTAACATCAGAAGTGCTGACGAGGTATCACCCTCGGCACTCGATGATAACCCAGCAGTGTCGGCAACTAAGGGGAAGTGATGTGCGGTGCCATGGTCTAGTCTTCAATCCCGATGATCGGGTCTTCTGATGTCCAGCAGGGCAGTCGGGATCAAGTGGGGGTCTCTGTCGTGTCTCTACCCACCTTATAATAAGCAGTCTAGGATAACCGGTAAGGTAACAAAGCAGGGTACAATAATCAGGCTATGCAGCAGATATAGGAAAACAGTAGCAGTAGCAGTTCTAATGCAAGCATAAGAGAGAAGAGAATAGGCGATATAGGCATGCTCAAAATGGGGGTGCTTGCCTGTTTGCTCGGGGGCAAGGGCAAGGTCTTCAGTAGTATCGTCGGGGACGTAGTCGTACTCCTGTGCGGCGTCTGCCTCGGGAGCTACGTCAACGTCGGGGGCTACCGAGAGAGAAGAGGGGGAAGAAACAGGTAAACATAATGCAAACAAATGCAACACGGTGCGTGTGATGCTATGATGCAGTGCAGGGTTGCCTAAATATGCATCTAAGTCATTTTAGTTATTTTTAGAATTATTCTGGGATTTAATATCCGACGAGTGTGCACTATTCATCTGCCGGATACGGGTCCGGAGTTATGAGTTCTTCTACGTAGGGGGTTCCGATGGAGAAATAGACGGCACGATCAGACTCGGCTCGTCGTTCTAAGCAACTTTCATATATAAAGTTTTTCGATCTGACTTACGGTTTATTTTCTATTGATTTTCTAAAGTTTAATCTATTTTCTGAAATTCCTGGAATTAAATTAATTCAAAAATGCACAGTGCAGGAAAAGGCTAGGTGCACCCGGTGCAGTGCACCAAAGGTGCTCCAGTGAGGCTGACCGGTGGGTCCAGTCAACTGCTGACTCAGCAGTTGACTGCTCCACGGTTGACTAGTCAAAGGGCCCAGGGGACCCACACGTCAGTGTCTTATTAGTTTAACAGGGTTTAAATTAATCTAATATAGTTTAATTAGGGTGCGGGCCCAGGCTGTCAGCGGTACAGTTAGTAGTGGGTTAATTAGCACTAATCGCAACTGCTACAGTGCTATGGCCCACATGTCAGTGACAGCTAGTGAAGTGGTTAGTGACTAAACGGCCTGACGCGCGGGGCCCACCGGAGTTTTGAACTCCGGCGTGCGCCGGCGACCAGCAGAACGGCGGCGTGGCGCGGGACCTCGCCGGATATGGCGCACAGGGGGCGGATCGAGCCGCAGTTGGGCTCGTTCGGACGAGCACGGAACCGCGCGTGCGACGAAGCGAACGGCGGCAGCTGGGGGTGACCTAAACGACGGCGGGACAACAATGGCGTCGGCGAGCTCGCCGGAGCTCGGACGCGATGAGGCAGCGGCCTACGGCGATGGAACCGAAGGGGAAGAAGGGGAAAACGGCGAGGCTCACAGGGAGAGGGCCGATGGCGAGCTCGGGACGGGTCGGGGAGGTCCGGTGGCACGGATCGGTGGCGAGGCGGTCCGGCGATCGACGGGGAAGAAGGTGATGCAGACGGCTTTGATGTGGCCCCCCAGTCTCGATCCGGTGCTGTAGTTGACGAAGAAGAGCGCGGCCGTTCTCCTGGGCAAGCTCCGGTAGCAGGAGGCGGCTTCGGAGCGCGAGATCGACGGCGTGCGGCGGCGGCAGCTTTCGGTGGCTACCAGGGAACGAAGAGGCCGAGGCGAGGGGGGTGAATGGCCGTCCTAGGGTTCGGCCTGGGGTCGAGCTGGTTCTTATCCTCCTCGCAGCGGCAGCAGCGCCGGGGATGGCCGGCACGTGGCGATGCGGCGACGTGTCGGCGCGTGCGGTCGACAGCGCGGGAGGAGGAGGACGACCTCCTAGCGGGCTGGGCCGCTTACAGTGCGGAGCAGGCTTAATGCACAGTAGTAGTTTAGGCCTTTTCTATTTTCTATTTTTTTTCCTTTTTCAGCTAACCTTTTATGTTTGGAATTAGTTAGGTCTCTTCTGCATTTTTGTAAAATGTGAGAGCTGTCCCAAATATGGCAATGCAATATTATCTCTCACCAAAAAGTGGTTTGGGCAGAATTGAAGTTTGTTTGAATTTGATATGATTTTAAATATATCAAATATTCTGTTTTTGGGTCTGTTCCAACTTGTTTGAATCATTTATCCAACTCCAAACATTTTGATGTTGATTTTAGAAAGGTTTCTGGATTATTTACCATTAAATGAACATTTTTCCAGCAGTGTTTGATCAACCTCATATTTCACTTATGAATTTAAGTTGATTTTTAAAAATGGAGTTGATTTACTTTGGTTAACCACTATGTTTAATCACTGCATATGTTATGACTTGGCATTATTAACAGCTGATCATGGTGGCTATTACATAGGGGTGTTACAAGTTCTCCTCCTCTAAAAGAAATTCTCGTCCCGAGAATTTAGGAGGTAGAAGGAAAGAGTCCGGGATATTCTTCCCGAAGATGATCCTCGCGTTCCCAAGTGGCTTCATCTTCAGTATGATTCGACCATTGCACTTTTAGGAACTTGGTCGTCTTCTGACGAGTACGACGCTCAGCTTCGTCGAGGATGCGGATCGGATGCTCCTTATAGGAAAGATCATCTTGTAGCTCGAGCATCTCATGATCCACTGCACGATGCGGGGATTCCTTGAAGCACTTACGGAGTTGCGACACGTGGAAGACATCATGAATATGGGAGAATTGCGGTGGCAACTCCAATTTATATGCCACCTGTCCCCGTCTAGCCACGATGCAGAAAGGACCAATATAGCGAGGAGCTAGCTTGCCCTTGATTCCGAAACGACGGGTGCCCTTCATTGGAGTGACACGAAGATAGGCTTGATCACCAGGTTGATAGATCACACCCCATCGCTTGCGATCATAATTACTCTTCTGACGGTCTTGAGCTGCTTTGAGATTCTCCCGTACAATTCGGACTTGTTCTTCGGCATGCTGAATAATGTCCGGTCCAACAAGAGGTCGTTCCCCAGTTTCTGACCAATTCAGAGGGGTTCGACCTTTACGTCCATAAAGAACCTCAAATGGGGCCATTTTTAAGCTGGCTTGATAACTGTTGTTATAAGAGAACTCGGCATACGGGAGAGATTCCTCCCATTTCTTACCGAAGGATATAACACAGGCTCGTAGCATGTCTTCAAGCACTTGATTAACGCGCTCAACTTGGCCTTGAGATTGGGGATGATAAGCTGAACTCCAGGTAATATGAGTTCCCATTGCTTTCTGGAAACTTTCCCAGAAATGGCCAGTGAAAATACTGCCACGGTCTGAACTGATTTCCTTGGGAATACCATGGAGTGAAACAATTCTGGAGATATATAGCTCTGCTAACTGACTAGCAGTAATAGTCTCCTTAACTGGCAGAAAGTGTGCAACCTTGGAAAGTTGGTCAACGACGACAAGAATAGCATCGTGACCCTTCTGAGACTTGGGAAGACCAGTGATGAAGTCCATTTGCACTTTATCCCACTTCCATAGAGGAATAGGGAGCGGTTGCAGAATTCCAGCAGGTTTCTGATGTTCTGCCTTCACGCGACGACAAACGTCACACTCGGCAACATAACGAGCAATATCCTGCTTCATCCTAGACCACCAGTACCTTTGACGAAGATCTCGATACATTTTGGTACTACCCGGATGGATAGACAGCGGTGTATCATGGGCCTCCTTCATGACTTTGTCAGTCATCAGATCGAAGCGAGGTACTACGATGCGGTCTCTGAAATATAATGTACCATCTTCAGCAACTGAGAAATCCCGATACTTAGCAAGGTGAAGCTCCTTCTTCATCAAGTCAATTTCAGCATCTTTGGCTTGCGCTTCTTTAACAGCCTTCAGAAGGTCTGGTTGTACCACAAGGTTATTAAGAGAACCCTGGGGAAGAATTCGCAGATTCAGCTGAGTCAGTTCTGCGTGAAGACGAGGTTGAGCTTGCCTAACCATGAGGTTGTTGCAATATGACTTGCGACTCAGGGCATCGGCCATTACATTAGCTTTGCCCGGGGTATAAGAAATACCGCAGTCATAATCCGCAATAGCTTCTAACCATCGTTGTTGTCGGAGATTAAGATCCGGTTGAGTGAATAAGTATTTCAGACTTTGGTGATCGGTATAAATTTCACACCGATTACCCAGAAGGTAGTGTCGCCATAACTTCAATGCATACATCACTGCTGCAAGTTCAAGATCATGCACTGGATAATTCTCTTCATGTGGACGCAATTGACGTGAAGCATATGCAATTACTCTCCGCTCTTGCATTAGGACGCAGCCTAGTCCTTGGCGAGAGGCGTCGCAATATATGACAAAGTCCTTGCGAGAATCAGGAGGAGCAAGCACTGGAGCAGAAGTGAGCTTGTCCTTGAGGGTTTGGAAACTTTCCTGACACTTGTCTGTCCACTCAAACTTAACGCCTTTGTGGAGCAGATTAGTCAGGGGCTTGGCGATCTTGGAGAAGTTCTCGACGAATCGGCGACAATAGCTGGCTAGACCGAGAAAGCTTCGGACCTGCTTGGCATTCTTCGGAGGGGTCCAGTCAAGAATAGCCTGAACTCGCTCCGGGTTAACTGCAATACCATCCTTGGAGATGACATGTCCAAGGTAGGTTACCTCGGAAAGCCAGAATTCGCACTTAGAGTACTTGGCATATAATTGGTGCTCTCGAAGTCTCTCCAGAACTAGTCGAAGGTGCTCAGCATGTTCTTCTTTGTTCTTCGAATAAATCAGAATATCATCCAGATATACCACGACGAATTTGTCGAGGTAATCCATGTATATGTAATTCATTAGGCGGGAGAATGTAGCTGGAGCGTTTGTTAAACCAAACGACATGACTGTGTACTCGTAAGAGCCATAACGAGTAACGAATGCAGTCTTCGGAATATCCTCTTCGCGAACACGGATCTGGTGATAACCCAACCTCAAGTCGAGTTTAGAAAACACCGAAGATCCATCAACTCGCTGGATCCTACTCTCCGCGTGCACTCTGATGCAGAATCCGGTCTCATCGAATGACAACTCGGAGTATAATACAACTTGAAGAGAAAGGTTAAACAAAACAATGGAAAGGAAAATGATTATCACACTAATCAGATCAAAGACAGGGAAATCGCACTGAATCCAGCTCTCCGGGAGGATAGAATTAACGAGAACCTAAATGTCGGTGTTTAGTAATTTTGCAAAACCCGAATAGATGAGAGATTAGAATCCCAGAGTAAAGACGAGGAATAAAAGATCCTAATACCACCCAGTTGGCGACGTGGGCCCGTAAGCCACACAGCCAAGTTAGTAAAACAATTTTTGACCACTAGACTCAAGTTCGGCCAAGGAATTGGGAAGGGGGATTCCTAGAGGCAGTCGGCTCTGATACCAACCTGTGACGACCCCGGCTTAATCGTGCACTAATCATACACGCAAATGCGCACGATCAAGCCTAAGGACTCACTTGAAGATATCACAACACAACTCTAAAACATAAATAAAGTCATACAAGCTTAATATTACAAGCCAGGGCCTCGAGGGCTCGAATACATAGCTCGATGGCATACAAGCGTCAGCGGAAGCATTAGATATCTGGGTACAGATATATTACATAGAGAGAATTAGGCCTTCACAGAGGCGGGGTAAAATAAAATACTACGATCGAAAGGCGTAGGCCTCCTGCCCTGGACCCTCCGATCCTACTCCTGGTCGTCGAACGGCTCCTCGTAGTAGTAGTACTCGCCAGGCGGATAGTAGTACTGGTCGTCGGCTGGGGCTTCTGGCTCAGGGGCTCCGTCGTCTGGTGGCATCAAATGGAAAACGGGGAAAAAGAAAATAAAGCAAACGTGAGTACTCATCCGAAGTACTCAGCAAGCAAGGATCTACACTACATATGCATCATTTTCAAAGGGGGCTGTATATGTGGACTGGGCTGCAGAAATGCCAGAATAGAGGGGGAAAGCCTAGTCCTATCGAAGACTAGCATCTTCAACATTCTTCGACAGTCTTGCAGCATCAGGGAAGAGCAGATGAACATAATGTAAAGTAGTAGTAGTAATATCATCAACCTCGACCTGAGATCCTTTCTCGACTCCCTGCGAGAAAGCAATCCCAGAGCCGTACTATCCAGTTCTCACCATATGTTCTAGTTGTACCGATCGGGATACAACTCCGAGTGTCCGTTACCGTAGGACAGGCTATCGATAGAAGTTTCTTCCCTGCAGGGGTGCACCAACTTACCCACCACGCTCACTTAACTCTGGCCGGACACACTTTTCTGGGTCATGCCCAGCCTCGGCTAAGCAACACGCCGCAACCCGACCTAGGCTTATAAGAGAGGTCAGCACGCCGGACTAAACCTATGCCCCCAGGGGTCTTGGGCCATTGCCCCGGGAACTCCTGCACGTTACGGGGCCACCGAGAGCAGACCTAGCAACCCCTTATACAAGCGCGGTTGCGTTACCAGTCCAACTCGGCGTGCGCCGCTCCTTACTGACGTCAAACAAGCTTCGGCTGATGTGTACGACGCAGAACGCCCATACTATGCCCACGTGATGGTTAGTGCTATCGGGCCAGAGGCCCCTCGGATCAAATATCCAAAACCGTAGTGGATTAGGAGCGCGCGGAAACGAGCAGAGACTCACGATCGATGTGACCCCGTCGCCCCATCTCGAGGACTTGCGGCAAGGGCTAAGAATGCCCGGCCACGCCTCGTAGTTATCTCGCGGGCACCATCCAGGTCAACCCGACTCCACATCACTTCGCAATAAGCTCGCGCGGGTACCCCTCAGGGCCGACCCGTCTTTAGTATCATATTTTAGTGCAAGTCATAATATCCAAGGTAACTGTGTGTCTGACACCGAAGGGAACCCTGAGGAATCACCCTCGATGGAATTCCCGCTCGATGTTATCATCAAGGTGAACGAAGGAGGAATCACCCTCGAGGTCCACCTTGAGGAGTTGCGCGACGACGTCGTGATCGGGGGTGGTGTAGAAGGAATCACCCTCGCTTACCACGACCGAGTAACTAACCTACAAGGTTAACATCAGAAGTGCTGACGAGGTATCACCCTCGGCACTCGATGATAACCCAGCAGTGTCGGCAACTAAGGGGAAGTGATGTGCGGTGCCATGGTCTAGTCTTCAATCCCGATGATCGGGTCTTCTGATGTCCAGCAGGGCAGTCGGGATCAAGTGGGGGTCTCTGTCGTGTCTCTACCCACGTTATACTAAGCAGTCTAGGATAACCGGTAAGGTACCAAAGCAGGGTACAATAATCAGGCTATGCAGCAGATATAGGAAAACAGTAGCAGTAGCAGTTCTAATGCAAGCATAAGAGAGAAGAGAATAGGCGATATAGGCATGCTCAAAATGGGGGTGCTTGCCTGTTTGCTCGGGGGCAAGGGCAAGGTCTTCAGTAGTATCGTCGGGGACGTAGTCGTACTCCTGTGCGGCGTCTGCCTCGGGAGCTACGTCAACGTCGGGGGCTACCGAGAGAGAAGAGGGGGAAGAAATAGGTAAACATAATGCAAACAAATGCAACACGGTGCGTGTGATGCTATGATGCAGTGCAGGGTTGCCTAAATATGCATCTAAGTCATTTTAGTTATTTTTAGAATTATTCTGGGATTTAATATCCGACGTGTGTGCACTATTCATCTGCCGGATACGGGTCCGGAGTTACGAGTTCTTCTACGTAGGGGGTTCCGATGGAGAAACAGACGGCACGATCAGACTCGGCTCGTCGTTCTGAGCAACTTTCATATATAAAGTTTTTCGATCTGACTTACGGTTTATTTTCTATTGATTTTCTAAAGTTTAATCTATTTTCTGAAATTCCTGGAATTAAATTAATTCAAAAATGCACAGTGCAGGAAAAGGCTAGGTGCACCCGGTGCAGTGCACCAAAGGTGCTCCAGTGAGGCTGACCGGTGGGTCCAGTCAACTGCTGACTCAACAGTTGACTGGTCCACGGTTGACTAGTCAAAGGGCCCAGGGGACCCACACGTCAGTGTCTTATTAGTTTAACAGGGTTTAAATTAATCTAATATAGTTTAATTAGGGTGCGGGCCCAGGCTGTCAGCGGTACAGTTAGTAGTGGGTTAATTAGCACTAATCGCAACTGCTACAGTGCTATGGCCCACATGTCAGTGACAGCTAGTGAAGTGGTTAGTGACTAAACGGCCTGACGCGCGGGGCCCACCGGAGTTTTGAACTCCGGCGTGCGCCGGCGACCAGCAGAACGGCGGCGTGGCGCGGGACCTCGCCGGATATGGCGCACAGGGGGCGGATCGAGCCGCGGTTGGGCTCGTTCGGACGAGCACGGAACCGCGCGTGCGACGAAGCGAACGGCGGCAGCTGGGGGTGACCTAAACGACGGCGGGACAACAATGGCGTCGGCGAGCTCGCCGGAGCTCGGACGCGATGAGGCAGCGGCCTACGGCGATGGAACCGAAGGGGAAGAAGGGGAAAACGGCGAGGCTCACAGGGAGAGGGCCGATGGCGAGCTCGGGACGGGTCGGGGAGGTCCGGTGGCACGGATCGGTGGCGAGGCGGTCCGGCGATCGACGGGGAAGAAGATGATGCAGACGGCTTTGATGTGGCCCCCCAGTCTCGATCCGGTGCTGTAGTTGACGAAGAAGAGCGCGGCCGTTCTCCTGGGCAAGCTCCGTTAGCAGGAGGCGGCTTCGGAGCGCGAGATCGACGGCGTGCGGCGGCGGCAGCTTTCGGTGGCTACCAGGGAACGAAGAGGCCGAGGCGAGGGGGGTGAATGGCCGTCCTAGGGTTCGGCCTGGGGTCGAGCTGGTTCTTATCCTCCTCGCAGCGGCAGCAGCGCCGGGGATGGCCGGCGCGTGGCGATGCGGCGACGTGTCGGCGCGTGCGGTCGACAGCACGGGAGGAGGAGGACGACCTCCTAGCGGGCTGGGCCGCTTACAGTGCGGAGCAGGCTTAATGCACAGTAGTAGTTTAGGCCTTTTCTATTTTCTATTTTTTTCCTTTTTCAGCTAACCTTTTATGTTTGGAATTAGTTAGGTCTCTTCTGCATTTTTGTAAAATGTGAGAGCTGTCCCAAATATGGCAATGCAATATTATCTCTCACCAAAAAGTGGTTTGGGCAGAATTGAAGTTTGTTTGAATTTGATATGATTTTAAATATATCAAATATTCTGTTTTTGGGTCTGTTCCAACTTGTTTGAATCATTTATCCAACTCCAAACATTTTGATGTTGATTTTAGAAAGGTTTCTGGATTATTTACCATTAAATGAACATTTTTCCAGCAGTGTTTGATCAACCTCATATTTCACTTATGAATTTAAGTTGATTTTTAAAAATGGAGTTGATTTACTTTGGTTAACCACTATGTTTAATCACTGCATATGTTATGACTTGGCATTATTAACAGCTGATCATGGTGGCGCGTTTCCGACGGCTTCCGGCGAGAGCGCCGCCGCGGGAGGCCATCGGAGCCGGTTCCGGCGACGTCCGACGTGTCACCAAGTGGGGTCCACCCGTAGACGCTGACAGCGGGCCCCGCAGCGCGTTTGACCTTGTTGACCGGGTCAACACGCGGGTTACTATTCACCCCCTGACACTGACCAATGGGCCCGCGTAGTTAATTACCGTTAATAGTTAATTAGGCTAAATCTGCTAATTAGCTAACCCACTGACAGGCTGGGCCCACTGACTAATTAACTCAGATTAGTTAAAATAAATTCTGATAATTAACCACAGAGGCTGACAGGTGGGTCCCACCTGGGTCTGTTTGACCAGTCAGCTGGTCAGCCGATTGCTGACGCCAGCATGACGTCAACCTGACATCATATTCCATTTTAGGCACTTTCTATTGTTTAAATAATTCCAGGAATTGTTATAATCTTTTAAAAACTCGTAGAAATTAAACCGTAGCTCCGATCGAAAAACTTTATATATGAAAGTTGCTCAGAACGACGAGACGAATCAGAATACGCTCTCCGTTTAACTGTCACATGCCTCTAACTACCTGAACATGTAACCTTTCCCTCTGGTTCATCTGTCTGACAGATGCCCAGAGCCAGGAAAATATCCCAGATATTTTCCCGCTTCATCTACAACGTGTATCACTGCGTTAGGTCACCCCTAACACCGCGTAGTGCCATGTCTTGTTGTGTGATTACTTTCGTTGCCATGTATTTATTTGTTTCTTCTTCCCCTTTCTCTCGATAGACCCCGAGACCGACGATGACCCGAAGATCGTCTACCTCGTTGAAGACCAGTTGGTGTTTGCAAAGCAATCAGGCAAGCACCCCCTTTTGTGCATTCCGATATTGCCCATTCTCTTCTCTCTTATGCTTGCATTAGAATCTGCTGTTGTTCTGTATCCTATATCTGCTGCATAGCCTGTTCATTTGTAACCTGCTGTTGATACTTACCTGTTATCCTAAACTGCTTAGAATGGGTTGGGTAGAGACCATCAGAGACCCCACTTATCCCGACTGCCCCGCTGGATGATCAGAAGACCTGAGCAACAGGATCGAAGACCAGACCCCGACACCGCACGTCACTTCCCCCTTATTTGCCGACACTACTGGGTTACTATCAAGTGTCGAGGGTGATACCTCGTCAGCACTTCTGATGATAACCTTGTAGGTTAGTTAATCGGTCGTGGTAAGCGAGGGTGATTCCTCCTACACCACCCCCGATAACGACATCGTCGTGCAACGCTTCAAGTGTGGACCTCGAGGGTGATTCCTCCTTCGTTCGCCTTGACGAAAACATCAAGTGGGATTCCATCGAGGGTGATTCCTCAGGGTCCCTTTGGTGTCAGACACACGGATACTTTGGTTACTATGACTGTACACTATAACATGATACTAAAGACGGGTCGGCCCTGTGGGGTACCCGCGCGAGCTTATTAGCGAGAGATGTGGAATCGGGTGGACCTGGATGGTGCCCGAGGGTTGAACACGAGGCGTGGCCGGGCATTCCTAGCCCTTGCCGCAAGTCCTCGAGACTGGGCAACGGGGTCACATCTTTCGTGAGTCTCTGCTCGTTTCCGCACTATCAACACACTAACGGTTTGGATATTTGATTCGAGGGGCCTCTGGCCCGATAGCACTAACCATCACGTGGGCATAGTATGGGCGTTCTGCGTCGTATACATCAGCCGAAGCTCTATTGACGTCAGCGAGGAGCGGCCCGCTTTGGATTGGACTGGGAACGCAACCGCGCTTGTATAAGGGGTTGCTAGGTCTGCTTCCGGAGTGTCCTCGCAACGTGCAGGGTTCCTAGGGCGAAGGCCCAAGACCCCTGGGGGCATAGGTTAGTCCGGCGTGCTGACCTCACTTTAGAGCCTAGGTCGGGTTGCGACGTGTTGCTTAGCCGAGGCCGGGCATGACCCAGAAAAGTGTGTCCGGCCGGAGTTAAGCGAGCGTGGTGGGTAACTTGATGCACCCCTGCAGGGAAGAACTAATCTATCGATAGCCTGTCCTACGGTAACGGACACTCGGAGTTGTATCCCGATCGGTACAACTAGAACTTGAGATGAAATGGATAGTATGGCTCTGGGATTGCTTTCTCGCAGGGAGTCGAGAAAGGATCTCTGGCCGAGGTTGATGATACTACTACTTTACATTATGATAATCTGCACTCTTCTAATGCTGCAAGGCCGATGAAGATGATTGAAGATGCTAGTCTTCGATAGGACTAGGCTTTCCCCCTCTATTCTGGCATTTCTGCAGCCCAGTCCACATATACAGCCCCCCTTTGAAAATGTTGCATATGTAGTGTAGATCCTTACTTGCTGAGTACTTCGGATAAGTACTCACGTTTGCTTTATTTTCTTTTTCTCCCCATATCCTTTTGACGCCGCCAGATGACGGAGCCCCTGAGTTAGCTGCCCCCGTCGACGACTACGGCTACTACTACTACCCTCCTGGTGAGTACTACTACGAGGAGCCGACTGACGACCAGGAGTAGGATTCGAAGGGTCCTAGGCAGGAGGCCTACGCCTTTCGGTCGTAGAGTTTTATTTTGCCCCGCCTTCATAAAGGCTTATCTCTGTTTCTGTAATATATCTGTACTCAGATATCTGATGCTTCCGCTGACACTTGTATGCCATCGAGCTATGTATTCGAGCCCTCGAGGCCCTGGCTTGTAATATAAAGTTTGTATGACTTTATTTATGTTTTAGAGTTGTGTTGTGATATCTTCAAGTGAGTCCTTAGGCTTGATCGTGTGCATTTGCGTGTATGATTAGTGCACGAATAAGCCGGGGTCGTCACAGGTCCACTACACCGGCTGTGACTCGCGGGCATCCGTACGCACCAGATCTCTACGACGGTAGAAAAGCATCATCTTGCCACCAACCATCATCACAAAGAAGCCAAGACAACAAAAACTTCAGTGCCTCCAAGGAGGTCATGACACGGAACCTAGTCATTGCTCGATCCAGAGAGGAAAACATGATTTTCACCTCGAGCATAAATAGGGAGAAGAGGTGGAATCACGTCATCGCGTGCATGGGAGGGTGGGTGGGGGTGGGGGCAACAATTGTGGGCGTTGATGGCAGCCACGACAAGCATCAAGCTGCATTTTCACTCGACTCCGCCACCTTCCCACACAGAGGGACGCCAAATGTGGCCCCAACTGCAAATGGGAGGACCGTCGTGGCCGCCGCCCTAGGGGACTTCAAATCTGGATCTTTGAAACGAACATCGTCATGGCTAAACCACACCAGGAACTTGCCACCCTAGATGAGCAAATTGTTGCTTTTGAGCCTACATGCAAGTCAGGGCACCTACCGCCATGAGTTGAACGGGGTGTCTTGGAAACTAGAGCCTTTAGCTTGTCCTAGAAGGGGCTTAGAGGTCTGCATGACCGTTGACGTAAAAGGAATAGAGGAAGCATGTTAGTGACCATATAGAAAAACCCATAGGATGGGATGGCATTTTAGTAAAAGATCCAAGCTACACCCCAATCAAGTCCTCCCGTATGCCCGACATAAAGCTCATTACCCATTTGGCACTGATAAACCGCTTGACGATCGTAATGATTCACTTCACAGACTATGTACCAACCAGTGGCGGATCTAAGGGGGTGCCACCCCCCTCCCGCGCGTAAAAATAAAAAATAGTGTATATGGCATACTTAACATTAATTTTGTAATAATGTAATGCTATTTTTAGACTATTTGTTGGATTTACGATGTGTAACGACCCGAGACCAACGCTCCAGAAGCCTTCCAGTTATTTCGTTGTCGCCATGTGATTTATTTGTTTGTTGTATTCATCATCGCATCATCCGTATTGCATCCGCATGTTTTCATAAAACTCGTAGTCGTTCGTAGTTGCCGCTTCTCTCTTTGTCTCCGTTGATCTTTTGTCAGGCCCCCTTGTCTTTGTCGACCTCTCTCAAACCCCCTTTGCGTGCGTGTCCGAAACTTACCCTGACCCGAACCCGAACCGAGCTGTCGTTACCGATCGGTCCGGATCATCCCTAAACATCCCCAAAATATCTTCGGTTCTTTGTTGGACTCTCCTAACCTATTTATCTCAGACCGTCCGATTACGATCGGAGGGACCAAATAGCGCCTAACCTAACCCACCTACTATATAAACAGTCTAACCCTAGGCTGTCCCATCCATTCCTCCCCTATCCAATCGCCGCCGCCACACTCCACCTCCCACCTCGGGATCTCCTCCCGATCCAAATTCTCTCCGACCAAGTCCCTTTTTTTCCGCCGCCACGCAATCCATCCATCTAGTGCCACGCCTCCACACCTCGGGTCCGAGGCCCCAGCCAGCCGCCGCGGCCGCGTCCCGCTGCCAGCAGCGCCATAGGAGCCTCACGCCCCGAAGAGCGAGAGCTCGAGTCGCTCCTGTCCGTCTTCCTCCTCTGCCCCGAGTCACCACCCCCTCGCCGGAGCTCCTCTCCAGCACGCCGCCGCCAGCGACCCGCCACAGGTCCAACGCCATGCCCCGCCTTCTCCCCTAGTTCTTCCTCCTCCTTCTGTATTCATCTCTCTCTCAGGGCTCTCTCTCTTTGCCTTGGACAGAAAACGCCATCGCCTTGCAGCTCCCGCCGCCGCCTTGCTCCGTTTGTTGTCGTCTCCACCAGATCCGACGAGGACGTCCGCCACCCGTCCGTCACGCCTGGCCTCCGTTCGCCTCCACGCCGTCCTCGTCGCGAAGCCGGCCGCAGCCGTCGACCCCCTGCATCCTCTACTTCGAGCAGGAGGACAAGACGCGCCCCCAACCCCTGCCTCGCCTTGGATCTCGCCGGGTTGCCGTCTCGCCGCTAGATCCCGTCGTCCCCGCCATCCACGTGTCGCCGAAGGTCGCCTCCGCGCCAAGTTCGTCGTCGCCGCTCCTCTGCTTCCGCTGCATCGAGCAGCAGCAGTTCGGGCAGAGGACGCCGCCTCTGCCTCGACCCCCGCCTGGACTCCTCTCTAGCCGGCCCACTTCCCTGCCAGAACCACTGGGCCTGCGCCAAGGCCCAGCCCAGCGCCGCATCTGCCTCAGCCTGCCTTGGCCTCTCCATCAACCTGGGCTTGGCCCATGGTGAGAAACCCCCCCAGCCTTGTGTGCTCTGTTTCAGCCCAGTTCTGTTTTTTTTTCCTGGACGAATTTGTCTAATTATCCAGAGGGCGCCTGTTTACAAAAAAGTCCCTAGTATTCATGCATATAATAACTCCACAACCGTGCATCGGATTAAAATACTTTATATATGTAAATTGCTTAGAATTTAATCTAGTTTCACAATATGCAACTTTCATCCATGCTAAAAATGTTTAAATTGTTGTTTGCATTAATTGGCTTAAATGACTTGCTAAAATGGTTTATTTCATAACTAAATAACCGTAGCTCCGAATTTAATAAACTATATATGTAAATGGGGTAGAAAAAATGCATAGATTAACATGGTGCTCTTATTTTGCATGTTTAACAACTCTAAAATATGGTTTAGGGCAGAACAGTACCAACCTCGAAATATGCACATGGGGATTTTTCAAAATTGTTGTTTGTTGTTCCGGCCTCATTTAAACTTGCCTAGATAGGTAGTTTTATTATGCTTCACCTCTTGCCATGTTAACCAACATTTAATCTTGTCTTGTTCATAAACGAGAGTGAACTAAATATTTGAATGTGGTGTTTCGTCAATATGCAACTCGTTGCATATTGAGCTCCACTTAATTTGTAGTATTGTTTATTGCACTTTGTCATGCCATGCCTATTTAAACCGGACATGCATCATACTTGTTTGTGCATCATGCCATGCTTATGCTTGTGTGTTTACCGTATTGTTTGCTTCTTTTCAGTTGTGCTTCTTCTCGTAAGTTCCTGTTTCGTTGCGATCGTGAGGATTCGTTCGACTGCGCTTGGTGCGTCTACGCCTGTTCGTCTTCTTCATGGACTCGATCTTCTTCCTAGCGGGATTTCAGGCAAAATGCCCGTTACCCTGGATACCACTACTATCTTTGCTTTGCTAGTTGTCACGATGCTATCGCTATGTCGCGCTACCTACCACTTGTTCATCAAGCCTCCCAAATTGCCATGATAGCCTCTAACCTTTTCCACCATCCTAGCGAATCGTTGTTTGGCTATGTTACCGCTTTGCTCAGCCCCTCTTATAGCGTTGCTAGTTGCAGGTGCAGTGCAGATTGTTTCACGTTGGGACATGGACATCATGGGATATCACAATATCTCTTATTTAATTAATGCACATATATACTTGGTAAATGGTGGAAAGTTTGGCCTTTTGCTTGGTGTTTTGTTCCACTCTTGCCGCCCTAGTTTCCGTCATACCGGTGTTATGTTCCTTGATTTTGCGTTCCTAACACGGTCGGAATTTATGGGCCCCCCTTGACAGTTCGCTTTGAATAAAACTCTTCCAGCAAGACTCAATATTGGTTTTACCATTTGCCTAATAACAACTAAAACTTGCATAGGGACTTCCCGGGCCCTGAGGATAATTAATTAACAACCCCGGGCCAGTGCTCCTCATGAGTGTTGGTCCAAACTAGAGCCACTTGCGGCGCCACCTGGGGCAACTCGGGTTTTTGGCTGTCGTACGTAGTGTTCATCCGCCGTGTCCTGAGAACGAGATACGCGGCTCCTATCGGGATCGTCGACACGTCGGAAGGTCTTGCTGGTTTTGTTTTACCATTGTCGAAATGCCTTGTGAACTGGGATTCCGAGTTTGGTCGGGTTATTCCGGGAGGAGGATTTTCCTCCGTTGATCGTGAGAGTTTGTGATGGACTAAGTTGGGACACTCCTGCAGGGTTTGAACTTTCGAAAGCCATGCCCGCGGTTATGTGGCAGACGAGAATTTTTAATATCCGGTTATAGAGAACTTGACACCAGATTTGAATTAAAATACACCAACCGCGTGCGTAACCATGACCGTCTCTTTTCGAGTGAGGTCGAGAAGAGAACACGGTAGGGTTATGATTGACTCGTAAGTAGTTCAGGATCACTTATTGATCATTACTAGTTTGCGACCGTCATGCGTAGTGGCTCTTCTTTCTCTTGTACTCGTAAGTTAGCCACCATACAAATGCTTAGTCGCTTGCTGCAGCCTCACCACTTATCCTTTCCTTACCCATTGAGTTTTGCTAGTCTTGATACCCATGGTAATGGGATTACTGAGTCATCGTGGCTCACAGATTACTACAACAACAGGTGCAGGTACAGGTAAAACGAAGCTTTGACGTGAGAGCAATGCTTGCTTGTTTTGGAGTTCTGCTTCTTCTTCGATCAAGGGATAAGTTCCGGGTCGGGAGCCTGGGATTAGCAGGGTGGATGTCGTTCTTCTTTTTCGTTTGATTTCATCCATAGTCGGATCATGCTCTTCTGTATGATGATTGCTATGTATTGATGAACTGTTGTATTCATGTTGTAGCTTGTGGCGAGTGTAAGCCTTTATCTTGTATTCTCATCTATTCAGTACATGGTATGTTGTAATGATATCCACTTTGCTATGCGCTTGAAATGCGATTGTGCCCCAATTATGAATTCATCACGTGATTGTGATAGAATCGCATCTTGGACGCGACACGATGATGTATAACCCAAATTATACTACTGTAGTGTAATTTTCCTAAATTTTGTACCAATGTACTGATGTTTGGCGCCCCAAATACTTAATTCCTAGGTCCGCCACTGATACCAACAAAAGTTCATAGGAAAATTTCCATTTTACTAGCATTGGTTATGACACTTAATTAAGCGTAAAGCGCACGCGTACGTCCATGAGCTACATTTAGGTCATGGCACTTTGAAACGGAACCGGAGTAAACGTGCAGTTTTTTAAGTGCACATGGAACTAGGTGTCAGATTTTGGTTATTGGCGCGAATCCTTCCCACCCGTATCTGTTACTACCTCTGTATACAAATGTAAGACGATTTTACAGTTTAATTTAAACTGTAAAAACGTCCTAACTTTGTTTGCAGAGGGAGTGGAAAATTTGCATCCCATAGAAGGTATATAAGGCCTTAAAATGTTCTTTTTAGCATCCATTTTCCATTTCCTTCTTGGGCCTCTATTCCTACGCTCTACCACGATTGATAGCTTGCGAGCATCTTCCTCCTCTTTCAAGCCACATGTAGTTTACCATTGATGAAGTGCCATGAGTGCCGTTTGAAATTTCAAGTCAAAGGACAATCTCAACAAAGTTAAAGGCCCAAACCACCAGGTAAGTTTGGTTATTAGATCTGTTGTTCGCTTGCCAAGGCCGATTCCAGATTGCGGAACTGTTTTCCGTAGCAGACTCGTCAGTCGTCAGCTCAGCAATTCGCCCTCCGTGGAGAAGGCAATCCTCTTGCTTGAGAGAAAGCATGTAGTGCTAGCAGCAACTTGTCATGATCAACCATGTATACAATATTTCTGTCATATTGCTGGCAGGCCGTTCAGTATAATAATGCTCTTGCGTCGAGAAAATGCAGAGATCATCAATTAACCAGTATAGGAACTTACAGAAGTAACCACCGTACCTACTGATACAAACCAGCTTGATGCATCGATCATCCCTCTGAAAGAAACAACAATGGTGGCGAGTGTGAGAGGCTGCAGCGTGTTACCGGCTAGCTAGCGCGCGCGAACATGAAGAACAGGAGCCGGCAAGGGCCGTCTATATATCTCGCACTAGCCGCCATTAGCTGAAGAAGTCGTGTGTGAACGATGGAGACGCTGCGTCGCCAGCGCGGGTGCGGGGATCGGACGGGGTCATCCCTGCGATGCTTCCGTCCGCGAAACGGATTAAATAAAAAAGAATTCGGAAGGATTAAAGCGGACCGCGTAGACGGGGAGCGGAGACTTGACTTTTTTTTTTTACAGCAGAGTGGAGACTTGACTTGGCGGCGTATGTAGGACGGTGGGGTTTTTCGGTGCCTTTTCCATCCATTTTCCTTGGGGTTTCAGGGGATCTTCTGGGCGTTTTGGTCAGACTATGCAGATGCAGGACTGCATTTCATCGAGATTTTTTTTTTTTTTTGCGGGTGTGCATTTCATTGAGATTAACCTATAGAGCTAGCCTCCAATCCTCCAACGGAGTAACGCTGATCGGCCGGCCTTTTCCTGATATATGCATTCTTGCTGGAGAGCTGAACGAGGTTTCGACCGTTTTTTTACCTCACTAGCTGGCCTGGGCGGATTTTAATAAATGAGTTCTCTAAAGTAGTGAAATAACGGAGTAAAGATGCAGCTGGATGAAGTAGTTTTGTCCCGTCTTGTGAAAAACTAGTTTTAAGTATCTCGGAACACCCTCAGAACGAACGTCAAAGCAGAGAAATAATGTTGAGAGAAATGAACTGGCCAGTTAGAAAGAATGAACTCTGCATCCAACTCAACATCAACATTCCTCGAAACAGACTCTCGTCACGCTTTGTAGATAAAGCACTGACCAAAGTACATGGCCGAAATAGCCAACTGAACGTCAATATTCGGGCCTCAGTGTTTTTGAACACCAATGGACATAGGCTCTTTATTGTTCTTTTCAATTTTGGAAGAAAAACTAACTATGAATGATCATGTAATGAAAAATTGAATAATCCAATTTCGACGTATTTGAGCAATCAAATCTCTCAACATATAATTTTTGAGAGATCTTGTAAATTTCGACTAAACATTTTTCTAGATATCCTAACAACAATAATGCCATGCAAGCATTTAAATGACTCCTAATGACATCTAGTGGGCGCATACGAACAACCAAACACCATAGCCTTCATATGACATACCTGATCGATATTGATGCAACCTACCAATCAATCTAGCATGCCCAAAGTCTCTCGTGAAGTTTTTAGGCTGGCCATAGTGGTGGTAACTTAGCTGGTATCATGCACTCGGGAATAGTATACATGCTGATGTAGCAGAGAATTAAAGAAAAGAGAGAGGGTTAGAGTAACATAGATAGATACCGTATCCAGGGGCGGAGCCAGGATTTGAGCATAGGGGGGTCCAAGTCTAGTGGCGGAACCCGGATTTCAATATGGTGGGCCGGGTCACATTGATAAGAAAATGTGATTAAAAACATGGTTGCATTTGTATAATAATTTGGAACTTCGACGCTATAAAAATGTATAAACATAACTATCATAATAAAATAATAAAATAATTTCCCATTTTGACGCTACAAAAACATGGTAGTATCTATATTAGTTTCAATCCAAATCTCCATCGCAAATAAGATAAAAATAAAAAATAATTTTATTTAAAAAAATTGGCTGCTAATTCCGTTTCGTGTAGATTATGGCACAATGCCAAAGCACTTTTATTTAAAAATAAAAATAATTTTATTTTAAAAAACTTACCTAATAAAAAGTCTTTCCCCTTTAGCGACGCTTAAAAAGAAATAACCTCACTTTTCTCTTCTTAACCACTGAACATCAAGTTTCAGAATTGGCATGTCATCTCACACAACCAAAAAACCTAAAGTCTGGTGTGTAATTTTCGCACTTCAGGATGAGAATTGAGAGAGATATGATACAGTAATCCATAGTGCAACTGCTAACCTTGATATTTCTTGTCGAACCGGAGAATCAATGAATGCATATTGGAGGATAGCCCTCGCCCGTCGGCCGTCGCGGCATCGGCATGGGCTTATGGTTTGAATCTGATCGCAAGCAGGGGTGTAGGCGGTGGCGGCGCAGCGCTAATCGCTTGCGTTAATTACGGCAGATTCTAATTAGGCAGCGCCTCCTTTCCTATTTTCATTTTATGAAGGGGCCTAGTACGTGTGCTTATATGGGCCTTACTCTTTTTCACATTTTATGCTCGAGATAGGGGGGCCACGTATTTATAAACTGATGTGTTATCGCTAATTACGTGGTACCTTTTCCACGTACGCAGGCCCCTGCTCGTCCCCTGGCTCCGTCACATACCGTTTCATGTTAAATGCTATGCTACTTGGTGTCATGTATGTCAATAAATATGATCATCTATTATACTACTTTATGATACTATGCACTATAAGACCTCTTACAATGCAAAGGTGCTTAGAAGAGGTGCTAAGTGCATTAAATAGCTTAGCAACTCAACTCCCCAATGTATAGGTACTTAACTTGTTGCTAAGCTCACTTTATTGAATGATTTAGCATCTAAACTCTTCCATGCATCGGTCAACTTCTTTCATTTAAGTGGTTTGCCTAGGTTCACGTGCTTGGCATTGGTTCTTCCTGGGGTCATCAAAATGCTCTCTCTCCTCCTTAATTAATGCGTCATGTCATTTTTTTGCCTATGTGGTATGCTTAGCACTTGTCCACCGTGGAGCACTGAGAAGGGCCTAAAAGTAGTATCATACACTAGTATCATGTTGCATGATACTAGTATATGATACTCCCCACTATGAGTAACCTTATGGAGTGCACCTAGGCTCTTAAATGTTCGACCTTTCGTTACTGCTTCTTTTGTTACTCTTCATTATTATTTTGCATCTATAAATATATACATACACGCTTCTGTTTTTGGTCATGTGACGCACAAGCTCAATCCTCCCTCGGTGAGAATGCATTAGTTTCTTAGATGCTCAAGCGAAGGGAGAAATTTGTTTTGCTTTGCTTCTTCGGAATAGGCGGCAACGAGAAGTGTGTTAACAGTTTGTCATTCCTGCACGGTGTTGTGCGATACACCTCCATATGAATGCATGTCGTAGGTCCTAGCTAAGCCCCTTCCCTCGCCTTTTCCCCGCTGGATCTGAGCGTGGCGGGCGTCGGTCGCCGGATCCGTTGAAGGTGGGGATGCCGGAGTTGCGAGCTCGGACCGGGAGAAATCTTTGGCCAGCTGTTCCGGTCACGGCGGCGGCGACGCCGGCTGGCGTCGTTCCCCTTCTCGGAGGCGCCATCGAGGTTCGATCCCCTCTCCCTCCCCTCTCATACTCGGGTGAAAACCTTTGCCAGTTCTGGTATGGGCGGCAGCGGCGCGGCTTGCGTCGTCACCTTCCTGAAGGTGTCGTCTTGGGCGAGTTGGGGGTGTGCATTGGCGTTTGGATGCGGTTCTCCGGCGAGCAGCGACATCACAGTTGGAGATAACACTGGGATTTTTCGCAAGATTAGCTCCCTGGGGTTGTCCGTAGGCCGGTCGTTTGTGTGTTGCCATGGTGGGGGAGGGGATAGGGTTCCTCTCCCCTGTGTGCAGTAGCACGGCGTAGGCGATTCGGACATGGATCCTAATCTGAGCTATAATATTGTCTCAGCTTCAGGTGTTTATCAACTCTGCGATTGTTTCTCCGATGCCCTCGTCCTTCAACAGCTTCACTTCTTCGTGTATGGACCATTGAGCTGCGTTTTGGATCTTCTCCTGGTGATCTTGCACAGTGGGTTGGTCACGCTGAGAATCTCCCAAGGCGCTACAGAATCTACCGCTCCTTGCTCTAGGGTGAGTTGCTTCAATTTGTGACGGTCCGGCGCCCTTCGATCCAGGGCGAGGGGAAGGGGTCCCCTTCGGAATTGAAGAAGGAAGGTTCGATGATGGTGGTCTCCTTTTGGGTTAGATGAGGGCATGTTCATCTTCGCTGAGCGCGATTCCCTCTTGAAGTTCGCTTGCTGTCATTGCTGTGGTGCTTCATTCGCGTCAAAGAGCTCCATCAACATTTAGCTAGTCTTCCTGTAGAATATGCTTGTGCTCTTTGTTGTGGTGCATGTAAGTTGTTTGTGTAGCACCTTGTATCTGCCGTTTCCAGTTTCTTTGTTTTCTTTCCCGTTGTATGGGTCGTTGTAAGTCCTGGCCGGTTGATGACTTTGTTAATTCAAAGCCGGGCTCTTCTTGAGCCTTCGTTAAAAAAAAGTATATCTCAAAAGATACTGCATACCAACAAAGATGACCATCGGCACTCGCAGTGTATCTCGCGCGGCCTGCTAGCAGTGTATTAGCAGCGCGCAGGAACATGAAGAAGATGTCGGAGGGCAAGTTATAGATCTGTGTTGCGCATGCATGAATAATTTTTTTTGGAAGAAATCTAATTGAACTTTGTGGGAACAATGGGGACGCGGGGGGGGGGGGGGGGGGGGGGGGGGGAGGGGGGGGGGGGGGGCACGATGGTAGACGGTAAGATGTCATGTGCAAATACAGTGGTGTATACGCCTGCTGCGTTGACTACGTGCGCCAGCTCGGCGTGAGGCCCACTGTCAGTGAGACGAAGGGGAGGGCAGGGCATGTGGTCTGTCTTTTTGCGAAAAACCCCTCAACATTTTTTTCTCTCATGAAAAAGTTGCTCCAAAGAAATTGCACATAAAAGGAAAATGCTACTCCTACAGGTCCGTGCGGTTGGCTATCCAGCACACCGAGTCGGATTTGACAACACATTAAGATATATAAGGTTTATATACTTTAGGCTGAACAATATAAATTAAGAACTTTAATCCCATAAACAAAATACAACAAGTTAAATACCCGGGCATACCACCCCAACACAAGACGTCTCTTGTTTAAAAAGTATAATTACGCTATGCATAATTCAAAAAGTTAACGCCATTTTAAAGAGAATTCATGTGTTATTTTAAAACATATTCATACAATATAAAATATTTATGATTATAAAAAATGTTTATATGATTTAAGAAGTACACAATCAGAATCTGCAATCCGATGGCACACTAGGCTTGTATTTATTTTTCATACATATTTTATATTTAATTTTATGTAGAAATATGTAAAAAAAATTAGAAAATACACAAATTTATTAAAACACATGAACTCTTTTTAAAACAACCTAAAATTTCTAACCATGATCACTTTTATAACTATATGAATATGATATGAAATCATGAAAAAAAAATAACATACATACCAATTTATTTAAATATAAATAAAAAATTCTAAAAGTAATTTAATATTTTCTTAAAATGTGAACACGTTTTTAAATCCTAATTTTTTTAAAATTCATAAGTTAATTATATGGGTTGTTAATTATTACAGGGATATGTTTTGATGTTTTATGAACATTTTTAATGTAATTTATTTTATTTATATGTATATTTTTTATAACACATCATTAGAATTTACAAAATTTTAAAAATGCAAAAAACTAAAATGTTGAAATTGTCCGCACTGACTACAATTCAGTTTAGCCACACGATCGTTTTGTGTTATAGTCATAAATGTTAATTATATGTATTTTTGTTAAATTAGTACGTGGATATATTTTGATGTTATATGAACATTTTCAATGTATTTTATTTTATTTACATGTATATTATTTATAACACATGATTATGGTTTACATAATTTTTACAAAATTTAAAAATGCAAAAAAATAAGATGTTGAAAATGGTTGCGCTGACTGCAATTCAGTTTAGTCACATGATTGCGTTGTGTTATATTCATAAAGTGTAATTTACATCAAAATAAGTTGCCTTGTTAGTTGTGGTGGAATGCCTGGGCACTTATTTACCCTGATGAGGTTCCTGGTTCGAATGACCGATCATGCACTGATTTTTGGGATTAAAATTGTTCAGTCGAAATATATAAAGGATATGTATCCTAAGTGTGCCTAGGCGTTCTGGCTAGAACCCGCTCACGCAATCCGCAGGTCGCCGGTTCAAACCTCTGGCAGACCATTTTATTTTCTGTACTTTTTCGTGAGAGAAAATATATATCAGGGGCTTTTCGCAAAATTAACAAGCCACACGCCCAGCCTAACCCTTCCGGCCATTTAAAGTGGGCTCCTCGCCATGCTGGAACGCCAAGTCAGAGCTGCAGGCGTATACAACACCGTATTTGCACCGTCAAGCCAAGTTCTTGAACCACTTCTATGTACACCATAAGTTGTAGCACTAAAGTGATTATTTGTGTCAAGTTCTAGTACCAGTGGTGTAAATGACTCTTTTTTTTACTACAAAACCCAATATATGACTATATACTTTTATGATAAGTCTGCATTGTAATAAAGTGCAAGAGTCATCAGATATCTTTACATTTATTGTACATGCCCAATTGTTCATGTTTTTTTTATGATCTCAAAGGTTCAGGCTATCAAACAACTCCTATTAATATCTGGTGGGCGCAAACAGACAACCAAACAAACATATAACTTGCATCTAACATGCATGGTCAATATTTTTACAGAGCATTACTTTCTTTTATTTATGTGACTTAAGCTCTTAAGGGTATGTTTGGTTTCAGAACCAAATGGAATGGAATGGAACGTCATGGTTCCATTCGAGTCGAACGGGTCGGTTCCATTCCCGTGTTTGATAGCTGTAGAAAAGTAGAATGAGTTGATTCCGTTTTTGTGTTTGGTTGGAGAGGTAGAATCAGAAGGATCTGGTCGAGCTTACTTTCCATATGCACACCATGTGTAAAGTGAACAAATATATTCATGTGATGTAGAATCTCAAGATTTACAACTCTTTGTATTTTTAGCAGCATATTATTTCAATTTTTAAAAGCATTTATTTGTATTTGTAACACAACTATTTGTACTAGCTAAATGCCCGTGTGTTGCCACGGAACAACAATATTACGCTTGATATAGAGACACCGATCAAAATATCATTTTTAATTTGCAATGTACAGGTCCCATGCGGTTTATGGTTGTGCTGTAATAAATATTATCTAATACATACAAATTAAACAAAATCAAGATGACAAGGTACTAAAAATATAATTGTCAAATGGTCCGTATGTGAAACTAACTGAAAGTCTATTTTTACAAAAGAAAAACTATTCCTCTCACATACAAAACATGGCCTACAGACCCATCATTCACTCCCTTCCATCCTCTCTCTTATCCTCCCCAACTCTCATCTCCCCAAACTCCACCTTGCAAGTCACATAATCAGCACCGGGCTCGCCACCGCAACCTCGCGTCGTGCAAGCGTCATTGAGCTCCCAAACCTCCACACCACCTGCCGCTGCTCCCCTCCCTTTAGTGGCATCCGCTGCTGCTCCCCTACCTCAGCAACGCATATTGTTGCTCCCCTTCCTCACCCATGATCCCTCTCTCGCATCGCAATAATTGAAATATATAAATGCTGATGGCGACCAGATATATAGCTGTGGCAAAAACCAGATCCTAAATTCTATCACAAGCCACAAATATCGAATTATTGAAAATGCATTCTGAACTTTAGAATTATATAAAGCCTTGGGCGACAATGCTAGTCCATTCTTTACAGAAAACAATAATTTGTGTGGATTCAGAAGGAATGCAGGTAGTAATGTCACAGTATCTCTGATAAAACTTATGAAGCTCATCCAAACTGAATATCCTTATATCCAGGCATCCACGTATACAATGAACAGACTACCAGTCATTTTCAAATAAAAACATGAGGAAATACATTCCAAATCTTTATTAGAGAAACGCCATTACTAAGTCAGCAATGACACCAGGATTATGAGCATCATCTTCTGGTATATCCCCTGCTCAACTTTTCCAACAAGATCAGCTCAACATTAGCAGCTTTCGTGTGTATACCACGACCCAGCTGAGCGAAAAAGGGCAACAAACGACGCACCAAAACCGTACCCCACAAGGAGAAGAGACACCACAAAAAATTAGATGAAATATGCAACTTTGGTGATGTTTCAATTGCATAAAAAATACTTAAGCCGGTTTGCAGCTACAAGCACAATGTGGATCAATTACAACAATCTATCTGCAAACTTACTTTCGTTTTTAGAGAGAGCACCTTTTTTTTTAATGAGCTATATTATCAAATAAAACTTTAGTGTTGCTCCATTTGTGATAATTATGGCCATCGTTTATCTGATGTTTTAGAATGCTCATAGTTCAAGTTTTAAAAGTGGCCATCAATATATTCAAAACTTTATCGGAAATTGCCTTTGGTGACCGAGCTCACTGGAGGCCTCTAGATTCAAAATTCAAATTTCATCGAAATCATATTTTTATATTTCAAAAAATTCTAAAAAATTCCAGATATACATGAAGGCATAACACACATGTGTGTAAATTTTCAGGGCAAAACACGTTGAAATGAGGGCTGTGCAAAAAAGACAAATCTGGCGCTGTTTAACACATGATACTATTCATCCTCCCAGGCCATGAATTTGTCTTTTTTGTACAGGTCGCATTTCCCCATATTTCATCATGAAATTTTACACACATGTGGGTTACATCTTTACATACACGCATATTGTTTTTCAGAATTTTTTGAAACATAAAAGTTTAAATTTGAATTTTTCAAAAATAAAGACCTCCATGGAGCTCGGCCTCCAAAACGCCATTCTCAAACTTTATAGACTTTTAATGTGAAGACTTTATAACAAGAGTACAGGACTATCCACTCAAACTTGCGGTGTTGGTCGCATTGTGGTACTTCCCAATAAATAATTACTGCCATCCTTTTATTTTAGGTTTAGAATGTGTGCGCATCAGTTCTTAAAAGAATTGCCATTGATATTTTTAAAACTGTATAGATTGTGAAAACTAATAACTGCTACCTCCATCTCTATTTACATGGCGCCCTTGGGTTTTCTGATTGAACTTTGATCAATAATATATTAGTCACATGTGAGGAAAAACATACCGCCAGTAACTATTTTATAATACAAATTTAACTGTATAGTTTTGATGGCACTAACCCACGTATTGTTGGTCAAAAGTTCCACCTCAAAATAGGTGGGATCATGTAAACAAGAACAGAGGAAGTAGATTTAATGGTAAAAGTATTTGTGACATACAAATATCTGTAAATGGTAATGATGAAAGTCACATCTTGGACATCATAAGTTGTCAACATAAAAATGATATAAACCACTTCAACAATCTTTGAAGCAAAATAGTTTTCCATAATGAATATTCCCAGTATAATTGTTAGTGAGAAACATACCTCACCAGTTTAACAAGAAACAATGATATAAAGACCAAATTAACAAATTTGGCCTTGTACACTACACCATATAGTCCTACTGACAATGTGAGCAGAGTTCCATCGACCCACTTTCTGAAAAGATTTATGTTTGGAAGAGACTCACAGTCTGTAGCTGTCATTGAATCAGGTGAATCTACTGTATAGAGTAGTGCCAAACAAATATAGCCATGCCAACAACTACAATGGCTGAGAGACCACCTGCATGAACATCAATCTGTTTTGACAAATTAGGCACGATTTCAAATTGTGGAAGGGGGAAACGGATGAAAGACAAACACCACAGATCAAAAATAAAACCTGCAACGCTTCCGTTGCAGACCTCCGAACAACACTTGAAACTCTACGTTTACACGTACCGCGATCCACATACCAACAAATCCAGCTAGTCCAGAACACAAAGCTTGAGGGAGAAAGGCAATAACTGTAATAGCTACAGTGATAATTGCATGGCCTCTCTCTTTCTTCTAATAGGAAAACTGGTTGTTGATAACTGCTTTTTTTACATGTTGTTGGTGACTGCTGATTACTCGCAGATAGAGCTGTGTAGGCCTTCTCCAGCTCCTACACCAGCCTGCTGAGGTGCGAGTCCGCGTCGTCACTGTTGCTCTTTGACGTCAGGTTCTCGGCGACATCCACATGTGTCATGTTGGCCTACTGCCGCCTTGCTCCACAACGTCAGGTCATGGGACTCCACGTCTTCGGTTGCTCGAACACCATGTGGCTCCACACACTTTCGGATCACATCCTAGTGCGATAACATCAGCAATCTCTCCAACCTGCCAGATCGATGGGCCTCCTAGTTTGTTCCCATTCTCATCATCTCAACTAATTATTATCCCGGCAATCTTCAGTTCATGTTGAAGCCTTGATCTTCATTTCTGAAAAAATGGAAGATTTATTTGACTACTTGCAGTACAAATGGACAGATCAATAGGCTATTTTGATTCAACTTCTTAGCTGTACCATTTGGCAGTATGCTGCTAGACGAACTGATCATCAACTAATAATTCACAAAGAGATAGAAAATAGTAACGCAATGAAGAAGAGTGTCAGGATTAATTTCTGCAAGAATGACATCTTTTTAATGTATGTAACACAGACCAGAATACCCCACAAGCCTCGGTTAGCACCAACCAAACCTTCCCTCCTCACAATAACTCCCCTCAAATCATCACGATGCAACTCCGGTCGGGGAGGGTGGACCCGATCCACCAGGCGGACGAGGAAAGCGACTCCGGTCGCCGGCGTCTAGGTGTGAGGAAAACTGCAGCCGCGACAGGGGCACATCAACCCCATGCTCCACCTCGCCGCTGCGCTCGTCGACGCCGGCGTCTGGTCAGCTTATTCCACACCGACCACAGCCTCCGCCGCCTTGCCCAGGCGCCCCCGCCGCCGCGACCGGTGCGCGTTCTCCCCGTCCCCGACGGCCTCCCGGACGACCACCCCCGCGGCTTCCTGGACCTCATGCCGTCCATGTGCGCCACCAGTGCCCCCGCGTACCGCGCCCTGCTCTCGTCGCTCCTTTCTCATGCCGCCGATGCCGAGGCGCCGCCGGTGACGTACGTCGTCGACGACGACACCATGTCGTTCGCCGTTGACGCCGCCGAGGAGCTCGGCCTCCCCGCGCTAGCCTTCACCGCGCACAGCGCGTGCAGCTACCTGGCGCTGCTGTGTACGCCCCAGCTCGACGAGCTCGGCGAGACCGCCTTCCCGATGGATGACCCGGTGAGCGGCGTCCCGGCGATGGAGGGCTTCCTCCGGCGACGAGATCTTCCTCGCGAACTCCACTGCGCCAAGCAGGGCGGCGCAGACCCTGCTTTCTAGCGGAAGGATGGCGGTGGCGGCGTACGCTCGAGCAGGAGTCAGAAAAGGGGTGGGGTGTTTGTTTTCTCTAGCGGAGGCGTATCATTGATTCGGTAGAGAAAAAATCGGAACGGAAGGTGAGGGGCATTTCCTTTTTTCGTGCGTGAATAGGGGAGGCGTGGGACGGAACGAGAGGAATGAACGTACGAAACGACAACCAAACCGACCATCACGACTTTAGGAGCAGAGATTGATTTGTAGTAATCATACAAGATCAGTTTAGATTGATTGACACGCCAGAGAAAGATCTGTTTTGAATATAGATTGATTGATTTTTTCCTCTCCCCGCCCAAACAATGAAGGAAAGCGTGGCCAGGGAAAGATCTGTTTTGAATATAGATCGATAAATTGATTAGATTAGATAGATACATTAGAAAAGCATGGTGAGGGGTAGATTAGGAAAGCGTGGGTTTTTTTGGGTGTTTTTCTCTTGGTTTTATGTCCATCGGTTTTGCAGGGGAGAGGAAAAAAATCGGTGGGGTGAGATCGATTGGTAGAGGTATCGTTCGATGGGGGTGGGGGTGACGAGACGAAACGACAACAGACTCATCCATTAGGAGTAGAGATTTAGGGTCTATCTAGGGAACATCTAGATGTGCTCTAATTATTGCACATCTAAGTGACTCAATCAAGCATAAAAATATAAGGCAAAAGAAAAAAAGAAAATACGCACACGAATCTCCGTGTAAGATCAATAACATAGAACTTAGATGTGCAATATTAATGGCACATCTAGATGTGCTTCAGCAAAATTGTTGTATTTATAATGTACCATCGCACAAAATGAAAAAAGTAGCTTAGATCTAGTCATGCTTGCTATTCATTGCCCATTTCGATTTTTTAAGACAACATAACTAGGAATGATTATGTAATGAAAAAAATGAATAATCCCATTTTGACATATTTGAGCAACCAAATCCCTCAACTAAGAGGGTGATATTGGCGAATATTTTACTAGATATCCTAACATCAACAATGTGTTCACATCTTGCCAAAAGAAAACCAAAATCACGACTTTTAGCTATATACACCATGCGAGACTGCCTTCTCTTATGATTGACTCTACAATTTTAGGTAATCCATGGAGGTGTCCTTGTGATTGAAGATAATTTACATATAGGCAACTTTGTGCATTCGGCGATCATGTATATTCTTTGATTGTCACTTTGCGTTATGGCTTCGTTATGCTGTGATAATTATTTAAATTTAAACACGTCTCAATTTATGGTACAAAGAAACGCATAAGCATTGCGGCTTGCTTTACCGATTCTACCAAAAGGGTGTTTGTGTGTGACTAGGGTTCTTGGCATCCATGCAGTGTGTCGGCGTTGTAGCTTGCAATGTGAGCGTCTAATGTTAGGACGGTGGCTTGGAAAAATGGTGTTGTTAGGCTGTGCAAGGTATCGTGGTGTATCTAGAAGTTGGGGGCAGCGACCCTAGAAATGTACTTTAATTAGGCGGGTCTAGCTTGTCTTGTGGATTTCGGCCAACTTTACATATTGATCATCAATTATTATTGAAGGCACATGTGTTCCATGATTTTTCAAACAAAGTTCGTGGTTATCAAAAGAAGTTCGCAAATTCAAAAAAGTTTACGTATTTGAAAAATTATTGCAAAATAAAAAGAGTCACGAATTTCGGAAAAAGTTCATGGTGATTTTGATAAATAAGTTTGTGGTTTTGAAAAGAGGTCATTGTTTTAAAAAAAATACTTATTTGTAAGAAAGTTTACAGATTTTAAAAAAGTTCATAGTTTTTGAGAAAAAAGTCACAGATTTCGAAAAAGTTCATGGGTTTTGACGAAGATTTCATGGTTCAGAAAAAAGTTCACGGATTTAATTTTTCGTGAATTTATGAAAATGGGCATGAATTTGAAAAGTTCATGAATTCAAGAAAAGTTCATGACTATCAAAAAAGTTCATGAATTATAAAAAAGGAAAAATAAAATGAAGAGAGAGAGAGAGAGAGAGAGAGAGAGAAGAAAAAAACAAGGAAAAATCGGCCAAACAAACAAACATGAAATTATTGAATTTTTTTAGCATTACATTTGAAGAAAAAAAGAAGTAAAATAGGCACAATAGGTTGCGGGCCCAGGAAGGAGAGGGGTGCGCTGGTTGGCGAAATAGACTATAACCGCGCAAAGGCTATATCTCGCTTCAAGCGAGACGGAAGGATCTCTCGGGTGAAGCGTCTAAGGTAACGGGCAAAGGCTATATCTCATTTCGCGCGAGACGGAAGGACCCCTCGCGTGAAGCATCTACAGTAACCGGCCGACCGACTCGCGAACACTTAAAAGAAATAAGTGAAGAAAAAGGGAGCGCTCAGGGGATTCGATCCTATGTCTCTTGTAGAGTTGGCAGCGGTGCTAGCAACCGGGCTCGCATTGGGTTCCTCATGAAGAAGTAGGGCGCGACATAATTGGGGCAAGACAAGCCCGGTATCAACTGGTTTTTCCCGATATCTCTATTTTTATTGGGTTTTCTATTTTCTTTCTTTTTTGCTTCATTTTTTCTTCCTTTTGTTTTATTTTTTTTGGTTTGATTTTCTTATTTCTTATCATTTTTTATTTTGGTTATTCTTTGTTTCTTTCATTGTTCTTATCGGGTTTTTTCTTACTAATTTCCTTTTTTTATTTTTGTCTTGATTTTCAACATTTTTGGGTTATTCTTTGTTTCTTTTGCTTTTAATTCTACATTTTTTTGTATTTTTCAAGAAATTTTTTTGAATACAAGTTTAACATTTTCCAATACATATTAACATTTTCCAATACATATTTAACATTTTCTAAATACATGGACAAAACAAGCTTTATACACATTTTGAAGGTTTTTCAAATGCTTGATTAGCATTTTTCAAATATAAATTTAACATTTTTAATACATGGAACATATATACACATTTTTTTTAAAAATTTCAAAGTTTGATTAATATTTTTCAAGTACAAGGTCAACAAGTTTCCTATACACACTTTCTAAACATTTCAAATGCTTGATTAACATTTTTAACACATGGGCAACATTTTTTATACTCATTAACATTTAAAAATTCTTGATTAATAATTGTCACATACTTGTCCAACATTTTTCAAATGCTTGATTAACATGATTTTTCAAGTACAAGTTATGGTTTTTTAATACATGGTCAACATTTTATTATACACATGTAACATTTTTAAAAGGTTGATTAACATTTTTCACACTTGTTCAACATTTTTCAAATCCTTGATCAACGATTTTTTCAAATACTAGATTAATGATTTTTTAAACATGGTCAACATTTTCTCCATACAAATTTACAATTTTTCAAATGCTTGGTTAACATTTTTTACATAGTTGTCCGACATTTTTTTAATGCTTAATTAACATTTTTTAGTACATGATCAACATTTTTCTGTACACATTTAACATTTTTAAATGCTTGATTAACTTTTTTTTACTACTTGTTCTACATGTTTTTTTCAAATGCTTGATAATTTAAAAAAAAATACATGATCATTTTTTCGTACACTTTGTATTTTTTAATATACATTTTTTGTATACGTTGCTAAACATTTTCTCTATACACATTTAATATATTTCAAATGCTTGGTTTTTTAATGTTTTATGTAGAGTGTTTTTGGTACTATAATTAGAATAGTTGAAAGTATGAACAAAATTTAAAAATAAAGCCAAAAGGAGCGACTAGGCCGCACGTTTTTCTCTTCCCTTATTTCGAGTGATCTGATCCTCAAATTTTTTTTTTGAGTGATCAAGACACCTCGTCCGTAGACGGTCTAGCTTCCCTATGGGGAGCTCCGCGAGTGCTTCCATCTCTTATATATACACGAGACTCCTCCTCCTGCTGCATCCCCGTCCATCTCTTATTCGATTAATCATTTACTCGTCTACCATATCTCTATGAGGGAAGACTGTGTAGGAAGGAGTTAAATATATAACTTTTCAACCAATTAGTTAAGCTTTGACACTGAGGCCTACACCATGTCATGAGTCCTCGTGTTCTTACATTGATTCCCCTTTGAAATGAGTGGCATCAGGAAGAGATACATGGTGCAGGCCCTTACCGCACCAATGTGTCGTGGGACATCATCTAGATCCTCTACATGTAGTCAGGCATAGAAGATGCTGCTCCGTCATAGCCACCAATGTTGGCCGGGTTACGAGACACTCTTATCTGACTTTGCGGGTTTGGGGACTGCATCTCGTTAGCATCATACTACTAGCAAGTCTGAAACTCCTATATAGTGCAGGAACACTGACTGGCCGACGTCTTTTATATATATGCGTTCTTCCTGAAAATCAGCTTCAAGCGTTTTTGTTTTACACTTGAAGACTTTTATTCAGTAGCCTGGCCTTTTCGATGAAGATTCACTAGCATTACTAGATTGCAAGATTTGAGTTTCCTTCACTAGTTCAAATTAAGAAGATGCGTCTAGATGAAGTGGTCGTCGCTTTGGAAAAAAAGTTATATATGTTTGTTGTAACAATATCAGAACCGAAGCAGAGGAATAATGTCCATGGGCTAAACTGACCAACAGAAAAGATTAAACTCTAAAGCAAATTGAACAACAACATTTGGTCCTCAGTTTTTTTGAATGTCCACGGCTATTCATAGAGGACCGTAAGCACATATAATAGTATATGTTTTTTATTGTCTTTTTTGGAATAAAATTAGGAATGATTGTTTAACAAAAAAAATTGTATTTTAGATATTATTTCGAATCCAGTGCAACCATGTTGAATACGAAAATGCCTCCTCATAGTTTTCCGAATTCTTATAATACTGGACTAATTAATAGGGCGATATTCAGGAAAAAGTTTCTGTATATTCTAAGAAAAATATATGTTTACATCGAGCCAAAATTAAATGATAACTACAAATTTTAGCTACTTAGCTTCCATTTCCCTTTTTAACAAAAGAAGATAGTTGTCCCTTATGATTAACTCCTTGTGTGCAAACAATTTTGGTCCCTTTATAGAAGTGTCCTTTTGACTAGGGATAATTCAGCGAACGCAATTGGAATGGTAGTAAACTTTGTTCATTCTGCAATCAGGAGGAGATTATTCAGCATCTTTTCCTTGATTACCGTTGTGCTATGGACAGTTTTATGGTACAAATAGCATTTAATTTAACCCCTCCGCATCCAATCTCGCAAATGTTTGGTAATTAGTTGCGGGGAATTTTTGTTGGGGTTAGCACATTATGTTGGTAACTTTGTGTACATCGTAATGATGTTGTGGTTTTATAAAAAAAGAAGATAATTTCTAATCCTTTGTAGGTTACATTCTTTTCTATGGGTTAGTTGTGGTGTTGGTCCATGTTGCTTGCATTAGAGCGCCACGAACATGGTTGCCGGGAGTACCCCGCTGGAGCGAGTTACTAGGATAATTAAGTACCACCATGGGTGGTGAGTGTGTTAGTTCCTCATTGCTTTTGTTTTGTTTTATTATTTTCAATGAGCTCTCAAACTTTGCAACAATGGGCTGTCTACATATGTAGCTGGCTAGGTGTTCGAGTTTCATGTACTATCATATGACTTCCATGCAAGTTTGCAAGAGAGTACATGCATGTTCATAGAGGTCCATCATATATATGCATAACTGTCTTTCATCGTGTGGGACGCAAGCATCAATCAATGGCCACCTACACCACTGTGTAATCTCATGATATTAATTCCAGGTGTCAATTCCACCTCCTGACACATTAACATTGTCTTCTTCCTTTCTATCCATCCATCTCTTATATACGAGACTCTTACTCTTGCTGTGTGACGCCCCCGACTCAATCGTGTACTAATCATACACGCAAACGTGCACGATCAAGCAGATATCACGACACAACTCTAACACAAATAAACGGAGATCCACAATATTACAGACCAATGATCACGAGGATCCGAATACATAAGTCAGTCATACAAATAATATCTGGGTACAGACATAGTTAGACAAGGTTTGCCTTAAGAAGGCTAGCACAAACAACGACTCTAGATCGAAAGGCGTAGGCCTCCTGCCTGGGGCCTTCGATCCTACTCCTGATCGGCTGGCTCGATCCAGTAGTAAGTACCGTCTGGTCCCATCTGATAGTAAGCTCCTGCAGTGGCATCTGGCTCCTGGGCTCCATCGTCTGTGGTATCACCAAGTAGGGGAATATAGGGAAAAAGAGGAAGCAAAGCAACCGTGAGTACTCATCCGAAGTACTCAGCAAGCAAGGATCTACACTACATATGCAACATTATCAAAGGGAAAAGGTTGTATATGTGGACTGGGCTGCAGAAATGCCAGAATAGAGAGAAGGGCCTAGTCCTATCGAAGAATAGCATCTTCAAACATCTTCACGAAGCCACCATCTTGCAGCAATAGAAGAGAGTAGAATATCATTTTATTAAGCAAACATGTTGAAGTAAGCCTAGAGATCCTTCCTCGACTCCCTGCGAGAAAGCGATCCCAGAGGTTCAATTAATTAAACAAGTATCCAGTTCAAGTAATAGATCGGGATACCAAACTGAGCGTCCTTTACCGTAGGACCGGCTATCGATAGATTATTCTTCCCTGCAGGGGTGCACTACTGTTACCCAACACGCTCGATCAACTCTGGCCGGACACACTTGCTGGGTAATGCCCGGCCTCGGGAGATCAACACGAAGCAACGCCCTACCTAGGCTCAGCAGAGAGGTCAGCACGCCGGACTAACCTATGCACCTAGAGGTCTTGGGCCATCGCACTGGGCACCCTGCGAGTTGCGTGACTGGCCGGGGTGCAGGCGCGACACTGAACTCGTCAGTGAAGTATCCCGCCCATTCCCGACAATCAGCCCGCACGGTGAACTGTGACGTCTGATGAGCTTTCGGGAGAAACGTACAACGCAGAGGGCCCCATAAACCATTATACCGCATGGTGGTAGTGCGTATAGGGCACGTCGACCCACTCAGATCAAATACCCAAATCCGATAGGCTGATTTAGTAACACGCGGAGATGATCAGAGTTTCTGAAGCTCCGCCACAATATCACACTCGAGTGCCCTTCCGGCACACCCGACATCATAGATCCCCTGCGAGTACCCATCAGGGTCGACCCGCCTGTAACAAAGGTCAAAGTAACCGTGTGGTCATAACATCAAGGGGGAAACCCCGAGGAATCACCCTCGATGGATTCCACTCGATGAAATCATCAGGGTGAACATATGAGGCATCACCCTCGAGGTTCACACTGAGGGATTGCATGACAGAGTCATATCGGAAGTGGAGAAGGAGGAATCACCCTCGATGACCACGACCGAACAGCTACATTGCAGAGTATTCATCAGGAGTGCGTTACGAGGTATCACCCTCAGCACTCGATAGTAACTATGCAGAGTCGTACAACTAAGGGGGTGAAGTGATGTGTCGGTCTCTGGTCGACGATCACATTGATCGAGTCGTCGATGATCAAGCAGGGGCAACAAGAGTAAGGTGGTGGGGGTCACTGATGGTTCACTACTAACCTATACTAAGCAGTTTAACATAGGCAGGTAAGGTAACAATAAACAGGTTACAAAAGCAGGCTATGCATCAGAATAGGAGTAAACATTAACAGTAGCAAAATCTAATGCAAGCAGGAGAAATGGAATGGGCGATATCTGGATTCTCAGGGGGGGGGGGGGGGGGGGGGGGGGCTTGCCTGGTTGCTCTGGCAAGGAGGAGGGGTCGTCACGGGCTGCTCGTCTGGAGCGTAGTCGTACTCAGCTGCAATGGCGTCGGTCTCAGCGTCTATCGAGAGTGAAGGAGGGGGGAGAGAAACAATAAATTCACGGCAAAAATGCAAACAATATGCATCACATGTCTAAATGATATGCAGAGGTGCTCTACTGCCTATCTAAATGATTTAGTTAAATTAGGAAATTATTCAGATTTATTTTATTAAAGTTGAACACTATTCATTTATTGAAATCGGTCTAAAAGTTCCATGCTCATCTAGCTAGGGGCATCTGACAGGAATACGGAGGGTGTACTCAGACTCGTACCGTCGTTCTGAGCAAGTTTCATGTACAAAGTATTTTCATCGGAGCTACGGTTTATTTTATATTAAATTCTGAAGTTTTATTAATTATTTTTAATTATTTAATTTAGAAATTCATTTACTGCATCAGCAATGATGTCATGCTGACATCAGCAGTCAACATGACTGTTGACTGGTCAATTTGACCAGTGGGTCCCGGTTGTCATTGACACAGTTTAACTAATCAGGGTTAATTAGCTTAATTAGGTGATTAGGTTAATTAAATAGTGTTAATTAATTATTTAATTAATTTATTTGTTTTTTAACAGGGGCTGGGCGCTGGGGCCCACTGGCAGTGGCACAAGGCCAGCCCAGCGGGGCGGGTTAACGGGCGGAGGGGCATGGGCGTCGGCCACCCGAACGAGGCACGCCCGCGTGGGCGCACCGGGGCGCCGGCGCTGGGCACCGGGTCGACGGCCGGAGACGAGGCCAGGGGGCAGGCGTGCGGACGCGGTGAGGTCAGGAGGCGGCGGGCGCGGGTCGGCTTGGTTGGGTGCGGCCGGGCGCAGGTGCGCGTGGGGCCGTCCGACGCGGTGGCGCGGGCAACGGCGCGAGGAGCCGAGGGGCCGGGGTGAGTAGGCGTGGCGCGGCGAGGGGCGAGCGCGGGCATGTGCGGCGATGGCAGCGGGGCGCAGTTGCAGCAGCTAACGGCGAGCGGTGGAGGCGGCGGCGTGCGGGCACGGTGGAGACAAGCAAGGCGAGGCGGGCGACATGCGCGCGCGATGGCACGGCGAGCAGCAGGCGCAGCGGTGGCGGCTAGGCAGCAGGCGGCAGCAGCTTGCGTAGCGCGGGCGCGTTCGAGCGGCAGCGGCAGTCGCGCGCGAGCAGCAGCAGGTGGCGCGGGCGAGGCTGACGCGAGGCAAGCAGGACGCGGCCAGACGGTGGCGGGGCCGCGGTGAGCTGTTTGTGCTTCCTGACCATAAGATTGTTGCAATAACTTGCGACTCAAGCATCGGCCATTATGTTAACCTTGCCAGGGGTGTATGAGATATTCATATCATAATCGGCTATTGTCTCGAGCCATCTTTGTTGGCGAAGGTTCAGATCTGGTTGAGTATATAGATACTTCAAACTCTGATGATCCGTGTATATCTCGTAACGGTTACCGAGAAGGTAATGTCGCCATAGCTTCAGGGCATAAATAACCGCAGAAAGTTTGATCATGCACTGGATAATTTTTTTCGTGATGACGCAATTGTCGAGAGCAGCAATCACTTTGCGCTCTTGCATTAGGACACACCTAATCCTACGAGATGCATCGCAGTATATCACAAATCCTTGCGAGTATCAGGGGGTGCTACATGGGGGAAGATGTCAACTTATCTTTTAGTGTCTGAAAGCTTTCTTGACATTTTTCTGTCCACTCAAATTTAACACCTTTGTGGAGCAGGTCAGTCATTGGCTTGTGCAATCTTGGAAAATTTCTCAACGAACCGACGCAATAACTACGATTCCGAGAAAACTCCTGACTTGCTTAACATTCTTCGGGGAGTCCAGTCAAGAATGGCTTGAGCTCGTTCCGGGTTAACAGCAATTACATTCTTGGAAATCACATGACCAAGGTAGGTCACTTCAATAACCAGAATTCACACTTAGAGTACTTAGCGTAAAGCTGGTGTTCTCGAAGCTTCTCCAATACAAGCCGAAGATGTTCATCATGTTCTTCTTCTTTCTTGGAATATATAAGGATACCATCCAAATAAACCACGACGAATTTGTCGGGGTAATCCATGAAGATATAGTTCATCAACCGGGAGAAGGTTGCTAGAGCATTTGTTAAGCCAAATGACATGACAGTGTACTCATAAGAGCCATATCGAGTAACAAAGGCAGTCTTCGGAATATCCTCTTCGCGAACACGGATCTGATGATAACCCAACCTCAAGTTGAGTTTCGAGAAGACGAGGATCCAGCAAGCTGATCATAAGATCATTAATCCGGGGCAGTGGGTATTTATTCTGGATTGTGGCTTGGTTAATGGGGCGGTAATCCAGAACCAATCGGTTAGTTCCATCCTTCTTCTTAACGAAGAGTGAAGGTGCTCCCCAAGCAGAGGAACTGGGCGGATGAACCTTCTTAAGTGACTTGTCGATTTCTTCCTTAAGTTCAAGGAGTTCATGCGGCGGCATCTTATAAGGACGCTTCGCAATAGGGGTAGTGCCAAGCTCAAGTCAATGACAAACTCAACAGCTCTAATCGGGGGGTATTCCTGGAAGTTCTTCTGGGAAAACGTCCAGAAAATCTCGAACGACAGGAACGTTCTCGATTCCCTCCAAAGGTGAGGCGTTCAAAGCATTTAGAGCATATATCTGAGCTTCAGCATTCCGAGTAATTCGGGCGGGTGTAGTTCACCTATCTCTCGGAGGGGTGAAGAAGTTGTACACTTTTGTGGCACAATTGATCGAAGCAATGTGAGCTTTCAACCAATCCATTCCGAGGATGAGGTTCATGGTGGAAGATTTCAAGATGATGGGTGAGGCAAGTAATTCCAATCCTTTAATTTCGACGGTAACGTTAGGTGCCACCACGTCAGCATGTCAATGAGAAGTATAATACAACTCGGAGAGAAAGGTTAAACAAAACAATGGAAAGGAAATGATTATCAGACTAATCAGATCAATGGCAAGGAGTTAAGCATAGATATCCAGCTCTCCGGGTAGACGAATTTACAAGACCCTAAGTGTCGACGTTACTAAAATTCATTTAACCCGAATAGAAGAGAGATCAGAGTCCCAGAGTATAGAAGAGGAATAAAAGATCCTAATACCACCATTTGGCAACGTGGGCCCATAAGGCACCACCAAGTTAGTAAATTAGTTTTTGGATGTCTAGACACAACTTCGACCAAGGAATTGGAAGGGGGCTTCCTACAGGCAGTCGGCTCTGATACCAACTTGTGACGCCCCCGACTCAATCGTGCACTAATCATACACGCAAACGTGCATGATCAGCAAAGGGACTCACGAGAAGATATCACAACACAACTCTAACACAAATAACGGAGATCCACAATATTACAGACCAGTGATCACGAGGATCCGAATACATAGTCAGTCATACAAATAATATCTGGGTACAGACATAGTTAGACAAGGTTTGCCTTAAGAAGGCTAGCACAAATAACGACTCTAGATCGAAAGGCGTAGGCCTCCTGCTTGGGGCCTCCGATCCTATTCCTGATCGGCTGGCTCGATCCAGTAGTAAGTACCGTCTGGTCCCATCTGATAGTAAGCTCCTGCAGTGGCATCTGGCTCCTGGGCTCCATCGTCTGTGGTATCAGCAAGTAGGGGAATATAGGGAAAAAGAGGAAGCAAAGCAACCGTGAGTACTCATCCGAAGTACTCACAAGCAAGGATCTACACTACATATGCAACATTATCAAAGGGGAAAGGCTGTATATGTGGACTGGGCTGCAAAATGCCAGAATAGAGAGAAGGGCCTAGTCCTATCGAAGAATAGCATCTTCAAACATCTTCACGAAGCCACCATCTTGCAGCAAGAGAAGAGAGTAGAATAGCATTTTATTAAACAAACATGTGAAGTAAGCCTAGAGATCCTTCCTCGACTCCCTGCGAGAAAGCGATCCCAGAGCTTCAATTAATTAGACAAGTATCCAGTTCAAGTAATAGATCGGGATACCAAACTGAGCGTCCTTTTCGTAGGACCGGCTATCGATAGATTATTCTTCCCTGAGGGGTGCACTACTGTACCCAACACCACGGCGGGGGTGGCCAGCAACATCAGGTTGAGCGCACTGGGGGGGCGCGGGAGCGCGCGTCGCCGCGACCAGGGAGTGGCCCGGGGCGGGCCGAGCGCGGTCTGGCGCGTTTAGGGCGCGGCGAACGCGAGGGGAGCACCGGGGCGGCGTTTGGGACGGGGGAGAGGGTAGGCAGAGGGGAGCGCTCACGTTCGGTGTAGGGGGAATGGCAGCGGGCTTGGGGAGGAGCCGGGGACGTTCGGCGAGGGAGAGGACGAGGAGGCGACGACGTGGCGGCGCCGGCTTGCGGGGCATCGGGGCTGATGCCCCTGATCCCGATCTGGATCGGGGGAGGGAGAGCGAGGAGTGGAGGGGGGGAGTGGGGATCGGGCTAGGGTTTCGGTGCCGGCAGGCCTAAGTAGGCCAGGGGCATGGGCTGGTGGGGAGGCCGGCTGGGTCGTGGCCCAGTTGGGCCAGGGGGGTTTTGCTGTTTTTATTTTTTTACTTTGTTTTATTTCTTTTCTTTTTGTTTATTTTCTTTTACTGTATTATTAAATGTTAGGTCACCATTACACTTTTATAAATTGTGAAACTTGGTTCAAATATTACAGTGAAATATCTAGCACTGTTATAAAAAGGTTTTGAGTTCATATCATTTCATTTTGATTTTATTTAATTATAAATGGATTAAATACTTCTGTCTTATTGCTGTTAGAGTCACTTAATTAATTTAGAAAATGTTGATTACAATTTTATAATTGCCTCTGAATTACTTGCTATGAAATGAACAATTTAGTTTCTGATTTGAACAACTTTTATTTTCCACTTTGTTATTTAATTGAAGTTTGATTTAGGAGTTTGAAATGCAATATGATGCGAATGATGATTAGGCACTGTTAAACTTGCTGACATGGCATTAACTAAGGGTGATCACTGTTGTTCATTATAGGGGGTGTCACAATTCTCCTCATCTAACAAGAATTCTCGTCCCGAGAATTAAGAGGAAGACTAAAAGAAGGCGCGTATTCTTCGCGATGACGATCCTCGCGTTCCCAAGTGGCTTCATCTTCAGAATGATTCAACTACTAAACTTTAAGGAATTTGATTGACTTCTGACGAGTTCGACGTTCAGCTTGATCAAGAATACGGATGGGTTATTCTGGATAAGACAGATCTTCCCATAATTCAAGCATTTCATGATCCATAGCTCGAATAGGATCCTTGAAGCAGCGACGAAGTTGGGATATATGAAAAATATCATGCACTTGAGAAAGATTTGGTGGCAATTGCAATTGATATGCCACTTCTCCTCGTCAGGCAAGAATACGGAACGGGCCAATGTAGTGAGGAGCTAACTTGCCCTTGATTCCGAACCGATGAGTGCTTTTCAACGGAGCGACGCGAAGGTAAGCTTGCTCGCCAGGCTGATAGACCATTTCCTTGTGCTTTCGGTCATAGTTGCTCTTCTGACGAGACTGAGCAGTTTTCAGATGTTCACGGACAATGCGGACTTTTTCTTCAGCTTGCTGAACAATGTCCGGTCCGACGAGTGAGCGTTCCCCAGTTTCTGACCAATTCAGGGGGGTTCGACACTTACGTCCGTAAAGAACTTCAAACGGTGCCATCTTCAAACTAGCTTGGTAGCTATTGTTGTAAGAGAATTCGGCATACGGGAGAGATTCCTCCCATTTCTTACCGAAGGAGATGACACAAGCTCGAAGCATATCTTCGAGCACTTGATTAACTCGTTCGACTTGACCCTGAGACTGAGGGTGGAATGCGGTGCTGAAGGACAGATGGGTTCCCATAGCTTCTTGGAAACTTTCCCAGAATCTGGAGGTAAAGAGGCTGCCACGATCCGAACTGATCTCCAACGGAACACCGTGGAGTGACACAATTCGGGAAACATACAAGTCTGCTAACTGACTAGCAGTGATTGTCTCCTTAACTGGCAGAAAGTGAGCAACCTTTGAGAATCGGTCAATGACGACAAAAATAGCATCATGACCCTTCTGAGATCTAGGAAAACCAGTAATGAAATCCATTTGGACCTTGTCCCATTTCCATTCAGGAATATCAAGGGGTTGCAGAGTTCCAGCAGGTCTTTGATGTTCTGCTTTAATGTGGCGGCAAACGTCATACTCAGAAACATAACGAGCAATATCTCGCTTCATATTAGGCCACCAGTATCTCTGACAAATGTCACGGTACATCTTTGTGCTACCAGGATGAATTGACAGAGGAGTGTCATGAGCTTCTTTCATAACGTGTTCTCTCTCATCCTTGAATTTGGGTACGAAGAGACGGCGTTGGAAGAATAGGATCCCATCATTATCAAGATGAAATTCCGACAGCTTTCCTTTTTCGAGGTATCGCTTAATCCTTTCTACTTCAGAGTCATACCTTTGCATAATCTTAATGCTGTGCTCAAGATCCGGTTCAACAACCAGGGTATTGAGATAACCCTGTGGAACAATATGGAGGTTCAATTTGCGAAGTTCTTCATAAAGAACAGGTTGTGCTTCCTGAACCATAAGATTGTTGCAATAAGCCTTGCGACTCAAAGCATCGGCCATTATGTTAACCTTGCCAGGGGTGTATGAGATATTCATATCATAATCGGCTATTGTCTCGAGCCATCTTTGTTGGCGAAGGTTCAGATCTGGTTGAGTATATAGATACTTCAAACTCTGATGATCCGTGTATATCTCGTAACGGTTACCGAGAAGGTAATGTCGCCATAGCTTCAGGGCATAAATAACCGCAGAAAGTTTGAGATCATGCACTGGATAATTTTCTTCGTGATGACGCAATTGTCGAGAGCCATAAGCAATCACTTTGCGCTCTTGCATTAGGACACAACCTAATCCTTGACGAGATGCATCGCAGTATATCACGAAATCCTTGCGAGTATCAGGGGGTGCTAGCATGGGGGCAGATGTCAACTTATCTTTTAGTGTCTGAAAGCTTTCTTGACATTTTTCTGTCCACTCAAATTTAACACCTTTGTGGAGCAGGTCAGTCAGTGGCTTTGCAATCTTGGAAAAGTTCTCAACGAACCGACGGCAATAACTAGCGAGTCCGAGAAAACTCCTGACTTGCTTAACATTCTTCGGGGGAGTCCAGTCAAGAATGGCTTGAGCTCGTTCCGGGTTAACAGCAATTACATTCTTGGAAATCACATGACCAAGGTAGGTCACTTCAGATAACCAGAATTCACACTTAGAGTACTTAGCGTAAAGCTGGTGTTCTCGAAGCTTCTCCAATACAAGCCGAAGATGTTCATCATGTTCTTCTTCATTCTTGGAATATATAAGGATACCATCCAAATAAACCACGACGAATTTGTCGAGGTAATCCATGAAGATATAGTTCATCAACCGGGAGAAGGTTGCTAGAGCATTTGTTAAGCCAAATGACATGACAGTGTACTCATAAGAGCCATATCGAGTAACAAAGGCAGTCTTCGGAATATCCTCTTCGCGAACACGGATCTGATGATAACCCAACCTCAAGTTGAGTTTCGAGAAGACAGAGGATCCAGCAAGCTGATCATAAAGATCATTAATCCGGGGCAGTGGGTATTTATTCTGGATTGTGGCTTGGTTAATGGGGCGGTAATCCAGAACCAATCGGTTAGTTCCATCCTTCTTCTTAACGAAGAGTGAAGGTGCTCCCCAAGCAGAGGAACTGGGGCGGATGAAACCTTTCTTAAGTGACTTGTCGATTTCTTCCTTAAGTTCAAGGAGTTCATGCGGCGGCATCTTATAAGGACGCTTCGCAATAGGGGTAGTGCCAGGCTTCAAGTCAATGACAAACTCAACAGCTCTAATCGGGGGGTATTCCTGGAAGTTCTTCTGGGAAAACGTCCAGAAAATCTCGAACGACAGGAACGTTCTCGATTCCCTCCAAAGGTGAGGCGTTCAAAGCATTTAGAGCATATATCTGAGCTTCAGCATTCCGAGTAATTCGGGCGGTGTAGTTCACTATCTCATCGGAGGGGTGAAGAAGTTGTACAACTTTTGTGGCACAATTGATCGAAGCAATGTGAGCTTTCAACCAATCCATTCCGAGGATGAGGTCTATGGTGGAAGATTTCAAGATGATGGGTGAGGCAAGTAATTCCAATCCTTTAATTTCGACGGTAACGTTAGGTGCCACCACGTCAGCATGTCAATGAGAAGTATAATACAACTCGGAGAGAAAGGTTAAACAAAACAATGGAAAGGAAAATGATTATCAGACTAATCAGATCAATGGCAAGGAGTTAAGCATAGATATCCAGCTCTCCGGGTAGACGAGATTTACAAGACCCTAAGTGTCGACGTTACTAAAATTCATTTAACCCGAATAGAAGAGAGATCAGAGTCCCAGAGTATAGAAGAGGAATAAAAGATCCTAATACCACCCAGTTGGCAACGTGGGCCCATAAGGCACACAGCCAAGTTAGTAAATTAGTTTTTGGATGTCTAGACACAACTTCGACCAAGGAATTGGAAGGGGGCTTCCTACAGGCAGTCGGCTCTGATACCAACTTGTGACGCCCCCGACTCAATCGTGCACTAATCATACACGCAAACGTGCATGATCAAGCAAAGGGACTCACGAGAAGATATCACAACACAAGTCTAACACAAATAAACGGAGATCCACAATATTACAGACCAGTGATCACGAGGATCCGAATACATAAGTCAGTCATACAAATAATATCTGGGTACAGACATAGTTAGACAAGGTTTGCCTTAAGAAGGCTAGCACAAATAACGACTCTAGATCGAAAGGCGTAGGCCTCCTGCTTGGGGCCTCCGATCCTATTCCTGATCGGCTGGCTCGATCCAGTAGTAAGTACCGTCTGGTCCCATCTGATAGTAAGCTCCTGCAGTGGCATCTGGCTCCTGGGCTCCATCGTCTGTGGTATCAGCAAGTAGGGGAATATAGGGAAAAAGAGGAAGCAAAGCAACCGTGAGTACTCATCCGAAGTACTCAGCAAGCAAGGATCTACACTACATATGCAACATTATCAAAGGGGAAAGGCTGTATATGTGGACTGGGCTGCAGAAATGCCAGAATAGAGAGAAGGGCCTAGTCCTATCGAAGAATAGCATCTTCAAACATCTTCACGAAGCCACCATCTTGCAGCAAGAGAAGAGAGTAGAATAGCATTTTATTAAACAAACATGTTGAAGTAAGCCTAGAGATCCTTCCTCGACTCCCTGCGAGAAAGCGATCCCAGAGCTTCAATTAATTAGACAAGTATCCAGTTCAAGTAATAGATCGGGATACCAAACTGAGCGTCCTTTATCGTAGGACCGGCTATCGATAGATTATTCTTCCCTGAAGGGGTGCACTACTGTTACCCAACACGCTCGATCAACTCTGGCCGGACACACTTGCTAGGTAATGCCCGGCCTCGGGAGATCAACACGAAGCAACGCCCTACGTAGGCTCAGCAGAGAGGTCAGCACGCTGGACTAACCTATGCACCCAGAGCTCTTGGGCCATCGCCCTGGGCACCCTGCGCGTTGCGTGACTGGCCGGGGTGCAGGCGCGACACTGAACTCGTCAGTGAAGTATCCCGCCCATTCCCGACAATCAGCCCGCATGGTGAACTGTGACGTCTGATGAGCTTTCGGGAGAAACGTACAATGCAGAGGGCCCCATAAACCGTTATACCGCGTGGTGGTAGTGCGTATAGGGCACGTCGACCCACTCAGATCAAATACCCAAATCCGATAGGCTGATTTAGTAATACGCGGAGATGATCAGAGTTTCTGAAGCTCCGCCACAATATCACACTCGAGTGCCCTTCCGGCACATCCGACATCATAGATCCCCTGCGGGTACCCATCAGGGTCGACCCGCTTGTAACAAAGGTCAAAGTAACCGTGTGGTCATAACATCAAGGGGGAAACCCCGAGGAATCACCCTCGGTGGATTCCACTCGATGAAATCATCAGGGTGAACGTATGAGGCATCACCCTCGAGGTTCACACTGAGGGATTGCACGACAGAGTCGTATCGGAAGTGGAGAAGGAGGAATCACCTTCGATGACCATGATCGAACAGCTACACTGCAGAGTATTCATCAGGAGTGCGTTACGAGGTATCACCCTCGGCACTCGATAGTAACTATGCAGAGTCGTACAACTAAGGGGGTGAAGTGATGTGTCGGTCTCTGGTCGACGATCACATTGATCGAGTCATCGATGATCAAGCAGGGGCAACAAGGGTAAGGTGGTGGGGGTCACTGATGGTTCACTACCAACCTATACTAAGCAATTTAACATAGGCAGGTAAGGTAACAATAAACAGGTTACAAAAGCAGGCTATGCATCAGAATAGGAGCAAACATTAACAGTAGCAAAATCTAATGCAAGCAGGAGAATAGGAATGGGCGATATCTGGATGCTCAAGGGAGGGGGGGGGGGCTTGCCTGGTTGATCTGGCAAGGAGGAGGCGTCGTCAACGTGCTGCTCATCTGGAGCGTAGTCGTACTCAGCTGCAACGGCATCGGTCTCGGCGTCTATCGAGAGAGAAGGAGGGGGGAGAGAAACAATAAATTCACGTCAAAAATGCAAACAATATGCATGACATGTCTAAATGATATGCAGAGGTGCTCTACTGCCTATCTAAATGATTTAGTTAAATTAGGAATTTATTCGGATTTATTTTATTAAAGTTGAGCACTTTTCATTTATTGAAATCGGTCTAAAAGTTCCATGGTCATCTAGCTAGGGGCATCTGACAGGAATACGGAGGGTGTATTCAGACTCGTACCGTCGTTCTGAGCAAGTTTCATGTACAAAGTATTTTCATCGGAGCTACGGTTTATTTTATATTAAATTCTGAAGTTTTATTAATCATTTTTAATTATTTAATTCAGAAATTTATTTACTGCATCAGCAATGATGTCATGCTGACATCAGCAGTCAACATGACTGTTGACTGGTCAATTTGACCAGTGGGTCCCGGTTGTCATTGACAAAGTTTAACTAATCATGGTTAATTAGCTTAATTAGGTGATTAGGTTAATTAAACAGTGTTAGTTAATTAATTAATTAATTAATTAATTTAACAGGGGCTGGGTGCTATGGCCCGCTGGCAGTGGCACAAGGCCAGCCCAGCGGGGCGGGTTAACGGGCGGAGGGGCATGGGCGTCGGCCGCCCGAACGAGGCACGCGCGCGTGGGCGCACCGGGGCGCCGGCGCCGGGCGCGGGGTCGACGGCCGGAGACGAAGCCAGGGGGCGGGCGTGTGGACCCGGTGAGGTCAGGAGGCGGCGGACGCGGGCCGGCTTGGTTGGGCGCGGCCGGGCGCAGGTGCGCGTGGGGCTATCCGACGCTGTGGCGCGGGCAATGACGCGAGGAGCGGGAGGGGCCGGGGTGAGTAGGCGCCGCGCGGCAAGGGGCGAGCGCGGGCATGTGCGGCGACGGCAGCGGGGCGCAGTAGCAGCAGCGCGTGGCGAGCAGTGGAGGCGGCGGCGAGCGGGCGCGGTGGAGACGAGCAAGGCGAGGCGGGCGGCGGGCGCGCGATGGCGCGGCGAGCAGCAGGCGCAGCGGTGGCGGCCAGGCAGCAGGCGACAGCAGCTTGCGTAGCGCGGGCGCGTTCGAGCGGCAGCGGCGGTCGCGCGCGAGCAGCAGCAGGTGGCGCGGGCGAGGCTGGCGCTAGGCAAGCAGGACGCGGCCAGACGGTGGCGAGGCCGTGGTGAGCTCGACAGGGGGAGGGGGAACGCGGTGGCCGGGCGCGGCGGGCACGGGACAGAGGGAGTGACGTGGGAGGGCGAGGCGAGAGCACGGCGGGGGTGGCCAGCAGCATCAAGTTGAGCGCGCTGGGGGGGGCGCGGGAGCGCGCGTCGCCGCGGCCAGGGAGTGGCCCGGGGCGGGCCGAGCGAGGTCTGGCGCGTTCAGGGCGCGGCGAATGCAAGGGGAGCGTCGGGGCGGCGTTTGGGACGGGGGAGAGGGTAGGCAGAGGGGAGCGCTCTCGTTCGGTGTAGGGGGAATGGCAGCGGGCTTGGGGGAGGAGCCGGGGATACAATATCTACTAGTAGAATGCCCGTGCGTTGCTACGGGCTACAATGCACATAAACGAATGAAATAAATTATTAAAGTCGTTTTCAAAGTCGAAACTCATTTCTCCCTCATACATTCGGTGCCCAACGGGCTCCCCAAAATTCAACCGTCTGGATAGTCCGGACTTCCCCATATCCAGATCATATGTGGGGGAGAAATGTCATTGTCCGGACTATCCACCATTTGTTATCTCCAACCCGCGGGCGCAACACAAACTTCCTTTTCTCGCTCGGTTTCCCATTGTAGTGAGATGTTTCTCGGGACATCTCTTGCTCTCCCACACAGCTAGCCAGCCGTTGGCCGTTTGCCGCATTATCGTACCCCCAAGCTATCAAACAGTATTGCTGACACCTTCATATTTGGCTTCACACAAAACTTTAGATCTCGTGTTGAATCTAACCTCATAGATTGAGTATGAAAACATTTACAAATATGTTGATACTAATGATAATATAATATATGATTCTGTCTACACCCGAGCATCTTCTCTAGCACAATGCTCGGGTGTTGCCATAGAACAATATAAGAGAAATGCATCCAACTAAGTGTTTCATCTTAATATTAATAGGTATAATGCAAGGGAGGGCGATATGCCCCAATAGCAACATGTGTCATTGATTGGTCGATGTGTGAAGTGTGATACTCTTGTTCTTATCTATGTCTTCAATAATGTGGATCCAGGTCCTTGCTTCCTCCTTCTATGTGCATCACATCTCTTTGTCCTCATGGGTTTACTCTTCTATGTCCATCACATCTCTTTCACCTCATTGTGTCTCCTACATCGTCACCTCATAAGGTGACTCCTGCTTGTGTCCTAGTTTTTTTACTTTTCGCAAACCCCTTGGTGTGTACTTTCATATATTCATAGTAAAATTAAGGGATAGTGTACGAATGGCGAAAAACAACTCATAATTGCCACAAATGATTGTTGAGTAAAATAAGAAACCACACATAGTTGCATGAGACCAAGAAAATATCAAGTCTGTATGATTTATTAACTATTTAAAAATATTCCTAGATGAAATGACAAATGTTTTTGTAGTGCCAAATTAATTTTGATAAAATTGTAGAACCAGATCCTGTTTTACGAATTAGTCATTCGATTCCAGAGAGGGCATCACAACTTACATGTTTTGAGACAGCAAATCGCTCCGCAGTTGTTCCTAAAAAAAGTATCCAGTAATTATCCTTCCACATGTTGTTGCCCAACCACTGGACTTTCCTTGTTGGGAAGTAAGTTCCTATTGTAGATGAATTCCTTAATCGTTATCTTCAAAATCAATTAATACAAGATATATAGCATAACAACAGAAACAACGCTAAGGCAAAAAACTGGTGCATAACAGGGGTAGGTTCTTTTGAGCACATATCACCTAGCTTCCTAGTAAAATAGCCTTAATTGGACCTTCAAGGGTTCACGTCAAATTACTAAATACTATATTTGCAACAAAATAATCAACAACTTCGAATATGTTTAGGCATGTACGCTGTCATTGGAAAATTCAAGAAAGGAAACAGCCAAAGACGACACTAATACTACAAGAAAGCAGTGACAGTAAGCCATGCATGTGCACTTAAGATTACGTCGGAGATGGTGATGGACGCTGTTTTATTTCATGAAATTCATTGCATAAAAAGGAGATATCTATCTACTGATATTATTCATTGTGCGATATGATGGAGAAATAAGCACACAGTGGAATCTTTGATCAAGCTAGATGTCAAGATTTCATGCAAGATACTGATTTAAATAATTGTAGTTATAAATTATAAATCATGTGACCATGAGCAGCAGTAAGGCATGCTTTTGCAGATCAGATAATAATTCAACATTGAGCATGAATCCATGAACCGCAAAAAAACGGCATGTTTCTTTTACTAACAGGAAAACTCAAGTCAACACATAGAAAGTTACGGTAAGTATACTTCATTCCCGAGTGGTTTGCGTTAGCCTGATAGTATGCGTGTCTAATAGATATTGCTTATCTCTCATGTCAATTGATGCTCTCCTTCAGCTTAGGGCCTTCCATTTTCTCGTGCCACCACACATGTCACCTAAATCCAAATGGATGAAATCCTGCTCAAGGGAATACATTCTTCATAAGCTTGACGACGGAAGTAACACTAATATAAAATATTTGTAAGCCTAATTGGGAACTATGTTAGAAATGAAATAAAATAAAATAAAGTCACCACTCTTGTATTCTTGGTATGCAAGATGGTATGTAAACAGTCGATGAGATATTAGAAGTGATATAAATATACGTGTAGATCTAGTCAAGTTTTCCTATTTGCGTGGCATGCATGTACAGTTTATTAATCTTGACAGAGATTACAAAGCGATTATATTGACGTTGTAAGCAAGATATGAACTTGAATTATGGCTTTGAATTAACACTGTAAGCAAGATGATGTTTATATAAGAGCATATCATATTGCTACGCTCCGGGGAGCAAACACACCTACATGTGATAGATAGTTTCATGTCGGCAAATAAATGTGTATTCAGTAGTACAATAGTTGGTATTCTGCCTTGGATTCCAAGTTTTGCTTACTTTACTGAATCTCTAAAATGAAGTGATGAATGTGTTCTCTTTTTGAATAGTGTGTTATCTGATATAGCAATGCCCGTCACTTTACAGAAATCTCAAAACTGCCATTTCCTTTTTGTTCTTTATGTTTTCCCTGACAAAAGGTTAGCACATTCTTATTGTGAAAGTCCTTTGAACCCACCAGATTCTGGAGTAATTATGTATGCCATGGAGATTATGACCACGATTGATTCTGGAGTAAAGGAAAAATACCCGTGCGTTGCAACGAGAGAAAAAAATATCACCTCTCTAAGAATGATTCAAGACACTTCACTCGGGTCCATGTTCTCTATTTTAACATAGCAAATCATCAATGTCGTCACTTATCCTCCCTCCCATCCTCCCCCTCCCTTATGTGTGGTCTGTCATTTCATTGCTTTAAGATCTAAAGTAATACTGAAATACTATTGTCCACAATATTCTCATGATATGCAGAAGTAATAATTTTTCAGAGACTTCATAACAAGAATAGACGCAGTGCAAGTCAATCAATGCAGACACAAAGCTAGTTTACATCACTAATTTTCATACCTTTGCGTCCACCCAGGTGTTTTTGGGTCAACCTGCTCGATGGAGTGCTCTGAAGCTTGAGGTTTGTCTGCACTGCCTGCCCCTGGAACAGCGCCCTCAGCACAAATCTGGTCATCAACCCGTGCATCTACACGGGCTAGCTTTTAACCAATACTTTAATTAAAATACTTTTGGTAGACAATTGGTGTTTGCGACCCATGGAAAATATATAAAATGCATGAATGATGAACACGCAGACTGAGCAATAATATCTTGAAAGTTTATCTATTTCACACATAGTAGTTTGTGTTTTACCCATTGGAAAATGTTTATATTTCCCTTTACAACAAATGCAAAAAGGAAAATGAGAATCAATTTCCTACTTTGTGTTGTTCTCCCTCCAGACTCCACTTGCTAACACCACCAATGGAGTAGTGCTTTCATCGTCTTTGACTCGTCGTGGTATGTAGTCACGGAAGATTCTTTATTGTTTTCTCATAAGTAATGTCTGCTCTTTTGCTCATGGCAGCAGTCTTGATTAGTTAGCACCCGCAGCATTTCATCAGACGTAAATATAAGGGTATGCCCGAACATTGTTTTTCAGATTATCCATTCCTTTCCTCTCATCCGAGATGCATCAAGAAAGTGAGCGAAAACTGGGAACTAAAGGTGCATATAGTGAATTAGTAATGCACATAGATAGACATATAAAATGTGGAAAACTAACCAGGAGGAACTCTTTGCCTCTTATAAATGAAATAACAACTTGGTTCAGGTAGAAAATGAAATACTCCATCTGTCCCAAAATAAGTGTCACGGATTTAGTACAACTTTAGTGCAAAGGTGCACTAAGTTAACGACACTTATTTTGGAACAGAGGTAGTAGTAAGTTACCTGAGATAATGTACCTACGATTAAATGATTAAATGACCTGACAAAAGGGCTCCCTCTATATTAATCATTCTGCAGAAACAACAAAATTATGAGTTCCTTGCTCTGAAGCACCTAACTGCAGTTTTGTAGTAAATGTGTGAAAAGAAAAATCATGCTAAAATACATGATATATGTCAGCAAATACAAACTTTTTTTTCATGCATATGTTTAGTAGAACTAAATCAACATATATAAATGGCAGGCATTACATCCATCAGAGTCCAAGGCTCTTTTTGGTGTCTTCAAATGCTGCACCCACTACTACCGGTTGGCTGGAACAATTGCTGATTTTTAATGACTCCCTCCATCTTAATCTTTCAGTATAACTACAATTGATTAAGAGCTCCTAGCTGTGAAGAACCTAACTGCAGTTTTTTAATAAATGTCTGAAAAGTAAAATCATATTAAAATGGATGATATATGTTGCAAATATGAAGTATAAAAAGAAAGTTAATAATATACCATACAGTAATATGAGTAAACTCTGCAGACCTGAACATGCAGGCTTTAGCATCAGGGATTATAGCTTTGGTAGTGAGTTTCTCCTTCCAGCACACAGACATTGCCATGTATCTCTTTGTACAAACCTCAACATGAGAATCTTGTGAACTTATTTCCATTACCTTGGGATGGTGAAATCTTTATGATACAAAGCTGATGCATGTATTAGTTAACCTACAGAGAATTCCATATTTTGATCTACATAAGTAAGAAAGCGTACAAATGAGGAATAGCTTTATTTAGGGCCTCTCATATAAGCCATTGAGTAAATTGCATGAAAAAGAGTCTTATGTATTAAAATAGAAATACACAATTCATAAAATATTCAGGAACAAACAAAATATAGGAAACAAATAGAAACATGTAGTTGGTAAATGAATCACACAAATAAATTATGATATATGATAGAAATTGCCAATGGCCTTAGTTACTGCTATCCAATATTCTGATTTCTGCAGTTAACTACTAACCCATGACCTGTAATCCAATATTACTACTCCGGATTAGTAGTAAACTGATGTTCAGTATCAACCTCCCGATCCATAGCAACCATCTATAGGTCGCATCCTCCTCATTCCCATCTTGTTCATCGTCCCTGTTACAAAGAAACATCATCTCGATGTAAAATCATAGTGCTTGAAACTAATTCGTATCTCTAGCAATACATTACATCCGATGTACTAACTGAAAAAAATATAATCAATTTCTAGCAGTACATTACATCAATGTTAGGAAAAAATGTGTAGTTGGCTATGTCGCATGTCCGTTGCTGGAAAAGGGCCAGAAGAATACCTTGGTCCAGAGAAATGGGGTTCAGTGCACACAACCCTCGTAAAATAACCTGGCTGAAAGGATATTAGAGTATCAGGTACCCACAGCGACTCAAATCCTAATTAAAACGTTGGATAACCTGATAAAAGTGTTTCTCCGTGTAACAGAAGCACGGGTGCATGAGATGGACGAACTATGAGATGCAAAACTCTGTGTATTTGTAGGGATCTTTTGATTTTCTCAAGCAGCAAGAAGAAAATGGGGAATACGCGAAATACACTTCAAGTTTTATGTGTGGAAAATACCTGAGAGCACAACCAAGGCACGCCCCTCAAATTTTTCGCTCAGATATTACTCTGCTCAACTCCTTCATCGGGTCCAGTGAAACATCAACCTAAAACAGCAATTACAACCAGTAAACCAAATGCTTGATACTTTTATTATTCAGAAAACACACAAAAGATCTATGTTAGATGGAGGGTTAAGACTACATCTCATGTTTGAGTTGTACCGAAGGCCAAGGGTGGAAACAATTTGACAGAGCACATAGTTAGAACCAAGAGGGTGGAAGAAATTAGTAGTTAGTACCTTGGGGAGATTAGGAATTGGTCCATTGACGAACTGCAAAACACAGTATCACATATTGGGCAAGTCTGAAACCACATTAGCATGGCAAATCAGAACAGAAAACACGATTTTGGATGAGGATGGTTTGTACCTGCACATTGTTCAAAGGGACCCGCGAGATCAGGCTGCGTGCGGTCCAACAGCGTGTCCTCCTCGTCCTCGGCCGCCTCCGTCTCCTCCTCCTCCTCCTTCTCCTCGTCCACCGGCTCGGCGGCGGCGACGGGGTCGGCCACCGCTGCTCGGGCTCCATCAGCGCGGCTCAAGCGGCGAGGCAGCGGGGCATGGCGGGCTAGGGTTAGGGTTGCGTGCGGGAGCGGCGCTTGGGGGCGGAGTCGCGGCAAAGGGTCGTGAGGCAGATGCGGCGGCGCCCATGGCAGGAGGTGGCGGCGGCGCCCGTGGTAGGAGGTGCTGCTCCACCGACGTGGAGGCTCTACGGCGGCTCCCCCGGCCGGATCTGGCACTCTCTCCGTCAGATCGGATTGGGGAGGGAAGCTCCTAGCCTTGGACGAAAGGAGGAGGGCGGCTTGATGGGAGGGCGGCGGCGAAAGGATGTAGGTAGCGCAGGGATCGGCGGCGGATCGATGGGAGGGCGGCGGCGAAGGGACGAATGCGACTTGTGCATGCGAGAGGTAGTCGCTCGAGGGCATCGTGCGTGCGTGCGTGCGGGTCGTGCCCGTTTTTTTTCGCTGGTTTTTTTTCGTAGATTATTTTTGTCTAGTTCTGTTGCTTGCGAGGGAGTACGTAGAGGCATAGCTAGGTGGTTTGCTTCGAGTTTTTTTTTGCCGCTCGTCGGTTCAGTGGGGATTCGCTGGGAGGTGGGAGGTGGGAGGGTGGACGAAAAAAAACCATGGTAGGTGGGACGAAAATTAACCGTGAAACGGAGATTACCAACTGAGACATTAGGAGTAGAGATATGATAGAAGAGCGTCTAGGAAGGAGTCAAAATAGATCACTTTCCCACCAATCAATGAAGGCTCACACTTGGCCTAGACTATGCCATTCGTCCTTGATTTATTACATTAAATCCCCTTGGGAATGAGTGGCATCAGGAAGAGATACACCATGCACGCCTTTACCACAGCAACGTGTCATCTGGCATCAACTAGGTTCTTTGTGTGGAGTTGAACACGCAACATATTTTGCAGTACAAAGACGAACCACACAATTTTGAACCCAGTATAGGAAATCGATCGTGTGTCTAGCGTCACTATGATGATTGTTGGCTGGGTTGCGGCCCTCTGGTGTGACTTCACTGGCGAGGCAACTGCACCTTGGAGGAATTATCCTGCCAGCTAGTCTCACAATCCTAGAATGCAGGAACACAGATCGGCCGATGTCTTTAAGATATGCATTCTTCCTAGGAATTTTTTTCAATCTTTTTCTTTTTTACACTTGAGACTTTTATAATTAAGCTAGTGTGGCAAGATTGTAACACCTGAGTTTCCTTCACTAGTCCAAATTAAGAAGGTTGATGCGACTTGATGATGAAGTAGTTGTCTATTCACACAAAAAAGGTAATAAGCTTGAGCAATATTTGAACCGAAGCAGAGGAAGAATGTTCAGAAAACTGAAACTAGCCTGTAAAAAAATCGAACTCTACAACAAATTGAACATTCGGTGAAATTTTGTGAACATCAACGGCTAATCACAGAAGCCCATGAGCGCATATAATAGTGTGAGATTATTTATTGTCCTTTTGGAATAAAACTTGGAATGATTGTTTAATGAAAATCCATATTTTTGAATATTATTACTAATCCATTGCAGCCAAATATTGAGTAATGTAATCCCTCAACTCATAGATTTTGACTTCTTAAAAACTTCGAGTTGGGATGGTTACAACTAGATGCCTTTGCCGCTATTATCAAGAATTTGTGGAAGGCCCCCCGTTGGTCAAACAAAATTTTAGAGACGGAACTCTAAAACTCGCGCCACGCGGTAGTTCCTAACTAGAAGGCAAAGAGAGAAGTCCATATTACAACCTCAAACTACCAACAAAGTCTAAAACATAACCCTGAACTACGAAATCGTCTAGTTTTCAATACTGAACTTTCAAAACCGACCAGAAAACAACCCTGGGGAGGTTTTGACTGGTTTTGACCAGTAAACAGCCCAGTCAGTTCCAACTCATCCGCCACGTCCTCCTTTGGTTAAATTTCTACCCCCAAAAAATTGTCTAGAAAAATGTGAAAAAATTCTCAAAATTGGCTCTGATTCTCAAAAATTTCTACCCACAAATAATTCTCAAAAGTGGACACTTTTTTTGGCCAAAATTTGACCAAAAATGGCTTTGAATTTGAACTTTTGCTCTAATTGTGTATTCTGCTCAGCAAAATTTGTTGAAACTTTCCCAGATTTAATTTGAGGGTTGTGTAGATTTTTGAGAAATTTTTCAAATTTTTCTGGACACCATTTTTTTTGGCCAAAATTTGACTATTGGAGGACGTGGCGGATGAGTTGGCACTGACTGGGCTATTGACTGGTCAAAACTGGTCAAATACCACCCCATGGTTGTTTTCTGTCCGGTTTTAAAAGTTCGGGGTTGTAAACTAGACGGTTTCATAGTTCAGGGTTGTGTTTTAGACTTTAGTGGTAGTTTGAGGTTGTAATATGGACTTCTCTCGAAGGCAAAACATATCAGTGGGATATCCAAAAAAGGAAAGCAACACCTCACTGCCACCGTTGACAACCTCCATAAAATCACAGAGACTCACACACTATCCACACAAGAGATTGATGTGAAAACTCAATTCAATGACTAGATAACATGCCTCCTATGAGAGGAGGATCAAGAGGCACGAGATATCCAAAGCTTAGTTCATCTTAGAAGAGCCTCTCGTAGCTGTCTAAGCGTAGGCGCCTTGAAGACGCTGATGAAGACCATACAAATTCTCAAATCCGGGCCCCCCCCAGTGATCAACGGCAAGATGATAGCTGGAGGTGAGGAGATTGGGCAAATCTCCAACCGCCACTGTTGGGGATATAACCCCACGATGAGACCCGCCCTGACTGGGCCGGGTTAGGTTATTGGCGATTCATGAAGAGGGCCTTAAACAGGCCTAGGAGATCAAGACATGAACCCGGAGGGCGACTTACGAGATGAGCTGCTGGAGGCCCAAGCCCAGAAGATGGTGTGAGACCCGGTGTGGTAAGCCGCCCGACGATGACTTGTCCATAAGGCAAGGCGATTTAGAACCTGGGTCGGTCACGTTGTGTGATCCGACTTGGACTCTTGTAAGCCCAGGGCCTCGGTCTATGTATATAAAGGCGAGACCCTGCGGCGGGTTAAAAAAAGTTACAATGAATTGATAGCTAGGTTAAGTGATTCCGCTCCCTTGTAATCGATACTGAATCAATACAATACAAAGCAGGACGCAGGATTTTACCTCGTTGGTGAGGGGCCGAACCTGGGTAAACCCGTGTCTCTCATCCCGCTCAACCCCTTCAAGCTAACCCTCGTAGCTATGGCCTCACACCTAAGTCCTTTCACGAGGGCATCTGCCGTGACAAAACCACGATAGTTGGAGCCCACCGTGGGGCCAGTGCACGGTGGTTTCAAGTTCTTGAAGGGCACTTTCCTAGGGATCGAGGGATACACCATTGGCAGGATGACTAAGAGTCACCGTGGCAAGCTCTATATCGACAACGCTGGCTGGGGCCTCGAGGCCGACTCAATCGAGTACGGGTACCGGGTCCCCTTTGGCGGAATTCACGTCTTCATCGGCAAGATCGGCGAATCTGAGCCTGAGCCAGACATCTCCACCAACCTCATCGAGTCAGCGCAGCGTGTGCAACCTGCTCGGGTTCAACCCGCCCGGAAGCATGTTTTCGTTGGTTTCACGCAAGGCATGGAGCTTGCGGAAGGTTCCGAATCCAGAGGAGAGACTACCATCTACTTAGGTGATGAGTCCTCGACCGGAGAGACGGAATCGATCCACCAGCTTCAAAACGGCGGGCTTGGGGGCTTCCGATGGCAACAGTACTCCGGACCCCTATGAGCCACCGTCCAGGGCTGCGATCTTCATGGCTGGCACATGAACGGCTCTTAATTCGTCAACAACCGCTGCTATGACATCTAGTACAGTGGCAGCAGCAGGGGCTGGCGGCTCAGTTACGCCCCCGGCTCAGGTCTTTTCCGATCTCTTGGGCACCTTGAAAACTTTGCTAGCAACAGAGGTTACTGCGGCGAATCAGGCCGAGCGCAATGCAGAGATTGCAAAGGTGCGAGATGAGGTAGCCAAGGCCCAGGAGGATCTTAATGCAGAAAATGTCAGGATGGCAACAGAGAGAGCACAGATGGATGCAGAGTCTCAGCGTATAAGGGCAGAAGCCTTCCACTTAAGTCTGGATCAGAACGCCTCTAATGCTGTTCTTCGAAGGAGGCACCAGACCCGTTTGCCTTTGCAGTATGAGGCGCGGAACCTCTTTAACACGCCTGGGGCAGGACCGAGTAATCCGCCATGCACAACCCGGGGTGCTGAGGCGCCAGGGAGTGGGGCGGCAGCTCAACCTCATTTGCCAGACCTGCCCTGAAGGGATCAGACCCCGCCTCAGCGTTTCTCGACACCGCCTGGTCATTATTCTAACCCGGTGGATAATACGTTAGCGGCAGCTACCCGACTCAATGCGCTTCCCATCAATGATGAGACACCTTTCACAGTAGAGGCGCGAAACACGATTGAGCTCTTGCAAACAACGATTGCACAGCAGGAGAAATATTCTTACAGTCGTGATCGGGTGCATTCAACCCCTCTCCCAAGTCATAGTTATAGCCGACGTGTTGAGTCACCTGCAGTGTCCAGTAGTGAACGACGTCGTCGACCGCTCCAAGATAACCCACCCCGTGGGAATAACCTGCCCCTGGTTAATGCTCAAGCAATTGTGGATGATGCCAGAGCTCGCCGAGAGGCGGAGGCAGCGGCGGCTCAGCTATGGGCTTATCAGCAGCCTCCGGTGACCCCTTCAACCTCGATGGGAGCTGGAACAATCTCTAGAACAGTTGGAGTGCCGTGCTTAGTACCAGCTATACGTAATGAATGCCTGCCTAAGGATTTCAAGGGTCCTCGTAAAGTGCCTAACTACACAGCGGATCTCCCCCCTGAGGCTTGGATTGAGAGTTACGAGTTAGCCATGGAGATGTTGGACGTCAATGATGTTGTATATGCCAAATACTTTACTATGATGTTGGATGGGCCAGCTCGTACATGGTTAAAAGGATTGCCTCCTAATTCCATCAATTCATGGGCAGAGTTTGAAAGCATGGTTCATTAAGAACTTTCAAGGGACATGCAAGCAGCCTCTGACGATTATTGATCTTGATAACTACGTACAGCATGAGGATGAGTCGGCCCATCATTGGGTCTGGCGGGTCTCTGCTATTATTCACTCGTCTGATAGTATTGCGGCGGGTCAAGCGGTTCTGGTCTTGGAGAAGAACTTTCACTTTACACCCTCAAGCAGAAGCTTGGGCGGCTTAAACGTTATTGTAATGACATGGGTGAGCTCATGGCGGCTCTCATTAAATATGCTGACTCTGACAACACCAAGGACCCTGGATCTGATGAGGAGAAATCCAATAAGGGCAAGAAAGGTGGCAATGGTAAGGGTCGGCAGCAGAATGTGGCAAGAGGCAATGGTAGTAACCAAGGCAATGGTGGTAAGCGAAGGCATCTGGATGGCGGGTCAGATCTAGTAGCTAATACCAACGCCGGGTCTAAAAACCAGCGCCGCAATGGTAATGGTAAGACGTCCTTTGGAGGAAAAAACTTTAATATTGAGGCAATGATGAATGAGCCTTGCCCGAAACACAGTCTGCCTAATAAGCCGGCTACTCATGCTTGGAAGGATTGTTTCATCATGCGAGAGTATAGAAATTACAGCTTTTATCAGAATCACGGTAATAACAATGGGCCGCCTGGCGGGTAAGGATCTGGTCCTCAAGGGTCCGCCTTTGGGAGCGGCGGTTCAAATTCTGGTTATCAAGGTCAAGGTAACCATGGTGGGTACAATCAGCAATCTGGTCAGGGTAACCAGCAGCAGAGTAATCAATCAGGGTATCAGAGTAACCTGAAGCAGCTTAATGGTGGCCAGTATCATGTTTTTACCACAAGTCCTTGCAAGCGAGACCAGAAGTTTGTAACCGTGCGGTCAATGCTGTTGAGCCGGCAGTACCTCAATACTTATGATGGTCAGAATTTCTGATCACATGGAGTCAGGAGGATCACCCGCCCCGGGTCAAAAATTCGGGTCATCTGGCATTGGTGGTAGCCCCTCAAGTGGGTGGTTATAAGTTCACTAAGGTGCTTATGGATGGTGGTAGTAGTATCAACATCCTGTATTATGACACGTTTCGAGGGATGAATTTAACTGACAAGGATCTTAAGCCGTCTTCCACAGTCTTCCATGGTGTGGTGCCTAGTAAGTCGGCGTATCCTATGGGAAAAATTTCCTTGGAAGTGGCCTTTGGTGATGACTATGACTACAGGACAGAAACACTATGGTTTGAAGTGGTCAAGATCAAGAGTCCCTATCATGCCTTGTTCGGTCGGCCGGCTTATGCTAAGTTCATGGCTCGCCCTTGTTATGTCTATCTACAACTCAAGATGCCTGGGAGAAAGGGGATAATCATGATCCATGGTGATCGGAAAATTGCTTTGGAATGTGAGGAAGGAGATGCAGCTTATGCAGAATCGGCTTGTGCCACTAAAGAGCTGAAGTTTTATAAGGATAATATTGACCCGGCTGATATGACCCCTCTGAAGAAGCCCACCACTGAATAAGACCCTTTTTTGAAGTTTAAGTCGGCTGATGACACCAAGCAGGTTGATTTTGTCCCGGGCGACTCATCTCAGCAGTTCACTGTGGGGGCTAGTATGGATCCGAAATAGGAAAGCGCGCTCATTGAGTTCATCCGTGAGAACTGGGACGTCTTCGCATGGAAACCTTCTGACATGCCAGGTGTACCGAGAGAATTCGCTGAGCACCATCTTAATGTGGATCCCAAGTTTAAGCCGATCAAGCAGTTCCTTCGTCGTTTTAATGAAGAGCGACGTAAGGCTATTGGAGAAGAGGTAGCCCGGCTCTTGGCGGCTGGGTTTATCGTAGAAGTTTTTCATCCTGAGTGGTTGGCTAACCCTGTGCTTGTACTTAAGAAAAATGGCACATGGCGTATGTGTGTTGATTACACAGATCTTAACAAAGCTTGTCCAGCTGATCCGTTTGCCCTCCCTCGTATCGACCAGATCATTGATGCAACGACGGGTTGTGAGAGTTTATGTTTCCTGGATGCTTATTCTGGTTATCATCAGATTAAGATGGTAGTTAGAGACCAAGGGAAGACGACGTTCATCACCCCTTTTGGAGCTTTCTGCTATGTTTCAATGCCTTTTGGGCTCAAGAGTGCCTAGGCGACTTATCAACGTTGTGTTCCGAATTGTTTTCACAGTCAGATTGGGCGCAATGTTCATGCTTATGTGGATGATATTGTGGTCAAATCTAGGAAGAAGGAGACTCTCCTGGATGATCTGAAAGAAACTTTTGACATTCTCCGGGTCTACAAAATGATGCTTAACCCGGCCAAGTGTGTTTTTGGTGCACCTGCAGGTAAATTGCTGGGGTTCCTGGTCTTAGAACGGGGTATTGAAGCTAACCTGGAGAAGATTAGAGCCATCACATCACTCTCTAAGCCGGCATGTGTTAATGACGTTTAGCGTCTGGCGGGTCGAATTTCGGCTTTGTGCCGGTTTATAAGTCGCCTGGGAGAGAAGGCGCTTACTCTATATTAGATGATGAAAAAGATGGATCATTTTGTCTGGAGTGATGCTGCTAACGAGGCATTTGAGGCGCTCAAGAAGCAGTTAGCTGAGCCGCCTGTTTTAGCTGCTCCTATCGACAAATCGCCTTTGCTCCTATACGTGGCGGCTAATAATAAAGCTGTCAGCGTGGCAATTGTTGTCGAGCGTAAGAAGGCAGGAAAAGAGTACCCAGTTCAACGGTCGACTTATTATGTCAGTGAGGTATTGACAGAGTCCAAGCAACGATATCCACATTGGCAGAAGCTGGTGTTTGGGGTGTTCATGGCGAGTTGCAAGTTGAAGCATTATTTTCTCGGTCATCCTATTACTGTGGTCAGCTCTGCTCCTTTAGGAGATATTATACAAAACAGAGAAGCCACAGGCCGGGTTGCAAAGTGGGCAATTGAGCTTGGACCTCTTAATTTAACATATGTGCCAAGAACAGCCATCAAGTCTCAAGCTTTGGTGGATTTTATCAATGATTGGACAGAGTTACAAACCCCAGAAGAGAAACCTGACAACACATATTGGATAGTCCACTTTGATGGGTCCAGACAGTTGGAGGGCTCAGGGGCTGGAGTTATTTTGACTTCCCCGCCAGGTGAAAAATTCTGTTATGTGTTAAGGTTAATGTTTCCTTGTACTAACAATGCAGCTGAGTATGAGGCCTTACTTCATGGCCTTCGTATGGGTAAGGAGATGAACTTAAGCCGGGTCAGGTGCCTGGGCAACTCAGACCTTGTGGCGCAGCAAGTCTCTGGCAAATGGGATTCGACCCACTCATGGCGGCTTACCGCCGGGAGGTTGATAATATTGCTGGTCACTTTAAGGGTTATCAGGTGGATCACCTGGATCGGCGGAAGAACGAGGCGACTGATGCATTGTCTCGGCTTGGATCTCAATGTAAGCCGGTACCCCCTAATATATTCCTTGATGTGTTGCATAATCCTTCGGTCAAGTTGCTGTCAGAAGAGGACATTGCTGTCCCTGACCAGGAGGCGCAATTGGTGGCGGCTCTTGGTGCAATTCCTGATTGGATGCTTCCTTATCTGGCTTATCTGACTCGTGGCGAGTTACCAGAGGATGAAAATTTGGCAAGGCAAATCACAAGGCGTTCTAAGTATATGATTATCGTCAACAGCGAGTTACATCGATGCAGTATGACTGGCGTTTTTCAACGTTGTGTTTCTCCTGAGGAGGGTCATGAGATTTTACAAGAGATACATGCATGTGACTGTGGGCACCATGCCGGCTCATGTTCTTTGGTGGCTAAGGCGTTTCGTCATGGTTTTTTCTGGCTGATGGCTCATGCTGATGTAGAGGATATTGTCAGCAAGTGTGATGGATGTCAGAAATTTGCAAGACAAGCTCATGTGCTGGCTCAGTAGTTGAGGATGATTCCAATAACTTGGCTGTTTGCAGTCTGGGGGCTTGATATGGTTGGACCTTTCAAGAGATCCAAAGATAAGAAGACCCACCTGTTGGTGGTAGTGGACAAGTTTACCAAGTGGGTTGAAGCAGAGCCTGTTAGTAATTGTGAAGCAGCAACTGCAGTTCAATTTGTTAAAAAGTTGATCTTTCGCTTTGGCTATCCTCACAGTATCATCACTGATAATGGTACCAATCTGTCCAAGGGAGCTATGAGATAGTTTTGTCAAAGAGAGCACAACCGTTTAGATGTGTATTCAGTGGCTCATCCACAGTCTAATGGTCAAGCAGAAAGAGCAAATCAAGAAATCTTGAGGCTTATGGTTCCTTTAGAGAGAACACCGGGTTGTTGGGTTGAGGAACTTCCTTCAGTCCTTTGGAGTATCAGGACCACCCCTAATAGATCAACAGGCTATACGCCTTTCTTCATGGTTTACGGTGCTGAGGCGGTTCTCCCAAGTGACATTCGTCATGACTCACCCAGGGTGGCAGCTTACGTCGAAGCTGATAATGAGACGGCATGTCAGAACGCACTTGATGCTTTGGATGAAGAGCGAGACCTTGCAGCAGCACGTTCGGCGATTTATCAACAAGACCTGCATCGCTATAATAGCCGTAGAGTTAAGACCCGGATGTTTCAAGAGGGTGACTTAGTACTCCGGTTGATTCAAGATCAGTCAGGCATGCATAAGTTATCACCACCTTGGGAGAGGCCTTTTGTGGTCAGCAAGAACCTCAACAATGGGTCATATTATCTCGTTGATATACGTGAGCACAAGAAATCACACACTTCTGAGGAGGAGACCCGGAGGCCGTGGAATATTTGTTGGAAATATGCCCTAGAGGCAATAATAAAATGGTTATTATTATATTTCCTTGTTCATGATAATTGTCTGTTATTCATGCTATAATTGTGTTATCCGGAAATCGTAATACATGTGTGAATACATAGACCACAACATGTCCCTAGTAAGCCTCTAGTTGACTAGCTCGTTGATCAATAGATGGTTACGGTTTCCTGACCATGGACATTGGATGTCATTGATAACGGGATCACATCATTAGGAGAATGATGTGATGGACAAGACCCAATCCTAAGCCTAGCACTAGATCGTGTAGTTCGTTTGCTAAAGCTTTTCCAATGTCAAGTAACTTTTCCTTAGACCATGAGATTGTGCAACTCCCGGATACCGTAGGAGTGCTTTGGGTGCACCAAACGTCACAACGTAACTGGGTGGCTATAAAGGTGCACTACGGGTATCTCCAAAAGTATCTGTTGGGTTGGCACGAATCGAGACTGGGATTTGTCACTCCATGTAACGGAGAGGTACCTCTGGGCCCACTCGGTAGGACATCATCATAATGAGCTCAATGTGATCAAGGAGTTGTTCACGGGATGATGTGTTACGGAAACGAGTAAAGAGACTTGCCGGTAACGAGATTGAACAAGGTATCGAGATACCGACGATCGAATCTCGGGCAAGTATCGTACCGATAGACAAAGGGAATTGCGTACGGGATTGATTGAATCCTCGACATCGTGGTTCATCCGATGAGATCATTGAGGAGCATGTGGGAGCCAACATGGGTATCCAGATCCCGCTGTTCGTTATTGACCGGAGAGTCGTCTCGGTCATGTCTGCGTGTCTCCCGAACCCGTAGGGTCTACACACTTAAGGTTCGGTGACGCTAGGGTTATAGAGATATTAGTATGCGGTAACCCGAAGGTTGTTCGGAGTCTCGGATGAGATCCTGGACGTCACGAGGAGTTCCAGAATGGTCCGGAGGTAAAGATTTATATATGGGAAGTCCTATTTTGGCCACCGGAAAATGTTCGGGATTTTTCGGTATTGTACCGAGAAGGTTCTAGAAGGTTCCGGAGTGGGGCCCACCTGCATGGGGGGGGCCACATGAACGTGGGTAGTGGGGGCAAGGCCCCACACCCCTAGTCAAGGCGCACCAAGATTCCCCCTTAGAAGGAATAAGATCATATCCCGAAGGGATAAGATCAAGATCCCTAAAAAAAAGGGGATAACAATCGGTGGGGAAGGGAAAGGATGGGATTTCTTTCCTTCCACCTTTGCCAACGCCCCAATGGACTTGGAGGGCAAGAAACCAGCCCCCTCCACCCCTATATATAGTGGGGAGGTGCATGGGAGAAACAGCTCAGCCCCTGGCGCCTCCCTCTCCCTCCCGTGACACCTCTTCCTCCTCCAGTAGCGCTTGGCGAAGCCCTGCTGAAATCCCGCTGCTTCCACCACCACACCGTCGTGCTGCTGGATCTCCATCAACCTCTCCTCCCCCCTTGCTGGATCAAGAAGGAGGAGACGTCTCTGCTCCGTACGTGTGTTGAACGCGGAGGTGCCGTCCGCTCGGCTCTCGGTCATCGGTGATTTGGATCACGACGAGTACGACTCCATCAACCCCGTTCTCTTGAACGCTTCCGCTCGCGATCTACAAGGGTATGTAGATACACTCCCCTCTCACTCGTTGCTAGATGACTCCATAGATTGATCTTGGTGATGCGTAGAAAATTTTAAAATTGTGCTACGTTCCCCAACAGTGGCATCATGAGCTAGGTCTATGCGTAGTATCTTGCACGAGTAGAACACAAAGTAGTTGTGGGCGTCGATTTGTCAATCTTCTTGCCGTTACTAGTCTTATCTTGATTCGGCGGCACTGTGGGATGAAGCGGCCCGGACCGACCTTACACGTACGCTTACGTGAGACAGGTTCCACCGACTGACATGCACTAGTTGCATAAGGTGGCTAGCGGGTGTCTGTCTCTCCCACTTTAGTCGGATCGGATTCGATGAACAGGGTCCTTATGAAGGGTAAATAGAAATTGGCATATCACGTTGTGGTTTTGGCGTAGGTAAGAAACGTTCTTGCTAGAAACCTATAGCAGCCACGTAAAAACTTGCAACAACAATTAGAGGACGTCTAACTTGTTTTTGCAGCAAGTGCTTTGTGATGTGATATGGCCAAAGGATGTGATGAATGATATATGTGATGTATGAGATGATCATGTTCTTGTAATAGGAATCACGACTTGCATGTCGATGAGTATGACAACCGCCAGGAGCCATAGGAGTTGTCTTAATTTATTATATGACCTGCGTGTCATTGAAATTCGCCATGTAATTACTTTACTTTATTGCTAACCGTTAGCCGTAGTAGTAGAAGTAATAGTTGGCGAGACAACTTCATGAAGACACGATGATGGAGATCATGGTGTCATGCCGGTGACGATGATGATCATGGAGCCCCGAAGATGGAGATCAAAAGGAGCAAAGTGATAATGGCCATATCATGTCACTATTTTGATTGCATGAGATGTTTATCATGTTTTTGCATCTTATTTGCTTAGAACGACGGTAGCATATATAAGATGATCCCTTACTAAAATTTCAAGAAAGTGTTCCCCCTAACTGTGCACCGTTGCGAAGGTTCGTTGTTTCGAAGCACTACGTGTTGATCGGGTGTGATAGATTCTAACGTTCGAATACAACGGGTGTAAGCCAGATTTACACAACAATACACATAGGTTGACTTGACGAGCCTAGCATGTACAGACATGGCCTCAGAACACAAGAGACCGAAAGGTCGAGCATGAGTCGTATAGAAGATACGATCAACATGGGGATGTTCACCGTTGATGACTAGTCCGTCTCACGTGATGATCGGACACGGCCTAGTCGATTCGGATCATGTAATCACTTAGATGACGAGAGGGATGTCTATCTGAGTGGGAGTTCATTACATAATTTGATTATATGAACTTAATTGTCATGAACTTAGTCTAAATGTTACATATCTATCTTGTAGATCAAATGGCCAACGCTAATGTTACCCTCAACTTCAACGCGTTCCTAGAGAAAAACAAGCTGAAAGACGATGGTAGCAACTATGCGGACTGGGTCCGTAACCTGAGGATTATCCTCATAGCTGCCAAGAAATCATATGTCCTTGAAGCACCGTTAGGTGACCCACCTGCTCTCCCAGCACTGCCAGACGATTTGAACGTTTGGCAGACACGCACCGATGATTACTCCTTCGTTCAGTGCGGCATGCTCTTCAGCTTAGAACCGGGGCTCCAAAAGCGTTTTGAGCATCACGGAGCATATGAGATGTTCGAAGAGCTGAAAATGGTTTTCCAAGCTCATGCCCGGATCGAGAGATATGAAGTCTCCGATAAGTTCTACAGCTGTAAGATGGAGGAAAATAGTTCTGTCAGCAAGCACATACTCAAAATGTCTGGGTTGCACAGCCGCTTGTCTCAGCTGGGAGTTAATCTCCCGGATGACGCGGTCGTTGACAGAATCCTTCAGTCGCTTCCACCTAGCTACAAGAGCTTCGTGATGAACTTCAACATGCAGGGGATGGAAAAGACCATTCCTGAGGTATATGCGATGCTGAAGTCAGCGGAGGCAGAGATCAGAAAGGAACATCAAGTGTTGATGGTGAATAAAACCACTAAGTTCAAGAAGGGCAAGGGTAAGAAGAACTTCAAGAAGGACGGCAAGGGAGTTGCCGCGCCCGGTAAGCCAGCTGCCGGGAAGAAGTCGAAGAATGGACCCAAGCCTGAGACTGAGTGCTTTTATTGCAAGGGAAACGGTCACTGGAAGCGAAACTGCCCCAAGTACTTGGCGGACAAGAAGGCCGGCAATACCAAAGGTATATATGATATACATGTAATTGATGTGCACCTTACCAGCACTCGTAGTAGTTCCTGGGTATTTGATACCGGTGCGGTTGCTCATATTTGTAACTCAAAGCAGGAACTGCGGAATCAGCGTAGACTGGCAAAGGACGAGGTGACGATGCGCGTCGGGAATGGTTCCAAGGTCGATGTGATCGCCGTCGGCACGCTACCTCTGCATCTACCTACGGGATTAGTTTTAAACCTCAATAATTGTTATTTAGTACCAGCTTTGAGCATGAACATTGTATCTGGATCTCGCTTAATGCGAGATGGCTACTCATTTAAATCTGAGAATAATGGTTGTTCTATTTATATGAGAGATATGTTTTATGGTCATGCCCCGCTGGTGAATGGTTTATTTTTATTGAATCTTGAACATGATGTTACACATGTTTATAATGTGAATGCCAAGAAATGCAAGGTTGATAACGATAGTCCCACATACTTGTGGCACTGCCGCCTTGGTCATATCGGTGTTAAACGCATGAAGAAACTCCATGCAGATGGACTTTTGGAGTCTCTTGATTATGAATCATTTGACAGATGCGAACCATGCCTCTTGGGCAAGATGACCAAGACTCCGTTCTCCGGAACAATGGAGCGAGCAACCAACTTATTGGAGATCATACATACTGATGTGTGTGGTCCAATGAGTGTTGAGGCTCGCGGTGGTTATCGTTATGTTCTCACCCTCACCGATGATTTGAGTAGATATGGGTATGTCTACTTGATGAAGCACAAGTCTGAGACCTTTGAAAAGTTCAAGGAATTTCAGAGTGAGGTTGAGAATCAACGTGACAAGAAAATAAAGTTCTTACGATCAGATCGTGGTGGAGAATATTTGAGTCATGAATTTGGCACGCACTTAAGGAAATGTGGAATTGTTTCACAACTCACGCCGCCTGGAACACCTCAGCGTAATGGTGTGTCCGAACGTCGTAATCGCACTCTATTGGATATGGTGCGATCTATGATGTCTCTTACCGATTTACCGCTATCCTTTTGGGGTTATGCTTTAGAGACTGCCGCATTCACTTTAAATAGGGCACCGTCAAAATCCGTTGAGACGACACCGTATGAATTATGGTTTGGGAAGAAACCTAAGCTGTCGTTTCTGAAAGTTTGGGGATGCGATGCTTATGTGAAGAAACTTCAACCAGAGAAGCTCGAACCCAAGTCGGAAAAATGCGTATTCATAGGATACCCTAAGGAAACTATTGGGTATACCTTCTACCTAAGATCCGAGGGCAAGATCTTTGTTGCCAGGAATGGATCCTTTCTAGAGAAAGAGTTTCTCTCGAAAGAAGTAAGTGGGAGGAAAGTGGAGCTTGATGAGATGAACCTCGAACCGGAGAGTAGCGCAGCACAGGAAAATGTTTCTGTGGAGCCTACACCGGCTAGAGAGGAAGTTATTGATAATGATCATGATCAATCTACCACTGAACTTCGAAGGTCCACGAGGACACGTTCCGCACCAGAGTGGTATGGCAATCCTGTCCTGGAAATCATGTTGTTAGACAACAGTGAACCTTCGAACTATGAAGAAGCGATGGCGGGCCCGGATTCCGACAAATGGCTTGAAGCCATGAAATCCGAGATAGGATCCATGTATGAAAACGAAGTATGGACTTTGACTGACTTGCCCGATGATCGGCAAGCCATAGAAAATAAATGGATCTTTAAGAAGAAGACTGACGCGGATGGTAATGTGACCATCTATAAGGCTCGGCTTGTCGCTAAGGGTTATCGACAAGTTCAAGGGGTTGACTACGATGAGACTTTCTCACCCGTAGCGAAGCTGAAATCCGTCAGAATCATGTTAGCAATTGCCGCATACTATGATTATGAGATATGGCAAATGGACGTCAAAACGGCATTCCTTAATGGTTTTCTTAAGGAAGAGTTGTATATGATACAACCGGAAGGTTTTGTCGACCCTGAGAATGCTGACAAGGTATGCAAGCTCCAGCGCTCAATCTATGGGCTGGTGCAAGCATCTCGGAGTTGGAACATTCGCTTTGACGAGATGATCAAAGCGTTTGGGTTCACACAGACTTATGGAGAAGCCTGTGTTTACAAGAAAGTGGGTGGGAGCTCTGTAGCATTTCTCATATTATATGTGGATGACATACTGCTGATGGGAAATGATATAGAATTCTTGGAAAGTATAAAGGCCTACTTGAATAAGTGTTTTTCAATGAAGGACCTTGGAGAAGCTGCTTATATATTAGGCATCAAGATCTATAGAGATAGATCGAGACGCCTCATAGGTCTTTCGCAAAGCACATACCTTGATAAGATATTGAAGAAGTTCAATATGGATCAGTCCAAGAAGGGGTTCTTGCCTGTATTGCAAGGTGTGAAATTGAGCTCGGCTCAATGCCCGACCACGGCAAAAGATATAGAAGAGATGAGTGTCATCCCCTATGCCTCAGCCATAGGGTCTATTATGTATGCCATGCTGTGTACCAGACCTGATGTAAACCTTGCTGTAAGTTTGGTAGGTAGGTACCAAAGTAATCCCGGCAAGGAACACTGGACAGCGGTCAAGAACATCCTGAAGTACCTGAAAAGGACTAAGGATATGTTTCTCGTATATGGAGGTGACGAAGAGCTCGTCGTAAAGGGTACGTCGACGCTAGCTTCGACACAGATCCGGATGACTCCAAGTCACAAACCGGATACGTGTATATTTTGAATGGTGGAGCGGTAAGCTGGTGCAGTTGCAAGCAAAGCGTCGTGGCGGGTTCTACATGCGAAGCGGAGTACATAGCAGCCTCGGAGGCAGCACACGAAGCAGTATGGATGAAGGAGTTCATCACCGACCTAGGAGTCATTCCAAATGTGTCGGGTCCAATGGCTCTCTTCTGTGACAACACTGGAGCTATTGCCCTTGCCAAGGAGCCCAGGTTTCACAAAAGGACCAGGCATATCAAGCGTCGCTTCAACTCCATACGTGAACATGTTCAAGATGGAGACATAGATATTTGTAAAGTGCACACGGATTTGAATGTAGCAGATCCGTTGACTAAACCTCTTTCACGAGCAAAACATGATCAACACCAGTACTCTATGGGTGTTCGATTCATCACAATGTAACTAGATTATTGACTCTAGTGCAAGTGGGAGACTGTTGGAAATATGCCCTAGAGGCAATAATAAAATGGTTATTATTATATTTCCTTGTTCATGATAATTGTCTGTTATTCATGCTATAATTGTGTTATCCGGAAATCGTAATACATGTGTGAATACATAGACCACAACATGTCCCTAGTCAGCCTCTAGTTGACTAGCTCGTTGATCAATAGATGGTTACGGTTTCCTGACCATGGACATTGGATGTCATTGATAACGGGATCACATCATTAGGAGAATGATGTGATGGACAAGACCCAATCCTAAGCCTAGCACTAGATCGTGTAGTTCGTTTGCTAAAGCTTTTCCAATGTCAAGTAACTTTTCCTTAGACCATGAGATTGTGCAACTCCCGGATACCGTAGGAGTGCTTTGGGTGCACCAAACGTCACAACGTAACTGGGTGGCTATAAAGGTGCACTACGGGTATCTCCGAAAGTATCTGTTGGGTTGGCACGAATCGAGACTGGGATTTGTCACTCCATGTAACGGAGAGGTACCTCTGGGCCCACTCGGTCGGACATCATCATAATGAGCTCAATGTGATCAAGGAGTTGTTCACGGGATGATGTGTTACGGAAACGAGTAAAGAGACTTGCCGGTAACGAGATTGAACAAGGTATCGAGATACCGACGATCGAATCTCGGGCAAGTATCGTACCGATAGACAAAGGGAATTGCGTACGGGATTGATTGAATCCTCGACATCGTGGTTCATCCGATGTGATCATCGAGGAGCATGTGGGAGCCAACATGGGTATCCAGATCCCGCTGTTGGTTATTGACCGGAGAGTCGTCTCGGTCATGTCTGCGTGTCTCCCGAACCCGTAGGGTCTACACACTTAAGGTTCGGTGACGCTAGGGTTATAGAGATATTAGTATGCGGTAACCCGAAGGTTGTTCGGAGTCTCGGATGAGATCCTGGACGTCACGAGGAGTTCCGGAATGGTCCGGAGGTAAAGATTTATATATGGGAAGTCCTATTTTGGCCACCGGAAAATGTTCGGGATTTTTCGGTATTGTACCGAGAAGGTTCTAGAAGGTTCCGGAGTGGGGCCCACCTGCATGGGGGGGCCCACATGAACGTGGGTAGTGGGGGCAAGGCCCCACACCCCTAGTCAAGGCGCACCAAGATTCCCCCTTAGAAGGAATAAGATCATATCCCGAAGGGATAAGATCAAGATCCCTAAAAAAAAAGGGGATAACAATCGGTGGGGAAGGGAAAGGATGGGATTTCTTTCCTTCCACCTTTGCCAACGCCCCAATGGACTTGGAGGGCAAGAAACCAGCCCCCTCCACCCCTATATATAGTGGGGAGGTGCATGGGAGAAACAGCTCAGCCCCTGGCGCCTCCCTCTCCCTCCCGTGACACCTCTTCCTCCTCCAGTAGCGCTTGGCGAAGCCCTGCTGAAATCCCGCTGCTTCCACCACCACACCGTCGTGCTGCTGGATCTCCATCAACCTCTCCTCCCCCCTTGCTGGATCAAGAAGGAGGAGACGTCTCTGCTCCGTACGTGTGTTGAACGCGGAGGTGCCGTCCGTTCGGCGCTCGGTCATCGGTGATTTGGATCACGACGAGTACGACTCCATCAACCCCGTTCTCTTGAACGCTTCTGCTCGCGATCTACAAGGGTATGTAGATACACTCCCCTCTCACTCGTTGCTAGATGACTCCATAGATTGATCTTGGTGATGCGTAGAAAATTTTAAAATTCTGCTACGTTCCCCAACAATATTGCTCATCTTCGGCCTTACTACACCTGAGCCACCGGCTCTCATCATTGTACATACTTCTGTCGATGTGTATACATCTTTTTATGATCAATATAATAAAGCCGGCATCCCTGAAAAATTCGGGGCCTCTGTTGTTTCATTTCTGTGTATGTGAGTCTTTATTAATTGATCATAAGGTCACTTGGGGGCTTCCAACCCACCGGGTTTAGCTTTCATACCCTCTTGACCGGCATGAGACGCCATATTATGGGTTAAACCTGCCTGTTTGCAACTTGCTACTCCGCCAGGTGACCCGCCGAACTCTTGACAAGTCAATCTTTTCAAAGACCCTGAACTAGTCAAGGTTAAAACGGTGGTTTTGTGTCACGAGAGAGCCGGCTTACAGTGAGCTAGGATAAACTCACCTGTCTGTTTAGTGCTACTCCGCTATATGGCCTGTCGTACTCTTAACAGTCAATCTTTTTAAAGACCCCGAACTTGTTAAGGTTAAAATGACGGATTTATGTCATGGGAGGCCGGCTGACAGGGTAAAAACGGCTATGCGGCCTTGAAAGCAAACATGAGGCCTGTGAGCCAATTTTTTCTTTTTCGGTTGAGTTTTAAAAGCCGCCTTACCAATGTTTGAGATTGGCATATTTTTCTGTTTTGATTTTTAGATGTTTTCTCGCTTTTGTGCAAATTTTGAGTACCCGGGTCATGAGGCTCTGGGTTATGTTGCTCATATTTGAGTATTCCGGGTTGTCACCCGCCCTGGCTTTTTGACGTTAAGTCGCCAGTGTGTTTTGGCTTGAACAACCGTGTTGATAATTCTTTTTCAATAGCTGTGTAAAGCTACAAGTCTTTGGGTTGTCACCCGCCTGGTTTTTTGACTTTCAAAATCGCCAGCGCATATGTTGATTAGTCTTTTGCAAAATATACAAGACCTCAGGTGAAAACAGAGTCATGGCACGGCTCATATGAATGGTCCAATCAATCATGCAACAAAGTTCATCTGCTAAATGGAGATAAACATGCACGAAGGCATGACAGGGCGGATCACTGTTTTAAGCTACCCTATTACAAGGCTTCAGCTGAGCCCAATAGTTTGTGACCAAGTGTTTTTCGGAGACAAGTTACTCTAGTGAGCCGGCGTCAGCACCATCCGGGTTTTGGCCTGGCGGGTTGTTCCCGTCTTGCTGCCTTGAGCTTGAAGCCCCTAGATCATCCTGTGCCGGCTCTTCATCGATGGCCATCTAGAGATCGGCCGAAGTCCAGTCGATGCCGGTTCAAGCTTCAAATGTGGCTTCATCATTAAGCATAACAGAAGGATCAATATCAGGGGCGAAGGTATGTTTACGTCTTGGAGGAATAAGCTCCATAACATCATGTGAGGGCGGCTTAATCTTGTTGTTGTTGTTGTTGTTGTTATCATCGTAAGCCGGCGTGTACTTGTTCAAATCCAGCTCTTCTATAAGTTTGCATGCCATGGGCCGCATCGCTCTGACGCATTTGTTGAAGTCTTTCTCTTCAAAGATCGACTCATCATCTTTGAACTCTAGGCATCCGGTAGCTACTTCTTCCGGGTCAAGTTCTGATTGCCACGCCTTGGCCCGGCCTAGAGCAACAATGGCTCCGGCTTGGGCGGCTGATAATTTAACCTCCTCAACTTGAGCTGGCACCGTTGAGAGATGATCCAGCACAATCTTGATATAAGTTGGAGGTTTTTTGCCACCTGACAAAGCTACAAGGCTGCGCAGTGTTCCTGTGTATAATTGCTCCGTCAGTGAATAAACCGCCTTCAATTTCAGCAGCATGTTCTGACCAAAACTGGCGCTTCTGGGCCTGTTCAATTTTTTGCACAAGAGTCGACAGGCGGGTTAAAGATTATATATTATGAATCGCCAGGCGGGTTAAAGAAATATCAAAACAGATGATGAGTTGCATATGAATCTTACCAAAGATGGCGGCTGACATTTGAGAGATATGTTGCTTTAAGCCGGCTAACTCTTCAGTCAGCGGTTTAAGCTCAGCTTCAGCGTTTTCTGCTCTTTTTAGCAGTGCAGCCTTATCAGTCTCCCAGGCGGTTCTTTCAGCATCAAAACCCGCCTTGATCTTTTCAACTTCTTCCAATGAAGTTTTCAGCTTTGACTCGGCCTTGAAAGTTTCAGCTTGCTGCAGTTCTATATTCTTCCTTAAGTCACTAAGTTGTGACTCTTTCATAATCAACGCCTCCTGAGAAATAATATTGAGACAATGGTTACAACGCAAGGAGCAAGTTTTTTGTGATACAGTTCATCAAGTCCCAAGCACATTGCAAGCAATATACTTGGCACTTGGGGGCTAATGTAGGTCATTTTCAATTCTATTATGACCCAGCTCATCTTATTAAGTTAAGCCGGCCCTTGGGGGTTACGTATTTGGCTTTCGCAAGTAATTCGAAGACCCGGCTTATCTTATTAAGTTAAGCCGGCCCTTGGGGGCTACAGGTTGGATTTTTTAGCAATGACTATAAGACCCGGCTCATCTTATCAAGTTAAGCCGGCCCTTGAGGGCTACACTTTGGAAATTTTTACAAGTCTCAAGCATACTTAATATTGTTCCTATACTTCAGACTTGGGGGCTAGTATGGATATATATATATATATATATATATATATGCACAAGACTAAAGAGGGGTTGGATATCTTCATACCTCATATTGTTGCTTCATCAGCTGGACTAACCCAGCTTCCATGTCCCGGCTTGTGTGAAGGCGGCTCAAATAGCCCGTGTACACATCACCTACACTGAAGGAAGAATAGCTCTCCAGATCCAGTTTGGCCTTGCCTTTTTCCAAGGAAGGTGATTCTTCTTTGGTACTATGCTTGGTTAGCACAGTTGAGGCTCCTGGCGCTGTATAAGCCGTCCCGGTGATAGCAATATCATCAGAATTCTTCTCAGGAGAGATCGCTTCAGTTGGCTTGGCAGGACTGGGCGGCTTAGGACTTGGCGGATCATGACTGGCAGTCGGGTTAACCTCAGTATTCATTGGCTCAAAGACTGTAGCGTCAGTTTGTGGTGGCGGATCATTGGCAAGGTCCTCAGGATTCTGGATTGAATCCTCAGGAGTCTCTGGCACGTGCCTCTCCGGCTCAGCAGTTTTGGGGTCCTTTGAAGAACCGCCCACCTTTTGTTTCTTGCCCGCCTTTGCTACGCCTCTATGACAAAAATACAAGAGTCCATGAGCATATCACTATAAATCGTTTATGAAAAAATGAAAATACTTACCCATGGGCAACCTTGAAAGCAGGCATTTGAGTTCCACTAGAGTCGCCAGATGATGGCGGCGTTCCCTGCTATTTTGAGTCAGAAGAATTAAGAGGTTGACATATGAGACCGGCTTGTGGAAGCGATAGAGTCGGGCTATGTGGCACCTTGTTGCGATGCTTTCGAGGAGCTGGGGCGTTGGGTAAGACGGACATGAGATCTTCAATGCCATCACTCCAAGTCTTACGCCTCGACTCATGCTGCTGTTTCTTCAAAAGAAAGTTGGGGTCCAAATAAGCAAGAGGGTGAGAAAATCTTACTTTCCGGGTGACCTGCCGATTTTTCTTTCTTGGCAAGGGTTCTGAGTCGGAGGAAGTTATAGTTACCTCTGCTGCGTCTTCATGGCTGGTCTCTGCCTCTTCCAGAGAGGAATCAGCGTCAATAAGTTGCATGAAAAGAAAGCCAAGGGAATCAAGTTCTACCTCCGACTCATCATCAAGATTGAGCAGTTCTTCGGTTGATGGTTTCTTGCGACGACCTGGGCCACGAGTCTTTGTTTTGGGCTTCTTGGCTGGAGCGGCGGTTTGAAGTTTCTTTTTCTAGAAAGGAGAGTCGGCTTATATATATGAGTAATAAGTTAAAATAATGTGAAAGTTAAAGAGGTGGATAAACAGGATGAAGTTTTGATCTGATTGCTTACAGGAGGAGCCGGGTTAAGTGTGCAGAAAGGATTCAATCCCACTTTGCTGCAGTTTTCCAGAGATTCGCCGAGCAGCGTCTTGACCATGTCATTGATCTCTTTTTCAGTCAGACGAGCTTGATTGTAGCGCTGCGGGTCTTTGGGGTCACTGGTGTACTGGCACATTAAGCCGGGGCGCCGGCTCAGTGGTAGAATCCTCCATGCAACCCAGCAGTGGACTAGATCAACTCCGGTTAGGCCATTGGCGATCAAGGCCCTTACCTTTGAAAATGTGGCAGCAAAAGGGGCGCGCTCAGCAGCAGTCAAGCGACCTGGAAGCTGGTCGGTGGTGGTGAGCCGGTAGGGACGGAAACCCGGCAAGGGGCTCTCTCTAGCTGGGGAGGTGTCTCTACAGTAGAACCAGGTAAAATTCCAGTCCTTGGGGTGACTGGGTAATGCAGCTGAAGGAAAAGTAACGTCTCTTCGCCTCTGAATGGAAACACCTCCAAGTTCAAGGCTGGGGCCATCTGACATCTCGGTCTGGCGGTTGATATAAAAATAGTCTCTGAACAGGTCAACAGAGGGTTCTTCCCCAAGGTACACTTCACAGAACACTTGAAAGTTGCATATGTTGGAAACAGAGTGTAACACCCCAAAAATTTAATCATGTTTTACAAAATAAAAATTTGGCCAGAAATAAAATTTTGAATTATATTAAGTCTTTTGTTATTTTCAGGTTTTTTTTTTCTGTTTCTGTTTTCCAAAAATTCTTCCCTCCATATAGTAATTTTTGGTAATAATATTTTGGTTTTGGTAGTTTTCTCAAAACATTTCATTTATACTTTAATAACAGTAGGAATTAATTTAATAATAAAAATTAGCCTCTAAATAATTATTTTAATAGCATTTTCAAATTCTGAAATGCCTCTGTTACACTACAATTATTTTATATAAACCTTTTAAAATTCCAAAAAAAATTTATGGGAGGTCATGTGATGCCCATAAATCACTTTTATGTAAAAACCAAACTTGGTCTTTTGAAAATTTTGAGTGAAACAATCTCTTTTCAATTCTGCCCAGTATTTGAGTTTCTACTACAACCCCAATTTTCCTTGCTCCAGAAATCCTGAAATTTTTCCCACTTCTAGTACTTCCAAACAAACCCTTAAGTCCAAAATTTTAGCTCCATTGGAATCTTTTTAGTTCACCAAATATTCCCCTGTAGTTTCTGTCCAGAAACTAAATTCTTCAAAACTTGCACTATCAAGTTTCTCTTTTAGCCAAACCAATTCCACCATCATCTCTTTCATCTAAGGAGACACCATCCTGGCGATTTCCACCCCCAGCAAAGTTTCCTAGATTTCCTTAGCATTTTGTCAAGTAGGTTGTGTGCATGACAGAAATTCTACTCCCTTCTCAACTACATTTGAAATATGGTCTTCTAGACAAACTATCTTGTCCACTATCCTTTTCATCCAAGGTAGCACTATCCTGCCAAGTTTCATCCTAATTGGACCACTGTAGCCCACCCAGGCTTTTCGTCAAGCACCCTGGGTGCGTGCAGAGAGCGTGGCCAGAGCGCGTGTATGGCCGCACCAGTGCCACGAGCTCCTGCCGCTCTCTGCTGCCTCTCCTCGCGAGCTACCTGTCTGTATGGCTTCACAGGGAAGCCACGACGCTCACCGACACCCTCCCCCATCGTCTAGCACCGCCCTTCGCCGGCCAGCACCAGCCACAGCCGCCGCACGTCACTGTCACCACCGCCCGCGACGCGTGGCTCTTTTCTGAGCCCCCAGAGCCGCTCGTGCTCATCCCTCTCTCCCTGTAGTCTCTTCACTGCCTCACCAACTCCTCCACCGACCACACGGCCCTCTGCTTCCTCCTCAAGCCACTGTACAGGCCGCCGCCGCAACGCACTCGGGTACGGTACCGTCCGGGCCACTTGGCACTTCCCCGAGCCAGCTAGCTCACCCCTGGTATAAATTCGGACAGCCGCCGTCCTCACCAACCTCGCCGTCCACCATAAAACTCCCCACCGACCAAGCCCTGCCATTAATGGCCGACCATCATCGTGTCCCTTTCGGGAAGCTACGGAACCGACTCCACCGTGCTATAAAACCCACCCCGGGCTCTTCTCGACCATCACACCGCACCCAGTCGTCCTCCAGATGCCGTCGGGAGCACCCAACTAACCGGGAACCACCTTCTTCCTCGCCTCTGACACCCACGGCCGTCGCTGCTTCTCGATTGATTTCGAGCCAACCACGGCCACCCCTCCCCATTTTATTGCATCAGTAGACCACAGAGCCACCACGCATCGATTCCCCCTATCAATTTCGCCGGATATAGTCTGTGGGCAGATGCCCCAAATCGCCGTCGCCGGAGTTCCGTGGGAGAGCTCACCGCCGACGACTAGGTGGGCCCGGGAGACCGTGCCATATCTCGTCGGGTTCGCCAGGAGTCCCTGAGCACGGTGGTGTGCTCACCTTCCGGCGCCGCGCCCCCAATCGCCGGCGAGGATCGCCGGAAGCCTCGCCTCCGCTCGGTCAAAGGAGGGAGGAGGCCGGCTTGACCAGGGTCAAACCAGACAAGCGGGGCCTGGTCATCAGCCTCTCCTCGCCTCTTCACTAGTGCAGCTGAGCAGCCGGGCCGGCCCAGTGACACCACTAGGCTGAATAGCGCTCAGGGCGTTTCTCAGCTCTTTTCCTTTTCTTTTCCAGTAGCATACAAATGATTCCACAGCCACTATTACAAGTCCAAATTTGATGATTCAAATTTATTTAGGTTCCTAAAATCATGCTCTTTTATTCCAACCTATGTGCACATTTTTCCTAAAGTTTAGTATCTACTGGATCAATTAAATAGTACTTTTAATCATTTATTCCAACTTAGTAATTCCATAAGAAATTCATAATGACTCCAAATAATTTTATTCTTTTTCTGGTATTTCTAATTTTTCATCAAGTTTATTTTAGTAATTATTTAAAAAAATATTTGAAACAACTTTTGTTACTATTTTTGAATTATGTGGTGATTGCTATAATCTTTAAAATAGGAAAAATGAAGGGAAGAAACTTTTCAAACTTTTGGAGTGCACCCAATAATTCTGCATGCTCAAGCAAGCATCTTGAACACTTGATATGGTGAATTGCATAGTTGTTTGTTTGCAAGAATAATTGCATCATGAATATGTTGAATTCAAATAAAACTGGCATATGATTATATTTGCATGCATGTAGTGTTGGCATGTTTCATCGTACCGTGCATCGTGTACTCGTCATGACTAACCTGCAGGAACAGGCATAAAAGAAATACCGTTACCGGTAGAAGGGTGATCACGTTGGAGCGTGGTCAGGCCTTGTTTGGTTATGCATGAGGAGCATGCAAGGGCTGTGGCCCTGTCTTGGTGTTGCTACTGAAGGAATACTTTGTTGTGCTAACCACTGCAGGAAAAACTTGAACCTCCTGAGTCGACCATAGATCGAGTCTTGTTCCGGTAACCCCCATACTTGTTCCGTGCTGCCACAGGTCCCTGCCACAGGTAGGGTATGGTTCAGTAAGTTGATAACCCCTTTCCATGCACACACCGTACAAAGGGCCATGATGAGGGTTTCCAGGGCCATGGACTAAATCCTGTCATCGGGTCAGGGGGCATGGGTGTTTCCGGTTGTGACCGAGAGGGGGTGCCCCCTTGGAATCCGCGCGTATTAATAGTGATCCCATGCAGGATGTTGGTCTCTCCGTCTTAGAGTTTTTCTTGAACGATGCTTTGGGTGATTCCTGGCATCCGGAAAGTTAATCTGGTGTGTGCTGGTCAGGTGTGTTTTCAACCCAAAGACCGTAATAGGAATTAGTCAGTGTCACGGTGCTGACTAAAGAAATCCTTTACTTGTGGGTAAAGAGTACACCCTCTGTAGAGTTTAAACCTATTCGAATAGCCGTGTCCGCGGTTAAGGGCTACGGTCTGGGTTGGTCAAGTGTCGGTCTTAGTGTCGGTCTTCGGAGGAAAATAATTAAATATGCCTGAAATATTTTGCAGGATAATTTTTGACATCCTGATGCTACCATGAATATTTTATGCATGTTAGTATTATTATGGTTATGCATATTATTGAGGACTAACCCGTTTCTCTTATTTTGTATTTCCTGAGTGTCTCAGGGGCTGGCTAGACTACCCCGGGCACTCAATTTTATTTTCAAGACCTCTCGTGGCGTCCCTCGAGTTAACAGGCGGTTTATCATGCCACTACTCTTGTGGACACCCGATTGGCATTTCTCTTCAAGTCCGACCGTGGCGTCACTTGACACCCGACTGGCATTTCTTTTCAAGACCTCTCGTGGCGTCGCCTGAGTTCTCGGATGGTCCTGTCTCGTCCAATTTCTCTTTTAGACACCCGTTTGGCATTTCTCTTCAAGACCTACCGTGGTGTCATTTTAGACATCCGACCGGCATTTCCTTTAACTTTCCTTGTTTATCACTAATATTTTTATATATATCCGGTTATTTGCACATGCTAATATGTTATCATGCCATGATTTAATTCCTGACAGCATGCCTTTAAGTCCATCATGAGCATACGCATATAATTTTTAATTCATCTTGGTCACATAATATCTGCTGCATTCGGTATATCATCTATTCATGATGTTTGCGAGTACATTCAAACGTACTCACGAGCTTGTCCCTGGCTATTTACTTGGCCATGTCAGGATTTCTTCGAGGAGTACCACCGCGACGTCCGTGCGGAGCATAGGATTAGCGGCCACGCGGATAGGAGTTATCCGGTTCAGCTGTTCCTGTGGGAAGTGAGCCCCATCGACGTTGGAGAACCACGAGTCATTTCCGTCATCCACCACCGGAATCACTATTGTATCATTAGACCATTATGGTCTTGTATCCAATTCTTGTAATAGCTTGGTAATCTGTAACAAGGACGTGTCCACCAGTCACAGTAATCCTGGGCTGGTGGTAACACGAGGGGTTAAATTTTTGGGATTTCGTGTCCCGACCCCGACAGCCTTGGTATCAGAGCCAGGCTGACCATTGGCTAATCCTATCTTAGCCTGGTCACTATCCCTAGGTTTCCACACCGCCCACATCCTTTCCTGTCCACCGTCAGGCCATTCCATCCAAATAAAGCCTACACAGTGGCCAACCGACATCTTTTGATAATCGGTGCCCAACCTATTCCCCTAACCGACAACCACAGTAATACGTCACATTTTTGACTTGTATCTGTGACTTTGACCCCGACCACTCTAGAGCAAAGCCGATACTCAGAATTGCAACCATGCTAGTGTATGTTTCCTAGCCCAGGCACTATATAGGAGACCACTCTCGCGTCCATAGCTAGTATCCCTCACCTTGTACACTGCCTCCACCACCATTTCCCCCATGTCGCACCTTGGGATTCATCTGAGAACCCCAGATGCAACCCTGGGCAGTTTTGTTAAGATATTGTGGGATTTCACCCACAACACTCTTGGTTCCACTCAACCACCCCAGTACGAGCTGTTCAAATCGAAGATCAACCACAACGCCTCGAAATATTGGGCAGTCGCACACATCCCACCAGTAGACCCAAACCAAGGCCCTACAAGTGTCGTCTTCATCGGGAAATCTATGCCAACTTCAGAAATGGCTATAGAAGTTGCTGCCTATGAAGCAATTACCCGTCTCCGGTACGCAGTGCCCCGTGCCAGCGAAAGGGGGTATTACTACTTCCCGAGTCGTGCAGCACCCGGAGAAGAAGCATCTTTCCCCTACAGACAATCAGAGAGAGATCCAATGTTGGCCAACCTGGTTCAATATGTCATCGCACAAGAGCGTTTGACCCAGCAAGTGATGGACTTCCTCCAGACTCTTGCTGTTCTGAATCTTCAGATCGCCATTGGCGGACCACTGTCGCCAGACCAAGGAGGGAACGTTCTCCGACTCCTCCATCCACTTTTCCCAGGGGAAGAAGAATGTGTCCCAATGCCAGGAATATTTCCTCAGGACCCTATCGATTTTACCTTTGTACCGTAGGGACCATGGTTGTGTTCAATAGTCTAGCGTTTAATTGCACAATTTGGTGTCTGTGTTGCATCTTAAGGATTTACCCTATGAGTGAATTGTTTGGTTGCAGTTGCGTATGAGTAATTTGGTTACCATATTTTATAATGGATTTTTTTTCACCCTTAGCGAATCTCGGATTGAGATTTTATTAAGAACCACTGCGAGTATAATTTTTGCAAACACAGAATTAATTCACGCACCGCCACGACACCCGGCTTACAATCACACTCACTCCACTACATGCACTAAGTGCAGAACCACACACACACACTGGCACCTAATCAACCGCCTCACACAACGGACCACTCTCATCACACCACCAATTTTTCCGAAGAAAAATTTGTGGGTTTTCTTTTATTTCTACGGAACTGCTGCAGAACGCACTAACACTCACTCGTAACCACCACCGATGCCTAATCCTCACGGTCACCGCCGCCTCAAAGAGCCACCACTCGAGCTGCGACATCACGGCGATCGTCAAGGATCATCGTGCATAGGAGCAGCGAGAACCCGAGCAACGCCGCCACCGCTCCGGACATGAGAATCGTAAACCACACCGGAAGCACGTCCTCCATTGGAGCCCCGTCCGAGCTCCTGCGAACAGAAAAGGAGGAGGAAGAAGAAGTGAGGCCAGGTGAGATGAAGAAGAGAGTAACACTGCGTTTGTTTTATAGCTCGCGCTCGGTGCATGGTGAACGAGGTCCACCAGCACCGCTCATCGCCCGGTCACCGGTGTTCGGAGGAGAAATCGCGAGCAGTGCCGACAAGGTGCTGGCCCGCAAGGTGAGTGCACGCGGCACCGGCAGCTTGCACGCCGCGCACTACCACAATACGGCCCTAGATACCCTACGCGCTAGACACCACAGGTGGAGAAAGCGCGCGAGAGGGAGAAGGAGAAGAGAGCCGGAGGAAGAAGAAGAGACTGACAGTGGGCCCTGGGTCCACCCGTCAGCCGGAGAGAGCACTATGCACTGGAGTACGGCAAGCGAATTTTGGAATTTACACTTTCTCCAAATTTGTCGTAACAGTCACAGTAGAACCACAGCACCAGTGCCCCACTGTAGTTACACCAATTATCAGGAGCCCACGTCCACTGTGCCTAAATGGGTTATTTTAAATAGCTTAGGAAAATCTCCTCGAAAGGTGGGTCTAATTTTGGTGACCACCTAACAAATCTCGAGGACGAGATTTTCTTAAGGGGGGTAGAGTTTGTAACACCCCAAAAATTTAATCATGTTTTACTAAATAAAATTTGGCCAGAAATAAAATTTTGAATTATATTAAGTCTTTTGTTATTTTCAGGTTTTTTTTTCTGTTTCTGTTTTCCAAAAATTCTTCCCTCCATATAGTAATTTTTGGTAATAATATTTTGGTTTTGGTAGTTTTCTCAAAACATTTCATTTATACTTTAATAACAGTAGGAATTAATTTCATAATAAAAATTTGCCTCTAAATAATTATTTTAATAGCATTTTCAAATTCTGAAATGCCTGTGTTACACTACAACTATTTTATATAAACCTTTTAAAATTCCAAAAAAAAATTATGGGAGGTCATGTGATGCCCATAAATCACTTTTATGTAAAAACCAAACTTGGTCTTTTGAAAATTTTGAGTGAAACAATCTCTTTTCAATTCTGCCGAGTATTTGAGGTTCTACTACAACCCCAATTTTCCTTGCTCCAGAAATCCTGAAATTTTTCCCACTTCTAGTACTTCCAAACAAACCCTTAAGTCCAAAATTTTAGCTCCATTGGAATCTTTTATTTCACCAAATATTCCCCTGTAGTTTCTGTCCAGAAACTAAATTCTTCAAAACTTGCACTATCAAGTTTCTCTTTTAGCCAAACCAACTCCACCATCATCTCTTTCATCTAAGGAGACACCATCCTGGCGATTTCCACCCCCAGCAAAGTTTCCTAGATTTCCTTAGCATTTTGTCAAGTAGTTTGTGTGCATGACAGAAATTCTACCCCCTTCTCAACTACATTTGAAATATGGTCTTCTGGCCAAACTATCTTGTCCACTATCCTTTTCATCCAAGGTAGCACTATCCTGCCAAGTTTCATCCTAATTGGACTACTGGAGTCCACCTAGTCTTTTCGTCAAGCACCCTAGGTGCGTGCAGAGAGCGTGGCCAGAGCGCGTGTATGGCCGCACCAGTGCCACGAGCTCCTGCCGCTCTTTGCTACCTCTCCTCGCGAGCTACTTGTCTGTATGGCTTCACAGGGAAGCCACGATGCTCACCGACACCCTCCCCCGTCCTCTAGCACCGCCCTTCACCGGCCAGCACCGGCCACAGCCACCGCACGTCGCTGTCACCACCGCCCGCGACGCGTGGCTCGTTTCTGAGCCCCCAGAGCCGCTCGTGCTCATCCCTCTCTCCCTGTAGTCTCTTCACTACCTCACCAACTCCTCCACCGACCACACGGCCCTCTACTTCCTCCTCAAGCCACTGTAATGGCCGCCGCCGCAACGCACTCGGGTACGGTACCGTCCGGGCCACTTGGCACTTCCCTGAGCCAGCTAGCTCACCCCTGGTATAAATTCGGACAGCCGCCGTCCTCACCAACCTCGCCGTCCACCATAAACTCCCCACCGACCAAACCCTGCCATTAATGGCCGACCGTCATTGTGTCCCCTTCGGGAAGCTACGGAACCGACTCCACCGTGCTATAAAACCCACCCCGGGCTCATCTCGACCATCACACCGCACCCAGTCGTCCTCCAGATGCCGCGGGGAGCACCCAACTAACCGGGAACCCCCTTCTTCCTCGCCTCCGACACCCACGGCCGTCGCCGCTTCTCGATTGATTTCGAGCCAACTACGGCCACCCCTCCCCATTTTATTGCATCAGTAGACCACAGAGCCACCACGCATCGATCCCCCCTATCAATTTCGCCGGATATAGTCTGTGGGCAGATGCCCCAAATCACCGTCGCCGGAGTTCCGCGGGAGAGCTCACCGCCGACGACTAGGTGGACCCCAGAGACCGTGCCGTATCTTATCGGGTTCGCCAGGAGTCCCTCAGCACGATGGTGTGCTCACCTTCCGGCGCCGCGCCCCCAATCGCCGGCGAGGATCGCCGGAAGCCTCGCCTCCGCTCGGTCAGAGGAGGGAGGAGGCCGGCTTGACCAGGGTCAAACCCGACAAGCGGGGCCTGGTCGTCAGCCTCTCCTCGCCTCTTCACTAGTGCAGCTGAGCAGCCGGGCCGGCCCAGTGACACCACTAGGCTGAATAGTGCTCAGGGCGTTTCTCTGCTCTTTTCCTTTTCTTTTCCAGTAGCATACAAATAATTCCACAGCCACTATTACAAGTCCAAATTTGATGATTCAAATTTATTTAGGTTCCTAAAATCATGCTCTTTTATTCCAACCTATGTGCACATTTTTCCTAAAGTTTAGTATCTACTGGATCAATTAAATAGTACTTTTAATCATTTATTCCAACTTAGTAATTCCATAAGAAATTCATAATAACTCCAAATAATCTTATTCTTTTTCTGGTATTTCTAATTTTTCATCAAGTTTATTTTAGTAATTATTTTAAAAAAATATTTGAAACAACTTTTGGTACTATTTTTGAATTATGTGGTGATTGCTATAATCTTTAAAATAGGAAAAATGGAGGGAAGAAACTTTTCAAACTTTTGGAGTGCACCCAATAATTCTGCATGCTCAAGGCAAGCATCTTGAACACTTGATATGGTGAATTGCATAGTTGCTTGTTTGCAAGAATAATTGCATCATGAATATGTTGAATTCAAATAAAACTGGCATATGGCTATATTTGCATGCATGTAGTGTTGGCATGTTTCATCGTACCGTGCATCGTGTACTCGTCATGACTAACCTGCAGGAACAGGCATAAAAGAAATACCGTTACCGGTAGAAGGGTGATCACGTTGGAGCGTGGTCAGGCCTTGTTTGGTTATGCATGAGGAGCATGCAAGGGCTGTGGCCCTCTCTTGGTGTTGCTACTGAAGGAATACTTTGTTGTGCTAACCACTGCAGGAAAAACTTGAACCTCCTGAGTCGACCATAGATCGAGTCTTGTTCCGGTAACCCCCATACTTGTTCCGTGCTGCCACAGGTCCCTGCCACAGGTAGGGTATGGTTCAGTAAGTTGATAACCCCTTTCCATGCACACACCGTACAGAGGGCCACGATGAGGGTTTCCAGGGCCATGGACTAAATCATGTCATCGAGTCAGGGGGCATGGGTGTTTCTGGTTGTGACCGAGAGGGGGTGCCCCCTTGGAATCCGCGCGTATTAATAGTGATCCCATGCAGGACATTGGTCTCTCTGTCTTAGAGTTTTTCTTGAACGATGCTTTGGGTGATTCCTGGCATCCGGAAAGTTAATCTGGTGTGTGCTGGTCAGGTGTGTTTTCAACCCAAAGACCGTAATAGGAATTAGTCAGTGTCACGGTGCTGACTAAAGGAATCCTTTACTTGTGGGTAAAGAGTACACCCTCTGCAGAGTTTAAACCTATTCGAATAGCCGTGTCCGCGGTTAAGGGCTACGGTCTGGGTTGGTCAAGTGTCGGTCTTAGTGTCGGTCTTCAGAGGAAAATAATTAAATATGCCTGAAATATTTTGCAGGATAATTTTTGACATCCTGATGCTACCATGAATATTTTATGCATGTTAGTATTATTATGGTTATGCATATTATTGAGGACTAACCCGTTTCTCTTATTTTGTATTTCCTGAGTGTCTCAGGGGCTGGCTAGACTACCCCGGGCACTCAATTTTATTTTCAAGACCTCTCGTGGCGTCCCTCGAGTTAACAGGCGGTTTATCACGCCACTGAACTTGTGGACACCCGATTGGCATTTCTCTTCAAGTCCGACCGTGGCGTCACTTGACACCCGACTAGCATTTCTTTTCAAGACCTCTCGTGGCGTCGCCTGAGTTCTCGGATGGTCCTGTCTCGTCCGATTTCTCTTTTAGACACCCGTTTGGCATTTCTCTTCAAGACCTACCGTGGTGTCATTTTAGACATCCGACCGGCATTTCCTTTATTTTATTTTCCTTTAACTTTCCTTGTTTATCACTAATATTTTTATATATATCCGGTTATTTGCACATGCTAATATGTTATCATGCCATGATTTAATTCCTAACAGCATGCCTTTAAGTCCATCATGAGCATACGCATATAATTTTTAATTCATCTTGGTCACATAATATCTGCTGCATTCGGTATATCATCTGTTCATGATGTTTGCGAGTACATTCAAACGTACTCACGGGCTTGTCCCTGGCTATTTACTTGGCCAGGTCAGGATTTCTTCGAGGAGTACCACCGCGACGTCCGTGCGGAGCCTAGGATTAGCGGCCACGCGGATAGGAGTTATCCGGGTCAGGTGTTCCTGTGGGAATGGAGCCCCATCGATGTTGGAGAACCACGAGTCATTTCCGTCATCCACCACCGGAATCACTATTGTATCATTAGACCTTTATGGTCTTGTATCCAATTCTTATAATAGCTTGGTAATCTGTAACAAGGACATGTGCACCAGTAACAGTAATCCTGGGCTGGTGGTAACACGAGGGGTTAAATTTCTGGGATTTCGTGTCCCGACCCCGACACAGAGTTGGGACCAATGTCTTGTGGATGAAGATTATAGAAATGCAGAACGTCCCGGAAGAATTTTGACCCGGGCGGTGAGAAGCCACGGAGGAGGTGGTCTGTGAAAGCCACGACTTCACCCTCTTGGGGCTGAGGGGGAAATTCGGAGCCTGGAACCCGCTAGTGGATGACCTCCTTGGCAGGTAAAACCCCCATGGTCACATAATCGTTAAGTGAGTCCTCTGTGACTCTGGAAGCAATCCAGTCACAGGAGGTGGGTGCTTTAGTCATGATGAGCCAGAATTACAAGCTGTGACCTAAGAATAAGGATGCAGCGGGTTAAAAAATTACTATGGTGAGCCGTTTAAATGATTCTACAAGATTCAGCAATGATGAGCTAGCTACAGTTAAAGGTCTGCATATTATGCTGAGCCATTTAAAGAGTTATGAGCTACCCTAGCCATGGAATGGAGCAATTGACAAGTTATGAGAGCATGGCAGGTCAAGCTATAAAAGTATGAGCCGGCAACATATTAGCGGGTTAAGAAGCATCTTCGGAACTCTTGGCGGGTTACAGATTATTATTAAGCCGCCTCAAGGATGAAAGGCGGATCACTTATCTACAGATCCAAAGTTGACAAATTTTTGCTAAGTATGGGACAAACATGTTTCATAGTTTATGCCTATAATTTTGGATCTACGACAGTTCAGGAAATGAAGAACAATTGCTAAACCTAAGGTGCAGTAGCGAAAGAAGTGGCAAGTTGTGCATGGATTCTGAAGAAAAAGGGATCTGTTCAAGATGCAAAATAAGAGCTAAAACAAGTACCGCATTACTTCTTCCTAGTTTTTGGATTGAGCTACATTTTCTAAGCAAGAGATGAATGAACTTGGACGAACTTGGTCGAACGCCGATGAACTCGATGAACTAGGGTATTCTAATGTGGATCTGAGAAAGGAGCAAGACGATACCTGACGGTGTTGATGAAGAGCGGACGAGCACCGCCGATCTCTGGTCGCAATCAGGTTGATGCAGCGGCGTTGAAGGAGTTGTTGGTGAAGATCGGTCGGGGCGGCGGAGCTCCAGCAGCGGCGGACGGCGCAAGGAAGACGAAGAAGAAGGGGCGACGGGGGTAAAAGTGAAAAAGGGGACCCCCCGTGCCTATTTATAAGGAAAAGTTGGTAAACAGTAAAATGGCATGTGCGAAAATCGAGGAGGTGTCATGATTATCTTAACAAAGGAGGCGCCTCGATTCTCAGAATGGCTGGTTAACGCAAAGATCCGTTGTGATGTCATAAGTTTTTCTGGATTTATTTTACATGACGTCATGGCGGGTTACAATGGTCTGATTCAAGAGTTAAGCATTTGAAGAGAACCAAAGAAGATTCGCCAGCTAGAGACGATGGAGATTGGCATGAACAAGTTCAAATTAATCTGGGGCCTAATGTTGGGGATATAACCCCACGATGAGACCCGTCCTGACTGGGCCGGGTTAGGCTATTGGCGATTCATGAAGAGGGCCTTAAACAGGACTAGGAGATCAAGACGTGAACCCGGAGGGCGATTTATGAGATGAGCCGCCGGAGGCCCAAGCCCAGAAGATGGTGTGAGACCCGGCGTGGTAAGCCGCCCGACAATGACTTGTCCAGAAAGGCAAGGCGATTTAGAACCCGGGTCGGTCACGTTGTGTGATCCGACTTGGACTCTTGTAAGCCCAGGGCCTCGGTCTATGTATATAAAGGAGAGACCCTGCGGCTGGTTAAAAAAAGTTACAATGAATCGATAGCTAGGTTAAGCGATTCTGCTCCCTTGTAATCGATACTAAATCAATACAATACAAAGCTGGACGTAGGCTTTTACCTCGTTGGTGAGGGGCCGAACCTGGGTAAACCCGCGTCTCTCGTCCCGCTCAACCTCTTCAAGTTAACCCTCGTAGCCATGGCCTCACACCTAAGTCCTTTCACGAGGGCATCTGCCGTGACAAAACCACGACAGCCACCCTTCACTCTTAAACTCTAGCCACCTCATTTGTATCTACGAGCTATATACAAGACCTGTTTGGTTGATGTCATCGTCCCTGCTGCATCCCCATCCATCTCTTATTCGGTTACTCATTTGCCCGTCTTGCATATCTCTACGAGAGAAGAGCGTGTAGGAAGGAGTTAAAATAGATCATTTTCGAACCAATTAACTGAGCCTTCACACTAAGGCCTCGACAATGGCATACATCCTTGATTTCTTACAGAAATTCCCCTTGGGAACGAGTGGCATCAGGAAGAGTGACACGGTGCACGCTTTTACTTTACCGGTGTGTCATGTAGCATCAACCAGATCCTCTACCCGCAGTAGGATAGACAGGAGGCAATTTGGTACAAAGATGAGCCACATAATTGTGAATTCAAGATTGGAAATCCATCGTGTGTCCAACGTCATTGTGACCAATGTTGTCCGGGTTGCGGCCGTTTGGTGTGGCTTCACCGGGGGGGGGGGGGGGGGGGGCTTAGTTGCATCTCGTCATTATCCTACTGATAGTTAGTCTAAAAATCCTATATTCCATCCCAAAAATAATCCTATGATGCAGAACACTAATTGGTTGTCCCTTTTTAATATGCATTATTCATGTAATCTAAACACCGCATTGAGCGTTTTTAACATTTGAGACTTTTTTCTCCACTAGCCTAGCGAGATGGTAAACCCCGTGTTTCCTTCACTAGCTGAAATTAAGAAGATGCGATGGTATGAATAGTTGTCCCCTCTCGCAAAAGAAATTTATAAGTTTATCACAACAATATCAGAACCGAAGCATAGGAATAATGTTCAGAGAACTAAACTGACCATCCAAAAGATTAAACTACAACAAACTGAACATCAACATTTGGGCCTCAATTTTTTTGAATGTCCACGGCTGATCACAGAAGACCATAAGCGCATATAATAGTGTGTGGTTTTCTATAGTCCTTTTTGGAATAAAACCAGGAATGATTAGGTGACAAAATGTTTAATGTTAGATATTATTATGAATACAGTGCAGCCAAATGTTGAGTAATGCAATCCCTCAACTCATAGTATTCGAGTTCTTATAAAAGTGGACTGATTAATAAGGCGGTATTCAGGGGAAAAGATTCTAGATATTCTAAGAAAAAATATGTTTGCATCGAGGCAAAATTAAACAATAACAAAAAAAAATAGCTACTTAGCTTCCATTTCCGTTTACAATAAAGAAGACAGCTATCTCGTATGATCAACTCTTTGTGTACAGACAGTTTAGTCCGTCTATAGAGGTATCCTTTTAGCAATAGATAATTTAGCTCACACAATTGGAATGATAATAAACTTTGTACATTCTGCAATCAGGAGGAGATTAATCAACAACTTTTCCTTGGTTACTGTTGCGCTATGGCATGTTTTATGGTACAAATAGCATTTAATTTAACCCCTCCAAATGCAATCTCGCATATGTTTGGTAATTGATTGGAGGGGATTTTTGTTTGGATTAGCACATTATCTTAGTAACTTTGTGTACATCATAACGATGTTTTTTTTTATTAAATAAAAAATAATCGCTAATCCTTTGTAGGTTACATTCTTGTCTATGGGTTGATTTAGAGAGCTGCTATACAGACGACACGGTCCGGCCGATATTTGGACGATGCTACGGATCCAACCGTGCATGAGTGGGAGCAAGTGCCACACAGCCACTGGATCAGGCGTCGTCTCAAAATCAGCCACCGTGTGTCGGCTGCAGAGTGGTTTCGGTTGGTTTATATAACTGCTTTCCATCGTGAGGGACACAAGCATCAATCAATGGCAACCTACCCCCCGGGGAAATCTCATGACATTAATTCCAGGTACCAACTACACCACATGATAAATTAATGTCGCCTTCTCTCTTTATATGCGCCCATGTCTTATATACGAAACTCTTGCTCGCATGTACGAAGGAGTGAAAATAAATCACTTTCCAACCAATCAATTAAGCCTTACACTAAGGCCTAGACCATGCTATTGGTCCTCGATTTCTTATATTGATTCCCCTTGGGAATGAGTGGCATCAGGAAGAGATACATGATGCACACCCTTACCACACCAATGTGTCATGTCACATCAACCAGGTTCCCAGTGTCCAGTTGAACGATACGAAGACGAACCGCCCAACTATGAACCCAATATAGGAAATTGATCGTGTGTCCAGCATCACTATGACGATGGTTGGCTGGGTTGATGCCCTATGGTATGACTTGGCCGATGTGGAGAGTGCACCTCCGAGGAACTCTCCTATTAACTAGTCTCACCATCCTATAATGCAGGAACACTAATTGGGCGACGTCTTTTAGATATGCATTCTTCCTGGGAATCTATTTCAATCTTGTTCTTTTTACACTTGAGACTTATGTAATTAAGCCAATGTGGCTAGATTGAAACACCCGAGTTTCCTCACTAGTCCAAAATTAAGAAGGTTGAGCAATATCTGAACCGAAGCAGAGGAAGAATGTTCAGAGAACTGAAACCGGCCAGTTAAAAAATTGAACTCTACAACAAATTGAACATCATCAGTTCCGTGATGTTTTGTGAACGTCAACGTCTAATCACAGAAGCCCATGAGCGCATAGTGTAAGATCATTTTGAAAAGAAAAAATCACAAATGTGAAAAAAGTTCGCAGGTTTTGAATTTTTTTCACAGATTTGAAAAATGATTGTGAATTTATGAGAATGGGCATGAATTTTAGAAAAGTTCATGATATTTAAAAAAGTTCGCGAATTTTAGAAAATGAAAAAGAAAAAGGAAAAGGAAAGAGAAAAATCCGGCCAAACAAAGTGAAAAAGCCAAACAGGGAAATCATTGCGTTTTTTTAGCATTACATTTGAACAAGAGAAAAGAAGTAAAATTGGCACAACATGTAAGGTATGCCACTTGGTTACTGAGGTTTGAACTAAAACAAAGGTGTGGAGTTCCAATTACGTCACACAACCATTTCTTTTACGGTTTCCAGAAAGCCAGCACCAGCGACTAGGCATCACGTTTTTTCTGTTCCCTTTTTTCGAGTGATCACGACACCTCGTATATGTAGACCTATGCAACGAACCAGCAATGTACACGTACCTGTATAAAATTTTCTGCACAATCTCAAGGTGCCTCCATGTCTTATAGATACACGAGACTCCTGCTCCTATCGCATCCCCATCCATCTCTTATTCGATTAATCATTTACTCATCTACCATATCTCTATGAGGGAAGTGTGTGTAGGAAAAATAGATCACTTTCCAACCAATTAGTTAAGCTTCACACTGAGGCCTACACCATGTCATGTCATGAGTCCTCGTTTTCTTACAATGATTCCCCTTTGAAATGAGTGACATCAGGAAGAGATACATAGGGCATGCCCTTATGGCACCAATGTGTCGTGAGGCATCATCTGGATCCTCTGCAAGTAGTCGGACATAGAAGATGCTGCTCCGTCACAGCCACCAATGTTGGCCGGGTTACGAGACACTCTTATCTGACTTTGCGGGTTTGGGGACTGCATCTCGTTAGCATCCTACTGCTAGCAAGTCTCAAACTTCTATATAGTGCAGGAACACTGACCGGCCGACATCTTTTATATATATGCGTTCTTTCTGAAAATCAGCTTCAAGCGTTTTTTTTTTACACTTGAAGATTTTTATTCAGTAGCCTGGCTTTTTCGATAAAGATTCACTAGCATTACTATTTTGCAAGATTTGAGTTTGGTTCACTAGTTCAAATTAAGAAGATGCGTCTGGATGAAGTAGTCGTCGCTTTGGAAAAAAAAGTTATATACATTTGCTGTAACAATATCAGAACCGAAGCAGAGGAAGAATGTCCATGGGCTAACCTGACCCATAGAAAAGATTAAACTCTAAAGCAAATTGAACAACAGCATTTGGTCCTCAGTTTTTTTGAATATCCGTGGCTATTCATAGAGGACCATAAGCGCATATAATAGTGTAGGTTTTTTAGTCCTTTTTGGAATAAAATTAGGAATGATTTTTTAACAAAAAATTGTACTTCAGATATTATTTCGAATCAGGTGCAGCCAAATGTTGAATAAGAAAATGCCTCCTCATAGTTTTCTGAATTCTTATAAAACTGGACTAATTAATATGGCAATATTCAGGAAAAAGTTTATGTATATTCTAAGAAAAATTATATGTTTGCATTGAGCCAAAATTAAATGATAACTACAAATTTTAGCTACTTAGCTTTCATTTCCCTTTTTAACAAAAGAAGATAGTTGTCCCTTATGATTAACTACTTGTGTGCAAACAATTTTGGTCCCTTTATAGAAGTGTCCTTTTGACTAGGGATAATTCAGCAAACACAATTGAAATGGTAGTAAACTTTGTACATTCTGCAATCAGGAGGAGATTATTCAACATCTTTTCCTTGATTACCATTGCGCTATGGCCAGTTTTATGGTACAAATAGCATTTAATTTAACCCCTCCGCATTCAATCTCGCAAATGTTTGGTAATCAGTTGCGGGGAATTTTTGTTGGGGTTAGCACATTATGTTGGTAACTTTGTGTACATCGTAATGATGTTGTGGTTTTATTAAAAAAAAGATAACTTCTAATCCTTTGTAGGTTTCATTCTTTTCTATGGGTTGGTTGTGGTCTTGGTCCAGATTGCTTGCATCAGAGCGCCACGAACATGGTTGCAGGGAGTAGACCGCTGGAGCAAGTTACTAGGATAATTACGTACCAGCATGGGTGGTGAGTGTGTTAGTTCCTCATTGCTTTTGTTTTGTTTTATTATTTTCAATGAGCTCTCAAACATGGTAACAATGGGCTGTCTACATATGTAGCTGACTACGTGTTTGAGTTTCATGTACAATCTTATGACTTGCATGCAAATTTGCAAGAGAGTACATGCATCTTCATAGAGGTATGCATAGCTGTCTTTCATCGTGTGGGACACAACCATCAATCAATGGTCACTTGTGCCACTGTGTAATCTCGTGACATAAGTTCCAGGCGCCAACTCCACCTCGTGACAAATTAACGTTGTGTCCTCCCTTTCTATGCATCCATCTCTTATATACGAGACTCTTGCTCCTTCTGCATCAATCTCTTAGTTACTAATTTACTCAGTTGTTGTATCTCTATGAGAGAAGAGTGTGTAGGAAGGAGTTAAAATAGATTACTTTTCAACCAATCAATTAAGCCTTACACTAAGGCCTAGGCCATGCCATGCGTCCTCGATTTCTTACATTGACCCCCCTTCGGAATGAGTGGCATTAGGAAGAGATACATGATGCACGCCCTTACCGCACCAACGTGTCATGTGACATCCACCAGGTTCCCTGTACGTATGTGAACGGATAGGATATCTTGCCATACAAACAAGAACCACAAAATTATGATCCCAATGTAGGAAATCGATAATGTGTCCAACGTCACTATGACGATAGTTGGTTGGGTTGCGGCCCTCTTCGGTTTCTCGGTCGGTGTGGAGACTGCACCTGGGAAGACCACTACGACCAGCTAATGGCAACTCACACTTTTGGGCTGGCCTAATGGCGTCAAAGAAACATCTTTCTTTGCTTTGGGTCCTTCGCGATAAATGACAGGTCGGAGATTCATTTCTGGGAGGACTCTAGCAAGGCAATGACTGTCTTCTAGAACAATATCCAGTCTTGTACAACATTGTTCGCGATAAGAATAATACTATATATTGTGCAGGTGCTCAGTTCATCCTCGCCAAATATTTTTTTTCAGGCGTGATTTTATAGGCCTCCGTCACGTGTCATAGCAAAATATTTTATTCCGATTGGATTCAATTTACCTGACACAAGGTCAGAATGTGTTTCACTAGAACCTCGCTGACGGTGTCCTGGACTAGGGGGTAGCAACCTGGTTCGCCCACTGTCCAAGGGCCGAGCTTATAGCCCACCGGTTTCATAAGGAAGGACTCCGGAAGCTTTAAACCCAAGAGTGATCAAGGTGGACTCGGCCGAAGACTTGGCGTGCACTTCAAGGACTACTCCAGCCTCTGACGTATCTTCTTAGATGATAACCGACCATGTGTAACCCTAGACCTCCCCCCCCCCCCCCCCCGCGTTCCTATATAAACCGTGGGGTTAATTTGTAAAGGAACGAGTACGAACACCTCCACTAGGGTTTAGTACACAACATATGATCTCGAGGTAGATCAAACCTGTATCCGATACTCCATCATCAATATAATCAAGCAGGACGTAGGGTTTTACCTCTTCGAGAGGGCCCGAACCTAGGTAAAACATCGTGCCCCTTGTCTCATGTTACCATTGTTTCTAGATCCACAGCTCGGGACTCCCTACCCGAGATCTGCCGGTTTTAGTACCGACATTATTTTCAATGACCTCTCAAACTTTGTAACAATGACTAGGTGTTAGAGTTTCATGTACTATCTTATGACTTGCATGCAACTTCGCAGGAGAGTGCGTCCATATTCATAGAGGTACATCATATATATGTACAACTACCTTCCATCGTGAGGGACACAACCATCAATCAATGGCCACCTATGGCCCTGGCTAATCTCATGCCATTAATTCCAGGTGCCAACTGCACCTCATGATAAATTAAAGTCGTCTTCTCCCTTTATATGCTTCCATCTCATATATACGAGACTCTTGCTCCTCCTGCATCCCCACCCGTACTTAGTTACTCATTTACTTATCTGCCATATCTCTACGCGAGAAGATCGTGTAGGAAGGAGTCAAAATAGATCACTTTCCAACCCTAGTGAAGGACGAGGAGACAAGGTCCTGGTGAAGGACGAGGAGATTAAGCATAGATGGCGGGAGTATTTCGACAAGCTGTTCAATGGGGAGAATGAGAGTTCTACCATTGAACTGGACGACTCCTTTGATGAGACCAACATGCGTTTTGTGCGGCGAATCCAGGAGTCTGAGGTCAAGGAGGTTTTAAAAAGGATGAAAGGAGGCAAGGCGACAGGCCCTGATTGTATCCCCATTGAGGTGTGGAAAGGCCTCGGGGACATAGCAGTAGTATGGCTAACCAAACTTTTCAACCTCATTTTTCGGGCAAACAAGATGCCAGAAGAATGGAGACGGAGTATATTAGTACCAATCTTCAATAACAAGGGGGATGTTCAGAATTGTACTAAATACCGTGGAATTAAGCTGATGAGCCATACAATGAAGCTATGGGAGAGTCATTGAGCACCGCTTAAGAAGACTGACAAGCGTGACCAAAAATCAGTTTGGTTTCATGCTTGGGAGGTCGCCCATGGAAGTCATTTTCGTGGTGCGACAACTTATGGAGAGATACATGGAGCAAAAGAAGGACTTGCATATGGTGTTCATTGACTTGTAGAAGGCCTATGTTAAGATACCGCAGAATGTCATGTGGTGGGCCTTGGAGAAACACAAGGTCCCAGCAAAGTACATTACCCTCACCAAGGACATGTACGATAATGTTGTGACAAGTGTTCGAACAAGTGATGTCGACACTGATGACTTACCGATTAAGATAGGATTGCATCAGGTGTCAACTTTGAGCCCTTATCTTTTTGCCTTGGTGATGGATGAGGTCACAAGGGATATACAAGGACATATCCCATGGTGTATGCTCTTTGTGGATGATGTGGTGCTAGTTGACGATAGTCGGACGGGGGTAAATATGAAGTTAGAGTTATGGAGACAAACCTTGGAATCGAAAGGGTTTAGGCTTAATAGAACTAAAACCGAGTACATGATGTGCGGTTTCAGTACTACTAGGTGCGAGGAGGAGGAGGAGGTTAGCCTTGATGGGCAGGTGGTGCCTCAGAAGGACACCTTTCGATATTTGGGGTTAATGCTGGAGGAGGAGGGGGTATTGATGAAGATGTGAACCATCGAATCAAAGCCGGATGGATGAAGTGGCGCCAAGCTTCTGGCATTCTCTATGAAAAGAGAGTGCGACAAAAGCTAAAAGGAAAGTTCTACAGGACGGTGGTTCGACATACAATGTTGTATGTCGCTGAGTGTTGGCCGACTAAAAGGCGACATGTTCAATAGTTAGGTGTGGCGGAGATGCGTATGTTGAGATGGATGTGTGGCCACACGAGGAAGGATCGAATCTAGAATGATGATATACGAGATAGAGTTGGGGTAGCACCAATTGAAGAGAAGCTTGTCCAACATCGTCTGAGATGGTTTGGGCATATTCAGTGTAGACCTCCAGAAGCTCCAGTGCATAGCGGACGGCTAAAGCGTGCGGAGAATGTCAAGAGAGGTCGGGGTAGCCGAATTTGACATGGAAGGAGTCCGTTAAGAGAGATCTGAAGGATTGGAGTATCACTAAAGAACTAGCTATGGACAGGGGTGCGTTGAAGCTTGCTATCCATGTGCCAGAGCCATGAGTTGGTCACGGGTCTTATGGGTTTCACCTCTAGCCTACCCCAACTTGTTTGGAACTAAAGTCTTTGTTGTTGTTACTAAGGCCTAGGCCATGCCATGCGTCCTCGATTTCTCACATTAGTTTCCCTTAGGAATATGTGGCATCAGGAAGAAATACACCATGCATGGCCTTACCGCACCAACGTGTCATGTGGCACCAACCAGGTTCCAAGTGTGCAGTAGAACGGGCATGATATTGTGCAGTGCAAAGACGAACCACACAATTATGAACCCAATATAGGAAATCAATCATGTGTCTAGCATCACTATAATGATTGTTGGCTGGGTTGTGGCCCTCTGGTGTGACTTCGCCAGCATGAAGACTCACCTTGAAGGAACTGTCCTGCCAGCTAGTCTCGCAATCCTAGAATGTATGAACACTAATCGACCATATCTTTTAGATATGCATTCCTCCAAGGAATCTGTAAGATTGAAAGTATGTCTAGGGGGTGATTAGACTACTTGACCAAATAAAGACCTAGCCTTTTCCCAATTTTAGTTATGGGCAGATTTTAGTAAATCTAGCAAGTCAAGTATCACCCTATACATGCAATTCTAAGAGTATAGCAGCGAAAAGTAAAACATTACACATGTAAGTAAAGGAGAGGTTTGGAGAAGACAAACGCAATGGGGACACGAAGATTTTTGGCGTGGTTCCGATAGGTGGTGCTATCGTACGTCCACATTGATGGAGACTTCAACCCACGAAGGGTAACGGCTGCGCGAGTCCATGGAGGGCTCCATCCACGAAGGGTCCATGAAGAAGCAACCTTATCTATCCCACCATGGCTTCCGTCCACGAAGGACTAGCCTCACTCGAGTAGATCTTCACGAAGTGGGCGATCTCCTTGCCCTTACAAACTTCTTGGTTCAACTCCACATTATGTCAGAGGCTCCCAAGCGACACCTAACCAATCTAGGAGACACCACTCTCCGAAAGGTAATAGACGGTGTGTTGATGATGAACCCCTTGCTCTTGTGCTTCAAATGATAGTCTCCCCAACACTCAACTCTCTCTTTCAGATTTGGCTATGGTGGAAGGAAGATTTGAGTGCGAAGCAACTTGGGGAAGATGGTAAATCAAGATTCAAATGGTAGGAACGGAATCTCTTGATCTCAACACATGAGTAGGTGGTTCTCTCTCAGAAAATGAATGGTGGGAGTGTAGTCACGTTCTGATGGCTCTCTCACTAAGTAAGAGTGGGTGGAGGGGTATATATAGCCTCCACACGAAATCCAACCCTTACACACATTTGACCCAACTCGGTGGCACCGATCAGAATTCTCGGCAGCACCGACCTGTGTAAATGATATGAATGTTGGAGGTCTTGGTGGGACCAAATGGAAACATCTCGAAGCGACCGCTGTGCAATGGTAGGGCAGAACCTCGCTTCAGTGGCACCGGTTGCATCATCTCGGTAAGACCGAAATAAGTGCAATAGCTAACAGAAGGTTGGCAAGCCATCTCGGTGGCACCGATTGCAAAACTCGGTAAGACCGAAATAATTGCAACAAGCAACAGAGAGTTGGCAAGGCCATCTCAGTGGGACCAAGATCCATATCGGTGGATCCGATTTGTTAGGGTTTGGTTGTGGCAGTTTCCAGATGAATCGGTGGGTCCGGATAGGTAGGATTCGGTGGGACCGAGTTTGTTTGTAGGGTTTTGGACATATTTGGATACAGAAAGTGGTTGAGGGTTTTGGAGCAATGTCCCTAAGCACTTGAGCAACCAGATCAACTTCAAAACCTCATCCTCTTTTAATAGTATTGGCTTTCCTATGGACTCAATTTGATCTTGGATCACTTAACCAAAAATGTAGAGTCTTGAGCTTTTTACAATCCATGTCCATAGCATTTTGAGGGGTCCACAATCAATAGTACTTGCCATGCCAATCATTGAACTTCCTGAAATCTTTGACTTGAATGGATATTAGTTCAATGAGATATATGTTGTTATTAATTACCAAAACCACCCGGAGATTAGTTGCACTTTCAGAATCAGTCTCAATCCTTTTCTTTTTACACTTGAGACTTTTATAATTAAGGTAGTATGGCTTGATTGAAACACCGGAGTTTCCTTCACTAGTCCAAATTAAGAAGGTTGATGCAGCTTGGTGAAGTAGTTGTATCTTCACGCAAAAAAGGTAAATAAGCTTGAACAATATCTGAACCGAAGTTGAGGAGGAATGTTTAGAGAACTGAAACTGCAGTAAAAAAGTTGAACTCTACAACAAATTAAACATCATCAATGTGGTGAAATTTTGTGGACATCAATGGCTAATCATAGAAGCCCATGAGCGCATGTAATAGCGTAAGATTATTTATTGTCCTTTTGGAATAAAACTTGGAAGGATTGGTTAATGAAAAGTCCATATTTTCAAATACTATTACTAATCCATTGTAGCCAAATATTGAGTAATGTCATCCCTCAACTCATAGTTTTTGACTTCTTACAAAATTCAATTTGGGATACAACAGGATGCCTTTGCGACTATTATCAAGAATTTGTGAAAGGCCCTTCGTTGGCCGAATGGTAGTTCAGAGATGAAATTCTAAAATTCATGCCACACAGCATTTCCTAACTAGAGGGAAAAACATATCAGCGGGATATACAAAAAATAAAAGAATTGTCTCACTACTATCATCGACAACCTCGATAAAATCAAAGACTCACACACTACCCACACAAGAGATTGATGTGAAAAACTTAATCCAACGAGCAGATAAACATGCCTCCTATGAGAGGAGGATCAAGAGGCACGAGAGATCCAAGGCTCAGTTCATCATAGAAGGGCATCTAGTAGTGCTCCAAGCGCAGGCGCCTTGAAGACGCTGACGCAAAATTCCCAAATTCGCCACCTAGCTCTCAATGGCAAGATGGCAGCTGGAGGCGAGGAGGTTGGATAAATATCCAACCGCCACCTTTCTCTCTCAAACTCTAGCCACCTTGTTCGTATCTAGAAAGCTTTATACAAGACGTGTTTGGTTGATGTCATCGTCCCTTTGCGCCTGGCCTATAGGCTGTGGAGAGGAGTAGGAGCTAACCTAGCCTCATGACCTCAAACCCTTGCTTAGCTAGGCCCATGACTTAGGCGCCTTGATTATCCTGGACCAGGTGGTAGGAATCAGTCGTCTGGGAACAGTCTAGCAACAAATCCTACTTTAATCAGCTTATTTCCCATGGGCCAGGTCTGAAATGAAGTTTCTTCTTTCACAATAAGCCTTTTTCAGGCCAGTTATGCAACCAAACAAGGTAATACCTATTTGACGCTCTTTCCAATTAAATTGCCGACAATTCACACACGACGATTGCTCCCAATTAGTGTTAGCTCGGTTTCCAGTTTTGGGAGGATTTTGGTCCGGTTTTCTCGGTTTTTGGAAGGTTTTCTTCTGTTTTTATTTCTTTTCTTGTTTTCTCTGTCGGTTTTTACCGGTTATCTTTTTCTGTTTTTATTTTTTTTGTTTTCATTTATTACATGTTCATTTTTCCCTTTTTCCTTTCATTTCCTTTTTTCATCCCTTTTCTCATTTTCTTTTCTTAATTTTTTTACAATATTTAAATAATATTCCAAAATTTTAAAATGTTCAGGTTTTTAAGAAAATTTTCCCATTTGTTTTAAAATTTTAAAACTGTTTACAACAGTTAAAAAAATTATGTGAACATTTATTATAAACATTTTTGAATTCACAAAATTTGTAGAAAATGTTCTGAAATTTTTGAAAACGAATTGGAAAACCGACGGGACACGATAAAACAAAGATAAATAAAAAAACCATTGAAACTGTTGGACATAGTATTGCAAAGAACGCTCTGGTCCATGCAGCTCACGTAGTGTGTTTTATGGAAACACTCACATACGCTTAGATCAGGGGCGCCATCTTTGAATGGGCCAACCTCATAATTAAGTTTGTTCTCTCAAAGTGTGGCTTTTGATCAATAAAACTTTGCGTTACCCCTAAAAAAACATACGGCACATTCAGCACACCTTCATCAAGGAGATAGGAGTAGCAACAGCGTTGCCAAGATGATGGCTTCAGGCTTATTGATGTATCACCTTGTATGGTCTTTGCGAATAATTAATAAAATGGTTGCATGCATCGTCCAGATGCAGAGGCCGGGGGTATATCCTCCTTTTATAAATAAAAACATATGCTTAGATTGTGTTTGCCTTAAACAAACATACGCTTAGATCCTATCACACTCCACATGGCACTAGAATCAATGGGCTGAGGAAGCATCGGATGGTGTTCGCCCAATGTAGGACGAAACTGAACATGTTCGAAGCCAGGTAAAGAGACAGGCGAAGGCGGGAGACCAGTTAACGCGGTCTGGAGTTATTGAGTGTGGACCCTACTGGTCAGTAGGTGAGTTGGCGTTGTTATTACTATAAGCCATAGCCGTGTATTGTCACTGTTCATCGAAGAAGAAACGAATATCTGAATCAATCCCCTCTGTTCTTCTTCTTCTTCTTCTTCTTCTTCCTCTTCCCCGAGTTCTCTTGTCCTACCTCTGTTCTTGTTGAAATCCCCAATTCTCTGTTACATCTAACCCTATAATAGGTTAGGCCATAAACAGATTGTGTCTCCCTCTGAGATCTTGAGGAAGCACTCCAAGAGCCTCAGCCCACAACATCGTGTGATCGAAATCCCAGGGTCAACGGCGGCATCCTCGACGCTGACGCCGACGTCAGCTACTAATTAGCGGCCCTGCGTGCGTGCGTGCATGGCTGGCTGGCCAGTCCCGGGTCAGGTGAATTATGCATCCATGGCTGAATGTGCTCCTTGTCGGCTCAACTAATTCATGTTTCTTGTGTTGACAGGATTGTCCAGAATTGGAAGCTCTGTTGGGTTGAAGAAACAAACTGAAATGTTGTACGTATGTAACTATTCTAGTATCTCTTCTGCTGTGAGTATTTTACTACCATGTTCAAATTGTTGAGAACAATTTTCGTGATGCACATCATACTATGACTGAAAATGTGTGAACATACCCAGGAAAAACTCAACTTACAAAAAAATGGATTAACAGGATTACACAATGTTTAGCAATGTGAATATTTGCTCTCACGATTCAATGCAAGCCAAATACTCTCTTTTGTAAAAGATTGTTCTTTAAGAATACAAGAAAAGTGTTTACTGCAACAGGTAGCACATTTAGCATATATGGAGCAACATGAAAAAAATATGTGTTGCTATTTACAAATTATTCATATCTACAACAAATGTTTAGTTGCACTGAATACTTTACTATGGTAGAGTACAGGCAGTTGCAGTTGCTTCGTGGTTTAATCAGCGGTCGCCGCCATCATGTTCATAACCGTAAAATTGGCTGTCAGAATTCGGCAGTTCTGCTGAAATGAAACAAATGCTCCGTCATGGCATGGAACAAAAGGAAGATCTTAGATTCACCCCTAATTGTAACTTTTAAGGAGCCAGCATTTCAATAATTTGGTAGTCATCAGTTATGCATACAAGGTCTAGTTATTCTGTAGGTATAAACACTAATTTCTTATGATCTTATCTTAGTTTGGAAGTCTGAAAGAGTGCTGACTGGAAAGGACTTTTGTAGCAGCCTAACTGTCAACAGAGGTTATCGCAACAGAAGTAGCTTAAATAGTATCACACACCGATGTTAGCTTGTACGAAGTCCTGCTCCATCAGATGTGCTTGTAGTTCTAGCAATTCCTGTAACTGCAAGAATAAACGTAATCATGACATAGAAAAGGGAAGAAGAAAAAAACTTCCATAACATAGTTCATGAAGATATTTGTTCTGTTCTTAAGAGTGATTCCCATATAATATTTTTTTAAATGTACTTCAAATGGAGTTAACCCACTGAAGATGTCAGTCTGCACATTGTTAACTGAAGAGGTTCCCAGACTAACTCCATCTAAGGAAGTCCCAGCAACACCTTCAGCACCCAACAATGTATAATGGAGAAGTGATTTGAGAATTAATGATCCAGAAGACTGCATATAAATTAGAAAAACTGGGTGTAGCAAGCACACCAGCTACAGGATAAGAAGTAACAGGAGCATCAGTTGTCGAGAAGCTCAAGAGTCCATTCTGTTGGCCAGTTAGATTTGCAACTGTGAATGTGATTGGGTCATCCTCTGGAACCTACCATCCAGGAAACATTTCAGGTTGTCAATGAAAAACTGTGGGATGGAATTGTTGATTGTAACTTTACTTACTGTTAAAGGAATGTGGGACGGAATAGTTGGCTCTGCTGAAAATGATCCCTGTCCCTGGTCATTTATGAAATTTCCAAAAAAAATATTGAAAAGGAGGATTTACCCCCGGCCTCTGCATCAGATCGATTCATGCGGCCATCTTATTAAAAAGTACCAAGCAAACAAAGTGTGCAGTTCGGTACAGCTGGCAAAAGGAGCAAAAAGAAAAAAAGACAAGTAAAAAGGGCCACAACTGGCAGAAAATAGGACAAGATGACTAAACACCTATCCTATTAGTGGAACGTCATCCAAACCAGTTGTAGATAACCCGTGCGACCGTCTCCCATCGGTTGCACCCAGTAACCAAAAGCTCCCTGGAGTCCGTATGAGTGAGTAACGACCACGTACGGATCCAACCAGTAGCTCTGTAGATAACCTGCAAAAAGTTTGAAAGATTTTGTCTGTTAAAAACCATATCATTTCTGCAATTCCATATAGCCCATAGTAATGCTCATATTCCTATTTGAATACCTCCCGCAATAACTGGTTCCACCCCAATGAGCCATGTCCCAGATAACATGTCTGTGCTGACAGGAGGGTTAATATTAAAGGCTATATGGATCTAGCGCTAAAGAAGCTTAGCGAGAGGAAAATCGAGAAACATGTGTTGTATTGTTTTATCCTGGTCACAAAAACAACAACGCGAACTGCCTACCCAACTGCGCTTAAGCAAATTATCCTTGGTCAGAATCACTTTCTTGTGGACAAACCACATGAAAATCTTGATTCTCAACGGGACTTTTAATTTCCAAATATGATTCGACCGCGGGATTGGGGCAGATAGTAAGGAGTTCCACTCTGAAGGACAAGGATCGTGCTGGCCTAAATCCTACAGCAAGTTGATGCCCAAAACAATCAGCAATAATAATATAAAAATTCTTGTTATGACACAGCAATTACAGTATGGAGGATGTGTGATACAAAATTATGCAGGTGTTCAGTATTGACCTTGATGCACAGTCTGTTCACATGTGTGCTGTGAAAACGGCAGGGTTTCTTGGTTTGAAGGACCAGCGTCATTGTTCGACATGACTGTTGCCCGTGAAAACCCATTCAATCGGCGTCTATCACCAAATTCTGTAACAAGTTGATTTTTTTAATAGTCAAAAAGTTGAGTTTAGAAACAAGTAGCACAACAAAGTTCAGCGAGGGAACAAAATATAAAATTCAGCGTGTTGTGCAGCCATGTCATTAGGATATTTCCATGTATTAGCCTGTACAGAAGGACCTGCATCATTGTTCAGGGGCACTGCACGGACAGGGCGGCCATTGTTCATGAAATAATCAGGGTTAAGACCCCGTGAGCTCTCCCGCTCGTCAAATTTCTTATAAGCAGACTTTTTCCAGTTGTTCACTTTAAGATGTAACAGCATTTTTTAAGGTAATTGCCAACACTATTATTTTAGTGAGTATCAACTGCCTAACTATGATAGAAGTGAAACAGTGTTAGATATAATACACGTGGAAACTGATCGACGTCGTTGACACAGTAAGGAACATAGTTATCAGCCTTCTTACCGACAAGATCATAGAAATTATTGAATAAGATTTCACAATTATCCTCTGGAACCCAATAGGACATCCCCAGGAACAGACGTGCTGGCATGTTTAATCATGGTATTCCAACCCCCTTTCTTCATGCCAGTAAGCTAATTGCCACAAATTGGGAGTTATCTTATAAGTTAATGAAATGCTACCAGATATTATAGTGCATATTAATACATTTAGTAGTGCATATCCAAAAAAGTCGTAACTCCTAAGAGATGCTGGATATCTTATTTCGACAACGATTAACTAATAACTAATATCTATTGCCGGTAATTTAAAAAGCTGAAGACTGTAAAGTATCATTATGACTATATTTACCTTTTGGAGATCAGATTCATCTCTGTGATACTGACGCATCAAGTGCTTCACCGTAGTGATCTTTTTCTCAACAAGGATAGCACAATGTTTTCCTTTTAGAGAACTTTTCTCCAAACAATGTACCGCTTCTTCTTTAGATGGAGGATAACTCTTTATTTACCCAAAGTAAACAAAATTGTAGGATATGTTAAGATAAGATTGCTAAGATGCAATTGCTTCATTCTGGCTACCATTGCATCTGATGATAATGGCATTGAGAAAAGGATTAATGTACATGGTAAACAATAAATCGATTTACCATGCTTAGTATTAATCTATGACCTAATAGACAACTCAAAATAAGATCTATATTGACCAAAGTAAAGTGCAATCCCAAATCCAAGTCACAGTATGAAGTATAGTTTTCTGAGATTCAAAGTACCGCTAGGCAAGGCGGTTAGCCTCCGCCTAGCACCTAGGGGGTCATACAGTTTTGACTATCAGTGTGTATTGGGGATATTATATGCCTATAGACATTAATTTACAGAAATTTTGTTACGGAACAAGCCATTCCCTTCTAAAAGCAGAACATTTAGTACTAAGACTTCATATTTTCAGATGGAATAACGTTTTTGTATGATATAATGTTTTAGATGTTTCGGATGAAATAATGTCTGCCAATCCCAAATAATGTTTCAAATGAAATAATGTCACTGTACAGGGCCATACAATTTTATGGAAGATATGATGTGTGCTTTAACATTTTTTTAAACTTAAATTAGCCTGGCAGCCACTTAAAGGACGAGCTTGTTCTTCAGCTAACTATGGAAACAATAAATGTTTCATTGAATGAGCAAAAGCAAATGGAAGAACAGGGAGGCCCTCCCTGGTTCCACCATGAATGAGCAAATTACAGTGTAGTCATTGACGACAAAAGGATCAGTGATTGCTTCCTGAACTCTGGTAGTAAGAACCTACTTTTTCACTCGTGTTGTCAATCTTAACTTTTTCCCGTGGGAGCTCTCTGGAAAAAGGAAGGAACCAAGAGAAGACTCTGTTGAAATATATTGCCCACCTCTCTCCATCAGTTCGAACTTTTGGATGAGTTGGCTGGAGCATGAATTCAATATGGTATCCGAGCCAGGAGGTCTTGAGTTCAAGACGCTGCCAACGCAGTATTAAAAAAAGATTCCGCGGCCTACATAAATCCCACGTCTAAGGACTAAATAAGCCTAGATATGAGGGGGGGGGGGGGGGGGGGTGACATATATTGCCTGCCTTTTTCCATCAGTTGTACCAGGGAAAAGTGTATATATTGGTCTGTCAACATCGACAAAGCGCAGTTTGACTTTAGTGACGCCTCCAGTTTCAGGAAAACCTTTCGATATCTGCCTAAATTTTTAAATAAGATGAGAGTGAGGCAGTTACAAAAGGAAACTTCCCAGATTATGTCGAAAGCAAATACTTGGTTTGACAGTAATTTCACATGTACGGCGAGAAAAATAAAATAGCAGATACCTAGGAGGTTCATTAATGCCATCAAGAAGTGAAGTTGCTTTTCGTCCTTGTGTCTATTGCATGACATAGCAAAAAGGAGTTAGGATAGAGTGTAGGTACAGATAAACAAAATATATCACACGGATAAAGATCCAGATTCAAACCTCTGTCTGTATAGTTCACTAGTGGATAAAAGCCTAGCTACGGCGTGGCAAAAACAACCTTGGTGGCATGGACACCCGACGCCATTAATATGGCGCCAATGTTAAAAATTAGCGCTGGCGTTGGCACCTATGCCATCAGTATTTTGGACGGTAATGGCATGCCGCGTTGTCCACGCCAGCAGTATTAGTCATCAGTTGCGACGTTCCATGCTTTCTTGACGCCAGTAATTTGATTTTCAAATTTGAAATAAAAGCTGTATAGCAGCGATTTCAGCCAAAATGACAGCATAATCCAGTTTAAGAACAGTCAATAAATCAACTATAAATAGACCCAATGACATCATTTAAGTTCAACAATGCACTTATTGATATAGTTCAACAAAGTAGGCAAAGTAACACACATATGAATGTACAAATTCAAATAAATAGAGGTGATAATAACATGATATCTTCCATGCATGCCAACTAGCTAACTATGACTTTTCGGCGGGCGGAGTCAGGGTCATAGTCCGGAGTAAGTGAACCATCATCGCTGCCAGCAGGCTTGTAGTTGACCATGATCTCGTCACGATCGTAGTCGAGGTAGAACGTGGCTCTCTCCCTAGCTTCCATCTCGTAAGCATCTGCAAGGGCTTTCCAACTAGGGCAACCGAAGTAGGTGCGGTTTGCGTCGTTGGTGACAAGACAATTGAATTTTTGGGCCGTCAGCATCTTCACGAGGGTGCACTGGAATGTAATGGTGGCTTCAACTGGAACTTTAAACTTCTCTAAGAAGTCACGCCTTGCCCCGCATGGGATGACCTGAGCAAAATTGAAAGAAAGAAGTAGCTAACTAGTTACACAATTTTGGGCACAACCGTATACATCATGCATGAAACTCAATCAAAACATCTTCAACTAAAACATACCGTCCTAATGAGGAAGTCATTCGGCAGATATATGAAAAACTTTTTATCCCTTTGGCATCTCACCGAACCACATGTCTCACATGGGGCATCCATTTACTGATTTCATGCATGAAGTTGAGAAAAATAAGCATACATAAGATGCACATAAATATAATGCAACATAAGCAGTTAGTACGAACCAGCGCTATCCGCCCATCTAATTATTAACACATACGTACTTGTAATAATGCGTAGTTCAAAAATAAAACATGCATAAAGTTAAACTGTTCATATGACATAGGTAGCGCGCGCTAAACTAGTGGCCAGAGGGACCGGCCTCGTGGTCGTGCCTAGTCGACCTACGACGACACCCCTGCCGACGCTCCTCCTCACGCTCCAAGGCATCCCAGTCTATGGGATCCTCCCCTGCGCTCTTTCTGGCTGCATACTGAAGTAACATCATCTTGTTAGCCTCCACGAGTTTGTCATCTCTCGCAAGCTCGCTCACCAATGGGTCGAAGAACTGCATCTCGGGCTCTTTGCTCTCCTTCTCCTCAACCCTAGCGCATATCCTCATGTCCTCAGGCGCGAGGAACATCGCGAACTGACGACACTCAGGGAAGTTTAGATTCGCCCCTTCCTGAAAGAACTCTACTGTCATGGCATCATAAGCGCGCGCCGCTAACTCCGGGGTGTCCCAATGGCCAAGTTCGTGGACGACATTGTCCTTCCTAATGGTGGCATAGTACTTATTTCCCTTCTGTCTCACACCACGAAATTTCGGGGCCATCTGTGACGATGCATATATATAACTAACAAGTTAGTAAGTAATGTGCATATTAACAAATACCTGCAAAACCTACAATGCATAAACGTTTTTTCACCACAAGTACACTACTAGAAATATAATAAAATTACATTATCTAAAATTATAGTCTTCAACTACACTATATTTTTTCACCATAAGTACACTACTATAAATACAATAAAATTACACTATCTAAAATTATAGTCTACAACTACAGCGCATTCTTCCACCACAAGTACACTATTAAAAATACAATAAAATTACACTATCTAAAATCATAACTAGTCTACAACTACACTACATTCTTTCACCACAAGTACACTACTAGAAATACAATAAAATTGCACTATCTAAAATCATAATTAGTCTACAACTACACTATATTCTTTCACCACAAGTACACTATTAGAAATACAATAAAATTGCACTATCTAAAATCATAGCTAGTCTACAACTACACTACATTTTTTCACCACAAATACACTACTAAAAATACAATAAAATTACACTATCTAAAATCATAACTAGTCTACAACTACACTATATTCTTTCACCAGAAGTACACTACTAGAAATAAAATAAAATTGCACTATCTAAAATCATAACTAGTATACAACTGCACTAGATTCTTTCACCATAAGTACACTACTAGAAATACAATAAAATTGTACTATCTAAAATCATAGCTAGTCTACAACTACACTACATTCTTTCACCACAAGTACACTACTAGAAATACAATAAAATTACACTATCTAAAATCATAGCTAGTCTACAACTACACTACTATTACACTACACTAAGTAGAACTCACCCGTGGCGGCGGTAGACGGTGAGGAGGCGTTGCGGGCGACGGGGCCGGGGTGGATGCGGAGGCGACGGCGACGAGGGCTTCGACGGAAGCGACGGCGACAGGGACGGGGACGGCGGCGGGGACGGAGGCGGTGGTGGTGGCCGGGGTGGATGCGGAGGCGACGGCGACGGGGGCGGGGACTTCGGCGGTGGAGGCGGAGGCGACGGTAACCGGGGGGGGGGGGTTAATTTAATTAATATCTCCTGCCGGGGGCGGCGGGGTAATTGCTGGGCCAAAGCCATTGCTATCTGTTACACATATTGTTTTGTACTTTTAATTATGTGTTACACATAGTATTTTTTATATTTATATAGATGTTTAGTTTATTATTTTATTTTCCTATTATTTATTATATTGTTATTTTTACTAATTATTTTGTGTAAATATGTAACCATACAAGGGAAACCAACAATTAGAGAACACCGGCCAACATCGATCGATCTCATTAATCACATAGATATATAATAGTTGAAGAATGAAAAAAATAACACACACATATATATATATAACTTCTAGTACTACACACTCTTGATCTAGACTAAGAACATCATCAGTATAATGATTCCCACGAGAAAAAAAGTTGTCACCATTCCAGCAGGGAGAACAAGGCGAAGCATAACACCACCTAAAAGGGCATATCGAAGCATCTTGAATTTTTGGATTTGGCCGCGCATCACATCAGTCTTCAGCTGCATCTCATCTATCTGTTGTCTTAGCTCACCAATGGAGTACTCGAGCAACTCGCTCACGTACTTCTGCACAAGATCAACCCATATCCATGTGTAGCAATATTTTGTTCCTAACGCCTATGGATCACAATATACACACACATATATTAATGATCGCGAATTGTGCAAATTAGCATAATATCGAGGTATTTTTTGTCATATTACCTTTCCACGGTTACCGCAGATGTAGAACTCTCGCTCTGGATTACTTTGTGTGTGCGACATATGCTTATCAGCAGGGCGTCCACAACCGCAAAAAAGCAGCACAGGTGCCCTCGCTCGATTCCTGGCAGCTTCGGCGCCGGTGGCATAGCTGCCGGATCGTCGAAGGGACGTCGCGCTGCAGCGGGATGATTCGCCAGACAGGGCTGGCTGCATTGGCCGTGGCGAGCGCATGTCGTGGCCAACGGGGACAGATGAGAGCTCGGCCAAGGCGGCGGAGTCCCAAACTTGCGACACGCCCCGCCGACGTGGGCTCGAACGGGAGGCTCGTGCCGATTCGACAAGCTCTGATGGGTCCATTGTCACCAAAGCAGTTGACTAAGAGGGAGTAGAATTTTGTGGAGAATGGAAGTGAATGTATTTGAGAACAAGGGGCTGCCAACACATCTATATATAGGCACAACTTAGTGCTGGCGTTCCGGGCGAAGACACGACAACACAAAGTTAAGTATCTATGGCGTGTTTATAAATCGCACGACAGCAATATACTGCAACTGGTCACAACAACTGGGCCCACATAGTAGTGGCGTAGGAAGTATTGGCAGCGTCAGCAATACCAACTTATAGCTGGCGTACCAATTTGGCAGACGCCAGCACTATTTGAAAATAGTGCTGACGTTGATGAAAAATGACGCGCCACAAACGAAAGTTGTGACTAGCCGTTTTTTCACTAGTGGTTGATCAAATCGTATCTTGTATGGACAGTGGCGTAGCCAGGATTTTTGGTTCAGGGTGGTCCAATTGATATAAAAATGTAAATTACATCACAAATACAACATACCAACATACTAGCCGATGCAGAGCTATGTGTTAAGATGAGGGGGCATATGCCCCTCCCCCCCCCCCCCCCACCTCCACCTTCGAACCAATTTTTTAAAAGAAAAGGGGCTTACCTGGATGGTTTGTCTTTTGCCCTCGGCAGGAAGATAACGGGTTTGTTTGGTTCAGTGCCCAGAGCAACCCAGCCAAAATTTTTGGCGTTGACTCTGATGGCTCCATATTTTACGCATCATTAGAGCTTATTTGTTGCACATTATCTCCGTATATCAAGTTATATCATGTTCCATTGAGCCAATTATATGTCAATATGCATGATTTCCAGTTTTTATCCTTTTCAAGCGAGCATTGCATAATATTTATTTTTAGTTGGTTTTTATTAGTTTTCTTTGTCTTTGTGTGTCTTGTAGGTGAGATGGACTACCCAAGCACTTAGCACGATGAAAGGAGTTCAAACAGTGGACATCCAGGACCCAGACTTAGCCATTTCGAAGGTGAAAAAGGCCATTTTTTCCAAACTGCTCCAAATCAAGATCTAAAACCTAAAATGGATTGACGTCGTTCATACGAATCCAACGAGCCCAAAAACATCAAATTCCGAGTTCGTATGAAGAAATGGCGACCGTTTTACCGAAGGGAGGCAACAAAAGAAATCAGAACGAAAGACAGCGTTTCATGCCACCGCGTGCGGTCGTTTGAGCGCCCGTATGGACTCCAAACAGCACCGAAAGTTGCCTCTCGTGATGGGGTTCTTCGTGGAATTCGTCCCCGTTTGTTCGCATGACTTCCTTGGCCTTCAACGGGTGATTTGGGAGAGGATTGGACTCATCTAGAGCCCTTGGATCAAAGGAGAGAAGCCACATCAAGGGAGGAGGCATAGGGAGAGCTCTTATACAATCACCATCAACCCTAGCCGCTGCCTCCATTCATCTCATTCTCATCTTCATCAAGCTTTATCTCCAAGTCTAGCCGCCGCCACATCAAGAACACACCATTGGGGCAACCAAGAGGGAGACCGGAAGGGACCGCCGGCACCGCGCCATCATCTGCCGCCACGCCGCCTCCATCACCACCACCATCACCACCCTTCTTCCTCCCCCATCATGGTCTCCATGATGGGTTGTAATAACTCTTCAACCCCTCGATGCTATTTGAGTAATTGTTGGCTATGGGTCGGTCGATTAGTAAGTGGTTTTTTGATATGTCTTGTCTAATAATGAGTGTTGCTTTGTGTTGCTTATTTACCTTCGGTAACTTAGTGATGGGAGATGTCCCATCCAATAGCGTAGTTGGAGACTGTTGGGGAACGTTGCATGGAAAACAAAAAAAATTCTACGCACACTCAAGATCTATCCATGGAGATGCATAGCTACGAGAGGGGGAGAGCATCTACATACCCTTGTAGATTGCTAAGCGGAAGCGTTTATCAATGCGGTTTGTGTAGTCATATTCTTCGAGATCCGATCATGATCCAACCGATCTAGTGCCGAACAGACGGCACCTCCGAATTTAGCACACGTGCGGCTCGATGATGTATCCTCCTTCTTGATCCAGCAAGCGGGAGAGGAGAAGTAGATGGGATCACAACCAACACGACGGCGTGGTGGTGATGGTGGTGGTGGAGCACCGACAGCGCTTCGCTAAGCGTCGCCGGGACGAGGCGGTGGAACTACGGAGTAACGGGAGAGAGAGGGGCACCAAGGGCTTGGTGTGTAGTCTTGGGGCGCCCCTCCCCTCTATATATAGGTGGAGGGGCATGGAAAACAGCCCCTCCAAACCCTAGGGCGCAGCTAAGTGGGAGAGGACGTGGACTCCAAGTCCAATCCTATTCCTACTAGGACTCCTTCCTTTTTTGCCTTCCCTAGCCACATGGGCTTTTCAGGACTTGGTGCGCCTAGCCCAATAAGGCCAGGGCGCCTCCCGCAGCCCATGCTAGCCCTTGGGTCATGGTGGACCCATTTGTGGACATCTGGACCCCTCCGGTATCCTCCGGAACCTTCTGGAAGCTTCCCGGTACAATACCGAAAAACTGCACCCTTTTCCGGAACCCAAAGTATGACTTCCCATATATAAATCTTTACCTCTCGACCATTCCGAGACTCCTCGTGACATCCGGGATCTCATCCGGGACTCCGAACAACATTTGGTTACCACTCATCAAATATCCCAATACTACTCTAGCGTCAACGAATGTTAAGCGTGCGACCCTGCGGGTTCGGGAATTATGTAGTCATGACCGAGACACGTCTCCGGTCAATAACCAATAGTGGGACCTGGATTCCCATATTGATTCCTAAATATTCCATGAAGATCTTTTATCGGTTAAACCTTTATGACAACATACGTAGTTCCCTTTGTCTGTCGGTATGTTACTTGCCCGAGATTCGATCGTCGGTATCTCCATACCTAATTCAATCTCGTTACCGGTAAGTCTCTTTACTCGTTCTGTAATACATCATCTTGTAACTAACTCCTTAGTCACTTTGCTTGCAAGCTTCTTGTGATGCTGTCTTACCGAGAGGGCCTAGAGATACCTCTCTGTTACATGGAGTGACAAATCCCAATCTCGATTCACGCCAACTCAACAGACACCTTCGGAGATACCTGTAGAGCATCTTTATGATCACCCAGTTATATTGTGACGTTTGATAGCACACAAGGTATTCCTATGGTATCCGGGAGTTGCATGATCTCATGGTCGAAGAAACATGTATTTGACATTAAGAAAGCAGTAGGATTAAAATGAACAATCATATGCTATGCTAACAGTTGGGTCTTGTCCATCACATCATTCTCCTAATGATGTGATCCTGTTATCAATGACAACTCATGTCTATGGTTAGGAAACCTTAACTATCTTTGATCAACGAGCTAGTCTAGTAGAGGCTCACTAGGGACACGGTATTTATTTATGTAACCACACATGTATTTAAGTTTTCGGTCAATACAATTCTAGCATGAATAATAAACCTTTATCATGATTTAGGAAATATAATAATAACCATTTTATTATTGCCTCTAGGGCATATTTCCATCAGTCCCACTTGCACTAGAGTCAATAATCTAGTTCACATCGCCATGTGATTAACACCCAAAGAGTTCACTAGAGTCAATAATCTAGTTCACATCGCCATGTGATTAACACCCAAAGAGTTCTAAGGTGTGATCATGTTTTGCTTGTGAGAGAAGTTTAGTCAATGGGTCTGCCACATTCAGATCCGTATGTATTTGACAAATTTCTATGTCTACAATGCTCCGCATGTAGCTACTCCAGCTAATTGCTCCCACGTTCAATACGTATCCAGATTGAGACTTAGAGTCATCCAGATCGGTGTCAAAGCTTGCATCGGCGTAACCCATTACGATGAACTCTTTATCACCTCCATAACCGAGAAACATTTCCTTAGTCCTCTTTAGCTACCTAAGGATAATTTTGACTACTGTCCAGTGATCCACTCCTGGATCACTATTGTACCCCCTTGCCAAATTCATGGCAAGGCACACATCAGGTTTGGTACATAGCATGGCATACATAATAGTGTAGGAGATATGCCCTAGAGGCAGTAATAACAGTTATTTTGTATCTCCTGGTTTGTAATAAAAGTTTATGTTCCATGCTATAACTGCAATGATTCTCGAGTCTGCAAATAAAACGAGGCTTGGAGGGAAACTCATGTGCACGTGTGGGATAATAAACGGTAAAATGTATTCCTAGTCAAGCCTCTATGACTGGCTCAAGTATTGCATGATGATCCTGTTTTCCTGATCATGGGCATGGCTATGCCGGCAATTTTGAGGGCACAAATTGTTGGTAGAACACTTGTGTTGAATCGACCCAAATTGATGTTATGCTATGAGATACTTTCGTCACAAGTTAATGGTATTTTACACAGGGAAGTTAATGTTTGCATAATTCCTTAGACCATGAGAGTATCGAGTTCCTTCGTACTTGCTTCGTGAACTTTGGGGTTTGTTAAACGTCATCCGTAACTGGGTGGCTATTACGGCAGCTTACGGGTTCACGGAAAAGTATGGCAACTAACGAGATAGCTCAAGATTGGGATTTGCTCCTCCGACGATGGAGAGATATACTCGGGCCCTCTCGGTGAAACGGTATCCATCATCGTCTGGCCAGACAACTTGTGATTTGATCACTGGGATAGCGCAACACGGAAAAGAGAAAAGAGAACAAAACCGGTAACGAGGTAACTTGCATAGTGGACAAATTTGTTGATCCACGGGGATGCAATAAATCTCACCTCAGGTGTTTGTGACATATCGCGAAGCAACAGGAATAGCACACAGCAACTGGAGGTTCACTCGAATAATCATTCGTGTGGGTATAGGGGTTAATATGGGTGTCCACGGCTCCGATGTTGATCATTGATCGGAAGGGGTTCCGGGTCATGTCTATACTTCACCGAACCTATAGGGTCACGCGCTTAAGGGTCGTCTATCTGCTGAATACTAGACAGGGAGTCTGAGAGAAAATCACCGAAAAAGTTTCGGACACCAAAAAAGTTTCGGACAGCGGAAAAGTTCCGCAGAGAGAACACCGGATGAGTTTCGGTGAAACTGAAAAGTTGTTTTGGGGTATTCCATTAAGTCAAATTGGTTTCGGGATGCCCCTAATAGTTCTTGGAGGGTGCCAGAATTATTCTGGAAACTTTCTGGAATTTTCGGGGATAAAAACCGGAAATGTTTCGGAGCTGCCGGAACCGCTTCAGATGCTTTTTCGCAGATGAAATCACTAATCTGGAATTGTTCCAGAACGCGTTGAAAATTATTTTAGTGGGTACTAGAAATGTTCTAAGCCCACATAAATATTTTTAGTTCGTACGGACGCTGAAAAATGTCATCGTGAATAGTGAAAGTGCTTTTTGGGAATTTTTATGGAAAGCACCTTTTGGGAATTTTCCCAAAAGGCTTCTAGAAGCCTTGGGCACTAAGGAAGCCCCCTTGGGGGGCCCCCCCAAGGGGTGGCCGGCCATGGAGGGTGGAGCTCCATGGAGCTCCACATGGCACTCCTTTTTGCTTTATTCTTTATGTAAATGACATAAAGTGGGGGTACTTTTGGTATTTGTGAATGCCAACTTTACCCCTTGGTTTTCATATAAATAGAGGAGAGTGGGCTGCCCACAAACCTCATCCCTTGCTCTCATACACATGCCATGCATTATCTGGCTTCTTCTCTCCCTCCCACGAAAAGAGTTTCGTAGAGCCGAAAGGCTGTCTGGGTTCCGGCAGGAACTAGTTCTGGACGGCGAAGCCCTGCCGGATAGCTGACACCGTATGTGTGCAACCCCATAGAGAGGTCGTAGTTTCGGTCTTTTTGCCCGAGGGGCTGTTCGAGTGTCCTCCCGGAGGGCTGTCCGAGTCTCCGTTCGAGTTTCAAGGGTCCTCCCGAAGGGCTGTCCGCGACATCGTCCGGGGGACTGTCCAACCGCCTCCCGAAGGGCTGTCCGACGAGGGAGTACATCCTCGCGGTTGGGAGGTTGTAAATCCTAGCTGCGGGGATCTGCACCAACGATCTCCACCGACTCTTCTTCCGCTGCGCTTCGAGTCGGTACGGATCAGATCAAACCTTGTATGCAGTCTCCATAGTGGTCCTGGCCGTGCTCGCTATACCGAAAATTTTTGTTTTCTGTCGCGTTCCCCAACAGTGGCATCAAGAGCCGTGCTATGCGTAGATGCAGGTTACGATCTAGAATACATGGAGATGTATGGGTATTGCATAATATAATTAGGTAGTAGATAAGATCTATTGCTGAAAATTATTTATGCGGGTGACAGATGAAATCTGTTACCCGATGTTCTTGTTGCTTCCCTAGAATTTGTGTTTGCTCAATCTCGAGATAGCATGGTGGAATTTGACAAAGTTCTGGCAATCCATGATCCTGATTGATCATGGAAGTGCTATCAGTTCTTTGGGTTCTGCCATAGTCAAAAGAAAGATGAAATTCGCAGATGAAAGGGCATTGCAGATATGATCTGCACGGGGGTCATGCGTATGACGAAGTTTAGTATGGGGCTCGAGATTTAATTATCTCGTGTTTCATACACCCCGAGATGTTAATCTAGCGACTTGAATAATCATACTTGATGATAAAACGTTGGTAGCTGCGGTTTAAGTCAAAACCTTAGAAGCCACGTAAAATAAAATTTTGCATAAACCGATTAGAGGCGTCTAACTTGGTTTTGCAGGATGGTTTGCATGTGATGTGGTATAGCAAGTCTCATATTCAATTTGATTATGTATGAGATGACTATATGATGTAATTAACATGACTTGCGTGTCATGATTCGGCATGATGGCTGGAGCCATATGATTGCACTTTAATGACCTGCGTGTCAACCTTAAGTAATGCATTTATTTTATCCGCTATGGAGATAGCAATATTATCTGGTGCATCGACAAGGTGGTGGCAATCTTCGCAAAGGTGAACACCGATGCGAATGCCGAAGACGAAGAATTGAAAGACTTCTCCGTCAGAAGGGGCTATACCATATCATGCCATTTTGAATTGCCTGAGATGTTTATCCCTCTTGATGCACCCTTCTTGATTGCGCGGTAGTCGCTTTTTATTAGGGTGATCTCTCACTTAAAATATCAAGTAGTTAGTGTTCTCCCAAGTGTAGCACCGTCTACAACACGTATCTTTTCGGGGTGCGCCATGTACACATGAGCACGAACGATTAGAGAGGTGTAAGGCGGGTGAAGGTCAGACCTCACTGCATGATCACTTGGTTGTCTTGACATTCAGGCAGGAGAGTCCTGAGCTCGGAACACATGCATCGAAAGATGAACAAGAGTCACATAGAGATGTGATTGGCAAGTTGGCCTACCGATTAAAATTCACGTCATCAGTGATGAACCCGTCAATGGCGTTGAATTGAAATGCGGATCTTGAATCACTCACAATCAATTATGAGAGATATTGATTTGAGTGGGAGCGCACTTTAGAATAAAATTATTTATTCACTAGTGCATTTTCATTATAAACAAAGTCTAAGTGAAACTTGTGTTTCCCGTTGTAGATCAAATGGCTCGCAACACCATGTTCAACTTAGGCCCGTTGTTAAAGAAAGAGAAGTTGACTGCGATTGGAAACAACTATGCGGACTGGGTCCGTAACCTGAGGATTGTCCTCAGGGAAGCTAAGAAAGACTATGTGCTTGATCAACCTCTAGGTAATTCCCCTACGCCAGAAATGGCTCAGGATATCATCCACGTGTTTGACTCACGAAAGGATGATTTCAGTGTTGTTAAAGAACTTATGTTATCTTGCATGGATCCTGTACTACAGAAACGTTATGAACGACTTAGTGCCTTCGAGATGATCGAGGCACTAAATGTTCTGTATCACAAACAGGATTTAGCTGAAGTTCATGAGATGACTGAAGCCATGGAAGAATGCAATATACATAAGAAATCTCTAGTAAATGAACAAGGTGTCAAACTAGCAAACTATTATGATAGTATGGCTGAACAGGGAGTTAATTTTCCAAAGACACCTGGTAATGATTTGATCCTTACCTCGCTTTATGAAGCGATGCTCAAAACACATGAGATAGGACTGCAGAATCAGCAAAAGTTGCTGGTGAACAAAACTGCCAGTTTCAAAAGGAAAGGCAAGCCTAAGGGCGGAGCCAAGGCTGAAACTGTGTGTTTTCACTGCAAAGGCACTGGACACTGGAAGAAGAACTGCAAGATATACATGGCAGATAAGAGGAAAGGTATAACTGTTATACGGGTTAATGTCATTGACGTTTTGCTTGCTTGCGAAAATTCTAAGTCTTGGGTATTTGATACCGGATCGGTTGCTCACATTGGCAACTCGATACAGGGGCTTCAGAAGGTGCGCAAGCTGGCAAGGAATGAAGTCGTGATGCGCGTCGGGAACGGTGATGCGATCGCCGCTCAAGCCGTCGGCATTATGCCTCTACGTCTCCCTTCAGGATTTATTTTGGAACTAAGTAACTGTTATTTTGTTCCACTGTTGTGTAGAAACATTATCTCTGGATCATGTTTAGTACACGATGGGTATTCGTACAAGTCTGAGAACAATGGTTGTTCACTTTATTGTAAGGATATGTTTTATGGATTTGCACCCATTGTTGGGGGCCTTTTCATTCTAAACCTTGAATGTGGAAATGATGTCTTTAACGTGAATGCTAAACGCCTTAAGAAGGCTGATACCACCACCACTTTCATGTGGCACTGTCGCCTTGGCCACATCGGAAAGAAACGCATGCAAAGACTCCATAAAGATGGAGTTTTACCGTCTCTTGATTTTGAATCATTTGACACATGTGAAGCTTGCTTGATGGGGAAAATGACCAAGACGCCGTTCACGGGTCATCCTGAACGGGCGGATGAATTATTGGGAATAATACATAGTGATGTATGTGGTCCAATGAACACAGCCGCACGGGGTGGGTATTTCTACTTCGTGACTTTTACTGATGATTTAAGTCGGTATGGATATATCTACTTAATGAAACATAAGTCGGAAACCTTTGAAAAGTTCAAAGAATTTCAGAATGAGGTAGAAAATCATCGTGACAAAAAGATTAAGTTTCTGCGGTCTGATCGCGGAGGCGAGTATCTTAGTCATGAGTTTGGCCAACATCTGAGTGACTGTGGAATCGTTCCACAGCTTACGCCTCCTGGAACTCCACAGAGAAACGGAGTGTCGGAACGACGTAACCGAACCCTGTTAGACATGGTAAGGTCGATGATGTCTCTTACAGATCTGCCATTGTACTTTTGGGGTCATGCACTAGAAACTGCCACTCACACACTTAACAGAGCACCGTCTAAATCTGTTGAGACGACACCATATGAGTTATGGAACGGGAAGAAACCTGGTTTGTCGCATCTCAGGATTTGGGGTTGTGAGGTATACGTAAAACGTTTACAACCTACCAAACTTGATCCCAGATCAGACAAATGTTACTTTGTAGGTTATCCCAAGGAAACAATTGGGTATTCCTTCTACCACCCGTCCGATAACAAAGTGTTTGTTGCCAGAAATGGACAATTTCTTGAGAAAGAGTTTCTCGCAAAAGAAGTGAGTGGGAGGACAGTACAACTTAATGAGATTAGTGAATCTTCGGCAACCGTTGATATGGCTAAGGAACCGGAAGAGATTCCGCTAATTATCCCTACAACTGAGCCGGAAGTTATCGCATATGATGCGGGGACTTCAAACAATGTTGTAACTGAACCGCGCAGATCAGGCAGGGCTATCCAGCCACCTGAGTGGTTTCATAACGAAATCTTCATTCTTGAAGACGATGAACCTGCGCACTACAAGGAAGCGATGGCGGGGCCCAGCTCAAAGGAATGGCACAAGGCCATGAGATCCGAAATGGAATCCATGTACGAAAACAAAGTTTGGAACTTGGAAGAACTTCCAGAAGGCGTAAAGCCGATTGGTTGTAAATGGATTTTCAAAAAGAAGACGGACGTGGATGGTAACATTACTATCCACAAAGCTAGACTTGTCGCGAAAGGGTTTACGCAAGTTCCAGGAGTGGACTACGACGAGACTTTCTCGCCCGTAGCTATGCTTAGGTCTGTTCGGATATTGCTAGCAATTGCTGCTTATTTCGACTATGAAATATGGCAGATGGATGTCAAAACGGCTTTCCTAAATGGAAACCTCAAAGAGGATGTATACATGATACAGCCGGAAGGTTTTGTCATTCATGAGGATGCTGGAAAGGTATGCAAACTTCAGAAAGCTATTTATGGTCTGAAGCAAGCATCAAGGAGCTGGAACATTCGTTTTGATGAAGTGGTCAAAGAGTTTGGCTTCATCAGGAATGACGAAGAATCTTGTGTTTACAAGAAGTTTAGTGGGAGCGCAAAAGCATTTCTAATCTTGTATGTGGATGACATATTATTGATTGGAAATGACATGAATTTTCTTAGCGAAATAAAAGAATCATTGAAGAAAAGGTTTTCAATGAAAGACTTAGGCGAAGCAGCGTATGTATTGGGCATCAGAATCTATAGAGATAGATCAAAACGCCTGATAGCGCTTAGCCAAAGCACGTACATTGACAAGGTGTTGAAAAGGTTCAACATGGAGAACTCCAAGAAAGGACTACTCCCTATGTCACCTGGCACAGTGCTTTGCAAGAATCAGAGTCCTCGAACTCTCGATGAGCGAGTACAAATGAATGATGTTCCATATGCCTCGGCAGTTGGTTCTATTATGTATGCCATGCTATGTACAAGACCGGATGTTTCCTATGCGCTAAGTGTTAGCAGCCGGTACCAAAGTGATCCAGGATTGGAACACTGGGCCGCAGTCAAGGGTATTCTAAAGTACCTCAGACGGACCAAGGATTTACTCCTTGTGTACGGAGGTGATGAAGAGCTCATTGTAAGTGGTTACACTGATGCAGGCTTCATGACTGACCCAGATGACTTCAAATCTCAATCAGGCTATGTTTTCATATTGAACGGTGGCGCAGTTGATTGGAAAAGTTCCAAACAAAAGACTGTGGCGGATTCTACAACGGAGGCGGAGTATGTTGCAGCTTCAGAAGCCTCCAAGGAGGCGGTATGGATCAAGCAATTTCTTGAATACCTTGGTGTGGTTCCAAGTGCTCTGGACCCGGTGGAGATCTATTGTGATAATAGTGGCGCCGTGGCTCAGGCAAGGGAGCCAAGTTCGCACCATAAGACAAGACATATTCAACGCAAATATAAACTCATTCGATATCATGTCGAAGAAGGTTTAGTGAAAGTACGCAAAGTTCACACGGATCTGAATGTGTCAGACCCGATGACGAAGCCTCTACCACGAGCAAAGCATGAGCAACACCGAATAGCCATTGGTGTTAGGGAAGCCATGTAACTGGATTATGACTCTAGTGCAAGTGGGAGTCTGTAGGAGATATGCCCTAGAGGCAGTAATAACAGTTATTTTGTATCTCCTGGTTTGTAATAAAAGTTTATGTTCCATGCTATAACTGCAATGATTCTTGAGTCTGCAAATAAAACGAGGCTTGGAGGGAAACTCATGTGCACGTGTGGGATAATAAACGGTAAAATGTATTCCTAGTCAAGCCTCTATGACTGGCTCAAGTATTGCATGATGATCCTGTTTTCCTGATCATGGGCATGGCTATGCCGGCAATTTTGAGGGCACAAATTGTTGGTAGAACACTTGTGTTGAATCGACCCAAATTGATGTTATGCTATGAGATACTTTCGTCACAAGTTAATGGTATTTTACACAGGGAAGTTAATGTTTGCATAATTCCTTAGACCATGAGAGTATCGAGTTCCTTCGTACTTGCTTCGTGAACTTTGGGGTTTGTTAAACGTCATCCGTAACTGGGTGGCTATTACGGCAGCTTACGGGTTCACGGAAAAGTATGGCAAGTAACGAGATAGCTCAAGATTGGGATTTGCTCCACCGACGATGGAGAGATATACTCGGGCCCTCTCGGTAAAACGGTATCCATCATCGTCTGGCCAGACAACTTGTGATTTGATCACTGGGATACCGCAACACGGAAACGAGAAAAGAGAACAAAACCGGTAACGAGGTAACTTGCATAGTGGACAAATTTGTTGATCCACGGGGATGCAATAAATCTCACCTCAGGTGTTTGTGACATATCGCGAAGCAACAGGAATAGCACACAGCAACTGGAGGTTCACTCGAATAATCATTCGTGTGGGTATAGGGGTTAATATGGGTGTCCACGGCTCCGATGTTGATCATTGATCGGAAGGGGTTCCGGGTCATGTCTATACTTCACCGAACCTATAGGGTCACACGCTTAAGGGTCGTCTATCTGCTGAATACTAGACAGGGAGTCTGAGAGAAAATCACCGAAAAAGTTTCGGACACCAAAAAAGTTTCGGACAGCGGAAAAGTTCCGCAGAGAGAACACCGGATGAGTTTCGGTGAAACAGAAAAGTTGTTTTGGGGTATTCCATTAAGTCAAATTGGTTTCGGGATGCCCCTAATAATTCTTGGAGGGTGCCAGAATTATTCTGGAAACTTTCTGGAATTTTCGGGGATAAAAACCGGAAATGTTTCGGAGCTGCCGGAACCGCTTCAGATGCTTTTTCGCAGATGAAATCACTAATCTGGAATTGTTCCAGAACGCGTTGAAAATTATTTTAGTGGGTACTAGAAATGTTCTAAGCCCACATAAATATTTTTAGTTCGTACGGACGCTGAAAAATGTCATCGTGAATAGTGAAAGTGCTTTTTGGGAATTTTTATGGAAAGCACCTTTTGGGAATTTTCCCAAAAGGCTTCTAGAAGCCTTGGGCACTAAGGAAGCCCCCTTGGGGGGCCCCCCCAAGGGGTGGCCGGCCATGGAGGGTGGAGCTCCATGGAGCTCCACATGGCACTCCTTTTTGCTTTATTCTTTATGTAAATGACATACAGTGGGGGTACTTTTGGTATTTGTGAATGCCAACTTTACCCCTTGGTTTTCCTATAAATAGAGGAGAGTGGGCTGCCCACAAACCTCATCCCTTGCTCTCATACACATGCCATGCATTATCTGGCTTCTTCTCTCCCTCCCACGAAAAGAGTTTCGTAGAGCCGAAAGGCTGTCTGGGTTCCGGCAGGAACTAGTTCTGGACGGCGAAGCCCTGCCGGATAGCTGACACCGTATGTGTGCAACCCCATAGAGAGGTCGTAGTTTCGGTCTTTTTGCCCGAGGGGCTGTTCGAGTGTCCTCCCGGAGGGCTGTCCGAGTCTCCGTTCGAGTTTCAAGGGTCCTCCCGAAGGGCTGTCCGCGACATCGTCCGGGGGACTGTCCGACCGCCTCCCGAAGGGCTGTCCGACGAGGGAGTACATCCTCGCGGTTGGGAGGTTGTAAATCCTAGTTGCGGGGATCTGCACCAACGATCTCCACCGACTCTTCTTCCGCTGCGCTTCGAGTCGGTACGGATCAGATCAAACCTTGTATGCAGTCTCCATAGTGGTCCTGGGCGTGCTCGCTATACCGAAATTTTTTGTTTTCTGTCGCGTTCCCCAACAAATAGAACCTATGGCTGAGGCATAGGGAATGACTTTCATTCTCTCTTTATCTTCTGCCGTGGTCGGCCTTTGAGTCTTACTCAACTTCACACCTTGCAACACAGGCAAGAACCCTTTCTTTGACTGGTCCATTTTGAACTTCTTCAGAACTTTGCCAAGGTATGTGCTTTATGAAAGTCCTATTAAGCGTTTCGATCTATCCCTATAGATCTTGATGCCCAATATGTAAGTAGCTTCACCGAGGTTTTTCATTGAAAAATTCTTATTCAAGTATCCTTTTATGCTATCCAGAAATTCTATATCATTTCCAATCAACAATATGTCATCCACATATAATATCAGAAATGCTACAGAGCTCCCACTCACTTTCTTGTAAATACATGCTTCACCATAAGTCTGTATAAAACCATATGCTTTGATCACCCCATCAAAGCGTATATTCCAACTCCGAGATGCTTGCACCAGTCCATAGATGGATCGCTGGAGCTTGCACACTTTGTCAGCACCTTTAGGATCGACAAAACCTTCTGATTGCATCATGTACAACTCTTCTTTAAGAAATCCATTAAGGAATGCAGTTTTGACATCCATTTGCCAGATTTCATAATCATAAAACGTGGCAATTGCTAACATGATTTAGACAGACTTAAGCATCACTACGGGTGAGAAAATCTCATCATAGTCAACCCCTTGAACTTGTCGAAAACCTTTCGCGACAAGTCTAGCTTTATAGACAGTGATATTACCATCAGCGTCCGTCTTCTTCTTGAAGATCCATTTATTCTCAATGGCTTGCCGATCATCGGGCAAGTCCACCAAAGTCCATACTTTGTTCTCATACATGGATCCTATCTCAGATTTCATGGCCTCAAGCCATTTATCGGAATCTGTGCTCATCATAGCTTCTTCATAGTTCGTAGGTTCGCCGTTGTCTAACAACATGACTTCCAGGACAGGATTACCGTACCACTCTGGTGCGGAACATATTCTGGTCGACCTATGAAGTTTAGTAGTAACTTGATCTGAAGTTTCATGATCATTATCATTAGCTTCCTCTCTGGTCGGTGTAGGCATCACGGGAACGGTTTTCTCTGATGTGCTACTTCCCAATTCGAGAGAAGGTACAATTACCTCATCGAGTTCTACTTTCCTCCCACTCAATTCTTTCGAGAGAAACTCCTTCTCTAGAAAGGACCCATTCTTGGCAACAAAGATCTTGCCTTCGGATCTGTGGTAGAAGGTGTACCCAATAGTTTCCTTAAGGTATCCTATGAAGACGCACTTCTCCGATTTGGGTTCGAGCTTATCAGACTGAAGCTTTTTGACATAAGCGTCGCATCCCCAAACTTTAAGAAACGACAAATTAGGTTTCTTGCCAAACCATAGTTCATACGGTGTCGTCTCAACGGATTTAGACGATGCCCTATTTAACGTGAATGCGGCAGTCTCTAATGCATAACCCCAAAATGATAAAGGTAAATCGGTAAGAGACATCATAGAACGCACCATATCTAATAAAGTACGGTTACGACATTCGGACACACCATGACGCTGTGGTGTTCCAGGTGGCGTGAATTGTGAAACAATTCCACATTGTTTTAAATGAAGGCCAAACTCGTAACTCAAATATTCGCCTCCGCGATCAGATCGTAGAAACTTTATTTTCTTGTTACGATGATTCTCCACTTCACTTTGAAATTCTTTGAACTTTTCAAATGTTTCAGACTTGTGTTTCATCAAGTAGATATACCCATACCTACTCAAATCATCTGTGAAGGTCAGAAAATAACGATACCTGCTGCGTGCCTCAACACTCGTCGGACCGCATACATCGGTATGTATTATTTCCAATAAGTCATTAGCTCGCTCCATTGTTCCGGAGAACGGAGATTTAGTCATCTTACCCATGAGGCATGGTTCGCAAGTATCAAATGATTCATAATCAAGTGATTCCAAAAGTCCATCCGCATGGAGTTTCTTCATGCGCTTTACACCAATATGACCTAAACGGCAGTGCCACAAGTATGTTGCACTATCATTATCAACTTTGCATCTTTTGGCATCAATATTATGAATATGTGTATCACTACGATCGAGATTCAACAAGAATAGACCATTCATCAAAGGTGCATGACCATAAAAGATATTACTCATATAAATAGAACAACCATTATTCTCCGATTTAAATGAATAACCGTCTCGCAATAAACAAGATCCAGATATAATGTTCATGCTCAACGCTGACACCAAATAACAATTATTGAGGTCTAAAACTAATCCCGAAGGTAGATGTAGAGGTAGCGTGCAGACGGCGATCACATCGACCTTGGAACCATTCCCGACGCGCATCGTCACCTTGTCCTTAGCCAATCTTCGTTTATTCCGTAGCTCCTGTTTCGAGTTACAAATATGAGCAACCGAACCAGTATCAAATACCAGGCGCTACTACGAGCATTACTAAGGAACACATCAATAACATGTATATCAAATATACCTTTGTTCACTCTGCCATCCTTCTTATCCGCCAAGTATTTGGGGCAGTTCCGCTTCCAGTGACCACTTCATTTGCAGTAGAAGCACTGAGTTTCAGGCTTGGGTCCAGTTTTGGGCTTCTTCACAGGAGTGGCAAGTTGCTTGCCATTCTTCTTGAAGTTCCCTTTCTTTCTCTTGCCCTTTTTCTTGAAACTAGTGGTCTTGCTAACCATCAACACTTGATGCTCCTTCTTTATTTCTACCTCCGCGGCCTTAAGCATTGCGAGAGCTCAGGAATCGTTTTCGTCATCCCTTGCATATTATAGTTCATCATGAAGCCTTTGTAGCTTGGTGACAGTGACTGAAGAACTCTGTCAATAACACTCTCAACTGGAAGATCAATTCCCAGCCGAGTCAACTGGTTATGATAACCAGACATTTTGAGTATGTGTTCACTGACAGAACTGTTCTCCTCCATCTTGCAGCTACAGAACTTGTTGGAGACTTCATATCTCTCAACCCGAGCATTAGCTTGAAATATCAATTTCAGCTCTTGGAACATCTCATATGCTCTGTGGCGTTCAAAACGTCTTTGAAGTCCCGGTTCTAAGCCGTAAAGCATGGCACACTGAACTATTGAGTAGTCATCCGATCGAGCCTGTCAGACGTTCATAACATCTGCAGTGGCTACTGCAGCAGGTCTGTCACCTAGCGGTGCATTAAGGACATAATTCTTCTGTGCAGCAATGAGGGTAATCCTCAAGTTACGGACCCAGTCCGTGTAGTTGCTACCATCATCTTTCAACTTAGCTTTCTCTAGGAACGCATTAAAATTCAAGGGAACGGTAGCACGGGCCATTGATCAACAACATAGATATGCAAAAACTATTAAGACTAAGTTCATGATAAATTTTAGTTCAAATAATCAAATTACTAATGAACTCCCACTTAAATCAACATCCCTCAAGTTGTCTAAGTGATACATGATCCAAATCAACTAACCCATGTCCGATCATCACGTGAGATGGGGTAATCTTCAATGGTGAACATCTCTATGTTGATCATATCTACTATATGACTCACGTTCGACCTTTTGGTCTCCAGTGTTCCGAGACCATGTCTGTATATGCTAGGCTCGTCAAGTTTAACCCAAGTATTCTGCATGTGCAAAACTGGCTTACACCCGTTGTATGTGAACGTAGAGTCTATCACACCCGATCATCACGAGGTGCTTTGAAACAACGAACTTTAGCAATGGTGCATACTCAGGGAGAACACTTTTATCTTGAAATTAAGTGAAGGGATCATCTTATAACGCTACCATCGTTCTAAGCAAAATAAGATGCATAAAGGATAAACATCACATGCAATCAAAATATGTGACATGATATGGCCATCCTCATCTTGTGCTTTTAATCTCCATATCCAAAGCAACGTCATGATCTCCATCGTCACCGACACGACACTTTGATCTCCATCGTAGCGTCGGGGTCGTCTCGCCAACTATTGCTTCTACAACTATTGCTAACGCATAGCGATAAAGTAAAGCAATTACATGGTGCTTAGTGATTGACACTCAGGTCATATAATAATTAAAGACAATCCTAAGGCTCCTGCCGGTTGTCGTACTCATCGACATGCAAGTCGTGAACTTATTAGAAAAAACATGATCATCTCATACATCAACATATATCATATCATATCTTGACCATATCACATCACAACATGCCCTGCAAAAACAAGTTAGACGTCCTCTACTTTGTTGTTGCAAGTTTTACATGGCTGCTGCGGGCAACTAGCAAGAACCATTCTTACCTACGCAAAACCACAACGGTGATTATCAAGTTTACTGTTTTAACCTTCTTCAAGGATGTAACATCCCCAGCATCACACTACAGTAATTCCTCTTGATCATGCCAAGTCATCATCAGTTGCATTGCATGATCACAGAGATTAAACAACTCATATCAAACTCTGCCATTAAATCCAAATTCAACTTCAGTGCAAATTAAAGTTGCTCAGATATTGCTGCAAAAATGTTCACCACTTAGCAAATAATCCAAAACAATATTTGTTAAGGAATGCAATATCACCTTGCTGGTAAAATGAGCAGTGGCAATTAATTCAGAGCATTTCTGCATTTTTAAAATGCTATCTCATTTATGGAAAAATCCAGACAGATTCCAAAATTCTCAAAACTTGTTGTCGCACTGTCTAAAATCACTATGGATTTAATGGGACCCTTCCCATATTTTTCCTAAGTGAAATGGGTGCCCTATTAATTGTTTTTTCCCCTCTACTCAATAAATAAAAGAAAATAACAAAAAAAAAGGCCGAAGCCACTTACCTGGCGCTGGCCCAGCCAGCCCACTCCCTCCACTGTTCCTCGTCGCCGTGTCGCCGTCTCCATGGCCGCACTCGGCGCACCGCTTGCCGCTCGCCACCGCGACGAGGGCAGGCAGGGCGAGGGGATAAGCTCGTCCCCGAGCCTTCCCCCTGGTCCTCCTCCATTCCCCCCCTCTCTCTCTCTCGCTTGCCGTCGCTCTTTCACTCCACTAGATCCCCTCCACAGCGCGCCACCGTCGCCGCCCGCCGCATTCCATGCGGCCACCGAGCCCCTCCGGCCCCGCCGACGTGCCCAGAAGCTCCAGCGTCGTCGTCCTCGTCGACTGGTGCCGCTGGACCGTGCTGAGGGCCACCGGAGTGCCTGCCTCGAGCTTCTTCCCCGCCACGGTCGCCGGACGTCGTTGCCATCGATTCGGCCACCTCAGCGCTACTAAACCCCCGCAAAGGCCACCGTGAGCCGCGCCGTAAGTTTCCGCTTCCCCTCCTTCCTTCGGTTTGCTCTCTTCCGTGCCATAGTTAGCCGTCCGCAACGCCGTCGCCATTGCCGAGCCTAGCTCCACCGCGGAGCTCGCTGTCGCCGTTGCACCCGGCCGTTGGACGAACCAAATGCGCGGGCATGCTGCTGGGCTACCTAGGCAGCGCGTGGGCACTCCAGTTGGACGCGGACGAGCCCCGTTGCTCGGATCCGAGTAGCACCGATTCCGGCCGCCGCTCCGATCCACGCCGCCGCCGCTGTAGGTCGTCCCAGCCGCCGCCGTTAGTTCCTTCGGATGCGCGCGAGCCCTGGCTGTCGAGCGTGAGTAACCCCGCGCGATTTGGACCACTGTGGCGAGATTCCGACCAAGTCCGGCGAGCTCCGCTACTATTTCGGCTCGCCGGCGCTGCTCCGGTCGCCGGAGATGACCTGGCGTCGACGTGGCATCTCCTGAGCCGCTGACCACTGGGCCCCGCAGCCCAGTTGACCGAGTCAACTTAGCTGACTGGGCAGCTGAGCCGCTGATAGCCGGGCCCCGCTAATTTAAATGATTTAAGAAAAATAAATAAAATGCTAATTAATTTGATAATCCTAATTAAGGTAATTAGTTGACTAATGTGACATTGACAGTAGGCCCCACTGACTAATTAACCCAGCTAATTAATTTAACCCCCTCTGTTAAGTCTCTGAGAATGACATGTGGGGCCCACAGGTCATTTTGACCAGTCAGCGCCACTGTTGCATGCTGACGTCATCCTCACGCAATGCTGACATCATCAGGCACTATTCTGGATAATGTTGATTTTATTAAATAAAAATAAATTCCCAAAATTCATATAATCTTTAAAAATTAATAACTTTTAAACCGTAGCTCGGATCGAAAAAGTTAAAACATGAAAGTTGCTCAGAACGACGAGCCGAGTCTGATCGTGTCGTCTGTTTCTCCATCGGAACCCCCTACGTAGAAGAACTCGTAACTCCGGACCCGAATCTGGCAGATGAATAGTGCACACACGACGGATATTAAATCCCAGAATAAATCTAAAAATAACTAAAATGACTTAGATGCATATTTAGGCAACCCTGCACTGCATCATAGCATCACACGCACCGTATTGCATTTGTTTGCATTATGTTTACCTGTTTCTTCCCCCTCTTCTCTCTCAGTAGACCCCGACGTTGACGTAGCTCCTGAGGCAGACGCCGCACAGGAGTACGACTACGTCCCCGACGGTACCACTGAAGACCTTGTCCTTGCCCCAGAGCAAACAGGCAAGCACCCCCATTTTGAGCATGCCTATATCACCTATTCTCTTCTCTCTTATGCTTGCATTAGAACTGCTACTGCTACTGTTTTCCTATATCTGCTGCATAGCCTGATTATTGTACCCTGCCTTGTTACCTTACTGGTTATCCTAGACTGCTTAGTATAGGCTGGGTAGAGACACGACAGAGACCCCCACTTGATCCCGACTGCCCTGCTGGACATCAGAAGACCCGATCATCGGGATTGAAGACCAGACCCTGGCACCGCACATCACTTCCCCTTAGTTGCCGACACTGCTGGGTTACCGTCGAGTGCCGAGGGTGATACCTCGTCAGCACTTGTGATGATAACCTTGTAGGTTAGTTAATCGGTCGTGGTAAGCGAGGGTGATTCCTCCTACACCACCCCCGATAACGACATCGTCGCGCAACTCCTCAAGTGTGGACCTCGAGGGTGATTCCTCCTTCGTTCACCTTGATGATAACATCGAGCGGGAATTCCATCGAGGGTGATTCCTCAGGGTTCCCTTCGGTGTCAGACACACAGTTACTATTGATGAGTGGACTTGCACTAAACCATGATACTAAAGACGGGTCGGCCCTGAGGGGTACCCGCGTGAGCTTAACGCTAAGTGATGTGGAGTCGGGTTGACCTGGATGGTGCCCGCGAGATAACTACGAGGCGTGGCCGGGCATTCTTGGCCCTTGCCACAAGTCCTCGAGACGGGGCGACGGGGTCACATCGATCGTGAGTCTCTGCTCGTTTCCGCGCGCTCCTAATCCACTTCGGTTTGGATATTTGATCCGAGGGGCCTCTGGTCCGATAGCACTAACCATCACGTGGGCATAGTATGGGCGTTCTGCGTCGTATACTTCAGCCGGAGCTTAATGGACGTCAGCGACTGAGCGGCGCGCGCTGAATTGGACTGGGAACGCAATCGCGCTTGTATAAGGGGTTGCTCGGTCTGCTTTCAGCCGCGTACGCAATGTGCAGGAGTTCCCGGGGCGAAGGCCCAAGACCCCTGGGCGCATAGGTTTAGTCCGGCGTGCTGACCTCTCTGTTAGGTATTCGGTCGGGTTGCGGCGTGTTGCTTAGCCGAGGCCGGGCATGACCCAGAAAAGTGTGTCCGGCCAGAGTTAAGCGAGCGTGGTGGGTAAGTTGGTGCACCCCTGCAGGGAAGAAACTTCTATCGATAGCCTGTCCTACGGTAACGGACACTCGGAGTTGTATCCCGATCGGTACAACTAGAACATGTGATGAGAACTGGATAGTACGGCTCTGGGATTGCTTTCTCGCAGGGAGTCGAGAAATGATCTCAGGTCGAGGTTGATGATACTACTACTACTACTTTACTTTATGTAATCTGCTCTCTTCTCATGCTGAAAGACTGCTGAAGATTGTTGAAGATGCTAGTCTTCGATAGGACTAGGCTTTCCCCCTCTATTCTGGCATTTCTGCAGCCCAGTCCACATATACAGCCATTCCTTTGACAATGATGCATATGTAGTGTAGATCCTTGCTTACTGAGTACTTCGGATGAGTACTCACGTTTGCTTTATTTTCTTTTTCCCCCATATTCCATTTGATGCCACTAGACGACGGAGCCCCTGAGTCAGACGCCCCAGCCGACGACCAGTACTACTACCTGCCTGGCGAGTACTACTACTACGAGGAGCCGTTCGACGACCAGGAGTAGGATCGGAGGGTCCAGGGCAGGAGGCCTACGCCTTTCGATCGTAGTATTTTATTTTACCCCGCCTCTGTGAAGGCCTAATTCTCTCTATGTAATATATCTGTACCCAGATATCTAATGCTTCCGCTGACGCTTGTATGCCATCGAGCTATGTATTCGAGCCCTCGAGGCCCTGGCTTGTAATATTAAGCTTGTATGACTTTATTTTATGTTTTAGAGTTGTGTTGTGATATATTCAAGTGAGTCCTTAGGCTTGATCGTGCGCATTTGCGTGTATGATTAGTGCACGATTAAGCCGGGGTCGTCACAGGTTGGTATCAGAGCCGACTGCCTCTAGGAGCCCCCCCTTCCTAATTCCTTGGCCGAAGTTGAGTCTAGAAGTCAAAAACTGATTTTACTAACTTGGCTGTGTGGCTTACGGGCCCACGTCGCCAACTGGGTGGAATTAGGATCTTTTACTCCTCGATCTTTACTCTGGGACTCTGATCTTTCTTCTATTCGGGTTAAATGGTTTTACTAACGCCGACACTTAGGTTCTCGCAACCACCTCCTCCCGGAGAGCCCCCTCATTCCAGAAGATGACGTGACATCATTAGAAGGCTCCGAAGATACTTCCCGAGACCCCTTTACCCACTGCTTTTGCAGTTTACTAACACCGATAATCCCCGTGGATATCTACACATCCTTGCCGTTGTATCATCATGGCCAGTCAATCATGCCTGTATGAGGTACCCCGTAATACTCCTCGTTAAACCGGGAATCCTTTGAACCTACTGCTGTGCAGCTTCTTTCGCACTGCGGTTAATTACTCACAGTACCGGGGATCCGATCATCCCCAGTTGTTCCTGTGATTCCTAAAACACTTTGAAATATCATCTTATCTTCTGAGAATCCCATGCATCCTACTACTACTGAAATTCTTCCTAGCTTATATTATGGTTAGCTCCATATGTCAAGTAATTGTTGTTGATATCCCTTGTCATTATAATTTTGATCCTATTGATTCAACATGTGTGAGAATACTCGCAATCATCAGCTCTTCCCTACTAAATCATCCTTTCGGCCCAGTCATCATTTCGGACATGAGTTGGATCTCGGCCAATCAAGCATTGATTGATTGTCCAACTAAGCATGTACAAATCACTCGTCCCTCTGCCCAGGTGAACTAATTGACACTTCTGGCTTTGGAAATCGTGAACCCTCTGAATTTCATACTTAGGTTGTTCTAGTGTTTTCCTTAAACCCATTAAGCTTACCTTCCGTCCTTTCTCGGAGAACTCTCAGGTGGAACCATTTATTTAAACTTTATCCGTTAGTTCTCACGGATCACTTGATTCCTTCTGTGGACAATTATCCGACCGATTCTTTTCTAATTTAAGAACCATATCGGTTCCTTCCCCGTTGACATTGCCTTTGGCACTGAATCATTCTCTACTTCTTGCCGACTGTACATCCGCCCAGATTGCATGGCACGGAGAGGTAGTGTATTCCTTCTCCTTATTTGACTTGGGACTGACTTCTGACCAGGACATGTCCCGTAAACATGGTTGGAGATCTCTCCAAGATGGAATACCAAAGTTGTCCATCTAGTTCTGTCCAACCTACTCATCTTTTGATCAGAGCTTTTGCTTCCGATCCTTCGTTTCTGAACCATGAATCCTTCGTACTTAAACGTCGGATTATTCCGATGTTTCTATAATCCTATGCCGTCACATCCTTCCTCTTATGGTTGAGTGCCGCTACTCACGCCAGATCCTATGTCGTCTACCTGATCTTCTGTTAGATTAATATCCGACAGTATCTTTCATACTCAAACATTCTATGAGCTCTTTTCTTGGTACTTGATACCTCCGGTAATTTATATCACCTGCTTTGACTTCGATACTCTGCTTTCGAACTCGCAACCCTTACTTTGGTTGTTGGTTGTATGGATTCGTAAAATGTCCCGATGGGTTGAACCTATGCTTTCCCTAATTCGTGTGAACTCGAAGCTTATGCGAGTCATACTCTTCTGGTGCTTCACCAGATAAATTCTCAGCACTAGAATTTCTTTGAAAACGAGAAGTGAATGAAAGGTTGTGCATTGAAGAAGTGGGGGTCGACCTTGAACCTTTGTGTTCATGCCCATGGAAACGATGTAGAACTTATCATGCAAGCTGCTCGTAAGAATAATTATTCCCCTGGTACAAGTTCATCTTGAATCTAAGAATTGATCCTTTGCAAACATGGTTCCGACCATATTTCCTCTTTGGGTTCATTTCCCGGATAAGTTAAAATACTTGTCCTCTGCAGATCATTTTCCCCGTCCAACCTCTGCTCCGACTTACCTTCCGGTGTTACCCCTAGTACTTGTTACTGGGAAGTCTAACACCCCATCACAACATTCCAAGCCGGATCAGCTATATCCCTATCGTGCTAACTTTTAACTGTGCTACCTGGCCCTTCATCCCGGAGCACAATTTTCGATGATGAGTTAAGCTCACGTCGACCTTCCTCATCTTGTCATATCACCTCAAACAACAAGCTTGATTTCGAGCTTGTGTCGTATCCGTGGATCCAATAATCTTTCACCTCGGCATTCCTTTCTCTTGATATCATCGCTGACCGATTACATCTTCTTGGAACCTCTCGACAAATGTGTCGTGATCATCATCAACATTCCGAGCTCTTTCAGGATATCGAGCGAATTCATGTTGAGAAATACCATCCCTGCCCCTCGATGATTTGTGATATCACCGATGACATCTTGACTTCCGACCAACACAAACCTGGTCGTGTATGGTTATTCCTTACGTCCCGAGATACCCTTGTAAATGTTTCTCGGTACCTCTTGAGATCTTCGAACCCAATCTATTACTTGACACCATATCATTGCTGCAACAAAGCATGACTGTGGACTTCCGAATATCAACAAGAACATTGGAGGCACATTGCCAAATGCTTCTTGACCTATTATCCGGACACCATTGTGCGGGTAACATCTTGATTTCTCCCTCGCCCTTTATCTAAATGGTTTTGTACCGACTGAACTATTCAGGTATATCGTGTTCTACTTTTCCCTGGAATAGGATATACCCCTAATTCTTGTGTATAGGCACATCTATCCTTTTCATTGGTCTGTTGAAATCCGATAATTTCGTTTTCCTTTCCATTGTTTTGTTTAACCTTTCCTGTAACCTAAATTGTCTGGGCAGAGATAAATTCTCTGCTTATGAAAACATATCGGTCTACAACCCTGTCAGTGAGACCCTGTTACTATCGTCGAAGACATTCCGGTAACCACCGATGGACGAGAACTTTGCCTTTTGGTCCGCCTCGTTCAACGAGCAGGAAAATGGTTCTCTTCGTCCCTCGCCCTTGGTACCGAAGTTGCCACCGACATAACTGACAGGCTACCTTCTGACATACCTTGTTATCGAGATCGGTAAGATGTCAACGTTCCCCCTACTCTTGATCGACACCCCTCCACAGTTCCACAGGATCGGAACCTGACTCTCTTGAAATATCCTTGATTTTGAAGCATCCTTTGCCCTTGACTTTGTGTGTTATACCGAGTCACCCCTCGAGAGATGATCTACCTCCGATACCCGGAACCCCTGTTCACACTTCGTTCAGGTATCGATCGAATATCCATTCGCTTGATACTTCTTGAACCTTCATACTCTGCTCTCGATGTTTCCTAAGTTTCAACTCGAGAGAAACTTTTGCCGTATTCCCTGAACTGTCCATCAGCTAATCGATCCTATAAGGGTCAGTTCTCTCGAAGTTACTCCTTATTTCCCCACTTAAATCTCGGGACGAGATTTCTTGTAGTGGAGGAGATTTGTAACATCCCCAGCATCACACTACAGTAATTCCTCTTGATCATGCCAAGTCATCATCAGTTGCATTGCATGATCACAGAGATTAAACAACTCATATCAAACTCTGCCATTAAATCCAAATTCAACTTCAGTGCAAATTAAAGTTGCTCAGATATTGCTGCAAAAATGTTCACCACTGAGCAAATAATCCAAAACAATATTTGTTAAGGAATGCAATATCACCTTGCTGGTAAAATGAGCAGTGGCAATTAATTCAGAGCATTTCTGCATTTTTAAAATGCTATCTCATTTATGGAAAAATCCAGACAGATTCCAAAATTCTCAAAACTTGTTGTGGCACTGTCTAAAATCACTATGGATTTAATGGGACCCTTCCCATATTTTTCCTAAGTGAAATGGGTGCCCTAATAATTGTTTTTCCCCTCTACTCAATAAATAAAAGAAAATAACAAAAAAAAGGCCGAAGCCACTTACCTGGCGCTGGCCCAGCCAGCCCACTCCCTCCACTGTTCCTCGTCGCCGTGTCGCCGTCTCCATGGCCGCACTCGGCGCACCGCTTGCCGCTCGCCACCGCGACGAGGGCAGGCAGGGCGAGGGGATAAGCTCGTCCCCGAACCTTCCCCCTGGTCCTCCTCCATTCCCCCCCCCCCTCTCTCTCTCGCTTGCCGTCGCTCTTTCACTCCACCAGATCCCCTCCACAGCGCGCCACCGTCGCCGCCCGCCGCATTCCATGCGGTCACCGAGCCCCTCCGGCCCCGCCGACGTGCCCAGAAGCTCTAGCGTCGTCGTCCTCGTCGACTGGTGCCGCTGGACCGTGCTGAGGGCCACCGGAGTGCCCGCCTCGAGCTTCTTCCCCGCCACGGTCGCCGGACGCCGTTGCCGTCGATTCGGCCACCTCAGCGCTACTAAACCCCCGCAAAGGCCACCGTGAGCCGCGCCGTAAGTTTCCGCTTCCCCTCCTTCCTTCGGTTCGCTCTCTTCCATGCCATAGTTAGCCGTCCGCAACGCCGTCGCCATTGCCGAGCCTAGCTCCACCGCGGAGCTCGCTGTCGCCGTTGCACCCGGCCGTTGGACGAACCAAATGCGCGGGCATGCTGCTGGGCTACCTAGGCAGCGCGTGGGCACTCCAGTTGGACGCGGACGAGCCCCGTTGCTCGGATCCGCGTAGCACCGATTCCGGCCGCCGCTCCGATCCACGCCGCCGCCGCTGTAGGTCGTCCCAGCCGCCGCCGTTAGTTCCTTCGGATGCGCACGAGCCCTGGCTGTCGAGCGCGAGTAACCCCGCGCGATTTGGACCACTGTGGCGAGATTCCGACCAAGTCCGGCGATCTCCGCTATTGTTTCGGCTCGCCGGCGCTGCTCCGGTCGCCGGAGATGACCTGGCGCCGACGTGGCATCTCCTGAGCCGCTGACCACTGGGCCCCGCAGCCCAGTTGACCGAGTCAACTTAGCTGACTGGGCAGCTGAGCCGCTGACAGCCGGGCCCCGCTAATTTAAATGATTTAAGAAAAATAAATAAAATGCTAATTAATTTGATAATCCTAATTAAGTTAATTAGTTGACTAATGTGACACTGACAGTAGGCCCCACTGACTAATTAACCCAGCTAATTAATTTAACCCCCTCCGTTAAGTCTCTGAGAATGACATGTGGGGCCCACAGGTCATTTTGACCAGTCAGCGCCACTGTTGCATGCTGACGTCATCCTCACGCAATGCTGACATCATCAGGCACTATTCTGGATAATGTTGATTTTATTAAATAAAAATAAATTCCCGAAATTCATATAATCTTTAAAAATTAATAACTTTCAAACCGTAGCTCGGATCGAAAAAGTTAAAACATGAAAGTTGCTCAGAATGACGAGCAGAGTCTAATCGTGTCGTCTGTTTCTCCATCGGAACCCCATATGTAGAAGAACTCGTAACTCCGGACCCGAATCCGGCAGATGAATAGTGCACACACGACAGATATTAAATCCCAGAATAAATCTAAAAATAACTAAAATGACTTAGATGCATATTTAGGAAACCCTGCACTGCATCATAGCATCACATGCACCGTATTGCATTTGTTTGCATTATGTTTACCTGTTTCTTCCCCCTCTTCTCTCTCGGTAGACCCCGACGTTGACGTAGCTCCCGAGGCAGACGCCGCACAGGAGTACGACTACGTCCCCGACGGTACCACTGAAGACCTTGTCCTTGCCCCAGAGCAAACAGGCAAGCACCCCCATTTTGAGCATGCCTATATCGCCTATTCTCTTCTCTCTTATGCTTGCATTAGAACTGCTACTGCTACTGTTTTCCTATATCTGCTGCATAGCCTGATTATTGTACCCTGCCTTGTTACCTTACTGGTTATCCTAGACTTCTTAGTATAGGCTGGGTAGAGACACGACAGAGACCCCCACTTGATCCCGACTGCCCTGCTGGACATCAGAAGACCCGATCATCGGGATTGAAGACCAGACCCTGGCACCGCACATCACTTCCCCTTAGTTGCCGACACTGCTGGGTTACCGTCGAGTGCCGAGGGTGATACCTCGTCAGCACTTGTGATGATAACCTTGTAGGTTAGTTAATCGGTCGTGGTAAGCGAGGGTGATTCCTCCTACACCACCCCCGATAACGACATCGTCGCGCAACTCCTCAAGTGTGGACCTCGAGGGTGATTCCTCCTTCGTTCACCTTGATGATAACATCGAGCGGGAATTCCATCGAGGGTGATTCCTCAGGGTTCCCTTCGGTGTCAGACACACAGTTACTATTGATGAGTGGACTTGCACTAAACCATGATACTAAAGACGGGTCGGCCCTGAGGGGTACCCGCGCGAGCTTAACGCGAAGTGATGTGGAGTCGGGTTGACCTGGATGGTGCCCGCGAGATAACTACGAGGCGTGGCCAGGCATTCTTAGCCCTTGCCACAAGTCCTCGAGACGGGGCGACGGGGTCACATCGATCGTGAGTCTCTGCTCGTTTCCGCGCGCTCCTAATCCACTTCGGTTTGGATATTTGATCCGAGGGGCCTCTGGTCCGATAGCACTAACCATCACGTGGGCATAGTATGGGCGTTCTGCGTCCTATACTTCAGCCAGAGCTTAATGGACGTCAGCAACTGAGCGGCGCGCACTGAATTGGACTGGGAACGCAATCGCGCTTGTAAAAGGGTTGCTAGGTCTGCTTTCAGCCGCGTACGCAACGTGCAGGAGTTCCCGGGGCGAAGGCCCAAGACCCCTGGGTGCATAGGTTTAGTCCGGCGTGCTGACCTCTCTGTTAGGTATTCGGTCGGGTTGCGGCGTGTTGCTTAGCCGAGGCCGGGCATGACCTAGAAAATTGTGTCCGGCCAGAGTTAAGCGAGCGTGGTGGTTAAGTTGGTGCACCCCTGCAGGGAAGAAACTTCTATCGATAGCCTGTCCTACGGTAACGGACACTCGGAGTTGTATCCCGATCGGTACAACTAGAACATGTGATGAGAACTGGATAGTACGGCTCTGGGATTTCTTTCTCGCAGGGAGTCGAGATAGGATCTCAGGTCGAGGTTGATGATACTACTACTACTACTTTACTTTATGTAATCTGCTCTCTTCTCATGCTGAAAGACTGCTGAAGATTGTTGAAGATGCTAGTCTTCGATAGGACTAGGCTTTCCCCCTCTATTCTGGCATTTCTGCAGCCCAGTCCACATATACAGCCATTCCTTTGACAATGATGCATATGTAGTGTAGATCCTTGCTTGCTGAGTACTTCGGATGAGTACTCACGTTTGCTTTATATTTTTTCCCCCCAAATTCCATTTGATGCCACCAGACGACGGAGCCCCTGAGTCAGACGCCCCAGCCGACGACCAGTACTACTACCCGCCTGGCGAGTACTACTACTACGAGGAGCCGTTCGACGACCAGGAGTAGGATCGGAGGGTCCAGGGCAGGAGGCCTACGCCTTTCGATCGTAGTATTTTATTTCCCCCCGCCTCTGTGAAGGCCTAATTCTCTCTATGTAATATATCTGTACCCAGATATCTAATGCTTCCGCTGACGCTTGTATGCCATCGAGCTATGTATTCGAGCCCTCGAGGCCCTGGCTTGTAATATTAAGCTTGTATGACTTTATTTTATGTTTTAGAGTTGTGTTGTGATATCTTCAAGTGAGTCCTTAGGCTTGATCATGCGCATTTGCGTGTATGATTAGTTCACGATTAAGCCGGGGTCGTCACAAAGGACCGGCCGTAGTCAAATTTGATTCAACTAAAGTAGGAGAAACAGACACCCGCCAGCCACTTTTATGCAAAACAAGTTTCATGTCAGTCGGTGGAACCGGTCTCATGTGCGTGGACATGTAATGTTGGTCTGGGCCGCTTCATCCCACAATACCGCCGAATCAAAATAAGACGTTGGTGGTAAGCAGTATGAACATCACCGCCCACAACTCCTTTGTGTTCTACTCATGCATATCATCTACGCATATACCTGGCTCATGATGCCACTGTTGGGGAATGTTGCATGGAAAACAAAAAAAATTCTACGCACATGCAAGATCTATCCATGGAGATGCATAGCTACGAGAGGGGGAGAGCATCTACACACCCTTGTAGATCGCTAAGCGGAAGTATTTATCAATACGGTTAATGTAGTCATACTCTTCACGATCCGATCACGATCCAACCGAACTAGTGCCGAACGTACGGCACCTCCGAGTTTAGCACACGTGCGGCTCGATGACGTCTCCTCCTTCTTGATCCAGCAAGCGTTAGAGGATAAGTAGATGGGATCACAACCAACATGACAGCGTGGTGGTAATGGTGGTGATAGAGCACCGACAACGCTTTGCTAAGCGTCGCCGGGACGAGGCAGTGGAACTACGGAGTAACGGGAGAGAGAGGGGTGCCAAGGGCTTGGTGTGTACTTTGGGCCACCCCTCCCCTCTATATATAGGTGGAGGGGCGTGGGAAACAGCCCCTCCAAGCCCTAGGGCGTAGCTAAGGGGGAGAGGACTTGGACTCCAAGTCCAATCCTATTCCTACTAGGACTCCTTCATTTTTTGCCTTCCCTAGCCACATGGTCTTTTGAGGACTTGGTGCGCCTAGCCCAATAAGGCCAGGGCGCCTCCCCGCAGCCCATGCTAGCCCTTGGGTCGTGATGGACCCACTTGTGGACTTCCGGACCCCTCCGAAATCCTGCAGAACCTTCTGAAAGCTTCCCGGTACAATACCGAAAAAACTGCACCCTTTTCTGGAACCCAAAGTATGACTTCCCATATATAAATCTTTACCTCTCGACCATTCCGAGACTCCTCGTGACGTCGGGGATCTCATATGGGACTCCGAACAACATTTTGTTACCACTCATCAAATATCCCAATACTACTCTAGCGTCAACGAACGTTAAGCGTGCGACCCTGCGGGTTCGGGAATTATGTAGTCATGACCGAGACACCTCTCTGGTCAATAACCAATAGCGGGACCTGGATGCCCATATTTATTCCTACATATTCCACAAAGATCTTTTATCGGTTGAACCTTTATGACAACATACGTAATTCCCTTTGTCTGTCGGTATGTTACTTGCCCGAGATTCGATCGTCGGTATCTCTATACCTAGTTCAATCTCGTTACCGGTAAGTCTCTTTGCTCGTTCCGTAATACATCATCTTGTAACTAACTCCTTAGTCACTTTGCTTGCAAGCTTCTTGTGATGCTGTATTACCGAGAGGGCCCAGAGATACCTCTCCGTTACACGGAGTGACAAATCCCAATCTCGATTCATGCCAACTCAACAGACACCTTCGGAGATACCTGTAGAGCATCTTTATGATCACACAATTACATTGTGACGTTTGATAGCACACAAGGTATTCCTCCAGTATCCGGGAGTTGCATGATCTCATGATCGAAGAAACATGTATTTGACATTAAGAAAGCAGTAGCAATAAACTGAACGATCATATGCTATGCTAACAGTTGGGTCTTGTCCATTACATCATTCTCCTAATGATGTTATCCCGTTATCAAATGACAAATCATGTCTATGGTTAGAAAACCTTAACCATCTTTGATCAACGAGCTAGTCTAGTAGAGGCTCACTAGGGACACGGTATTTGTTTATATATCCACACATGTATTTAAGTTTCCGGTAAATACAATTCTAGCAAAAATAATAAAACTTTATCATGATTTAGGAAATATAATAATAACCATTTTATTATTGCCTTTAGGGCATATTTCCATCAGAGACATCCAACTCCCTAGGCCACACATGAAGTATATAGATGGTTGTGGAAACCGAGAAACCTGCGATTGACAGGTGCAGATATCTTAAGGGGAACACAATTACTCTAGGAGCATGATACGTCTCCAATGTATCTATAATTTTTTATTATTCCATGATGTTATATTATCATTCTTGGATGTTTTACAATCTTTTTATAGTCATTTTATATCATTTTTTGGTACTAACCTATTGACATAGTGCCAAGTGCCAGTTGCTGTTTTTTGCATGTTTTTTACATCACAGGAAATCAATACCAAACGGAGTCCAAGCGTAGCGAAACTTTTTGTGCATTTTTTTGGACCAGAAGACATCCAGGAAATGCTCTCATGCTTCACTTAAATTAATTTGAGAGAAAGAAGTATTATGCTCATGATGTTCACTTATATTTGTTTGAGCTTATCAAAAGCAACACATGAAAATTAGTTCCAAAGTGATAGATATCCAAGAAGGATATAATAAAAACTTTCATGAAGATCATTGGACAATATAAACTTGATTCCTTGTAATAGTTTTGAGATACGATGATGTGATATGTGAGTTATGTTGATGAGTAATTGTGCTTTAGTAAGAATATTGGTGTTAAGGTTTGTGATTCCCTATGCAAGCACGAAAGTCAATAGTCATGCAATGAAATTATATCCTACTTGTGGTGCATTATTCGATGTTAATTATTCTTAATGCTCGCTTATGAGATTATTCATTTTTTGGTTGGTCGCTTCTCAATCTTTTGCTAGCCTTCATTTTGCACTAAGTATGATCACTACTTGTGCATCCAAAACCCTTTAAACCAATTTTGCCACATGAGTTCTCTATATCTACCTATATGTGGTATTCTTTTGCCGTTCTAAGCAAATTTGTATGTGCCATCTCTAATTTTCAAAATAAACTTCTCTTTTGTGTGTTCGTACCGCTCGCGAGGCGGTGAGGAGTGGCTAATATTTTTCATGCTAGATGTGTTATTCTCATGATGAGTGTTTATTCACTTGTCATTGCACGAGAGTAAGGCAAAGGTATTAGGGATGCCCAGTCCCGAAATGAAAAATGAATTTACTTTATGTTTTCAAATAATAACTTCCTTGGAAAGTGTTGGTATGGAGGGCACCCGTGGATACGGCTAACCATGGAAAGTGAAAGAAATGATGGAAAAAGGAATAAACTTTATTTTCTGTTTGGGAACCGCCTATGATATATCTAGCATGGAAAGTGTTGGGAACTCTAAGTCGTTTTCGTTGGTGGGAAAAGCACCCCTCCCAAAATGTTTTTCTCTCTAAGTTTTTCGCTTTGAGCTCTGGCACCTCTACAAATCCCTACTTCCCTCTGCGAAGGGCTTTTCTTTACTTTATGCAATTTTTATTTTTAATTTGAGTCTCCATCTTCTCTTATAAAGCACCAACTAGGAGGCAATATGATCGTACTTGAGCATTGGGTGTAGTTAATATGCAAGTGTGTTTCATGAATGGATCAATGGTTGAGCATGATGGGCTAGGGATAACTTATTTTAGCGTTGATATTTTGAAAGACATAGTTGCTTGTTGATATGCTTGAGTATTTAAGTCATCATGTCAAAACTAGACTATTGCTTTGAATCATATAAAAGTCCAAATGTCCATGCTATAAAGGAAAGAATATGAGATGACATGTTAGGCAGCATTCCACATCAAAAATTCTGTTTTTATCATTTACCTACTCGAGGACAAGCAGGAATTAAGCTTGGGGATGCTGATACGTCTCCAATGTATCTATAATTTTTGATTGTTCCCTGCTGTTATATTATCATTCTTGGATGTTTTACAATCTTTTTATAGTCATTTTATATCATTTTTTGGTACTAACCTATTGACATAGTGCCAAGTGCCAGTTGTTGTTTTTTGCATGTTTTTACATCGCAGGAAATCAATACCAAACGGACTCCAAACGCAGCAAAACTTTTTGTGGATTTTTTCTGGACCAGAAGACATCCAGTGGGCCGGAGAAGCGCCTGGGGGGTGCTCCGAGGGGAGCACAACCCACCAGGGCGCGCCTGGAGGCCCAGGCGCGCCCTGGTGGGTTGTGCCCACCTCGGGTGCCCCCCGAACCGCCTCTTTGCTCTATAAATACCCCAATATTCCAGAAACCCTAGGAGAGTCGACGAAAATCAATTCCAGCCGCCGCAGAGTCCAGAACCACCAGATCCAATCTAGACACCATCATGGAGGGGTTCACCACTTCCATTGGTGCCTCTCCGATGATGCGTGAGTAGTTCTTTGTAGACCTACGGGTCCGTAGTTAGTAGCTAGATGGCTTTCTCTCTCTCGTTTGATCTTCAATACAATGGTCTCTTGGAGATCCATATGATGTAACTCTTTTTGCGGTGTGTTTGTTGGGATCCGATGAACTTTGATTTTATGATCAGATCTATCTTTTTATCCATGAAAGTTATTTGAGTCTTCTTTGATCTCTTATATGCATGATTGCTTATAGCCTCGTATTTCTTCTCCGATATTTGGGTTTTGTTTGGCCAACTTGATCTATTTATCTTGCAATGGGAAGAGGTGCTTTGTAGTGGGTTCGATCTTACGGTGCTTGATCCCAGTGACAGAAGGGAGAAGCCACTAGTGAAACCTACGGCCCCAGGGCATAAATAGATCTTGTCTACATCATGTCATCATTCTTATTGCATTACTCCGTTTCTCCATGAATTTAATACACTAGATGCATGCTGGATAGCGGTCGATGTGTGGAGTAATAGTAGTAGATGCAGGCAGGAGTCGGTCTACTAATCTTGGACGTGATGCCTATATAATGATCATTGGTTGGACATCGTCATGATTATTTGAAGTTTTATCAATTGCCCAACAGTAATTTGTTCACCCACCGTTTGCTATTTTTCTCGAGAGAAGCCACCAGTGAAACCTACGGCCCCAGGGTCTCTTCTTTAATATATTTGCCTTTGCGATCTATTTTCCTTTGCTTTTATTTTCAGATCTATTAAACCAAAAATACAAAAATACCTTGCTGCACTTTATTTTATTTGGCGTTCGATCTATCAATATTTACTACTCTCTCATGTCCGTTTGCCAATTTTTGGCGCCATTGCCCGAAAGGGATTGACAACCCCTTTTATACGTCGGGTTGCGAGTATTTGTTATTTGTGTGCAGGTGCTGTTTACGTAGTGTTGCTTGGTTCTCCTACTGGTTCGATAACCTTGGTTTCATCACTAAGGGAAATACCTACCGCTGCTGTGCTGCATCATCCCTTCCTCTTTGGGGAAATACCGACGTAGCTTCAAGCCGCATCAGAGCACGGTTGTCCATAGAACCTAATGCCTTCGTCCGATCCTCAAACCACGAGGACCTTAATATCTTTGCGTTAGCCGCCTCAGGTATGGGACACGAAGTAGGATGAATCAGTTATCTTAATATAGCTCGTCTTGAGAGATAATGTTATGTGAGGGACCGCCCACCAGAAGTAGAGCATCGTATCCTATAATGTAGGTACTGACTTAGTCACAACGTGGCATAGTCGTAATGCCCCTAACTCCATTCCATGCCCATACCGAACGAGGCCGTACCTAGATGTCAGCAATCTCATCTAAAACATCACATACTTCTCATAGTTTATTTCTCTGTTTAGTTTAGTATTTATTTTCGGTTCTCTCTAGTTTAGTTTAAACTGTTTTTCCCTTTCCCTTGCAACTTACCTAAGTGAGCTATTTCCAAACTCCGGTTTGAGTGTGAGCGTGGTTGTGTTAGTGACAACACAACTGCGGGGATTGTGGTGCCATCCTATTCGCTCCCTGTGGGATCTACAAACCTTACTTATCACGAAATTGCTACATAGCCATGTGCACTTGCAGGGCATCAAGCTTTTTCTGGCGCCGTTGCTGGGGAGCATAGCACTTGGCTATTACTTTCCCATTGCAGCTAAATATTGAGTAATGTAATCCCTCGACTCATAGTTTTCCACTTCTTACAAAATTCGAGTTGGGATGGTTAGAGCATGATTCCTTTGCGGCTATTATTAGAATTTCTGAAAGGCCCCCATTGGTCGAATGCCAATTCAGAGATGGAATTCTAAAATTCGGACCATATGACAATTCCTTACTGGAAGCATATCAGCGGGATATACAAAAAAAAGTAGTGCCTTACTACTATCATTGACAACCTTGACTCACACACTATCCACACAAGAGATTGATGTGAAGAAGTCAATCCAGCGAGCAGATAACATGTTCATGTGAGAGGACGATCAAGAGGCACGAGAGATCCAAAACTCAGTTCATCTTAGAAGGGCCTCTCGTAGCAGCCCAAGCGCAGGTGCCTTGAAGACGATGACGGAGACCATAAAATTCTTAAATCTGAGGTCCGCTCACCTCACAACGACAAGATGGTAGCTGGAGGTGAGGAGACTGGGTAAATCTCCAACCGCCACCCTTTGAACCCCTAGCCACCTGATTTGTGTCTACGAGATGTATGCAAGACCTGTTTGGTTGACGTCCTCGTCCCTTCGCGCCTGGCCTCGAGGCTGTCTAGAGGAATAGAAGCTAATCTAGCCTCGTGACCACAAAGCCTTGCTTAGCTTGGCCCATGACCTAGGCGCCTATATTAGCCTCGCCAGCCAAATCACTTATTAAGGAGTACTCCTTCCAAAGATCACTCCCACCTCCTCAGTTTGCGACAAGTGGTGCACTGCATGTGCTTCACTTGTCGCAACGTGGGAGTTTTCTCATTTTTCGTAGATCCGTTTATTCAAAACGTTTTATCTCTTAAACCGTGCGTCCAAATCTCGAACCGTTTTCACCATTGGATTCCTCGCATCGAGAATTTTAAAACTAGATCCCATGTTGATAGGTTTTGACGGTTTTACCCAGATGAAAAAACCAAACCGGGAGCACATTTTTCCTCTTTCCTAAAGACGTTTCCGAGAGGCACGGCCGTGCCTCTCGCGGAAGCATAACCGTGTGTCTCGCGGAAGGAAACAAAAGAGAGAGAAAACATGTTTTTTTTCGTTTCCGAGACGCACGGCCGTGCCTCTTGTGGAAGCAAATCCGTGGCTCTCCCGGATGGAAAAAAACGCGCATTTTTTCTGTTTCTGAGAGGCACGGCCGTGCCTCTCCCGGAAGCAAAAAAACATTTTTTTTTCGTTTTCGAGAGGCATGGCCGTGCCTCTCGCGAAAGCAAAACCGTACCTCTCGTGAGAAAAATTAAGAAAACGCGTATTTTCGCATGATTTTTTTTATTTTTTATTTGTGGAAATGCTAAGAAACATTGGTGGAAAACCGAGAAAACCATCTAAAAAGCCAAAAAGGTGTGCAGAAAAATAAAAATAAAAACAAAATTCAAAGGGAGCGCCGAAAGCGTGACACGTGGTGGCGGTTGAGAGCGCACCAAGTGGCGTGCTCTCAGCCCACCCCAAATGATCGTTGGGAGGCTCCCAAAGAAGCGCTCCTCATCTAGTTGCTCTCCCTAGCCAGGTTCTAGGAATCACTTGCCTGGGAACAGTCTGGCAACAATACTACTTTAATCAGTCCGTTTCCCATGGGCCAGGTCTGAAACAAAGTTTTTATTTCACAGTAATCCTTTTTTAGGCCACGTATGCAACCAAATAAGGTTATCCCTATTTGACACTCTTTGCATAAAATTGCCGACATTCACACACAACTATTGCTACTGGACTGACCCAATTAGGGTTAGCTCGGTTTTTGGTTTTGGGAAGGTTCTGGTCCGGTTTCATGGTTTTAGGGAGTTCTCTTCTGGTTTATCTTTTATTGCTTTCTCTACCGGTTTTTATTGGTTTTCTTTTGGTGTTTTATTTTTTATGTTTTAATTTATTATTTCATGTTCATTTTTTTCCTTTTTCCTTTCCTTGAAAAAATGTTCACAATCTTTAAAAAATATTCCCAAATTTCAAAATGTTCACTTTTATAAAAAAAAACTCACTTTTTTAAAGAAAATTTTCCCATTTTGTGATTTTTAAAAATTGTTTGCAACAATTTTTTTAAAAATGATGTGAAAATTTCTGGAAAAATCTTATATTTCAATTCACAAAAGTTGTATATAATGTTCACAAGTTTTCAAAAACCAACAGAAAAACCAAAGGGACACGAAAACACAAAGAGAAATAAAAAACCTACCAAAAATGTTGGACGTAGTGTCGCAAATAACGGCCCTGCTATGTTGAGTCGCTACACTGTCCTTTCCACGTATGAAGCCACGGGTGAACCAACCAGGTCCACAATACATGAGTTCACTTCAGTAGTTTGAAAATTAAGAAGACACAACTGGATGAGGTAGTTGTCCCTTCTCACGAGCAAAAAAGGGCTTACGTATCCCGGTGCAGTTTCAGACCGATGTCAAATTGTTTTTTTTTTCACCTGCAAAAAAAAAGTTTGTTTTGTTTTTTGGAAACACAGTGCAAAGTTTGACACTCACATGCGCCTAGATCGCGCGACACTCCTACTAGCTACTACCTCCATTCTAAAATATAAGACATTTTGGTAGGCTAGAGTTGGATGGCACTAGCAGTGTGACCATGGCGTAAGACATAGGGCAGTAGAAACGGAACCAAACAAGGATCAATGGGCCCGGGAAGCAGAGGATGCTGTTCGGCCAACGTCTGACGAAACTGAAAATGATCGAAGAGACAGGCGAAGGCGGGAGACCAGTTGACGCCAGTGAGTGGAGAGTGGTTGACGCGGTCTGGAGTTGTTGGGTGTGGACCTGCCCCCGTGGTGAGTGGGTGAGTTGGTCTGGTATTGTCACTGCTCATCGAAGAAGAAATGAATACCTGAATCCATCCCCTCTCTCCTTCTTCACCAAGTTCTCTTCTCCTGCCCCTGTTCTTTCTGAAATCCCCAATTTGCTGTCACATCTGACACAATTTTCTCGCCAGGTTGAAGCGTCTCCTTGTGAGATCTTGAGGAAGCAACCCAGGGTCAACGGGGACCTCATCGACGGCCACGCTGACATTCGTTACTAATTAGCGGTCCTGTGTGCGTGCGTGGTTCGCTAGTCAGGTCACCTCTGCATCCATGGCTGAATGTGCATCCCGTCTTTGTTACATATTACTCCCTCCGTTGAGACACTTATTTTGGGACGAAGGGAGTACATCATGGCTCAATTAATTAATTTATCTCTCTTCTGTTGATAGGATTGTCCAGAAATGAAAGCTCTCTTGTGTTTAAGAAACAGACTAAAATCTTGTAGCAGTATAACTACTCGGATCTCTCTTCTGCTGTTAGTATATTACTACCATGTTCAAATTGTTGACAATGATTTCATGATGCAGAGTATGACTGAAAATGTGTGAACATACCCACGAAAAACTCAACTTGCAAAAATGGATTAACAGGATTACACAATGTTTAGCAATGCGAATATTTGCTCTTGGGATTTCAATGCAAGCCAAATGCTCTCTTTTTCTAAAGGATTGTTCTTTAAAGAATATACAAGCCAAATAAATGTCAACTGCAACAGGTAGCAAATTTAGCATATACGTATATATGGAGCAATATGAAAAAAAAAATTGTTGCTACTTACAAAATTATTGATAACTAGTACAACCAAATGTTTAGTTACAGTGGCTACTTTACTATGGTAGAGGACAGCCTATTTGCAGTTGCTCCATGTTTAATCAGCGGTCACCACCCTCATGTTCATAACCATGAAATTGGCCGTCGGAGTTTGGCAGTTCTGCTGAAATAAAACAAACACGCCGTCATGGCATGGAACAAAAGGAAGATCTTATATTCACCCCCAATTTTTACTTTGAAGGGGCCAGCATATCAATAATTCGGTGGCCATCAGTTATGCATACAAGGTCTAGTTATTCTGTAGATATAAACACTAATTTGCTATCATCTTATCTTAGTTTCGAAGTCTGAAAGAATTCTGACTGGAAAGGACTTTTGTCGGAGCTTAATTGTCAACAGAGGTAACCGCAACAGAAGTAACTTAAATAGTATCACATACCGATGTTAGCTTGTACGAAGTCCTGCTCTGTCAGATGTGCTTGTAGTTCTAGCAATTCCTCTAACTGGAAGAACAAACGTAATCATGACATAGAAAAGGGAAGAAAGGAAACTTCCATAAAATCGTTTGTGAAGATATTTGTTCTGTTCTTAAGAATGATTCCCATGATATATTTAAAAACGTACTTCAAATGGACTTAACCCACTGAAGATGTCAGCCTGCACATTGTTAACTGAAGAGGTTCCCAGACTAACTCCATCAGAGGAAGTCCCAGCAACACCTTCAGCACCCAACAATGCATAATGGAGAAGTGATTTGAGAATTATTGATCTATAAGACTGCATATAAATTAGAAAAACTGGGCGTAGCAAGCACACCTGCTACAGGATAAGAAGTAACAGGAGCATCAGTTGTCGAGAAGCTCAAGTGTCCATTCTGTTGGCCAGTTAGACTTGCAGCTGTGAATGTGATTGGGTCACAGTGAAAAACTGTGGGATGGAATTGTTGATTGTGCCATAGGTAACTTTATAACTTACTGGTACAGGAATGTGGGACGGAATAGTTGGCTCTGCTGAAAATGATCCCTGTCCCTGATCATTTATGAAATTTCCCTGGGCCAGATAGTAAGGAGTCCCTACAGCAAGTTGATCCTCAGAACTATCAGAATTCACAAGCCATAAAATATAAAAGTTCTTGCGATGAAGCAGCAACTACAGTATGGAGGATGTGTGATACAAAATTATGCAGGTGTTCAATATTGACCTTGATGCACAGTCTGTCCATACGTGGGCTGTGAAAACGGCAGTGTTTCTTGGTTTGAAGGACCGACGTCATTGTTTGACAGGACTGCGGCCCGTGAGAACCCATTCAATGGGCGTCGATCACCAAATTCTGCAATAAGCTGAATTTAGAGAAACATGTAGTGCAACAAAGATCAGTGATGGAACAAAATATTAAAAATCACCATGTTGTGCGGCCATGCCATTAGGATATTGCCATGTAGTTCTAGCTTGTACAGAAGGACCTGCATCATTGTTCAGAGGCATTGCACGGACAGGGCGGCCATCGTTCATGAAGTAATCAGGGGTAAGACCACCTGAGCTCTCCCGCTCGTCAAACTTCTTATACGCAGACTTTTTCTAATTGTTCACTTTATGCTGTAACAGAATTTTTCAAGGTAATTGCCAGCACTATTATTTTAGTGAGTACCAACTGGCTAACTATGATAGAAGTGGAACAGTATTAGATATAATACCTGTGGAAACTGATTGACATTGTTGACACTGTAAGGAACATATATAGTTATCAGTCATCTTACCGACAAGATCATAGAAATCATTGAATAAGATTTCACAATTATCCTCTGGAATCCAATAGGAATAGATCTCATCCCCAGGAACAGACGTGTTGGCATGTTTAATCATGGTATTCCAATCCCCTTTCTTCATGCCAGTAAGCTAATTGCCACAAATTGGGAGTTATCTTATCAGTTAATGAAATGCTACCAGATATTATAGTGCATGTTAATACATTTAGCAGTGCATATTCAAAAAAGTCCTAACTCCTAAGAGATGCTGGATATCTTATTTTGACTATGATTAACTAATAACTAATATCTATTGCAGGTAATTTGAACCGCTGAAGACTGTAGAAGTATAATTATGACTATATTTACCTTTTGGAGAACAGATTCATCCCTGTGATACTGACGCATCAAGTGCTTCACTGTAGTAATATTTTTCTCAACAAGGATAGCACAATGTTTTCCCTTCAGAGAAATTTTCTCCAAACAATGTACCGCTTCTTCTTTAGACGGAGGATAACTCTTTTTGTAGGATGTGTTAAGATAAGATTGCTAAGATGCAATTGCTTCATTCTGGCTACCATTGCATCTGATGATAATGGCATTGAGTAAAGGATTAATGTTCATGGTAAACAATAAATCGATTTACCATGCTTAGTATTAATCTACGACCTAATAAGCAACTCTAAATAAGATCTGTATTGACCAAAGAAAAGTGCAATCCCAAATCCAAGTCACAGTATTAAGTATAGTTTTGTCAAATTCGAAGTACCGCTAGGCGAGGCGGTTAGCCTCTTCCTAGCACCTAGGAGGTCATACAGTTTTGACTGTCAGTGTGTATTTGGGAAATTATATGCCTATAGATAATAATTTACAGAAGTTTTGTGACGGAACAAGCCATTCCCTTCTAAAAGCAGAACATTTAGTGCTAAGACTTCATATTTTCAGATGAAATAATGTTTTTTATGATATAATGTTTCAGGTGAAATAATGTCTTCCAATCCCAAATAATGTTTCAGATGAAATAATGTCACTGCACAAGGCCATAAAATTTTATGGAAGATATGATATGTGTTTAACATTTTTTTAAAATTTAAATTAGCCTGGCAGCCACTTAAAGGACGAGCTTGTTCTTCAGCTAACTATGGGAAACAATAAACATTTCATTGAATGAGCAAAATTAAAATAAAATGGATGAACAGGGAGGCCCTCGCTATTAGGGAAAAGCCTATCAGTAGCGCGGGTCAAATGCCTAGCGGTAGCGCGGGCTACAGCGCTACTAGTAAGACGCTACAGCTAACTTGTAGCAGTAGCGTTGTTTGCCCCGCGCTACTGCTATATCTACTTAGCAGTAGCGTTGTCCTCACCCGCGCTGCTGCTAAGTAGCTTAGCAGTAGCGTTTTCCAGTCCGGCGCTATTGCTAATTAGCTGTAGCGCTTGAGTACGGCGCTACTGCTTCCTGCTAAAGAGCACTACTGCTATATTTTCACATATATTTTTTTCTGCTACGTATTTGCGATGTTTTTGTACAGATTTTATACAGTATTCTAATCATATCATAAACATGCAATATGCTCATCATATCATACACATAATAGTCTCATCATATCATCCAACACAAATCACGTCGTCTCATCATAATCACGATATAGCGATACAAGTTAAGTGACATGTCTCGAATACAAGCAACTGCATGGTCATCACATACACAGATTTCATCATCTATATCTAAACAAAGATATAGAAGAGAAGAGCAATCACTATGAGCAAGAGTGCGATAATGTAGTAGTTTTTGAGGCGTCGGTTCCGATCCCTCTCTTGCGCTAGCGTCAACCTCAAGTAACTATCTTTTGCTTCGGCTCTGCTATCGAACCCTCTGTGGCTGCCGCCCGAAAACCGGTGCACCTGGGCCTGACACTCAGGCCACTCGTCGTACACTCCTGGAACCTTCCCTAAGTACACGGCGTAGCACTTCTTCGCCATCGATGATCTATGTACCTGCATCGTCACATGAGTCGATAATATGCAACATATATAGTTGAGCAACAGAAAGAGACAGAGTTAGCAAAAATAGAAGCAACATATCATAAGCATAAATAACAAAGTTCATCGTACCCAAAATGCCCTAACTAGAGCGATCTTCGCTAGTTGAGGAGGACGGTTTAATTACATCACAAAGTTTCGTCGTGCATAACTCAAAGTTTCGTCATAGAGAAAGTAGTGACTAAACAGACACATTGTCATATATCGTCAATCACTCCAACATGTCGTGCCATCCTTCCAAATTAGGGAGGAAGTCCCCGAGCAAAGTGAAAGGCTTCATGTCAAGACGCTGAGCGGCTACGCGTGTTCGGACGTCTTCCCGCGACATTTGCCCTTCTTCGTAGAACATCCCTGTTTTTTCGAGGACCTCCTTCATGATGATTTGGGCAAGTTCACGCTGGATGTGATAGAACTCAACTCGGAGTCGATGATCCGGGACATTTCCTAATTTCTTTGCCCATTGCAGAATATCGGCATCGCCGGATCTAGGTGACATGCGAAGGTTCTGGCAATCCCGTCTGTACTCCAGCATGTGGTGGAGGACATAGAATCCGTCGCTGAGAGTACCTCTCGGTTGCTGGATGCAGCAGAAGTCGGTCTTATGGCCGAAGCAGGGCGCGCGGTTCCTTGTCTTCTTGACCGTGATCTCTCCATCCCGTAGGCCGTAGCTTAAGATAGCACTGTCGAGAACAGACTTAATGTGGGTGTAATCCTTTTTTTTTCAGGTTCTTCGACGAGTCCAAGTAAAGAGTGTGGGAGAATCGGGGGTAAAGGATGATGAGGACGGCGCGTCCGTCGCTGCGCAAAATAAATACACCTCAAAATAGCCTCCACGCGTGCAAATGAATGATTGAAATCGAAGGAAGGATATCCGCAAATGACTTACATGGGATGATAAGGCAGAAGAATCGTCTCCTTGTCCTTATTGCTGACCATGAAGTCAGCGATGTAGTTCCTCGCGTATTCACGATGCGCTGGGCAGACTGCCAAGAAGCCCTCGTGCATAAAGTACGGGTCAGCGACACAGATATAAGGTATTTGCTCAATCCTGATGATGTAGTTCATGTATAAGGCAAAAAGGCGGACAAACGTAAAATCCAGCTTTGTCAAGTGAAACATGTCGAAGATGTAATCGAATCGAAGGAAGAACTTTTCCGCGGGGAGTGTCTGGACGTACAACCTTTGCTGCGGCACGTTAACCACGTAGAGCGGGTATCCTGGATTTTTCGAGGCGATAAGACTTTTCTCTCTCGGCAGCACATCGTCATGAAGACTTTTTAGATCGCTGTCTATGGCCTCTACCGCTGCCTTAGGTAGGATCGGATCACCGGGGATATGGTATTTTGCCGCATATTTGATAGGTATACGGTCTTCAACCCGAGGCTGCAGAGGCGGCTGGCTCATAGAAGCAGCTTTGCCGCCATTTCGGCCTTTCTTCGGTCTCTTCCTATGCTTCTTTGCTACCGGAAGTGAGCCTATCATACGTTCATCCTCCGGCAATTCAGGCATCAACTCATCACACTCAAACCCTGAGTCATACTACTGAGCCATCAATCCTCCGTCGTCATAGGCGCCGGTATTGAGATACTGTAGAGGGTCATCATCCTCGTCCATGGCATCATGCATTGCTTCTTCGACGGCGGCGATGTCATCAGCCACTAATGGAGCCTATTCCTCACGCCGTCCGCTATCATCCGGCACGACAGGCGACGCTAATTTGGTAGGTGGGGTGTTGGTGTTCATACCTTGCTGAGGCTGCTTGGTCATGGGTGTGCTCCCAGCCGCCTCCAGACGAAGCAGACTCTTCGGCCACAACAGGACCCAACTCTTGCAATCGCCAAGCCGCCGCGGGGTTTCGTCGTCATCTCCCCCTAGTGCTACCGGAGGAGCCAAATTCTCGTGGCCCGGTTTGACACTGGCCATGGAAACCTTGAAGACGCCAGGGGGGATCGGCCGGCTGTGAAACAATTGTTCCTTCGGCTTCATTATCGTCGTCTTTCCCACGTCCACCTTCTGGCCACTAATGGTGTACAGTGATACGTCTCCAACGTATCTATAATTTTTTATTGTTCCATGCTATTATATTATCTGTTTTGGATGTTTTATATGCATTAATATGCTATTTTATATTATTTTTGGGACTAAATTATTAACCCAGAGCCCAGTGCCAGTTTCTTTTTTTCCTTGTTTTTGAGTTTCGCAGAAAAGGAATATCAAATGGAGTCCAAACGAGCTGAAAATTTACGGTGATTTTTTGTGGACCAGAAGAAGCCCACGGAGCATCGAAGTTGGGCCAGAAGAGTCCCGAGGCAACCACAAGGGTGGGGGCGCGCCCGCTGGCTTGTGGGCTCCTCAGGAACCCCCCCTGACTTGTTTCTGACACCAAAAATTCCTATAAATATAGAAACCCCTGAAAAGAAACCTAGATCGGAAGTTCCGCCGCCGTAAGCCTCAGTAGCCACAAAAAACCAATCGGGAGCCCGTTCCGGCACCCTGCCGGAGGGGGAAACCATCACCGGTGGCCATCTTCATCATCCCGGCGGTCTCCATGACGAGGAGGGAGTAGTTCACCCTCGGGGCCGAGGGTATGTACCAGTAGCTATGTGTTTGATCTCTCTCCCTCGTGTTCTTGATTTGGCACGATCTTGATGTATCGCGAGCTTTGTTACTATAGTTGGATCGTATGGTGTTTCTCCCCCTCCCCCTTCTTATGATGAATTGAGTCTTGCTCTTTGAGGTTTCGTTATGTTGGATTGAGTATTGGATTTGAGAACACTTGATGTATGTCTTGCGATGGGATATCTGTGGTGACAATGGGATGTTCTATTGATTCACTTAATGTATGTTTTGGCACTCAACTCGCGGATTCCCCGGGGTGACATTGGGGTAATCTATGCATAGGGGTTGATGCACGTTTTCGTCCTACGTTCTCCGATAGGAACTTTGGAGTGATTCTTTGTTGCACGTTGAGGGATTGTTATATGATTCAATTATGTTATCATTATTGAGAGAATTTGCACTAGTGAAAGTATGAACCCTAGGCCTTGTTTCCAAGCATTGCAATACCGTTTTTGCTCACTTTTGTTGCTTGCTACTTTGCTGTTTTTATATTTTCAGATTATAAAAACCTATATCTACCATCCATATTACGCTTGTATCACCATCTCTTCGCCGAACTAGTGCACCTATAAAATTTACCATCGTATTGGGTGTGTTGGGGACACAAGAGAATCTTTGTTATTTGGTTGCAGGGTTGTTTGAGAGAGACCATCTTCATCCTACGCCTCCCACGGATTGATAAACCTTAGGTCATCCACTTGAGGGAAATTTGCTACTGTCCTACAAAACTCTGCGCTTGGAGGCCCAACACGAGTCTACAAGAAGAAGGTTGCGTAGTAGACATCAAGCTCTTTTCAGGCGTCGTTGCCGGGGAGGTTAGTGCTTGAAGGTATATCTTTAGATCTTGCAATTAAATCTTTTAGTTTCTTGTTTATCACTAGTTTAGTCTATAAAAGAAAACTACAAAAAAATGGAATTGAGGTTGCCTCATTTGCTTCATCTTTTTAATGTCTTTCGTGAAAATGATGGAAAGGAAAATTGTGATCAAGTGTTAGAAGAAGAAGTCTATAAATTGTTTGGCACTAAATCTTTGAATGATAAACATGATTGCAATGTTGTTAGTTTGCTTGCTATGAATATTCATGATACTAATGATGATTGCACTAGTCATGATAAAAATGTTTCTTATAAGCATGTCAATTTTTGTGGAGTGAATAGAATTTGTGAAGACATGCCTTATAGGGATAATAGTTTTTGTAAGAAGCATAAACCACGGAGCATCGAATTTGTGAAGACATGCCTTATAGGGATGATAGATAAATTTGCTACAAAATTATGCTATCTTCATCCCATTACTTGTGAACTTTGCAATAGAGTTGGTCATCTTAATTTCCAATGCACACTTTTTCATGACCGAATCGTAGCCAAATATAGCAATAACTTGATCACCCTTGAACTTTATAATGAACTTTGTTTATTTTTGGGGTGTGAAGAATTGTCACATAAAAGTAGTTGGTTTGAAGCGTTCATATTCACCGACCATGCTGAAACTACTCTTAAAAATATCTATATGTTTTGTGTGGTAAATTGCAATGAGAATGCTTATATTGCCAACTATAGAAAGATGGGAAAACCAATAGAATATAAAAAAATACTAATGAAAGGGTAAAGCTCTCCACTTTCCCTCCTATTGTCCCTCGTGATGAAACAGGTTACGAGAATGAGCTCCCTATGCAACCAATCTCATCAATAAGGAGCTCCAAAAAGTTGATTAAACCCACACATGATGTGGAGAAGAAAAAGAAAAGACGGAGAAGCAAAGGTAAAAAGGTATCCCTCCCAAATGATGTTGCTCCTATTATTGTTATGCCACATGAGAGTGAATCAAAAATAAATGTGGAAGATGATATACTTGATGATGATAGTGATTCTTTGTCTTATGGTACAATGTCCGAAGAAACTATTGAGGATGATTATGTTATGCCTATTACTCATTGTGATGATTATGATTGGAAAAATAATGATACTTCTTATAATCTTGAAAATCTTTTTGGCACCAACTTAGAAAGCTGTGATGATAATAATTGTTATACTATTGGTGCTATTCATGCTATTAATGATGAGAGTGATTATGCTTATGATATGCAAAGCCACAAGCTTGGGGATGCTATGTTTAATGAAGATGATATTTTCAGTCCCCCAAGTGTTGATGTGCAAATTTATTATGATGAAAGCATGCCTCCTATTTATGATGATTATATTGATGAAAGTGGGTTTGGAAGAGTGTCAACTCTAGGTAATAATGATCCCACTATTTTGGACGGTGTTGAATCTTTTCACAATATTGATAAAAGTGGATTTGGAGAGGTCATGACTTTATTTAGTGATGAATCCACTATTTTGGAAGAGGTTCCAATTGATTATGAGAACAAAGTTGCTATCTATGATGATTATTGTGATGACATGTATGCTATAAATAATAATGATAACCATGAAACTTGTCATCATGATTTTAATTTTCAATTGGATTATGACTCACATGATAGTTATTTTGTTGAGTTTGCTCCCACTACTATTCATGAGAATAAATTTGCGTATGTGGAGAGTAATAAAATTTCTATGCTTGTAGATCATGAAAAGAATGCTTTATGTGATAGTTATATTGTTGAATTCATTCATGATGCTACTGAAAATTATTATGAGAGAGGAACATATGCTTTTACATATCTCAATAATATCAAGTTTCCTCTCTTTGTGTTGAAAGTTTTGAAGTATTGCTTGTTTTGCCTTCCTATGCTAGTTGACTCTTGTTCCCATAAATTGTTTGCTCACAAAATCCCTATGCATAGGAAGTGGGTTAGACTTAGATGTGCTAGTCATATTCTTCATGATGCTCCCATTATGTTTCAATTCTTATCTTTTATGTGAGCATCATTGAAATCATCATGCCTAGCTAAAAAGACATTAAAGAAAAGCGCTTGTTGGGAGACAACCCAAAATTTACCCCTACTGTTTTTGTGTGTTCACATGATTAAGCTACTGTAGTAATCATGTTTTATAGCTTTTGTTTGAATAAAGTGACAAGTAAAGCCTTTGGGATAGTGTGGTTAATAGTTGATTTGATTATGTGCAAAAACAGAAACTTTTGCATCCAGTAACAGAATGGTTAAAATTCACTGGAACGTGGAAAAACTCTGAATTTTTTACATAAGATTGATATACAAATTGTATACATTTTCCTAATTTTTAAGAATTTTTAGAGTTACAGAAGTATGAGAACAATTCAGATCTTCACAGACTGTTCTGTTTTTGACAGATTATGTTTTCAATGCATAGTTTGCTTGTTTTATGGTTTCTATGGCTTATATTAGTTAATATAAATTGTGGAAATGATAAGTTACAGTAGGCATTATGTGGAAACAATTATAAATCTTGTCTTGACAGTACCCAAGTGAATGATTTGTTTTATTATACTAATGAAGCTCACGAGTTTTCTGTTAAGTTTTGTGTTGTGAAGTTTTCAAGTTTTGGGTAAAGTTTCGATGGACTACGGAATAAGGAGTGACAAGAGCATAAGCTTGGGTATGCCCAAGGCACCCCAAGGTAATATTCAAGGACAACCAAGCATCTAAGCTTGGGGATGCCCCGGATGGCATCCCCTCTTTTGTTTTCAATCCATCGGTAAAATTACCTGAGGCTATATTTTTATTCACCACATGATATGAGTTTCGCTTGGAGCGTCATTTTATTTTATTAGTATTTGCTTGCTGTTATTTAGAGTAATTTTTTGCATCTTTTATTTCAATAAAAGTGTCAAGTATAGTCTTTACCATGCTTATTTTGCAAGTCTATATGTTGCTGTTTGAAAACAGAAAGTTTGTTGTTATGTTTTAAATATTTGTGAATAGTCAGAACATGATAAAATCCTGCAATTTTTTCACAATAAGCTACAACAAATTTTATACAGTGTGGTAAGTTTTCAGAATTATTTGAGTTAGGGAAGTATAAGTACAATTGCACTCTTTACAGACTGTCCTGTTTTGATAGATTGCTGTTATGTTTGCATTGTTTGCATATGTTTGCTTGTTTAATGATTCTATTTGAGGATAGGAGTATTGAATATGCAGAGGCATTTAGTATGCAATGTTAAATAATAATTTTAGTGATTTGCTACAGTATAGAATGATAAGGTTTTGCATTTGATTTATACTAACTTATCTCACGAGTTCTTGTTGAGTTTTGTGTGGATGAAGTTTTTAAGATTTAGGAAAACCGTGATATAAAAGGAATTAAGGAGATACAAAAGCTCAAGCTTGGGGATGCCCAAGGCAACCCTAGTTAATATTTCAAGAAGTCTCAAGCATCTAAGCTTGGGGATGCCCCGGTTGGCATCCCACCTTTCTTCGTCAACAATGATCGGTTAAGTATCGGTTGATCCTAAGTTTTTGCTTCTTCACATGATATGTGCTATCCTTGGAATGTCATTTTATTTTGTTTTGCTCACTGTTTGAATAAAATACTTAGATCTGAAATTCTTAAATGAGATAGAGTCTTCTCATAGTTAATTATTTGACTACTCATTGATCTTCACTTATATATTTTTGGAGTAATTTGTTAGTTGCTCTAGTGCTTCACTTATATCTTTTTAGAGCACGGCGGTGGTTTTATTTTAAAGAAATTGATGAACTCTCATGCTTCACTTATATTATTTTGAGAGTATTGAAACAGCATGGTAATTTGCTTAGGTTATGAATTTAGTCCTAATATGATGGGCATCCAAGAGGGATATAATAAAAACTTTCATATAAAGAGCATTGAATAATATGAGAAGTTTGATTCCTTGCATATTGTTTTGAGATATAAAGATGGTGATATTAGAGTCATGCTAGCGAGTAATTGTGGATTGGTAGAAATACTTGTGTTAAAGTTTGTGATTCCCGTAGCATGCACGTATGGTGAACCGTTATGTGATGAAGTCGGAGCATGATTTATTTTTTGATTGTCTTCCTTATGAGTGGCGGTCGGGGACGAGTGATGGTCTTTTCCTACCAATCTATCCCCCTAGGAGCATGCGCGTAGTACTTTGTTTCGATAGCTAATAGACTTTTGCAATACGTATGTGAGTTCTTTATGACTAATGTTGAGTCCATGGATTATACGCACTCTCACCCTTCCACCATTGCTAGCCTCTCTAGTACCGCGCAATTCTCGCTGGTGCATTAAACCCACCATTTACCTTCCTCAAAACAGCCACCATACCTACCTATTATGACATTTCCATAGCCATTCCGAGATATATTGCCATGCAACTTCCACCGCTCCGTTTATTATGACACATACCATCATTGTCATATTGCTTTACATGATCATGTAGTTTGCATAGTATTCGTCGTCATGTCCCCCTAGTGCTACCGGAGGAGCCAAATTCTCGTGGCCCGGTTTGACACTGGCCATGGAAACCTTGAAGACGCCAGGGGGGATCGGCCGGCTGTGGAACAATTGTTCCTTCGGCTTCATTATCGTCGTCTTTCCCACGTCCACCTTCTGGCCACTAATGGTGTACAGTGATACGTCTCCAACGTATCTATAATTTTTTATTGTTCCATGCTATTATATTATCTGTTTTGGATGTTTTATATGCATTAATATGCTATTTTATATTATTTTTGGGACTAACTTATTAACCCAGAGCCCAGTGCCAGATTCTGTTTTTTTCTTGTTTTTGAGTTTCGCAGAAAAGGAATATCAAACGGAGTTTAAACGAGCTGAAAATTTACGGTGATTTTTTGTGGACCAGAAGAAGCCCACGGAGCATCGGAGTTGGGCCAGAAGAGTCCCGAGGCAACCACAAGGGTGGGGGGCGCGCCCGCTGGCTTGTGGGCTCCTCAGGAACCCCCCTGACTTGTTTCTGACACCAAAAACTCCTATAAATATAGAAACCCCCGAAAAGAAACCTAGATCGGAAGTTCCGCCGCCGCAAGCCTCTGTAGCCACGAAAAACCAATCGGGAGCCCGTTCTGGCACCCTGTCGGAGCGGGAAACCATCACCGGTGGCCATATTCATCATCCCGGCGGTCTCCATGACGAGGAGGGAGTAGTTCACCCTCGGGGCCGAGGGTATGTACCAGTAGCTATGTGTTTGATCTCTCTCCCTCGTGTTCTTGATTTGGCACGATCTTGATGTATCGCGAGCTTTGTTACTATAGTTGGATCATATGGTGTTTCTCTCCCTCCACCTTCTTATGATGAATTGAGTCTTGTTCTTTGAGGTTTCGTTATGTTGGATTGAGTATTGGATTTGAGAACACTTGATGTATGTCTTGCGATGGGATATCTGTGGTGACAATGGGATGTTCTATTGATTCACTTGATGTATGTTTTGGCACTCAACTCGCGGATTCCCCGGGGTGACATTGGGGTAATCTATGCATAGGGGTTGATGCATGTTTTCGTCCTACGTTCTCCGATAGGAACTTTGGAGTGATTCTTTGTTGCACGTTGAGGGATTGTTATATGATTCAATTATGTTATCATTATTGAGAGAACTTGCACTAGTGAAAGTATGAACCCTAGGCCTTGTTTCCAAGCATTGCAATACCGTTTTTGCTCACTTTTGTTGTTTGCTACCTTGCTGTTTTTATATTTTCAGATTACAAAAACCTATATCTACCATCCATATTACGCTTGTATCACCATTTCTTCGCCGAACTAGTGCACCTATAAAATTTACCATCGTATTGGGTGTGTTGGGGACACAAGAGACTCTTTGTTATTTGGTTGCAGGGTTGTTTGAGAGAGACCATCTTCACCCTACGCCTCCCACAGATTGATAAATCTTAGGTCATCCACTTGAGGGAAATTTGCTACTGTCCTACAAAACTCTGCGCTTGGAGGCCCAACACGAGTCTACAAGAAGAAGGTTGCGTAGTAGACATCATACAGTATGGTGCACGGGGTTACGTCGGCCTGCAAAGACATGTCTGCGATGTGAGACATCCGAAAGGCAACGAAAACGGGAGATTATACATATATTGAAGAGGGCCGGTGTGATAGGTAGTTACCGTGAGGGCGTCGAGCTCAGCCAAAGACGAAGCCCCGCCGAGCATGCTAGAGACGGAGGACGGGCTGCTATGAGCAGGTGCGGTTGCATGAGCAGGTGCGCTAAACGACCTACTCCGGACAAAGTTGGGAAGGGGAAAGTCCACTGCCTCTTTATCTGGATTTTTCTTGGTCCAATTGATGGCAGCCGGAATCCAAGTAGTAGACGAAGATACCATTTCCTCTCTTGCGGTAGGTACCGCTGCTTTGACTGCCTCGTTCAGCAACTTAGGTCGTATTGCTTCTTTGGTCTCAGTTGATTTCTTATTGACTGCAATCTCAACCTTCTTGTCGATGTTTATTTCATTTAACCTCCATCTTTGCTTTCTCTCCTCGGCGTCCTCATGGTAGTAGTGCTTCCACGTGGGGCCGTCTTCGACGCCGTGCACGCGTCCATACGACGGCCGAGTGTCCACCGGGAGTCTTTTCAATATGTTCAAGGCCCGGTTGAATGGGGTGTCCCACTTGGGCCTCGCCAATGCCTCAGACGGCGAGTCTCTTTCGGCCGCAATCCTGTGATGCTCTTTCTGCAAAAGGAACGTGGATCGTTTACAAATGTGACTAAACGTGCAGTCGAATTGATCAGAAGCTAAAATTAGGGGGTAAATTAAAAATTACCAGCAGTCTCATGAACTCCCTCGTGACCACGTCTGTTTCGAAAACCTTGTTGACTGGGTTCCAACGGTACCAGGCCCTGATGACGTCACGCTCCTGCGGGAGGTGAACTCCGCCAAGAGGTCTGGGATCCCCAGACTTTCGCGTTTCGCGTCCTCCTTGGCCCATATGGGCCTCTTCCCCACGTAACCACGGCTTCCGAGGCGGTGGCAGCCCATGTTCCTCTCTTGAAGCCCCTTCATGTTCTTCGACTTTTCTTTGGCAGCTTCGGCAACGCTAGCCTTTTTGAATATTTCGAACTGCTCTTCCGTAATTGTCGGATTATCCTTTACAATCTCGGAGTAGGGTTCCTTTTTTACGATGATCCGATGTTTCACCCCTACTTTCCAGGCGGACAACGCGCCCCTAAACTTGCCCATGGCGCGTCTGTTTATTTTCTTCATTGTCGGGTCTTGCCACAGTAGAGTATATTTGATTTCATCCCGGCTCGGGAACAAGAATCTCTGGTGCAGCTTCTTTAGGAGTGAGTGCTCCATATTTGGTATCTTATTTAAATTTTCATCGTTGATGGTGGCGGTTTCCCGTAGGATGCAGCCTACTTGATTGTCGTAGCACATGAGCGCTTCCACAGGCTCTGTTGGCTCGAAATTGCAGGGGTCCACCGCCGTGACCACCAGTCTAGTAGTGTCGAGCTGGTTTGGGCGCCGTATCCTCCTCGGCTTCGGTTCTATACCAGCTAATTCGCCACCATCGGCGCCGGTCTCGGTGTCGGTGTCGGTCTCGGCGCCGGTCTCAGTGTCGGTGCTGGTGTCGGTCTCAGTCTCGGATGTGACACGGGGGTACTGCAACAACCGTTGCTCCTCTAGGTAGTTCAAATAGTTGTCTGCCGCCTCGTAGACGTTGCAATTACCAGAACCCTCTCCTTCATCGTTGCTAGCCATGTTTCCTACGATTAAGTCTAGTCAATTAATTCTAGACCTAATAAAATGAATAATGACATAAAAAAAGCCCATGTTTTGCCGGAATGTTGATTCATTCCCGTTGCGGCAAATCCCGGGCACTCGATATGTCCTAATTTCTAGCACAAGTCATGCCGAAATTTCGACATGACCTTTGCTAAAAAGTGGACAAATCGAGCGCCTGAAATTTCCCGGAACGGAAATGAATCAACATTCCGGCAAAACATAGGCCACTCGGAATCATTCCCTGCAAACAACAAAACGCCACTTGGACACAATCGAACCACTTCAATGTTGCATATATCTGGACCACTTAAGAACCTGTACAAGAGCAACTACAACAGTAGATATACATGAGCAAACACTATTGAGGAATTTGCATATACATGACCACTTCAAATTTGCATCTCCTAGTGTTTGACACTTCAAGAAAATCTACAGAAATCTCATGCTCTCTCAAACTCAATTCAAAAACCAAATATAGATGGATGAGCCCTAGAAACCAAGAACCATTACATATTTATGTCCTAAATTACTGTCCTAATAAAAATTATGAACCCTAGAACTCAATTTCTGTCCTAAATTTCAAATTATGAACCCTAGAACTCAATTCAAATTATGTCCTAAATTTCTGTCCTAATAAAAAATCAGTAAAAATTAAGAACCTACTGGACTTGCAGCACTAATAGGAATTTATATTTTTATATTGAATTTTTTCTCTAAACTAAACCCTACTGCCCTAATTAACATCTAGTTAAACCCTACTGCCCTAACATTTCTAGTTAAACCCTACTGCCCTAACCCTGCTGCCCTAGTTACTTAAGCATCTACAAGTACTAGCTAATTTGATGAACCCTAACTAATTAGATGAACCCTAGCTACTTAAGCATCTACAACTACTTAAGCACCCTAGCTAGGCAGAGGTAGGGGAGGAGGAGGAGGAGGTGTAGGCGTGCTCACCTCGGGCGCCGACGGAGGTAGGGAGCAGGAGGAGGCAGAGCGGCCGAATGAGGGGCGCGCGGCGTCGAGGTCGGGCTCGGGGCTCGGGCGTGCGGCGAAGGAGGGCACCAGACGGCGACGGAGGGTACCGTACCAGACGGCGTGCGGAGGGCGATGGGAGGGTGCGCGGAGGCCGACGACGATGTAGGGCGCGCGGAGGGCGACGGCGGCGACAACAGAGGAGTGGGGATTTGGGGGAGAAGTGACCGGGGGAGAAAGCCCGCGTGGGGGTTATGTCAAACGTAGCGGTAGCGCAGGTCGGGAAACAACGCTATAGCTAAGTTAGCTATAGCGCTGGTACATAAAACGCGCTACTGCTATAGGAAGTAGCTATTTATTTTCTTTTTTCCTTTTCCTTTTCTTTTTTCCTTTTCTTTTTTCTTTCTCCTTTATTTAAGGAACTTAGCTATAGCGCGGGTCTACAAAACGCGCTACTGATAGATTAGGTGCAGCGCTTGTTGAAAACAAGCGCTACTGCTATGCCTTTCTCCTTTATTTTTCTTTTTCTTTTACTTTTCTATTTCTTTTTCATTTTATTTTCTTTTTCTTAGCAGTAGCGCTCTCCCCTGAAAACGTGCTACTACAACGAACTTAGCGGTAACGCGTTTCCCCAAGCTCGCTACTACTATGCCTAGCCTGGCGGCAACCGTGTGGGAATTATAGTAGTAACGCTTTTTTCTGCAGACGCGCTACTGCTAGCAACATAGCTGTAGCGCCCTTTTTGTCCCCGCGCTACGGGTAATTAGCAATAGCGCTTAGTTTTAACCAGCGCTACTGATAATCCTCTGTGTATAAGGTTTCCCTATAGTGTCTCCCTGGTTCCACCACGAATGAGCAAATTACAGTGTATTAAATTTCCAGTGCAATATAGTTAATATACTCACATTCACTTCGGCGGTCTTTGACAACAAAAGGATCAGTGATTGCTTCATGAACTCTGGTAGTAAGAACCTGCCTTTTCACTCCGTGCTGTCAATCTTAACTTTTTCCCATGGGAGCTCTCTGGAAAAACGAAGGAACCAAGAGAGGACTCGCCATTTGTTAGATTAACAGTTGACAACACTAACTCTTTCCCTTTATGCATATATATATCTGCTTGTTGAATTCCTCTTTTGTGAAGTCCGCTTGCCCTTGCTCAGTAAAGAAATCAGCATGGACTGCTAAAATCTCATTTTGCAATTTAGAAAGGTCTCCCTGCATGATTTGCCTATCATTTTCAAATATCGCTATCTTAGCGTTTCCTCCATTCTGCCATTGTACTGAGCAACCAGTGAAAAGTGTATCTATTGGTCTGTCAACATTGACAAAGCGCAGTTTGACTCCAGTGATGCCTCCAGTAACCTTCTGATATCTGCCTAAATTTTTTAAAATAAGATGAGAGTGAGACAGTGACAAGAGGAAACTTCCCAGATTATGTTTAAAGCAAATACTTGGTTTGACAGTAAGGATCATGACATGAATCAAAGGACATGTACGGCGAGAAAAATAAACCGGGAGATACCTAGGAGTTTCATTAATGCCATTAGGAAGTGAAGCTGCTTGTTGTCCTTGTATCTATTGCATGACATAGCGAAAAGTAGTTAGGATAGAGTGCAGGTACAGATAAACAAAATATACTTATTACACAGATAAAGATCCAGATTCTAACCTCTGTCTGTACAATTGATCGAATCTTGTGATGTATGGATACCATCAAAGATCTGTTGGATACAAAACAAGAGACAACATTAATTAACTAAACAAAGGAAGCATTTTATCCATCACATCCACAACATTCCAAAGTGGAATACTCAATAAATAGACTCATAGAGACAATTTCCATACATTTAGGAAGAACAAATCCATGACTCATGAATATAACTTGATAACCTGAACCTGAAATAGTACTATGCTTATCAAGTATTCATTTCCAAAAATATGAGCTGTTATGTTGCCAACAGCAATCTTGCCAATTAGACATAACGATGGCTGTTTATTTCTTATCAGAGGATAAAATTGGCACTTCCTAGAAAGCAAACCAGGACTTCAATTATTACTCTCCTTAAGTTGCCTGAAATGTGCCATTTCCTATATTCGGACATCTCAACTCTGGCATAGACACATGTGCTTGCAAAATACTACAAATATTATGTACTACTACTACCTGTGAAGAGCATCAAACTGCTGCGCCAACAATGTCTGGATTATGTTGGGGAGGTCGAGGAGAAGCCTGTCCATGGAGCCAAGCCGCGCGACGAGCACCATGAGCAGCATAAACAGTTTGGCCATATCCAGTTGCGCCTGTCGCGCGAAAACAAATCAAAACCCACCAGACTTTCAGTTATCGCTCGCCACAGCACCAAACGCACAGTAAGGAGGAATATGCACGATATAGAAATAATTTTTTTGGAAATGCGGAGCCTCACCTCACCTGGCGAACCATCTGCGCCATCTGACCGACGGTGACCGCCCTCGCCCTCCTCCTCTCCCTGAGGCGAAGCGGGCAGGCGCGACCGGTGAGTTCAAATCAAGGAAGCGAGAGAAGGAGGCGAACGGCTAGCCGGCTGGGTAGGGGAGGGGGGAGAGACACTCACAGCCACATCACGAGGAGCACCGTCCGGCGCAGCCGCTTCCTCGGGGACCGCGGCGCCTCCTGCTCCGTCGGCAAGGTCTCCAGCGGCCGCTTGGGCGCCATCGCTTCCGCGGGGTGGGTGGGGGCGCTGCGGCGGTGTGGCGGAGCGGCAGTGCAGTAGGCAGCAGAGCAGAGAGTGGGGAATGGCGATGCCGTTGCTTTGGGAGGCAAGCTTTGGCTGCTTCTATAGATAAAAACTAGCGCCAAAAAGCGCCGCGTGCGCCGCGCCCGTTGTAATGCCGGTCTAAATTTCGCTGCAACTTTTGCTGATTTCTGCTGCAATCACACTATTAATGGTTTCATTCATATTTTCTTATGCAGAGTGACCCAGAACTATTTCTGAGGTGATGTCTTTAATTTCACATTAATAGTGTGTGTAGCAGTGTGTCCAGTAAGAAGAAATTTTAAAAGTTAACAACAAAGGAAAATAAAAGTTATAAGCTAGGATCAACATAGCTCAATTAATCCGACTATGTTTTTTTGTGTTGTGCATGTCAGTTATTGCATACAATCGTACTGAACATGTAAAGAAAAAGAGAAGAGCGTTGTGTGGGAATATAATGTCATGCAGACGTCGTTCCATGGTTACAATTTAGGTAATGTTTCAGTTTATGATTTAGATGACTTAATGTTTTTGATTTATTCTGGTATTGTTCCGTTTCATTGGTTATACTATTCCGGGTTGAGGGAGGAGGAGTCAGCTTTTTTGGGTTTTTTTATATTTCTTCTGGTTGCTGTTCATGTGAATGTATAGTGCTGTTTTACCTTTTTTTTGTTTCGGTTTATTCGGGTATATTGTTCTGGTTTAAAATTTGGGTAGTGTTTCGGTTTTATGGTTTGTGTGTGTTAATGTTTTCGGTTTATTTAGGTGTTGTTGTTCCGTTTCGCTGGTTTTACTGTTTTGGATTATTCGGTGTTGTTGTTTTAGTTTATTTGAGCTATTGTTTTGGTTAGTAGTCCTGAGTTTTCTCGGATAATTTTTTGTTTTTGTTCGGTATTTGTTAGTAGGTACTGTTTTGGTTTATGGTTCGGGTGGGTAAATATTTTCGGTTTATTCTGGTGTTGGTCCGTTCTATTGATTTTATTGTTCCAGGTCGAGGGAGGAGGAGTCCTAGTTTTTTTTTAAATATTTCTTATGGATTTCTGTGTATGTGAATGCGTATTGCTATTTTTACTTTTTTCAGTTGTTTTGGTTTATTTGGGTGTACTGTTCTGGTTTAAAATTTGGTTAGTGTTTCGGTTTTATGGTTCGTGTGGGTTAATGTTTTCGGTTTATTCAGGTCTTGTTCCGTTTCGTTGGTTTTATTGCTCTGGGTTATTCAAGGTTGTTGTTTCGGTTTATTTGGTCTATTGTTTCGGTTAGTAATCCTGAGTTCATTCGGATAATGTCCGGTTTTTGTTTCGATTTATTCGGATGGATTGTTTTGGTTTAAAATTCGGTTACTGTTTCAGTTTTATGATTCGTGTGGATTAATGTTTTCGGTTTACTCAGGTGTTGTTCCATTTCGCTTGTTTTATTGCTCCGGGTCATTTGGGGTTGTTGTTTCGGTTTAGTTAGGCTATTGTTACGGTTTGTAGTCTTGAGTTCATTCGGGTAATGTTCGGGTACTTGTTAGTACATACTACATACTGTTTCGATTTATGGTTCGGGTGGCCTAATGTTTTTGGTTTATTCCGGGTTTATTTGGGTTATTGTTTCGGTTAGTAGTCCTGAGTTTATTCGGATAATGTCTGGTTTTTGTTTCGGTTTATTCGGGTGTATTGTTTAGGTTTAAAATTCGGTTATTGTTTTGGTTTTATGATTCGTGTGGGTTAATGTTTTCGGTTTATTCAGGTGTTGTCCCGTTTCACTGGTTTTATTGCTCCGGGTTATTCGGGGTAGTTGTTTCGGTTTATTTGGGCTATTGTTACGGTTAGTAGTCTTGAGTTCATTCGGGTAATGTCCGGTTTTTGTTCGGGTATTTGTTAGTAGATACTGTTTCGATTTATAGTTCGGGTGGGCTAATGTTTTTGGTTTATTCCAGTGTTGGTCTGTTTTACTAGTTTTATTGTTCCGGGTTATTCGGGGTTGTTGTTTCGGTTTATTTTGGCTATTGTTTCGGTTAGTAGTCCTAAGTTCATACAGTTAATGTCCGGTTATTGTTCGGCTATTTGTTAGTGCACTTTTAATTGTTTTTGCGTTGTAAAAATGGGCAGTAATCGGTCTAGAATTTATTTTCTCCATGGATTACTGTTCGTGCAAATATACATTCCTGGCCTACTGTTTTTGTGCTTTGTCGATATTATCATCGGAAAGAATCAAACGATTAAGGTGGCTATATATTGATATGTCGGTGTTGTGCATCGGTATGTCGGTACCGAGAAATGATATATAGAAAATTCTAAATCCTAACTCTTTATATAAAGATGTGAGGGTGGAGGAAAGGGAGAGAAATGATGTGTAAAAAATATATATATTTTAAAAAACTTGCATATTTTTTCTTAGGGAAAAACGAAAAGCACTGTTCACGAGCGAGCTGCTCACGGCGACACTGTTCATGCACGAGTACTGTTCTTAGGGGAAACGCATATTTTTTTGTGAGCGAGTACTGTTCATGATCACACTGCTCGTGTATACTGTTCATGATTGGTTACTGCATGTATGTACGCACTATTCACTGACGCCGACATTGCCGCGTAAATCCAGTGTTGGTCCGTTTTACTGGTTTTATTGTTCCGGGTTATTCGGGGTTGTTGTTTCGGTTTATTTGGATTATTGTTTCGGTTAGTAGTCCTGAATTCATACGGTTAACGTCCGGTTATTGTTCGGATATTTGTTAGTGCACTTTTAATTGTTTTTGCGTTGTAAAAATGGGCAGTAATCGGTCTAGAATTTATTTTCTCCACGGATTACTGTTCGTGCAAATATACATTCCCGGCCTACTGTTTTTGTGCTTTGTCAATACCATCATCGGAAAGAATCAAACGATTGAGGTGATTGTATATTGATATGTCGGTGTTGTGCATCGGTATGTCGGTACCGAGAAATGATATATAGAAAATTCTAAATCCTAACTCTTTATATAAAGTTGTGAGGGTGGAGGAAGGGGAGAGAAATAATGTGTAAAAAATATATATTTTTAAAAAACTTGCATATATTTTTTCTTAGGAAAAAACGAAAAGCACTGTTCATGGTGACACTGTTAATGCGCGAGTGCTGTTCTTAGGGAAACCGCATATTTTTTGTGAACGAGTACCGTTCATGGTCACAATTCTCGCATACACACTGTTCACTGACACCGACATTGCCGTGTGAATACGAAGTAGGTGACGAAAAACTAAAAAATTGGCTGGGGGCTGTTCACGAGCGGGCGTTGTTCATGGCGACACTGTTCACAGGTGCTGTTCCTGATTGGTTACTTTTTATACATACGCACTATTTACTGACGCCGACGTTGCTGCGTAAATACCGCGTAAATATGAACAGTGGATGCCGAAAAAAATTCAAAAAAACCACAAAAATCAAAACGCTCCAGCTTTAGGTATAGTACTAGATAGGAAGTGCGGCTTGCCGCACCCCCGGCCCAAACTCATCCAGCCCCCTATACATGATCATGACCTATCCTTAGAATTTCTCAAAAGAAGCAAATGTAAGGAGAATACAATACAAAGTTTTGAGTGGTTCACGGCTTGCACGGCTATGCAATGGATGATTCAATTGAAGTTGCCATGTTCAATCCAATTGGTCCAGCATGCCAAATCCAGAACTATGCTTAATCACTCAATGAATTATCACATGTATCTATGGTTTTAAGCATGTATTTTTATACATCTGAGCTCAAAACCAAACCCAAACTTCATAGAGCAGTATAAGAAACTTATATGGTTAGGCTATGGGATAACATCAGACTACATATATACGGATAGAGATAGTTTGGTCTGACTTTCTTGTCGCCTCACTCCTCTGTGCGTTGTAAAAACCTGTTGATGGACATATCCATTGAGCGTGCCATAAGGACATCATCACAGCAAGAAGATGGTTCTTTTACTGACCCTTATGAACAACAATATTTAGTCATCCAGCAAATGAGTAACACCTGTTATTACTACCTGTGTAAGTGAATATGTTGAATACTCGTGTAAATAAACCACATAATTGAGAAGTTGATAGTGCAGAAAAACATGATTATAACACCAGCACAAATAGTTTGGTGATGTCAATGCAGCAATAAAAAAAATTCATGTAGTTCTTGATAGGCAGAAGCTACCATAGTTCTTGGCATGTACGTTTATAAATCGAGGGACATTCGCAAACATGGCTTCATCTCTTAATCCTGAAATACAGAGAACTTTGATGGTCTGGTTATAAAACACCATTTATCATGAAGAGCATGCCTAGCTTTAATTTGAGATCTAATGTGCAAATAGATTAGCAGCATTAGTATGTGAATTCTATACCTTTTGGAATTTCAAACAGGCAAGAATATAGATCATGACGGTGATGCATGCAATACATGAAAATTAGTTGTAGAATACGATTAGCCTTAATAAGGAGACTTCTAGTTCCATTAAAGGTGCTAAATACCTTCGATTAAGAAATACCAGTCCTAGTACTGGAAAGGCTTTTTTTAATGTATTTCATTGAAAGAATGACTAAGAAGGCTAGCTTGAGACGCAAACTTTGAAGAATTATACTATATAACATAAATACAAAACACGATATGAACCATTAATTTCTGCTATGTGATGGGAAGCACCAATTTTGAAGATATGGGCGATTGAAAATCATATACTGTTGTTATAATGTAATGAGCTAAAACATATGCAATTCCAGGTATTAATTATATATACACATCTAAAACTATGACAAGAGCAGACAAAATGAACAGCTCCAAAAAACGAATAACAAAAAGGTTGAGTCAAGACCTTGTTGGCAGCTTTGCCTCGAGACCATGAAGCATAAGCAACTAATCGTAGAAGTAGACTCAAAATCGGTTCCTAGGCTCGAAATGCAGGGCTGGCAACTACTCACTTAGGCTCGAAGTAGTTGTCTATGTCGTTGGGTCATGGACAGTAAGGCGGTTTGTTGTGAGTCTTCTGCTTACCCATGGTTGAAGCAAACTACAGGATCAAAGTGAACATATGTGAGAACCCATGTATGACAGGGGTGTGAAAGGAAACATGCGTAAAACGTGGCTGAAGCAAACTACAAGATCAAAGTGAACATGTGTGAGATATAATTTATAGTCTAGAGGTAAGTTGGAAAATATCATATGTCATGATTCATTTTAACTCAGCTGAATCTGCAAGAATATATGCACTAAGTAAACTAAAAGGAACTCAAGTTTTATATTTTGACCAACTGGTCTGCACTGATCGTAATCTCTTGTTAATTCATTTATCCAAATGGAATCATCTTGAAAGTAAAATCTCAACGACAAGCTTACATAATCACTAAATTTATACACATCAGAAAAACAAAATACCACAGATGGTAGAGCATTATTTAAGTTCATAGTTGATCGTCAAATATCATGCACAGTGTAATGCGTGTATCATACCAATGACGATAGCCAATGACTAAAGAAGAACTCCGCAGGAAATGTTATATGCATCACTCTTAGTAGCTGCCTCATAGGAAATAGCTAAGCTTGTGCAAAACAGGAAGATTTCATATATAAGCTGGAGCATTTGATCACATAAAACATGGTTGATTGTACTTTTTTCAAAGTGGAGAGAGAGAGATCCTTTATTACAATTGTTCATCCCTTTAATGGATCATTTGAGCAAATGTATTTGATAAGATAATATAAAATATTAACAAATATACTAACATTCTATCATCTTATGAGCATCTCCTCAGACATCCTATGGGCTGCTAAAAGGATCACATGTACAAAGTAACAGAGGGACGCACCAGGCAATGCCCTTTGTCACACACACACACACACACACACACACAGACAGAGAGAGGAGGAGGGAGAGGGACGCACCAGGCAATGGCCTTTGTTGCCCACTTCTGGTGCCGCGAGCTAGTCAAAGGCTTGCTGCTACTGCTATGGAGGCCGTCGTCGGGCGCACTGCAGAATCGGAGGCGGACAGCCTCAGCTCGTTCTCCTCCTGCTAGAGGAGAAGGGGCGGGGAGATGCGGACAGGAGGGCGGGTCGCGACAATGGAGATGGCGCGCTCCGCCTGGATCTTCTCCTCTGCTCCGGCCATTGATGCACCCTCTACAGGGTCGGAGCATGGGAGCAAGAAGGATGCGTCAGTGCATAGATACCTGAAAAACACTTACATTGTCAGTTCACAACTATCCCATACACGAAAAACTTTGTTTCACATATTCACTGAGCCTCTACTTAACAGAGGCACTTCAAGTAAAACAACCGCCAACAAACAAAAGAAGTAAACTAACTGCAAGACACTTTCGATCGAGGACACAAAAATGTTCGGGCACACCAGCATCCGGCATGAGCTTTCTGACTGCTCATGAAACAAATAGTATACAACTCGTTTGTCCAATTTCTTATTCATAATTTGGATGCCACTCTAGAGTAAGAAAGTTCTACACAGTAATGAATCGTGGCAATGAAGGCCACCGTAAATATTTTCAGATTTGATACCCGTGGAGTTAACACTCCCAACATTCCAGCACATAAGTTCTTGTAGGAGGGTCAAAGGAAAAAAAACAGTCAGCAATCTGACCCTTTTAGATGTCTTAAGACTCTTCCCATCATGGCCAAGAGTAAAGAAGGTGTTCATAAATAACAGATGCAGCAGCATATAAGGTCAGGTTAGTGTAAGCTAAAATACATCTCTGCATAAAAATAACTTGTTGCATAAAGAAATTAATTTATCCAGATCTGCTATTGGCTGAGTGGAATCGCATTCTAATAGTGTAGCTAACATCCATTTTCTAATTATAAAATCGTAGAATGGTCAACAAAATGCATAGATTAGATTTAAAGAAGGAACCTACGTGTAAAAAACACCTTTGTGTGACTAAGAACCATCCAATTTTCTTTCCATGCGTGCAAGATATTTGTGATTGCATAACTCAAGAAGGTTTAAATCCTGAAACAGAGCAATTTAAGTTTGAGCTTTCTAAAATGCAGGTTGCAGACTTGCAATATATATGGAGTTGAAATACACATGACCTTGCAATATATATGGACTTGAAATACGTATGACCTTGCAGTATATATGAATTTGCAGTATATATTACCAAAAAAGACAGGTAATAACCTAGAAATACATGGAGTTGGCAACATGAGAACAATAAACAGGAATACTTGCAGTATAAACAATTTGATACATGAGCAGTGCAAATGAGAAAAACATTCCATCCCTAGTAGGATCCAGCCAAAGCACACTCCTGTAATCCACTTGAAGTTTCCTTTTGTTTGTACTTCTCTACTTGGAGTTTTGCATTTTGACTCGCTTCCACCAGTACCTTGACTGTAGAGTCTGCATCACATATAGTTGCATGCGCATCTTGAAACTTGGCTATAAGAGTAAAAGCCTCAAATGATTTCTGTTGTGCAAGAACTTTAGTCTCTGAGAGCTCAGATTCAAGTGCCTGAAAGAATGATCATAGTTGAAACAAGGGATGAAGGCTGACCAACTCAAGAAATTAAATGTAACATCCATCTGCAAATACAAACTCAGCCGCTTCTACATAAAAATAAATAACAAAATCCATCATGCCTTTGCAGGGTAGAAGTATAGTGGTGCATTGACTCAAGCAGAAGCACCTTCACATAATCCACATTTAATCACTGGGTAAAAGATTTTTCTATCTATCGATGAATTAAGATGCAAAACTTTTGCAATTTCTCAAAAAGAATCCACCTGACTATTACTTCTTGCAAATTAATACCACACCCCTGAATGTACATTTTGGGTAAGAGCCTTGTTACTGGAAACATAAACAAGTCTACTATATTATTTATATCCTGGCCAGGTAGAAACAAGTCTACAGCCGATGCTCATTTTATTGTACAAACCCAATTGAAGCATAGTCTGTTTTTCTGAAAACCAACAAAAGATACAGAGAAAGGTTTTCCATGGATGCCTAGTGGCCTTTAACGATGTTGGGCATTTAAAAGTGTTACCTCTATCTCTTTATGCCATGAAACAAGTGATGTTGCAGCATCATTGTCCTTTCCCTGCATCTTTATTTCTAGTTCTTCCACTCTAGCTTCATAGCGCGCGTCTGTTTCAATCATCTGCGACTTCAATGGAAATCATGCAGCAAGACTCATCAAGAAATAATCATCATTATATTCTCACAATATCAAGTCTACAGCAAGTAATCAGGAAAAAACTTGAACAAACAGAGGATGCAAGAGGGAGGAGGGAGGGGGTGAGGAAAGAGAGAGGGAGGAAGGAGGGAGGAGTGGTCGCTACCTGCCTATGGACGGGTCGCCGGCGTAGCTTCGGGCGGCGGCGTTGCTAGGCGGGAGCGGCTGCTCCAGGGAGGGAGGCGCCGTTGGGCGGGAGCGGCTCCTCCAGGGAGTGAGGCGCTGCTGGGCTCCTGTACCGGCGGCGGGGCAGCGGAGGCGTCGGCCGGCAAGGCGCGCCGTGGCGGCGGGCTGGCGGTGGTGTAGGCAGGCTGCGGCTCCGTCCAGATCGAGGGGGGCGAGGCCTCCCCCCCTCGCCCGCGGCCCCGTCCCGGTCGACTGCGCGTCGTGGCCCCGGAAGACGCGGAGGTGGAGGAAACTGGAGGAGAGGCGCAGGATCTCGGGCTCGATGTGGGCGATCTCGACGTCAGCGTCGTCCTCCTCACGCTCCGGGGGCGGGCGGTGGTTCTCCTTCTCGCCCCTACGCACGAGCGTGCGGTGCGGCGGCGGCCGGCTGGGCGAAGGAGTTGACGGCGGCGTGGGGCTGGACCTGGACGGCGGCGGAGCAGGGAGGCGCGGGTGGCTCTAGGGTTTGGAGGGAGGGAGAGAGGCGAGGCGGGAGGAAGAGGAGAGGGTGCAGCGCGAGTGGGGGAGGAGCGACGACCCCGTGCTCACCCTGTGGAATTAGATATTTTTCCAGCCATGTGAAATGACGAAAATGCCCTTGGCGACCACCCAGTTTTACAGGCGGTGGCAGAAAACAAAGGGAACTATTCATTTCTGCAGCTCCTTTTTTTGATTCGACGGATGAGCTCTTCCACGCGCTCGATCCGACGGCCAGATTCGCATCAAGCTACCGGAATGGACGGCCAGATGTGCCTGATCGCTGAGGAAGCTCGGTGCTCCCCTCCGTTCTTATTTCTCGATACTTATACTCATGGAGGGAAGAGGAGGAGAGGGGCGTGCTCGTGGGCCGCTCGGGGCTCGGCTGCGAGACCCAACCGCGTTGCGTGCGAGGGTGGGAGACTGCTCGGGCCGGGGCTGCCTCCGCCCCGCCATGGAAGCGGAGATCACCAACGCGCTCCTTCTTTTTTCTTTTCAGTTTAATATACTACTAATTGACAACGACATTTATCTCTCTCCTACTCGTCACTTTGACTTTATGGATACTGGGTTATTTTACATAGAAAACTCACAGACCACCTTTAAATTAATAAAGTCAACCAGATGAATGATATATAGTGGTGTTGTTGAAGAAAGCACCTTACGGCATCTCCAAAGTTGACCCGCAAATGGCTCCCGTAAATGTCTATTTTTATGTCCGGACGTGGTTAGTGGACATGATGCGGAAGAGAGTCATCCAACGCTTTTTACAAGTTAATCCTTATTTGTCCGGTTGAGAGAAAAGTTGAGAGAAAAGAGAGGAGAGGAGACTATGCATGTGTGGAGCGATAAAAGAGAGGACCGTGTGGTGCCTTTTTGTTGGTCAAGTGGATATCATCCCCCATATTTTGTCTCGGATTTACCAAAAAACGGACGTCCGAACCACTTCGCGAACCGACGGGGTCCCCATTGGATAACAAAAGTTGACGCAAACAGTCCGAACACAACAATCCGGACATATATCAGAGCTTTGAGCGTCTCCTTTGGAGATGCCCTTATGAAAACATATCACATAACAATACAAATAGAAGAAAGTGCGACACACCCACAATGAACAGAGCATCACTCCAATAGTGGTTGACGGCTGAGGGTGTCCCGGACTAAGGGGTCCTGGGGCTTCCGGTCTATCTCTCATGGGCCAGACAGGTAGGCCGCTTTTAGTCCGTCGTTGGAGGGCCGAGCTATAGGCAAGTCCGTGTTCTGGAAGGAAGCATCTAAAGCCTTGGCGTATACTCCAAGTCAAGATAATGGAGTCGGCGTGATTAACTGACATATGTAACCCTAGGTACCCCTGGTGTCTATATAAACTAGAGGGTTAGTCTGTAGAGGCTAGAACCATCATCCTACTCAGCTAGGGTTTAGTTCATCCGATCTCATGGTAGATCAACTCTGTAATCATCATACAAACACATCAATACAATCAAGCAGGACGTAGGGTTTTACCTCTTCGAGAGGGCCCGAACCTGGGTAAGTACTGTCTCTGCGTTCCTTGTTGCCCATCGATCCAAGATCTACAGCTCGAGACCCCCTACCTGGGATCTGCCGGTTTTGACACCGACATTGGTGCTTTCATTGAGAGTTTCACTGGGATCGTAAAAGGATCAATGTCTCGCTTGGTCATTAGCAATGGCATCCGCACCGGTGACGACTTCGTGCCCGGCCAGCTCTTCGCGTTCGGCGACATCGTTCTGCATGCCAACTCGACCGGTCACCTCGACCAGATTGACAGTTTCGCCCCCGGACAGGAAATCCGATTCGGCAACCTGGAGTATGCCGCCGACGCCCGGGGCGATCTGGTCTTTACTGGGTTCTCAACCTTACCTGAGAAGCCCGGAAATTAGGGGCGATCTGGTCTTTACTGGGTTCTCAACCTTACCTGAGAAGCCCGGAAATTCCAAAGCTTCAACTTCGGACCTTCTCCCCGACCCTATCTTCGGGTAGGCCTCTATCTCGGTTCTGGCTTTGAGCTCGGGTCCGACCTCCGCGTTCAAGGACCAGGGCCCAGCCTTGGCCGAACACGCCCCTATGCTGGCATACCGGAGGTTAACTCCGAAAGTTGTCTTCTGGTCCAAAAAAATCTTCCAAGTTTCGCTGTGTTTGGACTCCGTTTGCACTACACCATGAAGGAAATATGCCCTAGAGGCAATAATAAAGTTGTTATTTATATTTTCTTATATCATGATAAATGTTTATTATTCATGCTAGAATTGTATTAACCGGAAACTTAATACATGTGTGAATACATAGACAAACAAAATGTCACTAGTATGCCTCTACTTGACTAGCTCGTTAATCAAAGATGGTTAAGTTTCCTAGCCATAGACATGAGTTGTCATTTGATGAACGGGATCACATCATTAGAGAATGATGTGATTGACAGGACCCATCCGTTAGCTTAGCACGATGATCGTTTAGTTTGTTGCTATTGCTTTCTTCATGACTTATACATGTTCCTCTGACTATGAGATTATGCAACTCCCGAATACCAAAGGAACACCTTGTGTGCTATCAAACGTCACAACGTAACTGGGTGATTATAAAGATGCTCTACAGGTGTCTCCGATAGTGTATGTTGAGTTGGCATAGATCAAGATTAGGATTTGTCACTCCGATTGTCGGAGAGGTATCTCTGGGCCCTCTCGGTAATGCACATCATATGAAGCCTTGCAAGCAATGTGACTAATGAGTTAGTTACGGGATGATACATTACGGAACGAGTAAAGAGACTTGCCGGTAATGAGATTGAACTAGGTATTGAGATACCGTCGATCGAATCTCGGGCAAGTAACATACCGATGACAAAGGGAACAACGTATGTTGTTATGCGGTTTGACCGATGAAGATCTTCGTAGAATATGTGGGAGCCAATATGAGCATCCAAGTTCCGCTATTGGTTATTGACCGGAGATGAGTCTCGGACATGTCTACATAGTTCTCGAACCCGTAGGGTCCGCACGCTTAACGTTCGATGACGATCGGTATTATGAGTTTATGTGTTTTGATGTACCGAAGGTAGTTTGGAGTCCCGGATGTGATCACGGACATGACGAGGAGTCTCGGAATGTCCGAGAGGTAAATATTGATATATTGGAAGATAGTATTTGGCCTCCGGAAAGGTTCCGGATATTTATCGGAGTGCCGGAAGGGTTATCGGAACCACCGGAGAAGTAATGGGCCTTATTGGGCCTAGGGGAAAGAGATAGGGGCAGCCAAGGGTTGGCCGCGCGCCCCCCCCCCCATGGGCCTAGTCCAAATTGGACTAGGGGGAGGGGCGGCGCCCCCTCCTTCCTTCTCTTTCCCTCTCCTTCCTTCTTCTCCTAGTAGGACTAGGAAAGGGGGGAGTCCTACTCCTACTAGGAGGAGGATTCCTCCCCCCTTGGCGCGCCTATGAGGGCCGGCCGGCCTCCCCCTCCCTCCTTTATATACGTGGGGAGGGGGGCACCCTAGGACACACAAGTTAATTGTTTTTAGCCGTGTGCGGTGCCCTCCTCCACAGATTTCCACCTCGGTCATATTTTCGGAGAGCTTAGGCGAAGCCCTGCCGGAATCACTTCATCATCACCGTCACCACGCCGTCGTGCTAACGAAACTCTCCCTCGGCCTTAGCTAGATCAAGAGTACGAGGGACGTCACCGAGATGAACGTGTGCAGATCGCGGAGGTGCCGTACGTTCGGTACTTGGATCAGTTGGATCGCGAAGACGTTCGACTACATCAACCGCGTTACTAAACGCTTCCGCTTTCGGTCTACGAGGGTACGTGGACACACTCTCCCGCTCGTTGCTATGCTTCTCCTAGATAGATCTTGCGTGATCGTAGGAAATTTTTTGAATTACTACGTTCCCCAACAGTGGCATCCGAGCCAGGTCTATGCGTAGATGTTATATGCACGAGTAGAACACAAAGAGTTGTGGGTGATAATAGTCATACTGCTTACCAGCATGTCATACTTTGATTCGGCGGTATTATTGGATGAAGCGGTTCAGACCGACATTACGCGTACGCTTACGCGAGACTGGTTCTACCGACGTGCTTCGCACACAGGTGGCTAGTGGGTGTCAGTTTCTTCAACTTTAGTTGAATCAAGTGTGACTATGCCCGGTCCTTGTTGAAGGTTAAAACAGCACACTTGACGAAAAATCGTTGTGGTTTTGATGCGTAGGTAAGAACGGTTCTTGCTCAGCCCGTAGCAGCCACGTAAAACTTGCAACAACAAAGTAGAGAACGTCTAACTTGTTTTTGCAGGGCTTGCTGTGACGTGATATGGTCAAGACATGATGTGATATAATTTGTTGTATGAGATGATCATGTTTTATAACAGATTTATCGGCAACCGGCAGGAGCCATATGGTTGTCGCTTTATTGTATGCAATGCAATCGCCATGTAATTGTTTTACTTTATCACTAAGCGGTAGCGATAGTCGTAAAAGCAATAAGTTGGCGAGACGACAACGATGCTACGATGGAGATCATGCTGGAGCGCCGGTGACGATGGAGATCATGCTGGGGCGCCGGTGACGATGGAGATCATGACGGTGCTTCGATGATGGAGATCAAGAGCATAAGATGATGATGGCCATATCATGTCACATATTGAATTGCATGTGATGTTAATCCTTTTATGCATCTTATTTTGCTTAGTACGTCGGTAGCATTATAAGATGATCTCTCACTAAATTTCAAGGTACAAGTGTTCTCCCTGAGTATGCACCGTTGCTACAGTTCATCGTGCCGAGACACCACGTGATGATCGGGTGTGATAAGCTCTACGTTCACATACAACGGGTGCAAGCCAGTTTTGCACACGCAGAATACTCGGGTTAAACTTGACGAGCCTAGCATATGCAGATATGGCCTCGGAACACTGAGACCGAAAGGTCGAGCGTGAATCATATAGTAGATATGATCAACATAGTGATGTTCACCATTGAAAACTACTCCATCTCACGTGATGATCGGACATGGTTTAGTTGATTTAGATCACGTGATCACTTAGATGATTAGAGGGATGTCTATCTAAGTGGGAGTTCTTAAGTAATATGATTAATTGAACTTTAATTTATCATGAACTTAGTACCTGATAGTATTTTGCATGTCTATGTTGTTGTAGATCAATGGCCCGTGCTACTATTCCTTTGAATTTTAATGTGTTCCTAGAGAAAGCCAAGTTGAAAGATGATGGTAGCAACTACACAGACTGGGTCCGTAACTTGAGGATTATCCTCATTGCTGCACAGAAGAATTACATCCTGGAAGCACCGCTAGGTGCAAGACCCGCTGCAGGAGCAATGCCGGACGTTGTGAACGCCTAGCAGAGCAAAGCTGATGACTACTCGATAGTTCAGTGTGCCATGCTTTACGGCTTAGAACCGGGACTTCAACGACGTTTTGAACGTCATGGAGCATATGAGATGTTCCAGGAGTTGAAGTTAATATTTCAAGCAAATGCCCGGATTGAGAGATATGAAATCTCCAATAAGTTCTATAGCTCCAAGATGGAGGAGAATAGTTCTGTCAGTGAGCATATACCCAAAATGTCTGGGTATCATAATCACTTGACTCAGCTGGGAGTTAATCTTCCGGTTGATAGTGTCATTGACAGAGTTCTTCAATCACTGTCACCAAGCTACAAAAGCTTCGTGATGAACTATAATATGCAAGGGATGGATAAGACAATTCCCGAGCTCTTCGCAATGCTAAAGGCTGCGGAGGTAGAAATCAAAAAGGAGCATCAAGTGTTGATGGTCAACAAGACCACCAGTTTCAAGAAAAAGGGCAAAGGGAAGAAGGGGATCTTCAAGAAGAACGGCAAGCAAGTTGCTGCTCAAGTGAAGAAGCCCAAGTCTGGACCTAAGCCTGATACTGAGTGCTTCTACTGCAAAGGGACTGGTCACTGGAAGCAGAACTGCCCCAAGTATTTGGCGGATAAAAAGGATGGCAAGGTGAACAAAGGTATATGTGATATACATGTTATTGATGTGTACCTTACTAATGCTCGCAGTAGTGCCTGGGTATTTGATACTGGTTCTGTTGCTAATATTTGCAACTCGAAACAGGGACTACGGATTAAGCGAAGATTGGCTAAGGACGAGGTGACGATGCGTGTGGGAAATGGTTCCAAAGTCGATGTGATCGCCGTCGGCACGCTACCTCTACATCTACCTTCGGGATTAGTTTTAGACCTGAATAATTGTTATTTGGTGCCAGCGTTAAGCATGAACATTATATCTGGATCTTGTTTGATGCGAGACGGTTATTCATTTAAATCAGAGAATAATGGTTGTTCTATTTATATGAGTAATATCTTTTATGGTCATGCACCCTTGAAGAGTGGTCTATTTTTGTTGAATCTCGATAGTAGTGATACACATATTCATAATGTTAAAGCCAAAAGATGCAGAGTTGATAATGATAGTGCAACTTATTTGTGGCACTGCCGTTTGGGTCATATTGGTGTAAAGCGCATGAAGAAACTCCATACTGATGGACTTTTGGAATCACTTGATTATGAATCACTTGGTACTTGCGAACCGTGCCTCATGGGCAAGATGACTAAAACTCCGTTCTCCGGAACAATGGAGCGAGCAACAGATTTATTGGAAATAATACATACTGATGTATGCGGTCCGATGAATATTGAGGCTCGCGGCGGGTATCGTTATTTTCTGACCTTCACAGATGATTTGAGCAGATATGGGTATATCTACTTGATGAAACATAAGTCTGAAACATTTGAAAAGTTCAAAGAATTTCAGTGTGAAGTGGAAAATCATCGTAACAAGAAAATAAAGTTTCTGCGATCCGATCGTGGAGGAGAATATTTGAGTTACGAGTTTGGTCTTCATTTGAAACAAAGCGGAATAGTTTCGCAACTCACGCCACCCGGAACACCACAGCGTAATGGTGTGTCCGAATGTCGTAACCGCACTTTATTATATATGGTGCGATCTATGATGTCTCTTACTGATTTACCGCTATCGTTTTGGGGTTATGCTTTAGAGACGGCTGCATTCACGTTAAACAGGGCACCATCTAAATCCGTTGAGACGACACCTTATGAACTGTGGTTTGGCAAGAAACCCAAGTTGTCGTTCCTTAAAGTTTGGGGCTGCGATGCTTATGTGAAAAAGCTTCAACCTGATAAACTCGAACCCAAATCGGAGAAATGTGTCTTCATAGGATACCCAAAGGAGACTATTGGGTACACCTTCTATCACAGATCCGAAGGCAAAATATTCGTTGCTAAGAATGGATCCTTTCTAGAGAAGGGGTTTCTCTCGAAAGAAGTGAGTGGGAGGAAAGTAGAACTTGATGAGGTAGTGGTACCTTCTCTTGAATTGGAAAGTAGTTCATCACAGAAATCAGTTCCAGTGATACCTACGCCAATTAGTGAGGAAGCTAATGATGATGATCATGAAACTTCAGATCAAGTTACTACCGAACCTCGTAGGTCAACCAGACTAAGATCCGCACCAGAGTGGTACGGTAATCCTGTTTTGGAGGTCATGTTACTTGACCATGATGAACCTACGAACTATGAGGAAGCGATGATGAGCCCAGATTCCGCAAAATGGCTTGAGGCCATGAAATCTGAGATGGGATCCATGTATGAGAACAAAGTGTGGACTTTGGTTGATTTGCCCGATGATCGGCAAGCCATAGAGAATAAGTGGATCTTCAAGAAGAAGACTGACGCCGACGGTAATGTTACTGTCTACAAAGCTCGACTTGTTGCAAAAGGTTTTCGACAAGTTCAAGGAGTTGACTACGATGAGACCTTCTCACCCGTAGCGATGCTTAAGTCCGTCCGAATCATGTTAGCAATTGCCGCATTTTATGATTATGAAATTTGGCAAATGGATGTAAAAACTGCATTCCTGAATGGATTTCTGGAAGAAGAGTTGTATATGATGCAACCCGAAGGTTTTATCGATCCAAAGGATGCTAACAAAGTGTGCAAGCTCCAGCGATCCATTTATGGACTGGTGCAAGCATCTCGGAGTTGGAATAAACGCTTTGATAGTGTGATCAAAGCATGTGGTTTTATACAGACTTTTGGAGAAGCCTGTATTTACAAGAAAGTGAGTGGGATCTCTGTAGCATTTCTAATATTATATGTGGATGACATATTGTTGATTGGAAATGATATAGAATTTCTGGATAGCATAAAAGGATACTTGAATAAAAGTTTTTCAATGAAAGACCTCGGTGAAGCTGCTTATATATTGGGCATCAAGATCTATAGAGATAGATCAAGACGCTTAATTGGACTTTCACAAAGCACATACCTTGATAAAGTTTTGAAAAAGTTCAAAATGGATCAAGCAAAGAAAGGGTTCTTGCCTGTGTTACAAGGTGTGAAGTTGAGTAAGACTCAATTCCCGACCACTGCAGAAGATAGAGAGAAAATGAAAGTCATTCCCTATGCCTCAGCCATAGGTTCTATCATGTATGCAATGCTGTGTACCAGACCTGATGTGTGCCTTGCTATAAGTTTAGCAGGGAGGTACCAAAGTAATCCAGGAGTGGATCACTGGATAGCGGTCAAGAACATCCTGAAATACCTGAAAAGGACTAAGGATATGTTTCTCGTTTATGGAGGTGACAAAGAGCTCGTCGTAAGTGGTTACGTCGATGCAAGTTTTGACACTGATCCGGATGACTCTAAGTCACAAACCGGATACATATTTATATTGAACGGTGGAGCTGTCAGTTGGTGTAGTTCTAAGCAAAGCGTCGTGGCGGGATCTACGTGTGAAGCGGAGTACATAGCTGCTTCGGAAGCAGCAAATGAAGGAGTCTGGATGAAGGAGTTCATATCCGATCTAGGTGTCATACCTAGTGCATCGGGTCCAATGAAAATCTTTTGTGACAATACTGGTGCAATTGCCTTGGCAAAGGAATCCAGATTTCACAAGAGAACAAAGCACATCAAGAGACGCTTCAATTCCATCCGCGATCAAGTCAAGGAGGGAGACATAGAGATTTGCAAGATACATACGGATCTGAATATTGCAGACCCGTTGACTAAGCCTCTCTCACGAGCAAAACATGATCAGCACCAAGACTCCATGGGTGTTAGAATCATTACTGTGTAATCTAGATTATTGACTCTAGTGCAAGTGGGAGACTGAAGGAAATATGCCCTAGAGGCAATAATAAAGTTGTTATTTATATTTCCTTATATCATGATAAATGTTTATTATTCATGCTAGAATTGTATTAACCGGAAACTTAATACATGTGTGAATACATAGACAAACAAAATGTCACTAGTATGCCTCTACTTGACTAGCTCGTTAATCAAAGATGGTTAAGTTTCCTAGCCATAGACATGAGTTGTCATTTGATGAATGGGATCACATCATTAGAGAATGATGTGATTGACAAGACCCATCCGTTAGCTTAGCACGATGATCGTTTAGTTTGTTGCTATTGCTTTCTTCATGACTTATACATGTTCCTCTGACTATGAGATTATGCAACTCCCGAATACCGAAGGAACACCTTGTGTGCTATAAAATGTCACAACGTAACTGGGTGATTATAAAGATGCTCTACAGGTGTCTCTGATAGTGTTTGTTGAGTTGGCATAGATCAAGATTAGGATTTGTCACTCTGATTGTCGGAGAGGTATCTCTGGGCCCTCTCGGTAATGCACATCATATGAAGCCTTGCAAGCAATGTGACTAATGAGTTAGTTACGGGATGATACATTACGGAACGAGTAAAGAGACTTGCTGGTAACGAGATTGAACTAGGTATTGAGATACCGACGATCGAATCTCGGGCAAGTAACATACCGATGACAAAGGGAACAACGTATGTTGTTATGCGGTTTGACCGATAAAGATCTTCGTAGAATATGTGGGAGCCAATATGAGCATCCAGGTTCCGCTATTGGTTATTGACCGGAGATGAGTCTCGGTCATGTCTACATAGTTTTCGAACCCGTAGGGTCCGCACGCTTAATGTTCGATGACGATCGGTATTATGAGTTTATGTGTTTTGATGTACCGAAGGTAGTTCGGAGTCCCGGATGTGATCACGGACATGACGAGGAGTCTCGGAATGTCCGAGAGGTAAAGATTGATATATTGGAAGATAGTATTTGGCCTCCGGAAAGGTTCCGGATATTTATCGGAGTGCCGGAAGGGTTATCGGAACCACCGAAGAAGTAATGGGCCTTATTGGGCCTAGGGGAAAGAGAGAGGGGCAGCCAAGGGCTGGCCGCGCACCCCCCCATGGGCCTAGTCCGAATTGGACTAGGGGGAGGGGCGGCGCCCCCTCCTTCCTTCTATTTCCCCCTCCTTCCTTCTTCTCCTAGTAGGACTAGGAAAGGGGGGAGTCCTACTCCTACTAGGAGGAGGATTCCTCCCCCCTTGGCGCGCCTATGAGGGCCGGCCGGCCTCCCCCTCCCTCCTTTATATACGTGGGGAGGGGGGCACCCTAGGACACACAAGTTAATTGTTTTTAGCCGTGTGCGGTGCCCCCCTCCACAGATTTCCACCTCGGTCATATTTTCGGAGACCTTAGGCGAAGCCCTACCGGAATCACTTCATCATCACCGTCACCACGCCGTCGTGCTGACGAAACTCTCCCTCGGCCTCAGCTGGATCAAGAGTACGAGGGACGTCACCGAGCTGAACGTGTGCAGATCGCGGAGGTGTCGTACGTTCGGTACTTGGATCGGTTGGATTGCGAAGACGTTCGACTACATCAACCACATTACTAAACGCTTCCGCTTTCGGTCTACGAGGGTACGTGGACACACTCTCCCGCTCGTTGCTATGCTTCTCCTATATAGATCTTGCGTGATCGTAGGAATTTTTTTGAATTACTACGTTCCCCAACACACCACAACTCTTGATTCGGGGCAGTTAACTGCCGGGAGAAGTATCTAAACAAGGGCAAACTTACTGCCGGGGCATCCATTACTGCCGGTAGAAGTAGCTCACGGGAGTGTAACTGCCGCCAGAACATGAGGAACAAGGGCAAACAAACTGCCGGTACACTTGGGGGCGGCCTATCTGCCGGGAGAAGCCTACTACGGCCCATTATCTGCCGGGGTTTGCTTTTGGCGCGAGAGTGAAATACAGTTTGGGCCTAAGCGCGCACAAGTGAGGAAAAAAGCGCGCGCAAATGATGAAAAGTGTGCGAGAGACAAAAAAAAGCCCAAAAGAACTACACGCGCCGGCCCGTCCTCCAGACCGTAGCCACCCCCAAATACCTCTCGTGCCCTAACCTGACCTCGCAGCCGCCGCCCCCAAATCCCACCGGCGCCGGCGTCCCCCACCACCGCAGCCCCGCCGCCGTTCCGAGCCAGCCCCCCGCCGCACCCAGCCACCCCAACCCCGCTCCCTACCTGACCGCGCAGCCGTCGCCCCCAAATCCCACCGGCGCCAGCGTCCCCCACCACCGCAGCCCCGCCGCCGCCGGCGTCCCCCACCACCGCAGCCCAGCCGCCGTTCCGAGCCAGCCCCCCCGCCGCACCCAGCCACCCCAACTCCGCTCCCAGCCACCCCAGCGCCGCCGACCGCCCTAAATCACAGTACTGCCGGTGGCGGCCCCACCACCACAGCCCCGCCGCTGCTCCCAGCCACCCCACCGCCGCCGACCGCCCTCCACCCCGACGGACCACTGCTGCCTTTAGCCCCAACAACCCCACAGCAGCGCCGCCGGCACCCCCACGGACCGAGCAGTCGAGCACCGAGCGGGACCGCTTCCTCCACGTCCTCTCTGATGCCCCAAGCAGCGGAGCGTCCCTCTTCTCCGGCGAGCAGCTCTCTGCCACCTCAACATGCATCCTCTCCGTTCCCCCAAGCAGCGGAGCGTCCCTCTTCTCCGGCGAGAAGTTCTGCCACCTCAACATCAACATCCTCTCTGTGGACAGGGCTGCATCCTCAACATCCTCTCTCTGAGCATTTGGTGAGATTTCTTTGCAGCCTGGGTTTGGTTTAAATTGTGTACCTGCAAATGATTCAATTCTGACTTGTACAATTGTTACATGGTTCATTTCAATCTGTGAACTTGGCAGATGATTCAATCCTAACTTGCAAAATTGTTAGATGGGTTAGTTTAATCTGTGTACTTGGCACTCAGTTCTAGTTTTTACAACACTTGTTTTTGTGTTTAGTTGATGCCTCAAAGTTGTAGCATGTGGACAGAACAAGTGCTCTGTTTTTATCATATAGATGCCTCCTCAAACCTTGTTTCTACAACACTTCTTTGTTTATGTTTCGTGACATCAGATTTGTGGACATAACAAGTGTTTTGTTTTTATCATATAGATAATAATATTCTTACTACTATTTTAGTTTTGCAGTTCCTGAAATGACATGTTTCAATTGACTATTTATTGTATTATGCCAGATTGCATTCTTGGTCCGTATTGTATTTGTCCTTGCTTGTATTAGATAAGAATGGCATGCATTTTGTCACTAGATTTCCCCCATTAATAGAAGTATACTTTATTTCGTATGTTAGGTAAATATAGTGAATTTGGTCAAGAATGGACAAGAGTTGGATGGATAAAGCTAGAAACACACAAGCATATATTGACAGGGTAGTGAAATTCATAGAGTTTGCTTTTACTCATTCAGCAAGAGGGAATGCTATATTATGTCCTTGTAGAAAATGCCTGAACTGTTGTTGGTTTGAAGCTAGTGATGTCTATGAACACTTGTTATATCATGGGTTTATTAGTGGGTACAAAAGATGGATATATCTTGGGGAGGCATCATCATCTCTTGCATCTGATAGTGACCATGATCCGGTCCAACCTGATGATGTTCAAGAGGAGAATGACCTAGATAATTATGATGAGATGTTTGAAATTATTCAATATATGGCACACCTAATTGGGGATTTGAGTGATAGTGGCGGCGGGGAGGATCCAATTCACGAGGATGTAGAGCCTGGGAGCGTTGACCCTCTTCTAGAAAAGAAAAAGAAGCATGAGGCAGATGCTTTTCGACAATTCATAGCTGATGATAGCGAGGAGCTTTATCCAGGGTGCACAACCTTTTCAAAACTACGTTTCGTCGTTAGGTTACTACATACCAAATCTCTTGGAGGTTGGAGCGATAAAAGTTTTGACATGATGCTAGAGTTGCTAAAAGAGGCCTTCCCAACAGCAAAGCTACCCAAAAACTTTTATGAAGCTAAGAAAATGATAAAATGTCTTGAGCTTGGTTATATTAAAATTCATGCATGTGAGCATGATTGCATTATGTTTTGGAAGGAGCATGCCGATAAGGATATTTGTTCTACATGCAAAACTTCCCAGTGGAAATCTGAAAAGAACAGCCTTGATGGGAAACGTGTACACAAGGTCTCAATGAAGGTTCTTTGTTTTTTTCCAATAAAGAAGAGGCTACAACGCCTGTTCGTGTCCCCGAAGAGTGCAACAGATTGCAAATGGCATGATGAAGAACGCACAAGAGATGGACTAATAAGGCATACAGCGGATGCACCTGCTTGGAAGGACTTTGATGCCAAATATCCTAAGTTTGCCGAAGATAGTCGCAACATTAGGCTGCTTATATGTGCTGATGGTTTTAATCCATTTAGGACAATGAATTTATCATATAGTATTTGGCCTGTTGTAGCAATTCCGTTGAATCTTCCTCCTTGGTTGCGCGCGCGTCCGGCGGAACCGTTCCGTTGGCGCACGGGTGGGAAACGTTTCCCTTCCTATTAAGTTGTCAAGGCACCAAATATGTAGACAGGGCACAACGCACACCCACTCTTCGCTAGTTTTGTCAGCGGGCCGGCCCATCTAAAGCCATTTAGCAAATATAGGTGTTAAGTTTTTCTCTTCTTTCTTTTTTGTTTCCCACTTGTTTTCATTTATAAACTTTTAAAAAATTCACTTTTTTACAAATTTACAAACTTTTATCAAATTTACAAAGTTTTTTGAAATCTGTGAAGATTTTTAATTTGTGAACTTTTTCCAAATTTGTTTTTCAAATTTATATATTTTTATTTAAATTTGTGAGCCTTAAGAAAATTGCAAACTTTTTAAATTGAGATTTAAAATCTGTGATATTTTTTCAAATTCATGAACTATTTTCATATTCATGAAGGTTTTTCAAATTCAAGAACATTTTTCAAATCTGTTTTTTTTTTGAAAATTTGTTAATAATTTTGTGAAAATTTTCCAAGTTTACAAAATAAAATAAAAACCTGTGAACCTTTGCAGATTCACAAAATTATTTTAAACTAGATGATACTCCGCGCGTTGTTGCGGGTACACTTGTTTATATTTCTAAAGAACTCTATAATAAATACGTGCATATATCGAGTAATAGAGGAAGAGCTAAAAGGGTAATCTCTTGCCAAGTACGTAGTGCTTTGCGGCAACGAATCCCCTGTGTAAAATTTTGAGTTTGAAGTACCAATGCAATAATGTTGTACCATTTTTGAAAGCATGATCCGGCACCAGTACCAGTAGAGTAGGTAGATTAGAGAATCATTTCACAGCCTAAGTTGCACTAACTAAAACAGAGAGGTATTTGCTTCACACTCTGTATTTGCTTCACACTCTTTCTTATGAATAAAGATTCTGAGATGGTATAGAATCACCCATGTAGATATTCCTGGAATAACTAACTAAAAAAGAGAGGAATTGTTAATGTAGGATAAATCAATCCTGGTTCTAAATTTAATCTGGGCAGAAAAAAAGCTAATGCCTCCTTCTTTTATTTTATTGTTCGGAACACCATCACCATTTACTCTTGATGGGAACAATAGAGAAATATAAAAAATTTATAACTCTAAATCACCAAAGAGGGTAGTTGTCTCGAAGTGAGAAAGCTACCTGTTCATTGTTTCATGCCAAGCTATTGTACCGTACTACACTCAATCCATCAGCACATGATACTGGAACTGTTAACGTATATACATTAGTAGTTAATCCTTGTAATTATATTTGACAGATTGTCTAGGATAGTTTCCTTGTAAATCTGATCTTGTAATCTCTTGTACTTGGCAACCAAGCTTGCCGTATTATTAATAGTATGCAAGTCCGTAGCTACCATGCACGGCAAAACCATTCCATCTATTTTGACTTGGTATTAGAGCGTGATCCAATCTCCACGCCATGGCTGGCACCACTGCCGGCGCGCTTGTCACCACCACCGCCGGCGCCATAGTCTCCAGTCCCACCCCCTCCATGCCGTCGCTCGCCGGCCTCATCACCGTCCGGCTCACCCGCGCCAATTTTCTGTTGTGGAAAGCGCAGGTCATACCAAACCTGACCGGCGCCGGCCTCTTCGGCTATCTCGACGGGTCTGTTCCCGCGCCGCCGAAGACGATTGTCGAGGGCGTCGGTGACGAAGCACACTCCGTGCCCAACCCCGAGTACCAGCCCTGGCGGAGGACCGACCAGGCCGTGCTCGGCGCGCTCTTGTCCTCCATGACAGAGGAGGTGCTCGCCCAGATGACGCGGGCAACATCCTCAGCGGCCATCTGGACTGCTCTCGGCGCCATGTTCGCCGCCCAAAACCGGGCCAGCGTGCGTCAACTTCGCATGCAGCTGTCGCAGACGAAGAAGAAGGACATGTCGGCAGCAGAATTCTTCCACAAGATGACGGGCTACGCCGACGCGCTAGCCACCGTTGGCGAGGTGCTCTCTGATGACGAGATCATCGGGCATATCATCGGGGGGCTGGGTCAGGAGTATGACCCCCTCATGACGGCACTCTCCATCTTCAACGGAGAAGTGAGTCTCTCCGAGTTCTACTCCTATCTTCTTTGCTTTGAAGCACGACAGGAGCAGCATGCCGCCAACAGTGATGACTTCTCTCCATCCGCCAACAACGCCATGCGCCATGGAAACAGCTCCGTGTCTCGCGACGGCAGTCGCAACGGAAACGGCGGCCGCAACAGCGGCGGCGGCGGCGGCTACAATGGTGGCCACAACGGCAACCGTGGCAACAACGGCGGGCGCTACAAGGGCGTCGGCGGTGGCATCGGTGGCCACGGTCGAAACCGTCGCCCTCCCAAGTGCCAAATATGCCGCCAGGAGGGACATTACGCCATCGACTGTGCCGAGCGCTACAACCATGCCAATCAGTCGGGTGAGCACCACGGCGCCAACGCCAACATGGTGACATACGGTCATCGTGACAACAATTGGTACCTCGATACCGGTGCCACCGACCACCTCACCAATGACCTCGACCGCTTGACGATGCACGAGCGCTATGCTGGAAAGGATCAAGTCCAAGTTGCAAACGGTGCAGGTTTGGAAATTTCTAACATTGGTCATACTAAACTTGCTGGCTCAAGTGATCCCATCCACCTTAATAATGTGTTGCACGTTCCTGAAATTCACAAACATCTCCTTTCTGTTTATCGTCTTGTTTCGGATAATCGAGTGTTTGTAGAATTTCACAAATTTTTCTTTTGTGTGAAGGACAAAATAACGAGGAGGGTCCTTCTTTACGGTAGAAGCCGCCATGGTCTCTATCCCATTCCGTATGGTCGGCCATCGTCATCGTCATCGCGTCGAGCTTTTTCCGGTATTCGGTCTTCATCGAGTCAGTGGCATCATCGCTTGGGTCACCCTTCGAATAATGTAGTTGAGTCTGTCGTTCGTTCAAATAAACTCCCTTGTTCGTCGAGTCATGATACTTTCATTTGTGACGCATGTCAACGCGCCAAAAGTCATCAGTTACCCTACAATAATTCTTCTCGTGTTTCTTCGAAACCACTCGAGCTTATTCATACCGATGTGTGGGGGCCTGCCCTCGCCTCCTCCGGAGGTTTTAAATTTTATGTTAGCTTTGTTGATGACTTCAGCCGTTTTACCTGGATTTATCTTCTTAAACGTAAATCTGATGTCGAACAAGTTTTCTATAACTTTCAGGCACATGTCGAACGACTTCTCAACACAAAAATTCGTGCGGTTCAATTTGATTGGGGGGGCGAATACCACCGTTTGCATGCATTTTTCCGGCGTGTTGGTATTTCTCATCGCATATCTTGTCCTCACACTTCCCAACAAAACGGTATCGCTGAACGTAAGCATCGTCATTTGGTTGAAACCGGGCTTGCTCTCCTCGCTCATTCTAATCTCCCTCTACGTTATTGGGATGAAGCGTTTCTCACCGCTTGCTATTTGATCAATCGCATGCCTAGCCGGACCCTTCAAAATATGCCACCACTCAAACGTCTTCTTGACATCACTCCGGATTACTCGTTTCTCCGTATTTTTGGATGCGCGTGTTGGCCTAGCCTTCGCAAATACAACCCCCGTAAACTTGAGTTTCGCTCCAAGATGTGCGTTTTCCTCGGATATAGTTCGTTTCATAAAGGATATAAGTGCCTCGACAAGTCCACTGATCGCATCTATATCTCTCGAGATGTTGTCTTCGATGAAAAAGTTTTTCCCTTTGGGACTAGTGCATGTCCCGATTTATCTCACTTAAATCCTCCTGTGTCGTTTCCTTCCACTGAGCCAGTAGTTCAGGATGCTAATGTAAGAAATTACAATCTGTCACTTTTGTTTCCTGAGACTTGTCCTGCAGGTACACAAGCTGGCGAGGTGAGGGCGATTGGAGCAACAGGCGCGAACGACGTGCATGCTACAGCCCCATGCACGCAACCGGCCTGTGCCACGCGGCTGGCTACTGGGCCGGCCCCTGCTTCACCGCAACCCACTGCTAGGCCGGATGCATGCCAGTCACCTGAGCCGGGTGCGGCCCAGTCCCCCGACGCGGCTGCAGTCCAGTCGCCCGAGCAGGCGTCGCTCGCGCGCGCGGCTCGGCAGGGCGGCTCCTCGTCCGACGCAGCGATCGAGCGAGCCGCGCCTTCGCCCGACGCGGCTGATCGCGTGCATGCATGCAGCGACGTAGCCCCAGGAGCTGTGGCAGATGATCCCTCCGCGACGGCACCTGTTCTAGAGCGTGCTCGCACGCGTCTCCAGAACAACATCCGGCGTCCGAAGGTTCCAACTGATGGCACCGTCCGCTACAATCCGTATCGCCGCGGCAGTTTCAGCGCCGTCGTCTCCGTTCCGACTACGCATCATCAAGCTCTTATTGATCCTGCTTGGACGGCCGCCATGCGAGAGGAGTTCTCTGCCCTTCAGCGCACTGAGACGTGGTCTCTTGTGCCTCGTCCTCCCGGCACCAACATCGTCAGCTGTAAGTGGATTTTTAAGCTGAAGGAACGGTCTGATGGCTCTCTTGATAAGTACAAAGCACGTTTGGTTGCACGTGGGTTTACTCAGCAATATGGTGTTGATTATGTTGCCACTTTTAGTCCGGTTGTGAAGCCGGCCACTGTTCGTCTTGTGTTGTCACTCGCTGTTTCACAGGGCTGGTGTTTACGTCAGATTGATGTCAGCAATGCGTTCCTTCATGGTCTGCTTAAAGAGGATGTGTACATGCAGCAGCCCCCAGGTTTTGAGGATCCTCGGTATCCCCATCATGTTTGCAAGCTTTGGAAGTCTATTTATGGACTCAAACAGTCTCCGCGAGCATGGTACTCTCGCCTCAATGATCGACTGCATCAGCTTGGGTTTCACTCATCCAAGGCTAACACCTCCCTCTTCATTTTTCGGGAAGGAGTTGTGGTCATTTACATGTTCGTCTATGTTGATGATATTGTCATTGCTGGCTCTTGCTCTAATGCAGTTGATCGTTTGCTTCGCACTTTGGCTGGGTCCTTTCCCATCAAAGACCTGGGGCGTCTTTCTTACTTCCTTGGGATTGAAGCCACTTACAATTCAGGGGGAATGGTGTTGTCTCAACGGAAGTACGCTGATGATCTTCTTCATCGTGCTCATATGGAGAATTGCAAGGAGGTTTCTACTCCCATGTCAGTCACCGATAAGTTGGCAGCAGATCTTGGTACTCCCCTCACTGATGATGATGCCTTCAGCTATCGTAGCATGGTTGGAGGATTGCAGTACCTTACTCTTACTCGTCCTGATATTTCGTTTGCTGTCAACAAGGTGTGCCAATATTTGGCCAAACCCACTAATGTGCATTGGGAAGCAGTCAAGCGTATACTCAGGTATATCAAGGGTACTCTGACCACTGGACTCTGCATTCGCCGGTCTAGCTCCACACTTCTTAGTGTATTTACTGATGCTGACTGGGCAGGGTGTGTTGATGACCGACGCTCTACAGGTGGTTTTGTGGTTTTCCTTGGCCCTAACCTGATTTCATGGAGTGCTCGAAAACAACCCACAGTTTCACGGTCAAGTACCGAAGCAGAGTACAAGGCGCTTGCAAATGGCACGGCTGAAGTTACTTGGGTGCAATCCGTGCTTAAAGAACTAGGAGTATTTCTGCCACGGCCACCAGTTTTATGGTGTGACAATTTGGGTGCTACCTATCTGAGTGCAAATCCAGTTTTTCATGCAAGGACAAAACACATTGAGGTGGATTTTCACTTTGTGAGAGAAAGGGTGGCACAAGGAGCGTTGGATGTCCGGTTTGTGTCCTCCAGTGATCAAGTGGCGGACGCTTTCACTAAGCCGGCTACTAAGTTCATGTTGGAGAAATTACGACGCAATCTCAACCTTGTGGCCGGTTGAGATTGAGGGGGAATGTTAACGTATATACATTAGTAGTTAATCCTTGTAATTATATTTGACAGATTGTCTAGGATAGTTTCCTTGTAAATCTGATCTTGTAATTTCTTGTACTTGGCAACCAAGCTTGCCGTATTATTAATAGTATGCAAGTCCGTAGCTACCATGCATGGCAAAACCATTCCATCTATTTTGACTGGAACAGTTGGAACAAAGATGTAGAAGCATAATTCCGTGTGAACTGCTTGATACAGAAATAATGGCACATCCTGTAGCCAGGGACGATTTCAAGGGGGGACGAGCGAGACCCCCCCCCCCCCCCCCCCAACGATCACGTTGGCCCTTGATAGCATTAGGTTGCAGCATTTTTTTTTTGTGTACGCAACGATTTGTGGCTTGTCTCGCCCCCCCCCCCCCCCCCCCCCCCCCCCCCGTGCCTCCCATAGTCAAAGCCCATGTACGCACACACGATGGCAGACAGCAGGTCAAAGGCCCAAATACCAGGAGAAGGAAAGAAGAAAAACAGCCCACCGTGAATGAGAAGGACACAGGCTCAAGCATGACGCATGCATACGTCAGTTGTTCTTTCTCCTCTGGTCGCTTGGTTTCCAATCTATTAGTTCCTGCAATTGGAAACAACCTGCTCGCTGACGCCGCCCATCTAGTAGATCGTCTACTGTCGAGAAGGGAAGGAGACAGGCAAGAGCCGTCGCGCCGATCCACAGGCGCGTTTCGGCCGGCCGGCCGGCCGGCGGCACGGATGAGCGCCCCAACAAGAAAGAAAAGGTCAGTTTATTTTCAGGATTAGATTACTTTCTGCCTTATAATGTAATTGTAGACATTGCATAGTAATTAAAAAAATTCAATTGTATAATTGTGTTTGTGTAGACATAAAGAGGAAGAGAGGGACTGGGGGAAGCACGGTCACCATGAACGACCATGGATTTAAGGATGCATGAGCATGACCGTCCTCTATGCCTCCATGGTACGCCAATTTTTTTTGCCTAACATGAATGATCGTTGATTGATGGACATGAAAATTGGATTGGAATCAATTATTTATACTACAGTGTACCGAATTTTGCTATATAAACTAACAAACTGAATATGTCTTGGCAAAGATTGATAATTTGGTAGTCTTCTTCTAGATCGATGAAAACATGATTTCAGTTTACGCCTTTTTCATGGTCAAAATGTTTTATGGCTGGGTCGATCAAGTGTAGAACTCGCCCCCCCCTATACCAAATTTCTGGCTCCGTCCCTGCCTGTAGCCATTAGCAATGCAAGATATTGAAGCATGCTACTGTCAAAAATAATCCCACATCCTGTATCCATCAGCAAAACTCAATCGGATAGCGTTTCCGCATAAATGTTACTGAAAAAACCAATCGATGTAACATGCATTATTGACTGCTGCAAGATATAAAGAAGGATTAACACGCCATGCATTATATGGCAAAAGGCTAAACATAACAAAGATAATAGAAGCGAATCCTAAAAGGCACATATATATATCTGGAAGAAATAGAATTCATGGGAATACGCAGGTAGAGGAATACTGTGGGGTACAACACATCAGATTGAAGCCCTTGCAATTGCTCGTCTGTTCAGGTCTTGAAGCAAAAGGACGACTCCTAATAATATTCGCTACTAGGTTGTTCCTCTGTGGCCGAAAGGAGAGCCAGGTTGGTTGTCCAGGGGAAAGCGAAATCGCACCTTGGGTGAGGTGCAGGAGAGCTGTCGGAGGCAACGGGGCCGGTGGCCAGAGCCGGAGGAGTCCATCAGGACCACATGCATAGAGATTCCTGTAGAATAGGTTACAACATCTTGCCAGTTTTTGTTTGCGCTTATGATTGAACCGCTGCTAATGATACAGCGTGCATACAGTAACTTGAGAGGCGCAAGATGGTGAAGCGGCAACATAACTTAAGAGCATCTCTAGAAGACCCATATAATGCTGACCCGCAAAACGCGTTTGCATATGTAAAAACGGCTTTGCGGGTCGGCGCGTGCGGTCGCAGAGTCAGACCCCGCAAAACGGACCCGTATAAAAGAATATTCGCGGAATATGCTCTTTTATGGGTCGGCTTTGCGGGGTCTGCTCGGGCGCCGCTTCCGTCGGCCCGCAAATCCGAAATTTGCAATTCAATTTGACACAAGAAAATACATTTCTTTACTTTTTCAACGGCATTGGATACATAAGACTTCACCAAATCTTTGCTAAAATAGCAAGACTAAAGAAAACAAGAACCACGATTATGCATTTTAGAAGATATCAAACTTCCATAACTGCTCCCACTAGTTGGACCAATATCGTCTCCATGCATTCGTTGTTGATCTGCGGATTCTTGATTTTGCATTCTTCATTCTTCTTCTTTGGTTCTAGAGAAGTAGACGTTGCTTCCCCTCTACTTTCTTCTCTAATTACACATGCAGCCGCATCATTACCTTCGATTCTACTAAGGAGTGCACGAACATCTATTAAGTTCCTTTCTATCAATAAATCAATGTATTCTCCTTCCCAAAACCAAAATAAGCATCCATCTTCCTACACACATGACGATGTTCGAAATGAGCTATCGCAATTGAACCAAAGAATACGGTGCCAAAGCCGAATGAAAACAATACATACCACGTCGTTTTCGCATTTGAAGAACATCCATCCGGGGTGCTTCGGCGTGCCCGAAGTTAGCCGCAGCACTGTGGACGTGCAGTCGTCGCACTGTATGAGTGGCATCGGCGAGCCGCTGCGCGAGCGCCGAGCCCGCCGGCCGGCCGGCCGAATCCATGCCGGCAAACCGTCGGCGGCGACGACAGGACGAACCCGTACCTGCATGCGGCGATGGGGCTTTGCCGGGGCTGCGCGGGGTGCTCCCCGACCATTCCATCGCTTGGCGCAGCCACTGGCGGCCGGAAAAGCCAAATCCGGCCACCCGCGTCGGGCGGCCGCAGATCTACAACTTTCCGGCCCGCCGACGCAGGAGGGGGTGGCGGAGGGCAACCTCGGGCGTGTGGCGGCCTTTCGGCGTGATCCCGTCGGCTACTTTCGCCGGAATCGTGGGCGGCGGCCCGGCGGCAGGGCGAGGGGGAGAGGGGAGGTGGTAGGTGGGGAAAAGCGTGGGCTGAAATGTCCTCCCCACCAACCTCTCCCGCTATATGCAGGGCGCCGACGGGACGAGGGGGGGGGGGGGGGGAACCCGCGTATTCACGGGTTGGGGTCGAGATTTTGCCGCGTCCCTCAAAAATATTTACGGGCCGGACGCGTTTGCGGGGTCTGTTCGGGCAGGATTTTCCGCGCCGACCCGCATTTTGGCGGTTATTTTGCGGGTCGCGGCTTTTTACGGGGTCTGCTAGAGATGCTCTAGGTAAGTTCGGGGTGGGATGTGGAGGGGATCACCACAGCGGCTTATGCGAAAGCCAAACTCGAGGATGTTCCGGCAGAGGTCGCAGCCGAGGTCAGCCTGGTCGGGGCGGTTGACGATGATGACGATGTCCTCCCCTTCCGCCGCCGCCAGCTCCATCACCATCGTGACCTCCACCCCCGGCCCGCCGCCACCGTGCCCCGAAGATCTCCTCGCCATCGGCATCACCTGGGATCCCGATCCGGATCCTCTCTCCTCACCTCTCCCCCTTCTCTCGCATTGGGTTGAAATTGTGGAGTATCGTGTAGTAGTGTTTTTTTTTTCTTTTGTTGGACGATGGGTGGTGTGAGGCCGGAGCCAAGGCAGACCGGCGATCGTTCCGAAGCCGGAGAGAGCTCTAACCCAGCGATTGCCGCCCAGCAGCCACACCCGCATGGGAAGGACTGGGATTTTTCTGGATAGAGAGAGAGAGAGCTCAATGGACTGAAACTTGAGAGACGCGAGAGCACGCTCATTATATGGACACGGAGTAAAGGGCCCATGTGAGAGATGAAGGGCCTATGGGGGAAAGTATCAAGTACTCCCACCCCTAGGGTGCTCCCGGTGCACCGATGCCGAAAAAGATTTTTAAAATGTTCGAAAAATTCTGAAAAAAATGCAGCACATCGACGGAACATCGATGTCTCTTGTCACAAAATTTCAAATCAAAAATTTGAAACATTGCTTGAGATACAAAAATGATAAATTTGACATCAATGTGATAATGGGCCAAATCTAAAGCCCAACTTATGTTGTGTACAAAAATTTGTCATTTTTGTATCTCGAGCAATGTTTCGAATTTTGATTTGAAATTTTGTGACAAGAGACATCGATGTTCCGTTGATGTGCTGCATTTTTTTCAGAATTTTTTGAACAATTTAAAAATGTTTTTCGGCCATTTGGAGCACCGGGAGTACCCCAAGCCTGGGAGTACTAGATACTTTCCCGGGCCTATGGGATAGTCGATGGAAGATGGAGAGGCCCTGGTTTCGTCTTCCATGTTACTAAAAGATAGTGGGGAACTGGGGATGAAGGCGTCAGTACAGAGAGGGAGAAATCATTTTTATATGTGGACCTATTTGATGACGTGGACAGCTTGCAATGACATGGCACATCGCTGATGTGGACAGTGTGCATGATGAGAGAATATGAAGTAGTGGGGAGCAATTTTTTAAGAATGGTAGGTTCGATATTTTTTTAATCTATGATCATTTTTAATTAAAAAACTAGCAACCGTTTTTTTGGTAAACAATACGACAACATAAGAGAAAACTGAGAAAAAGAGAGCGAAAAAAATGTAGGCGAGGGTACGAGGCAAGTGGCTGTTTCATGGACTTCTCATTCAAAAGGTTGTATCATGAACCTCTCAGACTTGGAACCATGCACATCCGGTCGTTTTACTGATTGTGGTTTTTTTTTTTGCGAATACTGATTTTGGTTCCTAGCTAGATAGATATGGTACTCCTATTTCCTAGGAATTATTGAGGGCATCTGACCGGTGCCCACTTGTGGCGTGCTCAGTCCACATGTGGCTCATACAGGTAGACATGCATGGATGCAACCAAATTTTCACCCACGTGCAGTATGGCGTCCGCGAAGCTCTCATGGCCTCACGCTCTCTTTGTGCAACTTCTATTTAAAGCAACGACCACCTTCATAAGCGTCCCCAGCGTAAGCATCGATCTCATTGAAAGTAGCAACATCTTGTTGAATCATCCCTCTACCACTTGTCAACTAGAGTAATGGCCCCAGCCAAGAACATTGCGGCGGCACGAATCCTTGTCATCGTCATGGTGGCAACTGCATCATTACCAACGTCAAGCGCCGCCATCGAGAAGCCCAACGAGGAGCTGTTCAAGGCGTCCCTTGGCGCGCTCATCGATGTTGCCATTAACGATGTCATCGCCGCCACCCCACCATCCAAAATACCCGAAGTAAAAGCGGCTGGGGAGAAGCAGCAACTCCTCGCTATGGCCAAGGCGGACACGGCCAAAGGAGAGACGGCGAAATTACATGCATGCATGTCGGCCTACAAGAAGGCTGCCGAGCAAGTCCTTGCTGCACCGCCCGCTCAAAAGTTCTCGGTTATGGAGACAGGCTTTACTGAGGCTTCTCGCCCAGCTCCGTAATGGGCACCTCGTTCACCCCTATATTCGATTTGTTTCTTATTTTGATTGTCATGCATTCAGTAGTTCTTGTTTCATTTTTATTTCATCCTATTTCTATTGGCGACTTTGTTTCGCATGATCGAGCACTTGTAATAATCCAGATATAGGGAACCCTCACGTACGGGCACATTACGATATGTAGTCTGTTTATTTTCCCAAATCTATACCTATACCTATACCTAATATTAATATTGAAGGAAGGAAAATTTCATAGTTCCCCATCCACAACTCCTTTATCTTTATCTTTACCTAATATTAATGGGAGAAGGCTTTCATAGTTCTTCATACGTCAAGTCTATTATATCCGTCGATTTTATGTTAACAATAAAGTTTGACGACTGAGATTTAAAAGTAGATGTACATAACAGTTTGAAAAAAAACTTTACAACTCCTCCCACGGTACGAGAAGAAAACCAGAAACAAAAGGCAACGAAAATTAGTACTCCGTCTCCTTCTCCTTATTAAATTAGAAAAACTCAAATTAGTATACTATATAAATACTACCTTAATGTTATTTATCTATACATACTCTGCCGGTTTGAATCCGCAGAGAGAATAATGCCAAGGACTGATGGCATGCCCTAGCACCGTCACCGTCGTAGTTGATCCTCGCCTCAGTGTCGCCGAGTTGCCGACTACCCCAACCGCAGACGCCGGCGGGAGGCTAAGAAAAACTTGGAGAAGAAGCAGAACATGGTGACGAGTTGCGCCGGGAGCGGGAAGCGGGCGCGGCTGAGCGACACCATGACGGCAACGAGGCCCTTGGTCTGGAACATGGGGGCGCAGTTGAATCGGAACGCTAGCACAATGGTGAGCGCCCGACGCAAGGCGAAAGGTGGTGGGCAGCGATAACATGAGCGGCAGCACGGCGGTGATGAGGTTGGTGGCAACGCGCGTGACCGTGTTCTCCGGGAACCGCCGCAGGTGTCGTTGAGGAACTCCAGGGATGGCGCACCCACGCAGCCGGTCGTCCGCGCGAGGCGGCACCAGAACAGCTTGTACTACCCGCACGACAAGCTGCTTAGGAGGAAGATACGTAGCCTAACATCATCGGGTGGCAATGGCAGAGGTAGCCACATCTGGTGGTGGTGGCCCAAGTTGAGGACAGCCGACCGAAAACGGTGAACGGCGTGGAGGAAAGGTTCGGGCGCGTCCTGCGCGGCCGTGTGCGGGTGATGTGCACCTCGCCCATGGCTCATCCAAGAGGGAGAGGGATGGTGGAGGCGGCCACTGCTCACAGGCAGGGCGCGCGCGGACGAGAGGGAGCCCCTGCGTACAACGCTGGGGCTCGAGCTGCTCGGGAGGCACGACCAGATGGGCTCGGGCGGCAGGGTCATGGGGTCGAGGTGGTCGCGGCTCGGGCACTCGTCCATGGCAGCGAGCTGCCGGAGATATGGGACCGGAGGAGGAGGCCACAAAAGGTCGAGCAGCGGAGTGAGGGGAGGCTTGGCCGGATCGAGCGCGTGCCATACAGGCCTAGAGCAGTCGAGGTCATGGTCATGGTTGTTGCGGGCGAGCTCGCGAGGAAGTGGAAGGAGACTAGGCGCGAGGTGGCAGGAGGGACTTCTATTTGCACGCCCGCCCGTGAAGGGCCTTTTGCTGTGTGTGTTTTCCGCAGCATGCATGCACAGACTCCACAATACAGCCACTGACATGCAACGCCATACATCCATCCATCCTGCAAGCGCTGGGGCTGGCTGGATGCTCGATGGGGCCAAATATATAGTTGTATGGCCCATTTAGACCACCAACTGGCCCATTGATTCTTCTGCGATTTGTTTGCATCGAACATTAGCTAGCCACCCAGAGCCAGTAAACCATGTACGCAGTACGCATACATGTAGATTTGTTTTGTACAAAATGAAGGTAGTCGTCCTACCTTTCCCTAAGGAGAGCTCCGCCAATGACCACTGTGTATGGAGAAATCAAGCCTGAGGGCAAATTAGGCATTAGCCGACCGGACGTGGCCGCTGTGAATTAATGAGCTGACCTTCTATATGGAGACGATGAGCCCAATGAGGTTGGCAAGAAGGCTAGCAGCGAGACGGCCGTCGTTGGCTTGGAATTTGATAGATATGTGAAGTCGGAGAAGAAGATGCTTTGAGATGGGTGCTAAACACGCGTCGTTTTTTGCACAGGTTTTATTGTTATAGGCAAAAAAAAACGGTTTCATAGGATTTTTTTCTGTCCCACGGCAACACCGTCATGGACCATAACCTCCCTTGGGGGCGACCGGTTTTAGCATGCAATTTACTCTGTGAATGCACCCCCCATGCATGGCAAGTACACTCCATAGAGCTCTACATCAGCGGGCGAGGTAAATTTGTCTTTTGTGAATATAAATAATCCTTCAGATTTTTAAATTAATCAATTCTTTATAAATTGACCAAGAACATTTCATTTACAAACGGTGCTCTGTGAATATAGCTATTCTTCTTATCCTTATGTTAATATGTATTTTTAGGGATGAACATGTCACTGGAAGAAATAGACACTATAATCGACACCAACACAAATTCACTGCTTTGAAGTCAGATGTTCCAATAAAGTTTTGGTATTGTGAAATTGGGCCTAAAAATGAGCTCCATCGGATCCCCTTCAATTATTGGTGATCACCATGCATTTAGCCCAACTCCCCTATATGGAGGGGGCCTTGGCCTTCTCCCAATACCATCCCCAATACCTTGGAACCACCCATGTGTCGTCCACCCGAAGCCGCCCACACCACCATGATGTCACCATCTCCGCCCACGGTCACACCACTGCTGCCCATCACCAACGACCGGCATGCCACCGCCGGAGAGAGAGAGAGAGAGAATGGAAGTATATTTTTGTTTCTCCCGTTGCAACGCACGAGCCTTTTTGCTAGTATCTGTTAATTTTATGTTAACCACATAGATTGACGGCTGAGATTTAAAAGAAGAATTGTTGATCGCAGTTCAGAAATTTCGTCCCTATGTTAGTTCATCCGTGCGCTTGGCTGTGTGTCCAGGTCGTATACAACAAGAAAAGGTTGGTTGTGTCCGTGTCAAAGTCTCCAAGATGGGGCTGCTGGAGGCTGTGACCGGGGAATATGGAAAGAAAGATGAGGAGATCATCACAGGGATGGACGCGGGAATCAAGCCGCCACGAATGAGGACGTGTCCATGTGGAGAAGGAGGTGAAAGCGGGGCCGGACTCGAGGCAACTCATCCCGGCGAGCGTCTTACCGAGCGGGTCATCGGGGTCGGTAATGAGAGAGCGACCGAGCACCGGCGCCGGCGGCAAGTGCCATCACCTCTCCTGTCTCGCTATGATGCATCAGTTTGGGACATTACAACGGCAGCCTTGAGGGCGGTCATACCTTCCAGGGGCGGGCCGACAGCAGCCACACGAGGGAGCGATCCCGTCCCGATGTCACAAGTGCCGCCGCCGTCTTCCCCAACCCAATCGCCGCACAAACCAATCTCGGCCACGCCCCGCTGCTGTTGTGGCACCATGGTACCCCCGCCGCTGGTCCCCCGTTGCTCGCGTTGTTGTTGTGCATCCCGCTTCTGCTGCCACTGCCCCCTGGACGTGTGGCCAGGATCCTCCAGCGCCAGACTTCGCTTCATGGTCTGCACGCAGACGTCCGAGCTCCGCTGCCCACCTGCGCGTGTTGCCGCTCCCGGCCACCCTGGTGTGAGGTTGTGCATGTGTGAGGCAGTGCTAGAAGCGTCGATTGTGGTGGTACTGGTGGTGGCAAGCATGCTCATGGGAGTCAGGATGGACAGGGGTTCTATGTTAACGCCGACGGAGATGGCGAGGAAAGCAGGGGGAGGCGGGCGTGTCGGAGAAGGCGTCAGTTTCTGTCACAAGATCGTTCCCGATCCCCATAAACCGTTGCTGCTGATGCTTTCCAGGCCAGCCTGTTGGTTGTATACGTTTTTAAAATTATGTATATTGACAATTTGTAATGTAGATTTACATAGTTAAAGACGATTATAAAAGAGTAAAACTATTTCTGTTTTGCATCATACGAAATATTGATTTCGCCCCCCCCCCCCCCCCCCCCCACACACACACACATCCACCACTGCTACACCATACATAGCTGCGCTTCCCTCCTTGATGGCATCAACAACCACCTTACAATCTGAAGTCACATAGAACCTATGGATGTATATAGATCGTCAACCAATGCCTCCAGTTTAGTTGGATCATCAATATTCCAGAAATTCGCAGGGCCACGCAGGTGCGGAGGCACGCAGATGCCAAGCCCCGCCCGGTCACTTGATTGTCTCGTGATTCGTGAAGTAGTTGGATCTCGCGCGAGGGTACAATAAGTTTTAATCGTTGAAACTTACAATTTTGCATCTGAAAATTCTGATTTTCTCGGTCGCGAGTATCAAGTTTCAGCGTTGAAATTTTAAGCTGTTTTTTTGTCGGTCGCAGGTGCTAAAGTCATGATTTTATCAGTCGTTCGTAGTAAGTTTCAAGAGTTGAAACTTAACATTATTTTTTCAAATTTCATCAAAAACGTATTCAAAATGGATCTTATTTGAAAGCTCTCGTCACAAAAATTATGAATATCAAAATAGAACTTAATTTGATTTTTTATTTAAAAGATATGAAAGTTTGAAAATCGAAAGGCAAAATAAAAAACACGCGCGATAGACTCAGTGCCGCCGCACATACGTGCCACAGATTCTCAACATTCTTGAACACAACCGCGAAGCCAGACTGTCGACCTAAACTGTAGACAGGAACGCTATGCCAGTCATGGGCTGCATTATATGGGTTTGGGTATCACTCGGCCGGCTCATGGACTCGCTGCTAAGGAGTGCGAGTACGGCGACGGCGGGCCCAAAATGCGCGGCGACCACCGTCCGTGTCCTTGTCCACCAGGGAATCCCGGCGCGCATATCCGGTCGCCGCCGCACACCCATCCCCTCCCCTCGCGTCGCCTCCGGTCTGACGAAAGCCAGCGAGAGTCGCTCATTTCCTGCTAGTGTTTTACATGATTCTGCGAGGGTCTATAGTTTATTTCCAGCGGTTAGAATTAATTTTCACTTTACTCTGCCCTCGGTTGCTGCATGAGCAAACAATTGCTTAAATTGAGGATGGAGTTCAAGCTGGAAGAGAGATGGATACATCCATTTCCGAGACAAGTAATTCCGAACGGAGGGAGTAGGAGATAAGGTACAGTGGGAAATACAAACGGTACAATTGGTACACCTAATGTACAGTATGCTAACACCCCCGCAGTCAGAACGCCGCCTGGGTGGATGTTCGCGAAAATCTCTGAAGACCACTGTAGGTAAGCCCTTGGTGAAAACATCAGCAAATTGAGAACCGGTGGGGACATGAAGTACTCATGCCTCCCCCAAAGCAACTCGATCACGCACAAAGTGAAGATCAATCTCGACGTGTTTAGTCCTTTAGTGCTGAACGGGGTTGGATGACAGATAAGTAGCACTGATGTTGTCACAGTAGACGATGATGGCCTTCGATGGCGGCGCATGAACCTCTTGGAGAAGTTGCCAAAGCCATGTGGATTCAGCAACGCAATTGGCGACTGCCCTGTACTCGGCCTCAGCGCTCGAGATCTAGAGACAGTAGGTTGGCGTTTAGATGACCAGGAGATGAGATTGGAGCCGAGGAATGCATAAAATCCGGATGTGGATTTACATGTGTCAGGGCAGCCGGCCCAATCCGCGTCAGAATAGGCCACAAGATCATGAGAGGCGGACTGGTACATCTGGAGGCCATAGTGAGAAGTACCCTATAGGTAGCGGAGCATACGTTTGACGAGCTGGAGGTGAGATGTGCGTGGATCATGCATGAATAAACATGCCTGCTGGACGGCGTATGATACGTCAGGGCGGGTGATAGTTACACTAGTAGAAAAAGGCCCATTTGTCCCGATTCATAAGGCCCATTTGTCTCGGTTCGGGGACCGGGACTAAAGGGTCGGGACTAAAGCCCAACACCTTTAGTCCCGGTTCTTATACGAACCGGGACAGATGGGGCTCCACGTGGCCGCTGCGGCGAGCCCAGAGAGGAGGGCCTTTAGTCCCGGTTGGTAACACCAGCCGGGACCAAAGATCATCCACGTGTCAGCAGCTCAGGAGCTGGGGTTTTTGTTTTTTTTTGAAAGGGGGGGGGGGTTGGGGGTTTTTTGGGGGTTTTGTAGGGTTAATTTAGGGGTTTCATATATTGTGTTAGCTAGCTAATAGCTAGAGAGAAGTGTCCTCTCTTATCTCCGTGCTTGGTCGACGCTACGTACTATACGTATAGAGAGGACTCGACACGCTAGCTAGTAAGCAAATGAAGGAAACCATTAAGTACACAAGATCGTCATGAACATATACAGAGAGAAGTGATCGACCTCCTCCTTCTCCGAGAGATTGGTCGAACAACAAGTTTTCGTATATCTATCCGACGCTACTAGCTACATATATACAACATAAGATCTCTTACAATCCCTAACATTTGATGTCAAGTTCCACATGGTATTCTCCGGCAGGATTGATGACGTGGTCAAGAAAGAATCCCGCCAATTCCTCTTGAATTGCTTTTATGCGATCTTGTGGTAGGAGTTCATCCCGCATCTGCCAAATCTAATTTGAAGAAGGGGGTCAATACATATATATGAATGAAACTCAACACAAATGATGGTAATAAAATAAAATTGTGAATATTATTGCTTACGCACTTCATATTGTTTTTTAGAGTAGCCCCGCTTAGAGGTCGTCGCGTTGTAGATGTACTCGCAAATGTAGTATCCACAAAAATTATTCCCGCCTTCCTGTCACAACCACTTTACGAGAAATAAAGGTCAATCAAACTGATAATCAAGCATTATAAATGGTATTGATGAAACTAGCTAGAATCAATGGGAGATGCGCGGAACTAGCTAGTAGTACTTACTTTCGGGTGTGTAAATCACAGCTCCCCCGGCAGTCCCGGAGCTTCTGTGGTGAACACTTTTCAAACCCTGCGAGACAAAAAAAATAATTACTTGATATCAGGAAATGACCAAAGTTGCCGATATGGTGCGATAATGATCGATTGAACTTACTTCTGAAGCATTTCAGTCATGGCCGCATACTCCTTGGGATCTTTTCGTCTTGAGTCTAAGACGGTTACTAGTCCCTGCTCAAGTTTAATCTCTAGGAGAATAAAGTGGAAGCTGCATGCATGCATAACTCATCAATTACATTACTATAACCTCGAGTAATAAGGGAAACCGAATATGCAGAAGACAGTAACACTCACTTGAAGTTGTAAGGAAAGAGTATTTTATCTTTGTTTTGATTTTTAAGCAACGATTGTAGCAAGTTGGCCTCGGTTTCTTCCGCATGATATGTAACCGTCCAGTCATCTATGAGATTTGTGTTAATGAACCCAATATCATAGATTTGTGCATTTCTGCATTCGACGATCTTCAATCTGCATAATATAGTGAGGATAATTATATATACATGCAATGAAATAGCTGAGCTATATATAGATACTTAATTACAGAAGTATAGTACTTACAGACAGTAGCAAGTGATGATTATTTTATCGAGGTCCTTTTGATTAAAAAACTGGAAGAACTCCTCAAATGGAACAGACAACAGATCAATTCCAACGAGGTCGTGCTCCTCTTTAACTCTCAGCGTCAAAATATCTTTCCCGGACTTGCAGGTGTCCATGTACCACTTATGGAATCTTCGCATCATCGTTGTTAGAGGAGGATCACCAGGTCTGACGAGAGGCTTCCCGTACTGGTATTTGTGTTCGTCCACCTCCATTGTATCAAAATGTGCATCGTCGGGCAGGTAATCAGCAGGATTGGTACCGGGCAGCATCCCCGGCAGATTTGCGACGATATCGCTAGACACCTTGAGCGGGGGGCACGATTGGTTTGCCTGTTCGCCGAGCTAGGGAATTTTTTTCCCTCTTCTTCGTTCTTGTAACCTTTTGTCACTTGAAGTAGTTCCCGACCGGCGCGCTCCTTCCACTGCCTTTTTCAGAGCGCGGACATGGTTGTCATCCGGCGGAGGCGGTGGTGGTCGCTTCAGGTTCTTCAAAGTGCGCTTTAATTTCACCAGATCCATCTTCTCCTCCGGAGGTGGATTTTTCTTTGTAAAAAAGTCCTTCACTTGGGCTTGACAGATCTCCTCGTTTTCCTCCTCGGTCATCTTGTATGGTAATCTATCTAGAGGCTAGATAGATGGACCGAATTTGTATTGCCTCCCGCCTCTGGCTGTACTGCTAGACGCCGGCCGAGCAGCCGGAGCGGCTGCGGCTGTCTTCCTTCGTTGCTTACGAGGCGGAGAAGGAGGCGGAGTGCTACGACGCGCCAGAGCAGCCGGAGCGACGGCGGCTGTCTTCCGCTGTTGTTGACGAGGCGGAGAAGGAGGCGGGCTGCTCGGACGCGCCGGCGCAGGCGGAGAAGGAGGCGGAGTGCCGCCATGCGCCGGAGCAGCTGGAGAAGGAGGCGGAGTGCCGCCACGCGCCGGAGTAGCCGGAGAAGGAGGCGGAGTGCCCTGATCACTCGCCAGAGGAGGAGGCGGAGGAGGATGCGGAGTGCCCTGACTCGCCGGAGGAGGAGGCGGAGGCATCCAGTTCGGAAGGTTGATGAGCTCCTTCCTCCATAGACATGGAGTCTTCAGAGCAAGACCCAGCTGAGTCTCCCCTTCACCGGTAGGGTGGTCAAGCTCGAGCTCCTCAAATCCCTCCGTTATTTCATCGACCATCACAACAGCATAGCCTTCTGGAATTGGAAGGCAGTGAAAAGTTGCGCCGGGTTGAGGAGGTGCAACAGAGCCGACAGCCGCCTTGACTTTGAGGTGCTGCCATTGCGCCATAAGGTGGCAATCTTGAGTCCGTGATAGCATCCATGGGGTAGCTGGGAGCCTTGAAGTGAGGCTGCTGAAGGAGCTCGGTGGAAGCCACGCTGCTTCTCCGCTGAGATGGTGGGGTAGCTTCTGGGGTAGCTTCGGCAGGTCGGTGCCTCTGAACTAGTGCTTGTTGCTCTAGCGCTCGTACCCTTGCATTCAGCTTCTGCAGTTCGGTCTACTCCACTTTCCTCCTCCTCTCCCGGGTTTTGTAACCGCCTGCGCTGGGAAACCCTTCCTTCCACGCAACGGAGCCTGCCGTGCCTTGTGTTCGTCCTGGGTGCTCAGGATTCCCGAGGGCCATTGTGAGCTCGTCGTTCTCTCTGTCGGGAATGAACGTCCCTTGCTGCGCTGCGGCGATATACTTCTGAAGCTTCTTGACGGGTATTTCAAGTTGCTCCTTCGTCCAATGGCACTTCCCTGTTTCAGGGTCCAAGGTTCCCCCAACCCCGAAGAACCAAGTCCTTGAACGGTCTGGCCAGTTCAATGTCTCTGGTTCGACCCCTTTATCAAGCAGGTCCTTCTCAGCCTTGTCCCACAACAGCCGGGCTTTGAGGTAGCCACCTGACCCCGTGCGATGGTGATGCTCCTTCTTTGCAGCATTTTTCTTGTTTGTCGCTGACATCTTCTTACTCTTCTCCGATGTCTTGTGGGCCACAAATGCGGGCCAGTGATCTCTTATCTTCTCAAATCGGCCGGTGAATTCTGGAGTCTTCCCTTTGTCGACAAACGTTGATTTCAACTCATTCTTCCACCTCCTGAATAGATCTGCCATCTTCTTAAGAGCATGAGCCTTGACCAATGGCTCTATAACTGGCTTATCCGGATCCTCCTCTGGCGGTAGGGTGAAATTTGCCTTCAGCGCGGTCTAAAGATCATCTTTCTGTCTATCGTTGACAAAAGACACTTGAGGGTCTTTGCTCTTAGGCTTTTTCCATTGGTGGATGCTGATCGGGATCATGTCCCTAACAAGAACCCCGCACTGAGCAGAAAATGCTTCCTTGGTCCGGCTGGGTTCAATCGGTTGGCCATCGCCCTTGATTGCTGTGATCGTGAACCTTTCATCCTGGCGCAACCTTTTCTTCGGGCCTCGTCTCGTTACCGAAGTTTGGCTCGATCCGGAGGGCTAGAAAAGAAGAAAGAAGAGAGTTAATATGTGTACATACCAAAACAATTAATGCATCAATTAGCTAGTCAGCACAGGCTTAATTAATATATATACCTCGCCGGACTTTGCAACATCTCCTTCCTCCGTTCGCTCACCGGAGCAGTCATCACGGTCTCCTTCTTCCACCGGCATTCCGTCACCGGAGCCATCATAATCATGTCCTTCCACCTCCATTGTTCGATCATCGGAGCCTGCTTCACCCTCTCCTTCTAGACCATCGGTGTCATTGAGAAACGACAAGACATCACCTCCGCCGAGGATTATGTCCCCCAACAACTGTTCTGCTTCGATGTCTCGGTGCTCCATAGTTTCTGCAAATATTACAACATGGCAATTAATATACAAACATGACAGATGGATATATTAGTGCAAACGTAGACCTAGCTAGCTCGACGCTTCTACGGTTTGGGGTGGCCCTCGACAATGCTTCTAGGGTTTGGGGTGGCCTAGGCAACGCTTCTAGGGTTTGGGGTGGCCTCGACAACGCTTCTAGGGTTTGGGCCGGACCGCCTCTCTCATGAATGTCCGACGTCCGGACCGACAAGGGATTTAACAAAATGACGCCATTCTGGATGTGCAGAAAATGGTCCATATTTTTCCTGATCTCATCTACCCTTCTATATGTCACGTTGTCTAGTGTCAAAGAATTCAAGAAAACCATGACTTCATCATTAGCCGGAAATGACAGGCGTATAATGGTACGAAGCTCTTTAAAGTTGTTTTGGAACGGAGTTCCCGATAGAATAATTCGCTTTTTGGTACAAAGTTCAGCAAGAGCCTTCCGAATATCGCTAATTGGAAGGCCTTTGCTGAAATTCGTACCAAAAGGAGAATTATTCTATCCGGAACTCCGTTCCAAAACAACTTTGAAGAGCTTCGTAGCATCATACGCCTGTTACTTCCGACTAATGATGAAGCCATGGATTTCTTCAATACTTTGACAGACAACGTGACATATAGAAGAATATATATATAGATGAGATCAGAAAAAAAATTGGATCAACTTGTGCACATCCATAATGGGGGCATTCTTGATAAATCTATATATGTCAAAATTCAAACTTTGACATATGATCAAATGTTGCATATGTCAAAATTCAAACTTTGACATATGATCAAACTTTGATATATGATCAAATGTTGCATATGTCAAAATTCAAACTTTGACATATGATCAAACTTTGATATATGTCCACCATGATATAAAATAATACATAGACTTGTTCGGGCGAGAGGGGTTGATCGACGTCCCCCCTCATGTCAAAGTTACCGGAGTTATCTTCTAGCGGTTTGGGTGGTCTCGAGAGTTTGTCGGGTAGGGGCGGGAGGGGGTAGGAGATCGACAACGCTTTTTTTCTAGGGTTTGGGTGGCCTCGAGAGTTGGTCGCCCGGTATATCGTGAGGGGGGTGAACATTTTACCTTAGTAACTTAGGAAAAAATGTTATCGGGGGGTGTTATCGACCCCCCCCCCCTCATGTCGAAGTTATCGTGGAGGGGCTATATCGACCCCCCCCCCTCTCATGTCGAAGTTATCAGGGAGGGGGTATATCGACCCCCCTCTCAGGTCGAAGTTATCGGGAGGGGTTCGACGACCCCCCCCCCCCATGTCGAAGTTATCGGGAAGGGGGTATATCGACCCCCTCCCATGTCGAAGTTATCGGGGAGGGGGTATATCGACCCCCACCCCCCTCATCATGCTATATAGCTACCACATACATATATACATTGAAAAAAATTACTTATATATATATATATATATATGAACAAAAAAAATTACATCATATATTACAATGTACATCGACCCCCACCCCCTCATCATGAACAAAAACATGCTCTGAACAAAAAAATTAATACTTATGAACATCTACATACATATAGGCACATACATAAATATATACATTATATATATATATATGAACAAAAAATTAATCTAATAAAAAATGAAAAAAAACAGAGACGGGGCGGCGCGGCGGCTCACAGCGGGGGCGGCTGGCGACGGCGACGGCGATGGCGACGGCGACGACGACGGCGACGGCGGGGGCGGCGAGGGCACCGGCGCGCGGGGGCGGGCCGGGCAGGGGCTCGGGCGCGGGGCAGGGGCCGGCGCGGCGACGGCGTGGTCGGGGGCAGGGGCGCTGGGCGACGACGACGAGGAGCGGGGAGCGGGCGGTGACGGCGTCGAGGGCTCGGGGCAGGGGCGGCGCGTCGACGACGTCGGAGGCAGGGGCGACGACGGCGACGGCGACGAGGAGCAGCACTGGGGCGTCGGGCACGAACTGGCGATGGAAATCTGAAAATTTCCTAAGTGCTGGCTTATATAGCAAAGGCTTTGGTCCCGGTTAGTGGCAGCAACCAGGACCAATGCCCCCCTTTAGTCCCGGTTGGTGCCACCAACCGGGACCAAAGGTCTCTTTTCAGTAGCCCCTTTAGTCCCGGTTGGTGCCACCAACCGGGACCAAAGGTCTCTTTTCAATAGCCCAAAGGGCGGGAAACAGAGACCTTTGGTCCCGGTTCGTGGCACCAACCGGGACTAAAGGGGGGCATTGGTCCCGGTTGGTGCCAAGAACCGGGACCAAAGGTGGGCATTGGGCCCGGTTCGAGCCACCAACCGGGACCAATAGCATGTGCCTGGCACAGCCACGGTGGATGTTTAGTCCCACCTCGCTAGCTGAGAGAGAGCCGCACCTGTTTATAAGGTGCGGTGCGCTTGAGCTCTCGAGCTCCTCTCTAAAGCAGGCTTACGGGCCTAACCTCTCTGTGCATGCCTGTGGGCCTATTGGGCCTTCTGCGGGCCTGAATCCTGGCCCACCTGGATGGCTGGGTTTCTAGTCGTATTCAGGCCGTGGTGGCCTAGTAGGTGGCATTTTTTTTATTTTTTTTCCAGTTTTTCTGTTTTGTTTTTTTCATTATTTATTTTCTTTTGTTTTTGGCTTTATTTTTTTAATTCTTTTTGCTATTAGGTCAGAAAAATTATAAAATTTCTGTTAGTGCCATTAGTTTTCCAATTCGAATAGTTTAAATTTGAATTCTTTGAAATATGTGTGAATCACTAGTTTGTGATTAACTTTACTATAAAAATAGATTTTTGAGTGATTCTTTTTACTGCTATTTAATATTACTGTGTTTTATCATTATATTCAAAAACAATTTTTGTTATTTTAGTTTCTAACAAAAAAAACTTTTGCTTTTTGTTATTTTTGAGTGATTCACACAATTTTTTTTCTATTTTTTTCCAGTTTTTCTGTTTTGTTTTTTGCTTTATTTATTTTCTTTTGTTTTTTGCTTTATTTTTAATTCTTTTTGCTTTAGGTATAAATATTATAAACTTTCTGTTAGTGCCATTAGTTTTCCAATTCGAATAGTTTAAATTTGAATTCTTTAAAATTTGTGTAATCACTGTTTTGTAACTTTACTATAAATAGATTTTTGAGTGATTCTTTTTACGCTATTTAATATTACTTTCGCGTTTTTCATTAATTCAAAAACAGTTTTTGTTATTTTAGTTTCTAACAAAAAAATCTTTATGATAATTCTTTTTGCTTAAAGTTTCTATCAAAAAAAGTTCTTTTTGAAAATTCTTTTTGCTTTTAATATTTTGAACAGAAAATACTTTGGTAATTTTAGTTCATTCTTTTTTCTATTAGAGTTTTCTAGTTCATTCTTTTTTCTATTAAAGTTTTCTAGTTCATTCTTTTTTCTATTAGAGTTTCATTAAAGTTTTCTAGTTCATTCTTTTAGTTTATTATTTTTGCTATTAGAGTTTCATAAAAGTTCAGAGTGTTACGGCAAAAACTGGATACACTTCGTGTACAAAATGGACAATCTCTTTCGAAGTATCAGAGTTTCGGACGAAAACTCATCTGTTACAAAGGGATTTCATTTTTTGAACTTATTTGAACTCCACACTTTTTCTGTGCTCAAAATGAACCATTCAAAGCAACATCATCAATTTTCAACCCTTTCTGAGTTCATCTGTTATTTTTCATGCATTTACTGATTTTTTTGAGCTAAATGACCCTGAAATTGAAAAGCACTTCAAATGAACTCTGAAGACGTTGAAAATTGGCATGATATCATCATTTCACCCTCATAGCATGTGATAAAAAGTTGAGAGGGTTACGGCAAAAACTGGATGCACTTCGTGTACAAAATGGACAATCTCTTTCGAAGTATCAGCGTTTCGGAACGAAAAAACTCATCTGTTACAAAGGGATTTCATTTTTTTGAACTTATTTGAACTCCACACTTTTTCTGTGCTCAAAATGAACCATTCAAAGCAACATCATCAATTTTCAACCCTTTCTGAGTTCATCTGTTATTTTTCATGCATTTACTGATTTTTTTGAGCTAAATGACCCTGAAATTGAAAAGCACTTCAAATGAACTCTGAAGAGGTTGAAAATTGGCATGATATCATCATTTCACCCTCATAGCATGTGATAAAAAGTTGAGAGGGTTACGGCAAAAACTGGATGCACTTCGTGTACAAAATGGACAATCTCTTTCGAAGTATCAGGGTTTCGGACGAAAACTCATCTGTTACAAAGGGATTTCATTTTTTTGAACTTATTTAAACTCCACACTTTTTCTGTACTCAAAATGAACCATTCAAAGCAACATCATCAATTTTCAACCCTTTCTAACTTCATCTGTCTTCACTTTTTCTTCGCTTGTGTCCTTTGCTTATTGCGCCGTAACCATGGATATTCTTCATCGCTTAACAGGGTGCTTGGGTCAGCCTTGACTTTGAAGGGAGGAATTTCATGAAACTTTTCATAATCTTCAGACATGTCTGTCTTACCCTCCACTCCCACAATGTCTCTTTTCCCTGAAAGAACTATGTGGCGCTTTGGCTCATCGTATGATGTATTCGCTTCCTTATCTTTTCTTTTTCTCGGTTTGGTAGACATGTCCTTCACATAGAAAACCTGCGCCACATCATTGGCTAGGACGAATGGTTCGTCTGTGTACCCAAGATTGTTTAGATCCACTGTTGTCATTCCGTAATGTGGCTCTACCTGTACCCCGCCTCCTGACAGATTGACCCATTTGCACTTAAACAAAGGGACCTTAAAATCATGTCCGTAGTCAAGTTCCCATATGTCCACTATGTAACCATAATATGTGTCCTTTCCCCTCTTGGTTGCTGCATCAAAGTGGACACCGCTGTTTTGGTTGGTGCTCTTTTGATCTTGGGCGATTGTGTAAAATGTATTCCCATTTATCTCGTATCCTTTGTAAGTCAATACAGTCGAAGATGGTCCCCTGGACAACGAGTACAGCTCATCAGAAATAGTGTTGTCACCTCTGAGACGTGTTTCCAACCAACTGCCGAAAGTCCTGATGTGTTCACATGTAATCCAGTCGTCACACTGCTCCGGGTGTTTGGAGAGCAGAATGTTCTTGTGTTCATCGACATACGGGGTCACCAAGGTAGAGTTCTGTAGAACTGTGTAGTGTGCTTGAGACCAAGAATGCCCGTCCCTGCATATTATTGAGTCCCCTCCTAGCATGCCTTTTCCAGTCAGTCTCCCCTCATACCGCGATTGAGGGAGACCAATCTTCTTAAGGTCAGGAATGAAGTCAACACAAAACCCAATGACATCCTCTGTTTGATGGCCCATGGAGATGCTTCCTTCTGGCCTAGCGCGGTTACGGACATATTTCTTTAGGACTCCCATGAACCTCTCAAAGGGGAACATATTGTGTAGAAATACGGGGCCCAGAACGACAATCTCGTCGACTAGATGAACCAGGACGTGCGTCATGATATTGAAGAAGGATGGTGGGAACAACAGCTCGAAACTGACAAGACATTGCGCCACATCACTCCTTAGCCTTGGTATGATTTCTGGATCGATCACCTTCTGAGAGATTGCATTGAGGAATGCACATAGCTTCACAATGGCTAATCGAACGTTTTCCGGTAGAAGCCCCCTCAATGCAACCGGAAGCAGTTGCGTCATAATCACGTGGCAGTCATGAGACTTTAGGTTCTAGAACTTTTTCTCTGGGATATTTATTATTCCCTTTATATTCGACGAGAAGCCAGACGGGACCTTCATACTGAGCAGGCATTCAAAGAAGATTTCCTTCTCTTCTTTGGTAAGAGCGTAGCTGGCAGGACCTTCATACTGCTTTGGAGGCATGCCGTCTTTTTCATGCCAACGTTGCCGGTCCTCCCGTGCCTCCGGTGTATCTTTTGTCTTTCCATACACGCCCAAGAAGCCTAGCAGGTTCACGCAAAGGTTCTTTGTCACGTGCATCACTTCGATTGAAAAGCGGACCTCTAGGTCTTTCCAGTAGGGTAGGTCCCAAAATATAGATTTCTTCTTCCACATGGGAGCGCGTCCCTCAGCGTCATTCGGAATAGATAGTCCGCCGGGACCCTTTCCAAAGATTACGTGTAAATCATTGACCATAGCAAGTACGTGATCACCGGTACGCATGGCGGGCTTCTTCCAGTGATCTGCCTCGCCTTTGAAATGCTTGCCTTTCTTTCGACATTGATGGTTGGTCGGAAGAAATCGACGATGCCCCAGGTACACATTCTTCCTGCATTTGTCCAGGTATATACTTTCGATGTCAGCTAAACAGTGCGTGCATGCGTGGTATCCCTTGTTTGTCTGTCCTGAAAGGTTACTGAGAGCAGGCCAATCATTGATGGTTACAAACAGCAACGCATGCAGGTCAAATTCCTCCTGTCTGTGCTCATCCCACACACATACACCGTTTCCATTCCACAGCTGTAAAAGTTCTTCAACTAATGGCCTTAGGTACACATCAATGTCGTTGCCGGGTTGCTTAGAGCCTTGGATGAGTACTGGCATCATAATGAACTTCCGCTTCATGCACAGCCAAGGAGGAAGGTTATAGATACATAGAGTCACGGGCCAGGTGCTGTGATTGCTGCTCTGCTCCCCGAAAGGATTAATGCCATCCGCGCTTAAACCAAACCATACGTTCCTTGCGTCACCTGCAAACTCCTCCCGGTACTTTCTCTCGATTTTTCTCCACTGCGACCCGTCAGCGGGTGCTCTCAACTTCCCGTCTTTCTTACGGTCCTCTCTGTGCCATCGCATCAACTTGGCATGCTCTTTGTTTCTGAACAGACCTTTCCAACCGTGTATTATAGGAGCATACCACATCACCTTCGCAGGAACCCTCTTCCTGGGGGGCTCGCCGTCAACATCACCAGGGTCATCTCGTCTGATCTTATACCGCAATGCACCGCATACCGGGCATGCGTTCAAATCCTTGTACGCACCGCGGTACAGGATGCAGTCATTAGGGCATGCATGTATCTTCTGCACCTTCAATCCTAGAGGGCATACGACCTTCTTTGCTGCGTACGTACTGTCGGGCAATTCGTTATCCTTTGGAAGCTTCTTCTTCAATATTTTCAGTAGCTTCTCAAATCCTTTGTCAGGCACAGCATTCTCTGCCTTCCACTGCAGCAATTCCAGTACGGTACCGAGCTTTGTGTTGCCATCTTCGCAATTGGGGTACAACCCTTTTTGGTGATCCTCTAACATGCGATCGAATTTCAGCTTCTCCTTTTCACTTTCGCACTGTCTCCTTGCATCAACAATGACCCGGCGGAGATCATCATCGGGCACATCGTCTGGTTCCTCTTGATCTTCAGCTTCCCCCGTTGCAGCATCACCGTATTCAGGGGGCACATAGTTGTCATCGTCCTCTTCTTCTTCGCTGTCTTCCATCATAACCCCTATTTCTCCGTGCCTGGTCCAAACATTATAGTGTGGCATGAAACCCTTATCAAGCAGGTGGGTGTAAAGGATTTTCTGGTCAGAGTAAGACTTCGTATTCCCACATATAGGGCATGGACAACACATAAAACCATTCTGCTTGTTTGCCTCAGCCACTTCGAGAAAATTATGCACGCCCTTAATGTACTCGAAGGTGCGTCTGTCACCGTACATCCATTGCCGGTTCATCTGCGTGCATTATATATAATTAAGTGTGTAAAAAACCGGCGACGAGAATTTTTTTCTTTTAGAAAGAAGATAAGAACAAGAGGCTCACCACGGTTATGCCGGCGATGAGATCGGCGCGGGCGATCGACGGCGGTGAAGACGGGGACGGGACATGACGGACCGCTAAACCTAGACAAATCTTGAGGAAAATGGAGCTTGAAGGTCGAGCTTCGAGAGGAGAAAGCTTAACTAGTGTGGCTCGGGCATTTCATCAAACACCTCATGTGCATAGGAGGTGAGCTAGAGCACCACAAAGCTCTCCCCTCGCCGGCCAGAAAAAAACAGAGCAGTGTGGAGTGCTCTGCTCGCCGGCGATGGGGTATATATAACCACCTCATTGGTCCCGGTTCGTGCGTGGAACCGGGACTAAAGGCCCCCCTTCTATCCCGGTTCAAGCCATGAACCGGGACCAATGGATGTGGGCCAGGAGCGAGGCCCATTGGTCCCGGTTCATGCCAGGAACTGGGACAAATGGGTCCAGACGAACTGGGACCAATGCCCACGAGGCCCTGGCCGGCCCCCTGGGCGCATGAACCGGGACTTATGCCCCCCATGGGTCCCGGTTCGTGACTGAACCGGGACTAATGGGCTGGGCTGGCCCGAACCAAAGCCCTGTTTTCTACTAGTGATCCATGGCGGGAGCCGGGGAGACCAATGAGCCGCAGCCGGCAGCCAAGGGGGAGGGGTCCAAGGCCAAGCCTACGCCGACGGCGGAGATGACGGAGGCGGAGGTCGAGGAGCTCCTCAAGGCCATCTTGCAGCGACCGATCAAGAGCAAGCTCACCCGGGTTGTCGTGGCTGGGCCGGCGAAGGGGGAGGGGCAGAGGTGGTCGCAAGCAAAGACGCCATGGCCGCCTTCGCTGAGAGTGCCCACATCTTCATTAACAACTTGTCTCCCACATACGTGCCTCCTGTCATGTATCTCCTTCTTTTTTCCTTACCCCCATTTTTTCTCTTATTTCTGGGAGTAATTCTAATTGATTTGATATATTAGGTTAATTAGGGTGACTATTTTCTAGGTGATGGATTAGATGCTTATGTGAAATGTTTAGGGTTTCTTTAGAGGAGAAAATAGTGGTAGTTAATTTATTGGCATCAGTTAGCATTGCTGGTATAGGATCTGCATCCTTGAGATAGTTCTTCATCTAATTGTTGTGGTGTGCGGTCCAGGGGAGGGCCGTGGCAGAGCGAACCCATCGAATGCACATGGAATAGGTAGCTTCACCATGATATTAGGCTTCTCCCTACGATGCTATGCTTTCGGGGTGATTATAGTAACATGTGCGGTCTTATTTGCAGGGCCGATAATGTGTGCAAGGACGGAAAGAGGCAGACGATCGAGCCGAAGATGTCTTCAAGGCGTTCGATGAGATCGAGTTCCCAGAGTTTGTAGAGCACCTGAGGATTGCACTGGAAGGTCATTGTTGTTGTCTCCATGTCTTCTCCATTCAGTTGCAGTCTACTGTTCTTGCTCAGTTCAGTTGTGTCCATCAAGCATGTGTTCTTTGAATTTTGATGTTGCATGGATTGTGCAACAATGAAAATGAAGGGTGCATTAGCTCAGTGCTTTATATTGATGGCGAGAATCTGGGAGTTGCTGGAGCTGCTTTTACCAAATTGTTCAGACAGCATCATTGATCAACTGGCTGCACTACAATACAACACAAACATCTTGGAATCCTGGAGTCTGAGGTATGATCCCTATTCATTGCTTTTAATTCTGGGTTTTCTGTTGTTCACGGGCAATAATTATATTTCAAGGATCGGTTCTTTGCTTCTTTTTACCTTTTATATCATTTTTTTCTCATAAGAGATCGTATTGAATTTGTCTCTAAAGTACATTACTTATAATGCATACATGTTGTTTTGTTTTCGCATTAATGAAAAGTTCTGCTCCTAAACAGGTTATTTGGGTGCCTAACTTTTATCAGCGAGAAGTTCTGGAGATGAATGTTTGTGCAATGCTTCACATATGCTTTGTATTTCCAGCCAATAATATATTATCGGTTATAACTGGAAGGTTAGTTCTTGATGATTTTTCATGCTTGGCATTTTAGTGGAAGGTCCACTGAATTATTTCACTAGAACATCTGTTGTTTTACATTTGTTAGGATGAAAATTTAATGTATTTATCTTTCTCAGATTTATGAAAGAGTTACTGTTCAAAGATATGAAAGTGGCATATGATCCTCTTTAATTTTGGTGTCGGTATGGGAGAAGGAGGCGGTGGAACACAACCGGTTGACAGTAGGTGGGTGGGAGCAAGAAGGAGATCAAGCAATGATCCTCTTTAAATTTGGTGTCGGTATGTCGAGATCAATGGTTCTGGTGAGCTCCTCTTCCACCCAATATCTTCTTATTTCATGTATGCGCATCTCTTATTTTTTTAGTTTACTCTGCAAAGTTATGTGATATAAAATTTTCTGAAACAATGTGCTACTATTGTTATTATTGAACCATATGTTACTTTGTTTCTTTTTTTGAAGTAGGAAATGATGAATCGAACAATGAGGCAGGACGATCGTGTTTGATCTTCGGCCATAAATGTGTGGTTGTACCTGATGCTAAATTAATCATGCGCTTTCATTTGCTCTATTATATCGACCAAATGAAAATGGATAGGTAAAGTCTAAATGGTTGCAAAACTTTGTGGTAAATCTTGGCTAGACCATATGTGGATATGGCCTCCAATCTTTTAGTCAGGTTTCTTGATTTGCTTGGATTTTGTACAACTTGAGCCACTTCACCATTAATTTATTGAAATAACTTGTATCTGATTATTTTGAACAAGATCGTGCTTAGGACTGTAGCATGTGTTTCCGACCAGCATGCTGGTTTTTGATTGTTACTTCAGTTAGTCAGTATTCTGTTTTGGACTTGGTCCAACTATGAATTACATACATAGACCTTCTGGATGGTTGGCTTGGTTGTTTGAATCTGCTTTTATGTGGGGAAACCATATTCCAATGATAACTGGTAAAAATGAAGTAGCAAGGTATTTTCTTTGGCTTATTGGGTTGCTTCTGTTTCTATGTCTCTATGGTACTAATCTTACTTCAGGGACGTGTCAGAAGGCCTTTCTTTCATTTTTTGCATTGCAGACGCACCAACCTATGCGCAAACTGAAGGTATGAACTAACAGATTAATATGTATCATATGTACTCGAAATTGTTTCCATCATACATGTCATCTTCTGTTATTTATGGGTATTACTCAACTTGCTTTTGCGTTCTGGATACTATTCATGAATATTAGGTTCCAGCGAGCCTGCTTATGCACTCTCTTTTCTATTGCATGTATGTCGTGATCTATTGTGATGAATGTCACTTGTCTATGAGTGTGAAGAAACTCAGCTATACCATGAGAAGGGTATGGAGCAACAAGTGCCATACCTGATCAAGGGATTTTCCTAGCCGCATTAGTTTACTGTCCTGTGTTTTAGGTGACCTATTCCATACTTCTCTTATAACCCCATAATTGATCAAGACAAGATCTACTTTTCCTATTTGATCATTTGTAGCTGCTATGCTAAATAAATACCTTTAGTATGGGTTGTATGTATGGCTAAACAAATAACGCTGGAATAGCCACCTGGACAGAGGCAAAGATGGTAAAGCTCTCATGTGTGAATTCTTTGATTCCTCCTCTCTTTCTCGCTTCCTCTCTCTTGTTTATTGTTGGATGTGGGATTACCGATTTGTTTTTCTTAATGTCATTTCCGTTTCCTGTAACTCTGATTCATAAGCATAAAGCGTCATGACTGAAATCCTCCTTAGAGCAGTGCACCCATGGCTTTTATTGTGCGATTACCGTTTTGTTTCTTAATGTTATTTCCGTTTGCTTTACGTACGATTCACAAGGCATCATGACTGAAATCCTCCTTAGAGGAGTGCACCCATGGCTAGAGCTAAAGAAAAAAGGTTCTGGCCATGATGAACACTTATGCATCAGATTTATGCAATAAGATGTATGGTGATTATTATTTTTGCAGGAAGTGGTATGATGATTCATTTTTTATTGTCATATTATGCTGCTTTTGTGCGTACTTCAATTGCTTGCATTTTATGGATCTCTGTTAATTGCAGTTGATTCGCCAAGAGCATCTATTTGCAGGTATCAAGGTCGATTTCTCTCCTAGCATTAGCATTATATCATAGCACCAATTTCAAACATTGTTGTTTATGACTTGTAGGTGCTATTTTTTATGTAACCTAGATCAATTCCAAATAGATTTATAATTCAATTAATGCGTTCATTGATGCATATCTCTAGACGGCCGAATTTCGTAATTTCTCCAATTATATGTGCAGATGGATTTCAACCATGGGTGATTTGCACATGCCTATTCTTAATTAGTCCATCTATTATTGTTTTTTGTATATACATCTTTGCTAAGATGATGAAGGAACATAATGTTTTGTATCAGCGGCCTGTCGGACGAGCGACATTCTTGAATTTTCAATTTGTCTTATCATTGGAGGATCTGAAGAATGAGGATAGCATATTGCAAAGCAACCAAGCATAAGAAGAGTAGTTTCTACAATGATAAATGTGGTTGTATCTCTCTTCCACATCTGGTGAAGTTGTGGCTCATGTGGTGCTATGGAGAAGGAGAACCATTATTTGAAAGCATCACATTAGTAGAGATTGCATTTATGAATCTTGGACCATTGATGATGATTACTGTAAAATAAGGTGACTCCAGTGATTGTTGTGCTAATGATGATCATAAGAGTGGCTATGTGCTTACTGGAGATTTCCCGAGTTCTACAAATCCGAAGTTGGTCACAAGTTATCAGGGAAAGGTACTCTTATACGTATTTACGTTTTAATTCTTCATTCACAAGTGCTCTTTGTCCATTGCTGTTTTTTTCCCATGAGTATATATATATTTACATGTTAACAATGACTTATGTAAAACCTTTTTCTAAGAGTTTCTTCTATCAGTACCACGCATTATTGTCCTCTCATTGTCACCCAAGAAATGCAGCTATATCTATGATGACAACACGATCACAATAGACAAGCCCATTTGCATTTCAAGATAAATTTGTTTTATATGCAGTCTAACGGTTTGCATTATTATTGAATAATGCGGTTGCCTTCCAACATTGAGTTTCTGAACTTAATTATGTCTTTGGATCTTATTCCCTTGTATGCCCTCTTAGCTAGATTCTGATGCACATTTAATAAGAACCTTATGTTCCAATTGTACTCTGTTAAAATGTGTATGAAGTTATGCCACGTTAAAATTGTATTCTGTTAGAGTGGAAATGTTTTTGATGGTATTCCGCATCACTGCTTTGAAAGCAGGCAGTACATCATTGTTGCATTTGAAAGATCTAGAGTATTTGCCTTCTAATCTCTTTTATGTGTCCTTCCACCTCTAATCACTATTTTTGGATCGGTCCATATACAGGTCGAGCATGACATTTAGGTGTGAATAAAATATGTTCCATTTCCTTACTTTTTTTTGGCAAGATTGAGTTAATTATCCCAGCCATGCATGGTTTCCAGAGAATATTTTTCATATTTCACTGCATTTCTTCAAAGAAGTTTAGTATGCAAGTTAAGCAACCCCACTGCTATTTGTGTGCCTGCTTTATGTCTTTTAGTCTAGCGCAATACAAGTGCATCAACCACATGATATTTGCAACATGTTCTTATTTTCTTGAGATCTTAGAACACAGAATACTAATTTTGATGTCTGTCTTTGTGGAGGTGTTCACAAGATGACTATTGTATTGCTACCTGTATTTTGGATTCATAACCACAAAGTTTATCACCATTAAGCTCGCCTATCTCTCATATCTGTTAAGCTCTATAAATGAAAATAAATATATTTTCAACCTCTAGCCCTCTCTCTACTATCATCTTCTTTGATTTGTGATACCCTAATGAACATGTATAGTCCATATGTTCTAAGTAGAACAAATCATATCTTTATAATTGTACGTCATATTTGCTTATACGCTATTTGATGAAAGTTGGTTTGCCTTCCGTGACAGTGAAAACTTCATTGTTTTGACGGCCTCTTGATTCATGGCATTAATAGTTATTTTGACAAAACAAAGATGGTTATCCTATAAACTTTTCACGAAGGGTAAATCTTTTGTTTCTTGTAAGATTGAAAGTCGACGGGAATTTCTTTGGTAGGGTTATTCAGCTCAGGTCTTTCTAAAAACTGTTTTCAGAAGCTATGAACAAAAGGGAATTTTCATTCGACCTGCCAGCTGCACCCTCTTTAGGTCTATGTATAAAAGCATTACAAGTTAACTAAGGTCTATCATTTAGTTATGGATATTCCAAGGCTTCCTTCTCTGTACATATATTTTAAGGTCTACTGATTTGCAAGGATAGTTTCTACCTGTACATATTAATAGTCCATATCTAAAATATCAGGACTTCGTCTTGTCGAGGATGTCGGCCTATTACATGAAGTGGTTGGAGATTAAAGGGTTACATCTAATATTTAGTACTCACTAATTTGGATTCTATTCCAAATCATTAATGCATTTAAGATATCATCAAATAGTTTTTTTTTTTGCTTTGCTCTCATTTTGTTTCTTCAGCATGCAACTTCTAGCTCTGTTTCATCTCCAGTTGTAGATGTTGTTTGTTGTTGGTCATCTGGCTGAAAGTATTTCGTGTCTATTCACTATAAAAAAATCTAGGTTCACTGTGTTCACTATTTTTTGATAAATCAACTGCATAACTTGATTGAGATAGTTTGTTTGTCAAGTAAAATTTGAGATTCCCGATTCTGGATTGTATTTTCCACATGTGTTGTCTGACCTGCTATCATAGTCTGACTCTTTCATTATATATATGTTGGAGTACACACGGAATACTTATAGTGTTGCATACCTTTCTGTTTCTAAGGATCACAAGTTCCTTCTTTCCAGTAAGGGTTCGAGAAGGTATTGCTCTAAATATGTAATTGTGCAAGAAAAATGCTATTTGTTTGCGAGTATATTTTGATGCGTTCATTCTTTGCTTTCACTGTAAGCTTTATTTAAAAGTAGCTCATGCATTCCTGACTGTATCTTTGAATGGTTAATGGCCCCTCTCTTTCTTTAATCTTACATTTCTTTCATGTGTATACATTCAAATATCTTCCACACTTCACGAATGAGTAAAGATTAAAGATTATAACTTCTGATGTTAATGTGTTATGGTATAGTGTTTTTTCTATGTTGTTATGGTACATTTGATAGGCATGTCTTGAAAACCTATTTTCTGATTTAGCTATATCAGAGCTGTGATTTATATTGTAGAATTGTTGATTTGGACATAACTGTTCTATACTACTTTTCAGTTTTGACGTATTATCACCTATGTGCAGTTACAAATCATTGAAAAGCACTGCCTATAATGTCAATCCTTTATTTTCAAATCGGGATTTTGCACCATTTGGCGCAATGGGCCATCTAATTGGACAAACTACTAATCACTACTAATTGGACACACTCTCCAGGCAGCAGGGATTAGGAATGCAACATATGCATCTTTATTTTTTAAGATGAACCTGCTGCCAGCCACTTATGTAAGGCAAACTGACAAATACTTTTCTGTTTTTCTACTGCCTTTTAGATACATTATATAGATCTTTACCTGATAAGAAACGAGCTTAAACAGATCAATCTTACAACGGAAGGAAGAAAACTGAATGGCAAGCCAGCAGAACAAGACTATGTATATGCTATGCCTGCCTATATAGTTTGCTTTTATAAGGCCAGTGTAAATACACTATACCATGACTACACAATAACAAAATCTTTCTTTTCATGTTGGGTTACGCTTTTGAACTATCGTGCATGCTATGTAACTATCTACATGTGTGATGTTTAAATCCACTATGTATGCTTGATTATGCTTGAAGATGCAATCTAAGTATCAACGTTCACATTATTATTACTTGCACATATAATAGTTCCCATACTTGGTTTGCTTTGATTATTTGCGCTATAGGTGCAACGGGTTTCTTATGCTTCAGGGATTTATTATCAGTATTTGGATCACTACTTGCATGGTTCTAATAGTTGGTTTTCTCTCGCTTTTTGCACCAGGTCATCTAAAGAGTTGCTTAGATGTCGAAGTCATTTTCGATACCTGATATCATCAGAGGTGTCTATATGATGCATCTCTACCTATGTACCTTGCTTGATAAAAGCAATATAAACAAGTTATCATAAACTTATCTTATACCTCTCTTATAACACTATGTATGGACTGTATCTGAATATTCTACTGTGCAAGGTTTGAATGCTCACTCTACATAACACCATCACCTTCATGTCCTGGTCTTTCTAGCTGGCGGCTATACAATGCATCTTTGCTACTATAGCTTGTTTTAATCAAGTGATCTCATTACTTCCTTTTACCCTATCGTGGTACCATGTAATGGAATATAAGTATCTATTAAGTTGATTCTAAATCAATCACATACGCATGGTTTTAATATTTGGCTTGCTCTTGCCTTTTGCGTCATGGGCGCAACGGGTCATCTAGTGGGATGAAATCCAGAAAGGAAACAGATCCAAAAACAGAGATATAAAACAGAACAAGGTAGCAAGTTACAACAGCAAAAAACTGAAAACAGTAACCATATGATAAAGAAAACGAACTAGACAGAATGGCGTGCTCCGCTATGCCACGCTATATTCATGTCCTCTGGATGCGATTTTGCAGGTTCGACCACCAAGGAACGGCGCCCCGGCAACCAAACCCGCACAAACAACCACACCTAGTTCAGGTACCGCCCACCATGCAACGCCCAAAACGTCGCCAAGTACAAGGAAGATCACTGAAAGAGCAGCAACGGGAAGGGACAATGGCAGCACCGGAGCTAAGCGCAGCTAAATCCCAGCCTACGTGTACAAATAGAGCAGCAACACAGGAGCAAACCCCCCAAAAAAAGGAGTCAACAGCCACTGAATAACAGGACTGCTCCAGGACACATGCATCGGACAGTCCACCGGTCTGGCCAAACGGAACGGAAGCACAGTCAGCGCCACGCACACCACCAAATTCATAAATCGCATCAGTGTGATTGTAAATCCAACATCGTTAGAGCATAGTTTTGAAAACCTAGACCGATGAATGAGCCGGGCAGGCTGCTGGAGCACCGGTTCACCGGTCCAACCGTTGGTCCGTCCAGATTCGATAAAATAGTAACACGTTTTTAACTGAAAAAAACTAACATTTTCCCATGGTAAAATAGAACTAAATAACGATCAAATAGAGCGTTAACTAACGGTCAAATGGCATGATTTTTCATTGCTGGCCAAGGATCGAATCCTACGCACCGCACTAATATGTGCACTCTTACAAAGACCGCCATGCCATCAACTACTCCCTCTAAAGTTGACACTTATTTTGGGACGGAGGGAGTATAATTTATTTATTTTTCCAATCATGAGCTCACATTGCATGCATGCAGAGATGAAGCTGGAAATTGGAAGTGTGTGCATAAATACTGTCCACAGCGTGACTTCTACTACAACTTTACATGGCAACCGCTAAGTGTCCTGGTAACACCAGAAGGGTAACAGCTCCCAGTCTCAAGCCGCTGCGGCGTTATGAGTGGCAAGGACAGCAGCTTGGTTTATTGTGTGGGCTGGATGCTGCACCATGCATCCATGCGTGCTGTTGTTCTACAAGGAAGAACCGGCACGGCGACGCCTCGTTGCGTTCGATGTAGCGATCTGACCAAGCTCCTCGCCCTGGTTAGATGCCACTCGTTCCCTCACAGGGGTGTAATGCCTCAGCCAAATGCCCGTATATACCTGAAGAAATAGCAAACAAATTAACGCCGACAAAGCAATCATTGCACAAGTATGAGAAGATCTGGCCGCCTGATTAACTAACTACTGTGTCTTGGATGGTTTTGATTTAGCAACTGCACGACTCAAATAATGTTAACGGAATTATTTGTTCTACTAATTTTGAGAATATGACAGAAAAAAAAAGGATACCCTAGGAAGACAAGATAAAGTGAAACATGACTAGAATTCATTGACTGACTTCTGTATAAGCAAAATCGTTTGATCGTTTCAAGGTGCACAGAGGAACATGTATCACAGTGAAGTGATAAGAAGTCCTTGCTAAGCACAAGGAAAACTAGATCCACCGAACAACACTCAAAAGAATAAGAAGCATGCACAACATTATATTTCGCACTACAGATCAAAGAATAATAGTAACTCTTAAGCTGGTGCTCAGTATAGACTGACAAACAAAACAAAAATGGTTGTACCTGAATCGAGAACAAGCAAAAAGAAGTGCTCTACATAAAACTGTTGATAGCTACTGACCTGTTGAGGCCTCATAATTTTATTGTCAGGGTCATCAAGTGACTCCTTCCAGTGTGCTAGCCAACCAGCCATGCGAGGAATTGCAAATAGCACAGGGAAAAATTCTGTAGGGAATCCCATCGCTCTGAAAATCAACGAGCCACAATTTCAGTATTCAATAACAGAAATAGGATGGGAGGGTGCATGGGGGATAGAAAGTAGACTCAGTTTCGAAGAAACAACTGATACACCTGTAAATCAGGCCAGAGTAAAAATCCACATTTGGATACAGCTTCCTCTTGATAAAATACTCGTCTGACAGTGCTGCCTTCTCCAAAGCAACAGCAACCTGGCATGGCATCAGAAAACATCATAAGGATGCGTTTGATTTGGCAACACATGATTACAGTTGCACACAGATAGCCAAGCTGTTTAGGATCCTCATTTAAAGAAAACGACAAAATTATTAGGCCCTTGTTGATAGCATAACTCTAGGGTGTTCATAGAAAAATAAGTTAATTAGCAAAATGAACGATTATCAAACCCTGAAGTGTTAGGCATTTGTGATATTGCCAAATAAGAGTAGCATTAAACACACAGCTTTCGTTCGGTCATAAAAAGAACAGATGGCGAACAATCGGACAACTTAAGTCCACTATTTTTGTTCCTTTCAACTGTCATCAGATCCAAAGTGGAAATAATCTGAATTGCACTTCATCTATCTCACCGTTTTTCAGAGTCAATTTTCACCCAGTAGAAAAAGATATTTTTACTGTATTTTCTACTTTGCATGGTTCGATTCTTTTACTCTATTATTTGCGAAACATAATGCTTCATAGACTAAGTTACTGACACTTAGTACCCACAGCATAAACAGAGCAACTCTGCTTCATTACATGAGAGCACTGATCAAACTCTCTCTACATAAATGGAGGTTTGGTAAAGTTCTCACAAAATCTTCCTCTCTACAGTTAAAACAGATGGGGAATAGCTAACCTCGATAAGAGGATCCCGTCCGACAATCGAGAAAACCTCCTCTGCTAACTTCCGGATGACTTTAGCACGAGGATCATAATTCTTATACACACGGTGCCCAAAACCTGACATTTTCCGTTTCCTGAAAAAGGACAGACATCGCTTGTAAAACAGGTCCGACGGTGCATCAAAAAGGTATTGAAGTAGAAATTCTATTGAAAAGACCATCACGGAGACAAGAAAAAATATCAATCAAGTAGGAGTTGTGTATCACCTGTTCTTCACTCCCTCAATGAAATCTGGAATATTCTCCACAGCTCCAATCTCATTCAACATTTTAAGTACTGCCTGACATACAGAACATAACACTAAGTCCCATAGTAAGATGCAAATCATTGATCTCTTTTGGCCAGGATGCGGGTTTCCGAAATTGATACATACATTCCCTAAAAACTAACTTTGTGTGGGGCTGGAAGGATATTCCTGGGAGAATGGATCTACTTGCATGACGCCACGATGAGAAACAAAAACACATAGAAATGTGTTGGTGGGCCTTGCTTCAGAAATTCATTTTCGTGAGTTTCAATGTGAATCAGGCAAAGATTAATCATCTTCGAAATTATAAAAGTAATGGAGTCTGCTTTACATGGAGAAAATGACAGCCTGCCAGTACGCAAAAACAGTTTACAGGTACCAAATCTAATAAAATGCATACACGGGTTAATAAGTTGTTCCTCGTGGTCAAATAATCTTGGTTATACTTTCTGCTCTAGTTTTGATTGTTCCAAATGAAGGAGATATTGAGCAATGTAGATGAGGTCAGGGAGATATCGATATCAGACTCTCCTCATAAAAGAAATTGGAGGCATTGGTCGCCATAGAACTGTTGCAAGCTCCTGCCACCAACAAACTTAGGGTACATAGGATGAACTACAACTGCATGAGATTGCTAATAACATACTTTCAGTTTTGTTAGGTTTCAATTTGGGTTTTGAATGGGCCTGGTAGAGCCAGAGGTGGAACGCACGGTCTAAAACTGATTTAAGTGTAAGTTAATCATCATTTAAAGTACGAACTTCCTTACAAGTGGATGAAAGATTCATAAGGTTTTTGTTTTTCATGTAAGAGCTGCTGAAGCAAGGTCCTGTTGTTTCTTAGATTAATTAATGAATTTCTAATGACGGGAATTTTTAAATATGTAGAAACATTATAAGCTTGAATGCATGAACCAGGAGGAGGCAGAGCTCGATATAATTTACCTCATTTGCGCCACCATGCAGTGGACCATATAGAGCTCCAACAGCACCAGAAAGAGCAGTGAAGACATCGACACCACTGTATAGATATCATAGCTAATTAGACATCAATTTACTACTCCCACTTGAGAGGAGAATGAAGGACATGATACCTTGAAGCAAGGTGCCTAACAGCAGCTGTTGAGCAGTTCATTTCGTGTTCAGCATGGAGAATAAAAAGGATATCTAGAACCCGTGCAAGTCGGGGATTTGGCTTATATTCTTTGTTACCCCTGCAACACATCAAAAGTTGAAAAATATGTACAAAATGAATTCGTTAGCCAATAATATGTGGGAAAAACAATAAAAAGAATTATCAACTAACGTGACTTACAAAGAGTCTAGCATATACAAGAAATTCTCTGAATAAGAAAGATTATTTGAAGGAAGGACGGCAGGCCTTCCTGCTAGTCTCAGGTAGGCTGCAGCTGCTATTGCTGGTGCCTAAACAAATGGTCAGATATAGAAAGTTAAGCCATGTACATGACTAAAAACAGAAAGTACTGTTGTTGCAACTTTCATCATGAGGTTATGTGCAGAATCCACGGATATTTTCAGCATGACAAACATAATTTAATCAGTTGGATGACTATTAGTCATACCTTCCCAAGAACTCGTACAATTTGCTTATCCCTAACCTGCTTTGACTTGTACAGATCTTGCCCCTGCATGGGTAGAATATGTCAAAGACCAACTTCAAACTGTTGACATAAAAGATAAAAAAAAAAAAATTAAGTATGCATGTACAACAAACTATCAAACAAATTCAAATTGTAACAGTGAAAGTTCAAGGGTTTGACGGATATCATCACATTGCATAAGAACTATGTGAATAATTATCTGCCTAAATTGGTGCATTTAGAATGTGCTTACTCTAAGAGCAGGGTTTGCATCTGGGTGGAAGACAGAAAGTGTGCTCATTGCACTGGCAAGGACACCCATGGGGTGGGCATCATGAGGCATTGATTGTATGATATCCTGCCAAAATAGAAAGCACCATACATAACTTTGTAGTCCGAACGAAGCCCAAAACCTACATGATATACTTAATATATTGCAATATCGAGACTGTAAAAGAAAAGGCAAGGGACAAAGCATACCAAGAGTCCTTGAGGAACAGCAGAGTGCTGTGAAATTGCAAACTCCCAGCCTGCCAGTTGACTCTGAGTAGGCAAATTCCCATACACTGTGGAAGCAGAAGTCATTAACCAACAATTACAAAAAAAGCAAATGTGCTCTGGAATGCAATAGGAATACAAGTTCCAAAACACTTACTTAAGAGGTAGGCGACCTCAACAAATGAACTGCTTTCAGCCACCTCCTCAATTGGATAACCCCTGTAGCGAAGAATTCCCTCATCCCCATCAATGTAGCAGATGGAAGAACGCACAGGGGCAGTGTTGAGATAACCAGGATCATAAGTCTTAAGACCCTTGTCATCTTTTCCAGTGGTAATCTACAACATAACAGAATGGCAATCAGTTTTGTTCTCTTCGATCTGGTTTCATGATGCAAATGAATCATCATTGAGGCAGAGCTCCGGCCAGTTTCCCGAAAAAGGTGTCGCTGAAAGTAAAATGCGTATTATAGTGTGTTTCGTTCAAATTTGGTGCTGCAAAATCACAGAAATCTGTAGACAATGTCTACTGAAATAACAAACAAAATCAGTAGTTACAGCTACCAGCTTCCCAAGCCCAAGCTATGCATGTAGGACAATTAGACAAGTTTTCCTAGACCATGCTGTAACATTGTTACCTGCAACAAGCCAACAATTACCCGTCAAAACAAATTTCAAGCCTGTACTGATTATCAGCTCAGCTTCAGCCTCACGCGGCAGAACAAGCATGTAGACTGTTGGCTCCATTGCATTCAATTTCACAAGCTCGGTCGAATTAAATGGGGAAGACTTGTATAGGATCTACCCTTAGGTGAGATCAATGAGATCAATCTATTTGAAGATACAAAACATGTTAATAAATTATGAAATTTTTTGGAGATACTCATCCATCTTTGATGTACAAGCTCAAAAAAGAATACACTCATACTTTATCTATCTATCTACATATCATCCTCAATTACTAAATCTATACAAAAGAATACTTCATCAATTGCTGGATCATCTGAATCCCGAACCCATAAGGCCAGCCCACCGCCAACCGAACTGCAGACAACAAGATCTCTGCTTTGGACAGAGGCAGCACACATCGATTCACGCCACACCCCACCGCCGGAGAACACAAGCTAATATCAGGCTGGACTGCTGGTTACCTTCTTGAGGTCTGTGGCGCGGACGGTGCCGTCCTCCGAAACCTTGACCTCGTACCGCTTCCCCGTCCTCGTGTCCACCACGGCGAGCACGCCGGCGCGGGTCCCCGGGGGCGCGGCCGACACCGGCGACCTCTCCAGTGCAGCCGCGGGGTCCGCGCCCTCCGCACCGGCGCCGACGAGGTGGGAAGAGAGCACGGCGAGGCGGCCCCGCGCGGGATCGGTGCGGTCCATCGGATCGGTCGGTGCGAGTAGGGTGGAGATGAGCAGAGCAAGAGAAGCACGCGAAGGAAGCGGTTGCTTGGACGTCTTGACTACGGCTTTTGCTTCGCGCAGCTCGATGCTGTTTATCTTTCCATTTTGAGTAGCAATCGATAGTCAATGTTGTTAGGATTAATTAATGAATGTTAATTAAAGGATAATCCCTGCTTTTGCTAACCGCAGCCAGTTGCATCTGCCGCGTCGGTTCCCTCCGAATAGGCACCTCCCTAAAGATGATGGCAAATCTCGCTTCTCTCTAGTTCTCTCTCACTCTGATCTCACTCGACGGGAGGGAGGAAGAAGAACAGGAGGTTTTGCGCCGCGCAGAACTTGCGGCTTTTCTGCTTTCCATTGACTGAATTTATTCAGGTATAACAAAGGAAACGGGCTCATGGCCCCTAACTACGCGCCACCACCAATCGTGGTCCTCGTGCCATCCCACGAGCGATCAGAGGGGGCGCCAGGCTCGCTCTTGGCGCTAACTGACTCGAGCTAAAAACGCTAACAGAAAACAACCTGAAGCTACTGACGAAACTGAAGAAATTGACCCTACTGACGAAACTGAAGATATAGCACTAGCTGCTGCAGACTTGGGTTTATTCAACAATCACCCCCTAAATCCTAGTCTGCCTACCTTATTTTCTTCATCCCGATCTTCTCGCGCAGCTGGATGAAATTGATGCGCCCCAAGGGCTTTGTCAGAATGTCAGCCAGCTGCTCTTCAGTCCTGATGAAGTCGACAGTCATTTTCCCTTCTTCCACACACTCTCTGATGAAGTGATAACGCACATCAATGTGCTTGCTTCTGTCATGAAGAACCGGATTCTTGCAGAGAGCGATGGCAGATTTGTTGTCCACCAGAAGCAGTGGCACCTAAAGCTCTTCACCTGTGATCTCTGCAAGCAGACGAGCCACCCACACGCCCTGATAGGCGGCTGTTGTAGCTGCAATGAACTCAGCCTCACACGATGAAAGAGCCACCACTTTCTGTTTCTGCGACAGCCAGCTGACAGGGCTATCACCATGGAAGAAGATTCCCCCGGATGTGCTCTTGCGATCGTCGATGTCGCCGGCCATGTCGCTGTCGCTGTACCCAACGAGCCTGGCTCCGTTGGCTCGCCAACGAGGAAAGTGACACCCCAGATCACGGGTGCCAGCCACATACCTGACGATGTGTTGAACAGCAGTCAGGTGCTCGACCGTGGGCGCTTCCATGAACCGGCTCACGTAGCTCACCGCGAAGGTGATGTCTGGCCGGGAGTGGGTGAGGTGGCGCAGCGTCCCCACCATGCTTCTGTACTCCGTGGCGTCAGTCGGAGCCGCCGTGCTTGTCTTGCTCAGCTTCAGACGAGCTTCCATGGGCGTCTGACGTGGATTGCACCCTGTCAGCCCCGCCTTCTCGATGATCTTGTCGGCGTACGCGCTCTGCACAATGGTCACACCATCAGCGTCCTGGCGCACTTCAATGCCCAGGTAGTAGGAGAGCAACCCGAGATCGCTCATCCTAAACTTGCCCTTCATCGCCGTCTTGAAGCTGGCGATCTCCGTGGCGTCTGCTCCGGTGATCACCAGGTCATCCACGTACACCCCCAGAAGAAGGAGCTCGCGGCTTGACCCGCGTGCGTAGACAGCGTGCTCGGAGTTGCAGCGGCAGAAGCCCATGTCAACAAGTGTGGCGTCAAGCTTGGCGTTCCAAGCGCGGGGCGCCTGGTGGAGACCGTACAACGCCTTGCGCAGCTTCAGTACCTTGCGCTCGCGATCGACGACGACGAAGCCCGGCGGCTTCTCGACGTAGGCCTCCTCCTTCAGCTCGCCATTGAGGAAAGCTGATTTGACATCCATATGATGGATCGGCCATCCCTCGTGCGCTGCGAGTGCGAGCAGCACACGCACAGACTCCAAGCGAGCTACTAGAGCAAAAACCTCGTCGAAGTCGATCCCCGGCTTCTGCACAAATCCCTTGGCGACGGGGCGAGCTTTGTACTTGACGATTTTGCCGGCCGAATCCTTCTTAACACGGAACACCCACTTTACCCCAATGGCCCGGTGACTAGCGGGGAGATCAGTGAGCTCCCACGTGTTGTTTTCCTCGATCGAGTTCACCTCCTCGATCATCGCCTTGCGCCAGCTTGGATCGAGCTCGCCTCTCTGAACGTGCTTGGTTCTTCAGCAGAGGCGATCAGCAGTCTTTCATCTGGCTGGACGGCGCCATAGTGGAGCCCGAGAATGTCAGACATGCGGCGGAAGCGATGAGCCACGCGCGCGTCGTTGTCGGCGTCCAGCACTGGGCTCCTGAGGGCGGTGTCACGAACTCCACCCCCACTGGAATGGCGGTTGCAGCAAGGGTTTGCAGTGCCTCAGCCGCCGATTCCGGGTTGCTGATAGACACGTCTATGTCCGGACTGCTGACAGGTGTGGGCGTGCCCGCCCCCGCACTGGCTCCCATCATGGCCGGTGTTCGCGGCGTCACATGCGTTTGCGGGCCTGCATCTTCACCGCTGCTACGAACGATCTGCACCTTGTAGGCTGGCTCGTCCATTGTGAAGGACTCTCCTATGGTCGCCGGAGCAGCATGAGCCGTGTCGGCCCAGTTCCACCTTGCTGATTCGTCGAAGACGGCGTCTCTAGTGACATGGACGCGCTTGGTCGCAGGGTTGTAGGCGCGGTACGCCTTGCCGCCCCTCCTCGTACCCGACGAATACCATCGGAGTGGAGCGGTCCTCGAGCTTGCTCTGGTGCGGTTTCACCGTCTTGACATGAACCACGCACCCAAAAGTGCGCAGGAAGTGCACCGGAGGTCGATCACCGTGCCACGCCTCGTACGGAGTCATGCCGATCATGGAGCGCGTCGGCGATCTGTTCAGGATGAAGACGGCAGTGGTGACTGCCTCCCCCCAGAACTCTCCGAGCATGGACATGGCCTTCATCATGCTCCTGGCCATGGCCACCACCGTCTGGTTGCGGCGCTCCACAACACCGTTTTGCTGAGGCGAGTATGGCGCCGTGAGCTGCCGTTGCACCCCACGGTCTGCACAGTAGTCACTGAAGTCGACGAAGGTGAACTCGCCGCCGCGGTACGTCCGCAGAGCACACAGCTTGCGCCCTGTCTCTGTCTCCACACGCGCCTGAAACCGCGCGATCGCCCCGGCGGCCTCATCCTTGGAACGAAGCAGCGACAGCCACATGTACCTGGACATGTCGTCGACGAGGAGGAGGAAGTAGCGCCGGCCCCCCGCTATGGCGGGCGTGATCGGCCCGCACAGATCACCGTGCACCAGTTCCAGGACCTGCTCCGCTCTGTAGTTTGCCTTGGCGGGAAACGAGGCAAGCCTCTGCTTGCCGGCGAGGCACCCGTCGCACACCTGATCGACGTGATTGATGGAGGGCAGCCCGCGCACCAGTCCTTGCTGGGCGAGCTTGCGGAGCGCTTGGAAGTTCAGGTGGCCGTACCTTGCATGCCACCGCCACGCCTCGTCCGTCGCGCACCGCGCTGCTAGGTAAACGGGGTGCGCGAGCTGGAGCGCGTATGGGTACAGCCGATTGCCAGCACGCTGCACCCTGCCCATGATTCGCCGCTGTTGGTCGTAGAGAGTGAAGATGCCGCCCTCAATCTCCGACCGGCACCTGATCTGGTCGAGCTGGCCTATGCTGATGATGTTGCTCTTGAGCCGCGGAATGAAGTAGACGCTGCTGAGCACACGGTGGCCGCCGGCGTGGTCAGTGAAGAGCACGCAACCGCGCCCTTGGATGTCGACGACCGATCCGTCTCCGAACTTGACGGTGCCGGTGACGTGACGGTCGAGCTCGCTGAACGAGGCCTTCTCGCCGGACATGTGATTGCTGGCCCCTGTGTCCAAGTACCAGACGCCGAAGTGCGCGTCCGTGGCCAGGCCCAGATGGGCCTCCACGCGCTCCTCGAACAGCTCGACGTGCCCGTCGCGGTCGCTTGGATCCGCGGACAGATCACACACCTGCGCCATGAGAAGGTGGGTCGGGTCAGCGTCGTCCCTGCCGTGCCCTTGGGCGAGGAGAGCCTTTGCATCCTCGTCGCGCTTTTTCTTCTTGCAGTCACGGACCCAGTGCCCGCTCATGTTGCAGTAGTGGCACTTGTCGTGATCGTCGTCATGGCCGGCGCCGGAGTTGCTGGTGTTCCCCCTGCCAGCGCCCCCATTTGGGCCGCGCCCGCGACCCCTTCCACGATGGACCCGTGCCGAGCCGCCCCCGGAGCCGCCGGCGTGCTGGTCGCCAGTCTTGAGGCAGGTGTGCCACTCCTCCTCTGTGAGGAGCAGCCGCCCCATTCCGTCAGTGGCTTGATGCAGCTCGTGGCGTTCCTCCGCCGCCTTCAGTCTCCCAGTCAGCTCCTCGACGGGAAGCGTGTCAAGATCAACTAGAGTCTCGATCGACAAAGCAATCTGCGAGAACTGCTTGGGTACTACTGAAAGAAATTTTCTAACAACTCTTTTTTCAGGAATTGTCTCACCGAGCTGCGCCATCTGAGCCACCATTGCTGTGAGGCGCATGGCAAATTCGTCCACCGACTCGCCGTCGGCGAACTTGATGTCGCCGTACTACTTGGTGAGGGTCGCGAGCTTCACCTCGTGCACCCGCGCCACTCCAAGCCTCATCATCTTCAGGGATTCCCAGGCCTCCATCGCCGTCACCTTGGCGGCGAGTGTAGGCCCCATCTCCGGTGGCACCCCCCGAAGAATTGCTTCGAGCGCCAGGCGATCATCGCTGCGCTCGGCCGTGCCCATCTGGACGGCGTCCCAGAGATGTCGTCCTTCCATCATGACCAGCATGAGGACGGCCCAGTCGGTGTAGTTGCTCCGCGTCAGCTGCGGCCATGCCGCGCTGCCGGTGTCACGTGCCATCCGCTCCATGGACCTCTCTGCCACGACAACCTCGTTGCCGTCGGAGATCCGCGGAGTCACCGGCGACTTGCTACCACCGGAGTCATCTGGCCCTGCCATTCCCAAGGTCAGAACACAGCTCTGATGCCAATTGATGGCAAATCTCGCTTCTCTCTAGTTCTCTCTCACTTTGATCTCACTCGACGGGAGGGAGGAAGAAGAACAGGAGGTTTTGCGCCGCGCAGAACTTGCGGCTTTTCTGCTTTCCATTGACTGAATTTATTCAGGTACAACAAAGGAAACGGGCTCATGGCCCCTAACTACGCGCCACCACCAATCGTGGTGCTCGTGCCATCCCACGAGCGATCAGAGGGAGCGCCAGACTCGCTCTTGGCGCTAACTGATTCGAGCTAAAAACACTAATAGAAAAAAACCTGAAGCTACTGACGAAACTGAAGAAATTGGCCCTACTGACGAAACTGAAGAAATAGCACTAGCTGCTGCAGACTTGGGTTTATTCAACAAAAGAGACGCCTTCTTCCTAGTGGTGTCTCTTCCTTTCAGGGACGGAGCTCACATGGTGTCAGTTGACATCAATGTCGTTCGATGCTTTGGCTAATAATCTTTATCGATCTGTGCCTTTGACCCCAGCAAAAAAGATTGTGGACGTGTTTGGTTGTCTTTTCCAATAGTATCTGCATTTCATCCCCATCTCAATCCAGCCTGGTTGAGCAAAAATAGGCAACAAACTAACATATTGTTTGGTTGCCTGCATTGCATCAATGAGCACTTTAGGACTGGCTGTTTAGTTGCCTGCATATGTGTTTAACGGCTGAGCAGATGCAAACCACAACTGTTTGGCTGCATACACGTTTGTGTTCTGCTCACCCCATTCAAATGTGATGGCCTTACTATCACATTAGCAGCACAAGAGCAGGCACAGCTGACAGCAGATAAAGAGGCAAACAATGACAACAAGCAATGCACATGAAGGTAAACATCAGATTAAGAGGCAGGCTAATATACTAGGGCCATAGTTAAAGACAGCAGGGGCATCCCATGCCCCTTGCTTCACACCAGGGTGCTGATCCTGACCAAAATATTAAAAAGTTCCCAGCACAAGTTCAAACCATCACCATGACCATGACCACAAACTACTATAACAGTTTCATACTACGACTGGGTACTTAAGTGACGATCTAGAGAGCGCGGGTGAATTCACCGACGCAACTGTGCTTGGTGCAGCGCACCCTGCACATGATCGAGCTGTCGTGGTTGTAGATCTGCACCTTCAGGCCCAGGCTGGAGATCCGCATGATGACAAGGTCGCCGGGGACGACCCTGTGGCGGCGGCAAAAGTACTGCCTGCCCCGGCCAAGCACCATCTGCCCCTCGAAGTTCTGGACCTGAACCCAGAACTCGCACCACTTGTTGGCCGATAGCCTGACAAGCGCGGGGGCTTGATCACCAGCCACTGCTTCATGACCTCCTTAAACTTGGGCGGGATGACGAGCATGGCGAGATCCTCGTCGTCCTTGATCTGGACGTAGAAACGCAGCGGCTCTCGGGACCCCTCCTCGTGGCCGGTCCTCAGATCATCCCCTTGAACACGGTTGGCTCATGAAGGCGGCCCTGCCAGACAGATTCGCCCTCTTGAGCCAGCGGTTCGTGGGGATGAAGTCCACGGCACCCTCGCCGCCGACCATGACCTGAGCTCCTCGACCGACCCTGTCCCACTTCATCTTAATCACCTTGTCAGGTAAGATGGCATGGGTTAGTAACAGGACATTGGGATCAGACACTGATCAGTGGCACTTACCGAAGAGCATGTGTCACTGATGAGTGGCACTTGTTCATGGGCAACAGCCCCTGATCAGTGCAGTTTCCAAAACATTATCAGTGGCACTTGCCGAAGAGCAAGTGTCACTGATGAGTGGCACTTGCTCATTGGCAACAGCCACTGATCAGTGAACATCATGGCATTGATCTAAAGCTAGCAGTGTAAGTTGTGACCACTTCCACATTTGGCAGTATGCTACATTGGTACTAGTATATAAACGAGAAAACACAATGGTCCTATAATGTGTATGAGCATGCAAATTTGTCCTATCTACCATGAACGCATGTACGTAATGAAAGCATGCAACAAAGCATGCCTAAGCCAGCACCAATCTAGCTTCAACATCAAACACAAACCCTACCTATGAACAGCATGAACATGTAACTACCTATCATGCAAGAACCATCCTACCCTGCCTATGAACTACACTGTAACTACCTATGAACAAGAACCATTCTACACTGCCTACGAACAATCGAAATAATTTCAGTTTCAGAAAAAATTCAGCCAGAACCAAAATAACCAAATTTTAGTTCATTTCAGCAATTTTGATCGGCTGGCATTGCTTCGGAAGAAGTCAACTTAGCCGTCAATGTTTATTTCATATCTTGAAATGCTTCGGTCATAGTTGACTTTGCTTTGTACTCTGCTTTAATCAATAAAAATGGTCGTGTGCATCACAATGATGTAGAGGCCGGGGTTTCAACCTCCTTTTCTAGAAAAATATAGGAGTATCCTTTTGACTAGGGATAATTTGTATAATGCAATTGGAATGATAATAAACTTTATACATTCTGCATTCAGCAAGAGATTATTTAACATCTTTTCCTTGATTGTCACTACACTATGGCCTGTTAAAGCTATGAATAGATTTAAATTTAACCTGTCGCAGTCAATCTCACATATGTTTGCTAATTATTTGCACATAATGTTGCTAAATTTGTGTATGTCGTAATGATATTGTTTTTTATTTAAACAAAAAGAAAACTTTGAATCCTTTGTAGGTCACATGCTTGTCTGCCACGTCGACTATTGCTGGTGGCGAGGAAGGGGAGACATGATTGCTGGTGAGAACTAGCCGACTTCGTTCATGGCAGACAATGGCGGGGTCTTTGCGTTGTTACCCTGATGAAGGCATTGTCGTTGAAGGTCTCATATCCTCGATTAGACTACTCCGTGGGAAACCCTATATCTGGGTCCCCTGGATCAAACGATGGCGATGATTGGCGTTGTTCTTCCTCCTATGGGCATCGTTTTGGAGCAGCCACTAGAGGGGTCAGAAGGTGGAGGGGCATCATATCTACCGCGTCGGCGGCATGGTGCAGTGGCGGATCCATATTGATGGACGAGCGCAGCGCCCTGGCATTGTTTAGCATCATGGCGGTGCCTACGGCTGGTCTGGCAAGAATAATGCGGATCTCTACACTGAAGATGGGACGACGGTTCGATGGTAGTGGCGGCTTCTAAAATTTGTGCATGTGGTGCGCGCTTAGGGTCTGTTGGACCAGATGTGCTCCCGATACGCCATGCGGGTGGCTCGGTAATGACCTGTGATCTAGATGACGAGGCGTTGTGATGGCATTCCTCATTGTCAAGTTTTTAGGTGTGGAGTGGTGGCTTCAGGTTGTTTAATGTATATTTTTGCCAGACATTTGTTGAATAATTTAATTAAAATGGTTGTGTGCATCTTTTTATGCAGAGGCTCCTTTTATAAAGAAAGATTACATTCTTGTTTATGGGTTTTGTGGTCTTGGTCCAGCATAGCACCATGACTCCACGAGAACATGAATGTAGGGAGTACCCGCCTGGAGCGAGTTGCTGGGATAATTACGTCCCAACATTGGTGATTTACTGTGTTGTAACTGCTTATTGCTCTTCTTAGTTTGTTAATTTTTAGTGACCTCACAAACTTTGTTACAACTCTGCATCCATATATATGTGGCTGACTACATGTTTAAGTTTTATGTACTACCTTATGACTTGCTACATGCAACTTTGCAAGAGAGTACGTGCATCTTCATAAAGGTATATCATGTTGTGTATATGTATAACCGTGTCTTCCACCGTTAGAAACACAATCATCATTCCATCCATCAATGGCCACATGCGCCCTTTGGTAATCACATGACATATTAATTCCATGTGCCTCCATCTCTTATATATGAGACTGGTGTTCCTATTGCATCCCTATTCATCTCTTATTCAGTTCTCCTTTACTTGTGTGATATCTCTATGACTCTATGAGGGAAGAGTGTGTATGAAGGAGTTAGTAAAATAGATCACTTTCCAACCAATTAGTTATAAGCCTTGACACTAAGGCCTAGACCATGTCACGCGTCCTCAATTTCTTCCATACCCCCCTTTGGAATGAGCGGCATCAGGGAGAGATACATGGTGCACGCCCTTTCCCCACCAATGTGTCATGTGGCATCAACCAACTTCCTTGTGTGTCGTTGAACGAATAGGATGATGAAGGATACAAAGACCAGCCGCACAATTACGAACCCAGTATAGGAGACTGATCGTGTGTCCAGCGTCACTGTGATGATCGCTAGTCGGTTTGCGATCATTTGGTACTTTGCTACACTGCGTCTGGTCGGGATTAGCTAGAGGCAGTCTCCGAATTCTCTGATTGGAAACGCTCGGTTGCCCGCAGTGGGACGAAGAGAATGCTCTGCTGTATAAAGATAGCCACGCAATAATGAACTCAATATAGGAAATTGATCATGTATCCAGTGTCACTGTGATGAATGTTATTGGCTGGGTTGTGATGCTTTGGTGTGGCTTCGCGGGACTGCATCTTATCGGGGTACAGTGGCGGAGCTAGCATCGGATTACGCCTAGGGCTAAGCTAGCATGAGTGATGCACTCTGGTAAATTTGTATATTCTGTAACAAAGAATTGCAAAGGTTATTGTTACTAGGCCTAGGGCTATTTCCCCAACTGCCCTAGGCCTGTCTCCGCCATTGGGGTTACCTAAAGCTATCTAGTCTCATAATTCTATAGTGCAGGAACAATGATCGAGCTGTCCTGGAAACCTAAACATCGCTTCAAGCGTTCTTTTTCCTTTTTACATTTGAGACTCTTTCACTAGCCTGGCTGGAATATACTACCCAAATTCCCTTCACCAGTCCAAAAAGATTGAAGCAAAAAAAAATATAAGTTTATCAGAGCAATATCATAACCGAGGCAGTAGGAAGAATGTTTAGAGAACTAAACTGACTGGTCGAACAAATCAAACTCTACGAATTGAACATCGGCAGTTGGGTCAAAAAAAATTGAACGTCAATGGCTAAACACAAAAGCCCATAAGCGCATATAATAATGTAGGTCCTTTATTTTATTTTTGGAAGAAAACAAACTAGGAATGATTGTGTTCATGAAAAATTCAGATTCTTTATTCTCGGAGCCCAAATATTCGGGTCAATTTCAACTCTAGAGTTGATGGAGTTAGAAGCTGGAGAGATTCAGAACACGCCCTAAATCAGCCCATTACTTCACTATAGGTGTAAAAAAACTATACTTTACTATAGCGGTAGAAAAATGAGCAGGCCATAGCGCATGCCCAAGGCTCAAGCCTAAAATGAACGACTTCATGATCTGATCGCTACCTCCCTCGTTTTCTTCATACGTTTTATAGGTGTTGTTGGATTAATTGTCTATAGATGTCCAGAGGTGATGCCTTATGCAATTATGGCATGTTTAATAATACTCATAAAAATTGCAATTTAATTGATACGTCACTATAATCTACTCCCTTCGTTCCATATTAGTTGTCGCTGAAACGGATGTATCTAGATGTATTTCAGTGATAGATACATCCATTTGAGCGACAACTAATATGGAACGGAGGGAGTATTCACCATGCCATGTTATCTTTATTTGAAGAATGCTGCTAGCGAGAGTATGGATCTGGCCCATTAATCCCTATTGCTTTCAACCTTGACCAACGTACTTTTACTATTTCTTTTATAATATAAACTTTTATTTCTTTTATTGCAATCAATACTTTCAAACACAAGTTGCATTCATCCTCTTAACTAGCAAGGCTAGTAAGACTGCTAATTTTACTAGTTTCGTTGGGGGACCGAAGCAAGTCCTGTATTTTCCTGTGCGGGTACTGATCATTGGCTGCAATTCAAAGCTCCTACGAGTTCCATAAACCTTAAGGTCATGCACTTGATGGAAATTTGCCAACTACAAACATCTACACTTGGGGCAGGGGGGCAACACCTTCCTACATTAGAGGAGGTACGAGGCGGCGGCTAGCAACGCGTGCATGGGGCAGACCGAGCCATTGAGGCAGGAACACCACTGACTTCTCATATCTTTCAAAGTATGATTCCCATCTTCTTTAATTTAAAGTATGATTATACCATCAAGGTTTGAATAAGTTTAACTGTGAGTCCGAAAGGAAAATCAGAATTGATAAATTGAGACGGCTGATTAATGATTATTACGATTTCATTCAAACTAACAATTGATAACTTAAACTTTTTGATCGTAGAATTGTTGCAAAATTAATCTTATTGATACGTTCTTTTGATAAATTATAAACTAGTGTGTAGTGATGAAGCTAGGCAAAATCTGTGAGGGGAGAGCCAAAGACAGAATATGAGTTGGAAAACTGAACTTATTGATATGTTCTTCCAATAAATAATATACTAGTACGCAGTGATGGAGCTGGACAGAATTTGTTGGGGGTGGGGGGCAAAGGCTGGTGGGGGAAAAGGCTATTTTTTCCATCCAGCCCCTCTCATGAATAAATTCCTCATAAATTGGTTCAGACATGGGGGGGGGGGGCACTGGCCCTCTCAGCTAAAATAGCATGGCCTCTGCTAATATGTTGGTATGTTGTATTTGTGGTATAAAGACTTTCTATATCAACCGGACCACCCTAATCTGGAATCCTGGAAATGCCACTGACTCCAGATGCCCAATTGATCATCTCGCCAGAAACTTGAAGAGTGCAAAGCTCGTAGATGATGATTGATTCCTTTCTGAGCACACAAAACAACTTGTGCCTTCCGGATAACTTCATCGATGCAGGTGCTGCAACTGGGGGTGTCTGTGTCGCATCGGCACTGCGCTAGGGCATATGTGGACTCTCCAGATAGGGTTACACGATGGTGTCTCTAGCAAACATTCTTGGAGAAGTAGACACCTTTTGAGGCAATGTCACAGACAAATACTTGAATGTTTCTTGCTACCTCAATCCCATGTAGTTTTCACCAGAGCAACTAAAGCTTGGGATCTGACTTGCAGCAGTAGTGATATCTTCATGCCAGACAACTTCATCTGAAAATAAAAAATAAGAAGTAAAAGTTAGTTCAGTTAATGATGGTAACTATATACCATTCTGGTGATTTTAATCATGCTCTAGAAGGTTTTTATCTTCCCCAATTTGTCAGTGTGTGCTAACCATTTTCCCTTATTAGGCATCCATGCTTAGCACACAGTGACTAATTGGGAAAAATAAAAACCTCCTAGAGCATGATTAGACCACCAAAATGGTAGAAAATATTACTTATATTGTGATAAAATAAACTAAAGAATAGATATGATGGTGGTTGAGCTCACCTATGTGTACACTTGTGTTCCCCTTCTGCCCAGCCATGAATAAATTTGTTCAAACATGGGAGGGGGGAGGCATTGGCCCCCTCAACTAAAATAGCTCGGCCTCTGATAGTATGTTGGTATGTTGTATTTGTGGTGTAAACAGTTTAATATCAATTGGACTATTGTTGAAAGATGAGCATATTCTTCTGCCATGGAAAACAATAGTGTTTCGACGAATGAGCAAATTATAGTGTACCAAAATTTCTAAATTGGTGTAGTTAAAAAAGATTGATGCCTAGAACGGCTTATTGGATATACTCACATCCACTTTGGCGGTCTTTGACGGCAAAAGGATCAGTAGTTGCTTCTTGAACTCTGAACGGAAGATCCTGCCTTTTTACTCTTGTTGTTAATCCAAACTTTTTCCCGTATGAGCTCTTTTTAAAGGAAAAGGAACCAAGAGAGGCCTCACCATTTTTTAGAAAATGAGAACTGAGCCGACTTCGGTCATGGCAGACAATGATGGCGTCTTCGCGCTGTTACCATGATGTCATTGCAGGTCTCGTCTCCTCGATCGGGCTACTCCGGGGGAAACCCAATATTTGGGTCTCCTGGATTGAATGATGGTGACGATTGGCGCCGTTCTCCCTCCTGTGGGCATCGTTTTGGAGAAGCCGCTGGAGGGGTCATGAGGTGGAGGGGCATCATATCTACCGCGTCAACGACGGCGGATCTCGGCGGCATGGCACAGTGGCGGACGTGTCTTGATGGACGAGCGCAGAGCGGTGGCGCTGTTTGGCATCGTGGCGGTGCCTACGGCTGGCCTGGTAAGGATAATGCGGATCTCTACCCTAAATATGGGACGACTGTTTGATGGTGGTGGCGGCTTCTAAAATGCATACATATGGTGCACGCTTAGGGTCCGTTGGACCAGATGTGTGCTCCCGGTACGCCATGCGGGCGGCTCGGTGATGACCTCAGATCTATATGATGGAGCATTGTGATGGCATTCCTCATTGTGAAGTTTTTATGTGTGGAGTGGTGGCTTCGAGTTGTTTGATGTATTTTTTTATTAGACATTTGTTGAATAATTTAATAAAAATGATTGTGTGCATCTTTTTATGCAGAGACTGGAGGTTTCAACCTCCTTTTCTTAAAGAAATATTACATTCTTGACTATGGGTTGGCTGTGGTCTTGGTCCAGCATAGCACCACGACTCCACGAGAACATGACTGTAGGGTGCTGTGTGGGACACAATCATCATTCCATCCATCAATGGCCACATGCGCCCCTTGGTAATCACATGACATATTAATGCCTTCATCTCTTATATATGAGACTGGTGTTCCTGTTGCATCCCTATTCATCTCTTATTCGGTTACTCCTTTACTCGTGTGATATCTCCATGACTCTATGAGGGAAGAGCGTGTAGGAAGGAGTTTTTTTTAGTAAAATACTACTCCCTCCGTTTCTAAATATAAGTTTTTTTTAGAGATTCCAATGCGGACTACATCCGAAGCAAAATGAGTGAATATACCCTCTAAAATATGTCTTTATACATCCGTATGTAGTCTCCACTGGAATCTCTAAAAAAAACTTATATTTACGAACAGAGGAAGTAGATCACTTTCCAACCAATTAGTTAAGCCTTGACACTAAGGCCTAGACCATGTCACACGTCCTCAATTTCTTCCATATCCCCCTTTGGAATGAGTGGCATCAGGAAGAGATACATGCATGGTGCACGCCCTTTCCCCACCAACGTGTCATGTGGCATCAGTCAGCTTCCTTGTGTGTGCTTGAACGGATAGCATGCATGCTGCAGAGTACAAAGACGACTAGACGAGCCACACAATTACGAACCCAGTAAATAGATCATGTGTCCAGCGTCATTGTGATGATTGCTAGCCAGGTTACGGTTCTTTGGTATTTTGGTGTCTGGTCGGGGTCAGCTAGAGGGAGTCTCCGAATTCTTTGATTTGAGAGAATCTCATGCCCGCGGTGGGACGGAGAGGATGCTCTGCTGTATAAAGATAGCCACACAATAATGAACTCAATATAGGAAATTGATCGTGTGTCTAATGTCATTGTGACGAATCTTATTGGTTGGGTTGCGATGCTTTGGTGTGGCTTCGCGGGACTGAATCTTATCAGGATAACCTAGAGCTACCTAGTCTTATAATTCTATAGTGCAGGAACAATGATCGGCCTGTCCTGGAAACCTAAACATCACTTCAAGCGTTTTCTTTTACATTTGAGACTTTTTTCACTAGCTTGGCTGGATTATACAACCCAAGTTTCCTTCACTAGTCCAAATTAAGAAGATTGACGCAGCAAAAAAAAAGTTTATCAGAGCAATATCATAACCGGAGCAGTAGGAAGAATGTTCAGACAATTAAACTGACAAGTCGAATGAATCAAACTTGCGTGTTCTCTTCTTTGTCGGGCTGTTTGGTTTGTGATTCGGGAGCCCTTTTTTGCTGGGCTATTTTTGTTTTTTTATGTGGCCTCGTCGTTGAAGTGGAAGAGATAGGCTCTGTACCTTGTAGCTGCGTATATATCTCCCACTGCCACTCTCTTGACCTCACACATTCGCTAATTCTCTTTCTTCCACTGAGCGATGCGATGAGGAGAAGGGGGCTAGTGACCGGGATCAATTATCGTTCTTACGAAGAAGAGACAGGCAATGGTGATGTAGTGAGTGTCTTGTCTCCTCATCCTTAGTATCCATTTTTGTCCCAGTTGCAAGTCCACCACTGACATGAAGCTAAGCCCGACCCATTTTTTCGTCTTAGTTGCAAGTCCACCCTCGACATGAGCACTAAAAGTTTTGGAGACAAAAATGTCGGTTGTTGATTCATATCCCGTCTTACAAAGATGGCCTAACTGCTAGCGGATCATCCCACTTTGGCAAGTCTATCAAAAGTGATCTATTTTGGATGCAAACCATACTTTATAATTATATATGTTTTGTTGAATAAATAGGCAATTTTTCGACTAATTTAATCCATAGATAAATCACTAGCATGGCATTGACTAAATTAATGACATACTGATTCTGATCTAAACAAGCACGTACTACGCAAACAGTAGACACATCTACACATACTGCTAGTACTGCTAATACGAAAATAAACAGGAGCGGAATAAATGCATTATAGTAGGCCAGGTAGAAGCCGCGGCGGCGGTGGCAGCAGCGGCGTCATCAGCAGCCTTCTTGTCGGCCTCGAGCTTCTCGGCGGTGAGACGGTCGGCTTCGGTCTGAGACATGGTGTTGACGAAGACGACGCGGACATAGAGGAAGTAGTGGATCGGAGGCGAGCAGTCGCGTAGTCGCTTCCCAAAAACCTATTCGCCCCCCTCCCGTACAGGATTCGGAGAGGCGGGGTTTCGAAGACCTGCTCTCCCGTCTATCGTGTACGCGGCGGACGGGATGGAGTCATCGGCGGCAGCGACAGCAAAGGAACGATGGTGGGCATGCGCGTGGTGCAGATGTGATCTGTTCGTGGCGGCTAGGGTTAGGAGACACCTCACACTTATATAGGCGCAGCCGCGTGAAGAGACGTGGGCTCGACCCACGTCCGAATCCGTGACAGCCCACGATCCGACGTCTCATATCGTGGCCCAGCTGTCAGAAAACTCTCCGTTACTGACTGGCAAAAATAAGCGCCTAGGTGTGAGCTCGGCTCGGCTTATTCCCGCAACCCGCGGCGCGTCGTGACGAGGCGGGCGGCGGAGGAGGAGTGCATGATGGCCTCTTCTTTTCTCAAGCTCCAATAGCATGTGGAAGAGAAACCCTTATAAGGAGGTCCAACTCCTCTCCAACTTCCGGGGTGGGACTAAACTTCCCACTACACCTAGTGCCACTAAACCCACATGGGCCCTTAGAGATTTTCAGAAATTGTTAGATGGGCCCTAGGCCCACCCTAATATTTCAACAATCCCTCACCAGATCTCGAGAGCCCATTGTGTCCTCTGTTCCAATTGTTGTTCCGATATACCAGTGTTTCAGTGAAAACCTATTAAGGTTGAACTTCACCTAAAGCAAGTAGCTACATTCCTTCACAGCTAAACAATGGACTAAACCTTAAATTATCAGTTTGGCGTAAAGATGCTTCACCACATGTCTTACTAGTACTAGGCTGCCGAAGGCTGACCCCTCGGGTGGAGCATATAAGTCACACTCCTGGCCTATTCATGAGCTTACTAGAAATCACTCCAATCTCATAGACTGTGACCAGCAGTCGGGCTCATATAGGTGTGTTCCTCCAAAGATTGCTCTGTAGGATAGCTTCTTGCTTACATAAGCTTTGGAACACATTAAGACAATAGTCACCCTACCATACAGTATTGAGAGTATTGCATCTCCAACGGAGTGGGTTAGTATAGTTACTCTCCTCAGTTCACCACTGGCTTGTTTTCCCAGGTCCTACTTCAAGGGATCTCCGATCACATAGGTTGGGTTACCAACATGGCAAGTCATGTGGGTCTCATACCCATCTCCCTCGATGCACTATCTATCACAACACGTGACAGCCCTTTTGTAAAGGGATCTGCCAGATTCTTAGCCGCATGGACATACTCCAACGCTATCACTCCGGAGTTTCTTAATTTTCTGACAGCTTTTAATCTTATTCTTATGTGTTTGTTGGACTTCATGTTGTCCTTTGAACTCTTCACCTTGGTGATGACAGTATGATTGTCACAGTTCATAAGGATAGCCGGAACCGATTTATCAACCAAGGGCAAGTCCATCAAAAGATCTTGAAGCCATCCTGCTTCGACACCAGATGTGTCTAATGCTGTTAATTCTGCTTCCATTGTCGATCTCGTTAAGATCGTTTGCTTGCAAGACTTCCAGGAAACAGTGCCACCTCCAAGAGTAAACATATACCCAATTGTGGCCTTCATCTCATCAGCATCAGAGATCCAATTCACATCACTATACCCTCCAAGTACCGATGGGTATCCGGTATAGTGAAGTCCATAGTTCATAGTACCTTTCAGATAGCGCATAACTCTTTCAACAGCATGCCAGTGTAGATCACCCAGTTTGGAAACAAATCGGCTCAGTTTGCTCACATCAAATGTGATGTCAGGCCTCGTTGCGCTCGCTAGGTACATGAGTGAACCAATGATTTGAGAGTATCTAAATTGATCTTTTGCCGTGCCTTCGAACTTTCGAATCAACACGCTAGGATCATATGGTGTTTGAGATGGTGTGCAGTCCGAATATCCAAAACGACTCAACACCTTCTCAACATAATGGGATTGCAGAAGTGTAATCCCACCGTCATCATCTCTCAGTAGCTTGATGTTCAAGATAACATCAGCCACACCAAGGTCTTTCATCTCAAAGTTCTGAGACAGAAACGACTTGATCTCCTCAATGACTTTGAGGTTGGTTCAGAATATCAGTATGTCATCAACATACAAGCATAGTATAACTCCTTCGCCCCCACCATGGCGATAGTATACACATTTGTCAGCTTCATTAACAACGAAGCCAACAGATGTCAGAGTTGTATTAAACTTTTCATGCCATTGCTTAGGTGCTTGTTTCAGGCCATATAAAGATTTCAGCAACCTACACACCTTTCTTTCCTGACCATCTATCACAAAGCCATCTGGCTGTTGCATGTAGATTTCCTTGTTTAGCTCTCCATTCAGAAAAGTCGTCTTAACATCCATCTGGTGGACGAGAAGACCATGCTAGGCCGCCAACGAGAGTAATACTCGAATGGTTGTCAGTCTGGCCACAGGTGAATAAGTATCGAAGAAATCTTCCTCTTCTTTCTGGTCATAGCCCTTGGCCACAAGCCTAGCCTTGTACTTTTCAATCGTACCATCGGACCTAAGCTTCTTTTTGAACACCCACTTACATCCCAATGGTTTGCAACCATAGGGACGTTCAGTGATCTCCCATGTCCCGTTAGCCATGATGGAATCCATCTCGCTATGGACCGCATCCTTCTAGTAGTCAGCTTCCGGAGAGGCATACACTTCTGAAATAGAAGTGCGAGTATCATCCACGAGGTACACGAAGCAATCATCACCAAAGTGTTGGGAAACATTGCATCGAAAACAAAAAAAAATCTACGCACATGCAGTGATCTATCCATGGAGATGCATAGCAACGAGGGGGAGAGTGTGTCTACGTACCCTCGTAGACCGTAAGAGGAAGCGTTTCACAATGCGGTTGATGTAGTCGAACTTCTTCGCGCTTCAACCGATCAAGTACCGAACGCACGACACCTGCGCGTTCTGCACATGTTCAGCTCGGTGACGTCCCTCGCCTTCTTGATCCAGCAAAACGTCGAGGTAGTAGATGAGTTCCTTCAGCACGACAGCGTGGTGACGGTGATGGTGAAGTGATCTCCACAGGGCTTCGCCTAAGCACTACGAAAAATATGACCGGGGGTGTAAACGGTGGAGGGGGACACCGCACACAGCTAGGCAATTGTCTGGGGTGTGCTAGGCGCCCCCCCTCCTCATATATATAGGTGGGAGGGAGAGGGGAGAGGCCAAGGGGCTCCCCAAGTAGGTCCGAATCCTACTTGGGCTCCTGCCCTTGGCCGCGCCCCCCTGCCATGTTTGTCGGAGGGGGAAGGAAAGAGGGGGGAGAGGGAAGGAAGTGGGAATCCTAATCCACACTTACCTTTCCCTTCTCCCCTTTCCTTCTCCTCCTTAGGCCGGCCCATATGGCGGTCGCACCAGCCCCTTGTGGCTGGTGCGTTTCCCCTCTTGGCCCATAAGGCCCATATCTTTTGCCGGGGTGCCCGAAACCCCTTTCGGTGACCCGATAAGTACCCGGTACCCCCCGAAAAACTTCCGGTGTCCGAATACCGTCGTCCTATATATCAATCTTTACCTCTCGACCATTTCGAGACTCCTCTTCATGTCCATGATCTCATCCGGGACTCCGAACAACATTCGGTCACCAAATCACATAACTCATATAATAATATATCGTCATCGAACGTTAAGCGTGCGGACCCTACGGGTTTGAGAACTATGTAGACATGACTGAGACACCTCTCCGGTCAATAACCAATAGCGGAACCTGGATGCCAATATTGGCTCCTACATATTCTATGAAGATCTTTATCGGTCGAACCGTTATGACAACATACGTAATTCGCTTTGTCCATCGGTATGTTACTTGCCCGAGATTCGATCGTTGGTATCTTCATACCTAGTTCAATCTCGTTACCGGCAAGTCTCTTTACTCGTTCCGTAATACATCACCTCGTGACTAACTCCATAGTCGTTTGCTTGCAAGCTTATGATGTGTATTACCGAGAGGGCCCAGAGATACCTCTCCGATACTCGGAGTGACAAATCCTAATCTCGATCTATGCCAACTCAATAAATACCTTCGGAGATACCTGTAGAGCATATTTATAATCACCCAGTTACGTTGTGACGCTTGATAGCACACAAGGCGTTCCTCCGGTATCCGGGAGTTGCATAATCTCATAGTCGAAGGAACATGTATTTGACATGAAGAAAGAAATAGCAATAAAACTGAACGATCATTATGCTAAGCTAACGGATGGGTCTTGTCCATCACATCATTCTCCTAATGATGTGATCCCGTTATCAAATGACAATACATGTCTATGGTTAGGAAACCTTAACCATCTTTGATCAACGAGCTAGTCTAGTAGAGGCATACTAGGGACACAATATTTGTTTATGTATTCACACATGTATTTAAGTTTCTGATCAATACAATTCTAGCTGAATAATAAACCTTTATCATGAATAAGTAAATATAAAATAACAACTTTATTATTGCCTCTAGGGCATATTTCCTTCACAAAGGTCTTTGCAGCCCTTTGTCTCTTGCCCCTACCAAGGGTTTCCTCATCATCCTCCTCAGGATTATCATCATGTGTTTGTTCATAATAATCCATAGGAATGGCAGGCTCAAGAGTCTCCTCAGATTTCTGTCTAGAAGTGCTTTGCATATCTCTTATAGGAAAAATATCCTCGAAGAATGTAGCATCCTTAGACTCCATAATTGTACCGACCTTCTATTCAGGTACCTCAGATTTTACTACTAGAAATCTATAGCCAACGCTATTCTTAGCGTATCCCAAATTAACGCAGTCCACAGTCTTTGGTCCAAGCTTGCGCTTTTTGGGGATAGGCACATTGACATTCGACAAACAACCCCAAGTACGCAAGTACGAGAGTGTTGTCCTTCTCTTCGCCCATTTCTCATAGGGAGTGATCTCATTATCCTTTGTCGGAACTTTATTCAGGACATGACATGCCGTCAATATAGCCTCCCCCCACCATGCCTTGGATAAACCCGATGTATCTAACATGGCGTTAACCAAATCAGTTAGAGTACGGTTTTTCCACTCGGCAACCCCGTTTGACTGGGGTGAATAGGGAGGCGTCCTCTTATGAATAATGCCGTGTTCCGCACAAAAAGAATCAAACTCCTTCGGAAGTACTCTCAACCACGATATGATCGGACTCATTTAATTTTCTTTTCAAGTTGATTCTCAACTTCTGCCTTATAGATTTTAAAGTAGTGTAGAGCCTCATCTTTAGTATTTAATAGATACACATAGCAATATATAGTAGAGTCATCTATCAATGTCATGAAGTATTTTTTCCACCTTTAGTTAACACACCATTCATCTCACAAAGATCAGAATGTATGAGTTCTAATGGTGCCAAGTGTCTCTCATCCGTAGCCTTGTGAGGCTTGCGAGGTTGCTTAGTTTGCACACATGAAAGGCACTTAGAACCTTTGGCTAAAGTGAAACTCGGGATTAAATCCAACTTAGCTAGCCGCGTCATAACATCTAAACTAATGTGACAAAGATGTGAATGCCAAACTTCAGATTCATTAACACTCGAATGAATATGGTTCACGACTTTATTACAAAAATCTACGAGGCAAAGGCGGAACATCCCTCCACTCTCATAACCTTTTCCAACAAATAGTCCATATTTAGTAACAACTAATTTATTAGACTCGAAGACCAACTTAAACCCTTCTCTACATAGAAGCGGGCCACTAACGAGGTTCTTCTTGATGGCGGGGACATGCTACACGTTCTTCAGCTGCACGATCCTTCCCGAAGTGAACTTCAGATCGACCGTGCCAACACCATGCACAGAAGCACTCGCGCCATTCCCCATCAATACGGACCCGTGGCCTGTGACCTGGTAAGAAGTGAACAATGAAATGTCAGCACACACATGAACACCTGCACCTATGTACACCCACCAATTGGTGGGCTGAAACACTGAAAGACAGTAAATAAATTACCGTACCCAGATGCACCATTCTCATTGTTGCCCATATTCATGTTGACAGACTTGGAGTCCTGTCCTGACTTCTTAAACTTGTTTGGGCACTTGTTGGCCCAATGTTCAATCGAACCACAAGTAAAGCGGCCCTCATCCTTCTTGTTCTTCTTGAAGGTCTTCTTACCCTTCTTCTTAAAGTCGGTATTGTATTGGACACCGTTCTTTCCCTTGGGCTTGTGGGAGTTGAAGTTCCTCTGGTTCACCATGTTGGCGATAGAAGTCCCTTCGGCCCCTTTTCCATGCGAGTCTTTTGCCCTCGAATTCTGCTCAATACTCAGATGGCCAATGACATCCTCCACAGAGAATCCATGCCTCTGATGTTTCAGAGTGGTGGCAAAGTTCCTCCAGGAATTAGGGAGCTTAGCGATTATGCAGCCCACGACAAACTTGCCCGGTAAATCGCACTTAAGAAGCTCAAGCTCCTTAACGATGCATATTATCTCATGAGCCTGCTCCAGTACAGGACGGTTTTCAACCATCTTGTAATCGTGGAACTGCTCTATAATATACATTTTACTCCCAGCATTGGTGGCCCCAAATTTAGATTCGAGCGCCTCCCACATGTCCTTGACGACACGCACATGTAAATATGCGTCGACCAATTTATCTTCGATCACGCTAAGAACTGCTCCGAGAAATACAACGGTGGCCTCCCTGAACGCCTTCTCATGTTCAGGAGCAATCGTTCCTGTGGAGACACCGGCGACCCAGAACACGTTCATAGCCGTGAGCCATAAAGTGGTCTTAGTCTGCCAACGCTTAAAGTACGTACTAGTAAACTTATCCGGTTTCAATGCAGCGGCAAAGCCACTTGCCGAAAAATTCCTACACATAATAGGTTTTTGGATTGTTGAATAAATAGGCAATTTTTTGACTAATTTAATCCATAGATAAATAACTAGCATGACATTGACTGAATTAACGACATACCGATTCTGATCTAAACAAGCACGTACTACGCAAATAGTAGACACATCTACACATACTTTTAGTACTGCTAATACGAAAATAAACAGGAGCGGGATAAACGCATTATACCCTCCAGTAGGCCAGGCAGAAGCCGCGGCGGTGGTGGCAGCAGCGGCGTCATCAGCGGCCTTCTTGTCGGCCTCGAGCTTCTCGGCGGCGAGACGGTCGGCTTCGTTCTGAGACATGGTGTTGACGAAGACGACGCGGACGTAGAGGAAATAGTGGATCGGAGGCGAGCAGTCGCGTAGTCGCTTCCCAAAAACCTATCCGCCCCTTTCCCGTACAGGATCCGGGGCGGCGGGGTTTCGGAGACCTGCTCTCCCATCTACCGTGTACGCGGCGGACGGGATGGGGTCACCGGCGGCAGCGGCAGCAAAGGAACGACGGTGGGCGTGCGCGTGGAGCAGATGTGATCTGTTCGTGGTGGCTAGTGTTAGGAGACACCTCACACTTATATAGGCGCAGCTGCGTGGAGAGACGTGGGCTCGACCCACGTCCGAGTCCGTGACAACCCACGATCCGACGTCTCAGATCGTGGCCCAGCTGTCAGAAAACTCTCTGTTACTGACTGAGCGCGGCGCGGCGCGGCGGCGGAGGAGTGCGCGAGGGCCTCTTCTCTTCTCAAGCTCCAATAGCATGTGAAAGAGAAACCCTTATAAGGAGGTCCAACTCCTCTTCAACTTTCGGGGTGGGACTAAACTTTCCACTACACCTAGTGCCACTAAACCCACATGGGCCCTTAAAGATTTTCCGAAATTGTTAGATGGGCCCTAGGCCCACCATAATATTTCAACATGTTTATGTTAACTCTATAAGGTATTGAAAGTGCATGAGTCCTTAGTTATCTCAATCTTTTGTTGCACATGTGCCCAAGGGTCTAGAGTGCTTATTCAAGCACTCAAACAACCTCTATTTTGCGTCTCGTGGGCGCAAATATGCAACCAAATGGCAAACAATCGTAGCTTGCATTCGGCAATGTTTGCGGGGTTGAGGTATCCTACCTACTCTGTCCAAAGTCTCTCAAGAAGTCTTTATTGCACGTTAGCTCCTCTTATTTGGGTGCCTAGGCTCGTAAATATCTCTACCTCTCAGCAACTTTTCCTTCTTTTTCTTGTGAAGACTCCTCCTACTTATTGTACATCTATACATATATGCATACTTGCTTCTCTTTTTTTTCTCATGTGATACACAAACTCAATCGTCTTAGATACCTAAGTGGAGGCACAAGTTTGTTTTTTTCTTTTTTACTCGGAATGAGCGACATCAAGAAGCATGTTAACCGACTCCGAGTCAAGATTTATCTTGTGGGAAAACACAAATGGCGCATCGGGAAAATCATAGGCGGGGAGAACATGGCATGTATAATAGTTTGGTTTTGGCACCTCGAGTCACCTTAGTATCCACGTGACAAAATCACATTTCCTAGTAGATCTACGAGTTTATCATGCAGTCGAAATGGTCATCGACGTGGTAGAATGCTTGAGAAAATAGGTATGAAATAAAGTTTGTTTCACATTTTTCTCAATAACTATCCCCTCCCGATTTGACCAACAAAATGTAACTTACATGCAACATATATTAAATTTGAACTTATATACTATTGTCAAATCAATGGTCAAAGGTAGACTCAAAATACTAGGGGACTTGTAAAGCGTTCTGGATGGAGTATCACTTCGCGTACTATGAAATCATGCACGCCTCTATCTTGCTACACATTTTTTATTCCCACTGTTTATGCGTCCACTCTTCCCTAGATATTTCACACCTCACTTTGTTGCTTGCTCCTGCCAGGGGTGCACGAGTAGACATCTTCATAGAAACATCGCTATGACATGTATGCTACATCACTGGCGGAGGACCCCAGTGGGCAAGGTCCGGCAGCCGCCATACCTTGTTTTGGTGCAAAAATACTTTCATACCTATGCACACTTCTGTCGGTTGGCCACGCTGAATCTCGTCCCTAGAAAAATCGCTAAAGGGAGAGGCCGTTCGCTGGATGGGCCAATCAAACATAGTTGAAAGTTGGGCCACATATACACACGGCATCCAGAAGCAGTTGGCCATTTACACTTCACGGTGGCTAGCTCTAGCTCTCGCTCTCAATTGTCTAAAAAAAAGCTCTCGCTCTTAATTGTCTAGATAAAAGAGCTCTCACTCCCAATCTTCTCAAAAAAAAAAAGCTCTCTCTCTCAACGAACCGATCGAGAACCAGCTCCCCAGCTCAGATAGAGACGCACACGCAGGCGGCACGCAGCAACCCTAGTGCGCGGCAGCAGCTGGCCAGGACGAGGCGGAGAGGCGGATCGGACGATGGCGGCTGTGGCCTGTGGTGGGTGTAGAGCAAGTGGGGCGACAGGGCGCTCCCGCGCGAGGCGCAATGGTGCAGAGAGCAGCGGCTGCTTCGCATCCTTCACACCATGGCCAGCAGGGCACAGTGCGGCCGCGCATCTTCGCCAGTTCGCCACACCTTAATTTTTTTTCGTCCTCCGCCTCTGTGCTACATGTAACCATCGTATCATATGTTTCTTGATAGAGGTGTGCTTCGTACACCCACAGAATAGTTTGTGATTCTGTTTCAGATCAAATACCTTATAGATGAAAACCTTGACAGGTGATCCCTCGTTGATCTGAAAAGGGAAGATTTATCCATCACTAAACCTCTACAGAATGTTAAGCTGGCTAAGGTTAATAGGCGGGTCAATGAGGTGGCACACCAGATTGCGAAGTTCCGTTTCAATAATTGGTCGAAGGGTATTCTTTGTAATAGTCTTCTGCCCTGCGTGGTTAGTGCTTAAGAAACGATTGTAATAAACTTTTACTTTAGATGTGGCGTGCTCTTTTAAAGAAGGAAACTTGCCCCTTAGGTTATAAAGGGTAATTTAATTTATTCATGTTGCAGAAATATTCACCTCTGATCTCCTACCTTCAAGCCATGATTTCTTAACATTCCCAGTGATTTTGTTAAATGAACGAGGGTATTCGCCTTTTATTACAAGTATTTACACTTGTGAATATACGATAAATAACATAGGACATGCATACACACTAGCAATATTGATGAATGTAAAATGCAAGCATATATGCAAAGTAACAAGTAAAAGCATTTGCACAATACGGATGATTGCATATACAAGTGCCAGCAAATATACATATGGTATGGTTAGAATCATCCACCGGATCACACGAGTCATGCGAACAACTAGCGTGTGCGCGGACAATGTCATAATTTCACAGGGGCACGTATGTTTCTAATTTCCTGTTTCTGTAATTTGCATGTGGCAGCTCGATACTACTCAAGGTAACATATGAGAGTAGGTCAACATTTGTCACACTGCGGCTGCGCGATGGCCACGTCAACCAGTTCACGGTATGGTGATGTAGATAGCTATATTGGATACGTTCCTTCTATAGAGACTGGAACTTTATTGAGTTTAACTACTGATGCAACCATATAAATTGGTCTAGTACAAAAACACTCTGAAAATTGTTGAGAAATTAAGCAATGGTTCGATTAATTTAATCCAATAATAAATCATGAACATGACATAGACAGTGCTAATGACATACTGAATTTTGATGATGTACGCACGTACTAGGCAGATAGTAGAAATATCTACGCAAACCACTAGTACTGCACACATGAAAATAAACAGGAGTGGGGTAAATGTGTTATACCCTCAAGTAGCCCAGTCGGCCGTAGCAGCAGCGGAGGCGTTGGCCTCGTCGGCGATCGTCTTGTCAGCAGCAGCCTTCTCGGCAGCCACGCGATCGGCGTCAGTGCTCATGGTGAAGACGAAGGTGACGCAGAAGTAATCGACGTAGAGGAAGTAGTCGAAAGAAGCGAGCAGTCGCGTAGGAGACGCTCCCCAAAAACCTAATCGCCTCTCTCCCGTACAGGATCTGGAGAAGCGGGGTTTCGGAGGCCAGCTCTCCCGTCAGCCGTGTACGCGGTAGACGGGATGGGATCACCGAAGGCAGCAGCAGTGAAAGGAAAGACCGAGGAGCAGTGGAGGTGTGAAGTGTTCTATTTGGCTGGGCTGCGATGCCTCATATATATAACCAGTCGGGTAGGAGAACGGTCCAGCAATAAACACGTTTAATGGCAGACGTTTCATCTCCATAAAAACACGTTTAATGGCAGACGTTTCATCTCCATAAAAACACGTTTAATGACAGACATTTCATCTCCATAAAAACACGTTTAATGACAGACGTTTCCATCTTCATAATAAAACTTATTTATTATGGACGTTTCCATTTCCGCAATGAATATGACGTCTCGTAGTCATTTTGTGTCTGTAATGGACTCTCCAATTTTGACCGGCAAAACATTGCATTGGCTCGGCTCATTCCCGCAATGCGAGGCGCGCGCGCGTCGTGACGAGGCGTGGCCATGTGGGACTAAACTTCCCACCACTCCCTTGACAGCATGGGCTCTTAGGGATTTTCTGATATTATTAAATGGGCCTATAGCCCAACTAATATTCAGCAATCCCCCACCAGATCCCGAAGGCCCATGGTGTTGTCCTCTGTTCCAAACTCTGTTTTGATATTTTAGTATTTTCAGTGGAGACCCGTTAAGGTTGAACATCCACCTAGAACAAATAGCTACACTCCTTCACAACTGAACAATGGACTAAGCCTTGAATTGTCAGTTTGGCGTAAAGATGTTTCACCACATGTCTTACTAGTACTAGGCTGCCGAAGGCAGCTGACCCCTCGGGTGGAGCATATAAGTCACACTCCTGGCCTATTCATGAGCTTACTAGGTATCACCCCAATTTCATAGACTGTGACCAGCAGTCGGGCTCACATAGGTGTGTTCCTCCAAAGATTGCTCTGTAGGATAGCATCTCGCTTACATAAGCTTTGGATCACATTAAGACAATAGTCATCCTACCATACAGTATCGAGAGTATTGCATCTCCAACGGAGTGGGTCAGTATAGTTATTCTCCTCAGTTCACCACTGGCTTGTTTTCCCAGGTCCTACTTCACGGGATCTCCGATCACATAGGTTGGGTTACCACCATGGCAACTCATGTGGGTCTCATACCCATCTCCCTCGATGCATTATCTATCACGACACGTGATAGCCCTTTAGTAAAGGGATCTACCAGATTCTTAGCCGTTTGGATATAATCCAACGCTATCACTCCGGAGTTTCTTAATTTTCTGACAGCTTTTAGTCTCAATCTTATGTGTTTGTTGGACTTCATGTTGTCCTTTGAACTCTTTACCTTGACAATAACTGTTTGATTGTCACAGTTCATAAGGATGGCCGGAACCGGCTTCTCAACCACTGGCAAGTCCATCAAAAGATCTCGAAGCCATTCTGCTTCGCCACCCGATGTGTCTAATGCTGTTAATTCTGCTTCCATTGTCGATCTCGTTAAGATCGTTTGCTTGCAAGACTTCCAGGAAACAGCACCACCTCCAAGAGTAAACACATACCCTGTCGTGGCCTTCATCTCATCAGCATCAGAGATCCAATTCGCATCACTATTCCCTTCAAGTACCGACGGGTATCCGGTATAGTGAAGTCCATAGTTCATAGTACCTTTCAAAAAGCGCATAACTCTTTCTAAAGCATGCCAATGTACATCACCCGGTTTGGAAACAAACCGGCTCAGTTTGCTAACGGCAAATGCGATGTCAGGCCTCGTTGCGCTCGCTAGATACATGAGTGAACCAACAGTCTGAGAGTATCTTAATTGATCTATAGTTGTGCCTTTAGACTTTCGAATCAGCATACTAGAATCATATGGTGTTTGAAATGGTTTGCAGTCCGAATATCCAAAGCGACTCAACACCTTCTCAACATAATGGGATTGCAGAAGTGTAATCCCACCCTCATCATCTCTCAATAGCTTGATGTTCAAGATAACATCAGCCACTCCAAGGTCCTTCATCTCAAAGTTCTGAGATAAGAAGGACTTAACCTCCTCAATCAACTTGAGGCTAGTTCCAAATATCAGTATGTCATCAACATACAAGCACAGTATAACTCCTTCACCCCCACCATAGCGATAGTATACACATTTGTCGGCCTCATTAACAAAAAAGCCAACAGATGTCAACGTTTCATTAAACTTGTCATGCCATTGCTTAGGCGCTTGTCTCAGGCCATATAAAGATTTCACCAACCTGCACACCTTTCCTTCCTGACCATCTATCACAAAGCCATCAGGCTGTTGCATGTAGATTTCCTCCTTTAGCTCTCCGTTCAGGAAAGCCGTCTTAACATCCATCTGATGGATGAGAAGACCATGCGAGGCCGCCAACGAGAGTAATACTCGAATGGTGGTCAGTCTGGCCACAGGTGAATAAGTGTCGAAGAAATCTTCTTCTTCTTTCTGGGCATAGCCCTTGGCCACAAGCCTAGCCTTGTACTTTTCAATCTTACCGTCGGGACTAAGCTTCTTCTTGAACACCCACTTACATCCCAATGGTTTGCAACCATAAGGACGTTCAGTAATCTCCCAAGTCCCATTAGCCATAATGGAATCCATCTCGCTACGGACCGCATCCTTCCAGTAGTCAGCTTCTAGAGAGGCATACGCTTCTGAAATAGAAGTGGGATTATCTTCCACGAGGTATATGAGGAAATCATCACCAAAGGTCTTTACAGTCCTTTGTCTCTTGCCCCTACCAAGGGTTTCCTCATTATCCTCCTCATGATTTTCATCATGTGTATGTTCATAATATTACATTGGAATGGCAGGCTCAGGAGTTTCCTTAGATTTCTGCCTAGAAGTGCTTTGCATATCTCTCATGGGAAAAATATCCTCAAAGAATGTAGCATCCTTAGACTCCATAATTGTATCGACCTTCATGTCAGGTACCTCAGATTTCACTACTAGAAATCTATAGCCAACGCTATTTTATAGCGTAGCCCAAATTAACACAGTCCACAGTCTTTGGCCCAAGTTTACGCTTTTTGGGGATCGGTACATTGACTTTCGCCAAGCAGCCCCAAGTACGTAAGTATGAGAGTGTTGTCCTTCTTTTTGTACACTTCTCATAAGGAGTGATCTCGTTATCCTTTGTCCGAACTTTATTCAGGACATGACATGATGTCATTATAGCCTCCCCCCACAATGCCTTGGATAAACCCGACATATCTAACATGGCGTTAACCAAATCAGTTAGAGTACGGTTTTTCCGCTCGGCAACCCCGTTTGACTGGGGTGAGTAGGGAGGCGTCCTCTCGTGAATAATACCATGTTCCGCACAAAAGGCATCAAACTCTTTTGAGAAGTACTCTCCACCACGATCTGACCGGACTCGTTTAATTTTTTTTTCAAGTTGATTCTCAACTTCTGCCTTATAGATTTTAAAGTAGTGTAGAGCCTCATCTTTAGTATTTAATAGATACACATAGCAATATCTAGTGGAATCATCTATCAATGTCATGAAGTATTTCTTTCTACCTTTAGTCAACACACCATTCATCTCACAAAGATCGGAATGTATGAGTTCCAGTGGCGCCAAGTGTCTCTCCTTTGCTGCCTTGTGAGGCTTGCGAGGTTGCTTAGATTGCACACACGAATGGCACTTAGAACCTTTGGCTAAAGTGAAACTCGGGATTAAATTCGATTTTGCTAACCGCGTCATACTACCAAAACCAATGTGACAAAGACGTGAATGCCAAACTTCTGTTTCATTAATACTCGAATGAATATTGTTCACGACTTTATTACAAAAATCAGCGAGGGAAAAACGGAATAGACCTCCGCATTCATAACCTTTTCCAACAAACAGTCCATATTTCGTAACAACTACTTTATTAGACTCGAATACCAACTTAAACCCTTCTCTACATAGAAGGGAATCACTAATGAGATTCTTCTTGATGGCGGGGACATGCTGCACGTTCTTCGGTTGCACGATCCTTCCCGAAGTAAACTTCAGATCGACCGTGCCAACACCATAAACAGAAGCACTCGCGCCGTTCCCCATCAGTGCGGACCCGTTCCCTGTGGCCTGATAAGAAGAAAACAATGAAATGTCCGCACACACATGAATATTTGCACCTGTGTCAATCCACCAATCAGTAGACTGACAAACTGAAAATACAGTAAACAAATTACCGTACCCAGATGGCCCACTCTCATTGTTGCTCACAATCATGTTGACAGTCTTGGAGTCCTGTCCTGGCTTCTTGAACTTGTTTGGGCACTTGGCATCCCAATGTTCATCTGAACCACAAGTAAAACAACCACCCTTCTTCTTATCTTTCTTGAAGGTCTTCTTGCCCGTCTTCTTAAACTCGGTATTCTGTTGGACACCATTCTCCCCCTTGGGCTTGTGGGGGTTGAAGTTCTTCTGCACCACATTGGCGACAGAGGTCCCTTTAGTCCCTTTTCCGTGCGAGTCCTTTGCCCTCGAATTCTGCTCGACACTCAGATGGCCAATGACATCCTCAACTGAGAATTCATGCCTCTGATGTTTTAGAGTAGTGGCAAAGTTTCTCCAGGAATTGGGTAACTTAGCGATAATGCAACCCGCGACAAATTTGCCCGGCAGCACACACTTGAGAAGCTCAAGCTCCTTAGCGATGCACTGTATCTCATGAGCCTGTTCCAATACAGAACGGTTTTCGACCATTTTGTAATCATGGAACTGCTCCATAATATACATCTCGCTCCCAGCATCTGTTGCGCCGAATTTAGATTCGAGCGCCTCCCACAAGTCCTTGGCAACCCGCATATGTAAGTATGCATCAACCAGCTTATCTCCGATCACGCTCAGAACACATCCAACAAAGACGACGGTGGCCTCCCTGAACGCCTTCTCCTGTTCAGGAGCGATCGTTCCCATGGGAGTAACACCGGCGACCCAGAACACGTTCATCGCCGTGAGCCATAAGACGGTTTTGGTCTGCCAACGCTTAAAGTACGTCCCCGTAAATGGGGCTGGTTTCAGTGCAGCAGCAAAACCATGGATCAAAAATTGCCTACACAAATTAGGTTTTTGGATTGTTGAGAAATTAAGCAATTGTTCGATTAATTTAATCCAATAATAAATCATGAACATGACATAGGCAGTGCTAATGACATACTGAATTTTGATGATGTACGCACGTACTAGGCAGATAGTAGAAATATCTACGCAAACCACTAGTACTGCACACATGAAAATAAACAAGAGTGGGGTAAATGTGTCACACCCTCCAGTAGGCCAGTCGGCCGTAGCAGCAGCGGAGGCGTTGGCCTCGTCGGCGATCGTCTTGTCAGCAGCAGCCTTCTCGGCAGCCACGCGATCGGCGTCAGTGCTCATGGTGAAGACGAAGGTGACGCGGAAGTAGTCGACGTAGAGGAAGTAGTCGAAAGAAGCGAGCAGTCGCGTAGGAGACGCTCCCCAAAAACCTAATCGCCTCTCTCCCGTACAGGATCTGGAGAAGCGGGGTTTCGGAGGCCTGCTCTCCCGTCAGCCGTGTACGCGGTAGACGGGATGGGATCACCGAAGGCAGCAGCAGTGAAAGGAAAGACCGAGGAGCAGTGGAGGTGTGAAGTGTTCTATTTGGCTGGGCTGCGATGCCTCATATATATAACCAGTCGGATAGGAGAACGGTCCAGCAATAAACACGTTTAATGGCAGACGTTTCATCTACATAAAAACACGTTTAATGGCAGACGTTTCATCTCCATAAAAACACGTTTAATGACAGACGTTTCATCTCCATAAAAACACGTTTAATGACAGACATTTCATCTCCATAAAAACACGTTTAATGACAGACGTTTCCATCTTCACAATAAAACGTATTTATTATGGACGTTTCCATTTCCGCAATGAATATGACGTCTCGTATTCATTTTGTGTCTGTAATGGACTCTCCAATTTTGACCGGCAAAACATTGCATCGGCTCGGCTCATTCCCGCAACCCGCGGCGCGCGCGCGCGTCGTGACGAGGCGTGGCCATGTGGGACTAAACTTCCCACCATTCCCTTGACAGCACGGGCTCTTAGGGATTTTCTGATATTATTAAATGGGCCTATAGCCCAACTAATATTCAGCAATAATTGGTCGAAGGGTATTCTTTGTAATAGTCTTCTGCCCTGCGTGGTTAGTCCTTAAGAAACGATTGTAATAGACTTTTACTTTAGATGTGGTGTGCTCTTTTAAAGAAGGAAACTTGCCCCTTAGGTTATAAAGGGTAATTTAATTTATTCATGTTGCAGAAATATTCACCTCTAATCTCCTACCTTCAAGCCATGATTTCTTAACATTCCCAGTGATTTTGTTAAATGAACGAGGGTATTCGCCTTTTATTACAAGTATTTACACTTGTGAATATACGATAAATAACATAGGACATGCATACACACTAGCAATATTGATGAATGTAAAATGCAAGCATATATGCAAAGTAACAAGTAAAAGCATTTGCACAATACGGATGATTGCATATACAAGTGCCAGCAAATATACATATGGTATGGTTAGAATCATCCACCGGATCACACGAGTCATGCGAACAACTAGCGTGTGCGCGGACAATGTCATAATTTCACAGGGGCACGTATGTTTCTAATTTCCTGTTTCTGTAATTTGCATGTGGCAGCTCGATACTACTCAAGGGGCTTGCCACCTTCTTCTTTGGTTGGTGCTCCACAGAAGATGAAGCACGCTAAGGTTCTGTAAGCGGTCAAATCCAGAGACTCCTAGTGAAAAAAATTGAGGCTTCAATGGGCTCGAACCTTGGATCTCATGGACACCCCGAGCACAATACTAGGGCCCAGTAACAAACACACCACGTATCCTTTGTTGTTCTTTTGATGGAAATCAACGATTTTAACTCTTTGTACTATTGTCTTAGCAGATAGAAAGTGATTTCTCAGATTTTTTTTTTCACGACATCATTGATGGTACACTTTAAGTGAAAATTTATGGAGGAACATCACTTTAAATTTTTGTTTTCAAGTATCTTAGGACAGACAGGTGGCTTCATAGAGTGTTCACGTGTGTATGTGTTGTACTTGTTTTGCTTGAGTTTAAACGAGTGATCTACTTTAAGAAAAAATGGCGAAGAGAGATGAGACCGCGTAAGTTATTGGGTCTGTTGTGCATGTATCACCATGTTATTTACAAAGAAGTTACCGGAGCGTGTTTCAACAACTTTTTTCTCACCAGATCAAATTTATCATGATATTTGTAAGTAACTTATTAGATCTACTATACATATATTATCGTGCTATTTACACAAAAATTACCGGGTTGTGTTTACAGCAACAACAAAAAAATCTCCCCGTCAAAGTACCATGGGTTTTTGTCGAATATGTTATAAGGTTTGTGGTGCGTAAAAAAATACAATGCTATTTACACACAAGTTAGCAGGTTGCGTTTCAACAACCTTTTTCCAATTGGGCCAAAATTACAATGGCGTTTGTTGGTAAGTTAGAAGGCATGCGATGCGTATTTTACCATGCGATTTATACAAAAGTTATCGGGGTGTGTTTTTAACAACAAAAATCCTATATTTTCATCAACTTGTTTTTCCCCGAGTCAAAGTTATCATGGTATTCGTACACAAGTTATCAGATTGCGGTGAGTAAATTATCATGGTATTTACACAGAAGTTACCAGGAGTATGTTTTTGTTGGGAAACGTTGCATGGAAAACTACAAAATTTCTACGCATACGCAAGATCTATCAAGGGGATGCATAGCAACGAGAGAGGAGAGTGTGTCTACGTACCCTCGTAGACCGTAAGCAGAAGCGTTTGACAACGTGGTTGATGTAGTCGAACTTCTTCGTGTTCCAACCGATCGAGCACCGAATGTACGGCACCTCCGCATTCAGCACACGTTCAGCTCGATGACGTCCGCCTTCTTGATCCAGTAAGACGGCGAGGTAGTGGATGAGTTTCGGCAGCACGACGGCGTGGTGACGGTGATGGTGAAGCTATCTCCGCAGGGCTTCGCCTAAGCACTACGAAAATATGACCGGGGGTGCAAACGGTGGAGGGGGGCGCCGCACACGGCTAGGCAATTGTCTGTTGTGTGCTAGGCGCCCCCTTCCCACATATATATAGGTGAGAGGGAGGGAGGAGCAGCCAAAGGGGGCGCCCAAGTAGGAGGAATCCTACTTGGGGTCTCTCCCAAGCCGCGCCCCCCTGCCTTGTATAGGTGCGGGGGAAAGGCAGGGGAGGGTGCCCCCCCCCCCCCCCCCCCCCCCCCCCCCCCCGCCCCCCCTCCTTTCCTTTCTCCCATGAGAGGGAAAGGCAGGAGGGGCTAGCCCTCCCCCCTTTCCTTCCCTAGGGCTGACCGGCCAGGGAGAGGCGCGCACTAGCCCCCTATGGGCTGGTCTGTCCCTCCTTTGGCCCATTAAGCCCATAACACCTACCAGGGGTGTCCGGAACCCCTTCCGGTGACCCGATGGCTACCCGGTGCATCCCGAAACCCTTCCGATGTCCGAATACCATCGTCCTATATATCAATCTTTACCTCTCGACCATTTCGAGACTCCTCGTCATGTCCGTGATCTCTTCTAAGACTCCGAACAACATTCGGTCACCAAATCATATAACTCATATAACACTATATCGTCAACGAACGTTAAGCGTGCGGACCCTACGGGTTCGAGAACTATGTAGACATGACCGAGACACCTCTCCGGTCAATAACCAATAGAGGAATCTGGATGCCCATATTGGCTCCTACATATTCTACGAAGATCTTTATCGGTCGAACCGTTATGACAACATACGCAATTCCCTTTGTCCATCGGTATGTTACTTGCCCGAGATTCGATCGTTGGTATCTTCATACCTAGTTCAATCTCGTTACCAGCAAGTCTCTTTACTCGTTCCGTAATACATCACCTTGTAACTAACTCCTTAGTCATTTGCTTGCAAGCTTATGATGTGCATTACCAAGAGGGCCCAGAGATACCTCTCCGATACTCGGAGTGACAAATCCTAATCTCGATCTATGCCAACTCAACAAACACCTTCGGAGATACCTGTAGAGCATCTTTATGATCACCCAGTTATGTTGTGAAGTTTGATAGCACACAAGGTATTCCTCCGGTATCCGGGAGATGCATAATCTCATAGTCGAAGGAATATGTATTTGACATGAAGAAAGCAATAGCAATAAACTTAACGATCAATATGCTAAGCTAACGGATGGGTCTTGTCCATCACATCATTCTCCTAATGATGTGATCCCGTTATCAAATGACAACACATGTCTATGGTTAGGAAACCTTAACCATCTTTGATCAACGAGCTAGTCTAGTAGAGGCATACTAGGGACACGGTATTTGTTTATGTATTCACACATGTATTTAAGTTTTCGATCAATACAATTCTAGCATGAATAATAAACCTTTATCATGAATTAGCAAATATCAAATGACAACTTTATTATTGCCTCTAGGGCATATTTCCTCAGTCTCCCACTTGCACTAGAGTCAATAATCTAGATTACATAGTAATGAATCTAACATCCATAGAGTCTTGGTGTTGATCATGTTTTGCTCGCGGAAGAGGTTTAGTCAACGGGTCTGCCACATTCAGATCCGTATGTATTTTGCAAATCTCTATGTCTCCATCCTTGACCTTTTCATGAATGGAGTTGAAGCGTCTCTTGATGTGTTTGGTTCTCTTGTGAAACCTAGATTCCTTCGCCAAGGCAATTGCTCCAGTGTTGTCACAAAAGATTTTCATTGGACCCGATGCACTAGGTATTACACCTAGATCGGATATGAACTCCTTCATCCAGACTCCTTCATGTGCTGCTTCCGAAGCAGCTGTGTACTCCGCTTCACACGTAGATCCTGCCACGACGCTCTGCTTGGAACTGCACCAACTGACAGCTCCACCATTCAATATAAACACATATCCAGTTTGTGACTTAGAGTCATCCGGATCAGTGTCGAAGCTAGCATCAACGTAACCATTTACGACAAGCTCTTCTTCACCTCCATAAACGAGAAACATATCCTTGGTCCTTTTCAGGTACTTTAGGATGTTCTTGACCGCTGTCCAGTGATCCACTCCTGGATTACTTTGGTACCTCCCAGCCAAACTTATGGCAAGGCACACATCAGGTCTGGTACACAGCATAGGATATATGATAGAACCTATGGCTGAGGCATAGGGAATGACTTTCATTTTCTCTCTATCTTCTACAGTGGTCGGGCTTTGAGTCTGACTCAACTTCACACCTTGTAACACAGGCAAGAACCCTTTCTTTGACTGATCCATTTTGAACTTCTTCAAAACTTTATCAAGGTATGTACTTTGTGAAAGTCCTATTAAGTGTCTCGATCTATCTCTATAGATCTTGATGCCCAATATATAAGCAGCTTCACCGAGGTCTTTCATTGAAAAATTCTTATTCAAGTATCCTTTTATGCTATCCAGAAATTCTATATCATTTCCAATCAACAATATGTCATCCACATATAATATCAGAAATGCTACACAGCTCCTACTCACTTTCTTGTAAATACAGGCTTCACCGTAAGTCTGTATAAAATCATATGCTTTGATCACCTCATCAAAGCATATATTCCAACTCCGAGATGCTTGCACCAGTCCGTAGATGGATCGCTGGAGCTTGCACACTTTGTTAGCACCTTTAGGATCGACAAAACCTTCTGGTTGCATCATATACAACTCTTCTTTAAGAAATCCATTAAGGAATGCAGTTTTGACGTCCATTTGCCAGATTTCATAATTATAAAATGCGGCAATTGCTAACATGATTCGGACAGACTTAAGCATCGCTACGGGTGAGAAAGTCTCATCGTAGTCAACTCCTTGAACTTGTCGAAAACCTTTCGCGACAAGTCGAGCTTTGTAGACAGTAACATTACCATCAGCGTCAGTCTTCTTCTTGAAGATCCATTTATTCTCAATGGCTTTCCAATCATTGCGCAAGGCCACCAAAGTCCACACTTTGTTCTCATACATGGATCCTATCTCAGATTTCATGGCCTCAAGCCATTTATTGGAATCTGGGCTCATCATAGCTTCTTCATAATTCGTAGGTTCGCCTTGGTCTAGTAACATGACTTCCAGAATAGGATTACCATACCACTCTGGTGCGGATCGTGCTCTGGTTGACCTACGAGGTTCAGTAGTAACTTGAGCTGAAGTTTCATGATCAACATCATTTGCTTCCTCTCTATTTGATGTAGGCATCACTGGAACAGTTTTCTGTGATGTGCTACTCTTCAATTCGAGAGAAGGTACAATTACCCCATCAAGTTCTACTTTCCTCCCACTCACTTCTTTCAAGAGAAACTCCTTCTCTAGAAAGGTTCCATTCTTGGCAACAAAGATCTTGCCTTCGGATCTGTGGTAGAAGGTGTACCCAATTGTTTCCTTAGGGTATCCTATGAAGACGCACTTCTCCGATTTGGGTTCGAGCTTATCAGGCTGAAGCCTTTTGACATAAGTGTCGCAACCCCAAACTTTAAGAAACGACAACTTAGGTTTCTTGCCAAACCACAGTTCATACGATGTCGTCTCAAAGGATTTAGACGGTGCCCTATTTAATGTGAATGCGGTTATCTCTAATGCATAACCCCAAAACGATAGTGGTAAATCGGTAAGAGACATCATAGATCACACCATATCTAATAAAGTACAGTTACGACGTTCGGACACACCATTACTGTGTGGTGTTTCAGGTGGCGTGAGTTGTGAAACTATTCCACATTGTTTTAAATGAAGGCCAAACTCATAACTCAAATATTCGCCTCCGTGATCAGATCGTAGAAACTTTATTTTCTTGTTACGATGATTCTCCACTTCACTCTGAAATTCTTTGAACTTTTCAAATGTTTCAGACTTGTGTTTCATTAAGTAGATATACCCATACCTACTCAAATCATCTGGGAAGGTCAGAAAATAACGATACCCGCCGCGTGCCTCAACACTCATCGGACCGCATACATCAGTATGTATTATTTCCAATAAGTCATTAGCTCGCTCCATTGTTCCGGAGAACGGAGTTTTAGTCATCTTACCCATGAGGCATGGTTCGCAAGTATCAAATGATTAATAATCAAGTGATTCCAAAAGTCCATCTGCATGGAGTTTCTTCATGCGCTTTACATCAATATAACCTAAATGGCAGTGCCACAAGTATGTTGCACTATCCTTATAAACTTTGCATCTTTTGGCATCAATATTATGAATATGTGTATCACTACTATCGAGATTCAACAAGAATAGATCAATCTTCAAGGGTGCATGACCATAAAAGATATTATTCATATAAATAGAACAACCATTATTCTCTGACTTAAATGAATAACCGTCTCGCAATAAACAAGATCCAGATATAATGTCCATGCTCAACGCGGGCACCAAATAACAATTATTCAGGTCTAAAACTAATCCCGAAGGTGGATGTAGAGGCAGCGTGCCGACGGCGATCACATCGACCTTGAAACCATTTCCGACGTGCATCGTCACCTCGTCCTTAGCCAATCTTCGTTTATTCCGCAGCTCCTGTTACGAGTTACAAATATGAGCAACCGAACCAATATCAAATACCCAGGCGCTGCTACGAGCATTAGTAAGGTACACATCAATAACATGTATATTAAATATACCTTTGTTCACTTTGCCATCCTTCTTATCCGCCAAGTATTTGGGGCAGTTCCGCTTCCAGTGACCAGTCCCTTTGCAGTAGAAGCACTCAGTTTCAGGCTTGGATCCAGCTTTGGGCTTCTTCCCGGGAGTGGCAACTTGCTTGCCATTCTTCTTGAAGTTCCCTTTCTTCCCCTTGCCCTTTTTCTTGAAACTACTGGTCTTGTTAACCATCAACACTTGATGCTCCTTCTTGATTTCTACCTCCGCGGCCTTAAGCATTGCGAAGAGCTCGGGAATTGTTTTGTTCATCCCTTGCATATTATAGTTCATCACGAAGCCTTTGTAGCTTGGTGGCAGCGATTAAAGAGCTCTGTCAATAACACAATCAACTGGAAGGTCAACTCCTAGCTGAGTCAAGTGATTATAATACCCAGACATTTTGAGTATGTGTTCACTGACAGAACTGTTCTCCTCCATCTTGCAGCTATAGAACTTGTTGGAGGCTTCATATCTCTCAACCCGGGCATTTGCTTGAAATATTAACTTCAATTCTTGGAACATCTCATATTCTCCATGACGTTCAAAACGTCTTTGAATTCCCGGTTCTAATCCGTAAAGCATGGCACACTGAACTATTGAGTAGTCATCAGATTGAGCTTGCCAGACGTTCATAACATCAGCTTCAGCTCCTGCAGCAGGCCTTTCACCTAGCGGTGCATCAAGGACATAATTCTTCTGTGCAGCAATGAGGATAATCCTTAAGTTACGGACCCAGTCCGTGTAGTTGCTACCATCATCTTTCAACTTAGCTTTCTCTAGGAACGCATTAAAATTCAGGGGAACGGTAACTCGGGCCATTGATCTACAACATAGATATGCAAAACTATAAGACTAAGTTCATGATAAATTAAGTTCAATTAATCAAATTACTAATGAACTCCCACTTAAATAAACATCCCTCAGGTTATCTAAGTGATACGTGATCCAAATCAACTAACCCATGTCCGATCATCACGTGAGATGGGGTAGTCATCAATGGTGAACATCTCTATGTTGATCATATCTACTATATGACTCACGTTCGATCTTTCGGTCTCCAGTGTTCTGAGACCATGTCTGTGCATGCTAGGCTCATCAAGTTTAACCCAAGTATTTCGCATGTGCAAAACTGTCTTACACCCGTTGTATGTGAACGTAGAGTCTATCACACCCGATCATCATGTGGTGCTTCGAAACGACGAACTTTGGCAACGGTGCATACTCAGGGAGAACACTTTTATCTTGAAATTTAGTGAAGGGATCATCTTATAATGCTACCGCCGTTCTAAGCAAAATAAGATGCATAAAGGATAAACATCACATGCAATCAAAATATGTGACATGATATGACCATCATCATCTTGTGCTTTTGATCTCCATCTCCAAAGCATCATCATGATCTCCATCGTCACCGGCTCGACACCTTGATCTCCATCGTTGCGTCGTGGTCGTCTCGTCAACTATTGCTTCTACAACTATTGCTAACGCATAGCGATAAAGTAAAGCAATTACATGGCGTTTGCATTTCATACAATAGAGAGACAACCATAAGGCTCCTGCTGGTTGCCGATAATTTACAAAACATGATCATCTCATACAATAACGTATATCACATCATGTCTTGACCATATCACATCACAACATGCCCTGCAAAAACAAGATAGACGTCCTCTACTTTGTTGTTGCAAGTTTTACGTGGCTGCTACGGGCTTCTAGCAAGAATCATTCTTACCTACGGCAAAAACCACAACGGTGTTTCATCAAGTTTGCTGTTTTAACCTTCTTCAAGGACCGGCCGTAGTCAAATTCGATTCAACTAAAGTAGGGGAAACAGACACCCGCCAACCACCTTTAATCAAAACTAGTTGCATGTCTGTCGGTGGAACTGGTCTCATGTGCGTGGACATGTAAGGTTGGTCCGGGCCGCTTCATCCCACAATACCGCCGAATCAAAATAAGATGTTGGTGGTAAGCAGTATGACTATCACTGCCCACAACTCTTTGTGTTCTACTCGTGCATATCATCTATGCATAGACCTGGCTCGGATGCCACTGTTGGGAAACGTTGCATGGAAAACAAAAAAAAATTCTAAGCACACACAAGATCTATCAAGGAGATGCATAGCAACGAGAGGGGAGAGTGTGTCTATGTACCCTCGTAGACCGTAAGCGTTTGACAACGCGGTTGATGTAGTCGAACTTCTTCGCGTTCCAACCGATCGAGCACTGATACGTCTCCAACGTATCTATAATTTTTGATTGTTCCATGCTATTATATTATCTATTTTGGATGTTTTATATGCATTAATATGCTATTTTATATTATTTTTTGGGACTAATCTATTAACCTAGAGCCAAGTGCCAGTTTCTGTTTTTTCCTTGTTTTTGAGTTCCGCAGAAAAGGAATACCAAACGGAGTCCAAACGGAATAAAACTTTCGCGATGATTTTTCTTGGACCAAAAGGAAACCAGGAGACTTGGAGATGAAGTCGGAGGAGCCACGAGGCGGCCACAAGGATGGAGGGCGCGCCCAGGGGGGTAGGGCGTGCCCCCCACCCTTGTGGGCCCCTCGTGCATCTCCTGACCTAATTCTTACGCCTATATATACTCATATATCCCCAAACCAACGGGGGCATCCACAAAAAGACTTTTCCACCGCCGCAACCTTCTGTACCCGTGAGATCCCATCTAGGGACCTTATCCGGCACCCTGCCGGAGGGGGATTCGATCACGGAAGGCTTCTACATCAACACCATTGCCCTTCTGATGAAGCGTGAGTAGTTTACCACAGACCTATGGGTCCATAGCTAGTAGCTAGATGGCTTCTTCTCTCTCTTTGATTCTCAATACCATGTTCTCCTCGATGTTCTTGGAGATCTATTCGATGTAATACTTTTTTGCGGTGTGTTTGCCGAGATCCGATGAATTATGGATTTATGATCACCTTATCTATGAATATTATTTGAATCTTCTCTGAATTCTTATATGCATGATTTGATATCTTTGTAATTCTCTTCGAACTATTAGTTTGGTTTGGCCAACTAGATTGGTTTTTCTTGCAATGGGAGAAGTGCTTAGCTTTGGGTTCAATCTTGCGGTGTCCTTTCCCAGTGACAGTAGGGGCAGCAAGGCACGTATTGTATTGTTGCCATCGAGGATAAAAAGATGGGGTTTTTATCATATTGCTTGAATTAATTCCTCTACATCATGTCATCTTACTTAATGCATTACTCCGTTCTTTATGAACTTAATACTCTAGATGCATGCTGGATAGCGGTCGATATGTGGAGTAATAGTAGTAGATGCAGAATCGTTTCGGTCTACTTGACACGGACGTGATGCCTATATTCATGATCATTGCCTTAGGTATCGTCATAACTTTGCGCTTTTCTATCAATTGCTCGGCAGTAATTTGTTCACCCACCGTATTATTTTCTATCTTGAGAGAAGCCTCTAGTGAAACCTATGGCCCCCGGGTCTATTTTCCATCATATAATCTTCTACTTTTCATCATACAAGTTTCCGATCTACTATTTTGCAATCTTTTACTTTCCGATCTATAAAACAAAAATACCAAAAATATTTACTTTATCGTTTATCTATCTCTATCAGATCTCACTTTTGCAAATAACCGTGAAGGGATTGACAACCCCTTTATCGCGTTGGGTGCAAGTTGTTTGATTGTTTGTGTAGGTATTCGGTGATTTGTGCGTTGTCTCCTACTGGATTGATACCTTGGTTCTCAAACTGAGGGAAATACTTATCTCTACTTTGCTGCATCACCCTTTCCTCTTCAAGGGAAAAACCAACGCAAGCTCATGAAGTAGCAGGAAGAATTTCTTGCGCCGTTGCCGGGGAGATCTACGCCAAGTCAAGACATACCAAGTACCCATCATAAACTCTCATCTCTTGCATTACATTATTCGCCATTCGCCTCTCGTTTTCCTCTCCCCCACTTCTAAAATGATTTTCGAAAAGATTTGCCTTTTTCTTCGCCCCTCTCTTTGCCTTTTTATTCGCCCTTCTTTCCGTTCGATCTTTTGTTTGCTTGTGTTACCATGTGCCTTCTTTTTGCTCGCATCTTCGCTTGCTAAAAGTTTATGGATCCTCATCCACTTGCTAATCTTTTTAAGAGATCCAATTATGATGAATCAATTTCTAGTGATTTGAGTGCACTAGATTATCTTTATGAAGTTTTGCTTGAAATTCGTGAATCTAAAAATTGTGATGAAGTGTTAAAAGAAGAAATCTATGAAGTGATTCACGATAGCTCCTTGGATGAAAAGCATGATTGCAATGGTTCTACTATAAATTCTATTAATGTCAGTTGTGCTAATGATATGCAAAACCCTAAGCTTGGGGATGCTAGTTTTGCTAGGTCCACTACTTGTTGCAATGATCATGATTGGGGTGATTTTTCTTATGATCTTGAAATTTTTTTTAAGCCTCATGATGAATATGTTTGCAATAATATTGAAAGTGGGTTTGGAAGAGTGTCAACTCTAGGATATAATGATCCCACTACTTTGGAGTATGATCAATCTTATGAAATTTTTGATAAAAGTGGGTTTGGAGAGGTCATGACTTTATTTGATGATAATCCCACTATTTTGGAAGAGTGTCAACTTTGCATGCATGTGGATCATGTTGAGAATATTGTATGTGATAGTTATATTGTTGAATTTGATTATGATCCTACATGTAATTATTATGAGAGAGGAAAATATGGTTATGGAAATCTTCATGTTACTAAATTACATCTCGTTAAGTTGAGATTGCTATTGTTTCTTTCTTCTTCTTTGCATATGCTAGTTTTTGCTTGTATTGATAATTTGTTTGCCTATAAGATACCTATGCATAGGAAGTATGTTAGACTTAGATGTGTTTTTTACATGCTTCATGATGCTCTCTTTGTGCTTCAATTCTTGTCTTTCATGTGAGCATCATCAAAATTATCAATGCCTAACTAAAAGGCTTTAAAGAAAAGCGCTTGTTGGGAGACAACCCAATATTTATCCTTGCTATTTTTCAATAATAAATTCATCTAGCCTCTGGTTAGATTTTTTTGTGTTTTAATTAGTGTTTGAGCCAAGTAAGACCTTTGGGATGGCTTACGGTGATAGTTGATTTGATCTTGCTGAAAAACAGAAACTTTTGTGTCCAGTCTCAGAATTTTAGTAATTCATTGGAGCGTTGAAAAACCCTGAATTTTTTATAAGTGATTGACGTACAAATTGCCTATGTTGTCCTAATTTTCCAGAATATTTGGAGTTACATAATTATTAGAACAATTCGTATCTTCACATACTGTTCTGTTTTTGACAGATTATGTTTTCTATGTGTTGTTTGCTTATTTTGATGAATCTATGGGTAGTATCAGGGGGTATGAACCATGGAAAAGTTGGAATACAGTAGATATTACATCAATATAAATAAAGAATGAGTTCACAACAGTACCAAAGTGATGATTTATTTTCTTATACTAACGGAGCTTATGAGATTTTCTGTTGAGTTTTGTGTTGTGAAGTTTTCAAGTTTTTGGGTAAGGATTTGATGGACTATGGAATAAGGAGTGGCAAGAGCCTAAGCTTAGGGATGCCCAAGGCACCCCAAGGTAATATTCAAGGACAACCAAGAGCCTAAGCTTGGGGATGCCCCGGAAGGCATCCCCTCTTTCGTCTTCGTCTATCGGTAACTTTACTTGAGGCTATATTTTTATTCACCACATGATATGTGTTTTGCTTGGAGCGTCTTGTATAATTTGAGTCTTTGATTTTTAGTTTGCCACAATCATCCTTGCTGTACACACCTTTTGAGAGGGACACGCATGAATCGTGATTTATTAGAATACTCTTTGTGCTTCACTTATATCTTTTGAGCTAGGCAATTTTGCTCTAGAGCTTCACTTATATCTTTTTAGAGCACGGCGGTGGTTTTATTTTATAGAAATTATTGAACTCTCATGCTTCACTTATATTATTTTGAGAGTCTTTAAACAGCATGGTAATTTGCTTTGGTTATAAATTTAGTCCTAATATGATAGGCATCCAAGAGGGATATATTAAAAACTTTCATATAAAGTGCATTGAATACTATGAGAAGTTTGATTCCCTATGATTGTTTTGAGATATAAAGATGGTGATATTAGAGTCATGCTAGTGAGTAATTGTGGATTTGAGAAATACTTGTGTTAAGGTTTGTGATTCCCGTAGCATGCACGTATGGTGACCGTTATGTGATGAAGTCGGAGCATGATTTATTTATTGATTGTCTTCCTTATGAGTGGCGGTCGGGGACGAGCGATGGTCTTTTCCTACCAATCTATCCCCCTAGGAGCATGCGTGTAGTACTTTGTTTCGATAACTAATAGATTTTTGCAATAAGTATGTGAGTTCTTTATGACTAATGTTGAGTCCATGGATTATACGCACTCTCACCCTTCCACCATTGCTAGCCTCTCTTGTACCGCGCAACTTTCGCCGGTACCATACACCCACCATATACCTTCCTCAAAACAGCCACCATACCTACCTATTATGGCATTTCCATAGCCATTCCGAGATATATTGCCATGCAACTTTCCACCGTTCCGTTTTATTATGACACGCTTCATCATTGTCATATTGCTTTGCATGATCATGTAGTTGACATCGTATTTGTGGCAAAGCCACCGTTCATAATTTTTTTTCATACATGTCACTCTTGATTCATTGCACATCCCGGTACACCGCCGGAGGCATTCATATAGAGTCATATTTTGTTATAAGAATCGAGTTGTAATTCTTGAGTTGTAAGTAAATAAAAGTGTGATGATCTTCATTATTAGAGCATTATTGTCCCATGTGAGGAAAGGATGATGGAGACTATGATTCCCCCACAAGTCGGGATGAGACTCCGGACGAAAAATAAAATAAAAAAAGAGGCCAAAAAATGAGAGAAGGCCCAAATAAAAAAAATGAATGAGAGAAAAAGAGAGAAGGGGCAATGTTACTATCCTTTTACCACACTTGTGCTTCAAAGAAGCACCGTGATCTTCATGATAGAGAGTCTCCTATGTTGTCACTTTCATATACTAGTGGGAATTTTTCATTACAGAACTTGGCTTGTATATTCCAATAATAGGCTTCCTCAAATTGCCCTAGGTCTTCATGAGCAAGCAAGTTGGATGCACACCCACTTAGTTTTCTTTTTTTGAGCTTTCATACACTTATAGCTCTAGTGCATCCATTGCATGGCAATCCCTACTCACTCACATTGATATCTATTGATGGGCATCTCCATAGCCCATTGATACGCCTAGTTGATGTGAGACTATCTCCCTCTTTTTGTCTTCTCCACAACCACCTTCTATTCCACCTATAGTGCTATGTCCATGGCTCACGCTCATGTATTGCGTGAAAGTTGAAAAAGTTTGAGAACATCAAAAGTATGAAACAATTGCTTGGCTTTTCATCGGGGTTGTGCACGATTTGAATATTTTGTGATGAAGATGGAGCATAGCCAGACTATATGATTTTGTAGGGATAAGCTTTCTTTGGCCATGTTATTTTGAGAAGACATAATTGCCTTGTTAGTATGCTTGAAGTATTATTGTTTTATGTCAATATTAAACTTTTGTTTTGAATCTTACGGATCTGAACATTCATGCCACAATAAAGAAAATTACATGGATAAATATGTTAGGTAGCATTCCACATCAAAAATTCTGTTTTTCTCATTTACCTACTCGAGGACGAGCAGGAATTAAGCTTGGGGATGCTTGATACGTCTCCAACGTATCTATAATTTTTGATTGTTCCATGCTATTATATTATCTGTTTTGGATGGTTTATATGCATTAATATGCTATTTTATATTATTTTTGGGACTAACCTATTAACCTAGAGCCCATTGTCAGTTTCTGTTTTTTCCTTGTTTTTGAGTTTCGCAGAAAAGGAATACCAAACGGAATAAAACTTTCGCGATGATTTTTCTTGGAATAAAAGGAAACCAGGAGACTTGGAGATGAAGTCAGAGGAGTCACGAGGCGGCCACAAGGACGGAGGGCGCGCCCAGGGGGGTAGGGCGCGCCCTGTTGGGGAACGTAACATGCAATTTCAAAAAAATTCCTACGCTCACGCAAGATCTATCTAGGAGATGCATAGCAACGAGAGGGGGAGAGTGTGTCCACGTACCCTCGTAGACCGAAACCGGAAGCGTTTGACAACGCGATTGATGTAGTCGAACTTCTTCTCGTTCCGACCGATCAAGCACCGAACGTACGGCACCTCCGAGTTCTGCACACGTTCAGCTCGATGACGTCCCTCGAACTCTTGATCCAGGAAAGTGTCGAGGGAGAGTTCCGTCAGCACGACAGCGTGGTGACGGTGATGGTGAAGTGATCCGCGCAAGGCTTCGCCTAAGCACTACGTGAATATGACCGGAGGCGTAAACTATGGAGGGGGCGCCGCACACGGCTAACAATTGTTGGTGTGTGGTCTAGGCGCCTCCCCCCCTTCATATATGTAGGTGGGAGGGAGAGGGAGCAGCCAACGGGGCGCCCAAGTAGGAGGAATCCTACTTGGGCCCCTAGTCCAATTCGCCCCCCCCCTTCCATAAGTGTCGGAGGGGGAAGGAAAGAGAGGGGGGAGAAGGAAAGGGGGAGGCCGAATCCCCCTTTCCTTCTCCCTTCCCCTCCTTCCTTCTCCTCCTATTTCGGCCTATATGGGGGCGCACCAGCCCACCAGGGGCTGGTCTGTTCCTCTCTTGGCCCATAAGGCCCATATCTTTGCCGGGGGTGCCCGGAATCCCTTTCCGGTGACCCGATATGTACCCGGTACCCTCGGAACACTTCCGGTGTCCGAATATCATCGTCCTATATATAAATCTTTACCTCTCGACCATTTCGAGACTCCTTGTCATGTCCGTGATCTCAACCGGGACTCCGAACAACATTCGGTCACCAAATCACATAACTCATATAATACAAAATCGTCATCGAACGTTAAGCGTGCGGACCCTATGGGTTCGAGAATTATGTAGACATGACCGAGACACCTCTTCGGTCAATAACCAACAGCGGAACCTGGATTCTCATATTGGTTCCCACATATTCTATGAAGATCTTTATCGGTCGTACCGTAATGACAACATACATTATTCCCTTTGTCATCGGTATGTTACTTGCCCGAGATTCGATTGTCGGTATCTTCATACCTAGTTCAATCTCGTTACTGGCAAGTCTCTTTACTCATTCCGTAATACATCATCCCGCAACTAACTCATTAATCACATTGCTTGCAAGGCTTCTTATGATGTGTATTACCGAGAGGGCCCAGAGATACCTCTCCAATACTCGGAGTGACAAATCCTAATCTCGATCTATGCCAACCCAACAGACATCTTCGGAGATACCTGTAGAGCATCTTTATAATCACCCAGTTACGTTGTGACGTTTGATAGCACACAAGGCATTCCTCCGGTATCCGGGAGTTGCATAATCTCATTGTCGAAGGAATATGTATTTGACATGAAGAAAGCAGTAGCAATAAAACTGAACGATCATTATGCTAAGCTAACAGATGGGTCATGTCCATCACATCATTCTCCTAATGATGTGACCCCGTTCATCAAATACAACACATGTCTATGGTTAGGAAACTTAACCATCTTTGATTAACGAGCTAGTCTAGTAGAGGCTTACTAGGGACTCGGTGTTTTGTCTATGTATCCACACATGTATTAAGTTTTCGGTTAATACAATTCTAGCATGAATAATAAACATTTATCATGATATAAGGAAATATAAATACCAACTTTATTATTGCCTCTAGGGCATATTTCCTTCAGTCTCCCACTTGCACTAGAGTCAATAATCTAGATTACATTGTAATGATTCTAACACCCATGGAGTCTTGGTGCTGATCATGTTTTGCTCGTGGAAGAGGCTTAGTCAATGGGTCTGCCACATTCAGATCCATATGTATTTTGAAAATCTCTATGTCTCCCTCCTTGACTTGATCATGGATGGAGTTGAAGCGTTTCTTGACGTGTTTGGTTCTTTTGTGAAATCTAGATTCCTTCGCCAAGGCAATTGCTCCAGTATTGTCACAAAAGATTTTCATTGGACCCGATGCACTAGGTATTACACCTAGATCGGATATTAACTCCTTCATCCAGACTCCTTCATTCGCTGCTTCTGAAGCAGCTATGTACTCCGCTTCACACGTAGATCCCACCACGACGCTTTGCTTGGAACTACACCAACTAACAGCTCCACCATTCAATATAAATATGTATTCGGTTTGTGACTTAGAGTCATCCGGATCAGTGTCAAAGCTAGCATCGACGTAACCATTTACGACAAGCTCTTTGTCACCTCCATAAACGAGAAACATATCCTTAGTCCTTTTCGGGTACTTTAGGATGTTCTTGACCGCTATCCAGTGATCCACTCCTGGATTAATTTGGTACCTCCTTGCTAAACTTATAGCAAGGCACACATCAGGTCTGGTACACAGCATAGCATACATGATAGAACCTATGGCTGAGGCATAGGGAATGACTTTCATTTTCTCTCTATCTTCTGAAATGGTCGGGCATTGAATCTTACTCCACTTCACACCTTGCAACACAGTCAAGAATCCTTTCTTTGACTGATCCATTTTGAACTTCTTTAAAACTTTATCAAGGTATGTGCTTTGTGAAAGTCCTATTAAGCGTCTCGATCTATCCCTATAGATCTTGATGCCCAATATATAAGCAGCTTCACCGAGGTCTTTCATTGAAAAACTTTTATTCAAGTATCCTTTTATGCTATCCAGAAATTCTATATCATTTCCAATCAACAATATGTCATCCACATATAATATTAGAAATGCTACAGAGCTCCCACTCACTTTTTTGTAAATACAAGCTTCTCCAAAAGTCTATATAAAACCATATGCTTTGGTCACCTCATCAAAGCGTATATTCCAACTCTAAGATGCTTGCACCAGTCCATAAACGGATCACTGGAGCTTGCACACTTTGTCAGCACCTTTAGGATCGACAAAACCTTCTGGTTGCATCATATACAACTCTTCTTTAAGAAATCCATTAAGGAATGCAGTTTTGACGTCCATTTGCCAGATTTCATAATCATAAAATGCGGCAATTGCTAACTTGATTCGGACAGACTTAAGCATCGCTACGGGTGAGAAGGTCTCATCGTAGTCAACTCCTTGAACTTGTCGAAAACCTTTCGCGACAAGTTGAGCTTTGTAGACAGTAACATTACCATCAGCGTCAGTCTTCTTCTTGAAGATCCATTTATTCTCTATGGCTCGCCGATCATCGGGAAGTCAACCAAAGTCCATACTTTGTTCTCATACATGGATCCTATCTCAGATTTCATGGCCTCAAGCCATTTATCAGAATCTGGGCTCATCATCGCTTCTTCATAGTTCGAAGGTTCATCATGGTCTAGTAACATGACTTCCAGAACAGGATTACCGTACCACTCTGGTGCGGAACATGCTCTGGTTGACTGATGCGGCTCGAAGCTACATCGGTATTTCCCAAAAGAGGAAGGGATGATGCAGCACAGCGGCGGTAGGTATTTCCCTCAGTGATGAGACCAAGGTTATCGAACCAGTAGGAGAACCAAGCAACACTACGTAAACAACACCTGCACACAAATAACAAATACTCGCAACCCGACGTGTAAAAGGGGTTGTCAATCCCTTCCGGGCAACGGCGCCAAAAATTGGCAAATGGACGTGAGAGAATAGTAAATATTGATAGATCGAACGCTAAATAAAATAAAGTGCAGCAAGGTATTTTTGTATTTTTGGTTTAATAGATCTGAAAATAAAAGTTGCAAATAAAGAAAAGAGCGAATAGCAAAACAGATCTTGAAAGCAAATATATTGGAAAAGAGACCCGGGGGCCGTAGGTTTCACTAGTGGCTTCTCTCGAGAAAAATAGCAAATGGTGGGTGAACAAATTACTGTTGGGAAATTGATAGAACTTCAAATAATCATGACGATATCCAGGCAATGATCATTATATAGGCATCACATCCAAGATTAGTAGACCGACTCCTGCCTGCATCTACTACTATTACTCCACACATCGCCCGCTATCCAGCATGCATCTAGTGTATTAAGTTCATGGAGGAACGGAGTAATGCAATAAGAACGATGACATGATGTAGACAAGATCTATTTATGTAGAAATAGACCCCATCGTTTTATCCTTAGTAGCAACGATACATACGTGTCGGTTCCCCTTCTGTCACTGGGATCAAGCACCGTAAGATCGAACCCACTACAAAGCACCTCTTCCCATTGCAAGATAAATAGATCAAGTTGGCCAAACAAAACCCAAATATCGGAGAAGAAATACGAGGCTATAAGCAATCATGCATATAAGAGATCAAAGAAGACTCAAATAACTTTCATGGATAAAAAAGATAGATCTGGTCATAAACTCAAAGTTCATCGGATCCCAACAAACACAACGCAAAAAGAGTTACATCATATGGATCTCCAAGAGACCATTGTATTGAGAATCAAACGAGAGAGAGAAAGCCTTCTAGCTACTAACTACGGACCCGTAGGTCTACAAAGAACTACTCACTCATCATCGGAGAGGCACCAATGGATGTGGTGAACCCCTCCATGATGGTGTCTAGATTGGATCTGGTGGTTCTGGACTCTGCGGCGGCTGGAATTGATTTTCGTCGACTCCCCTAGGGTTTCTTGAATATTGGGGTATTTATAGAGCAAAGAGGCAGTTCGGGGGGGTACCCGAGGTGGGCACAACCCACTAGGGCGCGCCTGGGCCTCCAGGCGTGCCCTGGTAGGTTGTGCTCCCCTCGGAGCACCCCCCAGGCGCTTCTTCGGCCCACTGGATGTCTTCTGGTCCAAAAAAATCCATAAAAAGTTTCACTGCGTTTGGACTCCATTTGGTATTGATTTCCTGCGATGTAAAAAACATGCAAAAAAAAACAGCAACTGGCACTTGGCACTATGTCAATAGGTTAGTACCAAAAAATGATATAAAATGACTATAAAATGATTGTAAAACATCCAAGAATGATAATATAACAGCATGGAACAATCAAAAATTATAGATACGTTGGAGACGTATCAGCATCCCCAAGCTTAATTCCTGCTCGTCCTCGAGTAGGTAAATGATAAAAACAGAATTTTTGATGCGGAATGCTGCCTAACATGTCATATCATATTCTTTCTTTTATAGCATGGACATTTGGACTTTTATATGGTTCAAAGCAATAGTCTAGTTTTGACATGATAACTTAAATACTCAAGCATATCAACAAGCAACTATGTCTTTCAAAATATCAACGCTAAAATAAGTTATCCCTAGCCCATCATGCTCAACCATTGATCCATTCATGAAACACACTCGCATATTAACTACACCCAATGCTCAAGTACGATCATAGTGCCTCCTAGTTGGTGCTTTATAAGAGAAGATGGAGACTCAAATTAAAAATAAAAATTGCATAAAGTAAAGAAAGGCCCTTCGCAGAGGGAAGTAGGGATTTGTAGAGGTGCCAGAGCTCAAAACGAAAATTGAGAGATAAAAAATATTTTGGGAGGTGTGCTTTTCCCACCAACGAAAACGACTTAGAGTTCCCAACACTTTCCATGCTAGATATATCATAGGCGGTTCCCAAACAGAAAATAAAGTTTATTCCTTTTTCCATCATTTGTTTCACTTTCCATGGCTAGCCGTATCCACGGGTGCCCTCCATACCAACACTTTCCAAGGAATTTATTATTTGACAACATAAAGTAAATTCATTTTTTCATTTCGGGACTGGGCATCCCTAATACCTTTGCCTTACTCTTGTGCAATGACAAGTGAATAAACACTCATCGTGAGAATAACACATCTAGCATGGAAAATATTAGCCACCCCTCACCGGCTCGCGAGCGGTACGAACACACAAAAGAGAAGTTTATTTTGAAAATTAGAGATGGCACATACAAATTTGCTTAGAACGGCAAAAGAATACCGCATATAGGTAGATATAGTGGACTCATGTGGCAAAACTGGTTTAAAGGGTTTTGGATGCACAAGTAGTGATCATACTTAGTGCAAAATGAAGGCTAGCAAAAGATTGAGAAGTGACCAACCAAAAAATGAATAATCTCATAAGCGAGCATTAAGCATAATTAACACCGAATAATGCACCACAAGTAGGATATAATTTCATTGCATGACTATTGACTTTCGTGCTTGCATAGGGAATCACAAACCTTAACACCAATATTCTTACTAAAGCACAATTACTCATCAACATAACTCACATATCACATCATCATATCTCAAAACTATTACAAGGAATCAAGTTTATTTTGTCCAATGATCTTCATGAAAGTTTTTATTATATCCTTCTTGGATATCTATCACTTTGGGACTAATTTTCATGTGTTGCTTTTGATAAGCTCAAACAAATATAAGTGAAGATCATGAGCATGATATTTCTTTCTCTCAAATTAATTTAAGTGAAGCAAGAGAGAATTTCTTAAAAAATTTACTAACTCCCAAATAAATCTAAGTGAAGCATGAGAGCATTTCTTCAAAAATACTAAAGCACGCCGTGCTCAAAAAGATATAAGTGAAGCACTAGAGCAAATCCATAGCTCATAAAAATTTAAGTGAAGCATAGAGAGCAATTCTAACAAGTCATGGCATAATTTTGGCTCTCTCAAATAGGTGTGTCCAGCAAGGATTCATGACTTAGACCATAAAGCAAAGACAAGCAAAGACTCATATCATACAAGACGCTCCAAGCAAAACTCATAGTATGTGATGAATAAAAATATAGCTTCGAGTAAAATACCGATGGTCGTTAGAAGAAAGAGGGGATGCCCCGTGGCATCCCCAAGCTTAGTTGCTTGCTTATCTTTGGATAATAGCTTGGGATTCCATGGGCATCCCCAAGCTTAGGCTCTTCTTACTCCTTATTCCTTCATCCATCGTAAGATAACCCAAAACTTGAAAACTTCAATCACACAAAACTCAACAAAACCTTCGTGAGATCCGTTAGTATAAGAAAGCAAATCACTACTATAAGTTCTGTAGCAAACCAATTCATATTTTATTCTTGCATTATATCTACTGTATTCCAACTTTTCTATGGCAAAAACTCATCAAAGAAAACTATAGAATCATCAAAACAAGCACACAACGCAAAGAAAACAGAATCTGTCAAAAACAGAACAGTCTGTAGCAATCTGAATATTTCGAATACTTCTGAAACTCCAAAAATTCTTAAAAATTAGGACAGCAGAGGAAATTTGTATATAAATCTTGTGTAAAAAATTCAGAATTTTTAGTCTCTGATATGAATTTTCAAAATTGTTTTACTGGACGCAAATGTTTCTGTTTTCCAACAAGATCAAATCAACTATCACCCAAATCAATCCTAAAGGCTTTACTTAGCACAAACACTAATTAAAACACAAAGAGCACAATTATAACAGTAGCATAATTGTGCAAACACTCAAGAACAGAAATCAAAAAGCAAAAATAAATTTTATTCATTGGGTTGCCTCCCAACAAGCGCTATTGTTTCACGCCCCTAACTAGGCATAATGCAAGGATCTAAGTTTTGTCATCTTTGTTCTTATTTTCCTTGGAGGTGTTTTTCTCAAGAGGCTTTGCAAAAACAACATAAAACACATTATCCATGGAAACTTTAGCACAATCAAGTTGCTTATCATCATATCCATTTTGATTTCCGGCAGTGATCCAAGAATAATGTTGATTAACATCATTAAAAACTTGTTGGATAATATCTAAAACAGGGACTTGTTTTTTAAGATTCTCATCAAAGATTTGATTATCCCTAAGTAAATGTCTTAAAGTATAATCACTATTATAGAGAATTTGATCTATCACGGGTTTTTCATGATTCATACCATAAAAATCAAAGATTTCCCTAGCTTCCCGTATTATGTAGTCAAATTCATTCATAAGAACAAGGGTGGCCAACTTTTTAGCTTTAGGATTCTTTATAACGGGTAACTCATAAAACAATATTTGCAAGGTAGGATGAGTACGGATAAATCTATTTTCAAGTTTCAGAACTAGCGCTGAAATAGCTTCCGCATAAGATTTAGTTCTTTTAAGTATAAGAGCATCATCAAGACTCAAATTTCCAACACAATTAAAAAATTCTTGGATATGTTCTTTTCCCATAGCATTTCCCTGCCCCAAAACAAAAGTTTTGGCATACAGATTACCCCTACGCTCCATTTTAGGAGTTAGGCCATCATCTGTTTCTGCCATACCAAAATCACTCATGATTGCAAGCAAAAAGATAGATTTGACGAGAAAATGGCAAACGAAAAAGAGGGCGAATAAAACGGCAAATTTTTGTGAAGTGGGGGAGAGGAAAACGAGAGGCAAATGGCAAATAATGTAAATTGCGAGGAGATGAGATTTGTGATTAGGAACCTGGTATATGTTGAAGATCCTCCCCGGCAACGGCGCTAGAAATTCCTTTTGATGCGGCTCGAAGCTACGTTGGTATTTCCCCAAAGAGGAAGGGATGATGCAGCACAGCGGCGGTAGGTAGTTCCCTCAGTGATGAGACAAAGGTTATCGAACCAGTAGGAGAACCAAGCAACACTACATAAACAGCACCTGCACACAAATAACAAATACTCTCAACCCGACGTGTAAAAGGGGTTGTCAATCCCTTCCGGGCAACGGCGCCAAAAATTGGCAAACGGACGTGAGAGAATAGTAAACATTGATAGATCGAACGCCAAATAAAATAAAGTGCAGCAAGGTATTTTTGTATTTTTGGTTTAATAGATCTGAAAATAAAAGTTGCAAATAAAGAAAAGTGCGAATAGCAAAACAGATCTTGAAAGCAAATATATTGGAAAATAGACCCGGGGGCCGTAGGTTTCATTAGTGGCTTCTCTCGAGAAAAATAGCAAACGGTGGGTGAACAAATTACTGTTGTGCAATTGATAGAACTTCAAATAATCATGATGATATCCAGGCAATGATCATTATATAGGCATCACGTCCAAGATTAGTAGACCGACTCCTGCCTGCATCTACTACTATTACTCCACACATCGACCGCTATCCAGCATGCATCTAGTGTATTAAGTTTATGGAGAAACGGAGTAATGCAATAAGAATGATGACATGATGTAGACAAGATCTATTTATTTAGAAATAGACCCCATCATTTTATCCTTAGTAGCAACGATACATACGTGTCGGTTCCCCTTCTGTCACTGGGATCAAGCACCGTAAGATCGAACCCACTACAAAGCACCTCTTCCCATTGCAAGATAAATAGATCAAGTTGGCCAAACAAAACCCAAATATCGGAGAAGAAATACGAGGTTATAAGCAATCATGCATATAAGAGATCAAAGAAGACTCAAATAACTTTCATGGATAAAAAAGATAGATCTGATCATAAACTCAAAGTTCATCGGATCCCAACAAACACACCGCAAAAAGAGTTACATCATATGGATCTCCAAGAGACCATTGTATTGAGAATCAAACGAGAGAGAGAAAGCCATCTAGCTACTAACTACGGACCCGTAGGTCTACAAAGAACTACTCACGCATCATCGGAGAGGCACCAATGGAAGTGGTGAACCCCTCCATGATGGTGTCTAGATTGCATCTGGTGGTTCTGGACTCTGCGGCGGCTAGAATTGATTTTTGTCGACTCCCCTAGGGTTTATGGAATATTGGGGTATTTATAGAGCAAAGAGGCGGTTCGGGGGGTACCCGAGGTGGGCCCTGGTGGGTTGTGCCCCCCTCGGAGCACCCCCCAGGCACTTCACTGGCCCACTGGATGTCTTCTGGTCCAAAAACAATCCACAAAAATTTTTGCTGCGTTTGGACTCCGTTTGGTATTGATTTCCTGCGATGTAAAAAACATGCAAAAAAACAGCAACTGGCACTTGGTACTATGTCAATAGGTTAGTACCAAAAAATGATATAAAATGACTATAAAATGATTGTAAAACATCCAAGAATGATAATATAACAGCATGAAACAATCAAAAATTATAGATACGTTGGAGACGTATCATTGACCTACGAGGTTCGGTAGTAACTTGATCTGAAGCTTCATGATCATCATCATTAGCTTCCTCTCTAGTTGGTGTAGGCATCACGGGAACAGATTTCTCTGATGAGCCACTTTCCAAATTGAGAGAAGGTACAATTACCTCATCAAGTTCTACTTTCCTCCCACTCACTTCTTTCGAGAGAAACTCCTTCTCTAGAAAGGATCCATTCTTAGCAACAAAGATCTTGCTTTCGGATCTGTGATAGAAGGTGTACCCAACAGTTTCTTTTGGGTATCCTATGAAGACGCACTTCTCCGATTTGGGTTCGAGCTTATCAGGCTGAAGCTTTTTCACATAAGCATCGCAAACCCAAACTTTAAGAAACGACAGCTTAGGTTTCTTGCCAAACCACAGTTCATACGGTGTTGTCTCAACGGATTTAGATGGTGCCCTATTTAACGTGAATGGAGTTGTCTCTAATGCATAACCCCAAAACGATAGTGGTAAATCGGTAAGAGACATCATAGATCGCACCATATCTAATAAAGTACAGTTACGACGTTCGGACACACCATTACGCTGTGGTGTTCCAGGTGGCGTGAGTTGTGAAACTATTCCACATTGTTTTAAATGAAGGGCAAACTCGTAACTCAAATATTCGCCTCCGCGATCAGATCGTAGAAACTTTATTTTCTTGTTACGATGATTTTCTACTTCGCTCTGAAATTCTTTGAACTTTTCAAATGTTTCAGACTGATGTTTCATCAAGTAGATATACCCATATCTGCTCAAATCATCTGTGAAGGTCAGAAAATAACGATACCCGCCGCGAGCCTCAACACTCATCGGACCGCATACATCGGTATGTATTATTTCCAATAAGTCAGTGGCTCGCTCCATTGTTCCGGAGAACGGAGTTTTAGTCATCTTGCCCATGAGGCATGGTTCGCAAGCATGAATTGATTCATAATCAAGTGATTCCAAAAGTCCATCCGAATGGAGTTTCTTCATGCGCTTTACACCAATATGACCTAAATGACAGTGCCACAAATATGTTGCACTATCATTATCAACTTTGCATCTTTTGGCATCAATATTATGAATATGTGTATCACCACGATCGAGATTCAACAAAAATAGACCACTCTTCAAGGGTGCATGACCATAAAAGATATTACTCATATAAATAGAACAACCATTATTCTCTGATTTAAATGAATAACCATCTTGCATTAAACAAGATCCAGATATAATGTTCATGCTCAACGCTGGCACCAAATAACAATTATTCAGGTCCAAAACTAATCCCGAAGGTAGATGTAGAGGTAGCATGCCGACGGCGATCACATCGACCTTGGAACCATTCCCGATGCGCATCGTCACCTCGTCCTTAGCCAATCTTCGTTTAATCCGTAGCCCCTGTTTCGAGTTACAAATATGAGCAACCGAACCGGTATCAAATACCTAGGCACTACTACGAGCATTAGTAAGGTACACATCAATAACATGTATATCAAATATATCTTTGTTCACTTTGTCATCCTTCTTATCCGCCAAATACTTGGGGCAGTTCCGCTTCCAGTGACCAATCCCTTTGTAGTAGAAGCACTCAGTTTTAGGCTTAGGTCCAGACTTGGGCTTCTTCCCGGGAGTGGCAACTTGCTTGCCATTCTTCTTGAAGTTCCCCTTCTTTCCTTTGCCCTTTTTCTTGAAACTACTGGTCTTGTTAACCATCAACACTTGATGCTCCTTCTTGATTTCTACCTCCGCAACTTTGAGCATAGCGAAGAGCTCAGGAATTGTCTTATCCATCCCTTGCATATTATAGTTCATCACGAAGCCTTTATAGCTTGGTGGCAGTGATTGGAGAACTCTGTCAATAACACTATCAACTGGAAGATTAACTCCCAGCTGAGCCAAGTGATTATGATACCCAGACATTTTGAGTATGTGTTCACTGACAGAGCAATTCTCCTCCATCTTGCAGCTGTAGAACTTGTTGGAGACTTCATATCTCTCAACTCAGGCATTTTCTTGAAATATTAACTTCAATTCCTGGAACATCTCATATGGTCCATGACGTTCAAAACGTCTTTGAAGTCCCGATTCTAAGTCGTAAAGCATGGCACACTGAACTATCGAGTAGTCATCAGATCGAGCTTGCCAAACATTCATAACATCAGCATCTGCTCCTGCAGCAGGCCTTACACCTAGCGGTGCATCAAGGACATAATTCTTCTGTGCAGCAATGAGGATAATCCTCAAGTTACGGACCCAGTCCGTGTAGTTGCTACCATCATCTTTCAACTTAGCTTTCTCTAGGAACGCATAAAAATTCAAGGGAACGGTAGCACGGGCCATTGATCTACAACATAGATATGCAAAAACTATCAGGACTAAGTTCATGATAAATTAAGTTCAATTAATCATATTACTTAAGAACTCCCACTTAGATTGACATCCCTCAAGTCATCTAAATGATCACGTGATCCAAATCAACTAAACCATGTCCGATCATCACGTGAGATGGAGTAGTTTTCAATGGTGAACATCTCTATGTTGATCATATCTACTATATGATTCACGTTCGACCTTTCGGTTTTCAGTGTTCTGAGGCCATGTCTGTACATGCTAGGCTCGTCAAGTTTAACCCGAGTATTTCGCATGTGCAAAACTGTCTTGCACCCGTTGTATGTGAACGTAGAGCTTATCACACCCGATCATCACGTGGTGTCTCAGCACGACGAACTGTCGAAACGGTGCATACTCAGGGAGAACACTTATACCTTGAAATTTAGTGAGGTATCATCTTATAATGCTACCGCCGTACTAAGCAAAATAAGATGCATAAAAGATAAACATCACATGCAATCAAAATATGTGACATGATATGGCCATCATCATCTTGTGCCTTTGATCTCCATCTCCAAAGCACCGTCATGATCTCCATCGTCACCGGCTTGACACCTTGATCTCCATCGTAGCGTCGTGGTCGTCTTGCCAACTATTGCTTCCACAACTATCGCTAACGCATAGTGATAAAGTAAAGCAATTACATGGCATTTGCATTTCATACCATAAAGCGACAATCATAAGGCTCCTGCCAGTTGCCGATAACTTTTACAAAACATGATCATCTCATACAACAACGTATATCACATCATGTCTTGACCATATCACATCACAACATGTCCTGCAAAAACAAGTTAGACGTCCTCTACTTTGTTGTTGCAAGTTTTACGTGGCTGCTACGGGCTTCTAGCAAGAACCGTTCTTACCTACGCATCAAAACCACAACGGTGTTTTGTCAAGTTTGCTGTTTTTTCTTCAACAAGGACCGTCCGTAGTCAAATTCGATTCAACTAAAGTTGGAGAAACAGACACCCGCCAGCCACCTTTATGTAAAACTAGTTGCATGTCTGTCGGTGGAACCGGTCTCATGAACATGGTCATGTAAGGTTGGTCCGGGCCGCTTCATCCAACAATACCGCCGAATCAAAATAAGACGGTGGTGGTAAGCAGTATGACTATCACCGCCCACAACTCTTTGTGTTCTACTCGTGCATATCATCTACGCATAGACCTGGCTCGGATGCCACTGTTGGGGAACGTAGCATGCAATTTCAAAAAAAATCCTACGCTCACGCAAGATCTACCTAGGAGATGCATAGCAACGAGAGGGGGAGAGTGTGTCCACGTACCCTCGTAGACCGAAAGCGGAAGCGTTTGACAATGCGGTTGATGTAGTCGAACCTCTTCTCGTTCCGACCGATCAAGCTCCGAACGTACGGCACCTCTGAGTTCTGCACACATTTAGCTCGATGACGTCCCTCGAACTCTTGATTCAGCAAAGTGTCGAGGGAGAGTTCCGTCAGCACGACGGCGTGGTGACGGTGATGGTGAAGTGATCCGCGCAGGGCTTCGCCTAAGCACTACGTGAATATGACCGGAGGCGTAAACTGTGGAGGGGGGCGCCGCACACGGCTAACAATTGTTGGTGTGTGTTCTAGGTGCCTCCCCCCTTCATATATATAGGTGGGAGGGAGAGGGATCTACTTGGGCCCCTAGTCCAATTCGTCCCCCCCCCCTTCCATAAGTGTCGGAGGGGAAAGGAAAGAGAGGGGGGGGGGAGAGAAGGAAAGGGGGAGGCCGAATCCTCCCCTTTCCTACTCCCTTCCCCTCCTTCCTTATCCTTCTATTTCATCCTATATGGGGGCGCATCAGCCCACCAGGGGCTGGTCTGTCCCTCTCTTGGCCCATAAGGCCCATATCTTTGCCGAGGGTGCTCGGAACCCCTTTCCGGTGACCCAATATGTACCTGGTACCCTCAAAACACTTCCGGTGTCCGAATATCATCGTCCTATATATGAATCTTTACCTCTTGACCATTTCGAGACTCCTCGTCATGTCCGTGATCTCATCCGGGACTTCAAACAACATTCGGTCACCAAATCACATAACTCATATAATACAAAATCGTCATCGAACGTTAAGCGTGCGGACCCTACGGGTTCGAGAATTATGTAGACATGACCGAGACACCTCTCCGGTCAATAACCAACAGCGGAACCTGGATGCTCATATTGGTTCCCACATATTCAACGAAGATCTTTATCGGTCGTACCGTAATGACAACATGCGTTATTCCCTTTGTCATCGGTATGTTACTTGCCCGAGCTTCGATCGTCGGTATCTTCATACCTAGTTCAATCTCGTTACCGGCAAGTCTATTTACTCGTTCCGTAATACATCATCCCGCAACTAACTCATTAGTCACATTGCTTGCAAGGCTTCTTATGATGTGTATTACCGAGAGGGCGCAGAGATACCTCTCCGATACTCGGAGTGACAAATCCTAATCTCGATCTATGCCAACCCAACAGACACCTTCGGAGATACCTGTAGAGCATCTTTATAATCACCCAGTTACGTTGTGACATTTGATAGCACACAAGGTATTCCTCTGGTATCCGGGAGTTGCATAATCTCATAGTCGAAGGAATATGTATTTGACATGAAGAAAGCAGTAGCAATAAAACTGAACGATCATTATGCTAAGCTAACGGATGGGTCATGTCCATCACATCATTCTCCTAATGATGTGATCCCGTTCATCAAATGACAACGCATGTCTATGGTTAGGAAACTTAACCATCTTTGATTAACGAGCTAGTCTAGTAGAGGCTTACTAGGGACTCGGTGTTTTGTCTATGTATCCACACATGTATTAAGTTTCCGGTTAATACAATTCTAGCATGAATAATAAACAGTTATCATGATATAAGGAAATATAAATAACAACTTTATTATTGCCTCTAAGGCATATTTCCTTCACGCCCTCCACCCTTGTGGGCCCCTCGTGCACCTCCTGACCTAATTCTTTCGCCTATATATACTCATATATCCCCAAACCAACAGGGGCATCCACAAAAAGACTTTTCCACCGCCGTAACCTTCTGTACCCATGAGATCCCATCTAGGGACCTTTTCCGGCACCCTGCCGGAGGGGGATTCGATCACGGAGGGCTTCTACATCAACACCATTGCCCTTCCGATGAAGCGTGAGTAGTTTACCACAGACCTACGGGTCCATAGCTAGTAGCTAGATGGCTTCTTCTCTCTCTTTGATTCTCAATACCATGTTCTCCTTGATGTTCTTGGAGATCTATTCGATGTAATACTTTTTTGCGGTGTGTTTGCTGAGATCCGATGAATTGTGGATTTATGATCAGCTTATCTATGAATATTATTTGAATCTTCTCTGAATTCTTATATGCATGATTTGATATCTTTGTAATTCTCTTCGAATTATCGGTTTGGTTTGGCTAACTAGATTGGTTTTTCTTGCAATGGGGGAAGTGCTTAGCTTTGGGTTCAATCTTGCGGTGTCCTTTCCCAGTGACAGTAGGGGCAGCAAGGCATGTATTGTATTGTTGCCATCGAGGATAAAATGATGGGGTTTTCATCATATTGCTTGAGTTAATTCCTCTACATCATGTCATCTTACTTAATGCATTACTCCGTTCTTTATGAACTTAATACTCTAGATGCATGCTGGATAGCGGTCGATGTGTGGAGTAATAGTAGTAGATACAGAATCATTTCGGTCTAATTGACACGGACATGAAGCCTATATTCATGATCATTGCCTTAGATATCGTCATAACTTTGCACTTTTCTATCAATTGCTCGGCAGTAATTTGTTCACCCACCGTATTATTTTCTATCTTGAGAGAAGCCTCTAGTGAAACCTATGGCCCCCGGGTCTATTTTCCATCATATAATCTTCTACTTTTCATCATACAAGTTTCCGATCTACTATTTTGCAATCTTTTACTTTCCGATCTATAAAACAAAATTACGAAAAATATTTACTTTATCGTTTATTTATCTCTATCAGATCTCACTTTTGCAAATAACCGTGAAGGGATTGACAACCCCTTTATCGCGTTGGGTGCAAGTTGTTTGATTGTTCGTGCAGGTATTCGGTGATTTGTGCGTTGTCTCCTACTGGATTGATACCTTGGTTCTCAAACTGAGGGAAATACTTATCTCTACTTTGTTGCATCACCCTTTCCTCTTCAAGGGAAAAACCAACGCAAGCTCAAGAAGTAGCAAGCACCGAACGTACGGCACCTCCGCATTCAGCACACGTTCAGCTCGATGACGTCCTCCGCCTTCTTGATCCAGCAAGACGGTGAGGTAGTGGATGAGTTCCGGTAGCACGACGGTGTGGTGATGGTGATGGTGAAGCTATCTCCGCAGGGCTTCGCCTAAGCACTACGAAAATATGACCGGGGGTGTAAACGGTGGAGGGGGGCGCCGCACACGGCTAGGCAATTGTCTGTTGTGTGCTAGGCGCCCCCCTCCCACATATATATAGGTGGGAGGGAGGGAGGAGCAGCCAAAGGGGGTGCCCAAGTAGGAGGAATCCTACTTGGGGTCTCTCCCAAGCCATGCGCCCCCTGCCTTGTATAGGTGCGGGGGAAAGGCAGGGGAGGGTGCCCCCCTCCTTTCCTTTCTCCCATGAGAGGGAAAGGCGGGAGGGGCTAGCCCTCCCCCCTTTCCTTCCCTAGGGATGGCCGGCCAGGGAGAGGGGCGCACTAGCCCTCTGTGGGCTGGTCTGTCCCTCCCTTGGCTCATTAAGCCCATAACACCTACCGGGGGTGTCCGGAACCCCTTCCGGTGACCCGATGGCTACCCGGTGCATCCCGAAACCCTTTCGGTGTCCGAATACCATCGTCCTATATATCAATCTTTACCTCTCGACCATTTCAAGACTCCTCGTCATGTCCGTGATCTCATCCGGGACTCCGAACAACATTCGGTCATCAAATCATATAACTCGTGTAACACTATATCGCCAACGAACGTTAAGCGTGCGGACCCTACGGGTTCGAAAACTATGTAGACATGACCGAGACACCTCTCCGGTTAATAACCAATAGCGGAACCTGGATGCCCATATTGGCTCCTACATATTCTACGAAGATCTTTATCGGTCGAACCGTTATGACAACATACGCAATTCCCTTTGTCCATCGGTATGTTACTTGCCCGAGATTCGATCGTCGGTATCTTCATACCTAGGTCAATCTCGTTACCGGCAAGTCTCTTTACTTGTTCCGTAATACATCACCTTGTAACTAACTCCTTAGTCATTTGCTTGCAAGCTTATGATGTGTATTACCGAGAGGGCCCAGAGATACCTCTCCGATACTCGGAGTGACAAATCCCAATCTCGATCTATGCCAACTCAACAAACACCTTCGGAGATACCTGTAGAGCATCTTTATGATCACCCAGTTACGTTATGATGTTTGATAGCACACAAGGTATTCCTCCGGTATCCGGGAGTTGCATAATCTCATAGTCGAAGGAATATGTATTTGACATGAAGAAAGCAATAGCAATAAACTTAACGATCAATATGCTAAGCTAACGGATGGGTCTTGTCCATCACATCGTTATCAAATGACAACACATGTCTATGGTTAGGAAACCTTAACCATCTTTGATCAACGAGCTAGTCTAGTAGAGGCTTACTAGGGACACGGTATTTGTTTATGTATTCACACATGTATTTAAATTTCCGATCAATACAATTCTAGCATGAACGATAAACCTTTATCATGAATAAGGAAATATAAAATAACAACTTTATTATTGCCTCTAGGGCATATTTCCTTCAGTTTTTAACACCCCCCTCCCCGCGCGAGTTTAGAACTTACCACGGTGTTGTATGTAAGTTATCATGTCCACGGTACATAGATTACCATTCTATTTACATAAAAGCTATTAGGGTATATTTCAATAAAAAAATTCCTCGAGTCAACGTTACCAAGGCGTTTGTTCTGAAGTTATTATATCTGTGATGAGTAAATTGTCATGTTGTTTACAAAGAAAATACCGGGGTATGTTTTCAACAACTTTTCGGACCAAAAATTGTCATGATGTTTGTACATGTGTTATCATCTTTGTGGAGCGTAAATTATCATGATATTTACAAAAAATGGTTAACAAGGGAATGGTTTTCAACAACTTTCCCCCGGTAAAAGTTATCGCGGTGTTTGTACCTAAGTCAGCGGCGGACCCAGGAAAAAAATGGATGGTGTGCACACTTTTAAAAAAAATCTGCCTAATCTAAGTGTCATATCATATAGAGCAAAAAAACACAAATAGCTCAATCAGGTCTCACAATATTATGTTTCAGAAAATAATTTCAAATTTGCGAAATTACAATACAAATAGTTTTACATGAAAGATACACAAGAATAACTTCGGTTTGTAGCTCATCTTGCTAAAACTTGTTGTAGTAGACAATTGAAAATCGTCGCGCTAAGACCTCAAAGGATAAATAGTCTTTATGTCTTTAAATGAACAAGCATGTGGGCTTAAATGGGTTGCAATGTCCTATTTCCATGGACCAACGGGCTGCGGATGCGGGTGATCCATGCATCCGGCTCGTCAATGGCAAGCATTTTGGGGTGGACGGCCGGTGGCGAAGGGAGAGGAAGGGACCGGGCGACAAGGCGAGCGGCCAAGGGGAGGGAAGCACAGGGAGCGGCGATGTCCGAAATGCAGATGAGCAGTCGTGACCGGAGATTAGGTTAGGATGGCCGGCTCCCATTCTTGTCCGTATACAGGTCCCCATTTATCCTGTGGACGGATGCGGGAGAAAATTTATGGATCAGTGTTGAAGATACCCTAATATTAGGTATGATCATGTGGTAGATGGAAGTTCTCTCAAAAAAGAGTGAAATGCGCCACTAGTCCATGAACTCAAACTGATTGCACATTTTAGGCCAACAAATCAAGAAGTGATCGGATTTAGTCCGCAAACTTGTTGATTTGATCAAATAAGGCCAAAACCGGCCCGACAGGGAAAAAACCGGCCACATGGATGTCATGTCATCATTCCTTTGACTTCTCATGAATTTACTATTCTTTACAAGGGTCTATTTGCAAATTGGCCAGGTTTTTTTTGTCATAAACCATGCTAACGACGTTTGGAGTGAAAAAAGTATTAGGATATTGTGCTGGCCAGGACTTGAACCTCGCCCATTAGGAATATGCATTGTCTCAAGGAAAACGTTTAATTTCTACCGACTGATTTCAGCTGGCGTAAACCGCGTCGAGAGACGTCCGATCGAACTGGATCATGCGGCGCTCGTCTCTCGCATGCGCAGACTCGCGTCAGCCGGCTAGCACAACACGCCTCCTATGGGCCCAGCCACTACCTCATCTTATCCCCTTGTCTTCAGCACGAGCTGGTGAGCCACACGTTTTCTCCCCCAAATGCGATCCCCTTCTTCGCCTGCAACCTCTCCCTTCTCTTGTACTCCCTCTGCCATGACCGCTGCTACCCAAGCCCTGCGCTGCAATACAGCACATCAACTCTGCTGCAGAGAGGCTCCGGTGTTCGAAGCAGCACGCGACGACAACGGCCGGTGCTGCGATGCACCCACTCGCCAGCGGTCCAAGCCAGACGGGGCGTGACGCTGCAGGTCAGCGGTGCTGCCGTGAAGCAGTCATCGGCGGGGCCGGTGCTACGATACAGCACTGGGGACGAAGAGGCTCAGGTGCTGCGATGCAACACGCGTCGACGGTCGCCGGTGCTGCAATGCATCCACTCTACCGGCGCTGCGATGCACCCGCCTCGTCGGCGCTGCAAAGCCGAACAGGAGCGTGACGCCGCAGGCTCAGCGGTGCTGCCGTGTAGCACCCGCCGGCATCGCCAGGGCTGCGATGCAGCACTCACTGGTGTTGCAACGGCTGCCGACTGCATTGGTCGTCGCAGTGAGAAGTGGGGCGCCCTCACCGGCGACGGCTGCTGCAACGCAACACGGGAAAGAGTTGCATGCTGCGAGGGGCGCGGGGGCGGGGTGCTGCAAGTGCCGTACGTACGGCGGTGACGAGATCTCTAGTGCTCCGGGTCCTACAACATGGACGCTGCTGCATACGGTGGCCGGCATGGCACCTCCTACATCGTCGACGCTGCTGCATGCTATGGCGGTCGTCGCCCTCTAGCTTTTTGCAGCATCAGTTGTTGCGTGGGCAAGGCGAGCAACAGACAGTGCCCGGTGCAAAGCTCGTCGAGGTTGCAGCATCGCCGCTGCAGCGAGTCGCCGCCGCTGATGCCCGCTGCGGGGTTGTCGGTGCTGCATTCACTGGCTCACATCATCGATGTTTCTGCAGAGGTGGGGCGGTTTCGCATTTGGATGTCCATGAGATGCGAGGAAAGAGGAGAAAAACAACGCGCTGAGTTGACGTGATCGAACAGCTACAAGTGCCTAATCGGACGTCTCCCTAGGCGGATGATTTCTCTAGGAAATCATCGGGTTTATTTGTAGCAGTCACCCCTTGTCTCAATGGCCACTGCAATAACACCAGGTTTGCACACTCATATATTTTCACATACAATCAGGAGAGAAAAAAATCAGGCGTTCCCATCCGGTCGTTTTTCAATCAGGCGATGTCTTTCCTTATGTTTCGCTTGACTGTTGCCTTACGAATGCTATTGCCATTGAAGTCATGTTCTATATATTGTCTGAAGTGTGAGTTATATATTGAATGTGACGTTTTATATTGTTGACAAGATGGAGTGAAGCATTTTGGAGGCCGGGCTACCTGGCGCCCTTTATCTCGTCCAGCCAACATGGCATTGCGATCTGTGCCTACTTCTTTTAACTGGTAATATACGCTGGCTGTTGAGGTCAAATACATCGGTGCCATACGCTGATGTGCCTGAACTGTACATGGGCAGTCGTTCTGTCCGAGGACTGCGGGGACATGAGGTTTCACCTGAGCGACTTTGAATTTGCCTCGTGTGGCGGCAGCTCTTGGCCGGTAAAATCTACGAACACTTGATGTGAAAACCTGAAAATTTCAGATTTGTGCTATAGACAGTAAAAAAAATGCTCATCTTAAAAATGTACATCGTATATGTAAGAAAAATTATCACCATGTCTTAAAAATGTCCATCGTGTATTAAAAATGCCTGTTGTGTTTCTCAAAAGTTCGTCGTGTGCACATTGCGAACTAAACTGTTCTTAGTGTGTATTTCAGAAATATGCATCATGTATTAAAAATGCCCGTTGTGTTTTTCAAAAGTTCATCGTGTGCACATCGCGAACTAAACTGTTCTTAGTGTGTATTTTAGAAATATTCTTCGTGTATTAAAAATGCACGTTGTGTTTTTCAAAAGTTCATCGTGTGCACATCGCGAACTAAACTGTTCTTAGTCTGTATTTTAGAAATATTCATCGTGTATCTTAAAAACGGTCATCGTGTTTTAGAAAAATGGTCACCGTATCTTCAAAAAGGTTCTTCGTACTTTAAATATATTCATGATGGTTTAAAAAAATGTTCAACATATATTTTTATTAAATGGTTATCGTATTTTTCAAAAACTTCGTCATGTAATAAAAAAACCGCCGGAGCGCCGTCAAGTCGCCGCCGTCGCTGTACATCCGTCGGAGTGCCACATGACCTTCGTCGGACCGCCGGAATAGCCGTCGGAGTGCCACATGACCTTCGTCGGACCGCCGGAATAGCCGCCGGAGTACCGTCACGTCATCACCTACCAAATGACAAATGTGTCCTCGGTATGTCAAATTGATCATTGGGGGAGATTTGTTGGGGAACTGCTAGAGCGTCCATCCCCCAAAACCATAATAAAAATGTTAATGAGTAGTCCCGATAGATGATTATTGGGGGACTTTTTTTTATGAACTGCTGGAGATGCTCTAACACGCATACCAGTGCAAGACAATTTAACTGCTAGGTACCCAGCATTTGGCTAACGTTCTATTAAATGGATAGCAAGTTTGGACAAGCATATCAAGCTAACGTTCTCATTTGAACATCTTGGATTGTACGAAGGTACGTGTGCATGTGCTGGTACGTGGCGTTGATTGAAATGGGATAGCACTGTTAATAAAAGAGAAATACGCTGGCTGGTAAATGGCTACAGGGTAAAATACGAGCGAGTAATACACGTCTGCCAGCGTCTGCCCCTGATCGCTGCCTAGCCTAGCGCGCAGGATAACGAGCGCCAGGCAGCTCGGCCTCCAAATGGCATTTTCGGATGCATATATATTACTTTTATATATTCTGTCTATTGGAACATAAATCACTTCATAGTGTATATACATGTACACCAAAAGGCTGCCTATTGGAACATATATCGCCTCATGGTGTATTAGTCTGGAAGCCAATTTCTAAACTAGACGGCCTGTGTTCAAATCCTCAGAACACACGTTTTAATATTTATTTTTTCTCCTGATTCTACGTAAATATACATTTATGTATATATACATACTGAGCAGCTTATTACTGTGCAAACGTGGTGTTGTTCCAGTGGTCGCTAGGCATTGTCTATGGTCAACGGCCAATGTTCAAGTCCTGGGAAACACAATGTTTTTATTACTTTTTCACTCCAAACGATGTTAGCATGGTTTATGAGAAAAAACCCCGCCACTTTGCAAATAGGCCCCTATAAAAAATAGTGAATTCACGGCAGTCAAAGGGTCGATGACATAGCATCCACGTGGCCGGTTTTGGCCTTATTTGATCAAATCAACGAGTTTGCGGACTAAATCTGATCACTTCTTGAGTTGTTGGCCCAAAGTGTGCAATCAATTTGAGTTCGTGGACTAGTGGCGCATTTCACTCTTACATGGTGGATCGAAGAGTCCTAACTGTTTTCGTTTTTTCTGTTTGCAATCTACGCGAGTCGCCGCTAGAGTTTTGGTCCAGTTGATCGGTAGAATTGATCTAGCTAGCTTCTACCGGGCTCATGTATGTACAGGAGTCTTTGTCTGGACACGCACGAAGTGCTGCAAGTAGAAAAATCAGTCAAGCTGTTTCTATGGTTTGCTAGGTTTGCATGTACGTGTACAGCTTCAGGTGAATTAGTTCTAGTACTGTAAAACCAATAAAATCAGGAAAATATGACATATAGTGGAAAAAATCTGGATAATGCTGGGTGTGCCACGGCACACCCGGCACACCCTCTAGGTCCGCCAATGACCTAAGTTATCGGATATGCGGTTCGTATATTACCGTGTTATTTTCATATAATTTACCGGGTATATATTTTTCAACAATTTTTTTCCTTCTTGATCAAAGTTATCGCGGTGTTTGTACGTAAGCTATTGGATATGTTGTGCGTATATTACCGTGCTATTTTCACATAAGTTACCGTGGGTATATTTTTCAACAAAAATTTCCCCTTGGTCAAATGTAACCATGTGTATGTACACAAGTTATCGAATATGTCTCTAAAAAAAAGTTATCGAATATGTCTCTCAAAAAAAAGTTATCGAATATGTTGTTCGTACAGTACCATGTTATTTTCACATAAATTATTGAGGGTATGTCTTTCAAGAACATTTTTTCCTCGTTAGTCAAATGTTACCATGGTGTTTGAATGTAAGTTATCGGGTCTGCAAGGCGTATATTACCATACTATTTACACAAAAGTTAGCATGTGTATTTTTTTCCCTGGGAAAATTACCATGGTGTTTGTATGTCAGCTATCGGTTATGCGGTGCTTATATTGCCATGTTATTTACTTAGAAATTATCTGGGTATGTTTAAATAACTTTTTTTCCGGGTCAAAAAAGTCACCATGATGTTCGTAGGTAAGTTATCTAAGTCCATGGTGCTTAAAATACCAAGCTATTTTCACCCTCTCTGTGTTTTGATTCACAGACGCCTTAGCTGATTCAGGATTGACACGGTGTTCTTGAGAGTGGAGAAACATGAAGGATTAAGCTAAATTTAATTTGCACCCCCCAAAAAAAAATGCTAAATCTGATTTGGGGCAAAATGAGATGTGGATGTATGATGGTAATGTAGTGAAATTCTTGCCCATGAGCAGCAAACAGAGGCAAGAATTTAAACTTCAAAACTTTGGTAAACTGAAACGGCGAGCTAAAACTGCAAAGAACAGAACTCCTATCTACTAATATCAACTGAACTAATTGGTTGCTCTGAACTCATATCTACTCGGGTCAACTGAACTTATTACCGCTGAGCTGGTGCACCCTCAGACTAGATATTGACATCAGTTTATGTGTTTATCACATATCTATGCAAAGAACAAAACTTGAGGTAATTGATGTGAGGTGGTGCCTAGGGTCCAAACTAGATATCTTCAGTTTTGCCAAGGGAGAACACTCTGAATTCTAGCACACTACTGTCCCGGCCACACTGCTTGAGCCTGACGGAGCAGGTCACCCGGCGAGGGCGAGGCCTCCTCCTCCAGTCACCAGCAAAACAGGCTTGTGCTCGAGCTGCTCCACACCCCCACGCGCCTCCTCGCAAGCCCTGCTATCGGCTTGCCGCCCTCCGCCCGCACGTCGACCGTGGTCACGGCACCCACCCCCGGCATCACCTGAACTCCGGTCATCCTCACTCCAGGCAACCTCGATCGATGGAGGGCTTTCTCTGGTCCGTGTCAGTATGTGGTATATAAGAACCGAGGGAGGAGCTAGCAAGTGGAGATGTCCCAAGTAAGTGGCCGGCGGAGGAAGAAGAGGTGGTGTTGAACTGCTGCTTCCTCCTCGCCTGGATCATTTTTTTGATCGAAAGGGGTTTCCCCCCACCCCATTTTTATTAGAAAACGGGGCAAAGCAAGTCCCAGAGACTGTTACAAGCGCTCAGGTCTAACCAGATAATAGCAGACCAGAGAAAGTAAAGCCAGCTAAAGCCTAAAACGCTATTTTTCCATCATAAAACTGCTCAGATAGAGTCTACTAGCCACGCAGGGCGACAACAGCATAGCCAACAGGCATAACACAAGTTTATGTTACATGAATATAGAGTGACCACCAGTTTTTTCGAGTCATCCCGAGTGAGCTCTCAGCACGCTCCCGCCCCGGGTCCTCTTTATGCAAGCTCCCAGTTCCCATCCCAGGCGATTCTGAGCAGCTCGCCTCTTCGACGGTCCAGGAGCTGGAGGCAACGTCGTAGCAGCACTGACTGATCACCCCCGCAGAGGACTTTCCATTGGTGTAGAGAGGAACTAATCCTCCCCAAGATCACGCGAGTGCTTATCCACGGCACGCCCTGAAAACAGATATCATTACGCATAGTCCAAATGCCCCAAATGGCAGCAACACAAGCAATGTTTATGACAGTTTTCGTGTTATTCATATTCCAAAAGGAAGAGAGTTCAGTCATATTTCTAGGCACACTGAAACCAAAAGCTTCAGCAACATCACACCAAATCTGTTTAGCTACAACACATTCAAAAAACAAATGGTGGACTGATTCATACTCATTACAGTACAAGCAGGTTAAGTCCTCCACCACCCTCCTTTTGTTCAGGTTATCTCTGGTAAGAATTCTATTATTAAAAGCCAACCACACAAAGACTAAGTATCTGTTAGGTACTACTATTTGCCAGAAATTTTTCCAGAACGGGGTAGAAACCCCTCCCCAGTTAATCATGCTGTAAAAAGATCTGACCGATAAATCCCTGATGGCTCCAACAGCCAAACGGGTTGGTCTGCCTCATTGGTTAAGTTTTTGGCAGAGATGGTCTGGATCAAGTCATGCCATTTTTTCATAAACTCAGCATCAACACACCTATTAAAAGTGAGCTTCAGGTTGGCGCCATCCCACACCTCCGACACTACACATTGTTGTTGCTGACAAATATCATACACCTCCCAAAACTGAGTTTTCAGGGAAGAATCCCAACCCAGGTGTCATTCCAGAAACTGATTTTATCACCGTTACCCAATTTCCATCTAAAAAAAGGCCTTATACCTTCAAATGCCCAGGTAACCCCTTTCCAAAAAGGGGATCCCACACCTTGTTTGGACCACAACAGATTAGGCTTATCAGTTCTATATTTATGATCTATCAATCTAACCCAGTCTTTATCACCATCCATGAAATATCTCTTAGCCCAAGAAGCTAACAAGGCCATGTTAAACTCTCTTAAGTTGGGTACCCCCAGGCCACCAAAGTCTTTTTTCTGAGAAATCAGCCCCCAGTTCGCAAGATGGTATTTATGCTCGTCTCCCAAGTCCCCCCAAAAGAAATGCGCCATCTGAGAAGTAATAGCTTTAATGGCCCACTTAGGAAACTTAATCACAGACATCAGGTACATAGGAATACTGGTAATGCAAGCTTTGAGCAGAACTAATTTCGCCTCATAGCTAAGTAATCTCCCTTTCCAACCACAAATCCTCTTAATAATTTTGTCTATAATATATTGGATATCTTCCCTCCTCAGTTTGAGATAATGTAATGGAACTCCCAGATATTTAAGAGGGAAATTCCCCAGTTTGCAACAAAATATTTGAGATAACAACTTAGCATCACCTTCATTTAGATTAACTGGCACCACTTCACATTTGTCATAGTTGATTTTCAAACCAGAAAGGTTCTCAAAACACGCAAGTAACCATTTTAAATTTTTTACATACTCAGGTTTAGGGTCCAGAAACAATATTGTATCATCGGCATATTGTAAACAAATAAGCCCATGGGAAATGATATGGGGAACAATCCCTAATATGATGTTATTATTGACAGCCTTAACCAACATACGAGAGAACACATCTGCCACAAGATTGAATAGCATGGGGGAGCTAGGGTCTCCTTGTTTCATTTCACCCTTCTCTCTCCCCCCCCCCCCCCAAAAAAAAATAAGGTCCTAAGACATCATTGATTTTAACACAAAAAGTGCTTTGTTGCAGAATGGACAAGTTCCAACTAATCCACTTAGCCCCAACCCCCCTAGAGGTTAACATCTCAACTAGGAAATCCCAGTTCACACGATCATAAGCTTTCTCGTAGTCTAACTTGAGAACAATCCCAGCATCCCCATATTTGTGAACTTCATGGATAGCCTCATGGGCAGTAACCACACTTTCTAGTATGAATCTGCCTCTCACAAAAGCAGATTGACATGGAGACAACAGTCTATGACCCACAGGGGAAACCCTATTTGTCATGGCCTTACTAAAAAATTTAACAGAGCAGTTGCTCAAACAAATGGGCCTAAATTTTTTCATAAGTCTGGCATCCGGCTCCTTAGGAATAAGAGTGACTATAGAATAGTTTAATCTCTGGATGTCTAATGATCCATTCTCAAAGTCCCTCACCAGTGCCATAAAATATTTTTTAATAATCTCCCAAAAGTGTTGGTAAAATAAAAAGGAAAGACCATCAGGTCCAGGGGCCCCATTAGCATAGGAGCCCATAATGGCTTCTTTAATTTCCTCCTCTGAAAATGGCCTTTCTAACATGGCATTTTCAGCTTCTGTCACAAGCTCCTCTTCAGACCAAAAATGGTCATCTAGGTGAATGTTAGGTTTAGGTTCAAAACCAAATAGGGTTTTATAGAAATTGGTTGCAACCTCCAGCATATCTTTGGTGGAATCCTCGCCTGGATCATCGTGATCGTGGCTAGCGCTGGCTTGGCTACGACGCTCACCAACCAAATTTTTTGAGGCCCACGACGTGAGCGGTTGCCGGTGTAGAGACCAAGAGGCACGACGTCGACGAGATGGGAGACCGGGGCAGCCATTGCCGGAGACGACAAGGACCAGAAGGCTCGACGGCGAAGTCCCAAGGGCACCACGGGATGGATCCAGACGCCCCATAGGCTTGGGGTGGAGCTCACTCTCAGATCTCACCTGGATCCGGTGAGGGACGGGAGGAGGGGAAGGACGGTGAGGGAGGCGGGCGGGTCATCTGGCGAGGGAGGTAATTCGCATAGAAAAATTATAGAAGAAACGCTCCGATGGGATCGGGATCACGATAGAAGGGCCAGCAAGTCGTCCGGTAATTTTGTCAAAAAGATCTGGTGTGCCACTTAGATTCCTCGTTTTTTGTTTTGTTTTGAGGGTCTGTGATGTTGTGATGTGCACATGTTCTACATGTATCTTAGATCATATTTTTCTTTGTGTACTTATGGTTCTTTGTATATTTTTTGAACTCAGTACAATTGAAGTCACTCATATACACGAGCATACACTTACCTCTATAAACGCACACACGTACACCCTATTCTTATAATGACATTCGAGAGACTGAGCCAACACGTCATCTTGAGATTGAAATAAATTCAGGAATAATGCGAGCATCAATGTCAAGTTTAGAACTTAGCTCTGGTGGGCTGGGATACCACTCTCCTCCTAACAATCCAGGCACAAGTTGGTTCTCATTTTTTGTACAATTTCATCGCGCTAAAGTATATACAAGGGATTTTACAAAGAAAAATAAATAAGTGTGTAGCACCAAACACACGTGCAATTCGAAACTCCCCTTTGCCCACTACTCTTGGATTTACTCTTTCCCATCTCAATCCTCTAGCAATTAATTGATAATAATTGCAAAATTAAACAACTTGTATTATACGAGGAACTCTTATTTTCAAAACCTTAATAACTAGTTATAGGAACTTTTCTTTTTGTTAGATATCATGATACTCCAAGTGTGCACTCACACGGTTGCCCCACTTTCGCATACCATTTCCGTACCTGCGATGGGACACACGTCACACGCTCACAGGAACCACACCGTCTCCCTCCTTAGGACGCCGACCACAAGCCCCATCTACGACCCCTGGCATCACACTAACTTCATCGCCACACCCGATGATACCTGGGCCACACCGTCCCTAGGCTCACATACCAGGGAGCCAACACTCATGTGCGAAAACATTTGACACGACTCACCTTCACACCCTTCTTCGCATCCATCCACTCATGGCTCACTCCCATCGGCCGCCGCAACAAAGGCAAGATGCCTGCTCCCCATCCCCACACAAAACCCACGCCATTTCAAACCACGGCCAAATCCCTATCCCGAGCATGGCCGCCGCCCGCGAGCTCTTCCGATCTGCCCCCCGCCGGCGGAACTCGATGAGCCTCTCTCTCTCTCTCTCTCTCTCGCTCTCTCTCTCTCTCTCTCTCTCTCTCTCCTGCGAGTACCTGTCGCTTCGCCAAGCTGGTGCCGCCAGTGAGGAGGAGGCATCGCCCGCACCGGCTCTCACTCTCTCTCTCTCTCTCTCTCTCGCGCGCGCGCTCTCTCTCTCTCTCCTGCGAGTACCTCTCGCTCCGCCAGGCTGGTGCCGCCAGCGAGGAGGAGGCCTCGCCCGCACCGGCACTCGCGCAGGCGGGGCGGCCCGACGACAGGTGCATGGCAATGATGGAGGTGGTGAGGAAGGACAACGGGGTTGGCTGCAGGATGGTGGGGGACAAGTGGGAGGTGTCTATCTGTTAAAGAAAAATCAACCAAAAATCATATCTGAAGGTTCATATATACTATGGCATATATTGAGAATGCTTTGTCTCTTACACAAATTGTATTTTAAAAGAAACTTAGTTCACATAAACTACATCAAATTTATTTTTCGCAATTTCCTCGCTCAAGGGATGGTTTTCGTATGTAGGTGTGAGAGGTCAATAACTCAGTGGAGGGAAGGGTGTCATCACACTCAGAGTATCTCGCCGAGTCTTTTCTAAGCAACACTTCCTCTTATTTATATTCTTAAATATGCCCACCAGTCGCTACTCTTCTTTTCTAGTATGCGCTACACATATGTACATACGCGCTTCGCTTGTTCTTTTTTCTCATGTAACACACAAGCTCGATCCTGTTGGCAAGAGTGCATTATACAGCCTTAGATGCCCATGCGGGGCTAAAGTTTGCTTCCTCGGAATGAGTGGCATCAAAAAGCATGTTGATAGTATCTGCACACCCTCTGACCTCGTGAGGAAAATACTGTTTGATTCCTCCAACTCGCTACCAAGGCGCTTTGTTTCAACGCCTGGAAAACATGTAGAATGGTAAGCCTGCCATCTTCTTCTCCGCTTGGTGCTTCCATGACGATGGAGTATGATGAGTCAAGCGGTTTGGACAAGAGGCTTTCAGGAATCCAAGTGTAATTTTCTTTGTTTTGGGGGGGCTTCGTGATATCATGTCGGTACAAGTGTCCCACCAGTGTCCTATGCGTACCGCTTTATGTGTGTATGGTCTTTTGTAAAGTTTTTCTTGTGTTGAAATATATATAGTTTTTTTAATGTTACATAGCACCGAACGCACGTGTGGATCGAAACTCTCCTTTGCACACTACACTCAGAGTCGCTATCCGTGGTATCTATGCGCACATGTTTTATCACGAGGTCTCCCTCCTCAGGTCATCAACTACGAGCTGCATTGCCTCCCACCTAGCGTCACACCCGCCCCATTGCCCACACCCGATGACACGGTTCTCCCCCACACCCTTCTCGGCATCCACATGATTCTTAATCTTTCTAAGAGGGTGTGCACAAGCACACTACATTGATCTCTCTCATCCCACTTGATTTCTTCCACCTTCATAGAAATTATAACTTCCAAAACACACTTTACATGGTGAATCCTTCACTAACAGACAAGATTCAGTTATTCATGCATGCACATGTTTAGGAATGAGAGCATTAGTGGTTTATGCTTTTGGTCATGACCGTGGCTGCTGCATCGTAGTCTATCGCATGACAGACTTTTTTGTTGTGCTCTTTGACCATGCAATATATGTCGTAGCGCGGTGGAATATAAGTTCATCAATAATTTTGTGTGTGTGTGTGTGTGTGTGTGTGTGTTTCTGTCCAAGAAAATTCAACCAACAGTTATTTCTTAAACAACATTTCTTAAGTTTCATACATACTATGAAATCTGTCGAGAATGATTTGTATCTTACACATGTTTGTAGTTTTTGTTAACTTAGTTCACATAAATTGCACCAAATTTATCTGCCGCAATCTTCAGCTAGAGGGTGGGTTTTCATATGTAGGGGTGAGAGATGGAGAACTCGGTGGAGAAGGGCGCCATCAAGCCCAGAGTCTCTACCTCCTCTATTTATATGCACCTAGGCTCTTGAATATCCTCACCTCTTGCGACTCTTCTTTGCTACAATGTGCTATACATATATGAATACATGCTTCTCTTGTTCTTTTTCCCATGCGAGGCACAAGCTCGATCCTCTTGGAAAGAGTGCATAACCGCCTTAGATGCCCGTGCAGCGGCTAACTTTTGCTTCTTCGGAATGAGTGACATCAAGAAACATGTTGACCGTACCACTATTTGAATTGGCCGAGTGAGGAAATTATTTATGGCGTACTTGAAAACATATAGAATACTTTGATTCATCCGACTCCACAGTAAGGCGGTTTGTTTCAACATCTGGAAAACATGTAGAATGGGAGGCCCGTCATCTTCTTCCACTTTTGTTGATTCGAGGACGACGAAGGTCGACAAGCCAAGAGGTTAAGTCAAGAGGCTTTCAGGATCCTGGGTGTATTTTTTTTTAGTTTTGGGTGGCTCATGATATCATGTTGGGACAAGTGTCCCATCGGCATCCCATGTGTATCTCCCTATGGGCGCACGGTCCTTTGTATGCCTTCCTTGTGTTGAAATATGCACGCCAGTTTTTCTGTTTTTGAAATGTTAATACACGTGTGAACTGAAAGTCTCCTTTGCCGTACTACACTCGGTGTCACCTATTCCCATTTCAACCCTCTAGCAATGGATACTTCAAAAGCCAAACAGGCTGCACGAGGAACTTGTATTTTGTCTCCCATTTTTTGCAACCTTGTAACAACGATTCATAATTTGTCCTCGTCAAAGAAAAACGATTCATAATTTGTTTTGAATTCTCTTTGTAGACATCGTGATCTCTAAAACGTGTGCTGTGACATTGATGTCGAAAAAAATGCATGCGCTGACATCACGGCCCCACCTTCAGCATACAAATCCCCCTAGCGCGGTGGGCCACGCGTCGCGCGCTCGCAGGCGCCACACCGTCTCCCTCCTCAGGTCGCCGACCAGGAGCCCCATCGGCGGCCCGCTAGCGACGCACTCGCTTGTAGGCTCACAGCCTATGACAAATGGGCCACACCGCCCCTGACCCCACGTGCCAGGGAGCCGACGCCCGTGCGCGCAGCCTTTGACACCCACACCCTTCCCCGCATCCACCCACCCACCCGTCCCCCACTCCCGTCCCGCCGGCCGCCGCAGCCAGGGCAAGACGCCTCCTCCCCACACCCGATCTCGTCTCCCCCCCCAACCCGAACCCGCGCCATTTCAAAGCCCGCCCAAACCCCTGCCCCGAGCATGGCCGACGCGCCGCCGCCGCAGCCGCCCTCGAGCTCCTCCGATCCGCCCCCGCCGGCGGAGCCCGGCGAGCCGCTCTCCCTCTCCCGCGGCTATCTCTCGCTCCGCCAGGCCGGCCCCGTCAGCGAGCAGGAGGCTTCGCCGGCGCCCGCGGGGCCGCCCGACGACCGGTGCAGGGCGATGATGGAGGTGGTGAGGAAGGACAACGGGGTGGGCGGGGAGGAGGGCAAGTGGAGGGTGTCCAAGCTGGTGGTGGAGCACAACCACGGGCTGGGCGCGGCGCCGACGGGGGAGGCGGCCGCGGCCGGCGCGCCGGAGCTCGGGATGGAGTTCGACTCCGTCCACGAGGCCAAGGGCTTCTACTACGGCTACGGCGAGAGGGCTGGGTTCAAGGCGCGCACCGGCTCCAACCGCCGCTCGGCCGGCACGGGGGGCATGATCATGCAGCGGTTCCTCTGCTGCAGAGGGAACTACGCGTACAGGAAGGGTAATAAGGCCAAGGATTCGGATGCGGCCAAGGAGGTGGAGGAGGGCGCCGCGGGGGAAGGGGAAGGGGAAGGGAAGGTTGGGGCGCATAAGAAGAGGGGCCGCAAGCCTGGGAAGAAGAGCACGCCTGTGATTCAGGTGGAGAACTCAGTGCAGAAGGGTGTTGCAATAGCAGGCACAGCGAATGGGCAAGCAGTGCCTAGTACGAAGAATTTGGGGAGAGGTGAGGATAAGAAGGATGTTGCAGAGAAGGATGTCGAGTCGGTCGTCGAACTGGAGGAAGAACATTATGAGGTGGAGGATGTTGCACAAGATGGTGCCCATGACCTCGGTGACAGCGACGATGCTGGTGAGGGTGAGGATGAAATGGAAAAGGAGGTGGAGGTTAAGGAAAAGAGAGGGAGGGGGAGGCCGAGAAAGGCTGTTACAGAGGGTAACGCCCTGCAGGCATGTGTGTCGACGGACCTTGGTGTGACAGCATCACAGTGCGCTATTGATGAGAGAAAGAAGATACTTGATAAGTATCTCTCGAAGCGACAGAGCAGACCTACCTCGGGCAGGCCTGCCAAGGTAAATCACTTCCACCTCGTTGTTAGTATTGGCGGAGATAAAGAACATATGATAATTTGCAATACTGTATAATGTGGACTGTAGAATACAATGTAAGTAGGCATCATCGCTACAATTAGGCTCACATACTTACTCATTGTAGAAGAAAGTTATATACCTGGCTCATCAATATTTATGGGAATTTATCAACTTGTGTTACATATATGATATATCAGGACATAAACATGTGTTAGAATGTTCAACTGTGGGTAATCGTCCCTATATCAAGTTATCAACTAAAGTAATCGCAGATATAATGTTGTATGATCCTTTGCTTACTTGGTAAGTATGTGTTCTCGTTCATTTTAGATTGTCTCACGCCAAGCTTTGGCGGAAAGGCGTAAGAGAGGTGATGGAGGTAGATTTCTGGCAAGCAACGGACCGCTGGTAACTTTGCTTGCATATCAGCTATATGTATTTGTGAATGCTCTGCATTACTGTCCTCTATCGCTGTTAGCAGTCTCACTCAGTTGGTATATACTAACTGTTATCTCACAGTCAGGACTCACAAGTTACAACCGATCTTTTATCTGGAATATATTGTCATGTGCTTAGGGTTGGAGCCTAATCTCCTTTTCTGTTTATATTGATAGCTTTACATAACTGTTATATAGAGAGCTGGGGTAAAAGGAAAGGTAAAGTCATAAGACAAGCACTAACAAACTTGGAAACTAATTGATATGGAGCTCCCCTAGACTATCGTGAGGATCAAGCAGCAGGTTGCTTGTCCTTATCATTGTGCCTGCGCCATACATTCTGTCCTTATCATTGCTTCCATGTATTAGCTTTTTCAGAATAAATGTGAAGCTTCTCTGTGACATTTATCTCATTATTTTTATGCTTTCTTGTTCTTGTTCTTGGCAGCCGTCAGAAAGGCGTTCGAAACGTCTTGAGAAGCAAAATCTTCAAAATGAAAAGAAGGTAGCGTACAAAATGTTCAATTATAATGTTTTTTTACTTTTTCTCTGCAGTTGTTGCATAGGAGATAATTGTTTGAGTTTTATGTATGAATCTTTTGAGACAATACTTTTTCTTTGGTTACTTTACATGAAAAGGGAATAATGATTTCTGTGAGTTTACACCATTTTTTCCCATATGAACTGCTATGTTTGCGTATTATTGTACTCCCTCCGATCCATATTACAAAGTTGTACTAAAGCTGCGACAAGTAATATGGATTGGAGGGAGTATTTGAATCTCATTCACTTTAACATGTATGATTGTTTGCCCTTTGTCCAGCCTGAGAGTAAAGAAGATGAAATAGTTGAAGCGGAACAGGATCCAGAAACTGAAGTAGTAGCTGGGCCTGAAGGAGAGCCAAAAGTTGGTATGGTTTTCCTGAATGAAGACAAGGCTTATGAGTTTTATGTCAGCTATGCTGGAACTGCAGGATTCAATGTCCGAAAAGGATGCTCTGAGAAAACAGCAACTAATGTTATGAAATCTCGGGCTTATGTATGTTCTAAAGAGGGATTCCGCCCTAAAAGTGTTACAGCCGAGCCAAAGAAACAACGAGCAGAAACAAGAACTGGCTGTGAAGCACACATGACTGTTAAAATCACTACTAGCGGCAAATATGTAGTGACAGAGTATGTGGCTGATCATAATCATGATCTTGAAGCTCCTGTGGTGGACATTCAGATTCTGAGATCACAGAAGTTATTAGCAAAGTTACAGCAGCCTCCGGATCCACCAAAAGTTGTTTTGATACCAAATGACTATAAAAATTATGTTAGGACAAGGCACACGAAGGATATGCAGTTGGGCGATGCTCGGGCAATTTCTGAATATTTACAGAGGATGAAAGGCGAGAATCCTTCATTCTTTTGTTCCATTCAAGTGGATGAAGACGACCAATTCAGAAATGTATTCTGGGCAGATGTTAAATCAGTGATGGACTTTAACTACTTCGGTGATGTAGTATGTGTTGACACAAGGTATAGCACAAGTGATTATTGTAGGCCTCTGTTGTTGTTCATTGGAGTTAACCATCATAAGCAGCCAACCATATTTGGTACAGCATTTATTTATGATGAATCAGTCGAATCCTTCAAGTGGTTGTTTGAAACTTTCAAGTCTGCTATGAGTGGAAAGCAGCCAAGAACAGTTTTGACTGATCACTCTACAGCAATAAGCGATGCAGTTGCTTCTGCTTGGCCAGGGACTGCCCATCGCTTCTCACTGTTGCATTTGTATCAAAATGCCACCAAGGTACTAAGCAATACATTCGAAGGGTCGGAAACTTTTGCCCATGATTTTAGTCGGTCTTTGTATGACTATGAGGAGGAGGGGGACTTCTTGTCTAGCTGGGAAATCCTCTTGGCGAAGTACAATCTGAAAGACAACGAGTGGCTAAGTAAATTGTATGAGGATAGAGAAAGATGGGCTTTGCCTTATGGGCGTGATATATTCTGTGCAGATATTGCAGCCACACTCCGAAGTGATAACATGGATGCCATCCTGACATGTGTTCTTAAAACAGAAATAGATCTTCCATATTTCTTTAACAGATATGATAAATTTTTGGAGGAGAAACGTCTAGCTGAACAACAAGCTGACTACCTTGGAGTTCAAATGACACAGAGGGTACCACCTCTGCAGTTACTTTGGCAAGCTGCTAATACATATACTCCTGCACTGTTTGAGCTGTTCAGGTTAGAATTTGAACTGGTCTTGGCCTGCATGGTTTATTGCTGTGGTGAAATTGGACCAATATCCGAGTATGAGATAACTGTCAAAAACAGACCTCAAGTTCATTTTGTTAGATTTGACTCATCAGAATATATGGTCGTTTGTAGCTGCAAGAAGTTTGAATTTGTAGGCCTTCCATGTTGCCATGTACTGAAAGTTCTTGAGATAAAAAATATTAAAGAACTTCCACCACAATATATTTTGAAAAGATGGCGAAAGGATGCTCAGAGTGAATCTCCAAAGGAGAACTTTGGTTTTGCTGCTGTGGATGAAGATCCCAAGTTTACGGTGTCTAAACGGCACAATTCGCTGTATCGAACTTTATATAAAGTGGCAGCAAAGGCTGCAGAAAACATTGAAGGTCAGAGATTTATGGAGAGCCAATATGATCAGCTCCTGGAGCAAGTTGAGCTTCTTTTGCAAGCAAAGTTGCATGACAAGCCTTCCTTAAGCACTGTCATGAGAAGTCAACAGCCAAATTTGCTTCAGAATGATACCAGCAACAGTGAACCTCGCAGAACAAGTAGTAAGAAAAATAAAAATGTAGAGAATCGTCGCCGGCAGCAAAGTCCTCTTGAATCAAGTAATAAAAAGAAAAAAGGTAGACAAGATATGTTCATCACCTAAGCTGCTCCATGCTGGATTGAACATGATCAGTGTCTGATCTTATTAAATTGTTGCAGGTCTAGTGGAGCCTGAGGAGGCTGAACTCCCACTTAGGATTCTTGCTCCCACAATATCGAATGACATCCCGAATCACATGAGTACTCCAACCAACCAGTACCTTGCCCCAGGTCATATAATGCAGGTAAAACTTATGTTTCCTTCTACTTCTCTTTTCATACACCCCTGTTTTGATGAACAGAGAAGATGATGAATATTTGTAGTTTGTAGTTAAGTCTGATATATTATAGCTTTACCATAACAGGCACCATATGTTACACAGCAGTTTGGTCTTAATTCTCTTCAAGGATTTTCTGGCATGTCACCATTTGGGCAGGTAATGGAATTTTTTTTTATTTCTTGAAAAAAATAATACAATTTGTACTTTGCTCTCACTGCAAATCGGTGTGTCGATAGATGCAGGAACAATCACCTGTTCATCTTCAGCAACCTCATCTACAACAACCACCCTTTCATAGCGGTCCACAAATGCACCAGGTGATTCTGCATTTTTGCACTACTCTATGTTTGGTTACACCCGCGTTGTCCTTTCCAAGGGATTTTACTCCACTTATTTCTTCAACAGTTGCTAGGGTAGGACTTTAAGTGAGCATTGAGTTCATATCCATACATACCCTTCTAGAATAAGTTCTCTCCATAAGAGATATTCCTGTAGGTGATGCAGTCGGTCGAGTGACTGTAATCAGCATTACATAGCATGAGCTCATTTGACAGCTTTCTTGTTGGCTAATTTGCTTAAGAAGGCAAAATGATGATAGCTAGTTTTCGTCATTTTTTGGTGCAGGCTCCCCCTCCAGATATCCAGTCGTTGCAATTTCTTAGCAGCAATCCTCAGCTGGGCCACCAGACCACGGATCAAGGCCAGTACACCATCCCAGTATGGGATTTCCTGTGATGTAGCATGTGTTTATGCCAGAATGTAGAAACTCAACTATCCTAGCTGTAAATTATGTAACGAAAAATAATGTAGAAACTGAGCTGTCCTCCCTGACCCACCTTGTTTATATTAATGAAATTATGGGGCACTGGTAAAACCTGGACCAAACCTTTATATTATAGGTGAAAAGGTTACACCGCGTTGAAAGCCATAAAAGTGCAATTATTACCATTTTTCTTTTTTGAAATACTTGATCAGGCAAGGCCAGGAGCTCTGCCCTTTTCATATAAGAGGAAAGTTGCCTAGTTAACTGAGGGAAAACTGGGTGAAAACTAGAATACATAAAGTAAAAGCACAAAAAGGAAGACTAGAGCCCGGGGGTAAGGTTTAGATGAACATATTCGGACGGCATGCATAACATCAAGGAACATTGTCTGAGCCAGATACAAGGGCGCCGAATCCCAAAACCACCAGCTGCTGGTCAATATGGTGCGTATGACGGTATGAGGTAAGCCTTAATCTTGTTCTCCGTGATCTCATCTTTGTTCATCTCCAGCATCTGAGGTTGCAGGCGGCTGCCCGCCAAACACCAAAGCGGGAGCCAGCTTAAGCACAGATACTTGTGTCGAATGCGTCTATTTCCGAACACTTCTGCCAGCTCTAGTGTCCCTTGCCCCCTGAAGATCTCCAAACGATTCCTCTGTTTGCCTCGCTAGCTCCTCAACAGGCTAATGCATCACTTGCTTCCAACCCTGTAGCTCATGAGATTCTCAATCAAGTGAGGACTGTAACTGTTAGTTTTGTGAACACTGGTATACATGCAACTTTTTCTTTCCAAGGAAACCCGTTTACTGTTTTTTCAGCCTGCCCTCTGCCCCCTGCTGAATGTTGCCAATCAAGTGTCATGTGTGCTTGGCCATCTGGCTGCTGGATATGGACCTTGGAGTCATTAGTTTTGGCTTCGCCCCAATAGGATAGGACACTTCAGCCGTGACTCTGAACTCCACAGCAACCGGCCCTCGTCACTCTGTAGTTATAACTGACAAGAGACGGACAGTCCGATGGGACTCATATAATGCTGATCCTAGCAGCCTGATGGATGATCCTGATGTCTAGCTTATTCAGGATGGTGCTACTGACACTTACAGGGAACTGGCCTCAGTTCGATCAGTCACGTTGTTGCACCATCCTCCGGGCCTGCAGAGCCTGCAGCTCCTAAGACGCATGGCCCCAGAGGCCAGAGCTCCAGCTCCAAATGATACAATGCATGTCCGCCGCAGCGAGACGCCCAATAAATACGATGGCTTCCGTGTATTATGCAGCGCCGACGCGGTTATGCGGCGCGTCTGCGGGAGCCCGCTAGAGGAAACAGTATCAACCCAGCAGCAGCTTTGCAGGCTTTTTTGCGCGACGGCGCAGCGGCCTAGCGGGATATTCAGTCCATCTTGCAACCTGACCTAAATTTTGCTCGCTTTTCCGCCGGGATATTGCAGGTATTGTTCTCATTTTAGCATTGTCCTTGCGGAATGCACATTATCTCAACATTTTGAGATCAAAAGAAGCGCAGACCAAAGCTATGCTTGTGCTTCTAAAATGATCTTTTACAAAGAAGACATGCTGTTGGCTGAGCTGAAAGGAATCAGTCTACCGAGTACAACATTTTAGTGACCATTTGGTTGAAAAAAACATGATCTATTGATGTTATCTTGTGCTAAACCTGAAAGGCTGAAATAAATATCTCAAATCCTGAGGTGACACTGATAAGGGGTGGGCAGTGATCTTCAATTAAATTTCGTTTCATGCAAAGTGAAGACTGTAAAATGTCAATCATTTGACAATACTATGCAAATGGTCGAACAAACTTCTCTCAAGAAACTTTCTGATGAGCAATTGAACAGTAAAATCAAAAAAATAGCAAAAAAAATCAAAAAATTCTGAAATTTTTTGACATCGAGGATGCTCAGGTGGGCAAGGTGCGTGCAAATTTTTATGATAAAATAAGATCCGAGGGCTTGGAAACCACCCAAAGCGGCACGCACACGTACGCTATTTTATTTTTTTGGCACGACCTTCTCGGATGTCATTTTACCACAAAATTTTGCACGCACCTTGCCCACGTGAGCATCCTCGATGCCAAAAAATTTCAGAATTTTTTGATTTTTTTTGATTTTACTGTTCACTTCAGAGTACATTTACTTTTGTTTTTTTTGCTGCGTGCTCCTCGAACTTCCAAACATGACGAAAATTTGCACGCACGTGGCGCACCTGAGTATCTTCGATGCCATAAAATTTCAGATTTTTTTTGCTATTTTTTCGAATTTACTGTTCATCGGATGTACTGTTCACGCGTGGTCAAAACCGGGTTGACTCAGCGGCAGGGACGAAAATTGACCGGTTTCGAGAGTTCGGGGTGCACTCTGTCCGGTTTTAGAGTTGAGGGACGAAAACTAAACTTTGCGAAGAGTTGAGGGACGAAAAGTATACTTTTCTCTAATTATTATCAGTTACTACTCGCTATCATAGGTTAAATGATTGAGAGACCAAGCGAGCCGTATGACCAACAACAGAATATAACTATCTTCTGGCAGGCTGATTCCATTCAACTCAGCCAAATGGTTATCTCTCGGCAAATTCAGTGGAAGGTTTGAGTAAATGGTTACTAAACATATGCCACTGCAATTCTTTAGTGATGGACCAAGTAGGTGCATAGTTTTTAAGGGATGGTATATCCATAGTAGTACTTTTATGACCGAGTCTGCTAAGATGTAAATATATCTCTTTCGCAAGAGTTGAGTCATTGTGGTAATGATGGATGACAGTTCATTGTGAAAGCTTATGTCACGTTGAAAGCAATAAAGAATGCAACTGGTGCTAGTTGTGACAGGAGAATGGCATTGCCCGCGCGGAATGCACATTAGTTCCAACAAATAAGACATGCTTTTGACTTTGCCGAAAGGAATCAATCTACTGAGTGCAACATTTTAGTGATAATTTGGTAGAAAAAAGAACACAATCTTTCACTGGTATGTATGATAGGTTAATAGGTCACCCACATCATATATGTTGTGCTAAACCTGAGCCAAATGCTGAGATGACAATGGAATTGTCATGCGAAGTAAAGACTAGAGTTTTTTTCAATCAATTGACAGTACTAATGCAAACTGTCCAATACAAACTTCTTTCAATAAACTTTCTAGTGTGCAATTGGGGCATTCTGCCTAAACTATTACCAATTACTGCGCACTATCATACGTTAAATAGGCGAGACAGTGAACAAGCCATATGCCCAGCAACAGAATATAACTATCTTCGGGAAGTTCAGTAATAGGGTTGAGTAAATAGATCAGGTAAAGTTATGGGAGTACCTAGAACTCATCTAGATGAGATATAATATGGTCTCATTCACCTGGAAAACAAGAACATATACAACCCACGTCAGCACACACGCATCTTATAGCATCACATCCAATGACTATAAAAGGTGAATGAGACCAAATTATATCTCATCTAGATGAGTTCTAGCAAAACTGAAAGTTATAGATTTCGAGGGATGATATATGGTACCTTTGTGATGGAGTCTGCTGAGGTATAAATATATCTCTTTCGTGATGGTTGGGTGTTGCGATAACGATTAGTGATAGTTCATGAGAACAAATCAGGTGCACCGAGCCAGCGAACCAACCTATGGTTGGATGGTTAGAGGGACTGTGGTATCCCCAGCCCACCAGGGTTCAAATCCTGGTGCTCGCATTTATTCCTGGATTTATTTCAGGATTTCCGGCGATGCGCATTCAGTGGGAGGAGACGTTCCCGTCAACGACGAGGTGCCTACGGTGCCTTCGTAAATTTCAAGATGATATGCCGGCTCAGTCTTTCGGAGGTGCTCATAGGGGTAGGGTGTGCGTGTGTGCGTTCATAGGGGTGCGTGTATGCGCGTGTATATGAGCGCTTGCGTCTGTACTGTGTTAAAAAAAAGGTGCACCGAGCCAACTCATGCACTGAATGCACCCATGCTATATGAGCCATTGGATAAAAAACTGAAGGACGATATGATCAGGCTGGTACTTGGGTTGTTGGAACATTGCAGAATAGTCCTTTTATTTATCAAAATCAACCCGCACTACACATCTCCCTCGCCTATAAATAAATCTACATGTTTAATTTGTTTGCTTCAAACAAAAAGGTGTCATATATTTTAAACTAAATGTCTGATTTCTGATCCTTTTTGACTGCCATCATTTTTTGACCAGATCTTCGAATCAAGATCAATATTGAGTGTATTTTTGAAAATTAATATGTTTCTACCTTTTGAAATTTAGTTCAAAACTTGACTGCAACATATACATGTTTTACATCTTTCTCACACGCGCGTCCCGTGTGCACATCCTTCTAATACATCACAAGTTCCGAGTCAAGCTTCAGAAAATCAGAAAATAATAATTTTTGGTAACATATTGAATATTGATCTTATTTCGAATATCTTGTCAAGACAAAAATGGCAGTCAAAACGGATCTTAAGTGGATCATTCGGTTCAAAATATATGAACCATTTTATGTTTGGGCCAGAAAAAAACATACAGATTTTTTGATGGGAGTGTGTGTTGTGAAATGCGGGTTAGTTTGTAGTAAGTGCAAGGTTGTCTTTGCAAAAAGGTATAGTCCTTCTCTTGACCAAAATCTGGCCCATTAATTTTTCATCTAAGGGTCTGGAATCCACCGGTGCATTGGATGAACAAATTGGCTCGGTGCACCTGATATGCTCTCAGCGGAATGACCAAAAGAAGTCGGGTTCCTTATGGAGCGGCAATATTTAGCTTACCCTTGATTTGGTTTTGACTGAAGAGGTAACAAGCATGACTGGATAAATATTCAGTGGCTCGGAAAATAAACAGAACTTTAAGGGAAAAAAATGGACGTTTGTGCTTCAACCAAACATGCAGATAATAAATGGCATAACTACCGCGCCAACTCTTGGAATATGAATATAGTTCAACCTCTTACATTTATTGTTCTCTACCATGTCCTAGTTCTTATATAAGTAGTTTTCCTTGCGGAAGCGGACTAGGAGCACACGGCGACGCAGCCCTCCTAAATCTCGGCCGTCGACTTTCTCGCTCGGGATTCAGGCCACTTTTTAGGAAATGATATGTAATGTGTGAATACGCGTCCCACGGGTACGTAGAAACAGTAGGTACATGTGCTGCGCTATTTACTACATCTGCACCGCGAACATGATACACAGTGCTCTGCTATGATATGCATACAAAGTCAATAGTCCTAATTAATGAGGCCAGCGTTTGAATGCAAGAAAAGTTAACATGTTGTCTTTCCCCTCCTCCTCCCTCCTCCCTCGCCGCCGCCGGCGGCGGGGCTTGTTCTTCCTCCGCGCGATGGGGCGGCGCGGGCTCCCTCATCGAGTGCGGGCGCGGGGCGCCGCGGCGTGGCGGCGCGCGGCCCCCTGGCGGGCGTGGCGCTGCGTGGCTGACTGCGCGGTGGCGCGCGCCTCACCGCGACGGCTGGATCCGTTCGGCAGGCGGCGCGGGCCGCGGGCGGCGGCTGGTGTCCGGCTCCGGGCTGCTGGCGGCTGCGTTAGTTCCTCTCCGTCACGGGCGTGCGGCGGTGGTGCGGCTCGGCCGGTGGCGGTCCGGCGACCTGGTGGTGGTGGCCGGCGGTGCGTGTGGTGGTGGTGCTTCCAATTGGCGGCTCTCTGTGCGAGGAGGCAGGGGAGCGGCTTGGACAGGGGCGGCGGTGCCGACGGCGTGCCGGCTGCAGCGCGAAGGCGGGAACTTTACAGGCCTCGGAGATCCCGGCCGGGCCTGTGCGGCCACGGGCCTGGTATGTTCCTGCTATTGCGTCCGGTCAGCTACCGTCTTCGAAGGTGGAGGTGGGGCCCTCCCGCGTGCCGACGATGCTGCTGCCCTAGTCTCGGCTCCTCTTCTTCATTGTGCAGGCCATGCTTCACGGTGCCATGGTGAGACAGCGTGGGAAGCTTCGTGACCGGGTTGGCGCAGGGTGGGGGTCTGTTTGGTGGCGAGCTCTGGAGTGCCTAAGGTGGAGGTTGGGATCGGGAGAAATGCCTGTTGGCTTGGCCGACACCGAGGCGGTGGCGCATGTGGGTGCCGCCGGACCTTCCTGGAGGGCGTCGGGGCTACCCTTCCTCTCTCCTCACCGCGTACCGGGGGAAACCCTTGGCAGCAGCGTCGGCATCGTCGCATCCCTTCTTGGAGGTGTTGATTGGTACCGGTGCTTCGGAGGCTCGGAGCTTGGTGGGCGATCTCCGGTGGGTGCAGCGGCCACGAGGCTTCTTCGTTTTTGCCGATCCGCCGTTGTCGGCATTTGTTTCTCTTGTATTTTCTCTTTCATTTCTTTTGGGCGTGACTGTACTACTTCCGCCCCAGCACCTATCGTTGGATGTCTCGGTTGGTTGCTTTCTATATAAAGCGGGGGCAAACCCTTTTTCGGTAATGAAAGCAAAAAAGCTGCCCGCAGTGTAATTACTTCAATTCATCTTTGTTGGACATGAAGATGAACGATTAGGTGCGGCTACACTAAACTTGGCAATATGACTGATAATGTAGATTTTTAGAGGAGAAAAAGTTTTCAGATTAGTATAATTAAATTGTCTAGAATTATTATCATGAAGTTCTTGGTTTTCATTAAAAAAATAGAAAGACGTAATTTCATGGAATTTGTACCTTGAATTTTCCAGGATCGGAATTCTCTTTTTCTATTTTGAATGCGGCCACATTGCATTGATAAACCAGGCAACATGACTAATGACATAGTCTTTTAGAGAAGGAAAAGTTTTGAGATTAGTATAATTAAAGTGTCTAGAATTTCATGAAGTTCTCGGGTTTTCACTAAAAATAAAAGATAAAAGACTTAATTTCATGGAATTTGTTCCATGAATTTTCTAGGAATTAGGATATTGGAATTCTCTTTTTTGTATTTTAAATTCTAAAATCATGGAAATCCACTGTTTTAACTACCCCAGGATGGGATTCTCAGTTTTTATAGAAGACACATAACTTGATTGAAAAAAATGATATTACAGTTTTAAAACTTAAACAAAAACATAAACTTGCAAAATATATTTTCAAAGTTGAATTTATATTGCAGTTTGAAACTTGGTAGAACTGAATATTAGATGTGTTATATGATTCAAAACGCATGGCTCGATAAAATCTGCATGCGTGTGGGGCCGATGTCAGATGTCAGTCCAGCCACCCACCTGTCGATGCATTTATTCTTAGTCAGAGATCTTAATACAGACTCTATACCTCTCCTAAACTGAAGAATACATGCAGCCTAATATAGTGGCACAGATCCCTATGCTTATTTAATGGTGAGATATCAGGGTGGTGAGCCCGCAGGTGCTCCTAGGCATTTTCGTTTTCCTTGCTACCTTCTTATCAAGAATTATAATTGAATGCGCCCAACACTATTGCTCGAGCACATTGTGGGAAAATGGTAAAGAGTGTTAGGAATGACAGGCAACAGGAACACTGGAATTGTTATCTTCTTCTTTAGAGGAATTGGCACGAGCGGTGTCTGAAGATTCAAGAGGCTACAAAGCCCACCAGTAGTCAAAACAGCAGAAGATGACAAACAATCGTTACCACCAAACACCAACACAGAACCCAGATGACAATGAAGGAAAATCTCAGTCGTAACCGCAGGAGCACGGAAGACGCTTCACACAAACACAACACGGCACAACCACAGCACCGCACTTCATAAAGGTCTTCGCTGAAGAAGAAACAAACCAAACCCATAAATAGGAAGGTTTGGGAAGCCTCGATAATGGTGGCGAAGAACACATACCTCAACACCATGCACTGTCCGCAGCATCCAACACATTGACGAGCACCTCGATTCGGGCCCGCCGCCCCGTCATCCTACCGGTTCTGGAGCTGCCGTTCTGACTTTCACCCTAGTCTGAGGTCACGCAGCATCCGGGCTGACCACTTCCCCTCCCAAACCGCCAAAACAGACACCCCGTCATCATACCACGACGTTTCCCCGAGCCACTGTTCTAGCTTGCTCTCATCACACTGCCTGATGCAACGTTATCTTCCATGGATGTGTAGTATCTTTATGAATGAGTCTGCTAAAATATAAGCATATCTTTTCTGCGATAGTTGCATGACAAGCCTTCCTTAAGCACTATCATGAGAGGTCAACAGCAAAATTTGCATCCTTAAGCACTATCATGAGTCTGCTAAGATATAAGAATATTTTGCAAGCAAAGTTGCATGACAAGCTTTCCTTAAGCACTATCATGAGAAGTCAACAACCAAATTTGCTTTAGATTGATACCAGCAACAGTGAGCCTGGCAGAGCAGGTAGTAAGAAAAGTTAAATGTAGAGAATTGTCGCCGGCAGCAAAGTCCTCTTGAATCAAGTAAAAAGAAAAAGGGTATACAAGGTTTGTTCATTACCTAAGCTGCCGCATGCTGGTTCGAACATGATCAGTGTCTGATCTTATTAAATTGTTGCAAGTCTAGTGGAGCCTGAGGAGGCTGAACTCCCACTTAGGGTTGTTGCTCACACAATAACGAATGACATTCTGAATCACACGAGTACTTCAACCAACCAGTTCCTGGCACCAAGTCATTTGACGCAGGTGAAACTTATGTTTCCTTCTACCTTTTCTTTCCATAGATCCCTGTTTTGATGAACAGACGAGTGAAGGCGATGATGATTATAATTTGTATTTAAGTCTGATATATTACAGCTTTACCAAAAATAGCACCATATGTTACACAGCAGTTTGGTCTTAATTCTCTTCAAGGATTTTCTGGCATGTCGCCATTTGGGCAGGTTATGGACATTTTTTAATTTCTTGAAAAATAATACAATTTGTACTTTGGTCTCACTGCAAATTGGTTTGTCTACAGATGCAGGAACAGTTACCTGCTGTTCATCTTCGGCAACCTCATCTACAAAAACTACCCTTTTATAGCGGTCCTCAAATGCACCAGGTGATTCCACATTTATGCATTACTCTGTTTGGTTACACCCGTGTTGTCCCTCCCAAGGGATTTTACTCCACTTATTTCTTCAACAGTTGCTAGGGTAGGACTTTTAAGTGAGCATTATTGAGTTCATATCCTTACGTACCCCTCTAGAATAGGTTCTCTCCATGGGAGATTTTCTGTAGGCGATGTAGTCAGTCAAGTGACTGTAATCCGCATTACATCGCATGAGCTCATTCGACAACTTTCTTGTTGGCTACTTTTCTTAAGAAGGCAAAATGATGATAGCTAGTTTTCATCGTGTTTTGGTGCAGGCTCCCCCTCCAGATATCCAGTCATTGCAATTTCGTACCAGCAATCCTCAGCTGGGCCAAGGCCAGTACACCATCCAAGTATGGGATTTCCTGTGATGTAGCATGTGTTTATGCAAGAATGTAGAAACTCAACTATCCTTAGCTGTAAATCATGTAACGAAAAATAATGTAGAAACTGAGCGATCCTCACTGGCTTACCTTGTTTATATTAATGAAAATATGGAGCGTTGGTGAAACCTGGACCAAACCTTCCTACTATTATGGGTTAAAGGTTATGGCGCGTTGAAAGCCATGAAGCATGCACCTGGTACTAGTTGTTACTGGAGAATGGCATCATCCAAGCAGAATGCACATTAGTTTCGACATGGGGAATGGACACTAGTTTCGCCATTTCAAGATCGAGAGAAATGCGCGCGGACCAAAGCTATGCTTATGCTTTGAAGATATTCTTCTACAAAGACATGCTTTTGACTTGGCTGAAAGGAACCAGTCTACTGAGTGCAACATTTTAGCGGTCATTTGGTAAAAAGAGAAAGAACACAATCTTTCATTGGTATGTGTGATAAGTCAATAGGTAACCGGCGTCATATATCTTGTGCTAAAACTAAAAGGCTGAAAACGTACCCTATCTTAGATGCTGACGTGACACTGGTAAGGGGGTGGGGGCAGTGATCTCCAATTAAATTCGATTCATGCAAAGTAAAGACAGGAACAATTCCATCAATTGACAACACTAATGCAAATTGTTAATACAAGCTTCTCTCAAGAAGCTTTCTGGTGTGCAACTAGGACATTCTATCTAAATTATTATCAACTACTGCTTACTATCATAGGTTAAATGATTGAGAGAGCGGAAAAGCCGAATGACCAGAACAGAAATATCTTCTGGTAGAAAAATCTTTATCGGATATATGTTTATCTCTCAAGTTCAGTAATAGGTTTGAGTAAATAGATCAGGTATTGCAGTTTGGGAAAGTAGTGGATGCACCCAACTTTGGTGCACCCACACAGTGAACAGTACATTCGAAAAAATAGAAAAAAATTCAAAAGGTTCTGAAACATCGTGGATGTGATTATGAGCAAATGTTTTAGGAGCTTGCAAAGTTTGGTCACCAAAAAACATCAAATGATCTCCATACAAAACAAAATACAAATGATGCTCTGCATCCTTTACTGTTCACATGTTTCAGCACAAACTTTGTTTTTTTTTTTGTACAGAGCTCCTTGGATGTCATTTAGCCACCAAATTTTGCAAGCACCTAAAACATTTGGTGATAATCACATCCACAAAGTTTCAGATTTTTTTTGAAATGTTTTGCTAAGTTTTGGATCGTGGGTGCACCGGGGGTGCAAAGTCCATGGTTGCACAAAAACCACACTCATTACAGTTTTGGAGGCATGATATATGCATGGTACCTTTATGATTGAGTCCGTGAGATATAGATATATCTCTTCCGCGAGAATTGGTTGGTGAGTCTCAGAAACAAATAAAATGAGGTTTAAGAGGATAAAAAAGACATTTGTGCTATAACCAGAGCCAATTGAATGATTTGGCACTAAAAATTCAAGTCTTTAACCAAAAAATGCATATAATAAATGTTATAACTGCACGCGCCAACTCTTGGAATATGAATAGAGTGCAACTGTCTCTTGGTATGCATATCTTCTACATAGCTCGTAGTCCAAGTCATCCTGTCACTGTTGTCTAAATATCATAAAATGTATTCATTTTGTTCCTTTCTTTAGGTGCGGTGTGATGACAGGTAGAAGCTTCGGAGCTGCCTTGGAGTACTGAGTACAACATAGATGTACAAATTGTTCGTCATACTAGCACTTGTTTTACAGACAATTGCACTACTCTGCTGCTGAAAACCGTAAGTTTGTCAATGGAGGAACTTTAGTTTCAAATTAGCTATGTGTAGTTTCAGCGTCTTTTAGTTAGTTAGGATTTCAATCTGTGTTACGAGCTTCGATACTTGTACAGATCAAGTACAGTTTGGAAGAAAAAAAAATATAGGTATAAGAGCAAGAATATCAATATGACATATAAACTGCTAGTGTCCCTCTTCTTAGAATAACATAGGGAAAACAGACCAAGAGATACTGAAAAGTCTTGGTCACTTGCCAAATATTTGTACACATGGTGACACTAAAAAAATTGTAACTGTATTTTATAATCACACTATAACATACATGAATCATAATGTCCATTACTTTACAATATGTATCCTTACCTAAAAAGTGGAATTTACATCAATAAGACATCGGACATTGTACAATAAGTGGCAAAAGAATTTACATCAACCATGCATCAATAAGACTCACTCTGTTGCTGCTGGCAAATGCAGCAAAACCGTGCATCTAGGGCCTGTTTGGATACTGTCCTTGGACTGTGCCTGAAATTTTTTTGGTGCATGGCTTCAGCCTGGTCCGGTGACGCTTTTCTGCCTGGTCAGGCTAGTATGGACTAGTGGTGTTTGGTTGGTCCCCTCGCCTGGTAAAGTATTGAATAGTACAAGAGTATTAAATAATCTGGTAAAGTACATGCAGCAGTGGTTGACAAGAGCATAATCTAACGCCAGGCAGCTGTCCTTGGACCCAGGCTACCAATTTCAGACGCCTGGTCCAGGCTAAGCAAGATGCCTGGGTAAACAGCCAGGCTAATCTATGTGATGGGGCTACTGGTTCAGGCAAGCAACGGCTTTTTCAGGACACGAAACAAATAGGGTCCAGGCAATTCTCAGGGAGGCTCCCAGGCCAGGCGTGGTGCCGCGAGAACGCTATCCAAACACACCACTAGTCAACCATTCTTCTTACGATCCGATGACTTTACCATCTGCAGGTTTACTCTGCTTCATTTTGGCAATACTAAGAAGATCGCCAAAGAGCGAGTCTCATGGTCTGGTTGGTTTATTTCTGCTGCTTCAGGGAAAATGATGGTGTTGCTCCATTCATTCTCTGAGAAAGTTCATTTGCACTGGTATACGCGTATGCGGCGTTCGGGTGAAGAGGCCCTATATGCTTATCTTCTGGGTAGTTTAGTAACAGGTTTGAGTAAATATATCAGTTATGTGCATAGTTGAGGATGGTATATGCATAGCACCTTTATGACGAGTCTGATGATATTAAATATATCTCTTTTGAGAGAGTTGAGTTGTTGCGTTAATGATTGGGGACAGTTCATTGTGGAATAACCAAAAGAAGTTTCCTTCTAGAAATGTTGAAATGGTATTGTTCCTTGATTTGCTTTTAACTGAAGAGGTAACAAGTATGACTGGATAAAGATCCAATAAAGTGGAAGTTTAGGAAAAAAAGGGCATTTCTGCTATAACCAGAGCCTATTGAATGGTTGGTCCTAACAAATTCGAGTCTTCAACCAAGCGTGCAGTAATAAATGTTGTAACTGCCCGCGCCAACTCTTGGAATATGAAGTGTTCAACCTCTTACATACACTCTTTATATTGTTCTTGACCATGTCCTAGTTCTTATATAAGTTGTTTCTTCGTTGCTACCTTCTTCTCAAGAGTTACAGCTATGAGCTAAACACTATTGCTCCCGCACATTGACAAAAAATTGGCAAAGACTGTTAAGAATGATAGGCAATGGGAACAGTAACAATGTTTTCCATGCATACGATTTGCGCAACATGGTATGCATATCTTCTACATAGCTCGTATTTCAAGTCATTCTGTGACTGTTGTTAGAATATCATAAAATGTACACAATTTTGTTGCTTTCTTGTAGGTGCGGTGCACTGGCACGTGGGGGATTTGGAGATTGCCTGGAGCTCGACGTCATGATGTACATAGGCTTGCCTAACGGCGTCTCTCTTGTTGCGTGATCCTCAACGCTTAACTCCCTAGGTCTGCTAGTAGCTCGTATTGCTCCATGAATTGAGCGCTAAAATAATCAAGTTGCAAAGCACCTCTGCATAGTAGCTGTAGCTTGTCATCTTCGACGACACTGGGGTTTAGTTTACAACTCCTTGCATTCTACTTCAGCAATTGATGATGGTACGCTGCTCCAAGTCAGCATTTCACAGGAGACATGACTTGATATTATATGCCTTATCTTATTCTTGTACTTTGTCATATCCAATGCCATTATTGTTTGCTCACCTTGTTTATATTGATGAAAATGTAGAGAACTGGTAACATATTGACCAAACCTTTCTATATACAATGGGTGTAAGTTTTTGGTTCGTCAAAAACCACGAGCAATTGTAATCATGTACAAGTTCTGATAGGAAGGGAATTGTTAGTGCAACACTTGATATCAAAAGAGAGGACTCCACTACAAATCTGACGTTAGATTTGTGACCATAGCAAATCAAACGTTTTTCATGGCAAATTATGTTCTTTGAGGATGGCAAGTTTAGTTGGCGGGCATGGGAAATCCATCTCAGTTCATTTTCTTGTCAGAAACGGTCGGGCGGCGGGGTTTGGAGTGTGGGAGAAATCCTTGCCGGTCTTCGGCTCCGATGCGGTGACGCCTGCGGGTGCCACCATTCCTTCCTGGAGGGTGTCGTTGTTATCCATCCCCCAACTCCCTCCGCGTGTCGGGGGAAACCCTAGGACCCGTCCGGGCAGCAGCGTCGTCGGCGTCGCATTCCTTCTTGCGGGTGCTGCTTGGTACACGGCGGATCGGAGCCTCGGGCTATGGTGGTTTGTTTCTGGTGGGCGCAGCGGTGGCGGGTCATCCGCGCTTTGTTGAGCTGCCGCTGTTGGCATTTGTTTCTTCTTCTTTTTCTTTTGGGCTTGATGTGCCGCTCGCCCCAGCGATCTATGTATTCGGTGTCGGTTGCTTTGGAATACAAAGCGGGGGGAAACCCTTTTTCGGTAAATTGCCGTGCTTGCAAACTAAATTTGCTATCATCATGCCAATATAAATTGCCATGAAAAACGTCAGATTTTTAGTGTTTCCAAAAAAATGCATTTTCTAAAAACATTCTTGTAGGAAGAAGATAGGCTTTTGACTTAGCTAAAAGGAATCGGCCTACTGAGGACAACATAGCTGTACGAACTGTGCATCAGACTGACACTTATTTTACAGACAATTGCATTGCTCTGCTGCTGAAAATTGTATGTTTGTCTGCAGGGGAATTTCTGTTTAGATTTGTGAGCTATGTGTCTAGTTTCAACGTCGTTTAGCTAGTTGAGAATTCGAACTGTGCTTTTTTTATGTGCTTCGATACTTGAACAGACCAAGTACAATTTGCAAAAAAGCTCACTTTCTTGTCATGTTGATGTCAACAGCAGAGGTACCCAACAAAAGTCTTTGCCTAATATTTGTACACATGGATGTAGATGATACTAGAAAATTTGTAACTGTATTATATGTATCCCCATCTAAAAATGGAATTTACATCAATAAAGCCATCCAACATTGTACAAAAAGTGGCAAATAGAGTTATGCTCTAGGAGGCAAAGCCTTTGCTGCTGGTGAATGTAGTGTAAAGATGCCTCTACTTAATCATTCTTCTTACACGCCGCCGACCTTACCAGCTGCAGGTTTGCTCTGCTTCATTTTCGCGATGCTAAGAAGATCACCAAAGAGCAAGTCTTCTGGTCTGCTTGCTTTGCTCTGCTGCTTTAGGGAAAAGGATGGCGTTGCTACATTCATTCTCTGAGACAGTTCATTTGCACTGGTATACGCGTATGCTGCGTTGGGGATATAGTATCCTCCAGATTGCTGCCCATACCCATAATCGGACATTTGAACTACATATGACTGTTCATAGTTCATGCATTAAAACTGTCCAGTGACAATCGGCTACATATGACTGTTCACTGTTCACAGTTCATGCATTAAAACTACATATGACTGTTCACAGTTCATGCCCATTCCTTGGTTCATTTGCATCGAGTTAGGATATATGCCCCCATAGTGCATGTTCAGCACATACCGTGGTGGTGGTTGCCGCCTCTGCATTTGTTGTACTGACATGAATCCTTGACCAATCTGTGCTGATTGGGGTTGCACGCCCGCAGGTTGTTGTGGATGCCGTGGCATTGCACCAAGTTGGCTGTCTTGGGGTCGGTTACCCGTCAACTAAATTTCCCAGGGTGGTGGTGGAAGGCTGCCATTTCGATCATCTACACCTGTCAATTGGAGATTGTCAAATGTGCATGGAGCTATTTGAAATGGAAAAAAATTTGCACATGCTTTCTGCACCAAAGCTGGTTAACAAATGCATGTGTTAGCCCTGCTAGTGTAGTCTATCTATATGCACATATACTGAACTATACATCTACAAGAAGACACAACAACACGTTCATGTGCAGCGAGATTGTTTTAAGCCTACCACTTCACGTGCTTATATATAGGCACTATTTCAAAATAAAAATCCATCATTTAAAGATGCAGCGATTGTTTTGCCTACAATTTCAGATAAATAGACACATAATGCTATTGTAGCCCTAGCAAGTGCAGGCGCTTGGGCATCATTGTACCATAATTTAGAATAATTTGTATCATCAAAATATCGAACGAATATCAACTTCACATGATTACTTATAACAAGACTTCTCACATGTCCTCAAAAATAAAAGTAACTAATCATAAATCATATTCATGTTCAAGATCAAAGATGTATTGAATATGCTTAAGGATCTGAACATTTAATTTTTCACCAAATAAACCAACTAGCATCAACTACAAGGTGTAATCAACACTACTAGCAACTCACATGTACCAATCTGACATTTTGAGACAAAGATTGAACGCAAAAATAAACTAGGGTTTGAGAGGAGATGGTGCTGGTGAAGATGTTGATGAAGATTGACCCTCCCATGATGAGAGGATCGTTGGTGATGTTGATGGCTTCGATTTCCCCCTCCTGGAGGGAAGTAGCCCCGACGGAATCGCTCCGCCGGAGAGAAAAAGTGCTTCTGCCCAGGTTCTGCCTCGAGACGGTAGTGCTTTATCCCCAAAGTCCTCTTCTTATTTTTTTTCTAGGTCAAAACCCTTAATATAGAAGAAGATGGGCACCGAAGGGCTGTTGTGGGCCCCACAAGGCATCGGGGCGTGCCCAGGGGGTGGCCGCGCCCTGTTGCCTTGTGAGCAGCAGGTGGCCCCCTACGGTATTTCCTTGCTCTAGTATTTTTTATATATTCATTAAAAAATCTCCATGAAGTTTCAGGTCATTTAGAGCTCTGTAGAATAGGTAACTCTGCTGTAGATTTTTAGGTCCAGAATTCCAGCTGCCCGTAATTTCCCTCTCCATGTAAATCTTGCAAATTAAGAGAGAAAAGACATTAGAATTGCATCATAAAGTGAAGTAATGACCAAAAAATTATAAATAACAATAGGAAATCATGATACAAAATGGACGTATCAACTATCAACATACTACTAACCCTATGGTGTGATCCACCCGCACGCTCATATGATGGGCACCAAAGGACAATAACATAACCACAAATAATTTAGACCAATCATAGCAATTAATGAATTAACCCATAGGACAACAAAAATATACTCAAGCACAATAGCGATGACAAAAATCATTGATAATAATTCATAGCACCAAAACACCATGTTCAAGTAGGGAATCAGAGCGGGTTGCGGAAGTGGACCACTCAATAGAGGTGAGGAAGGTGATGAAGACAACGATGTTGATGAAGACGATCACTGTGGCGATGGTTCCACCGGCGGCACTCTGACGCCATCAGGAGAGAAGGGGGAGAGGCTCCCCTCCGGCTTGCTCCTCCATGCCCCCCTAGATGGGGAGAGGTTCTCCCCTCTGGTCCTTGGCTTTCATGGTGCCTGGAGGGGCAAGAGCCCCTCCGAGATTGGTTCTCTCTCTGTGTGTGTGTGTGTGTGTGTGTTCTTCTCTCTTTCGCTCCTGTTTTCTAACCTTTCACCGTTTCTTCTATGTTTAGCTCTTATTTATCAATCAGGTCCAACATTACATTAATTAAGTTACATGGCACCACCTGTGCCTACTGGCTGTAACTTCCCATCTTCGACATCACTGTTGTTGAGTTTACAACTCCTATGCTTTTAACTCCAGCAGTTGAGGATAGCACATGGCTCCTGGTCAACATTTCAGAGGAGACATCACTTGAGGATTATATGCCTAACTTTTTCCTTGTAATGCATGGTATTTTGTTAGGACAACTTATATGCTCGTGCTTTCTTTCTTCTAGAACTTTCATACCTTCCTTTTTTGCTCGATCGAGGATTCAAGTTTTTGACCTAACATGCCCACAATAAATGAAATATCTGCCTTTGCAACTCGCAAAACATGGGCAGAGTTCAACTTCTTACATAAACTCTTCATGGTCTTCTGTAGCACATCACACGTCTTATATATAAGTAGAATTTGAACTCTTACATAAACTCATCATGTTCTTCGCTACCATGCGCACGTCTTATATACGTAGAGTGTTTGGTTCTACGTCTTCCTCCAGGAATAGTAATTGTATGTTCTAATTATATTGCTCAAGCATGTTGAGCATAAAATGGTAAAGATTGTTAGAATGATAGGCAACGGGACTACTGGAAATAAGAACCGGTGAGGAATTTGTGTGCACAAAGTGTTGTGTATGTCAGAGTTACATCTTCATGTAACCAAGCTACTAGTAACATCCAGATACAAGCAGTAGGCTCGCCGACGAAGACAAAAATGATGGAACCTCAAGGAACATGAATGCCATCTGAACCTTAAGCATCCTTTTGGGATAGGATTGGCCGCCCATCTGCTGCACTAGCCTAACATATGATCATGAAGGTTACCATCTAAGTATGCACATGCCACAAGGATCATTCAAGAAATTGTGCTCATGACATGTTGGTGAACAAATTACAATTCACGTGCTCGTTGCCCAAAAGCGGAATTTAGACCCTTTTGTTGGAGTAATTGGATAATGAATTTATGTATCAATGTGCACCAGCTTCATGGAAATGAAATTTGGGAGTGGAAAGCTCTTCAATAGAAAAAATAAGTATTTTTTAATGATATTATTGAGGTTGCGGGTTTAGTTTTTGAGAAATCTAGACGATGCCCCACTCATTGCCGCATAATTAGTGATTCAAATTTTAAATAATGTACACAATATGAATTCACCCTTAAGATTTAAACTATGCTATGTAGAAAGAAAGTAATGAAATAATAAAAAAAATTGAGCATGTCATAAATTAAATGTGGTGGCATTTAAAACCCACCATGCATGTTGCCAGGTAGAGCGACTATCATCTTGAAATCGGACGGATGTTAGTTGACCAAGCTAGCAAATCCAATGACTACAACAATTGATATGATGTGAAAGCACACATGAGTAGGAAAATAGCAATTAATAACACGTGGTGGGGTATAAGATATATAGATTAGTGTGCATTTGTTGTTATTGCCAGGAAAAAAAGAACGTCCTCAGAGTTTGTTGCAAAAGAAAGACATGTCTTGTGAGTTTAGAGTAACTCCAACGTAAATTTTGTGTGTAAATGTGCATGATCTTCTTTCCACAATCCGATAAAGGAACATATAATTGAGTTTGTGAGCCATCTTTCCCTGTGCTCTTCGATTAGACATTTGAGTTCACAATGTTAAGAAGGAACTGAGCATAGTCGCACCATTTCATCTCATTCATGAGGTCCACGTACCACTCATGTATACTCCCTCTGTACCGAAATACTTGTAGTTGGGCCCCAACTACAAGTATTTTGGTACAGAGGTAGTATCTTAGATGGTGCCAAACTCCATATAAAAATAGTTCACACTCCCCAAAGCAAAATAGTTAACAATAACACCTTAAACTTAGCTCGTCATCAATCATACCATGGTGTAAGTTTTTTCTAGAGTAAAAAAAATTCCATGATACATGAACTTGGCACGAGAGAGCGAATTAGTAAGTCAACTACCAAAATGTGCTTTTGGGACTCTAAGCTCAGCTTCCAAAAGAAAATACGGTCAAACTAACCAAATGCCTCGTACTTCACATGCATGGCCAACAACTTACTTATGATGGACAATGAGGCCACTCTATGATTGTGCCGCAACTGGTGCCATCGGTCAATATATGTTCTCTTAAAAGCGCACATCTACTTGAGCCAGTGGCGCGAGTTGCTTCGACTCAACAGAATTGAGGCTACTTATTAGAGCCCGAGGGCAACCTTGTCGCACCACTTGTGTGGAGTCACCAATGAAAAGTACTGGAAGATAACCGGTGAGTTGAATGTCATAACAAGCATGCATGGATTAGCTTGCTCAGTTTCTTCAATGCTTGTGCATCGGATTTTCTATACCTTACATTGCCATGGCTGATTCATTACATCATTAACTAAAACTTGGGGGTGAGATGAAGATGTTGTCAGCTATTCATAGGTCAGAACATGGGACCAGGTTGTACCTTTATACTAGGGAGTAGTTATGAGGCCACTGAAAAAGATAGAGTTGAATGTATAACATTGATAACCCACAAGTATATGGGATCAATTGTAGCCTTTCTCGATAAGTAAGAGTGTCGAGCACAACGAGGAGCTAAAGGTAGAATTAATACTTCCTTCAAGTTCTATCGACCACCGATACAACTCTACGCACACTTAACGTTCGATTTACCTAGAACAAGAATAGAACTATAAGTACGTTGTAGGTGTAAAAGGGATAGGTTTGCAAGATAATAAAGAACGTGAAAATAAAAGTTAGGTGTTTTTTCCCTAAAATTACAATTAGGTTAGTATAGCGAGCGTGAAAAAGTGGTGGTAGGATTTACGGAATTGTCCCTAAGCAATTGACTAAGTTACTAGATCGATAGAAAGTTTTTATGTGGGAGAGGCCACTGTTAACATGTCATCCCTTACTTGGAATTCTATGCACTTATGATTGAAACTATTAGCAAGCATCTACAACTACTAATGTTCATTAAGGTAAAACCCAACCATAGCATTAAGATATATTGGCCCTCCTTCAATTCCGTATGAATAAATTTCTATGGTAGGAAGAAGCTTCTGTCACTCTTGCCCTCCAATGCATAGTCCTATCAACATACAATTAACCCTATGGTCTGATCCACACGCACGCTCATATGATGAGCACCAAAGGACAATAACATAACCACAAGCAATTTAACCCAATCATAGCAATTCACCAAACACCCATAGGACAACAAAAATCTACTCAAACATCATAGGATGTCAGCACATCATTGGATAATAATATGAAGCATAAAGCACCATGTTCAAGTAGAGGGTACAACGGGTTGCGTGAGAGTGGACCACTTAATATAGATGAGGGAATATGATGGAGGTGTTGATGAAGATAACGGAGTTGTTGGAGTAGATCACCGTCACACGATGATTGCTCCGACGGCGTTCCGACGCCATCGGGAGAGAGGGGGAGAGAGCCCCCTCCATCTTCTTCTTGCTTGCCCCCCCCTAGATGGGAGGATGGTTTACCCTCTGGTCCATGGCCTCCATGGCTCCCGAAGGGTAGGAGCCTCTCCGAGATTGAATCTCTCTCTCTCTCTCTCTCTCTCTCTCTCTGTTCTCTTCTATTTCGCGTTCCTGTTTTCTAGCCCTTCACCGTTTCTTAAATTCCCGGAGGTCCGTAACTCTGATTGGGCTAAAATTTGAGGGGATTTTTATCCGGGTATTATCTTTCTTGCGGCGAAAGAAGGGCCCCGACCGACTTAAGGATGAGCCACAAGCTTGCCTGGCGCGCCCAGGGTAGGGGGCGCACCATTTGAGCTTGTGGGCCCCTCGAGCATCATCTCGCGTTGATTGTTTTTCCAAAAAATCACATATATTCTAAAATAAATTTCCGTAAATTTTTATCGCGCTTGGACTTCGTTTGATATGGATTTTTTGCGAAACAAAAAACATACAACAGACAGGAACTGACAATGGGCACTAGATCAATATGTTAGTACAAGAAAATCATATAAATTGTTGCCAAAAGTATGTGAAAGTTGTAAAATATTGGCATGAAACAATCAATCAAAAATTATAGATACGACGGAGACTTATCAAACATGACATGGAACTGAGAGGCTAATGCATATATTGTCTTGGTTGTATCATATATGAGCATTTTGATATTTGTTTTTTGATTCTCAAGTTCATCCTATGATGGCTCCCTTTGTCCTTAGTCTAAAAGATGTCTAGTGTGGTAGTGATCTAGTTCTATCCTTGGAAATCTTTTCTTATGTTTATTGTTCTCTCTGCACTCTTTAATTAGTTTGTATCCATGCTATACTATATCTTTTCAGTAGTTTACCATAGTAAGGTAAATTATTTTCTTTTTCCCCGTACTTAAAGTAAGCCTTGATTTTGATATTATGCTACCTCTGAAGTATCTTAGACAAATAAACATGGAAAATTGCCATGTCTACCTCTGAAGTCATATCTGCAGTATTGTTATAAAATCAGTCCATAGGCTGGACGTCTAAAGTCTTTTTTTTTGCAATAACTCCATGGTATTTTAGAATTATCATATTTGTCTATAACATAGGCACTTTATGATGTATTATGTATGTATCATAACCAATTACACATGTCAAATGAAGCACCCAAGTGCACTTATAGTACGTAGCTGTATTTTGTAATTATCTAGTGACTGCTTTAATTGGTTATTATTGCTTCTGATGTTTCCAGATTGTTCCAAGCAATTCAGAAAGGCACGTAGTCATGATTCTGGTGAAGAATAGTTTCATTAAGTTACAGCTTTTTTTTTGAAAAGGAGGTTGAACCCCCGGCCTCTACATCAAATGATGTACACAACCATTTTTACTATATTATTCAAGAAAGTCTTACAAGATAAAACATCGATCCACCCGAAGCCACCTTCTAGGCGATAGGTGTCGCTACAACAACAATCTTGATGATGGGGATGGCCATGATCAGGGTCACTTGCCCTGACCTCACAGTTGCGCACATCATCTAAAATCTGAGCAATGGTCCAGCAAACCCTTAGCGCGCACCGCATGCGCACGCCCCAGATAGAAGAACTGAAGCAAAGGGAGGAGGAAGCAACGGAAGCTCGAGAACAACTTGATGTATAATTGATTGAGGCCAAAAACTAGCTTCATGGTATCGAAAGGAGGCTGACAAATGCAACTCCGGTATGGATGCATGTGAATAAGGTAGGGAAAAGTCAGCAGAGTAGCTGCTCAGTCAATGGAAATTAACTGTTTTGTGGGAGCAAATGGTTCGGGAACTCGAATGGAAACCCGGGAATGTCAAACCACACCGAAATCAGTAATGGACACCGGAGGATGGTGATGGATACAACATGCCAAGCAATAGAGATCTTATTACAAACACCCTTCCTTGAAACACACTCAGTGATAGAGATAGGGATAAGGGGTTTCACTTCTCGTGACCTTGTCTCACTTTGTACCAAGACAAGTTCCCTTGTCCATAGCTAATTTATATTGTGTTTGTAGTATAGGTCCATAGCTTATGTTAAAATGGCCATAGAATGATACTCACCACCTGTAAGTCTTGAAAGGCGTGATCAATTACTCATTTTTTGTTTATGGATGATGGCAAGGAAGAAGGAATTGCTCTTGTTTCTACAAACTTGTCTATTTGATACTTGTTTGATAAGTTGTGCATTCCCTTTTCACAAATTCTCATGATACTACCTGAGAAGAGAAGATGGTGTAGTATATATTTATTTGAGGTAATATTTTGGTTAAGTGAAGTCACTGTCAAAGAAAGGGAGCGAGACTCCAAAAACTTCACCAAACCTTCAGTACCTTTCCATTTGAACTATTGATAGTATTGTGATGTACTTCTTCGTCTGGGTTTATTAGTCCATGCATTTTGGGTCAAAGTTCGACCATAAATTTAAATAAAAATATATAAGTTATATGTAGCAAAAATAGTATCATTGGAAAGTAGTTCTAAGTATGTATCTAACTATATAATTTTTGGGACATATCACTTATATTTTGATATTCAAACATATCGTCAAAGTTTGACGCAGAATACGATGAGGACTAATAAACCCGAATGGATGGAGTAGACAACTTACACTACAAAAAAAATACACTTTCGTGATGATACGTGTTTGTCACAGTAGGTCACGTTTTCTGTCATGCATGTATATCCATGACGATTTTATGACAGAATCAAGATAGTCATACCTGTGCTGTCGTAGAAGTGTTCCATGACATTTCCAAAATTATCATCACGGAAGTGTCCACTTCCATGACGATAAATCGCGCGTCATAGAAGTGCTTTCGTCAAGGGTAACCGACACGTAGCATCCACCGTAACGGATCGCTGTTAAGCTATCGGTTCTGGTTTTGGATCCGACAACCCGCTAACAGCCACGACCAATGGCCATTTTCCACGTGTAAAATTCTCATTGGCCGACAGAACCACGTGTCAGCTCCGCGTTGGCACAGATGTCAACCGTCCATTGGACATGAATCACCAATGAAACATTGACATGTGGGACGGCCCAATAGAGGCCCATATAGGTTTAAAAGCCGGCCCAGGAACAAGCCCACAAGATTTCGTCAGATCTAATGGGCCGGCCCGTTAACAGCCTAACATTTTCTGGACCAAATTACGGCCCACATCAGATATGGGCCATTAAAGGACTGCAATAATCTGGGCCAGTTTACGGCCCATATCAGATCCGGCCCGTTAACAGCCTGCAATAGTTTGGGCCAAATTACGGTCCATACCGGATCCGGCCCGTTAACTGACTTTCATTTCTTGGGCCAAATTACGGCCCATAACAGATACAGCTCTTTAACAGCTACTGTGCCATCGGGCCCATTAGGGGCCTGATTTGCTCTTCGGCCTCTTAATGGCCCGTTTAACAGTTCGGCCCGATATTAGTTTCGGCCTGTCAGCGGCCCTATCTACATATGGGCCTCTTTCGGCCCGGTTTCGCTTTTGGCCATTTAAAGGTCCGAGTTGCACCTGGGCCTAATTCTGGTCCGTAGTTACTTTCGGCCTCTTAACGGCCCGTAGTCTTCGTGGATACATTCTAGCCCAAACTGCCTATCAGCCCGTTAAAGGCCCTTGAGAGTGTTGGGCCTAATTTTGGCCCGTTATACATCCGGCTTGCTTCCCGCCCATCATGTAATTGGGTCAGCCAAGGCCCAAAAATATTTCAGCCTGTTAATGGCCTGTCACACCAATGGGCCAATAATGGGCCGATGTATATTACAGCGTGCTGTCGGCCCGTGAATTGTTCGCCACAATTAAGGCTCAATCTAGTTCTCAACCTATTAAAAGCCAATTTAATTTTCCGGCCCAATTAAGGCAAGCGGTTTACTTGGCCTTTTAAAAGCCTGAAACTAATAGTGGGCCAGATTAAGACTAGACCTAACTAATGGCCCAAGATGATTGTAGGCCCACGGTTTGGCCCGTACTAGCGATTGGCGATCGACCAGTTTTAGTGCCAAAATTATTTTTTTATAAACCTAACCTATTGGCTCATTGCACTCCGATCGAAGATTACGACCTTTTCTCAGAGCGACGAAATAAACAGCAAATAAATTACAGCATCGTGACGAAGAATAAACCTAGACTATACAACAAAGAAATTACAACATATTACATCCCCTGGGCATCAAAGTTCGCCGCCAGTGATAATAAAGGGCAACCAGACAGTAGATTCCATAAACTAGGCAGGTCACCACCAGTGGAAGTAAACAGGCCGACAAAACAATAGACATAACCGACATCACTTCAACACAGTTCAAGAAAGGTTAGCCCGGCCTAGGAGCTGCAGCGCAAGCAGCTTAGCAACCTGATGAGACTGTGCTCGTTTGACGCTTATATCCACCAACTTAAGCTGCATAGCATCAATAGACGTCTTGTACTTATGGTTAATCTTGCATAGAGATTGGAGTTCCAGTCGGATTTGAGCGGAAGCTTGTCTTTCTGCTTGAATTTCAGACTGAAGAAGTCGAACAGATTCAGGCGGCGACTTCATCGAGCTTGTGTCACTGAGTAAGTTCGACACTACATCAAGACATGACTTTGTGGTTGTATCCCTACCCTCAAGATGTGTTTCCTTCTTCTCTGGAATATATGTTAGAGGGACAAACAATGGGTTCGTCTCACTATCATTGTGGCAGTTCTTCCTAGCATCAGTGCTGTCACCCTGAAAGAGAAACAAGTAGGTAGATAACAAGTTTTGTATGTATAAGCATCATCGCTGTCAATTCATCTCATTTCTTTGTCAGAAATAAAGAGACATGGTTTAAAATAGCATTAACATAATAGGCATTGTTCATAGTTAAGACGGCAGGAAATGGCATTGTGCAGGAGCGGCCAGCTTCACCATACCACTGGATTACAGATCAAGAACACAACCATACATGTAGTGCTAAACAACGTATAAGCATGAATGGTGAGTGTACTGTCAATTTATACCATTTTAGATTGGCAAATAAAGAGACATGATTTAAATAACATTAATATAATATAGCATTGTTCATAGTTGAGACATAGCAGGATATGACATTGTGATGGAGTTGGTAGTTTCACCACACCACTGGATTACAGATCAAGAACACAAGCATACACACAGTGCTAAAGAAGATAACTTGCTATGTTTAGTTTAATTTACATGGTATGAATAAGGAACTAGGTTGTAGAACTAAAGACTGAAATTGAGAAGGACAAACTTATGTTTATGTACTTCTTCGTTATAAACTTTGAACAAGCAATTTGATGCAGATGACAAAAATAAACAGCATTTGCACTCATAGCTATCCAAATATACACAACAAAGTTTGAAGGCTCGAGGAGGACAAACTTACATTAGGAGTGAAGACCGGCTCTATAAAGCCATTGTCCATATTGATGGGGGGGGGGGGGAAGGGCAATTCAAGAAGTTTACCGCACACTCTTCTTCAAGAGCATTGCCTTTATTCTACATTTTGTTAAGAGTAAATATAGATATGAAAATATAGGAACAAATGGTGATTATTTAACCTAAGATGAAGAGTACAAATGTAAATACAACATACAGGCAAAAGGCACTGACAAGAGAAATGCAGAGCTAAACTTCTTCAGTAACATTGGTTTTATTCAATATTTTCGCAAGAGTAAATATAGATCTGATGTGTAGAAAATGGAGGGCAAGGGAAAATAAGCTGCAAACTGTACATGAAGAACTAGCTGACAATATAAGTAGAGTGATGAAGGACAGCAGATACTTACAAGAACAATGCAGAACTAAATTTCTTCATGAGCATTAGGTTTATTCTACATTAATGTAAGCATTAATATAGATCTGATAATTTGGAGCGAACAGTGGATAAGCAAGCTATAATGCACAATGATGTCACATAATCTACCAGGCATGAATGTAAGTACAACGATAGGACAATAGGTACTCACAAGAGCAAAGCAGCGACCAACATAGTTGCGATATCCTAAGTTTTGGGGCGCTGGTTCTATCGCCAATATACATGGGGTGCTATCTGATTTCTCCGGTAGCACCACCTTTTTCAAGGACTTTGCTTGTACTCCTTCAGGTTCTGCAATCACCCTCATCCTTTTGGATGTCTGAAACACAAGAACAACATTTGAATGGAAAAACATGGTATGACGACAAATGGAATAGGTATTGATAATAGATGGGCATGGCATCTTCACATATATCATGAGTAAACTAAGCAGATGGCGGTGCAACAAAGCAAAAGAAATGCAAGACACCTTATGCAAGATATGTGCAACCAATAAAACCGTGCCAAATTAGAATAGGCACCTTATTGGGTGAAGAGGATAAGCCATCTGCCTTTGACTCCTTGAGCTCAGAATAGTCATTAGGCTCATATTCTGAATATGAATCTATAGGTCGGGAGCATGTGGGTTTCATTGCATCCACAATGGACCTCAATCCCTTGATGCCAAGTTTGTTACCCATTGAACTGTTCTGCAATATTCTTCTGATGTGCGCATTCTTATATTCATTGTGATTACGTACAATATCTGAAAAGAATGAAAACATAAATAGTAGTGAGATTATCTTTGTAATGCAGAGGATATTGTAATATAATAGGGGCTCCCCGTAAACCCTTGTGTGCTATCACTTGATTCTGATGAGAGAGCCCATGTGTGCTGTAATATGGTGAGTAGATTAATATAATCTGGCACAACTACACAAAAAAATAGGCTCCCTGTTGGGAGCTCCAAATGTAAGGATAGTTTGCAGATGATAGGTTCATAATATACCATATAGAAAGTTTATTGCCAAACCATGATAACGAGAGCGCACAGCCACTAGGCAGATCGTAGTGTAGATAATAGGGGTACAACATAAGCACCATAAATAAATCGGGAAAGCGGAACTGGCTGGAAGATACAGGGTTTTGCCGCTACTAATATGCAGCCTATCGATCACCTACAGGCCAGCTCTATTCATCTGAAGGCGCACAACTGTTACTATCAGTCTAGTCTATCAAAGACTGCGCGGCTCCCACCATTTCCGGGATATTATGGCAGACCAACTCGAAGTGTGAAATCATGTAGCAGAACTGGCCCAATAGAGCTGTCGACTGCAGATGTCCCTGTTCCCCTTCCTGACAAGGAACATACTATACTTACTAAAGAAGAACAAAAGAGGAACATATTAAAGAATAGAAGGGGAAGCATATTATTGAGATTCCCCTTCTTTCTATACAATGTTGGTTGCCTGCCCATGATGAATCAGAGCGCCCAAAGAAATGCCATTCCATGATGTCTCTCTATATGTGGCCACATGCATTTGGAAACTCAAGTGGGAGCATTAGCTAACCAATTAGATGTGTGTCTGTTAGCTAATGTAAGTATCATATCACATTCGTATTTGAAGAACCTTAGGACGTATGATTGGTGTGTTATTTAGGTTTAAAGGGTGGACAGCTGCTAGTAGGACACAAAGCACCTATGCAGATCATAGTGTAGATATAATGGGAAAACCCTAAGCATCAGGAGTAAAATCAGGAAAGTGGAACTTGCTGGAATATATGTGCTAGTATTGCCGGTATGGCTAGAAAGGCTTCGGATACCAGCTCTCTACAACTGAAGGCGCAGTACTGTTACTATCAGTCTAACTCTCAAAGGCGACATATACGACCGAATACGAAGAGTTGAAAGAATCCATGACAATCGACATGAAGACCAACACGAAGAGTTGAAACCGTCCATGACAAGCGACCGAATAGACCTGTACACTGCAAATGTCCCTGCTCCTCTTCACTACAAAGAACATACTGTACAACTATTATACTCCCTCTGTTCCTAAATACAAGTCTTTGTAGAGATTCCACTATGGATCACATACGGATGTATATAGATACATTTTAGAGTGTAGATTCACTCATTTTGCTCCATATGTAGTCCATGGAGGAATCTCTACAAAGACTTATATTTAGGTACGGAGAGAGTACTTACAAAAGAAGAATAGAAGAGGAGCATGTTAAAGAAGAGCAAGCAGATTTTGGATAATAAAATGTTGGTTGGCCACACATGATGAACCAGAGCGCATTAAGAACACAACTCCCTGCTGTCCCTCGATATGTGGTGCATGTGCTTTTCGAAAGTAAAGTAGGAACATTAGCTGACCAATTAAACATTCTCTATTTTAGTACATGTCAGCATCATATCAGATTCATATTTGAGAAACTAAGTTCGGAATTATGAGTGGCATGTTGTTTAGCTTGATGGGTTGAGGAGCACTGCTTGCACGTACGTCTCGAAGCACCTACGATAATGGTACTGAATATATGGGAATGTCTACATGCAAGTCGCCTGACTTTCCTCATTTGGGTCAGTCGACCATTTCAGGCGGTTGGATGAAGATCCTATGTCTCCTAACCCTTCTTCTTCCTCGCCTCTTATTCTTCTCCTAAAGACCACCGCACAGGCCTCCGGCTGAACCACCGGCCCCCGCCCTCCCCTGAACCGCCCACCACCTCCGTTCTTCCGCCGCCCCCGGCCATCCCTCTAGCTAACCCCAGCCCCCCACCCGCGTCGAGTTTTGCCTCCGACGAGGCCCCACCATAGCCCGACGACAGCCCCCCACAACCACGGTCCCCAGCCGAAACCCTAAGATAGATAATGGGGCAGCCCTTCGGCGAGCCCCTTTCTTCCCTCCGGCGAACTCCCAAAAATGGACTGACCCCAATTTGAAATTCAGTCGACTGTCATTTAAGCTAATGTGGAATATAAAAGGGGAAAACCATAAGCATTGCGAGTATAGTGGTGCGCGTGCCATGGCGGATCTGAAGGTGCAAACCGGACAAAGGCAACTTCGCAACCAATGTTTGGTTTCAAGTAACAAGTAAGATTCTAAGTGATGGACAAGAAATCACAGTAAAGCAGTGGCGATCTATTTTCTTGCTGAGATAAATAACTTGAGCAGATACGAAAGAGTACCGCCACTGGTGTGGCGCCGTGTAAGCATCTGCTGAGGCGTTGAGGGTGCTGCGGTAGCGATGGCTGTCGGCGGCGTGGAAGCAGATCTAGGAGGGCAGACGGTGGAGGCGAGGGAAATATCCCGGCGCAGTGGACGAGACGGTCGTACGAGCGGCCTCGGCAAGGTGGACGACGGCGCGGATGAAGCGCGAGGACGCGATGCAAGGATCCTGGTCCAAAGCCATGGATGAGAGAGGTCGATCTCTTGTAATGGACGACGGTGTCGGGGTATCAGCTCCGGCGTGGTGGAGGAGGACGGCGGTGGATGGGGTGGCGGATGGAGGAGAGTATGGTGGAGAGACTGTTTTGGCGCCGACGGAGTACGAATGGGGAAATGGAGTGAGAGAGGAAGGGGGGAACCATGTCTTTAGGGCGCACTTGTCTCAAATGCGAGGAAATTTACAAACTTAGCCCCCGTTTAAATTTTCCTACATCACAGCAATATTAGTCGGTTGGGGATAGGACGGTAATCTCGCATACACCGAATATTTGCCGACGGAGATTTCGGACGAGGAGAGTTTGTTTTGGCGCCCACCGTGTATGAATCGGGGAGGGAGGTGAGAGGCGATTTCGGCCGAGGAGAAACTGTGTTTTGGCGCCCACCGTGTATGAATCCGGGGAGGTGAGAGGCAGAGGCGGTTATGTCACGTTTGAGTGAAATTACAAGCCTACCCCTATCGAAACCTATAGAAATTGAGCCGATAGGCTTTGCGTGTCAGGGATAGGCAGTAATTTCCATCTCGCAGATTTTGGTTTCGGGCGGTTACTGTGAGTTTCCCCGCTTCGTTCAAATTTTTGCAGAGAAAGAGTGCACGTTTACCGTGCCAACTCAATTCGAATCTAGTTTGTATTTTTTTCAGGCAGGATCCATTTTGTATTCGAATACAAATCTATATACATCATTTTTTATATATAATTTCAAAAGCACAACACCCTTTATACATAAATATGGTTTACAAATGGCATGATCTCGGATTCATAAGGCTGGATCCATCTTAATTTGGATTTTCAAATATTTGAAACCACTTTATGTTGAAATCCAATGTATGCATTCCTCGCTAACTGTCTCCAATTAATGTGTGTTTCATGCGGATTTTTTTTACTTCTCAAACACGTATAATGTGCTTGACACACGCAACATATAGTGTAATCCCGTTTAGACATTAATTCACTACAAGAAATATGTCAACTTGTGACCTTCTGTCAGTGACCCTGGAAGAATTGGTCATAAATCTACGACCATTTGAGACCAATTGGTCAAAAGCTGTTCGGGGGGCTCCAAACCCTAAACTATAACGACCATTTTGGTCAGAAAGGTCGTAATTTCCTTACACAAAATGGTCATAAAGCAGACAGCACTGGTCTGCTGCCTTATTTCTAGCTGATCACGACCAATATAGATGGTCATAACCTTGTAAATTGTGGTGTATTGCTATGACTAGGCGCCACTTCATCAGTTTTGCCTATGTGTCATGTCCATGTGTCAATTTTTGCCCTAGGTTGTGAAGCAACCTATATTTCTGTCATTCCCAAAATTCCCCAAAAAATTGGGCATTCTTTACTATCCAAATCATTGCCTCATGACAATATTCAAATCCATTTGCCTGGTAAATCTTCCTCGGCAAATTTCCAAAGTTTTTGTTCAGCTCGAACTATTGTGAAGGAAGTACTAGCTAGGCTTATCCTAATGAGCTGAATCTTTGCCACATCTTCTATATTCTCAAATCATAGCTCTCCATAAAATTTGAGCCGCATCTAACAATACATGTGAGCTCAGCATCCAATCTTTGTTTCTGGTGATATTTTTAGTTTGTGAAGCAACTATATTTTATATTAATTTATAATTGCTGAAAATTTACCACGACATGACCCTACCCATAGAACCTCCCTCCCCCAAATTTTAGCTCATTTATTTTAGCCAATTTCCCTCAGCATTTTTCCCAATTTTCTGTTCAGTGGAGAGCACTGTGAAGGAAGTACCATTTTTATTTATCCAAATGGTATGAAAATTTTAAAGTGCCTTCATATGCCCAAATTATCATCCTCCTCCAAATTTCAGATCAATCCATTCATTCATTTGAGTCTAGCTTCAACATTCATATTTTTGTCCAGTGTGGTACGTTGCAAAGCAACTGACACCTAGGCTCCTCAATTTGAGCTACAAATTTTCCAAGATAGTGTCCTTAGTAGATGATCATCCTCAGCCAAAACTCAGGCCCATTGGCCATGTGCATTTTCCCCACCACTAATCAAACACTTGGGTGCTAATTCATGTTTGAGCTTAGTTCAGTCTCCTTGTGAGATTCTTCTATTGCCTTCTTCTTCCTGACACCTATCGGGGGAGTGCCCAACCCACTAGACATGCCTAGGCCACCCGGAACGTGTGGCAACACCACGCCCATGCGGTGACCATGCGGCGGGCATGCGAGTTTACGCGCTCTGGAGTTGCGGCCCTTGGCCACCATCCAAACCTCAACGTATCGCCACCAAACCATGTATTTCTGATTAAATAGATACTTATGTACCTATAAATGATTTTTGAAAAAAATAAAGAGCAAACTATGAGGCAGCTGCAGTTCAAATTTGACCCGCTTCCAACTGAATCAGCGAAAATTTGTCTTTTTCACCAGAGGTGTATAAATACTTTTGATGACCAACCATTTTGTCAATTGTACATTAAATATGGCCTAATATAATATAAAAATGACCTGGTCCCATTTTGCAACAAATATATGGTAGGTCCTTCACAAAAAAAACTCATTTTGGGCACTCAAAAAATAGAAAATGAATTTTTCGTCCAAAGAAAATGAAAATTTCCTTAGGCAACATTGTTTGCCATCCCAAGATGCACCCTTGTGCACAATATGAGATCATTTGAACAAACTATGCCTTAAATGTGGCCATAAGATTGATCATTTGGCTTGAAAGCCATTGATCTCCACACATGATAGCTCGTTTCTGAGAACACTTTTTTTAAATAATTATCGTATTACAAGTTTATTATTTTTCTTGGTAACTTGGTCACATATAATGACACAATGCGAAGGTTTTCCAATTTTTTGATTTTTTTGAATTTTTCATGCCCGTTTCAAAATGCGGTCAAAACGGCGGGCATGACCGTTGCTAGCTAGTGGGTGAATCTTGGAAAACTTTTGATGTTTCTCTCTGATTAAATATATACTTATGTACTTAGAAATAATTTTTGGAAAAAATAAAGAGCAAACTATGAGGCAGGTGCAGTTCAAATTTGACCCGCTTCCACCTGAATCGGCAGAAATTTGTCTTTTTCACGAGAGGTGGATCAAAGCTTTTGACACCCAACCATTTGGTCAATTATGCATTAAATATGGCCTAGTATTTTAGAAAATTAATTTGGTCCAATTTTGCAACAATTATTTGGTAGGTTCTTCACAAAAAAACCTCATTTTGGGCACTCGAAAAATGGAAAATGATTTTTTCGTGCAAAGAAAATGAAAACTTCCTTAGGCAACATTGTTTGCCATTTCAATATGCACCCTTGTGCACAATATGAGATCATTTGAACAAACTATGCCATGAATGTGGCCATAAGATTGATCATTTGGCTTGAAAGCCATTGATCTCTACACATGATAGCTCGTTTCTGAGAACACTTTTTTAAAATAATTATCGTATTACAAGTTTATTATTTTTCCTGGTAACTTGGCCACATATAATGACGCAATGCGAAGGTTTTCCAATTATTTGATTTTTTTGAATTTTTCATGCCCGTTTCAAAATGCGGTCAAAACGGCGGGCATGACCGTTTCTAGCTAGTGGTTGAATCTTGAAAAACTTTTGCTGTTTCTCTGATTAAATAGATACTTTTGTACCTAAAAATGATTTTTGGGAAAAAGAAATAGCAAACTATGAGGCAGCCGCAGTTCAAATTTGACCCGCTTCCATCTGAATCGGCAGAAATTTGTCTTTTTCACGAGAGATGGATCAAAGCTTTTGACACCCAACCATTTGGTCAATTATGCATTAAATATGGCCTAGTATTTTATAAAATTGATTTGGTCCAATTTTGCAACAATTATTTGGTAGGTTCTTCACAAAAAAACCTCATTTTGGGCACTCAAAAAATGGAAAATGATTTTTTCGTGCAAAGAAAATGAAAACTTCCTTAGGCAACATTGTTTGCAATTCCAATATGCACCCTCGTGCACAATATGAGATCATTTGGACAAACTATGCCATGAACATGGTCATAAGATTGACCATTTGGCTTGAAAACCATGAATCTTCACACATGATAGCTCATTTCTGAGAACACTTTTTAAAAATATTTACCGTATTACAAGTTTATTATTTTTTCTGGTAACTTGGTCACATATAATGACACAGTGCGAAGGTTTTCCAATTTTTTTTATTTTTTTTTGAATTTTCCACGCCCATTTCAAAATGTGGTCAAAACGGCGGGCATGACAGTTCCTAGCTAGTGGTTGAATATTGGAAAATTTTTGGTGTTTCTCTGATTAAATAGATACTTATGAACTTAGAAATGATTTTTTGAAAAAATAAAGAGCAAACTATGAGGCAGATGCAGTTCAAATTTGATCCGTTTCCTACTGAATCGGCGGAATTTTGTCTTTTTTACCAGAGGTGTATCAAAGCTTTTGACACACAACCATTTGGTCAATTGTGTATTAAATATGGCCTAGTATTTTAGAAAATTGGTTTGGTCCAATTTTGCAACAAATATATGGTAGGTCCTTCACAAAAAAACTCATTTTGTGCAATCGAAAAATGGAAAATGAATTTTTCGTCCAAGGAAAATGAAAACTTCCTTAGGCAACATTATTTGCCATTCCAATATGCATCCTTGTGCATTATATTAGATCATTTGAACAAACTATGCCATGAATGTGGCCATAAGATTGATCATTTTGGCTTGAAAGCCATGAATCTTCATATATGAGAGCTCATTTCTGAGAACACTTTTTAAAATTAATTACCATATTACAAGTTTATTATTTTTCCTGGTAACTTGGTCACATATAATGACACAATGCGAAGGTTTTCCAATTTTTTGATTTTTTTGAATTTTTCATGTCCGTTTCAAAATGTGGTCAAAACAGTGGGCATGCCCGTTCCTAGCTAGTGGTTGAATCTTGGAAAAAATTTGGTGTTACTCCGATTAAATATATACTTATGTACCTAGAAATAATTTTTGGAAAAAATCATGAGCAAACTATGAGGTAGCTGCAGTTCAAATTTGACCCGCTTCCAACTGAATCGACGGATATTTGTCTTTTTCACGAGAGATGGATAAAAGCTTTGGACACTCAACCATTTGGTCAATTGTGCATTATTTATGGCCTAGTATTTTAGAAAATTAATTTGGTACAATTTTGCAACAAATATATGGTAGGCCCTTCACAAAAAAACTCATTTTGGACAATTGAAAAATGGAAAATGATTTAAAAAAAACTCATTTCTCCTAACTCTTTTAAAAGATATTTGTCTTATTTCGATTTGTCATTATTCCTGAAAACTAAGGTCAAATTTGATGACACACGAGAAGGTATTCCATTTTTATTTTTTATTTTCAGGTCATAAAATAGCCAATATGATTTAGCACCTTACTTTTAGTCGATTACGACCAATTTAGATGGTCAAAATGTCGTACTTGTATACTGCGTTCTGATTGGTCCAGGAGCATCTCACGCGGATCGTGCCTAATCACCGTCGGATGCTTCTGGACCCAACGGCCCGCCTGTCTCACCCACGTCGCCCAACCCACAACGCGCACTCCTCCCACGCACCCAACCACCGCCCCTCTCTCTCTCGCGAACCCCACCCAACCCCTCGTGCCCAACTCTCTCTCTCGAACCCTAGCGCTCCACTCCTCCCTGGCCGTCGCCACCTCCGGCGCCCTCTGTCCGGCGAGATCCATATGGATCGATCCCCTCCAACCCACGACTCCACGACTCCTCCTCCTCCTCCTCACTGGATCGATCACCCCCAAGCTACGACTCCTCCTCCTCTCTGGACCGATCCGCAACCGCTTCCAACCCAGCCGCCGCCGCAGACCTCCCACAATCCCGGCCTCCTCCACGCCGAGCCGAGCGACACTCCCCTCTTCCAGACCAAACCCTAGCCTGAGACCCCTTCCTGCTCGATGGCCAACCCCTCCATGGCGGCCGGCGGTGGGGTGCTGTTGGCGGAGGGGGTCCGCACCGTCGGGGCCCAGATCCGCAACCGCTTCCGCGTGGCACCCGTCGACCGCATGGCTGCGGCCCTGGCGACGCGATGGTAGCGTCGGCCCTGGCGGCGTCGGCGTCGGTGAGACAGTCCCTGAGAAACCGCGAGATCCTCGACGCCGTGGGCACTACCGCGACGGTGCTAAGCACCACCGATGCCGATGAGGTCCAACGAGGCGGACAAGCCGCTGCGGCAGATCGACGCGTCGTTCGAGCAGCTCGCGGCCGTCGCCAAGTAGCAGCAGCAGCCCGCGATGGCGGCGGGCGACTTCTCACGCGCCTGCTCCAACGTCTCCATCCTCTTCGGCTGCCTCGGCATCGCCTTCAAGTTCGCCGAGATGGACTACGTCGCCAAGGCAAGCGGCCGCTCCTCCAGCCCCCTCTCCTCCCCTGCTACCTGCTCTGCTGTAGCTCGCGTCTCGCGATTCCTCCCTCGGTTGGAGCTCTCGGCTGCTTAGGGCGAGTCGGTTGTTCAGTATGCTACTTCGTTGTGCTTGTACTGTATGTGGTAAAATTTCTGGTGATTCCTTCCCGGGACATTGGTTTAGTTGTGTGAAGCTGAGAGGTTTGGGGTGAAATGACCCCAAAATTCTCAACCGGATCGAGTTGGTGAGTTCTGTTTGAGTTTACTTTTGATTGGTATGCGCTGCATAGCTGCGCGTCATCCACGTGGGAAGGTAATTGTGTTGATCCACTTTAGTTTGAGGCTAGGAGGTTTGGGTGAAATGATCTGTCGAATTCCGAACTGGATCAAGCAGCAATAATTGGTTGTTTCATCAGGATCGGACTGTCTAATTCTGCTACTGTGTGCTATGCGTGTTGAGGTTGTACGCTTCAGGTGTAGAATGTCCTACCCACTTCTGCACTTGAGTCGCCGGAGAACCATACACTACTAAGCAATGCAGTAGAATGGCACACTGAAGCATACACTACTTTATTGTACACTTATGCTAGTTGTTATTGAAATTTGCCCTGTCAATTCCTTACTGAAATTTCCTCCTGTTGAATTCTTAATGAAATTGTAAGCTTTGTTACTGAATTACAGAAGTATCATTGCTTGTTCAAGAACAAATGTTTGACTGTATCTCCAATGCACTCAATCATTCTTTGTGATTATAGTTTTGACTGTATTTCCAGCATTGACAAATACCATTGCTTGTTCAAATTTATACTGGAGTTGCTTGTTCAACACTGATAAAATATCATTGCTTGTTTAAGGACTCCACGATACTGAACAAATGTATTAATCCAGTATAAATCTCCAAGGATTATGTGCAAGCAATTTCTAGGATCAGTATTCAGTTTAGATGCAGATTCAGTCAACACTAGGGATCAATATTCAGTTAACACTAGGATCAATACTCAGTGTAACAATATTCAGTTAACAGTATTCTTCTTCCAGGCCATCGGGAGAGCTCTGGCGGCAGCACAAGGAGCAGGGCAGCGGAGCAGCAGCACTGGCACGGGCTTATATATTGTTGGCTTGTAGCATAAATTGTTGGCACGAGAGCATAAATTGTTCGGCGTCTTGACGCACTAATGCAATCATACTGACAATTGGCAGTAACCAAAATCATATAAAGGCAGTCTGCTCTCCTTTAAATTATATTTCATAAACTATATTGAACCACTGCAGCTGCTATAGATTTGAGATTCACATCTTTTTACATTGCCTGCTCTAGGAAGTTACTGTTGCGTAGTTAGTCTTTTTGCACTGCATTTGTACAATTGTATATTCTTGCCACTACTAGGTGATTCCTTGAATTATTCAGTTCGTTGTAGCATACCAGTTTGAAGGAATGCCTATGGTCTAAGGAGATAAACATTGGTATCCAGAATAGATCTACCTAAACCAACAGGCGCAAAACATGCATATCCCTTTAATCTGCATTAGTGCGTCTAAGTGGTTAGTGTATTGTAAGCTCCATCCATGGAGCAGTGAAATAAGCTGACGCTGTATAACGTGCAGCTAGCTTGCTGTTTAGACATTTTCCCGTTTTTAAGTATTACTTTTCTCTATATCTGTGAATTGGATTGTCGATCTTTCCTGGAGTCGATTTTGCGCTAGAACTTCTAAAAGTAACCAGTCCAGGGAAGAACTTCGCTCTTATCTTAATGTTTTGTAGAACCCCCAGATTGACCATATATATTGCATGCTATCATTCACGATAGATGTTCTATCCATTGTTTTCAGTAATCAAGATGCAATAATTGGATCCCAAAAAATCTTTGGTTTCTTTCCTATCATGTGTTCCGAGGGTTCAATCTACAAGAAAACCCATCAGACCTGTATATGTCATCTGATTTAGATCACTTAATTTCATACATGGATTGCTGAGGTTTTTTTATCTTGCAGGTCGCGGCGACCACCTAGAAGACACCCAACTCCCGCATCCCGAACTACCCGAGCCTGCCGTCGCAACTGCTGTGTCAAGTCCACAACATCACCATGCATGTAGGTGTACTTGGTTCATCTTGAGGTTCAGGTGTAGGGGTTAGTGGCCTTAAGCATTAACCATTTAATCCTGATGAATGCTGCTTGTTTTGCACAGGCTGACAAGGACACTGACGAGGTCTACGCATAGATGAGTCTGCAACCAATAAACTCTGTAAGTACTGTCGGAAACGGAGCTTGGTGAAGATATTCAGAACATGCTGAACTGCGTTTTCTCTACATGTGCTTTTATCGGTTTGCATGCTGCATGTTTGATGTTTTGCCTGAGCTAGGGACAAAATGGTACTGAATGCCTTAAACTAACGTTAACAGTGTTCAGTTTAAGTGTACATTTTGAGATCAGTGCCAGTGTTTATAAACGCTCAAAATCTGTACAGTATTTCTTAGATTAACGAGTGCTTACTGTATAATTTAGGAAAGTTTTAATAATACTACAGCAGATGCTAATTAAATCAGGAAATGAAGCACTACCAAACGTACCGTATACAATGTTCAGTTCAAGTTTAATTTTCAGTTTAGTGCCAGAGTTTATCATCAACCCAAAAATATATATTTGATTTTCACATTGACGAGTACTACTGCTTACTTCTCCCATTCCTTGGCTGAAGACTCTGTTTTGAACCGAGCCTTGCAGCAAGGAGGGAATGGCTGCGTCTGTTTTGTGCTTGGACGCCTTCTCCTAGTTGTGCTAAAATTGAGGTGCCTGTTTAATTAACAAGCACCTTTCATCCCCACTGTGACAGTAATGCATTGAGGTGCCTCTGGACTGTAGTGTATTAGGTTGCCCGGAGTAGTAAAACTTAGTGTTGTATTGAGGATTGAGGGTGGCTGGGCTTATAAGTTAATCATCAGCGTGAATGCTTTGTTTGTCTGATCCTCACAAGTTAATGCTTCGCTTGTCTGGGTGTGTGATAATGCCATTTGGTTTGTGCAATCAGATTACATTTCTGTTTGTTGTGGTAATATAAAAAATATTCATGCTGTCAAAATTTTCACAGTGCGTGCCTTTCATTTCTTTAGTTTGATTGTTTCCCTTGTATTCAATATGCTTCTAATGGCTGATCCTTCCATTTTTGTTGTGGCATCTTTATTTTCACAGGTGTTGTGTGTTCTGGAAGATGGAAGAGGAAGAAAACTTATTTTTGTTGAACTAAATTTTCTGTATTCTGTTTTGTTGTACGTATCATTTGATAGTTTTGTATAGGAACAAGTGATACTATTTTGTAGGGCTTTATGGCGTGTGATGTAAACATATTTAGTGCTGAAATATGAAATTATTTGCAAAATTTGTCGAAAAGGAGGATCATTTGTACGAATATGTGAATGGGCTGAAAAGCGTACTGGACCAACTCCAGGATTGAATTATTATTTGAATGTATAAAAACGCTGAATGTAAACCAGAAATGGGCTGCACAAAATTGTACCTATATTCTTGAAAGGCTAAACATGCATAAAAATTGACGGGCTGACCAGTTGGGCTTAGCCCATGTAGCTGACAAAAATTAACAGAAATAAATATACTAAATGGGCTGAATTGTTGGGCTCGGCCCATATAGACACCGAAATGGATCGGACTGATTCTAATCAACGACCTTTTCACTTGGTCGCAATTTTGCCACGTCAGCTAGCCACGTTGGATCCGACGTGGCCTGGGCAGACAGCTAGCGACCAAAACAGAAGGTCGTAGGATCAACGACCTTTCCCATTTTAGAAGAAAGGTCGTTAATTTCAGTTTACGACGGCCAGCTTTTGACCATCTGTTTTTGGTCACAAAAAGGTCGCAAATGAAAAACAATGATCATTCAGCGACTAATAGTGATGGTCGCAAGTTGACATATTTCTTGTAGTGATTGCATATAAGAATCTATGGATCACTAATATTGATAAACTATATAACATTACACGTGTCCCCAAATTCAAATGAATATGCATGTTTGATAGACTAATTTTCATTATGATATTATCGATGTCGTGATCTCTAATTTAAATATTTGAACCATCTTTAATCCAGATATTCGTCTCATATAGCTATCACTGATGCTTGTATATCTCTCTAGACCTATACGCCTTCATCGTCTCTCGGGTATATCTCGTGCTACTTGTATGTCGACAATGATCTTTTATCTTCGTAACACACTGACGGTACTCTCTCCCTCGACATTCACTCTATCTCTCTCTCACTATATCTCGCTCCCTGCTATGTGTCTCTAACTATGATTCTCCCTGTGAAATCTCTTTCTCTCATACAAACACAAACTTCATCTCCCGGGGTCTCATTTCTCTCTACTATTCCCCTGTGTGCCACTCGCATACCCCCTCTCACACAGAGATGTCTTGCGCTCCTTAGGTATGAGAAGCTGCGACTCTCTCCTCTTAAATATCTCTTTCTCACACACAAACACAAACTCTGTCTCCCAGGGTCTCATATCTCTCCACCATTCCCTTGTATGTCACTCACATACACTCTCTCTCCCTGGAGATATCTCGCATTCCCTGATATGTCTCTCTAGCTATCACTCTCCTTGTGAAATATCGTTCTATCTCGCAAACACAAAACTCCGACTCTCGGGGTCTCATTTCTCTCTGATATTTGTTTGTATGTGACTCACATGCACCCTCTCTCTATCTCTCTCACACCCACACACATAACTTAGCCTTCTGATCCACTCGACTCTTATCTCTAACACACACACTAGCTAGCCGATCTCCCTCTAGCTAGCATCTTTATCTTTCTATTTATCTGTTTTTCCATCAACCTTCTTTCTCGCCCTCACTCTTTCTTCCTATCACGCACACTATATATGTTTCTCTCTACATGCAGTCATGCACCCTTTTTTATCTTTCTCTCACACACACATAACTTCACCCCTCTGAACCACTCGGCCGTCATCTCTAACACACAAACTAGCCGATGTCCCTCTAGCTAGCATCTCTATCTTCTATCTATCTGCAGTTTCTCCGTCAATCTTTCTTTCTCGCTCGCACTCTTGCTTCCTATCACGCACACTATATCTGTCTCTCTATACATGCATCTATAGGTTGATCTCTTTTGCACAATCGTTGTGTCTCGCTCTCTCTGCTCGCCATAGATGCATGCTCCAGCCCACGCCACTATCTCTTAAAGACAAAAACACATGCTCAATTATCGGGCCTTCTTCCCTCCACTCTCACATGCATGCATATTGTCATACCGATCCGTCTCTCCCATGTCGTTGATCTTATGACTTATGTCTTCTTTCTTTTATCTCGATCATGCATGCGCGCGCACACACACACATCCCATGTATACATGTATACCTCTCGCACATGCACGTTCAAGGTCTCCTATGTCTCCATACGTAGTTAATTACCCTCAGCCCTAACCCCACATCGAATCATTCTCTTCTTGTGTGCACATGACTTCCGCCTAGATGGGTCTCTTCTCTAAAACACACACTCACAATTAACAATCTCCTTCTAGCTACCCCCTCTCTCACTCTTCCCCTATATCCCCGAAACCAATAAGACCATCCCTTCGTTTAATTCCCGCCTACATGCACCATCGATATATAGTAGTCTTCCTCGGTGTCTCTCGAACAAACACGTTATCTCGATGTCGACCCCTCTCACGCGCACACGCCTTCTCTTCCCTATTTACGAGCCTCTTCTCTCTCGCACCCCCTCGTTGGTGGCCTCTGCCATACACATCACCTCTCTACGATGAAGCCACACACACTTAAATTACTTTAGCCACCGAAGACTCTGCTTCAGACACACACACACACACACACACACACACACACACCACAACACACCCCACACACACCCACCCACACACCACACACCACACACACATATTAAGAGTCCATCTCACACACACATGCTCTAGGTGGAGCATTTGTCCTTACCACCCTTCGTCCAACCTTACCCGTATGATAAACAATCACCTTAATTTACTTATATAACATGGACAAATTCCACTTTATTTTAGTAGTTAGCAAAGTTCTCATAATTATATAATGCAAATCATGAGCAGGAAGTGACATTTTTTTTTACACAACCACGTTAACATGGCCACGTAAATCACAAGCTAAAGTGTAATACCATTATACTTATATCCCGATGCAAAAGGTGGAGTACATGTCCGAAGAGTAGAGCCGCACACACGCACTCTGTCTCTCAGAATCTCACACACATACCAGTTACGTGACGCCACCTAAGTAGACCCGTATATTACAATTTGTGCACCCGCGGGTACACGTGATGATGCACATTTATTTAAGCCGGACGGCGAACCCAAACAGTAGCTGCATTCATTCCCCTCCCGCCGCCTCTTCTCTGGTCGCCGTCACCCGATAGCCATGGCCCAGCCGAAGGTAACGACATACGCCATGCTCCCGCCGGAGCGGCGCTTTGATCTGGAGGCGGCGCGAAGCCCGGATCGCAGCCGCCCTGCCTCCGGAGTCCGTACTAGCCGGAGCCGGACGAGGAGGCGTTGGAGGCGGAGCAGCACGCGGAGCCGGAGGAGGAGAACGATGACGCAGAGCCGGAACAGGAGGACGACGACGCGGGCGAAGCGGAGCCGGAGGAGGACGATGATTTCCATTATACTCAGACTTAAAGGGCTTTGACTTTCACGCCACATTTATTTCATAGAGATAAAGAAAGGTAATTTTAGTGGTCATGCATGCATCTATTTGTGCTAGCACTCCTATATAAGGGTTGACCGGTCGCTTCCCGCAGACATGCGCGGGCGATGGAAGAGGAAGGAGAAGGGAAGCGGGCTGTGGAGTACGCCAGTTGCAGCACGAGCTCCAAGGAACGTTCATGCCAAACAATGCATAGTAGTGAAGTATAGTCCAGCAGAGTATGAATTGGCCTTTAGGTTGCGTGTGGATGACATGGCTGCAACATGCAGGCTACAGTTCAACAGCCTACCACTCTGCTTCGCACGGTTTTGTCACGCACGTACTTGTCGAAGGCGTGCTCGAAAAAGGGCGACCAGGTACGCTAGTCTGCGTTGGTCCATGCGCCCGGAAAACAACTAATCCCAGTCGCTGTAAATGTCGTGCGTGCTTTAATTCCGGGCTAGTGGATGGACGCGAGCATGCCGTACAACGAACCGCCCGCCAGCTCCCTAATCTCTATCTCTACTCTTATAATAATAATAATAATCTATCTATCTATCTATCTATTTATCTACTCTTATAAAAAACAGAGTTGGTGATGATGGTGTGCCTGCCATCCTGCAATATAGGCCGTCCGGTTTATATCTGACGGATAGGAAGGAAACTATGGCAATTTTGCAAAAAGATACCCACACCCCTCTCCATATTTGCAAATAAGGCCTACCCTCCTTCATCCTTTTCTCTCACAAGATAAACTACGCATACAAATGCATCTTGATGTTACGTGCAACGCACGGGCATCTTGCTAGTAATAAATAATAAAAAAATATAAAAAACCGAGTTGGTGATGATGGTGTGCCTGCCATCCTGCAATATAGACCGTCCGATCTATATCTGATGGATAGAAAGCAAATTATGGCAATTTTGCAAAAAGATACCCGCACCCCTCTCCACATTTGCAGATAAGGCCTTCCCTCGTTCATCTTCGTCTCCCACATCTTATTGCCATGTCATCTTATAACATTTCAGTACATGTCTCTTTGCACTCCAGGAGCAGGAGTAGTTCTTTCCTTCTTTTTTTATTGATTGGGATAGTCATCTACGCAACTTTATAATGCCAGTTGTATAAACTATAAAGGACTTAACAATTTCAATTCCGTGTATACAGTACTAGCTAGGTAGCCATAATCCCATTAACAAAACTACTCCTACTTTAATTAATGTACATGGCTCAGGTAACACTCTCAAATTGTTTGTCGTCGCCCGTGCCGCAGTTGGTCTATACATTGCTTCCGTTCCCCCTCATAGAAATAAGCAATATAAAGTATTTTATTTTAATCTGTATCCCCTGCTTACGTCACCTTATTATACTGCATGGACCATAACCATGCACGTCAGCATGTATCCAGGTTTGAGATGCCAGGTGTACTAGATGGACGGCGGCGTGTTCGACCCCCGTGATGCTACTTGGGTGCGGATGAACACACTTGAAGAGTACTCAATTTTCATCGGGGACAACTACCCCATAGTGCAAACGATGCCACCTTCCGTGCACAACGCCGACGGCCTGCCGTTCATGAAGAATGGGTGCGTTTTCATTGCGCAGCGATGGATTCATATCTTGAACGCCCCTATCCGTGATCTATGCCGCTTCAGTTTGGATGAGTCTCCATCGTAGGGAGCCACACTTAAGAAGCTGCGATGATATGGAATCCCGTTGCCCACCGTTATGGATCGTTCCATCTATGAAGAACACGTGGGACTGGAACTACGAGACGGACATGTACCCAGGGATGTACGAACCTGAGTAATGTAGCGCAGTAAGTGAAGTAGAATGGCACAAATAGTATGAACATGCATGGCATATAGGCATTTGTCTTTTACTACCACTAAATGTTGTACGTGCAATGCACGGTGATATTATGATGTACGTGCCTAAGTACTCTACTACTATATTAATTGGAGGCACATATTAGGTTTTATATTTGTTTACGTGTATGGCCCGAGACCTTCGAACTAGACGCGTCTTTCTCTCCGGGTCGCACTTTGTATCGTTCATACTACTAGTACTACGTGTGGTCTCCGACCTAGAAGTGGAAGAAGTGGAGACGCTCTACCACGCTGTTCATGTCCCACTCCTTTCGCTGATGTGTGGGACATCCAGCACGTGCCGTGTTTGGCACTCCTTCATCGTAAGAGTTGAAACGCTAGCTTTCATCAAAAATAAAAAATAAATATAAATCAGCAGTGATACTATACCACGCGGTTTCCTTGCTCCTCGATATCGGAAAGAATACTTCCGTTCGCCGACATGTGGGACGTCGACCATCCTGGTCCACTTGCCATGCACGCAGAACTCCATGGGAGAGTCACCCCGGTCGTCGCACCATAGTAATAATGACTAATGAGCCGTCAAATCACAGGCCCAACCTTTCCCACTATAAAGTTGCTCGGACGAAGGAACCATCATGACTTCGTTGAATTCCGCTTCTTGAAGAAAACTACTGTACTAGCAATACTGCTAGCTACAGTAGTACTGTACTCCAGCGGAGGCCTCCTTTGGTTCATAGGATAGGAATTTTATAGGAATATCAAAATCATAGGAAGTGAGATGACATGCATCTCAATTCCTATAGAGAAAGAGATGCCATTTGATGCATACGATAGGTATTTTTCCATTGAGTTTAGGCTAATGTACTGGTAATTTGATCTAAAAACTACAGTAGTAACTAATACTGGTACATGCTCGTAATTAATTAAACAAACGTACAGGCGACACAGACACACACACTAACTACTAGTACTACTACTTCTCACATGCTAGCCAGATGCCGTCGTTCTCCTTCCCGGCTTTGTCGGCGACACCCCACCGTGCTTGGATCTCCGCCGAGCTCTTCGCAGCAGCACGTGCATCCTCTTCTTTCTTGCGGCGGCGGGCCTCTCTTTTCTTGAGTGCTTTCTGCCTCTTCCGCTCCCTCTGTGCGGCTTTGGCCGCCTCTTGCTCTACCGCCCATTCGGCCTTGGCAACTTCAAAGTCCGCCCATGTAGGTGTGAGGTCGCGAGCGGCGATGAACTCGGCACGGCGGGATGCCATCGCTTCCCTACCATTTTGTGTGCGGTCGTGGGCGGCGAGGAACTCGGTGCGGCGGGATGCCATCGCTTCCTTACCGGTTAGTGTGCGGCGCGGTGGCATGAACGACGCTTGGTGAGAGCTCTGGGGCGGAGTGGCCGGACAACCGTATAGTGCATCGGTTTGTCAAGAGCTCAAGGACAGAAGACAAAGGAAATTTGGATTTCCCTTCAATCCTGGTCATTTATTACCGAGTAAAATGCATTGGCGGTCATCGAACTTGCCTTGATAGCTCACTTTTATCATTGTACTTAAGAATACGGTCAATACGGTCATTATATATGAGATATGGTGATTATACGGTCCTATCATCACACCCGTGTAGTTGTAGCTAGGATTTGATGTTTATGCACCTCCGTCCTGGTTGATGCATGTAACTACAAATAATATCACTAGAAACTATGTTTATTAGTAAGGTACACGTGCATTGCACGCATGAGATTTGGCAACCAAATTATGAATAAATACCACACTATAGCATGTAAGTTTGAGTCATATATGCATGATGTAGATGTTCGTTAATTCTTATAGTGGTAGTAAATTTCTACAAAATACACATAATGTCCTAAATATGGTAAATGAACCCGGAGAAGTGCCAAATTTGAACACGGTGCTTTGTAGGGTGTATGTTGATCGTAGAAAAAAAAAGTGAACTGCCACATTAATTGAGTACTTTTGCAAACTACAAAAACAATATACCACCACGCCAGCGTCTGACCGCCCTGGCCTACCGAAACCCCTTCCATCGCTAGCGCGTGCTTCCCGCCTGAAACGGTCACCGTCGCTTCAGAACGTCAATGCCGCATTCACGCCCGACGCGACCTCTCACTGGCGCCGGCATTGCAGCAGCGCGACGGCCGAGAGAGCACCACCCGCGCGGCATCCCGGTGCAAGCGACTGCTCTGTGTTAACGACACCGCAGCCATACGTCGGTCCGCCGCCCACATTAATGACACGTGGCTGCCGACGAACCTACTCTGGCGCCAGCCGTCCATCCGTCTGCCGCGGCTCATTGCCATTCGCCCGCTATATTAACTTCAGCCCCAGCCCCCAGCCATAGCCAAAGACCCACAGTCATTCTCCTCCGGTCCCTTCCTTATGTCAGCACCACTCCAACCATGGCCTCCTCGCGCTCCAAAGCTCTCTTGGACGTACTGTCGCAGGAGCAGACGAAGGACATCGCCGGCTCCCCCCCCCCGGCCACCCTCCGCCGCCACGACCACGAAGCCGGCATGCCTGCGCGGGCGCAGCAGGTAGCGAGGAAGAGTAGTACATGGTAGGTCACCGCCGCTCTGGTCCCAGGAAGGCCACCGTTCCTCCACTAAGTCGACGCCAAGCTTGGTGGGGTAAACATCGGCGGCCGAATAGCCGCTTGACGGCGACGTGGAGGCAGAAATCTTCAGAACCTTGTGCTCCGGAGGAGGAGGTTATCGAGGCGGAGCTGGACAGAGCCGAGGCGGATGAGGAGGAGGCAAAGGCAATAGCCGAAGCTTCAGTTCTCGGGGCTCATGGCCGGACATGGTGGCTGGGCGCCGGCGATCGTTTAGATTAGGTTTACAGTAGGTTTTAGTACGGTTTGTGCGAAATATGTAATGAATTTCGTCTAGTTTATAGGAAAAGTTTTCGAAATGTAATGAATTTCATCCGGTTAATTTGAAATTTGCTTTGTTTGCACGAATTTCGTCCGGTTAGTTCATATAGTTGTCGAAAGGTATGCGGGCAGCATTGGATGGCATCCTCTGGCATCAATGTCCTCGGACAGATGCCGGTGTAAATTTGTGGGTCAGCGCTGAGATGCCCTAACTATCATGCTATAATCGCTAATAGTGCTCCATTATTTCGCAGGGAACAGTTATCCCTTGATCAAAATCAAATCCGCCGTGTTTCGCACTCCTCCCACGTAAGAGTGGAGATGCTTGCTTACATAAAAATGGAGCAAGTGGATGGCACTATAGCACGTCATATCACTCAAACCCACTAGGCCAAACTAGCCCGCCTAACGCGCGGGAAAGCCCCGCCCTCGTCATTTTGTTCTGGATTTCTACCGATCGATCGCACAAAAATGTTACACTTTGAAAGTTCAAAAGGAAAAGGCGGCACACTTAAAGCACGCCTGTTGCGTTCGCGTCGCACCCCCGACAGTCCAGCTCGCACGCCGCTCACCAAAGGGGACACGCATTGTCTTGCATTTTCACTGACATGTGGGACTGCAATTGAATAAACCGTCGATAGCCGAAATCTAATCGCTCGGCGGGCGTCAGCTGAGAAGAGAGAGACGGGGGAGGGAGAAGAGATCGCTCGCCCGCTGCGCACAGACTCCAAGAAATATGGTGATAATGTGAGGTGGGCCATGCGGGAGTCCGGAAAATCATAGGAAGTGAGATGACATGCATCTCAATTCCTATAGAGAAAGAGATGTTATTTGGTGCATAGGATAGGGATTTTTTTCATTGAGTCTAGGCTAATTTTTTTCCTCCAAAATATGAAGGATTGATTCCTATCCCACATAGGAATAGGAATCCATTCCTATAAACCAAAGGGCTTCAAAGGAATTTTTCCTTTGCAAATCCTATCCTATAGAGTTCCTACAAAATTCCTACAAACCAAAGAGGCAGGAGGGTCTCTCTCTCTCTCTAGATTTCTCTCCATCCCACAACCCCTCTAGCACACCTACACACTCTCTGTAGCCACTCCGAAAGTACGACGTCACTACACATTCACGCTTCCAACAAAAAAATTACACATTCACGCATGTTACAAGTACGTGCCAATTTTGCTGGCAATTAATGTGAATGTATCCGTGAACCAACTCTTTGAGTTTGATGTGAATTAATGTATAATTGTGGACTATTGTCTGATCGATTGCTAAGCCTACAATTTTAGGTGCTTGGGCTATTGGCCGATAGACGACGAATCAGACCTATAAGCATACCACGAGCTCATCAGCCCCAACGTTTCTCTTCGGTGAGTGTTTGCAAGTACTATAGCTCGCACAGTACCTAGCCTACTAACACCAAGAATCATCAAACAAGCCCTGCTGATATGATAAACAGTTCAAACTTACATCTAAGCATGCCATATATTACATCAAAAGCTGGTGAGGATACATCTGTTTCCATAACTTGGAGAGGGTTCAGATGATTCACTATCAAACAAAAGTAGCAAGTACCGCCCACACAAGACAGTGCACTAGCCCTAAGATGGTTTGATAACACGGATCGTTCTGCTAATTAAACACATCCTGCAAGCTACCTTGAAGGATTAGCACAACCAACTATTTCTTGTCATCGATCTCTCGGGCAATGACCACAGCACGGACAGCGGCATGGGAATCGATCTCTGGGACGATGTCCATAGGACGGACCGCGACATCGGAATCGATCTCTGGGGCGATGTCCACAGGACGTACAGCGGCATCGGAATCGATCTCTGGGGCGATGTCCACAAGACGGACAGCGGCATCAGAATCAATCTCCGGGGCGATGTCCACAGGACAAACAGCGGCATCGGAATCGATCTCCGGGGCGATGTCCACAGGACGGACCGCGACATCGGAATCATCAAGGACGTCCACCGGCACCTGCACAACCCTAACATATTAGCAAGCACATTGCAAATAATCAAAAACCACAACTATGGTAAGCCATTTTTTTACCTTGTCCAGCTCACCGGGGGATCCCATCCCTCCGGGGGCCATCTCCTCTATGGGAGCCATCGCCTTGCCAGGGAAATACTGCTTCTCAATGGCGACTATCTCCTCAAACTTGGCCTTGAGCCTCTCATAGGTGGCCATTCGAGTTTCTGGGGTAGGCATGGTGGGCCCCTTGCTGTTCTTCCAGCTTTCTTTTAGGAGTTCATCCACCAACGTCGTCAACTCTTTGGCCAGTGCTTGTTTGTTGGAGTTCTTCGTCTCCGTGGGTTGGCCCGCCAACATGGCCAACTCGTTGGTCGGTGCTCGCTTCCTGGAGATCTCTGTCTCGAGTGGGTTGTCCGCCAGCAACTCTTTGCCTAGTGCTCCAGGATCCATCAATAAACTGACAAACAAAAAGCAATCAAAAGGAAACCACAATCGCAATGAAAACGGGAAAAGAATAGGCAGTGAGAATCGGTCGGTGCTTCGCAAAAAGAAGATTCTTGGAATGAAAATATAGTAGCATCACTGATTCGCCCACCTTTCCTTCGTCGGTACAGAAGAAAAATGGCAGAAGTGAGTAGCCTGGAGTGAGGTTTTCTTCAAGAAAGGGGAGAAAGGGCTTCAACGAGCGTTCCAGTGAAATGATGGTTGCTTCGTCCAGTCCAACTTCGAGGCCACTTTACCACTGCTGGTAAGGTGTGGGTTTTGTGATATGAAGGGTCATGACGGCCGCACTGGGGTGACTGGTGAGTCTCGACTGTAGCACCTCGCTGTGATTTGGTGGATGGCACGCGGGCCCGGATGCTTGATGTCCCGCATGTAATAGAGCGGCTAGTCATATAAGTAGTTTGGACGACAGACGAGGAGCTCCGTCCTGGTTTATTGGTCCTTGGTCCCTATGATATTCTGTGCCAAAATTTGACTATAAATTTAACTAACCAAATGTTCATGCATGTCACAAAAAATTACATCATTGAAAACTGTGTTCAAATACGAATCCAAGGATATAACTTTTGTTAACATGCACTAACATTTTTCCAGTTAAATCTTTGGTCAAAATTTAGCACAAATTACAAAGGGGCCCAATAAATATTGTACTCTCACATTTTGTTTTGAGGATACTCCCACATAGAAAATATAAATAATAATGCATGTTGGTGCAGCTCACGTTTTCGATAATTTTAGCCGTGGGCTTGTTCACAATTTTTACGAGGCGGTGGTTGTTCACTTAATGGAGGGTCTAGTACTAGACTTGAATGATACAAAGTGCGACCTGGCACACCGTAACACCACTTGGAATAAGCGGGTAGCTATCTCAAAAAACAATCAATAATTCAAATAAAAATAGCGACCTGGCACGTACACAATTTTAAACGATTGTTTTGATGGAGTGAAAAAAGAAAACTACCCCACTATACGTATATATATAGGCAGGAGCCTCCGCGCTTGCTTGCTAGGGTTGCTCTATTCACACACTCTCATCCTCTCCAAATCTAAACAAGATAGCGGTGGTAACACTGTCTTTCTATCCTCACCGCTTGTTACAGATGCGGACGTATCCCCCTCCGTCGGTGAAGGGGAGGAGGGGCAGCGTTTAGGCCGTCATCGACAGCGAGGGAGGAGACCCATTGCCGGCCGCACCGTTAGCTCTGGCCGAGCGCCGGTGTGGGAGGTTCTCTGGTCCCTTCGTTGCTGCCCTAGTGTGGGCAGATCCGGCCTCCCGCCGCCTACCTATCCACACCCCGACGACCTTCAGGTATATCTTCCTTCGAAACCAGCCTAGCTCTACTTCCCAGCTTGCTACGTCGCTGCATGTGCATCATTTTCTACCTCTCAGCCCCCCTCGTAGCTAGGCTCGATCGGATGGTCGAACGTCACCTAATTTTTTTTCTATTGTTAGAGGTAAAGCTACTTCATGGAGTCGAATCTTGTACTTGGTTCAAACAAGAAATAAAGAGGAAAAATTTAGTATGTACATCAGACTTGGTACAAACAGGAAAGAAAGGGGGTGAAAGTAGTACAGACTGGTCATCCAACCGGTCTCTTGGTCGAAATGGGAAATATAGGCGAAACGTTGTACACAGTGGTATGACCAGGACTAGATTTGCTATCCACACATAGGAATAGGCGGCTAGAGTGAACAAAAATGGGACCAACCCAGATATGTTTGTTGGATGTTTGTTTCTCGGGGCAACAAACTCTGAATCACCACTTTATGCCCCGGTTTAGGTACATGGTGCTGGACTGCTGGTGCACCCACTGTCCCATTCCCTTATAGCAAATATTTTGCTGTTCTTAATCTAATGCCCCTGGTAAAATGAAGCCATGCCACTGTTATAAGCCATGACAAGTTTAACCAATTGTTTTTGCCAGTAATTTTTTGAGACTCTGACTATTTCCTCTGTAGCTTTTTGTGCAAACAAGGATATCCATTTCACCTCGTTGCTATTGCGACCTTTTGGTGCACTGCACAAAACACTTCTTAAAAGAAGTGATTTTTGTGCTGTTTAACTGGAATGTCAGAATGGAACCGTTGGTTCATTTCGGTGGAACTACACAAAGGGAGATCTGTGTTCCAATCTTCATCCTCCATATTGGCACCATAACCTTCCTTTAGGTAAGAATGATATTTAATGCATGTGTTCACCTCTATTTTGCGACTGCCATGAGAAAATAATGCTATTGTTTACTAGTACACTTGTACTCCCTCACTGACAAAACCAATTCTGAAATAGAAGGCCAATCATGTACTTGGTTTCACCAACTGGTGAGGATAAAGAGAAACAGAGCATGAAGAGGAAAACAAAGAAGAAGAAGAAGGAGGAAATGAAGAAGATCACATGATGGTACCGTCCTATGTTATCCTGACATCTTGCTAGTGGTATTGTATTGTTGTGTTGCTACTAGTCTTACTTTACTTGGAAGACTAGCAAGATGCCCGAGAGTTGCACGTAACATCAAGATGCATTTTTATGAGTAGTTTATCTTGTGAGAGAAAAGGATGAACGAGGGAAGGCCTTATTTTCAAATGTGGAGAGGGATGTGGGTATCTTTTTGCAAAATTGCCATAGTTTCCTTCCTATCTGTCAGATATAAATCAGACGGCCTATATTGCAGGATGGCAGGCACACCATCATCACCAACTCTGTTTTTTATAAGAGTAGAGAAGTAGAGATAGATAGAGAAATGCAGCAGAGTAGTACTTGGCTTGACGACACATCATACTAATTAACTGGATTCTAGATGCACGTGTGACCCAGCTCTACACGATCAACAGTGCCAAGGTGATCTTGCTGAAGCCGAGGCCTCAGTTGAGGCCATTCAAGGGCTCCGGCAACGTCTCCCTTACATGTGAGATGATCCTCCAGGAGCCCTTCCACTTCTGCTGTCTCTCCTGTATGGTCACTTAATTAATTAGGAGTACTTAAGTAGCACTAATTTATTGCTGCCTAATTTTCCTGTCGGAGTTAAACAAATCTTTAGTAGCACCCTATGCTGAATCATGTACGTGTGTATGTGTGTCTATTGGGGTAAATCATGTGGTGGAGCAGGGACGGAATCTTGGTAGTGTCATGACATAATAATGCTATTGTTTTGCATGTCAATTTATTGCCACTGGTTCAATGAGGCAATGTGTTGCGTATTGTCCATCATGAATTTGATGCTACTGTTAAAGTAATATGCTAATGTCTTTCTATCCTTTCTCACTAAGCTAATGAAGGTTTCACCTTGTTCCTACTTGTGCAAACAAGGATCATGTTGTGCCAATCGTACATTTTAGTGGAACTGCACAAGAGAATACAATGAACTGTATCCCAGCCAGTGCTTTAATTCTGTTGGAAGTTCTTGATAATCATTCGATATAATCTCACCACTGGTAAACAAGAGTGATGTCAACCATACATTTGAAGTGCACAAAAATATATACTATTGAATGATTCCAGTGTGCGCTTTATCATCCCTTCTGGGACTACTTGAATAAGCTTTTTTGCTCAGGTTGGTACCGGCCTAAGGCCTTCATCCATATTAGTTTGTTGTCATCTCTATTTGTATCGTGCTACTGTGTTGCTGATGTCTACTACGCAACTTTATTCTTGTAGACTCGTGTTGGGCCTCCAAGCGCAGCGTTTTGTAGGACAGTAGCAATTTTCCCTCAAGTGGATGACCTAAGGTTTATCAATCCGTGGGAGGCATGATGTATGCTAGAACTACGTCGGTTTTCGCCAGAGAGGGAGGGATGATGCAGCACAGCGACGGTAGGTATTTACCTCAGTGCTGAGACCAAGGTTATCGAATCAGTAGGAGAACCACGCAACACCACGTAAACAACTCCTGCACACAAAGAACAAATACTTGCAACCCGACATGTTAAAGGGGTTGTCAATCCCTTTTGGGTAACGAGATAGATAAATTTGTAGTAGATTGAAAGATGCAAATAAAATTCAGTGAGGTATTTTTGGGTTTTTGGATTAATAGATCTGAAAATAAAAGTTGCAAACAAATAAAAGAGCGAATAGCAAAATAGATCTTGAAGGCAAATATATTAAAGAAGAGACTCGGGGGCCGTAGTTTTCACTAGAGGCTTCTATCGAGAAAAATAGCAAATGGTGGAAACAAATTACTGTTGGGCAATTGATAGAACTTCAAATACTCATGACGATATCCAGGCAATGATCATTATATAGGCATCACGTCCAAGATTAGTAGACCGACTCCTGCCTGCATCTACTACTATTACTCCACACATCGACCGCTATCCAGCATGCATCTAGTGTATTAAGTTCATGGAGAAACGGGGTAATGCAATAAGAACGATGGCATGATGTAGACAAGATCTATTTATGTAGAAATAGGCCCCATCTTGTTATCCTTAATAGCAACGATACATACGTGTCGTTTCCCTTTCTTTCACTGGGATCAAGCACCATAAGATCAAACCCATCACAAAGCACCTCTTCCCATTGCAAGATAAATAGATCAAGTTGGCCAAACAAAACACAAATATCGAAGAAGAAATACGAGGCTATAAGCAATCATGCATATAAGAGATCAAAGAAGACTCAAATAACTTTCATCGATAAAAAGATAGATCTGATCATAAACTCAAAGTTCATCGGATCCCAACAAACACACCGCAAAAAAGAGTTACATCATATGGATCTCCAAGAGACCATTCTATTGAGAATCAAACGAGAGAGAGAAAGCCATCTAGCTACTAACTACGGACCCGAAGGTCTACAATGAACTACTCACGCATCATCGGAGAGGCACCAATGAGGATGATGAGCCCCTCCGTGATGGTGTCTAGATTGGATCTGGTGGTTTTGGAACTTGCGGCGGCTGGAATTGATTTTCGTCGACTCACCTAGGGTTTCTGGAATATTGGGGTATTTATAGAGCAAAGAGGCGGTGCGGGAGGCCCTCGAGGTGGGCACAACCCACCTGGGCGCGCCTGGGCCTCCAGGCGCGCCCTGGTGGGTTGTGCTCCCCTTGGAGCACCCCCCAGGTGCTTCTCCGTCCCACTGGATGTCTTCTGGTCCAAACAAAATCCACAAAAAGTTTCGCTGCGTTTGGACTCCGTTTGGTATTGATTTCCTGCGATGTAAAAAACATGCAGAAAACAACAACTGGCACTGGGCACTATGTCAATAGGTTAGTACCAAAAAATGATATAAAATGATTGTAAAACATCCAAGAATGATAATATAACAGCATGGAACAATCAAAAATTATAGATACGTTGGAGACGTATTAGCATCCCCAAGCTTAATTCCTGCTCGTCCTCGAGTAGGTAAATGATAAAAACAGAATTTTTGATGTGGAATGCTGCCTAACATGTTCATCACATATTCTTTTCTTAATAGCATGGACATTTGGACTTTTATATGGTTAAAAGCAATAGTCTAGTTTTGACATGATAACTTAAATACTCAAGCATATCAACAAGCAACCATGTCTTTCAAAATATCAACGCTAAAGCAAGTTATCCCTAGCCCATCATGCTCAATCATTGATCTATTCATGAAACACACTCGAATATTAGCTACACCCAATGCTCAAGTACGATCATAGTGCCCCTTAGTTGGTGCTTTGTAAGAGAAGATGGAGACTCAAATTAAAAATAAAAATTGCATAAAGTAAAAGAAAGACCCTTCGCGGAGGGAAGTAGTGATTTGTAGAGATGCCAGAGCTCAAAGCTTAAATTAAGAGATAAAAACATTTTGAGAGGCGTACTTTTCCCACCAACGAAAACGACTTAGAGCTCCCAACACTTTCCATGCTAGATATATCATAGGCGGTTCCCAAACAGAAAATAAAGTTTATTCCTTTTTCCACCATTTCTTTCACTTTCCATGGCTAGCCGTATCCACGGGTGCCCTCCATACCAACACTTTCCAAGGAATTTATTATTTGACAACATAAAGTAAATTCATTTTTCATTTCGGGACTGGGCATCCCTAATACCTTTGTCGTACTCCCGTGCAATGACAAGTGGATAAACACTCATCGTGAGAATAACACATCCAGCATGGAAAATATCGGCCACCCCTCACCGCCTCGCGAGCAATACGAGCACACAAAAGAGAAATTTATTTTGAAAATTAGAGATGGCACATACAAATTTGCTTAGAACAGCATGAAAATACCGCATATAGGTAGGTATAGTGGACTCATATGGCAAAACTGGTTTAAAGGGTTTTGGATGCACAAGTAGTGATCATACTTGGTGCAAATGAAGGCTAGCAAAAAGATTGAGAAGCGCCCAACCAAGAAACGAATAATCTCGTAAGCAAGCATTAAGCATAAGTAACACCGAATAATGCACCATAAGTAAGATATAATTTCATTGCATAACTATTGACTTTCGTACTTGCATAGGGAATCACAAACCTTAACACCAATATTCTTACTAAAGCACAATTACTCATCAACATGGCTCACATATTATATCGCCATATCTCAAAACTATTACAAAGAACCAAGTTTATTTTATCCAATGATCTTCATGAAAGTTTTTATTATATCCTTCTTGGATATCTATCACTTTGGGACTAGTTTCATATGTTGCTTTTAATAAGCTCAAACAAATATAAGTGAAGAACATGAGCATAATATTTCTTTCTCTCAAATTAATCTAAGTGAAGCAAGAGAGAATTTCTTCAAAATTTTACTAAGTCCCAAATAAATCTAAGTGAAGCATGAGAGCATTTCTTCAAAAATAACAAAGCACACCGTGCTCAAAAAGATATAAGTGAAGCACTAGAGCAATTCCAAGGCTCTAAAAATTTAAGTGAAGCATAGGAGCAAGCATAGCATATTTTTTGGCTCTCTCAAAAAGGTGTGTCCAGCAAGGATTCAAGACTTAAAATAAAAAGCAAAAAAAGAAAAGACTCAAATCATACAAGACGCTCCAAGGAAAACTCATAATATGTGACGAATAAAAATATATTTCCAAGTAAAATACCGATGGTCGTTAGAAGAAAGAGGGGATGCCACTCGGGGGCATCCCCAAGCTTAGTTGCTTGATACTTCTTGAATATTATCTTGGGGTGCCTTGGGCATCCCCAAGCTTAGCCTTTTGCTAATCCTTATTCCTTCATCCATCGTAATATCACCCAAAACTTGAAAACTTCAATCACACAAAACTCAAAAAAACCTTCGTGAGATCTGTTAGTATAAGAAAACAAATCACTACTTTAAGTACTGTTGCAAACCCATTCATATTTTATTTTTGCATTATATCTACTGTATTCAAACTTTTCTATGGCAAAAATCTTCAAAGAAAACCATAGAATCATCAAAACAAGCACACAACGCAAAGAAAACAGAATCTGTAAAAAACCAAACAGCTTGTAGCAATCTGGATATTTCGAATACTTCTGTAACTCCAAAAATTCTGAAAAAATTAGGACAACGTGAGAATTTTTTTTATTAATCTTATTCAAAGAGAATCAAATCAAAATCACTTTTCTGTTAAAAATAAGAATTGTTTTCCTGAGCGCAAAAGTTTTTGTTTTTCAGCAAGATCAAATGGACTATCACCCAAATCAACCCAAAGGCTTTGCTTGGCAAAAACACTAATTTAAACCACAAAAACACATCTAACCAGAGGTATAATTGGGTATTTTATTGAAAACAGCAACAAAACCAAAAAGCAAAAAGATACAAGTTGGGCTGCCTCCCAACGAGCGCTATCGTTTTACGCCCCTAGCTAGGCATAACGCAAAAGATCTACATGTTGTCAACTTTGTTTCGAGATCCATAAGATGCCCTCATGATTGATTCATAAGGTGGCCTAATTCTTGTCCTAGGGAATTGCTCCATACCCTTCCTTAGTGGAAATTGAAATTTAATATTGCCTTCTTTCATATCAATCATGACACCAATAGTACGTAAAAACGGTCTACCAAGAATAATTGGGCAAGACGGATTGCAATCAATATCAAGAACAATAAAACCTATGGGCACATAATTCCTATTTGCAAGAATAAGAACATCATTAATTCTTCCCATAGGCTTTTTAATAGTAGAATCCGCCAAGTGCAAATTTAAAGAGCATTCTTCAATATCGGTAAGACCAAGCACATCACACAAAGATTTCGGAATTGTAGAAACACTAGCACCCAAGTCACATAAAGCAAAACACTCATAATTTTTAATCTTGACTTTGATAGTAGGTTCCCATTCATCATGTAGTTTTCTAGGAATTGAAACTTCTAATTCCAACTTTTCTTCAAAAGCTTTCATTATAGCATCAACAATATGTTTAGTAAAAGCTTTATTTTGTTCATAGGCATGGGGTGAATTTATCATGGATTGCAACAAAGAAATACAATCAACCAAAGAGCAACTATCATAATTAAAGTCCTTGTAATCAAAAATAGTGGGCACATCACTAATTAAAGTCTTGACCTCTTCAAACCCACTTTTATCAAAAATTGCAACAAGATTTTCACCCTCCAAATTATCAGGACGCCTTCTAGCTAAAGTTGACTCTTCTCCAGTCCCTTTATCATCAATCTTAATTTTACTAAACAAGGAATCAATAGAAGAAACACCAATCATTTTAAGATCTTCATCACTTTTATGAAAGCAATCACTAGAAAACGCTTTTTCTAAAAATTCTCGTCTAGCTCTAAGCATAGCGGTCCTTTTCTTACTTTCATCCATAGAAACATAAAGAGCTTTAATAGATTCCTCAACCTTAGGCACAAAAATTTTCATCTTGAGATTTTCCACATCGTGAGAAATTCTATCAATACTTCTAGACATATCATCAATCTTATTCAGCTTTTCTTCGATTGTAGCATTGAAAACTTTTTGAGTATTGATAAATTTTTTAATATTATTCTCAAGATCAGAGGTGTTCCTATTATTATTATAAGAAGGATTAGCATAGGAATTGCCATAATTATTAGAGGAATTAATAGGAAAAGGCATAGGATTAAAATTACCTCTATAAGCATTGTTATTAAAGTTGTTTCACGAAATAAAGTTCACATCTATGGCATCACTATTTTGCTCAATCAAAGTAGACAAAGGCATATCATTAAAATAAATAGGAGCATTTTTATTAGCAACCAACTTCATAAGAGCATCAACTTTTTCACTCAAAGAATTTATTTCTTCTACCGAATTAACTTTTTTACTAGTAGGAGCCCTTTCGGTATGCCATTGTGAATAATTTGCCATGATGTTATCTAGCAATTTAGTAGCTTCACCCAAAGTAATTTCCATAAAAGTACCCCCCGCAGCAGAATCTAAAAGATTACGAGAAACAAAATTCAATCCCGCATAAAAAATTTGTATGATCATCCAAAGATTTAACCCATGAGTTGGGCAATTCCTTAGCATCATTTTCATCCTTTCCCAAGATTGTGCAACATGCTCATGCTCAAGTTGCTTGAAATTCATGATCTGGGTTCTAAGGGAAATGATTTTCGCAGGCGGAAAAAACTTAGTGATAAAAGCATCCTTGCACTTATTCCAAGAATCAATTCTATTGCGAGGCAAAGAGGAAAACCAAATTTTTGCATGATCTTGCAAAGAAAACGGAAATAATTTAAACTTCACAACATCATTGTCCACATCTTTTTTATTTTGCATATCGCATAATTCCACGAATGTGTTAAGATGGGACGCGGCATCCTCATTAGGAGTACCAAAAACTGATCTTTCATAACAAGATTCAACAAAGCAGTATTAATATCACAAGTCTCCGCGCTAGTGGCGGGAGGAGCAATCGGAGTGCTAATAAAATCATTGTTGTTGGTATTTGATAAATCACACAACTTGGTGTTCTCTTGAGTCATGGTGACTTCGCAACAAGATTGCACTCAAAGACAGATTTGAGGAGAAAACGGCGAACGAAAAAGAGGGCGAATAAAACGGCAAATTTTTGTGAAGTGTGGGAGAGGAAAACAAGAGGCAAATGGCCATTAATGTAAATTGCAAGGAGATGAGATTTGTGATTAGGAACCTGGTAGATGTTGATGATGTCTCCCCGGCAACGGCGCCAGAAACTCCTCTTGATGTCTGCTAGAACTACGTCGGTTTTTCCCCAGAGAGGGAGGGATGATGCAGCACAGCGACGGTAGGTATTTCCCTCAGTGATGAGACCAAGGTTATCGAACTAGTAGGAGAACCACGCAACACCACGTAAACAGCTCCTGCACACAAAGAACAAATACTTGCAACCCGACGTGTTAAAGGGGTTGTCAATCCCTTTCGGGTAACAAGATAGATAAAATTGTAGTAGATTGAAAGATGCAAATAAAAGCAAATAAAATTCAGCGAGGGATTTTTGGGTTTTTGGATTAATAGATCTGAAAATAAAAGTTGCAAACAAATAAAAGAGCGAATAGCAAAATAGATCTTGAAGGCAAATATATTAAAGAAGAGACCCGGGGGCCGTAGGTTTCACTAGTGGCTTCTCTCAAGAAAAATAACAAAAATTACTGTTGGGCAATTGATAGAACTTCAAATACTCATGACGATATCCAGGCAATGATCATTATATAGGCATCACGTCCAAGATTAGTAGACCGACTCCTGCCTGCATCTACTACTATTACTCCACACATCGACCGCTATCCAGCATGCATCTAGTGTATTAAGTTCATGGAGAAACGGAGTAATGCAATAAGAACGATGACATGATGTAGACAAGATCTATTTATGTAGAAATAGACCCCATCTTGTTATCCTTAATGGCAACAATACATACGTGTCGTTTCCCTTTCTGTCACTGGGATCAAGCACCGTAAGATTGAACCCATCACAAAGCACCTCTTCCCATTGCAAGATAAATAGATCAAGTTGGCCAAAAAAAACCCATATATTAGAGAAGAAATACGAGGCTATAAGCAATCATGCATATAAGAGATCAAAGAAGACTCAAATAACTTTCATGGATAAAAAGATAGATCTGATCATAAACTCAAAGTTCATCGGATCCCAACAAACACACCGCAAAAAAGAGTTACATCATATGGATCTCCAAGAGACCATTGTATTGAGAATCAAACGAGAGAGAGAAAGCCATCTAGCTACTAACTACGGACCAGAAGGTCTACAATGAACTACTCACGCATCATCAGAGAGGCACCAATGAGGATGATGAACCCCTCCGTGATGGTGTCTAGATTGGATCTGGTGGTTCTAGAACTTGTGGCGGCTGGAATTGATTTTCGTCGACTCCCCTTGGGTTTCTGGAATATTGAGGTATTTATAGAGCAAAGAGGCGGTGCCGGAGGCCCCCGAGGTGGGCACAACCCACCTGGGCGCGCCTGGGCCTCCAGGCACGCCCTTGTGGGTTGTGCTGCCCTCGGAGCACCCCCTGGGTGCTTCTCCGGCCCACTGGTTGTCTTCTGGTCCAAAAAAAATCCACAAAAAGTTTCACTGCGTTTGGACTCCGTTTGTATTGATTTCCTGCGATGTAAAAAACATGCAGAAAACAGCAACTGGCATTGGGCACTATGTCAATATGTTAGTAGAAAAAATGATATAAAATGATTATAAAATGATTGTAAAATATCCTAGAATGATAATATAACAGCATGGAACAATAAAAAATTATAGATATGTTGGAGACATATCAAGGCGTAGGATGAAGATGGTCTCTCTCAAACAACCCTGCAACCAAATACAAGAAATCTCTTGTGTCCCCAACACACCCAATACAATGGCAAATTGTATAGGTGCACTAGTTCGGTGAAGAGATGGTGATAAAAGTGTAATATGGATGGTAGAAATATATTTTTATAATCTGAATAAATAAAAATAGCAAGGTAGCAAGTGACAAAAGTGAGCACAAACGGTATTGCAATGCTTGAAAACAAGGCCTAGGGTCCGTACTTTCGCTAGTGCAATCTCTCAACAATGCTAATATAATTGGATCATATAACCATCCCTCAACGTGCGATGAAGAATCACTCCAAAGCTCTTATCTAGCGGAGAACATAAGAATAAATTGTTTGTAGGGTACGAAACCACCTCAAAGCTATTCTTTCCGATCGATCTATCCAAGAGTTCGTACTAAAATAACACCAAAGCAAGTTCAGATTCATAATGCTCAATCCAACACAAAGAACCTCAAAGAGTGCCCCAAGATTTCTACCGGAGAAACAAAGACAAGAACGTGCATCAACCCCTATGCATAGATTACCCCAATGTCACCTAGGGAATCCGCGAGTTGAGTGCCTAAACATATATCAAGTGAATCAATATAATACCCCATTGTCACCACGGGTATTCATATGCAAGACATATATCCAGTGCTCTCAAATCCATAAAAGTATTCAATCCGATAAAACGAAATCTCAAAGGGAAAACTCAATTCATCACAACAAGATAGAGAGGGGAAAACACCATATGATCCGACTATATTAACAAAGCCCGCGATACACCAAGATTGTGCATCTCAAGAACACGAGAGAGAGGGAGATTAAACACATAGCTACTGGTACAAACCCTCAGCCCCGAGGGTGGACTACCCCCTCCTCATCATGGTGGCCGCCGGGATGATGAAGATGGCCACCGGTGATGATTCCCCCCTCCGGCAGGGTGCCGTAATGGGGTCTACATTGGTTTCTCGTGGCTACAGAGGCTTGCGGCGGCGGAACTTCTGATCTAGGGTCTCCGCGATGGTTTTTGGAATATTTGGCAATTTATAGGGCGAAGAGGCGGTGCGGGAGGCCACCGAGGTGGGCAAAACCCACCGGGGCGCGCCTGGGGGCCCAGGCGCGCCCTGGTGGGTTGTGCCCCCCTCAGGGCACCCCCCAGGTGCTACTCTGGCCCATTGGATGTCTTCTGGTCCATAAAAAATCCACAAAAAGGTTCGCTGCGTTTGGACTCCGTTTGGTATTGATTTTCTGCGATGTAAAAAACAAGCAAAAAACAGCAACTGGCATTGGGCACTATGTTAATAAGTTAGTCCCAAAAAATGGTATAAAGTTGCTATAAAATGATTGTAAAACATCCAAGAATGATAATATAGCAGCATGAACACTTCATAAATTATAGATATGTTGGTGACGTATCAGTTGCTACTGTCATGAGAAACTCCTTTATCTTTGCACGTTAAACTTTTGCAACCTATGATACATGGCAATGCTTTGAGTGTTGAGCTAATTGGCACTGATTAAATAAACTAATAGCTCTCTTTAAGCAAGACTACTATGTTGCTAACTTTACCCATTAAGATAATGAGGGTGCTTCTATTTGTTAGTGTATGTTTCATCAACTAGTCCCACTATTACAGTAATCTCACTCTCTCAATATATGTGCCAACAGGGATGCTCGATTTTGGTGGAACTGCACAAAAACTTTGGGTGCTTCATTGCCTCGACTGCTTCCTTCCTTTCCTGTCAGTCGCTTATCTCGGCTTCCAGTCAAAGGAAATAGTATTTGATATGCTACCTCACACAGGTTGGTACCTGTCTTTATCCTGATTATTGTGCTTGTCATATGTATTGGTAATTTGGTATTGTGCTACTATTTGCCGATTTCATAAAGGAGTAACTTGGAGCCTGAACTCACAGGCAAATCATTACATTGCACTACTAGGGAAAACCTTATACACAGAATCTTAGCAGCAGCGCGGTACAGGAAGAGGCGCTACTGCTAATTAGCATTAGCGCGGGAAAAAAACTGGCGCTACTGCTACTGACTTAGCAGTAGCACGGCTCGGTGGAACCACGCTGCTACTAAAATTGACCGACCATTCCCGCCACTCTTGGTTTAGCAGCAGTGCGCTCTAGCTAACCGCGCTACTGATAAAGTAATAGTAGTAGCGCGCTTTTTTTGGGTGACGCTACTGCTAATTTTGAAACTAGCCACATGGCGGGCCCCGCTTAGCGGTAACGCGTGTGCCATAAGCGCGCTGCTGCTATCTTATTAGCAGCAGCGCGGTTTACGACCAGCGCTACTGCTAATCCGTAGCATATACCACCTTTTCCCTCCCCCCTCCCCCTCCCCCATCCTCTCTTCCTCACTTTCCCCTACCTCCCACCTCCTCTCTCCCTCACTTTGCTTCTTCCTCACTAATTTTCCCCCCATTACTCTCCATCTTCTACTGTAACATCCCCAGTTTACTCCACTCTGGTTGAGCTACTTAACCTGCCATGTCATCATGATCATTCTAACAAAATTGTATTAGAAAATAATTTAACTTCAAATCAAAATTCAAATTGCAAGTCAAATATTTATTTCTTCAATCAACCAAACAAAATTGTTCATGATGTTGCAAATATTCCCAAGGCATTTATAAAATTGAAAGCAACTTCATATAAACTCCAAAAATGCCCCTGGACATTTACAACAGTAGTCCAGCAGCATTTAACTCACCTCATTCAATTTCAAAAAAATATTAAAACTATTCCAATTGCCTCCAAAATATTTGTGGCACTGTCTAAACTCACCAGTGAATTAATGGGACACTTTTCATATTTTCCCAAGGTGAATAGTGTGCCCAAATATTCTGTTACTCCTCTCTGTTAATCAAATAAAAAAACAGAGAAATAGAAAAGGGCCGTAGCCACTTACCTGACTGCTGGGCCGAACCAGCCCAGCCCACCTTACCTGATCCCCATCGCGGTGTCGTCGTCCCCGTGGTCGCTGCGCCTCCACCGCCCACAGCTCGACACGCCGACGGACGGGCAGGCAGCCTCCACCGCTTTCCAATTCTTTGGCCGAAGTTGAGTCTAGTGGTCGAAAACTGTTTTACTAACTTGACTGTGTGGCTTACGGGCCCACGTCGCCAACTGGGTGGTACTAGGATCTTTTATTCCTCGTCTATACTCTGGGACTCTGATCTCTCTCCTATCCGGGTTAAAGATTTTACTAACTCCGACATTAGGATCTCGTAACCGTTTTCTCCCGGAGAGCCCCCTCATTCCAGAAGATGGCGAGTCATCATCAGAAGGCTCCGAAGATACTTCCCGAAGTTTTCCGAGACCCCTTTACCCACTCCTTTTGCAGTTTACTAACACCGATAATCCCCGTGGATATCTACACATCTTTGCCGTTGTATCATCATGGCCAGTCAATCATGCCTGTACGAGGTACCCCGTAATACTCCTCGTTAAACCGGGAATCCTTTGAACCTACTGTTGTGCAGCTTCTTTCACACTGCGGTTAATTCCTCACATTACCGGGGATATGATCACTCCCAGTTGTTCCTATGATTCCTAAAACACTTTGAAATATCGTCTGATCTTCCGAGAATCCTCTGCAGCCTATTGCCCTTAAAATTCTTACTTACTTACCTTATGGTTAGCTACCCTTTGTCTAGTAATCTTCGTGGACATTCCTTGTCAATGCCATTTGCGTCCCTTAATACAATCTGCTGCGAACGCTTTCTATCATCCGTCAATTCCTAGAATTCGTCCTTCCGGCTCATTCACCATTTCGGTCATGAGCTGGTTTTCGGCCAATCAAGTATTGGTTGATTGTCTAGCTAAGCTTGTACAAATCACTCGTCCCTCTGCCCAGGTGAACTAATTGTCACTCCTGACTTTGGAATTCGTGAACCCCCCGAATTTTAAACCTGGATTGTTCAAGTGCTTCCTTAATTAGATGTACTTGCCTCTCATCCTTTCTCGGAGGACTCTCAGGTGGAACCAGCCGTTAAAACCTTACCCCATTAGTTCTCACGGATTACTTGATTCCTTTTGTGGACAATTATCCGACCAATTCTTTTCTAATTTAAGAACCTTATCGGTTCCTTCCCCGTTGACATTGCCTTTGGCACTGAATCATTCTCTACTTCTTGCCGACTGTACATTCGCCCAGATTGCATGGCACGGAGAGGTAGTGTATTCCTTCTCCTTATTGACTTGGGACTTACTTCTGACTAGGACATGTCCCGTAAACATGGTTGGAGATCTCTCCAAGACGGAATACCAAAGTTGTCCATCTAGTTCTGTCCAACCTACTCATCTTTTGATCAGAGCTTTTGCTTCCGATCCTTCGTTTCTGAACCATGAATCCTTTGTACTTAAACGTGGGATTATTCCGATGTTTCTATAATCCTATGCCGTCACATCCTTCCTCTTATGGTTGAGTGCCGCTACTCACGCCAGATCCTATGTCGTCTACCTGATGTTTTGTTAGATTAATATCCGACAGTATCTTTCATACTCAAACATTCTGTGAGCTCTTTTCTTGGTACTTGATACCTCCGGTAAATTGTATCACCTGCTTTGACTTCGATACTCTGCTTTCGAACTCGCAACCCTTACTTTGGTTGTTGGTTGTATGGATTCGTAAAATGTCCCGATGGGTTGAACCTATGCTTTTCCTAAATCGTGTGAACTCGAAGGTTATGCGAGTCATACTCTTCGGGTGCTTCACCAGATAAATTCTCAGCACTACAATTTCTTTGAAAACGAGAAGTGAATGAAAGGTTGTGCATTGAAGAAGTGGGGGTCGACCTTGAACCTTTGTGTTCATGCCCATGGAAACGATGTAGAACTTATCATGGAAGCTGCTCGTAAGAATAATTATTCCCCTGGTACAAGTTTATATTGGATCTAAGAATTGATCCTTTGCAAACATGGTTCCGACCATATTTCCTCTTTGGGTTCATTTCCCGGATAAGTTAAAATACTTGTCCTCTGCAGATCATTTTCCCCGTCCAACCTCTGCTCCGACTTACTTTCCGGTGTTACCCCTAGTACTTGTTACTGGGAAGTCTAACACCCCATTACAACATTCCTAGCCGGATCAGCTATATCCCTATCGTGCTAACTTTTAAACTGTGCTACCTGGCCCTTCATCCCGGAGCACAATTTTCAACGATGAGTTAAGCTCACGTCGACCTTCCTCATCTTGTCATATCACCTCAAACAACAAGCTTGATTTCGAGCTTGTGTCGTATCTGTGGATCCAATAATCTTTCGCCTCGGCATTCCTTTCTCTTGATGTCATCGCTGACTGATTACATCTTCTTGAAATCTCTCGACAAATGTGTCGTGATCATCATCAACATTCCGAGCTCTTTCAGAATATCGATCGAATTCATGTTGAGAAATACCATCCCTGCCCCTCGATGATTTGTGATATCACCGATGACACCTTGACTTCCGACCAACACAAACCTGGTCGTGTGTGGTTATTCCTTACGTCCCGAGATACCCTTGTAAATGTTTTTCGGTACCTCTGGATATCTTCGAACCCAATCTATTACTTGACACCTTATCATTGCCGCAACGAAGCATGACTATGGACTTCCGAATATCAACAAGAACATTGGAGGCACATTGCCAAATGCTTCTGGATCTATTATCCGGACACCATTGTGCGGGTAACATCTTGATTTCTCCCTCGCCCTTTATCTAAATGGTTTTGTACCGGCTGAACTGTTCAGGTATATCGTGTTCTACTTTTCCCTGGAATGGATATACCCCTAATTCTTGTGTATAGGCACATCTATCCTTTTCATTGGTCTGCTGAATCCGATAATTTCATTTTCCTTTCCATTGTTTTGTTTAACCTTTCCTGTGTTCTATATAATGTAAGCAGAAATGAATCCCTGCTTATAAAACACCTCGGTCAACAGCTTTGACCGTGTGATCCTGTTACTATCGTCGAAGACATTCCGGTAACCACCGATGGACGAGAACTTTGCCTTTTGGTCCACCTCGTTCAACGAGCAGGAAAATGGTTCTCTTCGTCCCTCGCCCTTGGTACCAAAGTTGCCACCGACATAAATGACAGACTATCCTCTGACATACCCTGATGTCGTGACCGGTAAGATGTCACCGTTCTCCCTACTCTTGATCGACACCCCTCCACAGTTCCACAGGATCGGAACCTGACTCTCCTGAAATATCCTTGATTTTGAAGCATCCTTTGCCCTTGACTTTGTGTGTTATACCGAGTCACCCCTCGAGAGATGATCTACCTCCGATACCCGGAACCCCTGTTCACACTTCGTTCAGGTATCGATCGAATATCCATTCGCTTGATACTTCTTGAACCTTCATACTCTGCTCTCGATGTTTCCTAAGTTTCAACTCGAGAGAAACTTTTGCCGTATTCCCTGAACTGTCCATCAGCTAATCGATCCTATAAGGATCAGTTCTCTCGAAGTTACTCCTTATTTCCCCACTTAAATCTCGGGACGAGATTTCTTGTAGTGGAGGAGACTTGTAACAGCCCCAGTTTACTCCACTCTGGTTGAGCTACTTAACCTGCCATGTCATCATGATCATTCTAACAAAATTGTATTAGAAAATAATTTAACTTCAAATCAAAATTCAAATTGCAAGTCAAATATTTATTTCTTCAATCAACCAAACAAAATTGTTCATGATGTTGCAAATATTCCCAAGGCATTTATAAAGTTGAAAGCAACTTCATATAAACTCCAAAAATGCCCCTGGACATTTACAACAGTAGTCCAGCAGCATTTAACTCACCTCATTCAATTTCAAAAAAATATTAAAACTATTCCAATTGCCTCCAAAATATTTGTGGTACTGTCTAAACTCACCAGTGAATTAATGGGACACTTTCCATATTTTCCCAAGGTGAATAGTGTGCCCAAATATTCTGTTACTCCTCTCTGTTAATCAAATAAAAAAATAGAGAAATAGAAAAGGGTCGTAGCCACTTACCTGACTGTTGGGCCGAACCAGCCCAGCCCACCTTACCTGATCCCCATCGCGGTGTCGTCATCCCCGTGGTCGCCGCGCCTCCACCGCCCACAGCTCGACACACCGACGGGCAGGCAGCCCCGAGAAGATAAGGCCGAGGCCATCCATCTCCCCTGGCCTCCCCACATTCACTCCTCCCTCCTCTACTATCTCCCACGCGAGCTCGCTCGACTCTCTCTCCCTTTGTCCGAACGCCGCCGTCGCCGCAGTTCGCCATTGCCGTGGCCCCGGGCATCACTCGCCGCTCCAAGCTGTCCGGAAGGACCATCATGGTCATCTTCGTCGCCTACGCCAAGTCGTTGGAGCCAGTGAGCACCGCAGCCACCGGATCGACTCGATCCCCTCCGCCGGCCAACTCCACTGCCCCGCGCCGATCTGCCTCGAGCCTGCGCTACTAAGCTCTCACCGGACCACCTTGCGTCCCCACGGTGAGCTCCACATCCTCCCTCCCCTCTGGGTTGCTCTCATTTGCGCCGTTGCTAGCCGTTGCCATGGCCGAGCCCCTGCTTCCGCTGTAGCACTCGCAGCCATCGCCCTCGTTCACCCCGCACCGCGCAAAGGCCTCCGCAGTGCTTCTGGGAACCCCAGGCAGCGCGCGCGCGTTTCTTTTCATCCCGGGTGAGTCGCTAGACTCGACCCCGAGCTCGCCATTTTTGGTCTGCCGCCATTGCTCGCCGTAGTCACTGTTTCGGCCACCCCCGTCGACGCTGCTTTCCCCAGGTCGATGTGCGCCATCGCTCCGGTCACGTAGGTACTTGTGGTGGCCCGAACGGACCACCACAGCTGTTTTCTGGCCGGATCCGAGCGCGGTAGATGGTCGCCGGAGGCAACTCCGGCGCCGTTTCGGCGCCGCTGACGTGGCCGCACACGTGGCCTCCCCACAGCCACTGCCACTGGGCCCCTGGGTCCTGTTGACCCAGTCAAATGCTGACTGGGCAACGCCCAGTCACTGACCAGTGGGCCCCGCGCTAATTAAAGATTTAAAAGTAAAAGAAAATGTTAAATAAGTTAATTAGACTAATCACTCACTGACATGTGGGCCACACCCTCTAATTAACCCTCTGTTAGTCCAGATTAACTCTGTTAGGTTAACAGAGGCTGACATGTGGGTCCCACTGGACCCACATGTCAGGTTTGACCTGTACAGCCGCTGTTGACTTGCTGATGTCAGCATGACATCATGCTGACGTCATAATTCATTTTTCTGTTAATAAAATTAATTCCAGAAATTCAAATAATCTTTAAAAATTCGTAACTTTTAAACCGTAGCTTGGATCGAAAAAGTTAAAACATGAAAGTTGCTCAGAACGACGAGACGAGTCTGATCGTGTCGTCTGTTTCTTTATCGGAACCTCCTACGTAAAAGAACTCGTAACTCCGGACTCGTATCCGGTAGATGAATAGTGCACACACCCTGGTTATTAAATCCCAGATTAATTCTAAAAATAACTAAATGACTTAGATGCATAATTAGGCAACCCTGCACTGCATCATAGCATCACACGCACCGTATTGCATTTGTTTGCATTATGTTTACCTGTTTATTCCCCCTCTTCTCTCTCGGTAGACCCCGACGTTGACGTAGCTCCCGAGGCAGACGCAGCTCAGGAGTACGACTACGTCCCCGACGACACCACCGACGACCTTGCCCTTGCCCCAGAGCAAACAGGCAAGCACCCCCATTTTGAGCATGCCTATATCGCCTATTCTCTTCTCTCTTATGCTTGCATTAGAACTGCTGCTGCTACTGTTTCCTATATCTGTTGCATAGCCTGTTTATTGTAACCTGCCTTGCTACCTTACTGGTTATCCTAGACTGCTTAGTATAGGCTGGGTAGAGACACGACAGAGACCCCCCCCCCACTTGATCCCGACTGCCCTGCTGGATATCAGAAGACCCGATCATCGGGATTGAAGACCAGACCCTGGCACCGCACATCACTTCCCCTTAGTTGCCGACACTGCTGGGTTACCGTCGAGTGCCAAGGGTGATACCTCGTCAGCACTTCTGATGTTAACCTTGTAGGTTAGTTACTCGGTCGTGGTAAGCGAGGGTGATTCCTCCTACACCACCCCAGATAACGACATCGTCGCGCAACTCCTCAAGTGTGGACCTCGAGGGTGATTCCTCCTTTGTTCACCTTGACTATAACATCAGGTGGGATTCCATCGAGGGTGATTCCTCAGGGTTCCCCTGGTGTCAGACACACAGATACTGTTGTTGAGTTGACTTGCACTAAACCATGATACTAAAGACGGGTCGGCCCTGAGGGGTACCCGCGTGAGCTTATTGCGAAGTGATGTGGAGTCGGGTTGACCTGGATGGTGCCCGCGAGATAACTATGAGGCGTGGCCGGGCATTCTTAGCCCTTGCCGCAAGTCCTCGAGACGGGGCGACGGGGTCACATCGATCGTGAGTCTCTGCTCATTTCCGCGCGCTCCTAATCCACTACGGTTTGGATATTTGATCCGAGGGGCCTCTGGCCCGATAGCACTAACCATCACGTGGGCATAGTATGGGCGTTCTGCGTCGTATACTTCAGCCAGAGCTTAATGGACGTCAGCGACTGAGCGGCGCCCGCTGAATTGGACTGGGAACGCAATCGCGCTTGTATAAGGGGTTGCTAGGTCTGCTTTCAGCCGCGTACGCAACGTGCAGGAGTTCCCGGGGCGAAGGCCCAAGACCCCTGGGCGCATAGGTTTAGTCCGGCGTGCTGACCTCTCCGTTAAGTATTTGGTCGGGTTGCGGCGTGTTGCTTAGCCGAGGCCGGGCATGACCCAGTAAAGTGTGTCCGGCTGGAGTTAAGCGAGCGTGGTGGGTAAGTTGGTGCACCCCTGCAGGGAAGAAACTTCTATCGATAGCCTGTCCTACGGTAACGGACACTCGGAGTTGTATCCCGATCGGTACAACTAGAACATGTGATGAGAACTGGATAGTACGGCTCTGGGATTGCTTTCTCGCAGGGAGTCGAGAAAGGATCTCAGGTCGAGGTTGATGATACTACTACTACTACTTTACATTATGTTCATCTGCTCTCTTCTATTGCTGCAAGACTGTCAAAGATTGTTGAAGATGCTAGTCTTCGATAGGACTAGGCTTTCCCCCTCTATTTTGGCATTTCTGCAGCCCAGTCCACATATACAGCCATCCCTTTGACAATGTTGCATATGTAGTGTAGATCCTTGCTTGCTGAGTACTTCGGATGAGTACTCACGTTTGCTTTACTTTCTTTTTCCCCCATATCCAATTGATGCCACCAGACGACGGAGCCCCTGAGCCAGACACCCCAGCCGACGACCAGTACTACTACCCGCCTAGCGAGTACTACTATTACGAGGAGCCGACTGACGACCAGGAGTAGGATCGGAGGGTCCAGGGCAGGAGGCCTACGCCTTTCGATCGTAGTATTTTATTTTACCCCGCCTCTGTGAAGGCTTATCTCTCTCTCTCTCTGTAATATATCTGTACTCAGATATCTGATGCTTCCGCTGACGCTTGTATGCCATCGAGCTATGTATTCGAGCCCTCGAGGCCCTGGCTTGTAATATAAAGCTTGTATGACTTTATTTATATTTTAGAGTTGTGTTGTGATATCTTCAAGTGAGTCCTTAGGCTTGATCGTGCGCATTTGCGTGTATGATTAGTGCACGATTAAGCCGGGGTCGTCACATCTACCTACCTTTCTCTCTCTTTATTACTCCTAGCTAACTACACCACCTCCATTAATGCATCTCCTTTCTCTTTTTCCTTCCCCCTCCACTAGTTGAAGTTGTCTCCTCCCAAACTAGCTAGCTAGGTAGATGTAGCATTTAGTGAAGTGACCTATGTACCCCCTAACTAGATGTAGCCTTGTCAAGAAGAGCTTTGTCCACTTTTGATGTCCCTACTACATCATCATCTCCACCGTGTGCTCGATCTCGAGATAGGTGATTAAAAATTTATGCTTTTGCAAGAATGGAAATATGTGTATGTGTGTGCGATATGACATAAACGGGCGATATGATGGAAATTGTGTGTGTGGCATGAGTTGACGCCGAATTGTGCTTGTGAGTTGCCTATGTTTTGCCGAAATGTCGATTTATTTCCGTTTCGGCGAATTCCGGGAAAACTCTATATGTCCTATTTTTAGGGAAGGTCATGCCATATTTTTGTATGACTTTGATGCATGCACACATTTTTATAATCAATTTGTTTATTATTAACATGCAGGCGTTCATGATGGTCAGTGGAACGATGGTGGATAGGTGGTTGCGGCCGGCGGTGCAGGACATGAAAGAAAATAACCTGACAGAGGTTTTATGTCCGTGTCGAAGATGCAAAGGACGAGTTTGGCTCGATCCCTATGACGATGGTCGTGTCGAAGCACACCTACTCATGACTGGTTTCATGGATGGCTATACTCGGTGGATAATTGAAGATGAGGATGATGATGTTGAGGATGCCGACGGGGCAGGCAATGACGACACGGGGCAAGACGAAGAGATGATCGATAATGGCGGCGGGGAAGAGGCCGGACATGGCGGCGGAGAAGGGGCCGAACATGGCGGCGGAGAGAACATGGACTCCACGCCGCGGAGTTCGTCGGTACTAAGTTCAATTGTGCGGGACCCTCATGTTCAAGCACTACTTCGCAAGGAGATGAGTACTGAGAGAGCTGCTTCTAGGGAGGAGGCCAAGCTGCAACAACTGGTGGTAGACTCGAACACTCCATTGTATCATGGTTGCAGTCCTGAGGTGACCCGCTTGAGTTTCACGCTCCAACTCCTGAAGACGAAGGCTAAAAACAAATGGACCGACACTAGCCTCGATGAGCATCTCAAGTACCTAAAGGATGTTCTTCCCATGGGGAATCTTTGTCCTACTAGTGTGGATGAGGCCAAGAAGATCGTGTGCCCTCTTGATCTGTCGCACGTTAGATACCATGCATGCATCAACGATTGCATAATTTATCGGAAGGAGCACGCGGAAAAAACAAGCTGTCCGGTGTGCAATGCTTCTCGATACAAGAAGGCCAGGAAGAAATCTCCCCAGAAAGTTGTATGGTACTTACCGATCACTCCCCGTCTCCAGCGGTATTTGGTAGATCCCAAGGAAGCAAAGCTCATGCGCTGGCACACGGAGAGGAAGAAGCCCGACGATGGAGATGATCCGAAGCTGAGACACGTCAAGGATGGAAGCCAGTGGAGAGTGTTGAACGGCGAATATCGGTATTTTGAATGTGATGCAAGGAACATCATGCTCGGCGCGTGTACTGATGGCATGAATCCGTTTGACAACCAGAACACCAACCATAGCACATGGCCCGTGTTTGTATGGATGTACAACCTCCCCCCCCCCCTGGTTGTGCACGAAGTCGAAGTACATTCACATGAGCATGCTGATTCAAGGGCCGAAACAACCGGGAAATAATATTAATCTGTATCTGGGGCTACTTCAAGAGGAGTTAGACACGTTATGGAAAACACCGGCCAAGACATGGGACGCCAGCAAAGGCGAGTATTTCTATATGAGAGCTGCGCTGATCACGGCGGTGCACGACTATCTCGATTACGGATATGTCGCAGGCCAGGTGTGCCATGGATATTGTGGATGCACGCGGTGCATGGATGATATGACGTCTCAGCAGCTAACGTCAAGGAAAGATGGCGGGTCTAGGAAAATCGTGTACATGGGGCATCGAAGATGGCTCAAGAAGGACGACCCATGGAGAAACCGTGGAGATCTATTCAATGGTGACGCTGAGCATCGAGGACCTCCACGTAAGCGGAGCGGCGCTGAAATCGATGAGCTGTTGAAAAACTGGGAACAGTGCCCCGCGCCGGGAAAGACGATGAAAAAGGCGCCGGAGCCGCTGCTGAAGGTATGGAAGACGAGGTCTGTGTTCTGGGACTTGGAGTACTGGCACAAACTCGACACACCTCATTGCCTTGATCAAATGCATATCTGTAAGAATGTCCTTGAGAGCTTGCTCGCGACACTGATGAACATGCCGGATAAGACCAAGGATGGGCCGAAGGCAAGAAAAGACTTGCAAGATTTGAAAATCAGGGAAGATCTGCACATGCTGCCCCGTAAAAAGTCAGATGAGACAGAGACGGAGACAGAGGCGCAGGAGAAGAAGGGCAAAAAAGTAAAGGAAGAGGATTATTGCCCCCCTTCTTGCTTCACCTTAAGTCCGGCTGAGATCGATCAATTCTTTAAGTGCCTTACCGAAGTCAAAGTTAGTTCCGGTTATTGTGGCAAGATAAGCAGATATCTAGACACGAACAAGAAAAGGTTCAGCGGTATGAAGTCTCATGACTGTCATGTGATGATGACGCAGATACTACCTATTGCCCTTAGAGGGATAATGGACAAGCACGTCCGTGACATGCTTATTGGTCTCTGCAACTTTTTCGACGTCATCTCTCGAAAGTCGATCAGTGTGAAGCAGCTCCGAAGGCTATAGGAAGAGATCGTTGTGATACTGAATGAGCTTGAGATGTACTTCCCGCCCGCGTTCTTTGATGTCATGTTGCATCTGTGTGTCCATATTGTGGACGACATAATAGACCTGGGGCCGTCATTCCTGCACAACATGATGCCGTTTGAGAGGATGAATGGGATCATCAAAGGATTCGTTTGTAACATGTCTTGTCCGGATGGAAGCATCGTCCAGGGCAATTGATAGAACTTCAAAAATCATAACGATATCCAGGCAATGATCATTATATAGGCATCACGTCCAAGATTAGTAGACCGACTCCTGCCTGCATCTACTACTATTACTCCACACATCGACCACTATCCAGCATGCATCTAGTGTATTAAGTTCATGGAGAAACGGAGTAATGCAATAAGAACGATGACATGATGTAGACAAGATCTATTTATGTAGAAATAGACCCCATCATTTTATCCTTAGTAGCAACGATACATACGTGTCGGTTCCCCTTCTGTCACTGGGATCAAGCACCGTAAGATCGAACCCACTACAAAGCACCTCTTCCCATTGCAAGATAAATAGATCAAGTTGGCCAAACAAAACCAAAATATCGGAGAAGAAATACGAGGCTATAAGCAATCATGCATATAAGAGCTCAAAGAAGACTCAAATAACTTTCATGGATAAAAAGATAGATCTGATCATAAACTCAAAGTTCATCGGATCCCAACAAATGCACCACAAAAAGAGTTACATCATATGGATCTCCAAGAGACCATTGTATTGAGAATCAAACGAGAGAGAGAAAGCCATCTAGCTACTAACTACGGACCCGTAGGTCTACAAAGAACTACTCACGCATCATCGGAAAGGCACCAATGAAAGTGGTGAACCCCTCCATGATGGTGTCTAGATTGGATCTGGTGGTTCTGGACTCTGCGGTGGCTGGAATTGATTTTCGTTGACTCCCCTAGAGTTTCTGGAATATTGGCGTATTTATAGAGCAAAGAGGCGGTTCAGGGGGTACCCGAGGTGGGCACAACCCACCAGGTTACGCCTGGGCCTCCAGGCGCGCCCTGGTTGGTTGTGCTCCCCTCGGAGCACCCCTCCCAGGCGCTTCTCCGGCCCACTGGATGTCTTATGGTCCAAAAAAATCCACAAAAAGTTTCGCTGCGTTTGGACTCCGTTTGGTATTGATTTCCTGCTATGTAAAAAACATGCAAAAACCAGCAACTGGCACTTGGCACTATGTCAATAGGTTAGTACCAAAAAATGATATAAAATGACTGTAAAATGATTGTAAAACATCCAAGAATGATAATATAATAGCATGGAACAATCAAAAATTATAGATACGTTGGAGACGTATCACGCACCAACATATATATCTAGAATATTCCATTTTCGTTGCCTTTCGGATGTTTTACGCCGCAGACATGTGTTTGCAAGCCGACGAAACCCCGTGCACCGTAATCTACTTGATCAAAGTCCATAAGGTGGACGTTGGAAACGGGGTGATAATGAAGCCCTTGGAACTCACGTTCCACAACCAGCCAATGCCCGGTGGGCACTTCAGGGTTACCTTATCGAGTGTGAAATCGGGGCACGAGGATTTGCCTCCTCCAGTACGGCTAGAGGGAGAGGACGACGAGACCCCGCTGCGGATTGGAAGCTGCAAGGGTTGGGTGCTGCTATGGCCGAAGAATCTTCTTCGTCTGGAGCCGGCCGAGAGCACACCAATAACCACACATCAACAAGCATGTACGGAGACCACCACCCCGCCTACGCAATTACCAGCGCCTGTAGTGCTGGGTGAGAGCGGCGGACGACGTGATGAAGGGGGTCCAATAGTGGCTGATGTAATCGCCCCCGTAGAACAAAGAATGGATGATGAGATGGAGGTGGAGGACCCAATGAGTTTCCTTAATACAGGCGCCTATGACGGTGACTTAGATATGATGAGTCAGCCATATGACGAGTCGGGCTATCAGCATGCTGATGAGGATATGGATGATCTGCCCGGGCAGGAACGTCCTAGCAGGGATTGCAAGAAGTCTCACTTCATGAAATCCTCACAGGACACGCCTGAACATGCCGCCTCAACACAGGCTCAACTAGCCGGGGGTCGTACAGTGCTTAGCCTGGCAATAATGGGGCAGGGGTTAAGGAAGGGTCTGGAAGGTCAGCCCAAGAAAAAGGAGAGGAAGAGACCGGGGAAGATAGGCTCAGCTACCTAAAAACAAGCCAGAGCACATAGCAGCCAAACGGAGGATTTGGAAGAGCGTGTACCCGTCAAAGGTGCGGCCATGTTCCATGTCACAGGCGAGCCGATGCTACCGCCGAAACCGTTGGAGGCACTATCAGGGGGTCTCAGGAGACTGCACGACCATGTGCTGTCGATTGAGAAAAGCCTACTAGCCTCGAAGGATCCAGGATATCTGACATACGCGGCTCGTGTGCCTGAGGGGAAGTGCTACGTCGACACACGGCCCGTGGAGGTGTTCTTCCTGCGGTTTAACCATATCTTCGAGATGTTTCTGACAAGGCGGCTCAATTTTACAATCGTCCGCCTTTTTGCGCTACATATGAGCTCCGTCATGAAGAGAGAAGAAGTCTCGCAAATCTGTGTGGCGGATCCATACTACATGCACGAGTCCTTCTTGAGTCTCGGTGACTTTGAGCGTGAAACTGCTAGGGAGTACCTCCAAAAGTTCATGGTACAGAATAAGGACCCGGAAATTGTCCCCCTGCCTTATCATCCAAAGTAAGTCAGTGCCGGACAACCCTTTCATACAGTTCAATCATTCCTTCTCGCTCATATGGAGAATAATTTGAGGTGTTTTTTTTCCCGCAGCAATGGGCGCGCCGTCCTTATCGTTCTTTACCCGCGAGTCTCCCACGCCGTGTATTTCGACCCTACCAGAAACTACGAGAAGAAGGACTACACCCACATAATGAATATTCTAGATGATGCTCTCCAAGGCTTCAGCATTAGGGGTGGCCACCTGCAGATCAGGAAACAAAGGAACAAGAAGTTGGGTTTCTCGCATAAAACTAACTTCTACTGCATCCATGTCCCAAAACCAAGCAAGAACGATGGATTCTACCTCCTCCATCTCATGATGGAGTTCAGAACAGATCACCAAAAGCTTCGCATGACAAGCAGAAACGATGATCATATCCGCAAGTGGGTAGAATCTCATGGAGAAGCGGATTATAAACTTAGAGATGACTTCTTTCGCATCCAGAGGGACATTGCGACGATCATCATGAAAGAAGTCGTCGATGAGAAGGGGATGTTCCCCCACGGCCCTATATCGCGAGCTGACGTCCGAACTCGCATAGGCATGCAATGTCAGGACCTCACGCCGTTCAAGAAGCTAGGGTCCATCCTTGATGATATGGAAGGATGGAACTTCTAGTGATTTACGATGCCGATGATGATGATATGTGTCGGTTGAACTTGTATACTTTCTGTAGCGATGAAACTTTGTGATGTCCATGGTCCCTGCCGAACTTGCGTAATGCTACTTTGTTAGTTTGGGTACGATGACCTGCGTACCTCTAGTTAATTAGTTTGCGTACTATATGTTGCATCTAGTTGCTAACCCTTTCTTTTTGGTGTTGCTCTAGTATATTTTGTTGCATATGATTGTACATTCTCTTGATGAAGATGCATCTCTAACAGGTACCTAGATTCTTGATGGCGAAGAAGCAGTGTGTGGCACCCCGGCTCAGAGTAAACTGGAACGCCCCGTATTCCAGCCCAAGGACAAGTCTTCTGGAATACAGCACTGTTGGCATAGAACAAATCAGCTCTTTATTACAATGGATATGGTTACAAAGGGTACAAGGATTACATCGGCACGGCAACACTACGCCTGCCCGGGGTAGCTCTATGCTAACAGCGGAGTAACTCTCTCGGCAGCGGTACAGCAACGACGGTGATGGACTCCACTCCGCAGGGACTCTGGCTAGAACGCGTATCCTAGGTCGCAAACTCGGGATCCTCGACAAGCAAGCAATCATGGCATGACCTGCAAACTGGCATGACACGCCAGGTGAGTACTTTGAATGTACTCGCAAGCTCACAGCAAACATCAGCATTAAGGCAAGACAACATCATAGCAATCAAAATTAACAAGCATGGTTATCTAGCAAGATAACTTCTGAAATAAATGCAGTAAGGTAAAGCATATTCAATCCATACTCCGAATAATCTTAGAATCCAATCCGAATCTGTTCCACGTCCAATCCCAATCATGTGGTAAACCGACCACTCATCCCATAGCCATCCCATGGCTAACATATCATATACCTGATACCAACTGTATCACAAGTCTGACAAACTTACTCTCTTCTGGGTTGTCTCACAACCCTCAGAATACTCACGATCCACCGAGTACTTCTGATCTTACGACTAGTTCTTCCATCACTATCACTACTATGGTTGACCACCTAGTGAGGTCTGGACAGACTATCCAATACCGTGGACACGGCTATTCGAATAGATTTTACACTCTGCAGAGGTTGCGCACTTTACCCACACCATGGAGCACTGACCTCGTGATCCCATTCGGGTGGACCAGTGTTGCTCCAACGAAACCTGTCTGACCCGTGACTCTTTCATCGTACCACCGGCAATCACACTCCCCCGGAGTCAAGCCCTGGGTGGCCCCTGTGTCACCTCGTGACACCTGCCACCGTCGTGGCCAAACTAAACTGTCCCAAACGGGGACCTAGATCCAAATAACTCAACTGGGCTCACAAGGTTATCGCCGCCTACCGGGCCAGGGTAGCGCGCATGCATAACCTTCCCTGTCGGGCGGTACCGGTGAAAGAGCACGTGATCAGACCAAGTCAAGGCCGTCCCATACCGGCAAATGTGGCTGCGCGGATAAGTCCGAACAGGTGACTCAAGGTCAACCATGAAATATCTAATCCCCGAATAATATTTCTGTCATGGCTGACACTCTGATAACCAGTATGCTTAAGCCACTGCTATTAATTCATCTTCTCGAACTGCCGGATGAACTCCGAAATAATCATAGACAGTAACCTCAACATCATGGCATCAACGAGAGGGTAAACTGCTAGTCATTATCAATCCGGTAATCAACATGATAGTCACCTATCCGAGGATTAACTCAAACATTGCATAATCCCATCCGCTTCACAAGTAACTCATATTTGCTGTTAAAGTAAATAGTTAAACTATGACATTGCAGTGCGATGATGCAGATGAGAGTTGTGGCTTGCCTGGGGATGAAGGAACCATCGGGGAGAAGTGCGAAACGATTGCGGAAGGAATCACCGGAAAAGTTTCTCCCTTGGAGGGGGCTGACTAGGGGCAAGGGCAATAAGGTCATTTCCACTGTGTGACCATATAGTGAAAATGATACCAACACGATGGGCTCGACGAGACGAAGACGTGGGCGTTGGATTCACCACGATCGGAGTTCCGAGCAAAAAGTTATTGTCATTTGAAGTTCAAGGGCCAATCTGTAAAACTAGTATTCACAGATAGGTCCCTAGGGGCTGAACCGAAAGCGCCTTCGGGCACATTACGTTTTCTGAAAACAAAAACGTATTTTCAGCCGCAATAGAAGGAAATACGCTTTCAACGTTCTGAAAGCGCATTCAGAGAAATGCGTGTCCACTTAATCCAGCTGGCCCGCCTCCTCTCACAGACAGGTGGGGTCGGGGCCCGCCTGTCGGGTCCCTCTCTCTTTCTCCTGGCGCCTGCTCCTTCCTCCTCGCGCTGAAGAACAGAGGAGGCAGGGCCGTGGCGCTGCCGGCGCCGGCTCCGGCGACTCTGGCCTCCTCCGGCCAGGGCGAGGGCACCGGCGGCCTCGCGGCGGTGGACTGCGTCCACCTGGCGCAGCAGCAACACCGGGGAGGACCAGGGTGACGGAGCTCCCGCGGCAACAGAGAGGCGGGGAGGCGGCGGCCGGACTAGGGGCGACGGCCTCGGGCACCCCGGCGGCGAGCTAAGGGGTGGGGGAGAAGCTATGGGGTCCGGGTGGTCCCCTGGTGAGGTCAAGAAGGAGGGGGGAGGGCTTGGCTCGCGCCAATTTAGGCGGTGGCCGGCGATGGACATGGAGGCGATGGTGGAGCAGGAGCAGCTCTGAGGCCCCGGGGAGAGGACGAGGAGGTTCGGTGGAGTGAGGTGGAGCTGGTGATGAGCTCGGGAAGCCGCGGAGTGGCCTTATATAGGCGCAGCGAGCTCGCCGGATAAGCTCGGCCACGGTGGCGAGCTTATCCGTGCACTGGCATGTGCGAGTGGCGTGGCTGGCGGTTTGCGGACTTCGTGGAGCTTCGCGGGGGAGCGGAGAGGCTTCAGGAGCGCTCGGGAGGGATCGGGGAGGAAGGGACAGAAGAAAACAACGACGACGGCCATGTGCGCTCACTGTTCCTTGATGGGGATGGCTCGCCGAGGAGGAATCCGGAGGGGGAGAGGGATCCAGAGCGCAGGCGGCGACGAGGGGAAGCCCCTGGACATAATTATATGGCGAGGGAAGAAGGAACGCGACGAGACTGAGAGGTTCCATCGCCAGAGCGCGCTCGCTAGCATGCCAGCAGCGTGGTCACCGTGTGCACTGGCGCACGCGGTGCACCCTGGCATGCCAAGTCATGTCCAGCACAAAATACATCCAAGGTAGGGCCCCTCTGAAGTGATAGTTCATCAAAAGAGGCCAAGAGTGGATGTGAGGCTTCACTGCCAGTTTGTTGTAGCAAACTTGACCACACCACTGTGATAAACAGAGAAGGGATAAGGGCCAAATCTAATGTCTGGGTGGTTTAGGTTAAGAAGGACTACAATCCTGTGAATTTGGAAAGAATTGGACCATTATTTAATTGGGTTACTTTGTAACTGACCAATCTGGTCCAGAAGACAAACATTGATGTGCCACTCACATGGAATAGCAACTTGAGCTGAAATTGGGCATAGGATGCTGATTTGGTCATATGAGAGTGCCATAAAAATTTCATGCCATTTGGACAAGCCAAAATGGTACTTTCTTCACAGCTATCCTCTCTGACCAGAAACTTAGAAAAATTATAGGGAATTAATGGGAAGATGACATGAGCCCAAATTTTTTGGATATAAGTTATATGGGTAGGAGAATGCTCTGGTAAATTTTCAGCAATTAGGGAGCAATATAAAATATAGTTCCTTCACAATGTGAAAATCTGACCAGAAACCAAGATTTAATGCTGTGGTCACATAGATGATTGGATAGGGTTGAAACTTGGTGGAGAGTCATGATTTGAGCATAGGAAGATGCTTGCAAAATTTCAACTTATTTGGATACTCCTAGCTAGCACTTGCTTCACAAAGATTCCAGTTGCCCAGAAAATTTGGAAATTAGCCAAGGGAGATTTAATATCCAAATAAAGTTGAATTTTGGCATGTGGCAATGATATGGATAGGAAAGAGTGCACAAAAAGTTTGAGAGCAAGCAAGCAAATATAAAGGGTACTTGCTTCTCAATTGGCCAACTGGGGCAGAATCAGAAAAGGAATATTTGGGAAATATTTTTGAACATGACAAGGAAGGGTTTGACATATTTGAGGAAGATCTGACCCAAACAATTTATGAGAATTATTTGGAAATTTTGGGAATGATGGAAATGTGGGTTGCTTCACAACTCAGGACAAACAGGGTTATTCCTTTAATAGAAAAAGGAATATTCCCAAGGAAAAGAATATTGAGATTGGTCCAAAATGAAAATGGCATGGTCTTGGGTTGGTTTAGAGGTTGGCAAGCCACTTGGGAAGAGGAATCAAGGGTGATCTCTCTAGGTTGCAAAACTACTAAGCCACAGAAAAGCAAATCCGGACCAAAGAAAAAGAAAATGGGCAAAATCCAGGGTGTTACACAGTGCTATGTAGTGTACAAAGGGAAGGTTCCGGGAGTGTACGACGAGTGGCCTGAGTGTCAGGCGCAAGTGGATGGGGTCTCGGGTGCCAGCCATAAAGGCTTCAAAAGCAGACAAGAAGCAGAAGCTAGTTACTTGAGGTTCACGCTAGCGCGAGAGAGGACTCGTAACCGCCGCCTCATGTACTGCATAATTCCGCTCTCACTCATAGTGATAGCTCTTCTCGCGTATATCATTGTTTAGATGGATGATGATGTAGTTGCAAGTATTCGAGACTTGTATCACTATTTTTGAGATGATGACGAGAGACCACTTTGTGTTGGATGATGATTATGATGATGACATGATTTGATGAGACTATTTGTATGTATATGCTATGATTACATTTGTATGTGTATGATATGCTAGAGATTATTGTATAAAGCCCTAAACAAAATTCAGCAGCACAAAATATGGAGCAGAAAAAAAATCAGAAACTAATAACAATAGCGTGGGGTATGGCTTTAGTAGCAGCGAGTTCTTGGCAGTAGCGCTCTTTGTTCAAGGGCACTACAGCTATTAGCAGCAGCGCGTGTTGGAGACCGACGCTGCTGCTATCCCTCGATAGCAGTAGCGCGGGTCAAACCACGCTACTGATAAGAGTTAGCTGTGGCACCGTATCAGTAGCGCGGCCACCCGCGCTACTGCTAGGCTTTTCCCTAGTAGTGTTGGGCGATTTCAGTAGAACTGCACAAAAAGATCAGATGGACAGATACTTATGATGCTGCTATGTACTCCAAAGTTCACTCAGACAAGCATCGATGTTGACAAGAAGAAGTGCCAGAGTGAACGCCAACAATATTGCTTGGCGCATAGCCCAGAAAAACGCTGTCCAGCCTTTGGTCCCAACTTGTGCATTTTGGTTATCGGCACATATGGTAGCGAACTGTATGGCATATAGTCTAAAGATTCCAGACAAGTTGGTTGACGGGTATATTCATCTGGCACTTAATCAGTCTGCGCGCCAGGGATGCTCCATTTCAGTTGAACTGCACAAAAAATTTGGGTGGTTCATTTTATCGACCGCCTCCTTTCTTGTCTGCAATGTAGAATTTTGGCGAGCTACAGGACCAAGATGAGCCAGTAAACTAGTTGGATGAAAGTAGTGGCCAAGTTGCTTAAACCTCCCTCGGCATCGAGGCCACTATCTCGAGGATAAACCTACAAGCAAAGTTCAGATTGTCTGTGCTGCCTCTTATGTACTCGAAAGTTTACTCGTACAAGCATTAATTTTAGCATGAAGTACCACCGAGTGAACACCATTTACCAGTCTGTACCCTAGGTAATTAAAGTTTGTCCATGGATGATATTGGCTGTGATCTCAATCATTTGGATGCATAAACATGATGAACATGTGTATATCTGAATCTTTTTGTGAATTATCTATGAATATTGTCTTGTGATCTATCAATCATTTGGATGCATAGACATGCTGAACTTGTGTATATATGAATCTTTTGAGTTGTTGATTGTGAATGTTGGCGATGAATATGAACGTGTCCTGTGAACCTGAGTTTGATACGAATGTTTACCTTTTCTGTTGTACTTGTGTGTGAACTTGTTAGAATGTCTACCATGGGATTGTGACATGTGAGTGTCAATGGCACACCTTCTTCCCGAGAAGAATTGCACCTGCTTGTTAGGGTAGCAATGGCGCATCAGCTCTTTTTTATCTTTTTGCTCTGTCTTCCCCCCTCCCCCGCTCAACCCCTGCCATAATGTTTTCGGCCTCAAAACAAACATAGTACTGCGTTGTTTATGGGCCTTGATGAAAAATCAAGTGCTGCTTTCTGTAGGTTGGCCCGCCCAGCAAATGGGCTGCTGGTCCACCACGGACTGGGAGGCTAAAAATACAAGTTGTATGGTGCAGAGGCAAGTAAAAAAACACCATCGAGAGCCATCCACTAAAAAAAACCGCGTCTGATGTGCTTCTTCAGTCGCGCCGCCGGGCCCCTCTTTAATCCAGTTCACTCCATTCCCCAACCGGCAGCACGGGATGGAAGTTTATTTCCCCCTCACGCTGCCGGGGGATTGAAGAAGCGCGGCATCGAATCCAACACTGGCGATGGCTGCTTGTCCAAGTGATTTTCAGATAAGAAACTGCATGTTTCAGAGGCAGAGCATTTAAATCAACACGCATTTTTTAAAACATGGATAACAGAATGTTGGAAATTTTATTCATGGTAAAAAATGGAACTAACAACAAATTAACATCATGTTGATCAACATTCATGTATAACACATCTTCATATGACGCAAAGTCAAAAAGATATGCTATTTTCAAAATGGCAAGACAATATTGAGTGTGCGAAAAATTGGGTAAACCAGGGATGAAATTTTTGTAAGTGTTAGATATTTTTCAACTGCACCAGTTGGAATCGAATCCGGGCAGTACAGCTTTTGGGTGAGAGGGCTGCAGCCACCGGGCTAGTGCGGTATGTTCGAAAGAATGAAGGCGTCTTCCCCGGCTCCGGTTCTTTCCCATCCGTGTGCACTCGCCGTGGCGCCGCCGTATGCCGTTGTCAACATGCTTAACAAACGAGAGGAATCCGGAGAGGACTGCACGCCGAGAGGCTGACAGTGGGGACCCACCAGGTCCAAGCCGTTCGCAAGCAAGTGCCTTATTGGAAAGAAAGCTTCCTCCTAATTGTATACTGACGTTGGGGCCCACGGGTTTGTCAAACTAGTCAATAAACGAAATAAATTTCCAACGATGACTGTCATCGGGGAGCTGTTTTTTTCAGGGGTATCGGGGATTTTTTTTTTGTTGGGGAAAGGGGTATCGGGTATCTAGCTGGTATCATTTTTTTCAGAGGGCGAACAAGTATCAGCTAGGCCTAGGTTTTGTTTTTCAACATGCGTAGCCCACGACATACCGAGACAGTGGTTTCAACTTATTTTTTGAGGTCCATCATGTACGTACCGGCCTATGGGCCTCCCAGCGTAGGTTTTACTTTTTCTTAAACATCGGCAGCCCAATGTACTTTTTAATAAAACGCAGATCTCTGTTCTATTTATCTATATATAAGAATAATAATGCAGTGTCCAATTTATATTTTTCCTTCTAACCACATTATATATATTTATATTATTACTATTATTGTATATTTAATAGAGACTTATATATACATTATAAAAACATCCCATGTCTTATTAACTTATAAAAGTAAATGTTTAACAGAAGCTGGCAAGGAAAATCCTGGTTGTTTTTGACTCACAGGCAAGGAAAATCCTGGTGATTGCGTACAAAAGTTTGCGAAGATTTTAAGGACCAATGTAATAATAACGCGCTCATTTTTCTTTTGAGCAATAACTCACTAATTTGTTAATTTTATATATAATAAAATGTGTAGCTCCTGTTTATTTTTTGATATTAATTGCTCCTTCTAACCTAACATTAAATATAGAACAAGCCCAGCTAATTTGTGTATTTCAAGAAAGTGCAAATTGGCTGGGATTTCTTAGAAAATATTAAATGGGCCGCATTGACGGGAAATTATTTGTTCACCCAACCCAGCAAATGGACTGTAAATTCTAGAAAACATGGGTTAAATATATGCCACATTTTTGCAGGCTGACATGTGGGCCAATAGGTCGAAGCCTACGCAAGGCATTGTCAACTTAGTCAACAAATGATTCTGGCATCCACAACCATTGGATTTATATCCAACGGCCAGCATGCACCTTCAATCTCTCGTCTTCTCCCTCCAGCGTCGCCGGGACCGCCTGCTCCGGCCTCCGGCGGCTAGCGGCTCTGCTTAGCACCCATCGCTGCGAAGCGCTACCCCACCGCCGGCCAGGCTATCCCTCCACCCCTCCACACCTCCTGTTATTATCCACCGACTGCAGCCACAGGCCACACCAGAACCAGTTATATAACCCTTGTACTCCTCTCAATCTCCGATTCCACTGCCGCGTCTTCCCATCTTCGGGTCGTTCCCGCCCAGGGCCTCGCCCTCGTCCACCGCCTTGCTGCGCTCGGAGCGGCGTGGTCAACAAACGAGAGGCATCGGAAGAGGACTGTACGTGGAGAGCCTGACAACTGGGACCCACGAGGTCCATGGTCACACGCAAGGAAAGTTCCTCCTTATTAAGCTGAAAAAAATGTTTCCTCCCCCTGACAGCTGGGACCCACTGGCTATATCTTCGCACAGAAGGAAGTGCCTCCTTGTTATGCGAAGAAAACTATTCCTCCCGATGACAGCTGGGACCCGGCAGATTTGCTGGCTGACTTGTGGGCCTACTAAGCTGACGCGTACGCAGGGCTTTTGTCAACTTAATCAACAAATGATTCTAGCAGCTGGACCGTTGGATGTTAATCCAACAGCCGTGCTGCTTCTTCAACCTCTGTTCTTGCACCTGTCTCCCGTGGGCGGCTGTGTTGCCGCGCACCCGAACCAGTCAAGTTTCCCACTCCTCTTCGTCTGCGACTCCACTGCCGCGTCTTCCCCATCTCCGGGTCGTTCCAGTCTTGGGCCTCGCCGTCGTCCACCGGCCTTGGTGCGCTCGGCACGGTGTGGTCAACGTGGTCAACAAACGAGAGTCATCGGAAGATGACCGTACGTGAGAGGCTGACAGTAGGGACGCACCACACCCATGGACGCATGCATGCAATTGCATCCTTTTGACCCAGAAAAATAATGTTTTCTCCCCCTGACAGCTGGGACCCACCAGCTACATCTTCGCACGCAAGGAAATGCGTCCTTATTACGGGCAAAAAAATGATTCCTCCCCCTGACAGCTGGGACCCACCAGCTATATCTTCGCACACAAGGAAGTGCGTCCTTATCCTCCCTGACAGCTGCGACCCACCTGGTCGAAGCGTACGTAGCGTTGTCTGTCTTGTCGCGAACGTGTACGTACATACTGGTCGATCGGTCGCTCTGCAACGATGAACCGTGGCTGAGTAAGTAGCGGCACATGTCATAGTAGAGCCCCCCACGTAGCAGTTCAGGCTGTCCTGTCTAAACCGTGTACACGTACATACAGCCACACGCCAAAAAATACGGCCACGTACGTACATTCGAGCGGGGTCTCGAAACGCGTACTCACGCATACGGACGGCCAGGACTCGTGTACATGGAGAGGCAACGGACGGCAGCAACGGCATCCTGTTCATCGGCAGCTAACCGGCTGAGTCGGAACGGAGGAAACAGCATCATGTTCACCGGGAGCCAAGTGACTGGGTCGGAACGCATCATGTTCATCGGGAGCGAAGCCACTGGGTCGGAATGGGTCGTGTTCAACTGGAGCCAACTGGCTTGGACGGAACAGCCGGAATGGGGTCTGGCATACCGCAAAAGGGAGGAAAACGGCCTTCTGTTCGACCGCGTACGGTCGAAACGGGGTCCTGTTCATCGGGAAGGGTCTGGCGTACCGCACAACGGAGGAAACGGACTTGTGTTCGAGTGCCTACAGTCCAAACGGGGTGCTGTTGATCGGGAGGGGTGTGGCGTACCGCAAAACGGAGGAAACGGACTTGTGTTGGAGTGCCTACGGTCGAAACGGGGTCTTGTTCATCGGGAGGGGTGTGGCGTAGCGCAAAATGGGACTCCACAGGCTACTGTTCATCCACCCGTCTACTGCCTCGCTCCAGCCTCCACGGGCTACTGTTCATCCACTGTCGACTTCCTCCAGCCTTCACCTGCTACTGTTCATCCACCGTCGACTTCCTCCAGCCTCCACCAGCTACTGTTCATCCACGGGGTCCTGTTCATCCAGCCTCCACCGGGTCCTGTTCAACCAGCCCTCCAGGGGGTCCTGTTCATCTAGCCTCCACCGGCTACTGTTCAACCAGCCCTCCACATGGGGTCCTGTTCAACCAGCCCTCCACGGGGTCCTGTTCAACCATCCCTCCACGGGGTCCCTCCACCGGCTACTGTTCATCCACCCCCACCAGCTCCTCGATCGGGGTCCTGTTCATCCAGCGGCAACGGCCTCTACTACCACGGGGTCCTGTTCATCAAACCCTCACCGGGAACTGTTCATCCAACCCCAACCACGTACGTCTCGACTCGTTCAATCAACCCCCATGTTCACTGTTCATCAAGAGGCAGCAGGTTCGATCGGCTTCAGTAAGCAGCAGCAGCAGCGATCAATCGCTCGGGTTCAGTTATCGATCGCTCGGGTTGAGTAACGTAGCTAGTGCAATCGCTCGGGTTCAGTAAGCGAACGCCTCGCTCGGGTTCAGTTAAAGCCCAACGCCTCGCACACACACGCACGTACGTGTACGAGAGAAACGTGCAATCCCTCCGTGCATCGCTCGGCCCCGACCACCCACCGTAACTGGGAACTCCCCGAAATTTTCCTCGCCCTCGCTTCTACCATGATTTTTTCCGTCATGGACGGCCCAAAGAATGTCATGCAGTTGCGTCCCCGGCCCGCCCAGGACGAAAAGCGCATTTTCTGTCATAGAAGTAGGAGCCCACCACATCTATGATGATACCGGGTTTTGTCATAATTATCGTCATAGAAGTGTCATAAGCATGACAGAAAAAAAATTCGTTAGGCCCAAAATGTCACGGATGTGTCTTTTTTTTTTGTAGTGTTATGAGCCCGCGCTTTCTTTATTCTGAAACTTCCATACTACATTTTCCTCTCGACAGAGAATTCCAGTTCTCAACCTAACACAATAAATGTAATCTCTGTCTTTGCAAACTCTCGGACAATGGGCATACTTCAACCTCTTACATAAAGTCTTCATGTTCTTCTCTACCATGTTGCATGGACGCGGATTTTTGGGACATGGTGCCACGCGAGGATGTTATCCTGACCAACAATTGTTGCTATGTGATTCACACTTAATATAGTGATTAATTGAATACTTCGGCAATGCGTAGGAATAGGCAAGCAATACACAGTCTATACATAATACCAGTTTGTCCTCTTGCTGAAATGCATGTCAGAACTACTGATATATAAATGCAAGAGGGAGGTATCTAATAAATGTCACAGATAAAGTATGCAGTCTGTTTAAATGAGCAGCTTGGGTGGGGTGTAACATCTTAATGGTTCACTCAATGCGCCTGTGGACTCGTGTGATTATGGTCATATTTGATTTTTGTTTGCTTAGCTCCACCATTGTTAGTGCATGTTTAGCTAGACTAGGTTTCATATCAGCAAAATAAAGTAATCATGTACGTCAAGATTATGGGCACCCAGTTGTATGCTCATGTGAGTGCTACTTAAACATTAACACATGTTGGTCTAACGCAATAACAAAAACCAGCATTAGATTTATTTTTTCTATGGGTAGTGTTTTGAACCTAAACACACATGGTCAATTGAATCTGCTAGATGCAGCTAATGCAGTAAATGTGTAGTGGGGCGAAGCATTAAGACAAGAGGGCAGTGCGGTGCATTAATCCTAGGAAATGAGGTGGTCAGGTGTGTTGCAATTTGTCACTTACATGGTCTGCTGCGCCTGTTCTTTATGTCGTCTCTGCTGGTTGGTGTATTATCCTCTGTGATTAGAGTTCCCATAATTATCTATCGCTCTGTTACGACTTCCATAATCCTGCTGCATGCACACAAAGACCAGCCGGTTGTCTGCGTTCTAGGTGAGCAAGCATCACGTACTACCAGATACATGCAGTACTGCCGAATGTTTAAGAAGGTCAACAGTAGTGTGGTGTAGCTAGCCATCGGGATTGACGTGCTAATCAAAGCGCGTACGCTTCAATGAGTGAGGCTGCCTTTGTGGGCCATCTCCTGACAAGGTCAGAGGTAACACACGAGCTATACTAATTGTATACCGTGGATGGAATTCATTATATAGGCTCGATGTATTAGAGCTGCACGAATCACGTGGGAACGGTCGGTCATGATACCGACCTCGCATGGCTGCATGTCCACTCGTGATTTATCGCATGTTGCATGTCTTATATAAGTAAAGTTTTTGGTACTATGTGCTCCTCATGAATTGTAATTATACGCTCTAATAATATTGTTCGACAATGTTGATCGAGAAAATGGAAAGATTGTTAGGAATGATAGGCAACAGAATTAACGGAAACAATAGCTTGGAGGGATTCCGTGTGCACAAAGTGGTATGTATGTCCGAGTTACATCTCCATGTAATCAAGCTAGTAGTTACATCCAGATCCAAAATACATGGTCGACAATGAAGACAAAGATATTGAGAAGATGTGGAACCTCAAGGAACGTGGAGGACCTCTAAACCTTGAGAACATAAAAGCATCTAACCGGGTGTAGATGAAAACACTAGCTATGTGACCATTCCCAGTGCTTCCTGTTGGATAGGGTTGATCGCCCATCTGCTGCACTAGCCTGACACAAGATCATGAAGGTTAGCGCATAAGTATGCACATGCCAGAAGAAATGCCCAAGCAATCTTGCTCATCATGTTGATGCACAAATCTAATGACTACAATCGTCCTCTACTGCCGAAATTGTATGGTTATCTGGGGGGGAATTCCAGTTTCAGATTTGTGAGCTATGTGTGAGTAAGGGTCGTTTAGTTAGTGATGAAGACATTGACCTTTAACTTGTTCAGAACCTACTATTTGAACTGTGATTATTTTTACACTTGTAAAGATCAAGTACAACTTAGAGAAAAGGTTTCACATTTTCTGGTCATGTTGATGTCAATAAAGAGGGGGCCTAAAAAAGCCGATATAAGAGCAAGAATATCAATATGACATATAAGCTGCTAGTATCCGAAAGTACCCTTCTACACCCGAGCTCAAAGGATGACATATAATCTGATTTTTTTATGCAAAACTTTGACAAATGTTGTAAGAGCTTGCAAAATTTCATCACGAAATCACATTTGTGGAAGTCGTGGCAAAAAAAATCAGTGCTCCAAATGCTTTCGAAAGTAGCATTTTCAGAGTATTGATTTTTTTTTGCCATGACTTCCACAAATGTGATTTCATGATGAAACTTTACAAGCTCTTAGAACATTTGTCAAAGTTTGCCATAAAAAATTTCAGATTTTTTTGAACATTTTTTGAATATTTTTCAATTTTACTGGTCAACCGAGCTCATTTGAGCTTGGGTGCAAAAACTTCACGTCCGCTAGTATCTCTCTTCTTAGACTAACGTAGGGAAAACAAAAGGAGATACTGTAAAAGGTTATCTCTCAGGAAGTTCGGTAATAGGTTTGAGTAACACTAGTAGAAAAAGGACCTAATGTTCAGCTCATTAGTCCCGGTTTGTAAATAAACCGGCATTAATGTGACTATTAGTGCCGGTTCCAACGGCTAGGCGGGCGGCGCTCATTAGTCCCGGTTCGTGTCGAACCTCTAGTATCGGTTCGTGCCACGAACCGGGACTAAAGAGGTGGTGGCAGGCTGGTGTTGGGCTGGGGCCCCACCAACACCTTTAGTTCCGGTTCGTGGCACGAACCGGTAATAGAGGTGCACCTTTAGTCCTGGTTCGTATAACCAACCGGGACTAAAGATCATCCTATATAAACCCTTCGTCGAGCCCGAGCTCTCTGTTCTTCCCCTTTCCTCTCCTCTCTGTTTTCTTCCTCTCTTCTCGAGCTCATCCTCCATTTTTGCCAAAATTTGTAAAGATTTGAAGGCACCCCATCCATCTAAGTGATCACAAAGGTTAGCAACTTTGTCCTTTCATCTCTCATTGCTAGATTAGCTCTTGCAATGCTCTATAAGTATAGTGATTTGTGGGTTTTAGTTTGGGAGGAATTATATGTGGTAGTTTATTTGATTTATATGCAATTTGAGCTCAAAATAACTCTTAGTTTGCAAATGTAGGTGTGGTTTACTTAGTGCCTTCCCGTCTCTGTCCTAACCACCGTCGATCGCCCGCACCGTCCCGTCGCCGGCACCACCTTGTGGTGAGCCTCTTGTTCTTATCTTTTTTATATATAAAAATTCATGTTTGTGTGATTTAGATATATAGTTACTTGTATAATTTTCTTACCCGTACGTTGTTTGTTATACATAGTGCCATGGTTTTGATAACCGTCCCCGTCGGCCCTCCTCCGGTTTATGATTCGGATGTGGTATATTCTCTTTTATAACTATTTGTTGCATTTCATGTTTATGACAAATTATGCCCATCAAGTTGACATAGATATTTTTATCTAGGAGGTATGTGAACCGGAAATTCCAACCGACCCTATTGTCGAGAGGTTAAATTTAGTTGAAAAAGAAAACGAGTATTTGTAAGAAAAATTGAAAAGAATTGAGGAGGAGAAGATGGAATTGGAGTTGCATGTTGCCGATGTCGTCGATGACACAAGATCAAGAAGGAGAAAATGCGCTTGAAGATTAGAAAGATTAGAAAATATGACATTGATAGTGAGGCTTGGTATCATTATGTTGTTGGATCAACTGTTACCTTAGTTGCGATCTTGATCGCATTTGTTGTTGCATTTAAATGCTTTAGCTAGAGAGTTTGTATGTTGTTTTATGAGAATAAGTGTGTATGAACTTGTATTAATTTGGTCTTTTCGGTGTATGAACTTTATGAGAATAAGTGTGTATGAACTTTATGTATGAACTTTATGAGAATAAGTGTGCAATGGAAGGCAGAGAATGGTGTATCTGACAAGGGATTTGGAAAGTTGCTGATAATGTTAAAGAAGATGCTTCCAAAGGACAACGAATTGCCCGAGAGTACGTACGAAGCAAAGAAGGCTGTCTGCCCTCTAGGATTAGAGGTGCAGAAGATACATGCATGCCCTAATGACTGCATCCTCTACCGCGGTGACTACGAGGATTTGAACACATACCCGGTATGCGGTGACTACGAGGATGCACGTCGTGTACAAAATGAACAATCTCTTTCGAAGTATCAAGGTTTCAGACGAAAACTCATCTGTTACATAGGCATTTCATTTTTTTAAACTTATTTCAACTCCAGACTTTTTGTGCGTTCAGTATGCACCATTCAAAGCCATGTCATCAATTATCAACCCTTTCTGACTTCATTTGCTATTTTTCATGCAGTTACTGATTTTTTTTAGCTAAATGACCCTGAAATTGAAAAGCACTATAAATGAACTCTGAAAAGGTTGAAAGTTGGCATGGTATCATCATTTCACCCACATAGCATGTGCTAAAAAGTTGAGAGGGTTACGGCAAAAACAAGATCCACTTCGTGTACAAAATGGACAATCTCTTTCGAAGTATCAGGGTTTCGGACGAAAACTCATCTGTTACGAAGGCATTTCATTTTTTTAAACTTATTTCAACTCCAGACTTTTTGTGCGTTCAGTATGCACCATTCAAAGCCACGTCATCAATTTTCAACCCTTTCTAACTTCATTTGCTATTTTTCATGCAGTTACTGATTTTTTTTTGAGCTAAACGACCCTGAAAATGAAAAGAAATGCAAATGAACTCTGAAAAGGTTGAAAGTTGGCATGGTATCATCATTTCACCCACATAGCATGTGCTAAAAAGTTGAGAGGGTTATGGCAAAAACAGGATGCACTTCATGTACAAAATCGACAATCTCTTTCGAAGTATCAGGGTTTCGGACGATAACTCATCTGTTACATAGGCATTTCATTTTTTTAAACTTATTTCAACTCCAGACTTTTTGTGAGTTCAGTATGACAATTCAAAGCCACGTCATCAATTTTCAACCCTTTCTGACTTCATTTGCTATTTTTCATGCATTTACTGATTTTTTTTGAGCTAAACGACCCTGAAATTGAAAAGCACTACAAATGAACTCTGAAAAGGTTGAAAGTTGGCATGGTATCATCATTTCACCCACATAGCATGTGCTAAAAAGTTGAGAGGGTTACGGCAAAAACAGGATGCACTTCGTGTACAAAATGGACAATCTCTTTCGAAGTATCAGGGTTTCGGACGAAAACTCATCTGTTACATAGGCATTTCATTTTTTTAAACTTATTTCAACTCCAGACTTTTTGTGCGTTCAGTATGCACCATTCAAAGCCACGTCATCAATTATCAACCCTTTCTGACTTCATTTGCTATTTTTAATGCAGATACTGATTATTTTTAGCTAAACGACCCTGAAATTGAAAAGCACTACAAATGAACTCTGAAAAGGTTGAAAGTTGGCATGGTATCATCATTTCACCCACATAGCATGTGCTAAAAAGTTGAGAGGGTTACGGCAAAAACATGATCCACTTCGTGTACAAAATGGACAATCTCTTTCGAAGTATGAGGGTTTCGGAAGAAAACTCATCTGTTACAAAGGCATTTCATTTTTTTAAACTTATCTAAGTTTTACCAAATTGAATATAATGATAAAACACACTAATATTACACAGAAGAAAAAAGAATCACTGAATAATCTATTTTTTAAGTAAAGTTATTCACAAACTAGTGATTCACACAAATTTCAAATTATTCAAATTTAAACTATTCAAATTTGAAAACTACTTGCACTAACAGAAAGTTTATAATTTTTTTACCTAAAGCAAAAAGATTCACAAAGAAACTCTAAATAAAGCAAAAAATAATTCAGAAATAAAGAAAATAAATAAAGGAGAAAACAAAAAATAAATAAATAAAAGCCCGCCTACTGGGCCACAACGGCCTGCATATGACTAGAAACCCAACCTGTAATTGGGCCAGGATGCAGGCCCGCAAGGCCCAGTAGGCCCACAGGGCAGCGCAGCAGAGGTAGGCCCAGAAGGCCTGCTTTAGAGAGGAGCTCGAAGGAGCAGCCGCGGCTGGGTTTATAAACCAGTGCGGCTGCCCTTCGCTCGGCGAGGTGGGACTAAACTTGTGCACCGCGGGTGGCAGCGCACCACCTTGAGTCGCGGTTGGTGGCTCCAACCGCGACTAAAGGGGGAGTCTTTAGTCCCGGTTGAAGCCACCAACCGCGACTAAAGGTCACTAAAGGTGGTCGCTTCCCGCCGCTTCGCCTGGCCCAGATTGACCTTTAGTCCCGGTTGGTGGCTCCAACCGGGACTAAAGGTCCCTCCTATATATACAACACTTGAAAAAAATTCAGTTTCTCTCTGTTTCTTTCTCTCCGTCAACGACGCACCGCCTGCCCCGATCGACGCCGTCGCCGCCCCCGACGCGCCGCCCACGTCGTCCGCCGTCGCCGTCCCCCGACGCGCAGCCCGCCGCCCCCGTCGCACGCCGCCCCTCCCTCGAGCTCGCGCGCCGTCGCCGTCGCCGTCGCCGCCCCTGACGCCCCGCTGTGAGCCCCTGCCGCCATGGCCGCCCTCCCATAGATCAAGCCCGCACACACACACACACACACATGCATATGAACACACACACACACACACGCATTTTCTTATTTTCTTATTTTCTGTTTTTTAGTTTTTTATACTTTTAGTTATAGAAATGTTAGATGAATTAGATATATAAATGTTAGGTGAATTTTTTTTTAGTTTTTTATACTTTTAGTTATAGAAATGTTAGATGAATTAGATATACAAATGTTAGATGAATGTTTTTTTAGTTTTTTATACTTTTAGTTATAGAAATGTTAGATGAATGTTTTTTAGTTTTTTATACTTTTAGTTATATAGAAATGCTAGATATATAAATGTTAGATGAATCTTTTTTAGTTTTTTATACTTTTAGTTATGTATTTGCAAAATCAAGTGAAAAAGAATTACAAAAATCAAGTGTGGATTAATTTGCATATAGGTTTTTTATGTCATAGGTAGAATGGTCTTTTGAATAGAATAGTAAACTAGTAATCGTATAGGTTTTTTGAATATTGGTTTACAATATAATTTTTTATGTCATTATCACTTTGTCATCAAAGAATGTTATACCTTTTAGGAGGATTGTTGATTCATTTCCATTCCGACAAATTTTACGCGCTCGATATGTCCTATTTTAGCAAAGGTCATGCCGTAATTTTTAATCTTTGAATTATGAACATATATAGGAAATGTCTGACGACGATAAGATCCCCGAGTGCGATGACTGTATCAACGACGAGGGTATGTGCGACAGACCGCACCTAGATAACGGTACATGCTTCTCCCTCACGCTTAAGGAGGGCTTCGAAGGTTTTACGGTATGTAACTTCAGTGGCACGCGTTTCTTCTGAATTAAGCATGGCTTAAGATTTTTGCTTTAACGTGTAATTTCCATTTTTTATAATTTGACTAGTGCATACCCTGCTATGCAAGACCATATGTCCTTGAGAAGCTATCTTTCGAAGAGATGTCCAAGGTGTACACGAAGATAGCTCACCTTAAAACGAAACATGATTTCGATTTTGAGGTTAAGATCATAAATGAAGTAGGTCACACTCATTTTGTATGTTCAAATTGGGAAGGATTATGCAAGGCCTATGGATTCGAGGAGGATATGAAAATAACATTCGATCTTGGCAATCCGGAAGATGAAAACATTTGGCTGGATCCTAACATGATTCCGATTCTGCCTCCGTGTGAGTTTGTTAAACACATTTGTTAAATGATCTATATTTCTTGTCTAAAAATACTTGTTATTCATACCTGCTGAACTTGTTTTTTATAATTGACAGCTTATTTTCTCTCTTCCCAAGAAATACAAGAGATAATAGACGACACCTACTACAGTCACAGCGCAGAGCTAACTTGGGAGGAGAAGAATTATCTTATCTCCTTTGTTAAAGACGTTCTGCAACTTAAGATCATCTATGGAGTTGGGAAAAATTATGGTAAATACGTGCCACTAGTCCACGAGTTGTGCGATGCTAACATTCGTGCTAGTATCATGGTAAGATTTTTACTATTGTGTCACTAGTTAGTCCATCTTTTTCATACATTCTTCTGAAGTAAACTTCATTGCTAACTATATATGTTACTATTATGCTCTTCAACAGAAACTCTCAGATGTGGTTGTGCCTCCATTTATGTTTGTCGAAGGTGAGATGACAGTTGTTTGCGTACGACCATGGTCGGAGGGTCTCAAATATGCATACTCGACCTCTAAAACAGATGGAGGCCTCAAAATCAAGGCTTGGAGAAAAATAGTGGCTGAGCGAAGGCCACAAAATGGAGACAGTTGGATCTCTATGTTGCATAACGGAGAAGGAGGGGTTTTTCTATTTTATGCTATGCTACCCGAGAGAGAGTAGTAGGTCCTGCTACCTTACCTAGTGTAGTTGGTTAACTTATGATGATCATAATGGTGAGATTGTTATATCACTAGCACCTTACCTAGTAGTGGTTAACTTATGATGATCATAATGGTGAGATTGTTATATCACTACGATCAAGATGAGTTGTATATATGACTACGATGATGATGAGTTGTTATATATATCATTATGATGATGATATGAGTTGTATATCATTAGGGTGGAAGAAACACATATTAGATTAAAGTGGATGTATCCAAGTGACCAAATTGAATATATAGGAATACATGTAGCGTAAAATATGTTTGAAATGAAAAAGAATTAAATGCAAAACACAAAACTAAAACGAAAAATAAATCATAAACCCCTAAATCTTTTAGTCCCGGTTGGTGGGTCTCCCAGCCCCCGGTGCGGGGTCATGCCACGTGGTGGGCCTTTGGTCCCGGTTCGTGTTGAACCGGGACTAGGGGGGGGGGGGCTTTAGTCCCCACCCTTAGTGCCGGTTCCAGCCTTACAAACCGGGACTAAAACCCAATTCTGCACTAGTGTAAATAGATCAAGTATGCACAGTTTTTAGAAAAGGCATATGCGTAGTACCTTTATTACTGAGTTGGCTGAGATATAAATATATATCTCTTTCGCGAGAGTTGAGCCGTTGCGATAATGATTGGTGACAGTACATTGGGGAATGGCCAAAAGAAGTTAGGTTCCTTCCGGAGTGACAACATTTGGCTTATCATTGATTTGCTATTGATTGAAGAGGTAGCAAGTATGACGGGATGGAGATTCGGTGGCTCGAAAAAAGATAACCCTGAAGTTAAATGGAAAAAAAAGGGACATTTGTACTGTGAATGATTAATGCTAACAATCAAGTCTTCAACCAAACATGGATATAATAAATGTCATACCTGCCCGTCCAACTCTTGGATATGAATAGAGTTCAATCTCTTACTACGTACACACTTTTTTATTGCTCGACCATGCACTTATATAAGTAGTTCTTTCATCGGTTCCTTCTTCTCAAGAATTGTAATTGTATTCATCAACACTATTTCTCGAGCACATTGAAAAGGAAATGGCAAAGACTGTTAGGAATGATAGGCAACGGGAACACTGACAACGTTATCTTTCATGAATGCGATTCGCGCAACGTGGTATGCATATCTTCTACATAGCTCGTTGTTCAGGTCATTCCATCATTGTTGCCCAAATATCATCATAAAATGCATACATTTGGTTTCTTTCTTGTAGGTGTGGTGCACCTGCACGGGGAAGCTTTGTAGCTGGTCGAGAGCGTCATGTTATGCTGTACTTAGGCCTACCTAATGGCGTCCCTCTTTTCGCGGGATCCTCAACGCGTAACTCCCCACGTTGACAGTAGCTCGTACTGGTCCTCCATCACCTGCAGCGTTAAAATAATCAACACTGTAGGTACTTGGGCTTACCTAGTGACGTTTCAATGGCAATTTCGGCGCTCCGCTGCTGAAAACTGTATGTTTATCTGGGAAGGAATTTCAGTTTAGATTTGTGAGCTATGTGTCTAGTTTCAACGTGGTTTAGTTAATTGAGAATTCGCACTGTGATTTTTTTTACGTGCTTCGATACTTGTACAGCCAAGCACAATTCTGAAAAAAGCTCACTTTCCGGTAATGTTGATGTCAATGAAAGAGGTACCCTAAAACAGTCGGTATGAGAGCAATAGTATCAGTGTGACATAGAAACTGGCAAGTAGTAATCCTGTTGTTAGAATTTTTGACGTGAATCCTCTTGTTAGAATTTTTTACGTGAATCCTCTTGTTAGAATAACATAGGGAAAACGGAACGACATACTAAAAAGTCTTTGCCTAATATTTGTACACATGTATGTTGATGACACTACAAAATTCGTAACTGTATTATGTAATCACACTATATCATACAGGAATCATACGGTCTATTACTTTCCGGTATATGTATCCCTACCCAAAAAAAGGAATTAGATCAATAAACCATCTGGCATTGTATAAAAGTGGTAAATAGAATTATGTACTACTACGAGGTAAAGCCTTTGATGATGGCGAATGCAGCAAAACCATGCATCTACTCGACCATTCTTCTTACAGGCCGCCCACCTTACCAGCTGCAGGTTTGCTCTGCTTCATTTTGGCGATGCTAAGAAGATCGCCAAAGAGCGAGTCTTCTGGTCTGCTTGCTTTGTTCTGCTGCTTCAGGGAAAATGATGGCGTTGCTACACTCATTCTCTGAGAAAGTTCATTTGCACTGGTATACGCATATGCGGCGTTCGGGATGTAGTAGCCTCCAGATTGTTGCCCATACCCATAACCGGCCATTTGAACTGCATATGACTGTTGATAGTTCATCCCATAAAACTGTCCGCCAACAATCGGCTGGGAGTTCATGCCCATTCCTTGGTTCATTTGCATCGCATTTGGGTACATGCCCCCGTATTGCATGTTCGGCACAACCTGTGGTGGTTGCTGCGTGCCGAGCACCGGTTGCAAGTGCATTCCTCCCGGCATTTGTTGTGTTGACATGAATCCTTGACCACTTTGTGCTGATTGGGGTTGATTACCCGTCAAGTGCTGAATTTCCCAGGGTGCTGGTGGAAGGCCTCTGTTCTGATCCTCTACACCTGTGAATAGGAGATTGTCAAATGCTCATGGAGTTATTTGAAATGAATAAAAAAGTGCACATGCTTTCCGGACCAAGGTGGTTAACAATGCATTAGCCCTAGTACTAAGTATATCTATTTACATATACTACTATATTAAGTTGGCTAAGCAGGGAGCCACCAGGGCGCTCGCCCGTTGTGGCGATGGCCTCCCTCCTGGCCGCCACGTGTCCCAGGCGAACAGTGCACGCGGGTAAACAGTAACCCCCGATGAACAGTAGTCTACGATGAAACAGTGATCTATGGCGAACAGTAATCCCTACTAAACAGTAATCCCTGGTGAAACAGTATCCGCCATAAACAGTCCCTTTTATGAACAGTAATCCCGTCGTGAACAGTAACACCCGGTGAACAGCCTCATGGTGAACAGGCACTCCAATTCCTTCTAAAAAAAACAGAGCCCTGTGTTTGTTTTCCCCCTTTTTTTAACCCTACCTCTTTTTCCCCGATGTTAAAATGAAAAGTTAAAATAAAAAAAACATTTTCCCGAGTTTTAAAACAAATATTACACCACTTTTCTGCAACAAACAGTACTTCCTTATTTTTCTTCCCTTTTCCTTAAGAAAAACCTACTTTAAAAAAAATGTAATAACTACATAAAAAACCAGTTTCAAAATAATTATTACACCACTTTTTTAAAACACCCCCCCCCCTTGAAATTCAAATTTAAAAGTTAAAAATTATAAAAAAAACGTTTCTCCTAGTTTTAAAACAAATATTACACCCCTTTTCTATAATAAACAATAATTTCTTAATTTCCCCTTCTTCATTTTTAAACCCCTTCTGAAAACAATTAAAAAATTACAAAAAAATTGTTCCCCCGATTTGTGGCCAGGGCTCTCCCATGCACAACATCTTCTTTGAAATTAAATTAAGGAAAGAAAAAAAAGTACCCTGCGATTAACAATAACCCTTTTTCCCATTGTCCTTTTGAAATTCCCCTCTTTTTTTGACATTGAAAAATAGTTCCCCTTTTCCCAAAAAAACCCAATTAACATTAAAATTAAAAAGTTAAATTTTACAAAAAAAAACATTTCCTCATGTTTTAAAACGAAATAGTACTCTATATTTTCCCCCTTTTTTAACACCCCCCCCCCCCCCCCCCCCCCCCCCCCCCCCTTGAAATTGCAATGAAAAAGTTAAAATCTACAAAAAAAAAAATATTTCCCCGAGTTTTAAAACACATATTATACCACTTTTCTGCAACAAACAATACTTTCTATTTTTTTCCCTTCTTCTAAAAAATTACTTTCCTCAAAAAATAAAATTACGAAGAAAAAAAGAACCCTCCGATGAACAATAACCCTTTTTCCCCCCTTTTCCTTTCGAAACTCCCCTCTTTTTTGAATTAAAATTTAATAATTAAAATTCACGAAAATACTTTTGCCCAAGTTCTAAAACGAAACTACACCACTTTTAAAATTAAGGAGATAAGAATACCAAAAGAATCAAAAAAAAATATTGCTTTTTTATAAAATAATAATGATGGCCAAACAATTACTACGATTACCAGAACAATACCTCCCCCCCCCCCCCCCCCCCCCCCCCCCCCCCCCCCAATGAACAACCTATCTCTTTTTCCTTCATTTTAAAAATAAATCAAATACTAAAATTACCAAGAAAAATGAAAACATATACTATTTCTCTTTTTCCCTTCTTCTTTGAAATAAAAATTATTAAGATTACAAAATTACCATCTTTTCCCCCTTCTTCTTCAAAATTTAAAATTACCAAAAAAAAATGGAAACAAACATTACATCATTTTTTTTATAAATAGTGATTACGGTCGACAATAAACTATGGTTATAATAAACAGTCCCCCTCATGCACAATATTCTCCCTTCTTTTTTAAAAATAAATCAAATAGCTAAAATTACCAAGAAAATGATAACAATATTATTTCTCTTTTTCCCCTTCTCCTTTGAAATTAAAATTATTAAGATTAGAAAATTACCAAATTTTTCCCCTTCTTCTTCAAAATTTAAAATTACCAAAAAAAATTGAAAACAGATATTACATCACTTTTTCGTAAATAGTGATTACGATCGAACAATAAACTATGGTCACAGTGAACAGTACCTCTCATGTACAATACTTCCACAATTTTTACCTCTTCTTCAAAATTAAAATAAAAAAGATAAATTTACAAAAAATAAATAAATATTACACCACTAATCTACAAATAACAATTGTGGGTAAACGATAACTATAGCTAACCAATAATTATGATAAACAATTTTTCACGATTTCTTGCAAATGAAAAGGTAAAATTACCAACAACAAAAAATATTACATAAAAACCAAATTTTTTAAATGACGGGCTTAAACTCGGGCACGGCGTGCCGCCGTGCCTTCTGCCCACTAGTACTGAACTACATGTACAAGAAGACACAACCACACGTTCATGTTCAGCGTGAGAAATTTTTACGCCTAGTGCTGCATATTTATAGGCCCTATTTAAAAAATATATAATCCATCGACTGAAGATACGGCAAGCGATTTGCCTAGAATTTCTGATAAGTAGACACATAATGCCATTGTAGTGAGAAAGTGGTGTACCATAATTTAGTGCTTGCCGTTGAGAATCCACTCCATAAGCAGGCTGCCCATTCCATGACCTTGGGGCGTTCGGTTGGGATTGTTGACTGTAAGGTACGATGTCCCCATTTGAATAAGTAGCGGGTTGCTGAGGCAGGACAGGGTGCACTGGAGCAGGGTTTGCTCGAGATGCAGGGGAAACAAAAAAGTTTGTAAGCTGGTTATGGTTTCTATTGTTGGCAGCAGAACTATTTTGTTGGAACATGTCTGCAAGGGCCAATACATTCTGGTCTGAAGCTGAGTATTCACTGACAGGAACAAGCGCCAGCGAGTTTTCGGGTTCAGGTTTGATGTAGTCATCTCCACTAAGGAGGTCGAAACTAGGAGCCGGTGCTGCAACAACAGATTTTGCACTGCTAGATGATCGAGGTGCCGGCGCGGGAAGCGCCAATTGTTCAGAGGGTGACTGCTTGCTTGCACTTGCAGTTGCTGAAGACCTGAAAAATGAAGAGAAGATCATAACTGTAGGAAGTACATGCAGTTTTTGAGAATTTTCTTACTGCTGTATATTTCTAGTAAAATATCTTGAACCAAAACGATCAGACATAAGTTGCTAACCTTTGGACTGCTTCTTTTGTAGTATCTGGCTTCGCTAGCGTGGAATGGAGCGATCTCTGCTTCTCCACCGGAACCGCTATGCCTGCGGCAATAGCGTCGTGTTTTGCTAAAACACGCTGCAAATCATCATTCAAACAAAGACCCTGGCTGAGCAACCCCTCGTCCCTGTATCAATTTAATACATCTGAAATAAGAAGCTTTATATTGATACAAAACCAACAAATGAAAGAAAATTTCAGCAGAAAATTTGATAAAATGGACACTTAAAGCGCCTGCCAACTGGCAAGGAACATACGAGGTACTGTTGACAAGCTGCACCACTCTCTGCTTGTATGTACGGCACTGATCCACAAGGTCAACGATGACCTCCTGACGAAGTTCCTGCATATTCAGTGCAACTTAATTTTTTTACCTGATGGTACATTGATTACAACAATTGAAAAACTTCAGAGCTTTTCCAGATCTCCGACACCAGACTCGCTAGATTTTTGCTCCAGCAACATTTTCATGGGAATAGATCAGTATTTCAAGTGCATCAGGAAAATACCTGTCTTTTACTAGGATCTAAAGCATTCAACATCTCCGAAAGAACGTCCATGATACCCTGTGCATTCTGAATATCTGCCAGGCTACCAATCAACATTTCCAAAGTTGAAGCAGAGGTTCAGATTTCAAATAAGTGTATTCAAATTTGATCTTCAGTCCAGTAGTTAAGCATGTCCATTGTATGATAAAAGTTTCATAAGTTGGTATACCTTGTAGCAGGAAAATCCTGCGCTGACGATTCAGGGGCCTCGTGGTCAGCATCGCGTAGAGCAGGAGGATAGTTTTGTAGAGGCTGAGTCTGCGGAGGAGTAAATATTGGCACAGATCCATTTGATCTTTGAGGAAATACAGCTCTGGCACGCTGAGTGGAGATTGGAGTTTAATTAGTTAACAGATTTTGATAATTTGGAAACAGCATAACTTCATTTTTTTTTCCTGCAAAATCTGAGACTGTTAAAAGATCACAACTTATTCGATTTGTGTAAAATTACCAAAAGGTCCTGGTATGCTGCATAGTATTGCGGATATTTTGAACGTGCACCGCCAAAAACTTCTTGCCAAGTGTCGATCAGCGTGAGAATCTTCTCTTTTACGTGATAATCAGGCTAAAAACACCACACACATATACACATTAAGACTTATTATTTGAAACCAGTACATAAAAGTTTGAACTGCCCATACATACCCTTTTCTTGACTATCTTCACCATTTCATGAAGTATGTCTCTCTCAGCAACATGCATATGGACAATGTCCCCGCAATTTTTAATCATTGTCTCCAGCAACTAAAGTAAGTAAACCAATGCGCTGATTAGTGGTTGAGTAAACGATTACTTAAACATTCCAAATTAAAGCCTTCTAAATCTGCCATTCATCTTCCTTCTGGTGTGATGTAATGCATTGCTAGGTTGCTACATCACTACAAGAAAATATGTTCATGTATCAAACTGGAAAAGAACATCAAGCAACATTCAGAACACAGCTCATCGTGGCTATCAAATACAGAAACAACTCAAGAAAAAGTGCAAAGGTGCAGGTCAATTATTGGGCATCCTAATTCAAATAAACTAATAGTCGGCATAGTCCACAGACTAATAGTTGATGAGTCAAATTCACACCAAAGTATTCAGTTTTAAACCGTACTTACCGTGAGAGCGAGAAGCTGGACCTTCGAGTTCTTGTGCGCAATGCGTTTCTTGAGAGACTTGACAACATCTTTTGTATGCCTAGGAATATAACAGTACGAAGATAGTTACAACAAAATGATTACAGCATAACAAAAGTACTTGGGAGTTCTTTGCTGAGCTGACCAAAAGGCACTCCGTATGTGAAGAAATATAAGAGCGTTTAGAGTACAACAGTGCAGCTCGCAAAGATTTAAGGCTTGGACAAACCATAGGCGCGAAACCAAATTAAGCCGCAGAAGTGTAGCGTTTGGTAATCAGAGTTAGCCAATAAGTACAACAGTACGTATGGAAAATACAAAGCAGATGGCAATCGTCGTGCATGCTCACCCTGGATCGCGGTTGAGGGTGTCGCAGATCTCGAGGTTCGCCGCCCAGTCGGGACCGATGAGCGCGTCGCTCGTCGCGCGTTGGACCGAGGACGACGGCGAGGACGACGGCATCTCCGCCCCCCCTACGATATCAACCGGCCAGCAACAGATGGTCTGACTCTGAGCCCCCGCCTAAAACAGAAAAGCTTCAGCGAAAGCCTTGGCGATGGTGGCGGGTGGCCACAGGAATTCGTCGTCCCCTTTCCCCTCCTTATTCCTTCCTGGTGCCAGCCCCTGCCTCGGTTCCGCCCCTGGGACTAGCTAGGAACCAGGGGCGTACAACCAAGGAACCTTTTGTGGCCGGCCAAAGGAAACCACTCCACCAGCTACTAGTAGTCACAAGAATGCAACGGCAAACGGCCACCGATGCATGATTTTTGACCGGCGTTTCTCAAAGCAGCGGTGGGGATTGGTCAATGGCGTATGTTTGTTATGTCCTATCGGTCTGCCCTGCACGGCCGTCGACGGCGACGGGCGGGCGAACCAACTCCACGCGGCGGCGGCCTCCTTTGTTTAGCGCCGGCCGTGACTAGGACATCATGAGCGATGGAGTTTACTAGAGTTGGCTGCGCAGATCGAGTTACTCGTTTTTCTGGACCGGATTTTTTCGGCTTTGTTAGTTTCTTTTTTTTTCCTTTTTTTTATCTTTTTTCAAATTCTTGAATTTTCTTCTGATCTGTGTTTTTTCTTCAAATTCGCAAACATTTTCAGAATCCTGATATTTTTTAAATGTTGAAAATTTATGATTATTTAATCCATGCACATTGTTGAAAAGTCAATGCTTCACAATCAATGGCCCTATGGTCAAATGGTCAATGCGTGGGAATTGAGAGCTCCTAAACGGCGCTCTCAGCACCGGTTTAGGCTACTGGCACTCGAAGGAGATGTCTAGCGGGTCGGCCCAACAGTTCTTCGATCGGGATGTAACGCTCGAATGATCAATTGATCGATCGAACTGACGCTCGAAGGAGATGTCTAGCGGTCTGTACCGATAGCTTGGCAACGGAAGTGGATTCCCCCTTCAGGTGATGCGGCAAAACTGAATGTCGATGGGGGTATTTCAAGTCTGGGAGACAAAGGAGTAGCAGCGGCAGTAGCCCCGCGACTAGTCTGGACATTTTCTTGGTGCATCGGCTCTTGTTATTACATGACCTGTCGACCCAACCAGTCTTGAGGCGCACGCATGCATCGAGGCACTTGCCCTAGCTCAAGATTTACACCTCCAGGAACTTGTTGTTGCCTCAGACTGCATGGAAGTGGTAACTAATATTAAGAAGGGAGCTATGCCATCATATGCCCCGGTGCCGAGGGACATATAGTTTAGTAGATTGTTATTTTCTAAGGTTGATTTTTGCTTTCAGCATCGAGATAATAATTTTGAAGCCCACTCTTTAGCCAAAGGAGCTGCGTCTCTTGGAGTGGGCCGCCATCTGTGGCTAGGGGTTTTACCGGATGTTGCTTGTATCCCTCTTGATTTGAACCTTGAATAAATCCCAAATTACCCTAAAAACTTGATTGATGCAACGGAACTTCTTAAAAGCAGTCGTTTGCTCGCTCACTCCTGGTTGCTTGGTCGACCAGTTGACCATTGGCTTTTGAAAAAGTTCACCAATTTTTAAAAAAAGTTCATCAATTTTGAAGTGAAGTTCACAAAATTTAAAAGTTCATCAATCTTCAAGAAAAGTTTAAAAATTGAAAAATGTTCATCGATTTTAAAAAACAATGCATCAATTTTGAATAAAATTTCACAAGTTTTAAAAAGTTCATTCATTTTCAAAAAAATGTCATCAATTTTGGAAAAAAAATCATTGATTTTGAAAAAGGTTCACAAATTTAAAAATGGTTGTTTAATTTTGAAAAAAACATGAATTTGAAAAAGAGTTCAAGGATTTGGGAAAAAATAAATAAAAATTGAAGAGAGTTCGTAGATTTAGGAAGGAGTTCATGGATTTTAAAGAAAAAGTTCACAAATTTCAAAAAAGTTCATCTATTTGAAAAATAAAGATTCACAAATTTGAAAAAAGTTCAAGAATTTAAGAAATGAATAAATAAATAAACAAAAAAGGAAACTAAAAAAATTAACAAAATCGTTCCAAAAAATAGAAAAAGAAAAACCAAATGGAAGGTTCCAGAAGCTTCCCAAAACCAGTGACCGATCTCCACTCGATACCTTTAAAATGGGCCGCCCTCCAGAGAAAAACGTTCAACGGGGGGTGTGCGCTTCTTTGCGCCAAGACCTTTAACCGGCGGAACACGCGTCAAAAATGGATCTGGGGACCCAACTGGCATGACCGATCGAGCATGAGCGAGCACTGGGCCGCAGCCCAAGCGAGACGTGCATAAGGACTGGTTGAGGATCCAATGCCATAAGCGTTGTATCGGAGGTCTCGAAAAAAAATCACAATTATTGATGAGAAAGGTATTTTTTTTGAGAAATGGCTAGGCTTCATTAATTATCCATAATGTTCGCATGGGGAGTACCTAGCCAAATATGTTGTCCCTGAAGGAGAGAGACACCAGACCTAGCTATTCTATGAGCATCAACATTTGAACTTCTATGTTCATGACTGAAAATACAAGAAGTAAACATCCTAGATTGATCTCCAAACTCTCTAACAATTCCTCATAATTTCCACCACCTCCCTGCTGAATGTGGTCGACGACCGGCTTACAATCTGAGCTGATGAAAACATGTTGCAATCCCAGATCCTCTTCCAATGCCATCGCATCCCTGCACGCTATTGCTTCAACTATAGCTGGCTTGAGGATACCCCGAATAACAAGAATTGATGCACCCATGAATGGGCAGCACTGTTGTTGTCTAAAAGTATGACCCCTCAAGCCCACTAGGTTGGCACACACAGACAACCTTATGGGACTAGTTCGATTACACACAATCAAATTATGACATCGGTAGCACCCGGGATCGACACTATGCAAATATAGTAATCTTCACTAGCCTTCGCATAATAATGATCCTAAAGACGCCAAAGCTTCAAACAATGAACACGTTGAAAACATGCCCGCCATGTGATAGAACAGTTGGTATCACAACACAGATAACGAAATAGTCCACAACAACAAAATATATACATATATAGCAACTCCGACGATTCAAATTTGACCTATGAATACAAAAAGGACCTTTTGACCAAATACAACTCATACAACAGAAGCTAATAAAACTTAAGATAGGTAAGAATACCAATTACCTTACGAAGACTCAAACAAAATCATAGACGTCCATATCCCTGCCCAGACCGTTGTCTATGGGATAACCAGCTAATGTCATCTATCATCAAACATGTTTCCTGAATCGATGTCGGCTGGATTGATGACAATCCAGGGAAAAGAGTAAATTAAGAAGGTGAGTACTCAACTGTACTCGCAAGACCTATCGGGGACCTACTGTGACACTCCTGTAATTAAGCTACAGTAAACCCTGACCAATGATGCCAAGTCACCCCTTTTTATCAAACTTAGTTGACTCTTATTGAAAACCAATTCAAATTCAAATGCAACTTGAATAATTAAAATTTTCAACAGTCAAAATAAAAATGTTCATTGGGTTACAAATATTACCTAACTAATTAACATGTAAGACTCAACATTTTTCAGAATGTTAAAATTCCATTAAGCTATTTTTAACTGACCCATAAAGCTTTTAATTGAACCATCTCAATTTAAATAAATATGCAAACTGTTCAAAATATTTTGCAACTACTTGTACTAACTCAAATACTTGCCTAATATTTATGTGCTAAATTGCACATTTAACCAAATGCTTTTATTAGCCCAAATTATTACAAAACAGAAAATAAATAAAGAAATAGAAAAAGAAAAGAGGAAAGAAAAAGAAAAAAGAAAAAGTGGCACTGTGCCACGGCCCAGCCGCAGCACAGTGCCGGCCCAGCCCATCTCCCAGCCTTCCCCTTCCTCCCCTGTTCACCTCCTTCGCCGGCCGCAGCGCGCCCGTACACACCGCCGATGGACACGCGGCGTCCATCCGCCGCTCCTCGACGGCCTACAAGGTGCCCTGGACACCTTGTAACACCCCTGTGTAATAGCCATTATGATCAACTGCTAATATTGCCAAGTCATATCATCTGCAGTGCCTAAACATAGTGGTTATCCAAAGCAAATCAACTCCAATCTGAAAATCAACTCAAATTCATAAGTGAAATATGAGGCTGATCAAACACTGTTGAAAAAATGTTCATTAATTGGAAAATAATCCAGGAACATTTATAAAAAAATCAAAAAAAAGTTGGAGTTAGATAAATGACTCAAACAATTTGAAACAGTACGAAAACAACCATATTAAATACATTTCGAATTCAAATATAATCCAAATTTGCCTAAACCAATTTTTGGTGAATGGGAATATTGCACTGTAATATTTGGGCCTAGTCCCATATTTTACAAAATAGCAAAAGTGGCCTAACTAATACCAAACAGAAAACAAATAAAAGAAAAACACAAAACAGAAATAGAAAAATACCACGAGGCACTGTGCACTGGGCCTTAATGCATAGTGCCCCGACAGCCGGCCCATCTGGCCCAACCTCTCTCTCTCCCTCGCGTTGTCGTCCTCCCCCTGGTCGAGCGCGCGCGCACCGGCGTGGCGTCGACACGTCGGCACCGCCGACACTACAGTGATGCGAGGAGGATAAGGGCGAGGCCCGTTCGTTCCCCCTGGCTCCCTCTGTCACTTCCCCGTCCTCTCCCTCGCTCGCCTCGCCTCTCTTCCCCTCCAGATCCGCGTCGTCCGAGCGCCGCCGTCGCCACGCAACGCCACCGCCGTGGCCACCGGTCTCCCCGCGTCGCCTGAAGTTGCCTAGGAGAGGCGCCGTGGACGGCCACGTCCACTGGAGCAACTGGACGGAGCTGAGGAGCACGGCATCGCCCCGAACGCGTCGTCTTCTTCCCCGGCCACCGGAGATCTCTCTCCCTGCCAGCGATGCCTCTGCTGCTCCAAAGTTGTCACCGGGCCACCGTGCGCCTCCGCTGTGAGCTACTCCTCCCTCCTCATCTCTCTGTTGATCCGCACGCACGCGCTAGCCGCTTCTCCACGCGAACCCGAACCCACCGCCGCATGAGCTCGTTGCCGGCCACGTTCCGATGACTAAATGCCCGCGCAGACTTGCCCATCAAGTTCACGCGCACGTGTAGATCGACAACGTCACTTTAGCCTGAGCTACCACGCGTCGTATCGCCGTGCTCCCTGTCACCCGAGCTCCGGCGCCGCTCCGATCATCGCCGCCGCCGCTGTAGACCACCCCGGCCCGCGATACCGCCACCGATGGATGCGGCTCGGTCTCCTCGTTCGAACGCGCTGAGCCCTGATCCATTTGGTCGTCGGAGCACGTTTTCCGGCGGGTTTCCGAACGCGCCGCCACATTTGGCGTCACCGGCGGCGAGACGCCGGCCACCGCTGACGTGGCGCAGGTGGGGCCCACCCTGGGTCACCGACCATGGGCCCTGGGACCCCAGTTGACTGAGTTGACTCAGTCAACTCTGCTGATTGGGCACTATGTGCCTATGACGTGTGGGCCCCACCGCTTATTAGTTTAAATAAAATGATTTAATAATTAAAACTAATTAGTTAGACTAATCTCTCACTGACAGATGGGGCCCACTCCCTAATTAACCCTGCTAATTAGATTAATCCACTGTTAGACTAAACAGAGACTGACATGTGGGTTCCACTGGACCCACATGTCAGGTTTGACTCTGGTCAGCGAGTCAATTGACCTGCTGACATCATCATGACGTTCTGCTGATGTCATATTTCAATTTCTGTTAAAATAAATAAATTCCAGAAAATCATTTAAACTTCGAAAATTAATAACTTTTAAACCGTAGCTCGGATCGAAAAACTTAAAACATGAAAGTTGCTCAGAACGACGAGACGAGTCTGATCGTGCCGTCTGTTTTCCCGTCGGAACCTCCTACGTAGAAGAACTCGTAACTCCGAGCTCGGTTCCGGTAGATGAATAGTGCACACACACCGGTTAATAAATCCCAGATTAATTCTAAAAATAACTAAAATGACTTAGAGGCATATCTAGGCAACCCTGCACTGCATCATAGCATCGCACGCACTGTGTTGCATCTGTTTGCATTATATTTACTTGTTTCTTCCCCCCTCTTCTCTTTCGGTAGACCCCGACGTTGCCATAGCTCCTGAGGCAGACGCCACTCCGGAGTACGACTACGTCCCCGACGATCAGGCCCTTGCCGTCGAGCAGACAGGCAAGCACCCCCATTTTGAGCATTTCGATATCGCCCACTCTCTTCTCTCTTATGCTTGCATTAGAAGTTACTGCTACTACTGTTGTCCTATATCTGCTGCATAGCCTGTTTTATTGTAGCCTACTTTTGATACCTGCCTGTTCTCCTAAACTGTTTAGTATAGGATGGGTAGAGCCTCATCAGAGACCCACTTGTCCCGACTGCCCCGCTGGACTCTCAGAAGACCCGAGCAACGGGATCGAAGATCAGACCCTGGCACCTCACGTCACTTCCCCCTTAAATTGCTCGACACTACTGGGTTACTATCGAGTACCGAGGGTGATACCTCGTCAGCACTTCTGATGATAACCTTGTAGGTTAGTTAATCGATCGTGGTAAGCGAGGGTGATTCCTCCTACACCACCCCCGATAACGACATCGTCGTGCAACTGTTCAAGTGTGGACCTCGAGGGTGATACCTCCTTCGTTCACCTTGACGAGAACATCAGGTGGGATTCCATCGAGGGTGATTCCTCAGGGTTCCCCCTTGGTGTCAGACACACGGAGACTTTGGTTACTATGACTGAACACTGAACCTTGATACTAAAGACGGGTCGGCCCTGAGGGGTACCCGCGCGAGCATGAATGCGAAGTGATGTGGAGTCGGGTTGACCTAAGAGGTGCCCGCGAGATAACTACGAGGCGTGGCCGGGCATTCTTAGCCCTTGCCGCAAGTCCTCGAGACGGGGCGACGGGGTCACATCGATCATGAGTCTCTGCTCGTTTCCGTGCGCTCCTATTCCACTAAACGGTTTGGATATTTGATCCGAGGGGCCTCTGGCCTGATAGCACTAACCATCACGTGGGTATAGTATGGGCGTTCTGCGTCGTATACATCAGCCGAAGCTCTATTGACGTCAGCAAGGAGCGGCCCGTTTTGGATTGGACTGGGAACGCAACTACGCTTGTATAAGGGGTTGCTAGGTCTGCTTCCGAAACGTCCTCGTAACGTGCAGGGTTCCCAGGGCGAAGGCCCAAGACGTCTGGGGGCATAGGTTAGTCCGGCGTGCTGACCTCTCTTTAGAGCCCAGGTCGGGTTGCGGCGTGTTGCTTAGCCGAGGCCGGGCATGACCCAGTAAAGTGTGTCCGGCCGGAGTTAAGCGAGCGTGGTGGGTAAGTTGGTGCACCCCTGCAGGGAAGAAACTTCTATCGATAGCCTGTCCTACGGTAACGGACACTCGGAGTTGTATCCCGATCGGTACAACTAGAACTGATGACTTGAGATGAACTGGATAGTACGGCTCTGGGATTGCTTTCTCGCAGGGAGTCAAGAAAGGATCTTTGGCCGAGGTTGATGATGCTACTACTACTTTACATTATGTTATTCTGCTCTCTTCTAATGCTGCAAGACTGTTGAAGAAGCTGAAGATGCTAGTCTTCGATAGGACTAGGCTTTCCCCCTCTATTCCGGCATTTCTGCAGCCCAGTCCACTAAAACAGCCCTCCTTTGAAAATGTTGCATATGTAGTATAGATCCTTGCTTGCTGAGTACTTCGGATGAGTACTCACGTTTGCTTTACTTTCTTTTTCCCCATATCCCTTTTGATGCCACCAGATGTCGGAGCCTCTGAGCCAAACGCCCCCGTCGACGACCACTACTACTACCAACCCGGAGAGTACTACTACTACGAGGAGCCGACCGACGACCAGGAGTAGGATTCGGAGGGTCCAGGGCAGGAGGCCCACGCCTTTCGATCGTAGTATTTTATTTTGCCCCGCCTCTGTGAAGGCTTATCTCTCTTTCTGTAATATATCTGTACCCAGATATCTAATGCTTCCGCTGACGCTTGTATGCCATCGAGCTATGTATTCGAGCCCTCGAGGCCCTGGCTTGTAATATAAAGCTTGTATGAATTTATTTATGTGTTTAGAGTAGTGTTGTGATATCTTCAAGTGAGTCCTTAGGCTTAGTCGTGTGCATTTGCGTGTATGGTTAGTGCATGATTAAGCCGGGGTCGTCACACGCCTAGGGTTCGTTCGCGCCCCCTGCCTCCCCCACTTATCCCCCTCCACATCACGCCCCTCTTCCTGTTCTGGAGAAGACCACCGCCGCCGTCGCCAGGGATCCGTCGCCCGCGTAGCCACTGGCCTCTTCCCTGTGGCTCGCCACCTTGTCCGACCGCTCCGTCCTGCTCCCCTTCATCGCCTGCACCAACCCGTGCAAGCCAAACGCCTCGGCATCGCCGGATCGGCCCCGTCATCCTCCCCTCCATCCGCCGGAGCTCGTCGTCGATTCCGTCACCGTCACTGCGTCCCGCGCCTCCGCGAGAAGCTTCCCGGCAACGATCTGAGCAGAGCACCTTCCCCCTCCGTTTTTCCCTTGATCCGAGCCCTCTAGCTGCGGCTGCCATTGCTACCGAAGCTCGCCGCCGCCCCGCCTTGTCGCCGGCGTTGCTAGAACCCGTCTCCGGCGCCCCCACTGCTACCATTAGACGCGCCATGGCGCGGGCGTTCGAAAGAGCCCACCCGCGCCTCCATCCGTACCCCCTAGTGGCGTCCCCGTCCATCCCGTGCTCCGGCAACAACCTACTCATCGCCAACGCCGCTTCCGGACACCTCCAATGCTGCCCCCGCCATCGTTGCACGCGCGCCACCCCTCCGGTTCGAGCAAGCCCCTCCGCCGTCCCTTTGGTCGCCGGAGGGCAAATCCCGACGCGGCCATGCATGGCGCCGCCACATTTTGCCTCGCCGGCGCGCGTCGGCCGTTCAAAACAGCCCATGGGTCACCGACAGGTGGACCCCGCGGGGTTAGCCACTAATCTGGGGGCTAACTACCCCCTACTAACCCCCATTGACAGTAGGCCCCACCGCCTAATTAATCTAATTAACTTAATTAGTTTAGCAGCAGTGTATGACATGCGGGCCCCCCACTAAATAAACTAATCTAATTTAAATCTCTTAAATAAACAATCACTGGCAGGTGGGCCCCACCTGTCAGTTTGACCAGTCAAGGGTCAGCCCAGTTGGCTGCTGACTGGGTGTTGACTGGGCCCCTGACCCCACCTGTCATCCACTGTGGCTAGCCCACAGTGGGTATAAAAGGGTTAATGCACTGTTTAAATTAGAAATTAGTAATTAAAATAAATTCAGAAAATCATTTAAACTTCAAAAAATCACATAAATTAAACCGTAACTGTCACAGCCATAGATTTGATTGTAAATAATTGCATTAGTAAGCATCATGTCATCATGTTTAAATTCAAATGAATTTGAAATGGGGATGATAAAACCCTAGCAGATAATTTTTTCAACTAGGTTCAACTTTAAATCTTTTCAATGAACCCAAAATGCTCTTCAAAAAAGTTCATCATTTTTGAAATGGGTGGAAACCTCTGCCAAAAATGATGCACATATTTCTAGGCCATTCTGTATTTTTGAATTAACTCATATTCAATTTGAATTGGGGAATTTAATACTATAAATATTTTTACATGCTCCAACAATTTTGGAATTAGTTGAGGGCCTCTGGAATTATTCATTTTGTGCCCATAAATATTTTCAGAATTTTTAAAAGTGATTTGGTTTGAAAACCAAATTAAAACAAATTTGCAAAATAGAAAACAGAAAACAAAAAAAGGGAGAAGACTTACCTGGCGCTTACCAGCAGCAGAACCGGCCCAGCTCCTGTTCTGGCCCAAGCCACCACCGCAGCCCCCCTGTCGTCTTCCTCCCTTGACAGAAGGACAGGGGCGCGTGGTCGCCGCGCGCCGGCCACCTCTTGCTTACCTGCTCGCCGCTGGAGGCACCCTAGGGCGCCACGCACTCCCCCTCGACCCCCAGCAACCCCCCCCCCCCCCCCCCCCCCCCCCCCCCCCCCCCCTCCCTGATCTTCTCCCCCTCCTCTGCCCTCTCTCCCGCGACCGGCCACGAGCGCCCGAGAGCACCGACGAGCACAACCGCGGCCACCGTCCACCCCTCGTCTCTCCGACGAGTCCAAAAGAACCGTAGGGTCGTCTTAATCATCTACGCCGAGCCACACATCGCCGGAGGCCGTGAAGCGTTGCCATCAAGCACGACCCCGCCGCCTCTGCTCGGAGATCGCCGACAACGCCACGTCGCCGTCCGACCGTCCCCGGCCTCTCCGTTGCCTCTGCTTGATTCGCCGTGAGCCCCTGCCTCTTTCTCCTCACCTCCTCCTGTCGCGTTCTTCCTCTAGCCGCCGCCCCGCAAGCTCCCGAGGCCGCCGTCCGCCATGGCCGGTGAGCCACGTGCTCTGGAGCTCCTCTGCTCAAGATAGTGGCACCAGCATGCTCCTGGACACCCACCGGTGTTTCTGAGCCGCTTATTTCGCTCGCAAGACTGCTGCAGCAACCGCGCCCGTGTGACCCGAGCTCCGGCCGCCGCTCAACTGCTCGCCGCCGCCACTGCTTACCACCCCGACACCCACAGCTACCTCCGTTGGATGCAAGCGAAATCGAGGAACCTGTGGAAGCAAACGGCGAGGCAAATGGTTGCCCGTAGCTCGATCCCGATGTGCATCCGTCGTCGGATGTGCTCGCCGGCGTTTAACTCCGGTGAGATGACGTGGCTTCATTAGCTTAAGGCTAATTACCACGTTAATCTCGCTCTGCGCGACTGACAGATGGGCCCAACTCTTAATTAACCACAGGGTTATTTCCTGCTTAAATTAAGCTAATGCCTGTGGCCCCGTCGGTCCGTTTGACCTTGCCACCTCAGCGTTAACCTGGTCCCACTGGTCAGCCTCCGTTGCCGCCGACCCTGTTACACTGACATGCCGGACCCACAGGTCAGGTTTGACCTTGCTGACGTTGCTCTTACGTAATGCTGATGCAGTAATTGCTTTTCTGGATTTTAATTAAATCTAAATGATTTATTTATTTTCAGAAAATATTTAAAACTTCTAAAATTCATAGAATTTCAACCGTAACTCCAAATGAAATAATTTATATATGAAAAATTATCAAAAAATTATGGAGAATCTGTTTCTAGCATTTTCATGCATGTTTGAACAACTTAAAGCTTCTGTATATAACAATTTGGATAAATGGCATTTGAAATGTCACATATGGAGTTTGATTTTGAACCTTGGGTTCAAACCAACTTCATTTAACTTTGTTGCTAGTTGCATTAGCTCAATCAACAGCATGTTGCCATGTCATGATCATGCATCATATTGTTGCATTGTGATACGTCTTCAACATATCTATAATTTTTATTGTTCCATGTTGTTATATTATCAATCTTGGATGTTTTATATACATTTACTAGCAACTTTTTATCATTTTTTGGGACTAACCTATTGACATAGTGCCCAGTGCCAGTTGCTGTTTTTTGCTTGTCTTTTACATTGCAGAATATCACTACCAAACGAAATCCAAATGCCACGAAACTTTTTGTAGATTTTTTTCTACCCAGAAGACACCCAGGGAGCCAAAGGAGCATACGGGAGGAGGCCCGTGGGGCCCATTAGGCACCAGGGCATGCCAGGGGGGCCCATGCGCGCCCTGGTGGGTAGTGGAGCCCACGGGAACCTTCTCGACCAACTTCCACCTCTATAAATACTCTAAAATCCCCAAAATCCTAGGGGAGTCGAGGAAATACAATTTTCGCCGCCGCAAGTTCCAGAACCACGAGATCCAATCTAGAGGTCTTTTCTGGCACTCTGCCGAAGGGGGCAACGATCACGAAGGGGTTCTTCATCATCCTTGTTGCCCCTCCGATGATGCGTGAGTAGTTTACCAAAGACCCACGGGTCCGTAGCTAGTAGCTAGATGGCTTCTTCTCTGTTTTTGATCTTCAATGCAATGTTCTCCTCGATGTTCTTGGAGATCTATTTGATGTAACTCTTTTTTGTGGTGTGTTTGTTGGGATCCGATGAATTGTGAGTTTATGATTAGTTCTATCCATGAATATTATTTGAGTCTTTGCTGAACTCTTATATGCATGATTGTTATAGCCTCGTATTTCTTCTCCGAAATTTTGGTTTGATCATTTCTTTTGCTTCTAGGAGAGGCAGAGATTTGCTTCTCGTGGAGGCAGAGATTTTCTTCCGCGAGAGGTGTGCCTTTCGAAAAGGGGGGAAATGTGGGAAACGTCGTGCTTCCGACTCATTTTTTATTTTAGTCATTTTTCTACCTATTAACATGTTATCTAGTTTTGAAGATCTCGACGTGAGAAATTTAATGGTAAAAATGGTTGGGAAGGTAGGAGTGACCTTTGCAAGAGGTACCCCTTAATTAGTGATTTTGAAAAGTGGAGCTAGGTCACATGATGGTTACTGTGCCATAACTGGGCTTCGTAAACCAACAACCAAGGTGTTTTTTTTATTCAAGTATATGAGTTTTATTTTCATCTAGTAGTGTAGTTTTTCAGAAAGCGAACTAGATTCAGTAAAAAAATAGAAGACGAAGTAGAGCAACCAAATCGGAGTCAACTGATTCATGAATAGGTTTATGAATTTGGGAATCAAGGATGCATACCGGCCATCGAACTCGATTTGTAGAAAGTACCGAATCACAAACCCGAAACACGAATCTGGTAACTATGGAAAGCCAAAGTCATTGCCAACCTAATGCTATCCCTGCAAACCAGTGTTTCACATGATCAGAAATGGTGTTATAATATACAGTTGATGAATGAATGTGATTTTGTAATATATGCTAATGATGGATATTTTTGCCCAGAATGCAGTTAATTCACTGACAGCCCTAAGCCACAACATATGACAGAGTCAATCAAAATCTTGTTTAGATTATGTGGCTCCACCAGAAGCACATCAAAATCAAGTAAGCAATTCCCGAAAGAAAGAAAAAAATCAAGTAAGGAAGCATCCTTCTCATATGGTTCAGTATATATCAAACCTTTTGAATAGTTCTTTGAACATCATTCAGAACATACATACTAATGTAATCACCAAGGCTCTTGCTAAAATCTTCAGCAGCAACGATGGCATAACTGCCTAAATCAATGCGAACATGGTCTTCAGTTTTTTCCTGGGTAGGAGAATGATGTTTCACATAAGGTAAACCGAAGATAGTGAGAAAATCCTTACTTTGGTATATATATTTGGACATGACAGGTTATACTTTTGTGTTTCAGAATTTTATTTGCGTGCTCAAAATGTTCTATGGAGGTGCCTAATTTATGAAAGAATTTACAACCCTACCAATATTATCCTCTCATAATAAGTTGGTCTATGATGATGGTTGTCTATTTCAAAAACACTCGTAAAAGGGGGTGGGCCAGTTATCTCTAATTAAATTCATTTCATGCAAAGTAAAGAATGAAAAAAATTCAATCATTTGACAATACTAAAGCAAACAGTCAATACAAACTTCTCTAAAGAAACCTTTTGATGTGCAATTGGAGCATTCTATCTAAATTATGATCAATTACTATTTACTAATCACTATCATAGGTTAAATGGTTGAGAGATCGAACGCCATATTACCAGCAACAAAATACAACTATCTTCTGGCAGAAAAAACTTAATGCGATAAATGGTTATCTCTCAGGACGTTCAGTAATAGGTTTGGGTAAATAGATCAGGTATACGCATAGTTTTCAGTGGGATATGCCGGACCTTTATGATTGAGTCTGCTGAGATATAAATGTATTTCTTTCGCACAAGTTGTCTTATTTTGGGGAGCTAATTTTCTATAGGGAGAGCTATTTCCATCATGGTTGCGCTTTACATACCCATCTGGAATGAGTGGTAGGTTTGATATAGAGATCAGGTATATGCATAGTTTTCAAGGTATGGTATATGCATAGTTTTCAAGGGATGGTATATGCATAGTACCTTTATGATTGAGCTTGCAGAGATGTAAATATATCTCTTTTGCGAGAGTTGAGTTGCTGTGATATTGATTGGGGAGTGTTCACTGCGGAATTACATAAGGTTCTCGAGTAGTTCTCTCTTTGCAACCTTCTTCTCAAGAATTGTAATTGTACGCGCCAACACTATTGCTTGAGAGCATTGAAAATAAAAATGGTAAAGAGCGTTAGGAATGATAGGCAATGGGAACACCGACAAGGTTATCTTACATGGATGCTATTTGCGCAAACTGGTATGCATATCTTCTACAAAGCTCACAGTTCATGTCATTATTTTTATCCAAATATCATAAGATGTATACTTTTTGTTCCTTACTTGTAGGTCTAGTGCACTGCCACATGGATCTTTAGGAGTAGGCCTTGAGATATTTGTCATGTTGTACTTAGGCTGGCCTGCGACATATAGTCATGATGTACTTGGATTATCTACTGGAGTCCCCCTTTCCATGTGATCCTCAATGCTTAACTCCATGGATCCCATAGTAGCTTGTATACTTGTATTGGTGATCGTGTTTTGTTTTTCAGTCGGATTATAATCGTCTCAAATAAGCTTGGCAACTAGGGATGGGTTATTCTCAATCTTCTCAAGATGAAAAAAATCTAGGTTATTCTCAATACGAGGACGAAACTAAGAATGAGAGTGAACCCTAGCATGACTTGCTAACACAATAGCAGTTCAATTCTGCTCAACCAATAGCAGCATTACAATCAAGTTGCAGAGCACCTATGCATAATAATTATAGCTTGTCGTCTTTGACGAAATTAATGTTGATTTTACAACTCCTATGATTCGTGCTCACACACAATTGACGGCTCCAAGTCATCATTTCACAGGAGAGAGGACTTGAGGAACGCCTGCTCTTTTTCTTGTACCTTGTCATATCCGACGCTATTACTGTTTGCTCACCTTGTTTATGTCAATGAAAATATAGACCATTGGTAACACTCGAACCGAACCTTTCTACTGTGGGTGAAAGGTTTTGGCTCATTGAAAACCATGAGCAATGTAGTTAGCACTAGTTGTGATAGCAAGGAAAATGATAGTGCAACATTTTGATATCAAAATAAATGTAGATCAAAGCTATGCTTGAAATCAGTCTATTGAGTACAACATTTTAGTGATCGTCTTGGTTAGAACACAATCTTTCGCTGCTATGTGATAGGTTAATAAGTAACCCATATCTTATATCTTGTGCTACATCTCAAAGGCTGAAAACCCTATCTCAAACGCTGATCTTCTACTATCGCACAATGGAGAACAGATGATGTAATTATGTCTTTCAGGTGCTCAGAATCGAGTTGGACTTCAGACCAAGGTACTGCTGCCAGGTCTTGCCGGAGCCCTTTTTGTGATGCTGACGACCATCTTCAGAGCAAACATTATTGGGTCTATTGTAGTAGAGAATGTGTGTGTTAGCATTTTCACGCTTTCAATTGGTGGGGAGCTTTAGATAATCGGCATAGAAGGCCAGAGTCATGGCGAACCTGACGTTGTCACTGAAAATTGATGTTTGACACGAACAAAGATGGTGTTATAATATGAATTAATATGAGTGTATAATACATGTTGATCTAGATATTTTTGCCTGGACCTCGAAAGCCGATCGAGTCACTAACCTGGGATTTGCTAGGCTGACATCCTTGGTCCAAAACACGAAAGAGCCAATCAGATTCCTATTTAGATTGTGTGGCTCCACCAGAACCACATAAAATCAAGTAAGCATGCATCCTTGTCAAAAGTTTCGGTATTATATACCAAAACTTTCGAAGGTGTTCTTTCAACAACATTCAGAACATCCATAATGATGTAATCACCAAGGCGCTGGCTACAATCTTCAGCAGCACCGATGGCATAACTACCTAATCAATGCGAACAAGGTCTTCATGAGTAGTTTTAACATGCTCCCTCTTACCCCCTCTTTTCACATGAGAGGTAAGAGTATACAATAGAATTGAGCCATTGATCTCATTAATTAGTGGTCTGATTAACTCTTACCTTCTTACCTCACATGTAAAAGGAGGGGGTAAGAGGGAGCATGTTGAAATTTGCCTCCCCTGGGTGGGCGAGTGCTGTTTTGCATAAGGTAATACAAAGATACTGAGAAAATGCTTACTTTGGTGTATATACTTCGACATGGCAGGTTAGACGATTGAGAGAGCATCGTGTCAATTATTGTTATCAATTATTCCCTCCGCTCACAAATATAAGATGTTTTGGGTATTTCAATACGGACTTCATACGAATTGAAATGAGTGAACAAACACACTAAAATATATATAAAAAGTTAGAACATCTTATATTTGTGAACGGAGGGAGTACTTTGGAGCATTCTATCTAAACTATTACCAATTACTGCTCACTATTAGAATTCAAATGATTGAGAGAGTGAACAAGCCATATGACCAGCAATAAAATAGAACTATCTTCTGGCTGAAAATTCTTGATGAGATATAATGGTTATATCTCTGGGGAAGTTTAGTAATAGGTGTGAATAAATAGATCAGGTACATGCATTGTTTTGAAGGATGGTATATGGATAGTACCTTTATGATTTGAGGCTGTTGAGATATAAATATATCTCTTTCGCAGGAGCTGAGTTGTTATGATAATGATTGCTGACACTTGTTTGTGGAATGTCCAAAGGAAGTTTCCTTCCGGAGTGGTGACATTTAGCAGATCCTTGATTTGCTTTTTGAATAAAAGGTAACAAGTATGGATGGATGAAGATTGGGTGGCTCAAAAAAACTGAAGTCTAATGAAAATTGCCCTTTCTTGCCATAACCAGAGCCAATAAGAATGATTGATGCTAGAACTTCAAGGCTTCAACTAAACATGATGTAATAAATGTCATAACTGCCCACACCAACTCTTAGCGTATGAATAGAGTTAAACCTCTTACATACACATTGTATTATTCTCGACCATGTCCTAGTTCTTATATATGTAGTTTCTTCATTGCTAGCTTTATCTTAAGAATCGTAATTGTATACATCGAACACCGTTGCTCGAGTGCATTGGCAGAACAATGGCAAAGAGTGTTAGGAAGGATAGGCAATGGGAACATAGACAATTTTATCTTCCATGGATGCGATTTGCGCAAAGTGGTATGCATATCTTCTACGTGGCTCATGGTTAAGGTCATGAGGTTATTGTTGTTCAAATATCATAAAATTTACTTTCTTGTAGGTGTGGTGCACCGCCACGTGGGAGTTTTGGAGCTGGCCTGGAGTGGGTCGTCATGGTGTACTTAGGCTGGCCTAATGGTGTCCCTCTTTTGACGTGATCTTCAATGCATAACTCATGAGGTCTGAGCTAGATTACAGTCTTCCCAAATGAGTTGGCAGCCACAAGGAGATGACAAGGTACAAGAGAGAGGTCTAATAATATTTCCAAGTCAATATTTCATAGAAGACGGGACTTGACGATTATACGCCTAATTTTACTCTCTCCCTCTCTCTCTCTCTCTCTCTCTCTCTCTCTCTCTTACCGTGTCACCATTATTGTTTGCCCACCTTATTTCATCTTAAGGAAAACATGGAGCATTGGAACACTTGGCCGAACCTTTTCTACTATGGGTGGAAGGTTTTCGCTAGTCGAAAATCTAGTGCTAGTTGTGATAGGTAGGAAAATGATAGTGCAACGTTTCTACATCAAAATAAATGCTTCTAAAATGTTCTTGTACAAAGAAGACAAGAATTTGACTTACATGAACATAATCAGTCTACTGAGTACAACATTTTAGTGATCATTTGGTAAAATAAAAAAAACACTTATCTTGGTGGGTTCGATTGGTTAATATGTAACCAGCATCTTATACATTGTGCTACATCTGAAAGGCCAAAAACCTACCTCACATGCTGATATTCCACTACCACGCAATGGAGAACATAGGATTAAGTGTCGTCTTTCAGGTGTTTAGTATGGCATTGGACTTTAGACAAAGGTATTGCCGCGCTAGGTTTTGCCGTAGCCTTTTTCTTGATGTTGATGACCATCTGCAGAGCAAACATTTTTGCCTCTATCATAGTAGAGAATGTTCATGTTAGCATTTGCGCGCTTCCAATTTGTCAAAAGATTTAGAAAAATGTCATAGAAGGCCAAAGTCATTGCCAACCTGTTGTATCAAGAGGTGTTGAGGGGGATCGAACCTTTTCTGTCTCGTGTGTGTGTAGGGGGGTGGAGGGGCTACCTCTCATACACTTGTGTCCGTCTGGCATGTTAGAGATACGACGGGCAAAAGAAATGACGAAAATCAAATCAACACAGAGGAGACACAAGATTTTAACATGGAAACCCTCTTCAATGTGAAGGGGAAAAACCACGGCCGAGCACCAGCCAGCGAAAGTTCACTATATCAGGAGAGGTTACAAACGTCGTGGATTTACAACAATAAACTTATCCCATGATGTGGCTTACAAAGGATATATATAGTACAATGAACTTATCCACTACGTCCCAAGCCTCCTAGAGATGGGCCTTTGCTCCGCTCTGTCAGAAGTTAGCCTTTATACTTTATATGAATTTGGATCACAACTTAACATGACATAACCTCTTCTAGGTCATGGCCATGGGCCTGGCCCACATGGGTTTAAGTGAGAATGGGCAAGGCCCATAATGGTTTAACACAACTAGATGCTATCCCTGAGAATGGATGTTTTGCAAGACCTGAAATTGTGTTATAACACACAATAGGAGAATTTAACTTGATTTTACAATATATGTTGATGATGAATATTTATTCTCAGGAAGCACAATGGAGCCACTAAGCTTTAATTAGGTTGACAAACCTAAGCCACAACATGTTAAGAGTCAATCAAATTCTTCTTCAAATTATTTCGAGAAGCACATCAAAATCAAGTAAGCACATGTCCTTGTCATAATGTTCAGTATACTATATACTAAACCATTTGGAGTTGTTCTTCGAACAACATTCAGAACATCAATACTGATGTAAGCATCAATGCGCTTGCTACAATCTTTAGTAGCACCGATGGCATAACTTCTTGAAATAATGTGAACAAGGTCTTCAACTTTAATCCAAAGATAGTGAGAAAATGCTTACTTTGGTGCATATAGTTGGACATGGCAGGTTAAATGCTTGACAACATGTTCTTTAAAACATTATTATGAATTACTTTGGATCATTGTATATAAATTATTACCAATCGCTGCTCACTATCATCGGTTAGATGATTGAGATAACGAACAAGCCATATCCCAGCAACAGGAGAGAATTATCTTTTGGCAGAAAAATCTTAATGGGATAAATGGTAATATCTATTGGGAAATTTAGTGTGTAATAGGTTCGAGTAAATAGATCAAGTACATGCATAGTTTTTTAGGGATGGTATATATGCATAGCACCTGTATGATTGAGTCTGCTGAGATATAGATATACCTCTTTCACAAGAGTTGAGTTGTAGAGATAATGGTTGTTGATAGTTCATCGCGGAATGATCAAAATAGGTATTCTTTCAGTGTGGAAACATTTAGCTTAACCTTGATTTATTTTTGACATAAGAGGTAAATAGTATGGCTGGGTGGAGGTCCAGCGATTCGAAAAAGACCTGAAGTTTAAGAAAAATGGGTATTTGTTCCATAACTAGAGCCAATTAAATGATTGGCACTAAAAGTTCAAGCCTTCAACCAAACATGTAGTGATAAATGTCACAACCACTTGCGCCAACTCTTGTATTATGACTAGAGTTCAACCTCTTACATATACACTAGACTTCAACCTCTTACATATACAAGTAGTTTCTTCGTTGCTGTTAAACATGTTATGGTAGGCCCATAGGGCGCACCGGCCGAACCAGGTCGGGCTAGATAGATAGAGCCATATTGTTGTAACTTCTTATCTCTCTATCTCTCTATCTCTTCCTTGTTTCCCAAGATGTAATCTCAACAACTTGTATGCTTATCAGGGAGATGCCCCTACCTATATTAACACGCAACCGTCGCCTCCAACGAGGTACGACGTTCTCCGCTCGTTTACATGGTAATCAGAGCCTCCTCTATCCACCACATCTAGCAAAACCAATCACCAGCCATGTCGTCCTCCTCAAGCTCCGTTCAGGCCGCCTCCATCGGGCAGGTCACCGAGAAGCTCACCCGCACCAACTACGTTCTGTGGCGTGCGCAGGTGACGCCGCAGCTGAGAGGTGCTGGTTACTTCGGCTACGTCGACGGGACTATGCCGGAGCCCGCCAAGTTCCTCACCACGAAGGACAAGGACGGGAAGGAGGAGAAAACACCCAACCCTCTCTATCCGATCTGGTTCAGAGAAGGGCAGCAGGTACTTGGATACTTGCTCAATAACCTCACCAAGGAAGTCCTCGTGCAGGTCACATCCATAGCCACGCCGCACGAGCTCTGGGCAGCCCTTGCCCACATGTTCTCGTCGCAGTCCAGGGCGCGCATCAACAACATCAGAGTCGCGCTCTCCACGGCGCAGAAGGGGACGCAATCGGTGGCCGCCTACTTCGCCCACATGAGGTCCCTTGCAGATGAGCTCGCAGCTGCTGGCAAGCCCATCGATGATGATGAGCTCATCTCCTACATCACCTCCGGCCTCGACATGGAGTACCAGCCTCTTGTCTCCGCCAACGACGCCCGCACCGAGCCCATCAGCCTCGACGACCTCTACGCCCAGATGAGCAACTTCGATCAGCGTCTCGCCCTCTACAGCGCGGCGGGATCCGGTGGAGGCTTCAAATCCTCTGCAAACGCGGCCTCTCGCGGCCGCGGTGGCGGCAGCTCATCCCGCTACCGTGGGCCGCAGCGCACCAAGGGCAAGTCATCGGGCGACAATGGCAACCCTCCTCCACGCGGCGGAAACGGCGGCGACGGTCGGCCCTACAACAACAGCAACAAGGGTCGCCGTGGAGGCCGCCCACGTGCTGCTCCTGACGTCCCGCGCTGCCAAATCTGTGACAAGCCAGGCCACACCACGCGGGACTGCTGGTACCGCTACGAGGAAGATGAAGAATCTTCCCAAGATGAGAAGGTTGCAGGGGCAGCAGACGGCTCCTATGGCGTCGACACGAACTGGTACGTGGACAGCGGCGCGACAGATCACATCACAGGGGAGTTGGAGAAGGTGACCATGCGCGAGAAGTATCGCGGGCAAGACCAAGTCCATACCGCCAATGGAGAAGGTATGAGCATTAGTCATGTTGGTCATTCAGTAATAAAAACTCCCTACAAAAATATTCGTCTAAGAAAAATCTTGCATGTCCCTAGTGCATCGAAAAATCTCCTTTCCGTTCATCGCATTGCCATCGATAATCATTTATTCCTTGAATTTCATCCGTTTTCTTTTTGATCAAGGATCAGGTCACGAGGAAAATCCTCTATCGAGGTAGATGCGTTCGAGGGCTCTACCCGTTGATTCCGGAGCTTAGGAGATTGAATAAACAAGCCTATGGTGTCACCAAAGTGTCTTCAACACGATGGCACGATAGATTAGGGCATGCATCGTTTCCTTTGATTGAGAAATTGCTTAGAAAGAATAAGCTCCCGTTTGTTGGTGAGCGTAGTTGTGAAACCATTTGTGACTCATGCCAACGTGCTAAAAGTCACCAGTTAGCTTATCCTATATCTACTAGTGTTTCCACCAAACCTCTTGAACTCATTTTTTCTGATGTTTGGGGTCCTGCGCCTACTTCAGTTGGGCGCCACACTTATTATGTGATTTTCATCGATGATTTCAGTAAGTACACGTGGATCTATCTCCTCAAAAAGAGATCTGATGTGTTTCAAGTTTTTCAAAACTTCCAAGCACTTGTAGAAAGAAAGTTCAACTGCAAAATTCTAGCTATACAATCTGATTGGGGAGGGGAATACAGAAACCTCAATTCCTTCTTCCAACAGATTGGCATATCTCACCACATATCATGTCCCCATGCTCACCAACAGAACGGATCCGCCGAGCGTAAGCATAGGCATATCATCGAAGTAGGTCTAGCTCTTCTTGCAGCTGCCTCTATGCCATTAAAATTCTAGGATGAAGCCTTTCTTACCGCAGTTCATCTTATTAATATCCTACCCAGTAGAGTTATCAACAATGAAACTCCAGTAGAACGCCTCCTTCACACCAAGCCCGATTACAAGTCACTCCGAGTGTTTGGCTGTGCGTGCTGGCCAAATCTTCGTCCCTACAATAATCGCAAGCTCCTATTCCGGTCAAAACAGTGTGTCTTCATCGGCTACAGTCCACAACATAAAGGTGTGAAATGCCTTGATGTATCCACGGGTCGTGTCTACATCTCCCGTGATGTCGTGTTCGACGAGACTGTTTTCCCTTTTGCACATCTCCACCCAAACGCCGGCGCTCTCCTTCAAAAGGAAATCCTTCTTCTACCATCTCATCTCACCAGTTTTCACAATGGGGATGTTTTTACTACTAATGATCAATTACTGACTAATTCTCCTACTAATGGTGGTGATGAGTTTTGTGATGAAGCAGAAAAAATTGGTGCAGAAAATGATGAAGAATTCAGCCAAACTTGTCATTTTATGCCTCCTGGATGCAGCAGCAGCGCCATCGAGGCGGATCCGCCTCGGGATCGGGCGTATCAGCCGCGGGCTCCGCGCGTGACGGGACAGACGAATCTGCACCGAGCCCCGCGCCATGCCACGACAGCAGCGGCCCCGCACCACGCCAAGCCAGCAGCGGCCCAGCCAATCACGGCGTTCCCGCGCGGGTGGACCACGCGCCGTCTGCGTCCGGTCGGTTCGGCGCCGAACTGCGTCACTACACGCGGCGCGCACCTCGGCAGGATCCGGGTGTGGAGTCCCGCGTCGTATCTGCGGGGGCCCACTCATCATCGCCCCATCATGAGCCGGACGCTGCGGCTGGTGCAGCCGCGGGATCTTCTGTGCCGCCATCCTCCAGTACGTCACGCCCTCTGGCCGCAGAAGATCCCGCTTCGTCGCCCGCGCCCGAGGCACCCGACAGGTCTTCTTCGGGATCTGCAGCTGTTCCAGGCGCAGGATCTTCTATGCCTGTTCCACCGCCATCCCGGACCAGACTTCAAAGGGGAGTAATTCAACCCAAAAACTACAAACATATAGCAAAATTTGGCTATGCTTGTAACACACATGGTGCAGATACTGTTCCACACACTGTTGCAGAAGCTTTGAATGATCCACGGTGCAAAAAGGCCATGGAAGAAGAGTGCATGGCGCTTCACAAAAATAAAACCTGGCATTTAGTCTCTGCACATCAAGGCAAAGGTAAAAATGTGATCGATTGTAAATGGGTTTTCAGAGTAAAGAAGAAGTCTGATGGAACCATTGATCGCTATAAAGCCAGACTAGTTGCAAAAGGCTTTAAGCAAAGGTATGGCTTAGACTATGAGGATACATTTAGTCCTGTTGTAAAGGCTGCCACTATCCGCCTTGTTTTGTCTATTGCCATGTCCAGGGGATGGAGTCTCCGACAGCTAGATGTACAGAACGCGTTTCTCCATGGTGTTCTGAAAGAGGAAGTGTTCATGAAACAACCTGCTGGGTTTGAGGACAGAAATAAACCCCTTCATATTTGCAAGCTTGATAAGGCCTTGTATGGATTAAAGCAAGCCCCTAGAGCATGGTATTCCAGGTTGAGCTCAAAACTTCAGGCACTTGGTTTTGCTCCTTCCAAGTCTGACACCTCATTATTTATTTATAATAAGTCAAATACCTCCATATTTGTACTTATATATGTTGATGATATCATAGTCACAAGTTCATCAGATGAGGCTATCACAGGATTGTTAAAAGATTTAAATTCTGAATTTGCTCTCAAGGATCTGGGAGACCTGCATTATTTTCTTGGCATTGAAGTAAAGAGAGCAGGAGATGATCTTTATCTTACCCAAGAAAAATATGCAACTGATCTTGTAGCTAAAGCAGGGTTGAAGGGTTGCAAGCCAGCATCAACACCTTTGTCCAGCTCAGAAAAATTGTCCTTGTCAGAGGGAGAACTCTTGAACCAAGAGGATAGCACCAGGTACAGAAGTATGGTTGGTGCATTACAATATTTAACCTTGACTAGGCCTGATATTTCCTTTGCTGTGAACAAAGTGTGTCAGTTTCTTCATGCACCCACTACAGTACACTTGACAGCTGCAAAACGCATACTTAGATATGTTAAAAATACTTTGAGCATTGGACTAACTTTCAGCAAGTCACCATCAACTCTTGTCAGTGCATTCTCTGACTCTGATTGGGCAGGCTGTCTAGATGACAGACGGTCAACTGGTGGCTTTGCAGTGTTCTTTGGTCCAAATCTGATTTCTTGGTGTGCTAAGAAGCAAGCTACTGTGTCCAGATCTAGCACAGAAGCAGAATATAAGGCACTAGCAAATGCTACAGCTGAAATTATTTGGGTTCAGTCTCTGCTCAAGGAGCTTGGCATGCGCTATAAACAAGCTCCATGCTTATGGTGTGATAACCTTGGTGCTACATACCTTTCTGCTAATCCAGTTTTTCATGCACGAACTAAACATATCGAAATAGATTTTCACTTTGTCAGAGAAAGAGTTGCTGCCAAGAAATTGGACATTCGGTTTATTCATTCCCAAGATCAAGTTGCTGATGGGTTTACCAAGGCCTTGCCTACAAGAAGTTTTGAGGAATTTAAGCGTAATCTCAACTTGTTCAAGTTGTGATTATGGGAGGGTGTTAAACATGTTATGGTAGGCCCATAGGGCGCACCGGCCGAACCAGGTCGGGCTAGATAGATAGAGCCATATTGTTGTAACTTCTTATCTCTCTATCTCTCTAGATCTTCCTTGTTTCCCAAGATGTAATCTCAACAACTTGTATGCTTATCAGGGAGATGCCCCTACCTATATTAACACGCAACCGTCGCCTCCAACGAGGTACGACGTTCTCCGCTCGTTTACAGTTGCTACCTTCACAGGAATTGTAAATTTAGTGCCAACACTATTGCTCTAACACATTGGCAGAGAAAATGGAAAAAAATGTGCTACGAATGATAGGCAACGGGAACACAGAGAACATCATCTTCCATGGATACGATTTATGCTGAGTGGTATGCATATCTTCTACACAAGTTGTAGTTCAGGTCATTTCGTCATTGTTGTACAAATATCACAAAATGTATACTATTTATGCCTTTCTTTTAGGTGTGGCGCGCGGCCATGAAGAAGGTTCGTTGCTGTTCTTGAGTCCATTGTATGTTCTACTTAGGTTTACCTAATGATTGCGCTCTTCCCGTGTGATCCTTAGTGCTTTACTCCCGAGGACTGACAACAGCTTGTATTGGCGACCATGTTTCCTTTGCTTTTGAGCTGGATCACAGTCGTCCCAATTCCCAAATGAGCTTGCCAACTATAGGTTCATTCTCAATCTGAGGCCAAAACTAATGTTAAGCGTAGCACGATTCGCTAAATCGCTAGCACAATAATAGTCAATTTTACTCGACCAATAGGAGTGTTACAATCAAGTTGCAGAGCACCTGGGCCTAGTAGCTGGAGCGTGTAATATTCGAAAGAATTACTGTTGATTATAGAAGTACGGTTTCTGCTAAAATAATTGACGATGGTGCACTGCTCAAGACAACATTCTCTCTCTCGCTCTCTCTTTTCTCTGCCTGCCGGCAGCGGCTAAGAGCATCTCTAGCAGCCCCGTATAACGTCGACCCGCAAAATCGCGTTTACAATTCGCGGAAAAACGTCTTTGCGGACCCGCGCGGGGAGGACAGAGTCAGACCCCGCAAACGGACCCGTAAAAAAGGATATTCGCTGAAGATGCTCTTTTACGGGTCGGCTACATGGGGTCTGCTCGGGCGCCGCCGCGTCAACCCACAAACCGAAAACACCAAAATAAGAGAATTTGACAGCCATTTCGACAAATGAGTTCAAATTCAAACAATAAAACATAGTTCACGCACAAATAAAAGCATAGTTTTGTAGGACCAACGCAAAAGGACTTGCAAAAGCGACGACCACGTCCGTTATCATTTTGGTCGCTCTTCACTCCGCACCACCTCCATCGAGGTCATCGCCGCCCCCGAATCCATCGCCAGCACTTGTTCCAACTCCGGCACCAAAATCACCGGCTGGCGCGCTGAATGCATCGGCGATGTTGGTTCCAAATCCCGATGAGAAAACATCGCCGGCACTGTAACAAACACCGGCCGACGCAAGCATTCTCCTCTTCAAGATGTCTCTCCTTGCCATATCATGCCATTCTTTGGTGATGTCGTCCATGTCATTGCGGTTCATTGTCATGATCCTATTCTCTTCGGCAAGAAGCTTGGACATGGCTTTGTTCTCAGCGGCACGTGCTCTTCTCTCCTCAATGGCCGCCTTGCGCAACCCCTCTTCCTTGAGCAATTGCCACTTCTCTTGATTCTCTTGTGCCTTCTTCTCGGCCAACTCTTTCTTTGTCTCCAATGTCTTCACTAACATCAACTCATTTGATTGCACCATGGCATCTATCTTGTCCCGCAAGCTCGATGCTTCGTGTTCCTTCTTGATCTTCTCCTTTGTCTTCTTGTCACCATCAGGCTTGTTCAAGTTTCTTTGGCCATCATCATCTTCATCTTCATCCATGTTCGTAAGTGAACCTCTCTTTGGTGGGGATTCTTTGTCAATCAACTTCCACTTCTCGCACTCTTTGAGCATATCCCAACAATGCTCTAGTTTAAAAAATTTGCCTTCGGAAGCTTCCATGTCTTTGTGTCTTTGTTTGGCAATTTTGTCCTACACAATTAAAACAAAGTCAAATGATGCAATCACTTCATATGATGCAAATGATGTGCACAACTTGGGATGTGTAAACGAACTCACATAGTCGGATTCCACGGTTCCACTTGGAGGTGCATTGCGAACTTGTTCCAAGCAAGCTGCTCAACGGCTACAAATCAGCTTGATCACGTCCCAACGACCTTGGAGTGACCGAAAGGTCCATGGTGTCCTATTGGGATGCTTGGCCATCATGCGAAAGTATTGATCTTCGATTCTTTGCCAATATCTCTTGGAGGTTTGAGACGTACCCATGCAAGCATCAAGAGACACCGCACTCCAAGCCTTGATCAAGATTTGATCTTCCAAGATCGTGTAGTCCTTCGATCTCACGCTTTTTTTTTGCTTGCGCTTGCTCATACGCCCCCTCATCTATCGCCTATACTTCATCTTCACCACCGTGATCATCAACGCCACCCTCCATTTCATTGTAATCGAAATCAGCGAACGGGACTTGATCGATGTCGACGGCGTTGGTGTCCAACAAGTTCTCGAACTCGGCAGTGGCATTGTTCGAACCACCGCTACATTGAGTGACATCAAGTCACGAACAACCACAATGGCGAAAAGCGAAGCAAGAACAAGAGATCGAAGATGCATACCTTCCGACCACTTCATCGAACACCTCGCCTGCGGTGGGAGCAGCGCCGTTGAACGGCATCGTCGGGGAACATCTCGCCGGGGCGGAGGGAGTGGACGCCGCCGCCTGCCTTTTCGAGGGAGCCTTCTTCCGCTTCACACCCGAAACCTTGCTCACCTTCTCCGCCGGCGGCCGAGCAGATCGCGCAGCGACGACGGCGCCCGGTGCGCGTGCCTTTCCGGCGGGGCCAGCCGGATTGCCGCCCTGCACGACAACGTTGCCATGCTGCTTGCGGGCAGGCGCGTTGGGGCCTTGGGCGACGGCGGGAGCGACATGGCCGGCGACGAGATCCGCCGGAGGGGATTGCGCGTGCGCGACCTCCACGGTGACGGGGGGCGGCTGGGAGGCTTCCATGGTGGCGAAGAAGGGCGGGGAAGATGGTTCGGAGCTCGTGGTGGCAATGGCGGCCGAGGAGAGGGGGAGTGGGAACGGCCGCGCGGAAATTTCCCTCACGCCAAATCTTGCTGTGGATAGGTGGCGAGCTCGGGTCGGCCTCCCACCCCGTGAATCTAAAGGTTGAGGGAGAAGTTTTGCCGCGCCCCGCAAAAAAATTTACGGGTCGGACGCGTTTGCGGGGTCTGGTCGGGCATAATTTTCCGCGCCGACCCGCATTTTGACGGTTATTTTGCGGGTCGCGGTGTTATACAGGGCGTGCTAGAGATGCTGTAAGGAGAGATACAACAGTACTTCGTGTTAGTATAGGACTTGCCTTGATGGCGTATGGTGTGATGCCAGTTGTGTGGAGTTCTTGGTCGGAGCGTGCGGGCTGCGCCTGGCGTTTGGTGGTGGCATTTCTCCTCTGGATGATGCTGCGATGGGAGCCGAAGGGGGAGGGGGATTCACCACCGGCTGCTCCCAGAATAAGCCTGTTGGTCCTCAGGTTTGCAGGGAGAGGTCCTGGCCTTGCTGCTCTCTTCACACTGCCTTGGTGGAGGAAGATGGGATGCAGAGGTGGCTAAATCCATCTCCAGCAGAGCTGCAACAACAGTTCAATCCTGGAGCTGGAGCTCATCAGCATGTACGTGCGTGCATGATGGACCGACGGCGTGCATCGTCGGTCCCTTCCCGTTGGAGATGTCGCTTCTTATCTCAACATTTTGACATCAAAAGAAATGCAGACAAAAGATATGCTTAGATGCTTCTAAAACATTCTTCTTCTACAAACACGACATGGGTTTGACTTGCCTCAACGAAATCAGCTTACCGAGTACAACATTTTGGTGATCCTTTGGTAACAAAAAAACATGCTATCTTTCACTGGTATCTGTGATACGTTAATAGGTAACCAGCATCCTCTTATATCCTTTGCTACAGCTGAAAGGTTGAACACCCTATCTCAAATGCGGATCTTCCACTGAGGGAGAACATAGGATGAAATGCCGTCTTTCAGGTGCTCAACACCGAGTCGGACTTCGGACCAAGGTACTGCTGCCAGATCTCGCCGGATCCTTTTTCTTGGTGCTGGAGGCCATCTTCAGCGCAAACATTCTTGGGTCCGTCATAGTAGAGAATGTCTGTGTTAGCGTTTGCGCGCTTCCAGTTGGTAGGGAGCTTTAGATAATCGTCATAGAAGGCCAGAGTCCTTGCCAACATAACACTGTCCCTGAAAATGGATGTTTGGCAGGAAGGGGAGTGGTGTTATCATATACCTAGGTGAATTAGTATGATTTTATAATACATGCACAAGATGGGTATTTTTGCCCAGAACGGAATCCGGTCACTGACCTTTGATTAGCTAGTTTAACAGCCACAGTCCAAAAGGCAATAGAGTCAATCAGATTCCTCTTTATATTACGTGGCTCCACCAGAAGCACATCAAAATCAAGGAAGCACGCATCCTTGTCAAAAGTTTCAGTGTGATGTACCACACCTCTTGGAGCTGTTCTTTGGACAGCATTCAGAACATCCATACGGATGTAATCTCCAAGGCGCTTGCTACAATCTTCAGAAGCACCCACGGCATAACTGCCTAAATCAATGCGAACAAGGTCTTCAATTTTTCCCTGGGGACGTAGGAGTGACATTTGATAAGGTAACACGAAGATACTGAAAAAAATGCACACTTTGCTATATACTTGGACGTGACAGGTTACGCCTTCTGTGTTTAAGAACTGGATTTTCGTGCTCAAAATCTTCCATGGAGCTATGCCTATTTTACCAAAGAACTTACAGCCCTGGCAATATGACCGCTCACTATCATCATAAGTTAAATTATTGAGAGAGCAAACAAGCCATATGACCAGCAACATAATAAAACTATCTTCTGGCAGAATTTTTTTAATGGGACAAATGGTTATCTCTCGGGCAGTCCCATAATAAGCTGAGTAAATAGATCAGATACATGCATAGTACCTTTATGATTGAGTCTGCTGAGATATAAACATATCTCTTTCGTGAGAGAGCCCTTGCAATAGCGATTGGTGACAGTTCATTGGGGAATGACGCAAAAAAGTTTCCTTCTGGAGTGGCAAGATTTAGCTTATCCTTGATTCCCTTCTGGCTGAAGGTAGCAAGTATGAGGACGCGAGAATTCCAGCGATACGTGAGCATTCTAATTTGTGTGCTCACCTAGTAACAGTAATATTTGAATCAGGTAGCACTGCTTTTATCTTGTAGTAGGGCACTTGATCATTGCCTCCTTCAGGTATCAAGAAATTGAAGGATACATGATGCGGATCACTGTCAAAAAGAAAAAGAAATATGTTCGTTACATAAAACACTCAAAAAATACGTAAAGCCACAATTACGTCATTAATTCTGTTCTATACCATAGTATTGCAATGAGCAGAGGTAAAACTATCCAATAACAAAGGGGTGGTTTATCACTTTATGTTTTGCAGTCACCATTGTCCATGGAAATGTGAAATAATCATGAATCTTGTGACGCAGAATGACATTTTTCTACACCAGGTACATAAAGTTCTGGTAGTTAAGGCTCACTGTTATCGTGTTAATTTCCTCACAGCAAAATTACTGAAATACACGTAAAACGGAGAAACAGAACCTTGAGCTGGACAGGGTGGAGTTTGTCAGCACAGCAAGAGTACGAAGATCCAGACAGCTCATCGAAGAGTAGACATCTACAGTTTCAACCTCATGGGACAGATCCTGCGGGCAAAATAAAATACAGAGCTTATTTTAGGTAATTCGGACCAACTTGTAATCGAAACCGTTGTCAGTGCAAATCAATCCCAACTCTGAGGAGACACCCTATAAAGTACAGTAAACCACTAGGCAGGAATTCCAATTTAACCCATCACTACTAGTCTAGTACTGCCTACTAGTATCAAGTTCAGTTTTGATCCTACATTTGGCCTTCCACGAGATGGAGGCCAAATCGCATCCACCCAATTTCCCCATCCGTGAAAGAAATGCATTTATCACGAATAAAACAGTTTGAAAAATCATGAAAATGGGAATCCCCGTTATACGAATCACATGCTATTGATGCCACGGTCTCGACTGTGGAATCGGGGTGAAATATGGAGAAATCAATAGGCAGGCAGGGAATATCGCTCTGCCCACTCAAGCCCAAGAGCGCAAATCGCAGGCAGCGCGGGAGCCGGAAGCGAGACGGACGGCCCGGCGAAACGCGGCGGCGGCGGCGGCGGCGGCAGTACCTGGCCGACGGGGACCCAGGTGCGGAAGGGGTCGGCGGGGTGGCGGACGTGGGTGGCCGGCAGGAACTGGAGCCCCACGAGCACGAGGACGGCGGCGAGGGCCAGCATCTGCATCCCGGGCCACGCCCGCGGCGCCGGCTCGACGTCGCAGTGGATGACGCGCTGCCCGCCCGGAGGCTGCCCCTCGCCCCTCGCGCTGGCGGCGGCCGCCGCCGCGGGCCGGCGCTGGAGGCCATCCATGGAAGAGCCGGGCGGAGGGGGGCGGTGGTGTGGAAACGGCTCGAGCTTCGAAGTCTTCGTCGCCGGGGGTTTGTTTGTAGACGGGCCGGGGGCTCTGTTTTTCCTCTCGCCTTTTGGATCTTGCGGGCGATCGGGCGGTCCGGTTTAGGTGCGTCGTGCCATCTAAGGAAAGCCTGTACCAACGGCCTTGTTCTTGGCAAATGATTTTTATTGAGTTTCATAGATAAGGTTGGGTTTCCTACAAGAAATTTTAGAGAAAACTCTTTGAATTTGAATTGTAGTTTTGCTATGTATCACAATTTGCCCTTCCTCCCTCTCCTCCTCTTCCTTCTTCTTCTGAGATGGCACGACGGCCAAGGAGATGGCAATGGCAGCGTGTGAGCTAGAAAATGAGATCTCACTACAGTGTGATGGTGACTTGAAAGGAATGACCTGAAGTTTGAGAAAAAACAGACACGTGTGCTATAACCAGCTCAACTAAACATTCACACAATAAATGGCATAACTGTGCGTGTCAATTCTCAATACATGGATGGAGTTATAAATAGGTTCTTCATCGCTATCTTTTTCTCTAGAATTGTAGTTGTATGCGTGAATGTTGTCGCTCGGGCACATTAACAGGGAAGTGGCAATGTGTTAGGAATGGTAGGCAACGGGAGCACCGGCAATAGTATGATCGAAGAGTGTCGTGTGCACAAAGTGGTGTGCATATCAGTAGGATATTTTCATGCAATCGTGCTATTAGCAACATCCAAATTGGAGTTGAGAAATCTCACGGGATGATAGAAGTATCCTTAAGAGTAAGACGAGAGTAGTACTAAGATCTGGAGCCTTGGGCAGGCAAAAATCCTATGTGGTCACAGGAAATGCACGTGCGTCATCAATAATATTCACATAGAGTTTGCCCACTGAGCTGAATCATTTACTCTACAGTCATTCCCAGTGCATTGTTGCGTAGGATTGGCCACGGATATGCTTCACTGACCTGACACATGATCGGCAAGGTTGTGTTCCAGCATGCACATCCGCAAGGAGCATTCAACCAATCTTGCTCAAGACATGTTGTACAAATTACATCGATGCCTTCTTTTTCAAAAGCTAGAATCAAACCATTTTATATATGAAAAACCATGCATTAAATTCATGCGTTGAAATGCACTGAAAAGCTCCTCAATCTTAAAAAAGAAGCCATCTTATATATGATGGGCCTGTTTGGTTCGAAGCCCCGGTCTGCCAAGCCAAATAATTGGCGTTGACCAACTACTCTAGAGGTGTTTGGATCGAAGCCCATATTTTGGTGTGCCAACGCTGCCCTCGGCTCTCCGGTTCAATTTCTTGCCAACGCGACGGCAAGACGCGGGCGCAGAAAAGCAACGCCAATTTTTTGGCTCGCCCATGCGTTGGCAAGGCCAACCTGGGCAAAAACCAAACAGACCCGATATCTTTGTGAAAACCAATATGCCTTCAAAGCAAACAAAGTGTGTCAAACTTGATTGTAGATGAAAAACATGGCTTCCGAATTTAGAGTATATCCACTTGTGGAGAAAGTAATATAAATATGTTTGTTCTTTATTCGCTCGGCATGAGAAGAAACAAATTAACCATTTAGAGAAATCTCCCTCAAAAATGCCAAATGGGCCAAATAGCTAGTTGTAGTAACCTAGCTAGGACACTGGACATGCATGCATGTTACTTTGCTTACCCTTTGGACTATTTTCAGTTGAACTTTAGGGTCTCCTTAGTTCGTTGGATTCTGAAATTAGAAATATGCATAATATCAAATAGGAAAGAAATGCATGTGCAACATGGAGTATAGAAAAAATATATTTATTTATTTTGCAAATTTAGATGTTGGTCCACATGACTAGAGAAAACTCTGATGTCACATACACTACTGTAAACAGAGAATTTGCCATCAGTCAGCTGCCGTCTGCTTATAAAAAACGGACGGAAAAGACAAGGCTGACGGCAAAGAGCCTAGTTGCGATCAGCCAATTCTTTGCCGTCCACCAGCGGATGGCAAAGAAGAATCTTTGCCGTCCGCTAGCAGACGGCAAAGAGGTGGGTGGGGTCCAGTGGAGGCCTAAACCCTAACGGCCCACCAGCCCCACCTCATTGCCGAACGGATGGAAGCAGTTCACCCACGCTCATGACCTTCAGCTCGGGGACATCCTCATCTTAAGCTACGACACCAGCCATACCATGCTCACAGTGAAGGTGTTCGACAATACCGCCGAGGGGTCGAGGGTCGAGGATTGCCGAGGGGTCAGGGGTCGAGGGGTCGAGGGTCGCCGATGGGTCGAGGGGTCGATGGTCGCCGAGGGGTTCCTAAGTTATGTTGTACTTGATGATGATACACTAGTTATATGCATATTATTATTCATGTCGGTATTAATTTTTTTTATGTTGTACTAATTTCGTTTACTCTATGTCATGGCAGGTGTTGAAAGATGGTGGGCGCGGGTAAGGAGCACTCCGAGGCTCCTTCTTCGTCGGCGCGTGGTGGGAGGGGTACTTCCATTCCACCCCAGACTCTCAGGAGAGCGTTGGTCGATAGTATGAAGACACCGGTGGGCGCTTCTTCGTCGGCGTCGTTGCCCACCGGGGAAGGAGGTCGGGGAGGGAAGAAGAGAGGAGGTCGGGGAGGACGTGGCTGTGGAAGAGCTAGGCAGGCTCCTACGCCTTCCTTGTCGCCACCCCTAGCTGATTCACCGGAGCACAGGACTGCTACGGTGGACACCTCTGAGGAGGAGGCTACGCGGACTCCGGTCCACGAGCCTCGGGTCGACGGGCCTTCGGCCCACGAGACTTGGCCACACCAGACTCCGGACTTGGGTACGTCCCAGGAGATGTCCGGATGGGGTAGCTGGACGGATCCGCCTGAGGGGCCGAGTGGCCATGCTGCTGGTGGCGGAGATCCGACTGATAGCGAGGGTGAGGTGGTTGAGGGGGCCACCGTCTACCAGCGTGGTTGTACACGGCTCCCGCTCGTGCCGGCGACCCGCGAGCAGAGGTGGTTGATTTTCCCTGATGGGGAGAGGTAAGTGCATTTACTCTTTTTGTACCATTTGCCTTCATGTTTCTTCAAATATCTAATGCGTTGGCCTTGTCATACTGCAGGGGTTGGGACCATGCTCAGGATGTCCGCAGGCCCAACACCGTCCTTGGTGTGCTTTACCGGCAAAACTTCCTGGGGTTTGTCACGTTGCCCGGTGAGGGCCAGGTTCCAGAGCTAGGATTGAGCTGGGAGCACTACTTGGTTACTCCGGCCCCGTCGGAGGAGATGATCGACGGTGTCTTGTGCCACACGAGGGCAGAGATGGTGATCAGAAAGTTTTGGGTAATTTCTCCTTTACACAATTAAAATTTTTCAAATAGCTAGTTATTGTACTAATCAATGTTGTCTCGTTTGATTGCAGACCTTCTACAGGTGTGAGGAGGGATATGAGGAGGCCGCGGCAAAGGTTATCGATGCCGAGTGCAAGTGCCTACTACAAAACTTACGGCACGAGGCTCGGGTGCTGGCTGTTCGAGACCACTACGCCTCGCGTGGTATTAAGAATCCCAAGCCGGCGTGCCGCGAGAAGTATCTGAAGAAGGAGCAGTACATGGCGGTAATTACCTATTCTTAAGGCCTTGTACTTAGTTTCCTTGATTTGATTCGTAGGAGTAGCGCTCAAGTTTCTCTTTACTAACTTAGGTGCCCCCGAGATGGTGTGCGGATCAGATGGATTATTGGGAGGTGTCGGTGGATGAGTGGTGCTCAGACCGATGGCGCACCCTCCAAAACAGTGCCAAGGACAAGCGTGCCCAAATGGAAGGTGTGCCACACCATCAAGGCATCGCCAACTTATTTCAGTTCAGGTGGAAATGGGTATGTGGTTTGCTTCATGATTCATGCAATTCATTCTTCATGCTAGCTTGAGCCCTTTAATTACTAATTTACTCTGTTCCTCTCTTTCAGGCGAAACACAATAAGGCGGAGGTGCCATAGGTGTACGACCTCTATACCATGGCCCATACCGCCTCGTACAAGAAGGTCAATGCATTCTCTGCGTCTGACCTCGATGATCCAAAGAACTTCACCAACATATCCTCCCACAACAAGCTCGTGAGGTACAGAGATGTGGGGAAGGCGACGAAAGGGGAGGACTTTAACCCGAGCCAGCAGTTTGATCCAGAGTTGGCGATGTTATCTGGTGGCGGGAGGTCCCATGGCTCAATAGCCATTGGAGATGGACTTATCCGTTGTCCTCGCACTCTCCCGGAGATCAAGGCGTGCCAGTCGAGCTCCGCTCCTGAGATGAGGCCTCGTCAACGGCCAGTCGAGCTCGCCTTCCAGGTTAGTTATACGGACTCAGCTATCTTTCCTTCATTACATTGTGTGTGCGGCCATCGATGATTACAATGCTAACGAGGAGTGGTGTTGCAGGCTGCTCTTTAGAGTGAGAGAGATAGAACCCAGGCGCTTCTGGCAGAGAGGGACCGGCAGGCGGAGGAGAAGCAGCGGGAGTTGGAGGAGAAGACGACAAAGATGTTGGACGAGGAGAGGGCACGGAATGACATGCAGAACCAGGCCATGTACGAGCTCCTCGTGGTAAGTTTCTTCTGCATATTAGCCAAATCATTCACATAATGTTCATTTCATTTCTAACTAGTATGACTGACTCGTCAAAACCAAATGTGCAGTCTGTGTGCGAGAAGGCCGGTCAGACCCCTCTGCCGATGCCAGAGATTGCTCCGGGGACCACTGTGAGTTTAATTTGAATGGTCATTAGTTACTAGTCTTAACATTTCAGTGTCTTCATGCTAATGAGACATTGCAAATGATCTTTGGTGCAGCGTAACTCCAGACAAGCATCACACGATCCATCTCCACGTGGTACCGGCACGAGCGCTTCACCTCCGTGATGACGGTAAGTTTTCTATAGTGTTTTGCTTAACAAATGCATAATGACCTAGACTAGACTGTCGGTGCAACAAACCCTGGGTCTGTTGCCCAGACCGTGCACAGGCCTAAAAGAGCAAGGTTGTAACATCCAAAGCGAGATCGAGTTGAAGAGATAACTCTTTGAGGAATCAAAGGGCAGATCAAGAAGACCAAGACAAGCTAAATGAGCAAGACACCACTAAGGGAAAGCCTCCCTTGCCGGGTAGGTGAGCCTGGCGAGGTCGAGGTGGCCCCGAAGACAAGCCTCAAGACCGTCCTGGCAGGCCTGCCGGGCCCGACAAAGGCAAACTACCCCGCCAAGGCTCCACTGCTCCACCTCACAGCAACGCAAGTCATCGATCGATGCGGTGTCAAGCCTCCAAGTGACTGAGTGGCTGTTATTTGGCACGTGGCAGCCACTTCCTATGGAAATCACCTCCAAATGACACCCGTCCAGAGACGTGTCAAGCAGATAGACAAGAAGGTGGCCGAGTAGCCTGGCAAGGCTTGCCGGGCATGCCACGATGTGACACTAAGCGGCGCATTTAATGCCCTCTGCTCTGTCTGTAACATTAGGTATGATAGCACTGTTCGCTATCTAATCAGTACACAATGACTGATTTGCCATTGTGGTGACCCCTTGATCTATAAAAGGAGGGCCATGGCAACCATAGAAAGGATTCGGACCTTGGTACACTCGTACGCGCGTAGCTGCCCTCGCCCCGAGGCAACCCTGCCGGGCAAGAGCGCTGCGTTTCCACCACAACCCACCATCAATCAACCAAAGCAGGAGTAGGGTTTTACGCCTCGCGGCGGCCCGAACCTTGGTCAAACTGCCCGTGTGATCTCTGCCGTGCTGTGCTACGTTCTCCGCTCTTTGTGCAATGTGCTCATCCCCCCTGCCGAACCACAAGGGGCTGATGGCCCCATAGGTGGCTGTGGTTTCCCACGACATCTTTGGCGCGCCAGGTAGGGGGAAGCGCTTGCGCGAACCCGAGAAGCGTACACAGCGCGTCATTATCTTCATCATCTTCACCATCTTCTTCATCGACGGCTCCATCGTCCATGGCGCCCAAGAAGAAGCCCGGTGCTACGGCCCATCCATCCACTTCGAAGGCCCCGTCGCACGCAGCCGCTGATGTCTACTAGAACTACGTCAGTTTTTCCCCAGAGAGGGAGGGATGATGCAGCACAGCGACGGTAGGTATTTCCCTCAGTGATGAGACCAAGGTTATCGAACCAGTAGGAGAACCACGCAACACCACGTAAATAGCTCCTGCACACAAAGAACAAATACTTGCAACCCGATGTGTTAAAGGGGTTGTCAATCCCTTTCGGGTAACGAGATAGATAAAATTGTAGTAGATTGAAAGATGCAAATAAAATTTAGCGAGGTATTTTTGGGTTTTTGGATTAATAGATCTAAAAATAAAAGTTGCAAATAAATAAAAGAGCGAATAGCAAAATAGATCTTGAAGGCAAATATATTAAAGAAGAGACCCGGGGGCCGTAGTTTTCACTAGTGGCTTCTCTCGAGAAAAATAGCAAACGGTGGAAACAAATTACTGTTGGGTAATTGATAGAACTTCAAATACTCATGACGATATCCAGGCAATGATCATTATATAGGCATCACGTCCAAGATTAGTAGACCGACTCCTGCCTGCATCTACTACTATTACTCCACACATCGACCGCTATCCAGCATGCATCTAGTGTATTAAGTTCATGGAGAAACGGAGTAATGCAATAAGAACGATGACATGATGTAGACAAGATCTATTTATGTAGAAATAGACCCCATCTTGTTATCCTTAATGGCAATGATACATACGTGTCGTTTCCCTTTCTGTCACTGGGATCAAGCACCGTAAGATCGAACACATCACAAAGCACCTCTTCCCATTGCAAGATAAATAGATCAAGTTGGCCAAACAAAACCCAAATATCGGAGAAGAAATATGAGGCTATAAGCAATCATGCATATAAGAGATCAAAGAAGACTCAAATAACTTTCATGGATAAAAAGATAGATCTGATCATAAACTCAAAGTTCATCGGATCCCAACAAACACACCGCAAAAAAGAGTTACATCATATGGATCTCCAAGAGACCATTGTATTGAGAATCAAACGGAGAGAGAAAGCCATCTAGCTACTAACTACGGACCCGAAGGTCTACAATGCACTACTCACGCATCATCGGAGAGGCACCAATTAGTATGATGAACCCCTCCGTGATGGTGTCTAGATTGGATCTGGTGGTTCTGGAACTTGCGGCGGCTGGAATATATTTTTTCGACTTCCCTAGGGTTTTTGGAATATTGGGGTATTTATAGAGCAAAGAGGCGGTGTGGGAGGCCCCCGAGGTGGGCACAACCCACCTGGGCGCGCCTGGGCCTCCAGGCGCGCCCTGGTGGGTTGTGCTCCCCTCGGAGCACCCCCCCAGGTGCTTCTCCGTCCCACTGGATGTCTTCTGGTCCAAAAAAAATCCACAAAAAGTTTCGCTGCGTTTGGACTCCGTTTGGTATTGATTTCCTACAATGTAAAAAACATGCAGAAAACAACAACTGGCACTGGGTACTATGTCAATAGGTTAGTACCAAAAAATGATATAAAATGATTGTAAAACATCCAAGAATGATAATATAATAGCATGGAACAATCAAAAATTATAGATACGTTGGAGACGTATCAGCATCCCCAAGCTTAATTCCTGCTCGTCCTCGAGTAGGTAAATGATAAAAACAGAATTTTTGATGTGGAATGCTGCCTAACATGTTCATCACATATTCTTTTCTTAATAGCATGGCCATTTGGACTTTTATATGGTTCCAAGCAATAGTCTAGTTTTGACATGATAACTTAAATACTCAAGCATATCAACAAGCAACCATGTCTTTCAAAATATCAACGCTAAAGCAAGTTATCCCTAGCCCGTCATGCTCAATCATTGATCTATTCATGAAACACACTCGAATATTAGCTATACCCAATGCTCAAGTATGATCATAGTGCCCCTTAGTTGGTGCTTTGTAAGAGAAGATGGAGACTCAAATTAAAAATAAAAATTGCATAAAGTAAAAGAAAGGCCCTTCGCGGAGGGAAGTAGGGATTTGTAGAGGTGCCAGAGCTCAAAGCTTAAATTGAGAGATAAAAACATTTTGAGAGGCATACTTTTCCCACCAACGAAAACAATTTAGAGCTCCCAACACTTTCCATGCTAGATATGTCACAGGCGGTTCCCAAACAGAAAATAAAGTTTATTCCTTTTTCCACCATTTCTTTCACTTTCCATGGCTAGCCGTATCCACGGGTGCCCTCCATACCAACACTTTCCAAGGAATTTATTATTTGACAACATAAAGTAAATTCATTTTTCATTTCGGGATTGGGCATCCCTAATACCTTTGCCGTACTCTCGCGCAATGACAAGTGGATAAGCACTCATCGTGAGAATAGCACATTTAGCATGGAAAATATCGGCCACCCCTCACCGCCTCACGAGCGGTACGAGCTCACAAAAGAGAAATTTATTTTGAAAATTAGAGATGGCACATACAAATTTGCTTAGAATGGCACGGAAATACCGCATATAGGTAGGTATAGTGGACTCATATGGCAAAACTGGTTTAAAGTGTTTTGGATGCACAAGTAGTGATCATACTTGGTGCAAATGAAGGCTAGCAAAAAGATTGAGAAGCGCCCAACCAAGAAACGAATAATCTCGTAAGCAAGCATTAAGCATAAGTAACACCGCATAATGCACCATAAGTAAGATATAGTTTCATTGCATAACTATTGACTTTCGTACTTGCATAGGGAATCACAAACCTTAACACCAATATTCTTACTAAAGCACAATTACTCATCAACATGGCTCACATATTATATCGTCATATCTCAAAACTATTACAAATAACCAAGTTTATTTTGTCCAATGATCTTCATGAAAGTTTTTATCATATCCTTCTTGGATATCTATCACTTTGGGACTAGTTTCATATGTTGCTTTTAATAAGCTCAAACAAATATAAGTGAAGAACATGAGCATAATATTTCTTTCTCTAAAATTAATCTAAGTGAAGCAAGAGAGAATTTCTTCAAAATTTTACTAACTCCCAAATAAATCTAAGTGAAGCATGAGAGCATTTCTTCAAAAATAACAAAGCACACCGTGCTCAAAAAGATATAAGTGAAGCACTAGAGCAATTCCAAGGCTCTAAAAATTTAAGTGAAGCATAGGAGCAAGCATAGCATAGTTTTTGGCTCTCTCAAAAAGGTGTGTCCAGCAAGGATTCAAGACTTAAAAATAAAATGTAAAACAAGAAAAGACTCATATCATACAAGATGCTCCAAACAAAACTCATAATATGTGACGAATAAAAATATAGTTCCAAGTAAAATACCGATGGTCGTTAGAAGAAAGAGGGGATGCCACTCGGGGGCATCCCCAAGCTTAGTTGCTTGATACTTCTTGAATATTATCTTGGGGTGCCTCGGGCATCCCCAAGCTTAGCCTTTTTCTAATCCTTATTCCTTCATCCATCGTAATATCACCCAAAACTTGAAAACTTCAATCACAAAAAACTTAACAAAACCTTCGTGAGATCCGTTAGTATAAGAAAACAAATCACTACTTTAAGTACTGTTGCAAACCCATTCATATTTTATTTTTGCATTATATATACTGTATTCCAACTTTTGTATGGCAAAAACTCTTTAAAGAAAACCATAGAATCATCAAAACAAGCACACAACGCAAAGAAAACAGAATCTGTCAAAAACAGAACAGTCTGTAGCAATATGAAAACTTCGAATACTTATGTAACTCCAAAAATTCTAAAAAATTAGGACAACGTGAGAAATTTGTTTATTAATCTTCTGGAAAAAGAATAAACTCAAGATCACTCTTCTGTAAAAAATAAGAATTGTTTTCCTGTGCGCAAAAGTTTCTGTTTTTCAGCAAGATCAAATCGACTATCACCCAAATCAACCCAAAGGCTTTGCTTGGCACAAACACTAATTTGAACCACAAAAACACATCTAACCAGAGGCATAATTGGGTATTTTATTGAAAACTGCAAGAAAACCAAAAAGCAAAAAGATACAAGTTGGGTTGCCTCCCAACGAGCGCTATCGTTTTACGCCCCTAGCTAGGCATAACGCAAAAGATCTACGTGTTGTCATCTGTGGTCTTTGCCACTTTAGTAAGGGTCTTTTCAAATCCGGGAGGCTCTTTGCGCTTCCCTAAATTTTCCGGGAAAGAAACCATCTTGAGATCTAAAATATCCAACCGTTTATTGCAAAGGGTAATCAAGGTGTTCATACGATTGATACTACCATTGAGATGTTTGAGGGGTTCATTATATTTTTGCAATTCAACCATATGCTTGTGCAAATCACCAAGTTTGTCCAAAATTTGAACTCCGTCTGGGGTGAAAGAAAACCCTTTCTTTTGTGGTGGAACCCCCAAAATTCCTTCTAAGATTTCATAGGCAACATTAACATCAAGCTCGATAAAATTCCCTTTTGCGGCAAAATCTAAAAGTTGCCTATGATGCAAAGACAATCCTACATAAAAATTATGAAGCAAAATTTTTGCATCTCCTTTTAAGTTGCAAACACGGTAGGATTCCATTAGCCTATACCAAGCATCTTTCAAATTTTCTCCTTGTCTTTGTTTGAAGTATAAAACTTCAAAATCTGGTAACAAAGGAGGAGTGGTCAAACTAGCCATTGTGACTAGAAAGCAAGAACGCGAATAGATCTGACAAGAAAATGATGAACGAAAAAGAGGGCGAATAAAACGGCAAATTTTTGTGAAGTGGGGGAGAGGAAAACGAGAGGCAAATGGAAAATAATGTAAATTGCAAGGAGATGAGATTTGTGATTAGGAACCTGGTTGATGTTGATGATGTCTCCCCGGCAACGGCGCCAGAAACTCCTCTTGATGTCTGCTAGAACTACGTTGGTTTTTCCCCAGAGAGGGAGGGATGATGCAGCACAGCGACGGTAGGTATTTCCCTCAGTGATGAGACCAAGGTTATCGAACCAGTAGGAGAACCACGCAACACCATGTAAACAGCTCCTGCACACAAAGAACAAATACTTGCAACCCGACGTGTTGAAGGGGTTGTCAATCCCTTTCGGGTAACGAGATAGATAAAATTGTAGTAGATTGAAAGATGCAAATAAAATTCAGCGAGGTATTTTTGGGTTTTTGGATTAATAGATCTGAAAATAAAAGTTACAAATAAATAAAAGAGCGAATAGCAAAATAGATCTTGAAGGCAAATATATTAAAGAAGAGACCCGGGGGCCGTAGTTTTCACTAGTGGCTTCTCTCGAGAAAAATAGCAAACGGTGGAAACAAATTACTGTTGGGCAATTGTTAGAACTTCAAATACTCATGAAGATGTCCAGGCAATGATCATTATATAGGAATCACGTCCAAGATTAGTAGACCGACTCCTGCCTGCATCTACTACTATTACTCCACACATCGATCGCTATCCAGCATGCATCTAGTGTATTAAGTTCTTGGAGAAATGGAGTAATGCAATAAGAACGATGACATGATGTAGACAAGATCTATTTATGTAGAAATAGACCCCATCTTGTTATCCTTAATGGCAATGATACATACGTGTCGTTTCTCTTTCTGTCACTGGGATCAAGCACCGTAAGATCGAACCCATCACAAAGCACCTCTTTCCATTGCAAGATAAATAGATCAAGTTGGCCAAACAAAACCCAAATATCGGAGAAGAAATATGAGGCTATAAGCAATGATGCATATAAGAGATCAAAGAAGACTCAAATAACTTTCTTGGATAAAAAGATAGATCTGATCATAAACTCAAAGTTCATGAGATCCCAAGAAACACACCGCAAAAAAGAGTTACATCATATGGATCTCCAAGAGACCATTGTATTGAGAATCAAACGAGAGAGAGAAAGCCATCTAGCTACTAACTACGGACCCGAAGGTCTACAATGAACTACTCACGCATCATCGGAGAGGCACCAATGAGGATGATGAACCCCTCCGTGATGGTGTCTAGATTGGATCTGGTGGTTCTGGAACTTGCGGCGGCTGGAATTGATTTTTGTCAACTCCCCTAGGGTTTCTGGAATATTGGGGTATTTATAGAGCAAAGAGGCGGTGTGGGAGGCCCCCGAGGTGAACACAACCCACCAGGGCGCGCCTGGGCCTCCAGGCGCTGTCGGGGTCGGGACACGAAATCCCAGAAATTTAACCCCTCGTGTTACCACCAGCCCAGGATTTCTGTTACTGGTGGACACGCCCTTGTTACAGATTTCCAAGATATTACAAGAATTGGATACAAGACCATAAAGGTCTAATGATACAATAGTGATTCCGGTGGTGGATGACGGAAGTGACTCATGGTTCTCCAACGTCGATGGGGCTCCATTCCCACAGGAACAGCTGACCCGGATAATTCCTATCCCGCATGGCTGCTATCCTAGGCTCCGCACGGTCGTCGCTGTGGTACTCCTCGAAGAATTCCTGACCTGGCCAAGTAAATAGCCAGGGACAAGCCTGTGAGTACGTTTGAATGTACTCGCAAACATCATGAACAGATGATATACCGAATGCAACAGATATTATGTGATCAAGTTGAATTAAAAAAATTATGCGTATGCTCATGGTGGACTTAAAGACATGCTGTCAGTAATTAAGTCATGGCATGATAATATATTAGCATGTGCAAATAACTGGATATATAAAAATATTAGTGATAAACAAGGAAAGTTAAAGGAAAAATAAAATAAAGGAAATGCCGGTCGGATGTCTAAAATGACACCACGGTAGGTCTTGAGGAGAAATGCCAAACGGGTGTCTAAAAGAGATATCAGACAAGACAGGACCATCCGAGAACTCAGGCGACGCCACGAGAGGTCTTGAAAAGAAATGCCAGTCGGGTGTCAAGTGACGCCACGGTCGGACTTGAAGAGAAATGCCAATCGGGTGTCCACAAGAGTAGTGGCGGGATAAACCGCCTGTTAACTCGAGAGACGCCACGAGAGGTCTTGAAAATAAAATTGAGTGCCCGGGGTAGTCTAGCCAGCCCCTGAGACACTCAAGAAATTCAAAATAAGAGAAAAGGGTTAGTCCTCAATAATATGCATAACCATAATAATATTTAACATGCATAAAATATTCATGGTAGCATCAGGGTGACAACACTTATCCTGCAAAATAATTCAGGCTCAATTTAATTATTTTCCTCCGAAGACCAACACTAAGACCGACACTTGACCAACCCAGACTGTAGCCCTTAACCGCGGACACGGCTATTCAAATAGGTTTAAACTCTGCAGAGGGTGTACTCTTTACCCACGAGTAAATGATTTCTTTAGTCAGTACCGTGACACCGACTAATTCCCTTTACGGTCTTTGGGTTGAAAACACACCTAACCAGCACACACCAGATTAACTTTCCGGATGCCAGGAATCACCCAAAGCATCATTCAAGAAAAACTCTAAGACGGAGAGACCAACGTCCTGCATGGAATCACTATTAATATGCGCGGATTCCAAGGGGTGCCCCCCTCTCGGACACAACCGGAAACACCCATGCCCCCTGACCCGATGACAGGGTTTAGTCCATGGCCATGGAAACCCTCATCGTGGCCCTCTGTACGGTGTGTGCATGGGAAGGGGTTAACAACTTACTAAACCATACCCCACCTGTGGCAGGGACAAGTGGCAGCATGAATCAAGTATGGGGGTTACCGGAACAAGACTCGATCTATGGTCGACTCAGGAGGTTTAAGTTTCCTGCAACGGTTAGCACAACAAAGTATTCCTTCAACAGCAATGCCAACAGGGCCACAACCCTTGCATGCTCCCACAAGCATATCAAACAAGGCATGATCACGCTCCAACGTGATCACCCTTCTGCTGGTAACGGTGTTTCTCTTATGCCTGCTCCTGCATGTTAGTCATAACGAGTACACGATGCACGGCATGATGAAAGATGCCAACACTTCATGCATGCAAATTTTACCCGAATTCAAACCATGCAAGCACTACTAGCAATATGCCAATTTAATTCGACTTCAACATAGCCATGTTCAAATTATTCTCGTAATTAATCTACCATGCATTCACCATATCAAGTGTTCAAGATGCTTGCCTTGAGCATGCAGAAATATTGGGTGCACTCCAAAAGTTTGAAATTTTTTATCTTCCCTCCATTTCCTATTTTCAAAAATATTGAAATCACTACATAAGACAAAAACAGTACGAAAAGTTGTCTGGAAAATTCTTCAATCAAATACTAAAATAAACTAGAGGCAAAATGAAAAATAACAGGAAAAGGATCAATTCATTTGGAGTTAATATGAATTACTAAGTTGGAAAAAATGATTAAAAGTACTATTTAATTGATCCAGTAGATACTAAACTTTAGGAAAAAAACAAATGTTCACATAGGTTGGAATAAAAGAGAATGATTTTAGGAACCTAAATAAATTTGAATCATCAAATTTGGACTTGTAATAGTGGTTGTGGAATTATTTGTATGCTACTGGAAAAGGAAAAGAGCAGAGAAACGCCCTGAGCGCTATTTAGCCTAGTGGTGTTACTGGGCGGCCCGGCTGCTCAGCTGCGCTAGTGAAGATGCGAGGAGAGGCTGACGACCGGGCCCACTTATCGGGTTTGACCCTGGTCAAGCCGGCCTCATCCCTCCTCTGACCGAGCAGAGGCGAGGCTCCCGGCGATCCTCGCCGGCGATTGGGGGCGCGACGCTGGAAGGTGAGCACACCACCGTGCTCAGGGACTCCTAGCGAACCCGACGAGATACGGCACGGTCTCCGGGGTCCACCTAGTCATCAGCGGTGAGCTCTCCCGCGGAACTCCGGCGACGGCGATTTGGGGCATCTGCCCACAGACTATATCCGGCGAAATTGATAGGGGTAATCGATGCGTGGTGGCTCTATGGTCTACTGATGCAATAAAATGGGGAGGGGTGGCCGTGGTTGGCTTCGAAACTAATCGAGAAGCGGCAACGGCCGTCGGTGTCAGAGGCTAGGAAGAAGGGGGTTCCCAGTTAGTTGGGTGCTCCCCGCGGCATCTGGAGGATGACTGGGTGCGGTGTGATGGTCGAGACGAGCCCGGGGTGGATTTTATAGCACGGTGGATTCGGTTCCGTAGCTTCCCGAAGGGGACACGATGACGGTCGGCCATTGATGGCAGAGCTTGGTCGGTGGGGAATTTTATGGTGGACGGCGAGGTTGGTGAGGACGGCGGCCGTCCGAATTTACACCAGGGGTGAGCTAGCTGGCTCGGGGAAGTGCCAAGTAGCCCGGACGGTACCGTCCCCGAGTGCGTTGTGGCGGCGGCCATTATAGTGGCTTGAGGAGGAAGCAGAGGGCCGTGTGTGGTCGGTGGAGGAGTTGGTGAGGCAGTGAAGAGACTACAGGGAGAGAGGGATGAGCACGAGCGGTTATGGGGGCTTAGAAACGAGCCACGCGTCGCGGGCGGTGGTGACAGTGACGTGCGGCGGCTGTGGCCGGTGCTGGCCGGCGAAGGGCGGTGCTAGAGGACGGGGGAGGGTGTCGGCGAGCTTCGTTACTTCCTCATGAAGCTAGATGGGGTGGCTCCCGTGCTGCAGCGGCAGTAGAGCCGCGGTGCGGTGGCGATGCCGACAGTGCCAAACGGGCACTCTGGCCACGCTCTGGCATGCACATCATGTGCTCGACAAAACGACAATGGGCTCTAGGATGGTCCTGAGGAGCTGGTTTTTGGCAGGGTGGTGTTTGCTAAGATGGCAAGGATTCTAGACATGGTGGTTGGATCAGAAGATCAAGTGCCCAATATAGACTTATGAGTTAGCAGAATTGTGTCATGCACAGAAGCTGTTTGGTGAAATGCCAGGACCACCTAGGGGCCTTTGATGATACTGAAGATTGGCAGGATTATGTCTCCTTTGATGTTAGATATGATGGTGGGGTTGGCTTGACAAAAAGAGAAACTTGATAGTGCAAGTTTTTGAAGAATTTAGTTTCTGGACAGAAACTACAGAGGAATATTTGGTGAACTAAAATGATTCCAATGGATCTAAAATTTTGGACTTAAGGGTTTGTTTGGAAGTACTAGAAGTGGGAAAAATTTCAGGATTTTTGGAGCAAGGAAAATTGGGGTTGTAGTAGAAACTCAAATACTGGGCAGAATTGAAAAGAGATTGTTTCACTCCAAATTTTCAAAAGACCAAGTTTGGTTTTTACATAAAAGTGATTTATGGGCATCACATGACCTCCCACAATTTTTTTTGGAATTTTAAAAGATTTATTTAAAATAGTTGTAGTGCAATAGAGGCGTTTCAGAATTTGAAAATGCTATTAAAATAATTATTTAGAGGCAAATTTTATTATGAAATTAATTCCTACTATTATTAAAGTATAAAAGAATTGTTTTGAGAAAACTACAACAACCAAAATATTATTACCAAAAATTTCTATATGGAGGGAAGAATTTTTGGAAAACAGAAACAGAAAAATACCCTGAAAATAACAAAAGACTTAATATAATACAAATTTTTATTTCTGGCCAAATTTTTATTTAGTAAAACATGATTAAATTTTTGGGGTGTTACAGGCGCGCCCTGGTGGGTGGTGCTCCCCTCGGAGCACCCCCCAGGTGCTTCTCCGGCCCACTGGATGTCTTCTGGTCCAAAAAAATCCACAAAAAGTTTCGCTGTGTTTGGACTCCGTTTGGTATTGATTTTCTGCGATGTAGAAAACATGCAGAAAACAGCAACTGGCACTGGGAACTATGTCAATAGGTTAGTACCAAAAAATGATATAAAATGATTGTAAAACATCCAAGAATGATAATATAACAGCATGGAACAATCAAAAATTATAGATACGTTGGAGACGTACCAGCCGCCGACGCCGCGGGGGCTACGGGGACACACGGAGACATGGACGCGGCGGGGGACGTGGCCGGCGCAAGCGGCGTCGTCACCACCTCCCCTGCAGCCGAAATGAGGGCAGAAGGCACCGGGGAAGGACAGCACCAACAGCATCCCAGCGGCCACGCTCCATGAGGTATGGGTCGAGAAATCATTCCGTCTGCACCTCTCCGCCCGGCCGAAGGGCACAGCTGCAGCGGTGACACTCGCTCTGGGGTGAATCGGCCGCTCCCGCTGTGAGCGCGGCCGCAGGGCGTGCGCCACTCCCGGAACGAGCTGACCCAGCCGATACGCCAAACGGAACCGCTGGCCCTCAAGCGCCTCCACCTCGTCACCACGCCACCCTGGCGACGGGCTCACGACGACGAGAACACGACACGGCTACTACCGGCACCATAAGGAGCCAGGCGACGCTACGGTCTACGTCGTCATCCATGCCAAGCACCGCTTCAGAGGCCATGGCGCGGGCCCAGCTGCTGTTGAGATTTCCGCCGGCAGTCGATCAGATGGATGAGTGGAGAGCCACCATTCAAAGCCTGATTGGTTTCGCCGAGGCGGGAGGATCACAGCGAGCTGGCCCACCACGGCCTCCCCAGGTGACGATGACGGCCTACGCTGCTGGCCGTGCCGAAGGGGCCAGCCCCACGGTGTAGTCCCCTCCACGGCAGCCTGCGCAGGGGCCACAGCCGGAGCCACACGATCAAGAACCCGACGACGTCTTGATGGCTTCGTCCGACCCTCGAGCGCGTCAAGGCCAATGGCGAGTCCTGGAGGACAGGCAAAGGGAAGGCACACACGTCACCATCGAGCGACGCCACGACACCCACCGCCAGTCCGATAGGCACAATGGCCCTGCCGTCGACGAGGCCACTCTCGGTGAAGGTGGGTACCTACCTTTCGAGGTTGGGTGCCCCGCCTTCACTCGTGAGTTGTGACAAGTCCGTTGGCCATCTACCCGCATGTTCAAGCCAGAAATACCAGAGAAGTACGACGTGAAACTAAACCCAGCAGAGTTCTTGAGCATCTACACCATCACTGTTCAAGCTGCCGGGGGAAGAGATGAGAAGGTGTTCGCCAACTACTTCCCTCTGGCACTCAAGCCAAATGTGAGGTCTTGGCTAATGCACCTTCCGGAGAACTCCATTTCGACCTGGGCTGACCTGTGCCATGAGTTTGTTGGCGCCTTCACGGGCGGCCCATCGACTTGTAGCTCCTCCCGCAGAAGGAAGGAGAGACCCTGCGGAAGTACATGCAGAGGTTCAGCCAAGTATACAGGAACATTCCAGACATCCACCCGGCTGCTGTGACAGCTGCGTTCCAGTCTAACGTGCGCAATCGTCGGATACGTTCCAAGATGAACGTTCGACTGCCCAAGACTGTGAAGGAGCTTTACACTCTAGTGGATAAGTGTGCTCGGGTAGAGGAGGGGAGGCGGCTCCCCGGTGAAGAGTATGGCGTCGACATCGACTCAGAGAATGACGACGAGGCCACCCGTCATAAGAAAAAGAACAAGAAGCGCAACAAAAGGCGCAAGGATAAGGCAGTGATGACCGTTGAGGGATCGGGCACACCTAGTACCAGCAAGAAGGCCAAGACCAAAGTTCCCGGCAAGGAAGTTACCGCGTGCACCGATTGCTGGGAAGCTGCGGCTGCTGAGAAGGCTGGGAAAGGTGATGGGCCGTACTGTAAGATCCATCGGACCAAGGGACACGATCTCCAGGAGTGTCATCAGGTCGAGCAGCTCGTCAAGAAGCAGAGGGCTGAATACGAGAAGCGTGATAAGGAGAAAGGCCAAGATGGCGCTGGCAGGAAAGGACGAGGCGGCGGAGCAAGCCGCCCCGGCAAGGCTCCTCAGAATCAAGGGAAACCCGCCAGAGGCCGTAAGAAGGAGGATTGCAATGATGAGAGTGATGGAGGAGATGAAGATGAAACCAGTGAGCAGGAGTTCCAGAAAGCCACTGACGCCCTGTGCATTGACGGGGGTGCATCTCTACACTCCTCTCACCGCCAGTGGGCGCGTGAAGTCAATGTCGTGGAGCCAGCGGCAGATTCTCGGAAGCCGCTCAAGTGGTCCCGCATGTCCATCATCTTTGACGAAGAGGATCACCCTGACCGCACCACCGCGGTAGGGTGCTTGCCATTGTTGGTCTCACCAACAATCCACAACCTCAATGTCACAAAGATGTTGGTGGATGGCGGGGCCGGGTTGAATCTGATTTCTCCAAAGGTCATCAGCAAACTTCAGATTGCAGGGGAAGAGCTCAAGGTTACTGGAACGTTTCAAGGGATCAACCCCGGCAGGAGCCGTCCTAAGGGGAAGATCACGCTACCAGTGATGTTTGGGGGGGGGGGGGTTAAACTACCGGACTAAGAAGATCATATTTGATGTGGTTGACCTCCCCCTGCCGTACAATGGAATCCTTGGCCGCCCAGCCCTGGCCAAATTCATGGCGGCATCCCACTATGCCTACAATACCTTGAAGATGCCAGGGCCGATAGGCGTCATTTCCATTTCGTCAGATAAGAAGGATGCAGTCATTTGTGTGGACAAGATGCACCGGGAAGCAGTCGCGGCAGAGGCCGCGGAAGCCAGTGTTCCCGCCAAGGAAAACAACAACAAGAAGAGAGATAGCAAGGATGCCTGCAAGGAGTCCAGGAAATGTGTCTCTTCGGAGTATGTTGCGCCCGTTGATGACGTGCCGGGGAGTTCCAATAGCAAGCGACCCAAGGCTGCTGCACCCGCTGTGAAAAAGGTCCCAGCAGGGCTGGCTGGCGCTGATGGTACCTTCACTATCAGTGCCACCCTTAATGACAAATAGGAAAGTGCGCTCGTTGCCTTCCTGCGGGCGAATATCGATGTGTTTGCCTAGCAACCATCTGATATCCCCGGTGTTCCCAGGGAGGTAATCGAGCACCACCTTGCTGTCTGCCCACATGCCTGACCTTCAAGCAGAAGGTCCGGAAGCAAGCTTTGGAGTGGCAGCAATTCATTGCCGAGGAGATCAAGAAACTTGAGGCAGCTGGTCTAGTCAGAGGAGTACTGCATCCAACATGGTTAGCAAATCCTGTGGTGGTATGCAAGGCTAATGGGAAATGAAGACTTTGCATAGATTTTACGGATCTGAACAAGGCATGCTCGAAGGACCCATTTCCCTTGCCGCACATCGACCAGATTGTGGATTCCACCTTCGGGTGTGACTTGCTCTCTTTTCTGGATGCATACTCTGGATACCACCAGATTTTCATGTCCAAGGAAGACGAGGAGAAGACCGCGTTCATAACCCCATGTGGCACGTACTGCTTTCGTACGAATGCCCTTCGGGTTGAAGAGCGCCGGATCCACTTTTGTAAGAGCAGTAGAGATTGGCTTTGAGTCCCAGCTGCACAGAAACGTTGAAGCTTACATGGATGATATTGTGGTCAAGACCAAGGACAGATCAACCCTCATCCAGGATTTGGAAGAAACCTTTGCTAATCTGCGTAAGATCAACTAGAAGCTGAACCCGGAGAAGGGCGTGTTTGGCGTCCCTTCCGGCAAGCTACTTGGCTTCTTTGTGTCCCATCAAGGGATAGAGGCCAACCCGACAAGATCAAGGCTATCGAGCAGATTCAAGCACCCAAGATAGTTAAGGACGTGAGGTGTTTGACTGGATGTGTTGTCGCACTTAGCAGGTTCATTTCCAAGTCTACCGAGCACGCCTTGCCGTTCTTCAAAATCTTGAAGAAAGCAGGGCCTATGGAGTGGACCCCAGAGGCAGACGCCGTGCTACAAGATTTGAAGACCTATCTCTCCTCTGTGCCCACTTTGGTCGCTCCCAAACCACAAGAGCCGTTGCTGCTATACTTAGCGGCAACCAATCAAGGGGTTAGTGCAGCACTGGTGGCGCAGTGGGAAGTAGACGAAGCGGCAGCCACTGTCGTCCCCTCTGGAGAAGGAAGTGAACCCGTCCCGACAAGACCAGAGTCAGTCCAAAGCGAAGAAAGGCAGGAAAGAGGAAGCAGTTCAATGGTCGCGGCAAAGAAGAAAGTGGTGCAGCGCCCAGTGTACTTCGTCAGCTCCCTGTTACAGGGGGCTAGGTCAAGGTACTCTGCCGTGCAAAAGTTGATTTTTGGCCTCATCATGGCCTCAAGGAAACTACGCCACTACTTCCAAGCCTACGAGATCACGGTTGTCACCTGCTTCCCCTTGCAACGCATACTCTGGAACCCTGAGGCCACCGACAGGATTATGGAATGGGCTTTGGAGTTGTCCAACTTTGGTTTAAAGTTTGAAAGCATGTCAACCATTCAGAGCAGAGCACTAGCAGAATTCATTGCAGAGTGGACGCCAACCCCTGATGAAGATGTGTTGGAGACAGTTATCCCCGGCAAGGAGGCGCCCAAAGAATAGATTATGTATTTCGATGGTGCCTTCTCCCTACAAGGTGCAGGAGCTGGCGTACTTCTCTTTGCCCCCACTGGGGAGCACCTGAAGTACGTCGTCTAGATGCATTTCCCCTGGGAGGAGGCTACCAACAATACTGCAGAGTATGAAGGGCTCCTTGCCGGGCTCAGGATTGCAACAGAACTGGGAATCAAGAAGTTGATCATCCGAGGAGACTTGCAACTTGTGGTGAGACAAGTGAACAAGGATTACCAAAGTCCATTGATGGAGGCATACGTTGAGGAAGTGAGGAAGTTGGAGGAGTGCTTTGACGGACTGCAACAGAGCACGTACCCCGTGCGGAAAACAGCATCACTGATCGTCTGTCGAAGTGCGTTGCGCAAAAACTCCCTGTGGAACCAGGGACTTTTGTTCTCCATCTAACTCAGCCCTCTGTATCCCCGGCAACAATGGCCAGAAAGAGGAGGAAACTGGACTCCGGCAAGCCTCTCCCGGCAAAGCCTCCCGAGGCCCCCGGCAGAGGGCTTGGCGGGAACAACTCCCCTTCGATCGCTGAGCTGCACCCTCCCGCCAGACCACCAGTCCCTACGGTCGAGGAATGCGCTCCCACGAATGAGGAGGTGCCGCTAGTCCTCGTTGCCGAGCCCCAGGCTCCAACTTGGGCGCGGCACATAGTCTATTTCCTCCAAACTGGAGAACTTCTCGAAGAGCAAGAAGAAGCTAAAAGAGTAGCCCAGAGGGCCAGTATGTATTAGTTTATTGACGACACGCTGTACAGAAGAAGGCCCAACGGTGTGAAATTGAAGTGCATTTGCCGGGAGGAAGGAAAGGAACTGTTGGTAGAAATACACAAGGGTATGGCGGCTCACACATTGGATCGAGGGCTCTGGTTGGAAAAGCCTTCTGGCAAGGATTTTACTGGCCCACGGCCCTCCAAGATGCAGTTGAGTTGGTCACCAAATGTGAAGCCTGCCAGTTCCATTCCAAGAATATCCATCTGCCTGCCCAAGCTCTTCAGACAATCCCTTTGTCATGGCCGTTTTCGGTCTGGGGGCTCGACATCTTGGGCCCCTTCCCCCGTGCTATCGGGGGCTTTGAATTCTTGTTCATTGCAATCGACAAATTTACAAAGTGGCCGAAAGTAGAGCCCGTGAGAAAGGTGACTGCTCAGTCAGTATCAAGTTCTTGAAAGGATTGGTGTGCCGCTTCGGGGTCCCTGCCCGAATCATCACCAACAATGGCACCCAATTCACGAGCCACGCCTTCATGCAATACGTTCATGCCCTCGGAAGCAAAATCTCATTCGCCTCTGTCGCTCATCCAAGGAGCAACAAGCAAGCTGAGAGGGCGAATGCTGAAGTGTTGAGAGGACTCAAGACAAGAACATTTGATAAGCTGCTGAAGTGTGGCAGGCGATGGATCGACGAGCTGCCGGTGGTTCTTTGGTCCCTCAAAACGACACCAAATCGAGCTACCGGGCAGACTCCTTTCTCCCTAGTCTATGGAGCAGAAGTAGTTATCCCCACGGAACTCATTTATGGGTCACCTCGAGTGCTTGCCTACGATGAAGTGGTGCAAGAACAACACCGGCGTGACGACGCTGTGCTACTCGAGGAGAATCGTCTTCGGGCTGCTACGCGTGCTGCACGCTACCAGCAAGCCCTGCGTCGCTATCACAGCCGCAGGGTTCATGCCCGTAGTTTTGAGGAAGGCGACCTTGTCCTTAGGCGCGTTCAGTCTGCCAAGGGTACAAACAAGTGGATGCCAAAATGGGAAGGCCCTTACCGGGTAGTACGAGTCACCAGACCTGGCGCAGTCTGTATGGAGACCGAAGATGGCATTCAATTGCAAAACTCATGGAACATTGAGCATCTCTGTAAGTTCTACCCGTAAAGCGCGGCTGTCGGGCCCTGCCCGGCAGCCACCCTTTTGTACAGGCCTTGCCGATGCTGCATGTAACCCCTTGTACAAAGCCAGGCGCAGACCCTGAGCAACAGAGAAATAAACGAAGCGCTTGGGGTCCCCCGAAACTTGCATGCATGCATAATTATAGCATGATCATGTAGATCAGGTCGCACATGGCATCATTTTCATCTGCACTAGGTTGCAGGGCTCTTACCATGGACTTGGTCCCAAAGAAGAGAAGAGAAGACAAGCCTACGTTGCGATCCCCGGCAAGCCAAACAGTGCGGAGGGAGACGCTGTCGAGCAGAAGTTCTCGTCGCCGCCACTAGAGCAGCCCTGCGCCCCCGACCTCTCGCCATGGTGGGCGAGGACTGCTACAGGAATGGAAGGAGAAGGATGTGTGAAAAAATGCCTTGCCCCACGTTCCCTTTTTATAGGCAAACGGGGCAGGGGGCTAGATTTTTTCATGAAGGTAGCCGCCCCGTTCGTCCAGTCCGGCTCCTCCTCACCATTAATGGCTCGAGGAATCAAGGCCAACCCCCTGCACCAATCCGCGACGCCTGGTTTTCTGTCACGGCGCTCATTTCCGCGCCCTCCGCATCCGCCACCAACTTTGCGCAGTGCATGCAATACACGTGGCAGAGGCGCTTGGGGTGGGAAAGATAATGGGCTGGCGGTTACCGCCCCGTGAACGTGGGACGTGGGTACCCCACAGATCATGGCCCATTATTTCTCCCACCACAATTGGCATTACGCGACACGCGGGAGAACCGGAAACTGACCTGGGCTCAGGTTAATGAAGAAGCAAAGAAGATCTCAAAGGACAAGAAACTGCTACCCTCTTGCCTATGCACTGGATAGGGCCTACCCCGACGACGCCAGGCAGCGCGTTCGGGCCAGGCCCGGGGCCCTGTCGGTGCAACAAACCCTGGGTCTGTTGCCCAGACCGTGCACAGGCCTAAAAGAGCAAGGTTGCAACATCCAAAGCGAGATCGAGTTGAAGAGATAACTCTTTGAGGAATCAAAGGGCAGATCAAGAAGACCAAGACAAGCTAAATGAGCAAGACACCACTAAGGGAAAGCCTCCCTTGCCGGGCAGGCGAGCCTGGCGAGGTCGAGGTGGCCCTGAAGACAAGCCTCAAGACCGTCCCGGCAGGCCTGCCGGGCACGACAAAGGCAAACTACCCCGCCAAGGCTCCACTGCTCCACCTTGATACGTCTCCAACGTATCTATAATTTTTTATTGTTCCATGCTATTATATTATCTATTTTGGATGTTTTACATGCATTAATATGCTATTTTATATTATTTTTGGGACTAACCTATTAACCTAGAGCCCAGTGCCAGTTCCTGTTTTTTCCCTGTTTTTGAGTTTCGCAGAAAAGGAATACCAAACAGAGTCCAAACGGAATAAAACTTTCGCGATGATCTTTCTTGGACCAAAAGGAAACCAGAGGACTTGGAGTGCAAGTCAGGGAAGCCACGAGGCAGCCACAAGGACGGAGGGTGCCCCCCCCACCCTTGTGGGCCCCTCATGCATCTGCTGACCTAATTCTTTCGCCTATATATACTCTTATATGCCCAAACCACCAGAGGCATCCACGAAAATACTTTTCCACCGCCGCAACCTTTTGTACCCGTGAGATCCCATCTAGGGGCCTTTTCTGTCATCCTGCCGGAGGGGGATTCGATCACGGAGGGCTTCTACATCAACACCATTGCCCTTCTGATGAAGCGTGAGTAGTTTACCTCAGACCTACAGGTCCATAGCTAGTAGCTAGATGGCTTCTTCTCTCTTTTTGATTCTCAATACAACGTTCTCCTCGATGTTCTTGGAGATCTATTCGATGTAATACTTTTTTGTGGTGTGTTTGCCGAGATCCGATGAATTGTGGATTTATGATCAGCTTATCTATGAATATTATTTGAATCTTCTCTGAATTATTTTATGCATGATTTGATATCTTTGCAAGTCTCTTCGAACTATTGATTTGGTTTGGCCAACTAGATTGGTTTTTCTTGCAATGGGAGAAGTGCTTAGCTTTGGGTTCAATCTTGCGGTGTCCTTTCCCAGTGACAGTAGGGGCAGCAAGGCACGTATTGTATTGTTGCCATCGAGGATAAAAAGATGGGGTTTTCATCATATTGCTTGAGTTAATTCCTCTACATCATGTCATCTTTCTTAATGCGTTACTCTATTCTTCATGAACTTTATACTCTAGATGCAGGCAGGAGTCGGTCGATGTGTGGAGTAATAGTAGTAGATGCAGAATCGTTTCGGTCTACTTGACACGGACGTGATGCCTATATTCATGATCATTGCCTTAGATATCATCATAACTTTGCGCTTTTCTATCAATTGCTTGGTAGTAATTTGTTCACCCACCGTATTATTTTCTATCTTGAGAGAAGCCTCCAGTGAAACCTATGGCCCCCGGGTCTATTTTCCATCATATTACTTTCCGATCTACTATTTTCCAATCTTTTATTTTCAGATCTATAAACCAAAAAACCCAAAAATATTTACTTTATCTTTTGTTTAGTTTTATCTATCTCTATCAGATCTCACTTTTGCAAATAACCGTGAAGGGATTGACAACCGCTTTATCGCGTTGGGTGCAAGTTTGGTGTTTGTTTGTGCAGGTATTCGGTGACTTGCGTGTTGTCTCCTACTGGATTGATACCGTGGTTCTCAAAACTGAAGGAAATACTTACTCTACTTTGCTGCACCAGCCTTTCCTCTTCAAGGAAAAAACCAACACAAGCTCAAGAAGTAGCACACCTCACAGCAACGCAAGTCATCGATCGGTGCGGTGTCAAGCCTCCAAGTGACTGAGTGGCTGTTATTTGGCACGTGGAAGCCACTTCCTATGGAAATCACCTCCAAATGACACCCGTCCAGAGACGTGTCAAGTAGACAGACAAGAAGGTGGCCGAGCAGCCCGGCAAGGCTTGCCGGGCATGCCATGTAGGGTAACGCAGCAGAAAACAAAAAAATTTTTACCTACGCACCAGCCCAGGACCACTATGGAGACTGCATACATGGTTTGATCATTTTCGTTACCGACTCGTAGCGCAACGGAAGTAGAGTCGATGACGATCGGCGGTGCAGATCCCCGCAGCTAGGATTTACAACCTCCCAACCGCGAGGATGTATACCCTCATCTGCCCCTCGGACAGCCCTCCGGGAGGCGGTCGAATAGTCCCCCGGATGGTGTCTCGGACAACCCTTCGGGAGGACCTTCAAAACTCGGACGGTCACTCGGACAGCCCTTCGGGAGGACTCTCAAAACTCGGACGGTCACACGGACAGCCCTTCGGGAGGCATCTCAAACTAAGACCAAAACAACAATCTCTCTACAGAGTTGCACACATACGGTGTCATCTATCCGGCAGGGCTTCGCCGTCCAGAACTAGTTCCCACCGGAACCCAGACAGCCTTTCGGCTCTACGAAACTATTTCGCTGGGAGGGAGAGAGAAGCCAGATCATGCATGGCACTTGTATGTGAGAAAGAGTGAGTGTGTAGAGTGGCTCTCCACCTCTATTTATAGGAAATCCCAAGGGGTAGGGTAGTTTTACACAAAAACCCAAAAACCACATGAATGGAGTCCTTCACAAGGACCTAAAGGAGAAACCAAAGGACAAGTGGGGCCCCATGGAGCAAGCCCACATGTGGCCGGCCACCACCCTAGTGGATCCCCCAAAAGGGTTCCTATCCATCCATGTCATCCCCTTAGATCTTTTGAGCAAAGCCCAAAAAAGTGGCTTTCCAAAAAGTAATCCAAAAAGCACTTTCACTATTCATGACGACATTTTTCAGCGTCCATTCAAACTGAAAATATTTATGTGGGCTTAGAACATTTCCAGTACCCACTAAAATAATTTTCAATGCATTCCAGAACAATTCCGGATTAGTGATTTTCATCTGCGAAAAGCATCTGAAGCGGTTCCGGCAGCTCCGGAACATTTCCGGTTTTCACCCCGGAAAATGCCAGAAAGTTTCCAGAATGATTCTGGCACCCTCCAGGAATTATCGGGCGTGTGCCGAAACCAATTTGACTTAATGGTATCCCCTGAAACAACTTTTCAGTTTTACGAAACTATTTCGCTATTCTCTCTCAGGAACTCTTCCGTTGTCTCCGAAACTTTTTCGGCGAATTTCTCTCAGACTCCCGGTCTAGTATTCAGTAGATAGATGACCCTTAAGCGTGTGACCCTATAGGTTCGATGAAGTATAGACATGACCAGAACCCTTTCCGATCAATGATCAACATCGGAGCCGTGGACACCCATATTGACCCCTATACCCACACAAATGAATATTCGAGTGAACCTCCAGTTGCCGTGTGCTATTCCTGTTGCTTCGCGATATGTTACAAATACCCGAGGTGAGATTTACTTGCATCCCCGTGGATCAACAACTTGTCCACTATGCTAGTTACCTCATTACCGGTATTGTTCTCTTTTCTCGTTCCCGTGTTCCGGCATCCCTGTGATCAAATCACCCTGAGTCTAGCCAGACGATGATGGATACCGTAACACCGAGAGGGCCCAGAGATATCTCTCCATCATCGGAGGAGCAAATCCCAATCTTGAGCTATCAAGTTACTTGATATATTTTCCCATGAACACATAAGCCGCCGTAATAGCCATCCAGTTACGGATGATGTTTAACAAACCCCAAAGTTCATGAATCAAGCATGAAGAAACTCGATACTCTCATGGTCTCAGGAATCATGCAAACATTAACCATCTCTGTGTTATTAACCATAAACTTGTGACGAACGTATCTCATAGCATAACAACAATTCGGGTCGATTCAACACAAATGTTCTTCTAACATTGTGCCCTCAAAGTTGCCGGCATAATCATGCCCATGATCAGGAAAACAGAATCATCATGCAACACTTGAGCTAGTCTTAGAGGCCATACTAGGAATACATTTTACCATTTATTATTCCACACGTGCATATGAGTTTTCCTCTGAGCCTCGTGGTTATTGTAGACTCGAGAACCATAGCAGTTATAGCATGGAACATAAACCTAATTAAGAATAGGGAGATAATAAATAACATTTATTATTGCCTCTAGGGCATATCTCCTACAGACTCCCACTTGTACTAGAGTCAATAATCTAGTTTACGCTAATGCACTTTACACCTGTGGCACACCGGTGTAAATATGCTTTGCTTGTGGTATAGCCTGATGTCCAACGGATCTGATGACTTCAGCTCCGTGTGTATCTTTGCATATCCTCGTGTTTTCACGCTTTCACAAAATTTATATTTTGTGTGGACTTGGCTTTGCATATGTGTGAATCATTGGTCGAAACCTGATTCCTCAGACTGAGCTATGGAGCAACTATCTGCAATAATGTCCCATTGACCAAAGCCATCTTAGAACCACACTAAGTTCATGAATGAACTATATGATTCAACAACTACTTTGTCGCTTCTAAAGCGCCAACATACTTAGCCATTTGTCATAGAATTCGCCACAGTTATCTGTTTGGAACAATTTCCAACTACCGTGCCACCATATTGTGTATTGCACAAAACCCTTAACTTAGATCGAAAATCGCTTGGAGCATGGATGAAGACTGTATCGAAGTAACATTTTAGAATGAACTCTCCATGATCTCCGCTTGCGAGAAAACATGTCATCAGTGCTACTATAGTACTCAATGACCCTTTTTCACTGTTGTCCCATGATCAGTACTTTTGATCACTTTGGTATCTATACTCACAACAACTTTGGAGTAGTGGACATATCTAGTTGTTTTTACATACCATGGAATACATGATTAATCCAAACACGAAGGTGTGTGGAATCTCCATCATGTATTTTGCTCATCAGTGTTTTTGGGACACCGAGTCTTGCAAAAACTCTTTCCATGTGACTTCGGCAAGAATCACTCCTTGGCATTTTAAATGCTAAAAAGTTTTAGCATCTTGTCAATATGTATTTATTGCTTAGCCCCATTAGGTAAATCTATCTCCATAGATCATCATGCCTAATATTGAGGCTATTTAGCCTAAGCACTTCATCGAAAAACTATTTTCAAATGAAGTCCTAATTCGTGTCAAGAAATTTATTTCCAATTAACAATGTGTCAAGCACACAAGGTTTTTAGAAATATTATTAGGCTCCCACTTACTTTCTTGAATTACAAGCATCTTCGTTACCCATTGATGAAGTCAAACCCCTTTGACCATTTCATCAAAACACGAAGATTCCAACTCCATTTTCCTCTCTTCTCTCCATCGCTGGAACTCTGAAGTTTGCACCATTACTAGCGTCCTCTGGACTGACAAAATACCTTGGACTGTAACACATGCAAGTCCTTGGTTTCATTTCCATCATATGGAAATCCTTTTGTCATCCTTGTTTCATATCTCATGATTTGAAATATGTATTAATTGCTAGTTCATCCCGAACCGACTTTAAGCATCGCTACGGTGAAACAACCTCATCGTAGTCAACTCCTTGAACTTGTGATTGCAACAAGTCGAGCTTTATGGATAAAACATTTTTATCCGTATCAGTTTTTAGTTCCATAAATATTCGTTAGACTCTAAGTCTTCCGAAAGGTGTATCAAGATTTTAATCTTGAAGCATTTATATGGAAACTATCTCGAATTGTATTGGCATTTAGCCAATTCCAGAGTCAGGGCCCATCAACGCTTCCTTGCGTATCGTAGGTATACTATTGTCTAACAACAATATCTCGTTTGCGCACCTGAGAGGTTTGCACGAGCCTTGCCTACATGGTTCAGCTGCAAGTTCGACCGGAGTCCATACATTTTATTGTAGAGACTTCCATATCAGTCGCAGTAGGAAACTCCGGAATCACTTCCAAGGTTCCTTTCCTTTGACCTGATGAAGAAGATACTGGTTATCTTGTCGAGTTGCACTGTCCTCCCACTCACCTTTTGCAAGAACTATTCTCTTTAAAATCATACTGTTTTGTGGCAAAAACCTTTGCCTCGGTATAGTGGTCGGGGAATACCCAATGAGTTGGGATAACCTACAAAGTAGCACTTGTCTAATTTGGAATAGGTTTGTAACCTTTTACACAAGCCCCATATTCCAAATGTTTAAGAAAAGATATAACATGGTTGGGCGTACCATACCATGGCGTCATTTCAACAGACCCGATGGAGCTCTTTTCAGTGTAAAAGCTGCAGTCTCTAAAGCATCACTTTAAAAGGGATAATGGAAAATTTATTTATGTCATCTTTGATCTTACCATGTCATAAATGGTTCGATTAAATCTTCACAGACTTTCCACTTGCTGTGGTGTTCCGGGAGGTGCAAGTTATGAAACCCCTTTCACAACTCATCAGACATTCGCTAAACTTGTAACTCTAATATTCCTTTTGGCAATTGAATTGTAGAAACATAATTTTCTTGTTACAATAACTTCTATTTCATTTTTGAAAACCTTTCGAATGAATTCAAAAGATCCAGACTTACGTCTCATCAAGTAAATATCCATATATCTACTTGAGTCATTTCTGAAGATAGATAAATCCACTACTTGCAACAACATTTATTGAACTACACACATCAAAATGTATGATCACTAGTAAGTTTGTTGCTCGTTCCTTATGGCCTGTGAACGGTATTTTAGTCACTTCACTTTTCGGAGGAAAGTTGCAAGTGTTAGATGATTCAAAATCAAGCGACTTCAAAATCCATCATAATGGAATTTTTCCATGCGGGTTTCTCCAATGTGACCAAATGCAGTGCCACATGTGTGTGGTATTCTGTTAGTCTTGCGACATTTAGTGTCAGTGTTATGGATATATCATATTACCATTAATATTCATAACATACATCCCATCTTGGATGGAAGCATGGCCCTTTATGTTATTCATAATACTGAACAACAATTGTTCTTTTATGAACAACCCTTTTGCAACAACATTGTGCAATGGGCTAGAGTGTGTAAAACTCTAAAATGAATTATGAAAGTAAATCCAGAGCTAATATATTATTATAATTATTCATAACATACATCTCATTCATAATGAAAGTATGGCCCTTATGTTATTCATAACACCGATCATCAAAAGTTCTCTTATGAACAACCTTCTTGCAAGATACCTTATGCAATGGGCTAGAGTGTGTAAAACTCTAAATGAATTATGAAAGTAAATACATACAGTAATACACCGATGGAAGGTATAGTAACATTTACTATGTTCCCTGTGTATACCTGAACCTCATTACCGGCAAGTCTTTTAGGCCATAGTTCTTGTATCGAATTGCAAGAGAATGCAATCGCACGGGTTTTTCTGTGATTAAACCACAATACCCAAGAATTAGTGATTAACATGTTTAACCATAACTCCCAAGAACTATATCTTTGACCAGCCTTCCATAAATCAATAACTTGTATGACATTCATAGATGAGCCGGATATTCCAGTCTTCTCTCTTATTGCCTTTATACTTCTAACAGTTTAACTTTCAGTATTTCGCCTACTCTCAGAAGAAGCACTCAACTTAAGAGTGGCGTTAGCCCCGGACTTCCTAGGCGTGAAAGTTTCACTAACACCCTTCAGACACATCCTTTCTCTTTAAGTTGTTGTTTTATTCACCTTTCATCATATGATAGGTGATCTTCTGGATCCCTCTCTTATCAGTCTAATGCATAGTAAACACCTTTACTAATAGTTTGCAAACAAACATTGCTTTGTATATCTCATATCTTTTAGCTTTTGTTTGTCTCTAAAAATGATTTTCAGATTCCATGAATATCACATAACTATCCAAACTTTCGAAGTTCGGGTCTCATGGAAACAAACATATTGCACTTTGACTGAAAAGGAATTCTAGATTTTTGGATCGAAGGACGAGAGTCACATGATCCATAGCATTAGCGGGAGAATACCGAAAGCATACGATAGGACAAGTCCTTCTCGGCACTCTAGAGGACAATCCTCACATTAAGTTACCAACCATAAAGATTTAACCAGATATTTAACAGCTATTCAATTTTAACAGGGAAGGTGGAAACGCGAGCCATTATTCTACAACTATTATGCATATAACACTTCGACAGTGTCCGTAATTAATTGCACTAAGAATTAAAAGAATTAATTCTAAAGTGCGCTCCCACTCAAATCAATATCTCCCATAATTGATTGTGAGTGATACAAGATCCACATTTCAATTCAACGCCATTGATGTGGACATCACTGATGACGAGAATTTCAATTGGTGGGCAAACATGCCGATCACATATCTATGTGACTCCTGTTCATCTTTCGATGGGCGTGTTCCGAGCTCAGGACGATCAAGCCAGAACGTCAAGGCAACCAAGTGATCTCGCTGCGAGGTCTGACCTCACCCGCCTCACACTTCTCTAATCGTTCGTACCCATGTGGACATGGCGCACCCCGAAAAGTTAGGTGCCGTGATGGTGCTACACTTGGGAGAACACTAACTACTTGATATTTTTGTGAGAGATCACACTAATAAAAAGCGACTACCGCGCAATCAAGAAGGGTGCATCATAAGGGATAAACATCTCAGGCAATTCATAATAGCATGATATGGTATAGCCCTTTCTGACGGAGAAGTCTTTCATTTCTTCGTCTTCGGCATTCGCGTCGGTGTTCACCTCGATGCACCAGATAATATTGCTATCTCTATAGCTAATAAAATAAGTGCATTAATTAAGGTTGACTCGCAGGTCATTTAAAGTGCAATCATATGGCTCCAGCCATCATGCCGAATCATGACACGCAAGTCATGTTAATCAATTTACATTATATAGTCATCTCATACATAATCAAATTATTATGAGCACTGCTATACCACATCACATGCACATGCAAACCATCCTGCAAAACCATGTTAGACGCCATGCAAAAACTTGTTTTTCGTGGCTTCTAAAGTTTCGAAACAAACTGAAGCTACCAACGTCCATCATCAAGTATGATAATTCAAGTCGCTAGATTAACTTTGCGGGGTGTATGAAGCACGAGATAATAAAATCTCAAACCCCATACTAAACTTCGTCATACACATGACCCCCGTGCAGATCATATCTGCATTGCCATTTTGTCTGCAAAACATCCATCTTTCTTTAACTATGGTGGAACCCAAAGAACTGTTAGCACTTCGTTGATATGTCAATCAGCATACTCAGGAGCAGCATGAAAGGATCACGGATTGCCAGAACTTTGTGAGATTCCACCATGCTGTCAAGATCAGGATTATGCAAATTCAAGGGAAGCAACAGTAACATCGGGTAACAGATTTCATCTGCTACCCGCACAAATAATTTTCAGTAATAGAACTCATCTACTACCTAATTATATTGTGCAACACCCATACATCTCTATGTATTCTAGATCGCAACCTGCATCTACGCATAGCATGGCTCATGATGCCACTGTAGGGTAACGCAGCAGAAAACAAAAAATTTCCAACCTACGCACCAGCCCCGGACCACTATGGAGACTGCATACAAGGTTTGATCATTTTCGTTACCGACTCGTAGCGCAGCGGAAGTAGAGTCGATGAGGATCGGCAGTGCAGATCCCCGCAGCTAGGATTTAAAACCTCCCAACTGTGAGGATGTATACCCTCATCTGCCCCTCGGACAGCCCTCCGGGAGGCGGTCGAACAGTCCCCCAGATGGTGTCTCGGACAGCCCTTCGGGAGGACCTTCGAAACTTAGACGGTCACTCGGACAGCCCTTCGGGAGGACCCTCAAAACTTAGAGGGTCACACGGACAGCCCTTCGGGAGGCACTCTCGAACTAAGACCGAAACAATGATCTCTCTAAAGAGTTGCACACATACGGTGTCATCTATCCGGCAGGGCTTCGCCGTCCAGAACTAGTTCCCACCGGAACCCAGACAGCCTTTCGGCTCTACGAAACTATTTCCCTGAGAGGGAGAGAGAAGCCAGATCATGCATGTCACTTGTATGTGAGAAAGAGTGAGTGTGGAGAGTGGCTCTCCACCTCTATTTATAGGAAATCCCAAGGGGTAGGCTAGTTTTACACAAAAACCCAAAAACCACATGAATGGAGTCCTTCACAAGGACCTAAACGAGAAACCAAAGGACAAGTGGGGCCCCATGGAGCAAGCCCACATGTGGCCGGCCACCACCCTAGTGGATCCCCCAAAAGGGTTCCTATCCATCCATGTCATCCCCTTAGATCTTTTGAGCAAAGCCCAAAAAAGTGGCTTTCCAAAAAGTAACCCAAAAAGCACTTTCACTATTCATGATGACATTTTTCAGCGTCCGTTCGAACTGAAAATATTTATGTGGGCTTAGAACATTTCCAGTACCCACTAAAATAATTTTCAATGCATTCTAGAACAATTCCGGATTAGTTATTTTCATCTGCAAAAAGCATCTGAAGCGGTTCCGGCAGCTCCGGAACATTTTTGATTTTCACCCCGAAAAATTCCAGAAAGTTTCCAGAATGATTCTGGCACCCTCCAAGAATTATCGGGCGTGTGCCAAAACCAATTTGACTTAATGGTATCCCCTGAAACAACTTTTCAGTTTTACGAAACTATTTCGCTATTCTCTCTCCGGAACTCTTCCTTTGTCTCCGAAACTTTTTCGGCGAATTTCTCTTAGACTCCCTGTCTAGTATTCAATAGATAGATGACCCTTAAGCATGTGACCCTATAGGTTCGGTGAAGTATAGACATGACCGGAACCCTTTCCGATCAATGATCAACATCGGAGCCATGGACACCCATATTGACCCCTATACCCACACGAATGAATATTCGAGTGAACCTCCAGTTGCCGTGTGCTATTCCTGTTGCTTCACGATATGTTAGAAATACCCGAGGTGAGATTTACTTGCATCCCCGTGGATCAACAACTTGTCCTCTATGCCAGTTACCTCGTTACCGGTATTTTTCTCTTTTCTCGTTCCCATGTTCTGGCATCCCTGTGATCAAATCACCCTGAGTTTGGCCAGACGATGATGGACACCATAACACCGAGAGGGCCCAGAGATATCTATCCACCGTCGGAGCAGCAAATCCCAATCTTGAGCTATCAAGTTACTTGACATACTTTCCCATGAACCCGTAAGCCGCCGTAATAGCCATCCAGTTACGGATGACGTTTAACAAACCCCAAAGTTCATGAATCAAGCATGAATAAACTCGATACTCTCATGGTCTGAGGAAGCATGCAAACATTACCATCTCTGTGTTATTATCCATAAACTTGTGATGATCGTATCTCATAGCATAACATCAATTCGGGTCGATTCAACACAAATGTTCTTCTAACATTGTGCCCTCAAAGTTGCCGGCATAGTCTTGCCCATGATCAAGAAAACTGAATCATCATGCAACACTTGAGCTAGTCTTAGAGGCCAGACTAGGAATACATTTTACCATTTATTATTCCACACGTGCATATGAGTCTTCCTCCTAGCCTCGTGGTTATTGTAGACTCGAGAACCATAGCAGTTATAGCATGGAACATAAACCTAGTTATGAATAGGGAGATAATAAATAACATTTATTATTGCCTCTAGGGCATATCTCCTACATGCCATGATGTGACACTAAGCGGCGCATTTAATGCGCTCTGCTTTGTCTGCAGAGTTAGGTATGATAACACAGTTCGCTGTATAATCAGTACACAATGACTGATTTGCCATTATGGTGACCCCTTGATCTATAAAAGGAGGGCCATGGCAACCATAGAAAGGATTCGGACCTTGGTACACTCGTACGGGCGTAGCTGCCCTCGCCCCGAGGCAACCCTGCCGGGTAAGAGCGCTGCGTTTCCACCACAACCCACCATCAATCCACCAAAGCAGGAGTAGGTTTTTACGCCTTGCGGTGCCCCGAACCTGGGTAAAACTGCCCTTGTGATCTCTGCCGTGCTGTGCTACATTCTCCACTTTTTGTGCAATGTGCTCATCCCCCTGCCGAACCACAAGGGGCTCATGGCCCCATAGGTGGCTGTGGTTTCCCACGACATAGATTAGCGTTATTTCCTCCAATGTGCTTACCATAATGACTAGACTTAGCTTACTTAGCTCGAAAATGATCCTTTTTACCTAAGTTAGCTCTAAAATGATCTACACTTAGCTTTGTTTCCTCCAAAATGACCTAAGTTAGCTCTAATATGCTTAGTTACCTAGGTTTGCTCGATAATGACATACACTTAGCGTACTTATGTCAAAAATGGCATAATTATCTGACACGTCTCCAACGTATCTATAATTTTTGATTGTTCCATGCTGTTATATTATCAATCTTGGATGTTTTACAATCATTTTATAGCAACTTTATATCATTTTTTGGGACTAACCTATTGACATAGTGCCCAGTGCCAGTTGCTGTTTTTTGCTAGTTTTTTTACTTCGCAGAAAATCAATACCAAACGGAGTCCAAACGCAGCGAAACTTTTTGGTGATTTTTTCTGGACCAAAAGACACAAGTTGGGCCAAGGAAGTACCAAAGGGGTGCCCCGAGAGGGGCACAACCCACCTGGGTGCGCCTGGGGGCCCAGGCGTGCCCTGGTGGGTTGTGCCCACCTCGGTGGACTCCCGTACCACCTCTTTGCTCTATAAATACCCCAATACTCCAGAAACCCTAGGGGAGTCGATGAAAAACGATTCCAGCCACCGCAAATTCCAGAAACCACAGATCCAATCTAGACACTATCACGGAGGAGTTCATCATCCTCATTGGTGCCTCTCCGATGATGCGTGAGTAGTTCATTGTAGACCTACGGGTCCGTAGTTAGTAGCTAGATGGCTTCCTCTCTCTCTTTTGATTCTCAATACAATGGTCTCTTGGAGATCTATTCGTTTCAACTCTTTTTGCGTTGTGTTTGTTGGGATCCGATGAACTTTGAGTTAATGATCAGATCTATGGTTTTATCCATGAAAGTTATTTGAGTCTTTTGATCTCTTATATACATGGTTACTTATAGCCTCGTATTGCTTCTTCGAATATTTGGTTTAGTTAGGCCGACTAGATCGATTTTTCTTGCCATGGGAAGAGGTGCTTTGTGATGGGTTCGATCTTACGGTGCTCAATCCCAGTGACAGAAGGGGAAATGACACATATGTATCGTTGCTTTTAAGGATAACAATATTAGGTATATTCCTACATGAATAGAACTTGTCTACATCATGTCATCGTTCTTATTGCATTACTCCATTTCTCCATGAAATTAATACACTAGATGCATGCTGGATAGCGGTCGATGTGTGGAGTAATAGTAGTAGATGCAGGCAGGAGTCGGTCTACTAATCTTGGATGTGATGCCTATATAATGATCATTACCCGGATATCGTCATAATTATTTGAAGTTCTATCAATTGCCCAACAGTAATTTGTTTACCCACCGTATGCTATTTTTCTCGAGAGAAGCCACTAGTGAAATCTACGGCCCCCGGGTCTATTTTCCCATCATATACTTTCAGATCTGTATTGCTATTTTCCTTTTTATTTATTTGCATCTTTTATTTTTAGATCTATTAATCCAAAAACCCAAAAATATCTTGCTGCAATTTATTGTTATTTATTTTATCTCGCATTTCCGCGAGATCTATTTATCCGATCTACTACAAATTTATCTATCTCTTTACCCGGGAGGGATTGATAACCCCTCTTTTACGTCGGGTTGCAAGTATTTGTTCTTTGTGTGCTGGTTCCGTTCACGTAGTGTTGCGTGGTTCTCCTACTGGTTCGATAACCTTGGTCTCATCACTGAGGGAAATACCTACCGTAGCTGTGCTGCATCATCCCTTCCTCTTTGGGGAAATACCAACATAGTTCACGCCGCATCAAAAGGAATTTCTAGCGCTGTTGCCGGGGAGACATCATCAACATCTACCAGGTTCCTAATCACAAATCTCATATCCTTGCAATTTACATTATTTGTCATTTGCCTCTCATTTTCATCTCCCCCACTTAACAAAAATTTGCCATTTTATTCGCCCTCTTTTTCGTTTGCCTTTTTCTCGTCGGATATCATGTTTGCTTGTGTTACCATGTGCCTTCTATTTGCGTGCATCTTTGCTTGCTAAAAATCTATTGATATGGATCCTCATCCACTGGCTAATCTTTTCAAAATATCTGATTATGTTGAACCAATTTCTAGTGAGTTGAGTGCACTTGATTATCTTTATGAAGTTTTGCTTGAGATCTGTGAATCTGAAAAATGTGATGAAGAAATTTATGAAGTGATTCATGATAGGTCCTTGAATGAAAATCATGATTGCAATGATTTTACTATAAATTCTATTAATGTCAATTGTGCTAATAATATGCAAAACCCCAAGCTTGGGGATGCTAATTTTGATATGTCCACTACTTATTGCAATGATCATGATTGGGGTGATTCTTATTATGATCTTGAAAATTTATCTAAGCCTCATGATGAATATGTTTCCGATAATATTGAAAGTGGGTTTGGAAGAGTGTTAACTCTAGGTAATAATGATCCCGCTACTTTGGAGTATGTTCAATCTTATGAAATTTTTGATAAAAGTGGGCTTGGAGAGGTCATGACTTTAGTTGATGATAATCCCACTATTTTGGAAGAGTCTCAACTTTGCATGCATGTGGATCATGAAGAGAATATTTTATGTGATAGTTATATTGTTGAATTTGAATATGATCCCACATGTAATTATTATGAGAGAGGGAAATATGGTTGTAGAAATTTTCATGTTACTAAATTTCCTCTCGTTATGTTGAGATTGTCAATGTTTTATTCCTTTCCTTTGCATATGTTAGATATTTCTTGTCATGATAATTTGTTTGCTTATAAAATTCCTATGCATAGTAAGTATGTTAGACTTAAATGTGTTTGTCATATGCTAGATGATTCTCTCTTTGTGCTTTAATTCTTGTCTTCCATGTGAGCATCATTAAAATCATTATGCCTAGCTAGGGGCATAAAACGATAGCGCTTGTTGGGAGGCAACCCAATGAATAAAATTTATTTTTGTCTTTTTCTTTCTGTTCTTGAGTGTTTGCACAATTATGCTACTATTATGATTGTGTTTTTTGTGTTTTAATTAGAGTTTGTGCCAAGCAAAGCCTTTGGGATCATGTTGGGTGATAGTTGATTTGATCTTGTTGAAAAACAAAAACTTTTGTGTCCAAAAAAATAATTTTAGAAATTCACAAAAGCGAGGAAAATTTCTGAATTTTTTACACAAGGTTGATATACAAATTTCCTATGTTATCCTAATGTTTCAGAATTTTTGGAGTTACAGAATTATTCGAAGTTTTTAGATTGCTACAGACTGTTCTGTTTTTGACAGATTCTGCTTTCTTTGCGTTGTGTGCTTATTTTGATGAATCTATGGTTTGTATTGGAGGGTATAAGCCATAGTAAAGTTGGAATACAGTAGATATAATGCAAAAATAAAATATGAATGGGTTTTCAACAGTACTTATAGTAGTGATTTGCTTTGTTATACTAACGGATCGCACGAAGGTTTTGTTGAGTTTTGTGTGATTAAAGTTTTCAAGTTTTGGGTGAGATCACGATGGATGAAGGAATAAGGAGTAAGAAGAGCCTAAGCTTGGGGATGCCCATGGCATACCAAGCTATTATCTAAAAGAGAAGCAAGCAACTAATCTTGGGGATGCCCGAGTGGCATCCCCTCTTTCTTCTAATGACCATCGGTATTTTACTTGGAGCTATATTTTTATTCGTCACATATCATGAGTTTTGCTGGGAGCGTCTTGTATGATTTGAGTCTTTGCTTTTTTTACTTTTTATTCTTAGTCAAGTATCCTTGCTGGACACACCTATTTGAGAGAGCCAAAATTATGCTATGATTTGTTGGAATTGCTCTCTATGCTTCACTTAAATCTTTATGAGCTATGGAATTGCTCTAGTGCTTCACTTATATCTTTTTGAGCACGGTGTGCTTTAATATTTTTAAAGAAATGCTCTCATGCTTCACTTAGATTCATTTGAGAGTAGTAATTTTGAAGAAATTCTCTCATGCTTCACTTATATTATTTTGAGAGAAGAGATTTTTTTGTGCTCATGTTCTTCACTTAGATTTGTTTGAGTTATCAAAAGCAACACATTAAACTAGTCCCAAAGTGATAGATATTCAAGAGGGATATAATAAAAACTTTCATGAAGATCATTGGACAAAATAAACTTGATTCCTTGTAATAGTTTTGCGATATGATGATATAATATGTGAGTCATGTTGGTGAGTAATTATGGTTTAGTAAGAATATTGGTGTTAAGGTTTGTGATTCCCTATGCAAGCACGAAAGTCAATAGTTATGCAATGAAATTACATCCTACTTGTGGTGCATTATTCGGTGTCAGTTATGCTTAATGCTCGCTTATGAGATTTTTTGTTTCTTGGTTGGATTCTTCTCAATCTTTTGCTAGCCTTCATTTGCACTAAGTATGATCACTACTTGTGCATCCAAAATCCTTAAACCAGTTTTGCCATATGAGTCCACTATACCTACCTATATGCGGTATTTCCGTGCCGTTCTAAGCAAATTTGTATGTGCCATCTCTAATTTTCAAAATAAATTTCTCTTTTGTCTGCTCGTACCGCTCAAGAAACGGTAGGGGGTGGCTGATATTTTTCCATGCTAGATGTGTTATTCTCAAGATGAGTGCTTATTCACTTGTCATTGCACGAGAGTACGACAAAGGTATTAGGGATGCCCAGTCCCGAAATGAAAAATGAATTTACTTTATGTTGTCAAATAATAAATTCCTTGGAAAGTGTTGGTATGGACGGCACCCATGGATTCGGTTAGCCGTGGAATGTGAAAGTATGGTGGAAAAAGGAATAAACTTTATTTTTTGTTTGGGAACCGCCTATGATATATCTAGCATGGAAAGTATTGGGAACTACTCGATCGTTTTTGTTGACAGGAAAAGCATGCCACCCAAAATATTTTTATCTCTATCTTTTTCGCTTTGAGCTCTGGCACCTCTACAAATCCCTACTTCCCTCTGTGAATGGCCTTTCTTTTTTACTTTATGCAATTTTTTTGAGTCTCCATCTTCTCTTATAAAGCACCAACTAAGGGGCATTATGATCATACTTGAGCATTGGGTGTAGCTAATATGCGAGTGTGTTTCATGAATGGATCAATGATTGAGCATAATGGGCTAGGGATAGCTTGCTTTAGTGTTGATATTTTGAAAGATATGGTTGCTTGTTGATATGCTTGAGTATTGAAATCTTCATGTCAAAACTAGACTATTGCTTTGAATCATATAAAAGTCCAAATATCCATGCTACAAAGAAAAGATTATGTGATGAACATGTTAGGCAGCATTCCACATCAAATTTTTGATTGTTCCATGCTATTATATTATCTACTCGAGGACGAGCAGGAATTAAGCTTGGGGATGCTGATACGTCCCCAACGTATCTATAATTTTTGATTGTTCCATGCTATTATATTATCAATCTTGGATGTTTTACAATCATTTTATAGCAACATTATATCATTTTTTGGGACTAACCTATTGACATAGTGCCCAGTGCCAGTTGCTGTTTTTGCTTGTTTTTACTTCGCAGAAAATCAATACCAAACGGAGTCCAAACGCAGCGAAGCTTTTTGGTGATTTTTTCTGGACCAAAAGACACAAGTTGGGCCAAGGAAGTACTAGAGGGGTGCCCCGAGGGGGGCACAACCCACCTAGGCCCGCCCAGGCGCGCCCTGGTGGGTTGTGCCCACCTCGGTGGCCTCTCGCACCGCCTCTTTGCTCTATAAACACCCCAATATTCCAGAAACCCTAGGGGAGTCGATGAAAAACAATTCCAGCCGCCGCAAATTCCAGAAACCACAGATCCAATCTAGACACCATCACGGAGGGGTTCATCATCCTCATTGGTGCCTCTCCGATGATGCGTGAGTAGTTCATTGTAGACCTACGGGTCCGTAGTTAGTAGCTAGATGGCTTCCTCTCTCTCTTTTGATTCTCAATACAATGGTCTCTTGGAGATCTATTTGATGTAACTCTTTTTGCGGTGTGTTTGTTGGGATCCGATGAACTTTGAGTTTATGATCACATCTATGTTTTTATCCATGAAAGTTATTTGAGTCTTTTGATCTCTTATATGCATGATTACTTATAGCCTCGTATTTCTTCTTCGAATATTTGGTTTAGTTAAGCCGACTAGATCGATTTTTCTTGCCATGGGAAGAGGTGCTTTGTGATGGGTTCGATCTTACGGTGCTCAATCCCAGTGACAGAAGGGGAAATGACACGTATGTATTGTTGCTATTAAGGATAACAAGATGGGGGCTATTCCTACATGAATAGATCTTGTCTACATCATGTCATCGTTCTTATTGCATTACTCCGTTTCTCCATGAACTTAATACACTAGATGCATGCTGGATAGCGGTCGATGTGTGGAGTAATAGTAGTAGATGCAGGCAGGAGTCGGTCTACTAATCTTGGACGTGATGCCTATATAATGATCATTGCCTAGATATCGTCATAATTATTTGAAGTTCTATCAATTGCCCAACAGTAATTTGTTTACCCACCGTATGCTATTTTTCTCGAGAGAAGCCTCTAGTGAAATCTATGGCCCCCGGGTCTATTTTCCCATCATATACTTTTAGATCTATATTGCTATTTGCCTTTTTATTTATTTGCATATTTTTTTTTCAGATCTATTAATCCAAAAACCCAAAAATATCTTGCTGCAATTTATTGTTATTTATTTTATCTCGCGTTCCCGCAAGATCTATTTATCCGATCCACTACAAATTTATCTATCTCTTTACCCGGGAGGGATTGACAACCCCTCTTTTACGTCGGGTTGCAAGTATTTGTTCTTTGTGTGCAGGTGCCGTTCACGTAGTGTTGCGTGGTTCTCCTGCTGGTTCGATAACCTTGGTCTCATCACTGAGGGAAATACCTACTGTAGCTGTTCTGCATCATCCCTTCCTCTTTGGGGAAATACCGTCGTAGTTCAAGCCGCATCATTAGCTTACTTAGGTCAAAAATGTCATAACAACCTTGGTAACCTCATAAATGTCATATGCTTAGCTTATTTTCCTCCAAAATGACATAATAAGCTTAATTAGCTCCAAAATGATCAATTTTACCTAAGTTAGCTGCAAAATGACCTCATTTAGCTCTAAGTTAGCTCTAAAATCCTAAATTAGCTCTAATATGCTTAGTTACCTTGGTTTGCTCAATAAAGACGTATACTTTGCTTACTTATGTCAAAATGGCGTAATATGCTTAGTTAACTCAAAAATGGCATAATTAGCTAGGTTAGCTCCAAAATGACCCATTTTACCTAGGTTAGCTCCAATATGATCCATTTTACCTAACTTAGCTCCAAAATTATCCATTTTACCTAAGTTAGCTCATAAATGATCCATTTTACCTAAGTTAGCTCCAAAATGACCCATTTTGCAGATTTCATTCACTTTCTTCTTCTTCTTCTTCTTCTTCTTCATTTTCTTCTTCTTCTTCTTCTTCATTTTCTTCTTCTTCTTCTTCTTCTTCTAGTCTTCTTCTAACTTTCTTCTAACTTTCTTATTTCCCATTTTGCAGATTTCATTCACTTCACGGAAGCTTGCATTGATGGAGGGCATGTATTCCCTTTCTGTTTTCATTTTGTAACAATGTGGAACTTGTAATATGTATGGATGAACTATGGATGTTGAACTTGCTATGTATTCGATATCTCATATGTATGTGGAACTTGCTATCTATTTGTTCGATATCTCATATGTTTGCTGTGAAGTATATATATATATATGTTTGCTGTGAAATATCATATATTTGCTGTGGAAATGGTTGGATATAAGAAAAAACAGAATAAAAAGAGGCAATGCAGGCTCTTTACCATCTACCACCGACGGCAAAGGGCTCTTTGCTGTCTGCCACAGACGGCAAAGTGGCCATGTGGCAGCAGCCTGTGCAATCTGGGAGCTGACCCATTTGGTTACTTTGCCGTCTGTGGCAGCTGGCAAAGGCTGTGGGAGTTTGGCATTTGTGGCAGACGGCAAAGGCTGGGGAGGGCATGACGCGTGGCTGACGTCAGTTAGTAGACGACAAAGGGGAGGGCATATTTGCTGTCCGCTGGCAGACGGCAAAGCCTCCCGTTAGCCACCTAACGTGGCTATCGCCTGTTATATGCCATCCAACTTCTTTGCCGTCTGCCACAGACGGCAAAGGGTCTTTGCCATCCGCTTTGAGAAAGTAGACGGCAAAGAACCTGTTTACCGTAGCTTTCTTTGTCGGGCACCTTTGCCATCTGTGGCAGACGGCAAAGAGGTTTGCCATCCGCTTTTGGTTCCTTTGCCGTCTGCCATGGCAGATGGCAAAGAAGCTGATTCCTGTAGTGATAGTCAGATTAAAATCAATCCCCACATGAGAAAATATAGTTAGGATGTTATTATGAGATTAAGGATATCATTTTTGTACTTTGTGCATAGGTATTCTATATAGTTTTACATGTTATTTAAATTCCATGAGTCTTTTTCATTTGAAATCGGGATCCAAAGAAACATCCTCCATTTTTCGTTTGCCGCATTCCTTTGAACCAGATGAATGAATAGTGCTATGGTTTGATTTTTTTCCTATTCATATGTTTTTTATCTGGTGTTGGTATGAAACAAAGATATCTTACATGGTTAACAAAGGAATTGAGTGTATTTGCACCACCGTGCCTCGCTTGCAAGGCTCAACAAGCTTTCCTTTTAGAATATGAGATATCAATTGGAAAATGTATAAGATCATAAACACACAATAAAATGAGCTCGGGACCAATCACACCCCCAATGTAGTTATTTCTAATTTATTTTTGACGTAGTACTCATCTTATTAGATGTTGCACATTAAATTGTACATGTAGTTTACAACCACCCATCTCTTCCATGTATTATGCATCCTATATAATCTCCTCCCCTTTGCACATTACAATACTTAGCCGCCCCTATACATTTTTGACCAAAACTTTACTTATTTCTTTATGATTCCATTCTACACTTGATCAGATACTTGATACCCAAGTGTACACGTATGACAAGAGAAGACAATGAAGAGTTCGAAAAATACGATGGAACAATGCTTACCAATCATGCTTGGGTAACATTCACAGGTTTTAGCTCAATAAATTTAACGAAGATGCATGGAAAAGATGTGTGGTATAGACCTAGGATTGAAAGGCATCGGAACAACCTATCAAGAAATTGCCTTATTTCTAGGGAGAGGAATATCATAGTGTCGTAGTTCATCAGAAAAGACTTGTTACTTTGACAAAGTTCTAATCTGACTAGTCTAGTCCGCATGCATCCATCCACCTAGACCAAAGAGACTGCACATGTACTTGCTTCCATGAGTTGCACTAGTTTCTAGCATACGCATGCACATGTGCACACATCCATCCATCCAGGTTAGAGAGAACTTACACGTGCATGCTTCTATGAGTTGGAAACAAGCCAGGAACATGGTGTAGCTTCGTCAGTCAGGTTGTTCAGTGTAGGTCGGATCACATTTTGAAAGAAAAAAGAACTATGGATGTTACCCTTGCCCAACAAAATCCTGTACTTTCTATGGACTGGCCAATAATAGCCTACCTATAAGAATGAAACTACAAAACAGAGGAATGGAAATGGATACATGATGGCCATCAGCGCCTTGCGCTTGGCTGCGCGCTCGACACAGCCGCTCTTCTGGACGCTCTGCTTCATCTTCAAAGCGGGCCAAGAAGCTCCGCGATGTCTCCTCGCTAATCCAGCGGCCTCTCAAGGTCACGCCCAAGCCGCTCGGGAAGAACAAGCTCAAGGCGCTCACAGAGTGCTGCTACCTCAACCTTGACGACGTCCTGGTGGAGGCCGAGGCGCGCTCTTGACCTTCGCTTCTACCTCGTGTGCGTGCACCCTCGACCTTAACGAGTAGATGATTCAGAGTGATTGTTGCATTAGTTGGCCTTATGCCTATGTTGCTAGAGCAGTTGCATGTTTGTTCCCTTTCCCAGCCTGTCGGGAGTCGTCAGGGTGGGTTCTGTTTGTGTTCGTCCTTAGGTTTGGTCGGGTCTCTTGGCCCTCTCTTCCGTTGTCTGTATCCTATGGTAGTGTCCTGTGTTGCTCGAGTTTGTGGTCTCTCGTTTGTAAGCTCCAGATGTTGGTTTGATGCATGGCATGTTTATTTCTCTACTTCCCGTCTCTCTTGCATGATCTCTTAGCTCGCACTCGTCTCTTCTGTGGTAAACTAGTTACCAATGATATCGCTAGCTGGAATTTCTATGAATTGGGTGAACCAAATAAACACTGTTTAATTATTGATGAACTCAGTTCTTGCAAGCCCAACATTGTCTGCCTCCAAGAAACTAAGATTGGACAAATTGAGTCTTTCACCATCAGGAAGTTTCTGCCAGCGTCAGTTTCCAAACAGTTGATGGAACATCTCCGTCCCCCGCGGCAGGAAAAACAAGCAACACTATCCCCTCCCTCGCTGCCCGACGAGGCGACAGGGAGGGGTCTTCGTTCTGCACCGCCGGTCGCCTCCTCCTGCCTCCGAATTGTAGTTTTGCTATGTATCAAAATTTTCCCTTCCTCCTCCTCCTCCTCCTTCTTCTCCCCTTTATTTGTGTGAGGTGGAGCACACCGGCTAAGTCGGCCAAGGAGATGGCAATGGCAGCGCATGAGCTAGAAAATGAGATCTCACTACAGTGTGATGGTGACTTGAAAGGAATGACTGAAGTTTAATAAAAACTAGACACGTGTGCTATAACCAACTCAACTGAACATTCACACAATAAATGACATAACTATGCGTGTCGATTCTCAGTACGTGGATGGAGTTTTAAATAGGTTCTTCATCACTATCTTTTTCTCTAGAATTGTTGTTGTGTGTGTGAATGTTGTCGCTCGGGCACATTAACAGGGAAGTGGTAATGTGTTAGGAATGGTAGGCAACGGGAGCACCGGTGATAGTCCAATCGACGAGTGTCGTGTGCACAAAGTGGTGTGCATATCAAATTTATATTCTCATGCAATCGTGCTATTAGCAACATCCAAATTGGAGTTCAGAAATCTCACTGGATGATACAAATATCTTTGAGGGTAAGATGAGAAGTGACAAGATGTGGAGCCTTGGGCAGGTAAAAATCCTATGTGGTCACAGGAAGTGCATGTGGGTCACCAATAATGTTCACACGAGGTTTTCCCATTGACCTGGATCGTTTACTCTGCAGTCATTCCTAGTGCATAGTGTTGCGTAGGATTAGCCACTGATATGCTTCACACACCTGACACTTGATCAGCAATGTTTGTGTTTCAACATGCACATGCCGCAAGGATCATTCAATCAATCTTGCTCAAGACGTGTTGTACAAATTACACAGATGCCCTCTTTTTCAAAAGCTAGAATTAAACCATTTGATATATGAAAAAGCATGCATTAAATTCATGTGTCGTTGAAATGCACTAAAGAGCTCCTCAATCTTAAATAAAGAAGCCATCTTATATATGATATCTTTGCAAAATCCAATATGCCTTTAGAGCATACAAAGTGTCTCAAACTTGATTGTAGAAGAAAAACATGGCTTCCGAGTTTAGAGTATATCCACTTGTGGATAAAGTAATATAAATATGTTTGTTCTTCATTTGCCCCGGCACGAGAAGAAACAAATTAACCATTTAGAGAAATCTCCTCAAAAATGCCAAATGGGCCAAATAGCTAGTTGTAGTAACCTAGCTAGTACACTGGACATGCATGCATGTTACATTGCTTACCTTTTGGAATATTTTTAGTTGAAATTTGGGGTCTCCTTAGTTCATAGGATTCTGAAATTAGAAATATGCAGAATACCAAATAGGAAAGAAATACATGCGCAACATGGAGTATTGGAAAAATATATTTATTTATTTTACAAATTTAGATGTTGGTCCACAAGAATAGAGAAAAACTTTGATCTCACATAGTCATATTAAAATCAATCCACATGATAAAATATAGTTAGGATGTTATTTTGACATTAAGGATATCATTTTTGTACTTTGTGCATATGTATTCTATAAAGTCATACATGTTATTTAAATCCCATGAGTCTTTTTCATTTGAAATCAGGATCAAGAGAAACATCCTCCATTTTTCGTTTGCCGCATTCCTTTGAACTAGATGAATGAATAGTGCCATGGTATGATTCCCCCCCTATTCTTTATTTTTTATCTGGTTTTGGTATGAACCAAAGTTATCTTACATGGTTTACAAAGGAATTGAGTGTATTTGCACCACCGTGCCTCGCTTGCAAGGCTCAACAAGCTTTCCTTTTAGAATATGAGATATCAATTGGAAAATGTATAAGATCATAACCACACATTAAAATGAGCTCGAGACCAATCACACCCCCAATGTAGTTATTTCTAATTTATTTTGACGTAGTACTCATCTTATTTGATGCTGCACATTAAATTGCACATGTATTTTACAACCACCCATCTCTTCCATGTATTATGCATCCTATATAATCTCCTCTCCTTTGCACATTACAATACTCAGCCACCCCTATACATTTTCGGCCAAAACTGTACTTGTTTCTTTATGATTCCATTCTACACTTGATCAAATACTCAATAACCAAGTGTACATGTATGACAAGAGAAGACAATGAAGAATTCCAAGAATACGATGGAAAAATGCTTACCAATCATGCTTGAGTAACAATCACAGGTTTTAGCTCAATAAATTCAATGAAGATGCATGGAAAAGATGTGTGGTGTAGACTAAGGATTGAAAGGCGTCGGAACAACCTATCAAGAAATAGCCTTATTTCTTGGGAGAGGCATATCATAGTGTCGTAGTTCACCAGAACAGATTTGTTACTTTGACAAAGTTCTAATCTGACTAGTCGAGTCCGCATGCATCCATCTATCTAGACCAAAGAGACTGCATGACCATGTGTACTTGCTTTCGTGAGTTGCACTGGTTTCTGGCATACGCATGCACATGTGCACGCATCCATCCATCTAGGCCAAAGAGAACTTACACGTGCATGCTTCTATGAGTTGCACACAAGCCGGGAACATGGTGTAACTTTGTCAGTCAGGATGTTCAGAGTAGGATCACATTTTGAAAGAAAAAAAAACTATTGATGTTACCCTTGCCCAACAAAATCCCACATTTTCTATGGAGACTGGACCATAATAGCCTACATGTAAGAATGAAACTACAAAACAGAGGAATTGAAATGGATACATGATGGCCATCAACGCCTTGCGCTTGGCTGCGCGCTCGACACAGCCGCTCTTCTGGGCCCTCTACTTCATCTTCCAGGTGGGCCCAGAAACTCCGTGATGTCTCCTCGCTAATCCAGCGGCTTCTCAAGGTCATGCCCAAGCCACTCGGGAAGAACAAGCTCAAGGCGCTCACAGACTGCTGCTACCTCAACCTCGACGACGTCCTGGTGGAGGCTGGGGCACGCTCTTGACCTCCGCTTCTACCTCGTGTGCGCGCACCCTAGACCTTAATGAGTAGAAGATTCAGAGTGATCGTTGCATTAGTTGGCCTTATGCCTATGTTGCTAGAGCAGTTGCATGGTTGTTCCCTTTCCCAGCCTGTCAGGAGTCGTCGGGGCGGGTTCTGTTCGTGTTCGTTCTTAGGTTTGGTCGGGTCTCTTGGCCCTCTCTGTTGCTGTGTATATCCTATGGTAGTGTCCTGTGTTGCTCGAGTTTGTGGTCTCTCGCTTGTAAGCAGATGTTGGTTTGATACATGACATGTTTATTTTCTCTATTTCCTATCTCTCCGTCTCTCTTGCATGATCTCTCAGCTCGCACTTGTCTCTTCTATGGTAAACTGGTTACCAATGATTATCGCGAGCTGGAATTTGTGTGGATTGGGTGAACCAAATAAACCTGTTTAATTATGGATGAACTCAGTTCTTGCAAGACCAACATTGTCTGCCTCCAAGAAACTATGCTCGGCCAAATTGACTCTTTCACCATCATGAAGTTTCTGACAGCGTCGGTTTCCAACCAGCTGATGGAACATCTCTGTCCAGCGCGGCAGGAAAAACACATGACTCTATCCCCTCCCTCGCCGCCCACGCGAGGCAACGGGTCTTTGTTCTATGTCGTTGGTCGCCTCCTCCTGCTTCCCCCTCCCTTGTCGCTGCCCAAAGGCACGACTGGGCGAAGCCCGACCAGCGCCGGCGCCGGTGGGGTGTCTTCTTCCCCTCGTGCAATGGGGCGGCGCGGGCCGGCCTCCTCGGGACTGGGCGTGGCACCGACGAAGGGTGTCGCGGCGTGGCGGCTTGCCGGTGTGGGATGTCTGTGTGGGTGTTGTGATGGCGTGGGGGACTTCGTGGCGGTGGTGCTCGCTTGCTGCGGAGGCCGAATCTGACCTACAGGCACAGCAGGCCCGTGGCGGCACGGGCCGGTGACTGGTGGGCCATGCTCCGGCATGGTGGTGCTCTACACCTACTTGAGCGGTTATGACCTGCAAGTGCACATGGCTGTTATAGCACTTTTGTTATGATAAGTAGAGTGTTGAACCCACAAAGAGCTGATAGGAAGGCACCACAAACCCCGTGATGGCTCGTGCCCGTGTCAGTTTTTCCCCAAAGAGGAAGGGATGATGCAGCACATCTACGGTAGGTATTTCCCTGAGTGATGAAACCAAGGTTATCGAACCAGCAGGAGAACCAAGCAACACTATGTAAACGGTACCTGCATACAAAGAACAAATACTTGCAACCCGAAGCGTAAGAGGGGTTGTCAATCCCTCCCGGGTAAATGATAGATTGGTTTGTATGATTTTGGATAAAAAGATCTCGCGAAAGAACAAAATAAAATAAATAAAGAAAAAGTGCAGCAAGGTATTTTTGGGTTTTTAGAATAATAGATCTGAAAACAAAAGCAAATAAAAATAGATCTCAAGGCAAATATGATAAAGAATAGACCAGGGGGCCGTAGATTTCACTAGTGGCTTCTCTCGAGAAAATAGCATAGAGCGGGTAAACAAATTACTGTTGGGCAATTGATAGAATTTCAAATAATTATGACGATATCAAGGCAATGATCATTATATAGGCATCACGCCCAAGATTAGTAGACCGACTCCTGCCTGCATCTACTACTATTACTCCACACATCGACCGTTATCCAGCATGCATCTAGTGTATTAAGTTCATGGAAAAATGGAGTAATGAAATAAGAACGATGACATGATGTAGACAAGATCTATTCATGTAGGAATAGACCCCATCTTGTTATCCTTAATAGCAATGATCAATACGTGTCTTGCTGCCCCTTCTATCACTGGGAAAGAACACCGCATGACCGAACCCATCACAAAGCACCTCTTCCCATGGCAAGAAAAATCGATCTAGTTGGCCTAACTAAACCAAAGATTCGAAGAAGAAATGCGAGGCTATAAGTAATCATGCATATAAGAGATCAAAGAAACTCAAATAACTTTCATGGATAAATAGATCTGATCATAAACTCAAAGTTCATCGGATCCCAACAAACACACCGCAAAAAGAGTTACATCAAATAGATCTCCAAGAGACCATTGTATTGAGAATCAAAAGAGAGAGAGAGGAAGCCATCTAGCTACTAACTATGGACCCGTAGGTCTACAATGAACTACTCACGCATCATCGGAGAGGCACCAATGAGGATAATGAACCCCTCTATGATGGTGTCTAGATTGGATCTGGTGGTTTTGGAACTTGCGGCAGCTGGAATTGTGTTTCGTCGACTCCCCTAGGGTTTTTAGATTTTCGGGGTATTTATAGAGCAAAGAGGCGGTGTAGGAGGTGGCCGAGGTGGGCACAACCCACTAGGGCGCGCCTGGGCCCCCAGGCTCGCCCAGGTGGGTTGTGCTCCCCTCGGAGCCCCCCTCTGGTACTTCTTTGGCCCAATAGGTGTCTTCTGGTCCAGAAAAATCTCCAAAACATTTCGCTGCATTTGGACTCCATTTGGTATTGATTTTCTGTGAAGTAAAAAAAAGCAAAAAATAGCAAGTGGCACTGGGCACTATGTCAATAGGTTAGTCCCAAAAAATGATATAAAGTTGCTGTAAAATGATTGTAAAACATCCAAGAATGATAATATAACAGCATGGAACAAGAAAAATTATAGATATGTTGGAGACGTATCAGCATCCCCAAGCTTAATTCATACTCGTCCTCGAGTAGGTAAATGATATAAACAGAATTTTTGATGTGGAATGCTGCCTAACATGTTCATCACATATTCTATTCTTTTGTAGCATGGACATTTGGACTTTTATATGATTCAAAGCACTAGTCTAGTTTTGACATGAAGATTTCAATACTCAAGCATATCAACAAGCAACCATGTCTTTCAAAATATCAACTCTAAAGCAAGTTATCCCTAGCCCATCATGCCCAATCATTGATCCATTCATGAAACACACTCGCATATTAGCTACATCCAATGCTCAAGTACGATCATAATGCCCCGTAGTTGGTGCTTTATAAGAGAAGATGGAGACTCAAATAAAAATAAAAATTGCATAAAGTAAATAGAAAGGCCCTTCGTAGAGGGAAGTACGGATTTGTAGAGGTGCCAGAGCTCAAAGCGAAAAAATAGAGATAAAACATTTTGGGTGGCATGCTTTTCCTGTCAACGAAAACGATCGAGTAGTTCCCAATATTTTCCATGCTAGATATATCATAGGCGGTTCTCAAACAGAAAATAAAGTTTATTCCTTTTTCCACCATACTTTCACATTCCACGGCTAGCCGTATCCACGAGTGCCGTCTATACCAACACTTTCCAAGGAATTTATTATTTGACAACATAAAGTAAATTCATTTTTCATTTCGGGACTGGGCATCCCTAATACCTTTGCCGTACTCTCGTGCAATGACAAGTGAATAAACACTCATCTTGAGAATAACACATCTAGCATGGAAAAATATCAGCCACCCCATACCGTTTCATGAGCGGTACGAGCACACAAAAAGGAAATTATTTTGAAAATTAGAGATGGCACATACAAATTTGCTTAGAACGACACAAGAATACCGCATATAGGTAGGTATGGTGGACTCATATGGCAAAACTGGGTTTAAGGATTTTGGATGCACAAGTAGTATTCCTACTTAGTACAAGTGAAGGCTAGCAAAAAGATTGAGAAGCATCGAACCAAGAAACAAAAAATCACATAAACAAGCATTGAGCATAACTAACACCGAATAATGCACCACAAGTAGGATGTAATTTCATTGCATAACTATTGACTTTCGTGCTTGCATAGGGAATCCCAAACCTTAACACCAATATTCTTACTAAAGCACAATTACTCACCAACATGACTCACATATCACTATCATCATATCTCAAAACTATTACAAAGAATCAAGTTTATTTTGTCCAGTGATCTTCATGAAAGTTTTTATTATATCCCTCTTGAATATCTATCACTTTGGGACTAATTTCATATATTGCTATTTCTTTTGGCAAGCTCAAACAAATTTAAGTGAAGAACATGAGCATAAAAATTTTCATCTCTCAAAATAATATAAGTGAAGCATGAGAGAATTTCTACAAAATTATTAAAGCATACCGTGCTAAAAAATATTTAAGTGAAGCACTAGAGCAATTCCATAGCTCAAAAAATTTAAGTGAAGCACAAAGAGCAATTCTACCAAATCATAACATAATTTTGGCTATCTCAAATAGGTGTGTCCAGCAAGGATACTTGTGACAAACTAAAAAGCAAAACAAGCAAAGACTCATATAATACAAGATGCTCCAAGCAAAACTCATGATATGTGACGATTAAAAATATAGCTCCAAGTAAAATACCGATGGTCGTTAGAAGAAAGAGGGGATGCCACTCGGGGCATCCCCAAGCTTAGTTGCTTGTTTCTCCTTGAATATTTCCATGGGGTGCCTTGGGGCATCCCCAAGCTTAGGCTCTTCTTACTCCTTATTCCTTCATCCATCGTGATCTCACCCAAAACTTGAAAACTTCAATCACACAAAACTTAACAAAACCTTCGTGAGATCCGTTAGTATAAGAAAACCAATCTTTAATTTTAAGTACTATAGAAAACCAATTCAAATTTTGTTATTGCATCACATCTACTGTATTTTAACTTTGCCATGGCTTATACCCCCCGATACAATCCATAGAATCATCAAAATAAGCACACAATGGAAAGAAAACAGAATCTATCACAAACAGAACAGTCTGTAAAGATGCGAATTGTTCTCATACTTCTGTAACTCCAAAAATACTGAAAAATTAGGAAAACAGGGGAAATTTGTATTCAATCTTGTGTAAAACATTCAGAATTTTGCGTCGCTTCTGTGAATCTAGACAATTATTTTACTGGACGCAAAAGTTTCTATTTTTCAACAAGATCAAATCAACTATCACCAAAGCTATCCCAAAGGCTTTACTTGGCACAAACACTAATTAAAACATAAAAACACAATCATAACAGAGGCATAATTGTGCAAACACTCAAGAACAGAAAGAAAAAGGCAAAAATAAATTTTATTCCTTGGGTTGCCTCCCAACAAGCGCTATCGTTTTACGCCCCTAGCTAGGCATAATGCATAGATTCAAGTATTGTCATCTTTAGTTCTTGATCCATAGGATGCCCTCATGATTGATTCATATGGTGGCTTAATTCTTGTTCTAGGGAAGTGTTCCATACCCTTTCTCAAAGGAGACTGAAATTTAATATTGCCTTCTTTCATATCAATCACAGCACCAATAGTACGTAAAAACGGTCTACCGAGTATAATTGGACAAGACGGATTGCAATCAATATCAAGAACAATAAAATCTATGGGCACATAATTTCTATTTGCAAGAATAAGAACATCATTAATTCTTCCCAAAGGCTTTTTAATAGTAGAATCCGCCAAGTGCAAATTTAAAGAACACTCTTCAATATTGGTAAGACCAAGCACATCACATAAAGATTTCAGAATTGTGGAAACAATAGCACCCAAATCACATAAAACAAAACACTCATAATATTTGATCTTGACTTTGATGGTGGGTTCCCATTCATTATGTAATTTTCTAGGAATTGAGATCTCTAATTCCAACTTTTCTTCAAAAGCTTTCATCATAGCATCAACAATATGTTTAGTAAAGCTTTATTTTGTTCAGAAGCATGGGGTGAATTAATCATGCATTGCAACAAAGAAATACAATCAATCAAAGAGCAACTATCATAATTAAAGTCTTTGTAATCCAGAAGAGTGGGCACATCACTAGTTAAAGTTTTGACCTCTTCAAACCCACTTTTATCAATTTTTTCATCAAGATTTTCACCCTCCAAATTATCGGGACGCCTTCTAGCTAAAGTTGACTCTTCTTCAGTCCCTTTATCATCAATTTTAATTTTAATAAACAAGGAATCAATAGAAGAAACACCAATCACTTTAAGATCTTCATCATTTTTATGAAAGCAATCACTAGAAAACGCTCTTTCTAAAAATTCTCTTTTAGCTCTAAGCATAGCGGTTCTTTTCTTACTTTCATCCATAGAAACATATAAATCTTTAATTGCTTCCTCAACCTTGGGCACAAAAATTTTCAACTTGAGATTTTCTACATTGTGAGAAATCCTATCAATGCTTTTAGACATATCATCAATCTTATTCAACTTTTCTTCTATCGTATTATTGAAAAGTTTTTGAGCATTGATAAGTTCTTTAATATTATTATCAAGATCAGAGGTGTTCCTATTATTATTATAAGAAGGATTACCATAGGAATTACCATAATTATTAGAGGAATTTCCAGGAAAAGGCCAAGGATTAAAATTACCTCTATAAGCATTGTTATTAAAATTGTTTCACGAGATAAAATTCACATATACGGAATCACTATTTTGCTCAATCAAGGTACTCAAAGGCACATCATTAAGATCAATGGGAGCACATTTATTAGCAACCAATTTCATAAGAGCATCAACTTTTTCACTCAAAGAATTTATTTCTTCAACCGAATTAACTTTTTTACTAGTAGGAGCCCTTTCGGTATGCCATTGTGAATAATTTGCCATAATATTATCAAGCAATTTAGTAGCTTCACCCAAAGTAATTTCCATAAGAGTACCACCCTTGGCGGAATCTAAAAGATTTCTAGAAACAAAATTCAATCCCGCATAATTTTTTTATGATCATCCAAAGATTTAAACCATGAGTAGGACAATTTCCTAGCATCAATTTCATTCTCTCCCAAGATTGCGCAACTTGTTCATGCTCAAGTTTCTTAAAATTCATGATTTGAGTTCTAAGAGAAATAATTTTTGCGGGCGAAAAATACTTAGTAATGAAAGCATCTTTGCACTTATCCCAAGAATTGATACTATTGCGAGGCAAAGAAGAAAACCAATTTTTTGCGCGATCTCGCAAAGAAAATGGAAATAATTTCAACTTCACAATATCATTGTCCACATCTTTTTTCTTTTGCATTTCGCATAATTCTATGAATGTGTTAAGATGGGACGGGACATCCTCATTAGGAGTACCAGCAAACTGATCTTTCATAACAAGATTCAACAAAGCGGCATTGATATCACAAGATTCCGCACTAGTGGCGGGAGGAGCAATCGGAGTGCTAATAAAATCATTGTTGTTGGTATTGGAAAAATCACACAACATGGTGTTCTCTTGAGTCATCGTGACTATGCCAACAAGATTGCACACAAAAACAGATCTAACGAGAAAACGGTGAACGAAAAAGAGGGCAAATAAAATGGCATATTTTTGTGAAGTTGGGGAGATGAAAACGAGAGGCAAATGGCAAATAATGTAAATTGCAAGGAAATGAGATTTGTGATTAGGAACCTGATAAATGTTGATGATGTCTCCCTGGCAACGGTGCCAGAAATCCATTTTTGATGGCTCGTGTCTGCGTCAGTTTTTCCCCGAAGAGGAAGGGATGATGCAGCACAACTACGGTAGGTATTTCCATCAGTGATGAAACCAAGGTTATCGAACCAGTAGGAGAACCAAGCAACACTATGTAAACGGTACTGATACGTCTCCAACGTATCTATAATTTTTGCTTGTTCCATGCTGTTATATTATCATTCTTGGATGTTTTACAATCATTTTATAGCAACTTTATATCATTTTTTGGGACTAACCTATTGACATAGTGCCCAGTGCCAGTTGCTGTTTTTTGCTTGTTTTTTTTACTTCGCAGAAAATCAATACCAAACGGAGTCCAAACGCAGCGAAACTTTTTGGAGATTTTTTCTGGACCAGAAGACACCTGTTGAGCCAAAGAAGTACCAGAGGGGGGCTCCGAGGGGAGCATGATAACCCACAAGTACAGGGGATCACAACAGTTTTCGAGGGTAGAGTATTCAACCCAAATTTATTGAATCGACACAAGGGGAGCCAAAGAATATTCTCAATTATTAGCAGCTGAGTTGTCAATTCAACCACACCTGGAAGACTTAATATCTGCAGCAAAGTATTTAGTAGCAAAGTAGTATGGAAGTAACGGTAACGGTGGCAAAAGTAACAGTAGCAGTTTTCTAGCAATCGTAACAGTGGCAACGGAAAAGTAACGAAGCAAAGATCAATATGTGAAAAGCTCGTAGGCAATGGATCAATGATGGATAATTATTTTGGATGGCATTCATCATGCAACAGTTATAACCTAGGGTGACCCAGAACTAGCTCCAATTCATCAATATAATGTAGGCATATATTCCGAATATAGTCATACGTGCTTATGGAAAAGAACTTGCATGACATCTTTTGTCCTACCCTCCCGTAGCAGCGGGGTCCTAATGGAAACTAAGGGATATTAAGGCCTCCTTTTAATAGAGAACCGGACCAAAGCATTAGCACATAGTGAATACATGAACTCCTCAAACTACGGTCATCACCGGGAAGTGTCCTGACTATTGTCACTCCGGGGTTGCCGGATCATCACACATAGTAGGTGACTATAACTTGCAAGATAGGATCAAGAACACATATATATTCATGAAAACATAATAGGTTCAGATCTGAAATCATGGCACTCGGGCCCTAGTGACAAGCATTAGGCATAGCAACATCAATCTTAGAACATAGTGGATACTAGGGATCAAACCCTAACAAAACTAACTCGATTACATGATAAATCTCATCCAACCCATCACCGTCCAGCAAGCCTATGATGGAATTACTCACGCACGGCGGTGAGAATCATGAAATTGGTGATGGAGGATGGTTGATGATGATGATGGCGACGATTTCCCCTCTCCGGAGCCCTGAACGGACTCCAGATCTGGCCTCCCGAGGAAGAACAGGAGGCGGCGGCGGCTCAGTATCGTAAAACACGATGAATCCTTCTCTCTGATTTTTTCTCCCCGAACATGAATATATGGAGTTGGAGTTGAGGTCGGTGGAGCTTCGTGGGACCCACAAGCCAGGTGGGCACGCCCCCACCCTTGTGGACAGGCAGTGGGTCCCTCTTGGTTGATTCTTCCACCAATATTTTTTATTTATTCCAAAAATATTCTCCGTGAAGTTTCAGGTCATTCCGAGAACTTTTATTTCTGCACAAAAATAACACCATGGCAATTCTGCTGAAAACAGCGTCATTCCGGGTTAGTTCCATTCAAATCATGCAAATTAGAGTCCAAAACAAGGGCAAAAGAGTTTGGAAAAGTAGATACGATGGAGACGTATCAACTCCCCCAAGCTTAACCCATTGCTTGTCCTCAAGCAATTCAGTTGACAAACTGAAAGTGATAAAGAAAAACTTTTACAAACTCTGTTTGATCTTGTTGTTGCAAATATGTGTAGCCAGCATTCAGGTTTTCAGCAAAGATTATGAACTAACCACATTCACAATAACATTTAGGTCTCACGTTTACTCATATCAATAGCACAATCAACTAGCGAGTAATAATAATAAATCTCGGATGACAACACTTTTCCAAAACAATCATGATATGATATAACAAAATGGTATCTCGCTAGCCCTTTCTGAGACCGCAAAACATAAATGCAGAGCACCCCTGAAGATCAAGGACTGACTAGACATTGTAATTCATGGTAAAAGAGATCCAGTCACAGTCATACTCAATATCAATTAATAGCAAAGCATACAAATGACAATGGTGCTCTCTAACTGGTGCTTTTTATAAGAGAATGATGACTCAACAATAAAAGTAAATATATAGGCCCTTCGCAGAGGGAAGCAGGGATTTGCAGAGGTGCCAGAGCTCGAGCTTTTTGAAATAGATATGAATATAATTTTGAGCGGTATGCTTTCATTGTCAACATAACGACCAAGAGATCTCGATATCTTCCATGCTACATACATTATAGGCGGTTCCCAAACAGAATGGTAAAGTTTTTTTACTCCCCCTCAACCAACAAACACACTCCATGGCTGGTCCGAAACAACGGGTACCGTCCATACAAGCAACAATCCTGGGGGAGTTTTGTTTTAAATTATTTAGATTTGATTTGAGCATGGGACTGGGCATCCCGATTACTAGCCATTTTCTGGTGAATGATGAGCGGAGTCCACTCATCGTGAGAATAACCCACCTAGCATGGAAGATACTGACAGCCCCCAGTCGCTACATGAGCGATTTGGGCATAAAAAACAGATTATCATTTGAAGGTTTAGAGTTTGGTACATGCAAATTTACTTGGAACGGCAGGTAAATACCGCATATAGGAAGGTATGGTGGACTCATATGGAACAACTTTGGGTTTATGGAAGTGGATGCACAAGCAGTATTCCTGCTTAGTACAAGTGAAGGCTAGCAAAAGACTGGGAAGCGACCAACTAGAGAGCGACAACAGTCATAAACATGCATTGAGAGTAACCAACATTGAGTGCAAGCATGAGTAGGATATAAATCACCATGAACATAAATATCGTGGAGGCTATGTTGATTTTGTTTCAACTACATGTGTGAACATGTGCCAAGTCAAGCCACTCGAATCATTCAAAGGAGGATAACATCCCATCATACTACATCACAACCATTTTAAAAGCATGTTGGCACGCAAGGTAAACCATTATAAACTCCTAGCTAATTAAGCATGGCATGAGTAACTATAGTCTCTAATTGTCATTGCAAACATGTTTCATTCATAATAGGCTGAATCAGGAACGATGAACTAATCATATTTACAGAAACAAGATAGGTCGAGTTCATACCAGCTTTTCCACATCCCAATCATTTCATCATATATCGTCATTATTTCCTTTCACTTGCATGACCAAACGATGTGAATAATAATAATAGTGGACGTGCATTGGACTAAGCTGGAATCTGCAAACATTTACTCAAAGGAGAAAACAAGGTAATATGGCTCTTCGTTAGATGAACAATAATGCACATGAGAGCCACTCAACAGTTTCATCGTGGTCTTCTCCTCTTGACCCCCAAAGAAAAGAAAAGAATTTCAAAGAAACACACTGAAATGTTTTTGGAGTTTTTGTTTTTCTGAAGAAAGTAAAATAGGAACGAGAAAAACTATTTACACGGGAAAGCTCCCAACAAGCAAAAGAAGAACGAGAAATCTTTTTTTTGGGTTTTCTTTAATACTACAACTAAGCATGGTAGGGAAATAAGCTACAACTATTTTTTTTCTCAAAGTTTTTCAAAAACAGAAGAAGAAAGCGGGAAAAAGAAAGTAAACTAATCATGGATAATACAATGAAAAAGTATGAATACCGACAACTGGAATGAGTGTGTGAACATGAATGTAATGTCAGTGAGAAATACGTACTCCCCCAAGCTTAGGCTTTTGGCCTAAGCTAGTCTAGGGCCATGGATCAAAGTGACACTCTCCGGTGTACTAAGGAGGATCCTGGGGGTTCCACTGGTTAGCGAGCTCCTGCGGCTCCCACTGATAAATAGACTCTTGATAAGGATCAGGTGATGGCTATGGCTCAGGAACCGGAGATCGCGTCCCCTCCCAGTATGCGTAAATGTCCGCGGGCATGATGAAGTACCTGGCTGAATGAATATCGAACAAAGAAGGTGCAGGCAAGGTAATAATCTGACAAGTCTTCTCGCTAAATACCAAGTTATAGATGAGTTTCTTGTCATCGTCTTTCTTAATAAAATCATGTGCTACCATACTGTCATAATCTAAGTATATAGTGGGCAGCAGCTTCTCTTCTTTTTCATCATGCCTAATGGGTATCTCAAAGCGTTTAGCAAGGCGAGAGGCATAGATACCTCCAAAGATAGGACCCTTCGTACGGTTTAAACCCAACCGTCGAGCAACCATAGCGCCCAAACTAAAAGTTTTATCACGAAGTAATGCATGGCGCAAAATGGCAAGGTCAGGAGCACTAAGGCCTCCACTCTCCCCGCAACCAATTAAACATCTCCCCGCAAATAATGAGTAATAGCGCAAAACTTGAAAATGTAAACTAGCCACTCTCTCTTCCGACACCTTTCTCCTTTCCCCTACGGTAACTTCATCAATAAAATCTTCCACATCTCTAGGATGTGGCTCATTGATGTAACACCCCCATTGTCATGCTACAGTAACCTCACCCTAATGATGCCATGTCACCGTGCTTGTTAAGCATAATTGCCCCTTAGTTAAAACCAAGTTAAAATTTAAATTTTAAACAAAGTCAAAGTAAATATTTCTTTGAACAGCTAACCAAAAATGTTTACCATGTGTCACAAATCCCTAAGTATTGGTAAAAATATTATCAAGCCCTTTTGAGTTCCCAAAATGCCCTTGGATTTTAAAACAGTGGACTAGCAGCACTTTGTCAGCACTTTCGAATACCAGCAAAATTCAAGTGGATTCCGAACGGCCTCAAACTTTTGTGTACCTACTCAGTATATTGCAAAGTATTTAATTTGACCAGTGGCACATTTTACAAAAGCCAATTGGTGCTCTAATTAATTGCAAAATGGTGAGAGAAAAACAAAGCAGAAATGTAAAAAAAGAAAAGAAAAGGAGAAGAAGCCTAACTACTATGCTGATGGGCTCTAGGTCAATAGTGGAGGCCCAGCCCACCAGCTCCCCATCTTCAACCCCTGTTCATCAGGGGGGTGTTGGCCGTTGCTCGTGCGTCCATGGACAGATCGTCCACGTGCCGTGCATCCGTGGCTCCCCGACGGTCTATAAGATCCCCCTCGACGCGTTGACGAACCCTAGCTCTCCTTTTCCCCCACCGCCAAGCCGCTTTCGTCCCCGCAACGCTTGGCCGAACCTGCATCGCCATGGCCTCCGATGTCCACGCGCCCACCAAGCTTCCCGTGCCCAGGCACCTCGCCCACGAGCTTCGCCGGCATCCACTCCTTTGACTACATCCACCAGTTGGAGCCGGGAGCCCCTGGATCGCAGGGATCGACGTTGTCTTCAACCTCCCGCCACCGCGACGCCATCGACAAATTCGTCATCATCGCTCCACCCCCGGCCTTCTCGAGCTCACCTACGACATCGCGGTGAGGTCCTCACCCGATTCCCGCTCTTCCCTAGCTCGATTCATGCCTGTAGCAGTCGTTCCCCACAGAACTCCAGCCGCCGTTGTTCCTCGTCGCATCTTGCTCCGGCCACCTCCACTCCTATCGCTACTGCGCTACTGCTCCTACTATCGCGTACGCTCGTTCGCTGCTGCCACCTGCGCTTCCTCGCACGCCCACCCGTGGCCTCGCCTCCGCCTACCGCCACTCACCCGCTGCCTTGCCTCCGCCTCACCTGGACGTGTCGGCTGTGGCCGCCATTGCCGTCCACGCGCGCGACCCCACGCCTGGTGCTGCTCGCTCCCCTGCACCACGCCCCTGGCCACGCCCGCGCTGGCTACGCTCGGCTCTCCCACTGCCGCCGGCGCCCGCGTCTGCTTGGCCGCCCCTGACCACGCCGTCGCCCGAGCTCCCATGCTGCTGTGCTGCTCCTTGCGCCGTTGCTGTTTCGCTGCTACTTCCGCCGCTGCTTGCTACTGCCGCTAGCCGCTGTTCTGCGTGCCTGCTACTGCGCTGCTCTGCTTTGTCGCTGCTACCTGCTGCTGCCGCTGCTCTGCCTGCACTACGCTGTTACAGTAACTGAAGGTTACTGTAGCGCTTGCTAGCTTCTGCCGCTTCAACCTGATTTGCTCTCTGGTCAGCAGCAAAAATGCAACAAGTCACGGCTTATCATAAATAAAAATGATGTGACCAGGTAGTACACTTGACGAGCTCCAAGTTACTCCATTGGACCAAATTCAAATACGACATGGATCAAATCCTATGAAAATGACAAAAGGCTAAGTTCCGTTAATTGAAGAACAGATAAACAGATATACTGCCATAGCAACTTTAGAGCAGAAAATGAACAAGTTACAGGGACCTAGCGTGCCATCAAAGGGCATGGCCTTGTAGTGCTATTGCTGTAGAGTAAAACACTTATAGGAAGTGTCTCCATTAGAACCACATAACATTAGTTATAGCCTTTGGAAAAAAGCTAAGTGGTGTTAAAACTGAATAATTCTCAGACTTAGCCGATTTTCAGGGAATTCCAAATAACTGTTTAAATCTTTTGAAATTCGTAGAAATTCATCCGTAGCTCGGATACAAAAACTTTATACATCAATGTTGATCAGAAAGACGAGACGAATCCGATGGTGCCCTCTGTGTGGCTGTCACATGCCTCTAACACTACAAACATGGAACCGTCCCCCTCTGGATCGTCTGTCTGAAAAATGCCAAACGCCTGGAAAAACCCTTCGGATATTTTCCTGCTCCATCTGCAACATGTAGCATTGCGTTAGATCACCCCTAGCACCGCATATTGCCGTCATTCTTTGAGTACTTTTGTTTGCCTATTATTTATTTGTTTCTCCCTCCTCTTTCTTCTCCGGTAGACCCTGAGACCGTTGCCGATGCCCGTGTGATCAACCACATCAACAACAATCTGTCCTTTTCAGCAGAGCTTCAAAGCAAGCACCCCCCTTTGAACATGCCGATATCGCCTATTCTTTCTGTCTTATGCTTGCATTAGAAATTGCTGCTGCTACTGTTTATCCTATTTCTGATGCATAGCCTATTTTTGTAACTGCTGTTGATACCTACCTATTTATCCTAAACTGCTTAGTATAGGCTGGATAGAGACCCACTAGAGACCCCCACTTTTTCCCAAGTTGCCCCCGCTGGATTATCAGAAGACTCGATCAACGTGATCGACAACCAGGCCCCGGCACCGCACATCACCCCCTTAGTTGTATGACACTGCAGCGTTACTATCGAGTGCCGAGGGTGATACCTCGTTTAGCACTTCTGATGTTAACTCTGGAGAGTAGCTATTCGGTCGTGGTCATTGAGGGTGATTTCTCCTTCACCACTTCCGATAACGATGCCGTCATGCAACACCTCAAGTGTGAACCCCGAGGGTGATTCCTCCTAAGTTCACCTTGATGACTACATTAGGTGGAATCCATCGAGGGTGATTCCTCAGGTTTTCCCCCAGTGTGTGGACACACGGTTACTTTGACTTAACACAGAACCATGATGACATCGGGTCGGCCCTGAGGGGTACCCGTGAGTAATGGAAAGTCGGGTTGACTTGGACGGTACCCGAAAGATAATTACGAGGCGTGGCCGGGCATTCTTAGCCCTTGCCGCAAGTCCTCGAGACGGGGTGATGGGGTCACATCGATCGTGAGTCTGTTCTCGTTACCGCACACCCCCAATACACTAACGGTTTGGATATTTGATCCGAGTGGGCCTCTGGCCCGATAGCAATAACCATCACGTGGGAACAGTTATGGGCACTCTGCGTCGTACGCATCAGCTGAAGCTTAATGGACATCAGGGATTGAGCGGCGTGCGCCGGGTTGGACCACGTAACGCAACCGCCTTGATAGTGTGGGTTGCTAGGTCTGCTCTCGGTGGCCCCGCAACGTGCAGGAGTTCCCGGGGCGATGGCCCAAGACCCCTGGGGGTATAGGTTTAGTCCGGCGTGCTGACCTCTCTGTTAATTTTTGGTCGGGTTGCGGCGTATCATTTGGCCGAGGCCAGGCATGACCCAGAAAAGTGTGTCCGACCGGAGTTAATCGAGCGTGGTGGGTAAGTTGGTGCACCCCTGCAGGGAAGAACTAATCTATGCATAGACGGATCCTCGGTAACGGACGCTCGGAGTTGTATCCCGATCGATACAACTAGAACTGGATAGAAATGGATTCTAGGGCTCTAGGATTGCTTTCTCGCAGGGAGTCGAGAAAGGATCTCTGGGCGAGGTTGATACTTAATACTTCTACTACTTTATACTGTTCTAATCTACACTCTTCTAATGCTGCAAGACCGCTGAAGATGCTAGTCTTCGATAGGACGAGGCCTTCTCTCTATTCTGGCATTTATGCAGCCCGGTCCACCTATACAGCCTTTCTTTGATAATGTTGCATATGTAGTGTAGATCCTTGCTTGCTGAGTACTTCGGATGAGTACTCACGGTTGCTTTGCTTCCTCTTTTTCCCCATATCCGTTTGATGCAACCAGATGATGGAGCCCCTGAGACAGCTGCCCCCACCGACGACTACTACTACCATCCCAAGGGTGGTTACTACTACGAGTTGGCTGACGACCAGGAGTAGGTTTGGAGGGTCCCAGGCAGGAGGCCTGCGCCTTTTCGATCATAGCTTTTGTTTTGTACCACCTTCTTAAAGACTTATCTGTTTCTCTTTTATATCTGTACTCAGATATCTAATGCTTCCGCTGATGCTTGTTGACATCAAGCTCATGTATTCGAGCCCTTGAGGCCCTGGCTTGTACTATAAAGCTTGTATGCCTTTATTTATGTTTTAGAGTTGTGTTGTGATATCTTCAACTGAGTCCTTAGGCTTGATCATGTGCATTTGCATGTATGGTTAGTGCACGATTAAGTCGGGGGCGTCACAGGTTGGTATCAGAGCCGACTGCCTGTAGGAACCCCCCTTTCCAACTCCTTGGCCGAAGTTGAGTCTAGTCATGAAAACTGATTTACTAACTTGGCTGTGTGGCTTACGGGCCCACATCTCAAATGGGTGGTATTAGGATCTTTTATTCCTCGTCTATACTCTGGGACTCTGATCTCTTGTCTATTCGGGTTAAAGATTTTACTAACTCTGACTCTAGGATCTCGTAACCACTTCATCTCGGAGAGCTCCTTCACCACAGATGATCGCTTGCTTCGCCAGAATATTCTGCAGATACTCCTCGATGTTTCCCGAGACCATTATGCCCACTGCTTTTGCAAGTTCCCTACTACCGATAATCACCGTGGACAGCTACACATCTTTGCCATTTGTATCTTCATTCCCAGATACTCCTTTATGTACGAGATACCTCGAAATACTCCTCGTTAATCTGGGAATCCTTTGAGCCTACTGCCGTGCAGGTTCTTTCGCACTGCGGATAATTCCTCACATTTACTAGGGATCCGTTCATCCACAGTTGTTCAGGTGTTTGATACATCTCCAATGTATCTATAATTTTTGATTGTTCCATGCTGTTATATTATCATTCTTGGATGTTTTACAATCATTTTATAGTCATTTTATATCATTTTTTGGTACTAACCTATTGACATAGTGCCAAGTGCCAGTTGCTGTTTTCTGCATGTTTTTTACATCGCAGGAAATCAATACCAAACGGAGTCCAAACACAGCAAAACTTTTTGTGGATTTTTTTTGGACTAGAAGACATCCAGTGGGCCGGAGAAGCGCCTGGGGGTGCTCCGAGGGGAGCACAACCCACCAGGGCGCGCTTGGAGGCCCAGGCGCACCCTGGTGGGTTGTGCCCACCTCGGGTGCCCCCCGAACCGCCTATTTGCTCTATAAATACCCCAATATTCCAAAAACCCTAGGGGAGTCGACGAAAATCAATTCCAGCCACCGCAGAGTCCAGAACCACCAGATCCAATCTAGACACCATCATGGAGGGGTTCACCACTTCCATTGGTGCCTCTCCGATGATGCGTGAGTAGTTCTTTGTAGACCTACGGGTCCGTGGTTAGTAGCTAGATGGCTTTCTCTCTCTCGTTTGATTCTCAATACAATGGTCTCTTGGAGATCCATATGATGTAACTCTTTTTGCGGTGTGTTTGTTGGCATCCGATGAACTTTGAGTTTATGATTAGATCTATTTTTTTTATCCATGAAAGTTATTTGAGTCTTCTTTGATCTCTTATATGCATGATTTCTTATAGCCTCGTATTTCTTCTCCCATATTTGGGTTTTGTTTGGCCAACTTGATCTATTTATCTTGCAATGGGAAGAGGTGCTTTGTAGTGGGTTCGATCTTACGGTGCTTGATCCCAGTGACAGAAGGGGATCCGACACGTATGTATCGTTGCTACTAAGGATAAAATGATGGGGTCTATTTCTAGATAAATAGATCTTGTCTACATCATGTCATCGCTCTTATTGCATTACCCCGTTTCTCCATGAACTTAATACACTAGATGCATGCTGGATAGCGGTCGATGTGTGGAGTAATAGTAGTAGATGCAGGCAGGAGTCGGTCTACTAATCTTGGACGTGATGCCTATATAATGATCATTGCCTGGATATCGTCATGACTATTTGAAGTTTTATCAATTGCCCAACAGTAATTTGTTCACCCACCGTTTGCTATTTTTCTCGAGAGAAGCCACTAGTGAAACCTACAGCCGCCGTGTCTCTTATCCAATATATTTGCTTTCAAGATCTGTTTTGCTATTCGCTCTTTTATTTATTTGCAACTTTTATTTTCAGATCTATTAAACCAAAAATACAAAAATACCTTGCTGCACTTTATTTTATTTGGCGTTCGATCTATCAATATTTACTACTCTCTCACGTCCGTTTGCCAATTTTTGGCGCCGTTGCCCGAAAGGGATTGACAACCCCTTTTGCACGTCGGGTTGCGAGTATTTGTTATTTGTGTGCAGGTGCTATTTACGTAGTGTTGCTTGGTTCTCCTACTGGTTCGATAACCTTGGTCTCATCACTAAGGGAAATACCTACCGCCGCTGTGCTGCATCATCCCTTCCTCTTTGGGGAAATACCGATGTAGCTTCAAGCCGCATCAAAAGGAATTTCTGGCGCCGTTGCCGGGGAGGATCTACAACATGTACCAGGTTCCTAATCACAAATCTCATCTCCTCGCAATTTACATTATTTGCCATTTGTCTCTCGTTTTCCTCTCCCCCACTTCACAAAAATTTGCCGTTCTATTCGCCCTCTTTTTCGTTCGCCGTTTTCCTGCCGGATCTGTTTTTGAGTGCAATCTTGTTGCGTAGTCACAATGACTCAAGAGAACACCAAGTTGTGTGATTTCTCAAATACCAACAACAATGATTTTCTTAGCACTCCGATTGCTCCTAATGTCACTAGTGCGGAGACTTGTGATATTAATACTGCTTTGCTGAATCTTGTTATGAAAGATCAATTTTTCGGTACTCCTAATGAGGATGCCACGTCCCATCTTAACACATTCGTGGAATTATGCGATATGCAAAAGAAAAAAGATGTGGACAATGATGTTGTGAAGTTGAAATTATTTCCGTTTTCTTTGCGAGATCATGCAAAAATTTGGTTTTCTTCTTTGCCTCGTAATAGTATCGATTCTTGGAATAAGTGCAAAGATGCTTTTATCACTAAGTATTTTCCGCCCGCAAAAATTATTTCCCTTAGAACCCAGATCATGAATTTCAAGCAACTTGAACATGAGCATGTCGCACAATCTTGGGAAAGGATGAAAATGATGCTAAGGAATTGCCCAACTCATGGGTTAAATCTTTGGATGATCATACAAATTTTTTATGCGGGATTGAATTTTGTTTCTCGTAATCTTTTAGATTCCGCCGTGGGTAGTACTTTTATGGAAATTACTTTGGGTGAAGCTACCAAATTGCTTGATAATATCATGGCAAATTATTCACAATTGCATACCAAAAGAGCTCCTACTATTTAAAAAGTTAATTCGGTTGAGGAAATTTCTTCTTTGAGTGAAAAAGTTGATGCTCTTATGAAATTGGTTGCTAGTAAAAGTGCTCCTATTGATTTTAATGATGTGCCTTTGTCTACTTTGATTGAGCAAAATAGTGATGCCGTAGATGTGAATTTTATCTCATGAAACAATTTCAATAACAATGCTTATAGAGGTAATTTTAATCCTAGGCCTTTTCCTAGTAATTCCTCTAATAATTATGGTAATTCTTATGGTAATCCTTCTTATAATAATAATAGGAACACCTTTGATTTTGAGAATAATATTAAAGAATTTATCAATGCTCAAAAGAATTTTAACACTATGATGGAAGAAAAATTGAGTAAGATTGATGATTTGTCTAGAAGCGTTGATAAAATTTCTCATGATGTAGAAAATCTCAAGATGGAAATTTTTGTGCCTAAGGTTGAAGAATCAATTAAAGCTTTATATGTTTCTATGGATAAAAGTAAGAAAAGACCCGCTATACTTAGAGCTAGAAGAGAATTTTTAGAAAAGGCGTTTTCTAGTGATCGCTTTCATAAAAGTGATGAAGATCTTAAAATGATTGGTGTTTCTTCTATTGATTCCTTGTTTAGTAAAATTAAGATTGATGAAAAAGGGACTAGAGAAGAGTCAACTTTAGCTAGAAGGCGTCCCGATAATTTGGAGGGTGAAATCTTGTTGAAAATTTTGAGAAAAGTGGGTTTGAAGAGGTCAAGACTTTAACTAGTGATGTGCCCACTATTTAGGATTAAAAAGACTTTAATTATGATAGCTTCTCTTTGATTGATTGTATTTCTTTGTTGCAATCCATGATAAATTTACCCCATGCTTATGAACAAAATAAAGCCTTTACTAAACATATTGTTGATGCTATGATGAAAGCTTTGGAAGAAAAATTGGAGTTAGAAGTTTCAATTCCTAGAAAATTACATGATGAGTGGGAACCTACTATCAAAGTCAAGATTAAAAATTATGAGTGTTTTGCTTTATGTGACTTGGGTGCTAGTGTTTCTACAATTCCGAAATCTTTATGTGATGTGCTTGGTTTTACCGATATAGAAGAATGCTCTTTAAATTTGCACTTGGCGGATTCTACAATTAAAAAGCCTATGGGAAGGATTAATGATTTTCTTATTCTTGCAAATAGGAATTATGTGCCCATAGATTTTATTGTTCTTGATATTGATTGTAATCCGTCTTGTCCAATTATTCTTGGTAGACCGTTTTTATGCACTATTGGTGCCGTGATTGATATCAAAGAAGGCAATATTAAATTTAAATTTCCACTAAGGAAGGGTATGGAACACTTCCCTATAACAAGAATTAGGCCTCCATATGAATCAATCATGAGGGCATCTTATGGATCTCGAAACAAAGATGACAAAACTTAGATCCTTGCATTATGCCTAGCTAGGGGCGTGAAACAATAGCGCTTGTTGGGAGGCAACCCAATGAATAAAATTTATTTTTGCTTTTTGCTTTCTGTTCTTGAGTGTTTGCACAATTATGCTACTGTTATAATTGTTTTTTTGTGTGTTTTAATTAGTGTTTGTGCTAAGTAAAGCCTTTAGGATTGATTTGGGTGATAGTTGATTTGATCTTGGTGGAAAACAGAAACTTTTCCACCCAGTAAAACAATTTTGAAAATTCATAGCAGAGAAGAAAAATTCTGAATTTTTTACACAAGATTGATATACAAATTTCCTCTATTTTCCTAATTTTTCAGAAGTTTTGGATTTACATAAGTATTCGAAATATTCAGATGTCTACAGACTATTCTATTTTTGACAGATTCTGTTTTCTTTGCGTTGTGTGCTTGTTTTGATGATTCTATGGTTTTCTTTGATGAGTTTTTGCCATAGAAAAGTTGGAATACAGTAGATATAATGCAAGAATAAAATATGAATTGGTTTTCTACAGAACTTATAGTAGTGATTTGCTTTCTTATACTAACGAATCTCACAAAGGTTTTGTTGAGTTTTGTGTGATTGAAGTTTTCAAGTTTTGGGTTATCTTACGATGGATGAAAGAATAAGGAGTAAGAAGAGCCTAAGATTGGGTATGCCCATGACATCCCATGCTATTACCCAAATATAAGCAAGCAACTTAGCTTGGGGATGCCCCGAGTCGCATCCCCTCTTTCTTCTAACGACCATCGGTATTTTACTCGAAGCTATATTTTTATTCGTCACATACTGTGAGTTTTGCTTGGAGCATCTTGTACGATATGAGTCTTTGCTTGTTTTGATTTATGTTCTAAGTCATGAATCCTTTCTGGACACACCTATTTGAGAGAGCCAAAATTATGCCATGACTTGTTAGAATTGCTCTCTATGCTTCACTTAAATTTTTATGAGCTATGGATTTGCTCTAGTGCTTCACTTATATCTTTTTGAGCACGGCGTGCTTTAGTATTTTTGAAGAAATGCTCTCATGCTTCAATTAGATTTATTTGGGAGTTAGTAATTTTTTTAAGAAATTCTCTCTTGCTTCACTTAAATTAATTTGAGAGAAAGAAACATCATGCTCATGATCTTCACTTATATTTGTTTGAGCTTATCAAAAGCAACACATGAAAATTAGTCCCAAAGTGATAGATATCCAAGAAGGATATAATAAAAACTTTCATGAAGATCATTAGACAAAATAATCTTGATTCCTTGTAATAGTTTTGAGATATGATGATGTGATATGTGAGTTATGTTGATGAGTAATTGTGCTTTAGTAAGAATATTGGTGTTAAGGTTTGTGATTTCCTATGCAAGCACGAAAGTCAATAGTCATGCAATGAAATTATATCCTACTTGTGGTGCATTATTCGGTGTTAATTATGCTTAATGCTCCCTTATGAGATTATTCATTTTTTGGTTGGTCGCTTCTCAATCTTTTGCTAGCCTTCATTTTGCACTAAGAATGATCACTACTTGTGCATCCAAAACCATTTAAACCAGTTTTGCCACATGAGTCCACTATATCTACCTATATGCGGTATTCTTTTGCCGTTCTAAGAAATTTGTATGTGCCATCTCTAATTTTCAAAATAAACTTCTCTTTTGTGTGTTCGTACCGCTCACGAGGCGGTGAGGGGTGGCTAATATTTTCCATGCTAGATGTGTTATTCTCACGATGAGTGTTTATTCACTTGTCATTGCACGAGAGTAAGGCAAAGGTATTAGGGATGCCCAGTCCTGAAATGAAAAAATAAATTTACTTTATGTTGTCAAATAATAAATTCCTTGGAAAGTGTTGGTATGGAGGGCACCCGTGGATACGGCTAGCCATGGAAAGTGAAAGAAATGGTGGAAAAAGGAATAAACTTTATTTTCTGTTTGGGAACCGCCTATGATATATCTAGCATGGAAAGTGTTGGGAACTCTAAGTCATTTTCGTTGGTGGGAAAAGCACACCTCCCAAAATATTTTTTATCTCTCAATTTTCGCTTTGAGCTCTGTCACCTCTACAAATCCCTACTTCCCTCTCCGAAGGGCCTTTCTTTACTTTATGCAATTTTTATTTTTAATTTGAGTCTCCATCTTCTCTTATAAAGCACCAACTAGGAGGCACTATGATCGTACTTGAGCATTGGGTGTAGTTAATATGCGAGTGTGTTTCATGAAGGGATCAATGGTTGAGCATGATGGGCTATGGATAACTTATTTTAGCATTGATATTTTGAAAGACATAGTTGCTTGTTGATATGCTTGAGTATTTAAGTCATCATGTCAAAACTAGACTATTGCTTTGAACCATATAAAAGTCCAAATGTCCATGCTATAAAAGAAAGAATATGATATGAGATGTTAGGCAGCATTCCAAATCAAAAAATCTATTTTTACCATTTACATACTCGAGGACGATCAGGAATTAAGCTTGGGGATGCTGATACGTCTCCAATGTATCTATAATTTTTTATTGTTCCATGCTGTTATATTATCATTCTTGGATGTTTTACAATCATTTTATAGTCATTTTATATCATTTTTTGGTACTAACCTATTGACATAGTGCCAAGTGCCGGTTGCTGTTTTTTGCATGTTTTTTACATCGCAGGAAATCAATACCAAACGGAGTCCAAATGCAGCGAAACTTTTTGTGGATTTTTTTGGACCAGAAGACATCCAGTGGGCCGGACAAGCGCCTGGGGGGTGCTCCGAGGGGAGCACAACCCACCAGGGCGCGCCTGGAGGCCCAAGCGCGCCCTGGTGGGTTGTGCCCACCTCGGGTATCCCCCGAACCACCTCTTTGCTCTATAAATACCCCAATATTCCAGAAACCCTAGGGGAGTCGACGAAAATCAATTCCAGCCGCCGCAGAGTCCAGAACCATCAGATCCAATCTAGATACCATCATGGAGGGGTTCACCACTTCCATTGGTGCCTCTCCGATGATGCGTGAGTAGTTGTTTGTAGACCTACGGGTCCGTAGTTAGTAGCTAGATGGCTTTCTCTCTCTCGTTTGATTCTCAATACAATGGTCTCTTGGAGATCCATATGATGTAACTCTTTTTGTGGTGTGTTTGTTGGGATCCGACGAACTTTGAGTTTATGATCAGATCTATTTTTTTATCCATGAAAGTTATTTGAGTCTTCTTTGATCTCTTATATGCATGATTGCTTATAGCCTCGTCTTTCTTCTCCAATATTTGGGTTTTGTTTGGCCTACTTGATCTATTTATCTTGCAATGGGAAGAGGTGCTTTGTAGTGGGTTCGATCTTACGGTGCTTGATCCTAGTGACAGAAGGGGAACCGACACGTATGTATCATTGCTACTAAGGATAAAACGATGGGGTCTATTTCTACATAAATAGATCTTGTCTACATCATGTCATCGCTCTTATTGCATTACTCCGTTTCTCCATGAACTTAATACACTAGATGCATGCTGGATAGCGGTCAATGTGTGGAGTAATAGTAGTAGTTGCAGGTAGGAGTCGGTCTACTAATCTTGGACGTGATGCCTATATAATGATCATTGCTTGGATATCGTCATGATTATTTGAAGTTTTATCAATTTCCCAACAGTAATTTGTTCACCCATCGTTTGCTATTTTTCTCGAGAGAAGCCACTAGTGAAACCTACAGCCCCCGGGTCTCTTTTCCAATATATTTGCTTTCAAGATCTGTTTTGCTATTCGCTCTTTTATTTATTTGTAACTTTTATTTTCAGATCTATTAAACCAAAATTACCTTGCTGCACTTTATTTTATTTTGCGTTCGATCTATAAATATTTACTACTCTCTCACGTCTGTTTGCCAATTTTTGGCGCCGTTGCCCGAAAGGGATTGACAACCCCTTTTACATGTCGGGTTGCGAGTATTTGTTATTTGTGTGCAGGTGCTGTTTACGTAGTGTTGCTTGGTTCTCCTACTGGTTCTATAACCTTGGTCTCATCACTGAGGGAAATACCTACCGCCGCTGTGCTGCATCATCCCTTCCTCTTTGGGGAAATACCGACGTAGCTTCAAGCCGCATCAGTGTTTCACAAAATACTTTCCAAAAATCCTCTGCAGACTATTGCTCTTGAAATTCTTGCCTGCTTGCATTACGGTTAATTCCATATGTTTAGCAATCTTCGTTGACATTCCTTGTCAATGCCTTCGCATCCCTTCTCCCTCTAATTGATTACCGATACTCACAACAACTCCGTCGTGAATCGCCAGATCCATTGTTGGGTTGTTATCCGACAGTGTCCTTAACATCTGAAATCTTATAAGTTCTCCCCTGATACATAATGCCTTTGGTAAAATGTATCGTCTCCTTTAGTCAGCCATGCTCTACATCGAGCTTGTGTTAATTACTCCTGAAGTTCGTGGTATATGTTCCTAAGATGCCCCGATGGGTTGAACCTATGCCTTCTTAATCTGTGTGAACCCGATAATTTTCGCTGGTCATACTCCTTTGGTATTTCACAAGGTAGTTCTTCACGTTCATATAATTTTTAACAGAGCAGTGAATGAAAGGTTATGCATTAAAGAAGTGGGAGTCGACCTTGAACCTTTGTGTTCATGCCCATGGAGCCGATGTAGAAATTATCATGGAAGCTGCTCGTAAAAATAATTATTTCCTTGGTACAAATTCATCTTGTATCTGAGAATTGATACTTTGCAATCGTGGTTCCGACCATATTTTCTTCTTGCTTCCATTTCTCGGACAAGTTAAAATACTTGTCCTCTATAGATCATTTCACCTGTCCAACCTCTATTCTGATCTACCATTGAGTATTACCCCTGGTATCTCGAGAATATCACAGGAACTACATAATTTCTTATGAGTTCTTCATCTACTATCATTGATCACCAATTCCAATTTTCTCGGGTTCTGAGTTGTTTGTCACTTGAGAACACCGATAAGTGAATCAATTCCGTTCTCTGATTCAATAACTCTAAGTAATTTTAGCTGCTTATGAGCTTAATAATCCTTCAAGTCATTCCTAGCCTGATCGGCTATATCATTATCGTGCTAACTTTAACTGTGCTACCTGGTCCTTCTTCCTGGAGCACAATTTTTGACGAGGAGCTAAGGCTATGTTGCTCTTCCTCGTCATATCATTTTGCCTTGAATAGCAAGCTTGGTTTCGAGTTTGTGTTGTACCCGTGGTTCCAATAACCTTTCGCTTCATCATTCCTATGACTTGATGTCATCGCCGATCGATTACATCTTCATGAAATCTCTCGACAAATGTGTCATGATCATCATCAACATTCTGAGCTCTTCTAGGATATCAATTGAATTCAAGATGAGAAATACCATCATTGCCCCTCGATGATTTGTGTTATCATCGACAACATTCTAGCCTTCCCCTCCCCCCAACACAAACTTGTTCATATAATTTTGGAAATACATCCTTTTTGACATGTCGATGGATTGCAGCTAAACCCATCGGCCACATCCTCATCTTTTTCCTGATAAAATTGCATCAGATGTTCTAGACATTCCCGATGGATCCTTTGTGTTCCCAAGGTCCGACCTTTACCAGATGACCATGTCAATGCTATCTCGAAGCATGACTGTGGTACTACGAACATCAGTAAGAACATTGGAAGCATAATGCTAAAAATTTCTTGGTCAATTATCCAAACACCGTCGTTTGGGTAAACCTCATAAATTCCTTGCCCTTTGTCTAAATGGTTACATACTTGGATCCCTATCATGTATATCATACTCTGCCTTTCCTTGGGAAAGATATACTCTAGATACTCGGGTATAATCACATTTTCCTTTCCATTGTTTTGTTTAACCTTTCTTGTGATCTATATAATATAAGCGGTAATATTTCCCTGCTGATGTAAACACCTTGGTGCACAACTTTGTCAGTAAAACCCTGTTACTATTGTTGATGACATTCCAGTAACCACCGATGGACGAGAACTTTGCCTATTGGTCCGCCTCATTTCAACGAGCAGGAAAATGGTTCTCTTCGTCCCTCGCCCTTGGTACCGACATTGTTGCCGACATAACTGACAGGCTATTCTGTGACATGCCTTACTATCATGACCGTGCAAGATGTCAGCACCCTTCCTACTTTTAACCTACATGGTGGGCCCATAAGCCACAGTTCCACATGATCGAAACCTGACTCTCCTGTGCATACCTATTTCCAAAGTTGTTCCTCGCGCTTGGCTTCATATGTAATTCACGAGCCACCTTCCTAGTGATCTATTCTGGTATCAGACGCAATACTTATTCTCGTTGCTCTGGACCCCTTCACACTTTGTTTCAGGCATCGAACGTTTGTCTATCCATTCGAAACTTCTTATTGTACCTTCTTACTTTGCTCTCGATGTGTTTTAATTGTTCAACTCGAGAGATGATCATGTGCTCATTCATGGGATAACCCCCGATGATTACCCCTTATAGCATTCTATCATTGTCGAGCTGCCTTTTCCTATTCATAAGTACGATGGAATTCCCGAAGACAGGATGACGACTACATCATGATGACCTGAAGTAGGGAAATGAAGACATCAATGAAAGGAATCAACTTCTTTGAGAAGAGCAACCAAGAACGAGAAGATCCGTTAGAATTTTGTAACCAAAACTTTCCCCCTTACTCCGCCTCTTAAATCTCGGGATGAGATTTCTTGTAGTGGAGGAGATTTGTAACACCCCCTGTGTCATGCTACAGTAACCTCACGCTAATGATGCCATGTCACCATACTTGTTAAGCATAATTGCCCCTTAGTTAAAACCAAGTTCAAATTTAAACTTTAAACAAAGTCAAAGTAAATATTTCTTTAAACAGCTAACCAAAAATGTTTACCATGTGTCACAAATCCCTAAGTATTGGTAAAAATATTATCAAGCCCTTTTGAGTTCCCAAAATGCCCTTGGATTTTAAAACAGTGGACTAGCAGCAATTTGTCAGCACTTTCAAATACCAGCAAAATTCAAGTGGATTCCGAACGGCCTCAAACTTTTGTGTACCAACTCAGTATATTGCAAAGTATTTAATTTGACCAGTGGCACATTTTACAAAAGCCAATTGGTGCTCTAATTAAATGCAAAACGGTGAGAGAAAAACAAAGCAGAAATGTGAAAAAAGAAAAGAAAAGGAGAAGAAGCCTAACTACTATGCGGATGGGCTCTAGGTCAATAGTGGAGGCCCAGCCCACCAGCTCCCCATCTTCAACCCCTGTTCATTAGGGGGGTGTTGGCCGTTGCTCGTGCGTCCATGGAAGGATCGTCCACGTGCCGTGCATCCGTGGCTCCCCGACGGTCTATAAGATCCCCCTCGACGCGTTGACGAACCCTAGCTCTCATTTCCCCCCTCCGCCGTGCCGCTTTCGTCCCCGCAACCCTTGGCCGAACCTACATCGCCATGGCCTCCGATGTCCATGCGCCCAACGAGCTCCCCGCGCCCAGGCACCTCGCCCACGAGCTTTGCCGGCATCCACTCCTTCGACTACGTCCACCAGTTGGAGCCGGGAGCCCCTGGATTGCAGGGATCGACGTCGTCTTCAACCTCCGGCCACCGCGACGCCATCGACAAATTCGTCGTCATCGCTCCACCCCCGGCCTTCTCGAGCTCGCCTATGACATCGCGGTGAGGTCCTCAATTCCCGCTCTTCCCTGGCTCGATCCATGCATGTAGCCGTCATTCCCCACAGAACTCCAGCCGCCGTTGTTCCTCGTCGCATCTTGCTCCGGCCACCTCCACTGCTATCGCTGTTGCACTATTGCTCCTACTACCACGTACGCTCGTTCGCTGCTGCCGCCTGCGCTTCCTCACACGCCCACCCGTGGCCTCGCCTCCGCCTACTGCCACTCACCCGCTGCTGTGCCTCCGCCTCACCTGGACGCGTCGGCCGTGGCCGCCATCGCCGTCCACGCGCGCGACCCCGCGCCTGGCGCTGCTCGCTCCCCTGCACCACGCCCCTGGCCACGCCCGCGCTGGCTGCACTTGGCTCACCTGCTACCGCCGGCGCCCGCGTGCGCTTGGCCGCCCCTGACCGCGCCGTCGCCCGAGCTCCCGTGCTGCTGTGCTGCTCCTTGCGCCATTGCTGTTTCGCTGCTACTTCCGCTGCTGCTTGCTGCTTGGCCGCTGCTTGGTGCTGCCGCTAGCCGCTGCTCTGCATGCCTGCTACTGCACTGCTCTGCTTCGTCGCTGCTACCTGCTACTGCCGCTGCTCTGCCTGCACTACCCTGCGACAGTAATTGAAGGTTACTGTAGCGCTTATTAGCTTCTGCTGCTTCAACCTGATTTGCTCTCTGCTCAGCAGCAAAAATGCAACAAGTCAGGGCTTATCATAAATAAAAATGATGTGAACAGGTAGTACACTTGACGAGCTCCAAGTTACTCCATTGGACCAAATTCAAATACGACATGGATTAAATCCTATGAAAATGACAAAAGGCTAAGTTTCGTTAATTGAAGAACAGAAAAACAGATATACTGCCATAGCAACTTTAGAGCAGAAAATGAACAAGTTACAGGGACCTGGCATGCCATAAAAGGGCATGGCCATGTAGTGCTATTGCTGTAGAGTAAAACACTTATAGGAAGTGTCTCCATTAGAACCACAGAACATTAGTTATAGCCTTTGGAAAACAGCTAAGTGGTGTTAAAACTGAATAATTCTCAGACTTAAGCCGATTTTCAATGAATTCCAAATAACTGTTTAAATCTTTGGAAATTCATAGAAATTCATCCGTACCTCGGATAGAAAAACTTTATACATCAATGTTGATCAGAAAGACGAGACGAATCCGATGGTGCCCTCTGTGTGGCTGTCACATGCCTCTAACACTGCAAACATGGAACCGTCCCCCTCTGGACCGTCTGTCCGAAAAATGCCAAACGCCTGGAAAAACCCTTCGGATATTTTTCTGCTCCATCTGCAATGTGTAGCATTGTGTTAGATCGCCCCTAGCACCACATATTGCCGTCATGCTTTGAGTACTTTTGTTTGTCTGTTATTTATTTGTTTCTCCCTCTACTTTCTTCTCGGGTAGACCCTGAGACCGTTGCCGATGCCCGTGTGATCAACCACGTTGACAACAATCTATCCTTTTCAGCAGAGCTTCAAGGCAAGCACCCCCCTTTAAACATGCCGATATCGCCTATTCTTTCTGTCTTATGCTTGCATTAGAAATTGCTACTGCTACTGTTTATCCTATTTCTGATGCATAGCCTGTTTTTGTAACTGCTATTGATACCTACCTATTTATCCTAAACTGCTTAGTATAGGCTTGATAGAGACCCACTAGAGACCCCCACTTTGTCCCAAGTTGCCCCCAATGGATTATTAGAAGACTCGATCAACGTGATCGACAACCAGACCCCGGCACCGCACATCACCCCCTTAGTTGTACGACACTGCAGCGTTACTATCGAGTGCCGAGGGTGATACCTCATTTAGCACTTCTGATGTTAACTCTGTAGAGTAGCTATTCGGTCGTGGTCATTGTGGGTGATTCCTCCTTCACCACTTCCGATAACGACGCCATCGTGCAACACCTAAAGTGTGAACCTCGAGGGTGATTCCTCCTAAGTTCACCTTGACGACTACATTAGGTGGAATCCATCGAGGGTGATTCCTCAGGTTTTCCCCTAGTGTGTGGACACACGGTTACTTTGACTTAACACAGAACCATGATGACATCGTGTCGGCCTTGAGCGGTACCCACGAGTAATGGAAAGTTGGGTTGACCTGGACGGTACCCGAAAGATAATTACGAGGCGTGGCCGGGCATTCTTAGCCCTTGCCGCAAGTCCTCGAGACGGGGCGACGGGGTCACATCGATCATGAGTCTCTGCTTGTTACCGCACACCCCCAATACACTAACGGTTTGGATATTTGATCCGAGTGGGCCTCTGGCCCGATAGCACTAACCATCACGTGGGAACAGTTATGGGCACTCTGCGTCGTATGCATCAGCCAAAGCTTAATGGACGTCAGCGACTAAGCGGCGCGCGCCGGGTTGGATCGCGTAACGCAACCGCCTTGATAGTGTGGGTTGCTAGGTCTGCTCTCGGTGGCCCCGCAATGTACAGGAGTTCCCGAGGCGATGGCCCAAGACCCCTGGGGGCATAGGTTTAGTCCGGCGTGCTGACCTCTTCGTTAAGTTTTTGGTCGGGTTGCGGCGTATCGTTTGGCCGAGGCCGGGCATGACCCAGAAAAGTGTGTCCGGCCGGAGTTAATCGAGCGTGGTGGGTAAGTTGGTGCACCCCTGCAGGGAAGAACTAATCTATGCATAGCCGGATCCTCGGTAACGGATGCTCGAAGTTGTATCCCGATCGATGCAACTAGAACTGGATAGAAATGGATAGTAGGGCTCTGGGATTGCTTTCTCGCAGGGAGTCGAGAAAGGATCTCTGGGCGAGGTTGATACTTAATGCTGCTACTACTTTATACTGTTCTAATCTACACTCTTCTAATGCTACAAGACCGTTGAAGATGCTAGTCTTTGATAGGACTAGGCCTTCTCTCTATTCTGGCATTTCTGCAGCCCAGTCCACATATACAGCCTTTCTTTGATAATGTTGCATATGTAGTGTAGATCCTTGCTTGCTGAGTACTCACGGTTGCTTTGCTTCCTATTTTTCCCCATATCCGTTTGATGCAACCAGATGATGGAGCCCCTGAGACAGCTGCCCCCGCCGACGACTACTACTACCATCCCGAGGGTGGTTACTACTACAAGTTGGCTGACGACCAGGAGTAGGTTCGGAGGGTCCCAGGCAGGAGGCCTGCACCTTTTCGATCGTAGCTTTTGTTTTGTACCACCTTCTTAAAGGCTTATATGTTTCTCTTTTATATCTGTACTCAGATATCTAACGCTTCCGCTGATGCTTGTTGACATCATGCTCATGTATTCGAGCCCTCGAGGCCCTGGCTTGTAATATAAAGTAGTATGCCTTTATTTATGTTTTAGAGTTGTGTTGTGATATCTTCAAGTGAGTCCTTAGGCTTGATCATGTGCATTTGCGTGTATGGTTAGTGCACGATTAAGCCGGGGGCGTCACAATCGACGCTACCTTCATAAGGTAATTTGCAAACCTCACAAAAGTCATAAAGCGTCATCTCCTTATGCTCACCATATAAATAAAATTCTACCGTGGGTGGTGATCTCCTAGCATGAAAGTGAAAATTTTGCACGAAAGTATTAGTGAGTAAGATGTACTGATCACACTTATCGTGGAGAAAGACGGTGATGCCTACATTCCCAGCCAAATAATATAAATCCTCGTAAATTCCAGCCGCCTCCAAGAATGCATCACATGGCCATTCACACGGCCGAACTTCCGCGGTGTGAGGAAGGTTGTACTTGGGTTTCTTCTTCTCTCCATTGTCCTTTTCTTTAGAACCCTGACTTGAAGAGCCTCTTAACAATCTCCTCATCATTTTCTCTGAAATTTTTAGTGACTTAAAAATAAATGTGAACCAAACTCAACAAAACTAATAGTAACTACTCCAACAAGTGTCTAGAGGCTATATCATGCATCAAAACTACTTTGGACCATATAAATTTGACATGCAAGCTCAAGAACAAGGTCACCACAGCAGCAAAAATTTGCAATAAATAAAGCACTAGAACAAAAACTAATTGGACCATTGGAGGAGTCACATACCGAAGAACAATCCCCCAATACAGTTTTGCAAATGGAGCTTTACACAAGGAAATCGAAAATGGTAGCAAGATGAGCAAGAACACGGGTATGAGCTACGGGATGATTTTTTCCGGAGGAAGACGAAGTGGATGGGTGCTGGGATAAGTGAGGGGGGCCTACGTGGGACCCACAAGGTAGGGGGGCGCGCCCAGGGGGTAGGGCGTGCCCTCCACCCTTGTGGTCCACTGGTGTAGCCCCCTAGTGCATTCTCAGTGCCAGAAATTCTAAAATATTCTATAATAAATCATACTAAATTTTCAGGGCATTTGGAGAACTTTTATTTTCGGGACATTTTTTTTATTGCACGGATAATTCAGAAAACAAACAGAAAATACTATTTTTGCTTTATTTAATCTAAATAACATAAAGTAAAAAGTAAGTACAGAAAGTTGTGCTTCCTAAATTCATCCATCTCATGCTCATCAAAAGGAATCCGTTAACAAGGTTGCTCAAGTCTCATTAACAAACTTCTTTCGAATAACATGAAACCAGAGAATTTTCGAATAACACTAAGTTACCTCAACGGGGATTTGCATATCCCCAACAATAAGAATATCATATTTCTTTTTGACAGTAGGGAGAGGGAATTCAAAACCTCTGATAGTAATAGTAGTAATAGTTGAAAATTTTCCAATAGAATTGATACTATGAACTTGAGGTTGTTTCTTCGGAAAGTTTACCGTATGCTCATTACCATTAACATGAAAAGTGACATTGCCTTTGTTGCAATCAATAACAGACCTTGCAGTATTCAAAAAGGGTCTACCAAGGATGATCGACATACTGTCGTCCTCGGGAATATCAAGAATAACAAAGTTCGTTAAGATAGTAACGTTTGCAACCATAACAGGCACATCCTCACAAATACTGATGGGTATAGCAGTTGATTTATCAGCCATTTGCAAAGAGATTTCAGTAGGTGTCAATTTATTCAATTCAAGTCTATGATATAAAGAGAAAGGCATAACACTAACACCGGCTCCAAGATCACATAAATCAGTTTTAACATAGTTTCTTTTAATGGAGCATGGTATAGTTGGTACTCCTGGATCTCCAAGTTTCTTTGGTATTCCACCCTTAAAAGTGTAATTAGCAAGCATGGTGGAAATTTCAGCCTCCGGTATCTTTCTTTTATTTGTAACAATACCTTTCATATGATTAGCATAAGGGGACATTTTAAGCATATCAGTTAAACGCATACGCAAGAAGATAGGTCTAATCATTTCAGCAAAGCGCTCAAAACACGCATCATCCTTTTTCTTGGATGGCTTAGGAGGAAAGGGCATGGGTTTCTGAACCCATGGTTCTCTTTCTTTACCATGTTTCCTAGCAACAAAGTCTCTCTTACACTACTGGAAACAGAGAATTTGCCATCAGTCAGATCTTTGCCGTCTGCTAGTGGACGACAAAGAAGGTCTTTGCCGTCCGCTTCCAAAAAACGGACGGCAAAGATCCTATTTGCCATCAGCCAATTCTTTGCCGTCTGCTGGCGGACGGCAAAGAGGTGGGTAGGGCCCAATGGAGGTCCAAACCCTGACGGCCCACCAGCCCCACCTCTTTGCCGTTCGCTAGCGGACGGCAAAGAATCTTTACCGTTCGCCAGCGGACGGCAAAGATTGAACTATGTAACGGCCGCTCCCCCGCCTCCTCTCTCTCTCTCTGTCATCTCTCTCCCTAACCCCCACCGCACGCCGCCAGTCAGATCGCCCCCGACTCCCGACCGCACACCGCCGCCCCGCACCACGCCGCCGCCCTAGTCCCCGACTACACGCCGCCCCGGCCAGCCGCCCGCTGCCACCGCCGCTCCGCCCCCCCCCCGCCGCTGCCCCGGCCCGCCGCTCCGCCCCCCCGGATGCGCCTGGGGGCCCACCCTGAGACGTATCAGAGCACAACCCACCTGGGCGCGCCTGGGGGCCCAGGCGCCCCCTGGTGGGTTGTGCCCACCTTGGCCGCCTCCTGCACCGCCTCTTTGCTCTATAAATACCCCGAAAATCCAAAAACCCTAGGGGAGTCGACGAAACACAATTCCAGCCGCCGCAAGTTCCAGAACCACCAGATCCAATCTAGACACCATCATGGTGGGGTTCATCATCCTCATTGGTGCCTCTCCGATGATGCGTGAGTAGTTCATTGTAGATCTACGGGTCCGTAGTTAGTAGCTAGATGGCTTCCTCTCTCTCTCTTTTGATTCTCAATACAATGGTCTCTTGGAGATCTATTTGATGTAACTCTTTTCTTACATCAAATAGATCTCCAAGAGACCATTGTATTGAGAATCAAAAGAGAGAGAGAGAGGAAGCCATCTAGCTACTAACTACGGACCCGTAGGTCTACAATGAACTACTCACGCATCATCGGAGAGGCACCAATGAGGATGATGAACCCCTCTGTGATGGTGTCTAGATTGGATCTGGTGGTTCTGGAACTTGCGGCGGCTGGAATTGTGTTTCGTCGACTCCCTTACGGTTTTTGGATTTTTGGGGTATTTATAGAGCAAAGAGGCGGTGCGGGAGGCATGCCCAGGTGGGTTGTGCTACCCTCAGAGCCCCCCTCTGGTACTTCTTTGGCCCAACAGGTGTATTCTGGTCTAGAAAAAATCTCCAAAATTTTCGCTGCGTTTGGACTCCGTTTGGTATTGATTTTCTGCGAAGTAAAAAAAAGCAAAAAATAGCAACTGGCACTAGGAACTATGTCAATAGGTTAGTCCCAAAAAATGATATAAAGTTGCTATAAAATGATTGCAAAACATCCAAGAATGATAATATAATAGCATGAAACAAGCAAAAATTATAGATACGTTGGAGACGTATCACCCTGCAACCACGGTGTCACTTTCACGCAACACGTACGCGCCCACACCGGAGTTTGGAAATAATCTATTCTATCATTGCTAGGAAAACTAGATAAAATGGTTTCACTACTCTAAGAACAAGAAGGTAAAAACAGGAATAAAAAGAGACTAAGTTAGTGGTGATAGTGATTGAGTAGTAAAGTGTTCTCTAGTACTCCGAAGTCATTACCACAAATATGACCTGCACATCTAGTGTGAAGCAAACACTCTCTATCTATCCTCTATCCACTCTTCTTATGCATAAGTGGGCGGTCCCTGATATAGTACACGTTCTACTCGACGTTGACTTCATGCCACACATGCCACCATCATGGTCTCCCCCATAGGGTTACAACACATGATAATTAAGGGTTACCCATGGACGCGACCAGATATGGGCTTACCTAAACTCCCCTATCAACTTGCAAAGACTAGTCCATGAGGTTTTACTGTCACCTCGAATTCCCTCAATGTCCTACCCTATGCAATGACAGTAGTTCCTCCACGGCCAATCACGGCAAAAGTGCCAGCGAGGCCTACTCTCAAAACTCGCGAGAATTAACTTGAACATGAACAAGAACATATTGGACCGCTTGAGAATAATAATTCTAATCATAAAATAGTTCATTTGTATCCTTGAGAACAAATACATCTACTCAAACATAAAGAAGAGGGTCAAGTTACAAGCCGGCATAGAGCCGGTGAAGGGAGGAGGTGATGATGGTGGAGCCTCCTCCTCTTCCTCTTGATCTTCTCCCTTCCTCTATGGTAGTGATGGAGTAGCAATAGGGATGAACTTGGATGTGATGTGGCGCCCAGGGTTGAGGGAGACATATATAGGAGCCTCCCTAGCGTCCTCTCTTGATGGGCTTCATCCAAGGGCCCACAATGAGTCAAATCCTCTCCCAATCTCTTATTTACGAGCCAAGGATCCTGTGGGATCGAACGGGGACAAAATCAATGAAGAATCCCGTTTGGAAGGGCAACTTTCGGAGTTGTGTGCATGTCAAACTACCGCTCGCAGTCGTTGAAAAGGTCGTCTTCTTGTGTCCTTCTCCAGTAAAACGACCACCAAATCTTCATACGAACTCGAAATTCGACGTCCTTGGGCTCGTTGGATTCGTATAAACGACGCCGATCCATTTTTGGTCTTAGATCTTGATTTGGAGCACTTAGGAAAAATGATTTTTTTTCCAACCTCCGAAAGGGCCAAGTCCGACCCCTGACTGACTCCATATCGAACCCATCCTTGGTCCTTTCATCGTGCTTGCTCGTAGGTTACTCCAAAACACCTGTAGACACAAGAAAACAAAGAAAACTAATAAAAATAAATAAAACACTAAATTTGCAATGCTCACAAGTAAAAGTGTAAATACTGGTAATCATGCATAATGGACAACTATTTGGTTCAATGGGGCATGATATATGAAGAGAACATGCAACAAATGAGCTCTAAAAATGCATAAAATATAGAGCTATAAAGCGACTGCATGGTGGATGCGGTAGGATGCAGGGTGGGGTTGCCCAGATCTAGCCCGTCGGGATCCACGGGGAGCTCTGTGGTGGTTGGCCCTGCTGTTCTTCGAGCTCCAAAACTTTGATCTGCTTCATGCTGGCCTCCTCAATCTAGATACCAACGGGTTCCGGTCTTCCTCTCGAATATCTCAGCTTTTGGCGGATGGCGCCACTGGATATATAGATTGGAATTGATCCGGTCGTATGCGCCCTCATCTTCGGCTAGAGAGGCTTCGTGAGGGCATGGTGTGAAGCTTCGCCGTCTTGCTGGTGCCATGGGACATGTCTAAGTATAGATTTCCACGGCATTGACAGAGGTGAAGAAAGTCATGGTGGCTGTGATCGGAGATTGGTAATGGAGAAGAGGATTTTTGGTTGCGTTGAAGAATGGTAGCACAGGTTTTTCCTGTGTGTCGGGTGCTGAGTACTTGCAACAGCAGCCTTGGAGGGAGGGGGAAACAACACAGGTGGAAAGCATTCTTGGTGGTGCTCTCGAGTACTGAGCCGTGATTTCCAGGGTGAAAGCCCAAGGTCTGGCCTTCATTGGTTATACCTGGTAATGGCCTTGCTGAAGGAATTGTTTTGGGATCTCGGTCTTTCTTCAGGGTGAAAACTCAAGATCCGTGATCAGGCGACGACAATGCTTCTGCATTGTTTCCTTCTTGCAGGCGTCGCTTTTGGAGAACCTCTATTGCGGTCCGAGTGTTGTCTTTGGTGATGGTTAGAGTGTTGTTGGTTGCTGTTGTGAGTGTTTCATCACTACGATGGGGTCTTTGTTTTTATATTTCTCTCTTTTTAAATTTGTTCTGGGATTTGTGCATCCTAGATGTCTTTTGATATCATATTGGTGCAGAGGCTGGGTGTAATTGATGTCTTCGTGCTATTAATATATTCCCCTTTTCATAAAAAAAATATGGAGGCATCTTGATGGCTTGGGATTCATTAGTGTAGGGGGCAAACCCGGCAAGGGACGCGCCATCCCTTTCTGTGGCTTTCTCTTCAACTTGAGGCTATGGGAAAAGCACGGTATCAATAGTGTGATAATCTGATTTCTTCAATCAATGGCTGGATTAGCGCAAAAATCCAAAAATACTTTTTGGAGAAGGCGAGCCAAAATCAATTGGTGCAAGTTCGGCAATGAGAATTATCGTTTCTTCCACTTGGATGCCAACTATCACACCAGGAGAAGCACGGTGTGGGTTTTAATCAAAGCTGCAGTCGAGCATTTCAACATCTCAGATAAGCTTCAGATTGCCATAGAATATTACTGTAACATCTTTGGCAGCTCTCCCAACTACTCTCGGACGATGGGCCTCGCATCTATCTATGCTCATGTAGACCCGGCCCGGTTGATCTTTCCGCCATCTGTGAACCTTTTTTTTGAACAACTGAAGGCGCACTAAGCGCCAAATTCATTCAGCTCAATAACAACGTACAACATGGATTACAAAGCCCTGAATCTAAAAATCTGAGAGAAGAGAAACTATAGGGAAAGAACTAGGTCTATGAGCTGAAGCAAAGCAACAAATTTCAGGTTCAACATTTGAGTGAGGAACCTGCTGAGCTACGTTATGGGCAATACCATTAACTTCTCTTGAAATATGAAACACCTGAGGCTGCAAATTAGTAGCATGCTTGAAGAAATCCACCAAAGGTTTATGAATGCTCCAAGGAGTACTCAACTCCACCATTTTGCCAGAAGCTGCCAGCAGTGTTAAAGAAAGACAGTCCATAAGGAAAGTTGGATGAAGAATATTCAGTCTGGTAGCCACTTGAGCTGAAAAAGAAAGAGCCAATGCTTCTGCTTGCAAAGGAGAACTTGTAGGCAGCGCTGAAGCTTGAATGTGGACATTGATTTCACCTTGATTCGAGGGCAAAGAAAGATAGACACCTACTCCAGTCGCCAGTACACCTTGAACTAAACCAGGAACTTTTTTGTTTTGAAAGCTGCATCAAAATAAATTTTAGGACCCAGAACAAGCAAATCTAACTTAAGAGTGCATCCCTACTTAGGAAGTTGATCAGGCAAAGTTTGAACTTGTGGTGGCACCTGCATCTTATTTAAACAAGACAAGTCAGCATACGGATCAAAGGACAAGGACTTTGCAGCTATATGCACATGATGAGGAAGAGCCTTTTTCCTGTCAAATAGGAAATCATTTCTCGCCTTCCAAAGACACCATAGGAAGTTAAGAATATGAGGAATGGACCCATAAGGATGCCCCATTTGAAGAAGAGCAATAAGGATGGACTGAATATTGGAATGGCCATAAGTTAAAGCATCAGATCTAATGAACCATGAAGAGGAGAACCAAGCCGCTCGAGCAAAATCACAGAGAAAGAATAAATGGAACTCATCCTCTAGTTGGCCACACCTATAATAGTTTTGAGAGACATGAACTGAAAAACGACCGCTCTCAAACCTGTAGGCAAAGCCCTTCTAAGAAGCCGCCAAGCGAAAGTTTGAACTCTAGGCAGAACTTTCTTTTGTTTCCATCCCAAAGGTTTTACTTGGCACAAACACTAATTAAAACACAAAACCACATCTAACGAGAGGCTAGATGAATAATTCAAAGCAAAATAGGAACAAAAAGCAAAAACAAAAATAAAATTGTGTTGCCTCCCAACAAGCGCTATTGTTTAACGCCCTTGGCTAGGCATAAAAACACAAATAGATCTAGGTATTGTCATCTTTGGTTTGCAATTCCTCAATTGCACACTTATAATCCTTAGGAGATTCTTTGGTTTTATCAATGATAAAACTCCTAGGCAAGAAATCAAGAAATTCATTCGTGGCAATCGGTTCTTTAATAATATCAAAGAAATTGGGGTGAACACTTATTGTTTTGAGATCTTCATTTTCTTTACTAGAAGATTCACCTTTATTCTTAGAAACGTAAATAAACTTGGCAGTCTTAGTAGGAGGAAGATTTTGAGTAGTTTTAAAGGAGGAAAAAGTGGAACCCAAGTTGGTAATAATATCTTCTAGTTTGCCAATTCTAGTAGAATCTTGATCTATCTTTTCATTAACTATGGTTTCTTTTTCTCTAAGATTCTTTAAAGTAACTCCTACCTTAGATCCATATTGAGTGATCTGATTATGAATCTTTTTATCCAAATTTTCAATCAACTCTACTGTAGCAATTTTATTCTCAATAATATCAAGCCTTTGCATCACATGTTCCAAGGTTAAAACGGTTCCATTGACCATAAGAGGTGGTGGGCCTAACAAATCTATCATAGCATTATAAGAATCAAAAGTATGGCTCCCCATGAAATTCCCCCCGGTAATGGTATCTAGAACATATCTATTCCAAGGAGTAATGCCCACATAAAAATTGCGAAGGAGAACGGCAGTAGATTGCTTTCGAGTAGATCTATTCTGAGCGTTGCAAATTCTATACCAAGCATCTGTCAAATTTTCTCCCTCCCTTTGTTTAAAATTAAGGACTTCATGATCGGGAGTGCTAAAAATGATGGGAGGACTATCCATAAAAGCAAGACAAGCAATCTAACAAATGAGCAAACAAAAAACAAATGAAAAAAACGAACGGAAGAAGGGCGAATAAAAAGACAAATCTTTTCGAAAATCATTTTAGAAGTGCGGGAGAGGAAAACGAGAGGCAAATGGCGAATAATGTAATGCAAGAGATGAGAGTTTTATGATGGTTACTTGGTATGTCTTGACTTGGCATAGATCTCCCCAGCAATGGCGCCAGAAATTCTTCCTGCTACTTCTTGAGCTTGCGTTGGTTTTTCCCTTGAAGAGGAAAGGGTGATGCAGCAAAGTAGAGATAAGTATTTCCCTTAGTTAGAGAACCAAGTTATCAATCCAGTAGGAGACAACACACAAATCACCTAGCACATGCACAAACAATCAAACAACTTGCACCCAACGTGATAAAGGGGGTTGTCAATCCCTTCACGGTTACTTGCAAAAGTGAGATGTGATAGAGATAGGTAAAACTAAACAAAAGATAAAGTAAATATTTTTGGGTTTTTTTGAAAATAAAAGATTGCAATATAGTAGATCGGAAAGTAATATGATGGAAAATAGACCCAGGGGCCATAGGGTTCACTAGAGGCTTCTCTCAAGATAGCAAATAATACGGTGGGTGAACAAATTACTGTCGAGCAATTGATAGAAAAGTGCAAAGTTATGACGATATCCAAGGCAATGATTATGACATATAGGCATCACGTCTGTGTCAAGTAGACCGAAACGATTCTGCATCTACTACTAATACTCCACACATCGACCGACTCCTGCCTGCATCTAGAGTATTAAGTTCATGACGAATAGAGTAACGCATTAAGTAAGATGACATGATGTAGATGAATAAACTCAAGCAATATGATGTAAACCCCATCTTTTTATCCTCGATGGCAACAATACAATACGTGCCTTGCTGCCCCTACTGTCACTGGGAAAGGACACCGCAAGATTGAACCCAAAGCTAAGCACTTCTCCAATTGCAGGAAAACCAATCTAGTTGGCCAAATCAAATCGATAATTCGAAGAGAATTACAAAGATATCAAATCATGCATATAAGAATTCAGAGAAGATTCGAATAATATTCATAGATAAGCTGATCATAATCCACAATTCATCGGATCTCGACAAACACACCGCAAAAGAATATTACATCGGATAGATCTCCAAGAACAACGAGGAGAACATGGTATTGAGAATCAAAGAGAGAGAAGAAGCCATCTAGATACTAGCTATGGACCCGTAGGTCTGAGGTAAACTACTCATGCTTCATTGGAAGGGCAATAGAGTTGATGTAGAAGCCGTCCGTGATCGAATCCCCCTCCGGCAGGGTGCCAGAAAAGGTCCCTAGATGGGATCTCACGGGTACAGAAGGTTGCGGCGGTGGAAAAGTCTTTTCGTGGATGCTTCTAGTGGTTTGGGAACATATGTGAATATATAGGCGAAAGAATTAGGTCAGGGAAGTCACGGGGGGCCCATAAGGTAGGAAGGCGCGCCCTACCCCCCTGGTCGCGCCCTCCACCCTTGTGGCCGCCTCGTGGCTCCTCCGACTTTATCTTCAAGTCTCCTAGGTGTCTTCTGGTCCAAGAAAAATCATCGCAAAGGTTTTATTCCGTTTGGTATTCCTTTCCCACGAAGCTAAAAAACAAGGAAAAAACAGAAACTGGCAGTAGGCTCTAGGTTAATAGGTTAGTCCCAAAAATAATATAAAATAGCATATTAATGCATATAAAACATCCAAAACAGATAATACAATAGCATGGAACAATAAAAAATTATAGATACGTTGGAGACGTATCAAGCATCCCCAAGCTTAATTCCCACTCGTCCTTGAGTAGGTAAATGATAAAAACAGAATTTTTGATGTGGAATGCTACCTAACATATTTATCCATGTAATTTTTTTTATTGTGGCATGAATGTTCAGATTCATAAGATTCAAAACAAAAGTTTAATATTGACATAAAAACAATAATACTTCAAGCATACTAACAAGGCAATTATGTCTTCTCAAAATAACATGGCCAAAGAAAGCTTATCCCTACAAAATCATATAGTCTGGCTATGCTCCATCTTCATCACACAAAATATTCAAATCATGCACAACCCCGATGACAAGCCAAGCAATTGTTTCATACTTTTAGTGTTCTCAAACCTTTTCAACTTTCACGCAATACATGAGCGTGAGCCATGTACATAGCACTATAGGTGGAATAGAATATGGTGGTTGTGGAGAAGACAAAAAAGAAGGAGATAGTCTCACATCAACTAGGCATATTAACGGGCTATGGATATGCCCATCAATAGATATCAATGTGAGTGAGTAGGGATTGCCATGCAACGGATGCACTAGAGTTATAAGTGTATGAAAGCTCAAAAGAAAACTAAGTGGGTGTGCATCCAATTTGCTTGCTCATGAAGACCTAGGGCAATTTGAGGAAGCCCATCGTTGGAATATACAAGCCAAGTTCTATAATGAAAATTTCCCACTAGTATATGAAAGTGACAAAATAGGAGACTCTCTATCATGAAGATCATGGTGCTACTTTGAAGCACAAGTGTGGACAAAGGATAGTAGCTTTGCCCCTTCTCTCTTTTTCTCTCATTTTTTTTTCTTTTCTCTTTTTTTCCTTTTTTTTGGCTTGGCTTCTTTGGCCTCTTTTTTTTCCTCACATGGGACAATGCTCTAATAATGAAGATCATCACACTTTTATTTACTTACAACTCAAGAATTATAACTCGATACTTAGAACAAAATATGACTCTATATGAATGCCTCCAGTAGTGTACCGGGATGTGCAATGAATCAAAAGTGACATGTATGAAAGAATTATGAAAGGTGGCTTTGCCACAAATACGATGTCAACTACATGATCATGCAAAGCAATATGACAATGATGAAGCGTGTCATAGTAAAATGGAACGGTTGAAAGTTGCATGGTAATATATCTCGGAATGGCTATGGAAATGCCATAATAGGTAGGTATTGTGGCTGTTTTGAGGAAGGTATATGGTGGGTGTACGGTACCGGCGAAAGTTGCGCGGCACTAGAGAGGCTAGCAAAGGTGGAAGGGAGAGAGTGTGTATAATCCATGGACTCAACATTAGTCATAAATAACTCACATACTTATTGCAAAAATCTATTAGTCATCGAAACAAAGTACTACGCGCATGCTCCTAGGGGGGTAGATTGGTAGGAAAAGACCATCGCTCGTCCCCGACCGCCACTCATAAGGAAGACAATCAAAAATATCTCATGCTCCAACTTCGTTACATAACGGTTCACCATAAGTGCATGCTACGGGACTCACAAACCTTAACACAAGTATTTCTCCAATTCATAATTACTCACTAGCATGACTCTAATATCACCATCTTTATATCTCAAAACAATCATAAGGAATCAAACTTCTTATAGTATTCAATGCACTTTATATGAAAGTTTTTATTATATCCCTCTTGGATGTCTATCATATTAGGACTAAATTCATAACCAAAGAAAATTACTATGCTGTTTAGAGACTCTCAAGATAATATAAGTGAAGCATAAGAGTTCAATAATTTCTATAAAATAAAACCACCGCCGTGCTCTAAAAAGATATAAGTGAAGCATTAGAGCAAAATTGCCTAGCTCAAAAGATATAAGTGAAGCACATAGAGTATTCTAATAAATCACGATTCATGTGTGTCCCTCTCAAAAGGTGTGTACATCAAGGATGATTGTGGTAAACTAAAAATCAAAGACTCAAATCATACAACACGCTCCAAGCAAAACACATATCATGTGGTGAATAAAAATATAGCCTCAAGTAAAGTTACCGATAGACGAAGACGAAAGAGGGGATGCCTTCTGGGGCATCCCCAAGCTTAGGCTATTGGTTGTCCTTGAATATTACCTTGGGGTGCCTTGGGCATCCCCTAGCTTAGGCTCTTGCCACTCCTTATTCCATAGTCCATCAAATCCTTACCCAAAACTTGAAAACTTCACAACACAAAACTCAACAGAAAATCTCATAAGCTCCGTTAGTATAAGAAAATAAATTACCACTTTTGGTACTGTTGTGAACTCATTATTTATTTATATTGGTGTAATATCTACTGTATTACAAATTCTCCATGGTTCATACCCCCTGATACTACCCATAGATTCATCAAAATAAGCAAACAACACAAAGAAAACAGAATCTGTCAAAAACAGAACAGTCTGCGAAGATCAGAATTGTTATAATACTTATGTAACTCTAAAATTTCTGCAAAATTAAGAAAACAGAGTAAATTTGTATATAAATCTCGTGTAAAACATGAAGGTTTTTTCAACTGTCCAGTGAATTATTAAAATTCTGTTACTAGACGCAAAAGTTTCTGTTTTTCAGCAAGATCAAATCAACTATCACCGTAAGCCATCCCAAAGGTTTTACTTGGCACAAACACTAATTAAAACACAAAACCACATCTAACCATAGGCTAGATGAATTATTCAAAGAAAAACAGGAATAAAAAGCAAAAAATAAAATAAAATTGGGTTGCCTCCCAACAAGCGCTATTGTTTAACGCCCTTAGCTAGGCATAAAAACACAAATACATCTAGGTATTGTCATCTTTGGTTTGCAATTCCTCAATTACACACTTATAATCCTTAGGAGATTCTTTGGTTTTATCAATGATCAAACTCCTAGGCAAGAAATAAAGAAATTCATTCGTGGCAATCGGTTCCTTAATAATATCGAAGAAATTGGGGTGAACACTTATTGTTTTGAGATCTTCATTTTCTTTACTAGAAGATTCACCTTTATTCTTAGGAACGTAAATAAACTTAGCAGTCTTAGTAGGAGGAAGATTTTGAGTAGTTTTAAAGGAGGAAAAAGCGGAACCCAAGTTGGTAATAATATCTTCTAGTTTGCCAATTCTAGTAGAATCTTGATCTATCTTTTCATTAACTGTGGGTTCTTTTTCTCTAAGATTCTTTAATGTAACTCCTACCTTAGATCCATATTGAGTGATCTGATTATGAATCTTTTTATCCAAATTTTCAATCAACTCTACTGTAGCAATTTTATTCTCAATAATATCAAGCCTTTGCATCACATGTTCCAAGGTTAAAACAGTTCCATTGACCATAAGAGGTGGTGGGCCTAACAAATCTATCAGAGCATTATAAGAATCAAAAGTATGGCTCCCCAAGAAATCCCCCCCGGTAATGGTATCTAGAACATATCTATTCCAAGTTGTAATGCCCACATAAAAATTGCGAAGGAGAACGGCAGTAGATTGCTTTCGAGTAGATCTATTCTGAGCATTGCAAATTCTATACCAAGCATCTTTCAAATTTTCTCCCTCCCTTTGTTTAAAATTAAGGACTTCATGATCGGGAGTGCTAAAAATGATGGGAGGACTAGCCATAAAAGCAAGACAAGCAATCTAACAAACGAGCAAACAAAAAGCAAATGAAAAAGACGAACGGAAGAAGGGCGAATAAAAAGACAAATCTTTTCGAAAATCATTTTAGAAGTGGGGGAGAGGAAAACGAGAGGCAAATGGCGAATAATGTAATGCAAGAGATGAGAGTTTTATGATGGGTACTTGGTATGTCTTGACTTGGCGTAGGTCTCCCCAGCAACGGCGCCAGAAATTCTTCCTGCTACTTCTTGAGCTTGCGTTGGTTTTTCCCTTAAAGGGGAAAGGGTAATGCAGCAAAGTAGAGATAAGTATTTCCCTCAGTTAGAGAACCAAGGTATCAATCCAGTAGGAGACAACGCACAAATCACCTAGCACCTGCACAAACAATCAAACAACTTGCACCCAACGCGATAAAGGGGTTGTCAATCCCTTCACGGTTACTTGCAAAAGTGAGATCTGATAGAGATAGGTAAAACTAAACAAAAGATAAAGTAAATATTATTGGGTTTTTTGGTTTATAGATCAGAAAATAAAAGATTGCAAAATAGTAGATCGGTAAGTAATATGATGGAAAATAGACCCGGGGGCCATAGGTTTCACTAGAGGCTTCTCTCAAGATAGCAAATAATACGGTGGGTGAACAAATTACTGTCGAGCAATTTATAGAAAAGCGCAAAGTTATGACGATATCCAAGGCAATTATTTTGAAATATAGGCATCATGTCCATGTCAAGTAGACCGAAACGATTCTGCATCTACTACTATTACTCCACACATCGACCAACTCCTGCCTGCATCTAGAGTATTAAGTTCATAAAGAACAGAGTAACGCATTAAGTAAGATGACATGATGTAGAGGAATAAACTCAAGAAATATGATGTAAACCTCATCTTTTTATCCTCGATGGCAACAATACAATACGTGCCTTGCTGCCCCTACCGTCACTGGGAAAGGACACCACAAGATTGAACCCAAAGCTAAGCACTTCTCCCATTGCAAGAAAAACCAATCTAGTTGGCCAAACCAAACCGATAATTCGAAGAGAATTACAAAGATATCAAATCATGCATATAAGAATTCAGAGAAGATTCAAATAATATTCATAGATAAGCTGATCATAAATCCACAATTCATCGGATCTCGACAAACACACCGCAAAAGAATATTACATCGGATAGATCTCCAAGGACAACGAGGAGAACATGGTATTGAGAATCAAAGAGAGAGAAGAAGCCATCTAGCTACTAGCTATGGACCCGTAGGCCTGAGGAAAACTACTCACGCTTCATCGGAAGGGCAATAGAGTTGATGTAGAAGCCCTCCACGATCGAATCCCCCTCCGGTAGGGTGCCGGAAAAGGTCCCTAGATGGGATCTCACGGGTACAGAAGGTTGCGGCGGTGGAAAAGTCTTTTCGTGGATGCTTCTAGTGGTTTGGGAACATATGTGAATATATAGGCGAAAGAATTAGGTCAGGGGAGTCATGGGGGGCCCACAAGGTAGGGGGGCGCGCCCTACCCCCCTGGGCGCGCCCTCCACCCTTGTGGCCGCCTCGTGGCTCCTCCGACTTCATCTCCAAGTCTCCTGGGTGTCTTCTGGTCCAAGAAAAATCATTGCGAAGGTTTTATTCCGTTTGGACTCCGTTTGGTATTCCTTTCCCAGGAAGCTGAAAAACAAGGAAAAAACAAAAACTGGCACTGGGCTCTAGGTTAATAGGTTAGTCCCAAAAATAATGTAAAATAGCATATTAATGCATATAAAACATCCAAAACAGATAATATAATAGCATGCAACAATAAAAAATTATAGATACATTGGAGACATATCATGGTGGCACCTGCATCTTATTTAAACACGACAAGTCAACATACGGATCAAAGGACAAGGACTTTGCAGCTATATGCACATGATGAGGAAGAGCCTTTTTCCTGTCAAATAGGAAATCATTTCTTGCCTTCCAAAGACACCATAGGAAGTTAAGAATATGAGGAATGGACCCATAAGGATGCCCCATTTGAAGAAGAGCAATAAGGATGGACTGAATATTGGAATGGCCATAAGTTAAAGCATCAGATCTAATGAACCATGAAGAGGAGAACCAAGCCGCTCGAGCAAAATCACAGAGAAAGAATAAATGGAACTCATCCTCTAGTTGGCCACACCTACAACAGTTTTGAGAGATATGAGCAGAAAAATGACCCGCTCTCAAACCTGTAGGCAAAGCACTTCTAAGAAGCCGCCAAGCGAAAGTTTGAACTCTAGGCAAAACTTTCTTTTGTTTCCAAATGAGTTTGAGAAGATCCTTCACCTCCAAAGATACTGTAGAAGGAGCAGCCACTGGGATTTGTATGAATTTCCTGCAAACAAAGTTTATAAGCAGATTTGGTAGAACAAATACCATTAGGAGTGAGATCCCAATAGAGTTTGAACAATTACAGAGGCCATAGGTTGGTGGAAAAGAGAAAAAACAAGATCATTATTCCAATTTTTTTGACTAGTTAGCCAAAGATCCTTAACTAAGGAAGGATATCTATAACCGGGCTCTTGAATAATAAGATGATCATGGATGGAATCCCACAAAGAGCACCAAGGAGTACTCTAGATTGAAATATTACCTTGCATTAACTGATAAAAAGAATGAGCTTTCAATTTGGGAAGCATTTTCAAAACAGAAGTCCAGAAAGCAGATTTGGGAGTAGAAGAAGTAGCGGACCAAATGGAAGAGCCTTGAAAATATTTAGCTTTAAGAACCAAGTAGAGTTGGGAAGAAGGGCTTTAAGCAATTCTCCAAGCCGCAACAAGAATAAGACTCTCATTAATAGCTTGCAAATTTCTAGCACCCAGCCCACCTTCTAATTTGGAATTACAAATGTCCTTCCAAGCTCTAAGGCAAAGACTTTTTCTAGAATCATTCTCCCTGATACTTGTCCACCAAAAATTCCTGATAATAGCTGTAAGTTTAGCAATAAACTTTTTAGTAAACAAGATGTTGGCCATATAGTAAACAGGTATAGCAGAGAAAACAGACTGAATCAATTCAAGCCTAGCTGCATGAGAGAGCAAATTAGCTCTGTAAGCAGGCAATTTGTTTGCAAACTTATCAAGAACAAAATTATATGCAACAGTATGATTCTTAGCAGGTAGAATAAGAGGATGACCAAGATGAGAGAAACTGGAATACATAACAGCAACAGGAAAGATTTGTTTAATATTCTAAATAGTATTTTGACTAACTTGAGCACTAAAATGAATAGCAGATTTGGCCCAGTTTGGAGTTTGCCTAGATATAGAACATAAATGTTGAATGATTTGAGCCATTAAAGTTGCCTCCTGAACAGTGGCTTGACCACAGACTAGCAAATCATCTGCAAACAACAAAGAATGAATAGAGGGGCAATTTGGACCAAGAGAAATACTTTGCAGATGATGAGCCGCAAGAGCTTCATTGTGAACCTTTCTCTTGGGAAGAGATTCTGCGCGCCATGAAGCTCTCCCCAAATAACAGAAGCCCTAGACCAAATGGTTATACAAATGAGTTCTATAAATCGTTTGCATCGCTCATAAATGATGATATGCTGGCTTTCTTCAATGATTTCTTCAACCATTAGGCTGATTTGTCTGGAATTAATTGGGTGCACATTGCCCTGTTGCCGAGGAAGGATGTGTCGATGGAAATAACACATTACAGGCCTATCTCTCTGGTACACAGTCATATCAAGCAACTGACTAAGGTGATGGTGATCAAGTTACAACATTATATTTCTTTCTTTTTTAGAGAAAAGGCGCTGGCCGAGCCCGAGAAGAGCCCGAACCTAGCCCTACTTTGAATTAACAAAGCCATCAACCGGCCATGATTACAAGGGCACCACAATACAAAGGGGATGAATGCAAAGCAAAGCGGAAAGAAGATACAAGATGCTAGGCAGAACAACACAATGGCAACAACCGGAGCCTGGCACACAACACCGTTGCCGACGACCAGCACTATGCCTACACCAACAAGCCAACTGGGAGCACGAGAGGAAGGACATCCCGTGCAAGCATTGAGCGCCGGCTACATCCACGGCCAAACTAGGGCAACACTTGAGATGTCTCCACCGTCGCAAAGGGCCACTACCCTTTCACCCAGGCTCGATGGGTGCCGCACCGGCGACCGGCAGAGTGGCTACCACATAACCCATCTCAAGGTGACCGAGTTGCCATAGGAGAAGCAGACAACGCTGACCCACGAGCAACGGAAGCCCATCCAGACGAGAACAAAAGCCGGCAGAGGCAGCACGAAGCACAGGACACGAGCTGTCGGACGAAGACGCGCCACCATGAAGAAGACCGAATAAGGTTCACCACGCAAGGGCGAGCCCGAGCATGATGAAGCAGGAACATCGGGCCGTCGTGCTTCGGAACCGGGACACCGGCCACTCCACCACCAAGAGCCAATCCCGACCGCCACCTTCAAGAAGGAGCACGCCACCGAGGTGCTGTCGACGCCCAGACGAGGGGAGAGCCGGCTTTCGCCGGAGCTCAAGGGGTAGGCGGGAGGTGCAGGCCAGGGGTTTCCCCCGGAACCACACCCAAACGCCAGATCTGGCCGTCTGGCAGCACAAGACGGCGGACTCCGCCGCCAAGGACCACCGCCGGCGTAGATCGGAGCAGATCGAGCCGGGACCGAAGCTTCTTCAAGGGACCCGGCGGAGTACGAGGAGCCGCCACTGCACCATCGACCGCGGCCTCCATGTTGCCCGCACAATCGTGGGAGGCCACCCACCAGCACCCGCCGGCGCCACCCGCCGCCCAGACCGCGCCGCGCGCCACCGGCCGGAGCCGCCGCCCCGGGAGCCACAGCCCTCCATCCAAGGAGGAGGCGCCAGATCCCCGCCGCCACCATCATCGGGCCACGCGCCAGCGCCGAGCGCCCCTCTGGTAGCGGCGGAGAGGAGGAAGAGGGAGGGGGAGAGCTCGGTGGCGGCGCTAGGGTTGCCCCCAAGTCACCTCAGAGGAGACGACACAGGGGGGGGGGGGGAGCATTATATTTCTTTGCTGATACATTGCATGCAATCTTGGTTTATCAAAGGACAAGCTATTGTGGAAAACTTAGCCCTTGCATCGGAGCTAGTTCAATGCGCGCAAAAGAGGAAAATTCCAATGATGGTCCTGAAGCTTGACTTCCGGAAGGCCTTTGATTGTGTGAATTCGGACTGCATTTTCAGCGTGATGCGCCTGCGGGGTTCTGGCGAAAATTGGGTCCGCTGGGTGTCTGCAATTCCGAATTCAGGAAGATCTAAGGTCCTAATTAATGACTGCTTGGGCGAAGATATTCCATTCAAATGTGATGTTTGTTAGGGTTATCTGTTATCCCCCTATCTTTTCATTCTGGTAGCGGACATCCTTCAGCGGTTATGTATGAAAGCTGCACACGAGGGCCACCTTGCTAGCCCCATTGAGGGATCGGAGTTCTTTCTGGTCAAGCAATACGCCGATGACACCCTGATCCTATTAAAAGGCGAGGTTTCACAGGCAGTGCAAATCAAGATGATTCTGCAGGATTTTTCAGAGTTCACAGGCTTAAAGATAAACTATCACAAGAGCACTTTTGTGCCTATTCACATGGCTGGTAGTATTGCATCTGAAGCAACTGAGATTTTGGGATGCTCTATTATCTCACTTCCTTGCACATACTTTGGTCTGCCACTTTCACTATACAAAATCTCTCTAGCAGAGGCCCTGTTTGTTTGGGCTTTTACTTTTGCTTTTGCAGCTTTTTCATTTTAACTAAAAAGCCATAAAAGCTCCTAAATAGATGCTTTTGGAGCTTTTATGGCTTTTGATGAATCAATATAACAATATTTAGCTCCAAAAGCCATAAAAGCTCCAAAAGCACCTATTTAGGAGCTTTTATGGCTTTTTGGGCAAAGTGAAAAAGCTTCAAAAGTAGAAGCAAAAGCCCAAATAAACAGGGACTTAATGCCAGTTATACAAAAGATTGATCGGCGTATTTGCGGGCTGGCTGGCCACTTACCTTTCTTGGGGGAGTAGCCTAACTATGATTGATGCAGTGCTTTCCTCCATACCGAATTACTACATGGATTGCATTAAGTGGGATAACAGTAGCATCCAAAAATAAGATACGACGGAATTTCTTGTGGCAGAAAAAACCTGACAGGCAGAAGGCCGACTGTTTAGTAGCCTGGGATCATGTGGTTTTGCCTAAACAGACTCGGGGTCTTGGCATCAGAGATATGGCTGCGCATAATGATGCCATGTTGTGTAAATTTGTGAGCAAGATCCTTCAAGGCTCTTCTATGCCCTGCTACAGTTGGTTCCAGGACAAGTACTTGAGCAAGAATCTATCTCCTGATGAATGCAGAAATGACACACCTCTCTGGAAAGCGCTGCCTCAGTTCATCCCGTTGGTACAACAATCCTCATCGTGCTCTATTGGTAATGGAGAGCTCACTTCTTTTGGTTTGAGAAATGGTACTATATTGGCCGTTTTGCCGTAGTGTTTCCAACTCTGGTAACCTTTGACCGAGATAAGTTCTGCTCAGTATCCTCTCAGTTTCGATACACTTGGGAGTTACAGCTGCATCCGAACCTCTCGCGAACTGCCACCAACGAGCTAGCTAATTTACATCAGTTACTTCACGGCGTGCAGGCTCCTACAGTGGCTGCCAATGATCTACGAATGGATGTGTTCTCGGGTAAGGCGGCCACTGCTCACAATTTCTATAGCCTGCTTACCTTTCGAGTTTTCAACTGGGAGCCAGCAAAGATGATCTGGTATGCGGTAATTCCCAAGAAATGGCGGGTCTTTCTTAGGCTTGCTTGCAAGGGCCGACTGAATGTGCGAGTCTACATGTTGAATGAGCAATGGAAGAACGTTGATCACTGCTTTTGTGATTTGTGTCCGGCCGCTGAGACTGTGGAGCACTTGATCATGAGATGTGCGCCGGCCCATTTTAATTGGAGCAAGCTGGGCATCTTACAATAGGCCACTGACTCTTGTTCACTGCTGCAGTTTATCAACACTTTGCAGAACATTAACCGCAGTCTATTAACACTTTGCAGGACATTGACCACCATTGGCATGTGCTTTTTGCGGCTTGTGCAGTTCAGCTCTGGAAGGTCCGCAATGCTCGAGTATTTGAACACGTCTACATGCCAGATACTGCTTCTTGTCATGCTATTGCAGAAATGGCTCAGCTTCCGTGCTATTGAACAAATAATGATGCCTTGAAGAATTTCCTTTGATCCAAGTCTGAGATCCTCAAGACAGCCGCATAGTATTTATCTTGTACCCTGTATCTTTTTGTCTTTTTACGGTTCTGTTTTTCTAGGTGTACATGCCTCTGGCCACATCGCATGTACTCAAACAATTCTCACATTTTGGTCTGGTTTTGGAATATATAAGGGAGATTGCGGCCTGCCTTCTTATCCCCAAAAAAATGGATACATGATGTCCAATATTTCATCCAGATGAAGACAGTGGTCATTGTTTCCTAAACCGCAAATACGTCAAGGCTGTTTGGACATGGTACTTTATACTTATTTCTTTATAATCTCATTCTAAACTTTATCAAATACTTGATACCCAAGTGTACACGTATGACAAGAGAAGACAATGAAGAGTTCTAAGAATACGATCGAACAATGCTTACGAACCATGGCTGGTTAACATTCATAGGTTTTGACTCAGTAAATTCAACGAAGATGCATGGAAAACATGTGTGGTGTAGACTTAGGATTGAAAGGTATCATCAATATCTATCGATAAATTGCCTAATTTCCGGTGAGAGGAATCCCAAATCACTGTAGTTCACCGGCCCATACTTACGCGAATCTCAAGACCCAGGTCTCTCGGATATGCTCATAGGGGCAGGATATGCGTGCGTGCATTTATAGGTGAGTGTATATTCATGTATGCTGGTGTCTGCGTCTGTACTATGTTTCTAATAAAATATGAACAGTCCTACGTCTTCTTCTTTTTTGAGAAGCAACTTCTTCTTCAAAGAAGGTAACAAGTTTCCTGTCTCTACATGCTTGTATGGACGCATCCATCCATCTAGACCAAAGATAATCAGTGAAAATGTCGCTCGACATGTGTTGACATCAGATTTTGGCACGGCATAAAAGGAAAATAAGATGGCCTCGAGTGAAAGGGTTTTTAGCATGAAAAGTTTCATGTTGCCAAGTGGAACAACTTTGATGTTCAGGTTATTGTCTTCCGACCTCATCTTAGGGGCCGAAATTGTACTCTGAGTGACAGAATTTAGGGTTCCGAGTAGTTTTCGGCCGATTACACCTTCAGGACGACCTCAGATGAAAGAGCATTCCAAATGAATTGTCTTCGTCTCATCGAGGCAATCGATTTTCATATATAAATCGTCTCGATCCGAGTTCGTATCCAAAAGTTAGAGGTGATATACTGCAGACTGACCCTGAACAGAAATATGGCGCGAGGTACCAGACATATGTCTGATGGGTCGCGCGAGCCATTCGGCCATCAAGACGGCCTTGAATCGAAAAATCTTCAACATGAAAAAGTTTCGTCTCATCGAGCTGATCGATTTGCGTATATAAATCGTCTCAATCTGAGGTCGTATGCGACCTGGGGAGGCAAATTAAGATCAGGCTATGTTTTCATTCGGGAAATCTGAGTGAAAAGCTTACCATCCGAGTGAAAAGCTTACCGTCCGATTAAAACTTGCTGATCCAGTAAAAGATTGTCATCCGAGTGAAAATATAATCATCCGTGTGGAAGATTGCCATCTGAGTGAAAATATTGCCATCCGAGTGAAAATATTACGGATCCGAATGAAATATTGTTATCCAAGTGATAGTTTGTCGTTCGGGTAAAGGATTGCTGTCCGAGTGAAAATATTACAAATCCGAATGAAATTGTCATCCGAGTGAAAGCTTGTTGTTCGGGTGAAAGATTGCCGTCCGAGTACAGAAGTTTAGTCGGACGATCCGAGTGAAAGACTCTAATATCCGAGTGGAGAGATTCAGATCCGAGTGCTCCGACCAAAAGCTGAAGATGTGCCCAAAAAGTTATCCAGATTGGCTCGGATGAAAAAGTGTTCAACACGGAAGTTGTGGGTATCGTCAAAACGGTCAACTTTGCTTTTGGAGTCATCATCATCTGAGATAGTATATGTCCTGTAAATTCTCTACAAGACTCGGACAGTCCAGTCAGCTGCAAGACCGAGTCCGACTGGAAGTTAAAGATGACCTTGTAGAGTATTCAAGATGGCCTTGTTTGGAAAAATGATCAACATGAAAGTTGTTCATCTCGTCGAGACGCAGAAATTTGATATGTTGGCCGTCTTGATCGGAGGTCATATGCACATTTGAAGGCCCGCGCAAGGAGGGAGGCAGAAGATTGGGCCAGATTCAGACTGAATCCGAGTTGAAATAGAACTAGAACTCTAGGACGTGAATTGATGAATCCTTTACTTGTAAGGAAAGTATAGATGAATCCTTTACTTGTACGGGAAGTTCGGCCGCCTCTTATATATGTTGGAGGTGACGGCCGATTGAACAACACACAATCGAACAAATCAATATATTACTTTTTCATCGACGTTTTATCTCTCCACCGTTTTCTCTCTCATTCTTCGCTGTTCTTCGTGTTTGAGAGCTGCGAATCCCAAGGCTCTAGGGGCAAGCGAATCGACCTAGGGCAGCCCATAGTCGCCGCACTCCCTGACGGGGTCCCTCCCGGGTGTGTGGGGTTTTGGGTCTGCAAAAGCGCCCGCCGACTGTCTTGCGTATCGCGCTGTCGGTCGGGTCTCCTTCGACGTGAGCTGCGGTGCATCACCCCCGGCGTTGAGGGTACACGTGACGTGTTCGTCTGTCAACACACTTTTTGGCGACTCCGCTGGGGACTGAAGATCAATCGTCATCATCCACCATGTCCGATCTTCCCAAGCCATCTGAGGTAGACGCCGATAACATCATTAAGCCCAGTCTTGATGAGATATTGGCCGATCATCGCCAAATCTATGAAGAGTACAAGAAGGGGCGCGAAGAGAAGGATTTGCATGAGTTCCTTGCAAAATTCAAGGTGGATCGCCAAGGCAACATCACTCCGATTGAAGAAATCAAGTTCCCTCCTCTTCAAGCCGAACAGGTTAAACCCTCTGTGAGTACTACCTTTTCTCCTGAGCAGTGGGCTGAGAATGAGAGTCGTATTGCTGATGGTAACAATCTGGTCTATCAAACTTTCATAGAAAATACTAATGCTCAGAAAAATATATCTCAATCATCTAGTGGTAATGGTGGTGTAGCTGCTAGTGTGCAAAACCCTAATCTGGCTTTACCTATTTCATCGGCACCTCCCATGCCGATGACTTATTATCCTACCCAAACAAATCAGCTTGTGGCTGCACCCATTAATCCTATTATGAGCATGCCAGGTTTGGTGGCAACGCCGAACCAAACCGTACCTACAGGTACAACCACTCGGCCACTACCGAAATATGGTTCGACATACTTGCCACAGTTCCTACCTATAGCTAGTAGTCCTACTCCTCCTATGCCACTGCAACAAGCTTCATCGTCTACTACAGACGATGCCCTAGCTAATTTTAGAGAAGAGATGGCTAAGATGCTTCGAGAAAATTTTGGATTTGAGTTACCTCGGAATCGTATTTACCAAAAACTGTATCCCGAGTACTTTGATGCCATCCAGTGCTCTCCGGGATATAAAATTCCAGATTTTGTTAAGTTTAATGGAGAAGGCACAAAAACCACATGGGAGCATGTTAGTCAATACTTGGCACAATTAGGTGAAGCAGGCTCACTAAATGAATTGAAAGTGCGTTTATTTCCTTTATCATTAACTGGTACCGCATTTTCATGGTTTTCTTCTTTACCACATGGTTCCATCCGGGTTTGGTCGCAGCTAGAGCAGAAATTTCATGATCATTTTTATAGCGGCGACAATTAACTCAAGTTGTCACATCTAACATGGGTTAAACAGAAGCATGATGAATCGGTCTCCGATTATGTCAAGAGATTCAGAGAAACAAAAAACTGATGTTATAGTTTGGTGATAACTGAGAGAGACTTGGCAGACCTAGTGTTGAGTGGTTTGAGAACTCCCATTAGAGAAAAACTAGAAGGCTATGAGTTCTTAAATATCAACCAAGTCTTAGAAAGGGCTTTGGCTCAGGAAAGCCGAAGCAAAGATCTCACAGAAGTGCATAGATATAAAGCTGATCGTCCTAAGATGAACATGGTTGAATATGATAGTGATCACTCGGACGATGAGGGTGACATTTATGCTACTGAATTTGTTTGGCCGTCTAAGGCCAAACCATTTACTTGCAATGATCTGAAACCGATTCATAAGAATCGTTCATAAGAATCGTGATGAAGAGATGAAGTTTACTTTTAACATTGCCAAGTGTGATAAAATATTTGATGCTTTGTTGCAAGCTAAAATTATTAGAATTTCTCATACTTTACCGCCGTTTGAAGAGCTGAAACAGCTCGCTTATTGCAAGTATCATAATTCTTTTTCTCATGCTACTAATGATTGCAATGTTTTTTGACGACATATACAATCGGCCATTAATGTCGGACGATTGAACTTTTCTGAGATGCAAGTTGATAAACAACCCTTTCAAATGAATACCATCGATTTGGAGGGGAAGAAGCTACTCATTCGGCCGGAGGTAGCCGAATCTGCTAATAAAGCTAATGTCATTATTGGTGAGCCCAGGAAAGACAAGGAGGGCGACAAGGTCTTGGGGAGACATGTCGTACTTGATAAGCAACCCGATGGCAAGGAAGTGATCAAAATCACCATCAGGAATCCTACACTCGGGGGGCAACCACAAGTGCAAGAAAATACTCGTGTGAAATTTGTCAAGCCCAAGAGTCCAGAAGTTGGCAAGTGGAAGAGTAATGAAGCTAAAGTACAGCGCAAGCGGGTCAAGCCAACTTTTGATATGTTGCTGTCCAAGTATGCCAATCAGTCGGCTGCTTCCAACTCTAACTGGCCATCACACTTGAAGCGACCAAGGTCACCATCAGATGATATGTTCAGTCGGTATATGAAACCGAGTGGACCAATGGCACCGTTTCCAGAAGAGCAATGACAATATGTTTGGGATCGACTTGACTACTCACATAAGGGTCGACTGAACATTGGTGACTATCACTCGGCTGGTCAAAATATGCGACCGAGTGGAAACTATCCTAGTGTAAGAATGCACCCAGGAGGAAGCCATCCGAGTGAAAAAATGTGGTTGGGTAGATTCCGTCCGAGTGAATTCTATCCGAGTGAGTTCCATCCGAGTGGATCCCATCTGAGTGGCATCCATTCGAGTGGATTCCATCTGAGTAAAAAGGTGCGCCTGAGTGGAAATTTCATGCATTTGGAAAGTAAAAAAGAATGGCGTGTTAAGTCACCAAGTGCTGCAGCAGTCGAGTCATGAAAAGGAAAGGAAAAAATCAATGCCGACTCACTTATCTTGGGAACCAAAACGTTCCCCATACAGCAGCTGATTGTTCATAACAACCCGACTGAGCAGATACTTGCTATTGCGCCAAAGCACTCGGGTAATGACCATGAAGCAAGCACTAGCCAAGTGAAGCTGAGAGACCCTAAATACACTCAGCCAAAGTGGTGTCCTCCAGGGCTAACAAAAACACAGAAGAGGAAACTGCAGAGGTTAAGGAGTCAAGAGATGGTAGAGCTAGAGGCCGAGAAGCAAAGGGACAATTTATTCAATGACACTCGGCCCATGGAACCTACAAAACAAGTGTGGAGGCCTAAACAAATACAAGATGTAGTATCTTCTACACCTATCACAGCAGCGCCTATACCAAAAAAGGAGGACGATGCAATCATTGCATCGTCTACGTTACCTATTGCTTCCTCTTCACCTAGACAGATTTCAAAATCAGTGGATACACTAGGGGAAGAGGATGATATGTTGGACTACGAGTCTACACCGGTTCATGAATGTATGGATATCAATATGGTGTATTACTTACCCGCTGAATTTTGCGCTGTAGATGAAGAAGGGGAAGTGGCTCAGCTGGATTTTGGCCCTAAAAATGCAATATTCGAGAAGCCAAAAGAACCAGTAACGCATCTGAAACCATTATATCTCAGAGGACATATTAATGGGTCGCCGCTCACTCGGATGCTTGTTGATGGTGGTGCTGTGGTAAATCTTATGCCTTATTCGGTCTTCAAGAAACTTGGTTTGCCCGACACTACTAGAGAAATGCTTATAGGTAGGACCTCAGTAGTAGCGCTGGAAAATAGCAACCGTTGCTACTAGTTAGCAGTAGCGCTGTTCTAGGGAAGCGCTACTAGTAACTCTTTAGCAGTAGCGCTGGAAAACAAAAACGCGCTACTACTATGTGGGACCAGACGAGGCCACCGACGGTAGCTGTAGTAGCAGCGCTGTCCAAAATCTAGCGCTACTACTAAGACTTTAGCAGTAGCGCTTTATTTTACAGCACCGCTACTGCTAATGGGCCCCACTTAGTAGTAGCGCTTTTCCTGGCCAGCGCTACTACTAAGTACCATAGCAGTAGCGCTTTCTGGGAAGCAGCGCTACTGCTAGTTGCGGCTGGTGCCACCTTTTCACCTCCCCTCCCCCTCCTCCCCCACTTTGCCATCTCTCCCCCCTCCTTTCCCCTCTCCCCTCTCCACCATTGTTGCCCTTCTTCTCTCTTCCTCCTACCTCTCTTCTCTCCTTATTAATGTCCCCCTCCACCATAACTCTACTCCATAAATGGCCTCTCATCTCTCTCTTCCTCCTACCTCTCTTCTCTCCTCATTAATGCCCCCCTCCGCCATAACTCGCTCTCCATTAGTTAGCTAGAGTCATCTCTCCTCCACAACAACTAGATCTAGCTAGCTATTTAGCCATCCACACTTTCGATCCGTATAGGTAGCGAAAGGCCTCATCATCTAACCGTGCTAATCTCTCGATCGGTCTCTCTCGGGAGATATATAGGTGAGTAAAAAGTTGTTCATTTCAAGAATGGGAATATGTGTGTGAATGAGAATATGTGTGTTTGGGATATGGAGAGTTTTGTGCGAGTGACATGCCCCCGAGTTGCTTATGTTTTGCCGAAATGTCAATTTATTTCCGTTTCGGTGAATTTTGAGCAAACTCGATATGTCCTATTTTTAGGCAAGGTCATGCCAAAATTTTATATGACTTTGAAGCATGCATGCATGCATTTTGTTTATAACCCTTTTGCTTGTTATACCGTGCAGTCGGTCATGAAGGTGAGTGGATGGAACGTGGAGCGATACATGCAATCCGCGGTGATGAACGTGTATGCAAATAATCGGACTAGGATTAGATGTCCATGTGCAAGATGCAAAGGAGTCCTTTTGGATCCTTTTGATCGTGGCACTTTGAAGGCGCACCTGCTGATGAATGGTTTCATGGATGGCTATACTCGGTGGATAAGCGAAGAAGATGATGATGATGAGGACGTCCACATTGCAGGGAATAACGGCATGGGGCTAGACGAAGAGATGACTGATCGACACGAAGATGATGGCGCCAGACATGGCGGCGGGGAAGAGTCCGGAAATGACGGCGGCGAAGAAGATTTCGGACACGGCGAAGAAGAGTACGGACATGGCGGAGAAGAGGCGGCGGTCACACCGCAGTCTTCGACGCTACTAAGTGCAGTTGTGCAGGACCCTCATGTTCGAGACCTCCTTCGCAAGAGTACGACTAGTGAGAGAGCTGCTTCTAGAGAGGAGGCCAAGCTGGCGCAACTTGAAGTAGACTCGAAGACTCCATTGTATGACGGTTGTGATCTCGAGGTAACCCGCCTGAGTTTCACGCTCGAACTTCTAAAGATGAAGGCCAAAAACAAATGGACAGACAAAAGCCTTGATGAGCATTTGAAGTATCTACATAATAAAGTTCTTCCGGCGGGGAACTTGTGTCCTACTAGTGTCGAGGAGGCCAAGAAAATCATTTGCCCTTTGTTTTGCCGCACATTAGGTACCATGCATGCATCAATGATTGCATCATTTATCGGGGGGAGCACGAGGAAAAAACCAGCTGTCCAGTGTGCAATGCTTCTCGATACAAGAAGGCAGGAAAGAAAGCTCCTCAGAAAGTTGTATGGTACTTTCCGATCACTCCCCGTCTGCAGTGGTATTTCGTAGATCCTAAGGAAGCAAAGCTCATGCGCTGGCACGCGGAGAGGAAGAAGCCCGACGATGGAGATGATCCGAAGCTGAGACACCTTGTAGATGGTAGCCAGTGGAGAGCATTCAACGCCGTATATGGATTTGCTGCAGAAGATCCAAGGAACATCGTGCTTGGTGCGGGTACCGATGGCATAAATCCGTTTGGAAACCAGAACACCAACCACAACACATGGCCCGTCTTTGTATGGATGTACAACCTCCCCCCATGGAAGTGCATGAAGACATAGTACATACACATGAGCATGCTGATTCAAGGGACGAAACAACCGGGAAATAATATTAACCTGTATATGGGGCTTCTGAAAGAGGAGCTAGACACGTTATGGAAAACACCGGCATGGACATGGGACGCCAGCAAAGGAGAGTATTTCTATATGAGAGCCACGCTGATGACGACGGTGCACGACTATCTCGGTTACGGGTACACCTCAGGCCAGGTGTGCCACGGATACTGCGGATGCACAAGGTGCATGGATGATACAACGTCTCAGCAGCTTACGTCAACGAAAGATGGCGGGTCCGAGAAAATCGTGTACATGGGGCATCATAGATGGCTCGAGAAGGATGACCCGTGGAGAAAGCGTGGAGATCTATTCAATGGGTTGGCTGAGCATCGAGGACCTCCACGTAAGAGGAGCGGCACCGAAATCGACGAGCTATTGAAAAACTGGGCACAGTGCCCCGCGCCGGGAAAGACGATGAAAAAGGCGCCAGAGCCGCTGCTGAAGGTATGAAAAACGAGGTCTGTTTTCTGTGACTTGGAGTACTGGCCCAATCACGACATGCCTCATTGCCTTGGTCAAATGCATATCACAAAGAATGTCCTCGAGAGCTTGCTTGGCACACTGATGAACATGCCAGAGAAGACCAAGGATGGGCCGAAAGCAAGGAAAGACTTGGAAGATTTGAAGATTAGGAAAGATCTCCACCATAAAAAGTCAACGGAGGAGACGGAGATGGAGACGGAGGAGGGGGAAAGGGGCAGAAAAGTCAACAAGAAGGAGGAGAATTATTGCCCCCCTTCTTGCTTCACCTTAAGTGCGAAGGAGATCGATCAATTCATCAAGTGCCTTATGGGAATCAAAGTCAGCTCCGGTTACTGTGGGAAGATAAGCAAATTTCTAGGCCCCAAGAAGAAAAGGTTCAGCGGGATGAAGTCTCATGACTGTCACGTGATGATGACGTAGATACTCCCGGTTGCCATTAGAGGGATAATGGAGAAGCACGTCTGTGACACGCTTACTGGTCTCTGCAACTTCTTCGACGTTATCTCTCGAAAGTCCATAAGTGTGAAGCAGCTCCGAATGCTACAGGAAGAGATCGTTGTCATACTATGTGAGCTTGATATGTACTTCCCGCCCGCGTTCTTTGACATCATGGTGCATCTGTGTGTCCACATCGTGGACGACATCATCGACCTCGAGCCGACATTCCTTCACAGCATGATGCCGTTCGAGAGGATGAATGGGGTCATCAAAGGATTCGTTCGTAACATGTCCCGTCCCGATGGGAGCATCGTCCAGGGGTATTTGACGCATGAGTGCATCTCCATTTGCGAGAATTATATAGGCGTCGGAGACCCTGTTGTTGGTTTGCCCATCAAGAAGCACAATGGGAAGCTCGAAGGAGATGGTCACAACAACGGCTGGAGGGAATTGCACGTGGACTACTCGGATCAACAGAATGACTTTGACAGGGCTAACTTAGTAGTGCTACAACATCTAGATGTGGTAGATGATTATGTGGCACGGCACAAAAAAAGCAACGCAAAGAAGTACCGTGATAAGGGGATGCTCAAGACGGACAACGAAGTTACTATAGAGCACAACGCCACTTTCTTGCGTTGGTTCAAAGAGCAAGTTCTTGAAAATCCCCCGGAAGAGGGCAGTTCGGACTGATTGCTCATACACGCCTTAGCACGTGGCCCCGCGCCCAAGCTCGCGACCTATAAGTCATACGATATCAATGGGTACACATTCTACACGAAGGCCAAAGACATGGACAGTGATTACGAGAACTCCGGGGTGACAATTGAATGTGTGACCGACGCCAATGGCACAACTGCAAGATTCTACGGAAGGGTCGAAGAGATCTGGGAGCTTGACTATGCTTGAATGCACGATGCGACGATGTTCCGTGTCAGATGGGCCAAGGACATCGTAAGAGAAAACAAGTATTTCACTACCATGTCTATACCCGATGCGAAGAGCACTCCCGTGAACGTTAACGTCATCGCCAAAAATGAGCCATGGGTACACGCTAAGCACGTGACACAATGCTTCTTCATAACCGACCCGGCCAATCCCAGTCGTGTTGTCGTGAGGAGATCCAAAAGGAGCATCGTCGGAATGGATGGAGTCGCCAACGAGGAAGACTACGACCAATACGACAACCCGATGAGGGAAGATGACGATGACGATGAAGCATACGTGAAAAGAAGAATCAATACTACATTACCTAAGAAAGATCGTACTCCATGGTTCCGGAAAAGTCACAAGGAGGGGCTCAATTATTCGGCAACGAACAAGAAAGGGAAGAAGGTCAATGTGAAACATCGTCGACGCAGCTGAGAAACCATCATTTATATATATGTATCTATTTTGTGTACGCACTTAAGTAACCATTATCGGTCAAATGACGTAATCGTATCCCCCTTCAATTACATGCATGGTTCCGGTGATATTCGCGTAGTGTGGGAGGGAGACGCCGTCGTCGGGAGAAAAACAAAAAAAAAACAAAAACAAAAGGGAGAAAGCAATACAAAAGAAAAAGAAAAGTAAACAGAAAAGAAAAGGAAAATAATAAAAAGAAAAGAAAACTAAAAACTAGAAAAGGAAAATAATAAAAAGAAAAGAAACATAGTAGTAGTGCTGGGTTGGGGACAAGCGCTATAGCTAAGTTAGCTATAGCGCTGGATACAGGTCAAGCAATACTGCTATTTATATTTAGAAAAATAAAATAAAATTGGAATAGTTAGCAGTAGCGCTGGTTTAGGAACCAGCGCTATAGCTAAGTTAGCTATAGCGCTGGTTCCTAAACCAGCGCTACTGCTATTTTGAGTTAACCACCCGCGCGGGCTCAAAATTTGGCCAAGTCCCATTCCCCCCCAGTCTCCCACCTCTCCCCCTCCTCTCTCTGCTCTCGCGCTCCGCCGTCGCCCCTGCCCACCGGCCGTCGCCTGTTGACCAGGACCTCGACGCCGACCCGAGCCCCTGCCCGCCCTCGGCCTCGACGCCGGCCTCATCCTCCTCCTCGTCCGCGCTGCTCCGACCTCCTCCTCGTCCGCGCCGCCGCTGCTCTGACCTCCTCCTCGTCCGCGCCGGCCTCCTCCTCCTCCTTTTCCGCGCTGCTCCGGCTTCCTCCTCCTCCTCAGGTACTGCCGACAACCTGCCCCCACCTCCCCCTGTCTCTATCTATTAGGTTTTATTTTTTTTAGAAATGAAACTAGGTTTTCAATTTAGGGTTCAATTAGGTAGGCAGTAGGAATCAATTTTTGGGTTCAATTTAGTAATTTTTATCAGGACAAAATATTTTTAGCAAAGAAAATTTCTAGGGTTCTAGGGTTCATAAGTCAAAAGTTATAGACATTTCTTTAACCGGAAAATTAGGTGATGATGTTGCCGCTTTAAACAAAATTAGTAAAATAAAAAACAATAGCATTTAGCTGGGGCATTTAGCTAGGAAATAAAAAATAGTAGCAAAAATTTTAGCTATAAAAAATAGTAGCAAATTATTTGTAGCTAGGCAATTTATCAAAAACAGTGGACTTTTTTAACTATAAATAAAAAACAGTAGCAAATTGCCTAGCTACAAATATTTTTTGTAGGTTTATAAAATAGCTATAAGTAAAAGTTAGCTAGGCAAGTGGCCTATGTTTTGCCAGAATGTTGATTCACTTCCGTTCCGGCAAATTTCAGGCGCTCCAAATGTCCACTTTTTAGCAAAGGTCATGCCGAAAATTTCCGTGATTTTTGGCATGACTAGTGCTAGAAACTAGGACATATGGAGTGCCCGGGATTTGCCGGGGGGAATGAATCAACATTCCGACCAAACATAGGTGAGGGTGTCCTAGATTTAGGGGTCCTCGGGCGTCTGGGCTACGTGACGTGGGCCGGACTGATGGGCCATGAAGATACAAGACAGAAGACTCTCTCCCGTGTCCAGATGGGACTCTCCTTGGCGTGGATGGCAAGCTTGGCATTCGATATGAAGATTCCTTTCTCTGTAACCGACTTTGTACAACCCTAGTCCCCTCCGGTGTCTATATAAACCGGAGGGTTTTAGTCCGTAGGGGCAATCATAATCAGACAGGCTAGACTTCTAGGGTTTTAGCCATTATGATCTCGTGGTAGATCAACTCTTGTAATACTCATATTCATCAAGATCAATCAAGCAGGAAGTAGGGTATTACCTCCGTAGAGAGAGCCCGAACCTAGGTAAACATCGTGTCCCCCTCTCCTGTTACCATCGATCTTAGACGCACAGTTCGGGTCCCCCTACCCGAGATCCGCCGGTTTTGACACCGACATTGGTGCTTTCATTGAGAGTTCCGCTGTGACGTCGAAGACAGGGTTGATGGCTCGCCTTGTTATCAAGGACAGTATCACCTCTGGAGGATCCCTGGCCTCAGGCCAAACCCTCCGGCTGGGCGGCTTTATCATGACCGCCCGTCCGGCCGTTAAGCCGACGATGACTTCTCGGGTCATCAAAAATCGCCTCCGCGTTGACTCCGAATACTCCAAACGGATGGATCCGACGGAGTTGTCATCTTTAAACGAACTCCTGGATCGCATCGCCACCTTGGGGGTCGTTACAGACTATGATCGGATTGGGCTTAAACCCGATCAGAGAGAAATCAAATCTCCACCGATCACCCATCAGATAGCGGTGGTAGAAGAGCAAAACAACAACTCTTCCCCTGTGTTGAGGATGAACTATGTTCGGATTTCCGAGCTCGAAGAGCCGGATACCTGTCTGCGGAATGGCACGCCCTGTCCTCCGAACCTAGAATCGGACGATGGGCCTGAAAAATCAGTCGATATCCCGAAGCCCGAATTATTAAGCTCGGAAGTTTCTCAAACTCCGGATCCTAAACTGGGTCAGAGTTCAGATTTAAAGCCACCCACCCACCCAGATATACGCGATCTCATGTACGTACGACAGCAGTCTTAGGAAATAGTCCATCACTTTTGGGCCAGATTCCTCCTTGTCAAAGACAAGATTGAAGATTGCCGCGACGAAGACGCGATCTCAGCATTCTGCAACAATTGCACTTACGAAGGAATCCTCAACACCATCAACCGCCGTCGTGTATCACACTTCGCTGACTTGGCAACCATAGTACAGAAGTACTGCGCAATGGAAAGCGGCTGGAAAACTCAGGCAGCTCGTCGGGAACCACTAGTTTCCACTCAACCCCTAGTCCGAGCAAAAAGGATGCACCCCCATGGGGTGCCCGACCCAATAGTAAAGAAATCTACGCCCATTACGGGGCGTGGAACCGTTCTAGAGGGATGGCTTGATAGGCCATGCAAAATACACACAACACCCGATACCGTACCAACTCACAGCCTTAGAGCATGTTGGATACTCCGGCAAGTGGCCAAGAGCGGCAAGGATGTCCTCACCAAAAACACCTCAAAACAACACCCCCCAGAAGACGACAACCTCAGAGTATTGACGGTCTTCGAGACCTTCGCTTCAAACAATAGGCGCAAAAGGGCACTCCGCGACCTCGCCGAAGTCTGCCAAGTCGCAGCAATAAACCCCTGGAATGACACTGCCATAACTTTCAATGCCAGTGACGAACCTAAATCCAGGACAGTCCGGGCACCAGCTGCCTTGGTCCTCAGTCCAATCGTGGACGGCTTTCGGCTCACCAAAGTACTCATGGACGGCGGCAACAGACTAAACCTCATCTATGAGGACACGCTCAACAAAATGGAAATAGACAGGAGCCGCATCGAGCAAAGTAGCACGACCTTCTGAGGAATCATTCCCAGTCGGGAGGCGCGGTGCGCGGGAAAAATCACATTCGATGTGGTATTCGGCACGCCGGAGAATTATCGGTCCGAAGAGATGACCTTCCAAGTGGCCCCTTTCAACAGTGGATATCACGCCCTATTGGGGCAAGATGCATTTACACGCTTCCAAGCTATACCTCATTACGGGTACATGAAGCTCAAGATGCCCGGGCCCAATGTTATTATCACTCTTTCCAGTGATCCGGACATAGCACTCCGCGCCGAAAACAAAACCGCATCCCTGGCCCTCGAGGCATTGTCCGAAGCCCTCGCGGCCGAAGAATTAGCCGCACTACACTCCACGGTGGATAGGGACGACGTAATCCTGGACAAGCGACCCAAATCCACCTCCTTCAAACCATCAGACGAAATCATCAAATTCCAGGTCCACCCAATGGACCCCAAGAAGACAGCCTCTATCGGGGCACAGCTGGACCCAACGGTTGACGCCGCATTACGAGCGTTCCTACGCGAAAATTGGGACATATTTGCCTGGCACCCTTCTGATAGGCCAAGAATCCCATGTAGGTTGGCCGAACACAGCCTCAATATATTGAAGGGATACAAGCCGGTCAAACAAACACTGCGGCGCTTTTCCGAGCCCAAACGACAAGCTATGGGGGAGGAGCTGGCCAAGTTAATCGAGGCCGGATTCATCAAAGAAATAAAACATCCGGACTGGCTAGCAAACCTGGTGATCGTACCAAAGAAGGATAAATCCTGGCGCCTATGTGTCGATTTCAAAGACCTCAACAAAGCCTGCCCCAAGGATCCCTCCCCCCTCCCCCGCCTCGATCAGATCATTGATGTTACTGCAGGACACGACTCACTGTGTTTCCTCGACGCATACTCCGGATACCATCAAATCAAAATGAAGGAGTCCGATCAAGCCGCAACGGCATTCATTACCCCATACGGGCCTTTCTGCTTCAACACTATGCCCTTTGGGCTTAAAAACGCCGGCGCTACCTACCAACGCATGATTCAAACATGCCTGGAGAAGCAAATCGGCAAGACAGTTGAAGCATACATGGATGATGTCGTCATCAAGACCAGACACGTCGAGTCATTAATAGACGACTTACGTCTCACATTCGACAACCTCCGTGCATATGACATCAAGCTCAATCCGGAAAAGTGCATTTTCGGCGTTTCCGCTGGAAAGCTGCTGGGCTTCATTGTTTCCAGTAGAGGAATTGAGGCAAATCCAGCCAAAATTCGAGCTTTGTCACAACTGGCTACACCAACTGACCTTAAACAGGTCCAAAAACTAGTCGGATGCGTGGCAGCTTGAAGCCGCTTTATCTCCAGACTTGGAGAAAAAGCATTGCCACTGTACCGCCTTCTCCGATGCACCGACCACTTCGAGTGGACGGATGCAGCAACGGCCAGACTGGAAGAAGTAAAGGCTCTTTTAGCAAGCAACCCAATCCTGGCCGCGCCAAACGTCGGCGAACCAATGTTGTTATACATCTCTGCGACTCACCAGGTGGTGAGCGCAGTGCTCGTCGTTGAACGGGAGGAGGACGGACACAAATTCCCGCTTCAGAAGCCGGTATACTATGTATCCACCGTCCTCACACCATGCAAATCCTGGTACCCTCATTACCAAAAGATAGCATACGCGGTCTTCATGGCATCCGGAAACTATGACACTACTTCCAAGAATGCTCGATCACGGTGGCTTCCGAAGTACCACTCAATGACATAATAAACAACCGCGATGCTACGGGCCGGATTGCCAAATGGGCCATTGAGCTCCTGCCATTCGACATAACGTATATACCGCGCCGAGCCATTAAATCCCAAGTGTTGGCTGACTTCATCGCCGAATGGACACAGGCCAAACTCCATAAAGAGTACGGCACATATTCCAACTGGGTCATGTACTTCGATGGCTCTAAGATGCTGGCCGGTTTTGGAGCAGGCGTCGTCTTAACATCCCCAACGGGAGACACAGTCCAGTACGTACTCCAAATCTTATATACAGACTCCAATAATGCAGCCGAATACGAGGCCTTACTGCATGGTCTTCGGATGGCCGTCTCCATGGGCATACAACGTCTGAAGGTGCGCGGGGATTCAAATCTCGCAATATCCCAAATAAACGGAGACTTTGACGCAAAAGATCCGAAAATGGCGGCCTATCGTAACGCCGTACTCAAAATATCAGCCCGGTTTGAGGGACTCGAGTTTGATCATGTGGCTCGAGAAAGTAATCAAGCGGCGGATGTCCTTGCTCGCATGGGAGCCAAGCGCGACCCCGTCCCACCTAAGATCTTTCTGGAACGGCTCTTCAAGCCATCCGTGGTGTGGCAGGATGAAAGCGGCAACACTAGCCCGGACCCGATCATACCCCCTGAGTCCGAGCACAATACCGATATCATCGGGGGCTCAGCCATCGAAGCAACACCATCGGCCCATCTCATAATGGTAGTAATTGCCCCATGGACCGAACCCTTCTTGGCCTACCTTAATAGGCGAGATCTCCTAGAGGATCCTAATGAGGCTCGCTGCATTGTCCGGCGCTCGAAAGCCTACAAGGACCATGACGGTGAGCTCTACAAGAAAAGCGCTACCGGAGTCCTTCAAAGATGTATCTCTGAAGAAGAGGGGCGGCAGCTCCTGGCCGAAATCCATGCTGGCCTTGGCGGTCACCATGCCGCGGCTCGGGCCCTTGTGAGTAAAGCCTTTCGTTCAGGTTTCTTTTGGCGTACGGCCCGAGCAGATGCACAGGACCTTGTCCAACATTGTGTCGGATGCCAGCTTTTCGCTAATCAAAGCCATATGCCGCCTACTACGCTACAAACGATCCCCATTACATGGCCTTTCGCGGTCTGGGGGCTTGTTATGGTCAGACCCCTTAAAGGGTGAAGCCACAAGAAAAAATATCTGCTAGTCATGGTAGATAAATTCACTAAGTGGATTGAGGCCAAACCGGTTAAAACGGCCGAAGTCGGACTAGTGATAGACTTTACACCCGGTGTCGTACACCGTTATGGTGTTCCACACAGCATTATCACAGACAACGGCTAAAACTTTACAGCCGACGAGGTGAAAACTTGGTGCGCTAACCTGGGCATCAAGCTTGATTATGCCTCCGTCTATCACCCACAAACAAATGGTCAAGTCGAACGAGCCAATGGTCTTATTATGAGCGGCATTAAGCCTTGACTAGTGCGGTCTTTGAAAGAATCAGACAAGCACTGGGTTGAGGAGCTCGACTCCGTACTCTGGGGGCTGCGGACCATGCCCAACCGCACTACTGGATACACACCGTTCTTCATGGTGTACGGCGCAGAGGCCGTGTTGCCCAGCGACATTATGCATGACTCACCACGAGTGCGCATGTATGAAGAGAGAGAGGCCGAGCTTGATCGGCAGGACAGCTTAGACGCCCTGGAGGAGGAGCGCGATGTTGCAAAGGCCCGTTCCGCATTGTATCAACAACAGGCTCGTAGATATCAAAGCAGAGAAGTGCAGGCCAAGACTTATAATGTTGGCGAACTCGTTCTATGCTTGCCAGAGAAGAAAAAGGACAAACTCAAGCCCAAATGGGAGGGTCCCTTCATCATTGACGAAGTTCTCACTGGAGGAGCGTACCGACTGTGTGATGCATCAGACAATCGCTTGGAGCCGAACCCATGGAACGCTGCCAGACTCCGAAGATTCTACGCCTAGAGCCAGACTCTTTGTTCGTCTTCTTCTTCCTTTTTGTCCATTACCTTTTTTTCCTCTCTTTCGTTTTTTTCCTAGCTTTAAGCTCTTGAGCGGCTAAACCGCGCACCTATGACGTACACATCCTTAAATATGTACGTCCATAATACCTGGGGGCTTCTTGTACAGAAGCTTATTATTATTATTTTCCGAGCATCAAGCTCACCACATATGTGTCTTTTCCTCATATGTACCTTTTCTTCGCCATTATATGCATCGTTATGACTTAAGTTTTGGCCAAGCTGGGTTGCCTGGCTCCTGTGCTTATGCCCTACGTTCCCGTTAGTTCGGCTAGGGCATAAAGGGAGCACCTCTGCGATTGTTACTGCCGGGTCATCCGGATGTGTACCTCAGACTGGGTGAAGCCGAAAGCTAGCGTTCTTAAGGGAATATTCGGTCGGCGGACTAAAGATGTTTTTTCACTCATTACACTATGAACCCCCAGATGCTATGTATACTGCGATTTTTTAATCACAGTTCGGACGTGAACATTAACGCATGTTCACCCAGGGAAAGGAACCCTTAACGGAACTATTCTCTCTGGAAGATGTTTCTTACAATTACACGTAATATAACATAGCTAGCCGGATACAACTTGTTTGTTCAAGCAACTATGACCCCTACGCCTGGTTTCCACGCATACCCCGGTTTATATTACCGTGCAGGTATTCGGAAACTCCACACCTTTGGGTCTGGAGGTCGAAGCGAAAAGGTCCGCCATGACAATCGTTTTACAATCCCGCTAGGGACAAATTTGTCAATCGAAGCACATAGTCACTTAGACTCAAAAACTTCTTCCTCTATGCCGTCCAACAGGCTGTCTAGCCTACAATCCTGTTGGGACAATTCGGCGGCTACTTTTACTTGGTCATATACTAAACTAACTGGAACTTCTTTTCCGTCTGATCCTCGAGGTCCGACCCGAGCCATATGATTTGGATCAAGCTTGGTATACCATGTTTTCACCATGGCCCAGGCCTCTCGCGCACCTTCTCGGCAGGCCGATATCTTCCATAATCGGAAATGCCTCCGCGCTCCTTTGAATAGCTGCACAAGTTCCTCCATACTTCCTGGAGGGGAGGCGGATGGCCACAAGGCCTTGGCAACACTCTGCATTGCCTGCCGAGCTCACCCGTGCATTTGCGATAGCTCTTGTAGCAGATCGCCTGAAGATCCGGACATTTCCTCTTCGGGACGGCCGGTCAGCATACCTGCAGACATAAATCTGTCAGTTCCTTTCCTCGCCGAATTACACCGAGGTAAGTTCGAAAGCATACTGAATATGCCGCCTCGTAGCCTCTTATTTTCCTTCATGGAGTCAGCTAGCCGGGCTCGCACATCTTTCAGTTCTTCGCCCAATAGGGTGTTGGAATCCTGCAGCTTGTTTTTATTCTCCCTGACCCGTGTCAGCACACATTCGCCCGCGGCGAGTAGCCTTTTGGCTTCTTGTTTATCCGCTTGCGCGATTTCAAGTGCCTCCTTCAGCTGATCTGATGATCCTGCCATGAGATATGCAACACTGTTAGCATTGCTGGTATATGATTATGTTTTCTCGATGGAGGGGAACATTACCAGGCGACGCCTTCTTGGATTTCTCCAATTCAGCGGTGGCAGCAGTTAGCTGAGTCCAACACTTTTCCAGTTCTTGAGACAGCAGGTTGTTCTTCTCTGTAAGCACCAGGCTATACAATGATCCTTAAATCAGTTGTATCAACTGCTTCAAGTCTCGGGGGCTACTGGTATATAATTATCAGGTTTGTACGATGTGAACTTACCCGCATATCTTTCAAATGCTGGTCTGTGGCTCTGGTAAGCCCGTCTCGAGCAGCTCGGATGTATGCATCAGCCGAGCTGAAGGCATTTAATGCCTCTTTTGTAAAGCCGGGGTCGCGAAGAGCGGCCCTCCGGCGCCGATGATTCGTGGCGCTCTCCACTTCTGAGTTTGTGACGGATACATCATCCGAATCCTCTGCCGAAGGACAATCCGGCGTCACTCCCGTACCGGCCCTCGTCTTTATGGAAGGTTCTGGAGCCTGGCTGTTGGGAGCGTGACCTGCAGGACCCCCGGACATAGTCCGGCGAATGCTCTTCCTGATGAGACACAAACAGACAATGTCACAGTTGGATGTGACTGCCAAGGGGCATATTTACGAAGCCATACCATTTTGACGACGGCTCGGTCGTGACTTCGTTTGCCTTCCTCTTCGAAGGCTTGCCCGATGTATGCGCTGCTCTCTTTTGAGTCGCCTCTGGTGTAACATGGCACGCCGAGCGCCTCCCCTTTGGAACACGAGACAGTGCGGTGGGTGAGGCAGAATGAGGAAGCTCTTTCGGAGGAGAGGTCTCCTTATTACTTACATGTGAGGCAGGAAGGAGGCCGGGATAGTCTGCTATAATGGCCACTTCTGTGCCATCGTAGCTCGCCTGGTAAAATACTCCCTCCTCTAGCTCCACAAATATGTCCGGATCCTCCTTGAATCCGGGGTCAAGATCCCGGTTATGGTCCTCCGGCTGTGGAGCGGGGCTGTAGATCCCCGTGACGACCTTTCGCCATTCCTGTTACAAATGGACGGGTTAGTATCAGTCAAAAGTGACTCATGGAAAGGATTGAGTATGGTGGTGGGATTAAAACTCACCCAGCTGGGAGGATTGTACATGGAAAATCCCTCTCGGCGTTTAAGACGAATAAATTCCTCTTTCTCCCCTTTGTACAGATTGACCAATATTTTAGCCAGAGCGGCGGGGGTGTCCAGAACTTTCCGGCCACAACATGAGGTGTCATCTTCCCCATTGTAGTGCCACATAGGGAGCCCTCTAAATTGGAGTGGCTAGACACCCCGCACTATGGAGATCGCCATTACCTCGATTATTGATAATCCGGACTGGGCGAGCGTCTTTATCTTGCTCATTAATTGATGGATTTCCGCACTATCTTCCTCCTCGAGGCTCCCAGGGCGCCAGCTGTGGTGTTTCTTCAAAGGAGCGCTGGAAAATTCAGGGAGACCCATTCGGATTGGGTCAGGGAGAGAGACGTCCTCAATATAAAACCACTCTGAGGGCCACTCCTCGGATGCCTTCTTCGGTGTGCCAGATAGGTATCTGGTCCCGGCTATGCGCCATACTTCGGCGCCGCCCACCTCAAATATGGATCCCTCTTGGGTACGAGGGACGAGGCAGAATAGTTTTCTCCATAAATCAAAGTGGGCTTCACAGCCTAGGAAAAGCTCGCAAAGGGCAACAAAACCCGCGATGTGCAAGATAGAGGCAGGCGTGAGGTTGTGCAGTTGGAGGCCATAATACTCCAGGAGTCCTCGGAGGAAAGGGTGGATTGGAAACCCGACGCCTCTTGGCAAATAAGAAATGAAGCACACCCGTTCCCCCCTGGTTGGGTTGGGGAAATTTTCTGCCAAAGCTTCGCCTGAGAAGGAGGTCAAACCTGCTCGAACAGGGACCAGATCCGCGGGGGGAAGAAATCCCTGTGTTTGGAGCTTCGCCAGCTGATCATGGGATACAAAACATCTTTCCCAATCGCCTTTTTTGGAGCCGTGGGGGCGGGTGGAAGAACTGGGAGCACTAGCCATGTTGGAATGGTTTCTCCTAGCAAGCTTTGAGGATTTCCCGCTTGGCGTGGAATGGATCTGAAGATCCAATCTCTTTGAATAAACGCCATTCTTACATGGTCAGGGAGTTATGTGCAAAGATACCCCGACCTCTCGTATTCGCTCGACACGTGGAAACTGAAGTCATGAAGGCGTGGAAGCCGATGAGCACGACATTAAATGGAAGGCCGAATATAGCTCCTTAAGTCAGGTACTTCGAAGTAATCGGAGGAGGAACTCGCCTTGCAATGCCGAAGAAAATCTGCGCTCCGGACACATCGTCATTGAAAGCCTGGTTCGGGGGCTACTGAGGGAGTCCTGGATTTAGGGGTCCTCGGGCGTCCGGGCTACGTGACGTCGGCCGGACTGATGGGCCATGAAGATACAAGACAGAAGACTCTCTCCCGTGTCCAGATGGGACTCTCCTTGGCATGGATGGCAAGCTTGGCGTTCGATATGAAGATTCCTTTCTCTGTAACCGACTTTGTACAACCCTAGTCCCCTTCGGTGTCTATATAAACCGGAGGGTTTTAGTTCGTAGGGGCAATCATAATCAGACATGCTAGACTTCTAGGGTTTTAGCCATTACGATCTCGTGGTAGATCAACTCTTGTAATACTCATATTCATCAAGATCAATCAAGCAGGAAGTAGGGTATTACCTCCGTAGAGAGGGCCCGAACCTGGGTAAACATCGTGTCCCCCGTCTCTTGTTACCATCGATCTTAGACGCATAGTTCGGGACCCCCTACCCGAGATCCGCCGGTTTTGACACCGACAATAGGCCCCTTTTTTCTCTTTATTATATCTTTCAGTTACAATTGTTGAATAGGAAACATGTCTAGCCACGCCGAAGCCGGTGGTTCTGCTCTCCTCGAAGAAGACCCCATCAAGGCTGCAAATCACTATTTTGATTACCTGGACGAACACCAGATTGGGGTGCATGGTGGCGGCAGTGGTGCCAACCCCGACACCGACGCCGACACTGGCATCGGCACCGACACCACCCCCGAAACCGGCAACGATGCTGTCGTAGCCGGTAAAGCACCGAAGCAGAAGAGGTCACGAAGACGAAATGAGCTCGGCATCGGACAAATTGTGGTCATGGAGATGCACCCCAGGAAGTTAGAGCCAACGGCGCCAGAGGAAGCGCGCAAGTGCTGGGGCAATCAACTAGGATGCATCCTCAGGGAAACCGCCAACATCAACGACGAGAAGTTGAAGAAGATACCACATATGGAGCACATGCTCCTAAAGAAGTTGCACAATAGGTTCCTGTTCCCCGGCCGGGATGAAAGGAAATTTAAAGAGCCGTGGGACGACGTCGCCATGACAAAGATAAACGACAAGGCGATGGTGACGTTCACCAATGACTTGTCCGCCTGGAAAGCTCGGGTGAAAAAAGCGATTGCGAAGAATGAACCGTGGTCCAAGATTCATGCTGATAATCCATCAATAACCAAAGACGACTTTGAAAAATTCAAGAAGAATTGCGATAAAGAAGAAGTCAAGGCAATGTCGAAGAAAATGAAGGCGCCCTAGGCCAGGAACACGCCTCCCCACCGCCTCGAAAGCCGTGGTTACGAGGGGAAGAGGCATGTATGGGCCAAGGCGGACGCCGAACCTGAAAGTCACGGAATCCCAAACCCCTTGGCGGAGTTCACCGACCCTTTGGAGCATGACTGGATCAGGGCCCGGTACAAGTGGGACAAAGTCAAAAAGATCTTTTACACGGAGCCGAACACGAGGGAGTTCATGAGACTTCTGGTAATTGTTATATTACCACATTATCATATTAGCTTCCAATCAATTCGACTACAAGTTTTGTCACTTTAGTAAACCATCCACGTTCCTTTTGCAGAAAGAGCAGCACCAAAAGGCAGCCGAAAGCGACGAGTTCTCACAGTCGTCAGCGAGGCCCAAGTGGGACACCTCATTCAACCGGGCCCTGAACATACTGAAAAAGGTCCCGGTGGACAAGCCGCCATCCTATGGACGTGTGCACGGTGTCGGGGATGGCGCCTTGTGGAAGATGTGCTACCACGAGGAGCCAGAGGAAAGAAGGAAGCGACGGTTGGTTACTCAGTAGACCATCGATGAGGAGGTCGTGATTGCGGTCAATAAGACCAAAGCTGAGACCAAAGAAGAGTTGCTCAGCGGTCACTAACGTGGTGGCCAGCTTGATTTCGGCAATTTTCGATTGGTCTAAGAGCAATCCAAATGCACGGCCGGAGGACTTTCCCCTTCCCAGCTTTGTCGGGAGCAATTCGGCGAACACCACAGCACCAGCACCTGCTCAAGCAATCGCAAAGGTCCCGCTCCTGTTCATAGCAGCCCGACCTCCGTCTCTGGCATGCTCGGCGGGCCTTCGCGCTAGCTGAGCTCGACACCCTCACGGTAATTACGCGTCATACCCTTTTCACCAGCATGTCTATAGTCTTCCGTTTCAGTTGCCTTTCTGATGTTTGACGTCGCAGACTTGTCTCCTTCGTAGGCCGATGATACCCCGTGCACCCTACTCTACGACATCAAGGACCAGAAGGTGGCCGTGGGAAAGGCAACTATCGTGAAGCCGAAGGACCGCATGTTCCACAACCAAGAGATGCCCGATGGCATCTTCAAGGTTAACGTGGCCAGTGTCTTAGCGGGCTTTGAGGATTTGCCTCCTCTAGTACCAGTTGATGATGAGGAGACCCCTAAGAAGATTGGCGCATGCAAGAGCTGGTTCTTGCCTTGGCTGAAGTCTCTTCTTCGTCTCGAGGCGCCCAGTATCACACCAATGCCACCTTCTCAAGAAGGTATGGACACCACCCCACCTACCAAATTACCTACACCTGTAGTGGCAGGTGATAGCGGATGACGCGAGGGAGAGCCTCCATTAGTGCCAGATCATGTCGCCCCCGTTGTCGAAGAAGCAAATGTTGATGATGACATGGAGGAGGATGATGATGACCCAGACAAGTATTTCAATACCGCCTATGATGATGGAGGATTGATGGCTCAAGACGAGGAAGACTCAGGCTATGAGCGTGGAGATGATGACTTGATGCTGCCTGATTTGCCGGAGCCGGAACGTCCTAAGGCGGAATGCAAAAAGTCTCTCTTCAAGCGATCCTCGCAGGAGACGCCTCCAGATGCCGCCTCTACCCAGCAACAACCCGAGGTCCGTCCACTGATTAGCCCGACGACACTGGGGTGATGGTTAGGGAAGGTATGGTGGGCTCACTACCGCCACCCGCCAAGAAGCAAAGGAGGAGACCGGACAAGAAAGGCCCTAAAGGCGCCAGAGCTGCTTCAAGCAGCCAGCCAACTCTGAAGCCCCGTGTGGTAGACAAAATACCTGTCAAAGGTGCGAAGCATTTCCATGTCACCGGCGAGCCGATCCTACCTGCCAGAGCACTAGAGCACATACTGAACAATGATCTAAGGAGACTCCATGAAGATGTGCTGGTCAGAGAGAAAAGCCTTCTGATCACGGAAAAACCAGGATACCCGCTTTATGCGGCTGAGGTGCCGGGTGGGAAGTTGTACGTCGAGACCTGGCCCACGAATCAGTTCATCCTGTGATTTGACTACATCTACGACATGTTCCACATGACCAAGCTGGATTTCCAGTTCATCCGCATGTACGCGCTGTATCTCAACTACTTCATCAGGTTCGAGAACATAAAATATATCTGCGTCGCGGACCCGTACTATATGCACGAGAGCTTCTTGGCAGTTTGGAAAGAGCACCGTGACTATGCGAGCATGTACCTCGGCGAATTCATGATCGCTAATAAGGACAAGGAAGCGATTCTCTTGCCTTATCATCCCACGTAAGTCATCCACGCATATCCTTTTGTAAGTGTTAATCATTCCTTTGCAAGCATGGATGCTAATTTGAGGTGTACTTAATTTGTGCCGTGGGGGCGGCGCCATCCTCATCGTTCTGTACCCGGAATACTCCCATGCTATGTACTTGGACTCATCGAAGAACCTCAAGAAAACGGATTACACGCACGTAAAGAGTGTTCTCGATAGTGCCTTGTTAACCTTCAGCCTATCTGGTGGATATATCAAGGTGAAAAGGCACATGAAGAATGGGCTGGTTTTCCGCCATAAGACCGACTTTTGCTGCATCTAGCAACCGGACACAAGTAAGGCTGATGGATTCTACCTCATGCATGACCTACTCAAGTACATAAGGGATAATCAACGCCTTCGCATGTCAGCTACTACCGAAGATGCCAAGATTGTCAGGTGGGCCACAAGCATAGGAAAGACACCGAATCATCGAATCCGAGCTGAGTTTTATCACGTACAGTGTGAACTTTCCCAAGTGATCATGAAGCAGGTCCTCAAACCAATGGGGATGTTCTACCATGGGCCAATCACGCGGGCTGATGTCCGAGCACTGCTACTCGCTCAGCGTCTGGACCTAAAGCCTTTCAAGAAGCTCGGGTGCTTCCTCCTTGACTATGAAGATTGGACCGCCGACATGGAGGACTGATTATCGATCACAATGTGTCACTACTGTCTTTCTATCGCAAAACTTTGAATTTATGCATGGCGAAACTATGTGATGTAATTAAACCGCGTGTCCTGAACTAGCGTAGATCGCTCTAGTTAATTAGTTTGGGTATGAGGAACTTCTTCATTTATGTTTATTATATATAGGTTGCTTGTATTTTGCTAATTATGCCTCTTTGTTTTCTTAAGTACATTATGTTGCATATTATCATTCAATTCATCAACTGACGATGCAGGTACATAGATCAGAGATGGTGAGGGACTGCTACGCCGTGTTCATTGGGAGGGTTCCAGGAGTCTACGACCACTGGCTAGACGCTCAGGCCCAGGTGGACAAGTACCCGGGTGCTAGCCATAGAGGGTTCGACAGCAGAGCCGAAGCGGAAAGTAGTTACTTGAGGTGGACGCTCCGGCAACAGCGGGGGCGGGACCGTCGGTTCCTCAAGTACTACATAGTCGTGCTCTTGCTCATGCTGATCGCTCTTCTCTTCTACATCATGGTTTAGATAGAGATGATGAAACTTGTGTGTATGCCATGACCATGCAGTTGCACTTATTCGAGACATGACATGACTTGTGTATCGCTATTTTCAAGATGTGATGCTATTTGTGTTGAATGATGATGATGATGATGGTATGATGAGACTACTGTATGTCTATGATATGATGAGAATAGTGTATGTTTAGTATGATCTGATGAAACTACTGTATAGAGCCTGTATAAATACATCACAAATACGTAGAGGGGTGTAAATCTGTGAAAGCATGAATACTAGCAGTAGCGCTGGAAAGCATCTACTAGCAGCGCTGGTTAGCAGCAGCGCTTCATTTGTTTAAGCGCGACAGAGAGTTAGTAGTAGCGCTGGTCAGGGCAGCGCTACTGCTAACCATACTTATCAGTAGCGCTGCCCATACCAGCGCTACTGCTACAACTTAGCTGTAGTGCGGTAGAAGTAGCGCTGGACCCAGCGCTACTGCTATGTATATTTCAAGCGCTACTACTAGGGTTTTCCCTAGTAGTGACTGTTCCCAGTTTTTCAACAACTCATCGATTTTGGCGCCGCTCCGCTTACGTGGCGGTCCTCGATGTTCAGCCTCACCATTGAATAGATCTCCACGGCTTCTCCACGGGTCGTCCTTCTTGAGCCATCTTCGATGCTCCACGTACTGGATTTTCCTAGACCCGCCATCTTTCATTGACGTTAGCTGCTCAGACGTCGTATCATCCATGCACCGCATGCATCCACAATATCCATGGCACACCTGGCCTGCGACATATCCGTTACCGAGATAGTCATGCACCGTCGTGATCAGCGCGGCTCTCATATAGAAATACTCGCCTTTGCTGGCGTCCCATGTCTTGGTTGGTGTTTTCCATAACGTGTCTAACTCCTCTTGAAGTAGCCCCAGATACAGATTAATATTATTTCCCGGTTGTTTCGGCCCTTGAATCAGCATGCTCATGTGTATGTACTTCGACTTCATGCACAACCAGGGGGATGTTGTACATCCATACAAACACGGGCCATGTGCTATGGTTGGTGCTCTGGTTGCCAAACGGATTCATGCCATCGGTACACGCGCCAAGCACAATGTTCCTTGCATCACATGCAAAAAATCAATATTCGCTGTTGAACGCTCTCCACTGGATTCCATCCACGAGGTGTCTCAGCTTCGGATCATCTCCATCGTCGGGCTTTGTCCTCTCCGTGTGCCAACGCATGAGCTTTGCTTCCTTGGGATCTACAAAATAACGTTGTGAACAGGGAGTGATCAATAAGTACCATACAACTTTCTAGGGAGATTTCTTCCCGGCCTTCTTGTATCGAGAAGCATTGCACAACAGACAGCTGGTTTTTTCCGTGTGCTCCTTCCGATAAATTATGCAATCGTTAATGCATGCATGGTATCTAACGTGCGGCAGATCAAGAAGGCACACGATCTTCTTGGCCTCATACACACTAGTAGGACATAGATTCCCCGCGGGAAGAACATCCTTTAGGTACTTGAGAAGCTCATCGAGGCTAGTGTCGGTCCATTTGTTTTTAGCCTTCGTCTTCAGAACTTCGAGCGTGAAACTCAAGCGGGTCACCTCGGAACTGCAACCATCATACAATGGAGTGTTCAAGTCTACCACCAGTTGCTGCAGCTTGGCCTCCTCTTTGGAAGCAGCTCTGTCAGTACTCGTCTCCTTGCGAAGCAGTTCTTGAACATGAGGGTCCCGCACGATTGAACTTAGTACCGATGAAGTCTGCGGCGTGGAGTCCACGTTTTCTCCGCCGCCATGTCCGGCCTCTTCCCCGCCGCCATGTTCGGCCCTTTCTCCGCTGCCATGTCCAGCCCCTTCTCCACCGCCATTATCGGTCATCTCTTTGTCTTGCCCCGTGTCGTCATTGCCTGCCCCGTTGGCGGCCTCATCGTCATCATCGTCATCTTCAATTATCCACTGAGTATAGCCATCCATGAAACCAGTCATGAGCAGGTGCACCATCACACGACCATCCTCATAGGGGTTGAGCCAAACTCCTCCTTTGCATCTTCGACACGGACATAAAATCTCTGTCCAGTTTATTTCATTCATGTCCTGCACCGCCGACCGCAACCACCTTTCCACCATCGTTCCACTGACCATCTTGATCGCCTGCACGGTAATAATAAATAAATTGATTATAAAAATGCATGCATGCATCAAAGTCATACAAAAATTCGGCATGACCTTCCCTATAAATAGGACATATAGAGTTTGCCCGAAATTCGCCGAAACGGAAATAAATTGACATTTCGGCAAAACATAGGCAACTCAAGCACAATTCGGTGGCAACTCATGCCACACACACAATTTCCATCATATCACCCGATTATGTCATATCACACACATACACATATTTCCATTCTTGCAAAAGCACATATTTTTAATCACCTATCTCGAGATCGAGCACGGTGATGATGATGTCGATCGGTGTCGCCACACACCTATGGAATGATCAAAAGTGGACAAAGCTTACTTCTTGACAAGGCTATATCTAGTTAGGGAGGTACATAGGTCACTTCACTAAATGCTAGATCTACCTAGCTACTTTGGGAAGGAGATAAGTTCAACTAGTGGAGGGGGAAGGAAAAAGAGAAAGGAGATGCATTAATGGAGGTGGTGTAGTTAGCTAGGAGCAATAAAGAGAGAGAAAGAGAGGTAGAAGAAGGAGAGTTAATGGGGGGAGAAGTAGTGAGGAAGAAGCAAAGTGAGGGAGAGAGGAGGTGGGAGCTAGGGGAAAGTGAAGGAAGAGAGGATGGGGGAGGGGGAGGAAAAAGGTGGTGGTTGTGGTTTAGCAGTAGCGATGGGCTGTAAAACGCGCTATTGCTAAGAAGATAGCAGTAGCGCCCCCTGGTAGAGGCGCTACTGCTAAGTGGGGCCTGCCATGTGGCCAGGTTCAAACTTAGCAGTAGCGCCCTACCTAAATAACGCGCTACTACTATTAAATTAGCAGTAGCGTGGCTATCAGAGGCGCGCTACTGCTAAACCTAGCGTGGTGGGAACGGTGGGGCAATTTTAGTAGTAGCGTTCATTTTTCGTGCCGCGCTACTGCTATGTCGATAACAGTAACGCCTGGTCCTGACACGCGCTGCGGCTAATTATCAGTAGCGCATCTTTTTAGCCAGCGCTACTGCTAAGGTTCTGTGTATAAGGTTTTCCCTAGTAGTGGAAAGGAATCGCTGGTAATCAATCGGATTGGTTTGTTCCGGAAATCTCGGGATTTGAATTCGTGTGTTCGCGCGCTGAGGCGGTAACGTCGTGCGTTAGTGGGAAAGTGGGGGGTGTGGCTCCTCGATTTGTGCATACGATCCCAGCCACGTGTTGCGCCTGTCCTGTGCAAAACCCCGCTACGCTGGCTGTCGATCCAGGGATTCACGATGGGAGATTTGGTTGAGAATTTTGTCTGGAGGTATAAAAGATTCCGGGGCAGAGCTCCAGGCCTCAGATCCCCTTTCTCTCCTCCCGAATCCTCCGCTTCTCTCCTCCACCCGAGTGTGCGGCGATGGCGAGGGAGTCCACAGCCAAGGCGGAGAAGGCGAAGAAGGCGTGGAAGGCCACTTCCTCCGACTCTGGAGCGGTAGCCGGTGGCGCGGCGGGGGACTGGATCCTGTCATGCATCATCGCTCGGCAGTTGGAGGAGCTGGCACAAGAAGGGCTGATCCCGCACCAGGGATGGCGTCGTCCGGGTGTGAGAGAGGTTGAGCTGGCGCCTCAGGAGGACGAGTGCGTCCTGCTAGTCACCCACGTCAAGTGGGGCTTCTCGATGCCGCCCACCCCTTTTTCCGGGTATTCCTTAACTATTTCGGTGCTCAACTCCATCACCTTCCCCCCAATGCCATTATCTATCTTTCTGGCTTCATCTCTCTCTATGAGAATTTCTTGGGTTGTCACCCTACTGGGGTCTCTTCAAATACATCTTCACGTGTCGATCAAAGGCCGTGAAGAAAGACTCGTCGAGTGGTCACCCAGCTATACGGAGGTATGGGCATCCAGGTACGCAGGGGGGGATCCTTCCCCAAAATGAGATTCCCTGACTCCGTCAAGGGGTGGTAGGGGACTTGTTTCTACTGCAGGGACGTCCCCAGCACCCACATTCAGTCGGGCCTCACGCCGTACTCGTCCGAATGAGTGCGAGCTCCGCCGACCCTCACTATGGCGAAGGAGGAGGAGGTGGGTGAGGGAGACCTGGATTAAGGGGTCCTCGGGCGTCCAGGCTACATAAGGTGGGCCGGACTGATGGGCCATGAAGATACAGGACAGAAGACTCTCTCCCGTGTCCGGATGGGACTCTCCTTGGCGTGGACGGCAAGCTTGGCATTCAGATATGAAGATTCCTTTCTCTGTAACCTACTTTGTACAACCCTAGTCCCCTCCGGTGTCTATATAAACCGGAGGGTTTTAGTCCATAGGGGCAATCATAATCAGACAGGCTAGACTTCTAGGGTTTTAGCCATTACGATCTCGTGGTAGATCAACTCTTGTAATACTCATATTCATCAAGATCAATCAAGCAGGACGTAGGGTATTACCTCCATAGAGAGGGCCCGAACTTGGGTAAACATCGTGTCCCCCGTCTCCTGTTACCATCGACCTTAGACGCACAGTTTGGGAGCCCCTACCCGAGATCCGCCGGTTTTGACACCGACATTGGTGCTTTCATTGAGAGTTCCGCTGTGACGTTGAAGACAGGGTTGATGGCTCGCCTTGTCATCAAGGACAATATCACCTCTGAAGGAGCCCTGGCCTCAGGCCAAACCCTCCGGCTAGGCAGCTTTATCATGACCTCCCGTCCGGCCGTTAAGCCGACGATGACTTCTCGGGTCATAAAAAATCGCCTCCACGTTGACTCCGAATACTCCAAACGGATGGATCTAATGGAGTTGTCATCTTTAAACAAACTCCTGGATCGCATCGCCACCTTGGGGGTAGTTACAGACTACGATCGGATTGGGCTTAATCCCGATCAGAGAGAAATCAAATCTCCACCGATCACCCATCAGATAGCGGTGGTAGAAGAGCAAAACAATAACTCTTCCACTATGTTGAGGATGAACTATGTTCGGATTTCCGAGCTCGTAGAGCCGGATACCTGTCTGCGGAATGGCACGCCCTGTCCTCCAAACCTAGAATCGGACGATGGGCGTAAAAAATCAGTCGATATCCCGGAGCCCGAATTATTAAGCTCGGAAGTTTCTCAAACTCCGGATCCTAAACTGGGTCAGGGTTCGGACTTAAAGCCACCCACCCACCCAGATATACGCGATCTCATGTATGTACGACAGCAGTCTCAGGAAACAGTCCATCACTTTTGGGCCAGATTCCTCCTTGTCAAAGACAAGATTGAAGATTGCCGCGACGAAGAGGCGATCTCAGCATTCTACAACAATTGCACGGCCGGATTCATCAGAGAAATAAAACATCCGGACTGGCTAGCAAACCTGGTGATGGTACCAAAGAACGATAAATCCTGGCGCCTATGCGTCGATTTAAAAGGCCTCACCAAAGCCTGCCCCAAGGATCCCTTCCCCCTCCCCTGCATCGATCAGATCATTGATGCTACTGCAGGACACGACTCACTGTGTTTCCTCGACGCATACTCCGGATACCATCAAATCAAAATGAAGGAATCCGATCAAGCCGCAACGGCATTCATTACCCCATACGGGCCTTTCTGCTTCAACACTATGTCCTTTGGGCTAAAAAATGCCGGCGCTACCTACCAACGCTTGATTCAAACATGCCTGGAGAAGCAAATTGGCAAGACAATTAAAGCATACGTGGATGATGTTTTCATCAAGACCAGACACGTCGAGTCATTAATAGACGAATTACGTCTCACATTCGACAACCTCCGTGCATATGACATCAAGCTCAATCCAGAAAAGTGCATTTTCGGCGTTTCCGCTGGAAAGCTGCTGGGCTTCATTGTTTCCAGTAGAGGAATTGAGGCAAATCCAGCCAAAATTCGAGCTTTGTCACAATTGGCTACACCAACTGACCTTAAACAAGTCCAAAAACTAGCCGGATGCGTGGCAGCTTTAAGCCGCTTTATCTCCAGACTTGGAGAAAAAGCATTGCCACTCTACCGCCTTCTCCGACGCACCAACCACTTCGAGTGGACGGATGCAGCAACGGCCGGACTGGAAGAAGTAAAGGCTCTTTTAGCAAGCAACCCAATCCTGGCCGCACCAATCGTCAGCGAACCAATGTTGTTATACATCTCTGCGACTCACCAGGTGGTGAGCGCAGTGCTCATCGTTGAACGAGAGGAGGACGGACACAAATTCCCGCTTCAGAAGCCGGTATACTATGTATCCACCGTCCTCACACCATGCAAATCCCGGTACCCTCATTACCAAAAGATAGCATACGCGGTCTTCATGGCATCCCGAAAACTACGACACTACTTCCAAGAATGCTCGATCACGGTAGCTTCCGAAGTACCACTCAATGACATAATAAACAACCGCAATGCTACGGGCCGAATTGCCAAATGGGCCATTGAGCTCCTGCCATTTGACATAACGTATAAACTGCGCCGAGCCATTAAATCCCAAGTGTTGGCTGACTTCATCGCCGAATGGACAAAGGCCGAACTCCCTAAAGGGTACGGCACATATTCCAACTGGGTCATGTACTTCGATGGCTCTAAGATGCTGGCCGGTTTGGGAGCGGGCGTCGTCTTAACATCCCCAACGGGAGACACAGTCCAGTACATACTCCAAATCTTATATACAGACTCCAATAATGCAGCCGAATATGAGGCCTTACTGCATGGTCTTCGGATGGCCGTCTCCATGGGCATACAACGTCTAGATGTGCGCGGGGATTCAAATCTCACAATATCCCAAATAAACGGAGACTTTGACACCAAAGATCCGAAAATGGCGGCCTATCATAACGCCGTACTTAAAATATCAGCCTGGTTCAAGGGACTCGAGTTTCATCATGTGGCTCGAGAAAGTAATCAAGCGGCGGATGTCCTTGCTCGCATGGGAGCCAAGCGCGACCCCGTCCCGCCTAACATCTTTCTGGAACGGCTCTTCAAGCCATCCGTGGTGTGGTAGGATGAAAGCGGCAACACTAGCCCGGACCCGATCATACCCCCTGAGTCCGAGCACAATACCGATATCATCGGGGGCTCAGCCACCAAAGCAACACCATCGGCCCATCTCATAATGGTAGTAATTGCCCCATGGACCGAACCCTTCTTGGCCTACCTTAATAGGCGAGAGCTCCCTAAGGATCCTAACGAGGCTCGCTGCATTGTCCGGCGCTCGAAAGCCTACAAGGACCATGACGGTGAGCTCTACAAGAAAAGCGCTACCGGAGTCCTTCAAAGATGTATCTCCGAAGAAGAGGGGCGGCAGCTCCTGGCCGAAATCCATGCTGGCCTTGGCGGTCAGCACGCCGCGGCTCGGGCCCTTGTGAGTAAAGCCTTCCGTACAGGTTTCTTTTGGCCTACGGCCCGAGCAGATGCACAGGACCTTGTCCAACGTTGTGTCGGATGCCAGCTTTTCGCTAATCAAAGCCATATGCCGCCTACTGCGCTACAAACAATCCCCATTACATGGCCTTTCGCGGTCTAGGGGCTTGATATGGTCAGACCCCTTAACGGGGGAAGCGACAAGAAAAAATATCTGTTGGTCATGGTAGACAAATTCACTAAGTGGATTGAGGCCAAACCAGTTAAAACGGCCGAAGCTGGACCAGTGATAGACTTTATATCCGGTGTCGTACACCGTTATGGTGTTCCACACAGCATTATCACAGACAACGGCTCCAACTTTACAGCCGACGAGGTGAAAACCTGGTGCGCTAACCTGGGCATCAAGCTCGATTATGCCTCCGTCTATCACCCGCAAACAAATGATCAAGTCGAAAGAGCCAATGGTCTTATTATGAGCGGCATTAAGCCCAGACTAGTGCGGTCTTTGAAAGATTTAGACAAGCACTGGGTTGAGGTGCTCGACTCCGTACTCTGGGGGCTGCGGACGACGCCCAACCGCACTACCGGATACACACCGTTCTTCATGGTGTACGGCGCAGAGGCCGTGTTGCCCTGCGACATTATGCATGACTCACCATGAGTGCGCATGTTTGAAGAGAGAGAGGCCGAGCTTGATCGGAAGGACAGTTTAGACGCCCTGGAGGAGGAGCGCGACGTTGCAAAGGCCCGTTCCGCATTGTATCAACAACAGGCTCGCAGATATCAAAACAGAGAAGTGCGGGCCAAGACTTATAGTGTTGGCGAACTCGTTCTACGTTTGCCAGTGAAGAAAAAGGACAAACTCAAGCCCAAATGGGAGGGTCCCTTCATCATTGATGAAGTTCTCACTGGAGGAGCGTACCGACTGCGTGCTGCATCAGACAATCGCTTGGAGCCGAACCCATGGAACGCCGCCAGACTCCGAAGATTCTACGCCTAGAGCCGGACTCTTTGTTCGTCTTCTTCTCCCTTTTTGTCCATTACCTATTTTTTCCTCTCTTTCATTTTTTTCTTAGCTTTAAGCTTTTGAGCGGCTAAACCGCACATCTATGACATACACATCCTTAAATATGTATGTCCATAATACCTGGGGGCTTCTTGTACAGAAGCTTGTTATTATTATTTTCCGAGCATCAAGCTCACCACATATGTGTGTTTTCCTCATATGTACCTTTTCTTCGCCATTATATGCATCGTTATGACTTAAGTTTTGGCCAAGCTGGGTTGCCTGGCTCCCGTGCTTATGCCGTATGTTCCTGTTAGTTCGGCTAGGGCATAAAGGGAGCACCTCTGCGATTGTTACTGCCGGGTCATCCGGATGTGTACCTCAGACTGGGTGAAGCCGAAAGCTAGCATTCTTAAGGGAATATTCGGTCGGCGGACTAAAGATGTTTTTTCACTCATTACACTATGAACCCCCAGATGCTATGTATACTGCGATTTTTTAATCACAGTTCGGACATGAACATTAACGCATGTTCACCCAGAGAAAGGAACCCTTAACGGAACTATTCTCTCTGGAAGATGTTTCTTACAATTACACGTAATATAACATAGCTAGCCGGATACAACTTGTCTGTTCAAGCAACTATGACTCCTACGCCTGGTTTCCACGCATACCCCGGTTTATATTACCGTGCGGGTATTCGGAAACACTCCGCACCTTCGGGTCCGGAGGTCAAAGCGAAAAGGTCCGCCATGACAATCGTTTTACAATCCGGCTAGGGACAAATTTGTCAATCGAAGCACATAGTCACTTAGACTCAAAAACTTCTTCCTCTATGCCGTCCAACAGGCTGTCTAGCCTACAATCCTGTTGGGACAATTCGGCGGCTACCTTTACTTGGTCATATACTAAACTAACTGGAACTTCTTTTCTGTTTGATCCTCGAGGTCTGACCCCAGCCATATGATTCGGATCAAGCTTGGTATACCGTGTTTTCACCATGGCCCAGGCCTCTCGCGCACCTTCTCGGCAAGCTGATATCTTCCATAATCGGAAACGACTCCGCATTCCTTTGAATAGCTGCACAAGTTCCTCCATACTTTCTGGAGGGGAGGCGGATGGCCACAAGGCCTTGGCAACACTCCGCATTGCCTGCCGAGCTCGCCCCTGCATTTGCGATAGCTCTTGTAGCAGATCGCCTAAAGATCCAGACATTTCCTCTTCGGGACGGCCGGTCAGCATACCTGCAGACATAAATCTGTCAGTTCCTTTCCTTGCCGAATTACACTGAGGTAAGTTCGAAAGCATACTGAATATGCCGCCTCGTAGCCTCTTATTTTCCTTCACGGAGTGAGCTAGCTGGGCTCGCACATCTTTCAGTTCTTCGCCCAACAGGGTGTTGGAATCCTGTAGCTTGTTTTTATCCTCCCTGACCCATGTCAGCACACGTTCGCCCGCGGCCAGTAGCCTTTTGGCTTCTTGTTTATCCGCTTGCGCGATTTCAAGTGCCTCCTTCAGCTGATCTGACGATCCTGCCATGAGATATGCAACAATGTTAGCATTGCTGGTATATGATTATGTTTTCTCGATGGAGGGGAACATTACCAGGCGACGCCTTCTTGGATTTCTCCAATTCGGCGGTGGCAGCAGTCAGCTGAGTCCGACACTTTTCCAGTTCTTGAGACAGTAGGTTATTCTTCTCTCTAAGCACCTGGTTATACAATGATCCTTAAATTAGTTGTATCAACTGCTTCAAGTCTCGGGGGCTACTGGTATATAATTATCAGGTTTGTGCGATGTGAACTTACCCGCATATCTTTCAAATGCTGGTCTGTGGCTCTGGTAAGCCCGTCTCGAGCAGCTCGGATGTATGCATCAGCCGAGCTGAAGGCATTGAATGCCTCTTTTGTAAAGCCGTGGTCGCGAAGAGCGGCCCTCCGGCGCCGATGATTCATGGCGCTCTTCACTTCTGAGTTTGTGATGGATACATCATCCGAATCCTCTGCCGAAGGACAATCCGGTGTCACTCCCGTACCGGTCCTCGTCTTTATGGCAGGTTCTGGAGCCTGGCTATTGGGAGCGTGACCTACAGGACCCCCGGACATAGTCCGGTGAACGCTCTTCCTGATGAGACACAAACAGACAATGTCACAGTTGGATGTGACTGCCGAGGGGCATATTTATGAAGCCATACCTTTTTGACGATGGCTCGGTCGTGGCTTCGTTTACCTTCCTCTTCGAAGGCTTGCCCGATGTAGGCGCTGCTCTCTTTTGAGTCGCATCTGGTGTAACATGATGCGCCGAGCGCCTCCCCTTTAGAACACGAGACAGTGCGGTGGGTGAGGCAGGATGAGGAAGCTCTTTCGGAGGAGAGGTCTCCTGATTACTTACGTGTGAGGCAGGAAGGAGGCCGGGATAGTCTGCTATAATGGCCACTTCTGTGCCATCGTAGCTCACCTGGTAAAATACTCCATCCTCTAGCTCCACAAATATGTCCGTATCCTCCTCGAATCCGGGGTCAAGATCCCGGTTATGGTCCTCTGGCTGTGGAGCGGGGCTGTAGATCCCCGTGACGACCTTTCGCCATTCCTGTTACAAATGGACGGGTTAGTATCAGTCAAAAGTGACTCATGGAAAGGATTGAGTATGGTGGTGGGATTAAAACTCACCCAGCTGGGAGGATTGTACATGGAAAATCCCTCTCGGCGTTTAAGACGAATAAATTCCTCTTTCTCCCCTTTGTACAGATCGACCAATATTTTGGCCGGAGAGGCGGGGGTGTCCGGACCTTTCCGGCCACAACGTGAGGCGTCATCTTCCCCATTGTAGTGCCACATAGGGAGCCCTCTAAATTGGCGTGGCTGGACACCCCACCCTATGGAGATCACCATTACCTTGATTATTGATAATCCGGACTGGGCGAGTGTCTTTATCTTGCTCATTAATTGATGGATTTCCGCACTATCTTCCTCCTCGAGGCTCCCAGGGCGCCAGCTGTGGTGTTTCTTCAAAGGAGCGCTGAAAAATTCAGGGAGACCCATTCGGATTGGGTCAGGGAGAGCGACGTCCTCAATATAAAACCGCTCTGAGGGCCACTCCTCGGATGCCTTCTTCGGTGTGCCAGATAGGTATCCGGTCCCGGCTATGCACCATACTTCGGCGCCGCCCACCTTGAATATGGATCCCTCTTGGGTACGAGGGACGAGGCAGAATAGTTTTCTCCACAAATCAAAGTGGGCTTCACAGCCTAGGAAAAGCTTGCAAAGGGCAACAAAACCCGCGATGTGCAAGATAGAGGCCGGCGTGAGGTTGTGCAGTTGGAGGCCATAATACTCCAGGAGTCCTCGGAGGAAAGGGTGGACTGGAAACCCGACGCCTCTTGGGAAATAAGAAATGAAGCACACCCGTTCCCCCCTGGTAGGGTTGGGGAAATTTTCCGCCAAAGCTTCGCCTGAGAAGGAGGCCAAACCTGCTCGAACAGGGACCAGATCCGCGGGGGGAAGAAATCCCTGTGTTTGGAGCTTCACCAGCTGATCATGGGATACAAAACATCTTTCCCAATCGCCTTTTTTGGAGCCGTGGGGGCGGGTGGAAGAACTGGGAGCATTAGTCATGTTGGAATGGTTTCTCCTAGCAAACTTTGAGGATTTCCCGCTTGGCGTATAATGGATCTAAAGATCCAATCTCTTTAAATAGACGCCTTTCTTACATGGTCAGGGAGTTATGTGCAAAGATACCCCAACCTCTCGTATTCGCTCGACACGTGGAAACTGAAGTCATGAAGACGTGGAAGCCGATGAGTCACGCCGGCCTCCTCCTCCTCCTCAGGTACTGCCGACAACCTGCCCCCCACCTCCCCCTGTCTCTGTCTATTAGGTTTTCTTTTTTTTAGAAATGAAACTAGGTTTTCAATTTAGGGTTCAATTAGGTAGGCAGTAGGAATCAATTTTACGGTTCAATTTAGTAATTTTTATTAGGACAAAATATTTATTAGCAAAGAAAATTTCTAGGGTTCTAGGGTTCATAAGTCAAAAGTTATAGACATTTTCTTAACCAGAAAGTTAGGTGATGTTGTTGCTGCTTTAAACAAAATTAGTAAAATAAAAAACAGTAGCATTTAGCTAGGGCATTTAGATAGGAAATAAAAAACAGTAGCAAAATTTTTAGCTATAAAAAATAGTAGCAAATTATTTGTAGCTAGGCAATTTATCAAAAATAGTGGACTTTTTTAACTATAAATAAAAAACAGTAGCAAATTGCCTAGCAACAAATATTTTTTGTAGGTTTATAAAATAGCTATAAGTAAAAGTTAGGTAGGCAATTTTTGTAGGTATATAAAATAGCTATAAATAAAAAACAGTAGCAAAATTTTGTTTAGGTCAGTAGCAGAGAGAGAGAGATCATTTAGGAAAAAACAGTAGCAAATAAAAACTAAAAAATAGTAGCAAATAAAACCCTAGATGATGTTTTAGGAGCATGATATGCCCTGTGGTGACTAGCACAAGCATGCAAAGTAGCCTATACAATGTTGCTATTTTCAACACTTGGTTAATTTGCTCAGTCCTGGAAATCTGTTATATGATGTTGCCATGTTCTCTTGATGATAACATCAAATCTGTTATATGAACTTGTGCAATTGTCGAAGAATATCCTAGTGGCCTATGTTTTGCCGGAATGTTGATTCATTTCCGTTCCGGCAAATTTCACGCACTCCATATGTCCACTTTTTAGCAAAGGTCATGCCAAATTTTTTTGTGATTTTCGGCATGACTTGTGCTAGAAACTAGGACATATGGAGTGCCCGGGATTTGCTGGGGGGAATTAATCAACATTCCGACCAAACATAGGCCCCTTTTTTCTCTTCATTATATCTTTCATTTACAATTGTTGAATAGGAAACATGTCTAGCCACGCCGAAGCCGGTGGTTCTGCTCGCCTCGAAGAAGACCCCATCGAGGCAGCAAATCACTATATCGATTACCTGGACGAACACCAGACGGGGGTGCATGCTGGCGGTAGTGGAACCAACCCCGACACCAACGCCAACACCGGCACCAGCACTGGCACCGGCACCGACACCACCTTCGAGACCGGCAACGATGCTGTTGTAGCCGGTAAAGCACCGAAGCAGAAGAGGTCACGAAGACCAAACGAGCTCGGCATCGGACAAATTATGGTCACGGAGATGCACCCCAAGAAGTTAGAGCCAACGGCGCCGGAGGAAGCGCGCAAGTGCTGGGGCAATCAACTAGGATGCATCCTCAGGGAAACCGCCAACATCAACGATGAGAAGTTGAAGAAGATACCACATATGGAGCACATGCTCCTAAAGAAGTTGCACAATAGGTTCCTGTTCCCCGGCCGGGATGAAAGCAAATTTAAAGAGCCGTGGGACGACGTCGCCATGACAAAGATAAACGACAAGGTGATGGTGACATTCACCAATGACTTGTCCGCCTGGAAAGTTCAGGTGAAAAAAGCGATTGCGAAGAATGAACCGTGGTCCAAGATTCATGCTGATAAACTGTCAATAACGGAAGATGACTTTGAAAAATTCAAGGACAATTGTAGTAAAGAAGAAGTTAAGGTAAGGTCGAAGAAAATGAAGGCGCTCCAGGCCAGGAACACGCCTCCCCACCGCCTCGGAAGCCGTGGTTACGAGGGGAAGAGGCACGTATGGTCCAAGGAGGACGCCGAACGTGAAAGTCACGGAATTCTAGACCCCTTCGCGGAGTTCACCGACCCGCTGGAGCATGACTGGATCAGGGCCCGGTACAAGTGGGACAAAGTCAAAAAGATCTTTTAAACGGAGCCGAACACGAGGGAGTTCATGAGACTTCTGGTAATTGTTATATTACCACATTATCATATTAGCTTCCAATCAATTCGACTACAAGTTTTGTCACATTAGTAAACCATCCATGTTCCTTTTGCAGAAAGAGCAGCACCAAAAGGCAGCCAAAAGCGACGAAACATCACAGTCGTCGGCGAGGCCCAAGTGGGACACCCCATTCAACCGGGCCCTGAACATACTAAAAAAGGTCCCGGTGGACAAGCCGCCGTCCTATGGATGTGTGCACTGCGTCGGAGATGGCGCCTCGTGGAAGATGTGCTACCACGAGGAGCCAGAGGAAAGAAGGAAGAGACGGTTGGTCACTTAGCAGACCATCAACGAGAAGGTCGCGATTGCGGTCAATAAGACCAAAGCTGAGACCAAAGAAGAGTTGCTCGGGGTAGTCAATGCAGCGGTCACTGACGCGGTGGCCAGCTTGATTCCGACAATTTTTGATTGGTCGAAGAGCAATCCAAATGCACGGCCGGAGGACTTTCCCTTCCCAGTTTTTTCGGGAGCAATTCGGCAAACACCACAGCACCAGCACCTGCTCAAGCAACCGCAAAAGGTCCCGCTCCTGTTCATAGCAGCCCAACCTCCGTCTCTGGCATACTCGGCGGGCCTTCGTCGCTGGCTGAGCTCGACGCCCTCACGGTAATTACGCGTCATACCCTTTTCACCAGCATGTCTATAGTCTTCCGTTTCAGTTGCCTTTAGAATGTTTGACGTCGCAGACATGTCTGCTTCGTAGGCCAACGATACCCCGTGCACCCTACTCTACGACATCAAGGGCCAAAAGGTGGCCGTGGGAAAGGCAACTATCGTGAAGCCGAAGGACCGCATGTTCCACAACCGAGAGATACCCGATGGCGTCTTCAAGGTTAACGTGGCCAGTGTCTATGCAGGCTTCAAGGATTTGCCTCCTCCGGTACCAGTCGATGACGAGGAGACTCCTAAGAGGATTGGCGCATGCAAGAGCTGGTTCTTGCCTTGGCCGAAGTCTCTTCTTCGTCTCGAGGCGCCCAGTATCACACCAATGCCACCTTCTCAAGAAGGTATGAACACCACCCCACCTACCAAATTACCTGCACCTGTAGTAGCGGGTGATAGCGGACGAGGCGAGGGAGAGCCTCCATTAGTGCCAGATCATGTCGCCCCCATTGTCGAAGAAGCAAATGTTGATGATGACAAGGAGGAGGATGATGATGACCTAGACAAGTATTTCAATACCGCCTATGATGATGGAGGATTTATGGCTCAGGACGTGGAAGACTCAGGCTATGAGCGTGGAGATGATGACTTGATGCTGCCTGATTTGCTGGAGCCGGAACGTCCTAAGTCGGAATGCAAAAAGTCTCTCTTCAAGCGATCCTCGCAGGAGACGCCTCCAGATGCCGCCTCTACCCAGCAACAACCCGAGGGCCGTCCACTGATTAGCCCGACGACACTAGGGGTGGTGGTTAGGGAAGGTATGGTGGGCTCACTACCGCCACCCGCCAAGAAGCAAAGGAGGAGACCGGACAGGAAAGGCCCTAAAGGCGCCAGAGCTGCTTCAAGCAGCCAGCCGCCTTTGAAGCCCCAGGTGGTAGACAGAATACCTGTCGAAGGTGCGAAGCGTTTCCATGTCACCGGCGAGCCGATCCTACCTGCCAAAGCGCTAGAGCACATACTGAACAATGATCTAAGGAGAGTCCTTGAAGATGTGCTGGCCAGAGAGAAAAGCCTTCTGATCGTGGAAAAACTAGGATACCCGCTTTACGCGGCTCAGGTGCCGGGTGGGAAGTTGTACGTCGAGACCTAGCCCACGAATTAGTTCATCCTGCGATTTGACTATGTCTACGACATGTTCCACATGACCAAGCTGGATTTCTAGTTCATCCGCATGTATGCATTGTATCTCAACTACTTCATCAGGTTCAAGAACATAAAATATATCTGCGTCGCGGACCCGTACTATATGCACGAGAGCTTCTTGGCAGTTTGCAAAGAGCACCGTGACTATGCGAGCAAGTACCTCAGCGAATTCATGATTGCTAATAAGGACAAGGAAGCGATTCTCCTGCCTTATCATCCCATGTAAGTCATCCACGCATATCCTTTCGTAAGTGTTAATCATTCCTTTGCAAGCATGGAGGCTAATTTGAGGTGTACTTAATTTGCGCAGCGATGCCGGCGCCATCCTCATCGTTCTGTACCCGGAATACTCCCATGTTATGTACTTGGACTCATCGAAGACCCTCAAGAAAAAGGATTACACGCACGTAAAGAGTGTTCTCGATAGTGCCCTGTTAACCTTCAGCCTGTCTGGTGGATATATCAAGGTGAAAATGCATAGGAAGAACGGGCTAGTTTTCCACCATAATACCGACTTCTCCTGCATCCAGCAAACGCACACCAGTAAGGTTAATGGATTCTACCTCATGCATCACCTGCTCGAGTACAGAAGGGATAATCAACGCCTTCACATGTCAGCTACTACCGAAGATGCCGAGATTGTCAGCTGGGCCACAAGCATAGGAAAGACACCGGATCATCGAATCCGAGCTGAGTTTTATCACCTACAGTGTGAACTTGCCCAAGTGATCATGAAGTAGGTCTTGAACCAATGGGGATGTTCTACCATGGGCCAATCATGCGGGCTGATGTCCGAGCAGTCCTACTCGCTCAGCGTCTGGACCTGAAGCCTTTCAAGAAGCTCGGGTGCTTCCTCCCTGACTATGAAGATTGGATCGTCACTACTGTCTTTCTATCGCCAAACTTTGAATTTATGCATAGCGAAACTATGTGATATAATTAAACCGCGTGGTCCTGAACTAGCGTAGATCGCTCTAGTTAGTTAGTTTGGGTATGCGGAACTTCGTCATTTATGTTTATTATATATAGGTTGCTTGTATTTTGCTAATTATGCCTCTTTGTTTTCTTAAGTACATTATGTTGCATATTATCGTTCAATTCATCAACTGACGATGCAGGTACATAGATCAGAGATGGCGATGGACTGCTACGCCGTGTTCATTGGGAGGGTTCCAGGAGTGTAGGACCACTGGCCACACGCTCAGGCCCAGGTGGACAAGTACCCGGGTGCTAGCCACAGAGGGTTCAACAGCAGAGCCGAAGCGGAAAGTAGTTACTTGAGGTGGACGCTCCGGCAACAGCGGGGGCGGGACCGCCAGTGCCTCAAGTACTACATAGTCGCGCTCTTGCTCATGCTGATCGCTCTTCTCTTCTACATCATGGTTTAGATAGAGATGATGAAACTTGTGTGTGTGTGCCATGACCATGCAGTTGCACTTATTCGAGACATGACATGACTTGTGTATCGCTATTTCGAGATGTGATGATATTTGTGTTGAATGATGATGATGATGATGATGATGGTATGACGAGACTACTGTATGTCTATGATATGATGAGAATAGTGTATGTTTAGTATGATCTGATGAAACTACTTTATAGAGCCTATATAAATACATCAAAAATACGTAGAGGGGTGTAAATCTGTGAAAGCAGGAATACTAGCAGTAGCGCTGGAAAGCATCTACTAGCAGCGCTGGTTAGCAGCAGCGCTTCGTTCGTTCAAGCGCTACAGAGAGTTAGCAGTTGCGCTGGTCAGGGCTGCGCTACTGCTAACCATACTTACCAGTAGCGCTGCCCATACCAGCGCTATTGCTACAACTTAGCTGTAGCACGGTAGCAGTAGTGCTGGACCCAGCGCTACTGCTATGTATATTTGTGGCACCCCGGCTCAGAGAACCGGTTTACCAGTGTTTCCAACCCAGAGATCATGTCTTCTGGAAACACACAACAACTTGGGACAGAAGATAGCTAAACTTTTATTGATGATAGTCGAGTACAAGCTCATAATCTTCGAGGCCAAAGGCACATCTAGTGCTATGACAGTATCTACATTATTTATCTAACATATCAGGGCCTCGGTACTATAGCGGAATACTACAGCGGAAGACTACTGCGTAGCGGAACATGAAAGTAACTCCATCCACAGGGACACTGCTGAGGACACATCCTAGGCGTCGCAATACGGACATCGAGACCTCCGTCTCAGTCTTCTCCTACATCTGGCATGATACGCCAGGTGAGTACTTTGAATGTACTCGCAAGCACATGACAACCAAATATGCAGCAAATAATAGCATGGTAATGAACAGGTTAAATTCTAAGTGATTCACTTACTGTCACCAACTTACTCATATCCGGGTTGTCTCACAACCCTCAGAATACTTGACCTCGACGAGTATTTCTGCTTATAAGACAAGTTCTTCCATCATTACTACGGTTATTACGGTTGATCACCTAGAGAGGTCTGGATGGGCTGTCCAATTCTGTGGATGCGGCTATTCGAATAGATTTTACACTCTGCAGAGGTTGCGCACTTTACCCACACTATGGAGCACTGACCTTGTGATCCCATTCGGGTGGACCAGCATTGCTCCAACGAAACCTGCCTGACCCGTGACTCTTCCATCGTACCACCGGCAATCACACTCCCCCGGAGTCAAGCCTTGGGTGGCCCCGTGTCACCTCGTGACACCTGCCACTGTCGTGGCCTAACTAAACTGTCCCAAATGGGGATGCCGGCAAACAACTCAACTGGGCTCACAGGGTTATCACCGTCTACCTGATCAGGGCAGCACGCACGCATAACCCTCCCTCTTTGGAGGTACCGATGAAAGAGCACCGAGCCAGACCAAGTCAAGGCCGTCCCATACCGGCAAATGTGGTTGCATGCGTAAGCCCGGACAGGTGACTCTTGATCAACCAACTAAGTTTCACTTAGCAAGCAAGGTTAATCATCATATCAATTTGAGTTATCATCATAAGGCATTTGAATAATTTACTTTGAATTATCAATGATAATTTAAATGCAAGAAATGAATATGAATTATGCAATGCTATGAAATGCTTCATAATATGGATGTCCTGGCTTGCCTTGATCAGTTGGGTTGTTCAAAAACTCCTGGTCTTCAAATCCACAAGTATCTCCTTCTGAAAACATTTTTAAATGGCAGAGGAAAATGTCAGATAAAGCCTTTTTATTCACCAACAATTCTGTGAGTATTGGAAAAATACCAAACTTCGTGGAAAAATAAAGGACTTTGATGCAAACACAATGCAAAAAGAATCAGGTCAATTGGACTTTCCTGTAAAAAGTTATTAATGGTCAAAGTTTCTGGTCAATTCTGTTAAATAAATAAAAAATGAAAAAAACCAGAACGGGCCACGTCGAAGGAATATTTGCCCCGGGCACCTCCACTTACCGCTTCGTCCAGTCACTGGCAAGTGGGGCTCGGCCCATTTAAAACAGAGAGAGGGAGAGAGCAGAGAAGAGGGGCGGCTCACCAGCGATGATTGCCGGCGATAGCGACGGTGGTGAGGCTCGTGGATGGTGGGGATGGATCGGGCGTTCGACAGCGGTTCACCCTGTACCCGTAGCTCCTCCGGAGATGGCCGGACGGTGTCGCGCCCTTCTTCTCCAGCGGACAGGTGCTACGGTGATCATCGGCGATGGGGATTCCGGCGGCGGTTTGATTCGGGGAGGGGTCTCGAAGCACCTGTGGAACACCACGAAGTCAGCGGTGGCCTCGGGCGGAGCTGGGATGGGGTGGAGAGGGCTAGTGATAGAGCTCAGCTGGTGGCAGAGCTCCGGTGAAGCTAGAGGCCAGAGGGCCTCTCGGCCTTGGCTCTTGCTCTGTGGGGGCAATTGAGGAGGAGGGGGAGGGGTGAGGAACTCAGCGAGGCTGGACGGGGCTATTTATAGGCGGAGGGAGGGCGCTCGGCGAGCTCTCTGGATGCGGCGAGATGCGGGCCATGACACCAGCGAGACGTACGCCGCGCTGGCTGGATGCTTGCGGCGAAGGGACGGGAGAGAGCAGCAGCATTCAATGCGGGAGGCGACGGCTCGAGAGGAAATGACGAGCAGCGCCGCAACTATGACCGCATGGGTCTCACAGTGCGGCGATGGCATGGCGGCCGGCGAGGGCATCTCCGGCGAGGGCGAGGGTTCTAGAGGGGCTGCGTGTTGACCAAAGGCGATGTCGGCATGCCCAGACAAGCTGCTGTGGCGCCGTGGTCTCGCTCGGATGAGACCCGAGCCTGGCGCAGCACAGAGCACGGCGACAAGCATGCCAGCGCCATGCTCACGACGGTGCTTGGCACCAGGAGGCCACGCAAGCCTGGCAAAACATGTCCAGCATGTCGACCTTCGATCTCTCAGATCACCTACAGCCTTGGTTTGGCTTGGTTCACACAGAGATGAGAGGTAAGATCATCAACAGTCTTTGACAGCAAACTTGGGGAGATTCCAGAGAAGAAATGAGGTGGATATTGAGCCAAATATGGTGTTTGGGGTGATCCTCGTTGGAAGGACTCCAAACTGACCAAGTTTGAGGTGATTTGGATAAGTTTTGAGGGTAGTTCATGTGTAACCTGCAAAACTGGTCCAGAATCAAAATGTTGAAGTACTGCTCACTTGGAAGATCTTCAGATGCTGAAACTTGGTGCAGGGAAGTCATTTGTAGGTGTCCTCATGCCACAAAAATTTGAGAGCATTCGGATAAACCTAGCATGTACTTCCTTCACAAAGGTCCAGTCTGACCAGAAGCAAGACTGAATTATTTTGCAAAGTAATTGAGCTGGGTCATGGAATATTTTTGGATATTGGAGCAAGATATAGTCCAAAGTATTTTTGGGAATTATTTGGGAATTTTCAGAGCATCATAGCTATAGATTGCTTCACAACCCATAGTAATGCCCTAAATTCTCAAATAAAAGAAAAGAGTTATTGAAAATGATTTAATTGGGATTTGGGTTCTTGAAGTACTTGGCAGGGTTTTGGTAAGGTGATAGGGCTTTAGATTACTGGGAAAATATTCAGAAATGTCCAAGATCAATGAATAGGTTCAAAAACCATTCAAATTTCAAATAAAGCCAAGAAAAGTTTGAAAAGAAAAAGTTGCAAAAATCAGGGTGTCACAAACCTACCCCCCTTAGGACGGATCTCGTCCTCGAGATTCGGTTGCTCAGGGAACAAATATGGTTAAGCGGATCTCAGAAAATCTTCTCTTTCCCAAGTGGACTCTTCCTCGGTGTGGTGCTCCCACAGAACCTTGTAAAATCTTATCACCTTACTCCTTGTGGTTCTTTTCATCTCATCCAGGATCCTAACAGGTTTTTCCTCATAAGTCAAATCCTTAGCCAATTCTAATATATCCGCTTGCTTGGCTGGGGGTGCAACGCATTTCCTCAATTGTGAGATGTGAAAGACATCATGAACGTCAGATAGTACTGGTGGCAATTCCAACTGATATGCGACTCTGCCCTTCCTAGCAATCACCGGAAAGGGACCGATGTATCTTGGGGCTAGTTTTCCTCGGGTGCCAAACCTCTTTACTCCCTTCATAGGGGTTACTCGCAGGTAAGCATATTCTCCAGGCTCGAAAGTTACTTCCCTGTGCTTTGGGTCGTAATAGCTCTTCTGTCGGGACTTGGCTGCTTGCAAACGCTCTTGAATATCCTTGACTTTCCTTTCAGCCTCGAGCATCAAGTCTATACCAAAGATGGGACTATCTCCTGTTTGGGACCAGTTCAACGGTGTGCGGCACTTCTGTCCGTACAATGCCTCAAAAGGCGACATTTTGAGACTTGCCTGATAGTTGTTGTTGTAGGATAATTCCGCGTATGGCAAACTATCCTCCCATTTGGGTCCATGGGAGAGAGCACATGACCAAAGCATATCCTCTAATATTTGGTTCACTCGCTCGGTCTGTCCATCCATCTGCGGATGGTACACTGTGCTGTGTTTCAGCATGGTTCCCAAGGCTTGATGTAGCCGTAGCCAGAATGCTGAGGTAAATAGGGAACCCCTATCTGAAGTGATAGACTTGGGTACTCGGTGCAGACTGACTATTTGGGACATGTAGAGTTGCGCCAACTGATTTGCGTTGAAAGTGGTCTTTACTGGGATAAAATGAGCCACCTTCGTGAGTATGTCTACAATGACCCAAATAGTGTCATTGCCTCTCGTGGACTTGGGCAGTCCCACAATAAAATCCATACATATGTCGTCCCACAACCACTGGGGCACTAGTAAAGGTTGCAGTAGCCCAGCGGGTTTCTGATGCTCTGCCTTGACCTTGTTACAAATGTCACAGCAGGTGACATAGTATGCTATATCTTTCCGCATTCCTGACCACCAAAAGGTTTCTCTCAAGTCCTGATACATCTTGGTACCTCCCGGGTGGATCGAATATGCGGACTCATGTGCTTCCTTGAGTATCTGTTGCCTCAAGTTGTTCTGATTCGGCACACAAATTCGTTTCTTGAACCACACGGTACCTTCTTCATCTTCACGGAAGGACTTGGCCTTCCCTTGCTGAATTAACTCTTTGATCTTCTGAATTTCTCCATCTGACTTCTGTGCTTCCCTGATTTCCTCCATGAGGGTTGGAGTAATTTCCAATGTATCTAGGTTCATAGGGCCGCATAGCACCATATTGAGCTTGACAAACTCCTTTTGTAAGCTCGGATGCATACCCTCAACTAGAGCATTCACAGCAGCTTGTTTCCTGCTCAGGGCGTCAGCGACCACATTCGCTTTCCCTGGATGATAGTTTATTCTAACATCATAATCCTTGACTAGCTCAAGCCATCTTCACTGCCTGAGGTTCAGGTCGGGTTGACTGAAAATATACTTGAGACTCTTGTGGTCTGTGTATATCTCACATCGTTGTCCAATAAGATAATGCCTCCAAATCTTCAGGGCATGAACCACAGCAGCTAGCTCCAAATCATGTGTGGGATAGTTCTCCTCATGAGGTCATAGCTGTCGTGATGCATAAGCTACAACCTTCTCTTCTTGCATCAGCACGCATCCGATCCCATGCCTGGATGCATCGCAGTATATGTCAAAACTCTTGTGAATGTCTGGGAGGACTAAGACAGGGGCTGTGGTTAGCCTTTTCTTTAATTCCTGGAAACTGCTGTCGCACTCGTCTGTCCAGATAAACCTTTGGTTCTTTTTCAACAATTCCGTTAGTGGCTTGGCTATCTTAGAAAAGCCCTCAATGAAGCGATGGTAGTAGCCTGCCAAGCCCAGGAAACTACGGACTTCAGTCACCATAGCTGGTGTCTTCCAATTTAAGACCACAGTAACCTTACTGGGATCAACAGCTATCCCGTTTTTGACAGAATATGTCCAAGGAATCCCATCTCTTTTAGCCAAAATTTGCACTTACTGAACTTGGCATATAAGCGATGGGTTCTCAACCTTTCCAAGACAGCTCTGAGATGTTGCTTATGTTCTTCTTCATCCTTAGAATATATCAGGATGTCGTCAATGAACACCACTACGAACTTGTCCAGAAAGTCCATGAAGACTTTGTTCATCATACTCATGAAGTAGGCTGGAGCATTGGTCAATCCAAACGCCATAGCTGTAAACTCAGATAGTCCATAACGAGTGGTGAACGCTGTCTTGGGGATATCCTCCTTTCGGATTTTCAGTTGATGATATCCCGTTCTGAGGTCGACCTTAGAGAATACCCGTGCTCCATTCAACTGGTCGAATAAGTCATCAATTCGAGGGAGTGGGTACTTGTTCTTGATAGTGACCTTGTTAAGCTGGCGATAGTCTACGCACATTCGTAGACTTCCATCCTTCTTTTTGACAAATAATACTGGTGACCCCCATGGCGAGATGCTTGGACGAATATATCCTTTCTGTAGCAATTCGTCTAATTGCTTCTTTAGCTCTGCCAGCTCTGGGCCTGGCATACAATAATATTTCTTGTATATTAAAGCTGTACTAGGAATTACTTCAATGGCGAACTCCAATTCTCGGTCGGGCGGCATTCCTGGTAATTCCTCAGGAAACACATCCGGAAATTCACCCACTACCGGAATCAGATTCATATCCGTAACTGTGGTCTGGTATGCCGTGCCCTTTCTTGTTATCATTTTGCTGGCCAGAAATTGGACGGTCTGTCCAGCGGGGTTCACCAATGTCACCGTTCTGGTGGCGCAGTTGATACACACTTGGTGTGGTGCCAACCAGTCCGTTCCTAGTATTATATCCAGTCCTGGGGAGTCAATAGCAACAAGGGTGGCCGGGAATTTGACTCCATGAATTGAAATTTCCAGCCCCTTGTATATTATATTTGTTCTGAGCATAGAGCCAGGGGATTGTACCACCATGATTTTGTCCAAAAGCGAAGGAGAAAATTTGTGCAAGGTGGCAAAACTTCACGAAATAAACGAATGGGAAGCCCCAGAATCAAATAAAATTACGGCAGGTATGTTATTGATAGAAAACATACCAAGGACAATGTCTAGAGCTTCGCAGACTTCTTCCGCAGAGATGTGGTGGACGCATCCGTGGCTGAAGTTGTGGTTGGGATGACGTCCAAGGTGATTGACTTGTGGTTTGAACTTCCTCTTACGATCATCATTCCCAGACTTGTGTTCTCATTCGGCGATGAAGGCCTTATCCACCAAGGTCTGGAAATCGGGGAAATCCAACATACATAGCTGACATCGGAGGGCGTGAATAAGTCCTCCGAGGAACCGGTCTATTTTCCTTTCTTCGGTAGCCACATCATTAAGTATTCTCCCACAGACATGTTTCCTTATGTTTGGGCCAGGAATTCCCTCTACTTCACTTTCATGATTCCCGTGGGAATATGATACTTGCGGAACAGCTCTTTGAATTTCTCCCAGGAAATCTCTTCAGCAGGCCACATTAACTTGGTGTTATCCCACCATATGGCTGCCGGGCCTTCGAGATAATGAGTGACAAATGGGACTTTATCTGCTTCTTCACAACGAGCGATGTCCAATTTCTTTTCCATGGTCCTTAACCAGTCATCAGCCTCAATAGGATCCGCAGCCTGATTAAAGCTGGGTGGTTTTGTACGCTGAAAGTCAGACAGCTTAGAATGCACCCCATTGCCATTGTTCTGACCTACTATTGTCTGCATACTCTTGAGAAATTCCATGAGGTCTTGGTTTCTCTTTTCCTCAAACATTCTCATTATCTAATCTGTGGTTGGTGCTTGAGGTGGTGGTGGTGGTAAGTCTTCGGGCGGTTGCCCTGCCTGCCTGGCGGATCGACCGACGGGGTTTCCATCGCCGCCTTAACTGCTACTACCTCTCTTCATCCTAATTTTTGTTCCCATGGCAAATACCGAATTGATGAGCAACATCCATAAGGAGAAATACAGTAATATGACACCAAAAGGGAATTCATGAAAAAGGCGAATAAAGAAAACAAGATAATTATACAAGATAACCCAACATCATACATGGCAAGCTAGTAGGAGCATAACATAACTAGACTGCTCATACGACAGTCGGCATATGCAAAAATGCATGCATTACTACTCAAACTCCAGTCTAGTAGCATCGGTGACACGAACACTGCCCATCTGAAGAGTCCTCGTTGTCAGATCCTGAGTCAGAATCAGAACTGATGATGTGAGTCACCGGGTTAAAGGAGACGCGACGTCGCTGCTGAGACGGCTCTCCTTCCGCGGGAGAAAGAGCATGTCGCCTCAGCATCGGCGGAGCAGGAGTGGCTAAGAGTGAGGCCCACTCAGCTGGGGTCTCGAGTCGACTACCAGACGATAAGCCTGATGGTCCAGAAAAACCAGAAGGGGTATCAAGCACACGCGGGGGTGGAACTGGTGGTGGAAAACTGTGTGGAACTACAGGAGGAGGAGGTGCTGGAGTCACTGCTGCAAGTGCCCCCTAAACACGACACAGCTCCTCAGCCAAGGAAATGATCATACAATAACTGGCGCTCAGGTAGCGAGACAAAACACCAGCCGTATGATCACACGCCGGGTCAACAGGTGAGAAAAGGACTCGCCCTGTCGTGGGCGACAGAGTGGGATAGTGGAAGAAACCTGGATGGGTGTGCATCTCAACCTCGTGGAAGCGCAAATCAGTAATAGCCTCCATGGCAGCAAACTGGATCGCCAGCTCCGATGCGTCAGTATCTGATCTAAGGATGGATCGATGGATGAAGGAGGTGACGGCCCTTGCAGCGTGCACATGTGGTGCCCACTGAAAGTGCACCGGACCGGTGTGTAACTCAATCCAGGTATTGTGGCTTGGATGGGGCATCCGGCATTAGATGTTAGGTGTTGGTGCGATGTCTGTTTGGTATTAGGCTCAGACATTCGGCACCCCTTCATCATGGGGATAGAAGTAGCGACAGGTGTTGCCAAGATGGTGGCTTTAGGCTTACTGACGCATTACCTTGTAAGGGCTTTGTGAATAATTAATAAAATGTCTGCATGCATCGCCCAGATGCAGAGGCCGGGGTACATCCTCCTTTAAAAAAAATCATATGGTTAAATTTTAGGGCTTCCTTGGTGCACGAGATTTATTTCTCTCGATGAAATGGTTCGCAAGATTTTGAATCCGCGAACTGCGAAGCCTTCTGGTTCATGGGATTCTGAAATCTAAGAATACGCAGAACACAATAAAATGATAGGAATGCAAGTATTTGGAAACACCAAAATTTTACAATTTTAGATGGTTGGTTCACTTGAATAGAGAAAACATGGGTATCACGCAGTCATATGAAGTCAACCACATGAGAAAATCTTATTAGGATGCTTGTATGATAGTAAACATCTGGTTCTTATACTTCTTATGATTCCGAAACGAGGTATGTGGGTGTTGAGTATATGTGTTGTGCATATTGTGTATTGGGCCCACCTCCTAGTTTCCTTGTATAGTTGAGGTCGTGGTCGACTGTTGTACATCATATATACATGCGATTTCATCTGAGTAATACATCGTGCAATTCTCACAACATACATGGTATCAGTTTTTTAGGTTTACGACTTCGCTTCCGCTCCGCTGCCACCGCTGCGCGCCTCCTCCGTGCCGTCACCACTGCCGCCCTAGCCACCGCCGCCGTGCGCCTCCTCCGCGCTGCCGCCGCCACTACCTCCTCCCCCGCCGCCGCGCTCTCACTGCCGCTGCCCTCGCCGCCACCGCCCTCTGCCGTTGCGCGCCATCTAAAAGCCACCTAACCCTAGCGCCGTCGCCGCCTTCTCTACTCGTCGCTGCCGCTTCCCTTAGCCGCCACTCCATCTCCACCCCACGCTGCCGCCGCACCTCTCCCGTGCCGCCGCCGCCACAAACCCGAACCCTAGCCCGAGCTGCACCACCACCTCACCGCCATGTCGTCCGTCACCTCGTCCGGCTCCACCATCAACTCCAACCCGTTCGTCGACGCCAACCCTCCCGACGTCAACGACATCCGCAACCTCAACATCTACGAGCGAGTTCCGGGTCGTCTCTCCCAGACGGATGCCTCCTACTACACGTGGAAGACGTACTTCTACCTTGTGTTCCGGGAGTACCACCTCATCGACCATGTGGATGGCTCCGTCGACTCCAGCCTCGTCCCCAACTTCCATCACTGGTCCACCATCGATGCCATGATCATCCGGTGGTTCTTCCTCACCATCTCGCCGGACCTGTTTCAGACGGTCGTGCAAGACGGTGATGATGCCCACGTCATGTGGACCAAGTTGAACGGGCTCTTCACAGACAATCGTCTTCAACGTCGAGTTTTTTTGCAGCAAGAGATTTTTGGATGCCACCAGGACCACTCCTCCGTCGATGACTATTGTCGCCGCCTCAAGACTGTCGCTGACGAGCTCCGCGATATTGGCGCGAAGATTGACAACGATCTCCTCCTCAGCACGCTCCGCCGACCTCAACGAGGACTTAGGCAATGCCGCGGTGAACCTCACCCTCATCCCCGAGCCCTCCTTCGCCAAGTTCGTTGCTTACCTCCGGCTGGAGGAGTGGCAGATGAAGCAGGTGAAGGCGTGGGCCATCCACACCGCCCTCGCCGCCGGCACCACCCGCGGCGGGCTACCGCCGCCACCCGCTTCCCCGGCCGCGTCCCCGCCGCCACTTGGCGCCCTACCCGCCACCGCAGTAGCAGCCGCCAATGCTGCCCCTCCCGCCGCCCCCATACGGGGCCTCCACCCCTTCCGCGCCACCCGCCGAAAGGCACCGCGGAGGCTGGCGTGGCGGCCGGCGCGGCGGCCAGCAGTAGCCGCAGGCCGCGGGCGCACCTCGTCAGCAGCCACAGCTCCAGGTGCCTCCTCCGTGGGCCGCTGGGTACAACCCTTGGACCGGTGTTGTTCATGCGTACACCATGCCGGTCCCACGGGCCCCTGCGCCGACTCTTCCCGTCCCGCGTCCGCCGGCGCATCTAGCGTACTAAGCGGCTCCGCAGCCCTATGGAGGGTACCCACCGCCGCAGCTGAGTGGCGGTTACGGCTTCCCGATGGCGTCCCTGTCACCTTCGCTGGCGCTGCCACCGGCGCCTTGGGATCCGACGCTTCTCGTCGCGCTGCACACCGCCCCTACGCCGAACAACTACACTAGAGGCGGTGATTGGTACATGGACACGGGGGCCACGGCTCACATGTTTGCTCATCCTGGTAATCTTGCCTCCTTCACTCCCGTCACCACCGACCACCGCATCATTGTCGGCAACGGTTCCACCCTTCCCATTACACACATCGGGCGCACTTCTTTTCCTTCTAATTCCATGCCTTTATCTTTGTCGAACATACTTGTGTCACCTCATCTTATTAAGAATCTTATTTCTGTTCGTTGTTTCACTTGTGAAAATCCTGTAACTGTTGAATTTGATGAGCTTGGTTTTTGTGTCAAGGACGGTCGAACCAGGATGGTACTTCACCGATGTGACAGCCCCGATGAGCTCTATCCGGTGCATCCGCCTTCCTCCACCACCACCGCACCGGTCGCTCTCTCCGCTGGCGTTGATCTCTGGCACGCTCATTTGGGTCATCCCAACCCCATCACTCTTCGTCATATTCTTAGGAGTTTCAGTTGTAATAAGATTGAGGATCACACTTGTCATGCCTGTCGTGTCGGCAAACATGTTCGTCTTCCGTTTAATAACTCCACTAGCATTGCTTCTTTTCCCTTTCAGTTAATTCATAGCGATGTGTGGACCTCTCCAGTTCCTAGTAATTTGGGCTATACATTATCTGGTTATTCTTGATGATTATTCTCATTATGTGTGGACTTTTCCTTTGCGACGCAAGTCCGATGCACTTTCCACTCTAACGGCTTTTTACTCCTATGTCAGCATGCATTTTGGACGTCCCATTCTTGCTCTTTAGACTGACAATGGAAATGAGTTCGACAACCTTGCTTTCCGCACTTTTCTGTCGCACCATGGCACATTTTTTCATCTCACTTGCCCGTATACTTCACAACAGAACGGTCGAGCCGAACGCGTCCTTCGCACTCTGAATGACTGTGTTCGCACGCTCCTGTTTCATGCTAATGTGCCACCTCACTTCTGGCTGGACGCACTTGCTACTGCATCATTGCTTCTTAACCTTCGGCCCTGTCACCCGCGGTGGAACTACGCACCTCACCACCTTCTCTTTGGTACACCACCTTCTTATGATGGTTTGCGTATTTTTGGGTGTCTTTGTTATCCTAGCACTGCTGACACTTCTCCTCACAAACTTGCACCACGTTCCGTTACAAGCATCTTTATCGGCTATCCTTCCAACTCCAAGGGCTATAGGTGCTACGATCCCATCTCCCACCGAGTGTTCACCTCCCGGCACGTTTACTTTGACGAGCATGTGTTTCTATTTCAGCAGGTTCCTCAGGCTGTCCCTTCCACCGCTGCAGATGTGGGACCACTGGCGTCTCGCCCGGGGCGCTCGCGCGCCACCCTCGGCCCGCCCCTGGCTTCGAGGCGCGTCACGTGTCTCCGGCTGCCTCCGGGTCCAGCTCCAGCCTCGCCTTGACGCCGTCTTTCGGCTTGGCGGCCGCCCTGGCGTCCACCTCGCCGCCGTCCTCCGCCGCGGCAGCCCCCACGGCCTCTTCTGCCGGCGCGATGTCTGAGCCGCCTTCCGCCGCTCCATCGACGCCGGCTCCCGCGGCGCTCCCTTCAACCACGGCTTCGACAGCCAGCGGGTCGGCCCCGCCCGCGGTCGGGCTTTCGCGGCCTCGTCTTCAGCCGTGGCCTCGACGACCCCTGGTGCCTCTTCACCGGTGGTTGCAGACTCACCACCCGCAGTCGGTCTGGTCACTCGCGCCCGTACGGGCGTTTTTCGCCCAAGCTCGCGCTATGCTTCGGACGAGTACGTCCACGCGGCATCCACCTCTATGCCGTCGCCGTTGCCGTCCTCCATTCGAGCCACTCTTCGTGACCCGCTCTGGATGGCTGGGATGCAAGAGGAGCTTGATGCCTTGCTGCGCAACCGGATGTGGCAGCTTGTTCCCCGTCCCCGGCACACTAACGTGATTACCGGGAAGTGGGTCTTCAAACACAAGCTCCGTCCTGATGGTACCCTTGACCGCTATAAAGCGCGCTGGGTTGTTCGTGGTTTCTGGCAACGTGCTGGCATCGACTTCACCGACACCTTCGCTCCAGTCGTTAAGCCCGGGACAATTCACACGGTTCTCCACCTTGCGGTCTCCCGTGCCTGGCCGGTGCACCAGATGGACGTCTCCAACGCCTTCCTTCACGGTCACCTCGAGGAGCAGGTCTTCTGCCAGCAGCCCACAGGGTTTGCTGATCCGGTGTTTCCCGACCACGTGTGTCTGATCTTGCGGTCCTTGTATGGACTCAAGCAGGCTCCTCGCGCTTGGTACCAGCGCATCATGGCGTTTCTGCACCAGCTCGGGTTTCGCTCTACCCGCTCGGACGCATCGTTATTTGTCAATCACCAGGGCTCCGACACGGCATACTTGCTCCTTTATGTCGACGATATCATCCTGACGGCATGTACGGCTGGTCTTCTCAGTCAGCTCACTGCCCGTCTTCGCGCTGAGTTTGCCATCAAGGACTTGGGTTCGTTGCACTACTTCCTCGGTGTTGAGGTGGTGCACCGTCCGGATGGCTTCTTCCTTCACCAGCGGAAGTACGCTCATGAGCTCCTGGATCGCACTGGCATGCTTAATTGCAAGCCCGCTCCTACGCCTGTTGATACGAAGGCCAAGCTCTCTGCCACAGATGGTTCCCCTGCTTCGGATGCTGCCTTTTACCGGTCTATTGTTGGGGCTCTTCAGTACCTCACTCTGACTCGACCAGAGATCCAGTATGCCATCCAGCAGGTGTGTCTTCACATGCATGCTCCTCGGGACGTTCATTGGGCCGCTGTCAAGCGGATTCTCTGCTATGTTTGTGGCAATATGGACCTCGGCGTCACGCTTCACGCCTCCACCGACACCGTTCTCACCGCCTACTCCGATGCCGACTGGGCGGGCTGCCCCGACACTCGTCTCTCCACCTCGGGCTACTGTGTCCTCCTTGGACCCTCGCTCATCTCGTGGTCGTCCAAGCGGCAGCCTACGGTCTCTCGCTCCAGTGCTGAGGCTAAGTATCACGCTGTGGCCAACGTCGTCGCCGAGTGTTCGTGGCTTCGCCAGCTGCTTCAGGAGCTCTCCTGTCCTGTCGACCATGCTACGGTGGTCGACTGCGACAACGTCTCGGTGGTCTACCTCTCCGCCAACCCGGTTCATCATCGTCGGACCAAGCATATTGAGTTAGATATTGATTTTGTTCCGGAACAGGTGGCTCTTGGCCATATTCGTGTTCTAGACGTTCCTACTTCCCAACAATTTGCAGATATCATGACCAAGGGCTTGCCTACAGCGTCATTTGAGGAGTTCCGGTCCAGTCTTTGCGTCAGCAATGGTGCCGCGTCGACTGCGGGGGGGGGGGGTGTTGAGTATATGTGTTGTGCAAATTGTGTATTGGGCCCACCTACTAGTTTCCTCGTATAGTTGAGGTCGTGGTCCACCGTTGTACATCATATATACGTGCGATTGCACCTGAGTAATACATCGTGCAATTCTCACAACATACAGTGGGCACTTTTTGTACATCTTGTGTAAGAATTCTTAAAAGAGGTCCATGTGGACTGTAAATCATGAGTTTTCATTCGAACCAGTTAAAAATTACGTCCATTTTACAATTGTAATCCTTTGAACTGGACGAATGAGTAGTGCCATGAAATGAAGATCTCATATTTCATGTTTCTATCGAGTTTTCCTATGAACCAAAGAGGCATGTATGACAAAAGCATTGAACGTAGCGACAACTCGCATCTGTCTCACAAGGCTCCACTAGCTTTCTTTTGGAAGTATGAAATGCAAACAATAAACATATGGAAGATAATAATGACCCATGCAATAACATAGGATGATACCAATCACACCTCAGTGTAAGTTATTTCTAACGTAGTACTCACTTTTTAAACATTGCACATTATTGTGTATGTACTATATATAGAACCAACCACCTCTTCAGGGAATCTGCTTTCTATAAAATCTCCTATTTTTCACATATTCCAATACCCAACCTCCCCTATACATATTCTGCTAGAAACTTCACTTAATTCATTATGATTTCGTTCTACACTCGATGAAACACTTGACACCCAAGTGTGTATATGTATGACAAAAGAATACAATGAAGAGTTGCCAAGGATATGTTAGGACAATGCTTACGGGTCATGGCCAGATATCATTCATAGGACTCTGCACAATAAATTCAATGAAAATGTCTCAAAAATATGTGTAGTTTTAACTTAGGATTAGGAGGCATCAGAATAACCTATCGAGTAAGTGTCCGTGTTTTGGGGAGTGCAACACTCGACAGTTGTAGCTCAATGGTGTTGTTTTGGGGAGTGCAACACTCGACTGTTGTAGCTCAATGGTGCTGTTTTGGGGAGTGCAACACTCGACGGTTGTAGCTCAATGGTGCTGGGTTGTGGCTTCGAAAAACTTGTAATATGGCCTCTAGAACCTATTCGTTTATGTAATAGAAGCATAAGCCTCTTATCCTTCGTATGCACACATGCACATGTCCATTCCTGCTGACCAGAAGGCTAAGCTTGTGTCGTGTGCGTGCTGCTATGAGTTGTACCTGGTGGTCTAACACAATGTAGATCCCTTGAGGGAGATTGGGAGAGTCGTTACAACTTATAATCGCGTCAAGTGCTAAAGCTCACACATACGTGTGTGCTTCTTCAGGCTGTATTGCTTCGTCGAGGACACACAATCCCCCTCGCCCCGTAGGACGAACTGAAGTGGACGTGGCCGTCCCAGAACTGCTGGATCTCCTGGCCATTCCGCCTCACCGGTTCACCACTTGACCTGCCTCCTGCTTTTGACTTTCTTCTTCGTCCCAATCCGTATCAAGCATGTCTTTCTCCATCTATAAATAGAGAAAATATAGGATAGGGGCGCTCAAAGAAAATAGGATTCAGTATATAATACTAATACTCCCTCCGATCCATAATATAAAAACGTTTTTCAAACTAACATAACTTGAAAAGTGTTCTTATATTGTGGGACTGAGGGAGTAGCAACTAACCGCATTCAAAGTTGACTTGACCTCTTATTTTGGATTGGCAAAAATGCTTGCGACCTAGGGGGCCTGGCCCACTACCTTTGCTTAACTTATGCGCATCACCTCTTGGATCTCATCAACAGTCAGTCTACTTAGAGCATCTACAGCCGGACTTGGCAAATTCGATCCCTCAAACGCCCACGAACGCCTTACATAATCCATTCCACAACCAGATACCTCAAATTAGAAATCTGAAATCCATACTATTACATGCAACGTAAATCTAATTTTAAGCGAAGCTCGTCCGGCTACGCCGTGCCCATGTTCGGCGGCCAGCTGCGCACCACAGAGTGTTGATCCGGTCGCCAGCGAGGTAGAGTAGGACATGAGACATGAGCCAACTCATGGGACTCAAGACACCGCCGTCTCACATGCCCTACTCTTCCTCGTCGGAGCACGGAACCCTGACAGTGCAGGTGGAAGTCAGATCGATGATGGATCCTTCCTCGGACGAGCCAACGACATCCACCACAACGCGGTTGTGGTAGCCGGACTGGTGCACCATACATGGCGTCCTCCGCCTCGCCAACATCCACCGCCGCGACGGCCGCCGCGGCCTTCAGCGCCCGCTACCTTGCACGGCCGGCACACTGTGCCATGTTTGTGTTGGCCGAAGCCCATGGTGCGCCCTCTACCTCGGTGCGCCAACAGAGGGGTTGCGCGTCCGCCACCGTGTTCAGACACCAGACAGGCCGCACTTCTTCCGGGGATGTAGTGATGCCACACCTCATCGTGGATCCATGCGCCATTTGGGCGGGCGCAATGGATTCCCGACGGAAGAAGTCTGACGCTGCCGTCGGGTGGCCTCCTCCCGGGAGCGGCGGAGCGCAAGCCGGACGGTCATATCCTCCTCGGGGCTGTGTGGGATGAGCTCGGGGTCGACGGATCTCGAGGTGTAGGACTTGGATCCACTGCCCGCGGGGGCGGGCTCAGCTCAATTCAAGGGTATTCACTTGAATACCCATTATTTTTGTCAAAAAACTAGGTACATGCAGGAGGGTGACTTACCATTCTCGCAAGCCTCTGACTTATGATTAACCACTCTTGCAAGCATCCGCAACTACGAAAGAGGAATTAAGATAAATCTAACCATAGCATCAAACATATGAATCCAAATCAGCCCCTTACGAAGCAAAGCATAAACTAGGATTTAAGCTTCTGTCACTCTAGCAACCCATCATCTACTTATTACTTCCCAATGCCTTCCCCTAGGCCCAGACAATGGTGAAGTGTCATGTAGTCGACGTTCACATAACACCACTAGAGGAAAGACAACATACATCTCATCAAAATATCGGACGAATACCAAATTCACATGATTACTTATAACAAGACTTCTCCCATGTCCTCAGGAACAAATGTAACTACTCACAAAGCATATTCATGTTCATAATCAGAGGGGTATTGAATATCATTAAGGATCTGAACATATGATCTTCCACTGAATAAACCAACTAGCATCAACTACAAGGAGTAATCAACACTACTAGCAACCCACATGTACCAATCTGAGGTTTTGGGACAAAGATCGGATACAAGAGATGAACTAGGGTTTGAGAGGAGATGGTGCTGGTGAAGATGTTGATGGAGCTTGACCCCCTCTCGATGAGAGGATCGTTGGTGATGACGATGGCTTCGATTTCCCCCTCCAGGAGGGAAGTTTCCCCGGCAGAACAGCTCCGCCGGAGCCCTAGATTGGTTCTGCCCAAGTTCCGCCTAGAGACGGCAGTGCTTCGTCCCAAAAGCTCTCTTCTGATTTTTTTTCTAGGTCAAAACCCACCATATATCAGAAGATGGGCACCGGAGACCTTCCAGGGGGCCCACAAGCCACAGGGGCACGCCCAGGGGGTAGGGCGCGCCCCCCAGGCTTGTGGCCTCCTGGTGGGTCCCCTCTAGTATTTTCTTCGCCTAATATTTTTTTATTCCAAAATAATTCTCCGTAAATTTTCAGGACTTTTGCTCCTTTCCGGTCCAGATTTGCTCCTTTCCGGTCCAGAATTCCAGCTGCCGGCATTCTCCCTCTTTGTGTAAACCTTGTAAAATAAGAGAGAAAAGGCATAAGTATTGTACCATAATGTATAATAACAGCCCATAATGCAATAAATATCAATATAAAAGCATGATGCAAAATGGACGTATCAACTCCCCCAAGCTTAGACCTCGCTTGTCCTCAAGCGAAAGCCGAAATCGATAATCATGCCCACATATTTAGAGATAGAGGTGTCGATAAAATAAAATACGGACATGAAGGCATCATGATCATCTTTAGAACAGCAACATATATTATCATATAATTTCTTATGCTAAAGTAACAATTCGTTCAGAAGGTAAAGTATGAAACAAGAACTTTATTGGAAACTAACAAACCATGATCTCAGTCATTGAAGCAATTGCAATTTATCATAACATAGGAAAGAGTCATAAGAGCTCTTCAGCAAGTTCACATACTCAACTATCATTTAGTCTTTCATAATTGCTAACACTCACGCGATACTTATGAGATCAAAGTTTAAATCGGACACAGAGAAAGATAGGGGCTTATGGTTTCGCCTCCCAACCTTTTACCTCAAGGGTAATGTCAACAATAATAGCTTATGAATATCTACATCCGAGTGGATATATATATCTGGATCTCCCCCCAACATATAATGCTTGCCGAAAGGAAAAAAGTTTAAATAGAATAGGTGATGATCACCATGACTCTTGCATTAAGGGTAGTAGATAAAAAGTAAAAGATAGGCCCTTCGCAGAGGGAAAAGCAGAGGTTGTCATGCGCTTTTATGGTTGGAAGCACAAAATCTTAATGCGAAAGAACGTCACTTTATATTGCCGCTTGTGATAAAGAACTTTATTATGCAGTCTGTCGCTTTTATTTCTTCTATATCACAAGTTCGTATAAAGCTTATTTTCCTCACACTAATAGATCATACATAATTTAAAGAGCAATTTTTATTTCCCTCACCGATGACAACTTACTTGAAGGATCTTACTCAATCCATAGGTAGGTATGGTGGACTCTCGTGGCAAAACTGGGTTAAGGGCTGTTTGGATGCACAAGTAGTATCTCTACTTGGTGCAAAAGATTTGGCTAGCAAGGGGTGAGAAGCAAGCTCAACATGTTGGAGGATCCATGACAATATAACTTCTATTCAGATATAAAGAAACATAACCCATTACATTGTCTTCCTTGTCCAACATCAACCTTTTAGCATATAATATTTTAATGAGTGCTCACAATCATAAAATATGGCCAAGATAGTATATTTATATGTGAGAACTCTCTTTCTTTATTACTTCCTATTAATTGCAACAATGCCCAAAACTATGTTTGTCAACTAACAACAAGTTTCATGCGACATACTTTTTGTATGTGAAGTCATCACTTCCCATAAGATCATTATATAATCTTTTATTTCTTTTATTCTTTATTTATTTTTCTCATGATCATAGCAAGAAAGCAAAGCCCTCAACCCAAAACTAAACTTTATTATATAACTCTCGGACTCGATTACATAGAGGGAACATAGAGCAAAACTCAAAGCTAGATCATATTAACACTTTATTCCACTAAACCAAGATATAACCAAAAGGATCGAACTAAGAAAAACGATAAAGGTAAAGATGTGATGGTGATACGATACCGGGGCGCCTCCCCAAAGCTTGGCAGTTGCCAAGGGGAGTGCCCATACCCATGTATTTAGGTCTCTTTGTTCGGAGGTGGTGATGATGGTTGTTGCATTCTTCTTCTCCAGCTTGCGTCTGAGGCTAAAATTTTCCTCCCTCAGATCCTCATTCTCAAGCTCGAGTTTCATTATCTTTTTGCATAATTCCGCCTTGCTGTCCTGCAAAAAACACGGTGGGATAGATTGGACCTTAGGAAGGCTTGACTTCTTGAATTCCACATGCATATCGCCTGGTTGAGGCAGTGGATCTTCATCTTCCTCAGAACTATCTTCCCTTGTTCTTTTTATGTAGGACTCCTCCTCCTCCTCCGTAGTCCAGCCATAATGCTCCACCTCCCCATAAACCTTTGGGTTAGCGATGAAATCTGCAACGTAGCTCTCTCCCTCCGAATCTTGAGACGACATATTTTCAGATCTGCCAGGAAAACAGCACGGAACAAGAACAAAGGATTTTGCTGTGGTACGGTGGTCAAAACCTTCGGGAGATTATATAATGAATTTTTACCTACCAAAATAAGTGTTCCACAAGAAAACGGAGTCCGGGGGACACACGAGGTGGCCACAAGCCAGGGAGGCGCGCCCAGGGGGGTAGGGCGCGCCCCTAGGGCTTGTCGCCCCCTCGTGCACTTTTCGGACTACTTTTAATTTTCCTAATTTTTTAAATATTCCAAAACGGAGAAAAATTCCAATGAAAAAGTTTTGGAGTCGGTTTACTTACCGTACCACATACCTATTCCTTTTCCGTGTCTGAAATGTTCTGGTTGGTTTCCCTTATGTACTCCTCCGGTGTTATGGTATTAATAATATTGGTCTCAACATTTATGGGAGTGCCTGAGATATAATGTTTGATTCTTTGCCCATTCACCACCTTCGGGTTGGTGCCTTCGGCGTTGTAGATTTTGATGGCATCGGAGCGGTAAACCTCCTCGATAATATAAGGACTTTCCCATTTAGAGAGAAGCTTTCCGGCAAAAAATCTTAAACGAGAGTTGTATAGCAAGACAAGGTCACCTACATTAAATTCACGCTTTTGTATCCTTTTGTCATGCCATCTTTTAACTTTTTCCTTAAACAACTTGGCATTCCCATAGGCTTGGGTTCTCCATTCATCAAGTGAGCTAATATCAAATAACCTCTTTTCATCGGCAAGTTTGAAATCATAGTTGAGCTCTTTAATTGCCTAATAAGCTTTATGTTCTAGTTCAAGTGGTAAGTGACATGCTTTTCCATAAACCATTTTATATAGAGACATACCTGTCGGTGTCAAAACCGGCAGTCCTCGGGGTAGGGGGTCCTGAGCTGTGGATCTAGGATCGATGGGTAACAAGGGACGACGAACACAGTGTTTACCCAGGTTCGGGCCCTCTCGAAGAGGTAATACCCTACGTCTTGCTTGATTGTATTGATTGTATAACATGGTTTACAGAGTAGATCTACCTCGAGATCAGTATGAGCTAAACCCTAGGCTACAGGGGGATGAAGATAGCTCTCTCCCTAATGACTACAACCCTCGATTTATATAGACACCGATAGGGTTAGGGTTACCGAAGATAGATTACAACAAGTGGGAAAGAGATCTCGTCCACCCTTGACTTGTAGGGCACACCATGGCTTCACAGGTCTCCGGTCACCACACGGCTCCACCAGTCCGGCCCATGCACAATGGGTCGTCGCCCCGAGGACCGCTTAGTCCATGACTCCCTCAGTAGCCCCCGAACTTGCCTCCAATGCCGAGACTTGTATCCGGTATCCATTCCGACCAGTATTCAGTTTGCGGGGCGAGTTCCTCAGGAAGTCTTCCCCCTGTTCGGTACCAAGTGATGTTCGGAGTCTGAAACGGCTGTTTTACTTAACACCGAAGGTAGTAATAAAAATATCGCTCAAGCGCAAAGAGTGTCTTTATCTGACTACGTTTTCTCCTTCAACGAAGAGTCGCTTCCAGCCATGACGCCAAGCAGTTACTATTTCTTGAAGCGCGGCTCGAGGCTGACACCACGCTTGACATGTCCCTTCAAGGTGGAGATCGTGTCCTGTTTTTCGGGGGATATGGTTAATGATTTCGATTCCCCTCCTCGCTCAAAATGTTGCGGAGATATCGGGAAGTGGAGAGGCCAACAGCGTGAAAAAAAGGGATCTCTGGCCTGCCCACAGTCTATAAAGGGGGGGGGGGGCTACAGTCTGCATCCCACGCCTTCTCCTACCTTCCACACTCGCGATCCTTCAGAGCTCCAGCGCCCTTTCTCCCTGCTTCCATAGCCAATCCCACTTTACCTCCTTCGACCATGGCCGGATCCAGCGCCAATGGGAAATGGGAGGCCTCCTTCATCACCAACGAGGATATACTGAAGCTTAAGGAGGCCGGTTACTTGCCGGCCAACGTCGCCCATCGAGCCCCCGAAGAAGGCCAGATCATCCCTACGCCCGAGTCGGGCAAAGGGGTAGTTTTCCTCCCCCATTTCCTTAGGGGGCCTAGATTTCCACTGCAGCCCTTTGTGCGGGCGCTAATGTTTTACTATGGGCTGGATTTTCACGATCTAGCCCCCAACTCCCTCCTCCACATTTTGACCTTCATCGTTGTCTGTGAAGCCCTCCTCTGGCTCCAGCCGCACTTCGGCTTATGGCGGAAGGTGTTCAACGTGAAGCCCAAGGTGGTCGGCGGCGAGCATGCGGACTGCGGAGGGGCCATGATCAGCAAGCTGACATGGGTCGAGTGGCCGGACGGCCACTTCATCGACACTGTCCGGATGTGGCAGAAGTAGTGGTTCTATATCACCGAGCCAAGGGAGGCCGCATGGCGAGCGGCCCCCGCCTTTCGGTCTGGACCCCCACCAGATTGGCCTCCTGGACCACCAAGAGTCTGGACTGGGGATGTGTTGCTGACGCCAAAGCGTTGTAGAAGCACGTCGACAATGTAATAGAGACCGGTGCGAAGCTGGTCGACGTGTTCCATATCATGCTCCACCACGGGCTCCTACCTTACCTAGAGAGGGCCAAGCCCATGTGGGAGCATGAGCCCGAGGATCCGGCCACTATGCGGCACCTCTTCGGCATGACTCCTGACAAGATATGGGGCCAACTATTCCAGCCCCAGAAGGAGTGGCCAGCCGAGGGGAAGGACATCGGTTTTGACGCCGCGAATCCCCCAAGGGAGGTGAGCAGCATGTCTCTTTGAAGAGTATTCGGATATTCACATTACATGAGATTCGATCTAACCTGGTTATGTGGATTCTGCAGGGCTGGCTCACCAAGTCCAAGAAGATCAGCGGCCCGACACCACTGCCGGAGGGGCCCCGATCAGAGCAGCTGGAGAAGATGCTGGTCGTGGTGCCCTACAAGTCGCCCGCTAAGAAGGGCAAGAAGCTAGAGGCACCGGAGGCCAGGGAGGGCCTTCGCCGCAGGATCCGTCCGGGCAACCGGTCCGGAGATGCTGCGGCCTCATTCGTACAGGATGGGGGCGAGGAGGAGGAGGACGAAGAGGAGAGTGCCTCTTCGCACTCCAAAAAGAGGCCGACGTCCGAGGACGCCGAGGAGGTCCAACCTTCCCTGGCCCCAAAGAGACGACACTGGCCTAAGCTGGTTATACCTGACAACTCGGATGACGAGAAGTCCGAGGCATCCGAGGAGCTCCCGAAGAAGGGATCCAGGGTCAAGCCCCCTCCCAGCAGGTAAGGTGTCTGTATTTTCAGCTATTATGCTTTCAGTAGTTTGTTTTAGTTGAAGGTTAACCACTCCGAATAGCAGTCCCCCGCATGAGCGCCCACCGAGCAAATCTCGGAAGGGACGTCTCCACCCGCCGAGATGGCGAACAGTGGGTCTATGGCCCACTTCGCGCCTCCTTTGGTCCCTGAAGAGGCTGAGGAGGTGCGGTCCCAAAGAACTCCTCCTCCGAACATGAAGGGGGAGGTAGATGCCGTAATGGCCGAGGTCAACACCTCGGTCACCAAAGACCAGGAGGGAGCGTCCCTCCTGGCCGACGAGGGAAAAGAGTCCGGGCCATCCGGACCCCCTCCGTCGACCGCTCCCGAGCCTCCGAGGCCCTCGACGGCACAAATTCCTCCCAGCGGGGAGGGGGCCGGGGAGCCAACGCCAGCGGCAAACACCTCCGCACGGGCGGTGGTGGGCTGGCCGGACACGCTGGAGGAGTTAGTGAGCAACTCCGTCATCGTTGAAGGGCACCGCACCCTTATGGGTGCGGTTATGCAGAGTGTTCGGTCCGTCCAATCCGGACTGAACGACGCTGTCCAAGGCCTTCTAACAGGCTTTGAAGTAAGTCAAGTAATGATCCTTCCTCATAATGCGGTTATAGTTCTTAGTTTAAGTAGGCCGCATACATAGCAGCCCCCGAGATTCTGCCAGGATCTTCGAAGAGACCTGCAGAGGATCAAATTTGGTAGGTCGGTTAACAATGTCGACATTTCTGATGCTAAGGCAGGCATCTTCCGTGGCTGCGGCTGCTAATGCCGTGGCGTTAGAGGAGATGGATCGGAAGCTCAAGCTTTCCGATCAAGAGCTGGACCTTGTCAACAAACGGCTTGACGAGGCGCAAGGTAAGCTATGTAAAAAGATGTGTATTTGCCAGATAGGGACTGGCCGGACCATTGGCTGATCCTTTACCTTGATGATCTTGCAGCTGCTGCCGCCAAGGTCGAGGGCTTAAAGAAGGCCCTTAAGAAAGCTGAGGCCGAGAAGAGGGCAGCCGCTGAGAGGGCGGTGTCCGAGCTTGAGCAAGCCAAGCGTGCTGCTAAGCAGCATGAATCTTGGGTAACCGAGATCAAAGAGGAGCTCCAGGATGCCACTGAGAAGCTTGAGGCCCTTGAGAAGGGGCGGGAGGAGCAATCCTCCCGTCTATCCAAGGCGGAGAAAGAGCTCCAGGAGGCGAGGAGTGATGCCCGAGGTGTCCGGGAGGAGCTTCGGCAAGCCGCACAAATTGCCAATGGTAAGAAATATTTATTGCAGAGTGTGTTCGGAGGCAACAGATTCGCCCTGCTGACGAGGGTCTAGCGCTCTGCAGGCGTCTTCGCTGAACTCCCGAAGAATGCGGTGGCCGCGGCGAGGCACTATGCCAATCGCGAGGAGGATTCCATGCAGCGGCTCTTTTGGTCACAGTTTCCGGACTCCGAGCATCCTCCCCTCCTCAGCGATCAAATGAAGCAGCTGATGGAGATGCATCGAATGTCCGAGCTGGCCTTGAAGGACCTCTGTGTCAGCCTGTGGCCGGCCGAGCCCATTCCGGACACCTACTTCGACCTTGTCCAAAGGCTGCGGGAGGCGCCGCTCCGGATTGACGCCGTGAAGCGGTCGGTGTGCCCTGAGGGGGCGAGGCTCGCGTTTGCGAAGACCATGGTTCATTGGCCAAGGATTAATCCAATGGATATGGCCACTGGTCCTCCGCCCCAGGGGAAGGAGCATCGCCGCCCCGAGCAGTACTTCGTGCAGGTGATGACCGGAGCGCGGGTGATTGAGGGCCAGTGTTTGAAAAATGTAATGCTTGAGTAGATGTAGCAAGCTTGTACCTAGTGGGATTCATGCTTTATTATGCGCCCATCGAACTTAGTGATTAAATTTTGACTCTTGTGTGGCCTTATGTTTAGTTCTGAAAGCTACCAGTCGTCGGCTTCAGCCCCCAAGTGAATATCACGAAGGGTGTTTTGTTTCCGCACTGTTACCCTTAGCCAACGTCTTGGTGCTCGGAGGTGGTACTGCGGGAACGAAACCAGACGATCAGACTATTCAATTTTACTGCTTTCACTTAGCCTTAGGAGCTTGACGGTGGGGACTAGGGACTAGCCCCCGGTGTATTTGTGATGTACTTGGGGGTCGAAGCCTGCCCTTTCCAATCACATGGTTTGTGTTAAGACGAACCCTTCATGTGACACGGCGAAATCGCCAATGATTTTTAGAGTCCAACCTCATCATCGAATCATAGACCCGTTAGCTCTTACTATGATGGTCAGTTTTCGGCTTTTTCCTCCTGAGGTACTTGACCAGGCGATCCAGTAGTACAATCGCAGGGGTTCTCCCTTTTCCCTCTTAGCCGAACAAGCGAAACATAAGGGGTAAATACAGGAGCCGGGGAACCCAACTATTGACCCAAGACATAGTTCGGAACAGATGCATATATTGCAATATTCGAGACGCCGGACACCTAGCGGGAAGTGGTGCTGGACTTAAAGATATTGAGTTGATGTATAAATCAAACTCGTAACTGATTAATATATTTTCATGCCGGGCTGTTCGAAGAGCGAGGAGAGAATCAGAAAGGGACAAAAAAATTGCAAGATGCAGATATCCGAACACCATAAAGGGTATTTTTATTATTTCTCGTAAGCTCACGACGTCTAACCATACAATTCGAACTGCAAAGGCAATACTTGCAAGAGAGAAAGAAAAAGAAAATTTACAGAGTAAAGGTTGATGCAGGGCCTTGATGCGTGAGTTGAAGCCTTCACTGTGTTCTGCTGCATGTCTGCGCCTTTGCTTCTTATAGGTGGGGGTTGGGACCTTTGATGAGACCTTGATGGGGGAGGACCCTGCCAATGAAGCTTTAAACTTGGTGGTATCCGAAATTGGTCCCCGTGTCATCCGAAGATGAGGTAATTCCGAAGTTTGGTTTAACCGAACATGTACTTTGGATTAATGTATGTCTCACGGCTGCCCATGGTATTTTGAGTGCGAAGTTGTGCTGACGAGGCACATGGAGCATGAAGAATGTGGGCGTGCCATGGGACGTGTATCCCTATTTGTGGCGAACGCATGCGGGTTCCCATGATGGGGAACGGGTTTGAACCCGTTTACTGTTGTCGCTGGCCCTTACAGTGGGTCAGCATCCGGGCCTATATGGGCCGGTGTGGTCTTCACCCGCTAGGGCCGCAGTGTGCTCTTCGGTTCGAAGTGAGTGTTCTGTGTTGCCGTTGATAGTTATGACGCCCGAAGGACCAGGCATTTTCAACTTGAGGTACGCATAGTGCGGAACGACATTGAATTTAGCGAACGCTGTTTGGCCGAGGAGTGCGTGATAGCCACTGTGAAAAGGTGCAATATCGAAGATCAAGTCCTCGCTTCAGAAATTATCCGGAGATCCGAACACCACTTTGAGTGTTACGGTGCCCGTGCAGCGGGCCTCCACTCCCGGAATGACTCCCTTGAAGCTGGTGTTACTGGGTTTAATCCTTGATGGATCGATCCCCATTTTCTTCACTGTATCCTCGTATATCAAATTGAGGCTGCTTCCTCCGTCCATTAGGACTCTAGTGAGGTGGAATCCATCGATGATGGTGTCCAGCACTAGGGCTACGGACCCTCCATGGCGTATACTGGTGGGATGATCCCTGCGATCGAACATGATCGGGCAGGCTGACCAAGGATTGAACTTCGGTGCTACTGGCTCGATGGAGTATACATCCCGTAGCACTCGCTTCCTCTCCTTCTTCGGTATGTAGGTTGCGTAGATCATGTTTACCGTCTTGACCTTGGCAGGGAAGGGTTTCTGGCCTCCACTATTCGGCCTGTGGGGCTCGTCATTGTCCTCGCTTCTTGGGCTTTTGCCTGAGTCTTCGGCTGTGAGTTTGCCGGCCTGTTTGATCACCCAACAATTTCGGTTGGAGTGGTTGGCGGGCTTCTCTGATGTGCCGTGGATCTGGCAAGGCCTATCCAGAATTGTGTCCAGCCTAGACGGGCCATCATTGTTGCCTTTAGGGGCTTTCTTTCGGGTTCCAGACTTCTGGTTTTGGAATCCGGCATTTACTGCCGTATCCTCACCCTCGCCGTCATTGTGGCGACGTTTATTATTGCTGCGTCGGGGCTTTCCATTTTCGTCCCGAACCTCGGAGGTACCGGGTGTGTCTGGGTTGGTGTTCTTGCGAGCAAGCCAACTGTCTTCGCCCGCGCAAAAGCGGGTCATGAGGGAAGTAAGGGCTGCCATAGTTCTTGGTTTGTCCTGGCCGAGCTGCCGTACAAGCCATTCGTCCTGGACACTATGCTTAAAGGCAGCCAAGGCTTCGTCATCCGGACATTCAACGATCTGATTTTTCTTAGTCAAGAATCGGTTCCAAAATTGTCGGTCAGATTCTCCAGGTTGTTGTGTGATGCGATTTAAGTCATCAGCATCCGGAGGCCAGACATAGGTGCCCTGGAAGTTTGATCGAAAAGCGTCCTCAAGCTCTTCCCAGCAACCTATAGAGTCTTTGGGAAGGATGTTCAACCAGTGTCGAGCTGGGCCTTTAAGCTTGAGCGGTAAATATTTAATGGCGTGGAGGTCGCCTACTTGCGCCGTGTCGATGTGGAGGAGGAAATCCTCTATCCATACGGCTGGATCTGTGGTTCCGTCGTATGATTCAATGTTCACAGGCTTGAAGCCTTCTGGTAATTGGTGCTGCATTACCGTCTCTGTGAAGCACAGGCGGTGTGCGGCGCCCCGAACTCTGGCTACGTCACGACGGAGGTCTTTGGCCCACCTACTCTGCTGCTGCTCCCGGACTCCATCATTTCGATTCAATCGATCGTAGTATCCTTCCCAGTATGCGGGCATATCCTCTCTGGATCCGTAGGTGGACCTGGTACGGCCACCACGAGCATCTAGGTCATGGCGGAGGTCGTACTCATAAGTGGGCCGCACCTGATCGTTGCCATGACGGCGAGGTGGGGCGGCTAGATGTTCGGCCTCGTCAGCTTCCCTGTCCCGCCCTCTAGGGGGTCGGTCTAGTTGTTCGACATTTGTATACATCGGGCGTGTTGGCTCTATAGCCTCGTCGTCGAACTGAGGCAATAGCCTTCGTTTAGGATAACTCCTGGTTGGCTGATCGCGGCCGTACCCCTCTTCGGCATCTAGGACTTTAGTCCATCGATCATTGAGGGTGTCCTGTTCAGCCTTGATTTTGTGTTTTTGCTTCTTTAGGCTGTGGGCGGTGGCTAAAAGCCTTCGCTTGAACCGTTCTTGCTCCAGAGGGTCTTCGGGGACGATAAAATCGTCCTCCCTGAGACTGGCCTCCTCTTCAGAGAGTGGGAGGTAGTTGCTATCCTCAGAGTCTTCGTGGCTTTCCGGATTGAGCGGGTCCTCCTGCCCCGCAGAGTCATCCTGATGGTGCTCATTTGCTGTGTCTCCGGCGAGGTCATCCGTATTATTTACGGTGTCGTTCTCCACCGAGTCTATGTTGCTTGAGTGGCTTCGACGTGGTTTTGATCGACGGCACTGTTTTCGGCGTTTGGGAGGCTCATCTCTGGGCTTGCCTCAGTCCTGCTCAGGAGTGCCGTTGCCGTCCTTTGGGGTGTCCACCATGTAAATGCCATAGGTGGATGTGGCCGACCTGCGGTCCTCGTCCACGTATTCAGCATTCTCCGAATTATAGTCTAACATATCGGTTAAATCATCGATAGTTGCTACCAAATGGGTTGTGGGTGGGGCGCAAAATTCCCTATCGAACGCCTCGAAGGGTCGGTGATTGAAGGTGGAGGGCAGGTTCTCCTGGATAGTCATTTTCTGAATTCGGTCTAGCGCCTCGTTCAAACTATCGAGGGTTGCCGGACTTGAGGGCTCTAGGCCGGACTTTGTGGTGACGAAGTGGAGGTCGGTCTGTGACTCAACCGATCCTTGGTCCGGACGGACCTATCTTCAGGATTCGGGACCGAAACCTCGAGGGGCACCGGATTGTCCTTGGAAACTGAGGGGGTGCTTTGACCCTCCTGCGCACCTTCCATGCCAATGTTTGAGGTCAGGTCATTTTGGGCCGGGGGTGATCCCTGGCCGCTATTCGCCGACTCATGGTGTGGGCTCGAGGCCAGCAAGGTGTTGTGGGGGAGGAGCTCGGCCAAGATCGAATCTTGGCTTCTGACTTCTGGTTCTGCCTCGGGGGCCGGGGATAAATCCTCCGCTGATGTGAGTTCGATTGACGGTGGGGTAAGGTCCCCTCTCTCAGGGAATCCTTCCTAGCTCAAAACCGTTTGGTGGACTGGGGCCGATTCATAGATCAGATCGGAGGTGTATGTCGGAGCAGGCGCAGCAAGGCCTGCGGGGGTGGTGAATCTGATGAAAACCAAATCCCCCCGCGCGTTAGTAACGTACTCCAGATTGCCGAATCGAATCCGGTGTTCGGGAGCGAAGTTGTTGACCTGGTCAAGATGGCCGGTCGAATCAGCGTGTAGTACGATGCTGCCAAAAGCGAAGAGTTGTCCACGGACGAAGAGATCCATGGAACTGATGTCCTCTCCAAGGACTAAGCGAGCCATCGATCCTTCCGGTGATCCAACAGCGGGACTCTCAATGAAAGCACCAATGTCGGTGTCAAAACTGGCAGAACTCGGGGTAGGGGGTCCCGAGCTATGGATCTAGGATCGATGGGTAACAAGGGACGACGAACACAGTGTTTACCCAGGTTTGGGCCCTCTCGAAGAGGTAATACACTATGTCCTGCTTGATTGTATTTATTGTATAACATGGTTTACAGAGTAGATCTACCTCGAGATCAGTATGAGCTAAACCCTAGGCTACGGGGGGATGAAGATAGCTCTCCCCCTAATGACTACAACCCTCGGTTTATATAGACACCGATAGGGTTAGGGTTATCGAAGATAGATTACAACAAGAGGGAAAGAGATCTTGTCCATCCTTGACTTGGAGCGCACACCACGGCTTCACAGGTCTCCGGTCACCACACGGCTCCACCAGTCCGGCCCATGCACCATGGGCCATCGCCCCGAGGACCCCTTAGTCCATGACTCCCTCAATACCCATAGGGTTTTTTATAAGCAGTCCTATAAGCCCATAATTCATCATCAAGTTCCTTAGACCAATTCTTTCTAGATCTATTAACAGTCTTTTTTTGCAAGATCAACTTTATTTCTCGGTTAGTCAATTCTACTTGACCACTAGACTGAGGATGATAAGAAGATGCAATTCTATGGTTGACATCATACTTAGCAAGCAATTTACGGAAAGCACCATGAATAAAGTGTGAACCACCACCAGTCATTAAATATCTAGGGACTCCAAACCTCGGGAAAATAACTTCTTTAAGCATTTTAATGGAGGTGTTATGATCAACACTGCTAGTTGGAATAGCTTCTACCCACTTAGTAACATAATTAACAGCAACCAAAATATGTGTATACCCATTAGAGGAAGGAAAAGGTCCCATATAATCAAATCCCAAAACATCGATGGTTCAATCACAAGAGAATAATTCAAAGGCATTTCCTGACGTCTACTAATATTACCAATTCTCTGGCATTCATTGATGTCTACTACGCAACCTTCTTCTTGTAGACTCGTGTTGGGCCTCCAAGCGCAGAGTTTTGTAGGACAGTAGCAAATTTCCCTCAAGTGGATGACCTAAGGTTTATCAATCCATGGGAGGCGTAGGATGAAGATGGTCTCTCTCAAACAACCCTGCCACCAAATAACAAAGAGTCTCTTGTGTCCCCAAGACACCCAATACAATGGTAAATTGTATAGGTGCACTAGTTCAGCGAAGAGATGGTGATACAAGTGTAATATGGATGGTAGATATAGGTTTTTGTAATCTGAAAATATAAAAACAGCAAGGTAACTAGTAACAAAAGTGAGCAAAAAACGGTATTGCAATGCTTGAAAACAAGGCCTAGGGTTCATACTTCCACTAGTGCAAGTTCTCTCAACAATGATAACATAATTGGATCACATAACATTCCCTCAACATGCAACAAAGAATCACTCCAAAGTTTCTATCGGAGAACGTAGGACGAAAACGTGCATCAACCCCTATGCATAGATTACCCCAATGTCACCTCGGGAATCCGCGAGTTGAGTGCAAAAACATACATTAAGTGAATCAATAGAACATCCCATTGTCACCACAGATATCCCATCGCAAGACATACATCAAGTGTTCTCAAATCCAATACTCAATCCAACATAACGAAACCTCAAAGAGCAAGACTCAATTCATCACAAGAAGGTAGAGGGGGAGAAACACCATATGATCCAACTATAATAACAAAGCTCGCGGTACATCAAGATCGTGCCAAATCAAGAACTTGAGAGAGAGATCAAACACATAGCTACAGGTACATACCCTCAGCCCCGAGGGTGACCTACTCCTTCCTCGTCATGGAGACCATCGGGATGATGAAGATGGCCACCGGTGATGGTTTCCCCCTTCGGCAGGGTGCCGGAACAGGATCCCGATTGGTTATTCGTGGCTACAGAGGCTTGCGGCGGTGGAACTCCAGATCTAGGTTTATTTCTGGAGGTTTTGGTATTTATAGGAGGTGTTGGCGTCGGGGACAAGTCAAGGGGGCCCACGAGGCGACGACAAGGCAGGGGGGCGCGCCCTAGGAGGGGGCACCCTCCACCCTTGTGGTTGCCTCGGGACTCCTCTCCGAAATCTTTTTGTTCCAGTATTTTTTATATTTTCCAAAAATATTCTCCGTAAATTTTCAGCCCATTCCGAGAGCTTTTATTTCTGCACACAAAAAATGACACCATGGTAGTTCTGCTGAAAACAGCGTTAGTACGGGTTAGTTCTAATCAAATCATACCAAAATCATATAGAATTGTTGTAAACATGGCATGAATACTTCAGAAATTATAGATACGTTGGAGACGTATCATTCATCACAAGACAAGGCATACTTATGAGCATTTTTGAAGAGAGTAGGCCAATAAAAACCAGATTGTAATACCTTGTGTGCAGTTCTATCTCCAGCATGGTGTCCTCCATAAGCTTCGGAGTGACACTTGCGTAGGATTTTTTTCCTGTTCATGCTCAGGTACACAACGTCTAATAACACCATCTACTCCTTCTTTATAAATGTGTTGGTCATCCCAAAAGTAATGTCTTAAATCATAGAAAAACTTTTTCTTTTGCTGGTATGTGAAACTAGGTGGTATAAATTTAGCAACAATGTAATTAGCATAATCAGCATACCATGGAGAATTACGAGAAGCATTTATGACCGCTAATTGCTCATCAGTAAAACTATCATCAATATGTAGTGGGTCATCAAGAATATTTTCTAACCTAGACAAGTTGTCTGCTACGGGGTTCTCATCTCCCTTTCTGTCAATAATATGCAAATCAAATTCTTGCAGTAAGAGAACCCATCTAATAAGTCTAGGTTTAGCATCTTTCTTTTCCATAAGGTATTTAATAGTAGCATGATCAGTGTGAATAGTTACTTTGGAATCAACAATATAGGATATGAACTTATCACAAGCAAACACAACTGCTAAAAATTCTTTTTCAGTAGTAGCATAATTTCTTTGAGCACTGTCTAGAGTTTTACTCTCATAATGGATAACATTTAATTTCTTATCAACTCTTTGTCCTAGAACAACACCAACAACATAATCACTAGCATCACACATAATTTCAAAGGGTATGTTCCAATCAGGTGGTTGAACAAATAGGTGCAGAAATCAAGGCTTTCTTAAGGATTTCAAATGCTTCTACACAATCATCATCAAGAACAAATGGAACATCTTTTTGCAAGAGATTAGTGAGAGGCCTAGAAATTTTAGAGAAGTCTTTAATAAACCTCGTATAGAAACCAGCATGACCAAGGAAACTTCTTATACCTTTGATATCTTTGGGACATGGCATCTTTTCAATAGCATCTACTTTAGCTTTATCAACTTCAAAACCTCTTTCAGAAATTTTATGCCCCAAGACAATACCATCATTAACCATAATGTGGCACTTCTCCCAATTCAAGACAAGATTAGTTTCTTCACATCTCTGCAAAACTCGATCAAGTTTTCTTAAGCAATCATCAAAAGAAGTTCCGTAAACGGAGAAATCATCCATGAAAACCTGAACAATCTTTTCACAAAAGTCAGAAAATATAGCAGTCATACATCTTTGAAAGGTAGCAGGAGCATTGCGTAAACCAAAAGGCATACGCCTATAAGCAAAGGTACCGAAAGGGCAAGTAAAAGTAGTTTTTTCTTGATCCTCTTTTGACACGGGTATTTGAGAAAAACCAGAATAACCATCTAGAAAGCAAAAGTGTGTATGTTTTGATAGTCTTTCTAGCATTTGATCAATAAAATGTAGAGGATATTGATCTTTCCTAGTAGCTTTATTCAACTTTCTAAAATTGATAACAATTCTATAACCTGTAACAATTCTTTGTGGAATCAATTCATTCTTATCATTAGGAACAACAGTAATACCTCCCTTCTTAGGGACACAATGAACAGGACTTACCCATCTACTATCAGCAATAGGATAAATTATACCTGCCTCTAGAAGCTTTAGTATTTCATTTCTTACAACTTCTTTCATCTTAGGATTTAACCATCGTTGATGATCAACAACTGGTCTAGCAACAGGCTCCATATTAATTTTGTGCTGACATAGAGTGGGACTAATGCCCTTAAGATCATCAAGAGTATATCTAATAGCGGCACGGTGCTTCTTCAGAGTTTTCAATAATTTCTTTTCTTCATGCTCTGAATGGTTAGCATTAATAATAACAGGATATATCTTCTTTTCACCAAGATAAGCATATTTCAGAGTATCATGTTATTGTTTAATCTCAAACACGGGATCACCCTTGGGTGGAGGAGGATCCCCAAGAATCTCAACAGGCAAGTTGTTGTAAGTGCATCTAGTTCCCCTTAGTGATTTTGGTGTATTGAAGACTTATAGGTTAAGGGACTAATGTGTTTATGAGTGTACACAGGTCTACAAGTCTATGAGGAGTTTGATATTTACGAAGAAAGTCGACCCCTAAAAATGAATGTCTTCAGTTGAAGACTTTGGTTTTCTTGAAGACTTTGAAAATGAGGAAATTGGTGTGACCTTGAAGACCTTGATATTGATGCGAGGATTATGAAGCGTGAAATTTTTTGTTTTCGTAGTTTCATTTTCTCCTTCTTGAGTCATAAGAAACACCGTACTGTTAAAGGGGGTCGTGGTAAAACTAAGGAAAAGTTTCTAAGTGATGCTCATCTCAAATCCTACACCTACCCAATCCTTTCGAGTGAAGCCATTGGAAATCTCATACAGTTCAGTCATTTTCTTCAGTGACAGAGACGAAGATCTTCTATTCTCTGAGGAATTTGTTCTGACTGAGGAGTTAGGAATTCGCTAGTGCAGATTGCCTACAAGTGAGGAACATGATAGCCTTGAGGAATTTGAGAGCTCAAATTTCCGACCGTTCCTGTGCTACGCGCCAGCTGTCCAAAATATCCTATCCACCTAACGGTCATATCATTGAAGGGCATTTATGTCTTATCATGTCGGGCTGCTCCCCGGCTATAAATAGCCGCCCCCTACAACCACTAGCTGGTTGGCTTCTCTGAGAGAAACTGACACTTGTCATTTAGAGCATCCCATCCTCCAAGGAATTTGAGAGAAAATCATCAGTGAGGAAAAACCTAAACCCAACACCTAAAACCCAAAGTGATTGAGCATCACTGAAGAGATTGTTCCTGTGTGGAACCGACACTTGTTACCTTTGAGGACTGTGCATCCTCCAAACGGTTAGGCGTCATGGTCTAGAGCATCCAAGAGGAATTCTGGATTGCTGAGTGACCAAGTCTGTGAAGGTTTGGAAGTCACCTGTGAAGACTTACCACGAGTGATTGGGCGAGGTCTGTGTGACCTTAGCTCAAGGAGAATACGGTGAGGACTGTGTGTCCGGGACTATGTGTCCTTAGGTTTAAATACCTAGCCACTCCAACCAGACGTACAACTGTCACAGTAGTTAGAACTGGTCTACCAAATCATTGTCTTCACCGAGCTACTTGTTCTATTTCCTCAACCCTTTCATTTCCTCATTCATGTGTTGATGAAATAGATCATTACTATTTGAAGACTTTGACTGAAGACTTTCTCAATTTCCTCAATCCTAATTCTTCAGTCATCTAGTCTTTTGCCTGCTTATCCTGTTTACATGCTACCTCTGCTCTCTGCTTGTTTCATATCATCAAGATGACTGTGTTACTGCCATGTTATGCTTGCACCTGAGTACTTATTCTACTGCTTGTAGTTCGTCACTTAGCAAATTCCTCAAGTAGTATTTCCTCAGTGACGAATTTGTAAAAATCGCCTATTCACCCCCCTCTAGTCGATATAACACACTTTCAATTGGTATCAGAGCAAGGTACTCCCTTATTCTGTGTGATTTTGGTTTAACCACCTGGAGTTTTAGTTATGTCGACTGCAGGCATGATCAAGGTCTCAGCTGGGTGTCCTACCTTTGATGGGACGGACTACCCCTACTGGAAGAATAAGATGACCATGCATCTTGAGGCAATTGACAATTATCTTTGGTACGTTGTGCAAAATGGCATTCCCTCTGTCACTCCTTCCGTGAACGCTGCTGATGTGAAGAGATTCAAGCAACTCGACTCTCAAGCGAAGAATATCATATGTGGCCATCTGAGCAAAGAACAGTACGGCAGAGTGAGTGCTTTGGAGTCTGCAAAGCTTATCTGGGATAGGCTGTCCAAGGTTAACGAAGGAATCTCAACTCAACATGATTCTCGAGTTGACGTTCTTCGCAATCTCTTCAACCGCTTCAAAAGACTCGACAATGAGAATGTCCAGCAAACCTTTGATCGCCTCACTGACATTTCAAACGAGCTTCAAGCACTTGGTGCCACTGACATCACCGACCATGAGGTGGTGAAAACATTGCTGAGGTCACTCAATTCTTCATTCGATACACTGGCACTGATGTGACAGCCTGGTTGTGCCCTCTTTCTTTTTCTGGATTTCTTTGCCATTTGAATTTGAAATTTGGAGTTTTTGAATCAACTCACCTGGACTTAAACACTTGGGCATGTCCTTGATTTTCACCCAAGTGACCCATCCCTCTCATAATCATCATCTCCTCTCTGATATATCCCAAAATGGCCCAAGGAATATTTTTCATAAATGAAAAATATTCATTTTCCTCTCTGAAAATCATTTCAGCAACATATGCTCCAAAGCAACCCTCATTTTTCTTGCTCCCAAAAATCTGAGAAAATTCCCAAATATTCTTTGGACCTTGGCACACTTCCCTGTGCAAAAATATTTCATAGTTATTTGGAATATTTTTGCTATAGAAAATATTTTCTGTTCTGACCTCTAAATGCAGTTTCTACAGGAAGTATATTATTCCTTGATCCAATGAGGCTGATTTTTCTTGAGATTCATTACCCTCCTAAGAAAAACCAACCCCAGGAGATTAGCCCTAAAATCCTTCTAGAACCTCTCCAAACACAGTGCCAAAGTTTCTGACCAGAAACATGCTGGTTAGCTCACGTTCAATCCGGTCGGCCTGGCAGTGTGCCATCTCTTCTCCTAGAATAAACACTGCACAGACAACACGTTAGACACGGTTTGGCATCGCCTGGGCGTCATTTTGACCGAGCTAGCATGGTGACCGCGTGTGGACATGAGCTCTGGCACGCGTTCGACGTGCTCTGCGCTACGCCCGAGCCTCTGTTCGGCGCGTGCTCGTCTTAGCGCTCGCCGCCGACTGCCGCACCGCGCCACCAGCTTTGACTCATCACCCTTGACCCCTCCCTGCCACTCGCCGACGCCGGAGACGGTGCAGCAAGCACGAGCATGACATGGCCAAAGCCACAGTGCGACCCGTGCCACTGTCTTCGTCCGTGCCCAAGTTCCTCTGCTTGTCCGCGAGCTTCCACAGTAGCCGCGTGATCGCTGCACCCCCTCCACCCCTCCCTGGCACTTCTCGTCGCCGAGCGCCACCTTCTAGAGAGCTCCGGTGGAGACGCGAACCCCATCCCCTCCGCCTATATATAATGAGCCCCCTGGCCTCTCCGAGCTCACTCATCCACTCCGCCATCCACCACAAGCAGTAGAAAAGCCGCAGCCCGGCCGGGCAGGCCTCTGGCCGCCGTCCTTAGCTCGAGCTCGCCGGCGATCCCCTCTGCTTGCCTCCCACATCTCCACTACTCCTCGAGCTCCAACTTCTTCTCCGGCAACTCCCTGGTGGTCCATTGGTGCCAGCTGACCCTGTTGGAGCCCCTGGAATCGCCTCCTCCCGCCGTCTTCTTCATCATCTCCGGCGAGATCCGACCGCAGCCGCCGCTTGAGATGTTGGTTTCGAGCTGCTCCGGTCACCTCTCACCAAGCCATGGGTACAGGCAGGTGCGCCGTGACCTCCTCTATCCATCCCTCCCTCTTAGATCGGCCGACAAGCCCTCCTCGACGGCGTGAGCTCCGGCGGAGCACCGCCACCCCTCTATTTCTCTCTCCCTCTCCCCAAACCCGATAGGCGGGGCCCACTGTCAGCCTCTCCACTCGCGCCCGAAGCGGTACGAGTGGAGGCGTATTCTCAGAATACGTCTTCGACGTCACCCCCCCCCCCAGGTTTCTTTTATTTCAAATTTAATTCAAAATTTTGACCAGCAACTTTGACCAGCCATAACTTTTAAACCATAAGTCCAAATGAATTGACTCTTTTTACATTGTGTTTGTATTGAAATATTCTAGCATCACACAAATTTTGAGATTTTTCTCTGCTGCCTAGAATTTTTGGCGATTTTCAGAATGATTCTTGATATTTTCTTTTGCTGTTTTTAATTATTTTCAGAGGGGGAAGCTTGTCTTGAAGAAAACCAGGAGGAGTGTGAACCTTCTCTGCACTAAGGCAAGCCACACCAACATTTGCATGGTGTCACTTCAATATTTATGATTTTTCCAACTTGAATATGAGTTATTTCATGCATTTAATTAATTAAATGAATATTGCATATGCTAGTTACTTTGTCCTGGTTGAAATGCTTAGGATACAGTAGTATTTGAATGCATGGACTAGTATGAGGCAGTAGAAGTAGTTTTGATTGTGTGGTTATGCTTTTGGATATGATCGGTAGTGTTTTCTTTATGTGAGTTATTGATTTTCATATATTATGGCATAACTAAAGTGATGAGTGTTAAGACCAGTGAAGTAAAACCAGTGAAGCTTAATGATGACTAGTGCAAGGGGAAACTTTGATGATGTTGATCTGTTTACTTTAAGCGTTATGTGATGCATGTCGGATAGTTGCATGTTCATGGCTTAATGTGACTCGAGTTATTTTTATTTCTAGTTAAACCTGATGTTAATTCAACTTGAACATAATATTGATTGAGTCATGGTGCCACTGAATTGAGTTTTCCGAGTGCAACCACATTTGCTTTTAAGGGAAGGCCGTTATTCAGCCCGTTGTCATGCCTCTGGTCGGTACCTCTAACAAGGGAAGGTTATGGGCGTGCGGTTCCTTGGCCCGGTAAGCAGACATAACCTTGTGTGCCCAATTGTTGTTATGGTACCTTGTCCCCGTTTGGGACCGTTTAAGTTTTGCCACGACGGTGGCCATTGATGTCTTTGGTAGACACGGGGCCAGCCATGACTTATCCCAGAGGGGAGTTGGTCGGAGGCCGGGAGAGTGTCATGGCAATGGGAGGGTTCTGTCGGAATGCCGTTGGTCCACCCGAATGGGAGTGCGAGGCCATGGATTCCGTGGTGTGGGTACAGTGTGCTAACCTCTGCAGAGTGTTTATTAAATCTATCGGATCGGAGTGCTTCCCGTGCCTAGATCGTGTCCACATTGGTGTCCCTGTGCTATGGAGTTCCACTTCATCATCGTTCCGCTGCTGCGTAGTTGTCATGATCGAGGCCCCTTCATGTTCATTAAATAATGTACATATTGTTCAGCCACACCGTGTGTGCCGCTTGGCCTCGCTACTTGATGTAATATCGAACCTATGTTTCCGCTAGCATCAATAAAGCGGTTGTTTTCTGTACCAAGTTGTTGTGTGTTGCCAAAAGACTTGATCTCTGGGCTGGCAATGCAAGGTAAACCGGTTGCTCTGAGCCGAGGTGCCACAACGCTTGGTATCAGAGCCGCGCTGACTGTAGGACACGCTAGACCGTCGACGCGCTAGTTGAACGGTAGTTAGTTTAGTTTTGAGTGCCGGTAGTAGTAGCATTGGTTGCTGCATTGCATGCATTTTATTTATTGTTATTGCTAACCGTCTAATGATTGTGAGTGTAGATGGCTCCAGTTCCGTACCTGTACCAGTGCGAGCCAGCACCCTACACCTCCTCGCATCTGCTTTAGAACGTGTGGCGTCGACTCTACCCAGATGGTGTTGATCCAGTGTACCAGGTGTATCGGGAGCATCTGGCCTGCTCACTGTATGAGTGTTACGCGGAGGTCACTTTACACCACAGTTCCCCTTCCAGCGCTTACACTCATTCCTCTAAGGGTGGTTTCGCTTCCACGCCATCTCAGGCCATCCAGTTTGCTGCATTCGAGGCTCTTGTAGACCTGCACTACAATGAGGTTCGCATGCAGACTCACCCAGGTTTCTACTTCTACCCGTCTCTGCACGAGAACGGGCGTATCCGCTTCCCTTTTATTGATCTGGCGTGCGATCGTCCTTCTAGCCACTTTTCTCACTATATCACTGCCAGTTATCTCTTGATCTATGAGTTGGCCCGAGAGTTAACTCGAGCCCGTATAGCTCTTGCCGCTGCTCGGAATAGGAACCCTCCACCTACTGTCGGATTTACCCCGTTCGTTCCTCCAGCCTCTGTTTCCCCTGCTACTTCGGTGACCAATTAGAGTACCACGAACCCTTTGGCAGTGACTCCTCACAGTGCCCCTGCTACGTGGGCTTCCCTTGTCGCTACTCCTGCAGCCCCTAGGATCCAGACACACCGCGCACCTGCCCCTGAGGGAGAGTCCTTGAGGCAGCGTCGTCGTGTCACTTTTAACCCGGAGGTTTCCACTATCAGTTCAAGATCTGAGTCCGGCTCAGGAGAGGATCCAGCAGCACCAACAGAGCACTAGATTGTTAGAGTATCCACAGTTGTCATGAGGTTGATGTACGGATGTAGTCGTACGTGTCATGATGTTTAGCTTCATGTATGAGGGTAGTCGAACCCATCATGATGTTTACCTTTCACGTATGAGTCTATGTATAATTAAGTTGGAACTTTTTATCCTTCGCCTTGTTTTTCGCTTCTTTCTTTTGGGTTTGTCGCTGGCTTTTCTTCCCATTTTTGGATGTTGCTCATCTTGGTTGCTTTATATTGGGAAAAACAAACAATAGGATGACGCGGGGAGGCAGCAGCAGTCACGCTGGTGAGGATGTCCCTGTTCGTCGCTCAGCACGACAGGCAGGACATTCCCCCGAGCCGTATTCCCCACCACCGCCTCCACCGCCACATCCGCCCTCCACTGAACAAATTATGCGCATGTTTGAAGAAAGATGAAACAACGATCTGATCGAGCTGTTGAAAAGTGTGCAAGCTATGGTTGGGCAGAATGGAAATCGGAATGGTCATCACTCCAAGCTATCAGATTTTCAGAGGACTAAGCCCCCAGTTTCAGTCAAGTTATCGATCCTTTGGAAGCCGATGATTGGTTGCGGACTATTGAGAAAAAGCTTGAGATTGCTAGCACTGAAGAAGCTGACAAGGTTCCGTTTGCTACACACTATCTTGAGGGAGCTGCAGCTATATGGTGGGATAATGCTAAAGCTATGTGGCCTGCGGACGAAGAAATCACTTGGACTAAATTCAAGGACCATTTCCGCAAATATCATATTCCCGCTGGTATTATGAAGGTCAAGTAGCGCGAATTCCTCGCCCTCACCCAAGGAAGCCTGTCAGTGAGTATCTACATAAGTTCAACCATTTGGCTTGTTATTCTCTCTATGATGTGGCCACAGAAGAAAGAAAGATCGACAGATTTCTTGGAGGACTGAATCAACACCTCAGATGCACTCTCAGTTTGTTCGATTTTCCAGATTTCCAGACTCTGGTAAACAAAGCCCTCATTGCAGAAAGAGAAAACAAGCTCGTGCACGACAATAGGCCCGCTAATAATGATCACAAGCGCAAATTCGAGCCTAAGAAGGATGGACAACCAGTGCAGAAGGCTCGTACTTGGCAGCAGACTCAGGTTGAGTACAAACCCAATTGGCAGCAGAACATGAACAAGACCACTACTCAAGCCAAGAATGTCGTGACCAGCCCGGTGCGCGAAGAATGTCAGCCCGAAAATTCATGCTTCAATGTTGGGCAAACCGGACATTATGCAAGACAATGCCCCAAGAGCGGCAAGCCAAATGCCTCATTCCGGCCGCAAGTCAACCACATGGGGCCATATCCTGTCCAGAAGACCATCCAAGGGCAAGTTCACCACCTCTCCGCAGACAAAGCCCAAGAGGACCCGGAAGTCGTCATTGGTATGTTTCCTGTTAATACCATACCTGCAATAATTTTATTTGACTCTGGGGCTTCCCACCCTTTTATTTCGCGGAGTTTTGTTGCCCAAAACAAGCTTCCTTGCTTGATTTTGGGAAAAAGTATGCTGGTACAATCCCCGGGATCCGTGCTCAGAAGCAATCTGGTCTGCTGCAATTTGGAAATTGGTATCAAGGGGGTTATCTTCCCAGCTTCTTTGATAGTTATCGAGTCTGCCAAGTTGGATATTATTTTGGGCATGAATTGGTTGACCCAGCATCAAGTATGCATCAACTGTGCAACCAGAGAAGTCACATTGACCAGTCAGGAAGGTCGGATTTCAAAATTCTTTCCTCGAAGGAGCATACCCAAGAAAGACATGGTCTACACAGCTGTAGCGGAAGAATTGGATCTAATTCCTGTGGTCAGTGAGTTTCCAGATGTATTTCCTGAGGAATTACCAAGAATGCCGCCAGACCGAGAGCTTGAGTTTGCAATTAACCTTGTGCCCGGGACCGCACTGTTATACAAGAAGTACTATTGGATGCCTTCCTCAGAATTAGTGGAATTAAAGAAACAGCTTGATGAGATGCTTCAGAAAGGATACATCCGTCCAAGCTCTTTACCATGGGGATCACCGGCAATATTCGTGGACAAGAAAGACGCCAATCTCCGAATGTGTGTGGATTACCGTCAGTTGAACGATGTCACTATCAAGAACAAATATCCACTACCGAGGATTGATGATTTTTTCGATCAACTCAGTGGGGCAAAAGTATTCTCCAAAATTGATTTGAGGACCGGATACAACCAGCTCAAAATCAAGAAGGTAGATATTCCTAAGACCATGTTCACTACTCGATACGGTCTCTATGAATATACAGTAATATCTTTCGGCCTCACAAATGCCCCTGCTTTCTTCATGCATATGATGAATAAAGTATTCATGGATTTCTTGGATAAGTTTGTGGTGGTCTTCATCGATGACATCCTCATTTACTCAAACAGTGAAGAAGAGCACAAGGAACATCTCAGAGCAGTCTTGCAAAGACTCCGTGACCATCAACTATATGCAAAATTTAGCAAATGTGAGTTCTGGCTCAAGCAAGTCGGATTTTTGGGGCATGTTCTTTCAGCAGAAGGCATAGCCATGGATCCAAGTAAGGTGAAAGACGTGCTTGATTGGACGGCACCCACGACAGCATCCGAGAACTAGAGTTTCCTTGGACTAGCCGGATACTACCGCCGCTTCATCAAAGGCTTCTCTAAGATTGCCAAGCCAATGACAGAGCTTCTCAAGAAAGATAAGAAATTTGAATGGACTGAAGACTGTGAGAAAAGCTTCAATGAGTTAAAGGCCAGACTGACAACAGCAGCTGTGTTGACCCTTCCAGACATCTACCGCAGTTTTGATGTATACTGTGACGCATCCAGGAGAGGTATTGGATGTGTACTCATGCAAGATGGCAAGGTTGTAGCATACGCATCTCGACAGCTACGACCTCACGAAGGGAACTATCCTACACATGATTTGGAGTTGGCTACAGTTGTGCATGCTTTGAAAATTTGGAGACACTACCTCATTGGCAAAAGATGTCAGATATTTACACACCACAAGAGTCTCAAGTATATATTCACTCAACTGGACTCAAACCTTCGATAGCGAAGATGGCTCGAGTTGGTCAAGGATTATGATCTTGGAATCAATTACCATCCCGGTAAGGCCAATGTTGTTGCTGATGCTCTCAGCCGCAAGCCTGCCAGCCTGAACGCCCTGATGGAGTCCTTGCCTCCCGAACTGCAAGAAGAGATCACTCAGCTTAACTTGGTTATTGTTGATGCGGGCCTTGCCCATATATTGGAAGTTACTCCTACCCTCAAGGATGAGATCCGCATGGCCCAGCAAGATGACTCAGCCCTGCAACACCATGTCAAGCGTATGCAAGAAGGCAAGACCCAGGATTTCGCTAAGGATAATCAAGGTACTCTAAGGTTTCGAGGACGGATTTGCGTACCTAAGCAAGCAGACCTGAGAAAGAAAATCTTGGCAGAAGCGCATGAATCTTCGTACTCGATTCACCCAGGAGGTACCAAAATGTACGAAGACCTACGACAGATTTTTTGGTGGGATGGAATGAAGAAAGACATCGCCTACTTTGTCGCTTGTTGTGATGTATGCAACAAAGTGAAGGCGGAGCACCAGAAACCCGCTAGACTTCTTCAACCTTTACCCATTCCACAGTGGAAGTGGGATGATGTCTGCATGGATTTCATCACAGGCCTACCAAGGACTCACCGAGGCAATGATGCAGTATGGGTTGTGGTGGACATGCTGACAAAGGTAGCTCACTTCATTCCCATCCGAACCACCTACCGAGCCGATCAGCTCGCACAGCTATATGTACCCAGAATCGTCAGTTTGCATGGAGTGCCAAGAAAAATCACTTCAGACCGAGGTTCTCTCTTTACCTCAGTGTTCTGGTCATGTCTCCATCAAGCCTTGGGGACCGCACTAAAATACAGCCCAGCCTATCATCCTCAGACAGACGGGCAGACAGAGCGATTAAATCAAATACTTGAATATATGCTCCGAGCATGTGCTTTGGCCCAAGGACCCAAGTGGGAAGATTGTCTACCGTATGCGGAGTTCTCCTACAACAACAGTTTCCAGACCAGCCTAAAGATGTCACCATATGAAGCTTTGTATGGCCGTAAGTGCCGCACTCCGCTAAACTGGTCTCAAACCAGATATAGCCGCATTTCAGAACTGACTTAATGATGGAGGCTGAAAAGCAAGTCAAGGAGATCCGAGATAGACTGCAGTTGGCTAAGTCCCGACAAAAGAGTTATTATGATGCAAAGCACCGTCAGATCAGCTTTGAACCCGGAGAGTATGTGTACCTTCGAGTAACACCTATGAAAGGAGTCAAGAGATTTTAGACCCGAGGAAAATTGGCACCCAGATATATTGGTCCGTTCCCAGTCATGTCCAGAGTTGGTACAGTTGCTTATCAGTTGGAACTGCCACCGGAATTGTCAGAAGTGCACAATGTGTTCCATGTTTCACAGCTAAGAAGGTGTATCTCGCCACCCGAGAAAAGGACCAATATGGCAAAGATAGAGCTTGCTAAGGATTTAACCTATGAGGAAAGACCATTCAGAATATTGGATGAGATCGAAAGAGTCACTCGCAGTAAAGTGATAAAGTTTTATAAGGTTCAGTGGGAGCATCACACTGAGGAAGAAGCAACTTGGGAAAGAGAGGAATTTTTAAGGGCAGCCTATCTAGAATTGTTTTCCCGAGCAACCGAATCTCAAGGACGAGATTCATCCTAAGTGGGGGAGGTTTGTGACAACCTGGTTTTGCCCTCTTTCTTTTTCTCCATTTCTTTGCCATTTGAATTTGAAATTTGGAGTTTTTGAATCAACTCACCTGGACTTAAACACTTGGGCATGTCCTTGATTTTCACCCAAGTGACCCATCCCTCTCATAATCATCATTTCCTCTCTGATATATCCCAAAATGGCCCAAGGAATATTTTTCATAAATGAAAAATATTCATTTTCCTCTCTGAAAATCATTTCAGCAACATATGCTCCAAAGCAACCCTCATTTTTCTTGCTCCCAAAAATCTGAGAAAATTCCCAAATATTCTTTGGACCTTGGCACACCTCCCTGTCCAAAAATATTTCATAGTTATTTGGAATATTTTTGCTACAGAAAATATTTTCTGTTCTGACCTCAAAATGCAGTTTCTACAGGAAGTATATTATTCCTTGATCCAATGAGGCTGATTTTTCATGAGATTCATTACCCTCCTAAGAAAACCCTAACCCCAGGAGATTAGCCCTAAAATCCTTCTAGAACCTCTCCAAACACAGTGCCAAAGTTTCTGACCAGAAACTTGCTGGTTAGCTCTCGTTCAATCTGGTCGGCCTGGCAATGTGCCATCTCTTCTCCTAGACTAAACACTGCACGGACAACACGTTAGACATGGTTTCGCATCGCCTGGGCGTCATTTTGACCGAGCTAGTGTGGTGACCGCGTGTGGACGCGGGCTCTGGCACGCGTTCGACGCGCTCTGCGCTGCGCCCGAGCCTCTGTTCGGCGCGTGCTCGTCTCAGCGCTCGCCGCCGACAGCCGCACCGCGCCACCAGCTTCGTCGCATCACCCTTGACCCCTCCCTGCCGCTCGCCAATGCCGGAGACGCCGCAGCAAGCAAGGGCACGACGCGGCCAAAGCCACAGTGCGCCACGTGCCACTGTCGTCGTCCGCGCCCTAGTTCCTATGCTCGTCCGCGAGCTTCCACAGTTGCCGCGTGATCACTGCACCCCCTCCACCCCTCCCTGGCACTTCTCGTCGCCGTGTGCCACCTTCCAGAGAGCTCCGGCGGAGCCGCGAACCCCACCCCCCTCCGCCTATATATACCGAGCCCCCTGGCCTCTCCGAGCTCACTCATCCACTCCGCTATCCACCACAAGCAGTAGAAAAGCCGCAGCCCGGCCGGGCAGGCCTCTGGCCGCCGTCCTCAGCTCGAGCTCGCCGGCGATACCCTCTGCTTGCCTCCCACCTCTCCACTACTCCTTGAGCTCCAGCTTCTTCTTCGGTGACTCCCTGGTGGTCCGTTGGTGCCAGCTGACCCTGTTGGAGCCCCTGGAATCGCCTCCTCCCGCCGTCTTCTTCATCTCCGGCAAGATCCGACCGCAACCGCCGCTTGAGACGTTGGTTCCGATCTGCTCCGGTCACCTCTCGCCAAGCCATGGGTACAGGCAGGTGCGCCGTGACCTCCTCTATCCATCCCTCCCGCTCAGATCGACCGACGAGCCCTCCTCGCTGGCGTGAGCTCCGGCGAAGCACCGCCACCCCTCTGTTTCTCTCTCCCTCTCCCCAAACCCGACAGGCGAGGCCCACTGTCAGCCTCTCCACTCACGCCCAAAGCGGTACGAGTGGAGGCGTATTCTCAGAATACGTCTTCCATGTCACCCCCCCCGGGTTTCTTTTATTTCAAATTTAATTCAAAATTTTGACCAGCAACTTTGACCAGCCATAACTTTTAAACCATAAGTCCAAATGAATTGATTCTTTTTGCATTGTGTTTGTATTGAAATATTCTAGCGGCACAGAAATTTTGAGGTTTTTCGCTGCTGCCTAGAATTTCTGGTGATTTTCAGAATGATTCTTGATACTTTCTTTTGCTGTTTTTAATTATTTTCAGAGGGGGAAGCTTGTCTTGAAGAAAACCAGGAGGAGTGTGAACCTCCTCTGCACTAAGGCAAGCCACACCAACATTTGCATGGTGTCACTTCAATATTTATGATTTTTCCAACTTGAATATGAGTTATTTCATGCATTTAATTAATTAAATGAATATTGCATATGCTAGTTACTTTGTCCTGGTTGAAATGCTTAGGTTACAGTAGTATTTGAATGCATGGACTAGTATGAGGCAGTAGAAGTAGTTTTGATTGTGTGGTTATGCTTTTGGATATGATCGGTAGTATTTTCTTTATGTGAGTTATTGATTTTCATATATTATGGCATAACTAAAGTGATGAGTGTTAAAACCAGTGAAGTAAAACCAGTGAAGCTTAATGATGACTAGTGCAAGTAGGAACTTTGATGATGTTGATCTGTTTACTTTAAGTGTTATGTGATGCATGTCGGATAGTTGCATGTTCATGGCTTAATGTGACTCGAGTTATTTTTATTTCAAGTTAAACCTGATGTTAATTCAACTTTAACATAATGTTGATCGAGTCATGGTGCCACTGAATCGAGTTTTCCCAGTGCAACCACATTTGCCTTTATGGGAAGGCCGTTATTCAGCCTGTTGTCATGCCTCTGGTCGGTACCTCCAACGAGGGAAGGTTATGGGCGTGCGGTACCCTGGCCCGATAAGCAGACATAACCTTGTGTGCCCAATTGTTGTTATGGTACCTTGTCCCCATTTGGGACCGTTTAAGTTTTGCCACGAGGGTGGCTGTCGGGGATATACCCCGCGGTATGACCCGGCCGGAGATATGACCCGGCTGGGACTTGGCGTTTCGTCGGTAACCTACCCAAAGACTGGCGACTCACGGATGACCCGGCCGGGCCTTGGTGACTCATTGGTGACCCGGCCGGTGGTTTAGATGATTGACAAGACCCAACGGCCCAGAAGGCGGCTCGTGGGAAGGACGGCTCATATTATGGTGGGCCGGCTTAGGAGGAAAGCATAAGGAGTATTCCCTTACAAAGGAAGCAAGACTAGGATTCTACTTGTAATAGAATAGTCCTAGTCCTACCAGGACTCCACATGTAACCTGCCCCTCCAACTTATATAAGGAGGGGCAGGGCACCCCAAGAGGGAGAAGTTTTTACAAGTCTAGACAGACAAGCCAATAGCTCTGGAGAGAGAGGTAGCCAAAGGGCACCCTTGTAATCATGAGCACCATGATCAATATCAATGAAGCAGGATGTAGGCTTTTACCTCCACCGTGAGGGGCCGAACCTGGATAAAAAACCTCGCGTCTCTCGTCCCACTTAACCCCTCTCAAGCTACCACATAGATGCGTTGGCCTCACGACTAAGTCCTCACACTAAGGACATCTGCCGTGACAAATCCACGACAGTGGCTGTTGATGTCTTTGGTAGACACGGGGCCACCCATGACTTATCCCAGAGGGGAGTTGGTCGGAGTGGCCAGGAGAGTGTCATGGCAATGGGAGGGTTCTGTCGGAATGTCGTTGGTCCACCCGAATGGGAGTGCGAGGCCATGGATTCCGTGGTGTGGGTACAGTGTGCTAACCTCTGCAGAGTGTTTATTAAATCTATCGATAGCAGCGTCCTCGGTTACGGACATAGCTCGTAAGTAAGTCACACCATGGATCAACATGATTAAGTAATCTTGCACACTAAATTTATATGCTTGGCACTGGGTAAGTGATGAGATTTGTGAGATCATGAGATGATCTTTGTGGGAACCAAAGTTTTGGTTTCGTTTGTGATCCGGGTATGATCACCGTTTTGGTTACGAGGTAACCCGTCTGGTAAGAGAGTCCGCGGGACTCAGTGCACATGTTTGATTCACTGCATAATTAGTATGTTGTTGCATTGGTTTTAACTTGCTTAATTGTCATGATATTGTTTGCCGTTATGCTTATGCTTGTTGTGAGCTTGCAAGTACATTCAATGTACTGACCTGGCGTGTCATGCCAGCTTTCAGGAAAGTCTTACCGGATCGGAGTGCTTCCCGTGCCTAGATCGTGTCCACATCGGTGTCCCTATGCTATGGAGTTCCACTTCATCGTCGTTCTGCTGCCGCGTAGTTGTCGTGATCGAGGCCCCTTCATGTTCATTAAATAATGTACATATTGTTCAGCCGCACCGTGTGTGCCGCTTGGCCTCGCTACTTGATGTAATATCGAACCTATGTTTCCGCTAGCATCAATAAAGCGGTTGTTTTCTGTACCAAGTTGTTGTGTGTTGCCAGAAGACTTGATCTCTGGGCTGGCAATGCAAGGTAAACCGGTTGCTCTGAGCCGGGGTGCCACAACTGATGATTCAAGAACATGGAGACTACAAGCCACTAGATCCTGCTGATATCCTTGAGAGGCTGAACACTCATGAATTCCAACAAGCTGAAAAGAGAGATCTCAACGGGCCAAGCTATGGAAGATCACGCGCACTGATGGCCAAGGCAGTTTCCTCATTTGAAGGAGAAGATTCTGATAGCAGCCTTCGTGACCCTAAAGAACTTAGCCAGGAGCTAGCAATGCTCATGAGGAAATTCCAGAAGTTCTCAAGGCGTGGTTGCTTTGTAAAATCTTCAAAAGGTGATGACATGAGATCAGATTCCTCATCCCGTGATTACAAGAAGAGGACTTGCCACAGATGCAAGAAACCTGGTCACTACATAACTGATTGTCCTCAGTGGGCAAAGGAATCAAAGAAGAAGAAATACAAGGATGATAGTTCAGATGACTCAAAGAAGAAGAAGAAATCTTCAAAGTCCTCATCATCAAAATCTTCAAAGTCTTCATCACACAAGAAGAGCAGTTACAAGATGGCTTGGGCATTCATTGGCAAGGAAATGGACTCTGAAGCTGACTCTTAGGAAAATGAGGAAGAGGAGGCATCTGAGGAGTCAGACTCTGGTGTGGCGAGCCTAGCCCTTGCTACTGCTTTCGTCAGCAAGTCCATCTTCAACACTGAGGAAAATGGCTTCCCCAAGACTGCTGATGACAGCAACGATGACTAGGCTCCCACCTATTGCTTCATGGCAAAAGGTGCCAAGGTACTCAAATATCCCGCCTCTGAATCAAGTGAGGATGAATCTGATGAAAATCTCAAACCCAGCTATTCCAAGCTTGCTAATATTGCTGTTAAACAACAAAAGGCTTTGGAAAAGGTTCAAAATTTGCTAGACAAAAGCGATGATCTGCTGGGTGAGGAAATGGATCAAACTCAAACTCTGACTGATAATCTTCAGTGACTACAGTCTAATTTTGATAACCTTCAAAGTCATCATGAAACTCTCTTAGCTGATCATGAGAAGCTTTCTTATGAATTTCTTCAAAGAAAGCAAGATCTTGAGAAGCTAAGGGTGAGTCATGAAGATCTTCAGAAGGAAAATGATTCATTACTTGCTCAACAGATCAGTTCCGCTCAGGAAGAATTTATTCCACCATGTTTGAAATGCATTGAACGTGAAACTGCTAATTCTTCACCTAAAAGTTCAAATGCTTCTATTGCTGCAAATTCTTCAACTATCTCTATGGTCACAAATTCCTCATCTGAGGATACCACTAGTATCACTGACGAAAATGCAGGGTTGAAGGAATTGTATGTGAAAGGCATGTACAAAAGCCTCAAAGGGTATCAGACTCTTTGTGATGTGCTCAAAAAGCAGATCTTGAACAGGAACCCTAGGAAAGAGGGTATTGCCTTTGAGAGGAAACTCAATGCTGATGGAACCTACTGGAAACCTGAGAAGTATCCCAAAACCTCATGGGTTGCTACGAAGGGACCTCCCGTAGATCCATCCACTTTATCTGGCTTTACTTGTGAATCCTCATATTCATCTGATGAGTCATTTAACTCCAACTATAAACTATTCAAAAATCAGAATGGTGAAGTATTTGCTAGATATGTTGGAACTAACTGCAGGAATGACCCCCATATGAAGAAAATCTGGGTTCCCAAAAGGTGCCTTGAAAGTCTTCGGTGAATGTCATCATGACACCACCTGTGAAGAATAGTAACCCCAGATCAAATTCTTCATATGGACCAAAGGCTTCAAATGGATCCAAGTCCTCATATGGACCAAATTCCTCATATGGATCAAATTCCTCACATGGATCCAAATCCTCATATGAACATCATTGTGCTAACACTTCTGTTTCGCAGGAAAAATCTAAGAGCTATGAATATGTGCATTATTCTTCAAATCATTATGTTCATAAGTCCTCGAAGAATTTCTCTGCTTATTCATATGCATATTCTAACCCCTCTTCTATGAAACAAAGCGCATTGGCTTCAATGCCACCATTCTATTATGGAGCTCACAGAATGATGAACTCTTTGCCACCCCTTCAGATGTGGGTGGTGAAGAAAAAGAACTAATCTCTTATGCAGGGTCAGGTCTCCAGACGAACTTAATCGTCTGAAGAATTTGCTGGAGACCTGAAAATGCTTGAAAGGACGCAAGCTAATTATGTAGAAATGATTCTTTCATTTATCACGTCCTCATACTGCTATATATACATATGTTGCATTAATTGATGAAATTCTGTCTGATGAATCTGATGTCATATTCTTCACTCTAAAGTATATGAGTTCATAAGAAGCACTAATTCATCTGCAGGATGATTTACCCAAAGCTACTGAGTGGGTCCTCGATAGTGGATGTAAAAATCACATGACCGGTGACAAGAGCTTACTGATGGACTCTCCTTTATCTCCATCACATTTGAAGCATATCACCTACGCTGACAAAGGCAAAAGCAAGGTATTGGTTCTAGGTAGGGTTGCAATCTCAAAGGATCGACACATGGACAAAGTCATGCTTGTCGAGTCCCTCGGATTCAATCTCATGTCTATCTCTGTGCTTTGTAATCATGATATGGTTGTTGTCTTTGGCAAATATCGCTGCTTAGTACTCATCGAATCTGACAATTCCAAAGTCTTCGAAGGCTTTAGGAGAGGAGACTTGTATATTGTTGATTTCTCTGCAGGACCACAGCCTGCCACATGTCTACTTGCAAAAGCTTTAAAAGGCTGGCTATGGATCGACGACTGGGTCATGCGGGCATGAGGAACTTACACACGCTTGTGAAGAAGAAGCACGTCATTCGCATTGAGGGTGTCAAATTCCTCAAAGATCATCTTTGTGGGGCTTGTGAGGCTGGAAAGATGACCAGAGCCAAGCACCCCTCAAAGACTATCATGACTACCTCTCGTCCTTTTGGATTGCTTCATATGGACCTCTTTGGCCCTACTCATTATGCCACACTAACAAATGCAGCATCTCTATATGGCTTTGTCATTGTTGATGATTATTCTCGTTACACATGGGTGCATGTCATTACTTACAAAACTGAAGTGCGGGAAGTCTTCAGACGATTTTCCTCAAGGGCTTCGACGAATTTCGGTGTGAAGATCAAGCATATACGTAGTGACAATGGAATCGAGTTCAAGAATACTGGTCTTGATGACTATCTTGATGAACTTGGTATTACTCACGAGTTATCTGCCCCATACACTCCTCAGCAGAATGGCATCATGGAGCGCAAGAACAGGACTCTTGTTGAGATGGCTCACACTATGCTTCATGAATACAAAACACCTCGTTGCTTCTGTCCTGAGGCAATTGATACTACATGCCACATCATCAACAGGGTATATCTTCACAAATTCTTCAAGAAGACCTCATATGAACTCCTCACTGACAAGAAACCCAATGTGAGTTATTTCAAAGTCTTCGGTGCTAAGTGTTGGATTAGACATCCTCATCACAATTCGAAATTTGCACCGAAAGCACATGAAGGTTTTATGCTTGGTTACGGAAAGGACTCGCACACCTACAGAGTCTTCAACACCTATCACCACAAGGTTGTTGAAACTGTAGATGTGCAGTTAGATGAAACTAATGGCTCGCAAAGAGAGCACCTACCTCCTGTGCTAGATGAAATGACTCCTGAGGAATCCATCAAGCTAAAGGCTACTGAGGATGTCATACCTACTGAGGAATCTGCTGAAGAAGTCATTCCAGATCGTGAAGAAAATCATGCTGGTGCATCTGAAGAAAATGCTGAGCCAAATCAAAGTCGTTAACCTGCTCATCCTCGCGTTGCAAATGAAGTACAGATTGAGAGAATCATCAACGACATCAACGCACCAGGTCCTCTCACATGCTCAAAAGCTTCACATTTGTCAAACTTTTGTGGGCATTTTTCTTTCGTCTCTATAACAGAGCCCACCAAAGTTGATGAGGCATTTCTGGAACCAGAGTGGATTCAAGCTATGCAAGAGGAATTACATCGATTTGAGCTGAACAATGTGTGGGAGGTTGTCAAGCGACCAGACCCACGCAAGCACAATATCATCGGCACCAAAATGGATCTACCGCAACAAACAAGATGAAAATGGCCTAGTGGTGAGGAACAAGGCTCGTCTTGTAGCTCAAGGCTACACACAGGTTGAAGGAATTAATTTCGATTAAACTTTTGCACCTGTTGCTAGACTTGAGGCTATTCGCATATTGCTTGCTTATGCTCACCATCATAATATCATCTTATATCAAATGGATGTGAAAAGTGCATTCCTAAGAATCCTGACAAAGTCTTCAGACTCAATAAGGCCCTCTATGGCCTCAAGCAGGCCCCTCGGGCGTGGTATGATACACTGAAGGAATTCCTCATGAAGAAAGGCTTCTAACCCGGTTCACTTGATCCGACTCTTTTCACCAAAACTTATGATGATGAATTATTCGTGTGCCAAATATATGTTGATGATATTATCTTTGGCTGTACTAACCAACGTTACAGTGACGAATTTGCCTATATGAAGAGTGAGGAATCTCAAATGTCTATGATGGGAGAATTGAAATTCTTCTTAGGTCTTCAAATTCGTTAACAACGCAATGGCATCTTCATTTCTCAAGAGAAATACCTCAAGGACATTCTGAGGAAATTCGGCATGCAAGATTGCAAAGGCGTCAAAATCCCAATGCCCACAAATGACCATCTATGCACCGATGAAAATGGTATAGACTTCAATCAAAAGGTATACCGCTCCATGATTGGCTCTTTATTGTATCTATGTGCATCTAGGCCAAATATTATGCTTAGTGTTTGCATGTGTGCCCGTTTTCAAGCTACACCAAAGGAATCACACCATAAGGCTGTGAAACATATTCTTCGATATCTAGCTCACACTCCAACACTTGTATTATGGTATCCCAAGGGCTCGGCTTTTGATCTCATTGGATATTCTGACTCTGACTATGCTGGTGATCGAGTGGATCGCAAGTCAACATCAGGCACATGCCATTTCCTCGGACGATCTTTAGTATGTTGGTCCTCGAAGAAGCAGAACTGTGTATCACTGTCTACTGCTGAAGCTGAGTACATTGCTGCTGGTTCTTGCTGTGCTCAATTGTTGTGGATGAAGCAAACCCTCAAGGACTATGGCATCAACATGAAGAATGTGCCACTCTACTGCGACAACGAGAGTGCCATCAAGATCGCTCATAACCCAGTTCAGCACTCGAAGACAAAGCACATCCAGATTCGTCATCATTTTCTTCGAGATCATGTGTTGAAGGCCGACATCTCTATTGATCACATGAAGACTGAATAATAGCTAGCGGATATCTTCACATAGCCCTTGGATGAGAAGAGATTTAGCAAGTTGCGGTGTGAGCTAAATATCTTAGAATCTTCGAATGTTCTTTGAAAGGACACACATCCTAACACTTATGCAAAATTGATGACTTAGATGTGCAACACACGAAGTAACATTTTTTGTTCAATTAATGAAGACTAACCCGCTAAGTGTGAAGAAATTAATGAAGAATTTGATTCTCAGAGCCCTACGACAATTGTACGTTTTGTCTGAAATAATCATTCTTATACGGTGGGACACGCCACCAACAAAAAGTTGAAAATCTTCAAAATTGTGTTTTTTCTTAATTTTGCAAATTCTTCAAACTTTCAAATTCGTCAACTTTGCAAAGTCCTCAAACTTTTCGACTGGTGTTCTTCATTGACTATATATATATATATATATATATATATATATATATATATATATTTATTTATTTGAGTTTTGATGTCCTCAACAGCATTCACTTATTGCTAATTCTTCAAGTTGATTTTCATCTAAGTGAATGTGATCAGACCCGTTCCCCCTCTATGCTAAACTCAACCCAGTCTGTTCACAAATTCTTCATGTGCATTCTATTTGAAACCCATTCAAAGTCTTCACTATGTCCTTGACAGCTGAAGAATTTGTGAACGAAACTTTAAAATTTTCATATCTGAATTTTTGGCTTTTGCCGCTCAAACCGTTCCGCATCCCACGATGGATTAAAATATTCACCCACGATCGCCCACAATCTCCACCACTCTGTACGTGGGTGACACATGTCGTTAGAAGAGTAAGGGTCAGGGGCATGTTCGTCCAAAAATTTCGGACGGGCAGTTTTTCACCGTGGCTATAAATACCCCTCCCCTTCCTCTGTCCTCATTTACCCCGCTCGACTTCCATCTCGCTCAAGCTCTCAGACCTAGCGTCGTCGCTACACTCCATCGTCGCCAGTGAGGAAGAGCTTCACTGCCTCGACCTCGTCGCTGTCGTACTCGCGCTAGCCGCGGAAATCTTCACTCCGCTATCGCCGTAGCTGTCTCTCACCGCCAAGTTAGGTCGTGAGAGATCTGAACAGACGAACTTCTCCAACTCCACTCCCAGTTTGTCATGTTCTTCGTCCAGGGTAAATAAAATCTAATTTTACTGCCCTACTTTTGATTCTTATGATTTCCACAAAATCTTCAAAAGGTGTTTATTCTTCAACTTCCCATTCCATAAACACCCGAATGCTTCTGTATCTTGATTTGTTTCTCTAAGCTATGTTTTTCTTCAAGATTCCTCAATTGTGTGGATTTTCAAAATCTATACAACTCTGGAACCTAAGTCAAGAACGCTTAGTGAAATTCGTCAAGACACCTATGGTCAAATTCCTCAAACTTAATACTTTTTGAAAAAATTCTGAGAACGAATATGACCTCTCCAAATTCTTCGCACCTATACTCTGTTCACAGGTACAAAATGTCCGCTGCTGAATCACTAGGTTCTCATTAACTTAATTCATTTGCAGTGTTCCTCGAAGATAAGTTGCATACTTCCTCAGAAACATCCATTGTTCAAAATCCTCAAGTGAGGAAAATGGCAGATGGGAAGAGACCTCAGAAGGGAGGTAAGAGGCCTAAGACAAACACTGCTTTTGAGATCCCTGACGATATCTATGCTGAGTACTGCACACCTGATGAAGTGAAATATGGCAAAGAGAACAAGAATCAGCGCAAAGTGCGCATACAGAGGATTGAAAGGAGATGGGCAAAGGAATGGAGGGATTACCGATACGTCACTCCAAAGTACATGAAGAAATTCGCTGTAAACCCTCCATGTCCAAGACCTCCATTGGCAGCTGGGCAAGTTGCTGATCCCACCAACATCAGGCGTGGTGAGGAATTTCCAAGAGAATGGGCCAAGTGCCAAGCCAAACTGGCCAAGCTTGCAAAAGAAGTAGTGTAGAAATTCAATGAGGATTCTCAAGCTGCTGCTGCTGAGGCCTCTGCCAGTAAGCCTAAAAAGGCTATGCCGAATAAATCAGCTGTGAAGCCGAGTTCCTCAACGGCAATGCCCTCACAGCCAAGTTCCTCAAAGCCCTCAAAGCAAATTCCTCAGGCAACTTCTTCAAGGGTTGTGCCAATTCCCTCTGTTGCCACAAAATCCTCAGTTGCTGCTGCTAAGTCCTCAACACCAGTGCATCTTGCAACATGCCAATGGACTGCAGGTTTTTCAATTGCTTCTAGAGCATCTGCAAGTTCCTCAGCTCCACCATGGTCCTCAACTGGTCCAACTCTGCTGAAGAAAAAGGCCACTGCTGGACGTGGAACGAGGACAAGTCCTCCTAAGAAGCAAGTGGCGTTCCATGTTCCGTCTGATGACGATGAAGCTGATGATGAAGAACTTGCTGAAATCGTCAGGGATAGGCAAGAAAGGCCCGCAAGAGCCAAAGGGGGTTATGTGCCTCTCATGCTGGATCCAAAGAAGATCCTCAATTTCATCGATCTCTGGCACAAAGATCCAAACACTTCACTGCCTGAATTAAACCTCACTCCTGGTCAAAGTCACATGTTGACAGCATTCATCAGTGAAGAAAAATGGAAATTTGAAAAGGGCAGGCAAGTCAAGAAGGCGCAATACAAGAAGGAGCGCTTTCTGAAGAACAATGTTCTAAACATGTCTCCTGAAGAACTTGTATCTTTGCAAAAGGAGATCAAAGGCCTCAGTGATGAATTTGACAGATATTATGCCGATTGGCTGGGTGCCAAAGTCAGATTTGTCAAGCTGGCCAAGAACCTCAAGACCAACGTTGCAGCACCATCGCAACAACAAATTCCTCAGACTGATGTTTCTGTCCAGTCTGTTGAAGAAACTGCAAGCGCAGCTGATGAAAATCAGACTGCTGATGAAACTGAGAATTCCAGGGCTGCCGAAGAAATTCCAGCTCCTGAAGAAATTTCCAGGGCAACCTCTAATGTTGCGCCTGAAGAACAACCCAGGCCAGCTGAAGCATTTGCTGCGCCTGAAGAAACTGAACATACGAGGGCAACTGCATCAGTTGTGCCTGAAGAAACTGAACCCATTTCATCTGTTCCTCCTACCAAGTCCTCAATGATGAAGAATGTCTCTCTTCCTTCTGCATCAGAAGTGAAGAAAACCAAAGCTGCAGAGAAGGCAACTGTAAAAACGAGGAAAGCATCAACGATTGCAGAGTCTTCAGCTCCCAAGAAAGAGAGGACTTTGACAAGTTCCTTCACTAACCCAATTGATGTTGTTCCAATCTCTGTTGTACCGTCCAAGGAGCTCATTCCTTATGGTGAGGATTATGTCATTCCAGATGACATCCATGAAGAGAATCCTTCTGCTGCTTCTTCAGAGCAGTTGGATGAAGAAATTGATGTGGAAGATATCCCTTCAACCCCACTGGTATCATCGCCCATGCCTCAGTTCACAGCTGAAGAGGCAGGCGTTGAGGAAATGGGAGAAGAAGACGTGGATACCGGTTCTACAACTCCTATGCTTAATGATGATTATTGGGAAAGACTTCACCCCAATTCACCATTGACCACACCTCCGCATCCAATTCCTCAGTCCCCTGTACAAACTGAAGAAATTCACACGGGACCTGAAGAACGTCAAACATCTCTCCTTTCCATTCCTGAGGAAATTCTAGCTACTACCGCTGCAGAAATGGAGACACAAACCGCTGCTGAAGAACCTGAACCCTCAATTCCTCACTCAGCAGCTCCAGAGATTCTGATCCAAGAGGCTGTGAAAACAGCAACTATTAATCTTCAGCCCAAGCAGCAAAATCCTCATGCTAAAAGGCCAAAGTTCAAGGATGATGATTTCTTCGTTGAGCACCATTTCTTCACGGATTTCAATCCATATGACTCAGCAAGACTTTGACGCAAGCGGTTCTGGACTTCAAGCTAGATGAACTTCTATTCTTCACTCATGTTTGACAAGGACAAGGTATTTGAGCACCATCAAATTCCTCATGTTGACATGGAGTCCATTCCTTGCTTCCAGCCAGTCTTGAATGTTCTTCATGAAGCTGGGCTTCTGAATTTCTGCACTGACATATGCGATTGGAATGAAGAGCTAATTCTTCAATTCTATGCCACACTGCACCTCACTGGAAATGTGGCTGATGTGAACTCATGGGTGCTTGACTGGATGACTGAGAACACTCATTACAAAGCCTCGGCCTCTGAATTACTTCATGCCGTACCAGTCAGTCCTCCTGCTGAAGGCGCCAGGCTCATGTATGAAGAACCTGAGCTTCCACATCATATGATGCAAGTGTTGATGAAGCCTTTGAAGGCAGGCCAAGCTCCAAGAACTACCTTCCTAGTGAAGGATTTGCTTTATGTACCTAGGAAAATCTATCGCATTCTGACCAAAACCCTCAGTCCAATCAAAGCCCACACTCTGAAGAAGAAGAGGTTGTTGGCATCATGAAGAATCTGCTGTTCAACATGATACAAGGCATTCCCATTAACTACCATGATTTCTTCATGAGGACTTTGGCGAATGTTGCACTGTCACCATTTGAGTTGAAGCCTTATGCTCCATGGATCATGAAGTTCATCAGAACCAGGTCTTCAATTCACAACAAGGCAGATTGTCAGAATCACCTAAGCTATTTGCCACCCATTAAAGTCCTCAAATGGACTATTTCCTCAGTTGATGAAAAAGGCAAGGCTGCTGTCATTGATGAGGGCACTCGTCCATTGGATGGTCAGTTTCGCAAAGCTACATCTTACTCCACCAATGATGACTCTGCAACCTAAGATTCTGCTGCAAAAGCTTCAAAGCCAACTCCTCAAGCCACTGCTCCACGAGTGATGACTGATCTTGAGCTTCTTCTAAGTCTTCATCAGAAGGTCGATCATAATCACAAGTGGGTCAAGCGTCAATTTGGCTCAATTCTTCAGAATATGACTGTCACGCAAAACACTGTGAAGAAGAATCATTACTATGCTCATGAAATCTTCGATCGCACTTGGGCTATTCTGTCTCATCTTTACAGTGATGAAGATCTCAAGCAGATGGGATTTCAACAGGACTTTGAATGGTCTCAGCCACCTTCAAAGAAATTCAAGAAGGTCAAAGTTTCTCAGCTGGTCACAAGTTCATATTCTTCATCGCGCGAGACAGATGAAGCTGAAGATTTGAACGACACTGCGGCAGGCCCTACCTCAACGGACAACCCCAACAACGCTGGCACTCCTTCATCGACATCATGATGATATTCTTCAGGGGTGTTAGTCCTCATTTTTTGTCCCTTTTGGTCATTTGATGAAAAAGGGGGAGAAATTTGAGTTAGTCTTCAAGCGGGTCTTATATATGGGTTGTTTTTCTGTTAAGTTACAACTCTTGCTCTTCTGAGGTATTTTCTCTGATGAGTTGTAAACTTAAGTCCTATGGTGGTCTGATACTTTTGAACTGCTTTCTACATGCTTATTTCCTCAAGTACCTTAATGCACTCATGCTGAATTTCGTTAGACACCATATTTCATCATGCATTTCAAATTCTACATATGATATGTTAAATGTGTGTATGCATTACAAGATATAGGGGGAGATCTCCATGATATTACTCTACAATGTGCATTTGCAATCCAAAGCAAAATCCTCAATATGCACATCTTCAGGGGGAGTTCCTCTATATCTTGCAATCAAATTCCTCAATATCAGTATTTACACTTCATATGTTTTATCCCCGTTGAAAACTTAACCTATTTGTCATCAATCACCAAAAAGGGGGAGATTGTAAGTGCATCTTGTGCCCCTTAGTGATTTTGGTGTATTGAAGACTTATAGGTTAAGGGACTAATGTGTTTATGAGTGTACACAGGTCTATAAGTCTATGAGGAGTTTGATATTTATGAAGAAAGTTGACCCCTAAAAATGAATGTCTTCAGTTGAAGACTTTGGTTTTCTTGAAGACTTTGAAAATGAGGAAATTGGTGTGACCTTGAAGACCTTGATATTGATGCGAGGATTATGAAGCGTGAAGACTTTTGTTTTCATAGTTTCATTTTCTCCTTCTTGAGTCATAGGAAACACCGTACTGTTAAAGGGGGTCGAGGTAAAATTAAGGAAAAGTTTCCAAGTGATGCTCATCTCAAATCCTATACCTACCCAATCCTTTCGAGTGAAGCCATTGGAAATCTCATACAGTTCAGTCATTTTCTTCAGTGACAGAGACGAAGATCTTCTGTTCTCTGAGGAATTTGTTCTGACTGAGGAGTTAGGAATTCGCCAGTGCAGATTGCCTACAAGTGAGGAACATGATAGCCCTGAGGAATTTGAGAGCTCAAATTTCCGACCGTTGTTGTGCTACGTGCCAGCTGCCAAAATATCCTATCCACCTAACGGTCATATGATTGAAGGGCATTTTTGTCTTATCATGTCAGGATGCTCCCCGGCTATAAATAGCCGCCCCCTACAACCACTAGCTGGTTGGCTGCTCCGAGAGAAACTGACACTTGTCATTTAGAGCATCCCATCCTCCGAGGAATTTGAGAGAAAATCATCAATGAGGAAAAACCCAAAAACAACACCTAAAACCCAAAGTGATTGAGCATCACTGAAGAGATTGTTCCTATGTGGAACCGACGCTTGTTACCTTTGAGGACTGTGCATCCTCCAGACGGTTAGGCGTCATGGTCTAGAGCATCCAAGAGGAATTGTGGATCGCCGAGTGACCAAGTCTATGAAGGTTTGGAAGTTACCTGTGAAGACTTACCACGAGTGATTGGGCGAGGTCTGTGTGACCTTAGCTCAAGGAGAATACGGTGAGGACTGTGTGTCCGGGACTGTGTGTCCTCAGGTTTAAATACCTAGCCGCTCCAACCAGACGTACAACTGTCACAGCAGTTGGAACTGGTCTACCAAATCATTGTCTTCACCGAGCTACTGGTTCTATTTCCTCAACCCTTTCATTTCCTCATTCATGTGTTGATGAAATTGATCATTACTGTTTGAAGACTTTGACTGAAGACTTTCTCAATTTCCTCAATCCTAATTCTTCAGTCATCTAGTCTTTTGCCTGCTTATCCTGTTTACACGCTACCTGTGCTCTGTGCTTGTTTGATATCATCAAGTTGACTGTGTTACTGCCATGTTATGCTTGCACCTGAGTACTTATTCCGCTGCTTGTAGTTCGTCACTTAGCAAATTCCTCAAGTAGTGTTTCCTCAGTGACGAATTTGTAAAAATCGCCAATTCACCCCCCTCTAGTCGATATAACGCACTTTCAGTTGTGTTTCAAAATAGGCATTTGGTTAATGAATATTTCATCTAATTCTTTCCTTTCATTCATGAACATATCATTTTCATGGTCTAGAAAATATTGTTCTATAGGATCAATAGGATGCACAGCAATAGAAGCAAGACCAATAATTTCATCTTTACTAGGCAATTCTTTATCATGGGGTTATCTACGAAATTTAGAGAAATTAAAATCATGAGACACATCCCCAAAACTTACAGTAACTGTTTCTTTCTCACAATCTATTTTGGCATTAACAGTGTTGAAGAAAGGCCTACCAAATATAATGGGACAAAAATCATCTTGTGGGGAACCAAGAACTAGAAAATCAGTAGGATATTTTATTTTCCCACACAAGACTTCAAGATCTCTAACAATCCCAATTAGTGATATAGTATCTCTATGAGCAAGCTTGATAGTAACATCAATATCTTCTATTTCAGCAGGTGCAATATCATTCATAATTTCATGATATAAAGTAAAGGGAATTGCACTCACACTAGCACCCATATCACATAATCCATGATAACAATGATCTCCTATCTTAACAGAAACAACAGGCATGCCAACAACAGGTCTATGTTTATCTTCATCATCGGGTCTAGCAATTCTAGCAGCTTCATCACAGAAGTAAATAACATGCCCATCAAAATTATCAACCAAGAGATCTTTAACCATAGCAATACTAGATTCAACATTAATTTGTTCAGGGGGTGTAGGTGTTCTAGCATAACTCTTACGAACCACAGCTGAAGCTTTAGCATGTTCCTTTATTCTAACAGGGAAAGGTGGTTTCTCAATATAAGCAGTTGGAACAATAGGATCGACATTATAAGTAATATTTTCTTCTCAGCTTTAATTGGTTCTACTACTTTCACTTCAATGGGAGGATGATATTTAAACCACTTCTCCTTAGCGAGATCAACATGAGTAGCAAATGGTTCACAGAAAGAAGCTACTATCTCAGAGTCAAGTCCATACTTAGTGCTAAATTCACGAAGAGCATCGGTATCCATAAAAGATTTAACACAATCAAAGTTGAGGTTTATACCTGACTCCTTACCTTCGTCGAGTTCCCAATCTTCAGAGTTGCATTTAATTATTTCCAATAAATCCTATTTGAATTCAATAGTCTTCTTCATAAAAGAACCAGTACAAGAAGTATCAAGCATGGATTGATCATCACGAGAAAGCCGAGCATAAAAATTCTGAATAATAATTTCTCTTGAGAGCTCATGATTGGGGCACGAATATAACATTGACTTAAGCCTCCCCCAAGGTTGAGCGATACTTTCTCCTTCACGAGGCCAAAAATTATAAATATAATTCTGATCACGATGAACTAGATGCATAAGATAAAACTTCGGATGAAATTCCAATTTCAATCGGTTGTAGTTCCAAGTCCCAATATCATCGCATAGCCTATACCATGTCAATGTCTTCTCCTTCAAATATAAAGGGAAGACCTTCTTCTTGACTTCATCCTCGGGCAAACCTGCAAGCTTAAATAATCCACAAACTTCATCCACATAGATTAGATGCATATCAGGATGTAATGTTCCATCTCCTGCATAAGGATTAGCTATCAGTTTCTCAATAGGTTGAGGTGCAACTCTTTGCTCTTCCGGTCGGGGTGAAGATACCCCGTACAAACCCCTCAAAGGATTATTTTCCATAGCAACAAGTAACAGCAAATTTTAGCACACTATATAAATGTTTCCTTACCAAATTCCACTTACCAAAGGCGCTTCACTCCCCGGCAACGGCACCAGAAAAGAGTCTTGATGACCCACTGTCGGTGTCAAAACCGGCAGACCTCGGGGTAGGGGGTCCCGAGCTGTGGATCTAGGACCGATGGTAACAGAGACGATGAACACGGTGTTTTACCCAGGTTCGGGCCCTCTCTATGGAGGTAAAACCCTACGTCCTGCTCTTGTTTATATTGATGAAGTATCAAGGTACAGAGTTGATCTACCTCGAGATCATATATTGTGGTCTAAACCAAAGGGGTATGATGAGTAATGTCATGATAATCTATCTATCAACGAGCCTGGCCTCGACTTATATAATGTACCGGAGGCCTAGGATAACAAGAGTCCTAGTCGGCTACATTGGTGGAGAGGAGTCCTTGTCTTGATCACCAAGTCTTGTGGAATCTTCCTCGTATATGTCATCAGCTGTCCGAACTGGCCCATTAGTGAACCGCCACGGGGGTCCTCGGCCCAACCAACTGATCAGGAGGCAACATGGTGAGTACCCCCTGGTCCAGGACACCGTCAGTAGCCCCCTGAACCGGTCTTCAAGTTGGGGACGCTCCTCGATTCTTCCGAACTGTTCTTCATCTTCGGTCATCGATCTTGAAAACAGGTTCAACAAATCTTCCCATCTCCGATCTTGAGGATCGCCGAGGTTATCCAAAGAGTTCATACGTCGGGTATCCGAGGAGTCTTTTTAAGTTATCGGCCTTTATCAATGCCTTGTAAGTTTTTTACGCCACACCTAGGGTTTGAAGTGCTTCCCGTGCGACGGCGACCTCTTGCGTACGAGCTCTAATGCCGAACTAAATCCGAGGCGTCTTTTCATAGCCGAGCTCCAACACTATTCGGCATTCAAGGTATCCTCTTGTGTCCGAGCTCCAACGCCGAACTGAATCCGAGGTATCATAGATTACCTTGGCCTCTGAAAATTTGAATGAGTTCATCCGAGCTTAAATGCCGGAGTAGTCTTCTATGGAATGAGCCATTCGAATCCAAGCTTTATGCCGGACTGCTTCTGAGCTCCAACGCCGGACTGCATCCGAGTTCTAATGATGGTCAGCATCCGAGGTGTCATAACTACCTCGGTCTTCAAAAGATTGAAGGAATTCAGCCGAGCTTAATGCCGGAAATGCCCTCTATGGAGCCAGCCACTGGTGCCCGAGCTTTATGCCGGACTGCTTCCGAGGTGGTGCACCACCCTGACTGCGGGCTGATTTTTTGTGAATATTTTCAATTGGTGCAATTTATTCTCTGCCGAGATATATAGCCAGTAGCCCTCAAGGTGTGTGTCGGTCTAAAACCCGAGATGCACCTGAAGGATGGCATAAAACCGGTGATCCCAGTAGCCCCTGAGACTCAGGTCGATTCACAAAATCGGCCTGAGGATCAACTCCTAGCTCTATAGCATACTTAGGAATAGAAATGTGGTGTGCATATTCCTCGAGACTCAGGTTGGGTGCGGCCGACCAACCTGAGGATCATAATCTCCTCGGGAACTATTTCGCACTTTGTAAACTGTCTGCTTTGAATCGTCGATGCAGTAGCCCCCGAGCCAATGGTCGGGTGGCAACACCAGATCAGGGGATCGATGTGCCCCTTTAACATTTGTAAATGAGAAGCGCGAAGCCCAGTAGCCCCCGAGCCTTAATGTGGGCACGGGTGGCCGAATTAAGGATCAATGTCCGGAGTATATCACAATTTATGTGTAATGATTCAATGTATCCAAGTACTTTACATCACTAATGCTCGGATCCGCATTGTACAAAACTTTGTTGACCGACCATCGGCTTCAACTTCTTCGGCCAGCAGCCGAAGAGTGTTCGTCCTACTTTATAAAGCCTTTATAAGGGCAAAGATTTACGACAAACAAGGCAATCCGGCCATACGGTTTTATAAACAAAGGTACGCAGAGAGATATGTTATAAAACATCTTCTGGGAAAAATAGTTCCGTTATAGGTTCCTTTTCACAGGCTGTCATGTTGATCATGATCATGAGACCTCAACTCCGATCAATGTGGGAGGAAAATATTGAGGATTTAGTTGGGAGAAAGTTCCCGAACTATGTGGTCTTTAGTGAACCTAAATTTTCACTTCCGTCGTTGCCGACCAATTATATCCTTTAAGATCGCTAGCTTTCGGCTTCACCCAGTCTGAGGCACTAACTCGGATGACCCGGTAGTAACAATCACAGAGGTGCTCCCTTTACCGCCTAGCCGAACAATTGGGAACATAGGGGTAAGCACAGGAGCCAGGCAACCCAGCTTGGCAAAAATCTTAAGTCAAATTGATGCATATTTATGGCTTTATAACGATGATTACGGAAGGCAACCCTCGTATACTAAATACAAAGGCTGACGATATGATTATTTTGACTCCGTTGCGACCGTTTATCTGTTGAAAGTGGCCCATCGTCGGCTTCCACCCCCTTGTAGATGCTACGCAGGGTGTTTCCGCAATAACAAAACAACCCTTAGCCGACGTCTCGGTGCCCGAAGGCGGTTGTGTTAGCGAAAAACGAGGCAATCAGATATGCGGGCTTTATAACTTTCCCTTAGTCATAGGAGCTTTAAACTGGGAAAGCTGGCTACGAGCCCCCGGTTAGTGTTCCGCATCGACCGAAGTCTAGCCATTAACACTTCGGCCAATATTATGAAAGGCCCATCGTTTAACACGGGGTAATCGGTATCGATCTATAGTGTGACACCGTCATCGGATCGCTGACCAGTTTACGCCCATTGTGACAGTCAGTTTTCGGCTTTCTCCACTGAGGTGCTTAACCATTCGAGCTGGAAGCACAATCGCAGTGCTTCTCCCTTTGCACACCTAGCCGAATAAAGCGGAACATAGGAGGCAAGCACAGGAGCCGGGCAACCCAACTATTGACCGAAGACACAATTCGATACTGATGCATATATAGCAATATCCGAGAATGTTTTTGCCGAATCTCTAAAGGTGTCTGGCGTTGCACTGCGAGACTTATGCTGGAAACATACAAATAGGTTAAAGTGCAATAGGCTTGGAAAACCAAAAAACTTCAGTAAAAACTTTACGTCCGAACTAAATCAAGTTTTTGGTGCCAATCCGAACATTGGTCTTAAAATTAGTTTGTGCTTCCGTCGTGTTTTAACTTGACACATCCGATCTCAAGACTTCAAGCGGGTCAGCCTTCGGCTTCAGCCTCCTATCCCGAAGGCGGAGTGTTTCTCAGGCTAGTTTAGCGAACTATACTCGAGCGGCTTTAGAGAGAAGCCACGCTATCCGGCTATTGACCACACACTCGAGTCGAGAAAGGAGTAGTAGAAGAAGACTTTGCAACGACTGATAAGAAAACACATTTATTATAAAATGTCTCATATAAATTTTAAGAGCCCCTAGTTAACATGGGTAGAGTTTCAAACAACGTATGCGAGCATGGTCAAACCGAACACAAATTAAAAGTTTAAAAACTTTGAGCATGAAAGTGACTTAGCTGGTTAATGTGTTCGGCATTGATGATGCTGGCCGAGCTTGCAGCGGGTCGAGGTCCCAGCCCCCAAGCCGATTTTGAGGTGCCCGAGCGAAGAGCTCGGCTTGATGAAGTGGCGACGCCGTACGGTCGATGCGGTGAGGCGAAGCCCCCAAGTCCAGCCGAGGTGAGAAAAACCCTCATGACCGAGGTGACGAAGAGCTCGGCGGAAAAAAAGAAGTGTTTAACAATGAACGTTTGAACGAACAACTTTTTTGTTTAACACAAATATAATGTTTGGTTGAACCGAACAAGAAATAAAATAAGATAAAAAAATTTAAAGAAAAAAACTAAGCATGGAGGCGACTTAACTGGTTGATGTGCTCGGTATTGTTGACGAGGTCCGAGCTCGTGGCGGGACAAAGACGTAGTCCGCAGCCTAGCCAAGGTTCCAGCCCCCAAGCCCAAGGTAACCGAGCGAGGAGTTCAGCTTGATGAGGTGGTGATGCCGCACGGTCGATGTGGTGAGGTGAAGCCCCCGGTCTAGCTAACGTGATAGAACTGGTCGGCTGGAGACGCCGAAGTCACCGGAGTAGGTTGATGAAGAGATGACGAAGCCCCCGGTCTAGCCGAGGTGACGGGGCAGGTCGGTAGTATGACGTTTGCAGCCCCATGCCGGCCGAGGTGTCGAAGCAGGTCGGCGTGGTGGACATCGGCTTGGTCAGCCGGATTATTATTTGGGATTTCTTCGGAATCGTCCTCCGGTACTATGGTGCGAGGGGCGAGTCCGGCCAGGGTTGACTCCTGATGTTCGGACGCCGAAGTCGCGTCCAGGATTGAAGCTGGATACGGGATAAGAGAGGCGAGTCCAGCCGGAATTGACTCCCGATCTTCGGACGTAGAGGTCACATCCAGGCTTGAAGAAGCAATAGTGCGGCGACGCCGGTGTGCCCGTTCCGTATAATTCATGGGGCGACAATGTTAGTGATGATTTAACCATCACGATGCAAAACTCTTGTTCGGCTTGCCGAGATAACGATCCGAAGAGGTTGAGTTCGGCTCGATGAAGCGACGACCCGTCTGGCGCAGGTCGGCAGCCGTGCAGCAACGTTGTCAGGCTGGTTTGACACCGGCGCAACGGTGAAAGTTACCTCCGAAAAATAGCAAAATTTGTGATCATGTGTTTGGAAACAAAACACAATACCCTAAAAAGAGATTCCTCCAAAAAGGTTGTCCAATATCCCGTTCATGAAGAAAGATGAACTCGGGTCGGATTCGTATTCGCGCAGAAAATAGATCAAAAAATCCATGCGCTCATCGGAGGTTTCCCGGAGTTTGAACGGTTGGATCGAGCTAAAATTTCGAGGGGTGGTAGATACAGAAATTACGCAGCTGATCAACGGTTGGATCTTCCAAAGGACGTCCGAGCTAGACGCTGGACTCTACGCCCTAAACTCGTCTAGATTCCCGTCCAGATTTGACAGGGGCCTGGTATATCATAGATCGCCCGAGATTCCTCCATCGGAATAGAACGAAATTTTACAGGGTTGTTATATACACAATTCCACACTATTCCACCAAAGTAATCGTCAAAGCGACACTCGAGGAAGCGGCGACGGCGAATACAAATCTGTTGTATAGAAAAATAGCACGGTCACCCGAGGACAATGTTGAAGTTGAGCCCCCGAGCTATATGGATGATTCCTCCACGATCTTGATAGAGATCGGAGTTGATATTGATGAAGGCCCTCGTCCGATCGTGATGATCTGAGGCGGAGCGTAGTCCTCGGTCGAGCCAAGGTGACCAGTCGAGCCGGCGACGAACATGCCGACGTTGCAGTTGATCTTGCAGGCGAGCCATTGATCCATTGCCGATCACACAGCGGAACTCTCAATGAAAGCACCATTGTCGGTGTCAAAACTGGCAGACCTTGGGGTAGGGGGTCCCAAGCTGTGGATCTAGGACCGATGGTAACAGAGACGATGAACATGGTGTTTTACCCAGGTTCGGGCCCTCTCTATGGAGGTAATACCCTATGTCCTGCTCTTGTTTATATTGATGAAGTATCAAGGTACAGAGTTGATCTACCTCAAGATCATATATTGTGGTCTAAACCAAAGGGGTATCATGAGTATTGTCATGATAATCTATCTATCAACGAGCCTGGCCTCAGCTTATATAATGTATCAGAGGCCTAGGATAACAAGAGTCCTAGTCGGCTACGTTGGTGGAGAGGAGTCCTTGTCTTGATCACCAAGTCTTGTGGAATCTTCCTCGTATATGTCATCGGCTGTCCGAACTGGCCCATTAGTGAACCGCCACGGGGGTCCTCGGCCCAACCCACTAGTCGGGAGGCGACATGGTGAGTACCCCCTAGTCCAGGACATCGCCACGCACAAGTATAGCGGATCTATCATAGTCCTTTCGATAAGTAAGAGTGTTAAACCCAACGAGGAGCCGAAGAAAATGACAAGCGGTTTTCAGCAAGGTATTCTCTGCAAGCACTGAAGTTATCGGTAACAGATAGTTTTGTGATAAGATAATTCATAACGGGTAACAAGTAACAAGTGTAACTAAAGTGCAGCAAGGTGGCCCAACCCTTTTTGTAGCAAAGGACAAGCCTGGACGAACTCTTATATAAAGCAAAGTGCTCCCGGGGACACATTGGAATTATTGTCAAGTTAGTTTTCATCATGCTCATATGATTCGCGTTCGGTAATTTGATAATTTGATATGTGTGTGGACCGGTGCTTGGATGCTGTCCTTACTTGGACAAGCCTCCCACTTATGATTAACCACTCTCGCAAGCATCCTCAACTACGAAAGAAGAATTAAGATAAATCTAACCATAGCATGAAACATATGGATCCAAATCAGCCCCTTACGAAGCAATGCATAAACTAGGGTTTAAGCTTCTGTCACTCTAGCAACCCATCATCTACTTATTACTTTCCAATGCCTTCCCCTAGTCCTAAACAATGGTGAAGTGTCATGTACTCGACATTCACATAACACCACTAGAGGAAAGACAACATACATCTCATCAAAATATCAAACGAATACCAAATTCACATGATTACTTATAACAAGACTTCTCCCATCACTACTAGGGAAAAGCCTAGCAGTAGCGCGGGTGAAATGCTTATCAGTAGCGCGGGCAGCCGCGCTACTGATATGGCGCTACAGCTAACACTTAGCAGTAGCGCGTGTTGACCCGCGCTACTGCTATCTAGGGATAGCAGCAGCGGTCGTCGCAAAAACGCGCTACTGCTAATATCTGTAGCGCCCTAGTATAAAAGGCGCTACTGCTAAGACGTCACTGCTGCTAAAGCCATACCCCGTGCTACTGTTATTAGTTTCTGAAAAAAAATCTGCTCCATATTTTGTGCTGCTGAATTTTGTATAGGGTTTTATACAATAGTCTCTAGCATATCATACACATACAAATCTAATCATGTCATACACATACAAATAGTCTCATCAAATCGATCATGTCATCATCATAATCATCATCCAACACAAAATGATGTCTCTCGTCATCATCTCGAAATAGCGATACATGTTATGAGATGTCTGGAATACTTGTAACTACATCGTCATCCATCTAAATAATGATATAGACAAGAAGAGCTATCACTATGAGGGAGAGCCGAACTATGCAGTACATGAGGCGGCGGTTATGAATCCTCTCTCACGTTACCATGAACCTCAAGCAACTAGCTTCTGCTTCTTGTCTGCTTTTGAACCCTTTATGGCTGGCGCCCGAGAACCGCTCGGATCATTTACCCTGCACATAATCATCATTTTCCAAATATGATATGTCCAAAACATCACATGTCCAAATATGACATGTCCAAATTCCAAATATGACATGTCCAAATCACATGTCCACTTCAAATTTGCATATAACGGGAAGAAAAATATAGAACTTAAAGAAAAATGCAAGAAGTTTTTTTAAATAGGGTTCATACCACCTAATTATATCACATGTCCAAATTCTGTTTTTTTAGAACTTGAAGCAAAATATATCACATGTCCACATTCTGTTTTTTTAATAGGGTTCATACCACCTAATTAACTAGGGTTCATACTGATTCTGTTTTTTTAAATAGCAACAATTGCTTTAACTAAAAAAATTAAATAGCAACAATTGCTTTAACTAAAAAATAGCAATAGTTTGAAACCTAGGGTTCATACTAACTACCACTAAAAAATAGCCACTAATCTGTCCTAGGGTTTTTTTTAACTAGGGTTCATACTAATTCTAATTAAATAACTAGCACTAAAAAATAGCCTAGGGTTCATACTAACTAGCACTAAATAGCTAGGGTTCATAATAAGAGAGAGAGAGAGAGAGCAGAGAGCAGAGAAGAGGGGAGGGGAGAGTGCTTACAGAGGGCCGAGAGAGAGATGGGGTCGGGGGAGACGGCGCCATCGAGGCGCGGCGAGGCGGGATCGGGGGAGACGGCGGCGAGGCAGGGTCGAGGGAGACGGCGGCGGAGAGCGAGGGCAGGGGCTCCGGCGAGGGCAAGGGCAGGGGCTCCGGCGGCGGCGACTGGGGGAGAAGAGAGAGTGGGGAATTGGGGGAGGAAGCAAAGGAGGGAAGCCCGCACTTGGGGTTATGTCAAAATAGCTTTAGCAGTAGCGTGGGAAAGGAAAACGCGCTGCTCCTAAAATCCATAGCAGTAGCGCGCTCCTCACAAACTCGCTACTGCTAAGTTGGGCCCGCCCTGTGGATAAGTTTAAACTTAGCAGTAGCGCCCTACCCGAAAAGCGCGCTACTACTAATTTGTTAGCAGTAGTGCGGTTTGCAGAAGGGCACTACTAATATACCTAGCATGTCGGCAACGGTGTGGCAATTATAGTAGTAGCACGTTTTATTCCTGACGTGCTACTACTAAGTGAATAGCAGTAGCGCCCTTTCTGACCACGCGCTACTCCTAAGTAGCAGTAGCGCCTCATTTTAACACGCGCTACTGGTAAGATTCTGTGTATAAGGTTTTCCCTAGTAGTGCATGTCCTCAGGAACAAACGTAACTACTCACAAAGCATATTCATGTTCATAATCAGAGGGGTATTGAATATCATTAAGGATCTAAACATATGATGTTCCACCGAATAAACCAACTAGCATCAACTACAAGGAGTAATCAACACTACTAGCAATGCACAGGTACCAATCTGAGGTTTTGGGACAAAGATTGGATACAAGAGATGAACTAGGGTTTGAGAGGAGATGGTGCTGGTGAAGATGTTGATGGAGATTGACCCCCTCTCGATGAGAGGATCGTTGGTGATGACGATGGCTTCAATCTCCCCCTCCGGGAGGGAAGTTTCCCCGGCAGAACAGCTCCGCCGGAGCCCTAGATTGGTTCTACCCAAGTTCCGCATCGAGATGGCGGTGCTTCTTCCCGAAAGCTCTCTTCTGATTTTTTTTTCCAGGTCAAAACCCTCCATATAGCAGAAGATGGGTATCGGAGACCTTCCAGGGGGCCCACAAGCCATAGGGGCGCACCCAGGGGGGCAGCCCCCCCCCAGGCTTGTGGCCTCCTGGTGGGTCCCCTCTGGTATTTTCTTTGCCCAATATTTTTTATATATTCCAAAATAATTCTCCGTAAATTTTCAGGACTTTTGGAGTTGTGCAGAATAGGTGTCTCAGATTTGCTCCTTTCCGGTCCAGAATTCCAGCTGCCGGCATTCTCCCTCTTTGTGTAAACCTTGTAAAATAAGAGAGAAAAGGCATAAGTATTGTACCATAATGTATAATAACAGCCCATAATGCAATAAATATCAATATAAAAGCATGATGCAAAATAGACGTATCATGGGCCAAAGGGTGGGAACACACCATCCCACAAGGGCCTGGCGCGCCCTTCCTAGGCCGCAGCCCTTGGGGAGAAAAGGAAAGGGGGGAGTCGGCCTCCCCCTTCCTTTCCTCTCCCCCCTTTCCTTCCCCCCTCCAGCAAATATGGAGGGGGGGGGCGGCCAAGGGCAGGAACCCAAGTAGGATTCATCCCTACTTGGGGCGCCCTTGGTCTCTCCCCTCTCCCCCACCTATATATATGTGGGAGGGAGGCACCACACATAACCACGACAATTGCTTAGCCATGTGCGGCGCCCCCCTCCACAGTTTAGTCCATCGGTCATATTTTCATAGTGCTTAGGCGAAGCCCTGCGGAGATAGCTTCACCATCACCGTCACCACGCCATCGTGCTGCCGGAACTCATCCACAACTTTGCCATCTTGCTGGATCAAGAAGGCAAGGACATCACCGAGCTGAACGTGTGCTGAACGCGGAGGTGCCGTACGTTCGGTACTCAATCGGTTGGATTGCGAAGAAGTTTGACTATATCAACCTCGTTAACAAATGCTTCCGCTTACGATCTATGAGGGTACGTAGACACACTCTCCCCTCTCATTGCTATGTATCTCCTTGATAGATCTTGCATGTGCATAGAATTTTTTTTGTTTTCCATGCAACGTTTCCCAACAGTGGTATAAGAGCCAGGTCTATGCGTAGATGATATGCACGAGTAGAACACAAAGAGTTGTGGGCGGTGATAGTCATACTGCTTACCACCAATGTCTTATTTTGATTCGGCGGTATTGTGGGATGAAGCGGCCCAGACCAAGCTTACATGTCCACGCACATGAGACTGGTTCCACCGACTGACATGCAACTAGTTTTGCATAAAGGTGGCTGATGGGTGTCTGTTTCTCCTACTTTAGTTGAATCTAATTTGACTACGTCCGGTCCTTGAAGAAGGTTAAAACGACAAATTTGATGAATCACCATTGTGGTTATTGCGTAGGTAAGAACGGTTATTGCTAGAAGCCCGTAGCAGCCACGTAAAACTTGCAACAACAAAGTAGAGGATGTCTAACTTGTTTTTGCAGGGCATGTTGTGATGTGATATGGTCAAGACATGATGTGATATATGTTGATGTATGAGATGATCATGTTTTGCAATATCGACAACCGGCAGGAGCCTTAGGGTTGTCTCTTTATTGTATGAAATGCAAGCGCCATGTAATTGCTTTACTTTATCGCTATGCGTTAGCAATAATTGTAGAAGCAATAGTTGACGAGACGACCCCGACGCAACGATGGAGATCAAGGTGTTGATCCGGTGACGATGCTTTCGAGATGGAGATCAAAAGCACAAGATGATGATGGCCATACCATGTCACATATTTTGATTGCATGTGATGTTTATCTTTTATACATCTTATTTTTCTTAGAACGACGATAGCATTATAAGATGATCCCTTCACTAAATTTCAAGATAAAAGTGTTCTCCCCGAGTATGCACCAATGCCAAAGTTCGTTGTTTCAAAGCACCTCGTGATGATCGGGTGTGATAGACTCTACGTTCACATACAAAGGGTGTAAGATAGTTTTACACATGCAGAATACTTGGGTTAAACTTTACGAGCCTAGCATGTACAGACATGGTCTCGGAACACCGGAGACCGAAAGGTTGAATGTGAGTCATATAGTAGACATGATCAACATAGAGATGTTCACCATTGATGACTACCCCATCTCACGTGATGATCGGAAATGGGTTACTTGATTTGGTTCATGTATCACTTAGATAACTTGAGGGATGTTTATTTAAGTGGGAGTTCATTAGTAATTTGATTAATTGAACTTAACTAATCATGAACTTAGTCTTATAGTTTTGCATATCTATGTTGTAGATCAATGGCCCGAGCTACCGTTCCCTTGAATTTTAATGCGTTCCTAGAGAAAGCTAAGTTGAAAGATGATGGTAGCAACTACACGGACTGGGTCCGTAACTTGAGGATTATCCTCATTGCTGCATAGAAGGATTATGTCCTTGATGCACCGCTAGGTGACAAGCCCACTCCTGCTAATCTAGACGTTGTGAACGCCTGGCAAACACGGTCTTATGACTACTCTATAGTTCAGTGTGCCATGCTTTACGGCATAGAACCGGGACTTCAAAGACATTTTAAACGTCACGGAGCATATGAGATGTTCCAAGAGTTGAAGTTAATATTTCAAGCAAATGCTCGGGGTTGAGAGATATGAAGTCTCCAACAAGTTCTATAGCTGCAAGATGGAGGAGAACAGTTCTGTTAGTGAACACATACTCAAAATGTCTGGGTATCATAACCACTTCACTCAGCTGGGAGTTGATCTTCCAGTTGATAGTGTTATTGACAGAGTTCTTCAATGAATGCCACCAAGCTACAAAGGCTTTGTGATGAACTATAATATGCAAGGGATGAATAAAATGATTCCTGAGCTCTTCGCAATGCTTAAGGCCGCGGAGGTAGAAATCAAGAAGGAGCATCAAGTGTTGATGGTTAACAAGACCACTAGTTTCAAGAAAAAGGGCAAGCGTAAGAAAGGGAACTTCAAGAAGAATGGCAAGCAAGTTGCCACTCCCGGGAAGAAGCCCAAAGCTGGACCCAAGCTTGAAACTGAGTGCTTCTATTGCAAAGGGAATGGTCACTGGAAACAGAATTGCCCCAAATACTTGGCGGATAAGAAGGATGGCAAAGTGAACAAAGGTATATTTGATGTACATGTTATTGATGTGTACCTTACTAATGGTCGTAGCAGCGCCTGTGTATTTCATACTGGTTAAGTTGCTCATATTTGTAACTCGAAACAGGAGCCGCGGAATAAACAAAGATTGGCTAAGGACGAGGTGACGTTGCGCGTCGGGAATGGTTCCAAGGTCGATATGATCGCCGTCGGCACGCTACCTCTACATCTACCTTCGGGATTAGTTTTAGACCTCAATAATTGTTATTTGGTGCCCGCGTTGAGCATGAACACTATATCTGGATCTTGTTTATTGCGAGACGGTTATTCATTTAAATCAAAGAATAATGGTTGTTCTATTTATATGAGTAATATCTTTTATGGTCATGCACCCTTGATGAATGGTCTATTCTTGTTGAATCTCAATCGTAGTGATACACTTATTCTTAATATTGATGCCAAAAGATGCAAAGTTGATAATGATAGTGCAACATACTTGTGGCACTGCCGTTTAGGTCATATTGGTGTAAAGCGCATGAAGAAACTCCATGCAGATGGACTTTTGGAATAGCTTGATTATGAATCATTTGATACTTGCGAACCATGCCTCATGGGCAAGATGACTAAAACTCTGTTCTCCAGAACAATGGAGCGAGCTAATGACTTATTGGAAATAATACATACTGATGTATGCGGTCCGATGAGTGTTGAAGCACGCGGCGGGTATCATTATTTTCTGACCTTCACAGATGATTTGAGTAGGTATGGGTATATCTACTTGATGAAACACAAGTCTGAGACATTTTAAAAGTTCAAAGACTTTCAGAGTGAAGGGGAGAATCATCGTAACAAGAAAATAAAGTTTCTACGATCGGATCGCGGAGGCGAATATTTGAGTTATGAGTTTGGTCTTCATTTAAAACAATGTGGAATTGTTTCACAACTCACGCCACCTGGAAAACCACAGCATAATGGTGTGTTCGAACGTCGTAACCATACTTTATTGCATATGGTGCATTCTATGATGTCTATTACCAATTTACCACTATCATTTTGGGGTTATGCATTAGAGACAGCCGCATTCATGTTAAATAGGGCACCGTCTAAATCCGTTGAGACGACACCGTAGGAACTATGGTTTGGCAAGAAACCTAAGCTGTCGTTTCTTAAAGTTTGGGGTTGCGACACTTATGTCAAAAGGCTTCAGCATGATTAGCTCGAACCCAAATCGGAGAAGTCCGTCTTCATAGGATACCCTAAGGAAACAATTGGGTACACCTTCTACCACATATCCGAAGGCAAGATCTTTGTTGCCAAGAATGGGTCCTTTCTAGAGAAGGAGTTTCTCTTGAAAGAAGTGAGTGGGAGGAAAGTAGAACTTGATGAGGTAATTGTACCTTCTCTAGAATTGGAAAGAAGCACATCAGAGAAAACCGTTCCCATGATGCCTACAACAACTAGAGAGGAATCAAATGATAATGATCATGAAACTTCAGATCAAGTTGCTACTGAACCTCGTAGGTCAACTAGAGCACGATCCGCACCAGAGTGGTACGGTAATCCTGTCCTCGAAGTCGTGTTATTAGACCAAGGCGAACCTATGAACTATGAAGAAGCTATGATGAGCCCAGATTCCGACAGATGGCTTGAGGACATAAAATCTGAGATAGGATCCATGTATGACAACAAAGTGTGGACTTTGGTGGACTTGCCCGATGATCAGCAAGCCATAGAAAATAAATGGATTTTCAAGAAGAAGAATGACGCTGATGGTAATGTTACTGTCTACAAAGCCCGACTTGTTGCGAAAGGTTTTCGATAATTTCAAGGGGTTGACTACGATGAGACTTTCTCACTTGTAGCGATGCTTAAATATGTCCGAATCATGTTAGCAATTACCGCATTTTATGATTATGAAATCTGGCAAATGGACGTCAAAACTGCATTCCTTAATGGATTTCTTAAAGAAGAGTTGTATATGATGCAACCAGAAGGTTTTATCTATCCTAAAGGTGCTAACAAAGTGTGCAAGCTCCAGCTATCCATCTATGAACTGGTGCAAGCATCTCGGAGTTGGAATATATGCTTTGATGAGGTGATCAAAGCATATGGTTTTATACAGACTTACGGTGAAGCCTGTATTTACAAGAAAGTGAGTGGGAGCTCTGTAGCATTTCTGATATTATATGTGGATGACATATTATTGATTGGAAATGATATAGAATTTCTGGATAGCATAAAAAGATACTTGAATAAGAATTTTTCAATGAAAGACCTCGGTGAAGCTGCTTATATATTGGGCATCAAGATCTATAGGGATAGATCGAGACACTTAATAGGACTTTCACAAAGCACATACCTTGACAAAATTTTGAAGAAGTTCAAAATGGATCAGTCAAAGAAATGGTTCTTGCTTGTGTTACAAGGTGTGAAGTTGAGTCACACTCAAAGCCCGACCACTGCAGAAGATAGAGAGAAAATGAAAGTCATTCCCTATGCCTCAGCCATAGGTTCTATCATGTATGCTATGTTGTGCACCAGACCTGATGTGTGCCTTGCCATAAGTATGGCAGGGAGGTACCAAAGTAATCCAGGAGTGGATCAGTGGACAGCGGTCAAGAACATCCTGAAGTACATGAAAAGGACCAAGGATATGTTTCTTGTTTATGGAGGTGATGAAGAGCTCATCGTAAATGGTTACATCGATGCTAGCTTCGACACTGATCCGGATGACTCTAAGTCAGAAACCGGATACGTATTTAAATTGAATGGTGGAGCTGTCAGTTGGTGCAGTTCCAAGCAGAGCGTCATGGCGGGATATACGTGTGAAGCGGAGTACATAGCTGCTTCGGAAGTAGCACATAAAGGAGTCTGGATGAAGGAGTTCATATCCAATCTTGGTGTAATACCCAGTGCATCGGGTCCAATGAAAATCTTTTGTGACAACACTGGAGCAATTGCCTTGGCAAAGGAATCCAGGTTTCACAAGAGAACCAAACACATCAAGAGATGCTTCAACTCCATTCGTGAAAAGGTTAAGGATGGTGACATAGAGATTTGCAAAATACATACGGATCTGAATGTGGCAGACCCGTTGACTAAGCCTCTTCCGCGAGCAAAACATGATCAGCACCAAGACTCCATGGGTGTTAGATTCATTACAATGTAATCTAGATTATTGACTCTAGTGCAAGTGGGGGACTGAAGGAAATATGCCCTAGAGGCAATAATAAAGTTGTTATTTTATATTTCCTTCTTCATGATAAAGGTTTATTATTCATGCTAGAATTGTATTGATCAGAAACTTAAATACATGTGTGAATACAAAAACAAATACCGTGTCCCTAGTAAGCCTCTACTAGACTAGCTCGTTGATCAAAGATGCTTAAGGTTTCCTAACCATAGACATGTGTTGTCATTTGATAACGGGATCACATCATTAGGAGAATGATGTGATGGACAAGACCCATCCGTTAGCTTAGCATATTGATCGTTCAGTTTATTGATATTGCTTTCTTGATGACAAATACATATTCCTTCGACTATGAGATTATGAAACTCCCGGATACCGGAGGAATACCTTGTGCGCTATAAAACATCACAACATAACTGGGTGATCATAAAGATCATCTATAGGTATCTCCGAAGGTGTTTGTTGAGTTGGCATAGATCGAGATTAGGATTTGTCACTCTGAGTATCGGAGAGGTATCTCTGGGCCCTCTCGATGATACACATCATAATAAGCCTTGCAAGCAAATGACTAAGGAGTTAGTTATGAGATGATGTATTACAGAATGAGTAAAGAGACTTGCCGGTAACGAGATTGAACTAGGTATGGAGATACCAACGATCGAATCTCGGGCAAGTAACATACCGATGGACAAAGGGAATTATGTATGTTCGACCGATAAAGATCTTCATAGAATATGTAGGAGCCAATATGGGCATCCAGGTTCCGCTATTGGTTATTGACCGTAGAGGTGTCTCAGTCATGTCTACATAGTTCTCGAACCCGTAGGGTCCGCACGCTTAACGTTCGTTGACGATATAGTGTTATATGAGTTATATGATTTGGTGACCGAATGTTGTTCGGAGTCCTGGATGAGATCACAGACATGACGAGCGATGATATTTGGACACGAAAGAGTTTCGGGATATACCGGATAGAAATCGGGTCACCGGAAGGGGTTCCGGACACCCCGGGTGGTTAATGGGCCATATGGGCCAAAGGGGGGGGAACACACCAGCCCACAAGGGGCTGGCGTGCCCCTCCTAGGCCGCAGCCCTTGGGGAGAGAATGAAAGGGGGAGTCGGCCTCCCCCTTCCTTTCCTCTCCCCCCTTTCCTTCCCTCCTCCAGCAAATATGGTAGGGGGGCGCGACCAAGGGCAGGAATCCAAGTAAGATTCGGCCCTACTTGGGGCGCCGCATGGCCTCTCCCCTCTCCCCCACCTATATATTTGTGGGAGGGAGGCGCCACATGTAACACCCCAAAAATTTATTCATGTTTTTTTTATTAAGTAAAATTTGGCCAGAAATAAAATTTTGAATTTTACTAGGTCTTTTATTAATTTCAGAATCAATTTCTATTTCCGTTTTCCAAAATTCTTCCCTCCATATAGAAATTTTGAAAATAATGTTGTGGCTTTGGGAGTTTTCTTAAACCATTTCATTTATATTTTAATAACAGTAGGAATTATTTTCATAATAAAAATTTCCCAAAACAATTCTTTTAATAGCTTTTTTCAATATTTTAAATGCCTCTATTGCACTACAACCATTTTAAATAATTATTTTTAAAATTCCAAAAAAAATTTGGGAGGTCATGTGATGCCTGTAAATCACTTTTATGCAAAAACCCAACTTGGTCTTTTGAAACTTTTGAGTGAAACATCCTCCTTTCATTTCTGTCCCATTTTTGAGTTTCAACAGCAACCCAATTTTATGTTGCTTCAAAAATCTTGAATTTTTTCCCACTTGTAGTCCTTCCTAGTAAACCCTTAAGTACAAAATTTTAGCTCCATTGGAATCTTTTTAGTTCACCAAATATTCCTCTGTATTTTCTGTCCAGAAATTAAATTCCCCCAAACTTGCACTATCAAGTTTTGCATTCTGCCAAACCAATCACACCATCAATTTATTCATCTAAGGAGACACCATCCTGGAAATTTTCATGCCCAGAAAAGCTTCCTAGATGCCCCTAGTATTCTGTCAAACAGGTGAGGTGCATGGAAGAATTTGGCAAAGCTGTTGTCATGCATTGCACACCTGCTTCCCTGGCCATTTTAACATGTCCACCAGTCTTGCCATCTAAAGGAGCCCCACCCTGCTAAGTCTCCCTTGCAACCGACACTTCTAGATGCCACAGGCATTGCCTCGAACAGGTTGTGCGCGTGCACGGAGCGCGTCCAGAGCACGCGTTCTGCAGCCTCCAGCATCCCTCTGGCGCCGCGTCTCTGCTGCCTCCCCCTCTCACCTGAGTCCACCGCTAGATCACCCAGTCCATCCCAACGCTCACCGACACCTCTCCTCATCCTCTAGCGCCGCCTACCACCATCCAAAGCCGCCGCCACCGTCGTCCACACGGGCACGGCACCACCACTGCACCTGGACCTATCTGAAGCCGCCAGCTCGCCCCCAGCTTTAATCACCACCAACCCGAGCTCATCCACGGGTGGCCACCGTCCTCGCCGGCCTCACCACCAACCGCGCTCGCCATAAATGGCCGCCGCCGTAGTCTGCTGTGGGCGGCGCCGTCCGGGCCACATAGCGCTAAACTGAGCCCTCCAGCCCACCTGGTGGTCAGCTGCAGACCACCGACCACGGCCACCGACCCCAACGCCCTTCCTACTACAATAACGGCCACCACCGCCTTCGGCCGGATAGGCCTCTCGCGGAACCGCCTCTTCCCTGCTATAAAACTAGCCCCCGAGTACGTACTCAAAATCAGGCAGCCCTCTCACACTCTCTGTTAGCTCCCTCGACTAGTGAATCGACCGAACGAGGTCATCCTCTTCATCTCCGGTGAATATCACCGCTGCCACCTCTCGGTCAATCCTGGCACAACCAAAACCTCCCCGCGTTGTATCTCTTCACCAATGGCCTCTCTTGATCACCGCAAACCTATCCCACTTCTCAATTCCTCTCGGACTCGTTCAGAGGCAAAAGCCCCTTCCCACTGTCACCACTTTCCACCATGGCCGAAGCCCTGCTCAATCCTGAGCTCCCCGGCGACCATCTCCACCTCCAGCGGACGCGCTCCACTCCCCTAAGAGCAACGGTGTACCGGGCGCCGGGAATGGCGTCTCCAAACACCGGCAAGCGACCGCGGACGCCGCCCCTGTTCCGCCGACCAGCTCCCGCGCGAGGAAGGAGATAAACCCGACAGGTGGGTTCCACCTGTCGGTGTGTCACCACCTCTCCAGAAGCGGATGCGCTTTCCCAGCTGGGAAGCGTACTCCTGTGGTACGCCTTCGACGCCGTCGTATCCCCGCGAGCTAGGAGCTGGGCCCAGCCCAGTGACGCGGTCCGATTAAAACGCGCTCAGGGTGCACCTCCACTCCTTTTCCTTTTTTTTCTCTTTTCTGCAGTCTCAAATAATCCTACAAGTGTTTTTTTTAAACCCAAAATTGATGATCCAAATTTCTGTAGGTTCCTAAAATCATGCTATATTAAACTAGCTAGGGTAAACATTTTTCATAAGCTTAGTTTTTGTTGGGACTATTAAATAGTCCATTTAGTCATTTATTTCAAGTTAGGAACTCTCTAGGAAATTCATATTAACTCCAAATATTTTGATTCTTTTTCTGTTGTTTTCCATTTTTCATCTATTTTATTTTAGTATTTATTTCAAAAATATTTGAAACAATTTTTGGCACTGTTTTTGAATTATGTGGTAATTTAAATATTTTGCAAATAGGAATTGGAGGGAAGACAAAATTTTCAAAACTTTTGGAGTGCACCCCACACTTCTGAATGCTCACGGCAAGAATCTTGAACACTTGATATGGTGAATTGCATAGTTGTTTGTTTGCAAGAATAAATGCATCATGAATATGTTGAATTCAAATAAAACTGGCATATGGCTATTTTTGCATGCATGATCCCCTGACAATATTTTGTCTCTGATTAAGTATGAATTATGTGTGAGCATGGTTATTTTCACATGTCACATATGCCATGTTGGTCCTGACTAATCTGCAGGAAAGAACCAGTCACGAGAAAAGTGACCGTGTGACTGAACATCTCGTGGTGACGAGAATGATCAGTGATGGCATGTTGGGACATGCTAGGTGGTGACCCTGTTGGGTACTACCAAGGATATATATTGTGTTAATCCACTGCAGGAAAACTTAAACCTCCTGAGTCGACCGTAGATCGAGTCTTGTTCCGGTAACCCCCATACTTGTTTCGTGCTGCCACAGGTAGGGTATGGTTCAGTAAGTTGTTAACCCCTTTCCATGCACACACTGTACAGAGGGCCACGATGAGGGTTTCCCGCGGCCGTGGACTAAATCCTGTCATCGGGCCAGGGGGCATGGGTGTTTCCGGTTGTGTCCGAGAGGGGGGCACCCCTTGGAATCTGCGCGTATTAATAGTGATCCCATGCAGGACGTTGGTCTCTCCGTCTTAGAGTTTTTCTTGAATGATGCTTTGGGTGATTCCTAGCATCCAGAAAGTTAATCTGGTGTGTGCTGGTTAGATATGTTTTCAACCCAAAGACAGTAATGGGAATTAGTCAGTGTGACGATACTGATAAAAGAAATCCTTTACTTGTGGGTAAAGAGTACACCCTCCGCAGAGTTTAAACCAATTCAAATAGCCGTGTCCGCGGTTAAGGGCTACAGTCTGGGTTGGTCAAGTGTCAGTCTTAGTGTCGGTCTTCAGAGGAAAATAATTAAATTGAGCCTGAATTATTTTGCAGGATAAGTGTTGTCACCCCGATGCTACCATGAATATTTTATGCATATTAAATATTATTATGGTTATGCATATTATTGAGGACTAACCCTTTTCTCTTATTTTGAATTTCCAGAGTGTCTCGGGGGCTGGCTAGACTACCCCGGGCACTCAATTTTATTTTCAAGACCTCTCGTGGCGTCTCTCGAGTTAACAGGCGGTTTATACCGCCACTACTCTTGTGGGCACCCGATTGGCATTTCTCTTCAAGTTCGACCGTGGCGTCACTTGACGCCCGACTAGCATTTCTCTTCAAGACCTCTCGTGGCGTCGCCTGAGTTCTCGGATGGTCCTGTCTCGTCCGAATTCTCTTTTAGACCCCCGTTTGGCATTTCTCTTCAAGACCTACCGTGGTGTCACTTTAGACATCCGACCGGCATTTATTTTATTTTATTTTCCTTTAATGTTCCTTGTTTATCACTAACATTTTTATATATCCATTTATTTGCACATGCTAATATTTTATCGTGCCATGATTTAATTCCTGACAGCATGCATTTAAATTCATTATGAGCATACGCATATAGTGTAGTTCATCATGATCATATATTTTGTCTCCTGCAATTCGGTATATCTCTTGTTCAGGATGTTTGCGAGTACATTCAAACGTACTCACAGGCTTGTCCCTGGCTATTTACTTGGCCAGGTCAGGAGTTCTACGAGGAGTACCACAGCGACGTCCGTGAGGAGCCTAGGATGGCAGCCATGCGGGATAGGAAATTATCCGGGTCAGCTGTTCCTGTGGGAATGGAGCCCCATCGACATTGGAGAACCACGAGTCATTTCCGTCATCCACCACCGGAATCACTGTTGTATCATTAGACCTTTATGGTCTTGTATCCAATTCTTGTAATAGCTTGGTAATCCTGTAATAAGGAAGTGTCCACCAGTAACAGTAATCCTGGGCTGGTGATGACACGAGGGGTTGATTTTTGGGATTTCGTTTCTCGGCCCCGACACCACACATAACCACGACAATTGCTTAGCCGTGTGCGGCGCCCCTCTCCACAGTTTAGTCCCTCGGTCATATTTTCGTCGTGCTTAGGCGAAGCCCTGCGGAGATAGCTTCACCATCACCGTCACCACGCTGTTGTGCTGCCAGAACTCATCCACTACTTCGCCGTCTTGCTGGATCAAGAAGGCGAGGACGTCACCGAGCTGAATGTGTGCTGAACGCGGAGGTGCCGTACGTTCGGTACTCGATCGATTGGATCGCGAAGAAGTTCGACTACATCAACCGCGTTAACAAACGCTTCCGCTTACGATCTACGAGGGTACTTAGAAACATTCTCCCCTCTCGTTGCTATGCATCTCCTTGATAGATCTTACGTGTGCGTAGAATTTTTTCTGTTTTCCATGCAATGTTTCCCAACATGTTCGTACACCAAAACTGCAGGTGGAGTAGGTCCCGATCTTGGTGGAGTTCTCAGCGGCGTGGGGTTTTACAAGCTCGTCGGTGAGCAGGTGGTTGGTGTCCCTGCACGGACGACAGATGAGATGACGCACCGACGAGATGGAACGGAGGTAGTAGATGGGATGGTTAGGAATTCATGCCGAGGAGAGAGAGCAGGGGCAGCGCAGGGCATGGTGAGCTTAGCAACATCCACGGGACTGGGAGGAGATATGTGGAGAGTTAGTTCGGGCAATTAATCAGGGAGAGATTATGGGTGTGGGCCAGAAAATCAGGAGATTAGTATCTGGCGCATGATTTTAGTGCATCTCTCAGCCATGAGATAAAAACTAACCAACGCCGTCTGGCTGGTCTGACAAGTGCTTCTCCTCAGATGTCTGTAGGAAAGGGTTTCCCTTGAAGAAAAACCAGACACGTGTGCTATAGGCAGCTCAACTAAACATTCACACAATAAATGACATAACTTTGTGTGTGTGTGTGTGTGTGTGTCAATTCTGAGTACATGGATGGAGTTATAAATAGGTTCCTCATCACTATCTTTTTCTCTAGAATTGTAGTTGTATGCGTGAATGTTGTCACTCGGCCACATTAACAGGGATGTGGTAATGTGTTCGGAATGGTAGGCAACAGGAGCACCGGCAACAGTGTGATCCAAAAGTGTCGTGTGCACAAAGTGATGTGCATATCAAAAGGATATGTTCATGCAATCATGCTATTAGCAACATCCAAATTGGAGTTCAGAAATCTCACTGGATGATATAAATATCATTGAGAGTAAGACATACAAGAGTAGTGATAAGATCTGGAGCCTGGGGCAGCCAAAAATCCTATGTGGTCACAGGAAGTGTATGTGAGTGACCAATAATGTTCACACGGGTTTTGCCCACTGTGCTGGATTGTTTACTCTTCAGTCATTCCTAGTGCAAATTGTTGCGCAGGATTGGCCACTGATATGCTTCACTAGCCTGACACATGATCAGCAAGGTTTGTGTTTCAGCATGCACATGCCGCAAGGAGCATCCAATTAATCTTGCTTAAGACGTGTTGTACAAATTACATCGAAGCCCTCTTTTTCAAAAGCTATAATTAAACCATTTTATATATGAAAAATCATGCATGAAATTCCTGCATCATTGAAATACACTGAAAAGCTCCTCAATCTTAAAAAACAAGCCATCTTATATATGCTACCTTTGCGAAAACCAATATGCCTTCAGAGCAAACAAAGTGTCTCAAACTTGATCGTAGAAGAAAAACATGGCTTCCGAGTTTAGAGTATATCCACTTGTGGAGAAAGTAATATAAATATGTTTATTTTTCATTCGCCCTGGCACGAGAAGAAATAAATTAACAATTTACAAAAATATCCCTCAAAATGCCAAATGGGCCAAATAGCTAGTTGTAATAACCTAGCTTGGACACTGGGCATGCATGCATGTTACTTTGCTTACCTTTAGGAATATTTCATAGGATTCTCAAATTAGAAATATGCAGAATACCAAAGGAAAGAAATGTGTGCGCAACACAGAGTATTGGAAAATATATTTATTTATTTTGCAAATTTAGATGTTGGTCCACATGAATAGAGAAAAACTTTGGTATCACATAGTCATAATAAAATCAACCCACATGAGAAAATATAGTTACGATGTTATTATGACATCAAGGATACCATTTTTGTACTTTGTGCATAAGTATTCTATAAAGTAGTACATATTATTTAAATTCGATGAGTCTTTTTCATTTGAAATCGAGATCAAGAGAAACATCCTCCATTTTTTCATTTGCCGCATTCTTTTGAACTAGATGAATGAATAGTGTTATGGTATGATTTTTTCCTATTCATATGTTTTATCTGGTTTTGGATTAAAAGGCATCGTAAATACATATTGATAAATTGCCCAATCTCTGGGGTGAGGAATCCCAAATCACTGTAGTTCACCGGCACAAACTTCTGTCGATCTCAAGACCCGCTGGCTCGGTCTCTCGGATATGATCATAGAGGCAGGGTGTGTGTTCGTACATTCATAGGGGTAGGGTGCATGTTAGAAATATTGTAATACACATTTTAATAGTAGCCTTGTGCTTCACGTATAGGATAGGAGAGTAGTTAGAGTTTTCCTTTATCTTTCTATCTCTTCTTCTCTCTCCCTTGTAATCCTCCTCCACGGTTGGAGATCCTCAACCGCACCATGTAAACCCTACGAGGCTAAACCCTTCATCACAATCAATATAAACTCGCGGGCTCTTGTGTATAGGAGTTGAGATGCTTCACCAAACTTAACATGGTATTCAGAGCCATCTTCTTCCTCCACATCTAGCTCTCCATCAGATCAAACCTAGATGCCATCAAAACATTTCCCAGATCAAACCAAGCCGCAACCATGTCTTCCTCCTCCAGCTCCGCCTCCTTCTCTGGCCTAAACAACAACACCTCTGAACCTTTGAGCTGCACCAACTATGTCCTATGGCGTGCCCAGGCTTGTTCTCATATTATGGGAGACGACCTCTATGGGTACCTCGATCAGACTACTCCCGAACCCTCCAAGACAATTGCATCAAAAAACTCTGAAGGAAAGTAACAGGTCATTCTAAATCCTGCCTACACCCCTTGGTTGATCCAAGACCAGCAGATTGTAGCCTATCTGCTAAGAAATGTCTCCAAAGAAATCCTCGTGCAGGTTGCTTTGATGGAGACATCGCATGCAATCTGGACAACCCTCTCAACCATGTTCACTGCCCAGTCCAAATCCCACGCAAACAACATCGGAATCTCTCAGACTAATGCCCACAAAGGTTCCCAGTCTGCTGCTATGTATTTGGTTATATGAGATCACTTTCATATGAACTTGCAGCCGCAGGGAAGCCCACCGGAGAAGAGGAGTAGATCTCCTTCATCATTGTGGGGCTAGATATGGACAACCAGTCCATCATATCGGCCCTGGATTTCCGCAGCAAATCCATCTCTATCAATTGACCAACGTGATGCTCTACTTGTTCCTAATGCATCCAATAATCTTGCTTCCGTTCATAGAATCACTCTTGATAATGGTGACTTCGTAGAATTTCATCTTTTTTCTTTTGATCAAGGATAAGGCAACAAGGAGGGTTATCTATCACGGTAGATGCATTGTCGCGGTGGAACATGATCACCTATGGGACCATCGGCCCCTTGTGGTTCGGCGGGGGGGTGATCACATTGCACAAAGAGCGGAGGCCATGGGACAGCACGGTAGAGGTGACGCTGGTGGTTTTTACCTAGGTTCGGGCCGCTGAGAAGCATAAAACCCTACTCCTGCTTTGGTGGATTGAAGAGAGGACCCAGGTGGTTGCGCGGCACTGTAGCCCGGCAAGGTCGCCTTGGGGAGAGCAGCTACGTGCGTATGAGTGTACAAAGGTCCGAATCCTTTCTTAGGTTGCCATGGCCCTCCTTTTATAGGCTAAGGGGTTACCATAGTGGCAAAACAGTCATTATCTACTGATTAGATAGCCAACAGTGCTATCATACATAACTCTGGCAGTTAGGACAAAGCGCATTAAATGCACTGCCAGGTGTCACGCTGTGGGTGCAGCCCGGCAAGCCTGCCGCGCCGCTTAACCATCTTCCATCTGTCTGCATGACACGCCTCTGGACAGGTGTCATATGGAGGGAATCTCCCTTCCAAATGGTTGCCATGTGCCAAATGACAACCACTTAATCATTTGGGGGCTCGACACCGCACTAATAAGTGACTTGCGTTGCGGTGCAGTGGAGCGGTGGAGTCTTGGCGGGGAGACCCGCCCTTGGCGGCCCCGGCAAGCCTATCGGGGGGGGGGGTCTTGGGACTTGTCCTTGGTGCTACCTCGACCTGACCGGGCTCGCCTTCCCGGCAAGGGAGGTCTTTCCTTAGTGGCATCTTGTTCTGTTGGCATGTCTTGGTCTTCTTGATTCGCCCTTTGATTCCTCAAAGAGCTATCTCTCTGTCTTGGAAGCTCGTCTTGGATACTTGATGAAGTTTGCTTCCTTGCTGCCGTGCCTGTGTATAGTTCAGGCAACACACGCGAAGGTTTGTTGCACCGACAGGAGCCCCCGGGCCTGGTCCAAACGTGCTGCCGAGCATCGTTGGGGTAGGCCCCATTAGGTACACAGGCAGGACACTTGTGACGATATTCTCTTCTTTCTTGATATTTTCCTTGCTTCTTCATTAACCTGTGCTTGGGTCAGTTTCCGGTTTTCCCGCGCGTCGTGCGATGCCAAGCACGGTGGGGCCATCTCTGTAATGGCTAGTGAATGTCTTTATCCCACGGGGAGGTAACTGCCATTTCACTCATCCCACCACGCCCCTGTCTTCCGCCACGTATGTTGCATGCATCGTGCGGGGTAGGTAACGGATGCGCGTGGTGCAGGAAGGAGCGCTATGGCAAAGACCCGAACCTCCCAGATTGGTGTAAGAGAGCGGTAGGCGGTCCCGGCCATCGGCAATGGCTTGGATGGGTCGGATTTGAAGGAGCCCTTGGGGAGGGTGAAGGATTAGCCCCCGGTCCCAGCCTACATATAAAAGGGAGCGTGAGAGGGAGTGAAGGCATTCATCCACACACCTCCTCCTTCTTCTTCCTTGCCTCCTTTTTCTACCATGTTGAGAGGGAGAGAATGGGGCCAGGCTCCGGGCTCTAGCTCTGGAGTGGTGAAACCAAAAACTCTTGTTGATGCTCGGGGAGTGAGTCTGGTCCGGGGCCATGGCAGGCGTAGTGGTCATAGTGGGGGCGGCCGTAGTTTGCGGCGGTGTACCCGTGTACGCCGTATTAACCCCATTATGGAGGGTGCTACGCTTCTTCATAATGGTGGAGCGCTCACCCCCTTTATGTGGGCTAGCCGTCCGGGGAAGAGGAGTCGCCCCTGCCACAAGCTTTTGGGGCGTGTTAACCCATTGGCGGAGTCCCTAGGGCTTCTGGTGCCCGCATGCGGCGCCGTGCTCGGGATCTTTACTAATCCCAGCACTGCTCTCTTCGGCGAGGTCGGGGAGGATGCTGAAGATGGCGGCGCCCTCCTGCTCGCCAAGGTGGGGAGTGGCACTCCCCGTGCGCCTCGGGCGTCGCCGCCACCGTCAGCCTCTTCTTCGGGGGAGGTGACGGGCAAAGGGCCCGGTGTCCTCCCGGAGCGACAGTGATGAGGAAGAAACGGGCGAAGATGGAGAAGGTGGGTGGTAGGCCGTCAGGTCGGAGTATGATGGCACCGACGCCTTCGTCTTATACTGCCAGCTTGCTGCTCCGTATTTCTGCTCTTCCCCTCCCTCCCCAGCACCATCATCACCAGCTTCTTCCGAACGGTTGTCGGGGAGGGGATGCTCTTTTGGTGCCTTCTGCTGGGTGCACCCGTTGGTCCTGGCGGTGGCGTCGAGGGCATCGCCTAGCCACTCCTTCTGCTCGCCGCCTGCGCAGCCTAGCCACTCCCGATCTTGTCAGGCCGCGCCTTGTGGGCCCTCATGGGATCAGGCCGGGCTTCTGCCCAGGCACTCCTTTTGCCCTCTTCGCTCCCCACTGTAGTTCCTAGGAGGAGAGGGACAAGAAAGGGATTACAGGGCACTTATCCTTTTTTAATATAAAATATGTAGGCATTCGCCAAATTTTAGTCACAAATATGTAATTTCTTTTATCCATGTTTGTGCTCTGTAAGATTTGTACTTGCTTATCCGCATATCAATGAAAAAGATAGACTTGTTGGGCACTTTTGCATGTACTACATCCATGCAGAGGAGAAGCGCCTCTATATCTTTAAGTAAACAAGTTTTCCCGGTAAGTTATCTTGCCGGTACCTTCCGTTGCTGCCGCAGGACTTGGCCTGCCGAGCACAAAACTATGGAAGGGAACAGGCCCCTCATCAAATCGTCTTTATCAAATGCCACTACAACCATCTTGACCGAAATGATGTTCGAATCAAAGGACGGGAGCACAAATGCTTTGAAGGTGACAAGGTTTTTCTATGCACAAGTTTTCTTCTTACAAAGACACGTATGGATAAAAAGGAACTTATCTGTTTGGTTTGTCGGGGATTGATATGTAGACTTGTTTCCGTCTCTTCCCTTTGGGATCGAGTCCGCGGCAAGAGCCCTGCAGTTAGTGCAGAGGAAAGCATAGCTACATATGATCTCATCTAAATGATCATGGCAAGTTTATGTTAAGCTATGCATGCATGCAAGTTTTTAGGGCGCCAGCGCTTCGTGTTATTATCTGTGCTCAGGGTCTGCGCCTGGCTTTGTACAAAGGGTTACATGCGCATCGACAAGGCTTGTACAAAAGGGTGGCGGCCGAGCAGGGCCCGACAGCCGCGCCTTACGGGTAGAACTTACAAAGATGCTCAATGTTCCATGAGTTTTGCAATTGAATGCCATCTTCGGTCTCCAGATGGACTGCGCCAGGCCTGGTGACTCGTCCTACCCGTTAAGGGCCCTCCCACTTTGGCATCAACTTGTTTGTACCCTTGGCGGACTGAACACGCCTAAGGACAAGGTCGCCTTCCTCAAGGCTCCGGGCATGAACCCTGCGACTGTGATAGCGGCGCAGGGCTTGTTGATTGCGTGCAGCACGCGTAGTAGCCCGGAGACTGTTCTCCTCAAGGAGCACGACATAGTCATGCTGGTGCTGCTGTTGCGCTACTTCATCATAGGCAAATACTCGAGGTGACCCGTATATGAGTTCCGTGGGGATCACTTCTTCTTCCCTATAGACTAGGGAGAAGGGAGTCTGGCCGGTAGCTCGATTTGGTGTCGTACGGAGGGACCAAAGAACCACCTGTAGCTCATCGCTCCATTGTCTGCCGCACTTCTGCAGCTTGTCAAAAGTCCTTGTCTTGAGCCCACGCAGCACTTCAGCGTTCATCCTCTCAGCTTGTCCATTGCTCTTGGGATGAGCAACAGAGGCGAATGAAACATTGCTTCCGAGGATTTGAACGTATTGCATGAAGGCACGGCTTGTGAACTAGGTGTCGTTGTCAGTGATGATTCTGGCGGGTACTCTAAAACGGCACACTAATCCTTTCAAGAACTTGATAGCTGATTGTGCGGTCACCTTCCTCACAGGCTCCACCTCCGTCCACTTTGTAAACTTGTCGATTGCGACGTACAAGAACTCAAAGCCCCCGGTAGCGCGGGGGAAGGGGCCCAAGATGTCGAGCCCCTAGACCGAAAATGGCCATGACAAAGGGATCGTCTGAAGAGCTTGAGCAGGTTGATGGATATTCTTGGAGTGGAACTGGTAGGTTTCACATCTGGTGACTAGCCCAATTGCATCTTGGAGGGTCATGGGCTAGTAGAAACCTTGTCGGAAAGCTTTCACGACCAAGGCTCTTGATCCAATATGTGTGCCACACATGCCTTTGTGTATCTCTGCCGATAGTTCCTTCCCCTCTTCCCGGCAAATGCACTTCAATTTCACACCATTGGGCCTCCTTCTGTATAATGTGTCATCGACAAACTGATACATACTAGCCCTCCGGGCTACTCTTTCAGCTTCTTCTTGCCCTTCAGGAAGTTCTCCAGTTTGGAGGTAATGAACTATGTGCCATGCCCAAGTCAGAGCCCGGGGCTCGGCAACAAGGACAAACAGCACCTCCTCGTTCGTGGGAGCGCATATCTCAACCGCAAGAACTTGTAGTTCGGCGGGAGGGTGCTGCTCACCAGGCGAAGTGGAGTTGTTCCCGGCAACCTCTCTACCGGGGGCTTTGGGAAGATCTGCCGGGGGAAGCTTGCCGGAGTCCAATTTCCTCCTTTTTCTGGCCATCGTTGTCGGGGATACGGAAGGTTGAGTCAGGTGGAGAACAAAAATCCCTGGTTCCACAGGAAGCTTTTGCACATCGCATTTTGACAGATGATCAGCAATGTTGTTTTCCGCACGTGGCACGTGCTCTGTTTGCAATCCGTCAAAACGCTCCTCCAACTTCCTCACTTCTTTGATGTATGCCTCCATCAATGGACTCTGGTAATCCTTGTTCACTTGTTTCACCACAAGTTGCAAATCTCCACGAATGATCAACTTCTTAATTCCCAATTCAGTTGCGATTCTGAGCACGGCAAGGAGCCCTTCGTACTCTGCAGTGTTGTTGGTGGCCTTCTCCTGGGGGAAATGCATTTGGATCACATATTTGAGGTGTTCTCCAGTGGGCGCCATGAGGAGCACGCCAGCCCCGCGCCTTGTAGTGAGAAGGCACCGCCAAAATACATTATCCATTCTTGGGGCGCCTCCTTGCCGGGGATAATTGTTTCTGGCATCTCTTCGTCTGGAGTGGGTGTCCATTCCGCAATGAACTCTGCTAGCGCTCTGCTCTGGATGGTTGAGGTACTTTCAAACTTCAGACCAAAACTTGACAACTCTAATGCCCACTCAACTATCCTGCCGGTGGCCTCAGGGTTCCTCGGTATGCATTGCAAAGGGAAACGGGTGACAACCGTGATCTCGTGGGCTTGGAAGTACTGGCGCAGTTTCCTTGAGGCCATGATGAGACCAAAGATCAACTTTTGCACTCCAGAGTACCTTGATCTAGCCCCCTACAACAGGGAGCTGACAAAGTACACTGGTCACTGCACCACCTTCATCTTTGCCGTGGTCTTGGGATTGTCTCTGTTATCCTGCTCTTCTTTCCCCTGATCTGCATCAGACCTTGCCAGGATAGGTTCACTTCCTTCTCCGGAGGGGATAGTAGCTGCGGCTGCTCCTTCATCTACTTCTCGCTGCGCCACTAGTAGGGGTGGAATTCGAGCCGAGTCGAGCCAGCTCGACTCGACTCGCTAAAGCTCGTTTCATTAACGAGCTAGCTCGACTCGACTCATTACTATAACGAGCTCAAATTCAAGATTGGCTCGACTTGTATAACTCGCGAGCTAGCTCGTTTAGCTTGTTAAGCTCATTAAAGATATGAAGATAAAACCTTATAAATATGATAAAAAGATTAATTGGGAACTTAACATGTACATATATGGACATGTACTTGAGAGTCTCCTGAGAGGCTGGGCATTGAGCGGCTGGGCCTTGTGCTGGGACGCAAGGTGTTTAGTGGCTGTTTTTTACTACCCCTAAAAAAAACTGATTTTTTTACCGAGCCTAACGAGTTACACAAGTACTCGTGAGGTCGGCTCGTTTAACTCAGTCTGTAAACGATCTTAAACTAAAGCTCGGCTTGACTCGTTATTTTTCGAGTTCGAGTCGATTCGAGCTGAGTCACGAGCTACTCGTTTAGCTCGCGAGCTTCGAGCTTTTTTTCCAGCCCTAGCCACCAGCGCTGCACTAACCACTTGATTGGTTGCCGCTAAGTATAGTAGCAACGGCTCTTGTGGTTTAGGAGCAACCAAGGTGGGAGCACAGGAAAGATATGCTCTTAAGTCTAGCAGCGCTGCTTCTGCTTCCGGGGTCCACTTCATTGGCCCTGCCTTTTTCAAAATTTTAAAAAACGGCAAGGCGGGCTAGGTAGACTTGGAAATGAACCTGCTTAGCATGGCAACACATCCAGTTAAGCGCCTCACGTCCTTGACTGTTCTGGGTGCTTGAATCTGCTCGATCGCCTTGATCTTGTCGGGGTTGGCCTCTATCCCCCGGTGAGACACAAAGAAGCCAAGTAGCTTGCCAGAGGGAACGCCGAACACACACTTCTCAGGGTTCAACTTCAAGTTGATCTTGCGCAGATTTGTGAAGGTCTCTTACAAGTCCTGAATGAGTGTGGTTTTATCCTTGGTTTTGACCACTATATCATCCATGTAAGCTTCAATATTCCTGTGCAGCGGTGGCTCAAACCCAATTTGCACTGCTCTTGTGGATCCAGCGCTCTTTAACCCGAAGGGCATCCGCACAAAGTAGTATGTGCCACACGGGGTTATGAACGTGGTCTTCTCCTCGTCCTCCTTGGACATGAATATCTGATGGTACCCGGAGTATGCATTCAAGAAGGAAAGCAGATCACACCCAGAAGTGGAATCTACGATCTGGTCGATGCGCGACAAGGGGAATGGGTCCTTTGGGCATGCTTTATTCAAGTCTGTGAAGTTTATGCAAAGCCTCCATTTCCCATTCGCCTTGCGCACCACCACTGGGTTCGCCAACCATGTTGGGTGCAACACTCCTCTGACCAAACCAACTGCTTCAAGTTTCTTGATCTCCTCGGCAATGAATTGTTGCCGCTCTAAAGCTTGCTTCTTGAATTTATGCTTGACGGGCCGGGCATGAGGGCAGACGGCTAGGTGGTGCTCGATTACCTTCTTGGGAACACCGGGGATGTCAGATGGTTGCCAAGCAAGCACATCGACATTCACCCGCAGGAAGGCAACGAGCGCCCTTTCCTATTTGTCGTCAAGGGTGGAGCTAATGGTAAATGTACCGTCAACACCAACCAGCCCTGCTAGGACCTTCTTCACAGCAGGCGAAGCAACCTTGGATCTCTTGCTAGTGGAGCTCGCCGGCAAATCATCGACGGGTGCAGCACACTCCGGAGAGGTGCGCTTCCCGGATTCCTTGCCGGCATATCTGCTAGCTTTCTTCCCTTTCTTGTTTTCCTAGGCGGGAGCTGTAGCTCCCGCGGCCTCGGCAGCGACCGCATCCCAGTACATCTTATCCACACAGATGATTGCATCTTTCTTATCCGATGGGATGGAAATGACGCCCATTGGCCCTGGCATTTTCAGTGTATTGTAGGAATAGTGAGATGCCGCCATGAATTTTTCCAGGGCTGGACGACCAAGGATCCCATTGTATGGCAGAGAAAGCTCGACCACGTCGAACACAACTTTCTCAGTCCGGTAATTCAGTTCCCCTCCAAACGTCACCGGCAGTGTAATCTTCCCCTTAGGACGACTCTTGCCAGGGTTGATTTCTTGAAACGTGCCAGTAACCTTGAGCTCTTCATATGATATTTGTAACTTGCTGAGTACTTTGGGGGAAATCAGATTCAACCCTGCCCCCGCCGTCAACCAACATCTTCGTGACCTTGAGGTTGCGGATTGTTGGCGAAACCAAAAACGGCAAGCACCCTACCGCGATGGTGTGGTCGGGGTGATCCGCTTTGTTAAAGATGATGGGTGTGCGGGACCATTTGAGTGGTTTCCGAGAATCTGCTGCAGGCTCCACGGCATTGATCTCACGCGCCCATTGTTTGAGCTGGCGGTGAGAGGAGTGCAAAGAAGCGCCTCCGTCAACGCACAGGGCCTCAGTTGCCTTCTGGAACTCTTGCTCACTGGTTTCCTCATCATCCCCTTAATCAGTTTCATCGTCATCTTCTTTCTTCTCACAGCCTCTGGCAAGCCTCTCTTGTTGCTGGGGAGCCCTGCCGCGGTGACCTCCTCGGTTGCCCGGCCCTTCCCGCCAGCACCTTCTTGATCTCTCTCCTTGTCACGCTTCTCATACTCGGCTTTCTGCTTTTGGACAAGTTGTTCAACTTGGTGACACTCTTGGAGATCATGGCACTTGGTCCGGTGGATCTTGCAATACGGTCCGTCGGCCTTCCCAGCCTTTTCGGCCGCCGCAGCCTCCCGGCAGTCAGTGCACGCGGCAACTTCCTTGCCGGGGGCTTCGGTCTTGGCCTTCTTGCCGGTACTAGGGGTGCCAGAACCCTCAACAGCCAGTACTACTTTCTCCTTGCACTTCTTGTTGCATTTTTTATTCTTCCTCTTCGAGTTGGTGGCATCGTCGTCATCATGTGAGTCGACTTCGATGCCGTCCTCTTCTCCAGGGAGTCTCCTCCCTTCCTCTGTACGGGCACACTTGTCCGCCAAGGTGTATAGCTCATTCACAGTCCTGGGCAGACGGACGTTCATCTTTGAACGTATCCTCCTGTTGCGCACGTTTGACTGGAACGCAGCAATCACAGCTACAGGGTGGATATCTAGAATGTTCCTGTGTACCTGGCTAAACCTCTGCATGTACTTCCGCAAACTTTCTCCTTCTTTTTGTGGAAGAAGTTGCAAGTCGCTGGGCCGTCCTGGTTCTTGGTGGCCGCCCATGAAGGCACCAACAAACTCTTCGCACAGGTCAGCCTAGGATGAAATGGAGTTCTCCGGCAGGTGCATCAGCCATGACCTCACGTTTGGCTTGAGTGCCAAAGGGAAGTAGTTGGCGAAGACCTTCTCGTCTCTTCCTCTGGCAGCTTGAACAGCGATGTTGTAGATGCTCAAGAACTCTGTCGGGTTCAGTCTTCCGTCATACTTCTCTGGGATTTCTGGCTTGAAAACGCGGGCAGATGGCCAACGGACTTGCTGCAGCTCGCGAGTGAAGGCAGGGCACCCAACCTCGAAAGGCAAGTATCCGCCTTCACTGGGTGCGGGTTCGTCGATGTTCGGGCCATTGCGCCTGTCAGACTAGCGGCGGGTTTCATGGCGTCGCTCTATGGTGATGCACGCATCCTCCCTCCGCCGATCTTCCAGGACCTGCCGCTGATCTTGATGGGCCTGAGGGTCAGATGAAGCCATCGATACCTCGTCGGGCTCCTGTTCGCGTGGTTCTGGTTGCAGCCTTTGCGCTGGTTGCCGCGGAGGGGATTGCACTATTGGAGTGGCCCCCTCAACTCGGTCAGCAGCTCGGGCTGTAGTCCTTGCTGGCGGGCGCGCGTGGTGGGCCTGCCCGCTGTGATCCTTCCACTTCAGCAAAACCGAGCAAACTCTGAATGGTGGCTCTCCACTCATCCATTTGACTGGCCGCTGGCGGGAACCTCAGCAGGAGTTGGGCTCACGCCATGACTTCCGAAGCAGTGCTTGGAATAGACGATGATGCAGACCGCGACGTCGCTCGACTCCTGACGGTACCGGTGGTGGCGGCGCCATGCTCTTGCCGCCGCGAGCCAGCCGCCACGGCGGTGTGATGGTGATGTCTACCACGCAACCTTCTTCTTGTAGACTCGTGTTGGGCCTCCAAGTGCAGAGTTTTGTAGGACAGTAGCAAATTTCCCTCAAGTGGATGACCTAAGATTTATCAATCCGTGGGAGGCGTAGGATGAAGATGGTCTCTCTCAAACAACCCTGCAACCAAATAACAAAGAGCCTCTTGTGCCCCAACACACCCAATAAAATGGTAAATTGTATAGGTGCACTCGTTCGGCGAAGAGATGGTGATACAAGTGTAATATGGATGGTAGATATAGGTTTTTGTAATCTGAAAATATAAAAACAGCAAGGTAACTAGTAGTAAAACAGAGCAAAAACGTAGTGCAATGCTTGGAAACAAGGCCTAGGGTTCATACTTTCACTAGTGCAAGTTCTCTCAACAATGATAACATAATTGGATCACATAACAATCCCTGAACGTGCAACAAAGAATCACTCCAAAGTTTCTATCGAAGAACGTAGGACGAAAACATGCATCAACCCCTATGCATAGATTACCCCAATGTCACCTCGGGAATCCGCAAGTTGAGTGCCAAAACATACATCAAGTGAATCAATAGAACATCCCATTGTCACCACAGATATCCCATCGCAAGACATACATCAAGTGTTCTCAAATCCAATACTCAATCCAACATAACGAAACCTCAAAGAGCAAGACTCAATTCATCACAAGAAAGTAGAGGGGGAAGAACACCATATGATCCAACTATAATAACAAAGCTCGCGGTACATCAAGGTCATGCCAAATCAAGAACACGAGAGAGAGAGAGAGATCAAACACATAGCTACTGGTACATACCCTCAGCCCCGAGGGTGCACTACTCCATCCTCGTCATGGAGACCGCCGGGATGATGAAGATGGCCACCGGTGATGGTCTCCCCTCCGGCAGGGTGCCAGAACGGGCTCCCGATTGGTTTTTGGTGGCTATAGAGGCTTGCGGCGGCGGAACTTCCGATCTAGGTTTCTTTCTGGAGGTTTCTGGATTTATAGGAATTTTTGGCGTCGGTTTCAAGTCATGGGGGTCCACGAGGCAGCAGCAAGGTAGGGGGGTGCGCCCTCCACCCTTGTGGATGCCTTGTGGCTCCTCTGGTCCATCTCCAATACTCCGTGGGCTTCTTCTGGTCCATAAAAAATCTTCATAAAGTTTCCGCTCGTTTGGACTCCGTTTGGTATTCCTTTTCTGTAAAACTCAAAAACAAGGGAAAAACAGAAACTGGCACTGGGCTCTAGGTTAATAGGTTAGTCCCAAAATAATATAAAATAGCATATTAATGCATATAAAACATCGAAAACAGATAATATAATAGCATGGAACAATAAAAAATTATAGATACGTTGGAGACGTATCAAGCATCCCCAAGCTTAATTCCTGCTCGTCCTCGAGTAGGTAAATGATAAAAACAGAATTTTTGATGTGGAATGCTACCTAACATATTTATCCATGTAATCTTCTTTATTGTGGCAAGAATATTCAGATCCATAAGATTCAAAACAAAAGTTTAATATTGACTTAAAAACAATAATACTTCAAGCATACTAGTAAAGCAATCATGTCTTCTCAAAAATAACATGGCCAAAGAAAGTTATCCCTACAAAATCATATAGTCTAGCTATGTTCCATCTTCATCACACAAAGTATTAAATCATGCACAACCCCGATGACAAACCAAGCAATTGTTTCATACTTTTGATGTTCTCAAACCATTTCAACTTTCACGCAATACATGACCGTAAGCCATGGACATAGCACTATAGGTGGAATAGAATATGGTGGTTGTAGAGAAGACAAAAAGGAGGACATAGTCTCACATCAACTAGGCATATCAATGGGCTATGGAGATTCCCATCAATAGATATCAATGTGAATGAGTAGGGATTGCCATGCAACGGATGCACTAGAGCTATAAATGTATGAAAGCTCAAAAAGAAACTAAGTGGGTGTGCATCCAACTCGCTTGCTCATGAAGACCTAGGGCAATTTGAGGAAGCCCATCATTGGAATATACAAGCCAAGTTCCATAATGAAAAATTCCCACTAGTATATGAAAGTGACAAAATAGGAGACTCTCTATCATGAAGATCATGGTGCTACTTTGAAGCACAAGTGTGGAAAAAGAATAGTAGCATTGTCCCTTCTCTCTTTTCTCTCATTTTTTTATTTTGGGCTCTTTGGCCTCTCTTTTTTTTCTTTTTTTCTTTCTCTTTTTCTTTCTCTTTTTCTTATTTTATTTTTCGTCCGGAGTCTCATCCCGACTTGTGGGGGAATCATAGTCTCCATCATCCTTTCCTCACATGGGACAATGCTCTAATAATGATGATCATCACACTTTTATTTACTTTACAACTCAAGAATTACATCTCGATACTAGAACAAATATATGACTCTATATGAATACCTCCGACGGTGTACCGGGATGTGCAATGACTCAAGAGTGACATGTATAAAAAATATGAATGGTGGCTTTGCCACAAATACGATGTCAACTACATGATCATGCAAAGCAATATGACAATGATGAAGCGTGTCATAATAAACAGAACGGTGGAAGTTGCATGGCAATATATCTCAGAATGGCTATGGAAATGCCATAATAGGTAGGTATGGTGGCTGTTTTGAGGAAGGTATATGGTGGTTGTAGTGCACCGGCGAAAGTTGCGCGGTACTAGAGAGGCTAGCAATGGTGGAAGGGTGAGAGTGTGTATAATCCATGGGCTCATCATTAGTCATAAAGAACTCACATACTTATTGAAAAAGTCTATTAGCTATCGAAACAAAGTACTACACGCATGCTCCTAGGGGGATAGATTGGTAGGAAAAGACCATCACTCGTCCCCGACCGCCACTCATAAGGAATACAATCAATAAATAAATCATGCTCCGACTTCATCACATAACGGTTCGCCATACGTGCATGCTACGGGAATCACAAACTTTAACACAAGTATTTCTACCAATCCACAATTACTCACTAGCATGACTCTAATATCACCACCTTTATATCTCAAAACAAATGCAAGGAATCAAACTTCTCATAGTATTCAATGCACTTAATATGAAAGTTTTTATTATATCCCTCTTGGATGCCCATCATATTAGGACTAAATTCATAACCTAAGCAAATTGCCATACTATTCAAGACTCTCAAAATAATATAAGTGAAGCATGAGAGTTCATCAATTTCTTCAAAATAAAACCACCGTCATGCTCTAAAAAGATATAAGTGAAGCACTAGAGCAACTGACAAACTACTCCAAAAAGATATAAGTGAAGATCAATGAGTAGTTGAAAATTAAGTAACTAGGTGAAGACTCTCTCATATAAGACTTTCAGATCTTAAGTATTTTATTAAAACAGCAAGAAAAACAAAATAAAATGACATTCTAAAAATAGCACACATCATGTGAAGAAGCAAAAACCTAGGCTCAACCGAAACTGACCGATCATTGTTGAAGAAGAAAGGTGGGATGCCAACTGGGGCATCCCCAACCTTAGATGCTTGAGACTTCTTGAAATATTAACTAGGGATGCCTTGGGCATCCCCAAGCTTGATCTTTTGTGTCTCCTTTATTCCTTTTATATCACGGTTTCCCTAAATCTTTAAAAACTTCATCCACACAAAACTCAACAAGAACATGAGAGAAAAGTTAGTGTAAATCAAATGCAAAACCTTATCATTCTCTACTGTAGCAAATCACTAAAATTATTATTTGACATTGCATACTAAATGCCTCTGCATATTTAATACTCCTATCCTCAAATAGAATCATCAAACAAGAAAACATATGCAAACAATGCAAACATAACAGCAATCTGTATAAACAAGACAGTCTGTAAAGAGTGCAATTGTACTCATACTTCCCTAACCCTGAAAAATTACCACACCGTATAAAATTTGTTGTTACTCATTGTGTAAGAATTTCAAGATTTTATCATGTTCTGACATTCCAGAAGAATTCATACAATGATAGAAAACTTTCTGTTTTCAAAACAGCAACATATAGACTTGCAAAATAAGCATGGTAAAGGCTATACTTGACACTTTTATTGAAATAAAAGATGAAAAACATTAATATAAATAACAGCAAGCAAATTATAATAAAATAAAATGATGCTCCAAGCAAAACTCATATCATGTGACGAATAAAAATATAGCTCCAAGTAAGGTTACTGATAATGTTGAAGACGAAAAAGGGGATGCCTTCCAGGGAATCCCCAAGCTTAGTTGCTTGGATATTCCTTGAATATTACCTTGGGGTGACTTGGGCATCCCCAAGCTTAGGGTCTTGTCACTCCTTATTCTCCTCATATCGATTTCTCACCCAAAACTTGAAAACTTTAATCACACAAAAATTAACGGAACTTCGTGAGATGAGTTAGTATAATAAAACAAATCATTCACTTGGGTACTGTCAAAGACAAGATTCATATTTTTTTTCTCACATGATGCCTACTGTACCCTATCATTTCTACAATTTATATTCAGCAATATAAGCCATAGAAACTAGAAAACAAGCAAACTATGCATTGAAAACAGAATCTGTCAAAAATAGAACAATACGGAAAGATCAGAATTAAGGTCATACTTATCTAAGCCAAAAATCCTGACAAATTAGGAAAACGTATAAAATTTGCATACCAATCAACTGTAAAAAATTCAGAATTTTTTCACGTTCCTGTAAAAGGTAGGAATTTCTGTACTGGAAGCAAAAGTTTCTGTTTTTGCACAGAATCAAATCAACTATCAACCACACTATCCCAAAGGTTTTACTTGACACTTTATTCAAACAAAAGCTATAAAACATGATTAATACAGTAGCTTAATCACGTGAACACACACAAACAGTAGGGGTAAATGTTGGGTTGTCTCCCAACAAGCGCTTTTCTTTAATGCTTTTTTAGCTAGGCATGATGATTTCAATGATGCTCACATAGAAGATAAGAATTGAAACACAAAGAGAGCATCATGAAGAATATGACTAGCACATTTAAGTCTAACCCACTTCCTATGCATAGGGATTTTGTGAGCAAACAATTTATGGGAACAAGAATCAACTTGCATAGGAAGGCAAAACAAGCATGACTTCAAGATTTTCAACACATAGAGAGGAAACTTGATATTATTGCAATACCTACAAGCATATGTTCCTCCCGCATAGTAATTTTCAGTAGCATCATGAATCAATTCAACAATAAAACTATCACATAAAGCATTCTTTTCATGATCCACAAGCATAGAAAATTTATTACTCTCCACATAAGCAAATTTATTCTCATCAATAGTAGTGGGAGCAAACTCAATAAAATAACTATCATGTGAGGCATAATCCAATTGAAAATTAAAATCATGATGACAAGTTTCATGGTTATCATTATTCTTTATAGCATACATGTCATCACAATAATCATCATAGATAACAACTTTGTTCTCATAATCAATTGGAACCTCTTCCAAAATAGTGGATTCATCACTAAATAAAGTCATGACCTCTCCAAATCCACTTTTATCAATATTGTGAAAAGATTCAACACCCCCCAAAATAGTGGGATCATTATTACCTAGAGTTGACACTCTTCCAAACCCACTTTCATCATTATAATCATCATAAGTAGGAGGCATGCTTTCATCATATTAAATTTGCTCATCAAAACTTGGGGGACTAAAAATATCATCTTCATCAAACATAGCATCACCAAGCTTATGGCTTTGCATATCATTAGCATCATGGATATTCAAGGAATTCATACCAACAACATTGCAATCATGCTCATCATTCAAAAATTTAGTGCCAAACATTTTATAGACTTCTTCTAACACTTGAGCACAATTTTCCTTTCAATAATTTTCACGAAAGACATTAAAAAGATGAAGCATATGAGGCAACCTCAATTCCATTTTTTTGTTTTCTTTTATAAACTAAACTAGTGATAAAACAAGAAACTAAAAGATTCGATTGCAAGATCTAAAGATATACCTTCAAGCACTCACCTCCCCGGCAACGGCGCCAGAAAAGAGATTGATGTCTACTATGCAACCTTCTTCTTGTAGACTCATGTTGGGCCTCCAAGCGCAGAGTTTTGTAGGACAGTAGCAAATTTCCCTCAAGTGGGTGACCTAAGGTTTATCAATCCATGGGAGGCGTAGGATGAAGATGGTCTCTCTCAAACAACCCTGCAACCAAATCTAGAAATAAGAGAAGAGGGTCTCACCAAGCCTCCTCAGAGTTCAGCGATCGTGGGCCGTCGGATTCGTTCGCTTGATGGATTTTGGGCCATCGGATCGACCGCGTGGAAGAGCTCGGCCATCGGATCTGGGAGTAGCACTATAGGAATGAATAGTTACTGCCTCCACGCGCTGCCGCTTACTCCGTCTGTTCGACCAGGACTCGCTGACATGTGGGGCCCCTCGTGGGTGGGCCACGTTTGTCAGCGACCGTGGCTGCTGGTGTGGCCTATTCGTCTCGTTGCGTGCACCGGCGGGTAAATATCCCGTGCCACCGCACGTGATATCCTGCCGCCACCGAGGGTATTTCGGTCTTTTTGCGTCCAGGCCTCGTACGTGGTGGGCGGTGGTTGGCCCGTGCGGCTATGGGGTCGGGGAGGGCAGCGGCTTGCCTCTTCATGCTCCCATTCGCCCCCTTCTTTCTGGGTCTCCTCTCCTCTCGCCGCCCATGCTCGTCCTCCTCCATTTGCCGCCATCACTGTTCTCTCTGCCTCCGACGGTCCCACACTCCCTCCTCGCCATTCCTCTCCTGCCGCCTAGCTCATCTCCTTCTCCTCGCATGGCTTCTCCCCTTCTCCTTGCATGCCTCACCTGCCTTCTAGAACTCGACAGTGAGGATGCCTCCCTGCTCGCACCCGAGTCGAGCCGCCCCCTCCCACCAGTCGGGGCAGAGGAGAGGAGCCTAGCTCGCTCGACCGATAGATGGCCGGCGGCGGTGGCGGCGCCGAGATGAAGTACCCGTCCATCCCGCCACGCCGGGCCACCTCCTGCGGCTGCGGGTACCTAGCGGCCTTCATCGCGCTCATCGTCGTCACCTCGCTCCAGATCCAGCACCAACACCTCAGGGCAAGGCCCCCGTGGTCTTCTCCTCCCTTCCATTTTTAGCTCCCCTGAATGAATCACTGACTGATACTTGAGCCGGTCTGTTTGTCCGTTAGGTGGATCTCGGGAGGTCAGACTATGCCGCGGCCACGGCCACGCAGCAGCGGCGGTGGCGGGAGGGGAACAGCGGCAAGGGGTGGGCGGCCCACTGGAACTCGGTTCTCCCCCCGTGGCCACCGCGCGGCAGCGGCTCTGCCGGTGACCGCAAGGACGTCCACGACCACCACTCTATTGTTGATTCCACGGGCCGCTTCACCAATCCTCGCCGTTCCATGGTCCCCCTTGCTATGGTTGCGGGTGCAGGTGGATCTGTTGTTGCCATGGTAGAGGAGCACGACGAGCTAGGCGGCAGCAAGTTCAAGCCATCTGCTCACCACATCGATTCACGGGCGACAACAGCATTGGCCCAGGTCTGAAAGGCAAATCTTACGCAGAGCCACCGCTTCGCTTCCGGCCTAGGCGGCGTGGAGTGAGTCTTCTCTTCCTCCGAACTATCTTTTGTAATTTGTAATTTTTTTCCGTGTGATTTTTTAGTTTGTGCTTACAGAATGATTAGCTCTGTATAATTGTTCCTATATGTTTATACTTTGCTCTTATCCAACTCAATTTAGGAATTAAGGTTACATATGTTATTTCGAATGTATGAGATTTGTTGGCTTGGGTACTGCATTTTAGGATGTATGGTTACTGAAATGGGGGGTTACAAGCACCAAGCACCAAGCACCGGCGAGTTGCCGGGCTAGAAGCATCTAGCGCAGAATGGCTTTGGGTCTAGCAAAAAAACTCATCAAAATCCTACTCATGCACCAGCACCATTACATGATATCAAATATCAAGTATGTGTAATGATAGGAATAGATCTTCGACATTATGATTTAGGTAAATGTTTTTTCCCAATAGATTGTTGAAGTGGCGATAAAAGCTCTAAACCAAGACAACCTAGATACAAAGCACACGTTCTGAATCACTCGTGTGTGTCGGTGTTTGCCAAAAACCTGGTATTTTCTCAGTCGTGAAGTTTGCCATGACAGGTGCCTTCACAGCAGTAGCCTTCAAGTAAGGAATTAGCAATGCATGAGTTATTTCTATACGGTTTAACAGCAAAATCTCGGAAAGAATGCACCAAGCATATTCAATCAAATAAATGTCTAGCACATAGATAAAGCTATTTAAATGTTTCTCATGAATGAACTGGTGACACAAAATATTTTTCACTATAGAACTGCAGGTTAGAATACCATGCTATTTATTTTCTTTTTTTAGTTGAAAATACCATGCTATTTTTTGGGCTCCGGTCTTCGGTTCTCTATTTTTCTTCCCACCCCTATCCAGAACAGATATCAAGGTTCAGTATATCCCTTAGCTTTCTCATTGATAAGAATTTCTTAGAAATGTTTCTTATATGCTATTTTCCAATTAAAGAGAAACATTAAGCATCTTGCCCAACAGGGCAACTAATTATTTATTTTTAGGATCATGGCGGTTTCAGTGAGTCACTAAAAATATGTTATTTTGACTCATCAAAGAACATTTTAATTCCAACAGCAGCATGCAAGGATTACTTTTATAACTTTTAGGTACTTATAGAAACATGTCCATTAACAAAGCAATGGTAATCTACATTCTGTATGAACCCAATACATTCTACCTAAAAAACAATTCATTCTGACCCATGAGAAGCCATCATAAACAGAGTAACAAATATATACCTTCATAATCAACGATGTATGTCAAGTTGTTGATCTTCGCTCCTCATGCTGCAGTTCCTATGGAGTTTTAGAGATAGTTGAATCAGTCCGATGTATTTACCTACATATGCAATGCAGTCTAATTCTAATTCTTATCATTATTGTATACTGCGGTTAATAACGGGGTCATGGAAAAAAATAGGAGCATCTAAATATACTCTATGCTTGCTTCTTCATCCAACCAGGGATTGGGGAAGGGGCGAGTGATACGATCCAAACAGGGATTGGGGCAGGGGCGAGTGATACGATCCAAACAGGGATTGGGGTAGGGGCGAGTTTTAGATTGGATTAGATCTGCAGTAGTTACTTAGCTATTTAGTTGTATGTGTGTATCAAGGTTAGGGCAGGGGAACCACGGACATAAATATAAATAATTCCAAGAAAAGAAAACAATAATTAATGGTTGGTTTCCCCACTTGAATGGTTGAGGAATTCATTCATTCAGCAAAATCTCTCCCTCTTTTCACGCTGCTTGCTTATCATTGTTATGCGGCATCTGGAATCTTTTTTGAGTAAATTGTTGTCTGTTATACAAAACCATGTCTCCATCTATATAAATGTATCTACCTTTTTTGTTTGACTTCTACTTATACATAATATAATATGCAGGGCAGGGCAGATAACATGTGCCGTCGACCGTCGACAGTTCAGCTGTCACCAAATGAGCAGCTTGCTGCTGAAGAAACCTTCAAGTTGTACTGCAAGCCAGTTGAGCTCTGCAATGCTATCCAACAACGAGCCCTTGATAATGTATGTATATATGTAACCTCCCTCCCTGAATCCTTACTGCTCGCCTTGCTTTTTATTTCATTTCATACAACAACAATAATACAATGATGACTGGCTTTCTTTTGCATTGCAGCCCGCTTTTCTACAACTCCTTTACATGATACAGGCAAGCTGCACAAAGAGGTAGCTCTCATTCAGATCCCATATTTATGTCAAAAATAAAATAAATACATGCTCTTCTGTTTCTGAAAGTATTTTCTTTTCTTGACATCGATAGATAGCAGAGGCTTCACTATTATATATGTAGTTTGCTGCCCCCTTTAACAGAATCTTGCCTGTTGCATCATGCAAATACTGACCAGTGTTTGTGCTTGTGGATGTAGGATTCAACTAGCTATGTCCCTCTCTCGAGGCACGAATACTGAATGCCCAGACCAGAACATCTTCCCCCTTTATATTCTGTAAGTGTACCATTTTTCAGTTCCAGTCACTATTTCCCATGATTGCAACTCTAGCTTTCTGATGTTCCCTTAATTAAATAAGACCTTATAGTTTCTTTGCTAAACTCAGGTTAGCTTCTATGCTAAATTTAGGTTATCAGTTCCATATATATGCGCCAAGAAAGTATGCAGGGATATCATGATGTACTTTTCTTTTGCAGTGTCAACACTGAACAAATGTAAAGTGTGTGATGTAGGATTTTATTACCTGTTATACGATTTGGATGATAGTTGTATAAACAGATTTTCTAATTATGCACTTCTCTCCTTTGGTCGACAGGAATTTTTGTTGGAAAGGGCAAATGCATGTTTTGCATGACATTGTCCTCGATGGGCGATAATGGGGATTGCTGAAGGTTTGTTTTGTTTGTGTTTTTGTCTTGTGTTTTACCGGGTTGTGAGCTAGGTCATGGAATTGCTAAATTGTTTACAATTAAGCCTCTTTATTTTAGTTGCATCTTATTTGATTTGGCCTGGATTTATAGTGAGAGGTACTCATGTGTTCTCTGGTCACCAAAGGGATTCAACAATTACATAGTGATGTTTTGTATTGTGAAATTCTTCCCTGTCTAACATAGAACAATCTGAGGTACTCACTATAGTCGTTATCGATTTTAACTCTTGTGCACGTTTGCTAAGTTATCTGCCTTTTGTTGATCTGCTCTTGTTGTTGTAGTAATACAAGGGTGGGTTTTCTTGACTGCTACTTGCCGGTTCTTTCCTCGGCAAGCGTGTGACTCGATGTGGTCATGGGCGACGGCCATAGTTGGCCGTCGGCCGTGCTCACCCCTGCTTCGTCCACCTCCTCCTCGTGAACTCCACTGGCCTCCCGTGCGTGCACGGTCGAAGGCTGGTGGCCCAGCTCACTGGCGGCTCAGTGACATGCCACAACCCCAACGCTTTGCTGAGTTTGGCATCGGCTACAAACCCACTATGGTGAGCTCCTATTCACCTCTAGTTTACGCCTCTGGTTGCTTTGAGTCGTGACCGTCGAGTCCTGGCTATGACATGCTCGATTCCTAGCTGATCATCTTGTGGATGACTGAGTGTGGATAGTTTTTGTGGTGGTGGTCACCAGGCTACTAGTTTGTTGTTGGTTATGGGGATGTTGTAGGTTTAGCATGTGGCTTATCATGGTCTCTGTTGGTTAATTGGCCTGGAAACTGTGCTCTGGTGGTTGCAAAATTATAGTGGCTAGCTGGGACACCTAATTCCGCCTTTGCAATGATAAGCTATTAAGTTGGTGTATTTTCTTTTAGAACTACTGGATATTCATGTAACTTGGTTTCTTTTGTGGGACATGTACCTTAGTTTAAATATTGATTAACTGATACACACTACTTATGGTGGTCTTCTAATCAAATGACAGCTATAGAGATTTGCTTGGCGAAGATCTCGTGACACTCGGGTAATTGATTATTTTCCATATGATCACGATGCAGAGGCTAGGAGAACTATCTCTTTTTCATTATATGCATAAGTAGTGCAGATTATTCCGTAGGGCATTATTTCCTGTTTTATCGCATATTGCTACTCTGTGTTAGGTGATCATTATAGCCATATAATGCCACTAGATGTAGTGCCAGATATCGCCTTGTATTGCTTCAGTTTTAATTAATTAGGAAACTAGAGCAGGGTATTAAGTTGGATCCCCCCTCGTTTCTTTGAGACCTTCTGATCATGTGCTTATTTTAGTGGCTCTGTCCTTGGATGGTCATTTCTGATGAGTGATAACCAGGGCAGTTTCACTCTTGTAAGAACAGATTGATCCGGTGATGGAGACACCAGGGGAAGGGTCATGATCGAGCAAAGGCGAATCTGAGCCCATCCAGAAATAAGAACGAAAGGGAGCTAGAGGCGCTCTCAGAGATTAGCGATCGTGGTCCGTCGGATTCGTTTGCTTGATTGAATTTTGGGCGTCGGATCTAGAGGTGGAGGGAGCTGCACCGTCGGATCGACCCAGAGTGCCTGTAGCAATGAATAGTTACTGCCTCCTCGCGCTGCCGCTTACTCCGTGTGTTCGACCGGGACTCGCTCATGTGTGGGGCCCCTCATGGGTGGGCGGCATTTGTCAGCGACTGTAGCTGCAGGTGTGGCTTGTTCGTCCCGTAGCGCGCACCGGCGGGTAAATATCCCGCGCCACCGCACGTAATATCTTGCCCCTGCCGAGGGTATTTCGGTCTTTTCACATCCAGGCCTCATGCGTGTGGGCGGTGGTTGGCCCATGTGGCTATGGGGTGGGGGAGGGCAGTGGCTTGCCTCTTCATGCTCCCATTCGCCCCCTTCTCTCTGGGTCTCCTCTCCTCTCGCCGCCGATGCTCGTGGCAGAGGCTATTCTTGCTAGGGCAATGATGATTAACCATGGCTGAAATAAGTGTGCCTTTGAGCAATCGAGGCACCTGTGGGTATCAAGTTGGATCCTCCCTCTCGTCCCTAAAATCCTTTTTGATCATGTGATACTTACTGTTTTGTCCTTGGATGGTCATTCTCGTTGAGTGATAACCAGGGCAGCTCCACTATATAAACAGATTGATCTGGTGATAAGAGATAACGGGGGTAGGTTATACGATCGAGGAAAGGCGAATCTGAGCCCACTATGCAATGAACCATAAACCCTTTTTATTTGTATTTAAAGGTGTTGCTTATTTATGCTCCAGTGTTTATAGCCGGTTTAAGTAAAGTTTTCTTCTCTCTCATACCTTTATTGCATATAAGTTGTTCTTGATCCTTTATTGTTTGTTGTTGGTCTTTGATTTAATCTGGTTAAGAGTAAGTTGCACTTTGTTATACTAGAAAGACTCACTCCCAGCAAGTTATCGGTTGAATGACTTGTTTTAATTTGTTGTGATACTATTACTTCTATTTTTCTGCAAGTTACCAGTTGCAGCTATTTGTTCATGCTTCAGATACTAATACTATAGGATTTTTTTGAGATTTTTCTTGTGATAATGCTGGATTGTTCATGTAAAGAGTGACTGACGTAGCATGTCCCATTTTGTATCCATAAACAATTTTTTGACTACTGTGATTAAGTTGCTGGGTTAATCCGAGCCATTGAGCGGACATTTCCTTCCGTTTGTTCTGAATCTTTCCCCAATTCTGTATGTCACCACTGCATTTTTTTGGATCCTGCAGTTTGAACAAACTTCAAACTATAGAGTTTAAAATATGTTACCTACATAAAGAGGAGTTAAATAAGGATGAACTTACACAGCTTATCCTTATTTTAGCAATGAGAATATTTTGTATATAGAGTTGATACTCTGAAACTTCTGTTTTTATTACTGTATTATATTATGAAGGTTCAAGTATTTGGGTTCTAGCTCCAACTTGGATATGGTAGATGCTTATTCATTTTCCTATTAATCTAGCAGGATTACATCATTGATGTTACTTCCCAACAAATATTAAGCTAGCAATTGTTTATTTTCTCTTTTGCCTAACACATCAAAATCTAGAGCAACACTTTTTGTTGATTGATATTTCTGACAGATACTGATTACTCTTTGTTTTATTGTATTGTTAGCCAATTAAAAAGGTTTTGTTGTAGGTGTATATTTTTTCTGTATGATATATATTATGCGAGTTATTTCTAGTGCATCTTGATATTATCTTAGAATCATCTGACTAGAGTCTCGGTCCTTCGAGCTTAGTTAACTAAAGCATCTTTTATATCAGATATCAAATTATCTATACTTGTACCAAGATATAATGTATCTAACCAGATTTTCACTTCTTTAATGGAGTTTTTAGCACTCGCATTTATTTGAAATAGCTGCTCCTATATTTATGTCAGTGCTTGCTGTACTTTGTTTAAATGTTTCTTCTTGGTAGGATCAATTCTAAATAGTGGGTGTAAGCATGCCTTTTCAAGCTTAAGCATTTGATTTTTGGCGATATGGTGTTCTCTCCTTACAGATGACCTTCTCCTTTCTTATTTAAAAAAATAGACAAGTTGGATGCAGTTACCGCCACTCATGTCGCTACAGGAGGAGTGCGCGCAGGGGGAGTGGCGGGTCAAGGTGCGATCATCGGCGCCGCTGCTGACTAGAAGATCCAGGCGCACCCTCTTGGTGCACGCAAGGGGGTGATCTACGACGACCTCCTGGGCACGACACCGCTGGAGACGGTGAGAAACACGCACTCTGTCCACCATCGGTCACCGGCAGTAGCAGGACGAACCGTCACCATAGCCGCCAGGCTAAACCATAAGACGCATCAACAGCGACCGATGAAGTCGTCGAGGCGAGGTGAGAACCCCCTTCCCACGCCTTGCATCGTCCTCTTCTCCTTTTCCTTCTCAGGCATCCTTCACCTAATCCCCTTCCCTCTTAGGCGACGGCCCAGAGGTGAACTACAGCGACAGCGTGAACTTGGCTGGCGACCGCAAGGACCCATCCATGGGGTCCCTTCCTCTCTGAAAATGGCCTAATTGCTGATATCTTGCCTCCCCTCTCCTTCTCCCTCTCTTAATTTTCAAGCGATTTCGGTATGGTATTACTGTTAGGTAACCCTACAAACTTTGTTCGAACCTAAAAAATAGGTACTCCTGATGGATTAGAGTGGTTCTGCCTGAAACAACTTCCAATGGATTGTTGAATTATCCAATGTCATAGTTAGTAAATCTGTGATGTTATATTCTGTAATGAGATCACATTATGCCCATGTTTAGATGACACTGACCCAAGTTTACTTTGTGATTCCCTTAATTTCTCTACCAAATTCTTGTGGCATGCTTTCATCGGTTTCAGTACGATGAAGATGCCAGATCCAACATGGTATCCTTTGCGGATGAATAGGAGTCAAGAGGCATGTGTGTAACTGTTGCATATACTGTTTGACGATCTTCCGTGTCATTCCAATATGTACCGTGCCATGCTACAGAATGATCAAACATATATTCTTTATTGGTTTATTCCTTCGATGATTAATTTCAGGCCACCCATGCCACACAAAGAAGGCCCAATGATTTTTTGGATAGGATAAGTGCACTTCAGGCCACCTAGGGTCGAGCATTCAGCAGCGGCGCCAGAGGAGATACCTTTGTGCGAGACTGCTCTCGGTTGAAAATATCCAAAGGTTGGTGCCTCAAGCTAAACTTATCGCCCGTGATTCTTTCCCCTTTGTTGCTATCAAGTTTGATCCATCTGCTCCATGCAACCCCTTCTCTGGACAAGCGATAGTTATAGTCGTCATGGACTGCAATGAGATTCTCGACGAAGCGATACCCGAGTGGTTGGAATTGGCAATCATATGCTTCCAGCGGTATCACTTGCCATGATGAGCTCCACCATTGGTTCTCATTTTGTGTACTTATCAAGACTGCTATCTAACTATCACCAGCCTTTGTATAAATGCCTTGCTTTTAGTATTTTGTGATGTTCGGCTGTCCTGTAATGTGCTACTTAGTCTTTGGTCCCTTGCTATGTAACCAACTTACTCTAATTATTAATAATGGTATTTCGACTTGTGGGATGCATTCATTTTTATATAAATGACTTGTTGTAATCCTGATCCATCAAGAATTTTGATGGTTTTTATTGAACCATATCTTACTTTGTACTGCACTTATATGATTTGTATTTGTATTGGTTTACATACTCCCCTGATAAATACCAAGCGCTGGATTATTGGATCACCACTTTAGACATATTTTTGTAATGACAAAATGTGTCATGTTTGTCATACTTTTGGTATATACGTTGTCTTGCCCTTTGGCAATGCCCTGTTTTTTTATGTAAATCTACTGTATTGGTCTAATCCATTCTGAGTAATCCCTTTAATTCCCTTTGTTAACGAACGCACTGAAATTGATTATGTCTTAGTCTCATGCCGATGTTGATCACCATTGTGTCTCACTCCTATCACAACTAAATGTTTCTTCTTCACTATATTGTTATGTTGTATGAATGCGTATACTAAACCTGAATTCCTACTAACTTAGCATTACCTGCCTGACCAAACGTTGGGACCGGCACCCTCGCGCCAAGGCGCGATCCTGATCTAGTAACAAAGAGTCTCTTGTGTCCCCAACACACCCAATACAATGGTAAATTGTATAGGTGCACTAGTTCGGCGAAGAGATGGTGATACAAGTGTAATATGGATGGTAGATATAGGTTTTTGTAATCTAAAAATATAAAAACAGCAAGGTAACTAGTAGTAAAACAGAGCAAAAACGGTATTGCAATGCTTGGAAACAAGGCCTAGGGTTCATACTTTCAAGTGCAAGTTCTCTCAACAATGATAACATAATTGGATCACATAACAATCCCTGAACGTGCAACAAAGAATCACTCCAAAGTTTCTATCGGAGAATGTAGGACGAAAATGTGCATCAACCCCTATGCATAGAATACCCCAATGTCACCTCGGGAATCCGCGAGTTGAGTGCCAAAACATACATCAAGTGAATCAATAGAACATCCCATTATCACCACAGATATCCCATCGCAAGACATACATCAAGTGTTCTCAAATCCAATACTCAATCCAACATAATGAAACCTCAAAGAGCAAGACTCAATTCATCACAAGAAAGTAGAGGGGGAAGAACACCATATGATCCAACTATAATAACAAAGCTCGCGGTACATCAAGATCGTGCCAAATCAACAACACGAGAGAGAGAGAGATCAAACACATAGCTACTGGTACATACCCTCAGCCCCCAGGGTGAACTACTCCCTCCTCATCATGGAGACCGCCGGGATGATGAAGATGGCCACCGGTGATGGTTTCCCCCTCCGGCAGGGTGCCGGAACGGGCTCCCTATTGGTTTTTTGTGGCTACAGAGGCTTGCGGCGGCGGAACTTCCGATCTAGGTTTCTTTCTGGGGGTTTCTGGATTTATAGGAATTTTTGGCGTCGGTTTCAAGTCAGGGGGGTCCACGAGGCAGCGGCAAAGTAGGGGGCGCGCCCTAGGGGGGCGCCCTCCACCATTGTGGATGCCTCGTGTCTCCTCTGGTCCATCTCCGATACTTCGTGGGCTTCTTCTGGTCCATAAAAAATCATCGTAAAGTTTCAGTTCGTTTGGACTCCGTTTGGTATTCCTTTTCTGTAAAACTCAAAAACAAGGAAAAAAACAGAAACTGACACTGGGCTCTAGGTTAATAGGTTGGTCCCAAAAATAATATAAAATAGCATATTAATACATATAAAACATCCAAAACAAATAATATAATAGCATGGAACAATCAAAAATTATAGATACGTTGGAGACGTATCAGATGGCGAGAAGGGTGCACCTGGGGGTTCACGACCCCGTTCGGCGCTTCGTCCCGGTTGCCCTATCCTGGGGAAGGCGCGTGCCCGGCAGCCGCGCCTATAGTAGGGATAGCCAGGGGGTCGTGGCTCGCAGCAGAGCGGGCGTTGTCGCTGTGGCTACGCCCTCCAGCGTGGCAGGGAGGTGGAGATTGAGCGTTCTCCTCGCCTGCGCCTTGTGGAACACGGCCGTCAGGATGCTATAGATGCTGCCCTCCTCCGGCATTTTTCCGCTCCTGCTTCAGCCGCAGTGGGAACGATGACTGCGCCACCTGTGCCGGTCATGTTCCCCATGGCGTTCGCGTCCCCTGACACCGCTGCAGCCCCCACAGCATCGGTGGCTGCATGCGAGGGGGCCTTCGAGGTGGAAGGGTGAGCTGTCGCGTCGGGCTTCTTCTTGGGCGCCATGGATGATAAGGAAGGCGATGATGAAGATTGATGCGCTGATCGCAACCTCAGGTTTGCGCACGTACGCCCCCCTACCTGGCGCGCCAAAGATGTCGCGGTGGAACACGATCACCCATGGGACCATCGACCCCTTGTGGTTCGGCGTGGGGAGGGGGGTGATCACGTCGCACAAAGAGCGGAGGCCATGGGACAGCACGGCAGAGGTGACGCTGGTGGTTTTTACCCAGGTTCGGGCCGCTGAGAAGCGTAAAACCCTACTCCTGCTTTGGTGGATTGAAGAGAGGATCCAGGTGGTCACGTGGCGCTCTAGCCCGGCAAGGTCGCCTTGGGGAGAGCAGCTACGCGTGTATGAGTGTACAAAGGTCCGAATCCTTCCTTAGTTGCCATGGCCCTCCTTTTATTTGCTAAGGGGTTACCACAGTGGCAAAATAGTCATTATCTACTGATTAGATAGCCAACAGTGCTATCATACCTAACTCTGGCAGTTAGGACAAAGCGCATTAAATGCACTGCTAGGTATCATGCTGTGGGTGCAACCCGGCAAGCCTGACGCGCCGCTTAACCATCTTCCATCTGTCTGCATGACACGCCTCTGGACGGGTGTCATATGGAGGGAATCACCCTTCCAAATGGCTGCCACGTGCCAAATGACAGCCACTTAATCATTTGGGGGCTTGACACCGCAATGATAAGTGACTTGCGTCACGGTGCGGTGGAGCGGTGGAGTCTTGGCGGCCCCGGCAAGCCTGCCAAGGGGGCGAAGTCTTGGGACTTGTCCTTGGTGCTGCCTCGACCTGACCGGACTCGCCTTCCCGGCAAGGGAGGTCTTTCCTTAGTGGCATCTTGTTCTCTTGGCTTGTCTTGGTCTTCTTGATCCGCCCTTTGATTCCTCAAAGAGCTATCTCTCTAGCTTGGAAGCTCGTCTTGGATACTTGATGAAGTTTTCTTCCTTGCTGTCGTGCCTGTGTACAGTTCGGGCAACACACGCGAAGGTTTGTTGCACCGACATGCATGGATGGCCTCTACCCATTAATTCCTACACCTTGCAAGTTCAATAAACAAGTCTTTGGAGCCACTAGAGTCTCTTTAGAAAGGTGGCATAATCGCCTAGGGCATCCTTCCTTTTCTATTGTTTATCAAATTCTTAGCAAGAATGAACTCCCATTTGTTGGTAAGCGCAATTGTCAAACTATTTGTGATTCATATTAGCAAGCAAAACGTCATCAATTACATTATCATGTTTCTACCAGTGTATCTGTTAAACCCTTCAATTGATCTTTTCTGATGTGTGGTTGATGTCTACTACGCAACTTTATTCTTGTAGACTCGTGTTGGGCCTCCAAGCGCAGAGTTTTGTAGGATAGTAGCAATTTTCCCTCAAGTGGATGACCTAAGGTTTATCAATCCGTGGGAGGCGTAGGATGAAGGTGGTCTCTCTCAAACAACCCTGCAACCAAATAACAAAAAGTCTCTTGTGTCCCCAACACACCAAATACAATGGTAATTTGTATAGGTGCACTAGTTCGGCGAAGAGATGGTGATACAAGCGTAGTAATGATAGTAGATATTGATTTTTGTAATAGGAACAATAAAAAAACAGCAAGGTAGCAATTGATAAAACGGAGCACAAACGGTATTGCAATGCTTGAAAATGAGGCCTAGGGTCCGTACTTTTGCTAGTGCAATCTCTCAACAATGCTAATATAATTGGATCATATAACCTTCCCTCAACGTGCGATGAAGAATCACTCCAAGTTCCTATCTAGCGAAGAACATAAGAAGAAATTGTTTGTAGGGTACGAAACCACCTCAAAGCTATTCTTTCCGATCAATCTATCCTAGAGTTCGTACTAAAATAACACCAAGCTATTCTTTCTGATTGATCTAACCAAGAGTTCGTACTAAAATAACACCATATGATACACATCAACCAACTCTAATGTCACCTAGATACTCCAATGTCACCACGAGTATCCATGAGTTGATTATGCGATATGCATCAAACAATTTTAGATTCATAATACTCAATCCAACACAAAGAACCTCAATGAGTGCCCCAAGATTTCTACCAGAGAAACAAGGACGAAAACGTGCATCAACCCCTATGCATAGATTACCCCAATGTCACCTCGGGAATCCACGAGTTGAGTGCCAAGACATAGATCAAGTGCTCTCAAATCCATAAAAGTATTCAATCCAATAAAACAAAATCTCAAAGGGAAAACTCAATTCATCACAGCAAGATAGAGAGGGGAAAACATCATATGATCCGACTATATTAACAAAGCCCGCGATACATCAAGATCATGACATCTCAAGAACATGAGAGAGAGAGATTAAACACATAGCTACTGGTACAAACCCTCAGCCCCGAGGGTGGACTACTCCCTCTTCATCATGGTGGCCGCCGGGATGATGAAGATGGCCACCGGTGATGATTTCCCCCTCCGGCGGAGTGCTGGAACGGGGTCTAGATTAGTTTTTCGTGGCTACAGAGGCTTGCGGCGGCGGAACTTCTGATCTAGGGTCTCCTAATGGTTTCTCTATTTATAGGAATTTTTGGCGTTGGTTTCACGCTAAGATGGGCCTCGAGGTGAGCACAACCCATCGGGGCGCGCCTGGGCCCCCTGGCACGCCCCGGTGTCTTGTGCCCTACTCCTTCACCTTCTGGTCCTTCCACGAAGCTTCGGGGGTCTCTTTTGTTCCAAAAAAATCGTCAAAAAGTTTCATCTCATTTGGAGAACTTTCATTTCTGCACAAAAAACAACACCACGGTAGTTCTGCTAAAAACAGCGTCAGTCCGGGTTAGTTCCATGCAAATCATACCAAAACCATATAAAATTGTTGTAAACATGGCATGAATACTTCATAAATTATAGATACGTTGGAGACGTATCAGCATCCCCAAGCTTAATTCCTACTCGTCCTCGAGTAGGTAAATGATAAAAGAAATAATTTATGAAGTGTGAATGCTAGCAAAGTGCATAAGTTTGATCAATGATAATTTCAATCACTTTTCCTAGCATCATAACAGCAATTCTTTCTCATAAAACTTCTCATGTTAAAGTAGCAACCAATTCACATGTTAAGGTTCAAACAATGAATTCTCTTGAAACTCAACAACCTATGTTCTCAGTCACCAAACAATTGCAATTCAACTTATTCAACAAAATTCAAGTAAGAGCTCCACATACTCAATCATCATATAGTCTTCTATGATTGCTAACACTCACCGCATACACATGAGCAAAACGTTTCAACCGGACACATAGAAAGATAGGGGCTTATAATTTCGCCTCCCAACGTATTCACCTCAAGGGTGATGTCAACAATAATAACTCATGCTACCCATACCCAACTGGATATATGTGCCAAGATCTTTCCTCACCACATGATGCTTGCCAAAAGAGAAAAATAAAAATGAATAGAGAGAAAAACTTTGACTCTTGCATGAAAGTAAATACATAAAAGTAAAAGGTAGGCCCTTCGCAGAGGGAAGCAGAGGTTGCCATGTGCTTTTTGTTTGTATGCTCAATCCCTTAGTGCAAAAGAACGTCATGTTATATTGCCCCTTATGATAGCAACCTTTATTATGCAGTTTGTCGGTTTTATTCTTTGCCATCACAAGTTCGTACAACGCTTAATTTTCTCTTACACTAAATTATCTAACACTTTTAGAAGCAATTTTTATTGCCTTATCGCACCGATGACAACTTACTTGAAGGATCTTACTCAATCCTTAGGTAGGTATGGTGGACTCTTGAAAATAAGATTTGGGTTTAAGGGTTTTTGGATGCACAAGTAGTATCTCTACTTGGTGCGGAATTTTTGGCTAGCAAAGATGGGGGGCAAGCACCACATGTTGAAGGATCTATGACAATATAACTTCTATGTGAATATGAACAAACATAAATCATTACGTTGTCTTCCTTGTCCAACGTCAACAATTTTGGCATATAATATTTTGATGGGGGCTCACAATCACAAAAGATTTCCAAGATAGTGTATTTGCATGTGAAAGTTCTCTTCCTCATAGTAATCATTCATGAATTGCTTGTATGACCAATATTGTGATTGTCAATCTTCAAAAGATTTCACTTTCTAAACCCAATGTGAAGCTACCACTGGGCATGATATAAACATATAATTGCAACTTCATGATATTCAATTCATTCAACAATTTACTCATAAGATATAAGTGAAGCACGAGAGTAAATGACAAACTACTCCAAAAAGATATAAGTGAAGATCAAGCGAGTAGTTAAGTAAAGGGGTAGCTAATTGAGGACTCTCTCTTATTTAAAAACTTTCAGATCTAAGTATTTTATTAAAACAGAAAGTAAAACAAAACAAAATGACATTCCAAGAATAGCACAACTCAAGTGAAGAAGCAAAAACTTAGGCTCAACCGATACTAACCGATAATTGTTGATGAAGAAAGGTGGGATGCCTACCGGGGCATCCCCAAGCTTAGATGCTTGAGACTTCTTGATATATTATCTTGGGATGCCTTGGGCATCCCCAAGCTTGAGCTTTTGTGTCTCCTTAATTCCTCTCATATCACGGTTTCCCCAATTCTTAAAAACATCATCCACACAAAACCCAACAAGAACTCGTGAGATAAGTTAGTATAAATCAATGCAAAAACCTTATCATTCCCTACTATAGCAAATCACTAAAATTATTATTTAACATTGCATACTAAATGCCTCTGCATATTTAATACTCCTATCCTCAAATAGAATCATTAAACAAGCAAACATATGCAAACAATGCAAACATAACAGCAATCTGCCAAAACAGTATAGTCTGTAAAGAATGCAAGAGCATCAATACTTCTTTAACTCCAAAAATTATGAAAATTTACCACACTGTATAAAATTTATCAGATCTTACTATGAAAAAAGTTTCAACATTTTATCACATTCTTATTTTTCTCGAGAATTTTTGCAACATCGATAAACTTTCTGTTTTGAAACAGCAACTCATATACTTGCAAAATGAGCATGGTAAAGGCTATCCTTGACATTTTTATTGAAAATAAAGATGCAAAACATTATTCTAAATAAAATAAAGAAAAAACTAACAAGAAAATGACACTCCAAGAAAAACACATATCATGTGACGAATAAAAATGTAGCTCCAAGTGAGGTTACTGATAATGTTGGAGACGAAAGAGGGGATGCCTTCCGGGGCATCCCCAAGCTTAGTTGCTTGGATATTCCTTGAATATTACCTTGGGGTGCCTTGGGAATCCCCAAGCTTAGGGTCTTGTCACTCCTTATTCTCCTCATATCGACATCTCACCCAAAACTTGAAAACTTCAATCACACAAGACTTAACGGAACTTCGTGAGATAGGTTAGTATGATAAAGATCAAACCATTTCACTTTGGTACTGTCAAAGACAAGATTCATAATTGTTTCCACACAATGCCTACTGTAGCATATCATTTCCACAATTTATATTGAGCAATATAAGCCATAGAAACTAGAAAACAAGCAAACTATGCAATGAAAACAGAATCTTTCAAAAGCAGAACAGTCTGTAATAATCTGTACTCCAACCATACTTCTGTCCTCCAAAAATTCTGAAAAATTAGGAAGACGTAGATAATTTGTATATATATCACATGTAAAAAATTCAGATCAAAATAACGTTCCAGTGAATTTTCAAAATTCCTGGACTGAGCGCAAAAGTTTCTGTTTTTGCACAGATTCAAGCCAACTATCATCCATACTATCCCAAAGGCTTTACTTGGCACTTTATTGAAACAAAAGCAATAAAACATGATTACTACAGTAGCATAATCATGTGAACACATAAAAACAGTATGGTTAAATGTTGGGTTGTCTCCCAACAAGCACTTTTCTTTAATGCCTTTTTAGCTAGGCATGATGATTTCAATGATGCTCACGTAAAAGATAAGAATTGAAACACAAAGAGAGCATCATGAAGCATATGACTAGCACATTAAAGTCTAACCCACTTCCTATGCATAGAGATTTTGTGAGCAAACAACTTATGGGAACAAGAATCAACTAGCATAGGAAGGCAAAACAAACATGACATCAAAACTTTCAACACATAGAGAGGAAACTTGATATTATTGAAATATGTAGAAGCATATATTCCTATCTCATAATAATTTTCAGTAGCATCATGAATGAATTCCACAATATAACTATCACATAAATCATTCTTTTCATGATCCACAAGCATAGAAATTTTCTTACTCTCCACATAAGCAAATTTATTCTCGTTCATAGTGGTGGGAGCAAACTCAACAAAATAACTATCATGGGATTGGAAATTAAAATCATGATGACAAGTTTCATGGTTATCATTCAATATAGCATACATGTGATCACCATAACTATCATATATAGGAACTTTGTTGTCATAATCAATTGCAACCTCTTCCAAAATAGTGGATTCATCATTAAATAAACTCATGACCTCTCCAAATCCACTTTCATCAATATAATCATCATAAATAGGAGGCATGCAATCATCATAATAAATTTTCTCATCAAAACTTGGGGGGCTAAAAATATCATCTTCATCAAATATAGCATCCCTAAGCTTATGGCTTTGCATATCGTTAGCATCAGGGATATTCAAAGAATTCATACTAGCAACATTGCAATCATGCTCATCATTCATGGATTTTTTGTCAAACATTTTATAGAATTCTTCCTCTATCAATTAAGCACAATTTTCCATTCCATCATTTTCACGAAAGACATTATAGAGATGAATAATATGATGCAACCTCAATTCCATTTTTTTTGTAGTTTTCTTTTTATATACCAAACTAGTGATAAAACAAGAAACTAAAAAATTCAATTGCAAGATCTAAAGATATACCTTCATGCACTCACCTCCCCGGCAACGGCGCCAGAAAAGAACTTCATTGACGGGGTGTGAGTGCCTCTTACCTAACCTCCCCGGCAACGGCGCCAGAAAAGAGCTTGATGTCTACTACGCAACTTTATTCTTGTAGACTCGTGTTGGGCCTCCAAGCGCAGAGTTTTGTAGGACAGTAGCAATTTTCCCTCAAGTGGATGACCTAAGGTTTATCAATCCGTGGGAGGCATAGGATGAAGATGGTCTCTCTCAAACAACCCTGCAACCAAATAACAAAAAGTCTCTTGTGTCCCCAACACACCAAATACAATGGTAATTTGTATAGGTCCACTAGTTCGGCGAAGAGATAGTGATACAAGCGTAGTAATGATAGTAGATATTGATTTTTGTAATAGGAACAATAAAAACAGCAAGGTAGCAATTGATAAAACGGAGCACAAACGGTAGTGCAATGCTTGAAAATGAGGCCTAGGGTCCGTACTTTTGCTAGTGCAATCTCTCAACAATGCTAATATAATTGGATCATATAACCTTCCCTCAATGTGCGATGAAGAATCACTCCAAGTTCCTATCTAGCGGAGAACATAAGAAGAAATTGTTTGTAGGGTACGAAACCACCTCAAAGCTATTCTTTCCGATCAATCTATCCTAGAGTTCATACTAAAATAACACCAAGCTATTCTTTCCGATCGATCTAACCAAGAGTTCGTACTAAAATAACACCATATGATACACATCAACCAACTCTAATGTCACCTAGATACTCCAATGTCACCATGAGTATCCATGAGTTGATTATGCGATATGCATCAAACAATTTCAGATTCATAATACTCAATCCAACACAAAGAACCTCAATGAGTGCCCCAAGATTTCTACCGGAGAAACAAGGACGAAAACATGCATCAACCCCTATGCATAGATTACCCCAATGTCACCTCGGGAATCCGCGAGTTGAGTGCCAAGACATAGATCAAGTGCTCTCAAATCCATAAAAGTATTCAATCCGATAAAACGAAATCTCAAAGGGAAAACTCAATTCATCACAACAAGATAGAGAGGGGAAAACATCATATGATCCGACTATATTAACAAAGCCCGCGATACATCAAGATCGTGACATCTCAAGAACAAGAGAGAGAGAGAGAGATTAAACACATAGATACTGGTACAAACCCTCAGCCCCGAGGGTGGACTACTCCCTCTTCATCATGGTGGCCGCCGGGATGATGAAGATGGCCACCGGTGATGATTTCCCACTCCGGCGGAGTGCCGGAACGGGGTCTAGATTGGTTTTTCGTGGCTACAGAGGCTTGCGGCAGCGGAACTTCTGATCTAGGGTCTCCTGATGGTTTCTCTATTTATAGGAATTTTTGGCGTTGGTTTCACGCTAAGATGGGCCTCGAGGTGAGCACAACCACCGGGGCGCGCCTGGGCCCCCTGGCGCACCCCGGTATCTTGTGCCCTACTCCTTCACCTTCTAGTCCTTCCACGAAGCTTCGAGGGTCTCTTTTGTTCTAAAAAAAATCATCAAAAAGTTTCAGCTCATTTGGAGAACTTTCATTTCTGCACAAAAAACAACACCACGGTTGTTCTGCTAAAAACAACGTCAGTCCAGGTTAGTTCCATGCAAATCATACCAAAACCATATAAAATTGTTGTAAACTTGGCATGAATACTTCATAAATTATAGATACGTTGGAGACATATCAGTGGTCTATACCCCTCCTCTGTTGGTAGACACACTTACTATGTGAGCTTCATTGATGATTACAGTAAATACACTTGGATCTATCTCCTTAAGAAACGTTCTGATGTCTTTCAAGTTTTTCTCAACTTTCAAGCTCTTGTTGAGAGAAAAGTTGATTGTAAAATTATAGCCATGCAATCAGACTGGGGTGGTGAATATGAGAAACTCAACTCTTTTTTTTCTAACGTTATTATGTTAACAACATCATTGCCAACTATTGGAAGGTTAAATACCTCACAATCCAAAGTTTCTTTTGAATGGAGACAATCAAAACGTGTCATTACAATTTTTTGCCGCTAATTTTAATTACTCTACCTTATAAGTACTTTTACCGTTCATTGTAGCTAAGGCTCATGGTGCAAGGTTGGCTTGCTTAGCCTTCTCTTTTTTCTGTGTTCTTTTCTCACCTTTTAGATCTTGTGGCAATTGGTGGTTCAATTTATGTGTGTGCCTTCTCACGAGAAAGTTGTACTAACGCTGAGAACGCATCCTTGTTATAAAGAAATATTTTTAGCGAGTTTCCTAAGGTGCGTTTCCCACAAGAATGTTTTGAGGAAGTTCTTCAAATGGTGATTTGGCAATAGCAGAGTTTGCATTGCTTCTTCTCCTCCCCTATAGTGACGAGGTGGAGCTCACCGGGGACGCCAAGGAAGGACATGGAAAATGGAGATAGTAGAGTTGGGGTTTGTATATTGGGTGGAGACACACATCAAAGATGATGAGAGAGGAGGTGGGAATCGGAAAAATGGATCATGGGACACTCGGATAAAGATTAGTGGCTCAACCAAAATTGACTGAAATTTAGTTTCAAAAAGGACCGACACTTGTTATAACAAGACCCAATGGAATGATTGGTGTTAAAAATTGAAGTCTTCAACAAAACATGCACACAATAAATGTCATAATTGCTTGCGCCAGCTCCCGAAACTTAGATAAGTTATTGTCCTCCTAGTTCTTATATAAGTATCCTTTTCATTCCCATCTTTTTCTCAAGAATCGTAATTGCACGCGAACATTATTGCTTGCATGCTTTGATGGGAAAATAATAAAGGGAGATAGGAATGGTAGGCAATAACAACACTTGCAACAACTACTTCCATGGATGTGGTTTGTGTACAGTGGCGTGCATATCACAGTTATATCTCCATGCAACAATGCTATTACGAACATGTGACTCATGGTTAAGAGATTTCAAGACTGATGCAACCATCATAGAGTAGTAAGACGAGATTAGTGACAAGATGAGGAGCCTTGTGAGGAGTGGAGAAAACTAAACTACTGGATGAAAAGAGTATACGTCAACAAGATTTGGCACTGATAACCCACAAGTATAGGGGATCGCAACAGTTTTCGAGGGTAGAGTATTCAACCCAAATTTATAGATTCAACACAAGGGGAGCCAAAGAATATTTGCAGGTATTAGCAGCTGAGTTGTCAATTCAACCACACCTGGCGATTAATTATCTGCAGCAATATGATCAGTAGCAAAGTAATATGATAGTTTTGATAGTAGCAATAACTAATAGTAACAATAACGGTAACAGTGATAGCAATGATTTTGTGTCAATTGTAACAGTGACAACAACAGTAGTAACTTAGCAAGAACAATATATGGAAAATTCGTAGGCATTGGATCGGTGAATTCGTTGGATGATATTCATCATATAACAGTCATAACTTAGGGTGATACGGCACTGGCTCCAGTTCATAAATATAATGTAGGCATGTATTCCGTAAATAGTCATACGTGCTTATGGAAAGAATTTGCATGACATCTTTTGTCCTACCCTCCCGTGGCAGCGGGGTCCATAAGGAAACTAAGGGATATTAAGGCCTCCTTTTAATAGATAACCGGAACAAAGCATTAGCACATAGTGAATACATGAACTCCTCAAACTACGGTCATCACCGGAAAGTATCCCGAATGATGTCACTCCGGGGTTTACGAATCAGAACACGTAATAGGTGACTATAACTTGCAAGATCGGATCTAGAACATAGATATAATGGTGATAACATAAACAGTTCAGATCTGAAATCATGGCACCCGGGCCCAAAGTGGCAAGTATTAAGCATGGCAAAGTCATAGCAACATCAATCTCAGAACATAATGGATACTAGGGATCAAGCCCTAATAAAACTAACTCGATTACATGATGAATCTCATCCAACTCCCTCACCGACCAGCGAGCCTACGAAGGAATTACATACTCCCGGTGGGGAGCATCATGGAATTGGCGATGGAGAAGGGTTGGTGATGACGAAGATCGAAGATTCCCCTCTCCGGAGCCCCAAACGGGCTCCAGATCTGGCCTCCCGATGAAGAACAGGAGGTGGCGGCGCCTCCGTCTCGTGAAACGCGATAATTTTTTCTCCCTGATTTTTTCTTCGAAAATGTGATTTTATAGCATCGGAGATAGGGTCTGCGGGGCCACCAGGTGGGGACAACCCACCTGGGCGCGCCAGGAGGGGGGGCGGTCCCTAGTGGGTTGTGCTCATCCAAGGGCCCCCTCCGATCGTTCTTGGCTCCAGTATTTTTTTTTATTCCATAAAAAATCTCCAAAAAGTTTTGTTCCATTCCGAGAACTTTTATTTCTGCACAAAAACAACACCATGGTAGTTCTACTAAAAACAGCGTCAGTCCCGGTTAGTTTCATTCAAATCATGAAAATTAGAGTCCAAAACAAGAGGAAAAGCATTAGGAAAAGTAGATATGACGGAGACGTATCAACTCCCCCAAGCTTAAACCTTTGCTTGTCCTCAAGCAATTCAGTTGACAAACTGAAAGTGAAAAAGAAAAACTTTTATGAACTCTTTTGCTCTTGTTTACATAAATAAGCTTAAGTAGCACCCAGGTTTTCAGCAAAGATTATGACTAACCATGTCGACAATAACTCTTAAAAATTATATTAACTCATATCAATGGCATAAGCAACTAGTGAGCAATAATAAAATATCTCAAATGACAACACTTTGTCAAAACAAACATGATATAATATGACAACAGTGGTATCTCGCTAGTAAAGGAAATATGCCCTAGAGGCAATAATAAAGTTGTTATTTTATATTTCCTTATTCATGATAAAGGTTTATTATTCATGCTAGAATTGTATTGATCGGAAACTTAAATACATGTGTGAATACATAAACAAAAACCGTGTCCCTGGTAAGCCTCTACTAGACTAGCTCGTTGATCAAAGATGGTTAACGTTTCCTAACCATAGACATGTGTTGTCATTTGATAACGGGATCACATAATTAGGAGAATGATGTGATGGACAAGACCCATCCGTTAGCTTAGCATATTGATCGTTCCGTTTATTGCTATTGCTTTCTTGATGACAAATACATATTCCTTCGACTATGAGATTATGCAACTCCCGGATCCTGGAGGAATACCTTGTGCGCTATCAAATGTCACAACGTAACTGGGTGATCATAAAGATGCTCTACAGGTATCTCCGAAGGTTTTTGTTGAGTTGGCATAGATCAAGATTAGGATTTGTCACTCCGAGTATCGGAGAGGTATCTCTGGGCCCTCTCGGTAATACACATCATAAGAAGCCTTGCAAGCAAAGTGACTAAGGAGTTAGTTGCAAGATGATGTATTATGGAACTAGTAAAGAGACTTGCCGGTAACGAGATTGAACTAGGTATGAAGATACCGACGATCGAATCTCGGGCAAGTAACATATCGATGGACAAAGGGAATTACATATGTTGTCATAAGGTTCGACCGATAAAGATCTTCGTAGAATTTGTAGGAGCCAATATGGGCATCCAGGTTCCGCTATTGGTTATTGACCGGAGAGGTGTCTCAGTCATGTCTACATAGTTCTCGAACCCGTAGGGTCCGCACGCTTAACGTTCGTTGACGATATAGTGTTATATGAGTTATATGATTTGGTGACCGACTTTTTTTTGGAGTCCCGGATAAGATCACGGACATGATGAGGAGCTCCATAATGGTCCGGAGGTAAAGATTGATATATAGGGCGATGGTATTCGGACACCGGAAGTGTTTCGGAGTGTACCGGGTAGTCATCGGAATACTGGAAGGGGTACCGGACACCCCCGGGAGGGTAATGGGCCTATTGGGCCATTAGAGGGGAGCACACCATCCCACAAGGGACTGGCGCACCCCCTATGGCAGCCGGCCAAGTGGGAGAAAGGAAAGGGGGAGATTCGGCCTCCCCCTTCCTTCCCCCTCCCCCTTTCCCTTTTCCCCTCCGGCAAATATGGAAGGGGCGCGGCCTAGGGCAGGAGCCCAAGTAGGATTCGGCCCTACTTGGGGCGCCCCTTGGCCTCTCCCCTCTCCCCCACCTTTATATATGTGGGAGGGGGCACCACACATAACCACGACAATCTCTTAGCCGTGTGCGACGCCCCCCTCCACCGTTTACACCATCGATCATATTTTCGTAGTGCTTAGGCGAAGCCCTGCGGAGATAACTTCACCATCACTGTCACCACGCCGTCGTGCTGCCGGAACTCATCCACTACTTCACCGTCTTGCTATATCAAGAAGGCGAGGACGTCACCGAGATGAACGTGTGCTGAACGCGGAGGTGTCGTATGTTCGGTACTTGATCGGTTGGAGCGCGAAGAAGTTCGACTACATCAACCGCGTTAACAAACGCTTCCACTTATGGTCTACGAGGGTACGTAGACACACTCTCCCCTCTCGTTTCTATGCATCTCCTTGATAGATCTTGCGTGTGCGTAGAATTTTTTTTGTTTTCCATGCAACGTTTCCCATCAGTGGCATCCGAGCCAGGTCTATGCGTAGATGATATGCACGAGTAGAACACAAAGAGTTGTGGCCGGTGATAGTCATACTGCTTACCACCAACATCATATTTTGATTCAGCGATATTGTGGGATGAAGCGGCCAGGGCCAACCTTACATGTCCACGAACATGAGACCGGTTCCACCGACAGACATGCAACTAGTTTTGCATAAAGCTGGCTGGCGGGTGTCTGTTTCTCCTACTTTAGTTGAATCAAATTTGACTACGGCCGGTCCTTGAAGAAGGTTAAAATAGCAAACTTGATGAATCACCATTGTGGTTTTTTCGTAGGTAAGAACGGTTCTTGCTAGAAGCCCGTAGCAGCCACGGAAATTTGCAACAACAAAGTAGAGGACGTCTAACTTGTTTTTGCAGGGCATGTTGTGATGTGATATGGTCAAGACGTGATGTGATATATGTTGATGTATAAGATGATCATGTTTTGTAATACCGACAACCGGCAGGAGCCTTAGGGTTGTCTCTTTTATTGTATGAAATGCAAGCGCCATGTAATTGCTTTACTTTATAGCTATGCGTTAGCAATAGTTATAGAAGCAATAATTGGCGAGACGACCCCGACGCAACGATGGAGATCAAGGTGTCGAGCCGGTGACGATGGAGATCATGACGATGCTTTGGAGATGGAGATCAAAAGCACAAGATGATGATGGCAATATCATGTCACAAATTTTGATTGCATGTGATGTTTATCCTTTATGCATCTTATTTTGCTTAGAACGGCGGTAGCATTATAAGATGATCCCTTCACTTAATTTCAAGATAAAAGTGTTCTCCCCGAGTATGCACCATTGTCAAAGTTCGTCGTTTCGAAGCACCTCGTGATGATCGGGTGTGATAGACTCTACGTTCACATACAACGGGTGTAAGACAGTTTTGCACATGCAGAATACTTGGGTTAAACTTGACGAGCCTAGCATGTGCAGACATGGTCTCGGAACACTGGAGTCCGAAAGGTCGAATGTGAGTCATATAGTAGATATGATCAACATAGAGATGTTCACCATTGATGACTACCCCATCTCACGTGATGATCGGACATCGGTTAGTTGATTTGGATCACATATCACTTAGATAACTTAAGGGATGTTTTTTAAGTGGGAGTTCTTTAGTAATTTCATTAATTGAACTTAATTTATCATGAACTTAGTCTTATTGTTTTGCATATCTATGTTGTAGATCAATGGCCCGAGCTACCGTTCCCCTGAATTTTAATGCGTTCCTAGAGAAAGCTAAGTTGAAAGATGATGGTAGCAACTATATGGACTGGGTCCGTAACTTGAGGATTATCCTCATTGCTGCATAGAAGAATTATGTCCTTGATGCACCGCTAGGTGATAGACCTGCTGCAGGAGCTGATGCAGATGTTATGAACGTCTGGCAAGCTTGATCTGATGACTACTCAATAGTTCAGTGCGCCATGCTTTACGGCTTAGAACCGGGACTTCAAAGATGTTTTGAACGTCATGGAGCATATGAGATGCTCCAAGAGTTGAAGTTAATATTTCAAGCAAATGCTCGGGTTGAGAGATATGAAGTCTCCAACAAGTTCTATAGCTGCAAGATGGAGGAGAACAGTTCTGTCAGTGAACACATACTCAAAATGCCTGGGTATCATAACCACTTGACTCAGCTGGAAGTTGATCTTCTAGTTGATAGTGTTATTGACAGAGTTCTTCCGTCACTGCCACCAAGCTACAAAGGCTTCGTGATGAACTATAATATGCAAGGGATGAATAAAACATTGTAATTCATGGTAGAAAAGATCCAGCCATGATGCATCCAACATTAGCTACACAATGCATGAGGATGACAATAGTGCTCTCAGATCTGGCGCTTATTTGAGCAGGTGATGACACAACATAAAATTAAATAGATAGTCCCTTCGTAGAGGGAAGCAGTGATTTACAGCGGTGCCAGAGCTCATATGTTTAAAACAGAGATAAATGAAATTTTGAGAAATGCACCCTTCCTGTTTACTTTGCGACCATTAGTTATCGATATCTTCCATGCTAAACACATTAGTGGCGGTTCCCAAGCGATAAAAGTAAAGGTTTAATCCCCCTCCACCAACAAACACACTCCACGGCTAGCCGAATCCACGGGTACCGTCCATACCAACATCAGTCCTGGGGGAGTTTTGTTTAATTATTTGCAATTTTATTTCGGGACTGGGAATCCATATTACCACCCCTCTTGTGCAAGGACGAGTGAATAAACACTCATCATGAGAATAACCCGCTTAGCATGGAAGATACCAACTACCTCCTGACGCCCTATGAACAATCCAGGCACACAAAAACGGATGTTTATTTGAAGTTTTTAGAGGTGGCACATGCAAATTTACTTAGAACGGAAGGGTAATACCGCATATAGGTAGATATATGGTGGACTCATCTGGAACAACTTGGGTTTTAGGATTTTGATGCACAAGTAGTATTCCCGCTTAGTACAGGCGAAGGCTAGCAAATAGGTTGAGAAGCGGCCAGCTAGAGAGCGAAAATAGTTATAAACATGCATTATGCATAAGTAACATTGGCTACTAGCATGAGTAGGATATGAACACCATGAACATAAATATCATAGAGGCTATGTTGGTTTTGATTCAACTACATGCATGAACATGTGCCAAGTCAAGCCACTTGAAACATTCAGAGGAGGATACCATGTCATCATACCACATCACAATCATTTTAATGCATGTTGGTATCCAAGATAAATCATTATCCACTCCTAGATACTTAAGCATGGCATGAGAAACTATAATCTCTAATTGTCATTGCAAACAAGTTTGATCATAATAGGCTGAATCATGGATACTAGGTTAAACATATTTACAAAAACAGAACAAGTTGAGTTCATACCCGTTTCTCTCTGCCACAGCCAGTTCATCAAATATCGTCATCATTGCCTTTCACTTGCATGACCAAATGATATGAAAATAATAATAGTGCAAGAGTGTCGTGGACTAAGCTAGAATCTGCAAACATTTTATTCAAGGGGAGAAGACAAGGTAATATGGACTCTTTAATAGATCAATATCAATGCATATGAGAGCCACTCAACATTTTCATCGTGGTCTTCTCCTTGGTACGACTCAATAAAAGGAAAAGAATTTCAGAGAAACACACTGAAATATTTTTGGAGTTTTTAGTTTTTCTTGAAGAAAGCAAATTAAAGAGAAAAACAAAAATGAGAAAAATTATTTACACGGGAGAGCTCCGAACAAGCAAGAGAAGAACAAGGAAATCTTTTTGGGTTTTCTTTTAACATTACAACTAAATTAGACTAGAAAGAAAAACCGAAAAGAAGCGAGAAATATTTTTGGGTTTTCTCAAAGTTTTTCAAACACACAGGAAGAAAGCGAGAAAATAAATATAGCATGGATAATACAATGAAAAAGTGTGAACACCGACAACTGGAATGAAATGTGTGAACATGAATGAAATGTCGGTGAAAACACGTACTCCCCCAAGCTTAGGCTTTTGGCCTAGCTTGGTGATCGCCGTCTGTAGCCTGCGTAATAATCGGAGTGATAGCTCACGGAGGCTCTTGGTGCAGCCTCCTCAGCCTGCCGAGCAGCCACAACCTCTGTGTTGTGTGCGCGGGCCTCGCTCTCAAGAACATAATATCTTCTCTTGCTGTGATAATCAAAGAGAGCAGGTGCAGGCAAAAAGGTGTCCACAACGGAAACTTTATTGAACAACAGGTTATATGTATAATCATTGATTTCACCCTTAAGGAACTTATGGCGCTTAATGGCCTCAAAGTCTAAATACTGAGTGGGAAGGATGGGGTCATTAGGCCAAAGTGATACACCAAACCCCTCTGCTAAACGTGAAGCATAAATCCCACCATAAAAATATCCACTACCAGCGTTGTGTCGCAATCTGCGTGCAACAATCGCTCCAAGGTTATAACATTTAACACCGGTGAGAGCAGTGTGTATGAGGCTCAAGTCAGGAGCACATAGTGTACTACAGTCTTGTTTGCCTACGATGCATTTTCCATTAAACAGTGCAAAGTATTGAATTGATGGGAAATGAATACTTTCTATTCTACCTTGTGTCACCCCTCTATTTTCACCGTAGCAAAGACTAGTCAAAATTGACTCATACTCAAACCTTGGTGGTTCGTCCAACAAACCCCAAAATGGAATTTTACACACACCACTAAACGCGTCTAGAGGCATGGTAATTGAACGCTCATAAAGTTTAAACGAAACTCTAGACTCACGAGGATGAAATTTAAACTCTTTAGTAAACGATTCTGTGAGACTGAGATACTGGTTGCACTTATCATCAATGTAGGGACCGAGCTCGGCATTGTGAACATATTGCTCAAATTCTTCTTAATACCTACCATCATGATGAAATCGTCGCACGGCCATAAGCATGATTTGGTGGCGGCATCCCGTATTGAACTTGCACTTGGTTCAACATAAGATTGACAGGTTGAGCCACTACTAGAATATGCCTCCGAGGACCTCTGCCTCGAAGAACTCCTTCCAAAGAAGTTCATCATATTTGCGTACAATTTTCTGGAAAAAAAATTGGGTCACAAATTTTTTGTCAACAAAACTTCACAAGAATGGTGGCAACTACTCATAAGGAGGCATAGAGGCTATATTGAGCATTCAAACTACTTAGAATTCTAAGAATTCAACATGCAAGCTCATCTACAGCAGCACCAAGAATAGCTAATTATTCAAAACATAATCCACTAAAGCAAAAACTAATTGGAGCAATGGAGGAGTCACATACCAAGTAGCAATCCCCCAAAACAGTTTCGAAAACGGAGCTTCGAGCAAAGAGATCGAAATCCGCGGGTTTGAGAGCAAGAACACGAGAGAGAGAGCAATTGTGATTTTGTTTCTGGAGGTAGGTGATGACATGGGCTAAAGAGATAAGTGAGTATGCCCACGTGTGGGCCACAACCCACCAGGGTGCGCCTAGTGCTGCTGGCGCGCCCAGATGGGTTGTGCCCACTTGGTGCACCCTCCTCTGATGTTATTTGCACTAAAAATTCTTAAATATTAAAAAAAATCATATTAAATTTTCAGGACATTCTGAGAACTTTTATTTTTGGGACATTTTTTATTGCACGGGAAATTCAGAAAACAGACAAAACATGGCATTTTATTTTATTTAACTAGAAAAACAGAGAATAAAAGTTGGGAGCCGAAGGTTGTGCTTACTAAATTCATCAACTTCATACCTCTCAAAAATGATCCATTAATAAGGTTGATCAAGTCTAATTAACAACCACTTTCGATTAGCATGAAACCGAAGAACTTTCGTAAAACACTAAGTTACCTCAACGGGGATATGCATGTCCCCAACAATAAGCATTTCATATTTCTTTTTGGTAGTATGTAGAGGTAGTTGAAAACTTCCAATAGTGAGTGTCGAAGATTTTTCAATAACATTAATACCATTCACTTGCAATTATTTCTTCGGAAAGTGCACCGTATGCTCATTACCATTGATATGAAAAGAGACCATGCTTTTATTGCAATCAATAACAGCCCCTGCAGTATTCAAGAAGGGTCTACCAAGGATATCGACATGTTGTCATCCTCGGGCATCTCAAGTATAACAAAGTCAGTTAAAATAGTAACATTTGCAATAACAACGGGCACATCCTCACAAATACCGATAGGTATGGCAGTTGATTTGTCAACCATTTGCAAAGATATTTCAGTCGGTGTGAGTTTATTCAAATCAAGTCTTTTATATAAGGAGAAAGGCATAACACTAACACCGGCTTCTAAATCACACAAAGCAGTTTTGACATAATTTCTTTTGATAGAACAAGGTATAGTTGATATTCCCGGATCTCCATGTTTTTTAGGTACTCCATCCTTGAAAGCATAGTTAGTAAGCATGGTGGAGATTTCAGCTTCCGGTATTTTTCTCTTATTAGTGATGATGTCTTTCATGTATTTGGCATAAGATGCCATCTTTAAAATATCAGTCAAGCGAGTGCGCAAAAAGACTGGCTTAAGCATTTCAGGAAAGCGTTCAAATTCTTCATCATCATTTTTCTTAGTTGACTTAGGTGGAAAGGGCATGGGTTTTTGAATCCATGGTTCTCTTTCCCTTCCATGCTTTTTAGCAACAAAGTCTCTTTTATCATATCTTTTATTTTTAGGTTGTGGGTTATCAAGATAAACAGCTGGTTCTATTTCCACATCATTATATGGTTGTTTATCATTGTCTGGTTGAGTATCTTCATGAGCATCATCATTATCTTTTCATTATCACTAGATGAATGTTCATTACCAGATTGAGTTTCAGCATCAGAAACAGAAACTTCATTATCATTATCAGGAGGTTTTTCTATCTCAGGTTCACTAGAGGTATGCAACGTCCTATCATTTTTCTTTTTCTTCTTCTTTTTAGAAGGACTAGGTGCATCAGTATTAATTCTTTGAGTGTCTTGTTCAATTCTTTTAGGGTGACCTTCAGGATACAGTGGTTCCTGAGTCATTCTACCTCCTCTAGTCATTACTCTAACTGCATGATCTTTCATATTATTATTCATTTCATCAAGCAATTCTCTTTGAGATTTAGCAACTTGTTCTAACTGAGTTTGAACCATAAAGGCATGTTTTCCTACACCTCTAACATCATTGGAGATTCTAAATAACAAGTCACTCAAGCGAGCAATCATATCAGAATTGTATTTCAACTGTTTCATAACATTTTCATTGAAGTGATCTTGCTTTCTAATGTAATTATCAAACTCATAAAGGCATTAACTAGGATGCATATTATAAGGATTATCCCTTTCATTAAAGAATTTACCTGTACCACCTTTGGTGGTGATGTATCAAGTCCATGTATTTTTTTCAATAGGAGGTAAATTTTTAACATCCTCTACTTTAATACCTTTTTCCTTCATAGATTTCTTTGCCTCTTGCATATCTTCCGGACTGAGATATAAGATACCTCTCTTCTTTGGAGTGGGCTTAAGCGGTGGTTCAGGAAGAGTCCAATCATCATAATTTTTCAATATATTTTTCAATAATTCCTCAGGTTGTCCAACAGTTCGTTCCCTGAAAACACAACCAGCACAACTATCTATAGAAGATATCAAGTATTTCATTTTTCTTAAGTGGATGATCAGGCAAAGCATTAAGCAACTGGAGAAGCCTCCCCCAAGCTTGTGGGAGACTCTCTTCTACAATTTGCACAAAGTTCAATATTTCCTATAAGGCAGCTTGTTTCTTATGAGCAGGAAAATATTTTTCAGAGAAGTAATAAATAATATCCTGGGGACTACGCACACAACCAGGAGCAAGAGTATTGTACCATATCTTAGCATCACCCTTTAATGAGAACAGAAATAATTTGAGGATATAGTAGTAGCGAATCTTCTCATCATGAGCAAATAGGGTGGCTATATCATTTAATTTAGTAAGGTGTGCCACAACAGTTTCAGTTTCATAAGCATGGAAAGGATCAGATTCAACCAAAGTAAATAACTCTGGATCGATAGAGAATTCATAATCCTTATCATCAACAAAGATAGGTGAAGTAGCAAACTTAGGATCACATTTCATTCTAGCATTCAAAGATTTCTCTTTCAGTTTGCATAATAATTTCTTAAGATCATTTCTATCATTGCAAGCAAGAAAATCTCTAACTGTCTCATCATCCATAACATAACCTTCAGGTATCTTAGGCAATTCATATCTAGGAGAGCTAGGTCTAATAGGTGTTTCAAGATTTTCAGTTTCAGGCATTTCATCAGTTTCAACAATTTCATCAGTTTCAGCATTCTCAATATCTTTAGCTCTAGCAATTTGTTCGTCACTAAAATCACCTAGTGGCACACCATCATCAAGCAAGGTACTAGCATCATCATGAGTAGCATTCATAGAAGTAGTATCATCAATAACTTGCGACATATCAGGATTAATAGCATGTGGTGGTGTTGCAAGTCTACTCAAAACAGAAGGTGAATCAAGTGCAGAGTGTGATGGCAGTTCCTTACCTCCCCTCGTCCTAGAGGGAACGATCTTGGTTTTTGTATCCTTCAGATTCTTCATAGTGATAAATAGATAATAATCCCAAGTGACTCAACAAATATAGCTATGCTCCCCGGCAACGGCGCCAGAAAAAGGTCTTGATAACCCACAAGTATAGGGGATCGCAACAGTTTTCGAGTGTAGAGTATTCAACCCAAATTTATAGATTCGACACAAGGGGAGCCAAAGAATATTTGCAGGTATTAGCAGATGAGTTGTCAATTCAACCACACCTGGAGATTAATTATCTACAGCAATATGATCAGTAGCAAAGTAATATGATAGTTTTGATAGCAGCAATAATAGTAACAGTAACGATAACGATAACAATGATATCAATGATTTTGTGGCAATTGTAATAGTAGCAACAGTAGTAGTAACTTAGCAAGAACAATATATGGAAAATTCGTAGGCATTGGATCGGTGAATTCATTGGATGATATTCATCATATAACAGTCATAACCTAGGGCGATACGGCACTAGCTCGAGTTCATAAATATAATGTAGGCATGTATTCCATAAATAGTCATACGTGTTTATGGAAAGAACTTGCATGACATCTTTTTTCCTACCCTCCCGTGGTAGCGGGGTCCATAAGGAAACTAAGGGGCATTAAGGCCTCCTTTGAATAGATAACCGGAACAAAGCATTAGCACATAGTGAATACATGAACTCCTCAAACTACGGTCATCACCGGAATGTATCCCGAATACTGTCACTCCGGGGTTTACGTATCATAACACGTAATAGGTGACTATAACTTGCAAGATCGGATCTAGAACATAGATATAATGGTGATAACATAAACAGTTCAGACCTGAAATCATGGCACCCGGACCCAAAGTGACAAGCATTAAGCATGTCAAAGTCATAGCAACATCAATCTCAGAACATAATGGATACTAGGTATCAAGCCCTAATAAAACTAACTCGATTACATGATAAATCTCATCCAACTCCCTCACCGACCAGCGAGCCTATGAAGGAATTACTCACTCCCGGTGGGGAGCATCATGGAATTGGCGATGGAGAAGGGTTGGTGATGACGAAGATCGAAGATTCCCCTCTCCGGAGCCCCAAACGGGCTCCAGATCTGGCCTCCCGATGAAGAATAGGAGGTGGCGGCAGCTCCGTCTCATGAAACGCGATAATTCTTTCTCCCTGGTTTTTTTCTCTGAAAATATGATTTTATAGCATCGGAGATAGGGTCTGTGGGGCCAGGGGCGCTCCCTGATGGGTTGTGCTCACCCAGGGGCCCCCCTCTGGTGGTTCTTGGCTCCAGTATTTTTCTTTTATTTCATAAAAAATCTCCAAAAAGTTTCGTTCCATTCCGAGAACTTCTATTTCTGCACAAAAACAACACCATGGTAGTTCTGCTGAAAACAGCGTCAGTCCGGGTTAGTTTCATTTAAATCATGCAAATTAGAGTCCAAAACAAGAGTAAAAGCGTTAAGAAAAGTAGATACGACAGAGACGTATCAGGCACCTGGGGTCCGCTTGGTTGTTGAGATGGGTTGTTTGATCTGTGTCTCTCCTAGTGTATCATGTTTTCCAGGGCTGGCCTCTGATCTTACTCCAACCTCTTAACACTTTCATCAACAAGGCTCGTATTTAAGTACGCTTATGCCAAAGGAATGAGTCCAAGCAACCTTGCTCAAGACGTGTTGGTTTACAAAATACCATACTCTCGTTTCGAAAAGCTAGAATCAAACCTTTTATACGAGTAATCGCACTAAATTTATGCATCAACATGAATTGTCTTCATGGTAGGAGCGTATAAGTTCACAATTATAAAAAGGGAAGCCATTTTATAAAGAATATTCTTGCATGTAGTTGAGAAACTCTATTTGGAGGAAGCAAACATGCCTTATGTAAGAAAAACATAATGTCTTAGCATTGGTTGCAAAAGAGATACATTGCTTAGAATTTATAGTATCTCCACTTATGGGGAAAGTAAGATAAATGTGTTGACATTCTTTTGATCCAACATCAAAATGAGCAAATAAGAGAACTGGCTCGACATGATAGACATACCAGATATGTTTTGTTCAGGGAATGTTGCTGCCTTTTATTGCCTAACCGGCCTTGGCTGTAATAATGTCATGAATACAAAACGGAGAAATAGAAAACCAAGTCTTGCATAACTTATTCAGGCATCCATCCCTACCTAGAGTATGCGTCGCACGGTTGGCCGTGCGTCTAGCCCAATTCGCCCAGAAAATCATCTGTGGAAGCAAGAAGCTCCTTAATCTCCACGATAAACAGCCCATAGCGAGACTTATCCAGCTCTTGATTCTTCAGCGCTTGCATAGCACCCATGTTGTCAATCTCCAACTCGATCTGCCGACCACCAACTTCTAGGGCTAGTTGAATACCTCGATGGCACCCTAGCAGTTCAGCGTGAGCCGGGCCAGGGACGATGGAGAAAAAAATGATAGGCTCCCACGATGAACAAGCCCCCGCCACCCGACTCCTCCACCTTTGTCGTAACTCCATCCACATTCACCTTTACCCAACCTTGGCCAGGAGGTCTCCACGGCTCCGATGGTTTTTCTTCCTGGTTGGATAACAGTAGACTGTGGGCCGGCGCCCACTCCTTGAGCAGCTTCTAGATCCTCGCGACCAAGGCATGTTTTGATTTTCTTTACCTCTTTGATCATGCGGACCAGATATGTTGACCTAACTACCACACTAGACATGCATGCATGTGATTTTCTTTACCCCTTTTGATCATATGGTTGAGTTCTAGGGCTTCTTTGGTTCACAGGATTTTATGTTTGTATGACACTATAGATCTTGTTATTGTACTTTTTGTGTAGTAATTCTAAAAATAGGTCGGTGGGGATTGTAAATTCTTGAGTTTTCATTTGAATCAAAATAAAAACTACCTCAATTTTTTTGCTCAAATACTTTGAACCGGACAAATGAATAGTGCCATGAACCAAAGATCTCCTATTATGTGTTTCTATCGAGTTTTCCACTGAACAAAGGAGAGATATAACAAAGGCGTAGAGAAACATAATTGCATCTGGCTCACAAGGCTCCACTAGCTTTCTTTTGGAAATATGAACTATAGAACAAAAGCATATAAAAGTCATAATTTGACCCACACAATAGCTTGGGATCAATTCCTCAGTTCAAGTTCTTTCTAACGTAGTACTCATCATGTTAGACATTGCACATTAATTTTTTAGTGAAAAGTATGTTTTTAGTCCCTCAAGTTTCTTAAAAGTATAAACTTGGTCCCTCAATATTTTTTGGTGGACATTTGGTCCTTCAAGTTTCGAAACCGGATAAGTTTGGTCCAAAACCAGAATTTGAGTACGTTGACCAGGTTTGACCAATGAACAGTAAATTAAAAAAATAGCAAAAAAATAAATAAATGAACTAAAATTTTGTGACAACCAAGATTCTTGGGTGTGCTAGGTGTGTGTAAATTTTTGTGGTCAAATAACATCCGAGGAGCCCTAGCCAAAAAAGGCTTTTTTTAGCCAAAATTTGTTTTTTTTTTCATGAGCTCCTCGAATGTCGAAACACAACACAAATTTTCACACACCTAGCGTACCCAAGCAACATGGTTGCCACAAAATTTCAGTTTTTTTAATTTACTGTTCATCGATCAAACCCCAGTTAATGTGGTCAAACCCGGTCAACATGGTCAAAATCTGGTTTTGACGAAACTTATCCGGTTTTGAGACTTAAAGCACAAAATGTCTGCCAAAAAATCTTAAGGGACCAAGTCTATACTTTTGGGGAACTTGAGCGACCAAAAACATACTTTTCTCTATTTTTTACATGTACTATAGACCAGCCATCTCTTCTCAAGGATTCTGCTTCCCATATAATCTCCTCTTCTTCACAAGTTCCAATACTCGACCGCCCTATACATATTCCCCCAGAATCTGCTGTGATTCTTTATGATTTCGTTCTACACTGGATCAAATACTCAGTACCCCAAGTGTGGATATATATATGACAAGAGAAGACAGTGAAGAGCTCCAAGAATATGATGGAAGTATGGAAAAATGCTTACTAATCACGTCCAAGTAACATTCACAGGTCTCGGCACAATAAATCAACGAAGATGCATGAGAAAGATGCATAGTTTTGACTTATGATTGGGAGGCATCGGAACAACCTATGGAGTAAGTGCCCGTTTTATGGTAAGTACCATACTCCACTAACGTAGCTCAAGACCAGAGAGTAGTGACTTCAACAAACTTCTAATATGGTCGGCACAAGCTTTTTGTCTTTGAAAAATAAGCAAAAGCCTCTCATCCTCCGCATCCACACGCACATGTTCATCCGCAGATCATCCGTGCAGACCAGAACGATAAGCTTCTGTTGTGTGTATGCTTCTCTGAGTACACGCAGTGTTCTAAACCAATGCACATGAGAGTAGTGAGAACACGCAACCCGGCTCACCTCTTGGAACGAACTGAAGTGGAAGTGGTCGTCCCAGCACATCCGGATCTCTAGATTTTGTCATTCACACCACTTCACGGGTTCACTGGTATTAGATTGATTTCCTCATATCAAAATTGAAACACAGAATCAGAACCTTGAGCTGGTGGGAACTAGAAGAGGAATCCAACTTTACCTGCATGGAAGCCTACCCTTCTGCGTCGCCCCCGCAGGATGACGGGGGGGAACCCTACAGCACCGCCACCAACCCCTTTCTTCGCCCCCTCCTCCCTTGCTGCCGTGAGAGGGCGCGGCCAGGCAAATCCTGGCCGGCGCCGGCGAGGCCTCCTCGTCTCACCTCCCAACGACCTTGGCGTGGGCCGACTCATCTGGATCGGGATGTTGCGCTGACCCAGGGTGAGGTGAAGCAGCGGCACGATGGCATGGTGATGGCATTGCGGCGTGACAGTGACACGACAAGTTGGGCGTTAGGGGCGAACATGGTGCGGCGGCTGCTCTGCCCACCGGTGGAGCGAGCTGAGGACAGCTTGGGTCATGGGCAGCCTTCTCTACCAGTGTTGTTGGCCGGCGGGGTGGTGGCATTATGGTGGTGACACATGTCCGGTGGCGGCCTGGCGGTTGGCCTCATTTTGGCTGGTTGGGTCGCCGGTGGACAGTTGGTGCGAGCTCTCCCCGCGGGAGTGCGGTCTTTGCGACGGTGATCAAATGGCAGCGGTTGGTGGCTTTGCAGATTGACGTGTTATGGGGGTGCCGAAGGTGACGATGCCTGGCACGGTCGAGGCTATCGGGGCGACTGGGCGGCCCCGTGTCAAGATCTAAAGTCGACAGATCTGATGGGGCGCCGATTGGTGCCCCACCTTCGGTGGTGCTTGTTGGCAGTTGGCCGGTGGCACAGGTCTAGTCGTTGGTACATGGATGAGGCATGGCCCCCCTGTTTGAGACTGGATCCCCTGTGCATGGCCTCGAGCTTTTTTGCAGGGCGGCCGATGCGTCGGCTTTAGCCTCTCTCTCCGTTCTACTATCGTGGTGGTGGTATCTCAGGTCGGGAGGGGGGAGCTACTTGCTTCCCGTATTGATTGGTCATGTCTGCACATTGTGGTGTCAGTGTGAGGTTCGACATCAAATGCCAGGGCAGTGGCTTCGGGTGGCTGGTTACCAGGCAGCTCTCCAGTGAGCTTTGTGGTGGCGGCGGTAGTTGTTCCTCTTGATCGTGTGGGCGACAAGGGGTGCGACGGGGGGTTGACTAGGCGTATGCTCTTCGAGCAGCGGTGGCATTGCCTAGATCTGGATTGGGTGGTCAGGTCCTCGTCGCGGTTGTGGTTCAAGATGCCTCATTGGTGTGGGTACAGATGCGAGAAAAAAATTGTGCTTTGGCGCCGGCGCCGGCGGTGTCCGTGGGTGTCACCTTCCTCCCGAGGACACCGTCATGGATCCATCTCTTTGATATGGTTTCGCATCACAAACAACACAATAGATTAAATGTTTGTGCTAAACATCTTTTTGCACAAGTGCTACGTGGAGCAATTACCTTCGATGTTGGCTGCATAGCAAACACGACGTCAATGTACAATATGTGCAATAGATGTATCACCCCACACAAACTTTTACGTATGAAACGTTTGGGACATTTTATATATTGCAAACGCTTGCTTCAGGAGTCGTGCCTGGGATAGGCTTTGTCTTCGCATACGATTGCTTTTGATAAATCTTAACTTGGATCGTGTGCGATGGGCCCCCCTATCGCACACGTTCACAAGGCTAAACTTCCAAACCGTGTCAGTGGAAGGGGTCTAAACCGTTTGCATAGAACTTAACTGCACTAGTGTAATAGAGTCAACCACATGAGAAAATATAATTAGGATGTCAGTATGACACTACGTATCGCGTTGTTGTACTTTTTGTGTACTAATTCTAAAAATAGGTCAGTGGGGATTGTAAATCCTCGAGTTTTCATTTGAATCAAATAAAAATTACCGCACCTTCTTTGCTCTGATCCTCGGAACCGGACAGATGAATAGAGCCATGGACGACAGATCTCTTATTATTTGTTTTTATTGAGTTTTCCTATGAACAAAGGAGGCATGTATGACAAAGGATTGAGTGTAGCGAATTAATTGCATTTGACTCACAAGGCTCCACTAGTTTTCTTTTCGAAATATGAAATACATACCAAAAAATATATATAAGCCACAATCGGACCCACGCAATGGCTGAGCTTGGGACCAATCACAGCTCAGTGTTTAGTACCCATCATGTTAGACATTGCACATTAAATTTTACATGCACTATAGACCAACCATGTTTTCTCAAGGATTATGGTTCCTATATAACTTCCTCTTCTTCACGGGTTCCAATACCCAACCGCCTCTATACATATTCCCCCAGAACCTACGGTGAATCTATATGATTTCGTTGTACACTTGATCAAATACTCGGTACCCAAAGTACGTGATGGAACATTGCTTACGAATCAGGCCTGGTAACATTCACAGGTTTCGGCACAATAAGTTCGGGGAAGATGCATGGGAAAAGACGTGTAGTTTCAACTTAGAATTGAGAGGCATCGGAATGACATATTGAGTGAGTGTCCGTTTTTCAGGGAGTGTGATGCTCAGTCGGGGTAGTTCAACGGGAGAAAGCCGTGACTTCGACAAACTCAAAATACAGGCGGTACAAGCTCCTTGTTTCAGAAAAAGAAGCAAAAGCCTCTCATTCTCAGCATCCACACATGCACGTCCATCCATACAGACCAGAGAGGCTCCGTGTGCGTGCTTCTTCGAGGGAGAGTAGTTTTTTCCAACGGCAACCCGTAAATTTCCTTCAGTATCCATCCGTAGATAGGGGGATCAGTCCACAGACACGAATCCGGGAGGACGTCATCCAACCCTAGCCGCATACATTTTAAACCGCATTTTAACTAACCGGATAAAATTCATGCAAAACGGCCGATATTCATCAAAGTTTGGATAGAAAATAGCACAAATCATCCATACATAGCATGCAAATTAAGTCTAGTATAACAATGTCTCTATTTGACTAGATCCCGGATGTCCAATAAGTTTTTCATGAACGGATCATGTTGTTCCACACAGACTCCCTTTTCAGCTTCATCCAATAATGTGTGCACGTAAATGACCGTCCCTCTGTCCTGTGGTACATTGCGGCAGCACATGCGGGATACATATAATGTGTAGACCAACATTAAGTGAATGAATCAATCAACAAGTTGAGTAAGAGAAAGTAAAACTTATGATCTCGTCCTCTGCCGCGTGCAATGGCCACCTTGCCTCGAGCTGACGAACCATGTTGCAAAACTTGATGACGCTGATCTGGATAGCGTGCCAGCGATACGACAACGACCTCACATTTCGTGGTTGAATGATGTACATGTTGTAGGGCGCGATGTGCTTTCGTGCGTGCAACTTTTCATGCACTTTCTCCCAAAAGGGCTTCCCTCTGCTCCCCTATGAAATCCGCGCATACGGCCAGCCACGCATTGCACAACAACTCATCCTCCATGATCGAGTAGCTCATCATCCTTCGTACTCTCAAAAATGACATAGCATTTCAAAATAAGCTCAATCGAATTTGACCGAACACCTGCCAGACATGGTGTCCGCCATGGAGGTCGTCGACAGGGGACGGAGTGTACCTGGGTACAAACAGCTTCAGGGTGGGCAGCTCCGTCATAACGGTGAGCTGGCGCGTCGCTGCTGGTTGCGGACGTCAGACAATGCCTCTGTGGCGGCCGGAGATGTACAACAACGGCGTCGGAGGTAGAGGATGCGGATGCAAAGTAAGGGAGAGAAGGGGCGGAGTGGAGGGGAATGGGATCGGGAGGGGGATTTCGTGGGCCGAGGGTGTTGGAGTCCTACGTTTCGAGTGTCCGGACTCCCTTAAACCTCCTCCATTTTGTCTCCAATTTGCGGAAGAAATCGCGTCCGGACCGCCCCGTAGACCAATACAGGTCGGCGTTGGATGGCTTCCGTGGTCCGGACAGCACGATCCGGACGGATACAGGCGGTTTGCGGGTCCGCCTTGGAGATGCCCTTACAACGTATAATCGAGTCAAGAAGAAAGTGTTGAAGCTGACACATACGTAGGTGCTTCTTCGCCGTGGGACGAAGTGAAGTGGGCGTGGGCGTCTCAGCGCCGCCGGACCTCCACATTTGGACACCTCTTCGCCGCCAAACCCACCCACTACCGTGCCATATCATCTGGATTTCGGCCAGTCAGTGTCCACTTGCGTGCGAACGGTCTGTTCCCACTCACTCACTCCCACTACCCCTCTTTATTCCCCACACCGTCACGCCGGGCCGCCGACAAGGCACGCCTCCCCGGTCCCCACCCACCTCATGCAGGACTGCAACGCAGCACGACCATACCATCAATCCACCATCCAACCTCGGCGCGGAGGCGATGGTGCACGGCCCGACGTCGTAGTTTTCATGGGGCCTGAGCTCCGCGCCGGTGAAGTCGCTGCTCGGGTTCGGCGTCGCAGCCTACATCGTCGGTCCGCCGCTCTACTGGCATGTCGCCGAGGCGCTCGGCCGCTCGGCAGGTTCCTGAATCAATGGAGTCGAATCAACAACGGACGGTCTACTGCCCTGGGCACCGCCTCGTAGCCTCGCCCGGAAGGCTACCTGGTCGACCGCAAAGGGAGGCACCAACGCCCTAAATCGCGAGCCTCTCGGCTGGATCTGGAAGACGCGCGACGGCTTTCTTCACCCGCATCTCGCGCCTCCGCTGATCCCCTCGCGTAGCTTGGCCGGCTGGTCTCGGAACCCACTCCTTCGGTCCATCCCCTTCACCGAAGCGCATGGGCGCCTTGCCTCGATCCCGTACCTCCTCCAGTCGATCCAATCGACCTCCTCGCATTGGGACTGGATGGATGAATGCACACCGGTTGCTCCTCTCTATCCCTCTCTTTTTTCCACGGAGAAAAGTCCATTTTTCGTCCCTCAATTTTCCGGTTTGATCACTTTTGGTCCCTCAACTATAAAATCGAGCAGGTTGCACCGCAAACTCTCCAAACCGGTCATATTTCGTCCCTCCGCAGACCCGATGCGGTTTCGCTGCTGACTCAGCCCGGGTTTGACCAGTCGTTGCCCATGTGGCACATCTCTCTCTCTCCAGTCAGCTAAAGGACCGGACCCGAGCCGGTTTGACCGGCCGTTCGTTCGATCCCCTTTCTTCTCCCGTGCCTGAACCCTAGCTAGCTTTGGCGGCGGCTGTGGCGACGCAGGCGGCGGTCGGCGGCGCACGGCGGCGGCGGCAGTCGGCGCACGAAGCGCCGCGGCGGTCGGCGGCAGCGCAGCGCCACGACGGTCGGCGGTGCACGGCGGCGGCGGCGGCGCACCAATATCTGCTCGAAATCGAGGTAAGTCAGTGGTAAAATAGATCGATTTGTGGTCTGTTAGTTGTAGTAGATGGCTAGTTTGTGGAGTAGTAGGTTAATGTTCGACCTGCTTAATGTAGGGATGTGAGATGGATCCTCTGGACTTTCTGCCTATACGATTTCATTTCGGTGGTTACTTTGTGAACGATGGGAAGTATGTACACTATGCTGATGGCGCTGTCGGAATGTCGCGTTTGGAGCGAGACAAAGTGTCACTGCCGGAGATAGTTGGTTTCTTGAAGGAAGATCATTGGAAGGATTTGAAGGATGATGAAGTGCAGTTCCACTGGCTATATCCTGGGAAAGAACTGCATGATGGGCTTGGTTTGTTGCATGATGATGCATCCTGTTTGAGAATGGCTTCTGCAATTGAAGAGGGAGGTGTAGCTGAAGTATATGTAGAGAACATTGCCGAATACCATATATTGGCACGTGCTCTGCCACCAGAAGAAGAAGAGGTGGAAAATGAGCAGGGACAGATTGTCCCGGTTGAGAAAGTAACAACAGAAGTGGTACAGGCATCCGCGCCGGCAGCCGAAGATGATACAGATGAAGAAGACAGTGACTATGTTCCTGGAGATGAGAGTCCTTCGGAAGAAGATGAAGAAGGAATTGAGATAAACAAGAAATATGTAGAGTACAAGAAGAAGATAAAGCAAGGCCAGATACAAGTAGTGGATGATGTATATCTTGTGCAGCCTAGAGTTGGCTCGACAAAAGCTGTGGGAGAAGATAATAGAGAAGAGAAAGATGGCAATGATACACCCTATGAGGATTCATCTGAGTTTGATGTCTCGTTCGATGAAGATGGTGATACAAGAAACAAACCTGATGATTTCCCAAGGTTCAGGGACAGTGAAGAGGTGCCCAAGTTTGTGTTAGGCATGAAATTTGGTTCAAAAGAAGAGTTTAGGCAGGCAGTTATTAAATATGGGCTTAAGCAAAAAAAGTTCATAAAATTCAGAAAGAATGATTCTCATAGGTGTAGGGCAACTTGTGACTGGAAGACATGCAATTGGTATTGTTTGGCTAGTCTAACTAGTAAAACTACTAGTTGGCAGATTACTAGTATAAATGATGTTCATCAATGCCCCTCTAGGAAAGACAACAAGCTTGTTACTGCTGCTAGGATTGCAGCTAAGTATGAAGGTATCATCAGTGCTAACCCAATGTGGAAAATTGCAAATCTGAAAGCACACATCAGGGAAGATATGTTTGCAGAAGTTAGTACTTCTCAGGTGAAGAGAGCTAAGGGAATGGTGATAACCAAAATGTTTGATGCAACTAAGGAGCAATACACTAGGATATTTGACTATCAGGAAGAGTTGCTTAGGAGCAATCCTGGAAGCACTGTTGTGGTTAAGCTTGATCCAGCTTGTGCAATTCCAACATTTCAAAAAAATTATTTGTGTTTGAATGCTCTAAAGCAAGGTTTCATGGTAGGCTGTAGAAAAGTCATTGGTTTGGATGGGTGCTTCTTCAAAGGAGCAACAAATGGAGAGTTGTTATGTGCTTTGGGAAGAGATGCAAATAGCCAAATGTATCCAATTGCTTGGGATGTGGTTGAGAAAGAAAACAATGATTCTTGGGACTGGTTTTGCTCATTACTCTTCAAAGATGTCAATGTATATGATGGTGAAGGCTGTGTAATAATTTCAGACCAACAAAAAGTAAGTTATATGTTGTCTTTCTTTTACACAATTTGTGTGTAGGGTATGTTGTAGTAGATGGCCAATTTATATGATGCAATGTCTAACACAATTTATGTGTAGGGTATCATCACAGCTGTATAGAATTGGGCCCCTCATACAGAACATAGAAATTGTGCAAGACATGTGTATGCCAATTGGAGAAAAGAATTCAGAGTGAAAGAGTGGCAGAAACTGTTCTGGAATTGTGCAAAGGCTTCTTCTGTGAGCCTTTTCAACTTGGCAAGGGCAAAGTTAGCAAGAGAGACTGTCGAAGGTGCAAGGGCAGTAACCAGGTTAGATCCCAAGCACTGGTCAAGGGCATGGTTCAGGTTAGGATCTAATTGTGACTCTGTTGATAACAATATTTGTGAAAGTTTCAACAAATGGATCATAGATGCAAGATTTTTGCCTATCATTTCAATGCTTGAAGCAATTAGACGAAAGGTTATGGTTAGGATTCAAGAAATGATTGAAAAATGTGAGAAATGGACATTAGAAATTGTGTGTCCTACTATAAATAAGAAGATGAACAAGTACATAGATTGGTCTGGGACTTGTCATCCTGTCAGCAATGGAAATAATATGTTTGAGGTCACCCAAAGGAAACATTACAGATTTGGTGTTGATCTAAATAGATATAACTGCACTTGTGGTTATTGGCAAGTATCTGGTATGCCTTGTGCACATGCAATTGCAGCAATACACACCATTACAAGTGACTTGACAAGTTTCATTGCTAGCTGTTTTTATGTTGAGGCTTTCAAAAAAACATATGCACATTGTCTGCAACCTGTTAATGGCATGGATTGTTGGCCAATATCACCAAGGCCTAGACCTGTGGCTCCTGGTTATGTTAAGATGCCTGGTAGGCCAAGGACTGAGAGAAGAAAGGAGGAAACTGAGAAAAAAGTGTCGAAGACCAGATTGCCAAAGACTGGGACACTCATCAGGTGTGGTAAATGCAAAGTAGTTGGTCACAACAGAACAACATGCCATAGACAACCAGGTGGGCAACAGAGTGGACAACAGAGTGCTACTGCACAAAGGGTGAGTAACAAGTTTATGTTGCATGTGCTGATTACTGTGTATTGCATGTGCTCATTACTATGTATTACATTTGCAGGAAAATGTTGTGCCTTCTCAAAGCACCAATGCTGCAGGCACATCCAGAGGGACAAAGAGACCAGTACCCATGTCCAAGCCTCCTAAGCCTGTTGTCCAAGGGAAAGGGAAGATTATTCGAAAGAACAAGTCCTCCTCAAAGGCTGCAATGAAAGGTGTCACTGTCAATGTGAAATCAGGAAGTGCTAATTCACAGTTCAAGGCACCTGGAAGGGAGGCAAAAAGGCAAAGGAAATTACCCACAAGGCTGCTGGACTGAGTGATGTGCTACTATGTGTGCTGTGATGCCTTTGCTTAGACCTATCTACAATTTGTTTGTGTGGAACTATGTATGTTGTTATGTCTCTGCTCAGACCTATCTAATTTATTTGTGTGGAACTATGTGTGCTCTTATTTGTGTGCTATGAACCTATCAGAATTTCTATATGATGTCAGAAATTGTGTGAACTATCAATTTGTTATGTTTCCTATGAGAACCTGTGATGTTTGATTAAATCTTTGAACTATGTGTGCTGTTACTCTCAGATTTGTCAAAAAACAAACAAAACTATGGCAAAATTTACTCTCAGATTTGTCAAAAAACTAACAAAACTATGGCAAAATTTACTCTCTGTTTTTGTCAATTCAAACTGTACTTATACTCATAGGTGCAAACTGAAATACATCTCAAATATAATTGACAAGTGCAAACTGCACTTACTGCCAGTGCAATGGCAGAGCAAACTAGACAATAATTCACAAGTGCAAAATGAACTTGATCTGACAAGTACTAACTGAAATAAAATTGTCACTTGTTCAACATAAGCTTACAGTCACTTGTTCAACACAGACTTGCATTCATTGCATATTCTCATTGCATAGCAATGAATTCATGATAAGCAAGTTACATCAGTTCACCATTCATACATACTAAAGATCACCACTACATCTAAAAGAGTAACTTGATTGCACAAATACCACATATGAAAGCAACAAAGGCTACATTACAACCAACTGACATCAAAAGCCACTTCTCCCTGTTCTCTAGCAAGCTTTTCATTTTTTTGATCTTCAACTGATATGTAGCCTTCAGTTCATCCACTGCCTTCTTGTTCTCCTCCTCTGCATTCTTCTTCTCCTCTACTGCCTCCTTCTTCTCCTCCTCTACCTTGTTCTTCTCCTCTAGTGCCTTCTTCTTCTCCTCCTCTGCCCTGTCCTTCTCTTCTACAGCTTGTAGTTTTTCTACAGCCAATTGGTTGACAAGGGCCACACTTTCTGCCCTCATTTTCTCACCACCCTCAGCCATACTCCACAATAATTGCAGAGCTCTTTGCATATGAGGTGGGTGCTCTGGATCATGCCAAACAACTAAATTACACACTTCGTGATCACTACACATGCAGCCAATGAATCTTCTACCTGTGTCCACCCCCTCAAAAGCAACCTGTCTAAGTGGAACAAATCCATGGAAGCACTTGAGCTTGCTGTCCACCGCGTACCCGGAGAATCCAGTATCTTGGATGGCTTCTGGAATTCGCCCAGTTATTAGTGCAAGACGCTTTACCTCCTGGGAAAAACATGGCCAAATGCAGGTTTGTCAATTTGGCGCAATTTCACCGAAAATAGATATCCAATAGGCTGAAACCCTAGTTCATCAATCCATCCGAACAGGATGAACAGCCAAACCAAATAGACAGTGCAGAGGAAGAGAAGAAGCCAATATGTTACCTCTGCATGTCGAGCGGCCTCCTTCTCGTCGTCGCTCCAGAACATGCCCTCTTCATCCGTAGAACTCATCGCCGCAAACTCCGACGAAACCGGGCAGGCAACGGGAAGCGAGGGCTACATCGCCGGCGCTCTGCGGCAGCAGGACAGAGCAGATCTTCGTGCGCCGCCGACCCCCGCGGCGCTGCGCTGCCGCCGACCGCCGCCGCCGCCTGCGTCGCCACAGCCGCCGCCAAAGCTAGCTAGGGTTCGGGCACGGGAGAAGAAAGGGGATCGAACGAATGGCCGGTCAAACCGGCTCGGGTCCGGTCCTTTAGCTGACTGGAGAGAGAGAGAGAGATGTGCCACATGGGCAACGACTGGTCAAACCCGGGCTGAGTCAGCAGCAAAACCGCGTCGGGTCTGCGGAGGGACGAAATATGACCGGTTTGGAGAGTTTGCGGTGCAACCTGTCCGGTTTTGTAGTTGAGGGACCAAAAGTGGTCAAACCGGAAAATTGAGGGACGATAAATGGACTTTTCTCTTTTCTAGGGTATCCCTCCCCCTAGTGGATGGATAAGGAACCGCACCACTGTGGACCTCATTCACCGAAGCGCGGGCGCCGTTTTGGCTTGTAGAGTAGTTGCCTATAGGGCAATATGCCCAGTATTTACCACACGCGGGACACCTAGATCGTGAAAACGGACGGCTAAAAACGCAAATCGCTGAGAAGGCTCGCTTTAGACTCAGTTTTACTGTCTTAAATAATGGGGTTAATTTGATCTATGCCACTACAACTTTCACTAGTTGGAAAAATGCCATTACAATTCTGCACATTGGAAAAATGCCATTACAAATCTTCCATCCTCCTCTATATGCCATTATGTTAACTTTGAGACACAAATACCCTTGTCTTCCTCCTTTCACCCTTTCCTCATGTTCTTCTACCAAACTGACATGCCATTAACTCCGGCGAGCATGGGGCCGTAGGAGGACACGTTGGAGCGAGCAGCACCAGCCACGGCCCCAGCACCGCGTTGCTCCTCTTGGCAGGCGTGCATGGGCGCCGGCGTCAACGACGGCGACACGAGCACGAGGTCCAGCATGTTCGGGCCGCCGGAGAGCAACGACATGTTCCGACCGCTCGACCCGGTGATGCTCTACGCGGACCAGCCGCCGTCTGTGAGGACGTACTACGTCCAGCCGCAGCCGTGGGACGTGCTGGAGCTCCATGCCCCGCCACCCTCGCTCTGCACCTCGCCGGCATCGTACCTCCAAGGCTCCAAGGGCCGCACTCGTTAGAGCCAGCCCGCCGTGGCTCAGCTGGTTCACACAGGTGAGCGCATGCAGGGTGCTCGACAAAATGTCGAGGCCGCTGCAGAGCATGCGGAGCTGCGGAGAGGAGGTCCGCGTCCCTTGTGCGTGTGTGCTCGGGATCCTCGGAGCTCTTGGATACGGCGACGTTGAAGAGGCTAGAGCTCCACCTCATGTGTGCGCCGGACATGGCCGAATCCTGCTCGTTCTGCACGTGCAGACAACGCCGGAGCTCACCGGACGAACATTGGGCTAGGCTTGCGAGGGCGCGGGCGCACGCAACGTGCAACGCGCCATGGGGCGCCACCAGGGAGCACGTGGGCGGGGCAAACAGGATCTCGCTGAGCTCGAGTCCATGGCGGCCATTGTGGCCGGTGGCGACGACGAGATCAGGGAAGAGGCTAGTGGCGTGGGTTGGGACGCGGAAGAAGGGGCCAGGGACTACGCTGCTGCCGGTGGCAACGGTGGCGGCGGCAGCATGGCGACGGCGAGCTCCAGTTCGCTGGACGCTGTTAATGGCACGGTTGTCAGTTTGTTAGAAGAGAAGATGAGAGAAGGGTGAAAGGAGAAAGATAAGGGTATTGGTGTCTCAAATTTAACATAATGGCATATAGAGAAGAATGGAAGAGTTGTAATGGCATTTTTCCAATGTGTAGAATTGTAATGGCATTTTTCCAGCTCGTGAAAGTTGTAGTGGCGTATACAAAAAGCGTGAAGCTGACGGTGCTTCTTCACCGTGGGACGAACTGAGGTGGACGTGGGCGTCTCCGCGCCGCCGGATCTCCAGATTTGGTCACCCTCCCTCACGGGCACGGGTTCACCTCTTCGCCGCCGAGCCCACCCACCGCCGTGTCATATCATCTGGGTCTCGGGCCGCTCCGTCTCCACTTGCGCGCGTCCGGTCCGTCCCCACTCACTCACTCACTCACTCCCACTCCCCCTCTTTACTCCCCACGCCGCCGCGCCGGGCCGCCGACAAGCCACGCCTCCCCGGTCCCCACCCCACCTCGCGCCGGACCGCACCGCAGCGCAGCGCGGACGTAACATCAATCCACCATCCACCCTCAGCGCGGAGGCGATGGCGGGCCGCTCGTCGTCTTCGTCTTCGTGGGGCCCGAGCCCCGCGGCGGTGACGGCGCTGGTGGCGCTGCTCGGGCTCGGCGTCGCGGCATACATCGTCGGCCCGCCGCTCTACTGGCACGTCGCCGAGACGCTCGGCAGCTCGGCCGGGGCCTGCCCCACCTGCGCCTGCGACTGCGACGCGCTCCCGCTGCTCCAGCTCCCGGAAGGTACCCACCCCTCTTGCTGTCGGTGCCCCGACCTACCCGCTCAGATCTCCTTGCTCCGGCCGTTCGACATGGCCCTTCCTTCCGTGCCTTCGCCGTGCATTTTTTCTGTGCTGTGCGAGCGATGCGTTTCAAGCTGCTGACAATTGCGTTCTGCTGTGGACGGGACACGGTAGGACTGTGGATAGGCTAAGAACTTGGCACGATATGGAAATTAGGGGATCTGTAGATGTTTTTTTGAGGGACACCTGTGACTTGGATGTCCTACAATCATGCACAGTAACGTTTGCTCAGATTGTTCAATGCTTGTGCATAAGATTTTCTGTGCCTGGCCTTGCCAAGACTGATTGATTAACGATAAGCATACTTGAAATTTGGGTGTGAGGCCAATATGTTTTCACTTATTCAGAAGTCATAACATGGGTTCTGCTTCTAGCCTTATATTGGGAGTAATTATGTATGGTCACTGAACACGATAAAATTGAATGTATAAAATGACATGCTACTGAAGTGTTGAGGCCTATCTTGTGTTGGTGCTATCACGTATTAGCATTTTGATATTTGTTATTTGATTCGCAAGCTCAACCTGAGATAGCATTTTTTATCCTCAGTCTACTAAAGATGTCTAGTGCTCTAGTTGCTATTCGTGGAAATATTTTCTTATGTTTATTGTTCTCTATGCACTCTTAAATTAGATTGTATCCATGCATGATACACACTGTCTTCTCAGCAGTTTAACTAGTATTGCGTTCTGCTGTGGATGGGACATGGTAGTTTTGTGGATATCCTAAGAACTTGGCATGACATATAAATTATAGGATCTGTTGATTTTCATTTTATGGGGGCATTCTAACCTGTCATCTGAATGTCCTAACAAGCAAGCATAGTTTACCTTGCTCAGTTTGTTCAATGCTTATTATGCATCAGATTTTCTATGCCTGGCCTTGCCATGGCTGATCGACTATAATTTTAGGCATGCTTGAAATTTGGTGGTGAGACCAAGATGTTTTCAGTTATTCAGAAGTCAGAACATTGGTTCAGGTTGTAGCCTTATACTGGGAGTAATTATGTATTTTACTGAACAAGATAGAGTTGAAAGGTTTATGCCTATCTTGTCTTGGTGCTATCACATATGAGCATTGCAATATTTGTTCTTTGGTTCTCAAGTTCAATCTGCGATGCCTTCCTTTGTCCTTATATATAGTCTGAAAGATGTCTACTGCTCTAGTTGCTATATGTGGAAATATTTTCTTATGTTTATTGTTCTCTCCACACTCTGTAATTAGTTTGTATCCATGATATACTCTGTTTCGTCAGTAGTTTAACTAAGTAGCTCAGTTATTTTTCTCCATGTTTACAGTTAGCCTTGACTTGGATACTATGCTACCTCTTAATAAATATCTAAATCCTTAAATAAATAAACATGGTAAATTGCCAGTCTACCTCTGAAGTCATAATCATACTATGCAGTATCATTATAAAACCAGCCCATAAGCTCTATGTCTAAAGTCATACTCATTTTCTTTGCAATAACTCCATAGTATTTTAGAAGCATTGCTTTGTCCGTAAACATAGGCACCTTGTTATGTATGTCCTTATAATAAGCAATTAAACATGTCAAATGAAGCACCCAATGGCACTTGTATTCCATAGCCATATTTTGCAACTATCTGGTACCGCTTTAACTGGTTATTATTGCTTCTGATGTTTCCAGACTGTGCCAAACAGTTCAAAGAGGTCAAGAGTGGTGCTTCCAGTGAGGAAACAGAGTCACTGATAGAAGAGCTAAAGCAGAGAGAGGAGGAAGCAACAGAAGCTCAGCAACAAGCGGATGTAAAATTGCTCGAGGCCAAAAAATTAGCTTCACAGTATCAAAAGGAGGCTGATAAATGCAGTTCAGGTATGGATACATGTGAAGAAGCTAGGGAGAAGTCAGCAGAGTCGCTGCTTGGTCAAAGGAAATTAACTGCTTTGTGGGAGGAAAGAGCCCGGGAACTTGGATGGAAACCCGGGAATGTCAAACCACACCGGAATCAGTAACGAACACTGAAGGATGGTGATGGATACAACATGCCAACCAATAGAGATCTCATTACAAACACCCTCCCTCGGTGATAGAGGCAAGGAAAAAAGGTTTCACTTCTGGTGACCTTGCCTCACTTTGCGCCACAACGAGCTCCCTTGTCCATAGTTAGTTTATATTGGGTTTGCCAGCATTGTCAGCAACGTCCATAGCTGTTTGTCAGCATTGTGTTAAAATGGCCATAGAATGACACTCATCACCTATAAGTCTTTAAAGGGTGATAAGTTTCTTGGTTGTTGTTTATGAATTATCAGAACATATAAAAGATGAGCGAGTGCGCCCAACTAGCGGCCGTGTCCACGTCTCCTTTTTTGCGCCATGAACAGTGCCTTGTGATTCACTGTAGCAGCACGGGGAGAGATAAGTCCCGAGCGCCCCATCTCCCTTCCTCTCTCTTTTCCACTTTCCCCTCGCCTCCGCCATCGCCTCCTCCCCTCTCCTCTCTCTCTCCCGTCTCCTCCCTCTCAACCCTAGCCGCCACCACCCACCCTCTACTACTCCACCACGCACCCACCTTCCCTCTGGATCAGGTGCAGGCCGGCCGGTGCGCGCAGGCGGCGGCGCTCCACTCGAGAAGCCACGGGCTCCTCTTCTCCTCCCCAATCGTGAGCCCTCACCACCAAGAAGCCACGGGGGGACTGCGCCGCCGCTGGAAGAAAAAAGGAAGAGGAGGTGGCACGGGGGAGACCAGAAAAGAGGAAGAGGAGGTGGCGCGGGGGAGACCAGCGGCAGCGACGGGCTCGACAAGGAGGCGAGCTAGAGCGCGGGCTGCCGTGAGCGCTGCGTCGCCTGGGAGCCACCGTGGAGCAGGTGCTTTTATCCTCCCCAATCCGTGAGCCCTCACCACCAAGAAAATCAGTTCGTTTGCTGCCAGTTAGATCGATCTATTCATCGTTTTTCTTGTTCCCCATAGGCTTGAGTTTGTCCGCTTGGTGGAGCAGGCAGGGAGCCTCCTCCGCCGCCCCAAGCTCGGCAGTCCCTGGACGGAGAACAATCGCGGGAACGGCCAAGGGACTGCGGCCTGATCTGCTCCAGAATTTTCGGCCTTCGATCTCCCGGCAGGTTAGGTTTCAGGTAATGGTTCTTGGATCTTGAACGATACCTAGCATCGCGGCTGATGGAGCGTGGGACGCCGGTCAAGGGGGAGGGGGCATGCCGCTCCTGGTTCAGGTACTTGTTTGATTGCCATGGTTTATTTTCTCTGTTGCTTTTGGTTTGGTCAGGGGTCTCACATTGGATTTTGTTGTAGGTCTATTGTAGCCGTCGTTTGTTCCATTGTTGAGATTCGTGGCAGTTTAAGATATTTTGCCACTGTTGGTTTGCGTTAGTCCCACTTTTAGGTGTTTTCCTGCAGGATTAATTGTTGGATTACATTAGGTTAATATATGACACAGATTTGTGTCCATTCGGGTTAGTTCCTGCTTTGGTTCATTCTCTTAAGGATTAGTTCATGAATCACATGCCTGATTAATTGTAGGGGTTGTTACAATAGGTAAAATATGATGCAGATTTGTGGCTATTCGGGTTAGTCCCTACTTTAGTTCTTTGTCTTAAAGATTAGTTGCATGGATCAATCCTGGTTAATTGTAGGGGTTGTGCCTGTCGTGGCTGCAGCTCAGTGGATTTAGGAAGCCATTCCTAGGTGCTTGGATTATATTGTCCGCTAGCATCCTAGCCTTGAGTCCTTCATACTCGAAGTGTATCGTCTAGCTATGTTAAAAGGATAACATGTCACTGCCTAGGTGTTTATAACAGTGTTTGTTGCTCTTAGACTAGATATTCCATGTGTGCTACTGCTTCCGATTAGATGGCATTCCATTTTGTTTCACTTTGATTATGTTTTTGTATAGATCCTTAAAGGGAAGAGCTATTGGTGAATCTAGATGCTATGGATAACGTCTAATTTCAACCCCATACTACTTACTATATGGAGGCAATGGCTTAATTTGGTCTCACTTTGAACTTTTCTCTCTGCAGCTAGAGCAAGACAGTAGTATGGAGGCAGACAGTAGTATTGGTCAGATATTGCAAAATAGGATTTTAGTGTGTGTTTTACTTTTCTCTCTACAGCCAGCTTGCAGCAGTTAGTGAAGAACAAGACAAATTAAGGAAGTGTTGTGCTATACTACTATGTTGAAACTTTAGGGGAGGAGTACAACCAGCCAGGTTAGTGTGTACATTGCTTTTCTATTTTTGATGGGCTGATGCGCATGCATTTTTTGTGCTTCACTAAAATGAGCAATTAATTAACTAGGATCAATAGAATCCAGTACACATTTCAATTAACTAGAATTAAACGAAGTTCTTGGTCTAGGCAATATACGTCAAGCTGCAAAGATATAGTGCATCCTAATTATTTCTTGGATTTGGTACACTTACACCTTCATTCTATTTTTATTTTGGTCTGCTGTTGAGTACATTTAGATATAATTAGAATTCCAGCAGCTTTCTGCTAGCATCTAAGGCCCTTTTAAAATAGTTTGATTTGGTGAGAAGGGAATGTCATTTGCCCAAGAGTAGTCTTGCCTCAAGCAACAGAAAACGCAGATGATTTAGATTTCATCCTTCAATTTGTTTTTTCTGCAGCTTTTGCTTACATTATATAGTTCCAACAAGGCATTCTGTTTAATCATCTTGTGCTTATTAATTGTTCAATGCTTGATGGACATGTACATGTATTCCAGTCTGATGTATAAATTACATTGCCGGAGAAAGATGAAGTCAATTAGGTTGCCCTGAGCTGTTGAGGAATCAGAACTTCTCTAACGTACTCTACCATTTGTGAATGCATGCTGGTTTTACATAGCATCATCAGCTATTTACATCTTAAAATAAAGTGGTTGATTGCTATTCCAGTTCTTGCACTTTCACTTCTTTCTTGAAAAGTTTCACTTCAGTTACATCTTGACAATTTATATGACTTGTTTTCTGTGCAGTGGCCTTTGAATGTTTGAAAAATGATAGATCACGACCTAAATGATTTATGTTGTATGCACATGCCTGCATATATTTAAAATATCTTTCTGCCCTGGTGAAGATATTCTGTCTCCATGTTCCCAAGAAATCAGCTCACAGAATCTTCTCAATTTCTGCAGGCATTTTGGCATCTCAGCTCAACAGCCAGCAAATGGCAGGCGGCAGAGTTGCACATGTTACCCTCAAGGGGCCGAGCGTGGTGAAGGACATCTTCACTGGACTCACCGTTGGTTGGTTGCTGGTGGTATATGGAAGATGCATCACTGGAACGAGCAGAGGAAGACCTGGCCCTTCCAGGACATGTTCGAGAAGGGTCAGATCAGCGTTGTTGTCGAGGAGTAGTTCTGGCGTGCTGAAGCTGAAGTTCTATATCTCAAGTCTTTTGTCATTTTTTTGCCAGTAATTTTCTGAAACTCCCTGGAGAGCATGAGAACATGAATGTTGCGGAGATTGTCATGAAAATAAGCACCAACATTTGGGAATATCGAACTGTTTGTATCACATTGCAACACCAGAATTTAGTAGCATGGTGACATTCACAAGGCAATATGAATAGGAGTGTATACTTAGTTTTTGTATTTCCTGGTTCAGGTGCTGGCAATCAATTGAAGACAACAGAATGCTTGGCAGCAAAGAGCAAACCAATAAAATGATGCTGACATTCCAGTCGCGATGAAGTGATCTGTCCAAGATACAACAATAAACAGAAGGTCTGATGAAGTGATCTATTTTTTCATGTACTGGACATTGGTTATTACTCTGCCTATTGAAGATGCAGTAGAAGTGTTCTCTCTCTAATCATTCTTTTGATGCCATGACTTGTTAATCACACACACACACACACACACCAACCACTTATATTTTTACTGTTCTTTATAATGATCTGACTGAAGTTAGCATTATTTTGGCCAGCCTCCGCATGTAAAAACATGTAGTTTAGCTTGTCTATCCAAAATCGGATGATTTCAATTGCACTTCTGGTCTTGTTTTATACCATAAAGGAGCAAAAAGCTTGGTGCTATCTCAAAATCTGGATGGTACAAGCTAATAGTTTTCTTTCCCCATTTCTCAAGTTTTATAGGATTATTTGCTCAATGTATTGTCATGTTATCTTCATGGTAGATAACATGTAAGTTTAGAGGGTTTCTAATGTGATTACTTCAGCTAGTGGTTGAGAATATTGCACTCGAGATGTTTAATAATTAATCACAATTGGTAACCGTGTAAAAAACATCCTTGTTCCGAGCAGGTGTATTCCGTTAACTATCTGCAAGCATGATTAATACTTTCTACTAGGAACTATTTAATGAGGATCTTAATTTTTGTTTAGACATATGTTTGAAGTTAACTAGGACCAACTGACTAACATCTGCATGCTTGCTACTGATTAAATCTCCAGAATTGTAGAATTAGAGGTCTTTGGGAGGGACATGACAGAACATATGCATGTGTTTTTCAGAGATTTTATAGTCTTTTGATTATGTTCCAATTCCAGGGACTTCGTTTCGAGTTATGCCTAGGGTCGAAGCATGTTTTACAAAGGCGCGCGATGAACATGCGGAACTTATTTTGCTTTTGTTGATAATGAGATTTTGGTATTGCGATGTTTTTTGGAATAGATGACGAGTGCTTAGCTATATTCCTTCCCAAAGCACCATTTGTAGCTGACTGATTGTTTGGTTCGCAATAATTGTAGCAGATAAATGATATTGTTTATCTACTAACAATTGTTTCCCCTTATCTGTTGCAGTAAGATGTTATATTTTTTCATAACATTTCCCCTTCCTCCTGTTTTCAAGATAGCTATCTATGTATATACTGAAATGCCACTATCCTCCTTTTCGAGAAAAAAATACGGAAATGCTATTTATGTTTCATTGACCCATTAATTTATCTCCTTGGTCCTCTCGATGTTGCCACTGAGTTGAAAATCGTTTGTTGTTTATTTGCTCCTATACTCCCTTTCCAAAATGCAAATAAATTTTGGTTTAAATCTGATTCTAGTGCCGTTGGCACCAGTTCAAGAAAACTTTGAAGGTGCACACAGTTTGTTGGGCATCTATTTGCATGTAGAAAATTATATCATGTAAGGTTCTTCGGACGTATCTATTTTCTAGCGTACGTGAAGTCATGAATCATGAGGTATTTACTTATTCCTGTTGCTTTTGTACTGATTTTGAAACATCACTTTCCAAGTATGGGAGAGAGAAACATGGTATTGTATTGTGCTCATCTAATGTTGAAACATGTAGATATCAATAGCAAATGAAACAAGTGCAGTTAGTTAATGTGTTCCTATACATCAATAGGGAAACTGCAGTTAATTGTCTTTATAATATACCTGAGTTCCTAAATCATAACTACTCCTGTGCATTCTTGAAGGTTGCGGCAAATTGTTGTGAAAGTCAATCTACTCGGTTTTTTCTTGGATATGCACCAGCTCCCTCAGGTAATATCAGATCTTATAGGAGAGTTCCAACGTTAGTGTTTACTTTGACACCCTCCGCATTCATATCCCCATCACATGGCTCACCATGACCATATATATTAGAGTTTGTTGCCATTAATATACTTATATTATTCTCCATAGTTTTTTTGTTAATTAGACTTCATCATTGTTGTGGTTTATGGTTGTTCCTAATTCCTAGACATGCTTATCGATTTGCACTGGCTGTGGCAGCATTTCTTTGTGCTCCCAAATTTACACTGGCTGTGTACCCTTCTGTCCTCTTCCTATGTAGATGTTACTGGAAGGATCACGATAGTCCCATGCATTTCAGGTATTGTTCCATGAGGCCTCTAAAGGCAGATGTTACTGGAAGGATCACGACAGTGCCATGCCTTTTAGGTATTGTTCCATGAACCAGGATTAGTCCTCTGGAGGAATGAGAGGCCACAGGTAAAAATGTCCAAATGATTCTCTACCACCAAAGCATGAAGTGAATATGTATGAATTTTAATTTTGTTTTCGGTGTTTTAACTCTGGGCAATCAATGGTAAAGCTTATGTATGTATGAGACGGCCGGTTAAGTGAGCAAGTTCTATCTTAGTTGAAATAAGTGGTCGATGCTTTAATGCTTATGTATGTTTCTTTTTTCTTTGATCTATGTGATGCTGTGATTACTATGCCTTTTTTGATCCACAAATGCTTATATCATGCAATGTAATATATGCTCCAAAGTACATTATCTTAGAATATTTGAGGACTATCTAAAAATCTATCTGCCTCTCATCCTATTATGCTATAAGAATGATGTTTACAATAGTGCTTATTGTTTCATTCCATTTGATTAGCATTCAATTACTCCATAATACTTGGTCCTAATAGGCTTCTTGCGCCATGGGCGCAAGAGATCTACCATGAAGTTGATTAGATGATGAGGTGATTGTCGATACCGATGGAGCATGTAGTCCTGAATCCCTTCCATAGTCTTTATAAGGTCACTGATTCATCATTTTTATCTGCTTTGCAAACACATTCAGACATTCTATGCACGCAACAACTAACACTATATATATTCTTACATAGGTTTGTTATCACATCTAACAAACAATTGAGATGACAAGGCGTTTCGATGAAGGTCTCTGCTTCATAAGTTCATATGGCTGGATGGTTTAGTGCTCCGCTTTATAGAAGCAATCTAAATATATTGTTGTAAACCATCCTAGGACCCTGTTTTTGTTTTTAGTTAATGTTTCGGCTCTGTCATGCTATATTGACTATGATTTCTACTATGTAGTTTGTAAGACAGATGTAAATAAGCTATGGGGAGATGCCTCCGTACTTTTCTTTTATGTCCCTTCATGCTTTAGAGCTATCAGGCTATCGTGAACTCGGACGCAAACCATTCTGTATAAAGATGCCATCTTAGTTTTGCTTTCATGATGTTTAAATCCACTACATATACTTTATTACTTGGTTTGCTTCGTGTGGCGCCCCCGGCTCGATCGTGCACTAATCATACACGCAAATGCACACGATCAAGCCTAAGGACTCACGGGAAGATATCACAACACAACTCTAAAGCATGAATAAAGTCATACAAGCTTTATATTACAAGCCAGGGACCTCGAGGGCTCGAATACATAAGCTTGCATACAAGCGTCAGCGGAAGCATCAGATATCTGAGTACAGATATTAAAAGAGAAACAGAAAGGCCTTTAGAAAGGCGGGACAAAAATAAAACACTACGATCGAAAGGCGCAGGCCTCCTGTCTGGGACCCTCCGATCCTAGTAGTAGTAGTCGATCGTCAGCGGGGGCAGCTGTCTCAGGGGGCTCCGTCATCCGGTCACGACAAACTCATATGGGGAGAAAAAGAAAACAAAGCAACCGTGAGTACTCCGAAGTACTCAGCAAGCAAGGATCTACACTACATATGCAACATTATCAAGGAAGGCTGTATATGTGGACTGGGCTGCAGAAATGCCAGAATAGAGAGAAGGCCTAGTCCTATCGAAGACTAGCATCTTCAGCGGTCTTGCAGCAATAGAAGAGAGTAGAACAGTACAATATAATGTAGCAGTATCATTAAGTCTCAACCTCACCCAGAGATCCTTTCTCGACTCCCTGCGAGAAAGCAATCCCAGAGCCATACAGTCATCAACCTCGTCCGGAGATCCCTTCTCGACTCCCTGCGAGAAGCAATCCCAGAGCCATATATCCAGGTATCATCTCACGTTCTAGTTGTGTCGATCGTGATACAACTCCGAGTGTCCTTTACCGTAGGACCGGCTATCAATAGATGCGTTCTTCCCTGCAGGGGTGCACCAACTTACCCAACATGCTCGATTAACTCCGGCCGGACACACTTTCCTGGGTCATGCTCGGCCTCGGCCAAACGATACACCGCAACCCTACCTACAGCTCAGCAGAGAGGTCCCCGTCGGTCTACATCCTAAGCGCAAGGGGGTCTTGGCCATCGCCCCTCGCCCTCCGGGTCGTTGCGTGCCGGGCGAACCAGGCTCCACCCCTCAGGATGGTGCCGGCCCAGCCCGGCCGCAGTGCTGAACTGGACGTCTGACAGAGCTTTCGGCTGATGCTACGATGCAGAACGCCCATACTATGCCCACGTGATGGTTAGTGCTATCAGACCAGAGGCCTGCTCGGATCAAATATCCAAATCGTTAGTAGACTAGGGCTTACGATAACGAGCAGAGACTCACGAAAGATGTGACCCCGTCGCCCCGTCTCGAGGACCTGCGACAAGGGCCAAGAATGCCCGGCCGCGCCTCGTATTCATCACTCGGGCACCATCCAGGTCAACCCGTCTCCACAACACTCGCCACTTAGGCTCACGCGGGTACCCCTCAGGGTCGACCTGCCGTTCCAAGTAACAGTGTAAATTCCAAGTATCCGTGTGTCCATAACATCAGGGGAATCCGAGGTATCACCCTCGTTGGATTCCTACTTGATTTATCCGTCAAGGTGAACTCGGAGGAATCACCCTCGTGGTTCACACTTGAAGTGTTGCGTGACAGGGTCATATCGACAGTGGAGAAGGAGGAATCACCCTCGATGACCATGACCGAATAGCTACTCTACAGAGTTAACATCAGAAATGCTACACGAGGTATCACCCTCAGCACTCGATAGTAACGCTGCAGTGTCGTTACAACTAAGGGGGGGGGGGTGATGTGCTGTGCCGGGGCCTGGTCTTCAATCCCGTTGATCGGGTCTTCGGATAATCCAGCGGGGCAGTCGGGATAAGTGGGGTCACTGATAGGTCTCTACCCAGCCTATACTAGACAGTTTAGGATATGCAGGTAATTATCAACAGCAAGTTACAATAAACAGGCTATGCATCAGAATAGGTAAAGCAGTAGCAGCAGCAATTCTAATGCAAGCATGAGAAATTAGAATGGACGATATCAGGATGATCAAAGGGGGGGGGGGGGCTTGCCTGGTTGCTATGGCAAAGGCAAGGTTGTCAACGGTGTCGACGGGCTCCGGAGCTGCGTCAGTCTCGGGGACTACGTCGGTACCGAAATCTACCGAAAAGAAGTAACGGAGGGGAAGCACAATAAATAACAGAGCAATCAAAGCATCACAAAGCATAGCATGGTAAATACGCGGTGCTAGGGGTGACCTAACGTATGGTTGCACGTCATCGGGGAAGGGGGAATCCATCCAGGAATGTTTTCCCGGTTTCGGACATTTGTCAGACAGACGACCGGAGGGGAACGGTTCCATGTTCGGATAGTTAGGGACGTGTGACGAACGAACGGACCACGTATTCGGATTCATCTCGTCGTTCTGAGCAACTTTCATGTACAAGGTATTTTAATCCGAGTTACGGTTTATTTTATATTAAATTTCAAAGATTTAAACAAATTTTGGAATTATTTAATTAATTAAATTAGAATTATCCGAAACAGTGTATGCTCACGTCATCATGACATCAGCAGCCTGTTTAGTTAATTAACAGTAGTTAATCAGGTTAATTAAATCATTAAGTTAATTAAATTTAATTAGTTATTTAAACAGAATTAATTAGGTTAATTAATTAATTAGTTAATATTTAAACTTAATTTTTATTTTTATTCAATTTTATTTTTCGTTTTTTACACCGGGGCGTGGGGCCCCACTGGCAGTGGCACACCCGGCCACTGGAGCGGGCGACGGGTTACGGGCGGAGCCAGGCGCGGGCGCTGGGCACCCGACTGGGGGGGCCGGGCGCTAGCACGGGCGAGGCCATCGGCGCGGGGAGCGGCGAGGCGCGGCTGGAGCGAGCGAGCGGGCTGGAGGCCACGGGCGGGCGCGGTCATGCGGTGTGGGCGGCGCGCAGCGGGCGGCTAGAGTGGCCGAGGCGGGCGCGGGCCAGGGCAAGCGGCAGCAGGGGGAAGCGGGGCGCGGCGGCGTGGAAAGGCGAGCTCAGGCGAGCGGCGGAGGTAGGCGGCAGCAGCGGGGCTAGCGCGGCAGCGGGCGCGCGAGGGCGGCGCTGGGCGCGAGCAGGCACGCGTGGGGGCCAGCGGGCACGGCCGGAGCCCAGTGCTCACCGCAAGCGCCGGCGCGGGGCGCGTGTGGCCGTGGCGAGGCGAGCGGGGTGCGGCGGCGTTCGGGACGGGGAGCAGGGAGGCGGAGGCCGGGGCCTCACCAGCGGCTGCAGGGGAGAGGGGGCGGCGAGGTTCGGGGTCGGCCGGTGGGGAGGAGGACGAGGAAGCGGCGTGGCGACGGGTGGCGAGGTGGTGTCGAGCGGCGGTCGACGGCTACGGGCGCAGCGGCGGGGTCGGGTCGGGATCGGGCTCCTCCCGATCCAGAACCAGACGGGGGGGGGGGGGGGGGGACGGAGTGATCGAGATGAGGGATTAGGGTTTCGGGGTGAGGGGAGGGCCATATAGCCAGGGAAAAGGGCCGGCCTGGTGGCCTGGCGGTCCAGCTGGGCCACGGCCCAGTGGGGGGGGGGGAGGGTTCTGTTCCTTTTCTTTCTTTTTCTTTCTATTTTCTTTTTAGTTTCTGTTTTGCCTTTTATTTTTATTTCAAAACACTTTTGTAAAATATGGAACTTGCCCATATAATAACAGTGCATTATTAGCCACTTCTAGAAATTGGGTTGGTGTCCATATCTTTTTATTTGGATTTTATTTAATTGAAAAAGGATTAAATAGTGCTGTTTTGCTGCTGATCCTTGTTGTTTGAGTCCTTTTACAATTCCAATAAATGTTGCTATTATTTTTTTATAAATACCTTGGGAATATTTGCAACATGATTCACATTTTTGTTTTCCAATTTGAGCAACTTTTATTTTCACTTTAGTTTGAATTTTCATTTTGAATTTGAATAGGAGATGAGATATGTTATTAATGATGATTAAGCACTGTGGGTCATGATGACTTGGCAAAATCAATAGGGTGATTACTGTAGCTTAATACATGGGGTGTTACAAATCTCCTCCACTAACAAGAATTCTCGTCCCGAGAATTAAGAGGTAGAAGGAAAAAGTTCGGGGTATTCCGCACGAAGATTATCCTCACGTTCCCAAGTTGCTTCATCTTCAGTATGATTTGACCACTGCACTTTGAGGAACTTGGTAACCTTCTGACGGGTTCGATGTTCAGCTTCATCGAGAATGCGGATCGGATGCTCCTCATAAGAAAGATCATCTTGCAATTCGAGCATTTCGTGATCCACTGCACGGTGCGGAGATTCCTTGAAGCATTTACGAAGTTGCGACACATGGAAGACGTCGTGGATATGGGAGAATTGCGGTGGCAACTCCAATTTATACGCCACCTGACCACGTCTTGCAACAATGCGGAAAGGACCAATGTAGCGTGGAGCTAACTTGCCCTTAATTCCAAAACGGTGAGTGCCCTTCATAGGGGTGACACACAGATAAGCTTGATCACTGGGTTGATAAATCAAACCCCATCGTTTGCGATCATAGTTGCTCTTCTGGCGGTCCTGAGGCGCCTTGAGATTTTCTCGAACAATACGAACTTGTTCTTCGGCGTGTTGAATAATATCCGGACCCACGAGCGGTCGTTCCCCAGTTTCTGACCAATTCAGAGGGGTTCGACACTTACGTCCATATAGAACTTCGAAGGGGGCCATTTTCAAGCTGGATTGATAGCTGTTGTTATAAGAGAACTCGGCATACGGGAGAGATTCTTCCCACTTCTTACCGAACGATATAACACAGGCCCGAAGCATGTCTTCAAGCACTTGATTTACTCGTTCGACTTGGTCTTGGGACTGGGGGTGATAAGCTGAACTCGAGGTAATATGAGTTCCCATAGCTTCTTGGAAACTTTCCCAGAACTTGGAAGTGAAAAGGCCGCCACGGTCCGAACTAATCTCCTTCGGAATACCGTGGAGTGAAACAATTCTGGAGATATATAATTCTGCTAACTGACTAGCAGTGATCGTCTCCTTGACAGGCAGAAAGTGTGCAACTTTAGAAAGTTGGTCGACGACGACAAGAATAGCATCGTGACCCTTCTGTGACCTGTGAAGGCCAGTAATGAAATCCATTTGTACTTTATCCCATTTCCATAAAGGAATAGGTAACGGTTGCAGAATTCCAGCAGGCTTTTGATGTTCTGCTTTAACGCGACGGCAAACATCACATTCAGCAACATATCGAGCAATGTCCTGCTTCATTCTAGACCACCAGTACCTTTGACAGAGATCACGATACATCTTGGTGCTACCCGGATGAATAGACAGCGGGGTATCATGTGCCTCCTTCATGACTTTGTCAGTCATAAGCTCGAAGCGAGGTACCACAATGCCGTTTCTGAAATACAAGGTTCCATCTTCAGACAGCGAGAAATCCCTGTACTTTTCTAGGTGAAGACTCTTCTTCATGAGATCAATTTCAGCATCTTTAGCTTGCGCATTCTTAACAGCTTTCTCAAGATCTGGTTGTATCACAAGATTATTAAGAGAACCCTGTGGAACAATACGCAGATTCAGCTTGCACAGTTCTTCAAAAAGACGAGGTTGAGCTCGACTAACCATGAGGTTGTCGCAATAGGACTTGCGGCTTAAGGCATCAGCCATCACGTTAGCCTTGCCAGGGGTATAGGAAATACCCAAATCATAGTCCGCAATGGCCTCCATCCATCTTTGTTGACGGAGGTTTAGAGATGGCTGAGTGAACAAGTACTTCAGACTTTTATGATCCGTGTATATCTTGCAACGATTACCGAGAAGGTAATGTCGCCACAATTGCAGTGCATATATGACAGCAACTAGTTCTAGATTATGTACCGGATAATTCTCTTCATGTGGGCGCAACTGACGAGAGCCATAAGCAATCACTTTACGCTCTTGCATTAGGACACAGCCTAATCCTTCACGGGATGCGTCACAATAGATCACAAAATCTTTGCGAGAATCCGGTGGAGCAAGTACTGGGGCAGATGTCAGCTTGTCTTTGAGTGTTTGAAAACTTTCTTGACATTTTTCTGTCCATTCAAACATAACGCCTTTGTGAAGCAGATCAGTCAGGGGCTTAGCAATCTTAGAAAAGTTCTCGACAAATCGACGGCAATAGCTTGCAAGGCCGATAAAACTTCTCACTTGCTTGACGTTCTTCGGAGGAGTCCAGTCAAGAATAGCCTGAACTCGTTCTGGGTTAACAGCAATTCCATCCTTGGAAATCACATGTCCAAGGTAAGTTACTTCAGAAAGCCAGAATTCACATTTGGAGTATTTGGCATACAACTGGTGTTCTCGGAGCCTTTCCAGTATAAGACGGAGGTGTTCAGCATGTTCTTCCTTATTCTTTGAATAGACTAGAATATCATCTAGATAAACCACGACGAACTTGTCGAGGTAATCCATGAAGATGTAATTCATCAGACGGGAGAATGTGAATGGAGCATTGGTTAAGCCAAATGACATGACAGTGTACTCATAGGAGCCATAACGAGTAACAAATGCAGTCTTGGGAATATCCTCTTCACGAACATGGATCTGATGATAACCCAACCTCAAGTCGAGTTTAGAAGACACCGATGATCCAGCAAGTTGATCATACAAATCATTGATCCGAGGAAGCGGATACTTATTCTGAATTGTGGCTTGGTTAATGGGCCGATAATCCTGAACCAATCGGTTAGTTCCATCCTTCTTCTTAACAAAGAGTGAAGGTGCTCCCCAAGCAGAGGAACTGGGGCGGATGAAACCCTTCTTAAGTGACGTGTCGATTTCCTCCTTAAGTTCAAGAAGGTGGTGCGGAGGCATCTTATAAGGACGCGTCGCAATAGGGGTAGTGCCAGGTTTCAAGTCGATGACAAACTCGACAGCTCTAGCAGGGGGTATTCCTGGAAGTTCTTTTGGAAATACATCTTGAAAATCACGAACAACTGGAACGTTCTCGATGCCTTCAAGAGGTGAGGCATTCAATGCATTCAGAACATATATCTGAGCTTCGGCGTCCTGAGCTATTCGGGCTGAGTATTTGACTGTCTGGCCAGAAGGGTGTGTGAGGCGGACTGTTTCAGTGGCACAGTCAATCAAAGCTTTATTGGGCTTCAACCAGTCCATACCCAGAATAATGTCTATGTTGGAGGTCTTGAGAGCAATGAGTGAAACGGGGAACATCAATCCTCCAATCAAAATGTGATTACCGTGGCTTACCCTGGCAGTTTGCCAATTAGCCCCGGGTGACTGAATTACTAATGGAGTGGACATCTCCTCGAAAGGGATATCATGACTTCGTGCAAAACTTTCGGACATGAAGGAGTGCGAAGCTCTAGAATCAAAGAGTACAGAAGCTGGGGTTGAATTCAGTAGAAGGGTGCCCAACACAATGTTGGTGTCCTGTCGAGCTTCTTCAGTCTTGACATGGTTGACTTGAACAAGCTGACTAGCAGGTGGTCTGGCATTACGATTTCTGCTAGGGTGGTTTCGACGGCCCCTTTTACAGTCAACAGGACAACGTGATGAATTCTGCGGCTGACCCTGAGGACAGTTGAAAGCACGATGCCCTGGCTGTCCACACTTGCGGCATAAACCATTATTATGGAGAGGAGCTTCAACATTGGGTTGTCCGCCCTAAATCGTCAGCTGTCTCGGCGGCGGAGGCAGACGAGGTGCAACATATGACGGTCTCGGTGCAGGGGCAGGTCGGTGATGTACATTGTGCGGGATCCACACTCGACGCTTCTGAACAGGCTGACCCGAAGACGAACCAACATCACGAGTACTCTTGAGCGACTCCTGGCATTTAGTCAGAGCTGTTTCAACTTGGAAAGATTTGCTGACAAGCGTTGCGAAGTCTATGCAATCATGGACTGCAAGTGCAAGGTTTATGTCAGTACGCAGTCCTTCACGGAATTTATCCTGCTTGCGGGCGTCAGTGCAGACGTCATCTTCAGCATAGCGGGACAATTCAAGAAATTTCCTCTGATATTCATCCACAGTCATTTTGCCCTGTGAGAGTTTGCGAAACTCTTGCTTCTTCTGGTCCATCAGACCTTGAGGAATGTACCGTGCACGAAAAGATGACTGAAATTCCTGCCAAGTGGTTACAGTCTCTGCAGGCAACATATCCTTGTGGCTTTCCCACCATTGAGCAGCTGGACCCTTTAAGTGGAATGTCGCAAAGGTGATGTAACTGTCAGGGGCAACATTAGCTGACTCCATTTCAAATAGGATGTCACGAAGGCAATCATCAGCATCCATAGGATTGGTGGAGTTGCGGAAAACGGACGGGTTGAGGCGCACAAATTCTGGCAGCGAGATCGGTCCAGGCTCCTGACGAGCCTCGTTGCGTTCCAAACGTCTTACCAGACTCTCGTTGAGCTGACGGTTCAATTCAAACTGCTGCATCATTGCGGCAATATAAGGTGGAGGTGGAGGATCGTCAGCCATCCTGCCAATTCAACAGGGGCAGTTTAGTAGTAACAACTGCATGTGTATGGAGTTCATGATGTAACATGGGAAATGAACAAGAAGGAATTAGGTGCATATTAGTAGTCATTAAAGACATACAGAACGATGCACGAAATTGGACACAAACGGCGGTAGGAGTTCGAAAATGCACGCGGCTAGACAAACTAGGCGGCGCGCAGGCACGCGGCAAGGAAGTACACAATGAGACATAGCAAAGGCTACATCAACGTCGGAGAAAACTGTTGGAGCGAGGAATCTGCAAGTGACAACATAGGGTGCCCTCGATAAGAGGATCCTGCAAGCAGAACCTGGCCCGCAATCTTGAAGGAAGGGGGAAATTTCAGAACACCGGGTGGATGTGATCGCGAGAACCTAATGTTGGAGTTAGTAAAATTTTAACCCGAATAGGAGAGAGATCAGAGTCCCAGAGTAAAGGTCGAGGAGTAAAAGATCCTAATACCACCCAATTGGCGACGTGGGCCCGTAAGCCACACAGCCAAGTTAGAAAAATAGTTTTCGGTTACTAGACTCAACTTCAACCAAGGAATTGGAAGGGGGATCCTACAGGCAGTCGGCTCTGACACCAACTTGTGGCGCCCCATGCTCGATCATGCACTAATCATACACGCAAATGCACACGATCAAGCCTAAGGACTCACGGGAAGATATCACAACACAACTCTAAAGCATAAATAAAGTCATACAAGCTTTATATTAGAAGCCAGGGGCCTCGAGGGCTCGAATACATAAGCTTGCATACAAGCGTCAGCGGAAGCATCAGATATCTGAGTACAGATATTAAAAGAGAAACAGAAAGGCCTTTAGAAAGGCGGGACAAAAATAAAACACTACGATTGAAAGGCGCAGGCCTCCTGCCTAGGACCCTTCGATCCTACTCCTGGTCGTCAGCCAACTCGTAGAAGCAACCACCCTCGGGGTAGTAGTAGTAGTCGATCGTCAGCGGGGGCAGCTGTCTCAGGGGGCTCCGTCATCTGGTCACGACAAACTGATATGGGGAGAAAAAGAAAACAAAGCAACCGTGAGTACTCCGAAGTACTCAGCAAGCAAGGATCTACACTACATATGCAACATTATCAAGGAAGGCTGTATATGTGGACTGGGCTGCAGAAATGCCAGAATAGAGAGAAGGCCTAGTCCTATCGAAGACTAGCATCTTCAGCGGTCTTGCAGCAATAGAAGAGAGTAGAACAGTACAATATAATGTAGCAGTATCATTAAGTCTCAACCTCACCCAGAGATCCTTTCTCGACTCCCTGCGAGAAAGCAATCCCAGAGCCATACAGTCATCAACCTCGTCCGGAGATCCCTTCTTGACTCCCTGCGAGAAGCAATCCTAGAGCCATATATCCAGGTATCATCTCACGTTCTAGTTGTGTCGATCGTGATACAACTCCGAGTGTCCTTTACCGTAGGACCGGCTATCGATAGATGTGTTCTTCCCTGCAGGGGTGCACCAACTTACCCAACACGCTCGATTAACTCCGGCCGGACACACTTTCCTGGGTCATGCCCGGCCTCGGCCAAACGATACACCGCAACCCTACCTACAGCTCAGCAGAGAGGTCCCCGTCGGTCTACATCGTAAGCGCAAGGGGGTCTTGGCCATCGCCCCTCGCCCTCCGGGTCATTGCGTGCCGGGCGAACCAGGCTCCACCCCTCAGGATGGTGCCGGCCCAGCCCGGCCGCAGTGCTGAACTAGACGTCTGACAGAGCTTTCGGCTGATGCTACGATGCAGAACGCCCATACTATGCCCACGTGATGGTTAGTGCTATCAGACCAGAGGCCTGCTCGGATCAAATATCCAAATCGTTAGTAGACTAGGGCTTGCGGTAACGAGCAGAGACTCACGAAAGATGTGACCCCGTCGCCCCGTCTCGAGGACCTGCGACAAGGGCCAAGAATGCCCGGCCGCGCCTCGTATTCATTACTCAGGCACCATCCAGGTCAACCCGTCTCCACAACACTCGCCACTTAGGCTCACGCGGGTACCCCTCAGGGTCGACCCGCCGTTCCAAGTAACAGTGTAAAGTCCAAGTATCCGTGTTTCCATAACATCAGGGGAATCCGAGGTATCACCCTCGTTGGATTCCTACTTGATGTATCCGTCAAGGTGAACTCGGAGGAATCACCCTCGTGGTTCACACTTGAAGTGTTGCGTGACAGGGTCATATCGGCAGTGGAGAAGGAGGAATCACCCTCGATGACCACGACCGAATAGCTACTCTACAGAGTTAACATCAGAAGTGCTACACGAGGTATCACCCTCGGCACTCGATAGTAACGCTGCAGTGTCGTTACAACTAAGGGGGGGTGATGTGCGGTGCCGGGGCCTGGTCTTCAATCCCGTTGATCGGGTCTTCGGATAATCCAGCGGGGCAGTCGGGATAAGTGGGGTCACTGATAGGTCTCTATCCAGCCTATACTAGACAGTTTAGGATATGCAGGTAATTATCAACAGCAAGTTACAATAAACAGGCTATGCATCAGAATAGGTAAAGCAGTAGCAGCAGCAATTCTAATGCAAGCATGAGAAACTAGAATGGGCGATATCGGGATGATCAAAGGGGGGGGGGGGCTTGCCTGGTTGCTATGGCAAAGGCAAGGTTGTCAACGGTGTCGACGGGCTCCGGAGCTGCGTCAGTCTCGGGGACTACGTCGGTACCGAAATCTACCGAAAAGAAGTAACGGAGGGGAAGCACAATAAATAACAGAGCAATCAAAGCATCACAAAGCGTAGCATGGTAAATACGCGGTGCTAGGGGTGACCTAACGTATGGTTGCACGTCACCGGGGAAGGGGGAATCCATCCAGAAATGTTTTCCCGGTTCCGGACATTTGTCAGACAGACGACCGGAGGGGAACGGTTCCATGTTCGGATAGTTAGGGACGTGTGACGAACGAACGGACCACGTATTCGGATTCATCTCGTCGTTCTGAGCAACTTTCATGTACAAGGTATTTTAATCCGAGTTACGGTTTATTTTATATTAAATTTCAAAGATTTAAACAAATTCTGGAATTATTTAATTAATTAAATTAGAATTATCCGAAACAGTGTATGCTCACGTCATCATAACATCAGCATGACATCAGCAGCCTGTTTAGTTAATTAACAGTAGTTAATCAGGTTAATTAAATCATTAAGTTAATTAAACTTAATTAGTTATTTAAACAAAATTAATTAGGTTAATTAATTAATTAGTTAATATTTAAACTTTATTTTTATTTTTATTCAATTTTATTTTTCGTTTTTTTTACACCGGGGCGTGGGGCCCCGCTGGCAGTGGCACACCCGACCACTGGAGCGGGCGACGGGTTACGGGCAGAGCCAGGCGCGAGCGCTGGGCGCCCGACTGGGGGGGGGGGGCCTGGCGCTAGCACGGGCGAGGCCATCGGCGCGGCCGTCGGCACGGGGAGCGGCGAGGCGCGGCCGGAGTGAGCGAGCGGGCTGGAGGCCACGGGCGGGCGAGGTCGTGCGGTGTGGGCGGCGCGCAGCGTGCGGCTGGAGTGGCCGAGGCGGGCGTGGGCCAGGGCAAGCGGCAGCAGGGGGAAGCGGGGCACGGCGGCGCGGAATGGCGAGCTCAGGCGAGTGGCGGAGGCGGGCGGGCATCAAGCGGGGCAGCGCGTCTGCGGGCGCGCGAGGGCGGCGCTGGGCGCGAGCAGGCACTTTGGGGCCCAGCGCGCGGCCGGAGCCCATTGCTCACCGCAAGCGCCGGCGCGTGTGCCGTGCCGCTCGGCCAGGGCGCGAGCGGGGTGCGGCGCCGTTCGGGACGGGGAGCGGGGAGGCGGAGGCCGGGGCCTCACCAGCGGCTGTAGGGGAGAGGGGCGGCGAGCTCGGGGTCGCCGGTGGGAGGAGGACGAGGAAGCGGCGTGTGACGGGTGGCGAGGTGGCATCGAGCGGCGGTCGACGGCTACGGGCGCAGCGGCGGGGTCGGTCGAGATGGGCTCCTCCCATCCAGAACCAGATGGGGGGGGGACGGAGTGGATCGAGATGGGGGGGGGGGGGGATTAGGGTTTCGGGGTGAGGGGAGGGGGCACATATAGACCAGGGGAAATGGGCCGGCCTGGTGGCTGGCGGTCCAGCTGGGCCACGGCCCAGTGGGGGGGGGGTGTATGTTCCTTTTCTTTCTTTTTCTTTTTAGTTTCTGTTTTGCCTTTTATTTTTATTTCAAAACACTTTTATAAAATATGAAACTTGCCCATATAATAACAGTGCATTATTAGCCACTTTTAGAAATTGGTTTGGTGTCCATATCTTTTTATTTGGATTTTATTTAATTGAAAAAGGATTAAATAGTGCTGTTTTGCTACTGATCCTAGTTGTTTGAGTCCTTTTACAATTCCAATAAATGTTGCTATTATTTTTTTATAAATACCTTGGGAATATTTGCAACATGATTCACATTTTTGTTTTCCAATTTGAGCAACTTTTATTTTCACTTTAGTTTGAATTTTCATTTTGATTTGAATAGGAGATGAGATATGCTATTAATGATGATTAAGCACTGTGGGTCATGATGACTTGGCATAATCAATAGGGTGATTACTGTAGCTTAATACATGGGGTGTTACACTTCGGCTATTTGCTTCACGAGCGTACCTAAGTATCTATTTCCTTATGATCCCTGCTGTTTAATGCAAATATTTTCTTATATTCAGGTGACAACCTTTCTGCTTCTGTGACCAATATAGATAAGAAATCCATTTATATTGCTCAATATATGATCGTTAATGAATATCCCAGAAGAACTAAAAGGGAAGTTAATACTTTATGAAATCCAAGTTTAACAATATTATTGTATATGCCATCATATCCACATTGGCTTACTTCGTCTTCTAAACATTCTATTTTTTCCATCTGAAAATCAATTTAAGTCATTCTATCATTTGTAATACAATCCACATTGCATTATCTTTCCATACTCACTACTAACATCGCTTCTAACTCGCTTTTTGCGTCATTGGCGCAACCAGGTCATCTAGTGGTAGTAAAGAAGGAATTGCTCTTATTTCGACAGAGTTGTGGATTGGATAGTTGTTGATGAGTTGTGACATTATGTTTTCTCCAAATTCTTATGATATTTTGAGATGAAGATGGTATAGTATATCTTTATTTGAGATGATATTTCGATCAAGTGGCTACTGAAGAGACTGTCAAAGAAAGGGACACATACCACAGACTTCTCCAAACCTGTCAGTACTTTTCCATTTGAACTGTGCATGGTATTGTGATAGACAACTAATATGCTCGCGCTTTCTTTCTTCTACTCAACAGAGAATTCAAGTTTTCAACCTAACATGCCCACAATAAATAAAATATCTGCCTTTGCCAACTCTCGAAACCTTGGCAGAGTTCATCCTCTTACATAAACTCTTCATGTTCTTCTCTACCATGTCGCATGTCTTATATAAGTAAAGTTTTGATGTTATGTGTTGCTCAGGAATTGTATTTGTATGCTCTAATAGTATTGCTCAAGCGTGTTGCTCAAGGAAAATGGTAAAGATTGTTAGGAATGATAGGCAACGGGACTATTGGGAACAGAAGGTTGGAGGGAGGTCGTGTGCACAAAGTGGTGTGTATGTCAGAGTTACATCTCCATGTAATCAAGCTACTAGTTACATCCAGGTCCAAGAAACAGGGAAGACAACAAAGATAAAAATGATGAGAAGATATGGAACCTCAAGGAACGTGGAGGACCTCTAAACCTTGAGCACGCAAAAAAATCTAACCGAATGTAGAAAAAAACACCGGCTACGTGATCTTTCACAGTGTTTCATGTTGGATAGGGTTGATCGCCCATCTGCTGCACTAGCCTGACACATGATCATGAAGGTTAGCGTGTAAGCATGCACATGCCACAAGGGATATCCAAGCAATCTAGCCCATCATATGTGGATGTACAAATTACAATTCATGTCGTTTCCAAACGAGGAATTTATTCCCTTTTGTATGAGTAATTGTAAACTTAATTTAGATATTATCAGCTTCATCGAAATAAAATTTGGGACTGGATAGCTATTTTGTACAATATTCTTGGGGTTGCGGATTTTATTTTTGAGCAATTGACGTGCGTCCAGTGTTATTGTCAGGAAAAAGAAATAAATGTCTTCAAAGTTGGTTGCGTAAGAAAGACATGTCTTCGGAGTTTACAATATCTCCACGCATGAATTCTTGTGTGTACTACTTTTCACGTGCATCATACATACTAAAAATAACATTTTTTAATCAAAAAAATCTCATTTCATATATTTATGTCGAACCAAAAAATCTGAAAGTTTTCTCCACATTGTAGTAAGAATGTTTTGGTATCTTGCAAAGTTTGAAGTTTATATGTTGTTTTATTTGAAAGAAATAAAAAAGTTTGAGGTTAGTTGTCTTGCACGGATCTCAAAGCTGTATTGAAGAATAAAAATAAAAGGTGTCCAGGAGCCGGAGCTAAAAAAATCCACATCTGGCGATGTGCGCCTGCTGTCCTTGCTGCTCCTGCTGGGAGTTGCGCCATTCCTTCACCCAGTGGCATGCGATGCCGCAGTACCGGCTGTCACCTTTGCGCCTCGGTGTTGATGCACTGCCACTCCCAGGGCCGTCGTGTCCATTGCCTTGGCCACGAACGCCGCCGCCCAAGAAAACTTTTGGTTTTGCGTTGGCGCGTCCATGCCGCTCTCCACCTCTGGACGAGCCACCGCCATGGTCGCGTTGTCTCTGATGCGCCATCCACTCCTCTTCAATAACGAGCAGCTGCTGGAATTTGATCTATTTTGCGTCAGCCCAATAACCATTTTCATAATTCCTAATAAATTCTAGATGCTCATTTAGCCGATTCATACAAGGCAAGAGGCGAAACCAAAGTTTAATTTCACATTGCTAGTTTGGTAGAAGTTAGACCTTCTTATGAGGAATATTATTTCTCCACATGTATGAGCATGAAAACAACATGCGCGCTTCTTTGCCACCCGCCTTGCTTAGTTTTTGGCACGCATGACTGGTATATGAAAGGTCACACAGGAAGTGAAATGTTTTTGCTACAATGGAGATTGAGTATGAATACTTGCCATGCATAATTGGCATATATGAAACGTCGCACGGGAGCTGAAACGTTTTTTGATATGGTGAAGATTGAATCTGAACGCTGCACTTTTCGGTTGTTGCATATTTGCTCCGCCTCCTGTCCCTTTGTTTCATCTCCTGGCGTTGCTCATTCGCTTTCTCCTCCCGTGTCTATAAAAGAAAGGTCGCTCCTCTCCAGAGAGACACATCAGAATATCATCTGCCTCACACCACCGAGTTCCAAGCACCGAGATATTGCTCGGTTCTTCCTCATCCCGGCTTGCGACATGCACCGCAGGTCGGGACAGTAGGCCTCTGAAACCCCGCCACTTCGATTCTTGAACGCGAGAAGGGTGATAAGGTTTTTGAGGAGCGCTCTGCGCGACTACTGAACTCTTCATCACGGATGCCACAGACGCCGACAATCACTTTCCCAACGACGACTTCGGCCTCGACATCGACAACCTCTTCGACGACATGGACGACAACATCGATGCCAACGCTAATGCTTCCTTTGCTACTCAGTATGTGTAACATCCTAAAATTCTAAATTTTGGAATGTTATATTAAATAAATAGTTTAGATTGTTTGTGTGATTGTGGTGTGGTTGCTTGTGTGAAATTGAGTGAAATTTGGAAACTTTTTGAAAGTTGAATGAGAGGGAATAAAATGACTTTCCCAAAACTTTCACCTTGCATTTATGATCTCCTTGAATTCAAATTTATTTCATTACAAACCCTAGAGTGAAGATAACATGACTTCTTCTATTTTAAAAAGGGTTTTGAAAAGATTTGAATTCCATTTGGAAATATTCCAAATTCGAAAACTTTATGCAACTCAATGATTTTCATGAGAGGAGATAAAATGACTTCTTCAAATTATATGAAATATGAGTTGGAAGTTTAAAACAATCAAATTTAAAGTCCCTTTGATGGTATTTTGAAAACCATTTTTTATTTGGAGTTATTTGGGTTTTATTCAAATTATTTTTCTCCAAAAATAAAATATATGGAAATTAGGGTAAAATGATTCCCTTCAATATAAAATTAGAGGGAAATAAATTTGAAATCATTTTGGTATTTTTAAAATGATTTTTATTAGGTTTTATTGCAGCAGTAGCACTGTTTGCTTTATTTAAATTTTTGTGAAATTTATTTGCCGCTGAAAATATGTTCATCTTTTAGGAAATCTTTTTCTGAAAATTTTGATATATAATATGCCTATGGAAATTTTTCTTATTTTCCGTTTACCTTTTTTTGTTTTTATTCTAAAAAAAAAAACTGTACGAGCGACCGACTGCTATCCTTCGCCAGCGTGCGCAACATAGCTAGCAGGTCGGACTATATTATTTTTCTAGTTGTCCTTTAATTTATTTATTTTCTGTTAAAAAAAAAAAACTCCGCGCACGCACACATGCGCGCACACACGCAGGCCGGCCGAAGGCCCATGCGGCGTCGTTTCTTTTCTTTGTTTTTCCTATATCTTTCGTCTGCCTTTTGTTTACGTTTAGTCCCACATTGCCTAGCTTTTGACCTCTAAGCCTCCTTTCCACCTATAAATATAGACCCATAGAGCCTCCAAAAATCATCCGATTCGGGTTAAATCAATATATTTTGGTTTGACTAGATTCACTAAATAAAAATATTTTTCTTCTCTCCGGCGGGACTTCTGAAAGTTGTCTTCTCTCTCGGAAGTCATCTTTTCTCTACCTTATAAAGGTATCTTTCTTCGTATTTTTTTATATACTCCCGTAGCTTATTATTTCTAGACTAGTACGGTAGAATAATTAGATTTATAAATTAGTCCTTGTATTTACATTTTAGGACTAGAATTCTTTTAGCCATAACTCTTTTTCTTCCGTAAAACAGCTTGGCCCTGATTTTTCAAATAGCCATAACTTTTTACTCGTTCATCCAAATTAGACGAAACTAACGTCTACATTTTCGTCTTGACTCCACCTATCTAGTAAATCTATCCAATACACTTTTTGCAACTTTCAAATTTCGAAATTTGTTCAGATTCATATTCAAACTTGTTTTGGCTATAACTTGAGTTTCGTAACTCCGATTTAATTGATTCTTTTTGCAAATTAAAGCTCTTGACCTAAACTTTCTGATAAGACCAAATCCACCCAATTTTGGTACTGTTAGAAATTGTTTTCTGTTGCAAGAGTTAATTGCTAGTTTTCGAAGTTTTTCGAGATCTTTTCTTCGATTCTTTTGCATGAGTGCTTATGTATGCAATTGCTTGCTCACGTTAGATTGAACGGAGTGTGACGAGTAGAACTATCAGGAATTATGAGTGCGAAGGATCTTCATCAACAGTACAAGGCAAGTTCACACTTTGATCATACTCTTCTATACCCAGTTTTTATGCATTAGTTTTATCCTCAAACACTACATGACTAGGATGTGATTAACTTGTGGGTATTGGGAAGTAGATGATGAGGTAGAACCTATTGCCCTTTTTAATATCAAACCCTTGGGAGTTACTTCCACGCTATGCTTATGTTGCCATGCTATGCTCGTAGACGTGGATTGGGTTTTGAGTGTATCCATGACAGATGTGAGATTTTAATTAATGGTTCAACTTAAGGTGGCAACTTTAATACACATCTGGGTGGATTGCTTGTTTGGGCACCTGGGGATATACCAGTGTTGTCCTAGGAGATCCCGGGGATATACCGTGTGATCCTCCTACGGTCCGCCACCCAGGCTCAAAGGGATCATAAGATTATTCATGCTAGAAACTTCCGTGTGCAGCCACAAGCTATTATGGGCTCTAGCATAGTTGAGTATGTTGCAGGACCTCTTTCAGTGGTAGGCTAGCAGATGTAGGGGAAAGTAGGTGTAACTGTCTACCCAGAGTAAAGAGTAAATGTTTCTGAAAGACTGTGTCTCGGTCATCCGTTTCTCAAACACCATGTAGTGCGAGAAATCCAACGGAGGAGATCGAGTCTTGTGGGGAAAAGTGCACAAACCTCTGCAGAGTGTAAAAACTAATCATGATTAGCCGTGTCCCCGGTTATGGACATCTTGAGTATCTGGTTCTTGGATTTTCATATTGAATCTCATCACTCTAAATTAATTTGTCGGGTTTAACGATTACTTTTAATTGGGATTGAGAGGGGGATTTACCTTCTCAATGTTTCAACCACCATGATAGTTAAATAAAATAAATTCCTTTGTTGTAGGAAAAAAATTAGCTTTTCGCAAAATCATGTTAAACCTAGAGCCTCCACCAGCCATATATGCATATAGTGATAGCTATTATTCATCATTATCCTATGGTGTGAATTTGCCAGTACATTCAATGTACTGACCTACATGGCTGCAACGTCTCATGTTGCAGGAATTCTTACGACGAGTAAGTGATACGTTAGGGTTACGATTTCTACACTCAACTTTGCCGTTGGTGTTGATGGGAATCCACAACCTTGTTGTTACTTCCGCTATATGGATTGAGGTAATAGTATTTACGTTACTTTATACATGTGATTTACCTCTGTTATAAATCCTCGAGTACTGTGTGTGTCAGCATACCGATCCAGGGATGACACTTAAGCACAGAGACTTTGATCCATTCGGGTCGGGTCGCTACAAGATGGTATCAGAGCACATGTTGACTGTAGTACGTGACCCCTAGAAACTGGCAAGCCCATTGGAAAGATTTTCTCTAAACTTTATTTTCAAAAGAGATCCCTTAAGTCTCATCTTTTCTAAAGCTTTACCAAGTATTTCCCTCTCATCTCAAATAGTTAGACTATACCCTTTCCCCTCTTGACCACACGAAGGTTCAACTGATGAGACCAATCCAAGAAGTACAAGATATCGGACAACTAAGACCACTTCGGAATGAAGAGGATTTTACCGTGCATTATAATAATGGAAACTACAACAGTTGAAGACTCCGAAGACTAGGAGAATTTGAAGTTTCTGAAGAATTTCCAGATTGGTATGACCTAGGAAGGCTACCCTTAAGGAATTTGTCAGACTATTGAAGCTGTCAATACCCGAGATCAAGGTGTGTCGGAGAAAGACCGGAACATGGAGCGTTAAAACTCAAAGTTTTTGTCAAGAAAACCCTAAGGCAGGAGATATCAACTATGGAATGATAGCTCATGGCAATGACAAGGGCAGAAACACTGCTATCCATGATGTTATCGCCCGCTTATGCTATTGTCGCCGTGCTGAGTTAAGCATGCATTTCGTCGGAAGGATTGGATGACAAAAGGGCTAATGGAGCATCTATCAGCAAAAGATGAAGTTTAACCTTAGCTGGTGTATCGACAGGATCTGGAGTATTACATCGAGAATTTTAAGATGGACCTTCAGGAAGCCGTATTTGACAAGGAAGCATTTCGTGAAGAACTCAGGACCCAGAAGCTGAAAGTAGCCAAGCTGGAGGAGCAAAACCTCGAGATACCGGAGATTCGTCAGGAACTGGAAGACAGTAGGACCAGGGTTCATGCCAAGGATGTTGAAACCCAGAAGTTTGGAACGCAACTCCAGAATATTAAAGGACGTCACGAGAGACTTCGCGTCAACAGAGATGATCTGGCAAAAGAACTTGAGAAGGTCAAGCACGATCGGAAGAAGCCCATCGGAGACATGAACAAGACTTGAAGAGTTTGGCGACTTTGAAGATTTATTGACCTTTAGAAGACCAAACCCCTGTTATATACTTACGTTAGATACGACGATTGTGAGAGCTGTCATTTGTTTGATGTTTTTCCGACAGCCACAAAATAAAAATCTGCCTCTTCAAAACTGTTGTTTGTATTGTGTGTATCCCTCTCTATCTCTCTTATCCCACCCCAAACCCTTGGAACCAATAGAGGATGAATGGAGATGAACTCATATTTTCTGGACCAATGACTCAATTGGAGACGGACTGATGGATTCAAAACATGGAAGATCACATGAAGAATAACACTATAGCCGGAAAGGATATGGCCCAGCATGCTCTTCAGTGCTTTGAAAGAGGTGCTGCTACTTGGTGGAGGATGTACCAAACCATCAATGGATGGCAAAGAGTAACCACTTGGAAAGAATTTAAGTTGACTCTGCTAAAGTCTCGGCTTGTGTCCCAGAAGTTGAAGCCTTATGGAAATGATATGAAGAAACCTTGTGCATGCAAGCTCTGTGGAGAAATAGGACACAACCATAAAGAACACAAGGATGAATGCCCTCATTGTGAAGAGAGTCACCCAGCTGAAGAAAGCCCAACTAGGCAGATTACTCGTTTCTTGTGTGAAGGGACTACCCACTACCCTGCTCAGTGTCACATTTACCCCATAGTACAACGAACCATCCAGCATAAGAAAGAAGCAATGAAAGGAGCCCCATGGAAATTTTAGAAGAACCTGTGATGAAGGAAGAGGTGGAGGACACACCCGAAGAAGACCCAATTAAACTCTGCACCAAGTCATGCTATTCATGTGGAGAAGAAGGACACATCTCCCAGAATTGTATGAATGGGGACCTAGTAGCATTTCCGACAGTAGAAGTAGAGTATGACCCACAGGAAATAGAAGCCCTGATTGGCACGGAAAAGTCCAGGAAGAGAAATAGATTGGATTCCAAGAACAACCAAATTTCTACAAAGAAGGACCTGAGTCATATCACATGTTTTAGGTGCAAAGATTCAGGACACTACTTCAGCGGTTGCCCAAAAAGGAAGCCGAGGACCCAAGGAGGCTATGTAATCACCAGGAAACCTCGAGACTTGTCAGAAGTAATATGTTTCTGCTGTAATGAAGCATGTCACTTTGCCAGAGATTGTCCCAATGAGAAGGAGACTTGTGCTAAATAGTTGTGTCGAAAAAGAAATATAGTAGTAGTAGTGGGAACAATTCTTTTTGAGGTATTGAGTTGAGGCCTGTAATGGAAATGCAGGAGATTGTAAAAATTTGAGAATCAATAAAGTTAGCATTATTGTTGGTACTGATTTGGATTTTATGAGTTGTTACTCTATGAAGAAAGATTTTGACCATTTTCGAGGATATGAGAAATATGGTCTACGGATGAATTTGTGCAGTTCAAGGGTGGTAGTACCCTGTGAGGACACTTGACCTCTGGAAAAGATAATGATATTCCACGGAGTGGATTTCGGACGAAATAAGTATGAGTTTTGTCTCGATATGTGGGATATCCCAAGAATATGAAGGGATGAAGTACTATTGGATATAAAGGAGGTAGAAGGTTGGCAATATGGAGCAATTGTAACTCCCTGATGAGTCTGTGTAATCCCTTCTTAGTTTGGTACCGATAGAAGGAAGGGAGACAGTACAATGGGATGGATTTAAGAATGCTAGGAAGCTGGATGTTGGAATAATGATCAGTTGCCCCGATGATGAGTTCAAGGTTTACAAGTGATGAGATGGGCCATAACCCACAGGCCCTAGGACCTACCAAGAAGCAAGCACACTCTTGCTGAAGGAAAAACCCTGGAAGAAGATACGACTTTATCAACAGACGATCTTATAGGAGTTAACGCAAAACCTGAGAGAGGTGAAGAAACGATAGATGTTCGTTTGGCTTGCAGAATCAATGGATTTATCCGAACTTAGTTCGTCGACAAGAGAAATTCTGCAATGCTTGTGAGGATGACCGAGTGATAGAATGCGAGATTCGCTAAACCATATACAAAGTAATGATTTGGGTGCGGGATGGATTGATCACCATACCGACTTACTCTTATTATTCGCCTTGCTATATGGGATGGTAAATCTGAGTGACTTACCCATAGTAGAGCGACGACGATCAAAACCTTGTTTAAACCATAGAATGGTGTGACAATTTTTCCCCTTGTACACGGCAGTTGTTGCCAACCGTAGGTTATGCGGTGAGGTTCAACCCAGACTCATTTCCTGCAGGAGAAACCATAAATTGTTGACCACCATGAGATATCGATAGTTGTTTAGTATTGGCGCCAGACCCGTCAGCTAAGAAGACCCGGTAACAGAAGAACCTTACCAAGATGAAAGGACACGGGAATTGAGGAAAATAGTTATGCCCCTACCGGAAGAGCCAGAGTAGGATTTTTCCCGAGGATCTCAGAGGACTGACCCTGTCAACAATAAGGATGGAGTATATAAGTTTTGATGGAACCGTAACAATGCTTCTAAGGGTGGTAGCACCCCAGACCTTCATGACAATCGATGGATTTTGAGGAGACCCCCGACCCTAACCTATTTCTTGCTAGCCTCTCCGAATCTCGAGGACGAGATTCATTTTAAGGGTGGTAGGTTTGTAACATCCCAAAATTCTAAATTTTGGAATGTTATATTAAATAAATAGTTTAGATTGTTTGTGTGATTGTGGTGTGGTTGCTTGTGTGAAATTGAGTGAAATTTGGAAACTTTTTGAAAGTTGAATGAGAGGGAATAAAATGACTTTCCCAAAACTTTCACCTTGCATTTATGATCTCCTTGAATTCAAATTTATTTCATTACAAACCCTAGAGTGAAGATAACATGACTTCTTCTATTTTAAAAAGGGTTTTGAAAAGATTTGAATTCCATTTGGAAATATTCCAAATTCGAAAACTTTATGCAACTCAATGATTTTCATGAGAGGAGATAAAATGACTTCTTCCAATTATTGAAATATGAGTTGAAGTTTAAAACAATCAATTTAAAGTCCCTTTGATGGTATTTTGAAAACCATTTTTTATTTGGAGTTATTTGGGTTTTATTCAAATTATTTTTCTCCAAAAATAAATATATGGAAATTAGGGTAAAATGATTCCCTTCAATATAAAATTAGAGGGAAATAAATTTGAAATCATTTTGGTATTTTTAAAATGATTTTTTGGTTTTATTGCAGCAGTAGCACTGTTTGCTTTATTTAAATTTTTGTGAAATTTATTTGCCCTGAAAATATGTTCATCTTTTAGGAAATCTTTTTCTGAAAATTTTGATATATAATATCCTATGGAAATTTTTCTTATTTTCCGTTTACCTTTTTTTTGTTTTTATTCTAAAAAAAAAAAAAAAAAAAAACCTTTACGCGCGTGACCGATCTGCTATCCTTCGCCAGCGTGCGCAACATAGCTAGCAGGTCGGACTATATTATTTTTCCAGTTGTCCTTTAATTTATTTATTTTCTGTTAAAAAAAAAAAACTCCGCGCACGCACACATGCGCGCACACGCGCAGGCCGGCCAAAGGCCCATGCGGCGTCGTTTCTTTTCTTTGTTTTTCCTATATCTTTCGTCTGCCTTTTGTTTACGTTTAGTCCCACGTTGCCTAGCTTTTGACCTCTAAGCCTCCTTTCCACCTATAAATATAGACCCATAGAGCCTCCAAAAATCATCCTATTCGGGTTAAATCAATATATTTTGGTTTGACTAGATTCACTAAATAAAAATATTTTTCTTCTCTCCGGCGGGACTTCTGAAAGTTGTCTTCTCTCTCGGAAGTCATCTTTTCTCTACCTTATAAAGGTATCTTTCTTCGTATTTTTTTTATATACTCCCGTAGCTTATTATTTCTAGACTAGTACGGTAGAATAATTAGATTTATAAATTAGTCCTTGTATTTACATTTTAGGACTAGAATTCTTATAGCCATAACTCTTTTTCTTCCGTAAAACAGCTTGGCCCTGATTTTTCAAATAGCCATAACTTTTTACTCGTTCATCCAAATTAGACGAAACCAACTTCTACATTTTCGTCTTGACTCCACCTATCTAGTGAATCTATCCAATACACTTTTTGCAACTTTCAAATTTCGAAATTTGTTCTGATTCATATTCAAATTTGTTTTGGCTATAACTTGAGTTTCGTAACTCCGATTTAATTGATTCTTTTTGCAAATTAAAGCTCTTGACCTAAACTTTCTGATAAGGCCAAATCCACCCAATTTTGGTACTGTTAGAAATTGTTTTCTGTTGCAAGAGTTAATTGCTAGTTTTCGAAGTTTTTCGAGATCTTTTCTTCGATTCTTTTGCATGAGTGCTTATGTATGCAATTGCTTGCTCACGTTAGATTGAACGGAGTGTGATGAGTAGAACTATCAGGAATTATGAGTGCGAAGGATCTTCATCAACAGTACAAGGCAAGTTCACACTTTGATCATACTCTTCTATACCCAGTTTTTATGCATTAGTTTTATCCTCAAACACTACATGACTAGGATGTGATTAACTTGTGGGTATTGGGAAGTAGATGATGAGGTAGAACCTATTGCCCTTTTAATAACAAACCCTTGGGAGTTCTTCTACGCTATGCTTATGTTGCCATGCTATGCTCGTAGACGTGGATTGGGTTTGAGTGTATCCATGACAGATGTGAGATTTTTAATTAATGGTTAACTTAAGGTGGCTACTTAAACACACATCTGGGTGGATTGCTTGTTTGGGCACCTGGGGATATACCAGTGTTGTCCTAGGAGATCCCGGGGATATACCGTGTGATCCTCCTACGGTCCGCCACCCAGGCTCAAAGGGATCATAAGATTATTCATGCTAGAAACTTCCGTATGCAGCCACAAGCTATTATGGGCTCTAGCATAGTTGAGTATGTTACATGACCTCTTTCAGTGGTAGGCTAGCAGATGTAGGGGAAAGTAGGTGTAACTGTCTACCCAGAGTAAAGAGTAAATGTTTCTGAAAGACTGTGTCTCGGTCATCCGTTTCTCAAACACCATGTAATGCGAGAAATCCAACGGAGGAGATCGAGTCTTGTGGGGAAAAGTGCACAAACCTCTGCAGAGTGTAAAAACTAATCATGATTAGCCGTGTCCCCGGTTATGGACATCTTGAGTATCTGGTTCTTGGATTTTCATATTGAATCTCATCACTCTAAATTAATTTGTCGGGTTTAACGATTACTTTTAATTGAGATTGAGAGGGGGATTTACCTTCTCAATGTTTCAACCACCATGATAGTTAAATAAAATAAATTCCTTTGTTGTAGGAAAAAAATTAGCTTTTCGCAAAATCATGTTAAACCTAGAGCCTCCACCAGCCATATATGCATATAGTGATAGCTATTATTCATCATTATCCTATGGTGTGAATTTGCCAGTACATTCAATGTACTGACCTACATGGCTGCAACGTCTCATGTTGCAGGAATTCTTACGACGAGTAAGTGATACGTTAGGGTTACGATTTCTACACTCAACTTTGCCGTTGGTGTTGATGGGAATCCACAACCTTGTTGTTACTTCCGCTATATGGATTGAGGTAATAGTATTTACGTTACTTTATACATGTGATTTACCTCTGTTATAAATCCTCGAGTACTGTGTGTGTCAGCATACCGATCCAGGGATGACACTTAAGCACAGAGACTTTGATCCATTCGGGTCGGGTCGCTACAGTATGTGTTCATGTCTCTTCTATTCGAGATCATTCTAGAATTTCTTGTTCAAGCGTTTGAACTAGACATGTTCTGTTTAGGTTCCCAACTACAAATGATATTTGCATATTCTGTTAGATTGCATGACTTGTCTTATCTTTGTCATTCTAGTCATGTTTTATCTACTGTTTCTGCTAATTAAATCATATGGCAAATTGCTCATATTTCCAACACCAGGCGACCACCAGGCACAGGTGCCTTTGCACTCTTCAACAACGAGCAGGCACCCACACAACTCCTCCAGAGAGCTGTTTGGTGTCGACCAGAGACTCGATCGCCACCGCCATGTCGCGGTATAGACGTGGCACGATCCGTAGGACCTTGAGGACCGCCTTGTGTTCATCCACCGGGTGACCCGAGCTCGTCAACGATGGCACTCAGTCGCATGATGTTTGACTCGATTACCTCGCTGTCCTTGTAACGCAGCCCCTCGTACTCAGAGCGGCGTGTCTGTTCCTTAGCTTCACACACGAGCTCCACCCCGATGCGCATGGTCTTCATGGTGTCCCATACCTGCTTTGTCGTGGCCTTCCCAGCAAGCGTGCGCATCAGCTCAGGTGGCCCGCCTCTAATCAGGGCAGCCATAGCACGCCGGTCTTCGCGGACTGTACCTTCGCCGATTGCCACCGCCTGCCAGAGCTCATCGGCCTATAGCTGGACTTTTGTTATCAGTGCCCAATCAGCTTAATTCGTTTGCGTCAGCATGATCAGGGGCATGCCGCCGCCGTTGTGGACGACGCGCGCTTGACGACCCGCAACTACGGGCTCTGTTGGTGGTGAGCCGCGCCAGGGGCTTCTGCAACACCGCCGCTTTAGCCTCTGCCTTCTTCTCCAACTCTTCCTTCTCCTTCTCGGCGTTGTTGCCTGCAAAAACATGTTTTGGAGCACTTGCACCCAGACCCCTCTTATCTAGCCATCCATTCTCCGCATCAAGATTCGTGCAAGTACATTTCTTTTTTTTTTGTTTCTCTCATATAGAACATGTCTTTAAGTTCAGACCTTTGCAGAACATCAAAGCTTTCTAACTAGAATCTAGGATAAAACTTTTAGATTTTTTCGCCCAACATAAATATACAAAATAAGTTTTGTTTGATTAAAAAAAATATTATTTTTAGTATTTACGTTGGACGAAAAATTCTAAAAGTTTTATCCCACATTCTAGTTAGTAAGTTTTGCTGCGCTGCAAAGTTTGAAGTTCAAGACATGTTTTATACGACAGAAACAAAAAAGAGAAAATTTCATATACGAAGTTAAATGTCTCGCACAGATCTTAAAGCGACATTGGAGAGCCAGGATAGCAGGGCCCAGGTGCAGGTGCTCTAAAAATCTGCGTCCCTGTTGCCTGCCATCTCCCCGGCTGATAACACACTTCCCGCACCTAGGGTGGATCGCACACCACCTAGCTCTGAAGCCACTTGTCATTGCCAAGATGTCGAGCTCAACGATATCAGAGAGAGATCGAGAGGTGGAAGACAGGGTTTTGCGTTGTGAACGGTTAGCAGCTTTTCGCTTTCTGTTTATTTAACTGAACTCGCAACGAGCTCCAGAAAAATAAGGAAGAAATGGTCTCACACGATGAGCTTACAGATCGTCCCATCCCACGATGCTCGACGTGCTTGATCCCTAATTGCTTGATACGAAGAATGCATGGTCCATGCCATCCCATGGCGATTCTCCCGGCAAGCTGAACTACGCTAACAACCTAACTGACAACTAACTGAAACCGTGCGTTGACAGGTACACGCTGACGGTCTACAATTATCCAGATAACTGAACTTTTAGCTGAAAACAGAAACATAACCTAAGGTTTTTTTTAGAAAAGGTGGTCATCCCCCGGCCTCTGCATCGGAAAGATGCATGTGTCCACTTTATTAGAGCAAATTCAACAAAACAAATAGTCTGGTCTGCAAAGTACAGCTCAAACAAGGAGCAAAATAAAAAATAAGCAACTCAAAACCACAACCGGCTGGACGCAAGGACATTAAGGACATATCCTATTATGCGACCACCATCCAATCCGGTTGAAGATGGACCGTGCTACCATCTCCCACCGGTTGCATCCAGTAGCCAAATGCTCCCTGGAGCCCGTAGGAGTGAGTAGCGACCACATACGGATCCATGCCGTAGGCCTGAAGATAACCTGCAAGAAGTTAATCATATAAAGTCTGTTAAAAATCATATCGTTCCTGCAGTTTCATATAGCCCAAAGAAGTGCGCATATTCCAATCCGAATACTGGACGCAATTTCAGGATTCACTCCGTTTAGCCACGTCCCAAACAACGCGTCAATACTAACTGGAGGAATAATATTAAAAGCTATATGAGCGGATCGCCAAAGTAACTTAGCGAGAGGGCAATCAAGAAATAAGTGTTGAATTGTTTCATCGTGAACACAAAATCAACATCGTGAACTACCTACCCATCGTCGCTTTAATAAGTTATCTTGGTAAGGATCACTTGCTTGTGCACAAACCACATAAAAAATTTAATTCGCAAGGGACCTTGACTTTCTAAATATGTATCGATCTTGGGATTGGGCCAGAATTAATGAGATCTAAGTACATTGATTTGACCGTGAACACTCCATTACCCGTTAGCTTCCAGTTCAAGGTGTCTCCCTGATCTGAGAGTTGAACGTCCATCAACCTCCTCACTAAATGTAACCAAGAATTCCATCGTTCCCCTACTAGAGACCTCCTGAATTGGATATTCAAAGGTACCGTCTGCAAAACCGTTGCTACGTAATCCTCCTTACGTTGAGCAATATGATACAGGGAAGGATATTGGAGAGCTAGCGGTGTGTTACCTAACCATGTATCCTCCCAAAACCTTGTTGTTGTTCCATCCCCAACAATGAATTTAACCCTATGGAAGAAGGTTTCCTTCACTCTCATGAGTCCCTTCCAAAATGGTGAATCATTAGGTCTTACGGTAACCTGAGCGAGGGTTTTAGAGTGCAAGTATTTATTTCTTAGTATTTATGCCCACATACCCTCTGATTTCTGTGATAGCCTATATAGCCACTTGCTCAACAGACATTTATTTTTAATCTCGAGGTTCTCGATCCCAAGACCCCCCTGGTCTTTTGGTCGACAAATAATATCCCATCTTGCCAGGCGATACTTTGTCTTAATCTCGTTTGACTGCCAGAAAAAACGAGATCGATAGAAGTCTAGTCTCCTTCGTACCCCTTTAGGCACCTCAAAGAAAGATAGAAGGAACATTGGCATACTCGTGAGTACCGAATTGATCAATACTAGCCGTCCTCCATAAGACATAAGCTTACCCTTCCAGCAGCTTAGTTTCTTCTCGAATCGATCCTCGATACATTTTCACTCCTTATTAGTTAATTTCCTATAATGGATAGGAATGCCTAGATAGTTGAATGGTAATGACCCCAGTTCACAACCGAACAATTGCCTATAGCTGTCTTGGTCATCTTTGGCCCTTCCAAAGCAGAACAATTCACTCTTATGAAAGTTTATCTTTAGACCAGACAATTGTTCAAACAGGCACAACACTAGTTTCATATTCCTCGCCTTTGCAAGATCATGCTCCATGAAGATGATAGTGTCAGCCGCATATTGTAGGATAGAGACGCCCCCATCCACCAAATGGGGAACTAGACCACCTACCAAGCCCTTCTCCTTGGACCGACCTATGAGAACTGTCAACATGTCTGCCACAATGTTAAACAGAATCGGAGACATCGGGTCTCCCTGTCTCAGGCCTTTATGCGTTTGAAAATAATGACCAATGTCATCATTCACCTTTATCCCAACACTACCTTTCTGGACAAAAGAATTTACCTGATTCCTCCATGCCCCATTAAAGCCCTTCATGCGCATGGCTTGCTGTAAAAATGGTCATTTAACCTTGTCATATGCCTTCTCAAAATCTACTTTGAAGATCACCCCATCGAGTTTCTTCGAATGGATTTCATGTAAAGTTTCGTGTAAGACAACAACCCCTTCTAGGATGTGTCTTCCAGGCATAAAGGCAGTCTGACTTGGTTGAACTACCGAATGGGCAATCCGTGTCAATCTATTGGTGGCCACTTTCGTAAATATCTTGAAACTCACATTCAAGAGACAGATGGGCCTGAATTGCTCAATGCGAATTGCTTCCTCTTTCTTTGGCAGCAGCGTTATCGTGCCAAAATTAGATGGAAGAGTTGCAGATGCCCATTAAAGAAGTCATGAAACATAGGCATAAGATCATCTTTCACAATATGCCAACATTTCTTATAGAATTCTGCCGGAAACTCATCTGGTCCCGGAGCTTTATTCGGTTTCATTTGAGCGATCGCCTCAAAAAACCTCCTTCTCAGTAAAAGGTGCAGATAAAATCTAATTCTCATCTGACCTCAACTGAGGTATATCCTAAACTACATGCTCATCTAGGGCCACCGCATTGTCTACTGGAGGCCCAAAAAGTTGCTTGTAATAGTTGGATATATATAACTTGAGATTCTCGTGACCCACAACTGTTCCCTCATCTTGCTCAAGCTGGATAATTTTCTTTCTCCTATGTTTGCCATTTGCAATCTTATGAAAAAATTGATTATTGTCATCCCCTTGGACGACCTTAAGAACCTTAGCGCGTAAGGCCCATTTCATTTCCTCTTCTCTAAGGAAAACATGCAGTTTCAACTCAGCCTCGGACTTAACAGCTTGTTCTGTCTCGTCTAGCAGATTCGTTTCCCCTCTCAAATCTAGCGTCTGAATCAACTGGATAAGCCGTTCTTTCTCTTGTTTATAAATCCCACTCTCATTTCTGGCCCAACCCCTCAAGAATTGTCTCAGGTGTCGAATCTTATTCTGCCAGCGCTCCATACTGGATCTACCCGCGACAGGCCTAGCCCATTCTCTCGCCACCATCTCTAAAAAATCTTCTTTTTCGAACCAACTTAGTTCGAATGAGAAAATATTTTTATTGCCAATATGTGTTGCTTCTCCCGAGTCAACTAACAAGGGCATGTGGTCGGAACCATTCCACACTTGCAAGCACCCTGTCTAGCTTCTCATATGTAGGAGTAGGAAGAGTTTTTGCCCAAGTAAACTGTCTACCCGTGAGTTCTATCTCTATGAGATTAAGACTTTCAATGATCATATTGAACATAAAGGACCACCGCCTATCAAAATGATCATTATTCTTTTCTTCTTTCCTCCTAATGATGTTGAAATCACCTCCCACTAAGATTGGCAACCTCTCATCCCCACAAATCCTAACCAGATCGGCCAGGAAATCAGGTTTAAATTCTGGTTGGGCTGCGCCATACACCGCCACTAAGGCCCATCGGAATCCATCCAATTTAGACCTTACCCGGAACTTAACAGCATAATCTCCTCTTACTACGTTTAGTACCTCGAGTGTTTCACACTTCACCCCCAAAAGAACCCCACCGGATCATCCTCTAGGCGGTAGGCAGTGCCAGTCGAAATCAATTCCACCAGTGAGAGAACCGAGGAACTGTGAAGTGAAATTATCTCTACCAGTTTCAAGAAGCGCGATGAAATCTAGTTTATCTTCTATGGCTGTTTCGGTCAGGAATCTTTTCTTAGCCAAGTCTGCTAGACCTCTGCTATTCCAAAAGACCCCTTTCATACTTCATCATGGAATTTTTTCTTGAGTTTCACTCTCGCACTTCTACGGACCGCCGACACTGGATAGATCTTCCTCTTCCAGGAACGTTTAGGTTTATCCAGTACCGACTCCTCGTCTACATGATTTATGGTCTGTTGTACCCCCGCCACCAAAGACGGGGGTTCAACTGGTCCCTCAGACTCCTCATCTCCTGCCTCTCCTTCGGCATCCGAAGTAGGCAACATTCCGTCACAAAATTTCTCTAGCGTAGAAATGCCCATGTTATTAATATCTGCATCTGACATAGGTTTAACAGCCGCTAATGCTCGGATCAACTCGGAAGCTCTCTCAGCCTCTAAGTCTAAAATATCATTAACCGATTTAGCAATTTCTTTTCCGTTAGACCCAAGTGAGACTCCTATGTCATGTGCCTTACTAATGATCTCATGCTCCGAAAAGTGCATAATAGAACATTGCTTATTAACTGACATACCTGTCTGGGTCTCGACGTCCCTAAGCTTGGCGGCCCTCATAGCACGCCCAAGCTGAAATTCGTCGGCGTCTGGCTGGTCCTTGACCCGGTTGCTGACACGCCGACCAGTCAACACCGGGTCCCAATGCCCACCGAACGCAATCACCTCCTCCATAGTCCAGACCCACGGTGACTGGACCGTCTCCATGGGGGTGTCCGGCCAGGCAAGAACTGGTGAAGGAAAGGAGGAAGGTTTGGCGCCTCCAGAGCTTCCTCCCAAAGCCCCCACCGCCGGTAGACTCGCTCCTGCGAACGTCGGTGTCGGTGAAGAAGGTGCCGGTTCAGCAACCGGGCTACGTGCGGATGAATCGTGAGCCTCCTGCCCATAACTCATCCTCGCTGGGGAACCCTCCAGACGCCTCGTCGGGGTCTGAAGCGCGTGCACCGGAGGCAGAGCTGGACTCGCCTGGGCCTCCTGCCCTGCAATGTCCGCCTGCATCTCCTCCTCCATCCTCGGCCTTGAGCTGCGCTTCGAGCCCCTCTGACCAGAGACACCCCTCAACTCCACAGTCGGGGGCACCTCCACGGGAAGGGAGGCCATAGGGATAGGCGGCAACGTATGCTCAGCAGCATCATCACTCTCCACCTGATCACCCCAGAGGTGAGGAGGCGCGGATGACGACCCAAACGACCCAAATCTCAAAGTGTGCACATGTGTAGAAGAGCGCGGCGCCGCACCCTTCTTCGGCGCCTGCGGGGTGGACTTTCCACCCATCGAATGAGAACCATGCCGTGGACCATTATCATCTCTCTTCTCCTGATTGCCCATACCATCATCTTTGTCAGTCATGTACACATCTCCACCTCCCTGGAGTGCCTCCTGAAACATCTCAGCATCCTCTAACTCAATCTCCAGGTTGTACATCATACCAGCATGCGTCCATCTGACCACATCCGGTATAAACTCATTATCCACGACACTCACGAGTAGCCTTGCCACCCCATGCGCACGGGTGAAAGGCATATCCACATGCTCAGTCTTGCCAATAAGTGTCCCAAGACTGTAGACCACCCGAGCATCATTGAGTGGCTTAGATGGTGCCCCTGAAAAGCGAACCCAGACCTGAGATAAAGGTGTGCCCTTTGGTTCTGTTTGCTTCCAAGTATCAAACTCTAGGATGCACTCTGTACCGGGCACACGAGCAATGCCAAACTTAAGGAGTTTCTTCAGCTCTTCTGCCGAAGGAAAATCAACCTTATACAAATTATCCTCAAGCCTAAAAAGTTCCCAATGAGAATTCCCTAGAGCAAGCTCATTCAGCCTCTGCATGATCTGCGCCTCGGACAAGAAACCCTTTGTAACTTTGACCACGCCCGTAGACAAATTTTGCGGCGCGTCCGGGATAGTAGCAGCTACGGGTGACTCGAAGAACATCAGCTCGGAGCAACATGCCCCGTAGATGGTGACCGCCGGCATCGGCTGCAGCAACAAAGGGAACTCACCCGAGTCGTGCATAGGTTTGAGACAAGTATCACATAGCTCCGTGGTGCATTCAGCAATAAAATGTCCCTGTTCACCGCACGGATAACACAACATTTTCTCTTTCTTGCGAGCCCACTTGGCGGCTCTTTCACCATCAGACTTTTCAGAAGCTTTATCAGTAGCCTGTTCACGACCCTTCGCCCCAGTTGGCTCGGCCGCTGGCAAGTTTGTTGTAACGACATGCATGATGTAACGCGACGGAATTTAAATAGTACAACAAATGCTTAATAGTAGTCATTAAGTCATACAGATCCATACAGAGTCGGTTACATTCGGCAGCATAACGGTGCAAATTCAAAAGCTAGACATGCTAGGCGGCGCGTAGGCTCGCGGTAAGGAAATACACAACGAGACATAGCAAAGGCTACATCAACGTCGGAGAAAACCACTGAAACGGGGTAGCTGCAAGTGCGGACGACGGACGTTCGTCGCAGAAGGATCCTGCGCTCCATGCGCACTCTGATGCAGAACCCGGTCTCGAGCTATAAGAAGAGGTCCACGTGCAGGCGTGTGACCTCCCACAGCAGGCCAATCGATCCCTGATGGCATCTTGGTCCTGCTCGGGTAAAGAATGTGCTCCGGATGTATCCCTGCATGAACAGCTGGTAGCAATTGCATCATAGCCTCGTAGAGTCGTGCTCGAGTGGCAAACAACTCGACAGCAAGAGCGCGAACAGTGCGATCCAGAGCCTGAGTAAAGTGAATCAGAACTCGCTGATCGTAGCGACGAGGCTCGTACGGGGCACAGACAGCTGTGTAGTATCCAGTAGCATCTCCAGCAGGGACATACGGAATGTACCGATACTCAGAGGCATCCAAGTCAGCGCTGAATTGTCCTCGAAGACGGGCAACAGCAGAGTAGGCGGCATCATGGACTGCCATCTCAATCGTCACGCCGATACCGTGAAAACGGTGTAGCTCAGTGTCAGAGTCATCCTGCTGATCGTAGACGCGAACATCAGCATAGTATTGCTCCTGGTTGAACTCACGATAAATCTCGTAGACCATGTACTCGGGGCACCAGCGGTATCCCAGCCTGATCAAGAGGGCGATCAGAACAGCTGGAAACCCAGGGACGTCTCGAGCACAGGTGCGAAGCACAAGCTGCGTCGTAGGGCGAGGTGGAAACAGACGGTCCATCTGAAATAGAGAAGATTCAGGATTGTCATTCGACGACGAGAAATATAACAGATCTCGAATCGAAAGGGTAAATAAAACAATGGAAAGGAAAATGATTATCAGACTAATCAGATCAAAGACAGGGAAATCGCACTGAATCCAGCTCTCCGGATGGATGGAATTTACGAGATCCTAAGTGTCAGTGTTAGTAATTTTATTAAACCCGAATAGAAGAGAGATCAGAGTCCCAGAGTAAGATCGAGGAATAAAAGATCCTATTACCACCCAGTTGGCGACATGGGCCCATAAGCCACACAACCAAGTTAGTAAAACAGTTTTGGACCACTAGACTCAACTTCGGCCAAGGAGTTGGTTAGGGGAATTCCTAGAGGCAGTCGGCTCTGATACCAACCTGTGACGACCCCGGCTTAATCGTGCACTAACCATACACGCAAATGCACACGATCAAGCCTAAGGACTCACTTGAAGATATCACAACACAACTCTAAAACATAAATAATTCATACAAGCTTTATATTACAAGCCAGGGCCACGAGGGCTCGAATACATAGCTCGATGGCATACAAGTGTCAGCGGAAGCATCATATATCTGGGTACAGATATATTACAGAAAGAGAGATAAGCCTTCATAGAGGCGGGGCAAAATAAAATACTACGATCGAAAGGCGTGGGCCTCCTGCCCTGGACCCTCCGAATCCTACTCCTGGTCGTCGGTCGGCTCCTCGTAGTAGTAGTACTCTCTGGGCTGGTAGTAGTAGTGGTCGTCGACAGGGACGTCTGGCTCTGGGGCTCCGATGTCTGGTGGCATCAAAAGGGATATGGGGGAAAAAGAAAGTAAAGCAAACGTGAGTACTCATCCGAAGTACTCAGCAAGCAAGGATCTACACTACATATGCAACATTTTCAAAGGATGGCTGTATATGTGCACTGGGCTGCACAAATGCCAGAATAGAAGGGAAAAGCCTAGTCCTATGGTAGACTAGCATCTTCATCATCTTCATCAGTCTTGCAGCATTAGGAGAGTGCAGAATAACATAATGTAAAGTAGTAGTAGTATCATCAACCTCGGCCAGAGATCCTTTCTCGACTCCCTGCGAGAAAGCAATCCCAGAGCCATACTATCCATTTCATCTCAAGTCATCAGTTCTAGTTGTACCGATCGGGATACAACTCCGAGTGTCCGTTACCATAGGACAGGCTATCGATAGAAGTTTCTTCCCTGCAGGGGTGCACCAAGTTACCCACCACGCTCACCTAACTACGGCCGGACACACTTTTCTGGGTCATGCCCGGCCTTGGCTAAGTAACACGCTGCAACCCGACCAAATACTTAATAGAGAGGTCAGCACGCCGGACTAAACCTATGCCCCCAGGGGTCTTGGGCCTTCGCCCCGGGAACTCCTGCACGTTACGTTCACGGCCGAGAGCAGACCTAGCAACCCCTTAATACAAGCACAATTGCGTATCCAGTCCAACTCGGCGCGCGTCGCTCAATCGCTGACGTCCATTAAGCTTCGGCTAAGGTATACGACGCAGAACGCCCGTACTATACCCACGTGATGGTTAGTGCTATCAGGCCAGAGGCCCCTTGGATCAAATATCCAAACCGTTTAGTGGTTTAGGAGCGCGCGGAAACGAGCAGAGACTCACGATCGATGTGACCCCGTCGCCCCGTCTCGAGGACTTGCGGCAAGGGCTAAGAATGCCCGGCCACGCCTCGTAGTTATCTCGCGGGCACCTCTCAGGTCAACCCGACTCCACATCACTTCACATTCATGCTCGCGCGGGTACCCTTCAGGGCCGACCCGTCTTTAGTATCATAGTATCATGGTTCAGTGTACAGTCATAGTAACCAAGTCTCCGTGTGTCTGACACCAAGGGGGAACCCTGAGGAATCACCCTCGATGGAATTCCCGCTCGATGCTATCGTCAAGGTGAACGAGTGAGGAATCACCCTCGAGGTCCACACTTGAGAAGTTGCACGACGACATCATTATCGGGGGTGGTGTAGGAGGAATCACCCTCGCTTACCACGACCGAATAACTAACCTACAAGGTTATCATCAGAAGTGCTGACGAGGTATCACCCTCGGCACTCGATAGTAACCCAGTAGAGTCGAGCATCTTAGGGGAAGTGATGTGCGGTGTCGGGGTCTGATCTTCGATCCCATTGCTCGGGTCTTCTGAGAGTCCAGCGGGGCAGTCGGGACAAGTGGGTCTCTGGTAAGGCTCTACCCATCCTATAGTAAACAGTTTAGGATAGCAGGTAAGTATCAACAGCAGGTTACAAGTAAACAGGCTATGCAGCAGATATAGGACAACCATAGCAGCAGTAACTTCTAATGCAAACATAAGAGAGAAGAGAGTGGGCGATATCGGACTGCTCAAAAATGGGGTGCTTGCCTGTCTGCTCGACGGCAAGGGTCTGATCGTCGGGGACGTAGTCGTACTCCGGAGCGGCGTCTGCCTCAGAAGCTACGGCAACGTCGGGGTCTACCGAAAGAGAAGAGGGGGAGGAAACAAGTAAATATAATGCAATCAGATGCAACACGGGGCATGCTATGCTATGATGTAGTGCAGGGTTGCCTGACGTATGCCTAAGTCATTTTAGTTATCTTAGGATTAAGGTGGAATTTATTTACCGATGATTATGCACTATTCATCTATCAGATACGGGTTGGGAGTTACGAGTTCTCCTACATAGGGGGTTCCGATATGGAAACAGATGGCACGATCAAACTCGTCTCGTCGTTCTGAGCAACTTTTTCGATCTGAGCTACGGTTTAAAAGTTATGAATTTTTAAAGTTTATTTGATTTTCTGGAATTTATTTATTTTAACAGAAATTGAAATATGACATCAGCAGAACGTCATGACGATGTCAGCAGGTCAACTGACCGGCTGGCCAGGTCAAACCTGACATGTGGGTCCAGTGGGACCCACATGTTAGTCTCTGTTTAGTCTAACAGTGGATTAATCTAATTAGCAGGGTTAATTAGGGAGTGGGCCCCATCTGTCAGTGAGAGATTAGTCTAACTAATTAGTTTTAATTAATAAAATTGTTTTATTTAAACTAATAAGCGGTGGGGCCCGCATGTCATAGGCACATAGTGCCCAGTCAGCAGAGTTGACTGAGTTAACTCAGTCAACTGGGGTCCCAGGGCCCACGGTCGGTGACCTAGGGTGGGCCCCACCTACGCCACGTCAGCGGTGGCCGGCGTCTCACCGCCGGCGACGCCAGAACGCGGCGGAGAGCCTCGGCTCTCGCCGGAATTCATCTACAGAGCGTCGTTCGGCGCGCGGCTTGACCCATTCGAACGGGCGCTCGCCCGGGAGTCTAGTGGTGGGGTTGGTTTCGCCGGACCTGGCCGGAAACTTCGCCGACGTCGAGGTCTGCGGCGGAGCGGCTACGGGCGTCGGCGCAAACGGCGCTGCAGCGCGCTAGGCAGCAAATGGAGGGGCTGGGGAGGTGCTACGCGCTGCGTTGAGCACAAAGGGCTCGGCCCCGTGACCATTTGGTCACCGGAGAGGCGCCGTCGACGAGCCCCGCGGCGCTGCGTTCGGGCGCGCGTGGAAGAGGTAGCTAGGCTACGCGCCAGGACCAGCAGGGAGTAGGGAAGGAAGAGGAGCTCACCGGGGAGGCACACGTTGGCCCGGTGTCAGCTTAGTAGCAGCAGAACGCCGCCAGGGAGGAAGTGGATCGCCGGCGACCGAGGACGAAGTCGACACTGAACGGAAGCTGCAGGGCCTCCTCGCTCCAACCGAGGGCACCGGAGGAAGTGGCCGTCCGCAGCGGAGCTGACGGACTCGGTCGGCTGGCACGGGACCGCCTATGGCCGGGCGGACGTCGACGGCGCGGCGGCGAGGGCGTCCTGTGGTGGATCTGGGGAAGGGAGAGAGACGAAGCGAGCGAGGGAGAGGACGGGGGAGTGACCGAGGGAGCCAGGGGGAACGAACGGCCTTGCCCTTATCCTCTCCGACTCCTTGTTCCGTCGGTGGGTGTCGGCGTGTCGCCGCGCGAGCGGCGCGCGCGCGCGCGGCCATGGCGCGGCCGACACGGGGAGGAGGGAGAAGGAGCTGGGCCAAGTGGGTCGCGGTCGGGGCACTGTGCACTTAGGCCCAGTGCATAGTGCCTCGTGTTATTTTTCTATTTCTGTTTTCTGTTTTTCTTTTATTTGTTTTCTGTTTGGTATTAGTTAGTCCATTTGTGCACTTTTGTAAAATATGTGACTTGGTCCAAATATTAACATGCAATGTAAACATCCACCAAAAATTTGTTTGAGCAAAGTTGGGCTTCTTTTGAAATTGATATGATTTTAGATGTATTATATATTGCTGTTTTGGTGCTGTTTCATATTATTTGAATCATTTAATTAATCCAAGTATTACTGGTGATATTTTTATGAGTGCTTCTGGAATATTTGCTATTTAGTGAACATTTTTGCAATAGTGTTTGACCAAATTTATTTTGCACTTTTGAATTTGAGTTGATTTTCAGAATAGAGTTTGAATTATTTTGGTTAACCACTATGTTTAGGCACTGCAAATGATATGACTTGGCATTATTAGCAGCTGATCACAGTGGCTATTACATAGGGGTGTTACAAGTTCTCCTCCTCTAAAAGAAATTCTCATCCCGAGAATTTAGGAGGTAGAAGGAAAGAGGTCGGGATATTCTTCCCGAAGATGATCCTCGCGTTCCCAAGTGGCTTCTTCTTCAGTGTGATTCGACCACTGCACTTTTAGGAACTTGGTCGTCTTCTGACGAGTTTGACGTTCAGCTTCATCAAGGATGCGGATCGGATGCTCCTTATAAGATAAGTCATCTTGTAATTCAAGCATCTCGTGGTCCACTGCACGGTGCGGAGATTCCTTGAAGCATTTGCGAAGTTGCGACACGTGGAAGACATCATGAATATGAGAGAATTGTGGCGGCAACTCCAATTTATAAGCCACCTGTCCACGTCTGGCAATAATGCGAAAAGGACCAATATAGCGAGGAGCTAGCTTGCCCTTGATTCCGAATCAACGGGTGCCCTTCATCGGAGTGACACGAAGATAAGCTTGATCACCTGGTTGATAGGTCAATCCCCATCGCTTGCGATCATAATTGCTCTTCTGGCGGTCCTGAGCTGCTTTGAGATTTTCTCGGATAATTCTGACTTGTTCTTCAGCATGTTGAATAATGTCCGGTCCAACGAGTGGTCGTTCCCCAGTTTCTGACCAATTCAGAGGGGTTTGACACTTACGTCCGTATAACACTTCGAATGGAGCCATCTTCAAGCTGGCTTGATAGCTGTTATTATAAGAGAATTCGGCAAATGGGAGAGATTCTTCCCATTTCTTACTGAATGATATAACACAAGCACGAAGCATATCTTCAAGCACTTGGTTAACTCGCTCGACTTGGCCTTGGGATTGGGGATGATAAGCTGAACTCCATGTAATGGGAGTCCCCATAGCTTCTTGAAAACTTTCCCAGAACTTGGACGTGAAAAGTCCGCCATGGTCCGAACTGATCTCCTTCGGAATGCCATGGAGTGAAACGATTCTGGAGATATACAGCTCTGCTAGTTGGCTAGCAGTGATAGTCTCCTTGACAGGCAGAAAATGAGCAACCTTGGAAAGTTGGTCGACGACGACAAGAATAGCATCGTGACCTTTCTGAGACTTGGGAAGACCAGTAATGAAATCCATCTGCACTTTATCCCATTTCCATAGAGGAATAGGGAGTGGTTGAAGAATTCCAGCATGCTTCTGATGTTCTGCTTTCACGCGACGACATACGTCACATTCAGCAACATATCGAGCAATGTCCTGCTTCATTCTGGACCACCATTACCTCTGTCGAAGATCGCGATACATCTTGGTGCTACCCGGATGGATAGACAGCGGTGTATCATGAGCCTCCTTCATGACCTTGTCAGTCATAAGCTCGAAGCGAGGTACTACAATGCGGTCTCTGAAATATAATGTTCCATCTTCAGCAACTGAGAAATCCCTATACTTCTCAAGGTGAAGCTCTTTCTTCATCAAGTCAATTTCGGCATCTTTGGCTTGCGCTTCTTTAACAGCCTTTTGAAGGTCTGGCTGTACCACAAGGTTATTAAGAGAACCCTGGGGAACAATTCGCAGATTCAGCTGAGTCAGTTCTGCATAAAGACGAGGTTGAGCTCGCCTAACCATGAGGTTGTTACAATATGACTTGCGGCTCAGGGCATCGGACATCATGTTAGCTTTGCCAGGGGTATATGAAATACCACAGTCATAGTCCGTAATTGTTTCTAACCATCGTTGCTAACGGAGATTAATATCCGGTTGAGTGAACAAGTATTTCAAACTCTGGTGATCGGTATAAATCTCACACCGATTACCCAGAAGGTAATGGCGCCATAACTTTAATGCATAGATCACTGCAGCAAGTTCAAGATCATGCACTGGATAATTTTCTTCATGTGGACGCAATTGACGTGAAGCATACGCAATCACTCTTCGTTCTTGCATTAGGACACAGCCTAATCCCTGACGAGAGGCGTCGCAGTATATGACAAAGTCCTTGCGAGAATCAGGAGGAGCAAGCACTGGAGCAGAAGTAAGCTTGTCCTTCAGGGTCTGGAAACTTTCCTGACACTTGTCTATCCACTCAAACTTAACGCCTTTGTGGAGCATATTAGTCAGGGGCTTGGCAATCTTGGAGAAGTTCTCGACGAACCGGCGGCAATAACTGGCTAGACCAAGAAAACTTCGGACTTGCTTGGCATTCTTCGGAGGAGTCCAGTCAAGGATAGCCTGAACACGCTCCGGGTTAACGGCAATACCGTCCTTGGAAATCACATGTCCAAGGTAGGTCACTTCAGAAAGCCAGAACTCACATTTGGAGTACTTGGCATATAACTTGTGCTCTCGAAGCCTCTCCAGAACAAGGCGAAGATGTTCGGCATGTTCTTCCTTATTCTTCGAATATACCAGAATATCGTCCAGATATACCACGACGAACTTGCCGAGGTAATCCATGAATATATAATTCATTAAGCGGGAGAACGTAGCTGGAGCATTCGTTAGGCCAAATGACATGACGGTGTATTCATAGGAGCCATAACGAGTAACGAATGCAGTGTTTCGAATATCCTCTTCACGGACACGGATCTGGTGATAACCCAACCTCAAGTCGAGTTTAGAGAACATCGATGATCCAGCAAGTTGATCATATAAATCATTGATCCGGGGAAGCGGATATTTATTCTGAATGGTTGCCTGGTTGATAGGACGGTAATCTTGGACCAACCTATTCGTGCCATCTTTCTTCTTGACAAAGAGAGACGGTGCTCCCCAGGCAGAGGAACTAGGACGGATGAAGCCCTTCCTAAGAGATTTATCGATTTCTTCCTTAAGCTCAATAAGGTGGTGCGGTGGCATCTTGTAAGGACGCTTCGCAATAGGAGTGGTGCCAGGCTTCAAGTCAATGACGAACTCGACAGCTCTAGCAGGGGGTATTCCTGGAAGTTCTTCTGGAAAAACATCCGGGAAGTCGCAGACAACTGGGATGTTCTCGATTCCCTCAAGTGGAGAAGCGTTCAATGCATTCAAGGCATAAATCTGAGCCTCAGCGTTCTGGGTGAGGTGAGCTTGATAATTCACTATCTCATTCGATGGGTGTAAGAGGTGAACAACTTTAGTGGCACAATTGATTGAGGCATAGTGAGCCTTCAACCAATCCGTTACCAAGATAAGATCAATCTTGGAAGAACTCAGGATAATGGGGAGTGCCTGGAACTTCAACCCCTCAATTTCAACAGTGACTTCGGGGCTGAACAGGGAGGTTTGACACTGACCCGCGGGAGTGTTTACCATTAAGGATTGGTGTAGTGTTTCACATTTAACATCATGCAAGAGTGCAAAATGTTCTGACATGAATGAATGAGATGCTCCTGAATCAAATAAAACAGATGCAGGTACGGAATTAACAAGAAGTGTACCCATCACGGTTTCAGGTTGGTCTTGAGCTTCAGTCATGTTGACGTGGTAGTTCTGCCCACGACCATAAGAAGGTCTGACATTGCTGTAACGAGGCTGAGAATTCCCACGGCCATTACCACGGCCAGCAGAAGGAAGAGCCAACTGAGTCTGATTCTGAGAGCAATCTCTGGCACGGTGACCTAGCTGGCCACACTTGAAGCAGAGTCCATTGTCAGGACGTGGTGCAGGAACTCGAGGTGGTGGCGCTCGAAGAGGCTGCCTCGGTGGTGGAGGAGGCAGACGAGGTGCAGCATATGCAGGTCTGTATACTGGAGCTGATGGACGATACATGCTCTGTGGAATCCATATGCGGCGCTTCTGGGAAGACGAGCCCGAAGATGAGCCCGTCTCACGAGTGCGTCTGGTAGCTTCCTTGTGCTTCTTCAATCCAGTCTCGACCATGATAGCCTTATTCACCAAGGTGGCGAAATCAGGGTAGTCTTGAACAAGCAGGGCTAACTGAATGTCATGGTGCAGTCCTTCACGAAACTTCTCCTGCCTTCGATCATCAGTAGGAATGTCTTCTTCAGCATAGCAAGACAAGTCAAGGAACTCACGCTGATAAACTTCCACAGTCTTGTTACCTTGAACGAGACTACGGAACTCGGCTTTCTTCCGGGCTATGACTGCTTGAGGAATATAGCGGGCGCGAAAAGCAGTCTTGAACTCCACCCAAGTGACAACAGTTCCCGGAGGTAGAGTCTGTCTGTGAGTGGCCAACCATTGTGCTGCGGGTCCCTTCAGAAAGTATGTCGCGAAAGTGACATAGCTGACAGGGGGAACATCAGCTGACTCCATCTCATAAAAGATGTCACGCAGCCAGTCATCGGCATCCAGCGGATTAACAGTGTTGCGGAATATCGATGGGTTGAGTCGGACAAACTCTGGCAGTGTGATTGAAGCTGGCTGATAGTTGTCATTGGGACAGGGAAATTGTTCCATAATCCCAGTCATAAACTGCCGATTAAGTTCAAACTGTTGCATCATCACAGCCATATAGTCAGGCGGTGGCGGCGGAGGTGGATTGTTATCTGCCATCCTGTTAAATCAACAAGGGTAGTTTAGCAGAAGCCAATGCGAGTGTTTAGCGACATGCATGATGTAACGCGACAGAATTTAAATAGTACAGCAGATGCTTAATAGTAGTCATTAAGTCATACAGATCCATACTGAGTTGGTCACATTTGGCAGCATAACGGTGCAAATTCAAAAGCTAGACATGCTAGGCGGCGCGTAGACTCGCGGTAAGGAAGTAGACAACGAGACATAGCAAAGGCTACATCAATGTCGGAGAAAACCACTGAAACGGGGTAGCTGCAAGTGCGGACGACGGACGTTCGTCGCAGAAGGATCATGCGCTCCATGCGCACTCTGATGCAGAACCCGGTCTCGAGCTGTAAGAAGAGGTCGACGTGCAGGCGTGTGACCTCCCACAGCAGGCTAATCGATCGCTGATGGCATCTCGGTCCTGCTCGGGTAAAGAATGTGCTCCGGATGTATCCCTGCACAAACAGCTGGTAGCAACTGCGTCATAGCCTCGTAGAGTTGTCCTCGAGTGGCAAACAACTCGACAGCAAGAGCGCGAACAGTGCGATCCAGAGCCTGAGTATAGTGAATCAGAACTCGCTGATCGTAGCGACGAGGCTCGTACGGGGCACAGACAGCTGTGTAGTATCCAGTAGCATCTCCAGCAGGGACATACGGAATGTACCAATACTCAGAGGCATCCAAGTCAGCACTGAACTGTCCTCGAAGACGGGCAACAGCAGAGTAGGCGGCATCATGGACTGCCATCTCAATCGTCACGCCGATACCGTGAAAACGGTGTAGCTTAGTGTCAGAGTCATCCTGCTGATCGTAGACATGAACATCAGCATAGTACTGCTCCTGGTTGAACTCACGATAAACCTCGTAGACCATGTACTCGGGGCACCAGCGGTATCCCAGCCTGATCAAGAGGGCGATCAGAACAGCTGGAAACCCAGGGACGTCTCGAGCACAGGTGCGAAGCACAAGCTGCGTCGTAGGGCGAGGTGGAAACAGACGGTCCATCTGAAATAGAGAAGATTCAGGATTGTCATTCGACGACGAGAAATATAACAGATCTCGAATCGAAAGGGTAAACAAAACAATGGAAAGGAAAATGATTATCGGACTAATCAGATCAAAGACAAGGAAATCGCACTGAATCCAGCTCTCCGGATGGATGGAATTTACGAGATCCTAAGTGTCGGTGTTAGTAATTTTATTAAACCCGAATAGAAGAGAGATCAGAGTCCCAGAGTAAGATCGAGGAATAAAAGATCCTATTACCACCCAGTTGGCGACGTGGGCCCGTAAGCCACACAGCCAAGTTAGTAAAACAGTTTTGGACCACTAGACTCAACTTCGGACAAGGAGTTGGATAGGGGAATTCCAAGAGGCAGTCGGCTCTGATACCAACCTGTGACGACCCCGGCTTAGTCGTGCACTAACCATATACGCAAATGCACACGATCAAGCCTAAGGAGTCACTTGAAGATATCACAACACAACTCTAAAACATAAATAATTCATACAAGCTTTATATTACAAGCCAGGGCCACGAGGGCTCGAATACATAGCTCGATGTCATACAAGTGTCAGCGGAAGCATTAGATATCTGGGTACAGATATATTACAGAAAGAGAGATAAGCCTTCACAGAGGCGGGGCAAAATAAAATACTACGATCGAAAGGCGTGGGCCTCCTGCCCTAGACCCTCCGAATCCTACTCCTGGTCGTCGGTCGGCTCCTCGTAGTAGTAGTACTCTCCGGGCTGGTAGTAGTAGTGGTCGTCGACAGGGACGTTTGGCTCTGGGGCTCCGACGTCTGGTGGCATCAAAAGGGATATGGGGGAAAAAGAAAGTAAAGCAAACGTGAGTACTCATCCGAAGTACTCAGCAAGCAAGGATCTACACTACATATGCACCATTTTCAAAGGATGGCTGTATATGTGGACTGGGCTGCACAAATGCCAGAATAGAAGGGAAAAGCCTAGTCCTATCATAGACTAGCATCTTCATCATGTTCATCAGTCTTGCAGCATTAGGAGAGTGCAGAATAACATAATGTAAAGTAGTAGTAGTATCATCAACCTCGGCCAGAGATCCTTTCTTGACTCCCTGCGAGAAAGCAATCCCAGAGCCATACTATCCATTTCATCTCAAGTCATCAGTTCTAGTTGTACCGATCGGGATACAACTCCGAGTGTCCGTTACCGTAGGACAGGCTATCGATAGAAGTTTCTTCCCTGCAGGGGTGCACCAAGTTACCCACCACGCTCGCTTAACTCCGGCCAGACACACTTTTCTGGGTCATGCCCGTCCTCGGCTAAGTAACACGCCGCAACCCGACCAAATACTTAATAGAGAGGTCAGCACGCCGGACTAAACCTATGCCGCCAGGGGTCTTGGGCCTTCGCCCCGGGAACTCCTGCACGTTACGTTCACGGCCGAGAGCAGACCTAGCAACCCCTTAATACAAGCACAGTTGCGTATCCAGTCCAACTTGGCGCGCGCCGCTCAATCGCTGACGTCCATTAAGCTTCGGCTGAGGTATACGACGCAGAACGCCCATACTATGCCCACGTGATGGTTAGTGCTATAAGGCCAGAGGCCCCTTGGATCAAATATCCAAACCGTTTAGTGGTTTAGGAACGCGCGGAAACAAGCAGAGACTCACGATCGATGTGACCCCGTCGCCCCGTCTCGAGGACTTTCGGCAAGGGCTAAGAATACCCGGCCACGCCTCGTAGTTATCTCGCGGGCACCTCTCAGGTCAACCCGACTCCACATCACTTCGCATTCATGCTCGCGCGGGTACCCTTCAGGGCCGACCCGTCTTTAGTATCATAGTATCATGGTTCAGTGTACAGTCATAGTAACCAAGTCTCCGTGTGTCTGACACCAAGGGGGAACCCTGAGGAATCACCCTCGATGGAATTCCCGCTCGATGCTATCGTCAAGGTGAACGAGTGAGGAATCACCCTCGAGGTCCACACTTGAGAAGTTGCACGATGACGTCGTTATCGGGGGTGGTGTAGGAGGAATCACCCTCGCTTACCACGACCGAATAACTAACCTACAAGGTTATCATTAGAAGTGCTGACGAGGTATCACCCTCGGCACTCGATAGTAACCTAGTAGAGTCGAGCATCTTAGGGGAAGTGACGTGCGGTGCCAGGGTCTGATCTTCGATCCCGTTGCTCGGGTCTTCTGAGAGTCCAGCGGGGCAGTCGGGACAAGTGGGTCTCTGGTAAGGCTCTACCCATCCTATACTAAACAATTTAGGATAGCAGATAAGTATCAACAACAGGTTACAAGTAAACAGGCTATGCAGTAGATATAGGACAACAGTAGCAGCAGTAACTTCTAATGCAAGCATAAGAGAGAAGAGAGTGGGCGATATCGGAATGCTAAAAAATGGGGTGCTTGCCTGTCTGCTCGACGGCAAGGGTCTGATCGTCGGGGACGTAGTCGTACTCCGGAGCGGCGTCTGCCTCAGGAGCTACGACAACGTCGGGGTCTACCGAAAGAGAAGAGGGGGAGGAAACACGTAAATATAATGCAATCAGATGCAACACGGGGCATGCTATGCTATGATGCAGTGCAGGGTTGCCTGACGTATGCCTAAGTCATTTTAGTTATCTTAGGATTAAGGTGGAATTTATTTACCGATGATTATGCACTATTCATCTATCAGATACGGGTTCGGAGTTACGAGTTCTCCTACGTAGGGGGTTTCGATATGGAAACAGACGGCACGATTAGACTTGTCTCGTCGTTCTGAGCAACTTTCGTGTTTTAACTTTTTCGATCTGAGCTACAGTTTAAAAGTTATGAATTTTTAAAGTTTATTTGATTTTCTGAAATTTATTTATTTTAACAGAAATTGAAATATGACATCAGCAGAACGTCATGACGATGTCAGCAGGTCAACTGACCGGCTGGCCAGGTCAAACCTGACATGTGGGTCCAGTGGGACCCACATGTCAGTCTCTGTTTAGTCTAATAGTGGATTAATCTAATTAGCAGGGTTAATTAGGGAGTGGGCCCCATCTGTCAGTGAGAGATTAGTCTAACTAATTAGTTTTAATTATTAAATTATTTTATTTAAACTAATAAGCGGTGGGGCCCACATGTCATAGGCACATAGTGCCCAGTCAGCAGACTTGACTGAGTCAACTGGGGTCCTAGGGCCCACGGTCGGTGACCCAGGGTGGGCCCCACCTGTGCCACGTCAGCGGTGGCCGGCGTCTCACCTCCGGCAATGCCGGAACGCGGCAGAGAGCCTCGGCTCTCGCCGGAATTCATCTACAGAGCGTTGTTCGGCACGCGGCTTGACCCATTCGAACGGGCGCTCGCCCGCGAGTCTAGTGGTGGGGTTGGTTTCGCCGGACCTGGCCGGAAACTTCGCCGGCGTCGAGGTCTGCGGCGGAGCGGCTACGGGCGTCGGCGCAAACGGCGCTGCAGCGCGCTAGGCAGCAAATGGAGGGGCTGGGGAGGTGCTACGCGCTGCGTTGAGCACAAAGGGCTCGGCCCCGTGACCATTTGGTCACCGGAGAGGCGCCGTCGACGAGCCCCGCGGCGCTGCATTCGGGCGCACGTGGAAGAGGTAGCTAGGCTACGCGCCAGGACCAGCAGGGAGTAGGGAAGGAAGAGGAGCTCACCGGGGAGGCACAAGGTGGCCCGGTGTCAGCTTAGTAGCAGCAGAACGTCGCCGGGGAGGAAGTGGATCGCCGGCGACCGAGGACGAAGTCGACGCCGAACGGCAGCTGCAGGGCCTCCTCGCTCCAGCTGAGGGCACCGGAGGAAGTGGCCGTCCGCAGCGGAGCTGACGGACTCGGTCGGCGGGCACAGGACCGCCTGTGGCCGTGCGGACGTCGACGGCGCGGCGGCGAGGGCGTCCGGTGGTGGATCTGGGGAAGGGAGAGAGACGAAGCGAGCGAGGGAGAGGACGGGGGAGTGACCGAGGGAGCCAGGGGGGAACGAACGGCCTTGCCATTATCCTCTCCGACTCCCTGTTCCGTCGGTGGGTGTCGGCGTGTCGCCGCGCGAGCGGCGCATGCGCGCGCGGCCATGGCGCGGCCGACACGGGGAGGAGGGAGAAGGAGCTGGGCCAAGTGGGCCGCGGTCGGGGCACTGTGCACTTAGGCTCAGTGCACAGTGCATTTTTCTATTTCTGTTTTGTGTTTTTCTTTTATTTGTTTTCTGTTTGGTATTAGTTAGGCCACTTGTGCACTTTTGTAAAATATGTGACTTGGTTCAAATATTAACATGCAATGTAAACATCCACCAAAAATTGGTTTGAGCAAAGTTGGCCTTCTTTTGAAATTGATATGATTTTAGATGTATTATATGTTGCTGTTTTGGTGCTGTTTCATATTATTTGAATCATTTAATTAATCCAAGTATTACTGGTGATATTTTTATGAGTGCTTCTGGAATATTTGCTATTCAGTGAACATTTTTGCAACAGTGTTTGAGCAAATTTATTTTGCACTTTTGAATTTGAGTTGATTTTCAGAATAGAGTTTGAATTATTTTGGTTAACCACTATGTTTAGGCACTGCAAATGATATGACTTGGCATTATTAGCAGCTGATCACAGTGGCTATTACACAGGGGTGTTACAATGGCGATATTGGGATGGCCGCTTGGCACCACCCCTGCCTCCACGGAAGCCACGATACCCGCCACGGTTCCTGTAATCCGGGCCAGATGCCCCCTCCACAAAATTGCCCGAAGGTGCATGAAACGACGATCAGCCGAACCGTCGCTTTGCCAAGCATAACCACGGCCGCCGCCAGCTGAAGACGAGCCACGATGCTGTCCATCACCGTAGGCGTTGAACCCATCATCGCCCCAACGGCCTCGTGGAGGGCCCCGGCCATCATGCACAACCGCGGCAAACTCCCTGCCTGACGCGCCCCCGTGACCCGCAGCAGCATGAGCAGCCTCCGGTGCCCTGGATCGGCCATCCCGGGCAGACTGCGGCGACGGCATCGCCTGACGCAGTGGCGGTGCAGGTCGGTGCTGCGGCGGCCCGGACTGATGCGGCTGCCCGCCCCTGCTTTGCTGCGTCGCAGGCTTGGGCGGAGGCGGCGCGGCCTTGGCCAGCGGCGGCGCAGCCTTAGGCGCCGGAGGAGCTGACTTGTGTGGCGGCGGCAGTCCCCTCCCGCAACCAGCCATGATTCCCGACGCCAACGGAGCGATAGACGAAACCCTCGCAGCACGGCCCCGAGCGAGACTAGGGAAACCAGGCCGAGCGATCCGTCGGATCCTAGTCCCCGAACGTGCATGAGATGGCAAGCAATCCAACAAAATCTCATGCAAAGGGCTCTGGGCCTCAGTAACCAATTCCGATCCCTGGGTCACGCGCTGGGCCTCATACCCAGTGCGCATCGGGCCCAGTATCGGCGAAGCTGCCTCCGGCCCACCAAGGGCGAGCAAATAATTCAAACCAGCTCGATGCGCCGCTCGGATCTCGCCTGGACCGACGGCCGGCGGCGGCGGATGAATCACTGTCGGGAGCATTTTCTTCTTCTTCTTTCTAGTGATCTTCGTCCACCCATCCGGCGGAATGAAATCCGACAAAGTGACTTGTGGCAGGCTTACCTTGGGAAGGGGACCCTTCCAAGGCTTGATCGCCAGCGCCGAGGGCTTGCAGAGAGCCGCCGGTCGTGGCTCTGTGATCCTCTTGTCCTTGCGCCTCTTGCCCGGCGCGATCTGCATCGAGAACTCGGCGACTGGTGCCGTAAACGTCGACAGCGGTACGGGCGACGCCGGCCCCTTGGCTCCAGTCGTTTGTTGATCTTCAACGTCATCATCTTCATCATCGGCCAGGACCCAGAACCTTCCTCCGATCCTTGGTTTCGGTGTCGGGCCTCCATGCTCCGATGTTAGATCAACGATCTCAATCTGGTCCGCCCCGTCAAACGAATCCTGCATGCAATCCAGTACAAGAACCTTGAAAATGTCAATATTCAAACCCGTACCCGTGTGAATCCGCTCATCTTCGTCCAAGTACCGTCCGGCCAGGATATCGTGATCCTGATCTCGCACCGTCGTCCACCTCGACGGCGAGTGCTCGTAAAGAAATCCATCCCTCCATCTCCCGGCCATCCGGCCGTCCTCGAAGCGAATTCTCCATCTCACCGGATCCAGATGGCCCACGGTCCGATCCTGATTCGTCGCGGAATCGGATCCGCGAGAATCATGTGGTGACTGCGCCTGATCTGCCGCCGTGGCCGTTGGCGTCAGCGACGGCGGTGGTTCCGTCGGAGGCGGCAAGGTCGCCGCCCCCTCTCCCTCTCCCTGACGCGCGGCCTTCATCGTTCACTTCCTCAACAGAACCTAAGGTATGTGTGTGGCAGATTATCTAACCCCCACCCACCCACCCCAAAGTTCACAACCACCTAGCTCGTCACCAATCATACCGTGGTGTAAGGTTTTTTTAGAGTAAATAAACATCCACGATACATGAACTTGCCACAGGAGTATACGTTTGTAAGTCAACAATCAAAATGTTCTAGGTTTGGGTCTTCAAACTTAGCTTTTGCACAAAAATACGGTCCAAACTATGTCAGTGCTTCATATTTTGCAGGCGTGTCCAATGAAATGCTCCTTATGATGTCACAACTGGTGCCACTGATCAGTACGTGTTCTCTCTAGAAGTGCACATCTGCTTGAGCCAGTGGCGTGAGTTGCTCCGGCTCAAGAGAATCGCGGGCAATTAGAGCCTGATGGCAACCTCGTCATCACACTTGTCGACAGTCAGCAGTGAAAACTACCGGGAGATGTATAGATCTTTTTGTGTGCGTGCGTGTGTGTGTGTTCAATGATTATGCATCAGATTTTCTATACATGACCTTGCCATGGCTGATTGATTGTAACTTTAAGTATGCTTGAAATTTGGGGTTGAGGCCAATGTTTTAAATAGCGGGCTATGATATATAGCGGCAGCCCTTAAAAACAACTATAGTGGGGCTATAGCGGCAAATTGTACATGAAATCAAATAGCGGCAACATGTTCAAACAGCTATAGCGCAGCTATAGCGGGGTTATAGCCGGCTATTTAAAACTATGGTTGAGGCGAAGATGTTTTTAGCTATTGACAAGTCAGAAAATGGGCTCAGGTTGTAGCTTTATACTCGGGACTAATTATGTATGGTCACTAAACAAGATAGAGTTGAATGTATAACATGATCGACATGCATGGTGCTGAAAGGTTGATGTCTGTCTTGTCTTGATTCCATCACATATGAGCATTTCGATATTTGTTATTTGATTCTCAAGTTGAACCTGCGACGGCTTGCTTTGTCCATGCACATCTTTTCTTATGTTTATTGTTCTCTCTACACTCTTTAATTACCTAGTATCCATGGACATCTTTGTCCATGGACATACTCTATCTTGTCAGTACTTTAGCTAAGCTAGCTAAATTATTTTCCCCATACTTTAAGACATGATTTTGATATTGTGGCACTTCTGAAGTATCTTAATTCTTAAACAAACAAACATGGTAAATTGCCAGTCTACCTCTGAAGTCATGCCAAAGCCCCTATTTCTAACGAAGATTACGCCCTTAAGATTCACCACTTGGTCGATTGCAATTGTGAAAACACGAGGTAGATTGGATCGCACATCCAAACAGATGGCGCTGATTGCTATTTATATGCAAGTTACATCACCGATCGTTTACAACAGAAAGATACAATCAGTTTTAGAGATATGTGCGTATGGTACAAGTTAGCTAACAACCTGCTAGATACTAACTAACTTACAGCTATCAAGCTTATCCGCTAACACTCCCCCTCAATCTCAGCTCCCGAGAGATTGAGATTGTGTCGCAGAAGTCGGAGCTGTGCTGCGCCAATCGGTTTGGTCAGGCCATCGGCAAGCTGATCTTGGGATGACACGAATCGTATGTCCAATGCCTTCCGAGCTACTCGCTCCCGAACAAAGTGGAAATCAACCTCGATATGTTTGGTGCGTGCATGGAATACCGGATTGGCAGACAAGTACGTCGCTCCTATGTTGTCGCACCACAACACTAGCGGTCTCCATCGCCGTATGCCGAGCTCGCCGAGTAGAATTTGAAGCCAAATCAGCTCTGCTGTTGCGTTTGCCAGCGCCTTGTATTCGGCCTCTGTACTTGACCGAGATACTGTAGCCTGTTTTCTCGCGCTCCAAGACACCAGATTAGAGCCGAAAAATAATACGAAGCCACTGGTAGAGCGCCTGTCATCGGTCGATCCAGCCCAGTCAGTGTCTGAAAACACACTGAGCAAAGTGGATGTAGACTTGCTGATTTTCAGTCCTATGCCTGATGTGTGTCTCAGGTATCGCAGGATGCGTTTTGCTGCCGTCCAGTGCGCTTCTGCCGGCGAGTGGAGATATTGGCATACTTTGTTCATGGCGTAACTAATGTCCGGACGTGTCAATGTCAGATATTGTAGTGCCCCTACAGTACTCCGATATCTCGTGGCTGCTTCCGGTGACAGAAGTTGTCCTCCTTCACGAGACAAAGTTTCAGAGGCGGACATTGGTGAAGTGACTGGCTTGCAATCTGTCATACCTGCTTTACTCAAAAGATCAGCTGTATATTTGGCCTGTTTCAGAAGTATAGACTCCCCCTGGCGCTGCACCTCAATTCCCAGAAAATAGTGGAGGTCGCCTAGGTCCTTCAGGGCGAAAGCTTCATGCAGACTACGGCAAGTGATGTGAGCGCTTTCGGCGACGAACCGGTAATGATGATATCATCGACGTAGATCAGCATATACATACATACGCCCCCTTGATGATAGATAAACAGGGACGTATCAGCAAGAGAGGGATGGAAACCAAGCTCCTGAAGCTTTGCACTCAGCCGAGAGAACCAGCCCGGGGGGATTGTTTAAGACCATATAGTGATTTGTCCAATTTGCAGACGTGATGCGGAAGCTGTGGATCAACATATCCTGGTGGTTGTTTCATGTATACATCTTCTTCGAGAATGCCGTGGAGGAACGCATTCTGCACGTCCAATTGGCGAAGCACCCAACCACGTGAAACTGCAAGAGAAATAACCAGGCGAATAGTGGTGTGCTTAATTACTGGACTGAATGTCTCTGTATAGTCGATGCCGTGGCGTTGCTTGAACCCTTTGGCGACGAGACGAGCCTTATGATGATCAATGGAGCCATCGGCACGATACTTGAGTTTGAAAACCCATTTGCAGTCGATGAGGTTGCAGCGAGGAGGCCGAGGAACAAGGTGCCAGGTCTGGTTCTTGAGCAACGCCTGGTATTCCACGTCCATGGCGGACCGCCAATGAGGGTCCGCAAGAGCATCAAGATGATTGGCGGGTTCAACCATGGCCAGCGAAACTTGCCGCCGTCGTCGTTGTGGACCATATGGTATGGTGCCGTCGGTGTGCACCTTCTCACGGCGAGTGCCATCGCGAAGGCGAGTGGCATACCGTCGAGAGGCATCGGCTGGAGCGGGTGCGCACACTTCAAGCTGCGAAACCGGCTGCTGAAGGAGCTCGAAGGAGTCGGAGTCGGACCCCGGTGGTGGAGAGGCAGCCGGCTCAGCAGAGGCCTGCCGAGCGGGCGAGACTGGTCCAGGCGTAGTCGTCCGGACGGGGGAAGCCGAACCCGAATCAGTTGGGCGGGATGACGCCCTGGCTGGTTCCTGCATGACGGGATCACATCGGCTGCATGGCACTGTTGATGTAGGCGCCTGCACAGGAGAAAGAGAGACCAAACAAGGATCCTCATGCGTTACATTACATTAGATGAAATAGGTACAGTATCACCCATAGGAGAAGGTTCTTCTTCCACCGCAGCGGTTGATATGACAGGATCAAAAGCTTTAGGTGGAGCAAGTAGACGGAGCTCGTCATATGACGGGGGTAGTGAGTCTGATTGGGATGGATCAGCATAGGGAAAAGACTGCTCATCGAATACAACATCCCGTGAGATATACACCCTGCTAGACGAAACATGAAGGCATTTGTAACCCTTGTGTGTGCTACTGTACCCGAGAAAGACGCAACGCTTGGACCTAAACTGGAGTTTATGATTGTTGTAGGGGCGAAGGCACGGCCAACAAGCGCAGCCGAAGGTACGAAGGAAAGTATAGTCTGGAGCGGTGCCGAACAAGCGTTGCAGGGGGGTATTCATATTAATAGTACGGGTAGGAAGACGATTGATCAAAAAACATGCGGTATGAAACGCCTCATCCCAAAATCGTAATGGCATGGAAGCTTGGGCGAGCAAGGTGAGGCCGGTTTCGATGACATGACAGTGTTTTCTTTCCGCTGATCCGTTTTGTTGGTGTGTGTGGGCAGGATAAGTGGTGTTCAATGCCGATGTTTTGGAAGAAAGTATTAAGCTTACGGTACTCCCCTCCCCAGTCGGTCTGAATCTGCAAGATTTTCCAATTAAGGAGACGTTCGACATGAGATTGAAAGCGATGAAAAATATTGAAAACATCGGATTTATGCTTAAGACAGAACAACCAAGTGAATTTGCTAAAATCGTCTATGAAACTCACATAGTAGCTAAAACCTCCTGACGAGGTGCACGCAGGCCCCCAAACGTCAGAGAAAATAAGCTCAAGAGGAAATGAAGTGACCCTAGAAGAACTGGCATAAGGAAGTTGGTGACTCTTCCCTTGCTGACATGCATCACATACATGTGCTTTATTTGACTCACGACTGAACTGAAGATTAAAATGACCCAAGACATGATCTACTATCCGTGAGGAGGGGTGACCGAGTCGACAATGCCACCGATCATGACTCGGCTTGGTGACGGCAGAGAACGCCGTTTTATTCCTACTTGGTTGCATGGGACGAACCGGATAGAGACCACCTTCGCTAGGTCCGTGAAGAAGAACCCTCTTCGAAGCTCGATCCTTGACAAGAAAATAAAGAGGATGAATTTCAACGCAAACATTGTTATCAGAGGTGAGTCGATCAGTAGATAAAAGATTTTTTGTGGTATGTGGAACATGAAGAACATTGTTAAGGACAAGAGGTGCATGCGGTGTAGGAAGAAGGGCTTTTCCAACATGAGTAATAGCCATACCAGTTCCATTTGCTGTATGCACTTGGTCCTTGCCGGTGTACTGCTCACGCATGTGCAGCTTGTCTAAGTCGCCGGTGATGTGGTCGGTGGCGCCAGAGTCCATGTACCATGCTGGGTCAAGTGCCGGAGAGCCGGTAGAGATGTTGTTGGCGAAACGTGCATCCTCCTGCTGGGAGTTGTGGTTGTAGCGATCATAACAGGTCCTTGCAGAGTGGCCGAGCTTGTTGCAGATTTGGCACGGCACCCGCGGACGATCGGAGTTGGAGTTCCTCCTGTTGTAGCCGCCTTGGTGACCGCCGGCTGGTTGGCCATTGGAGCCGTTGCCTGCAGCAGAGTTACCGCCGCCGCCGCCGCCGTTGCGACGGTTGCCTCCCTGCTGGTTGCGGCCATCATTGTTGCGGTTGCGGCCGCCGCCGCCGCCAGAGGAGCCACCTCCACCGTTGCCGCCGCCTCGAGCGCCGTTGCCTCGTCCCGCAAGATTGGCCGACAACTGATAGCCGGTGTTGGCATTGTCCTGACGCGCCTCGTAATCCAGCATGTGCGAGTACACTTCATCGAGAGAGATGCCACCGTTGGCCAGCAGCGGATTGATCGATGTGACGAGGGCGTCGTACGAGTTATCAAGGCCTGTGAACATGTAGTCGATCACATCAGTCCCAGAGACGAGGCTGCCGGCCGCAGCAAGCTGGTCAGCGAGACCCTTGACATGGCCAAAATAATCAGCCATGTTCATGTCCTTTTTCTGGGCGTGCGTGAGCTCCCTCTTAAGCTGCATGATCCTGGAGCGAGACTGCGAGGCGTACATGCGCTCGAGTGCCGCCCATATCTGCGCCGAGGTCGTGAAGTTCAGCGTGCGCGCGATGATGTCAGGCGAGAGCGTGGAGAGGATCCCGGCAGGGCCGGCCCTGAGGGGGGGCGCCCCGGGCCCCCAAAATACAGGGGCCCCCCGTCAGGTACTGAGTAGCCCATGTACGGTTTCTTAGAGACACGAGTAGCCCATGTACGTATCATGCTAGGCAAGGGCAAGCACAATCGCAGGTAGCACCAGCCCACGAGACACGAATCCACAACCCTTTTAATCGGCGTTTTGACTTTTTACTACCGCTACGATCCCTATTCTTTTCCCCATCGCGAGGCGCAGGCACTGGAGGCTGGACCGAACTGCCGCCGCCAGGTGCTAGGGCCCCAATGACTGCCGGTCTGCTGCAGTACGCGTACGCCGAGGAACTCCACACTAGCAAGAAAAAGGCCCATTTGTCCTGGTCATAAGGCCCATTTGTTCCTGTTCGGGAACCGGGACTAAAGGGTCGGTACTAAAACCCAATACCTTTAGTCCCGGTTCTTATATGAACCGGGACAGATAGGGCTCCACGTGGCCGCTGCGGCTTGCCCAGGCAGGGGGGCCTTTTGTCCCGGTTGGTAGCACCAACCGGGACCAAAAAACGTCCACGCGTCAGCAGTTCAGGTGCTGGGGTTTTTATTTTTTTAGGGGGGGGGGGGGGTGTGTTGGGTTTTTGGGGGTTTTGTAGGCTTAATTTAGGGGTTTCATATATTGTGTTAGCTAGCTAATAGAGAGAAGTGTCCTCTCTTATCTCCATGCTTGGTCGACGCTACGTACTATACGTATCGAGAGGACTCGACACGCTAGCTAGTAAGCAAATGAAGAAAATCATTAAGTACACAAGATCGTCATGAACATATACAAAGAGAAGTGATCGACCTCTCTTTCTCCAAGAGATTGGTCTAACAACAAGTTTTCGTATATCTATCCGACGCTACTAGCTACATATATACAATATAAGATCTCTTACAATCCCTAACATCTGATGTCAAGTTCCACATGGTATTCTCCGGCTGGATTGATGACGTGGTCAAGAAAGAATCCCGCCAATTCCTCTTGAATTGCTTTTATGCGGTCTTGTGGTAGGAGTTCATCCCGCATCTGCCACATCTAATTTGAAGAAGGGGGTCAATATATATATATGAATGAAACTCAACACAAATAATGGTAATAAAATAAAATTGTGAATATTATTGCTTACGCACTTCATATTGTTTTTCAGAGTAGCCCCGCTCAGAGGTCGTCGCGTTGTAGATGTACTCGCAAACGTAGTATTTACAAAAATTATTCCCGCCTTCCTGCCACAACCACTTTACGAGAAATAAAGGTCAATCAAACTGATAATCAAGCATTATATATAAATGGTATTGATGAAACTAGATAGAATCAATGGGAGATGCGCGGAACTAGCTAGTAGTACTTACTTTCGGGTGTGTAAATCGGAGCTTCCCCGGCAATCCCGGAGCTTTAGCGGTGAACTCTTTCCAAACCCTGCCAGACAAAGAAAACAATTACTTGATATCAGGAAATGAACAAAGTTGCCGATATGGTGCGATAACGATCGATTGAACTTACTTCTCGAGCATTTTAGTCATGGACGCATACTCCTTGGGATCTTTTCGTCTCGAGTCTAAGACGGTTACTAGTCCCTGCTCAAGCTTAATCTCTAGGAGAATTAAGTGGAAGCTGCGCACGCATGCATAACTCATCAATTACATTACTATAACCTCGAGTAATAAGGGAAACCGAATATGCACAAGACAGTAACACTCACTTGAAGTTGTAAGGAAAGAGTATTTTATCTTTGTTTTGATTTCGAAGCAACGATTGTAGCAAGTTGGCCTCGGTTTCTTTGGCATTATATTTAACCGTCCATTCATCTATGAGATTTGTGTTAATGAACCCAATATCATAGATTTGTGCATTTCTGCATTCGACGATCTTCAATCTGCATAATATAGTGAGGATAATTATATATACATGCAATGAAAGAGCTGAGCTATATATAGAGACTTAATTACAGAAGTAGTACTTACAGACAGTAGCAAGTGACGATTATTTTATCGAGGGTCTTTTGATTGAAAAACTGGAAGAACTCCTCAAATGGAACAGACAACAGATCATTTCCAACGAGGTCGTGCTCCTCTTTAACTCTCAGCGTCAAAGTATCCTTCCCAGACTCGCTGCAGGTGTCCATGTACCACTCATGGAATCTTCGCATCATTGTTGTTAGAGGAGGATGACCAGGTTTGACGAGAGGCTTCCCATGCCGGTATTTGTGTTCGTCCACCTCCATTATATCAAAATGTGCATCGTCGGGCAGGTAATCACCAGGATTGGTACCGGGCACCATCCCCGGCAGATTTGCGACGATATCGCTAGACACCTTGAGCGGGGGGCACGATTGGTTTGCCTGTTCGCCGAGCTGGGGAATTTTTTTCCCAGTTCTTCGTTCTTGTAACCTTTTGTCACTTGAAGTAGTTCCCGACCGGCGTGCTCCTTGCACTGCCTTTTTAAGAGCGCGGACATGGTTGTCATCCGGAGGTGGTGGTGGTGGTCGCTTCAGGGCATCCAAATTGCGCTTCAATTTCACCGGTTCTATCTTCTCCTCTGGAGGTGGATTTTTCTTTGCAAAAAAGTCCTTCACTTGGGCTTGACAGATCTGTGTGTTTTCCTCCTCGGTCATCTCGTATGGTAACTTCTCTAGAGGCTTGAGAGATGGACCGAATTTGTATTGCCTCCCGCCTCTGGCTGTACTGCTAGACGCCGGAGCTGCCGGAGCGGCTGCGGCTGTCTTCCTTCGTTGCTTACGAGGCGGAGAAGGAGGCGGAGTGCTACGACGCGCCGGAGCAGCCGGAGCGGTGGCGGCTGTCTTCCGCTGTTGCTGACGAGGCGGAGGAGGAGGCGGGCTGCTCAGACGCGCCGGCGCAGGCGGATAAGGAGGCGGAGTGCCGCCACGCGTCGGAGCAGCCGGAGAAGGAGGCGGAGTGCCCTGATCACTCGCCGGAGGAGGAGGCGGAGGAGGAGGCGGAGTGCCTTGACTCGCCGGAGGAGGAGGAGGAGGCGGAGGCGTCCAGTTCGGAAGGTTGATGAGCTCCTTCCGCCATAGACATGGAGTCTTCAGAGCAAGACCCAGCTGAGTCTCCCCTTCACCGGTAGGGTGGTCAAGCTCGAGCTCCTCAAATCCCTCCGTTATTTCATCGACCATCACAACAGCATAGCCTTCTGGAATCGGAAGGCAGTGAAAAGTTGCGCCGGGTTCAGGAGGTGCAACAGAGCCGACAGCCGCCTTGACTTTGAGGTGCTGCCATTGCGTCATAAGGTGGCAATCTTGAGCCTTCGTGATAGCATCCACGGGGTAGCTGGGAGCCGTGAAGTCAGGCTGCTGAAGAAGCTCGGTGGAAGCCACGCTGCTTCTCCGCTGAGATGGCGGGGTAGCTTCTGGGGTAGCTCCGGCAGGTCGCTGGCTCTGAACTTGTTCCTCTAGCGCTCGTACCCTTGCATTCAGCTTCTGCAGTTCGGTCTGCTCCACTTTCCTCCTCCTCTCCCGGGTTTTGTAACTGCCTGCGCTGGGAAACCCAACCTTCCATGCAACGGAGCCTGCCGTGCCTCGTGTTCGTCCTGGGTGCTCAGGATTCCCGAGGGCCTGTGTGAGCTCGTCGTTCTCTCTGTCGGGAATGAACGTCCCTTGCTGCGCTGCGGCGATATACTTCTGAAGCTTCTTGACGGGTATTTCAAGTTGCTCCTTCATCCAACGGCACTTCCCTGTTTCAGGGTCCAAGGTTCCCCCAACCCCGAAAAACCAAGTCCTTGAACGGTCTGGCCAGTTCAATGTCTCTGGTTCGACCCCTTTATCAAGCAGGTCCTTCTCAGCCTTGTCCCACAACGGCCGGGCTTTGAGGTAGCCACCTGACCCCGTGCGATGGTGATGTTCCTTCTTTGCAGCATTTTTCTTGTTTGTCGCTGACATCTTCTTACTCTTCTCCGATGTCTTGTGAGCCACAAATGCGGGCCAGTGATCTCTTATCTTCTCAAATCGGCCGGTGAATTCTGGAGTCTTCCCTTTATCGACAAACGTTGATTTCAACTCATTCTTCCACCTCCTGAATAGATCTGCCATCTTCTTAAGAGCATGAGCCTTGACCAATGGCTCTATAACTGGCTTATCCGGATCCTCCTCTAGCGGTAGGGTGAAATTTGCCTTCAGAGCGGTCCAAAGATCATCTTTCTGTCTATCGTTGACAAAAGACACTTGAGGTTCTTCACTCTTAGGATTATTCCATTGGTGGATGTTGATCGGGATCATGTCCCTAACAAGAACCCCACACTGAGCAGAAAATGCTTCCTTGGTCCGGCTGGGTTCAATCGGTTGGCCATCGCCCTTGATTGCTGTGACCGTGAACCTTTCATCCTGGCGCAACCTTTTTTTCGGGCCTCGTCTCGTTACCGAAGTTTGGCTCGATCCGGAGGGCTAGAAAAGAAGAAAGAAAAGAGTTAATATGTGTACATACCAAAACAATTAATGCATCAATTAGCTAGTCAGCACATGCTTAATTAATATATATACCTCGCCGGACTTTGCAACAGCTCCTTCCTCCGTTCGCTCACCGGAGCATTCATCACGGTCTCCTTCTTCCACCGGCATTCCGTCACCGGAGCCATCATAATCATGTCCTTCCACCTCCATTGTTCGATCACCGGAGCCTGCTTCACCCTCTCCTTCCAGACCATCGGTGTCGTTGAGATACGACAAGACATCACCTCCGCCGAGGATTATGTCCCCCAACAACTGTTCTGCTTCGATGTCTCGGTGCTCCATAGTTTCTGCAAATATTACAACATGGCAATTAATATACAAACATGACAGATGGATATATTAGTGCAAACGTAGACCTAGCTAGCTCGACGCTTCTACGGTTTGGGGTGGCCTCGACAACGCTTCTAGGGTTTAGGGTGGCCTCGACAACGCTTCTAGGGTTTGGGCCGGACCGCCTCTCTCATGAATGTCCGACGTCCGGACCAACAAGGAATTTAACAAAATGACGCCATTCTGGATGTGCAAAAAATGGTCCTCGACAACGCTCTTTTAACTTGGTAAATTTGGGTGGCCTCGACAACTCTTCTAGGGTTTGGGGTGGCCTCGACAACGCTTTTTCAGTCCCGATTTGGGTGGACTCCAGAGTTGGTCGGGTGAGGGGGGTTGATCGACGTCCTCCCTCATGTCTAAGTCAATGAACAACATGAAAATTTCTAAGTGAATGAACAACTCTGAATTTTTTTACATGTACTCCTACAACATGATAATTCCTAAGTGATTGCCAAACTGTTTGCTAAACCTTTATGCTTCATTTATATGAAGATCAATTGTCCAATATAACTATGTTCGCGATATGAGGCATTGGACATTATCTAGATCACATGCCTCAAAATCAAAGGAAAAACTCCTCTCACAACTATCCGCGGTGCCCAACAATATGAAATCATTCACAAATATTGATGTTGGACTCGACTAAATATGCACTCCATAGTCCAATCAAGTATATAAGTCCGCGGTGATCAAACACATACAAGTTACAAAAATTTCTATCCTCACAAAAATATAAGCCCGAGGGGAATTGAAGTTATCGGGGTTATGTTTATACAACAAATGGACATCTCATCTCATTTCATCTCATCTGAAAAAACATAGCACATCTAAAAAAATACATACATACATACATGGAAAAAAATTGCTATGAACAAAAAAAACATCATATATGAACATTTTCTATATCCATCCATCCATACATACATACATACATACATTGAAAAAAATGCTATGAACAAACACATCAGTAGTAATTATTTTTATAATGATTTGGCCTCAAAAAATTCTTTTATTAGTATTTTCAAACTCTAGAATGACCCTGTTGCACTAGAACTATTTCAAATAATTCTTTTCAAATGCCACAAATTTTTTGAGAAGTCCTCTGATGCCTATAGATCATTTTTATGCAAAAACCCACTTTGGTCATTTGAAACTTTTGAGCACAACTTCCATTTTTCAATTTTGGTCCAATCTTGGCATTGAACTACAACCCTATTTTTTCCTTAATAATTTTTTTTGAAAAAATTACTCCAACTTCATGACAGTACCCACACTCCATTTCACCAAAAACCTTCTGATCCATAGTTCAAATTTTGTTCAAATGAAATTTGAACTAGATTCAAATTCCTTGCTGAAAACCTATTCTAAACCACTCCAAAAATTCTGAAATTTTGCCATCACCTTTGTCTTGCATCAGTACCTCACCACAAAAAAAATTCAGAAATTTCAAAAATGCCCAAAGCCATCTAGCATTTCATCAAACACCTTCTATGCACTGTTCATCATTGTAAAAAATTCAGAAATAAATTTCAGAAAATTCAGAAGGGGGGGGGGGCTGCTGCTGCTCTTCACTGTCCACTCCTTCTCCTCTCCTGCACGGCGTTGCTGCTGCTCTTCAATGCGTCGGGGCCGGCGGCGACCATGGAGCAGTGGCAGAGCAAGGCCGAGCTCGGGGGCACGCGAAAACGGGGAGCAGAGGACCATGGGAAAGGGGGGTGCTCACTAGGGGGCGGCGATGGCTCGAGGCCGGCGACGAGGACGGCGGGCTCGGGGCGGCACGCGGCAGCGGGGACGAGGACGGCGGGATCGGGGCGGCACGCGGCGATGGGGACGAGGACGGCGGGCTCGGGGAGGCGACGGGGATGGGGACAAGGACGGCGGGCTCGGGAATGCCGGCGACGAGGACGGCGGGCTCGGGGAGGCGACGATGCGGTCCGGCAGCCTGGCGGCGTCGAGGTGTTCGTCGGCGCCGTCGGGGCAGCGAGCGCAGGATCGAAGAACTGAATGGAAATTTTCACAAGTGCTGCTTATATACACTAAGCATTGGTCCCGGTTCGTGGCACCAACCGGGACCAATGCACCCTTTAGTCCCGGTTGGTGCCACCAACCGGGACCAAAGGTCTCTTTTCAGCGGCCCAAAGGGCGGGAAACAGAGACCTTTGCTCCCGATTGGTGCCACCAACCGGGACCAAAGGCCTTGTGCTGCCCGCGGCCAAAAGTTTAGTCCCACCTCGCTAGTTGAGAGGGGCGCGGAGTGGTTTATAAACCCCACTGCCGCTGCCCTCTCGAGCTCCTCTCAAATGCAGGCTTACGGCCCTAACCTGACTCTCCGCTGCCTGTGGGCCTACTGGGCCTTCTGCGGGCCTGAATCCTGGCCCGTGGTTAGGTTTCTTGTCGTATTCAGGCCGTGGTGGCCCAGTAGGTGGCATTTTTTTTTCTATTTTTTTCCAGTTTTTTTGTTTTTGTTTTTTTCTTTATTTATTTTCTTTTGATTTTTGCTTTATTTTTTAATTCTTTTTGCTTTTAGGTAATAAATATTATAAACTTTCTGTTAGTGCCATTAGTTTTTGTTATTTTAGTTTCTAACAAAAAAAATTATGATAATTCTTTTTGCTATTAAAGTTTCTAACAAAAAAAGTTCTTTATGAAAATTCTTTTTGCTTTTAATGTTTTGAATAGAAAATACTTTGCTAATTTTAGTTGCATAAATTTTATATAATTTTAGTTTCAATAATACTAGAGGTTTATAAAAGCTTTTTAGTTGATTCCTTTTGCTAGCTATTAGAATTTCATTAATGTTTTCTAGTTCATTCTTTTTCTATTAGAGTTTCATTAAAGTTTTCTATTTCATTCTTTTAGTTTATTATTTTTGCTATTAGAGTTTCATAAAAGTTTTCCAGTTCATTCTTTTTTATATTAGTTCATTCTTTGAGCTAAATGACCCTGAAATTGAAAAGCACTTCAGATGAACTCTGAAGAGGTTGAATATTGGCATGGTATCATCATTTCACCCACATAGCATGTGCTAAAAAGTTGAGAGGGTTACGGCAAAAACTGGATGCACTTCGTGTACAAAATGGACAATCTCTTTCAAAGTATCAGGGTTTCGGACGAAAACTCATCTGTTACAAAGGGATTTCATTTTTTGAACTTATGTGAACTCCAGACTTTTTGTGTGTTCAAAATGAACCATTCAAAGCCACATCATCAATTTTCAACCCTTTCTGACTTCATCTGTCTTCACTTTTTCTTTGCTTGTGTCCTTTGCTTATTGCGCCGTAACCATGGATATTCTTCATCACTTAACAGGGTGCTTGGGTCAGCCTTGACTTTGAAGGGAGGAATTTCATGAAACTTTTCGTAATCTTCAGACATGTCTGTCTTACCCTCCACTCCCACGATGTCTCTTTTCCCTGAAAGAACTATGTGGCGCTTTGGCTCATTGTATGATGTATTCGCTTCCTTATCTTTTCTTTTTCTCGGTTTGGTAGACATGTCCTTCACATAGAAAACCTGCGCCACATCATTGGCTAGGACGAATGGTTCGTCTGTGTACCCAAGATTGTTCAGATCCACTGTTGTCATTCCGTAATGTGGCTCTACCTGTACCCCGACTCCTGACAGATTGACCCATTTGCACTTAAACAAAGGGACCTTAAAATCATGTCCGTAGTCAAGTTCCCATATGTCCACTATGTAACCATAATATGTGTCCTTTCCCCTCTTGGTTGCTGCATCAAAGCGGACACCGCTGTTTTGGTTGGTGCTCTTTTGATCTTGGGCGATAGTGTAAAATGTATTCCCATTTATCTCGTATCCTTTGTAAGTCAATACAGTCGAAGATGGTCCCCTGGACAACGAGTACAGCTCATCAGAAACAGTGTTGTCACCTCTGAGACGTGTTTCCAACCAACTGCCGAAAGTCCTGATGTGTTCACATGTAATCCAGTCGTCACACTGCTCCGGGTGTTTGGAGCGCAGAATGTTCTTGTGTTCATCGACATACGGGGTCACCAAGGTAGAGTTCTGTAGAACTGTGTAGTGTGCTTGAGACCAAGAATGCCCGTCCCTGCATATTATTGAGTCCCCTCCTAGCGTGCCTTTTCCAGTCAGTCTCCCCTCATACCGCGATTGAGGGAGACCAATCTTCTTAAGGTCAGGAATGAAGTCAACACAAAACCCAATGACATCCTCTGTTTGATGGCCCATGGAGATACTTCCTTCTGGCCTAGCACGATTATGGACATATTTCTTTAGGACTCCCATGAACCTCTCAAAGGGGAACATATTGTGTAGAAATACGGGGCCCAGAACGACAATCTCATCGACTAGATGAACTAGGACGTGCGTCATGATACTGAAGAAAGATGGTGGGAACACCAGCTCGAAACTGGCAAGACATTGCGCCACATCACTCCTTAGCCTTGGTATGATTTCTAGATCGATCACCTGCTGAGAGATTGCATTGAGGAATGCACATAGCTTCACAATGGCTAATCGAACGTTTTCCGGTAGAAGCCCCCTCAATGCAACCGGAAGCAGTTGCGTCATAATCATGTGGCAGTCATGAGACTTTAGGTTCTGGAACTTTTTCTCTGCCATATTTATTATTCCCTTTATATTCGACGAGAAGCCAGACGGGACCTTCATACTAAGCAGACATTCAAAGAAGATTTCCTTCTCTTCTTTGGTAAGAGCGTAGCTGGCAGGACCTTCATACTGCTTCGGAGGCATGCCGTCTTTTTCGTGCCAATGTTGCAGGTCCTCCCGTGCCTCCGGTGTATCTTTTGTCTTCCCATACACGCCCAAGAAGCCTAGCAGGTTCACGCAAAGGTTCTTTGTCACGTGCATCACATCGATTGAAGAGCGGACCTCTAGGTCTTTCCAGTAGGGTAGGTCCCAAAATATAGATTTCTTCTTCCACATGGGTGCGCGTCCCTCAGCGTCATTCGGAACATATAGTCCGCCGGGACCCTTTCCAAAGATTACGTGTAAATCATTGACCATAGCAAGTACGTGATCACCGGTACGCATGGCAGACTTCTTCCGGTGATCTGCCTCGCCTTGGAAATGCTTGCCTTTCTTTCGACATTGATGGTTGGTCGGAAGAAATTGACGATGCCCCAGGTACACATTCTTCCTGCATTTGTCCAGGTATATACTTTCGGTGTCAGCTAAACAGTGCGTGCATGCGTTGTATCCCTTGTTTGTCTGTCCTGAAAGGTTACTGAGAGCAGGCCAATAATTGATGGTTACAAACAGCAACGCATGCAGGTCAAATTCCTCCTGTCTGTGCTCATCCCACACACGTACACCGTTTCCATTCCACAGCTGTAAAAGTTCTTCAACTAATGACCTTAGGTACACATCAATGTCGTTGCCGGGTTGCTTAGGGCCTTGGATGAGTACTGGCATCATAATGAACTTCCGCTTCATGCACAGCCAAGGAGGAAGGTTATAGATACATAGAGTCACGGGCTAGGAGATGTGATTGCTGCTCTGCTCCCCGAAAGGACTAATGCCATCCGCGCTTAAACCAAACCATACGTTCCTTGGGTCACCTGCAAACTCAGCCCGATACTTTCTCTCGATTTTTCTCCACTGCGACCCGTCAGCGGGTGCTCTCAACTTCCCGTCTTTCTTACGGTCCTCTCTGTGCCATCGCATCAACTTGACATGCTCTTTGTTTCTGAACAGATGTTTCAACCGTGGTATTATAGGAGCATACCACATCACCTTGGCAGGAACCCTCTTCCTGGGGGACTCGCCGTCAACATCACCAGGGTCATCTCGTCTGATCTTATACCGCAATGCACCGCATACCGGGCATGCGTTCAAATCCTCGTACGCACCGCGGTACATGATACAGTCATTAGGGCATGCATATATCTTTTGCACCTCCAATCCTAGAGGGCATACGACCTTCTTTGCTGCGTACGTACTGTCGGGTAATTCGTTATCCTTTGGAAGCTTCTTCTTCAATATTTCCAGTAGCTTCTCAAATCCTTTGTCAGGCACAGCATTCTCTGCCTTCCACTGCAGCAATTCGCAATTGGGGTACAACCCTTTTTGGTGATCCTCTAACATGCGATCGAACTTCAGCTTCTCCTTTTCACTTTCGCACTGTCTCCTTGCATCAACAATGACTCGGCGGAGATCATCATCGGGCACATCGTCTGGTTCCTCTTGATCTTCAGCTTCCCCCGTTGCAGCATCACCGTATTCAGGGGCACATAGTTGTCATCGTCCTCTTCTTCTTCGCTGTCTTCCATCATAACCCCTATTTCTCCGTGCCTGGTCCAAACATTATAGTGTGGCATGAAACCCTTATAAAGCAGGTGGGTGTGAAGGATTTTTCGGTCATAGTAAGACTTCGTATTCCCACATATAGGGCATGGACAACACATAAAACCATTCTGCTTGTTTGCCTCAGCCACTTCGAGAAAATTATGCACGCCCTTAATGTACTCGGAGGTGCGTCTGTCACCGTACATCCATTGCCGGTTTATCTGCGTGCATTATATATAATTAAGTGTGTCAAAAACTATTATAAAACATCATGAATAGATAAGTGACCAAATTAATAGAAGTTCATCATCACATTAAAACAGTGGCGGAGCCAGAACTTTTCTGAAGCCTGGGCAAGTTGAGTCTAAGTGTATAATCCAGAAATCAAAATCCGGATAATCAAATACACAACATATAATATAGCACCAAACTTCTAAACCACAAATTCACATTAATAATCAAGTGAAAACATAAACATAATAGTCACACAAATTGTAATTTTATAGTAAACTAATATATAATATATCACTATCTCTTTCATAGACCAAATAAAGTTGAGACTTGACAACACAAGATATATAAGTATATAACCAGACTTGCATAAAGGCAAACTCGCCATGTTGCCAACAAAAGTAAATCTATCCATACCAGATGTCATTGCGAAATTTCTTCCACCACAGTCAAAAGCATCTCTCGCTTGTTCATTTTTGCCAAAAGAAAAACATATAACCAGCCTTGCATAGAGGCAAACTCGCCATGTTGCCAAAGTCCTGGAAGGCACTACAAGATAAAAAATAGATTTGTAATTGAAAGAAATTTAGTTCTAAGATGTGAATATATTAAAATAGAAAAGTTGCAATAGAGATGGTCAGATGGGACATACCGACAGTGCACTAAAGGAAATCACGAGGCAAATGCCCTTTCCGAGTCTTCATTGCAGTAAATGTTCGAACAGTATCCTTGTCATCAACTCACTTGAATAACTCCCGTTGGGTGTAACATATCATCAAGTCATTGAGCCATTCATTATTGATCTTGCTACGCAGTTTATTCTTGATAATCTTCACTGCTGAAAAAGCTCACTCAACAGATGCCGTGGACACCAGAATATCAAAGCCAACTCAATAAGTTTGTATACCAATGGAAATACCAAATAAGAAATTGAAGTTAGTTGTTACACAACACAAGTAAGAAAATGAGCTACAATTTTGCATAGTACAGAACTACTTGCATCTATTTTGCATAGTACAGAACTACTTGCATCAAGTTTGCATCAACTACTTGCATCAGCTACAACTACAAGTTCATACAATTTTTCTCTAATCATGAATTCATGATCATCCCAACGATTTTCCGCCAAATTTAAGCCCTAATCCCTGACCCCGACCTTGAACTCTCATAGCATACGCTGCATATGTATAATTAGTGGGGTCAGTGTGTATGTACCTTGAACAGTACCTCGCATCAACTGATCAACCCCTTGCCCCGATCAATTATTCAGAGTTTCGGACTTTCAGAGATGAGGAATCCCTAGCCCTAATTTCGACAGAGATTTCTTACCAAAGGAAGCTGAAGCCAAAGCCGGAAGAGAGGAAAGAGGGGCTGATTGGACAACCGGACCAGTAGATTGCCTGGGAGCCTCGCGTCCGATCCCTGCCGGCCGTGCGTCTAGGGCTCAGCCTCGAGACTAGCGGCCACCGCCAGCCCCTTTTGTCGCCCGGTCCCTGCGCTCGCGAACTGAAGAGACAGGAGGGGCAGAGTTGGAGCGATCGATTCCCTCGCCCTAGCGTTGTTTCCTGTTTTTCTTTTCGGCCTGGGCTGCAATTGCGTAGTTGGGCTATGAGCCTCTGAAAAACGAAGGCCCAATATGTTTGCCCGGGTAAAAACCAAGTTAGCGATCAGTTTTACCCTTGTTTAGTCTAGCGATCGCTGTTGTTAAGACCCAGCGAGCCCGGGCAAGTGCCCAGGGTCGCTGGGCGGTGGCTCCGCCACTGCATTAAAACCAAAGTATATACATAGTTCTCATTGAACAACATATAGCTTTTCAGAGCATCTAATTAAACCATACATTATTGAAACTATGTAAAATATTTCAATGCAACAACAAATGCGATCATAATCGCAACCAAGGTAACAATTGATCCAACGGCATAATGATACCAAGCCTCGGTATGAATGGCATATTTTCTATACTTTCTAATCTTGAAGCGCATTGCATCCATCTTGATCTTGTGATCATCGACGACATCCGCAACATGCAACTCCAATATCATCTTCTCCTCCTCAATTTTTTTCAATTTTTCCTTTAAGTAATTGTTTTCTTCTTCAACTAAATTTAACCTCTCGACAATAGGGTCGGTTGGAATTTCCGGTTCACATACCTAGATAAAAAAATCTATGTCACGTTGGTCGGCATAATTGTCATAAACAATAAATGAACCAAATAGTTATAAAATATAATATATACCACATCCGAATCATAGACAGGACGAGGGCCGACGGGGGCGAATACCAAAACCATCGCACTATATAATAACAAACAATAATAAAAGTAAGAAAATTATACAAGTATCTATCTAAATCATACAAGTAAGAATTTTTTTCTTTTAGAAAGAAGATAAGATCAAGAGGCTCACCACGGTGGTGCCGGCGATGAGATCGGCGCGGGCGATCGACGGCGGTGAAGACGGGGACGGGACGTGACGGACCGCTAAACCTAGACAAATCTTGAGGAAAATGGAGCTTGGAGGTCGAGTTTGGAGAGGAGAAAGCTTAAGTAGTGTGGCTCGGGCATTTCATCGAACACCTCATGTGCATAGGAGGTGAGCTAGAGCACCACAAAGCCCTCCCCTCACCGGCCAGAAAAAAACAGAGCAGTGGAGTGCTCTGCTCGCGGGCGAGAGGTATATATAGGCACAACATTGGTCCCGGTTCGTGGTTGGAACCGGGACTAAAGGCCACCCTTTAGTGCCGGTTCCAACCACGAACCGGGACCAATGGATGTGGGCCAGGAGCGAGGCCCATTGGTCCCGGTTCGTGTCTGGAACCGGGACCAAAGGGTCCAGACGAACCGGGAGCAATGCCCCACGAGGCCCGGCCAGCCCCCTGGGCGCACGAACCGGGATGTATGCCCCCATGGGTCTCGGTTCCTGACTGAACCGGGACTAATGGGCTGGGCAGGCCTGGACCAAAGCCCTGTTTTCTACAAGTGCCACTCTCTGTTATCACTAGGCGTTGAACGCATAGGTGCATCGCCGAGCGCCTTCCGCCGGACGCCAGCCACAACGTATCGCGCCGAGCACCAGATCAACAATTACCAATACCAATGCCGATCCGATTGATTGAAGGTAATTAATATAATTATTTTCTATTTCCTGTTCGTATATAGCTAATCAAGTAAATTACTTTTGCATATGATGCATAGCTTTCACTATTCAATCTTTGATGAATTTTTTATTTTTCAGCACTGTTGTTATGAAAAAATTATTTATGATGTGAAAAGGAAGATTAGGACAGATGGGTTATCATGTGGTCCAGACAGTATGTGTTAGCAAAGAGAAAAGAAAATGAAGCAACATATGGCTGACTTAGCAGAATCACAAAGAGGGATTATTTGGTCAAATTTTCAAGGTAATATGTGCATTGAACAATTCCATAAAATCTTACAGCTTTTTCACTATTTGCCTCATGTTTTAGTTAAGAGGGAAAAGAGAGTTTCGTGTTACAGTGACACCCCTTATTACATCAAAGGTATTACTCTCCTGGTATGAGTGTCTCCAGTTTCTTAGCCCCCGCGGCCACCCAAAGCAAAGCTTTCTTCTTGATGTTGTAGAGGAAGAATGTTGGTGGCGCACACTTGTTGCGAAAGATGCGGGCATTGCTCTCATTTGAAACGGTCCATGAGGTGAGCCTGTTGAGTGAGGCCATGGATTTTCCACTATTGATAAATTAGATGATATGAATATTGCTTTGGATACATATATGTAGATTATTATTGTTATGATGTTTATAGTAAGGGGCCCCGAGTTTTAGCTTCGCCCCGGGCCCCCAAATTCTTAGGACCGGCCCTGGATCCCGGCAAGGAGCAGCTGGTCCTGAGCGTGCCAGACCGTATGGGCTGGGTTGATCACCATCTCCGCCCCTTCAGCGGTGGAGGCTGGAATTAGGCGCTCCTTAGAGAAGTAGACCGAGGGTGGGGGGTGGGGGGGGGGGGGGGGTGCTCTCGCCGTTGACGAAGCCGAGAAGCTGATGCCCCCGCAGGATGGGGACAATCTGGGCCTTCCAGAGGAGGTTATTTTCCCTTGAGAGTCTCACCGTCACCAGCTGGGCGAGGTTGGGCACGGCGACCTGCCCGGTCATCATCGACCCAACTGGAAGTGAGGAACTGGTGAGATCACCGGCAGTGCCGGAAAGCTGGGAGCTCATGGTTGCCGATGCGGTGGACACGGAGGTGTTGGGAGAGGTGGTCATCGCGGCGAGGAGAATCGCAGCGAGAGATGGGTTTCTGGACGTGCGTCGAAGCTAGTCTCTCGTTACCATGTGAAAACACGAGGTAGATTGGATCGCTTCAGTCGACTGAGACTTCGATGTTATATTCCTTTGGTCTTGCATGAAGATTCATGCAAAGTTTTTTTTTCTTTTACTTTTATACACTATGTCACTTGAAGTCTCAGTCGACTGGAACCTAGCCACACCCTTGCTATTTATTTGCAGGTTACATCACCGATCGTTTACAACACAAAGATACCATCAGTTTTAGAGATATGTGCGTATGGTACAAGTTAGCTAACAACCTGCTAGATACTAACTAACTTACAGCTATGAAGCTTATCCGCTAACAGCAATTTATTAAGGAACTATGGAGTGAAGACATGACACCTGTATTAGTTTGGGACCCCATGGGGTAGAATCGGCGTGTGGCCCTAGGCGCGTACCTTCATATTTCATTAACATGGTACTCCTGGTCAACCCGGCTGTTCTGTCGGGCGGTGGCTTAACTGATTTGTTGTTTTTTTTTATAAGGCGATTGCTACAAATCATCCGATTGATTTCCTGAGGAAATCACCTGGGTTTTTTTTTTGGGATAAGGAAATCACCTGGGTTGGTAACCGTCCGATCCATCCAATCCAGTCCTTGGAAGGGGCCAACGCTCCATTACTTTCTTCTCCCCCGAGCAAACGCAACTGCTCCTCAGATCGCTCCATCGCAGCAGTTCGCCGTGCCTCAGTCATTTGTTTCGCAGCGGGTGTTATAGCAGCAGCCACGCCGCAGAAGGTAGCAACGCCGGCGAGGGCTCCATCACGACACAGGCGACCGACGACATCAGGTGCGTCGCAGCGACGTCGACGGTGGATGTTACAATGCGGCGTGCGGCGGCCACGGCAGATGCTTCACTGCAGCGCCAACACCGGCGCGGCTGTGCTCCATCGCGGCTCCGTCGGTCGCCGGCGATGCTTCACTACAGCGCCAACGCCGGGCGCGGTGGTGCTCCATTGCAGCGCCGACTGCCGCCGCAGCTCCATCGGCCGCCAGCAATTCGTTGCATTGCAGCCCCCCTTCAGCGGCGAGATTCGGGTCGAAGCAGCGCACGCGTTGCGCTGCAGCTTCGCCGGCGGCGAGAACCAACTGGTAGCAGCACGCGCCTTGAGTTGCAGCTCCGGCAGCGCATGAGATCCGGCTCGAAGCAGCACATGTGTTGTGTTGCTGCTGTGCCGTGGAGTGGAGGTAGGTCGCCGCCAGGTGCTGCAGGCCGCAACCGTGGGCTGCTCCTGACGAAGCCAATGTCGAGGAGGTGAGCTGAGATGGGCGGTGCGTGGAGATGGAGGTAGACGACGAAGTGGATCTTAGCAGGGGAAAGGTAAATGACTGGCTCGCGTGTTGGACCTCGAGATAAGGTAGATGGGATGGCGCGTGGTCCCACCAGGACGTGGCACACAGGCGAGGCGGATGATTTCTTCGGGAAACCATCCGGTTGTTTTTAAGAGATTTCCTTCCTTTTTATAAGCGTTTGGCTTGGGACTTCTCTTCGTCTCTCTCTCAGACTCCAGCTACGCGCCGTCTGCCGCCCCACTGCTTATCCCCGCCGCCTGCCGCTCTTCCACCGCCCCAGCGCCGTATAAGAAGGGTTCCGGCCTCGCCTATCCGCAAGGCACAGGGGTCGCGGTCACGGAGGGGTGGCTCCGCCGAGCAGCCACCAGAGGCCGTTCCGGGGTGGAGCTGCGTCTACCTTGCCGCCGAGCGCCTCCTCTTCTCCAGCCGCCTCGATCCTCTCGCCATCCTCCAGCTACAGCCCAACCCCGCTCAAGCGGGCTCCGCCGCCACGGCCATCTAAACGCCGCTGTCCCTTGCATCCCGCGCCATCGTCGCCCGCGGATCCGTCAACCTCTCCTCGAGGATCTACAACATCGACTGTTAGGGTGCAGATGCACACTGCACAGCCGCCGCCTAGGCCGACCAGAGGTGCGCCGCCCACATACCGCGCGCGACGACTGGGGGCCCTGCCGCCTATGAGGCTATGACAGCCAGCACGCCCCGGCCTGGCTCCCCATGCATCGTCTCCCCCGACGGCCTGAGGGTGGTCCCCCAAGGAGCCAGGGACGACTCCAAGGTTCCTCACCGACGTCAATGGATCCACAAGCTCAGCAAGCAGAAGCAGGCATCCATGGAGGGATCTTGGATGCACCACTCGTCACACGTTCCCTCTTCCTTCACTTCTCTGTTCTCTCCCTCTAACTACGCTGGAGGAAGGGCTCAGCCAAGAGCGCGCCTTCGTCGCTCTCTGGCTCCCCAGCCGGTCTCTGCTATCCGGCGCCGCTGGCTGACTTGGTGGGATGTTGCTCTAACCTTCTGCTTCGTAGTCCTGAAGATCGTAATAATCTGTTTTTTTTTACCTATGGTAGTTTGTATTCTTACTGTTTATGAACTCTTCTCAGGCTGAGTGAATTGCAGAAAACCACCACATTGAAGCATCGGTTTGCAGAAAACAATCTTCTACGAATTCCTGCCAGAAAACACTGATTTTGAGCTTAATCTTTTGCATAAAACACTGGCCCGTCGATTTGGGCATTTTAACCCCGATTATGACATGTGGGGTCCGTTTCTTATGACGTGGCATAACGGTCCAGGCTAGACGTCGTTAGATGTATTTTTTTGCCAAAAGCTCCTTCCTGAAGGAACAAAGCAGCCAACCCACCCTTCTTCCCGGTGCGTGCTCATGCGCCCCGCCGCCGGCCAAGACCACCAGCCGCCGCGGGCCGCTCCCCAATACTCGCTGCCTCGCCGGTCTTCAGCGGCCTGCCGCCGGAATGAGCTCTGCCGCCGCCGGAAACTCTCAGATCTGGCGGGCATCATCGACCTCGGGCCGCCCCCGCATCCGCCTCATCCGCCCGAGGGGCGCCTCGCAGCTCACCTGCGGCGAGTTACGTCACGACCATGCCACACAGGAAGCGCACACAACAGCTAGGGTTCTTGCCGCCGCCGGCCAAGACCACCAACCGCCGTCGGCCTCCACCGTCGACCGAGACCACCAGCTGCCGCGGGCCTTCACCGTCGGCTGAGACCACCAGCCGCCGCGGGCCTCCACCGCCGGCCAAGACCACCAGCCACCACAGGCCGCTGCCAGCACCTCGACCCGTCGGCCCGTCTCCTTCTCCAACTCCGTGGTTCACTGTCAGGACGACAGAAGGGAACAGGTGGAGTGGCTTGCAGCCGACCGGCATGCTGATGCCCAGCAGCAGATCCTTGCCGGAGTGCATCGTAGCCAGCCTCCCGACCGCGGCTCCCGGTGCCGGAGATGGGCGAGGCGACGACCTGGACGCCGCCTTCCAGTGCCAGAGGCGGGCGACAGCCTCGATGCTGAGGGAGCCTGAGCTCGGGGATGACCTGCTGCGGGTGGGGTGAGGTGGTCGGCAAGGGCCTGATTGCCTTTTCTTATTCTAATTGAAGGGTGCCTATGCAAAAATACCATAAACTATTTGGTAATTTCATATCACACTTTGTCTAACAGCTTCTGGGACCAACCGTTACACCACGTCAGCTTTTGCGGGACACACCTGTCATAATTGAGGTTAAAATGCCAAAGAGACCGATCAGTGTTTTTTGCAAATAATTAGGCCAAGAATCAGTGGTTTCTCGCAAAAAATCGTAAACCAATGTTCTTTACAAACCTATGCTTCAATGTGATGGTTTTCTGCAATTCACTCTCTTAGGCTAGATCAGTTGTGAAGACTTTCGTTTGACCAGTTTTCTTTTGAGTCGTTGCATCAATGGAGAGTACAAGTGATCAGGTAATGTGTGAGCAGCGATGGACACGGACGCAATCCAACACAGGTCCACGGTGGAGCAGTTCATCGGATGGTCACCACTTGCAAGGCGGCAGCAGCTGCGGCACAAAGGTATGCAGCTCTTTTTAAAAATTCGGGATCAGCATATTGATTGGTGTGAAGTACTGAGCATATATAGTGTTTCTTATGCATCAGGGCATAAACTATGTTTTTTTGTTGTCAATTATTGCAGCACAGTTTTTAACAAAAAAAAAAAGGCTTTCGCCCCGCTTTATATATAAAGCAAAGATCAACAGTACCCGGTACAAACGCACACCCCCACAACAAACACACATACACACCCAAGACAGGATACATAGGCGCTGAGCGCAGCAACACCATCCCTAGCACTACGCGAAGAGGTGAAGTCGCATATGACGAACCGTGGGCTTCAAGGCGGCGCCTTCAGGAAGGGGACGACACCGGAGTGCCGCCACCGCCCGATCCGAGGATCAGAGTTTCCCCTGGAGCAACACGACGGGCAATGAGAGCCGCGGCCACGCCTTCAGGAAGGGAACGAGCTTCGCCGCCGCCGGTCCGCCCGAAGATAGAGCAGATTTTCATCCCGACCACCATTCACCGCCACCGAACGCCACACCCCGGCTACCACGCCGCCCGCACGGCCGTGGCAACCGGGCAGCACCAAGCCACGGACTCTGCCCAAGAACCTCGCGGACTCACCACCATGGCCGCCGCCCCGGCATCCAAGACCTTGACACCACCTCACCCGAGATCCGCCGCTACCCCAACCAAAGACACGAGTGGAAAGGACCCGCCTTTCGCACCCCTGGGCTGCCCCTAGTGCCGAGACCCAATAGGCCGGCCAAAACTGGCCTCCATCGCACCGTCCTCGGCATCGGGCGCGAGACGAGCTCGGTCCCACTGCCGGGCGCGAGACGAGCATGGTCCTACTGCCGGGCGCGAGACGAGCATGGTCTTGTTGCCGGGCGCGAGACAAGGTCAGTCCTGCTGCCGGGCACGAGACGAGCTCGGTCCTGCTGCCGGGTGCGAGACAGGTGATGGACCGCAGCTGGGGGAGGGCCAACCTGTTGGGGAACGTAGTAGTAAATCAAAAAAAATTCCTACGCATCACCAAGATCAATCTATGGAGAGACTAGCAACGAGAGAGAGAGGAGTGCATCTTCATACCCTTGAAGATCGCGATGCGGAAGCATTGCAAGAACGCGGTTGGAGGAGTCGTACACGCAGCGATTCAGATTGCGGTCGATTCCGACCTAAGCACCGAACAACGGCGCCTCCGCGTTCAACACACGTGCAACCCGGTGACGTCTCCCGCGCCTTGATCCAGCAAGGAGGAGGGAGAGGTTGGGGAAGACAACTCCGGCAGCACGACGGCGTGGTGGTGGAGTTGGCAGTTCTCCAGCAGGGCTTCGCCAAGCTCAACGGAGGAGGAGAGGGTGTTGGAGAGGGGGAGGGCTGCGCCTTGGATGAGGTACTGCTGCCCTCCCTCCTCCCCTCTATTTATAGGGCCAAGGGGGAAGGGGGCCGGCCCCTCTAGATCAGATCTAGAGGGGGGGCGGCGGCCAGGGGGAGGGGGCTTGCCCCCCAAGCCAAGGGGGGCGCCCCCCTTTAGGGTTTCCCCCAACCCTAGGCGCATGGGCCCTAGGGGGGATGGCGCCCAGCCCACTTAGGGGCTGGTTCCCTCCCCCATACAGCCCATAGGGCCCTCCGGGGCAGGTGGACCCCCGGAACCCCTTCGGTGGTCCCGGTACAATACCGGAAAACCCACGAACACTTCCGGTGACCGTATGATGACTTCCCATATATAAATCTTCACCTCCGGACCATTCCGGAACTCCTCGTGATGTCCGGGATCTCATCCGGGACTCCGAACAACATTCGGTAACCACATACTATTTCCCATAACAACTCTAGCGTCACCGAACCTTAAGTGTGTAGACCCTACGGGTTCGGGAACCATGCAGACATGACCGAGACATTTCTCCGGCCAATAACCAACAACAGGATCTGGATACCCATGTTGGCTCCCACATGTTCCATGATGATCTCATCGGATGAACCACAATGTCGAGGATTCAATCAATCCCGTATACAATTCCCTTTGTCTACCGGTATGATACTTGCCCGAGATTCGATCGTCGGTATCCCTATACCTTGTTCAATCTCGTTACCGGCAAGTCTCTTTACTCGTTCCGTAACGCATGACCCCGTGGCTAACTCTTTAGTCACATTGAGCTCATTATGATGATGCATTACCGAGTGGGCCCAGAGATACCTCTCCGTCATACGGAGTGACAAATCCCAGTCTCGATTCGTGCCAACCTAACAGACACTTTCGGAGATACCTGTAGTGCACCTTTATGGTCACCCAGTTACGTTGTGATGTTTGATACATCCAAAGCATTCCTACGGTATCTGGGAGTTGCACAATCTCATAGTCTAAGGAAATGATACTTGACATTAGAAAAGCTCTAGCAAACGAACTACACGATCTAGTGCTATGCTTAGGATTGGGTCTTGTCCATCACATCATTCTCCTAATGATGTGATCCAGTTATCAACGATATCCAATGTCCATGGTCAGGAAATCGTAACCATCTATTGATCAACGAGCTAGTCAACTAGAGGCTCACTAGGGACATGTTGTGGTCTATGTATTCACACATGTATTACGATTTCCGGATAACACAATTATAGCATGAACAATAGACAATTATCATGAACAAGGAAATATAATAATAACCACTTTATTATTGCCTCTAGGGCATATTTCCAACAGTCTCCCACTTGCACTAGAGTCAATAATCTAGTTACATTGTAATGAATCGAACACCCATAGAGTTCTGGTGTTGATCATGTTTTGCTCGTGGAAGAGGTTTAGTCAACGGATCTGCGACATTCTGATCCGTATGCACTTTACAAATATCTATGTCTCCATCTTGAACATGTTCACGAATGGAGTTGAAGCGACGCTTGATATGCCTGGTCTTCTTGTGAAATCTGGGCTCCTTGGCAAGGGCAATAGCTCCAGTGTTGTCACAGAAGAGAGTCATTGGGCCCGACGCATTGGGAATAACTCCTAGGTCGGTGATGAACTCCTTCATCCAGACTGCTTCCTGTGCTGCCTCCGAGGCTGCTATGTACTCCGCTTCACATGTAGATCCCGCCACGACGCTTTGCTTGCAACTGCACCAGCTGACTGCCTCACCATTCAAAATATACACGTATCCGGTTTGTGACTTAGAGTCATCCAGATCTGTGTCGAAGCTAGCATCAACGTAACCCTTTACGACGAGCTCTTCGTCACCTCCATAAACGAGAAACATATCCTTAGTCCTTTTCAGGTACTTCAGGATGTTCTTGACCGTTGTCCAGTGTTCCATGCCGGGATTACTTTGGTACCTTCCTACCAAACTTACGGCGAGGTTCACATCAGGTCTAGTACACAACATGGCATACATAATAGACCCTATGGCTGAGGCATAGGGGATGACACTCATCTTTTCTCTATCTTCTGCCGAGGTCGGGCATTGAGCCGTGCTCAATCTCACACCTTGCAATACAGGCAAGAACCCCTTCTTGGACTGATCCATATTAAACTTCTTCAATATCTTGTCAAGGTATGTGCTTTGCGAAAGACCAATGAGGCGTCTCGATCTATCTCTATAGATCTTGATGCCTAATATGTAAGCAGCTTCTCCAAGGTCCTTCATTGAAAAACACTTATTCAAGTAGGCCTTTATGCTTTCCAAGAATTCTATATCATTTCCCATTAATAGTATGTCATCCACATATAATATGAGAAATGCTACAGAGCTCCCACTCACTTTCTTGTAAACACAGGCTTCTCCATAAGTCTGTGTAAACCCAAACGCTTTGATCATCTCATCAAAGCGAATGTTCCAACTTCGAGATGCTTGCACCAGCCCATAGATTGAGCGCTGGAGCTTGCATACCTTGTCAGCATTATTAGGATCGATAAAACCTTCCGGCTGCATCATATACAACTCTTCCTTAAGGAAACCATTAAGGAATGCCGTTTTGACGTCCATTTGCCATATCTCATAATCATAGAATGCGGCAATTGCTAACATGATTCGGACAGACTTCAGCTTCGCTACGGGTGAGAAGGTCTCATCGTAGTCAACCCCTTGAACTTGTCGATAACCCATAGCGACAAGTCGAGCCTTATAGATGGTCACATTACCATCCGCGTCTGTCTTCTTCTTAAAGATCCATTTGTTTTCTATGGCTTGCCGATCATCGGGCAAGTCTGTCAAAGTCCATACTTCATTTTCATACATGGATCCTATCTCGGATTTCATGGCTTCAAGTCATTTGTTGGAATCCAGGCCCGCCATCGCTTCTTCATAGTTCGAAGGTTCACCGTTGTCTAACAACATGATTTCCAGGACAGGGTTGCCGTACCACTCTGGTGCGGAACGTGTCCTCGTGGACCTACGAATTTCAGTAGCAACTTGATCCGAAGTTTCATGATCATCATCATTAACTTCCTCTCTAGTCGGTGCAGGCACCACAGAAACATCTTCCTGAGCTGCGCTACTCTCCGGTTCAAGAGGGGTTACCTCATCAAGTTCTACTTTCCTCCCACTTACTTCTTTCGAGAGAAACTCTTTCTCTAGAAAGGATCCATTCTTGGCAACAAAGATCTTGCCTTCGGATCTGAGGTAGAAGGTATACCCAATAGTTTCCTTAGGGTATCCTATGAAGACGCATTTTTCCGATTTGGGTTCGAGCTTTTTAGGTTGAAGTTTCTTGACATAAGCATCGCATCCCCAAACTTTCAGAAACGACAGCTTAGGTTTCTTCCCAAACCATAATTCATACGGTGTCATCTCAACGGATTTCGACGGAGCCCTATTTAAAGTGAATGCGGCAGTCTCTAAAGCATAACCCCAAAATGATAGCGGTAGATCGGTAAGAGACATCATAGATCGCACCATATCCAATAGAGTGCGATTACGATGTTCGGACACACCATTACGCTGAGGTGTTCCAGGCGGCGTGAGTTGTGAAACAATTCCACATTTCCTTAAGTGCGTGCCAAATTCGTGACTCAAATATTCCCCTCCACGATCTGATCGTAAGAACTTTATTTTCCTGTCACATTGATTCTCAACCTCATTCTGAAATTCCTTGAACTTTTCGAAGGTCTCAGACTTGTGTTTCATTAAGTAGACATACCCATATCTACTTAAGTCATCAGTGAGGGTGAGAACATAACGATAACCACCGCGAGCCTCAACGCTCATTGGACCGCACACATCAGTATGTATGATTTCCAATAAGTTGGTTGCTCGCTCCATTGTTCCGGAGAACGGAGTCTTGGTCATTTTGCCCATGAGGCATGGTTCGCACTTGTCAAATGATTCATAATCAAGAGACTCCAAAAGTCCATCAGCATGGAGTTTCTTCATGCGTTTGACACTAATGTGACCAAGGCGGCAGTGCCACAAGTATGTGGGACTATCATTATCAACCTTACATCTTTTGGCATTCACACTATGAATATGTGTAACATCACGTTCGAGATTCAATAAAAATAAAACCATTGACCAGCGGGGCATGACCATAAAACATATCTCTCATATAAATAGAACAACCATTATTCTCGGATTTAAATGAGTAGCCATCTCGCATCAAACGAGATCCTGATACAATGTTCATGCTCAAAGCTGGTACTAAATAACAATTATTGAGGTTTAAAACTAATCCCGTAGGCAGATGTAGAGGTAGCGTGCCGACGGCGATCACATCGACCTTGGAACCATTCCCGACGCACATCGTCACCTCGTCCTTCGCCAGTCTCCGCTTATTCCGCAGCTCCTGTTTTGAGTTACAAATATGAGCAACCGCACCGGTATCAAATACCCAGGAGCTACTACGAGCGCTGGTAAGGTACACATCAATAACATGTATATCACATATACCTTTGGTATTGCCGGCCTTCTTATCCGCTAAGTACTTGGGGCAGTTCCGCTTCCAGTGACCGTTTCCCATGCAATAAAAGCATTCAGTCTCAGGCTTGGGTCCGTTCTTTGGCTTCTTCCCGGTAGCTTGCTTACTGGGCGCGGCAACTCCCTTGCCGTCCTTCTTGAAGTTCTTTTTACCCTTGCCTTTCTTGAACTTAGTGGTTTATTCACCATCAACACTTGATGTTCCTTTTTGATCTCCACCTCCGCTGATTTCAGCATTGAATACACCTCAGGAATGGTTTTTTCCATCCCCTGCATATTGAAGTTCATCACAAAGCTCTTGTAGCTAGGTGGAAGCGACTGAAGGATTCTGTCAACGACCGCGTCATCCGGGAGATTAACTCCCAGCTGAGACAAGCGGTTGTGCAACCCAGACATTTTGAGTATATGCTCGCTGACAGAACTATTCTCCTCCATCTTACAACTATAGAACTTGTCGGAGACTTCATATCTCTCGACCCGGGCATGAGCTTGGAAAACCATTTTCAGCTCTTGGAACATCTCATATGCTCTGTGTTGCTCAAAACGCTTTTGGAGCCCCAGTTCTAAGCTGTAAAGCATGCCGCACTGAACCAGGGAGTAATCATCACTACGCGACTGCCAGGCGTTCATAATGTCTTGAGTTGCCGGGAAAACAGGTGCGTCACCTAGCGGTGCTTCAAGGACATAAGCTTTCTTGGCAGCTATGAGGATGATCCTCAGGTTACGGACCCAGTCCGTGTAGTTGCTACCATCGTCTTTCAGCTTGGTTTTCTCTAGGAACGCGTTGAAGTTGAGGGCAACATTAGCGTGGGCCATTTGATCTACAAGACATATTGTAAAGATTTTAGACTAGGTTCATGATAATTAAGTTCATCTAATCAAAATTATTCTATGAACTCCCACTCAGATAGACATCCCTCTAGTCATCTAAGTGATACATGATCCGAATCGACTAGGCCGTGTCCGATCATCACGTGAGACGGACTAGTCATCAACGGTGAACATCTCTATGTTGATCGTATCTTCTATACGACTCATGTTCGACCTTTCGGTCTTCCGTGTTCCGAAGCCATGTCTGTACATGCTAGGCTCGTCAAGTCAACCTAAGTGTTTTGCATGTGTAAATCTGGCTTACACCCGTTGTATTCGAACGTTAGAATCTATCACACCCGATCATCACGTGGTGCTTCGAAACAACGAACCTTCGCAACGGTGCACAGTTAGGGGAAACACTTTCTTGAAATTTTAGCGAGGGATCATCTTATTTATGCTACCGTCGTTCTAAGCAAATAAGATGTAAACATGATAAACATCACATGCAAATCATAAAGTGACATGATATGGCCAATATCATTTTGCTCCTTTTGATCTCCATCTTCGGGGCACCATGATCATCATCGTCACCGGCATGACACCATGATCTCCATCATCATGATCTCCATCATCGTGTCTTCATGAAGTTGTCTCGCCAACTATTACTTCTACTACTATGTTAACGGTTAGCAATAAAGTAAAGTAATTACATGGCGTTTTCATTGACACGCAGGTCATACAATAAATTAAGACAACTCCTATGGCTCCTGCCGGTTGTCATACTCATCGACATGCAAGTCGTGATTCCTATTACAAGAACATGATCAATCTCATACATCACATATATCATTCATCACATCCTTTTGGCCATATCACATCACATGGCATATGCTGCAAGAACAAGTTAGACGTCCTCTAATTGTTGTTGCAAAATTTTTTACGTGGCTGCTATAGGTTTCTAGCAAGAACATTTCTTACCTACGCCACAACCACAACGTGATATGCCAATTTCTATTTACCCTTCATAAGGACCCTTTTCATCGAATCCGATCCGACTAATGTGGGAGAGACAGACACCCGCTAGCCATCTTATGCAACTAGTGCATGTCAGTTGGTGGAACTTGTCTCACGTAAGCGTACGTGTAAGGTCGGTCCGGGCCGCTTCATCCCACGATGCCGCCGAATCAAGATAAGACTAGTAACGGCAAGTAAATTGACAAAATCGACGCCCACAACAACTTGTGTTCTACTCGTGCAAGAAACTACGCATAGACCTAGCTCATGATGCCACTGTTGGGGAACGTAGTAGTAAATCAAAAAAATTTCCTACGCATCACCAAGATCAATCTATGGAGAGACTAGCAACAAGAGAGAGAGGAGTGCATCTTCATACCCTTGAAGGTCGTGATGCGGAAGCGTTGCAAGAACGCGGTTGGAGGAGTCGTACACGCAGCGATTCAGATCGCGGTCAATTCCGATCTAAGCACCGAACAACGGCGCCTCCACGTTCAACACGTGCAGCCCGGTGACGTCTCCCGCGCCTTGATCCAGCAAGGAGGAGGGAGAGGTTGGGGAAGACAACTCCGGCAGCACGACGACGTGGTGGTGGAGTTGGCAGTTCTCCGGCAGGGCTTCGCCAAGCTCAACGGAGGAGGAGGGGGTGTTGGAGAGGGGGAGGGCTGCGCCTTGGATGAGGTACTACTGCCCTCCCTCCTCCCCTCTATTTATAGGGACAAGGGGGAAGGGGGCCGGCCCCTCTAGATCAGATCTAGAGGGGGGGCGGTGGCCAGGAGGAGGGGGCTTGCCCCCCAAGCCAAGGCGGGTGCCCCACTTTAGGGTTTCCCCCAACCCTAGGCGCATGGGCCCTAGGGGGGGATGGCGCCCAGCCCACTTAGGGGCTGGTTCCCTCCCCCATACAGCCCATACGGCCCTCCGGGGGCAGGTGGACCCTCCCGGTGGACCCCCGGAACCCCTTCGGTGGTCCCGGTACAATACCGGAAAACCCCCGAACACTTCCGGTGACCGTATGATGACTTCCCATATATAAATCTTCACCTCCGGACCATTCCGGAACTCCTCGTGACGTCCGGGATCTCATCCAGGACTCCGAACAACATTCGGTAACCACATACTATTTCGCATAACAACTCTAGCGTCACCGAACCTTAAGTGTGTAGACCCTACGGGTTCGGGAACCATGCAGACATGACCGAGACATTTCTCCGGCCAATAACCAACAGTGGGATCTGGATACTCATGTTGGCTCTCACTTGTTCCACGATGATCTCATCGGATGAACCACGATGTCGAGGATTCAATCAATCCCGTATACAATTCCCTTTGTCTACCGGTATGATACTTGCCCGAGATTTGATCGTCGGTATCCCTATATCTTGTTCAATCTCGTTACCGACAAGTCTCTTTACTCGTTCCGTAACGCATGATCCCGTGGCTAACTCTTTAGTCACATTGAGCTCATTATGATGATGCATTACCAAGTGGGCCCAGAGATACCTCTCCGTCATACGGAGTGACAAATCCCAGTCTCGATTCGTGCCAACCCAACAGACACTTTCGGAGATACCTGTAGTGCACCTTTATGGTCACCCAGTTACGTTGTGACGTTTGATACACCCAAAGCATTCCTACGGTATCCGGGAGTTGCACAATCTCATAGTCTAAGGAAATGATACTTGACATTAGAAAAGCTCTAGCAAACGAACTACACGATCTAGTGCTATGCTTAGGATTGGGTCTTGTCCATCACATCATTCTCCTAATGATGTGATCCCGTTATCAACGACATCCAATGTCCATGGTCAGGAAATTGTAACCATCTATTGATCAACGAGCTAGTCAACTAGAGGCATACTAGGGACATGTTGTGGTCTATGTATTCACACATGTATTACGATTTCCGGATAACACAATTATAGCATGAACAATAGACAATTATCATGAACAAGGAAATATAATAATAACCACTTTATTATTGCCTCTAGGGCATATTTCCAACACAACCATCGACGACGATAGTGGACGGACGATCGAGAAGAAGGATCGAAGGTCGACACAGGCCGTACACCGACGGGCCGACGTCGGAGATGTCCAGCCACCGCCGTAAACGACCCAAAGCACCGCCAGGAGCCACCACCACGCAGTGGCAGCCCACATCCACGCCGGGACCCCAAGGGGGAGCCCCGCGCCACCCTACAGACCCGCACCACGAATGAGGACAGCCCAGCCGCAGACGCCGCCGGCCACCCCACCATGGCACACCTCCACTCCAGCCACCTCCAGCACCCAGGGACCGCCAGAGACGGCCGGACCATGCCGCCGCAGCCCGCACCGCCTGCCGGACAGGCTGCGCCAGATCCGGCCGGCATTCACCGACACCACTCGCCGGAGCCACCCCCTGCTGCGTCGCCTCCCCACGCCGCAGGTCACCGCAGGGGAGTCGCCCGTTGCTCGCGCCGCCCGCGGCCCTCTCCACCCGACGCTGGCACTGCCCGCACCGCTCAGGAGCGGAGATGGCCAGCCCGACCAGGGGTGAGAACCACCACCGAGACGCCCGTCGCACCGCCGCCAGGAGGATGTTGCCGCCCACTCCTCAGCACACCGCACCCCTCACCGGTCCGGCGCCCCAGCTCGGCAGATCTGGCCCGCGCCTGACCATCCGCGTGAGGGGACGAAGAAAGCCTCACCACCGCCTGCGCCGACAGGGCTTTGCCCGGCCGCGCCCACCGGCGGCAGCGAGGGAGGAGCAGGGGGGAGGAGGGGGACGCGCGGAGGAGAACGGGGAACCCTCCCCGGCCGCCTCGCGGGTGGCGGCACGGGAGGGATAGGGTTGGGAGTCGCCCTTCTTAGCTTCAGCACAGTTTTTTTGGTGGTTTGGGTGGTGAGATTTTACAAATTTAAGTGTATATATATTTTTGTTTATTGAAATTCCAGTAATTTTTCATACACGTTCCGTTCAAGTTATTTAGTAATATATAGTCAGTCTCAGAAGAGAATTTCCTTCTAATTTTAAGGTGTTTGACTTTGATCAGTGATCAATATGATGAGCATTTAAGCGAGTATTTAACCAAAAACTACCACATTTCATGGAAACGTGTCCAAAAACTACCACTTTACGATTTTGTGCGAAAAACTACCACTTTTTTCCTAATCCGTGGCAAAAAACTACCAAGTCGTGGAACAGCTGGCTTCGCCCGCGCTAAGCACCAAACTGACCGGTTGGGCCCACGAATCAGGTGCCACCGTGGCCAACCATCGCCCGCCGCGCGTTAACGGCCGTTAACGGCGCGTTTGCGGTCAGAAGCGGTCGGGTGAGGTCAAGATCTGAGCCAGTCCCCTCTCGATTCACTCTCTCTCTCCTCTCCCTCTCTTTGACCTAGGTGGCGGCCGCCATGGCGTCGGTGATTCCGGACGGGGGCGGCGGCGATATGGGTGGCGGCGACGGCGGCGGCGGTGGCACAAGTTAGGACGGTGTAGGCTCTTTCTCTGAAGTCGATAACTGGTTGGGGAGCAGTAGTTACGCGACGCAGGCAGGCTTGCAGCAGCCAGAGGCACCACTCGTCCAGTCATCGCCGGCGCCTGGATGTTCTATGGGTTGCAGGTATGGAAATATCATCTGCTTAAATGAACATGTTTTCTTCAATCTGGCAAATTAGTAAGATGTGTTTGTTTCTATTTGTTCAACATGTGTAGTAAACTGTATTGCACTTGTAGTTGTGTCAATTTCAATTCAATTCATGAGCACTTATTTATGCAGTTTGGCTAACTAGAAGTGGTACATATGGTTTCATTTCGAAGGAAGAAACCCTGTGAAAAGGGGCATATATGAGACAGATATTTATTTTCTTACTCTACAATCACTCATTGCTAGTGAAGGGTATGGGGAGAGTGATTACATGTACTATGTGAAGGAGGAGGAAATTGGATCTGAAAGAGTAAAGTATTTAGGTAATGAAGCTAGTGTTCATGAAATGTTGGAGGTTTATCATCATGTCAAGGTTGTGAACATAAAGGTCGTGAGAGATGTTCAACCTGCAAGTAGTACACGGGCTAATGAGAATTACATGAACACTCAAGAAAGCTGCTGTGTGAAAAAGGTAGTGGAGCAATCTGAGCTTCAGAATCAGATAAATGATAGAAGGCTCAGCTTGAGGGGAGAAGGATTCAAAGAGAGGCATATTTGAACCACTTTGAAGGAGACACTGAAGTGTCTGAATTTTGTTCTGATGATTCAGTTCATTCAGATGGGAGTGCTGAAGCTGTTCAAATGGAAATAGAGTGTGCCTCTGAAGAGGATAGAGCATTGGAAACTACTGCTACTGTGAAACATGTGAAGAATCCTGGTCCAACTAGCAGATGTCACAATGAGGTAGAGCATAAACGCTTTGAAGATTGGTTTCCTGAAGCAGATGAGTTTTGTTTTGCTGGTGATTTAGGCATAAGTGATGAGGAAGAAGAAGATGAAGTTGAACTACCATACCTCCTGAAGAAGCCAAAGAGTAATAAGAAAAAGATGAAGGATAGGGTATATTTTGACCCCTCAATTCCCAATTCACATTTACTGTTGTGCAAGAGCTTGTGTTTTGAGAGTGTTTACCAGTTTAGAGAAGCATTAAGGGATTTTCATATAAGGACTTTGAGGTCTTTTCACTACCACAGGAACTCCCCCACAAGAATTATTGTTTGGTGTTCACAGAGAGAGCATGGATGTGAATTTTACATGTGTGCCTCCAGGATAGCTCATGAAAGAACTTTTTGCATTAAGAAGTGTAACATAGAGCACACTTGTCCAGCATTAGCAGAGAACACAAAGGTTACTACTAAGTGGCTTTCCAAAGCAGTTGAGCCTTCTCTTAGAGCAGATCCTAGAGCACCTGTGGATGCACTGATTAAAAACAGCAAAGTCAAGTTTTCAGTTGATGTATCAAGGAGTGTAGCCTATAGGGCAAGGAGGAAGGCTATTAAGGTTGTGCAAGGTGACCAGAAGGAGCAGTACTATAGATTGAGGGACTACCTACAAGCAGTTATTGATACAAACCCTGGTAGCAGGGGTATAGTTACAACATTTGAGGACCCAGAAAACCCTGCACCAACTCCTAGATTTAAGTACATGTTCTACTGCTTGCATACATCAAAGCAAGGTTTTCTTAATGGTTGCAGGCCATTTATAGGTAAATTTACAACTGTATTTTCTTCAAAATATCTTGTTTAGAAAATTATGGTACCTAATTTGGGTATGGATGCAGGGCTTGATGGTTGCTTCATCAAGCTAACCACTAGACAACAAATTCTTGCAGCCACATGAATAGATGGCAACAACAATATCTACCCCATAGCCTTTGGTGTGGTTGACAAGGAAGATTCTGATAGTTGGACATGGTTCCTAACCCATCTAAGATGCTACATTGGAAGTGGAAGCAAATTTGGAACCTAAACCATTATTTCTGACAGGCAAAAGGTATGCATCCTATCTCTGCTAGTAGTTCAGAAATATTGCTAGTAGTGGCTTAATTTCTTTTTGTTCATGACCATGGTTATTAATTTATAAATAGGGTCTTCTTAAGGCTGTAAATGAAGTGTTCCCTGATTCCCCTCAGAGATACTGCCTTAGGCACATATATGCAAATTTTCAGTCAGCTGGCTTCAGAGGAGCAGAACTAAAGAAGCTAGTAGATCAGGCTAGCTACTCATTCACCAAACATGGCCATGAATTAGCAATGGCAGAGCTGAAAGCAGAGTGTGAGGATGCCTGGAACTGGCTTAAGAAAATTCCAAAGGAGACTTGGTGTAGGTCTGCAATGGATTATAATTGCAAAACTAATCTTGTTGTGAACAACCTGAGTGAGGTTTTCAACAAAATGATCCTTGATGTTAGGGCCAAACCAATTAGGACAATGTTTGAAGGAATTAGGACTAAGCAGATGATCAAAAGGAAAAATACTAGGGAAAAGACAGAGACCAGCAGGTGGATGATCACACCCAACTATTCAGAGAAACTGGAGGAGAATAAGAAGTATGCCAAATTTTGTGAGGCACATAGGGCTGGTCCTTACATTTGGCAAGTGTCAAGTGGTGAGAATCAGTACTGTGTGAACATAGCTACTAAATCATGTGACTGCAGGAGGTGGGACATGACAGGTGTGACATGCAGTCATGCAATAGCATCAATGAGAAAGCTTCATATGCACCCAGAGGACTTTGTGCATGATTTTTTTCAAAAAACCACTATATATTGAAGCTTACAAAGACATTGTGTACCATGTCCCTGGTCCTGAATTCTGGCCTGACACCCACACTACTAGAAAAAAGGCTGTTAGTGGCGCACCAGTTTTTGCTATTAATGGCGCACTATAGGTGTGTCACTATTAACACGCCACTAGTAACAAATAGTAATGGCACACCTCTGGTGCGCCATTAGTATCCCAGATAATAGTGGCGCACCACATAGTGCGCCATTACTATGTCCAACAGTGCTACATTACTATGCCTCCTAGGGGGCCATATTTACCTTCACGTATGCCCCCAAGTGCGCCATTACTATGCCCCATAATGCGCCACTGGTATTTAGCCTTGGTGCGCCACTAATGCTCAATATGGTGCGCCACTAATGCTCAATATGGTGCGCCACTAATTCTCAATATGGTGCGCCACTACTATGAATATTAGGAATTATTATGTTTTGCTTTTCTGGTATTTGCACAGGTTACAAAATACGTTACATCACAGAATATAAACATCACACAATAGAATTCATCATATTAGTCTCCAAATTCGAAATAGCGAACAAAGTTCAAACATTAGCCAAGTTTAGGTCTCGAGACATTAGCAAAGTTCATCATATTAGCCGAGTTTGTCGTCACATTACAAAGTCGATATCGATCATCTAAACTACCATCACATAGAAGAGAGGTGCGGTCACGATGAGCATCATCGCGATGAAATTGGTCTTCATCCGGTTCCTCCTCCGCTCCCTCCTCTCTCCCGCTAGATAGCGCGCGTATCTAGCTTCCGCCTCCGCCCTAGTGGTGTACCCTTTGTAACTGTTACCGCTGAAACGGTGAACCTGTCTCTGACACTCCTCCCAGTCGTCGTAGACTCCGGGAACCTTACCCTTGTACACGACATACGACGGCATCTCTATGCACTAGACAAACAAAACGTTAGTAGCAATTCACAGATAATATATAAGCAATATATAAGTATGCAACAAAAGGATCGGAAGAGAAAAGCAACACATTAATAGCACGATTCATGGTCCTACTAATAAATAGCATCGATTACATATAAGTTGAACGACTGTCCAAACTAAAGAGACATACAAGTTCATTAAAGTTTAATTACAACATGAGCTAATCGATATTTCAGAACTACATAGCATCAATACTTTCGACTCGACTAAGGGACCGGAGCGTGGATGAAGCCGCCGTCTTTCATGATGGTCATGAATGTGCGGTCGTTGTCAGCCTGCATTTGTAGCGTTGTTTCTATTTCACTGTTGGACGGTTGATATTTGAGGTAGAACTGCCCCGAGGTACGAAGGACATCTTGATAGATGATTTCCGCAAACTCCGACTGGATGCGAAAGAATTCTTGTCTGATGTCCTCATCCTGGATTGCCGACAAGCGTGCGGCCTAATCTTTGAGATTATTTGGTAGCATAAGGTGATTATGGTCTCGTACGATCGCCCGCATGTGATGGAGGGCGTAGTAGGCATCCTTCTGACTGCCAGGCGGCTGCTTGACGCAGGGGAACATCATTACATGGGTGAACATGTGCTTGCCGTACCTACAAATTGGCCTCCTGAAGGTGCCTCCAGATTTGGCGTAGCCGGGGAGAGCATCATCAAGAACTTTCTTCATATTTGTGTAGTCTTTCTTCGACTGATGGTCCGAGTCGAAATATGTGGCCATGGAATATTTCGGGCTTAAGAGGATGAGTGTGCAATGTGTGTCACTGCACAAAACACGGAATGTTAGAAAAAAATGAATGATCGAAATCTAAGAAATCATATGTTACGGGGCGGTGAGGGGATGACTTACTCGGAAAAGTAAGGCACGAGGAAGTTATCCTTATTTGGGTTCGCCAGAATGACGCCTTCGAGGTATGAACTCGCAACTTGCCGGTCCCCAGCGCTGCCCAAGATCATGGCACGCATGTAGAAGGGGTCGACTATCACGATGTCCGGGGTCTTGTCTCTAATGATCCGCATCTCCATACTAAGCGAAAATAGCCGAATGAAGGTGTAGTGCAGCGGATGAAGGTTAAACATAGCGAAGATGTCATCAAACCACAGGACGATCATATGCCCGATGGTGCTATCGACAAAGCCCTTGCCCTCTGGCACCTTGGCCACGAAAACCGGGTATGCCACATCATTCTCGGAGAGACGCCGCTTCTCCATAGAAAGAACACTGTCATGCAGACTCCGCATAGCACCGGTTGCAGCATTGAGCAGATTAGTCGGTAGCATCAGCCTACCCGCCACATGCACCCTCCTCGAGATATCCTTAGGTATTGGTGGCCCGTCCTGAGCACGGATCGTACTCAGTGCCGGCTGGCTCGCACCCTTGTTATTTTTTCTTTTCCGTCCCTTCTGCTTCTTCTGCTGTAATGGGATCGAGTTCTGCTCAGAGACCACCTTCTTGAGTGTGTTGGGGCTGATAATATTTCGCACCTCGGCTATTTGAGTCTCGGTGAAGGAGGCAGCTGGAGGCGTCTCCTAAGAACTGAACGCCAGATGACGCCTGTTGCAATTGGATTTCTCCGCGGTACCAGCTAGATCGCGATCGTCTTTTGCAGGGTTGGGTTCTTAAGAAGGAGGCCCCAAGAATTCATCACCATACCCATGTTCGTTGAAGTACTTATCGACGTTGGAAAATGTACCGTCGTCGTCGTCCGGATCCTGTGCCATATGCATGTCCGGATCAGCTGATGGCGGTAGCGTTGCGGCAGTCTTGCCATGGCTTGGCGCTGGCACGACTGGCGGTGTTGTCTGTGGGGTGGTGTCCCCCGCCCCCAAACGAATCTGGCTCTTCGGCCAAAGCATGGACCAGCTTAAGCGGGCGCTGAGGGTCATCACATCATCTTCGTCGGCCCCAGGGGGTCGAAACGGAGGTAACAAGTCATCGCAGCCCCGCAGCACCCGAACCAGTTGAACCCTATACACGGTGGGTGGCATCGGATTACCGTGGAACACGCGGTTGCCCAGTTGAATGATTTTGGCCTTGGCGACATCGATCAACTCGCCGTCCACGAAGTGCAGGAGAGTGCATGGAATGTCGGCGGTGCCCTGCGAAAACATGTAGGGCGTCAGGGATCCCCAGTCAAAGGCAAGGAGATGAAGTCATCGGCCGAGGCTTAGTTACCGTGATGGCGTCGAGCTCGGCTAATGTCGAGGCACCGCCAACGGCGGGCGTGCAAGTGACGGAGGGGCCGCTTGCCGCCGAGGTGCCGGCCGGCGTATTCTTCCCACTCTCGGGTGCATTAAGCTCCAATGCCGGCGCCGAAGCCGGAGACACCAATGCCGCCTCCGCCGGAGACACCAATGCCGGCGCGTTGTGCGAGTTGCTGCCCGTGAAGCTGGGAATCGGGGGCGGCCCCTGTTGGCCGCCCGCAATCCACGCCTGCAGCCCCTCAAGCAAGGTAGGCATAATGGCGGTGATCGTCGCTCCCAGTTGGTCTCGCACTTGCTCTTGGACTATCTCCGGAATCCGCGCCACTTGTGCCTTGAGTTCTCTAACCTCGCGCTCCTAGCTTTCCGAGCTGGTCTTTCTCTCCTTTCGCCTAGCCTTATAGTATTACGACCATTTCGTGGACAAGCCTTTGCCGGCCACACGACCAGCTCACGACGGCTTACTGAACTTATCCTTGTGTTTCATTACGTTCAACGCCCTATTTAAAGTGGTGTCCCAAGGGGCAGACGGGGAGCTCTGTGACCCCGCGCTACTGCTTTCAGTTTCCTGCGGAAGGAACATGAACCATTTAGAAATTTGGCTTCATTAATTAGAATGCAACCATATGGAGCTAGTTACGTGGGGGTGTATTCCTTACCAGAACAAGCTCAAGCGCCTTCACCTTCGGATCCGTGGTAAGCTCCTTTGTTACCGGGTCCACCTTGTACCGGGCCCTGACATAGTTCCTGGTCTGCTTTTCATGGTATTTATCGAAGAGGGACGGTAGGCCTTGCTCGGCACGCTCCGCGTCCTCCTTGTCCCATAAATGTTCCGCCACTCTGTAACTGCCGGGACCGAGTTTGTGGACCCCTAAGTTCAAGTCCCGCATATCTTTCCCACACTGACTTGATTCCGCGGATGCGTTGCTCTCGCACTTGATCTTGAACTCCAGGTAGTCAGCTTCGCTGATCGAAGGATTTGTCTCCTTGATCTTCTCATAACTATCACCACTTAGAATCCTTCTCTTCACCGCGGCTCTCCAAGTAGCCAGGGCCGTGCTCATCTTCATGAGGGCGGCACTGTTCACTTTATTCCCTGAGAGGCGTGTGTTTGCGAAGTCACCGGGGAACTTGTATCGTTCGTGCAGCTTCGTGAAGAGGAGGTTGCGCAAATTCCCTCGGTCACGATGCCTTAGGTTCTCGGTGTTGATCGAGACGGTGCTCCGGAGAATGCACCCGAGTTGTCCCGCGTACCCACTGACTAATTCTTTGGGCGCCATTGGATGCCCACTGGAGGACACTTCAGTAAATTCCTCCTTGACGGTGCCAAGCACGTTCAGGCGCCGGTCCTTCTGTTGCCTCTTCGGTTGGCTGCCATCTGTGCGTGCGCTGCCATCATCAGTGGTGGCATCCCCGGCGGCACCATCAGTGGTGTCATCCCCGACGCCACTAGGGGTTGTGTAGTTGGGATCGATGTCTTCCGCGGCGTCCTCATAGCGGTGAGGTTCTTCCTCCATCTCCTGGGACAGCTCCCAGAATGACTTGCCCGAACCGCCGGCCTCATAGTTGTCGGCCATGTTCGCTCTAAATAGGAAAAAAGGCTAGAATGGTTAATTGTAAGACGGTGGCTTCGGTTGAGAATCGGGCACCTTCTAGGTCAAGAAAATTGGGCATGACCTTTGCTAATTTTCTTGACCTAGGAGTGCCCCATTCTCAACCAAAATGGAAATTAATCAACATTTCAGGAGAAAGGGGTAACTATTTGTCAACATTTCAGCAGCGGCACAGTGGCCATTGTGGCATGCCATGAGTGAGGCCTGATGGTTGACACAGTGTCTATCGTCACCTCAACATAGCTACTTCACTGTGCATGTGTGTGTGTGTGTATGGTACTGTTGATATGTACAAAAAGATAAAGAAAATGCATCTCTCCTAAAACCTTACAGGGGAATCCATGGGGAACTACTGACATAGAAAGTATGGGGTGTATTACAGTGATGAAGCATAGAAACTAGTCTATCTGAAAAATACTAAAAGCCTACAACAATTACAGTCCTGAACCATGCAAATTACAGTGTAAAACTGTGATATAGCACAGTGTAATGATGCAACAATTACAGTTATTAAGCATATAAAACACAATGAAAATCTGGGGTATATTACAATGCAAATCTAGGGTTGGTAAATTACAGTGCAATTTTAAGCAATATTACATTAGAATCATGTCCTATATCACAGTGTAAATTAGAGTTAAATTCCACTGAAGTTCAATGACATGACAATTAACATGAACAGATGCATTTCAAGTACATCATACTACTACTGGGATGATAGAACTCACATGCACAGGCAGAGGAACAGCCAGATGAATCCCAAACCTAGAAATACCACCAACAAGCAACCAACAAACCATACGTGCACATGTACAACAAAATCACAAACCCTAACACTAGAAATGGTAGAAGTACAGATACACAGCGCGAGCCAGACGAATCAAATACAAAATCTTAAACAGCGGAAATCAGAAACCCTAACCCACAATCAGATGACCAACATAGAAATGAGAGGAGGAGGAAGAGTAGGAGGAGGAGGAGCACCTTCTGGCTTCTGGCGACAGAGCAGAGAAGGACGGCGGCGCTCGCGAACGGGGACGGGGACAGCGATGATATCCTCCTGTAAAAGAAACAACTTCTTTCAGACCAACCCTAGGTGCTGCTAAGAGAGGAGGAAGAGGTGCTAAGAGAGGAGGAAGAGGTGCAAGGAGGAGGAGGAGCACCTTCTGGCTTCTAGCGGCGCTCGCGGACAGGGACGGCGACGCGGCGGCGGGGAGGGGGAGGCGGCGGCGGAGGCGGCAGGGCAGAGAAGGACGGCGGCGCTCGCGGACGGGGACGGAGGATGGGGACGCGGCGGCAGGGAGGGGGAGGGTTTGAGACGAGGGAGGAGGCGAGGGCGAGGCTGCTAGGTTTTTTTTTGAGTGGTTGCTAGGTTTTGAGGGGAGGGGCGGCTAGTAGTTGGGCTGGGCCACGGCTAGCCGGTTGGGTTAGCAATGGCGCACCTTTTAGGGGTGCGCCATAAAAAGGGGTATATCAATGGCGCACCTTTTAGGGGTGCGCCGTAAACACCGTGATAGCAATGGCGCACCTTCTCCTGGTGCGCCATTACTAACTTTTTTTTTATTTTTTTGGATTTTTAGTTGCATGTAATAATTTAAGATTTGAGATAAAAGAAAAGGAAAATGCAAATGGAGTGATAAAACCATTGTGCAAAGATTTAGAATTAGATGACATGGTTGAAATCAAGTGATACATGTAATAATTTAGTTGCATGTAATAATTGAGCTTGCCACTGACACACACACACGCGGCCGACACGTCGTGATTCGATCTTAGCTATCTTTTCACAATCTTCTTGCCCTTCTTTTTCGCAAATGGAGTTCTTCTCTTGAATGGACGTCCTTTAGGTAGGGTGGTCCTGCTTCTTCTTGTGGTGTATGGTACTTCATCGTCATCGTCATCTTCCATCTTCGGGTCGCCGTACTTGTCGAAGTCTTGCTCATTGGCGACTCCATCCATTCTGATGATGTTCCTTTTGCCTCTCCTCACGACAACACGAGTGGGCTTTGACGGGTCGGTAATGAAGAAGCATTGGTCCACTTGGGAAGCCAGTACCCATGGCTCATTTTTCGCGGTGACGTTTGCGCCCGCGGTCTTGGATTTGGCTTCGGGTATAACCATGGTGGTGAAATACCGGTCTTCTTTTAGGACGCTCTTGGCCCATCTGACACGGAACATCGGGACCTTCTCTCCAGCGTAGCTCAGCTCCCAGATCTCCTCGATCCTTCTGTAGTATCTGTCCTTGTCGTTACCGGTGTAGGATTCCATCGTGACCCCGGAGTTCTGATAATCGCTCTTCATGTCCTTTTCCTCGGTGTAGAATGTGTAGTCGTTGATATCGTACGCCTCATAGGTCATCAGGTTGTGCTTGGCGCCCTGTGACAAGGCGAATATGAGTTTTTCTTCCGCGGAAGAATCCTCATGTAAAGGGTACGACAGAAGCTTCTCCTTGAACCAACGCGTGAAACATGAGTTGTGCTCTTTGATTATATCTCCGTCTGTCCTCTGTTGGCCTCGGTCATTGTACGTCTTCTCAATAAAGGTTTTGTGCTCTACCACCCAAGGATCGACCACGTCTATGTGTTGTAGCGCGACTAGGTTTGCTCTATGTGTTGTAGCACGTCTATGTGTTATAACAGATGAAGTCAGAAAGGGTTGAAAATTGATGATGTGGCTTTGAATGGTTCATTTTGAGCACACAAAAAGTCTGGAGTTCAAATAAGTTCCAAAAAATGAAATCCCTTTGTAACAGATGAGTTTTCGTCCGAAACCCTGATACTTCGAAAGAGATTGTCCATTTTGTACACGAAGTGCATCCAGTTTTTGCCGTAACCCTCTCAACTTTTTAGCACATGCTATGTGGGTGAAATGATGATATCATGCCAATTTTCAACCTCTTCAGAGTTCATTTGAAGTGCTTTTCAATTTCAGGGTCATTTAGCTCAAAAAAATCAGTAAATGCATGAAAAAAGACACATCATCAGATTTCATCACCCTTTGCGACTCTCATCTGTTCACTTCACTTTTTCTTCGCTTGTGTCCTTTGCTTATTGCGCCGTAACCATGGATTATCTTCATCGCTTAACAGGGTGCTTGGGTCAGCCTTGACTTTAAGGAAGGAATTTCATGAAACTTTCATAATCATATCTCAGACATGGCTGTCTTACCCTCCACTCCCATGATGTCTCTTTTCCCTGAAAGAACATGTGGCGCTTTGGCTCATCGTATGATGTATTCGTTCCTTATTTTTCTTTTTCTCGGTTTGGTAGACATGTCCTTCACATAGAAAACCTGCACCATATCATTGGCTAGGACGAATGGTTCGTCGTGTACCCAAGATTGTTCAGATCCACTGTTGTCATCCGTAATGTGGCTCTACCTGTACCCCACCCCGCCTCCTGATAGATTGACCCATTTGCACTTAAACAAGGGACCTTAAAATCATGTCCGTAGTCAAGTTCCCATATGTCCACTATGTAACCATAATATGTGTCCTTTCCCCTCTTGGTTGCTGGCACCAACCGGGACCAAAGGCCTTGTGCTGCCCGCGCCAAAAGTTTAGTCCCACCTCGCTAGTTGAAGGGGCGCGGAGTGGTTTAATAAACCCCACTGTCGCTGCCATCTCGAGCTCCTCTCAGATGCAGGATTACGGGCCTAACGTGACACTCCGCTGCCTGTGGGCCTACTGGCCTTCTGCGGGCCTGAATCCTGGCCCGTGGTTGGGTTTTCTAGTCATATTCAGGCCGTGGTGGCCCAGGTAGGGTGGCATTTTTTTTTCTTTTTTTTCCAGTTTTTTTTTTTCTTTTTGCTTTATTTATTTTATTTTTGTTTCTACTACAACAACAATACAAACGTTTTTTAGTGATTCTTTTTGTTTTTAGGTAATAAAAAATTAAAACTTGCTGTTAGTGCCATTAGTTTTTTCAATTTGAATAGTTTAAATTTGAATTCTTTGAAATTTGTGTGAATCACTAGTTTGTGATTACTTTAATAAATAGATTTGGAGTGATTCTTTTTTCTGCTATTTAATATTACTGTGTTTTATTCATTATATCAAAAACAATTTTTGTTATTTTAGTTTCTAACAAAAAAATCTTTATGATAATTCTTTTTGCTATTAAAGTTTTCTAGTTCATTCTTTTGTGTGTTCAAAATGAACCATTCACAGCCACATCAATAATTTCATCCCTTTCTGACTTCATCTTGTATTTTTCATGCATTTACGTATTTTTTTGAGTAAATGACCCTGAAATTGAAAGCACTTCAAATGAACTCTGAAGAGGTTGAAAATTGGCATGATATTCTTCATTTCACCCACATGCATGTCTAAAAAGTTGAGAGGGTTACGGCAAAAACTGGATGCACTTCGTGTACAAAATGGACAATCTCTTTCGAAGTATCAGGGTTTCGGACGAAAACTCATCTGTACAAAGGGATTCATTTTTGGGAACTTTATTTGAACTCCAGACTTTTTGTGTGCTCAAAATGAACCATTCAAGGCCGCATCATCATTTCAACCCTTTCTGCTTTATCTGTTATTTCATGCATTTACTGATGTTTTTGGAGCTAAATGACCCTTGAAGTTGAAAGCACTCAGGATGAACTTGAAGAGGTTGAAAATGTGCATGATATCATCATCATTATTCAATCACCCACATAGCATGTGCTAAAAAAGTTGAGAGGGTACGGCAAAAACTGGATTCACTTCGTGTACAAAATGGCAATCTCTTTCGAAGTATCAGGGTTTCGGACGAAAACTCATCTGTTTACAAAGGATTTCATTTTTTGGAACTTATTTACTCCAGACTTTTTGTGCTCAAAATGAACCATTCAAAGCCACATCATCAATTTTCAACCCTTTCTGACTTCATCTGTTATTTTTCATGCATTTACTGATTTTTTGAGCTAAATGACCCTAAATTGGAAAGACTTCAATGAACTCTGAAGAGGTTGAAAATTGGCATGATATCACATCTTTCACCCACATAGCATGTGCTAAAAGTTGAGAGGTTACGGCAAAAAACTGGATGCACTTCGTGTACAAAATGGACAATCTCTTTCGAAGTATCAGGGTTTCGGACGAAAACTCATCTGTTACAAAGGGATTTCATTTTTTGGAACTTATTGAATACATCCAGACTTTTTGTGTGCTCAAAATGAACCATTCAAAGCCACATCATCAATTTTCAACCCTTTCTACTTCATCTGTTATAACACATAGACGTGCTACAACACATAGAGCAACTAGTCGCGCTACAACACATAGACGTGGTCGATCTTGGGTGGTAGAGCACAAAACCTTTATGAAAGACGTACAATGACCGAGGCCAACAGAGGACAGACGGAGATTAATCAAAGCACAACTCATGTTTCACGTCCGTGTCAAGAGAAGCTTCTGTCGTACCCTTTACATGAGGATCTTCCGCGGAAGAAAAACTCATATTCGCCTTGTCACAGGGCGCCAAGCACAACCTGATGACCTTGAGGCGTACGATTCACGACTACACTTCTACACACGAGGAAAAGGACAGAAGAGCGATTATCAGAACTCCGGGGTCACGATGGAATCCTACACCGGTAACGACAAGGACAGATACTACAGAAGGATCGAGGAGATCTGGGAGCTGACTACGCTGGAGAGAAGGTCCCGATGTTCCGTGTCAGATGGGCCAAGAGCGTCCTAAAAGAAGACCGGTATTTCACCACCATGGTATACACCGAAGCCAAATCCAGACCGCGGCGCAAACTTCACCGCGAAAAATGAGCCATGGGTACTGGCTTCCCAAGTGGACCAATGCTTCTTCATTACCAGACCGTCAAAGCCCACTCGTGTTGTTCGTGAGAGAGGCAAAGGAACATCATCAGAATGGATGGTAGTCGCCAATGAGCAAGACTTCGACAAGTACGGCGACCCGAAGATGGAAGATGATGAACGATAAGTACCATACACCCCAGAAGACCAACCCCCCTACCTAAAAGGGGTCTTCATCAGAGAAGAACTCCATTTGCGAAAAAGAAGGGCAAGAAGATTGTGAAAAGATAGCTAAGATCGAATCACGACGTGTCGGCCGCCGCGTGTGTGTGTGTCAGTGGCAAGCTCAATTATTACATGCAACTAAATTATTACATGTATCACTTGATTTCACAACCATGTCATCTAATTCTAAATCTTTGCACAATGGTTTTATCACTCCATTTGCATTTTCCTTTTCTTTTTCTCAAATCTAAATTATTACATATACATGCAACTAAAAATCCAAAATAAAAAAAAGTTAGTAATGGCGCACCAGGAAAGTGCGCCTTGCTTCACGTGTGTTACGGCGCACCCCTAAAGGTGCGCCATTGATATACCCTTTTTATGGCGCACCCCTAAAAGTGCGCCATTGCTAACCCAACCGCTAGCCGTGGCCCAGCCCAACTACTAGCCGCCCCTCCCCTCAAAACCTAGCACCACCACCAAAACCTAGCAGCCCTCGCCCTCGCCTCCTCCCTCTCTCACCCCTCCCCTCCCTCCGCCCTCCCCTCCTCTCGTCCCCTTCCCGCGCTCCCTCCCTCCTCTCTGCTCCCTCCGCCAGCCCCCCGCTCCCCCTCCCCCCCCCCCCGCCCTGTCGCCGACCGGCCCTCTAGAAGCCAGAAGGTGCTCCTCCTCCTCCTTGCACCTCTCCTCCTCTCTTAGCAACCTCTTCCTCCTCTCTTAGCAGCACCTAGGGTTGGTCTGAAAGAAGTTGTTTCTTTAACAGGAGGATATCATCGCTGTCCCCGTCCCCGTTTCGCGAGCGCCGCCGTCCTCTCCTTTTCTGTCGCCAGAAGCCAGAGGTGCTCTCTCCTCTCCTACTCTTCCTCCTCCTCTCATTTCTATGTTGGTCATCTGATTGTGGGTTAGGGTTTCTGATTTCCGCTGTTTTTAAGGATTTTGTGTATTGTGATTCGTCTGGCTCGCGCGCTGTTATCTGTACTTCTACCATTTCTAGTGTTAGGGTTTGTGATTTTGTTGTACATGTGCACGTATGGTTTGTTGGTTGCTGGTTGGTGGTATTTCTAGGTTTGGGATCATCTGGCTGTTCCTCTGCCTGTGCATGTGGAGTTCTATCATCCCGTAGTAGTATGATGTACTTGAAATGCATCTGTTCATGTTAATTGTATGTCATTGAACTTCAGTGGAATTTAACTCTAATTACCCTGTGATATAGGACATGATTCTAATGTAATATTGCTTAAAATTGCACTGTAATTACCACACCCTAGATTTGCTTGTAATAACCCCAGATTTTCATTGTGTTTTATATGCTTAATAACTGTAATTGTTGCAATCATTACACTGTGCTATATCAAGTTTTACACTGTAATTTGCATGGTTCAGGACTGTAATTGTTGTAGGCTTTTAGTATTTTTCAGATAGACTAGTTTCTATGCTTCATCACTGTAATACACCCCCATACTTTCTATGTCAGTAGTTCCCCATGGATTCCCCTGTGGTTTTAGGAGAGATGCATTTTCTTATCTTTTGTACATATCAACAGTACCATAACCACCACACACCATGCACAGTGAAGTAGCTATGTTGAGGTGACGATAGACACTGTGTCAACCATCAGGCCTCACTCATGGATGCCACAATGGCCACTGTGCCGCTGCTGAAATGTTGACAAATAGTTACCCCTTTCTCCTGAAATGTTGTAATTTTTCCATTTTGGTTGAGAATGGGGCATCCTAGGTCAAGAAAATTAGCAAAGGTCATGCCCAATTTTCTTGACCTAGAAGGTGCCCGATTCTCAACCGAAGCCACCGTCTTACAATTAACCATTCTACATTAGCCTTTTTTCCTATTAGAGCGAACATGGCCGACAACTATGAGGCCGGCGGTTCGGGCAAGTCATTCTGAGCTGTCCCAGGAGATGGAGGAAGAACCTCACCCGCTATGAGGACGCCGCGGAAGACACGATCCCAACTACACAACCCCTAGTGGCGTCGGGGATGACACCACTGATGGTGCCGCCGGGGGATGCCACCACTGATGATGGCAGCGCACGCACAGATGCAGCCACCGAAGAGCAACAGAAGGACCGGCGCCTGAACGTGCTTGGCACCGTCAAGGAGGAATTTACTGAAGTGTCCTCCAGTGGGCATCCAATGGCGCCCAAAAATTAGTCAGTGGGTACGCGGGACCACTCGGGTGCATTCTCCGGAGCACCGTCTCGATCACACACCGAGAACCTAAGGCATCGTGACCGAGGGAATTTGCGCAACCTCCTCTTCACGAAGCTGCACGAACGATACAAGTTCCCCCGTGACTTCGCAAACACACGCCTCTCAGAATAAAGTGAACATGCCGCCCTCATGAAGATGAGCACGGCCCTGGCTACTTGGAGAGCGCGTGGGAAGAAGGATTCTAAGTGGTGATAGTTATGAGAAGATCAAGGAGACAATCTCCTTCGATCAGCGAAGCTGACTACCTGGAGTTCAAGATCAGTGCGAGAGCAACGCATCCGCGGATCAAGTCAGTTGGGGAAGATATGCGGACTTGAACTTAGGGGTCCACAAACTCGGTCCCGGCAGTTACAGAGTGGCGGAACATTTATGGGCACAGGAGGACGCGGAGCGTGCCGAGTCAAGGCCTACCGTCCCTCTTCGATAAATACCATGAAAAGCAGACCAGGAACTATGTCAGGGCCCGGTACAAGGTGGACCCGGTAACAAAAGGAGCTTACCACGGATCCGAAGGTGAGGCGCTTGAGCTTGTTCTGGTAAGGAATACACCCCCACGTAACTAGCTCCATTGGTTGCATTCTAATTAATGAAGCCAAATTTCTAAATGGTTCATGTTCCTTCCGCAGGAAACTGAAAGCAGTAGCGCGGTCACGAGCTCCCCGTCTGCCCCTTGGGACACCACTTTAAATAGGGCGTTGAACGTAATGAAACACAAGGATGTTCAGTAAGCCGTCGTGAGCTGGTCGTGTGGCCGGCAAAGGCTTGTCCACAAATGGTCGTAATACTATAAGGCTAGGCGAAAGGAGAGAAAGACCAGCTCGGAAAGCTAGGAGCGCGAGGTTAGAGAACTCAAGGCACAAGTGGCGCGGATTCCGGAGATAGTCCAAGAGCAAGTGCGAGACCAACTGGACGACGATCACACGCCATTATGCCTACCTTGCTTGAGGGGCTGCAGGCGTGGATTGCGGGCGGCCAACAGGGGCCGCCCCCGATTCCCAGCTTCACGCAGCAACTCGCCACAACGCGCCCATTGGTGTCTCCGGCGGAGGCGGCATTGTGTCTCCGGCTTCGCGCCGGCATTGGAGCTTAATGCACCGAGAGTGGGAGAATACGCCGGCCGGCACCTCGGCGGCAAGCGGCCCCTCCGTCACTTGCACGCCCGCCGTTGGCGTGCCCTCGCCTTTCTCGCCCTCCGCCATCACTACTACCTCGGCCGATGACTTCATCTCCTTGCCTTTGACTGGGGATCCCTGACGCCCACATGTTTTCGCAGGGCACCGCCGACATTCCATCACTCTCTCCTGCACTTCGTGGACGGCGAGTTGATCGATGTCGCCAAGGCCAAAATCATTCAACTGGGCAACCGCTGTTTCCACGGTAATCCGATGCCACCCACCGTGTATAGGGTTCAACTGGTTCGGGTGCTGCGGGGCTGCGATGACTTGTTACCCTCCGTTCGACCCCTGGGGCCGACGAAGATGATGTGATGACCCTCAGCGCCCGCTTAAGCTGGTCCATGCTTTGGCCGAAGAGCCAGATTCGTTGGGGCGGGGGACACCACCCCACAGACAACACCCGCCAGTCGTGCCACGCCCAAGCCATGGCAAGACTGCCCCTCAACGCTACCCTACCCGCCATCAGCTGATCCGGCATGCATATGGCACAGGATCCGGACGACGACGACGGTACATTTTCCAACGTCGATAAGTACTTCAACGAACATGGGTATGGTGATGAATTCTTGGGGGCCTCCTTCTTAAGAACCCAACCCTGCAAAAGACGATCGCGATCTAGCTGGTACCCGCGAGAAATCCAATTGCAACAGGCGTCATCTGGCGTTCGTTCTTAGAGACGCCTCCCAGCTGCCTCTCTCACCAGACTCAAATAGCCGATGGTGCGAAATTATATAGCCCCACACACTCAGAAGGGTCTCTGAGCAACTCGAATCCCATTACAGCAGAAGAAGCAGAAGGGACGGAAAAGAAAAATAACAAGGGTGCGAGCCAGCCGGCACTGAGTACGATCCGTGCTCAGGACGGGCCACCAATACCTAAGGATATCTCGAGAGGTGCATGTGGGCGGGTAGGCTGATGCTACCGACTAATCTGCTCAATGCTTGTCAACCGGTGCTATGCGGAGTCTGCATGACATTGTTCTTTCTATGGAGAAGCGGCGTCTCTCCGAGAATGATGTGGCATACCCGGTTTTCGTGCCAAGGTGCCAGAGGGCAAGGGCTTGTCGATAGCACCATCGGCATATGATCGTCCTGTGGTTTGATGACATCTTCGCATGTTTACCTTCATCCGCTGCACTACACCCTTCATTCGGCTATTTTCGCTAGTATGGAGATGCGATCATCATTAGAGACAAGACCCCCGGCATCGTGATAGTCGACCCCTTCTACATGCGTGCCATGATCTTGGGCAGCGCTTGGGGACCGCAAGTTGCGAGTTCATACCTCGAAGGCGTCATTCTGGCGACCACCAAATAAGGATAACTACTCCTCGTCCTTACTTTTCCGATAAGTCATCCCCTCACCCACCGCCACCGCCCCGTAACAATATGATTTCTTAGATTTCGATCATTCATTTTTTTCTAACATTCCGTTTTTTGTGCAGTGACACACATTGCACACTCATCCTCTTAAGCCCGAAATATTCCATGGCCACATATTTCGACTCGGACCATCGTCGAAGAAAATACACACAAATATGAAGAAAGTTCTTGATGATGCTCTCCCCGGCTACGCCAAATCTGGAGGCACCTTCAGGAGGCCAATTTGTAGGTACGGCAAGCACATGTTCACCCATGTAATGATGTTCCCCTGCGTCAAGCAGCCGCTGCAGTCAGAAGGATGCCTACTGCCCCTCCATCACATGCGGGCGATCGTACTAGACCATAATCACCTTATGCTACCAAATAATCTCAAATTAGGCCGCACGCTTGTCGGCATCCAGGATGAGGACATCAGACAAGAATTCTTTCGGCATCCAGTCGGAGTTTTGCGGAAATCATCTATCCAATGTCCTTCGTACCTCGGGCAGTTCTACCTCAATATCAACCGTCCAACAGTGAATGAAACAACGCACAAAGCAGGCTGACAACGACCGCACTTCATGACCATCATGAAAGACGGCGCTTCATCCACGGCTCCGGTCCCTTAGTCCAGTCGAAAGTATTGATGCTATGTAGTTCTGAAATAATCGATTAGCTCATGTTGTAATTAAACTTTAATGAACTTGTATGTCTCTTTAGTTGGACAGTCGTTCAACTTATATGTAATCGATGCATTTATTAGTAGGACCATGAATCGTGCTATTAATGTTGTTGCTTTTCTCTTCCGATCCTTTTGTTGCATACTTATATATTGCTTATATTATCTGTGAATTGCTACTAACGTTTTGTTTGTCTAGTGCATAGAGATGCCGTCGTATGTCGTGTACAAGGGTAAGGTTCCCGGAGTCTCCGACGACTGGGAGGAGTGTCAGAGACAGTTCCACCGTTATCAGCGGTAACAGTTACAAAGGGTACACACTAGGGCGGAGGCGGAAGCTAGATACGCGCGCTATCTAGCGGAGAGAGGAGGGACGGAGGAGGAAACGGATGAAGACCATTTTCATCGCGATGATGCTCATCGTGACCGCACCTCTCTTCTATGTGATGGTAGTTTAGATGATCGATATCGACTTTGTAATTGCACGACAAACTCGGCTAATATGATGAACTTTGCTAATGTCTCGAGACCTAAACATTGGCTAATGTTTGAACTTTGTTCGCTATTTCGAATTGGAGACTAATATGATGAATTCTATTGTGTGATGTTTATATTCTGTGATGTAACGTATTTGTAACCTGTGCAAATACCAGAAAAGCAAAACATATAATTCCTTAATATTCATAGTAGTGGCGCACCATATTGAGAATTGTGGCGACCATATTGAGCATTAGTGGCGGCACCATTTGAGCATTGTGGCGCACCAAGGCTAATACCAGTGGCGCATTATGGGGCATAGTAATGGCGCACTTGGGGGCATACGTGAAGGTAAATATGGCCCCCTAGGAGGCATAGTAATGTAGCACTGTTGGACATATTAGTGGCGCACTATGTGGTGCGCCACTATTATCTGTGGATACTAATGGCGCACCAGAGGTGTGCCATTACTATTTGTTACTAGTGGCGTGTTAATAGTGACACACACCTATAGTGCGCCATTAATAGGCAAAAACTGGTGCGCCACTAAACCTTTTTTCTAGTAGTGTGGGTGTCGAGGCCAGATTTCAGGACGGCGACATGGTACACAATGTCTTTTGTAAGCTTCAATAATAGTGGTTTTTTGAAAAAATCATGCACCAAGTCCTCTGGGTGCATATGAAGCTTTCTCATTGATGCTATTGCATGACTGCATGTCGCACCCTGTCATTCCCCCTCCTCTGCAGTCACATGATTTAGTAGGCTATGTTCACACAGTACTGATTCTCACCACTGACACTTGCCAAATGTAAGGACCCAGCCCTATGTGCCTCTACAAAATTTGGCATACTTCTTATTCTCCTCAGTTTTCTGAATAGTTGGGTGTGATCATCCACCTGCTGGTCTCTGTCTTTTCCCTAGTATTTTTCCTTTTGATCATCTGCTTAGTCCTAATTCCTTCAAACATTGTCCTAATTGGTTTGGCCCTAACACAGGATCATTTTGTTGAAAACCTCACTCAGGTTGTTCACACAAGATTTGTTTGCAATTATAATCCATTGCAGACCTACACCAAGTCTCCTTTGGAATTTTCTTAAGCCAGTTCCAGGCATCCCTCACACCTGCTTTCATGCTCTGCATTGCTAATTCATGGCCATGTTTGGTGAATGAGTAGCTAGCCTGATCTACTAGCTTCTTGTTCTGGCTCCTCTGAAGCAGCTGACTGAAATTTGCATATATGTGCTAAGCCAGTATCTCTGAGGGGAATCAGGAACACTTCATTTACAGCCTTAAGAAGACCCTATGTGTTTTTAAAATGTAAATAACCATG